>CM060676.1:1797833-6597833 GCA_030686995.1 Artemisia argyi | reverse complement strand
ATTTTGGTTGCCAATGGTGTGGTGGTCCTCATAATGGTGGGAATTGTCCCGGCTGTAGCATGGTAGAATCTGGAGATGGGTCTGTCTATAACCAAACTCCCTATCCCTACCATGACACATCTGATTCATTCTACCAGCCACCACATCATGAGATACAGACATATCTGTGTGAGTTTTGTGGAGGTCCTCATCAAGGATTTGAGTGTCAATCCGGAAACACGTTTGTCTATGAACAGTTCTCCGGTGATACTCAGAATTTTGGTTATGACCAATATCCATACGATTCACCAAACCAGCCACATCAGTTTTACTATTGGGATTACTGTGGAGGTCCACACTTCAGCTCAGATTGTCAAACGGGGAATCCATATCCTTGTGAAAATTTTGACACACCTTCTTATGACCAACCTCCACAGTACCAAATGAATCAAGTAATTCTTCCAGAAATTCAAAATGCATTGGAAATACTTGATGAGCTTAAAGGTTTAGTTAAAGACCTTGCCCAAAGAGACACTCATCAAAAGTCCATGGAAGAATTGTTAGCTGAAGAGCAGGCTGCTAAAATAAATTCCCAAGATGCCTATGAAAGATCTATTAGGGAATCAATTGCAAAAGAAAAAGCAGCCAGATCTAGGTCTCAGTTCTGTTTCATTCCAGATGACAGTGATGATGAAGATACACTTGATATCCTTCAATTCTATAAAGATTCATCAAGTTCATTAGTGGATATCCCAGCAGTTGAGATTCCATCTCAAACAACTGTTATCACACCCGAAGTTCACACTCACTCTCTAAACATGGGGGACGAACATCTTAGCACTATTCCTGCAAAGGAATCGGACGAATTCATAAAGTCTAGTGTTGAGAACCTTGTCCCAATCCCAAGAGAGTCACAGGGAACTTTTGATCATATGTGTGACCTACCTTCCCCTCTTGAGTGTCCAAAAGATCAATTTGAGACTTTCTCTGATTGTAGCGATGATTGTACATCTCATGGAGACATTGAGTATGTTGAGGCATCAGTTCCACATTCTGATGCTGATCATCCTCTTGAGGAGTTCGCCGATGAACTCACTCACATCAATCCACTTCCAACGGGAAGTAACGATGATCTCTTTGACTTTGAAGCCGATCTAGGAGAAATTCAAAGTCTCCTATATCATGATCCGTCACTCGCTTCTTATCCCAACAGTCCAAGAGAGAATATTAATCACCTTGTTCCCGAAACATTTAATGCGACTTTCACTAATCCTCTGTTTGAATTCGAATCTGAATTCACTATGATTTCTAACAATCCAATCTTTGATGAGGAGAGTGATGAGTCCATAATGGGACAAGAGTTCACAGATTTACATCATGTGAAAGATTCTCTTCATGAGGAGTTCTCTGGTGAACTCACTCATATCATGACTCCTCCGGAGTATGATAGCCCGGGGGGAGATGCACTCAATCATGAGGATTTGCAAATTCCCACCCTCCCACCTGGGATGTTTTTAAACCTAATGAGCTTAACCCTTGAAATCCAAATTCAGGCAACTGAGCCTGATCTCGAGGAAGAAGATCTTATCATGATTTTCTTTCTTTTCTTCACCTACCTGGTGACTTCCTCTCTTCTTCACTCCATCGGGAATGAAGACACTATCTTTGACCCCGGCATTTTCATGTATCATTATCTTGAGCCAGGGTCTCTCAGTATATCTCATCGGTGTGAAACTTTCACGTACTTCAATGTTTATCCAAACCTCTTGAATGAAAGTCCGATGGAGATTGTCTCTTCCACATTTTGCTTCCCCAAGAACAAATGAATTCAGGGTCGAGTCAAGCTAGCGACTCGGTAAACAAAAACAGTAGCATGCATATGGGGTTTTCACCCTAAGTGTGGGGGAGTGCCCCTGCTGTGTTACCATGTATATATATCAATAAATAAAATAAAGTGAAAAAAATGGTGTTTCGACATTTAGCTTGTAATATTGCCATTTTACGTTCAAAGAGCCGGCATAATCGCCAGGACTTTGAATATTGAGGACAATATTCAATTCTAAGTGTGGGGGGGAAATTCTAGCGAATTTGATCACATTTTACCTTCTAGTACCCCCGTTTTTGGCCAAAATTTTATAAATTTTTTCACTTTATTTCAAAAAAAAAATTGTGGTTATCAGTCCACCATGTCTAACCGACAAAAGGGATTGGCTAATCCAGGAGCAAACGACTCTTGATAAAGATAACTCAAATCCATTGATGGCTGACAATTTGCCGAAAAATGTATGTTATTCAACTCTCCATATCCTAAAAAGTAAAAGAGTTGGCTAGCCCGCATGATTATGGCTTGTGGTAAAGGCAGTGGAAAACCATAATTGGTAATCAACTCACCAAGATGATGACTGTGTTTCATCAATAGTTGGCTAGTCCAGAAGCAAACGGCTTCTGGTAAAGACAAATCAAAACCATCGAAAGCTGGTGGTTTGCTCAAAATCATATGGTTATCGGTGTACCATAGTTCTTACTTGAACTGAAATATTTGGATACTCCAGAAGTAATGGCTTTTGGTAAAGAGATTCAAATCCATTAATTTTTCTCAAAAGATTGCTAGGGACTAGCAATAGTTTAGTGTGGGGGATTGATGAGTGCTCAAACACTCATCATTTTTGGTCAAATCTGAACTGCAAAACATTTAAAAACACTCAAATGAGCATCAAAATACTGAAAATATCTCAGGAATTGTGTTTTATATGTTTTAGATGCAAAATGAGTAAAAACAGATGAAAAATGAACATAGTTTGCAAAATTGGCAGTTTCAGTCCCTCAACTTTTAGAACTTGTCAAATTTAGTCCCTAGGCATTTGTTTTGTAAAGAAAGTCACCAAAGGTCCTTTTTAAATCATAAGTTATCATATTTAGTCCTTTGGTGAAAGTTTTGAGAATTTACAAGTTTGGTCCCTGAAGTTTCCAAAATGGCAAAATTAGTCCCTGAGTTTTCAAAAGATGGAAAATTATCATTCAAGGCCCCTGTACTATTCAGACTTGGCAAGTTAAACCCTTTTTGATAACTTTGGGAAAATTTCACTTTTAACCCCTCAACTTTGAAAAATGACACATTTGGTCCCCGGGAATTTTAAAAGTTGAAAATAACATTCATGGTCCTTGGATTATTGAAACTTGGCATATTTTACCCTTGGATAACTTTGGAGTAGTACCAAATCCTACCCCTAAACTTTTAGTTAATGACAAATTTTGGTCCTTGTTGTTTTTCACTAAACTACCAAACGGATCCTTTGTTATTTTTATTAACCTAACAAACAAACTTAACCCAACACCCTTACAACCCCCAACCCACACATCCCCTTGGCCCAACCATTCCCACAGCCCAACTCCTAAACTCCCTTTGATAATAAAAATGGGTCAAATAAGGTTTGACCACCTCCTTCCCCACCCACTTAGCTGCAAATCCCCTGCACACTCAACCCCCCTCCTCACCTCTGCTACTATTACCCATACCTGTTCCCCCCAACTCTCCAATACATCCAAACTACATTTAATGCTTCTTTATCCCTTCACTCAACCCCTAACTGCCAAAAACAATTTTCCCGCCAAAACAAAATTAAAGGCCAAGATCGATTCTACAAATCCAATGGTCAAGTTTAGAAGTGGAAAGCTCAAGTGGGTCTGAGGAATCCTAATGGGCCAATATAAAAGAGAAGAGAGAAGCGGGAAGGAAGAGTTAGTTTTTAGTAGTTAATGGTAGGAGTAGTATAAATCAGTTAAAGCCAAATTAGTGTAATCTTTGTTGTTTCTCAGCTGTAACTTCAGTATTGTACTCTGTTAAAGTCTAATCAAGGTTCAGTCTTCCTTTACTTGTCGAGTTTTTAATTTCATTGCTTATTTTCAAGTTTTCTAGCTTCAAGCTATTCGTACTGTTTTATAAGCTTGCACAAGCTCATATAGTTTTTTGTGAGTATCTATATTCAGTAGAACTGTTTTAAAGATTAATTTTTCAAGTTTTCATTAAATCCAAAAAGAAAATCCAAAAATAAAAAAATGGTGAAAATACCTGAAAAAGAAAAAAAAAAAAAAAAAAAGATAAGAAAAAGCTGGATGTAATGGTTTAGAGCTTGGGGAAGCTTTAGGTTAGATCTGAGGTACGATTGAACCTTATTTGAGCAAAGCAATACTGTAAGTCCAAATTTAAAAATAAGTACTGTAGCATTTGCTTATCTTATGCTTTATTTGAGTTGAGTTTATGATTGCTTTTAGCTTATGTATGCTTACTTGTCCATTTATGATTGCTTAAGTAGTTAGAATAGTTATCTAGTGTACTGTGCTCATTAACTATGTAGATTAGCTCAGCTTAGCTTTTGGGTACATAGCCTATTTTAACTACTTATTGTTGTGAGACTTGTGCCTATTCAACCTTCACATAGCCTAATTAGTTGAGTGCTATCAGATTCTAAGATTATAGAAGTTATTTGCTTTGAGAAATACAAAAACAGATTTTTAAAGGGGTGTTTGGCCTTAGTTGTTGTCATGTGTTTTAGCCTGTTCAAGCCCATGAATTTGGTTTAACTACCTCACATTAGGTCAGTAGAGGATAGTATAGTACTAAAAACCATCACTTGTACATTAGAAAGTCAAATTCCATTTTAAAATCCCATCACAATTTCACGGTTGGACTTTTGGAATCAAAGATCATTCATACAGTTTCTTAAGTTGTTTATTTAGCTTCTAATCATCTCATTATGGCTCATTATTACCTTTTCAGTATACTAGAACCAATCAAAGTTCAATAAAGTCAACATATGTGTTCTTTATAAAAAGTCAAATTTGCATGTTTAGGCAGAAAAGTAAAATTTCAAAGAATTGTTGTGTTTTTTGTGCTTGGTTTCAGGCCTTGACACTTTTAGGAGTTAAAAACCCCCACCTCATCTTTGAAATAGACTTGCAGGGGGAGGCACCTCCCCTGCACCACCAGCATAGTCACCATCACCCTCACTTTGGTGGGTCCTAAAGGCCACCATAGTGGGTCCCACAGGCCCCCATTTGGTCCTTTCAACCCTTCTCCTAGCTCTCTTTCCATTCCAACCAAGCTTTTGAGCTCAAGCTCTGTGGACCCCACCTAGAACCTCTTTAGTTCATTGTCCAATTTCTGTGTAGAAATTAGTTTAGTTGTACTTATTTTGTTGCTTAAAGTGCTTATTCAGGGGTTCTCTTTGATTTATGTTAGCTTATTTCAACTCATTCAACTTATTCTCACTAGAATTCACCACTGTGGGCCCCTTGCTAGCCCCTTGTTAGCTTATTTAAAGCTTATAGCTTGACAGTTTGACCAAGGTCAACTGTCAATGCAATAAGCACTTGAAGTGCTTATTCACTGGGCCCCACTCAAAGTGTTTTCACAAAAGTTGTTTGATTTTAGTGTCAAAATAGTTTAGAAAAAGAAATTTCAGAAAAACCAAAATTAAATTTAGTGATAGCTTCTATTTAATATTGTTTATCTTTTTAATTTTCCTTTTTAGCTTTTTATTAAGTAACTTGAATTTTTATATTTTTCTTAATTTCCTTGTATATTAAAGTATTTTTAGTGATTTTTCCAGAATTTTATATAGTAATTTAGTATTTATTAGATTTAATATTATTTTTATTAATTATTAATATTTAAGTATTAAATAGCATAATTAGTTTTTATTAAGCACACCCTAGTTTTTATGTTTTTCCTAGCTTTTATATGTTATAAAATAACTTTAGAAATTTTTCTAGAATTTTTACTATTCATATTCTAATTTTTAGAATTTAATTAATTTAATTAGTAATTAATTAATAATTAGTAAAATAGTTTAAAACACATAATATAAACTTTTTATATTTTTCTAGGATTCCTGTGATGGTTAATTAGATTTATAAAAAAATTCATAATTATCTAAGTCATTTTAGTATTTTTAGTAATTTAAATTAGTTTAATTAGTTAATTAATAAGTAATTAGTAATTAATTATAAATAATTAAATATTGTAAAAATTAATTTTAATTTTTCTAAAAATTTTCTTTTGTTATTAAGATTGTAAAAATGTAATTTTCATATTCGTAGGTATTTTATTTCTTAAAAACTAACGTTTTATTTCGTACGTTCACGTAAATTTAAACTGAACGTTTGCGTTTTTTAGGTTTTAAACGTTTCTGGGTTTTCTAATTTTACAGTATTGTTAATATAGCTTATTTAAGCTATTTCTTTGTATAAATCAGTAGTATAATCATTCACAACCCCTTTCTGTCCAAATTCACCCGATCACAAACCCGTTTTGATACCTTTGCACGCCTCGTCGGGACATAACGACCCGAGGAAACACTGTATTCCGCGGAGCATTGACTCTAGGCAGTTTGACCATATTGACCACATACGTGGTTGACTTTGGTTGACCGTTCAGAGCCAATCACATCCTATGTCAGTTAGGGCTTTGAATTTGTAAGATCCTTTTTGTCATTTTCAGTTTATTATTTCATCTCATGAGTTTATTTTAGATCTCTGACATTTGGTAGTTTACTGATCTATTAGTTTGATCTATTCACAGTTGAGCTTAATTGATTGATTATAGTCATATTATAGTTAATTTTTAGTTTTCATTGGTTGTTCTTTTTAAACTGTCATTAGCAGCATAATTGAACTTTTGTGGTATATGTTGTTTAAGCATAGTGGATTAATGTATTATTCAGTGATACTGATCATTACATGAACACCAGTAGTAGTTTAATAGCTTGAAACAGTTAGTTGAAATGTTATATGATAGTTTAAGTGGTATTTAGATCTACTTGTTTTTAAGTATTTTAGTTGTTGTCTAGTTATTAGTTCTGCATCAGTAGTTCATATGGGAGTAGTATAGGTTAGAAATTGCAATATATAAGTAGTTTGATTAGTAAAAAGTCTAAAGTAACTTGTAATTCATTTACTGTTGCATTATAGTTAACTGAGCTTGCTGAGATAGTCGAGCTGACGCATTTTAAGTAGGTGATTGAGATTTTTGAGCTTTTACATGTTCAACTTACACCTAGTAATAGATTCAGTTCACTAAAATTCAGATTAGTCAAACCTTAGGTGCAATTTTTAAGTCAACAAACCTGCATAACATGCCTGCTCATTTGAATTTTCAGTGCCTGTTCTCAGCTTCAATTAGAGCATCTCTTGATAGATTGTGAAAGGGTTTTTTGTGATTTTTAAAATCTTAGTTGGATAGATGAACTTTTGCCCCCATAATATCTCAGTTTCTAGCTTATTTGTCTGCTTATTGACGCTTGCAAGTAGGTGTAAAGTGCTTGTTCTGCTGAGTTTTACTTAGGCCTGCTATAGTACATTTTAGCTTGTACTTTGAGCTTGTTTGTCTATTATGAGCATTAACTGAGTTTTTTTAAGAGCTTTATTTAGTCTATAATCTCTTTGGCTTATTCTTGAGCTATTTTGCTTATAATAAGTGCTTATATGATTGCTTATTTGATCCATTTGTATGTTCTGTGTGAACTTTTGATCTGATTTCAACTTGTTTGAGCTTAATTGAGCACTAGACATCTTCTATATCATTTCTACATAGTTTTGTTGCTAAGCACTTGCAATAAGCTGTTTTTGGCTAAATAAGCACTTTTCTGGCTTATTTTCGTTTCATAATTTTTCTCCAAGTTCCTTTTAATATTTTAGAATTTTTGTGAATTTTTCATATTTTTCTGAATTAGTTTACTATTTTTCTCAATTTTTCTTAGTTTTAAATCAATTTTAAATACTTTTAAATAAATAAAAATTAGAAAAAGTTTTAAAAAAATCCAAAAATATTTTAGATAATTCTTTTCAATTATTTTAGATTTTTTAAAATTAATTTTGCATTTTTTCCATTTATTTTACAGTTTCTCTTATTTTTAATTACTTTTTATATTCTAAAATTAGAAATAAATTCATAGGAAATAAATAAAAAGTCAAAAAAATATTTTTCTTTTTCTCAAAATTATTTTAAGTAGTTTAAGATTTTTAGAAATTTATTTCATGTTTTTAGGATCATTTTTCATAAAAAGTTACGTTTTTATTCTTACGTTACGTTTTTAATTCGCATTTGAATTCCCGTTTTCACTTTTTAGATAATTGTGCATACATAGCTTATACCTTCTGCTTATCTTATCATTTCTTTTCACTATTTGAATTTCACAATCACTATTTTCACTTTTCCACTTTTCACGACACGATTTTGCGAATCGAATTTCACGATTCCATTCAACCTTCGTTGGGATACGACTCGGGTAATCCGTATTTCTTGCGGATTTCCTTGATACTTATTAATATATATACAAAATTGAGCAAATCAAACACCACAACACCTTTTCATAGATTACCCAATTGCTAGTGGGTTGTGGCCATGGACAGAACTATCACTACAAAAAATTAGTTGAATTCTTCACATTTTAAAAATCAAGTGGTCACATTTAAAATTATGTAAAATTATTGATTTTACACTTTCTCAAGTGTGGTAATAATGGGTGTGACAAATTTTGCTACACATATAAGTGTGGAGATATTATCCTAATGTATATGGTTAAAAGTGTGGAAATATTCTTTGAATGTCCACACCTAAAAGTGTGGCAAAATTACAAAAAATGTTCAAAAATAAAAGTGTTGAGACATTTGCTACAATTATAAGTGTAGCTTTATTGTAATTGTACCAACTTATACATGTGGATTGTTTTTTAAATATTTGTCACACTTATAAATGTAGCAAAATGATTATCCATAAAAAAAAATTAAAAATAAATAAATAAAAAAGTCACAGTTGACCATACTATGACAAAATAAGTGTGGAGAATAACACTATTTTTTGTAGTGTATGTAGGGGCAGGGGAGGGTCCCCCCTCCAATTTTTATTTTTTATTTTTTTTTTTATTATTATTATTTTTTTTTTTTTTTGCAACACCCAGCATAAATATTATATGTTTTAGAGGTAATTTAGTTGAGATTTCAAACAAATCTCCGATTCGACCCCCGTGAAATAAATCCAGTCCCCCAAAAAAAATGTTCAAGTTCCGTCTATGGTTGTGCGTATGGTGAAACAATGGTGGAAGCTCGCGAATCAACCACAAGACTTACAATCGTTGCTCTCTTGGAGTGACAGTACGGTGAATCTAAACAACATGGCCATAACTTTCCTTGACATTGTGTTTCATACCACTACTTGGATCATTTCGAGATACCAAAAGCGTGTTTGTTTTGACTCAAATTAAGCCACCTTGAAAAGACACGCTTGAAACTGATGTCAAAATCTTCTCTCATTCTTGGATCCTTTATAGGAATCAACTTAAATCAAATTGGCTTGTATGGATCAATGATCCTATATCTTCTTGTATAAACTCTGTAATTTCTCTAGCATCTTGCTATCTTAATACGAAGCCCCGCTAAATAAAACTGACTAATTGCACCCTCTATTAATTTCTGAAAGATTATTTCCATTAGCTTGAGCCTATAGAAGCTTTTTGTTTGTAGAAGTTTCCATAAGTTTGTGCGCCAATCAAATGTTATTAAGCTAGCTTGTTTTATAAGTTCAACAGGGTCGTCTCGTGAATTTCGGAGGCCCTGTGCCATTTTAAGTTATAGGCCCTTGAACAATGTATACTAAAGATTTATTTAACTTAAAATGATTATGCATTTACGCCATTAAATTATTAATCTTTATGCCATTAGATCATATAGTGAAGTGGCTAGTAAGATTTGGATATACCTTGTAATTTTTTCAAATATAATGCATTGAATTTCAGTAAAAACTATTGATAATATCTTTAAAATCCCAGTGATTAACTATAGAGTTGTGTGGTATTTCATGAAATAAAGCTAAAAATTATTTGCTATAACATCAGACAACGCAATTTGTATCAAAATAATGTGTCAGTTTTTCATTTTGATATATGGTTTGCTTTTTTACTTTTCAATGAAATAACATATGGTACTAAACAAATTACTTTAAAATTATGGCTTACTTGTAAAAGTATATACTAGAAGGACCAAACTTGCAATTTACTTAAAAAAAGACAAGATTTTTTTGGCTTTTGTGTCATCTTCTCCGGCAAAGTGCCCGTCCACTTTCACAGTCCACTTTCACTTCGTTAAAAACAAACTATGGCCATATGTTTCACTATTGTGACTCAAATTATAAGTTTTTAACATTTTTAAACATGTTTTCTTCATAAAATATCGTCTATTTAGATTAAAACATCCAAAACTGAGTGTGTATACTAATATTAAGATCTAGAAATTTGAGGCCCTAAGAAAAATGCGGCCCTGTGCCATTGCACAGCTTGCACATGCCTAAATCCGGGCATGAAGTTCAAGCTCTCATAAGTTTTCATCCAAACACACTAATATAATAAGGAGCAACATTATTGTCCTCTCAAGAACATCAATCACCAATTAGTGGGGACATTTAGGAGAAAGAAAGAGAGAGAAAGAGCATCTAACATCCTCTTCTCATGTTGCTTATATGTCTTCTATCTCTCAAGTCTCAAAAAAAATTAGACGATCTCTGATATTAATCTTTGGTAACAAGCAAGATTTTATATGAGTCAAGAAAACTTTAGTGCTTATCAAAATGGGTGGCTAAATCTTACACTAGGACAAAATCTAGTTGACATTTCACAATCAAGACCCATGAAGGTATACAGATGCAACTTCTGCAAAAGAATGTTTTACCGTCCACAAGCATTAGGTGGTCATCAAAATGCTCACAGGAGGGAGAGAGATACAGCTAGAAGAGACCTATCACTACAGACGACTGGCTTGCCAGTGACTTCTATGGTTAACCGATCACTCGGCATTCAAGCCCACTCACTTGCTCACCCACCTAGCAGAGATGGAGAAACTACAATAGCAAGGTTTGCTGATAATGTTTCCAGGTACGGAGTCACTAGGTTGCAGCCCAATGATGAGGAAGAAACAGTGAAGCTGAAATGGCCCGGAGGTTTTCATTTTGAAGCGCATACACCTTCTCAACAGTCGGGTCAACAAATGCTTGACTTGAATTAAAGCTGTAATTTGGTTGCATTTCTACCCATATGGTACTGTATATATATTCCATCGCCTAATAAGATGTATCAGTTTCTTGATAGACTATGATTTCAAACTTTATAAGCTAATCATAAATCTAAAGAGATCTTTCTATGCCATGCATTCATAATACATCCAGTATGTCTGCCAGTCTATCACACTTCACCACTACCTAGCTTTTCAAAATCAATACACTTTGCAAGGAAAATTGTAAAGCCTCTAAATGGACTGAACTTATCTTCACTACTGCATGTTATTCACAGGCGAGAATCAGATGGATTAAGAAAATTCGTAATATATGCATTCCCCAACTATAATAATGGATCGAGAGATGCTTTAAGAGAATCATGTTTTCTAGCTAGACGAATGATTAATGATAAACAATCCCAGCTTCCAACGTCCGAACTGTACTTCCTTAGATTGCCGAGATCCACTCCACTTTGCAAAGCATCTTTTAAGTTAATTGTGTGTGTGCCAACTTTTAGTTTTACTTAGTTCAAAAATAATAATAATAAATAAATAAATAAATAGTAAAAAATAAAATTTAGTTTTACTAGTTGATTACAGCAAAATTGCAGAATTTCCTAATTAAATTAGGTCAAGGACTTTTTTTTTTGTTACCAGAGGTTTCCGATCTTTTGACCGACTACTCAACGATATTTGAATTCACCGCTACACAGACTCATGAAACCGAGTAAAGTTTACCCTTTTCAGGAGGTTGGCGTTTGCCACTTTAGAGTTGTTTGCACCCAGCACAAATATTTTATTTTTTTTCATAAATCTTGATTAAATATGAAAAGAGACGATTATTATTAGACGAATAAGAACAAAAATATGGCCATTTAACTTGTGACATGTTGAGTGCTATTTTGGCATCATCCTCGCAAACCAGCATCAATGAATATTTGATGCGGATTTTCTTTTTCTAGTTTTTTATGATGATTAACGATTTGCGACGATGGTCCAACAGATTTGATAGGGTAAAAGAAGGTACAATGTAAAAGATAGCTAACGAGATGTCATATACTTAAAACAATTTTCGCAATACGGTGTTAGATGCATGCCTATAAATAATATCCATTCACAATATTATCTTAGAGTGCGTGGTGCAGCTCGTTAATGGGGGTTATAGGCAATTTTTGTCACCTATTACGGTGGCATGGTGCACCGGCTTGTATGGTATAGACGCATTATACGTACCACGACATGTTGTTAACGAGCAAGTTTGTGTGTGTGATTTTCTTTTTCTTTTTTTTTTTTGGGGGTGTAAAGCGGGCTTTTCTAGTGGTGTTATAAGAATGTTATAGGGGATGGTGTTTTTTTGGTTTTGTGTTATAAGAATGTTATAGGATGATGTAGAACAAGTTGCCACTATTTTAGAGGAGATTAAAGGAACTGGTAAGGAAACTGGAATGAGCAAGGAGCATGAAAATGTAGACATCAATGATGATAGCGAGGATGATGTAGAACAAGTTGATAATGTAACTGCAAATATTTTGACATCAAAACAATCAGGAAGTAAAGTAGATATGGTACTAAGAGCTTTTATGTACAATGGAAGGATGATTACGACCATTCTGATTATGATGAGTATGATGGTCATGATATTTCTTAAGATCAATAGGTTTTTTGTGATACTTGGGATATCAAGGTCCGCAGTCAAAAGAAGAAATAGAATATATTTGATATAGTGTTGAGTCAGTTGTAATCTAGTAATAGTCGTATCTTTGCTTATAGAAGTAGTATGCTTTGTTATGCTAGCCTTACCGGCTATGTAACGGGCTGAAATGTGAGTTTCACCAATATCCATTGTAATTAAAGGTTTTTTGGAGTAATACATTTATTGGGAAAACTCTTTAACCAAAATGGTATAGGATAAAAGTTGACGTGACATACAAATAACTCGCGAACACAAACTGCACCTAGCCCTGTTAGAGAGTTAGTAAATAAAGCTAGAGGTAATATGATAGCACCACAACCAACTTCTAGTACTCTTTTTCCATACATTTTCCACAACTTGCTTAATATCCATTTCTTCTAACCAAATGTCAAAGAATCGAAATGGCTTGGGCCCAACTCCATCTCAATATTTTTCAAGACTATAGGACAATGATCTGATAATTTTCAATGTAATGCCACCACCAATAGGTTGCCTAATAAACTATAAAATGCCTCATTCATCAAGAGTCGATCCAATTTGCTAAATTTCATAACGTCATTACTAACTCAAGTAAATTTCTGACCTCCCATTTGAACCTCCACAAGCCTTGCATCGTTGACGAAACTCATTGAAATCCTTCATCTCTCTAACATTAATTTAAATCCCAAAAATACTCCCAGGCACCACCCATTTTTTAATTAAACCCACGATCCTCTCCTAAATGAAGTTTTTTGAGCCCCGACATGAGGTCCCGTAGATACACACTAAAAATACCTCACCACTTTACCTTTCCATTCACCTTTATAAATCTCTCATCACCCATTGCTTCCTTACATGTAAACGTGCTTGAATCCCGCATTAACATAATACCTCCTGAGCTTCCATTGGTCGTAACTGAGTCAAACCGCACCCCCTACCGCCCCACATCTCCTCTACCCAACCCTCTTCCACCAACCCACTCTTTGTTTCTCACAACCCGATGACATTCGGGTGTTCATCTCGAATAATAGAGTTATCCACGATCTTCACCCCAATCTTCAAACTCTTCTCTTCCACTAAGGCCCATGACACACCAATCTCCTTGACCTGCTCAACACTAATGTTAGAGCTTCTATTATCCGATTCTGTTCCCTCCAAACCTCTTAATAAAAACACCACTTCGTTTACTTCGATCATTCTATGGAACTCTTTGTAAGTATCGAGTCTTTTCTTTTTTTCTGCTCTTATCAGTGTTGCAAAAATCGGCCGAATCGGCCGATTAATCGGCGAGTAATCGCTAATCGGTCTGCGACCTTGGAGAGTATTACACGGAAATCGGCCGATTAATCGGCCGAGTCACAAAAATCGGCCGATTAATCGGTAAAAAATGGCTAATCGCCCCCCGACCGCCTCAGTACCGATTCACGATTTTTGCAACATTGGCTCTTATTATTGTATCGTCACCAATAATCTCCTCCTTATGAATATTTGTTGCATGAAATTGATCACTTTTACTCTATCGTTTATTGATACCTCATGTTAGTCCCCCATAGTTATTATCTGGTACATGCTCATTTTTATTTCCTCAAGCCCAAAATCTTGTGGGTTTAACTTATCTCCATAAAGCCCACACTTTATTTCTACATGGGCTATGCAATCTTCATTTACTATGGACCCAACATCCATATTTTTAAAGTCTTTTGCTTTTCTTCTCTCTCTTGCAACACCTACAAAACCAAAACCCACGTCATGTGAAAACACCACAAAACACACACAAACAATAAACTTTTAATTTTTAGTGTTTAAAACAAAAAAAAAAAAAAAAAAAAAAAAAAAAAAAAAAAAAAGTTAAAGTTAGTAATGATGTATTGTACTAATGTACTATGTAGCTATGTATGCATTGAAATTGAATTGATGGTGATAATGTTAGGTTAGGTTGAACTTTGATTAATCATTTAATTTGACTTTCCAACCAAATAAGCTTGCCATTCCAAGTTTCCGACCAAGACATAAACACACAATCACAAACATCATGTGAAAACAAAACACAACAACAATGATACCTTTCATAACAATCCTAACAATCTTAACAACAACAACCACCTTAGCAGCAGCATCCGACATCTTCCCAAACGAATCTTTGTCAGCTGCCAACACATCTATCACATGGACCTCACCAAACAACACATTCACATTCACCTTCATTTCCTTAAACACAAATCCAAACTCATACTCAGCAGCCATTACATACCAAAACAATATACCAATATGGAGGACCCCACCTGCTGACACCTCAGCAACCTTAACTTTCCAACCAGATGGTAACCTCGTACTAGTCAATGGCTCAAATGGTAACTTAGTATGGGAGTCAAGGACACGTGGCACATCAGCTTCACTAGATGATACAGGTAACTTTGTTATTAGGAATGGTACTAGGAACATATGGTCTACTTTTGATAACCCTACTGATACGTTAGTGCCTGGTCAGAATTTTAGTACTAGTAATGTGTTGCGAAATGGGTTGTATTCGTTTCAGTTACGTAGTTCGGGTAATGTGACTTTGCTTTGGAATGATTCTATTGTGTATTGGACTTTAGGGTTGAATGCTAGTGTTAGCACTAATTTGTCTGGTCCTAGTTTAGGCTTGCAATCTATTGGTATATTGGCATTGTCTGATCCCGTGTTGCCAACTAGCGTTATTATGGCGTATAGTAGTGACTATGCTGATGGTCCAGATATTTTCCGGTTTGCGAAACTGGATGATGATGGGAATTTGAGGATTTATAGTAGTAGTGGGAGTGGGGGGAGTGAAAATGTGAGATGGGCGGCGGTTAGTGATCAATGTCAAGTGTTTGGGTATTGTGGGAATTTAGGGATTTGTAGCTATAACGGGTCGGATCCGGTGTGTGGGTGTCCGTCTAGGAATTTTGACCTTGTTGATCCAGCGGATGGGAGGAAAGGGTGTAAGAGGAAAGTTGAGATTGAGAATTGTCCCGGGAGTGCGACGATGTTGGAGTTGGATAATGCGAGGTTTTTGACTTATGCACCGGAGTTGTCTTCACAACTGTTTACTCTTGGGATTTCGGCTTGTAGGTCAAATTGTCTTGTGAGTGCTTCGTGTATTGCATCTACGTCATTGTCGGATGGGACGGGGATGTGTTATTTGAAGGTTCCGAGCTTTGTTAGTGGGTATCAGTCGCCTGCTCTTCCGAGTACTTCTTATCTTAAAGTTTGTGGACCCGTGGAACTAAATCCGTCGGCGGCTTCTTCTGATAAGGGTAGACGATGGAAGCTAAAGCCGTGGATAGTGGTGGTCGTGGTTGTGGGAACACTTTTAGGTTTGGTTATCGCTGAACTTGGGTTATGGTATTGGTGTTGTAGAAATAGTCCAAAACTCGGTGTTTTATCGGCTCAATATGCACTTCTTGAGTATGCATCTGGTGCACCAGTTCAGTTTTCGTACAAGGATCTCCAACAGGCCACAAAAGGGTTCAAGGAGAAGCTTGGAGCTGGTGGTTTTGGTGCAGTTTATAAAGGGGTTTTGGCCAACCGAACCACGGTTGCGGTTATAAACAACTTGAAGGAATTGAGCAAGGTGAGAAGCAGTTTCGGATGGAAGTTGCAACGATTAGTAGTACCCATCATTTGAATCTCGTGAGACTAATTGGATTTTGCTCAGAGGCTAGTCACCGGCTTTTAGTCTACGAGTTTATGAAAAACAGTTCTCTTGACAATTTTTTGTTCACTCCGGAAGAACAATTACAATCGGGTAAGTTGTTGAACTGGGAATGCAGATTCAATATCGCTTTAGGAACTGCGAAAGGGATTACATACCTCCATGAGGAATGTCGAGATTGTATTGTCCATTGTGATATAAAACCCGAAAACATTCTTTTGGACGAGAATTACAATGCCAAAGTTTCGGATTTCGGGCTTGCAAAATTAGTCAACCCAAAAGACCATCGGTACCGAACGTTAACAAGTGTGAGAGGGACTCGAGGGTACTTGGCTCCGGAATGGCTTGCGAACCTACCGATCACATCCAAATCAGATGTTTATAGTTACGGGATGGTTTTGTTAGAGATAGTATGTGGAAGACGCAACTTTGAAGTTTCTGAACGAACCAACCGAAAAAAGTTTTCTGTTTGGGCGTACGAAGAGTTTGACAAAGGAAACGTGGAAGCAATCATCGATACCAAGCTTCTAAACCACGAACAAGTGGACATGGATCAGGTTCGACGAGTGGTTGAAGTAAGCTTTTGGTGCATTCAAGAACAACCGTCACAGAGACCGATGATGGGGAAAGTTGTTCAGATGTTGGAAGGTGTCACCGAGATCGATAAGCCACCAGCTCCAAAGGTTGGGGCCGCCATAGAAGGGTCGTCAGTCGCTGGGACCAGTGTGAACATGAGTAGTAGTGTCTCCACTTTTGCACCATCGATGCCGCCACCTTCATCGTCCTCGTCGCTTCAAACTCCTAAAGGTTCATCATTTGCTTCGGCTATGAATGTTGAGAGGGTGTCTTCATCACTGTATGATATATAAAAATATCCATGCATGGCATCAATGCCGACTGACCGGAGCACATATCCGGGGACCATGTTCGCTTACGTACGTATTGGACCGAGTTGTTTTGCATGCAAAAAATTCATTTACAGTTTTATTTATTCTTGATTGATTAAATATGAAAAAAGACGATTACTATTAGACGAATAAGAACAAAAATATAGACATTTAATTTGTGACATGTTTGAGTGGTAGTTTGGCATCCTCGCAAAGCCATCAACGAATATTTGATGCGGATTTTCTTTTGCTAGTTGTTGATGTTGATTATCGATTTGTGACCTGTGGTCCAATAGATAAGATAGTGTAAAAGATGGTACGATGTCAAAGATGGCTAACAAGATGTCACGTCATCGAAAATGTATAGTATACACAAATAAACCTAATAAAAATGACACCACAATGTAGATGCATGCCTATAAATAAATAATATGTGGTGAGATTGATATATAACTTATATTTGCAATAAAATCAATGAATCAATCATAGTTATTCATTTTTTATTTGAATTAATAAAAATTCATTTTTTAAATCAACATATTTTATAAACGGTAAATCTTCAAGTTACAAAAAATACATCATCGCGAAGAGAATTAAATTATCTTTCTATAGATATGCAATTCTATATACATTCAATGAACTTTTATTTTTTTTTAAATTTCCGCCCAGAAAAATCACATGTGATTCGTAAAAATCACATATGATTTGGTTTTTACAAATCACATATGATTCTTATGAATCACATGTGATTTTTCTCGGCGAAAATTTTGAAAAAAAATCGTCAGAAAAAAATTCATCAAAGTATATAACAATGCATATATGTAGAAAGATAATTTAATTCTCGTCGCGATGGTATGATTTTTTTCGCGTAACGATTAACGGTTTGTAAGATATTTAATTTTTAAAAAAATTGTGAATTTTTTTTTTTTTTTTTTTTTTTTTGATAAAAAAAATGAATTGATATGATTAGTTTATTGATTCTATGTCAAATATGAGTTTTAAATTGATATTTTGTCTAAATAATATTCATTGACAATATTATCTTAGAGTGAACAATGGAGCTTGTTAAAGAGGCGTTTATAGGCAATTTTTGGTACCTATAATAGTGTCATACTACACCGGCTTCTGTGGTATAGGCGCATTATACGTACCACGTCATATTTGTAAGGAGCAGGTTTGTGTTTGTGACATTTTAATTTTTTTAGTGTACATTGAGGTTTTTTGGTGGTAGGTTATAGAAATGTTATTGGGATAGGGTTTTTCTTTATATATATATATATATATATATATATATATATATATATATATATATATATATATATATATATATAATATACTAAAGTTATAGGGTAAAAGCAAGCGTAATACGTGAATAACTCGAAGATAACACAAACTGTACCTATCCCTGTTAGAGAGTTAGGGGGTGCTTGGTTCATCTTAATTAATGAAAATGAGAATAACAATGGGAATACTAATAAATATAATTAATATTTCTATAATAATTACTATGGTGTTTGGTTTATAATGTGAAAAAACTAACCAATTTCTTATAAATTAAGTACTTTGAAATGAATAAAACTACCTTAATGATTAAGATCTTGCAAATGATTTGAATCAATCTACACCTTCTTAATATTTACAAATTAAGTACTAATATTTGAAGAGGAAAATTACTCATATGAATAATTTGGTAAACAGATGACCATCAAATGTTGCTGCAACGAATCAATACACAAAAAGTCTATATTAGAACAAATCTATTCTTCGTTCAAAAAAGAACAAATCTATTCTATAAAAGTTGAAACCATCATTACTTTTGTTTACTTAAGTCAAAAAACAATAAAGAAAAAATCAAATTAGATGAATAAAAATTAAAACGTGGTCGTAGATGTGGGGAGATAAAGAATGAAAAAAAAAAAAAAAAAAAAAAAAAAAAAAAAAAAGGATAAAAACATGAGTTGGTTCAGTACTCTCAAATTATAGATGAATGGTGAATTACTCTATAGTGGGTAATAGCTTATTACATTATAGCAAACCAACCACTATTAATCATTACTATTGTTATTTTTTACCCTTAATACCTTCAACCAAGCGCACCCTTTAGTATATAAGACTAGGGGTAATAAGAGAGCACCACAACAAATCTCATCATCGTCACCTTAGCGTCTGATGACGTCAAATAATCATGATATTTAAGTGTCAATTTCCTCCTATTATGCTCATTTATTTTACTAATTATATAGATATATACTTTGATTTCTTTACATTTTATATCCAGGTTACAAATTAGCATATGAGCTAAAGAGACGAATAAATTGGAAAGTGCGCGCAAAAGATAAACACTGTTAGTATGCTGGAAGAAGCTACGGCGTAACATTTCACTCTCTATTACGCCGTAGCTAGGAATTCAAACTTGAAAACCAAAGTCAACGCAGATCAAGAGCTACGGCGTAACCAAATCATGAGTTACGCCGTAACATAATCAAGTCTTTCAAGAATCCCTCGAATTGATGGCTACGCCGTAACATAATCATTGAGTTACGGCGTAACAGTGACTACGTGAGTAATCCTAATCCAAGAATTAAACTACGGCGTAACAACACATGCAAATACGACGTAGAAGAAACCCTAATTGGAAGCTACGGCATAGCACAATCCTTAGCTACCCGTAACTATTACTTTTGGATAAAGTCTTCTCGGGATTACACTAACTACGGCATAACACCCTTTCTGAATTACGCTGTAGCTAAGACATGCATATAAATACAACCCTAATTTCTGCATTTTGGATACAACTTTCTCACACACAAAATCAGAGATCGTTGGGAGCTTTCTCAAGGCCATTCTATAGCAGCATACGGAGTATTTCCAATGGAGAAATCATGCCTATATCACCATAAGTTTTAGCATTTCTTCATTTCATTTACATTTCGAATTCATAACGTTTGTAAACATTTATTTGAGTGTTGAATTTAATATGATCAGCTAAGCACCTCTGGTGCTAGCCTAGTTATGACTTCTACATTGTTTTGATTATGTTTACGTACTTTTCTTAATGCTTCTACGTGTGTGCATGCTTAGTTTATCTTAAGATCCTATAGTTGTGGTAGTTTAAAAGACCCGGTTATACTTGGTATGCTAGGAGAATTGACCATAGGACCCTGGCGTAGTTGAGTTGCGAGGATATGGTTGCGATGACAATTAACCACGAACCTTGTGTGCAAATTGACCATAGGATCACTTTCCGGGTTGGATAAACTTAAGTAGTTAAAGTATGGTCTATGATCATGACAACGGACCATACAAGATAAGTCTAGCATGTAGTGGCACTTAATGACTCAAACTCGTCGATCGTACGTCGGCTTACTAGCATGGGGTAGTGCCTGTGGCTCCCAGCAGGATTCGTGGGAGATAGGCTAGGGAACTTGACTATATGAACCTAGTGATATATGTCTGCCCCACCTGAAGCATGAAATTAGTTTAATGGGAAGCGTAATCATAAACAATGTAGGATGAGTAATTATGTCACAACTCGTAATTTTCGGTCATTTTCCAAACCTCGACAATTTACTATTCACAAGTTACTATTCATCATTTACTATTCATCGATCACTATTCATCGTTTTTGAGGTCTATTTGACATTTCGAGGAACATTCAGAAATTTTACTATTCACTTGACACTATTCATTCCCGGAAGAAAACCACTATTCACGTGCATTACTTATGTCATCGTAAACTTAGTTTACGGGTATTCAAAATTCGCGTAACCGTATTGGTTCAGGAGCGAATTCATGCTTTATCATTTGGGACATCTCATATAGACTAGAAATAGTCTGCGTATTATCATTATGTCACTTGCATACTATTTCACTCGTAGGGTATTCAAATTATATTTTTAATATAATTAACGAATTACGTATGTTTATTTTAAATAAACACTAATACGCGAACTATAAATGTGACTAACATGTCTGACACTCCCAACTATGATCCCAATATATTTTTATACTCATTGTTATAATATAAAAATTATAATATTAATTTACCCGGTATTTTGGAAATTTATTTATTTCGTATCGTACGCCTAAATTAATTACGACGGTTTTCGTAGAAACTAAATAATAATTATCTAAACACTCAGTATTTATACCCAACATATTTTTATAATTTTTATAACTTTATTATGACCCGGTTAACTCTGTTAAAATTTATTTTTAGTTAACCCGGTACCCGGTACACCTTAAAACTACAAAATAACACATAATACTACTAAATATTCAACAAAACTCTTACACATCTCACCCACCTCCCCTCATTCACGCCAACCCCTCCCCTAAAGTCATAAGATTGCATCATTTTACTTGACTAATAAAAGATACATTTACTTACAAGATCTACCACATTGTACATATTAGATATCTCAACACATAACTCTCATTTTTCAACCAAATATCAAGCTCTTGTCTCTCTTTTTCCTTCTCTCTACACACGGCACAAACAAAAAGGGGAAGAACCAAAATGTTTTTCAAGAATCAAGTCATAAACAAGCTTCATTAGTGATCCTTGTTAGAGTTTTGAAAGATAAACTCAAGGATTATTAGGCTTTCACCATCCAAACTTCATTAATCTTTCAAGTAAGTATGTCAAACTAATTTTCCTAATTTTTATCAAGTTCTTATTATGTTCATATGGTTTTTATACAAGATCTTATGCATTTGATAGCTTATACCACTTTATTTTACAAACTTATAACTTTTGAACCCTAGAAATGATTTGTGGTTAGATCCTTGTTAGATCTACTTGGTTATGATGTTTAGGGACCCATGACACCCTAAGAAGGTGTATGGTAGGATTAGACTAGATTTGTGGTGATTGAAAGAGGTTTGGTTGGTTTTTGAACAAGTTAGTAACTAGGAAAACCAAGTTTTGACACTTATAGAAAGTTGCTGTCCATTTTTGCAAAACATGGAAAGATCAGGGGATTCTGGGTAATTTTGGACCTAAGATTCAGAAAATACTTTCCGATACGGAACTATGGCCGAAAACGGGGATAAAAACGAGTTAATAACGAAGGAGATACGCTAAAAACGAGTTTAACGACGAAAACTATATTTTCTGGAAATGCTTGCTGATGAACAGTACTCACGGGCAAATTCGAGGCGTAAAACTAAATCTAGCCATCCCGACTTATCAAAAATATGTTAGTATTTTGTCCCACGATTCCGGGGATATAAAGAACGAGGAAAATGAACTTAAAACGACCAAGTTATACGCGTTTTAACATCGTCAAAACTATATATATATTTTGTCACTACTAGAAAATAATAACTTACGCACTAAATGGTATATTTTCTAGAAATGTTACTAAGGACTATATTCTTAACAAATGAAATACGTATGACCCAAAGGAATATTTATACGACTTAATGACGTTATTTTAAGGTTTTCGATACGAGGAATAGAACGCTAACATTTTTATACGATATATTACGACAAGTTTTTATAACTCCATTGGGACTTATTTTTCCTAAGTATGGAAACTATTTTACTATGACAATGACGAGTATCTCCAAGTCACGAGTGGTATAGGCATCATGTGCACGTGCATTCATTTCATTATGTCATGATCTAAGGTAGATCGTTATTACTCATATTAGGTTGCGGTTAGAGATCGTGCCTCATTTCAGTGTATCCATTCTTGTCATCGTAGCTATCGCTCCAGGTGAGTCATAGCCCCTACTATTTTAATTGTTTTGTAAACTCTTTGGGGGAGAATACATGCTCGTTTTACTTAAACGCACTACTTGTTTTACCTGGTTGATTACTCAAATATTTCCAGCTTTATCTAAACATATATTTAACCACCTGCATTCATTGGTATGTTTGATTTTCTTGTATTTCATGGGATTGATTATCCTTATTTACATGACCACATTGTCATAATTGTTTATCTGGCGACATTGTCAGTATTGTTTATCTGGCGACATTGTCAGTATTATTTAGATAACCTCATTGACTGAATTATTTTATTTATATAGCCGTTTTGCTATATTTATCTGGGAATTTGGATACCATTATTACTTATGTTCACGTAGACTTTAATACATTTGGCAGTGGGTTGTAAACACACAGGTTACAAGTCTCTTATGGCGGGACTTGCAACTGAGTGGATTTACGATGCCTTTGCTGGGCGATCTTTTCTCTATAGGCATTATTCGTTAAACAAACTCTATGAACTCACCAACCTCGTGTTGACACTTTAGCATGTATTTTCAGGTTTTAAGCAATGGCACGCTACTGGAGGTTTTGGCAGGGCATGGCATGGTCATAGAAGACTCTGATTATTTATATGGGGACCGTTTTAAACTATTTTATGGGCCTACTTCCGCACTACTTTTAACGATGTAAATTCAACATTTTTGATTTAACGATTTTATTCTAAATGATTAAAGTGAAAACCATTTTTGTACCTATGTTGTGATATCAATTGAGTTACACCACAGCTACATGTATGCTTCCGCTGGACCCAATTTTGGGGGTGTGACAAATTAGGCTCGCACATTTCTCTCTTATTGCTCACAACCATCATTTAACTTACATGTTTTATTTACTTTCAGTTTTCTTTCGCATAATTAATCATTTCAATCTTTAAATCAGTTAAAAATAGTGACACCTAGACTTAGATATAATCCAAACCACATAGCTCTTGGGACGACCTCGATTTTACCAAATACTAGTATACACGCGACCGGATTCTCTGTCCGTTAGTGCAAATAGGTAGACCTTAGGTAATCGAGACTTTATAAATATTAAGACTTTGTCAGTAAAACTTGCATCAAGTTTTTGGCGCCGCTGCTGAGGAGCTATTATAGGATTTATAGTTTTAAGTCTAATTTTATTTTTGCAACACCCTATGACAACCCTAAAAGATAGCTTCAGGCGAAAAGAAATAATTCCCCAGTATCAATCCATAATATGTTTTCATTTTATGGATCTGAGCCATCTGATTCTGAATCTGAGACGATTAATGAGCCTGGCATTGAGGGGCTCACAATGGACCAATATTTGGGAAGAACTAGCGAAAACTGCCAAAGAGCTTTTGATACGGCAACCAGCCAGGATTCTAATGGATTTACAATTCCATGCCTTCTCATCCAGGAATTGCATAATAAACAGTTTTCGGGAGAAGAGGACGAGGATGTTCAAGAACACGTGGAAGAAGTCTTGCACCTTTGTAGTCTTTTTAATATCCCAAACATCCCTTGGTAATCATTTGTACTAAAGGTATTTCCAATATCCCTAACTGGAACAGCAAAGAGATGGTTTCATAAACTTCCGTCAGATTCTAAGCAATCATGGGAAAACCTAAGGAGAGCATTTGTGAGGCAATTTTTTCCACCTTCCAAGATGACTGAATTAGTTTGTAGCATCCACCAATTTGTGCAAATAAAGGAAGAAGCATTATACCAAGCTTGGGAAAGGCACAATGAACTTCTGTATCGATGCCCGACACACAACCTCAATAAACACCAAATAATCTACATATTCTATAGAGGTTCGGATAGCTACAACTGTCAACTTCTTGACACCCAACACCCCATTCCTGGGATGACTCCCGATAAAGCTTGGGATTCATTACAAAGGATTGCCAATCACTGTTACAAATGGCATGCCGAGACTGGGTTCGGACCTAAAGACAATTTTGGACATAAGGTTATGAAAACTTTTGTCAAGAAGAATGAAGAATATGGGGAAAAATTCGAAAGTAGAAGAGAGATACAGAATAGGTTTGAAAAAGAACAAAGAAAAGAAGAAGTCAAAAGCATGATCGGTACCAAAGAAAATGTAGGAATCGAAGAATTAATCTCGAACTACATTAAAGAGACCACTAAAAGACAAGCACGTGTGATGAGACGAAAAGTGTACCGCTTTTAAGGGGTCATTTAAGCCCGAATTTGAGATTATTTGATCAATTATTGCCCTAAATTGTTCCTTTTATCATTTTAGGTACTTTTGAGAGAAAATTCAGAAAAGGAAGCATTTTGGACGTTTTTGGAGCGTAAAAGTGAAGAAAACGGCAAAGTCTCAAAATTCCTTGCTGGAACAGTACCTGACGGCGTCAAGCTTCTCCAAGTGACGACGTCAAGAGTTACAAAAGAGGTGGATATGGAGCTTATAACGTGACGGGCCAGAACCTTTTTAGAGCATTGGACCTGACGGCGTCACCTATGCCGTCAGGGTCCAAACATACGTGACGGCCCAGAGTAAAATCCTACATGACGGCGTCACAAATGGATCTAGGCAATACGATTTCTATCTTGGCGGCGAGTTGACGGAGTCACAATTTAATACGTGACGCCGTCATCCTGTAACATCTATATATATTTTTTGCAATTTTTTATTGTAAGTGTGCAACTTTGAGGGAATAAACCCTAGTCCGAATTTTATCAGCTTTTCAAGGGTTTCAACCCCTTGATTCTTCCATGTTCAATTGAAGATAAGTATTCATTCAAATCATTCAATATGTCTATGTGTTGTTTGATTATATCTTACGCTTGTCTTCTCTTTAACATGCTAGGCTAGATTTTTATTGTGTTTGCTTAGATGTAATGAAACCTAGATGTTGATTATGTGTTGATTGTTTGTTTATAATTGTTACGGATGATTGTATTCGATGTTAGGCTTAAGAAAACTGGCAGACTTCCATTGGTAACTTGCTTGAACGTCTTAAGAAACATGATCGGAGGTGTACTACGATTTTTTGTTGTATTTAATGCGTAAGAGAATTCTAATGATCCCATGTTAGGAGCTTCTAACGGCTCGACATAGGAGTGAAGTAAGATCTTATAGAGTT
Source organism: Artemisia argyi (assembly GCA_030686995.1). Taxonomy (NCBI): domain Eukaryota; kingdom Viridiplantae; phylum Streptophyta; class Magnoliopsida; order Asterales; family Asteraceae; genus Artemisia; species Artemisia argyi. Next base: position 6,571,724 of record CM060676.1, on the reverse strand, counting down.
AGGGAATATTGTACACGACCCTACGACTAGTATTAAGGAATATGACCCGTCATCCACGCAATTGTAACAAGCTAATCAACCTGTAAAAGATATCTAGGGAGTAATGAAATCTAAGTAAACACAACTTTCCTCATTATTGTTTCCACCAAATTAGTATAATCGTTTTATTTTCGTTTCTTTTATTTTATTTTGATTGCATCTTTAGTTAATTGGGTTAGTTGACTAGCAACTAATTCTGCCCACTCCTTCAAAACCCGAGATTTTAATTGCTTTCTATAAAATAAAAAAATACAAAAAGAATCACCCCTCACCTCTAGACCTAGTTTAGTAGGCTTTTTAATCCTAGCGACATTATTCCTGAGTTGAACGATCAATCCCCCGGTACTTGTCACTATACTATACTACAACGATCAGGTACACTGCCTGGTGGGGGTTGTAAGCTTCTCGAGATCCCTTGAGAGGTAAAACCTGTTGCGAGGGTGCAATTCCCACGTACATCAAGTTTTTGGCACCTCAGCCCGGGGAATAGTTATTGTCTAGGTTAGGATTTCTTTTTATTAGATCTACTTGATAGATTCCTTTCTAGTAAGATTTTATTTTTATTTTTAGGTTTTGTTTAGTCCATCTTATTTCTTCGTTTCTTTGTTCGTAACCATTACCATCCGACATCATGGAAGGTGGTAATATCTTTGAACCCATCAACCCACCACTTCAAAACCACCCACAAAACCCACAACTAGCAAACCTACCTCCTAGGCCCCGAACTATAGGAGAGTATTCCCGTCCTGGCCACCAAGGCTATCGAAACACCATTGAGCTCACTCAAGGAGCCAATGTGTCCCCCTTGCGATCCGACACCATCCGGTTAGTGCAAAGCGGATGTGCATTCCATGGACTTCGTTCCGAAGATCCTAATTAACATCTCAAGGATTTCCTTAAAATCGTAGATTCCATAGACCTTGATGTTGCAACTAGAGAGTCGACCCGATTATGTCTATTCCAATTCTCTCTACGTGACCAAGCTAGTCAATGGCTTGAGCGTTTACCCGAGGGATCTATCACCTCTTGGGATGATCTCACTTCTCGTTTCCTTGCTCAATTTTTCCCACCGGGGAGAACTACCAAGCTTAGAAATGATATCTTGATGTTCCAACAACATCAAGGTGAAACTCTATATGAAGCATGGACTCGTTTCAAGGACTTACTCCAAAAAGTCCCTCATCATGGCATAGATCTTTGACTCCAAGTCCAAATCTTCTATGACCAATCGGCCGGTAGCAAGCTACGTGATCTAAGTGCGGAAGAATCATGGGAACTCATAGAAGATCTTGCTCTCTATGACAACGAAAGTTGGAATGATCCCTGTGATTTAAACAAAACGGTCAAGGCAATATCTTTGCCTTCGAACAATTCTAGCACTCCCGACCGTAGGATCATGGAACTTGAAGACCAAGTCAAGTTTCTCATGAAATCCTACGAAGCTCCTAAGCCTTCATGCCAAGTGAACAAAATCACTTCTTCATGCGAATTATATAGTGGTCCCCATGACACTCGTGATTGCGTGGGACTCCCCGGATAAGCTTTTGCGGATTACGCATCCTTGTGTACCGACGAAGTGGGAGACAAGTGGTACACTTTCAAACCCGAGCCAAATCCTTACGGTGATTCCTACAACTCTTCTTGGAAAAATCACCCGAACCTTAGGTGGAAGCAAAACCAAAACATACCCCAAAATAATTCTTCCAATCCACCTAATCATTACCAACTAAACGCTCCACCCTTTAACCGTACTTTCAACAACAATCCTTCCAATAACTATGGTAGTACCAATAATCTTGAAGGGTTGATGTCCAAGTTTATGGCATCTCAAGAAGCTCGCATAGCTAACTTTGAAACCGAGTTCAATCAACAACAAACGGAGATGACCAATAAGATTGACAACTTGTTGAAAGCCCTCAACAACCAAGTGCTAACGACACCTAAGAAGGACACTAGGGACACTAGTAGCGGAATCCAAATTAAGGACTCCTCATCATCCAAACATGTCCACTTTGTCAACGTTGTCACCCTTAAGCCAATAGATAAGAATATAGAAGAAAGTAACAAGGATGAAGTTGGAATAGAAACCGGGACTAAGGATGAGGTTAAGGAAGTTGAGGATATTCTTTGTGGCTGTGAATTCAAAACGCAATGCGTAAGTGAATTCCATTCCATCTGGGTTAGTGAGGATAAGGCCTGCGCCTGACCCATCCACGCACGAAGATCCGCCCGTGAAGAGAACCCATGGTTCTTGTAGCGTTACCTCGCTCCTTGAAGGTGGAGTATCGGTATTTGGCTTCTCAATGATGAAGTCTGCCAATATCTGTCCTTTAATCGCAGTGCGCGGTCAATACGAGATGTTATGCTCGCTCAATAACACACTCCATTTTTATAGCCGTCCTGATGCGTTGGGTTTAGAGATAACTTGTTTGATAGGTTGGTCTGTAATTACAGCTATTGGGTGCGCCTGAAAGTATCTGCACAGTCTTTTGGCTGCAAATACTAAAGCTAGGACCAGCTTTTCCATAGCAGTATAGTTAATCTCTGTCTTCTTAAGTGCTTTGCTTACAAAGTATATGAGTGTTTGAACGGAGTTTCTATCTGTCAAAAGCACCGCGCTGACTGCTCCATGAGTTGCAGACAAGTACATGATCAACTCTTCCCCTGGTCGGGGTGCGACAAGTTTGGGAAGCGCTGCAAGATGTTGCTTAAGCTGTTGAAAAGCTTCCTCCGCTTCCTCAGTCCAACGAAAGTCTCCCTTTTTTGTGCACTTCGTGAGTGTCTTAAAGAGGGGGAGTGACTTATCCGCTGATTTGGATAAGAATCGATTTAGCCCAGCTAGTTTTCCATTTAATGACTGGACTTCTTTCAGTGTGCTTGGTGAAGGGAGTTCAATGACAGCTTTTGTCTTTTCTGGGCAGGGATTAACGCCATCAGGTTCTATCAAATACCCAAGAAACATGCCTTCTGTAGCGCCAAAGGTACACTTCTTGGGATTCAACTTCATGTTGATCCTTCCCAGTGTTTTGAACGTTTCCTCTATGTCACGCACCAATTCTTCTTCAGTATGGCTCTTTATGACAAGGTCATCAACATAAACCTCCAGGTTGCGACCTACTTGCTTCTCAAACGCGTTTTCCACCAACCGCTGGTATGTTGCTCCTGCGTTCTTTAGGCCAAAGCGCATTTTTGTGTAACAATAAACCCCTTGACTTGTATGGAAGGCTGTTTTCTCTTCGTCTTCCTCAGCCATCTGAATTTGATGGTACCCTTTATATGCGTCTAGGAAGCATTTGAAGGGGTATCCACACAAAGACTCTACCTATCTCTGGTAGCGGGTAACAGTCTTGTGGACATGCTTTGTTAAGATCAGGGAAGTCCACGCACATTCTCCAGCTACCATCGCTCTTTTTGACCATCACTGGATTGGAAAGCCAATCGTGATAATAGACCTCTCGCATGATTCCTGCATCTACAAGCTTGTGCACTTCCTCTAGGATGGCTTTTGCACGATCTGGGGCTTGGCCGCGCTTTTTCTGCCGTATTGGAGGATATCCTTGTCGAATTTGTAGTTTGTGCTCTATGATAGATCATGGTACTCCAGTCATGTGCTTTGGTTCTCACGCAAAGATATCTAGGTTCCTTTGAAAGAGTGCGCACACAGCCGCTCTGCCTTTGTCAGACAGCGACCCTCCAATTGATATCTCTTGATCTGGATAGTCAGGGTGAATTGCGACCTTCAGGTTTGTCACTTTTGTTGTGTGCTGCTCTGGAGTACTCTCCGTTTCACTCGTCACCGTGTTGCATTCTTTAGGTAACACAGTTGTATTGTAAAGAGTTACAATTCCTCCATCTACTAGGAATTTGAGCATTCCATGCGCTGTGGATGGTATAGCGCGCATGGCTGATATTCCTGGTCTTCCAATGATGCCATTGTATGGTGAAGGAGACTTAATTACCATGAAGTTCATTCAGGCTGTTGTAGAGTGGTGCTCATTACCCACGGCCACAAGTAAGCGTAATTGCCCCATGGGCCATATCTTTTCTCCTGTGAAGCTAGTCAGCGACATCGTGGCCGGAATTAACTGACTCCTCCATCAACATACATGCGGTAGATATCATGACCTCCCGTATGTATTTCAATAGTGAGTGGTTCCACTACTGCGTTGTCCGTAGTAAGAGTGGGGAAAGAGATTTTGTTTCCATAGGAAAACTTTTGGCTGAATTTCTGTCTCATCTTTCGCTGCCATGATTGTATTATGTAGATTGTGTCCGCCTTATCTTTGGTTGTCTCTTTTTTACCCCCATTCTTCTGTCTATCCTTCCCCTCCTTGATGTTCTTAAGGAGGTGATCCATTTTACCTTCTTTTACTAATTTGTCGATTAGTTGGCGCAACTGGAAACATTCGTTGGTAGTGTGACCCTTTTGTCCATGGTATTCACAATATCCACTTCCTACGCGCTTATCTTCTGGAGTGCGCATTGGTGGAGGTTTCGGGAAGTTTGCTCCTTCTTCCGCGAATATCTCCCTTGGGGACTTCGGGAGTGGAGTGTATTTGTCGCTATCCCGTCCACTACCTTGATTGCAGTAGTTCCTGCTGCGGCTACTACTCTGGTCATTGGATTGTCTCCTAGGCTGTTCTTGTGACCTGTAGGTTGAGTAACCTTTTTTGCTCTCCGCAACAGCTGCTTCCCCTTGGATAAAGGATCTGGTGCGCTTCATCAGATCATCGAAGGTTTGGGGAACCTTATCATTCAGTCTCCTAATGAGCTCTGGGTTGTTGATCTCATTCATGAACCCTGAAATCTTTAGCACTTCAGGACACGCCTTGACGTGTATACATTCATCCTTAAAGCGATCCATATAAGCGCTTGTGGATTCCCCTTGGCGCTGTTTTACTCTGGCCAGTTCAACAGGGTTCTTGGCTGATGAGGCGAAAAATGATCCGTTTTTAGGGGGTCATTTAAGCCCAAATCCGACTTTATTTGATCAAATATTGCCCTAAATCGTTCCTTTTGTGATTTTAGGTGTTTGGAGAGTGAATCCTGGAAAAGAAGCCATTTCGGACGTTTTTGGAGCATAAAAGTGAAGAAAACGGCAAAGTCTCAAAATTCTATGCTGTGAACAGTGCATGAAGGCGTCAAGAATTACTCTTGACGGCGTCAAGACATCAAGAATAAAATACCGTAGGTGGTGAAGGCGTCACCAAGGCCGTCACCAGGCCGTCACGTGTAAATTTGTCAAAACTTGCGCGCGGAGTAGCTGACACCGTTTTGGTCATAACTTTTGCATACGAACTCGGATTGAGGCGATTCAAAAAAGGAAACGAAGAGGACGAAAAGATCTACAACTTGGTGAAAAAGGCTTCTTGACGGCGTCAAGAGTAAAGAGGTGACGCCGTCAAGATGGGCCGGGCAGAATACAGCCTATAAATATAACATCATAACTTCATTATTTTTAAGCCCTAAACCCTAAGGTCGATTCCTGGGTTTAGGTGGGTGTTTTTCCAGCAACTTAGAGGGTTTCAATCACTCCATAAACATCATGTATTGGTTTGATGATTCTATCTTAATTATGTTTTTCATTATCATTGTTGTTTGCTCTTCTTTGATGATGATTTGCTAATTCACCTTGTGTCTACTTATGATTATGTGAAACTTGTATATAATTGATTAGATCTCATTGATTTCTTGTTGATGTTGTGTCTATCTCCATCAATTAAGGTGTGACAATTTCAATAGATCTAGTTGGTTTAGTTTATAATTCTTGTTTTCTATTGATTCTTGTTTTGATTGAATGATTTATATGTTAGGCTTAAGAAAACTGGCAGATCTCCAAATGGTAACATGCTTGAACGTCTTAAGAAACATGAACCGAGGCGTACTAGGTCTTTATTGGTTGTATTTAATGCATGAGCCACTGTTTACAATACCTATAGTTGTGCTGGGTCATGGTGTAGGAGGAGATAAGAGCTCATAGAGTTGGGGAGTTATGTATGCCACCCCACGAATGGTATTAAGGAATACAACCCGTCAATTAAAACAAGGTTACAATTTAATAGGTAGGATTGGATAGCTAGCAAGGAGTAACATATCATGGGTAGACATGCTTCACTTATCTTGTAGAACCTTAGTTTAGTTTTCTTGTTAATTAGTTTAATTAGTAGCTTTTGGGTTAGTTGATTAGCAACTAATTCCGCCCACTCTCCCAATACCCGAGATTTTTACTTGCTTTTCATAAAATATAAAAATACAAAAACAATCATCCTTCACCTTTAGATCTAGTTAGATTAATTTCAATCCTGACGACACTATTCCTAAGCTGAACGATCAATCCCCCGGTACTTGTCACTATACTATACTACAACGATCAGGTACACTGCCTGGTGGGGGTTGTAAGCCTCGCGAGATCCCTCGAGAGGTAAAGCAAGGTGCGATTCCCACGCATCAAGTTTTTGGCGCCGCAGCCCGGGGAATAGTTATTGTTTAGGTTGAATTTGATTTTTATTAGGTCTACTCATTAGATTCCTATCAAGTGAGATTTTTTCTTTTTATTTTGTAGCTTTCTCGTAGCCTATCTTTTCTTTGTGATTTTGTTTGTAATTTGCTTCAAATGGACACTTCACTTAGACTTCTAAGATTGCAATATATGGTTGAGTGGCTAGAACACCAAGAAGTGCAAAATACCTCATTTAGAGACACCTATGAATCATATGAGCCTTCACCTAGGATAGATTCTTATGAACAACCTCCATGTTTAGGATCTCATTTTAGTGAAGCTAATAGAAAAAGCGATCTAGTTTGCCAAGGAATTATGGATAGAGCCGTATCAATAAACCATAAGTTGGATGAAGCACTAGGTTTGTTATTATCACTACCTAAAGATATAGGTGATCGTGACACGTGGAATGATGAGGTAAATAACATAAGCCCACAAAATACTCAACCATCATTTGAGGCACACACACCGCCCGTGACTTACCCGGAAGAAGTAGAAGAAACTTTAGGAAATCCTATGGAGGTAGAACCCTTGGACCAGGCACGACTTGAGGATGTAGGTTTGAACACTTGTAGTGATAACCTTACTCCTAGTTCTAGGGAATTTCCTAGTGTTGATGAACCGGAACCTCAACCATTACACAACTTCTCATCCTTAGATTTATTTCTAGGAGACAAAAGAGGAACCGACCCACCCATCAACCAATATTATCCGGGTAGTTTTAGGATGAAGGAAGCCATTCACTCACCCCCTTCACCTCACGTGGCATATTCACACCCTAAGGGTGTGTATCGCTACTTTCACCCACACTTAATCCTAAGTGTAGGGAGAACCTCCCCTATTCCCATTAAATAAGGGTAGAGTCAGGCTCGTGACTCGAACAAAAACAAGCGCTTCTTGGGAGGCAACCCATGTTTTGTGTGTTTTTATTTGTTTGTTTGTTTGTTTGTTTGATTTTATTTGTTTCCGTATGCATGTTTTATTTTTATTGTTTGTGGCTCATGTTTCAAATTAAATTGTGAAAATGCTTTATTTTGTTTTTAACTTCGTCTTAATTGCATATAAAGGTATTTTGCAAAAGATAAGTGTAAGGGAGATCCAAATTTGTTTATAAGAACGAAATTGAGCATGAACCACAACAATATTAAATGGACATGTGTATTAGTACTTGTTAGAGTCAAATGCTTGTATCGAGTCATAATGATGTTTTGCAGGATTTTCCAGGAAGTAGGACGAAGTTTTTCCAAAAATTTTCCGGAAACTTAACATAAGAATTTCTGCAGGTCACTTCTGACGGCGTCACGAGTTTACTCTTGACGGCGTCACGTGTAAAAATCTGAAAATTTTACCAGTTTTGTTTTTCTAACGGAGTCTTATGGTTTTTGTGAATTATTAAGTTTTATAATCTCCAGGAAATCTGCAAACATTCATTCCACAAGCATTATATCTTTAATTGTTTTGTTTTTATTCCTAAGTCTGGAATTACATCTAGTTGTGAGTTATCTTTGTTCGGCTTGATGCTTTGGATTTTTGTAGTTGTTTTCTCAGGTTTTACAGGTTATGTTCGACAAGGAGATGATTTATATTCTGGAAGGGAAGCTTTGATTGTTCGTTTTTTGGAGGAAGATTTAACCTGGCCAACTAAAATCCATACCGAGCGAATCAGGGGAGTATTTGATTTCATTCTCTTTACTCTTTAACTTTTACATTCTTTACTTGAACATTGGGGACAATGTTCATCTTAAGTGTAAGGGGAGGGTAAAAAGATGATACCTTACATATGCACTTTCGCTTGAGTTTGTTTTGTTTGATAGTAGATGAGTAATAAAACTATGAGAAATACTTGTTAGTGTAATTTTAGCGCCAAATTTAAAATTTTTTACAACATTTAGGAGTGAAACTTTAGCCATAGCAAGCGTCTCATGGATAGGAGGTTGTATGACTAGCACATAACCGTATATTCAGAAAAATTTTCCACCCAAAAATGTGAGGTTCGCCTTTAGATTTGATAGGAAAAGCATTCATTATTGGTGCTTATGAGTGTACCGGTAGCATTTAGATTCTAGAACTTGCGTTAGTGATGCATCCCGAGACCGCTAGTGAGACTACATTCGTGTGGTAGGATTTACTACATGATAAGAGGCATTAGGATCACCCTTGTGTTAAACCCGTATTATAATTACTTGACCATTTAAGTCATATTACTTGGCTAGTTAAGTCAACTAATTTTTCCCACACCCTTTGCGTTGTACTCATTTTTAGTACACGATACCCCTAGTACACCCCTCCGAGCCTATCCTTTCGTTTCTAACTTTAAGCATTTTACTTAAAGGAAGAATTTGTTACACCCCACTTAAATGTACAACCAAATCGCCTTAGCCTTCCGTATATGCGCTCATTTTTAGTGCATTATTGTTATTTGTTAAACCCTAAGTTAACTTTCTAATTGATTACATGGTTGCTAAGTCGAGTCATATCATTGTACATATTGTTTTGGGACGATTGGGACTCATGGGTAAGTACTTAATTTATGGAGTAATGGGGAAGAACATCACTTATTACCCCCATATGTACGTTAATTTTAAAAGTGCTCCAAGTGTTTTGATTTTCTTAATTCGAGTCATTAGATTAGTTTATTGTAAAGTATGTAAAGATTCAAGTGTAAGGGGAATTCCCATTCCCTTTGATGTATTATTTTGGATGGTAGGGCAAGAGTGTATGCAAAAAAAAAAAAAAAAAAAAAAAAAAAAAAAAAAAAAAAAAAAAAAAATCGAAAAAAAAAAAAAAATACAAGAAAAGAAAAAAAAATAGAAAAAGAAAGAGAAAAACATACGGACTACCATCCCTTTTTATTCTTTGTTTATTTTATGTTTTTGTTATTTTTTCATTTATTAGCTTAAGTCGAGTCTAGTCTTGGCTTAGCAACGCCATCTTGTACATGTAATTAACCAAGATTGTTAACTCGCCACCAGTAAAACTTCCCTTATCCAACAAAACCGTGTAATTCATATCCCTACACCTAACGTTATAACCCTCTTAAAAGACCTCTTTGATAGTTTATCCTAGGTGCTTACGCCATGTGGTGGAGGTTTGATCCTTTCCCAAGCCTATGGTAATCTATTTTGCTATGACAGGTAGTGAGAGATATCTTCCATTTCCATAATGTTATATTACTTTATTACACCCGAGAGATGTGAGTATCTAAACACTATTTGTGAGGTGCTTGTGTATGACCTCCGTGCTTGTCTATTGGTCTTTAGTGGAACGATTATTTGTTGTAATTACTTTTATATTAGTGTTAAATGACCCCTAACTTGTCTTTTGAGTAGAATAAAAGCTCATTTGCTTGAGGACAAGCAAATCTCAAGTGTAAGGGTATATGGTGAGGCGAAAAATGATCCGTTTTTAGGGGGTCATTTAAGCCCAAATCCGACTTTATTTGATCAAATATTGCCCTAAATCGTTCCTTTTGTGATTTTAGGTGTTTGGAGAGTGAATCCTGGAAAAGAAGCCATTTCGGACGTTTTTGGAGCATAAAAGTGAAGAAAACGGCAAAGTCTCAAAATTCTATGCTGTGAACAGTGCATGAAGGCGTCAAGAATTACTCTTGACGGCGTCAAGACATCAAGAATAAAATACCGTAGGTGGTGAAGGCGTCACCAAGGCCGTCACCAGGCCGTCACGTGTAAATTTGTCAAAACTTGCGCGCGGAGTAGCTGACACCGTTTTGGTCATAACTTTTGCATACGAACTCGGATTGAGGCGATTCAAAAAAGGAAACGAAGAGGACGAAAAGATCTACAACTTGGTGAAAAAGGCTTCTTGACGGCGTCAAGAGTAAAGAGGTGACGCCGTCAAGATGGGCCGGGCAGAATACAGCCTATAAATATAACATCATAACTTCATTATTTTTAAGCCCTAAACCCTAAGGTCGATTCCTGGGTTTAGGTGGGTGTTTTTCCAGCAACTTAGAGGGTTTCAATCACTCCATAAACATCATGTATTGGTTTGATGATTCTATCTTAATTATGTTTTTCATTATCATTGTTGTTTGCTCTTTTTTGATGATGATTTGCTAATTCACCTTGTGTCTACTTATGATTATGTGAAACTTGTATATAATTGATTAGATCTCATTGATTTCTTGTTGATGTTGTGTCTATCTCCATCAATTAAGGTGTGACAATTTCAATAGATCTAGTTGGTTTAGTTTATAATTCTTGTTTCCTATTGATTCTTGTTTTGATTGAATGATTTATATGTTAGGCTTAAGAAAACTGGCAGATCTCCAAATGGTTACATGCTTGAACGTCTTAAGAAACATGAACCGAGGCGTACTAGGTCTTTATTGGTTGTATTTAATGCATGAGCCACTGTTTACAATACCTATAGTTGTGCTGGGTCATGGTGTAGGAGGAGATAAGAGCTCATAGAGTTGGGGAGTTATGTATGCCACCCCACGAATGGTATTAAGGAATACAACCCGTCAATTAAAACAAGGTTACAATTTAATAGGTAGGATTGGATAGCTAGCAAGGAGTAACATATCATGGGTAGACATGCTTCACTTATCTTGTAGAACCTTAGTTTAGTTTTCTTGTTAATTAGTTTAATTAGTAGCTTTTGGGTTAGTTGATTAGCAGCTAATTCCGCCCACTCTCCCAATACCCGAGATTTTTACTTGCTTTTCATAAAATATAAAAATACAAAAACAATCATCCTTCACCTTTAGATCTAGTTAGATTAATTTCAATCCTGACGACACTATTCCTAAGCTGAACGATCAATCCCCCAGTACTTGTCACTATACTATACTACAACGATCAGGTACACTGCCTGGTGGGGGTTGTAAGCCTCGCGAGATCCCTCGAGAGGTAAAGCAAGGTGCGATTCCCACGCATCATTGGCGTACTTCTTTCTTTGAGTGAAGTTCAAACGGAATGCTTTTCGCAACTCTTCAAACCCGTTTATGCTTCTTCGTGGAAGCTTGCTAAACCAAGTTCGCGCATTCCCTACCAACGTGGAGTTAAACATATGGCACCACACAGGTTGTGGCCAATTTTCGATAGTAGCAGCTGATTCGAAAATCTTTAGGTGATCATCGGGGTCACCCGTTCCATCATATGTTTTAACATTGGCGGGCATGCGCCTTCTTTTGTCATCTGAATAATCGCTGATGCGCTGCGTGAATGCGTCAACCTTTTGGCGGCGCCAAAGGAGGGATATATCTTCATCTTCTCCCTCACGATGCCCTCCCTTGGACTTCCAGTGTCCTGTCTCTTTGTCCTCGTTGTCCGAGGAGCTGCTTGAGGAGGAGTTGTCCCTTCTGTGGCGCTTGCGCCGCTTTTCCTCTAAGTCGGAGCTTAGGGGGCTTTCACTTGGGGGAGTTCGCCTCCTAAGTCTGTCATGGATTCTTTTACTTCCAGACCTTGAGGAGCTTTCGCTTGGTGAGCGTTGCCGTCCAAGTCTATCTTGTATCCTGCGATTACCAAGTGTAGCGTGGACATTGGTACGCCTTCCATTGTCTTCATACTCCTCTGAGTATTGTGAATCAGATGTTGTGTCATTAATAGCTGTCCTTCCAACTCTAGCAAATACTGGAAGTTTGCGGCTATCCTATCCGCGCCCCTCTTTCTGGTAGCGCAACGGGGATGTTTCATATTCTGGGTCAAAGTTAAGCCGGGCTTGCAGGCTCTGACTTGACCTTCTTCTTGCCTCCTCTTGCAAGAGGTTAGTTAAAGTTTTGTAATTTTGAGACACAAAATTACTTAGCGTTAACTCAGGCGCATCCTCTTCCAGTGCGAGGGTATCTGTCTCTACATTAGGTCTCCTATCTTGATTAGGCGCGCGTGGCGGCACAGTGTTGTCCAAAGTGGGTACCATTTGATGAGGAGTAGTGAAGAGAGTGCTTTGAAGATCTTCAGCGCTTGGGGCCACCGTAGTGGCCTGGGTAGACCCTGTGGGCAATTCTTCTGTTGGGAGAATTAGGGTTGGGACCAATTCTTGGTGATTAGGCGCATTGGTTGTTCCAGGGGCCTGTTTAGAGGTCGAATCTTGATGTTTCCTCCTCTGGGGGTCACCATGTGTTTTTTCTAACTGCGGAGTCCGCTGGCTTGAGTTTTTGTGCTTCGTAATTCTAGTTCTTAGTGTTGTGTCCCACGGATGGCGCCACTTGTTGATACAAAAGTTGGGCGTTCCTTGTTTGGGTTCCTGTTCTCGTACCAATCAGATCTTAATACTTGAGACCTGCGCACTAAGAAAGCAAACAAACACCGTTAGGCTTATCGTGGGATTGTCTCCCACGATTATCCTTCGGCGTGAGAGTAAGTAATCGGTTTTAGGGTTATATTGAAGAGTTAAGGTTGTAAGTCGTACCTTTAATGAGAATTATGATATTATTTTTATAGGCACGAAATCTTTGTGGATTTCGTGCTCCTCACTCTTCGGCGTATAATATTTATCTGGTCTACGGATCTTTATCTCATAAATAAGAGATCCTTATCTAGACCATAAATAACTTTGGGTTTGGGCTCTCGTGAGCCCAAACCATTAGTATGATAGCCCAATCATTGTTATGATAGCCCACTCGTGATGGGTTTGGGTCTTAGTAATGTTCATTAATCGGGTTCGTGACCCGAGTATGTACTATACGTCATCAGTCATTTTTAAAAAGATAACAACAATTACACGATATATAGCAAATATAATTATTGAGTGATTGATTTCTTGAATATAAAAGCATAATAGTGGCAGGCAGTACAATATCAGATTGGGCCACATTTGGAAAGATTTGTTTATTGTCAACTATATACATTTTTAGTTTCGAATCTTGAGTATGGCCCGGTTTTCATCCGGCTGTTTCTCCAGCAAGGTAAACTTGTGTGGAGGCAGTACGGTTTCTGGGGGAAACCCGTTACCACCTGAGATCAGCGTGGACCCGGTTAAGACAACATAGTCTGGCGGGGTGGCGATGAGGCCTTCGTTGTCCGCGAAGGTGGTCGTTTCTAAGTTGAAATTCATCTTTAAAAAAAACTATATACATTTTTAGTAACATTTAAAAAAGAACCGTGTGTGTGTGTGTCTATATATATATATATATATATATATATATTGTAAAATATCAAAAGACACGGTAAATATAGTACTCTAAAAAAATGTTTAAGAACAAATGATATGTGGGTGAGTCCCATATCTCGGCCCGTTACATAGGCGAAAAGCTTACATAACAAGAATCTGAAGTAGGGGAAAATGTACTTGAAAATAAGAATCTGAAGGAACAAATTGTGTTTGGCGAAACTAGTTAAAGCTGTAACTCGAGCTTGTGCTTGAGCTTATATTTTAAGTTGGAAGCGCACTAGAGTTTTTATTTTCATTTATTTGTTTAGCAAACTAGTTGTAGCTAAATCTTATTATTGTTTAGTGAACCAATTCCTAGTGGGTTGTGGCGTATGGTGAAACAATGGTGGAAGCTCGCGAATCAACCACAAGACTTACAATCCTTGCTCTCTTGGAGTGACACGGTGAATCTAAACAACATGGCCATAACTTTCTTTGACATTGTGTTTCTTACCACTATTTGGATCATTTCGAGATACCAAAAGAGTGTTTGTTTTGACTCAAATTAAGCCACCTTGAAAAGACACGCTTGGAGATGATGTCAAAATCTTCTCTCATTCTTGGATCCTTTATAGGAATAAACTTAAATCAAATTGACTTGTATGAATCAATGATCTTATATCTTCTTGTATAAACTCTGTAGTTTCTCTAGCATCTTTCTATTAGTGGATAATTAGGCCCAAGCCCGGTTTGTGGGTTTTGGGTATTAGGGTTTCACTATTATATATAGTGTTCAATAATAAAGTTATACATACAGGTTTCATTATCTAACATGGTATCGGAGCAGGTCTGATCCTCATACCTAGTTGGCTATGTTTAGCCGCCTCCCTAAGACCACCCCGTCAAACCCTATCATCCAAAAAGCCGTCACTTAAAACCCTAATTTTATTTTCTTCTCTGAGACCCGCTATCATCAACTGTTGGCACGAATTGCTATTCCAGTAAGTGGTGTGAATTAAATACAATTACTTATATTTGATTGGATGCTTTATTTAATGGATCGGTAGAGACTCATTCATGTTGGTGTGCAAGATTGATGTGGATCCGATGGTAGTGATCTTATATATTATTTATTGTGGGGAACTTGTCTACTCCTTTTGGTCATGCAAGGGCCTCACCAAGATCCTTCAAGTGAAAGAGTTAACGCTGGTGGATGTTTTTATGTTTGCGTATTATTGTTGAAAAAAAAAAGTTATAGTTATTTAATTGTTTTTTTTATGTCGAATCAAGGGTATCAATTCCCGAGACGACTTTTGTTGGTGTCGAATCCAGGGTATCAATTCCTGAGACGACTTGTGTTGGTGCCGAATCCAGGGTATCAATTCCCGAGACGACTTTTGTTGGTGTCGAATCCAGAGTATCAATTCCCGAGACGATTTGCGTTGGTGTCGAATCCAGGGTATCAATTCCCGATACGATTCATCCATTATTCTACATGGTATCACGGCCTAATTATCCACTAATACTTTCTAGCTTAATCCGAAGCGTTGCAAAAAAATACTGACTAATTGCAAGATCTATTAATTTCTTAAAGATTATCTCCATTAGCTTGAGCTTATAGAAGCTTCTTGTTTATAGAAGCTTCATTAAGTTTGTGCGCCAATCAAATGTTATTAAGCTAGCTTGTTTTATAAGTTCAAGCTATCATAAGCTTTCATTAGTTTTCATCCAAACACACTAATAAGGAGCAACATCATTGTCCCATCAAGAACATCAATCACCAATTAGTGGGGACATTAGGAGAAAGAAAGAGAGAGAAAGAGCATTTAAAATCCTCTTCTCATGTTGCTTATATATCTTCTATCTCAAGTCTCAAAAAAAATTAGACGATCTCTCATATTAATCTTTGGTAACAAGAAAGATTTTATATGAGTCAAGAAAACTTTAGTGCTTATCAAAATGGGTTGCTAAATCTTACCCTAGGACAAAATCTAGTTGACATTTCACAATCAAGACCCATGAAGGTATACAGATGCAACTTCTGCAAAAGAAAGTTTTATCGTCCACAAGCATTAGGTGGTCATCAAAATGCTCACAGGAGGGAGAGAGATACAGCTAGAAGAAACCTATCACTACAGACGACTGGCTTGCCAGTGACTTCTATGGTTAACCGATCACTCGGCATTCAAGCCCACTCACTTGCTCACCCACCTAGCAGAGATGGAGAAACTACAATAGCAAGGTTTGCTGATAATGTTTCCAGGTATGGAGTCACTAGGTTGCAACCCAATGATGAGGAAAAAACAGTGAAGCTGAAATGGCCCGTAGGTTTTCATTTTGAAGCGCATACACCTTCTCAGCAGTCGGGTCAACAAATGCTTGACTTGAATTTAAAGCTGTAATTTGGTTGCATTTCTACCCATATGGTACTGTGTATATATTCCATCATCTAATAAGATGTATCAGTTTCTTGATAGACTATGATTTCAAACTTTATAAGCTAATCATAAATCTAAGGAGATCTTTCTATGCCATGCATTCATAATACATCCAGTATGTCTGCCAGTCTATCACACTTCACCACTACCTAGCTTTTCTAAATCAATACACTTTGCAAGGAAAATTGTAAGCCTCTATATGGACTGAACTTATCTTCACTACTGCATGTTATTCACAGGCGAGAATCAGATGGATTAAGAAAATTCGTAATATATGCATTCCCCAACTATAATAATGGATCGAGAGATGCTTTAAGAGAATCATGTTTTCCAGCTAGACGAATGATTAATGATAAACAATCCCAGCTTCCAACGTCCGAACTGTACTTCCTTAGATTGCCGAGATCCACTCCACTTTTGCAAAGCATCTTTTAAGTTAATTGTGTGTGTGCCAACTTTTAGTTTTACTTAGTTCAAAAATAATAATAATAAATAAATAAATAGTAAAAAATAAAATTTAGTTTTACTAGTTGATTACAGCAAAATTGCAGAATTTCCTAATTAAATTAGGTCAAAGACTTTTTTTTTTTTTTTTTTTTTTTTTTTTTTTTGTGTGTTATCAGAGGTTTCCGATCTTTTGACCGACTAATCAACGAGATTTGAATTCACCGCTACACAGACTCATGAAACCGAGTTAAGTTCACCCTTTTTAGGAGGTTGGCGTTTGCCACTTTAGAGTTGTTTGCACCCAACACAAATCGAACATGTAACCTCACACATTTCAATGATATTATAATTAGTCACAAGTCTTTTGGCATATTAGGCCACGTTAGATAAATTGAATGTTGTACCAATAATGTATAGACAATGTTCATATTAAAGATTAAAATATCAGAAAATGCTTTGGAGAAGCAGCTGCAGGCAACAAATTTGTCTGTAACTTACTAGTAAATCTTTTTCACCAGACATACAAATTTGTCTATGACAACTTTTTTTTCTTTTCTTTTCCGGTTTGTCAATGCCAAACAGTACTCTATCATGTAGATAGCACACAACGTACATGTACAACATATAAAATCCATAAAGATATATTCACGTCGATAAATACATGCATGTCATCAATACCGACTGACCAGAGCTCAAATCCGGGGACCATGTTCGCTTACGTATTGGATCGAGTTCTTTTGCAAATAAATATTTACACTACACCGAGTTACGATCGATACACTTAAAAATATTTTGAATCATATAAATGTTCATTTTCACTTTTAAATACAAACATTTCAGAAAAATGCAATGATTGGCATCAATTGAATGTCAAATATTTTATTTTTTCATAAATCTTGATTGATTAAATATGAAAAGAGACGATTATTATTAGACGAATAAGAACAAAAATATGGCCATTTAACTTGTGACATATTGAGTGCTATTTTGGCATCATCCTCGCAAACCAGCATCAATGAATATTTGATGCGGATTATCTTTTTCTAGTTTTTTTTTATGATGATTAGCGACGATGGTCCAACAGATTAGATAGGGTAAAAGAAGGTACAATGTAAAAGATAGCTAACGAGATGTCATATACTTAAAACAATTTTCGCAATACGGTGTTAGATGCATGCCTATAAATAATATCCATTCACAATATTATCTTAGAGTGCATGTTGTTTATGTGTCGTATGTGGGGTGATAGGGTATCCTGATAGCAATTAGAAGTCACGAGTATGAACGCTTTCAGATCGATTAAATTGGAGTGGATACCAATTAACGACCGGATAAAATCTAATTGATTCAAGTTTATGTATGTTGTTATGTTTGCAATCAGAATTGTTTCTGTATCCTTGTGTTTTTTCTGTATATTACACTAGAACTTTATTTGATGAAACGGGATTTAGGGTTAACTGCCTTTTGGCAGTTTCAAGGTTTCAAGTTGTCAAATTTAGTCCCTCAATTTCCAAAAATTTAATTTTCTGAGGAATTTTTGACATAGCAACTTAGTGGACCCTGCCAGGGGCTGCTGCCCCTTGGACCCTGCTTCTCTCAGGGGCGTTGCCCCCGAACCCCCACCAAGGGGGCTACCACCCCCTTGGAACCCCCGTTAGTCCAGTTAATATTCATATAAGTGTCGACCCTTATATGCATAT
The DNA here is from genome assembly GCA_030686995.1 of Artemisia argyi. Lineage (NCBI taxonomy): Eukaryota > Viridiplantae > Streptophyta > Magnoliopsida > Asterales > Asteraceae > Artemisia > Artemisia argyi. The sequence goes on along the minus strand of CM060676.1, from coordinate 6,553,545 downwards.
TAAACTCAATCTATTTTATACTAAAATACCAACAGTGCATGGTGCAGCTCGTTAATGGGGTGTTATAGGCAATTTTTGTCACCTATTACGGTGGCATGCTGCACTGGCTTGTACGGTATAGACACGTTATACGTACCACGGCATGTTGTTAACGAGGAAGTTTGTGTGTGTGATTTTCTTTTTCTTTTTTTTGGGTGTAAAGTGGGCTTTTTTAGTGGTGTTATAAGAATGTTACGTATAAGGGATGGTGTTTTTTGGGTTTTGTGTTATAAGAATGTTATAGGATGATGTAGAACAAGTTGCCACTATTTTAGAGGAGATTAAAGGAACTGGTAAGGAATCTGGAACAAGCAAGGAGCATGAAAATGTAGACATCAATGATGATAGCGAGGATGATGTAGAACAAGTTGATAATGTACCTGCAAATTTTTTGACATCAAGACAATCAGGAAGTGGAAGTAGATATGGTACTAAGAGCTTTTATGTATAATGGAAGGATGATTACGACCATTATGATTATGATGAGTATGATGGTCATGATATTTCTTAAGATCAATAGGCTTTTTGTGATGTTTAAGATATCAAGGTCCGCAGTCAAAAGAAGAAATAGAATATATTTGATATAGTGTTGAGTCAGTTGTAATCTAGAATAGTCGTATCTTTGCTTATAGAAGTAGTATGCTTTGTTATGTTAGCCTTACCGGCTATGTAACGGGCTGAAATATGGGTTTCACCAACATCCATTATACTTAAAGGTTTTTTAGAGTAATACATTTACCGGGAAAACCCTTTAACCAAAATGTTATAAGATAAAAGCTGACGTGACACACGAATAACTCGCGAAAACAAACTGCACCTAGCCCTCTTAGAGAGTTAGTAAATAAGGCTAGAGGTAATATGATAACACCACAACCAACTTCTAGTACTCTTTTTCCATACATTTTCCACAACTTTGCTTAATATCCATTTCTTCTAACCAAATGTCAAAGAATCGAAATGGCTTGGGCCCCAACTCCATCTCAATATCTTTCAAGACTATAGGACAATGATCCGATAATTTTCAATGTAATGCCACCACCGATAGGTTGCCCCATAAACTATAAAATGCCTCATTCATCAAGAGTCAATCCAATTTGCTAAATTTCATAACGTCATTACTAACTCAAGTAAATTTCTGACCTCCCCATTGGAACCTCCACAAGCCTTGCATCATTGACGAAACTCATTGAAATCCTTCATCTCTCTAACATTTATTTAAATCCCAAAAATACTCTCAGGCACCACCCACTAAAAATACCTCACCACTTTACCTTTCCATTCACCTTTATAAATCTCTCATCACCCATTGCTTCCTTACATGTAAACGTGCTCGAATCCCGCATTAACATAGTACCTCCTGAGCTTCCATTGTTCGCAGCTGAGTCAAACCGCACCCCCTACCGCCCCACATCTCCTCTACCCAACCCTCTTCCACCAACCCACTCTTTGTTTCTCACAACCCGATGACATTCGAGTGTTCATCTCGAATAATAGAGCTATCCACGATCTTCACCCCAATCTTCAAACTCTTCTCTTCCACTAAGGCCCATGACACACCAATCTCCTTGACCTGCTCAACACTAATGTTAGAGCTTCTATTATCCGATTTTGTTCCCTCCAAACCTCTTAATAAAAACACCACTTCGTTTACTTCGATCATTCTATGGAACTCTTTGTAAGTATCGAGTCTTTTCTTTTTTTCTGCTCTTACTATTGTATCGTCACCAATAATCTCCTCCTTATGAATATTTGTTGCATGAAATTGATCACTTTTACTCTATCGTTTATTGATACCTCATGTTAGTCCCCCATAGTTATTTCCTCAAGCCCAAAATCTTGTGGGTTTAACTTATCTCCATAAAGCCCACACTTTATTTCTACATGGGCTATGCAATCTTCATTTACTATAGACCCAACATCCATATTTTTAAAGTCTTTTGCTTTTCTTCTCTCTCTTGCAACACCTACAAAACCAAAACCCACGTCATGTGAAAACACCACAAAACACACACAAACAATAAACTTTTAATTTTTAGTGTTTAAAATAAAAGAAAATGAAAAAAAGTAAAAGTTAGTAATGATGTATTGTACAGTACTATGTAGCTATGTATGCATTGAAATTGAATTGATGGTGATAATGTTAGGTTAGGTTGAACTTTGATTAATCATTTAATTTGACTTTCCAACCAAATAAGCTTGCCATTCCAAGTTTCCGACCAAGACATAAACACACAATCACAAACATCATGTGAAAACAAAACACAACAACAATGATACCTTTCATAACAATCCTAACAATCTTAACAACAACAACAACCTTAGCAGCAGCATCCGACATCTTCCCAAACAAATCTTTGTCAGCTACCAACACATCCATCACATGGACCTCACCAAACAACACCTTCACATTCACTTTCATTTCCTTAAGCACAAATCCAAACTCATACTCAGCAGCCATTACATACCAAAACAATATACCAATATGGAGGACCCCACCTGCTGACACCTCAGCAACCTTAACTTTCCAACCAGATGGTAACCTCGTACTAGTCAATGGCTCAAATGGTAACTTAGTATGGGAGTCAAGGACACGTGGCACATCAGCTTCACTAGATGATACAGGTAACTTTGTTATAAGAAATGGTACTAGGAACATTTGGTCTACTTTTGATAACCCTACTGATACTTTAGTGCCTGGTCAGAATTTTAGTACTAGTAATGTGTTGCGAAATGGGTTGTATTCGTTTCAGTTACGTAGTTCGGGTAATGTGACTTTGCTTTGGAATGATTCTATTGTGTACTGGACTTTAGGGTTGAATGCTAGTGTTAGTACTAATTTGTCTAGTCCTAGTTTAGGCTTGCAATCTATTGGTATATTGGCATTGTCTGATCCCGTGTTGCCAACTAGCGTTATTATGGCGTATAGTAGTGACTATGCTGAAGGTCCAGATATTTTCCGGTTTGCGAAACTGGATGATGATGGGAATTTGAGGATTTATAGTAGTAGTGGGAGTGGGAGTGGGAGTGGGGGGAGTGAAAATGTGAGATGGGCGGCGGTTAGTGATCAATGTCAAGTGTTTGGGTATTGTGGGAATTTAGGGATTTGTAGCTATAACGGGTCGGATCCGGTGTGTGGGTGTCCGTCTAGGAATTTTGACCTTGTTGATCCAGCGGATGGGAGGAAAGGGTGTAAGAGGAAAGTTGAGATTGAGAATTGTTCCGGGAGTGCGACGATGTTGGAGTTGGATAATGCGAGGTTTTTGACTTATGCACCGGAGTTGTCTTCACAACTGTTTACTCTTGGGATTTCGGCTTGTAGGTCAAATTGTCTTGTGAGTGCTTCGTGTATTGCATCTACGTCATTGTCGGATGGGACGGGGATGTGTTATTTGAAGGTTCCAAGCTTTGTTAGTGGGTATCAGTCGCCTGCACTTCCGAGTACTTCTTATCTTAAAGTTTGTGGACCCGTGGAACCAAATCCGTCGGTGGCTTCTTCTGATAAGGGTAAACGATGGAAGCTAAAGCCATGGATAGTGGTGGTCGTGGTGGTGGGAACACTTTTAGGTTTGGTTATCGCTGAACTTGGGATATGGTATTGGTGTTGTAGAAATAGTCCAAAACTCGGTGTTTTATCGGCTCAATATGCACTTCTTGAGTATGCATCTGGTGCACCGGTTCAGTTTTCGTACAAGGATCTCCAACGGGCCACCAAAGGGTTCAAGGAGAAGCTTGGAGCTGGTGGTTTTGGTGCAGTTTACAAAGGGGTTTTAGCCAACCGAACCACGGTTGCAGTTAAACAACTTGAAGGAATTGAGCAAGGTGAGAAGCAGTTTCGGATGGAAGTTGCAATGATTAGTAGTACCCATCATTTGAATCTCGTGAGACTAATTGGATTTTGCTCAGAAGGTCGTCACCGGCTTTTAGTCTATGAGTTTATGAAAAACAGTTCTCTTGATAATTTTTTGTTCACTCCGGAAGAACAATTACAATCGGGTAAGTTGTTGAACTGGGAATGCAGATTCAATATCGCTTTAGGAACTGCCAAAGGGATTACATACCTCCATGAGGAATGTCGAGATTGTATTGTCCATTGTGATATAAAACCCGAAAACATTCTTTTAGAAGAGAATTACAATGCCAAAGTTTCGGATTTCGGGCTTGCAAAGTTAGTAAACCCAAAAGACCATCGGTACCGAACGTTAACGAGTGTGAGAGGGACTCGAGGGTACTTGGCTCCAGAATGGCTTGCGAACCTACCGATCACATCCAAATCAGATGTTTATAGTTACGGGATGGTTTTGTTAGAGATAGTATGTGGAAGACGCAACTTTGAAGTTTCTGAACGAACCAACCGAAAAAAGTTTTCTGTCTGGGCGTACGAAGAGTTTGACAAGGGAAACATGGAAGCAATCATCGATACCAAGCTTCTAAACCACGAACAAGTGGACATGGATCAGGTTCGACGAGTGGTTGAAGTAAGCTTCTGGTGCATTCAAGAACAACCGTCACAGAGACCGATGATGGGGAAAGTTGTTCAGATGTTGGAAGGTGTCACCGAGATCGATAAGCCACCAGCTCCAAAGGTTGGGACCGCCATAGAAGGGTCTTCAGTCGCTGGGACCAGCGTGAACATGAGTAGTAGTGTCTCCACTTTTGCACCATCGATGCCGCCACCTTCCTCGTCCTCGTCGCTTCAAACTCCAAAAGGTTCATCATTTTCGCCATAGAAGGGTCTTCAGTCGCTGGCATCAATGCCGACTGACCGGAGCACATATCCGGGGACCATGTTCGCTTACGTACGTATTGGATCGAATTGTTTTGCATGCAAATAAATTATTACACTACACCGAGTTAAGATCCGCTTAAAAAATATTTTGAATCAAATTAGATGTTCATTTACAGTTTTATTTATTCTTGATTGATTAAATATGAAAAAAGACGATTATTATTAGACGAATAAGAACAAAAATATAGACATTTAATTTGAGAAATGTTGAGTGCTAGTTTGGCATCCTCGCAAAGCAGCATCAACGAATATTTTATGCGGATTTTCTTTTGCTAGTTGATGTTGATTAATGATTTGTGACTGTGGTCCAATAGATAAGATAGTGTAAAAGATGGTACGATGTAAAAGATACCTAACAAAATGTCACGTTATCGAAAATGTATAGCATCCACAAACAAACCTAACAAAAATGACAGCCACAATGTCATATACTCGAAACAATTTTGGCAATACGAATGTAAGATGCATGCCTATAAATAATATCCATTCACAATATTATCTTAGGGTGCACGATGGAACTCGTTAAAGAGGCGTTATAGGCAATTTTTGGTACCTATACGTTGTCATACTGCACCTGCTCGTGCGGTATAGGCGTGTTATACGTACCATATCATGTGTGTAATGAGCAAGTTTTTGTGTGTGATTTTATTATTTTATTTATTTATTTATTTTTATTTTTATGTGTGCATTGAGGATTTTTAGTGAACGTGTTAAAGAAATGTTATTGCGACGGTGTTTTTTATTTTTATTTTGTGTTATACGAATGTTATAGGATAAAAGCAAACGTAACGCGCGAATAACTCGCAGATAACACAAACTGTACATGGGCCTCATAGAGAGTTAGTATATAAGACTAGGGGTAATAAGAGAGCACCGCAACCAACTTCAACATCGTTATCTCAGTGTCCTATCAACTTTCTCTTTTCACAACCAACTTGACCACCAATTTAGTGTAATAAGATAACCAACTTCACAATCAACTTTTATTTTTTCATTTTTTTTTATCTAAACACTAGAATTAAAATTTCATTTACTAATTAAAAAATATTACATTAATAATTCAAAAAAAAAAAAAATTACAATAAAGAATCAAAACTTAAACTAAAAGTCTAAATTATATTTCTCCTTGATTTTTTGCTTCATCTCCAGCATCGTCTCTCGTTGTCTTCCGGTCAAATGGTCATCGGGACTATGATATAAAAATTTGTCCTGCTACCCCACAAAAACACCGAAACAACCCAATAAGCCCCTAAACTTATAAAAGGGATTTATTATTTTCAGTTTCATGTTTTCTTTTTCATCGGGCAATCTACACACATCACATTAAGAAGTAGCGTCTTGTAATTTCCATTTTTCACATAATTTCACCCTAAAAAACACATAACACTTCAATAAAGCATAATCACCAACTTGATCTTCTTACACTGCAATTTGACAAACAGAATATCATTAAATAAAAGTCAATATTAAATCTATCCACATAACATTATCAGTTTAATTTAGCTAGGGTGCTCATCCAAAAATAACAAAATTTGTGCGGTTTTTTTAGGGCAAAACCTTGGTTTTGTAAACTTTTTAAAGGAGTTAGTTTTTAATTAATGACCCAACCTGACACAGTAACATGATTACGGGCCACATGAATTGTCATGGTACATCAACACAGATGAAGTAAGGCGTATGCTCAAATAAAATGAAGTCATTTGAGGGTGTTTATGTATGTGCTATGTTCAAAATGATTATTATAGACTGCAAACATAATCATATTAGATAATTGAAGCCACAATCAAGCTACAAAATAGTATAAACAAAACGGAAGAGAAGGCGGTTATTTATGCATTATTATAATGATTTGAAAAGTTAAAACATACTTGATTAGCCCTGTAAGGCATGTCATTTTCACGGGTTAGCTTGAGGTCATTTTTGGCTTCCCCTGTTGTTCTTTATCGTATAATCACAAATCCACTACAAAAAATCAAACAAAATGCAATAAATTTACAACAACAAAGAACAATTTCAGTATGATTAATGTTCAGTAATATTAATGGAAACTCAAGGATTCATTGATTTTGAAGACAATGGGATCCATACCGAACTATATATGCTTTATCAAATACTATTTGAAATTTTTGATGCCATCTACTTTCTGAACGGCTACGTTCCCTCATTGAAGAGTGATGCAAGGGCATAGGATCACATGGCTGCATATCTCTCATTTTAAAAAATTTATTTGCTTTCTTTTTATTTATGTTTCTTGTGTAATAATAAACTTTGATTAGGAAATTATATTTCTAATCAATAACGTGTTTAGAAATAGGAAAGTAGTGTCTAATCTTTATTAAGGTTGATTCTATTCTTCCTATAAATATGGGTTATTTTCTCGTATGGAGACAACTTTTTTCAGTTTGATATAATAATACAAGAAGCCTTCGGGTACTTTATTCTTTGAGTTGTTCTCCATACTTGATTGTGGCCATTTGATTAACGATCCGTATCATTTGGTATCAGAGCTCTTGGTGCTCAAATGGTCAGATGTGGGAGACAAACTCGTAATTCCACTCGTCAAGACGCCGACCGAGGCAACGATGGAAATCCACGAGACCCACGTGATATCGAAATTGAACGCCTTCAACAACGAATCAGAGACCTCGAGATTCAACAGGATTTGCGGGATGAAGAAACCGAATCTGAACATCATGGCTGGGATGTAGGGGATGATGAGGATCAAAATCCTTTTGGCAATTTCCGCCAAAATTTCTGGGAATTAAACCAGGGAGATCCATTACGTAACATGGGGATGAAAATAGAGATCCCTGAGTTCGAAGGAAAGGCACACCCCGATGCTTTTATCGATTGGTTGAGTATAGTTGAAAGGATCTTTGATTTGTGAGACGTACCTGGTCAGTTAAAGGTAAAGCTCGTGGCCATTAAGCTTCGAAAGTATGCATCCCTATAGTGGGATCATGTAAAGAAACAATGTTTGCAAGATGAGAAATCGTGGGTAGAGACATGGTCGAAGATGAAGAAATTATTACAAGAGAAGTTCCTTCTAGTCTGTCATCGACAAGAAGCCTTCCTTGAATACCACAATTTAACCCATGGAAATACATCAGTTGAAGATTTTATCGCTGAGTTTGATCGACTCCGAATGAGATACAGCGTTGCTGAAGAGGAAGAACAGGTTATCGCTCATTTTTTAGGTGCTTTACGACCTGATATATCTGAAGTCGTACAACTACAATCATATTGGTCTTTTCCTGATGTATGTCGATTGTCCCTTAAAGTTGAGAAACAGTCAAAGAACAAGGAGTGATCCACGGGAAGTCGATTTACACCGTCTCGTTTAACACCAACAACGCCCAAGAAGTCACCTACAACAAAACCCGATGATGAGGCGAAAAGTGTACGGCTTTTAAGGGGTCATTTAAGCCCGAATTCGAGATTAGTTGATCAAATATTGCCCTAAATCATTCCTTTTGTCATTTTAGGTACTTTTGAGGAGAAATCTGGAAAAGGAAGCATTTTGGACGTTTTTGGAGCATAAAAGTGAAGAAAACGGCAAAGTCTCAAATTTCCTTGCTGGAACAGTACCTCACGACGTCAAGCTTCTACAGGTGACGGCGTCAAAAGTTACAAAAGAGGTGGATGTGGAACTTATAACGTGACGGCCCAGAAAGTTTTCAAGCTTATTGGCCTGACGGCGTCACCAAGGCCGTCAGGGTCCAAATACTAGTGACGGCCCAGAGTGATTTCCTACATGACGGCGTCACAATTGGATCTAAGCAATACGAATTTTATCATGGCGGCGAGTTGACGGTGTCACAAGCTATAACGTGACACCGTCAAGGTGTAAACTCTATATATAGTTTTCCAATTTTCATTCATTAGGTGTGCAACTTTGAGGGAATAAACTCTAGACGAATTTTAACAGCTTTTCAAGGGTTTCAACCCCTTGATTCTTCCATGTTCAATTGAAGATAAGTACTTATCCAAATCATTCAATATGTCTATGTGTTGTGTGATTATATCTTACGCTTGTCTTCTCTTTAACATGCTAGGTTAGATCTTTATTGTGTTTGCTTAGATGTAGTGAAACCTAGATGTTGATTATGGGTTGATTGTTTGTTTATAATTGTTACGGATGATTGTATTCGATGTTAGGCTTAAGAAAACTGGCAGACTTTCATTGGTAACTTGCTTGAACGTCTTAAGAAACATGATCGGAGGTGTACTACGATTTTTGGTTGTATTTAATGCGTAAGAGAATTCTAATGATCCCATGTTAGGAGCTTCTAACGGCTCGACATAGGAGTGAAGTAGGATCTTATAGAGTTAGGGAATATTGTACACGGCCCTACGACTAGTATTAAGGAATATGACCCATCATCCATGCAATTGTAACAAGCTAATCAACCTGTAAAAAATATTTAGGGAGCAATGAAATCTAAGTAAACAAAACTTTCCTCATTATTGTTTCCACCACATTAATATAATAGTTTTATTTTCACTTCTTTTATTTTATTTTGATTGCATCCTTAGTTAATTGGGTTAGTTGCTAGCAACTAATTCCGTCCACTCCTTCAAAACACGAGATTTTACTTGCTTTCTATAAAATATAAAAATACAAAAAGAATCATCCCTAACCTCTAGACCTAGTTTAGTAGGATTTCTAATCCTAGCGACACTATTCCTGAGTTGAACGATCAATCCCCCGGAACTTGTCACTATACTATACTACAACGATCAGGTACACTGTCTGGTGGGGTTTGTAAGCTTCTCAAGATCCCTTGAGAGGTAAAACCTGTTGCGAGGGCGCAATTCCCACGTATCTAGTTTTTGGCGCTGCAGCCCGGTGATGAAGTGAAAAGTGTATCGCTTTTAAGGGGTCATTTAAGCCCGAATTCGAGATTATTTTATCAATTATTGCCCTAAATCGTTCCTTTTGTCATTTTAGGTACTTTTGAGGAAGAATCTGGAAAAGAAGGCATTTTGGACGTTTTTGGAGCATAAAAGTGAAGAAAACGGCAAAGTCTCAAAATTCCATGCTGGAACAGTACCTGACGGCGTCAAGCCTCTACACATGATGGCGTCAAGAGTTACAAAAGAGATGGATATGAAACTTATAAGGTGAAGGCCCAGAGAGTTTTAAAGCTTATGGCCTGACGGCGTCACCTAGGCCGTCACGGTCCAAATACTAGTGACCGCCCAGAGCATATTTACACATGACGGCGTCACAAATGGATCTAGGCTGTTGACATAAATAATATATGAAAACGTTATTTATATTTTTCGATATCCCTATATTTTGACGATCACAAAATGTAAACTCGTCAATCGTAAGATTACTACGTAAACAAGTATTAAGCTAGTTTATACAACTATATCCAACTTAATCACTTAAGGTATGGATAAACAAGTGCTTAATACATCTTATGATCAAAGGGATATTTAATTAACTAATACAAAGTTTATTTAAATATATAAACATATTATATATTTTTGAAAAACACTTTTGGTAATAAAGAAAAATGTTTTAATCATACTAAATATATGATTTCAAATATTTAACCAAAATCAGTTAGTTTTTCACCAAATAAACTTTCCCCACTAAAAGACAAGTTTTCTGGCCGTTACAGTTGGGCGGCCCCCTTAATTATAAGGGGCGGTCCCCTTAATTTTAAGGGGGGCCGGCCACGATTTAAGGGGACCGGCCAGGCTCCCCTGTCAGAATTCTTCTCGTATAAATACCACCTTAATTCTGGAATTTTTCCCCACCTTTTGCACTAAATTTTCAGATCTATAACTCTCTAAACATCCTCAAAAACCCTTTGATCATTTGTATATTAATCCTTGTTTCAAGTGATTCAATCCCTCATCATCCATTCTCATCCAAAGTGCAAAAGAAGAACACTCTTTCTACAACCAAGTTCAAGAAGTGTTGAAGAGTAGTTATGCATAGTGTATATATATATATATATTCATTTGTGAATATTGTGTTGTGCTTGTGATTAATTGTGTAGAAGATATAGAAGTTGTGTAGATAATAGAAGTTGATAAGTAGTGAAGTAGGCTAGTTGTGAAGATAGGTGTGAAGTAGAAGATTGGTGTGTAGAAGATAGTTGTGAAGAAGATTGGTGTGTAGTATATTGGTGTGAAGAAGTTGTGTAGAAGTTGTGATCAAGTTGTGAAGTTGTGTGGTGTGTAAATTGGTGTGTAAGGTTTTTCTCCGCCAAAAGGGAGTTTGTTGACATAGTGAAGAAAACTCCCGAGTAGGTGACTCGGGGAGTGGAGTAGGAACAAGGAAGGTGTCCTTGTAGCCGAACCACTATAAATCCTTGTGTTGTGGTTTGATCTTTCTAACTCTTCTCATTACTTATTTATTTACCTTTACTATATTAGCTTTGTTAGTTAGTTACCATACAATTGTTCATATAGTGCAAGTATTGAGTTCACATAAACTAGAATCGAAGTTTTTAAAACAAACTTGTGTTTATAAATTCAAAAGGACGTAAAACTATTCAACCCCCCCCCCTTCTAGTTTTCCACAATTGGTATCAGAGCCACGTCTAGCAAGATTTTTAAAATATATTGTATTTTAAAACTTGTAACGATCTATGGAATCTGAAAAATATTTAGAAGGGCAATCTATGCAAAGACCACCACTATTTGAAAGTGATGGATTTTTATATTGGAAAAATCGATTCGAAACTTATGTGAAATCAAAAGATCTAGATCTTTGGCATGTTATTACCAATGGCGATTTTTTACCTATTCAAAATAACCCCGAAACTAAGAAAGATGAAATCGTACCTTTTGAAAAACAAAATGATGATTTAAAAAGAAAACTTGCTAAAAATAATGAAGCAAAAATGGTTATTTACAATGCGCTATCACGTAAAGAGTACGAACGGATCTTTATGTGTGAAACCGCAAAAGAAATTTGGAACTCTTTATTAATAACCCACCAAGGTAATAATCAAGTCAAAGATAACAAAATAGATCTACTTGTTCAACAATATGAGCAATTCACGATTCCAGAAAAGGAATCAATTGATAATGCTTTTGCTAGATTTAACACTATAATCACAAGTTTAAAAGCACTTGATGAGAATTTCTCTAGTAAGAATTTTGTTAGGAAGTTTCTTAGAGCTCTTCACCCAAAATGGCGAGCTAAAGTGACGGCTATTGAAGAATCGAAGAATTTGTCAACGCTACAACTTGATGAATTAATTGGTAATCTAAAAGTCTACGAAGCAATAATAAAGAAGGACTCTGAAATAGTTAAAGGGAAACGAGAGCAAAGCAAGTCAATCGCCTTGAAAGCTAGAAAGGAATCCAACAACGAAGATAGCTCATCTTCCGAAAGCGAAGACGAAGAATATGCCATGGCCGTAAGAAATTTCAAGAAATTCTTCAAAAGGCGAGGAAGATTCGTTAGACAACCACACGATGAAAGGAGAACATCTCAAAAGAATAACGATGACAAGTATAGCAAGAATGAGAGAAAATGTTTCAAGTGTGGTGATCCGAATCACCTTATTGGAAAATGTCCAATGATGACAAGAGATCAAAATCAAAGAGCGTTTGTTGGAGGAGCATGGAGTGATAGCGATGAAGATGAGAAAGAAACAACAAAGGAAGAAAAGTGTCTCATGGCTAAAACGTCAAGTGAGGTACGTTCCGAAACAGAATATTTTAGTGATGAAAATCTATCATTTGATGAAAAAGATTTAGATAGTGAATACAATAGATTATGCAAACTAGGACAACAAGTAATGGCTAAAAACAAATCACTAAAATACATAAACAACCAATTAGAAAATGAAGTACTTGAACTAAAAATTAAAATACATCAACTTGAAAAAGGCAAAGAAACTTTTGAAGAATGTAAATCATGTCAAGAACTTAAAAGTGAAAACTACAAACTTAAGGAAAAAATTTGTAAACTTGATAAATTTGAAAATAGTAGTAACTCACTTAGTAAAATTATAAGTATTCAAAGAATATCCGGAGATAAAACCGGTCTAGGTTTTAACTCAACCGAAGCCTCAACAAGTAAAGTTAAAAATGTTAAATTTGAAAGTGAACTCAAGGAACTAAAACCTTCAAAATCTAATCCTGAGTATATACTCATAAATGATAAGAAAATACATCTAGCTAGTAATGAAGAAATAAAACCGTTTTATAAACCATCTTTAAAAACCAAAGTAGGATCGTCCAAAACTAAAACAAGATCTAAAACTCCACCACCTAGGAAACCGAATAATTCTTACCCTAGACCTAAAACACCTCAACCAAGAGTAAACCAAAATAGACAAAACTTTAACAATAATCAACAAATGTGGAACTTCAATCCATGGGGATTGTTTCCACCATATATGCACCCAAGTCAAATACAAAACATGTTCGGGACAAACAACTTTGGTCAAATGAGACAATGGGGACCAACGTGAAAACTTTCGCCATTCATACATGGAAATCTTTGATGTCACCCCGTGTTCGGACTTTCCTTTGAAGATTTTGAAGTTTAACGCATTGAAGACGAAAGGTACACATTTCTTTTTATTTCCTTGTAAACAAATGCATGCTTAGTTTAGTATCTAGCTTTTATGTAATTTTGATTGGTTCATTACTCTCTCTAGTCTTTACTTCTATACATATATATACTTATTTACTTATACTATATCTATATATATATATATATATATATATATATATATATATATATATATATATATATATACACTTAGCTATATTTAGGATCTTATAACCTAGAAAACTCATTTGTTGATTTTCTAGAACTAGAAATTGTTCGTTTACGAACCTTTTCTTTTCCCCATTTGCCTTATTGAACTTTAATGTTCAACAACACTCATGCTGATGAAGAGAGATGAGTCAAAAAATCTATGGATGAAACAAACTCCCGGCTTCCGTTGCATTCGTATCCTTCCTTTATTCTCGTCTTATAAGCCCATACCACATACATATACATACATATATATATATATATATATATATATATATATATATATATATATATATATATATATATATATATATATATATATATATATATATATATACTTATGAACCTTCCACAACGTTCTCGTGTACTTGACAACTTGATAAATTTCATCTAAAATGATCAAGAAAATTTAATTGGCAAATTGTCAAGTAAAAGTGTCAAGTAATTCCTTTCGTGCGAATACCCTCCAACGTATTTTTGATTAAATATAAATCTAATACATACATATAAATATTTTCTTGTTCTTTCCAGAAACCAAAATCAAAAATATCAAATTTTGGAGGGCGGCCCCCTTAATGTTTAAGGGGACCGGCAGCCAAATGAAGGGCAGCCCCCTTAATGTTTAAGGGGGCCGACCATCTGATAGCTCAAACCCGTTTTTCTCTTTTTTTCTTTTGCCAAACACTCCACTTTTTCATACACTCCTTCCCCTGCTTCTGCTGTGACGAAAACCAAAACCCAAAAACCTCTCAAATCACTTCCAAATCACATATTTCGGGCTAATTCGCAAAGGGCAAATTCATCTAACACAATCACCATTACTTATTGTAAGTTTTTCATTACACATTTCATCTAATTTCATCTTATTTGATCATACTCATGATTATGCATGTTTTATAAAATTCGTCAAATTTCACAATTTCTTTCGAATTAAGCCTTAAAACTCCATAACCAAATGCTTCCCCTAGGATTAGGATGATTGATCAACACTAGAAACTAGTTATTATAAACTATCATGTCGAATTTTTTTTTTTTTTTTTTTTTTTTTTTTGAAAAATTTCATACACTCCTTTTCAAATTTTTTAGTAAACTCATTGTTGAATAATGATTTGAAAACGTGTTAAAACTAATCACATTATATTTTTGTAACTTGTAAAACTTGAAATTACATTTTTCGACTAAGAAAAATTATATTGGTTCACAATATAGGGGTGTTTGGATTATGTCCAAATATTATTGAAACATAGTCATTATAATTTTTATAAAACTTTGTTATAATTATAAACCTAAAAATTGCTAATCGAACTCGTTAAGATATATAATTCATATATATATTGACATACTAGGGGTATAAGTCAATAGTTAAGGAAGCGTTTGGTTTATTACTAAAAATGACATTTTTAAGTAAAAATACAAACCATCTTTTTCAAAAACAAATCACATGCATAAGAAACTCGCAAGAAATAGCTAGTTTTACAATCTAATGTAAATCTAGTAAATTTCATGATATATTAAGATGTTTAAAGGGGCGTTTGGATTTGTCGATAACTACTCATTAAACATCATAAAGTATATCTAGAACGAGTTAAAAACAATATTAAGGAACATGGTAATCTATTTCTTAGGATTAGTAACGAAGTTTGTTTACGTTCCAACATAAGCCTTAACAATAAACATATACTTTTATCTTTCTTTATATTTATTTTGGTCTCTTTGTATTGTTGATGTGTTTAGGTGAAAATGCCCAAAGCAACTACCGAAGATCTTTCTCACACTAAAAACTACATTCCTAAAGTTTCCCAACTCCCTACCACATCTCCTTCCATTGGACTTATATATCGTCATCATTTTTTTCCTCAGCCCACAACCAAAAAAATCCACCCCGTTTAAATAATAATACTACTCCACCTTTGACCCCTTCGTTGACCCCCCACCTCTTCCACCTCATCCCTGCTACAAACCAAAACCAACACCATCATATCCCTAGGCCTGTTTCACCTCTCCAACACTCCACCCCCCTCCTATGCACTCCCAACCAAAAACAAACCTCCAAAGTCCCCTCTGGCACCAATAATCAAGGAAAAATCCAAATTGCCATTTTGGCGGCAAAACCTCATCAAGGGCCAAGATCTTTCTAAAGCCATCCAATGGTCATAAACAGATGTGGGAAGTGCTCAGAAACCCTAAGGGGTCCCTATAAGAAGAAAAAGAGGAGCAGAGAAGAAAGTGGCTAGTTAGTAGATTTTAGTAGTATTTAGAATAGTTTAGTTTAATTTTTAATGTAAAAGTAATGTAAACTCAGATTTTAATATCAATCTTCAAGTTGTAATCTTTTCATTTTCTAATTCAAATTGTACTCAGTTTTAGTAACAATGAAATTTGCATTTAATCTTTAAGTTCATGATTCAAATTTAAACCTCAGTCTTTAGTTTCAAGTTAGTAATCTCAAATAGGTTTTTATGTTGTCTCATAAGCTCATATAAACTAATTGAAAGCTTGTGGTGAGGCTTACCACTTTGTGTCTGGTTATGATGTTTAAAAGGACATGGTCAACGAAGGTCAAAAGGGGTATGGATGGGAATTGTGGTGATCAAGTCCTGGTGATAAGTGGTCACTGAGGTGGTGTTGTTTGAGCTTATATAAAGATAAGCTTGGTGGGAGTATACCCCTTTGTCAGTTAGGATTTCAAACTTGTAAGGTCCATTTCAATCTTCTTGCTCTTACTTCATTTAATAGTGTAGATTTGTTTTGATTAAGCAATTTACTGTTGTAGGCTCTCCTTGGTTTTATATTCAGTAATAGTACTTTAAGTTGAGCTTGATGGATCAAGTATGCACTGAATTGGTTTCATTCTGTCTAGCTCATGCTTGACCTTTTTATTTATTTCTGCTATCAGTGGTTGTCTTTATGGTTCAATTTGCTTCTGTCACTATGGTATGAAGTATTTGGATACTTGGTTTGTAAGATTTCAGCTTTTATAAACTAGATGTAATGTAATTTTTAGTTAATAGGGGTGTTTGGTTTAGCAGTGTTTGCTAAGCTTTTGTTATTGAAAGGTTGATTAGTTTGTTCCTTTAACTCACTTTAGTCATTTTTAGCCCAGTCATAGTCTCATACTAGTGAGTTCTTAGGAAAAAGGTCAAAATCCCATGTAACACCCCATAACAGTCAATTGTTATGGAGTTGGAACCCAAATACCTTCATATCATTTCATCCTTAGATAACTTAGCTTGTTTTAGTTCCATTTCATCTTAATACATCATCATCAGTATCTAAGATCAACTCAAAGTTCAAAAAAGTCAATAGTTCAAGTTTTTACAAAAGTCAAATGTGCATGTATCTCAGGTTTTTACAAAAGTTCAAGTATTTGTTTTGATTTTTGTGTGATGATTTAGGATCTCAAATTTGTTTCTAATTGTAGTCCATCAGCTCTATTTAAAGATTCTATGGTCCTTTGAATTTTTCCATTTTTCTCTTGAGCCCCAGCTTGCCCCAAACAAGGCTGCAGGGCAAGTTTCTGCCCTGTGCAGCTGCACATCAGTCCACCACCACCACTTGGTGGTGGTTTTCTGGCCATCTCATTGGTCCTCAGGCCACCAATTTGGCTTCTTTCCACCCCCTCCTACCAGGGAAGTGGTATTGACCACTTGTTTGACCCCTAGACCACTAGGACCCACCTGAACCATCTCCACAAATTTGTCCCATTTTCTGTGTGGTACCAAGTTTCTAAGTGCTTATTTGTGGCTTTTTGGCTTATTCTGTGGATTCCAAGTGTTTATTCCTGCTCAAGCATATTCATTTAACTTATTTAGACCAGGATTAATCATTGTGGGTCCCACTTAAGGCCATTTTAGCTTATTTTCCATTTTGGTCAACATAAGTCAACTATTTAGCTTTTTCTTTCATAATCAGCTTATTTTTAAGTTCTAAAAATCTTGTTTTCACAAAAGTTTGTTGTTTTTAGTTATAAAATAGTTTTCTAAAATAAAAATCCAAAAAATCCAATTTAATTCTAAGTGATAGTTTCTATTTAATTTAATTTAAATTTTATTTTTCATTTTTAGATTTTTATTAAGAACTTAGCTTTTTTATATTTTTCTTAATTTCCTCTTAATTTAAAGTATTTATAACAATTTTCTCAGATTTTTATTTTATCATTTAGTATTTATTAGAATTAATCTTAGTTTTATTGATTATTAATTAATAATTAGTTTAAAATAGCATAATTAGTTTTTATTAAGTAAAACCTAGTTTTTATATTTTTTATAGCTTTTCTATGTTATAAAATAATTTTAGAAATTTTATTAGAATTTTTACTGTTCATTTAGTATTTTTCTTAATTTAAAATAGTTTAATTAGGTAATTAGTAATTAATTAGTAATTAATTTATAGAAAAATCACAAAAAGACAAAAATACTTATTTTTAGTTTTAAAACTTATTTTTAGTTATTTTATAAGTTTAGAAATTTTATTTTCACCTTTTTAGTCTTTAATTAATAGTGTATTATATTTAAGTTGTTTAAATATTAATAATTAAGTATTAATTAGTAACTAATTAATATTAAATAATTAATTAGTGTTAAAATTTATTTTCTTTTTCTAAAAATTTTCTTTTACCTTTTAGTTTGTAAAAAAGTCATTTTCACCCCCTGGGGGTTTTCAGATTTCACTTTTCACTTTTAATTTTGTACGTTTACGTTTTATTCAAACGTGAACGTACGCGTTTTAAGTTTTAAACGTTTCTGGTTTTTCTTAGCTTCCCGTCTTATTCATATAGCTTATTTAAGCTATTTCATTGTACAAATCAGTAGTTTAATCACACACAAACCCTTATATACCCTTTCTTGTCCAAATTCACCCGATCACGAAACCGTTTTATAACCACCCACACCTCGTCAGGACATAACCACCCGGGGAAACCACTATATTCCGTGGAGCATTGACTCTAGGCTGTTTGACCTTGTTGACCATTCCCTGGTCAGTTTAGGTTGACCGTTTGGAGCCAATCACTAAGTTAATCCAAACACCCTTTTATCTTCTAACTGTTTATGATATATGAAGTAACCATCTGATTTAAGTCATGAAATCTCAATTTTAGCATGTATTATGGTTTACTAACTTCATTTAAACTCAAAAACTCAGATGTAAACACCCATGATCCAACAAATCCACAAATCTCATTAATAGACCTATTGAGACAGATAGATAAAAGTTTTAAGAAAATGCTGTCTAAAACTATAACTACTACACTAACTAGGTTTAATACATCATCAATACTACTAACAAGCTGATTTAAGCAATAATTAACAAATAACTAGCAATGGTACAACAAACCTTTAAAAAGATTGAAACTCACAGTGTGCAATCCTGCAAATAAACTGAACCAAGGATCAAAGTGACCACCTACAGCCTTCCACAAGGCACTAAAATACCCATTCCATTGCCTGCATCATCTTCTTCTTCATAACTCCTTTTTTTTATTTTCTTTTTATTTTCCTGAATTTTTTTTGTATTTTTACTTTTTACTTCCAAACTGAGTTTTTAAGGTTTCTAAATGCTCAAGTGAGCTTAATGAGGAACATAAGTGACCCTGTGAATTCAGTTTAACATTAAAAATCAACAATCAAACTTTTGAGATTTCAAAGAAAAAAATGCATAAACTGAGAGTGGAGAAACAAGAGTTTGAATTAACTACTAGAAAGTTTACATTAACTGAAGAGAACAGATTACAACATCAAGTTTTTTTGATTGGGAATGACAAATTACAATAATTTAAATAAACTAAAATTACTCTAAAAAAACTAGCACTGCTTCCCTCCTCTCTTTCTTCCTTTTATCTCTTCAAAATAGGGTTTTGGGGGGCTTGTTTGTCTTTTCCCAGCTGATTTCACAACCCTTGGATGACTGGGGCTTGAGCATGGCCATTCAAAGATTTTTGGCGCCCAAATTGCCTTGTCTGTTTCTTGGATATTATTTAAGCCAGAGGTGAGGTTTTGGAGTGTAGCTTTTGGAGGGTTAGCCAAGGGGTATAGGGGTGATGATGGAGGGGGGAAGGAGTGTGGCAGAGGTGAAGGTGATGATGGTGTTTGGGGTTGGATTGTAGCAGGTCACGGGGTGGTTTTCTTTTGGGGAGGTGGAGAGGTCAAACGGTCATGTTTGACCGTTCTTTATTATTAAAAGGTGGAAGTGGAGTGGGCTGTGTAATGGGCTTGGGGTGTTATATGTGGTGGGCTTGGGTGATGGTTTGTTTATGTTTTGGATTTAATGGGAGTAGTATTAGTAGTGGATCCGGTTTGGTTTTGTAGAAATAATTCACAAGGACCATTTTGTAATTATTCCAAACATGAGGGTCTGAATTGAAACTTTTCCAAAGTGGTTTACAAGGAACATTCTTGCCATGTTGAATAACCAAAGGACCATAACTGCAAATTTCCACTTTTGAAAATCCCGGGGACTAAACTTGCCAAAATTCAAAGTTGAGGAGTTAAAAGTGAAATTTTGCCAAAGTTATCAAAAAGGGTCTAAATTGTCACATGTGAATAGTACAAGGGTAATATTTGGTATTTTCCAATTTTTAAAACCCGAGGACTAGTTTTGCCATTTTTGAAACTTCAAGGACCAAACATGTAATTTTCTCAAACTTTTCACCCAAGGATTGTTTTTTATAATTTTTGACTTTTCTATGCCTTGGGTTGACTTTTCTTTCATTTTAAACTTCTAAAGACTAGTTTTGTCAATTTTTGAAACTTGAGGGACTGAAACTGTCAATTATGTAAACTTTGTTCGTTTTTCATTTGTTTTTAAACATTTTGCATCTAAAACATATAAAACACACTTTTGGAATAATTTCTGTATTTTGATGCGTATTTGAGTGTTTTTGGATGTTTTGGCAGTTCAGATACGATAAAAATGATGAGTATTTACACACTCATCAATCCCCCCACACTAAACTATTGCTAGTCCCTAGCAATCTTTTGAGAAAAACTTAATGGATTTTAAACTCTTTACCAAAAGCCATCACTTCTGGAGTAGCCAAGTGTAAGAACTGTGGTACACCTGATAACCGTGTGATTTTGAGCAAACCACCAGCTGTCAACGGATTTGATTAGTCTTTACCAAAAGCCGTTTGCTTCTGGACTAGCCAACTCTTGATGGAATAGTCAACATCTTGGTGAGCTGATTACCAATTATGGTTTTTCCACTGCCTTTACCACAAGCCATAATCTTGCGGGCTAGCCAACTCATTTGCTTTATGGGATATGGCGAGTTGATTTACCATACAATTTTGGGCAAATTGCAAGCCATCAACGGGTTTGAGATATCTTTACCAAGAGCCGTTTGCTCCTGGATTAGCCAATACTTTTTGTCGTTTAGACACGGCGGACTGATTACCACAAAAATTTTGAAATAAAGTGAAAAATTTTTGAAAATTTTGGGCCAAAATGGGGGTACTTTGAAGTATTTTGTGATAAAATTCGCTAGAATTCCCCCCCCCCCCCCCCCACACTTAGAATTGAATATTGTCCTCAATATTCAAAGTCCCGGCGATTATGCCGACTCTTTGAACGTAAAAAGATAATATTAAAAGCTAACTGTGGAAATTCTCGTTTTTTATTTTCACTTTATTTATCTGTACATACAATCACACTTTTTTTTTTTACTTATATACATATATACATTTTCAAATCAGCGGGGGGTTGGCCATTCCCCCACACTTGGGTGGTAGAAAGTAGAAAGAAATCAGAGACACGGGTGAAAACCCATGTTGTTGCTACTGTTTTTGTTTATCGAGTCGCTAGCTTGACTCGATCCCCGAATTCAATTGTCCTTGGGGAAAGTTTGGAGATCCGGGACAACCATGGATGGTATGTCCTCTCCAAAGTAATGTTTCAATCGATGTCCATTCACTTTGAAATTAGGACCGTCATTTTGAGATAATTCGACGGTGCCATAAGGATAAACCTTAACGATAGTGAATGGACCAGTCCATCGGGTTTTGAGCTTTCCCGAGAAGATCTTGAGTCTAGAGTTGAAAAGAAGGACTCGATCACCAACGTTGAAAACGCGTTTTTTGATTTTTGAGTCATGAATCTTCTTTGTCTTTTCTTTATAGATCAAAGAGTTCTCGTAAGCTTGATCACAAGGTTCATTTAATTCATTCAGTTGAACTTTTCGATGATCACCCGCAGTTTTTAGGTCAAAATTTGCATGCTTGAGGGCCCAATAGGCTTTATGCTCAAGCTCGATCGGAAGATGGCACGCTTTCCCGTACACAAGCTTGTAAGGTGTACACCCGATGGGTGTTTTGTAAGCCGTACGGAAAGCCCAAAGTGCATCATCTAATTTATCCGACCACGATGCACGATTTTCACCAACGGTTCTTTCCAATATTCTCTTAATGCCACGATTAGAAACTTCTACTTGTCCACTTGTTTGAGGGTGGTACGCAGTAGAAAGACGGTGAGTTACACCATACTTTTGCAAGACTTTATCAAATTTGTCATTGCAAAAATGCGTACCACGATCCCTGATAATAGCACGTGGAGTTCCAAATCGAGCAAAGAGAGCTTTCAAAAACTTCACAACAACTCGGGCATCATTTGTGGGTAAAGCTTTCGCTTCAACCCATTTTGACAAATAGTCAACAGCCACGAGTATGTACTTATTCCCATGAGATGATGGAAATGGCCCCATAAAGTCGATGCCCCATACGTCAAAGATTTCACAAACTTGGATTGCATTTTGTGGCATTTCATTCTTTTGTGAAATATTCCCGTGACGTTGACAAGCGTCGCAGGATTTGACTAATTCTTGGGCATCCTTATAGATCGTGGGCCAAAAGAAACCGGAATCAAACACCTTTTTGGCGGTGTAATTTGGATTGTGGTGGGCCCCCGTGGGACCAGCATGGCAAGCCTTTAGAATTGCAGTGGCTTCTTGACCATATACACACCGCCGGATGACTTGATCCACACATATTTTGAAAAGGTAGGGGTCGTCCCAGAAATAATGTTTCACATCTTTAAAGAACTTGTTCTTTTGTTGGGACGACATCCCTTTCACAATAAAGTTACCCGCAAGGTAGTTTGCAAAATCGGCAAACCATGGGGTAACAGAATCTCCACGAAAGGCAACCGCATTGAGTGTCTAGAGAGGGAAGGTTTCATTAATTTCCTTCTTTTCGGAGACATCTTGATGGGGGTTTTCCAAATGGGAGAGATGATCAGCAGCTAGGTTCTCAGCTCCTTTTTTATCACGAATTATGATATCAAATTCTTGCAGGAGGAGAACCTAACGAAGTAGTCTCGGCTTTGCATCTTGTTTTGCAAAAAGGTACTTCAAAGCCGAGTGATCCGTATACACTATGCTTTTAGTCAAGATCAAATATGACCGGAATTTTTCAAATGCATACACCACAGCTAATAATTCTTTTTCAGTGGTGGTGTAATGACTTTGAGCCTCGGTCATTGTTTTGCTTGCATAGTGTATAGGCTGAAAGTGTTTAGACTTGCGTTGCCCCAAGACTGCCCCTATAGCATAATCGCTAGCATCACACATAAGTTCAAAGGGCAAGTCCCAATCGGGGGCAACAAGAATAGGTGCCTCAGTAAGCTTTTTCTTTAGAGTTTCAAAAGCTTCTACGCACTCAGGTGAGAAGATAAAAGGAGCATCCTTTTCAAGGAGATGGGTCATAGGCCGGGCGATCTTAGAAAAATCTTGAATAAACCTACGGTAAAAACCGGCATGACCCAAAAAGCTCCTAATACCTTTGACGGTAGTGGGATGAGGTAATTTTGCAATAACATCAATTTTGGCTTTGTCAACCTCAATCCCATTCTTTGAAATCTTATGGCCGAGGACAATGCCCTCTTTGACCATAAAGTGACTCTTTTCCCAATTTAGACATAACTTTATGTCTTCACAACGTTTGAGCATGTTGTCTAAATGGGAGAGACATGATTGAAACGAATCCCCAATGACCGAAAAATCATCCATGAAGACCTCCATAGTTTTCCGATCATGTCGGAAATTATGGACATCATACATCTTTGAAATGTGCCCGGAGTATTACATAAACCAAATGGCATAAGTTTATAAGCAAAAGTTCCATAGGGGCACGTGAAAGTGGTCTTCTCTTGATCTTGCGGATCAATGGGAATCTGAAAGTAACCCGAGAAACCATCGAGGAAGCAATAGTACTCATTCCCCGCTAATCTCTCGAGCATCTGATCCATAAAGGGTAGTGGAAAATGATCTTTACGGGTGGCGTCATTTAACATACGATAATCAATGCAGACACGCCATCCCGTAACCAAACGAGTTGGAATCAACTCATTTTCCTCGTTTGTGACAACAGTGATGCCACCCTTTTTTGGGACACAATGGATTGGGCTAACCCAAGGACTGTCCGAGATAGGGTAAATCAATCCGGCATCAAGAAGTTTTAAAACCTCTTGTTAGATAACCTCATGAATTTTGGGATTTACCGTTCTTTGTTGCTGGACTGCTGGTTTGAAGTCATCCTCCATTAAAATCTTGTGAGTACAAAATTCAGGGTCAATGCCCTTGATGTCAGAGAGTCGCCAAGCAATTGCTTGTTTATGTGACTTCAAAACCTTTATGAGAGAAGCCTTTTCCTCAACACTTAAATTTTTAGCAATTATGACGGGTAATTTGTCATCACCCTCTAGAAATGCGTATTCAAGATGAGGCGGCAAGTCCTTAAGCTCAACCACAGGAAAGTCATCAGTTATTTCAACATTTTTGACTTCCTCTTTATGAAGTATTTTTGGAGGAAGAGGGGGAGATGGATCTTCGTTTAACAATTTTTCTAGCAAAAGAATATCCCCCTCAGGATCAAGATAGTCCTCATCAAATTTACCCGAATTTGAACTATCTTGGGCGAGAAAAGCCTCGACCTCTTCCAAAAGGAAGTCACTTCCCTCAAAAGGAGTGAGAGAAGGGGAAGAGTCGAATATGATAGGCTCAGTAGATGGAGTGGGACTACAACTCGGTAAGTAACCAAGAAGTTCTTGAGAGTACTCCTCAGACGCAACATCAATGACATCAATTCGGTTAACCGATTCGGCGTCATAATTAGAGGAGTACCTCGAAGTTTGATCGAGGTTAAACGTTACTGCTTCATTACCAACATGAAAAGTTATTTCCTCTTCGTGCACATCGATTAACGCACGACCCGTCCTTAAGAATCCTCTCCCAAGAATGAGAGGAACTCGCGGGTCAGCATCGAAATCAACAATCACAAAATCTGCCGGAAAGTGGAAGTTTCCCACCTTTACAAATATATCCTCGGCAATGCCGAGGGGACGAGATGTTGAGCGGTCTGCAAGCTCGAGAGTCATGCAGGTGGTGGTGAGTTCCGGAAGAGAGAGTTTTTTCCATATTGAATAAGGCATCAAGTTGATGCTTGCACCTAGATCGGCCAAGGCGAAGCACTCAACCATTCCGGGGAAAACACATGGAATGAGAAATTTTCCCGGATCTCCTAGCTTCTCGGGAAGCTGTTTCAAAAGAACTGCAAAGCAGTTTTCATTGATTGGAGTTCGTGCCATCTCAAATAGCTTCTCTTTATTGTTCAACAGATTTTTGATTGTCGATGCGAATTTAGGCATCAAAAGGAGAGCATCCGCGAAACTGATATCAAAATGAATATCTCGGAAAATTTGAAAAAACTTTTCCATTTGATGATTTGCTTTTTCGCGGAGCTTCTGGTCTTGTAATCGAGATGGATATGGTAGTGAAGGTTTGGATTTACGGTTCTCTTCAGGAGTTGTTGGTGGTTCAAAGACAACTCCTGGTTTTGGTACGGTTTCTGGTACAACCTGAGGGTGGACGTGTGCGGTACTTCATGGGCTAGTAAATTGCACCTTGTCCTTTGTCACCTCAGGCTCATTCTCTACTACCTTGGGAGGAGAAGAAGAGGTAGTAGGAGCTTTGGGTCCATCATAGGAAACACCACTTCTCGTTGTGATCGCTTTAACATCGCCCCTCGGATTAGCGATCGTGTTGCTAGGTAAAGTGATACCTGAGCCCGAGGGTCGATCATTTAAAGACTTCTTTAGGTCTGCGATCTGAGTCATCATTACCCTATTCATTTCCTCCTGAGATTTCATGAATTGTCTCAACAACTCATCATGTGATGGGCCAGTTGGAACAATTGCTTGAGTATGATTAGGAGGAGCTTGGTTAGGGTAATTCTGAGTAGTTGGTGTGATGGCTTGATTTTGATTTGGAAAATTTTGAGCACGGTTATTTTGATGAGAACCGTGGTTTTGAAAATTTCCCTGATGTTGGTTGCCATGTCCATGAGAATTGTTTCCCTGATAGTTGTTTTGACCTTGGTTTCGATTATAGTTTCCTTGATTTTGGAAACCTTGATTTTGGTTATGATGGAAACCTTGGTTTTGGGTTTGATTGACATTTCGTTGGTTTTGGTAACCTTGGTTTGTTCGATTCTGATTTTGGTTCTGGTTACGGTTTGGGACATTAGGGTTTTGATTGAATCCGGGAGGTCCAAGGAAATTGTTAGAACGATAGCTAAGAAGATTGCGGTCCCCTTGCGGTTGGTAGTTATTACCTCCCGAATTATAGGAACCTTGAGCAGCATATACGTCCTCATGAGTGTAACCACTAGTGGCTGGACACTCGGAATATGAATGTGGACCTCCACAAGTTTCACAACTTTGACTAACGGCTTTGGCTTGTTGATTTTGGACTTGTTGATTTTGGATACTTTGGTTCATCCTCAACATAGCCGTAGCGAAATCATCCATCTTTTTAGTGAGGATCGCTATTTCAGAAGATGCTGGAGTGACAGACTTACATGACTCTTCCCTCTCGGCTGAGGAATCCCATAAATTATGGTGGGCAGTCATGTTCTCAATGAGATCATAGCACTCTTCGGGGCGCCTTTTCATAAAGGTCCCACCAGCAGCAGCATTGAGAATATCACGGTGTCTCAATGTCAACCCATTATAGAAAGTATCTATTTGGGTAACGAGTAACATGTTATAGTTAGGACACCGATCAATTGAGAGCTTATAGCGTTCCCATGCCTCAAATAGAGACTCTTCGGGATGCTGACGAAAGTTACTAATGTCATTTCGTAACTTAGAAACCATGGATGGTGGAAAGTATTTGGCTAAAAATTTTGTCACCATTTCTTTAAAAGTGTGAATCGAGTTCTTAGGAAGTCGATCAAACCATGTAGTGGCATCATGGGTAAGAGAATAGGGGAAAAGAGATAGACGAAGGGCATCATCGGAGACACCATTCTGCTTCATGCTTTGGGTGACGGTAAGAAATTTATCAAGATGCTTATTTGCATCGTCACCAGGTAAGCCATGAAATTGGCACGAATTTTGGACTTGTTGTATCATGTGATGCTTAAGTCCAAAATCAGTGGCAGCAATGTTAAGAGGGGCAATGGGGCCGCCTCTTCCAGCATTGTGGGTTGACACAACTCCTCCATCGTTCGGAGATCAGGAGCTGCATCATCTATGATGGGTGGTTCTTGATTACTGTCCATTCTCGGAACTGGATCCTCAACAATAGGACGTAACTCAGTTACGTTTTTCAGTTGACGATTTCGTTTCGATTGTGAACGAGTGCGCATGCACTAACAAAATTTCAACAAAACAAAATCGAGGCAAATCAACAGTGAACTTAAACCAATAATCACAAATGAGTGGCTTCTTTAAGAAAGGTACACCACTCACAAGGATACAAAGGCAAGTTTTTATTTTTGGTTTAGGAACTTATTATGTCCACACCCCCAGTTGGTAGGTGTTCTGCCTTGGTTTGCGACGGTTTGTTTTTATGTAGTTTATTATTCACAAGAAAAGACGAATGTTTTTGGGTTTTTGTGTATGGGTTAAAAACTTTGGACAATATTTTTGGTATCGTTTCGTTTACCAAAATCGTATCTCTTTAAGAATCATCTTAAAGAAACGCGATATAGAAAACGTAACGATATGTTTTGTTTGTTTTTGATTTTTTTGGTGTTGTTAACACTTTAGGAAAAGTGTTAATGACCTTTTTGGTTTATGATTTAAATTTACAAAAAGGTGGTGGGTTTATACAGTGACGAATGAAAAACCACTAATCTCTAAGAAACGTTTTAAACACGCAGCTACCTCCCCAGCAGCGGCGCCAAATTTTGATTGGTCCCAAACAGTCAACTAAGTTTACCAGGTGATGGTCAACCTAGTCAAACGTCTAAAACCAACTAACCAAGGAGTACAGTGTATTCCCGGGTCGTTATGTCCCAACGAGGTAAGCAATTGTATTCAAAAACGTTTAAAGTGATCGGGTGATTTAACAGGAGGATCAGAAATTTGATTTGAGTGATTAAACTACGAGATTATGATAGAAAATAACTCAGAAACATTATTGGAACAATTACTGATAATCAGTTAACCTAGAAACGTAAGTTAAACCTAAAACGCGTATTTGAATTAAAAATAATGCGAACGCGTAAAATAAAAAGTGAAACGTGAGCAAATAAAGTCCTACGAACGTGAAAATTATATTTTTACAATCCTAATGACTTAAGAAAATTTTTAGAAAAAGAAAAATAATTTTTACACTATTTAATTAATTACTATTAATTAATTACTAATTTCTAATTACTTTTTAATTAACTAAATTAAACTAATTATTAATTAATTATGAAAATTAACTAGAAAAATGAAAATTAAATTTAGAAAAAATCTAAAATATTATAAAACTAATTTTAAAACAGAAAACCTAATTTTTCTACTTTTTAATTATTTAATATTAATTAAAACTAATTATTTAATTAATTTAAACTAAAATAAATTATAAAAAATACTAAATGAACAAGGAAAAATCTGGAAAAATTCCTAAAATTATTTTAACTAAAAAGAAGCCTAAGAAAAATTTAAAAATGAAAAGTGCTTATAAATAAGCAGAAAATAAGCCAAAATTGCTTAAATAGAAGCTCTCACTTTCTCTAAATTTGTCTTTTTCTTGTTTTTCTTTTATAACTTCACTTAACTAAAGCAAATAAGCAAATTTTACAAATGGACTCTTGCTGAGATTCAGAAATAAGCACTTGGAGATCCCAAGTGCTTAACAGATGTATGAAGTAGCTTATTAGGACTTGAAGAATTTATGAAAAGCTATGCTAAAGCTAATCTACTGAGCAATAAGTTAAGACGGAAGGACAAATACTTGAATTAAGACAAAAGAGTGCAACTTAGCACAAGAATAAGCTGTTAACAGACCAAATAAGCACTAAGCCAAAACACAAGACCAAACAGGCCTTAAATAGGGACCTTTGGACCTCTGTGGGGTCCACAGAGGTGAGTTACAGGCCAAGGTAATCATTGACCCTTAAAGCTGACCTGGTAGACTCAAGAATAAGCCAATAAGCTGAGCTTATGGCTTATTTTTGAGCAATTGGTGGACCCATGAACTTTGGTTCAATTCTAAATGGGTCAGTATGGTTATGCTGACAGGTCACAAACAAGGCTCAACAAATTTAGGTTCCAATAAGCTATACCCTAAAACAAGCTAAGGTATTAAAAGTTAAGCTAAATGGCTTATCAAAAAGCCAAATTAAGGGTCCTGGGGTCCACTGGGTAACAAGTTACAGATATAAGAAAAGTGGCCAATGGCCTGAAACAGGGGAGATACCTTCCCCTGCAGCCTCAAAAAAGCTTGTGCACACACTTCAATAAAAATCTCAAAATTAAAACAAGCACAGATCTTTGGTGTTTAGCTGGGATACTATAACCATAACAAATTTCAAGATCCAATTCAACTCCTAAAAATCAGAATAATTCATCCAGGATTTGGAAAAACTGAGTATACATGAACTTTTGACTTTTTTAGAAAAAACTTCTATTTTGACTTTTGTGAGATTTGAGAGGACCTAAATGACTGATTATGATGTTTTAGCTTATAAGTAAACTAATATAAGCCAACTTATCTATTTATGAACTGATATGAAAGATGATGGCTCCTAAATCTTTAACAGTTAATTGTTAGGATAAGATAAGAGGTGAATTTGACTTTTGAGACTAAACCTGTCAATTTTATGATACTAACTCTCTAGTAATGACCTGAGTGTTCTGTCTAACCAAGTTTCAAGCCCTAACAAACTCAGAAACACAGAGTACTAAGTTAATCCAAACACCCTTTTATCTTCTAACTATTTATGATATATGAAGTAACCATCTGATTTAAGCCATGAAATCTCAATTTTAGCATGTATTATAGTTTACTAACTTCATTTAAACTCAAAAACTCAGATGTAAACACCCATGATCCAACAAATCCACAAATCTCATTAATAGACCTATTGAGACAGATAGATAAAAGTTTTAAGAAAATGCTGTCTAAAACTATAACTACTACACTAACTAGGTTTAA
The DNA here is from genome assembly GCA_030686995.1 of Artemisia argyi. Classification (NCBI taxonomy): domain Eukaryota; kingdom Viridiplantae; phylum Streptophyta; class Magnoliopsida; order Asterales; family Asteraceae; genus Artemisia; species Artemisia argyi. The sequence goes on along the minus strand of CM060676.1, from coordinate 6,523,558 downwards.
TACATCATCAGTACTACTAACAAGCTGATTTAAGCAATAATTAACAAATAACTAGCAATGCAACAGTAAACCTTTAAAAAGATTGAAACTCACAGTGTGCAATCCTGCAAATAAACTGAACCAAGGACGAAAGTGACCACCTACAGCCTTCCACAAGGCACTAAAATACTCATTCCATTGCCTGCATCATCTTCTTCTTCATAACTCCTTTTTTTTATTTTCTTTTTAGTTTCCTGACTTTTTTTTGTATTTTTACTTTTTACTTCTAAACTGAGTTTTTAAGGTTTCTAAATGCTCAAGTGAGCTTAATGAGGAACATAAGTGACCCTGTGAATTCAGTTTAACATTAAAAATCAACAATCAAACTTTTGAGATTTCAAAGAAAAAAATGCATAAACTGAGAATGGAGAAACAAGAGTTTGAATTAACTACTAGAAAGTTTACATTAACTGAAGAGAACAGATTACAACATCAAGTTTTTTTGATTGGGAATGACAAATTACAATAATTTAAATAAACTAAAATTACTCTAAAAAAACTAGCACTGCTTCCCTCCTCTCTTTCTTCCTTTTATCTCTTTAAATTAGGGTTTGGGGGGGCTTGTTTGTCTTTTCCCAGCTGATTTCACAACCCTTGGATGACTGGGGCATGATCTTGGCCATTCAAAGATTTTTGGCGCCCAAATTGCCTTGTCTGTTTCTTGGATATTATTGAAGCCAGAGGTGAGGTTTTGGAGTGTAGCTTTTGGAGGGTTAGCCAAGGGGTATAGGGGTGATGATGGAGGGGGGAAGGAGTGTGGCAGAGGTGAAGGTGATGATGGTGTTTGGGGTTGGATTGTAGCAGGTCACGGGGTGGTTTTCTTTTGGGGAGGTGGAGAGGTCAAACGGTCATGTTTGACCGTTCTTTATTATTAAAAGGTGGAAGTGGAGTGGGCTGTGTAATGGGCTTGGGGTGTTATATGTAGTGGGCTTGGGTGATGGTTTGTTTATGTTTTGGATTTAATGGGAGTAGTATTAGTAGTGGATCCGGTTTGGTTTTGTAGAAATAATTCACAAGGACCATTTTGTAATTATTCCAAACATGAGGGTCTGAAGTGAAACTTTTCCAAAGTGGTTTACAAGGAACATTCTTGCCATGTTGAATAACCAAAGGACCATAATTGCAAATTTCCACTTTTGAAAATCCTGGGGACTAAACTTGCCAAAATTCAAAGTTGAGGGGTTAAAAGTGAAATTTTTGCCAAAGTTATCAAAAAGGGTCTAAATTGTTACATGTGAATAGTACAAGGGTAATATTTGGTATTTTCCAATTTTTAAAACCCGAGGACTAGTTTTGCCATTTTTGAAACTTCAAGGAACAAACATGTAATTTTCTCAAACTTTTCACCCAAGGATCGTTTTTTATAATTTTTGACTTTTCTATGCCTTGGGTTGACTTTTCTTTCATTTTAAACTTCCAAGGACTAGTTTTGTCAATTTTTGAAACTTGAGGGACTGAAACTGCCACTTGTGCAAACTTTGTTCGTTTTTCATTTGTTTTTAAACATTTTGCATCTAAAACATATAAAACATACTTTTGGAATAATTTCTGTATTTTGATGCGTATTTGAGTGTTTTTGGATGTTTTGGCAGTTTAGATACGATAAAAATGATGAGTATTTACACACTCATCAACTGCTATATTAAAATTTTGGAGATTTTGGAGATTGAAAGCCTATCAAATGAGCTCGAAATGTTTAATGAGTTAGCTCAACCGTATATAAGTTGGACTCGAGTTATTGGTGAGTTCTCGAGCTTGTAAGTGATAAAGTATGTTTTTTTTTTAATATGTAAGTGTACTAAATGCAAAATACTTATTGATGAATGTATCAAGCTTCTCGAGCTGAAGTCGAATCTAATTCAATTCTTAGGTTATATTTTAATTTTAATTTGTGTAAGAAAACACATATTTACAGATAAATTGAGCTTCTCGAGTCAAGCTCAAGCCGAGTTCAAACTTTCTCGATCCCCGATAACATGATCGGGAGGTCCCTGGATACGTTGTGGCGGTGGAGCGTGTCGGGTTCCAGAGAGAAGGAGAAGAGATGAATAGAGAGAAGATAGATCTGACTAGTGTCTGGGTTTTGATTTTGGGGGAAAAAGGGCCGGTATCTTGAGCGGGAGATTGAAATTTTGGGGAAAACTAAGGGGCGGGATCTTGAGCGCGATATTAAAATTTTGGAGATTGAAAACCTATCAAATGAACTCACCGAAATGTTTAATGAGTTGAGCTCAACCTTATATAAGTTCGACTCGAGTTATTGTTGAGTTCTCGAGCTTGTAAGTAAGATAAAATATGTTTTTATCCTAAAAATCCTGCAAAACATTCATTGTGACTCGATACACGCATTTGACTCAAACAAGTACTAATGAGTTAAGGTAGGCATGCAAGTTCATGTATCCGATTTTACAAGGAAACTGCATGTTAAAGAGCGAGACTATTAAGAAAATGACATTATAGCTAGTAGGATCTTACGATCCCGATCCGATCATACGATCATGATCTTGCAAAGACGAAAACGATCCTAGGTAGGATCTGATCCCGATCTTGAAAACCTTGCATCTTACCATATGTACTCTTTGGGCCATTTTTTAAATACAAGATACACTAAAATACAAATGTACGTACCTTTAATACTTTTAGTTTTTAAACTTTCAATACTTTTAGTTGTTATACTTTTAATCATTTTAAACTTATCTATACATCTTATAAGAGTTGCGATCCCCTAAAAAGGGGATCAAAATTAAAAAGTTTAAAAAGGTTTCTAGCCACTAAGCTAGTGCCATGTGTCCCCCACCCACTCCCTCCCTTTTTTCTTTAATATTTTCAGTTAGATGACATTTTGGTCATTTTACCCATTTTTTTAATTCCACCTTAAATTTCAAATGCAAATAACTTTCAAACGACAAACTTTCAGAAAAAACCGATTTCACCATAATTTTTAAAATTTAATCCTCTTTAATTTGGTATATATTTTTTTTTTAATTTTTTTGAAACTTTTTTTTTTGACATATTCATTGGGTCATGATTTTCTTGAAAATTTTAGCACTTTCGGCTCTAATTTTGTCTAGTTTAAAGGCCGAATTTTGCAAAACTTAAAACATGAAAGTTGTAGCTTCTTGGCCATTCTTTATCCAGAAATTTGAATCACTCAAATCCAATATGATATGAGTGAGATATTGTATGTTAAAGATGACGTTTTACTCATATTTGTTGCGCACAACGTGTTTGATGAAATGTTTAGCTTAGATTTTGTCTTAAAATCGAGTTAAATGCACTAATTTTTGTACAACAATGCACCTTTAGTTATTTTATTAATGTAAGATTCAAAAAGTTTTGTTTTTTCTTGTTTTTTTGTTATTTTTTTTAACTGATGAACCATATTAACTGATGAACCTTATTAACTGATTTTTAAAAAAGACATTTTGTTCATCAATTACTTTGGTTGAACTATATTAACTGATGAACTTATTAACTGATGAACCTTATTAATTGATTTTTAAAAAAGACATATCGCGCGTTAAAGAGTCTTATTAACTGATGAACCTTATTAACTGATGAACTTATTAAATCAGTTAATAAGGTTCATCAGCCTTATTAACTGGTTGAACTATATTAACTGATGAACTTATTAACTGATGAACCTTATTAACTGATGAACTTATTAAATCAGTTAATAAGGTTCAGTATTATTAACTGGTTGAACTATATTAACTGATGAACTTATTAACTGATGAACCTTATTAACTGATGAACTTATTAAAACAATTAATAAGGTTCATCAGTTAATAAGGTTCATCAGTTAAAAAAAACAAAACTTTTTGAATCTTACATTAATAAAATGACTAAAGGTGCATTGTTGTACAAAAATTAGTGAATTTAACTCGATTTTAAGACTAAAAATCTAAGCAAAACATTTCATCAAACATGTTGTGTGCAACAAATATGAGTAAAACGTCATCTTTAACATACGATATCTCACTCATATCATACTGGATTTGAGTGATTCAAATTTCTGGGTAAAGAATGGCCAAGAAGCTACGACTTTCATGTTTTAAATTTTTCACGATTCGGCATTTATGATGGTACAAAATAAGGTCGAAAATGCCCAAAAAATAAAGAAAATTAACGCCCATTTCGTATGTAAAAAAAAAAGTTTTGAAAATTTTAACAAAATTTATACCAAATTAAAGAGGATTAAATTTTAAAAATTATGGTGAAATCGGTTTTTTCTAAAAGTTTGTCGTTTAAGAGATATGTGCGTTTGAAATTTGAGGTGGAAAAAGAAAAAAACGAGTAATTTTACTATTTTGCCCCTATCCAGATTTTTTAAATAAAATAAAGGGGGGACACGTGGCAGCACCAAATTTCTTTTTAGGCTTTGTAATGTTTGGGTACTTTGCAAGGGATCCGGCACCCATCTTATAATGCATCTTTGACTCTCTCTCTTCCAATTTTTTAAGATTTTCATTTATACATTTTAAGTAAATACAACAAATTAAGCTATATGTACAATCAATTTAAGCATTAGCACCTACACACATTGACTGGTCAACACTTATAATTAATATATATAACATTTAAAACACCTTTTCAATTAAAAGTATCATTTATAAACCACAATGTACAAACAAATCAAGCTGCTAAACACTCTCTTCATAAAATTTGTAAGACATTTTATGCATAATTTTTTTTATAAGTGGACTTGGTCACTCAGATAATATATCATTTTCTCATAACATCAACAGTTTATCATGCATCTAAAAATATTTTCGCTATCTGTAAAGTAATTTTCATCATAAATAAATACTACTAGTAATAGAGCGTTCGCCAAAACTTTAATTACAGGGTACCTCCCGCCGCAACACGCGTGTGCCCCGCTAGTAATATATAACATATGCAAAGCTTATCAAACACACATCACTTATAATATATAATATTAACAAAGCTTATCAAACACACTTCACACACTCTAACATATACTTAATACTCTATCCCACACTCACACACAGCTATGCGTTGTTCTTTCTTTCTCTCTCTCTCACTAGTACACCTTAAGTTTGACCCTAAGTTAGATCAGAAGCATATGGTAACATACTTAGATCACTTCTATATTGACCCTAAGTTTGACAGATGATTTGGTTTATCTGATTATTTAGTTGTTTTTTTTGGTTTATCTGATTATTTCATTGTTTGTGTTTATTTTAGTGTTATTTAGTGTTAGGGTTTATGTATGATCTGTATATTTGTGTTTTTTATTGTTAGGGTTTATGGTTGTTTTTTAGTTTTAGTGCAAATATTTAGGCTAAAACATCCAAGTATCAAAGATGGAAGAAGTATCAAGGATGGGTGAACCGACACCACTTTCAAGTATGAACATAAACTTGTTCTGGTGTTGTTCATCCATTATTGATTCATCTTTGTTCTTTGTCAAGGATGGGTGAACCGACACCACTTTCAAGTATGAACATAATATGTATCTGTATATCGTGTTTTTTATGGTTAGGGTTTATGGCTGTTTTTGGGAGTTGGCATTCCCTTAGGGCTATTTTATCTTAGGCTTAGGTTGACTATCTGTTATAAGAATTATGTTGCATTTGTATTGAGAGAATAAGGAAAAAAAGTGGCGGATGTGTGTGCGAATATTTAAGCTAAAACATCCAAGTATCAAAGATGGAAGAAGTATCAGTGATGGATGAAAAGACACCACTTTCAAGTATGAACATAAACTTGTTCTGGTATTTCATCCATTACTGATTCATCTTTGCTCTTTGCCAAAATACAGAAACAATGAAAATAGTTTATCTTAGGATTAGGTTGAAGTACAAGAAACATATCAAGAACTTAAAGAGTTTTTTCATGTATCTAGTTACAATGAAAATATTTTCATTGCATTGTTGATATAAATTTAATATGATTTCATTGATTCATGATTAGCTCTCTAATGTCGTAAGACCTACATAACTAATATGTATGTTCGTCACATTTAAGTGAGCAATATAAATGATAGTAAGAATTTGGTTGCTAAGAAATTAAAGCTCAATTAGCAGGGCAGATCTATCTAACGATGTAGATGGGTTCCATCGCTTTTATTGGACCCCATTTTCTAACAATGTTTAATCTTGATTATTGAAAGAACCAAAACTGATAATCAAGATCAAACACCAAACGTTAGAAAACGGGGTGGAATTAAAGCGTTGGAACCCATCTACATCGTTAGATAGATATGGCCTGATCATTGAGACGTCTTCAATGCGATAATGATATAGTGTGTATTGTTCATGACAGACCACACTCCTTCATTATCGCATTCAAGATGAGTGATGTTACTTAGACTCTATTCTTTACTCAACATTTGTAGATTGTTTGTATCACTCTGTTTGCTTTATATATATGTATGATGTATTTTTGATATGTAGGAAGTGAGTTTGTAAAACTTTGAGTCTGGAATTTCAACATAACTTTACATATCTGGTATAAGAATTATGTTGCATTTGTATTGAGAGAATAAGGAAGAAAAGTGCGGATGTTGGTAGGTTACAGATTCAAGGCTGAATGATATGTTGTTGTTGGCTAGGGTAGAAAGGATGGTAGTTCATTGCATTGTTATTATAAGTTTAGTATGATTTCATTCATGCACGATTAGCTCTCTAATGTCGTAGAATCTACATAATTAATATGTATGTTCGTCACATCTAAGAGAGCAATATAAATGATAGTAAGAATCTGTTTTCTAATAACTTAAAGCTCAATATTAGGGCAAATCTATCTAAAGTTGTAGAACGGTTTCATTACTTAATTTGGAAAACCTGTACTACCGTTATTAGACGGTGTCCAAAAACAAAGCAATGGAACCTTTCTACAACTTTAGATAGATCTGGCCTGATCATTGAGACGTCTTCAATGCGATGATGATATAGTGTGTATTGTTCATGACAGGCCACACTCCTTCATCATCGCATTCAAGATGAGTGATGTTACTTAGACTCTATTCTTTACTTAACATTTCTAGATTGTTTGTATCACTCTGTTTGCATTCCATTCTTTTTTATGATCTAAATGAGTCTGTAATTTCAACATACATTTCCATTCTCAGTTCCCATACAGTTCCTTTTATTTTTTCAACAATCTAGCAATGCGGCTGGTGTAGTCCTTTGCTCAAAGGGAGTTGAAACGATAAAAGGAGCTGTAGCAGGAACTTAGAAGGGTTACGTATGTTGGTTTCAACATACCTTTCCGTTCTGAGTTCCCATACAGTTCCTTTTGTTTTTTCAACAATCTAGCAATGCGGCTGGTGCAGTCCTTTGCTCAAAGGGAGTTGAAACGACAAAAGGAGCTGTATCGGGAACTTAGAAGGGTTATGTATGTTGGTTTATTGCATTCCATTCTTTTTTATGATCTAAAACCAACCATCCACCAAGTAATGTGGCCATTGGAGTTCCAATAACAAAGGTTGTTTCAAATACACCCTGAATTGCAACATTATCTTTTATTTCATTTACACTATATTTTTTTAAATTTTAATATATTTTTTTTATTTTTTTGCAGAAATCATACATTGACAGCAGTGATTCAAGTTCATTTCACATATCAAGCAGTTCTGAAGGTCCTACAAATACATGGGCAGACTACTTTCCAAAGGGATATTCCAGATCAGGCACATAAAAGGAAGATGCTAGGAAGGTTAAAACTCCAAAAAAGACTGCCAAAGAGCTTTTTGATGAGAGGGTTCAGGTGTTAGGCCTGCCCAATGCTAAGACTTGTGAAGACAAGGGTATAAAACCATGGGAACCAAAAATACCCAAAGTTTGTTCAAAAGGGAAGGGTAAAAAGAAAATGTATTAGTTGAGTTAGGAAGTAATTTGAATAAACCTGTGTAATCCGTTTGTACTACTTTATTTGACTTTATGAATAAACATGTTGTCATTGCTCAATTTTCTCATTAATGAACTGAATATGTATCGGTTAATTTTTGTGGCATTTTATTTTTATCCCTAGCAGCATTAAGTTATGCCAAGCAGCATTAAGTTCTGAGTTACTAGCATTCACCCAAATTCCAATCCAAACCCGGAATTACCCAAATTCACTTGGACTCTTTGACTTTTGCAAATGACAATCAAGTTTGACAATCTTTGTTTGACTTTTAACAAAGCATCATAACATAGTCAACAAAGCAACATAACATAATTAATCAACAAAAAGATAAATTGATCATATAGTAATCGATAACTTGATTAACAAAGAAACATAAGATAAGTTTTTTTTTAACACAAAAACATTAAACTTCAAAGAAATAACATAATAATGATTAATATCATCTTACATCAGGGTTAATTCAATGAAAATTATACAAAGGCATTTTGAATGCCTTTGTAAATATCAACAATGTTTCCACGGATTTGTTCTATTTCTTGATTCCGAACATTAACTTTGTTCCGATGCACCAGTATGATCTCTTGGTCTTTTTTGTTTTGTTCTTCCAACCGCGCGATTCGTTTGTTGTAAAGTTCAACCAACTGTCGTTCAGTACCATATTGGCCTTCAGAATGGCATTTGTCCCAGCACTCCTGGGTTAGGCTGTGGATTTTATATTTTTCTGGCATTGGAGGAGGAAGAGGAGAAGTATCCCTTGAACGTTTTGTTTTCTTTGAAGCAGGATTTGAAGATGATGAAGCCGTTGCAGTTCCAAACAAAAATTGAATACGTAATGAAAAGATGAAAGAAGTTGGTTGTAATTCCTTTGTATTTATAGGCACACAAGAGTCGCAATGTCACAACGTTTAAGTGTCACAACATTTAAGTGTCACAACGGTTTACAAAGTGTCACAACGGTTTACAGTTACTTTTTTACAGTTACACCGGTTTACAGTAATTTATGCCTAGCAGCATTAAGTTATGCTAAGAAGCATTAAGTTCTGAGTTACTATAACTCTTCATGGTTTCATTTAACTTGATGTTTTAACTTTATTTCGTTTGTAAATACAAGAATTTGTAATTAGATTATAACTTTTACACTGATGCGTGGGAATCGCACCTTGCTTTACCTCTCGAGGGATCTCGAGAAGCTTACAACCCCCACCAGGCAGTGTACCTGATCGTTGTAGTATAGTATAGTGACAAGTACCGGGGGATTGATCGCTCAGCTTAGGAATAGTGTCGCTAGGATTAGAAAGCCTAATTAATAGTTCTAAAGGTGAGGGATGATTATTTTTGTATTTTTATATTTTTATGAAAGCAATTAAAATCTCGGGTTTTGAAGGAGTGGGCGGAATTAGTTGCTATTCAACTAACCCAAAGCTAATATATAATCAAAATAAAACATTGAAAATGAAATTAAACTAATTATTACAAAGGTTGTGAGCAGTAATTGGAGAAATTGTGTTTACTTAGACTTCACTACTCCCTAGACATCTTTTACACGTTAATTACTTGTTATACTTGTATGGATGACGGATTGTATTCCTTAATACCATTCGTGGGGTGGCATACATAACTCCCCAACTCTATGAGCTCTTATCTCCTCCTACACCATGACCCAGCACAACTATAGGGATTGTAAACAATGGCTCATGCATTAAATACAACCAATAAAGACCTAGTACGCCTCGGTTCATGTTTCTTAAGACGTTCAAGCATGTTACCATTTGGAGATCTGCCAGTTTTCTTAAGCCTAACATATAAATCATTCATCCAAGAACAAGAATAAACAAGTAATCAACACATAATCAACATCTAGGTTTCATTAGATCTAAGCAAACACAAGAGAGATCTAGCCTAGCATAATTGAATTGAGACAAGAACAAGATATAGACAACCAACACATAGACATATTGATTGAATTAGAAGAACACTTATCTCAATTACAATGCAAGGTATCAAGGGTTTGGAACCCTTGAAAAACCTATAAAAGAGGCACCAAATTCGTCTTTAGGGTTTCACCAAAACTTCTCTCTTTTTAATGTAAAAAACTAGAAAACTATATATAGGAAAACTGGGCTGACGGCGTCAAGACAAGCATGTGACGCCGTCACCTCGCCGCCAAATACTTCCTCGGACGGCCTTGATCTACTTATGACGGCCTATGTGACGCCGTCACCAACCACGGTATTTTATTCTTGGGACTTTGACGCCGTCAGGATGGATTTTGACGCCGTCATCAACTACGGTGTTTTATTCTTGATGTCTGACGCCGTCAGGGTGTAACTCTTGACGCCGTCACCTAGTGTCTTCAACATGGAAAATTGATACTTTGCCGTTTTCTTCACTTTTATGCTCCAAAAACGTCCAAAATGGCTTCTTTTCCAGAATTCACTCTCCAAACACCTAAAATCACAAAAGGAACGACTTAGGGCAATATTTGATCAAATAAAGTCGGATTCGGGCTTAAATGACCCCCTAAAAATGGATCATTTTTCGCCTCATCATATACCCTTACACTTGAGATTTGCTTGTCCTCAAGCAAATGAGCTTTTATTCTACTCAAAAGACAAGTTAGGGGTCATTTAACACTGATATAAATGTAATTACAACAAATAATCGTTCCACTAAAGACCAATAGACAAGCACGGAGATCATACACAAGCACCTCACAAATAGTGTTTAGATACTCACATCTCTCGGGTGTAATAAAGTAATATAACATTATGGAAATGGAAGATATCTCTCACTACCTGTCATAGCAAAATAGATTACCATAGGCTTGGGAAAGGATCAAACCTCCACCACATGGCGTAAGCACCTAGGATAAACTATCAAAGAGTCTTTTAAAGGGTTGTAACGTTAGGTATAGGGATATGAATTACACGGTTTTGTTGGATAAAGGAAGTTTTACTGGTGGCGAGTTAACAATCTTGGTTAATTACATGTACAATATGGCGTTGCTAAGCCAAGACTAGACTCGACTTAAGCTAATAAATGAAAAATAACAAAAAACATAAAATGAACATTGAATAAAAACGGGATGGTAGTCCGTATGTTTTTTCTCTTTTTTTTTTTTTTTTTTTTTTTTTTTTTTTTTTTTCGCATACACTCTTACCCTACCATCCAAAATAATACATCATAGGGGTATGAGCATTCCCCTTACACTTGAATCTTTACATACTTTACATTAAACTATTCTAATGACTCGAATTAAGAAAATCAAAACACTTGGAGCACTTTTAAGATTAACGTACATATGGGGGTAATAATATTATGTTCTTCCCCATTACTCCATAAAATAAGTACTTACCCATGAGTCCCAATCGTCCCAAAACAATATGTACAAGGATATGACTCGACTTAGCAACCATGTAATCAATTAGAAAGTTAACTTAGGGTTTAACAAATAACAATAATGCACTAAAAATGAGTGCATACACGGAAGGTTAAGGCGATTTGGTTGTATATTTAAGTGGGGTGTAACAAATTCTTCCTTTAAGTAAGATGCTTAAAGTTAGAAACGAAAAGATAGGCTCGGAGGGGTGTACTAGGGGTATCGTGTACTAAAAATGAGTACAACGCTAATGGTGTGGGAAAAATTAGTTGACTTAACTAGCCAAGTAATATGACTTAAATGGTCAAGTAATTGTAATACGGGTTTAACACAAGGGTGATCCTAATGCCTCTTATCATGTAGTAAATCCTACCACACGAATGTAGTCTCACTAGCGGTCTCGGGATGCATCACTAACGCAAGTTCTAGAATCTAAATGCTACCGGTACACTCATAAGCACTAATAATGAATGCTTTTCCTATCAAATCTAAAGGCGAACCTCACATTTTTGGGTGGAAAATTTTTCTGAATATACGGTTATGTGCTAGTCATACAATCTCCTATCCATGAGACGCTTGCTATGGCTAAAGTTTCACTCCTAAATGTTGTAAAAAAATTTAAATTTGGCGCTAAAATTACACTAACAAGTATTTCTCATAGTTTTATTACACATTTACCATCAAACAAAACAAACTCAAGCGAAAGTGCATATGTAAGGTATCATCTTTTTACCCTCCCCTTACACTTAAGATGAACATTGTCCCCAATGTTCAAGTAAAGAATGTAAAAGTGAAAAAGTAAAGAGAATGAAATCAAATACTCCGCTGATTCGCTCGGTATGGATTTTAGGTTGACCAGGTTAAATCTTCTTCCAAGAAAACGAACAATCAAAGCTTCCCTTCCAGAATATAAATCATCTCCTTGTCAAACATAACCTGTAAATCCTGACAACAATAGACAAGGCAACCTCGCGTAAAATCGGCGGCATCCTATATAAGTTACTAAATCCTAGAAAACAAGATAAGATATAATGCTTGTGGAATGAAGTTTGCAGATTTCCTGGAGATTATAAAACTTAATAATTCACAAAAACCATAAGACTCCGTTAGAAAAACAAAACCAGTAAAATTTCCAGATTTTTAACTCCTGACGCCGTCAAGAGTAATACTCTGACGCCGTCAGAATGGACCTGCAGAAATTCTTATGTTAAGTTTCCGGAAAATTTCTGGAAAAACTTCGTCCTACTTCCTGGAAAATCCTGCAAAACTTCATTATGACTCAATATAAGCATTTGACTCTAACAAATACGAATATACATGTTCATTTAATATTGTGGAGAATCATGATCGGTTTCTTGAAAACATATTTGGGGTTTCCCTTTACACTTATCTTTTGCAAAAATACTTTTAGGTTGAAGTTAAGACTAGGCCAAACAACATAGTAAAGTATTTCTATATTTTAATTGAGAAACATGATCAACCAACAATCAAAATAAAACATGCATACGGAAGCAAATAACAATCAAACAAATAAAATCACACAAAACATGGGTTGCCTCCCAAGAAGCGCTTGTTTTTGTTCGAGTCACGAGCCTGACTCTACCCTTATTTAACATGAATAGGGGAAGTTTTCCCTACACTTAGGATTAAGTGTGGATGATAATAGCAATACATACCCTTAGGGTAGGAATGTGCCATGTGAGGAAAGAGTGGTGAATGAATTATATGCTCAAATGGGTGTGCTCCTATCATCATAACATTACCTAGTTCACTTTGGTCAATGGGTGAGTTGAAGTTTTCTCCTAAGAAGGGATCATTTTCAATCAACTTCAAGGGACTCCTAGTTAGGGATCTATCTTGACCTAATAAACCCGGTTTAAACCCATAATGTTTCTTACGATCAATCATGAATGGGTGATGTAAGTATGTAAGGTCATGGTTCACTCCTATGTTGGCTTCTTCTCTACAAGGCTTGGGGTCTACTACCTTCAACGTAAAACTACCCGGACTACATGGTTTGATGGGTGGATCGGGACCTATTTCAATTCCTAAATCTTCATCCAAGGATGGAAGATTAGGTAATGGTTTTGGTTGAGGCTCCGGTTCATCAAAACTAGGAACTTCCCTAGAACTAGGAGTAAGGTTATCACTACAAGTGTTCAAACCTATATCCTCTAGTGGTGCTTGGTCCAAGGGTTCTACCTCAATTGGGGTTCCTATAGTCTCTTCTACTTCTTCCGGGTAAGTCACGGGCGGTGTATGTGCCTCAAATGATGGTAGGACTTGTGAGGTACTTTGTGGGCTTGAATTGTCCACCTCATCCTCCATTGTACCTAGATTACCTATGTGTTTGTTTTGTACTATGGCTTTAAGTGACATCCACACAGGTATCCCTGAGTAATCATCCCCAGACAAACTTCCTGTTTGCTCCTTCAAACTTGTTTTTGATTGATTTGTGATGTTGTTTGTTGGGTTGTCTACTCTATAATAGTATTGGGCACAGTTTTCTAAGGTATCCCATGCTTCTTCAGCACTTAATTCCCTAGGGCCCCCATTGGCAAAATCATCAATGCACATTTGGTCACATCGGCTTACACGATAGTAAAAGGTTTCGGTTAGGGATACTAAAGAGAAACTATGATGAGGGAATTTTCGAAGTAAAATTTTAAAACGAGTCCATGCATCATATATGGGTTCATCTCGATATTGTTTGAAATTCGGGAGTCAATAGGGTAGAATGGTCTTTGTGGTTGGTGGTATGGTGGATTCGCGTACTCCATAATGGTAAACGGAAGAGTCAATGGAAATTACGAACAAACACACAAAGAAAAAGATAGACTAAAGAAATCCTAAAAATAATAAAAATAAAAATCTTACTAGAAAGGAATCTAGCAAGTAGATCTAATAAAAAGAAATCCTAACCTAGACAATAACTATTCCCCAGGCTGCGGCGCCAAAAACTTGATGCGTGGGAATCGCACCTTGCTTTACCTCTCGAGGGATCTCGAGAAGCTTACAACCCCCACCAGGCAGTGTACCTGATCGTTGTAGTATAGTATACTGACAAGTACCGGGGGATTGATCGTTCAGCTTAGGAATAGTGTCGCTAGGATTAGAAAGCCTAATTAATAGTTCTAAAGGTGAGGGGTGATTATTTTTGTATTTTTATATTTTTATGAAAGCAATTAAAATCTCGGGTTTTGAAGGAGTGGGCGGAATTAGTTGCTATTCAACTAACCCAAAGCTAATATATAATCAAAATAAAACACTGAAAATGAAATTAAACTAATTATTACAAAGGTTGTGAGCAGTAATTGGAGAAATTGTGTTTACTTAGACTTCACTACTCCCTAAACATCTTTTACACGTTAATTACTTGTTATACTTGTATGGATGACGGATTGTATTCCTTAATACCATTCGTGGGGTGGCATACATAACTCCCCAACTCTATGAGCTCTTATCTCCTCCTACACCATGACCCAGCACAACTATAGGGATTGTAAATAGTGGCTCATGCATTAAATACAATCAATAAAGACCTAGTACGCCTCGGTTCATGTTTCTTAAGACGTTCAAGCATGTTACCATTTGGAGATCTGCCAGTTTTCTTAAGCCTAACATATAAATCATTCATCCAAGAACAAGAATAAACAAGTAATCAACACATAATCAACATCTAGGTTTCATTAGATCTAAGCAAACACAAGAGAGATCTAGCCTAGCATAATTGAATTGAGACAAGAACAAGATATAGACAACCAACACATAGACATATTGATTGAATTAGAAGAACACTTATCTCAATTACAATGCAAGGTATCAAGGGTTTGGAACCCTTGAAAAACCTGTAAAAGAGGCACCAAATTCGTCTTTAGGGTTTCACCAAAACTTCACTCTTTTTAATGTAAAAAACTAGAAAACTATATATAGGAAAACTGGGCTGACGGCGTCAAGACAAGCATGTGACGCCGTCACCTGGCCGCCAAATACTTCCTCGGACGGCCTTGAACTACTTATGACAGCCTATGTGACGCCGTCACCAACCACGGTATTTTATTCTTGGGACTTTGACGCCGTCAGGATGGATTTTGACGCCGTCATCAACTACGGTGTTTTATTCTTGATGTCTGACGCCGTTAGGGTGTAACTCTTGACGCCGTCACCTAGTGTCTTCAGCATGGAAAATTGATACTTTGCCGTTTTCTTCACTTTTATGCTCCAAAAACGTCCAAAATGGCTTCTTTTCCAGAATTCACTCTCCAAACACCTAAAATCACAAAAGGAACGATTTAGGGCAATATTTGATCAAATAAAGTCGGATTCGGGCTTAAATGACCCCCTAAAAACGGATCATTTTTCGCCTCATCATACACTATAGTTTTAAAAGATTGTTACAAACATTTAATTAGATTATAACTTTTACGCTATACTTTATTTTACTTTATGAAGTCAATTTTATAATGTGTTTGTTATACCTCAATTTTATTTGACTTTATGTAATCCTTTTGCTTGTTCCCTTGTTGTACCATCATGCTTCTCACCTTACAACAAAATCTAAATTCTTATTTCATCTATCAACCAAGCAACATCAAAACAAAGTGTTGAAGTAAGTTTGCCAATTCAGGGAGTAAAGACTGACACAAACACAAATTTTACACAACTAATAACTAGATTAATACCATTATGTTTATTCTTACTATATTTTCTAACATTTGAAACCACTTAGCTTACAATGCTTATTACCATTTAAAGTTTAAAAATAAAATTATAGAATGTTTAGGAGCGCGCATTTAATGTGTAAAATTAAAATGATTACAATTAGGCACGAGTAATTAGTGCGTTTCACATGCTAATGTGACGTTCAACTTGGTAAATTGCAATAATCTTTAATGTTTAGACTTTCAAAATTCCCTACTATAGCTAAGACTACCATATAGGCGTTTTGATGTTATTATATGTATCCCTTTTTAAGGCCACACGCACTTAGCATTCAACAAACACTTTTTAAACAATTAATCTTATAAGAAAATGGCTGGAAACAAGAAAAGAACAATTACCGTTTCATTCAAGAAGAAGCGCTCAAAGTAAGTAAACTTTTGTACACGTAAACATTCAAACCACATTGCATGATGCAACTTCTATAAATTTATCATCTAATGCTTATTTGATTTTAGGAAACCACGTTTTGAAGAAGAAAGTTCAAAAGGTATATTTATGTCATATATGTTCAATAAAAAACAGTTCAAACTAATGTAACCATGTATATATAAGGATTAATTTGATATACATATTTGATTCTCTTAATGTATAGTATTTATTGAAAAATCTTTATTTTATGTAGGTAAGGAAGAGAAAGTGTTTAACATTAACGAGTGGTATGAGTCGTGGAGATCTGGAAGAAAGGAGGCAGCACGCAAAGCAAGTTTGCGTCAAATTACCAAAGATGAGGCGGAATACAAGCGATCAAAGCCGCGGGTTGGTTCAGTGGAAGAGGATGCGGCTGATGTTGGATTTTTGAGTGACGAAGAGGACGCCATTGACTACGATAATGTACATTTGGCTTTTGATCAGGAGAAATCTCATAAATTTAATTGTTAATCTTTTTATGTATGAACAATTTTTAATTTACTTTTAATTTGTTATGGGATTTTTTTTTTTTTTTTTTTTTTTTTTTTTTTTTTGGTTTATTATTCTATGAATTTTAACTTTCTTGCTTCATTAAACCAAAAAAAGATGAAAAAATTATCATATACATATTGTTATAATCAAAAAAATTATGTTAGTCTAGAATTATGCCTAGCAACATTAATTTATGCCTAGCAGCATTAAGTTATGCCAAGCAGCATTAAGTTCTGAGTTACTAGCATTCACCCAAATTCCATTCCAAATAGCTTTTTCTTTGCCTTTGCTGCAAAATGTTAGTCTAGAAACAAAGAAAACACAAGCCCTAACATATGCACAATGATCACAACATCTAATTATACTTAGCAGTTCTAAGTATAACTAGCAGCATTGTAATGGGGCAAATGAAGAGTCATGATCGACTAATAGTCTGAACTCAATTCATGCAGTTAATATCAAATTAGCTCAAACTAGAGAGACTATAAAATCCATGTCTAACCCCTAAAAATTACATAAGTTATCCGAAATGTGTGACTATATGTATCGAATTGTGACTACACTTAAATAATGTGTGACAAAATATGACTATGATTTAGACACCTAAATAAATACTTCATGTGACCATATATAACATCTTGAATTTAGTCACACAAACACTCAATGTGACTAATATCAAGGTTAATGATAACCGGGTTCACATTTTTCTATAAATACTAGTCACATAAATATCACAATGTGACTATTTTGAATGTATTGGTCACATATAATACCCTTATAATGTGACAATAAACATAATTTAGATACACATTTGTGATATGGTGTGACTATTGTAAAGCCTATAGTCACATGATCGTGCTACAATTAAATGTGACTATACACATTAGGTTGTGGCAAGTAAACACACACTAAAATTTAGACACACATATTAACTTATGTGACCATATGTATCGAATTTTTGTTACACGTAATCATGTTTCTATGGTTTCGTGTGACCATATATGACATTTGGACACACTCTTCAAGTGTGTGACATATATTTGTCACTTTTAAATGCATATCATGACTAACGCTTCAAACTTACTTTTCAATTGTCACACATTCCAAATTCATATGTGGCTAAATATTTAGCAAAGAATAGCAGTCACGTTTAAATAATGTGTGACAAACTTGACTATATAATTTGGCCACATACATAATTACTTCATGTGACCATATATCTATTTTGGTCACACACTTCAATTGTGTGACATATATTTGTCACATATGTATATCTGTAGTGTGACTAATGTTTAAAGCTGATTTGTATCTGTCACACGTCCCAAATTAAAAGTGACTAAATGATTGAAAAATATTTACCGGTTACCCTCTAGTCACATAAATACACAAATGTGTGACAATAGAATTCCAAAATGGTCACTCAAGTCGGATCAAGTGTGGCTGTTTATTTTATTCTGGTACATTTAGTCACGTAAAAATGTTACCGTGTGATCGTTCAAAATCGACCATGTGTGACGAAAGGCAGTTTTTGTACCAGTGTGGTGGAGGTTTGCTATGACAGGTAGTGAGAGATGTTTTCCATTTCCTTATTGTGATATATACTTTATTACACCCGAGAGATGTGAGTATCTAAACACTATTTGTGAGGTGCTAGTATATGACCTCCGTGCTTGCTTTTGGTTTTTAGTGGAACGATTATTTGTTGTAATTACTATTATATTAGTGTTAAATGACCCCTAACTTGTATTTTGATTATAATAAAAGCGCATTTGCTTGAGGACAAGCAAATCTCAAGTGTAAGGGTATTTGATGAGGCGAAAAGTGTACCGCTTTTAAGGGGTCATTTAAGCCCGAATTCGAGATTATTTAATCAATTATTGCCCTAAATCGTTCCTTTTGTCATTTTAGGTGCTTTTGAGGAAGAATCTAGAAAAGGAAGCATTTTGAACGTTTTTGGAGCATAAAAGTGAAGAAAACGGCAAAGTCTCAAAATTCCTTGCTGGAACAGTACCTGACGACGTCAAGCCTCTACACATGATGGCGTCAAGAATTACAAAAGAGGTGGATATGGAACTTATAACGTGACGGCCCAGAGAGTTTTCAAGCTTATGGCCTGACGGCGTCACCTAGGCCGACAGGGTCCAAATACTAGTGACGGCCCAGAGCTTATTTACACATGACGGCGTCACAAATGGATCTAGGCAATACGATTTTATCATGGCGGCGAGCTGACGGCGTCACGAGCTAATACATGACGCCGTCAAGATGTAATATCTATATATAGTTTTTCAAATTTCATTCATTAGTGTGCAACTTTGAGGGAATAAACCCTAGGTCAAATTTTAACAGCTTTTCAAGGGTTTCAACCCCTTGATTCTTCCATGTTCAATTGAAGATAAGTATTCATTCAAATCATTCAATATGTCTATGTGTTGTGTGATTATATCTTACGCTTGTCTTCTCTTTAACATGCTATGCTAGATCTTTATTGTGTTTGCTTAGATGTAGTGAAATCTAGATGTTGATTATGGGTTGATTGTTTGTTTATAATTGTTACGGATGATTGTATTCGATGTTAGGCTTAAGAAAACTAGCAGACTTCCATTGGTAACTTGCTTGAACTTCTTAAGAAACATGATCGGAGGTGTGCTACGATTTTTGGTTGTATTTAATGCGTAAGAGAATTCTAATAATCCCATTTTAGGAGCTTCTAACGGCTCGACATAGGAGTGAAGTAGGATCTTATAGAGTTAGGGAATATTGTACACGGCCCTACGACTAGTATTAAGGAATATGACCCGTCATCCATGCAATTGTAACAAGCTAATCAACCTGTAAAAGATATCTAGGGAGTAATGAAATCTAAGTAAACACGACTTTCCTCATTATGGTTTCCACCACATTAGTATAATAGTTTTATTTTCATTTCTGTTATTTTATTTTAATTGCATTAGTAGCTAATTGGGTTAGTTGGCTAGCAACTAATTCCGCCCACTCCATCAAAATCCGAGATTTTACTTGCTTTCTATCAAAAATAAAAATACAAAAAGAATCATCCCTCACCTATAGACCTAGTTTAGTAGGCTTTCTAATCCTAGCGACACTATTCCTGAGTTGAACGATCAATCCCCCGGTACTTGTCACTATACTATACTACTACGATCAGGTACACTGCCTGGTGGGGGTTGTAAGCTTCTCGAGATCCCTTGAGAGGTAAAACCTGTTGCGAGGGCGCAATCCCCATGTATCACCCGGGGAAATAGTTATTGTCTAGGTTAGGATTCTTTTTATTAGGTCTACATGCTAGATTCCTTTCTAGTAAGGTTTTATTTTTATTTTTAGGTTTTCTTTAGTCTATCTCATTTCTTCGTTTCTTTCTTCGTAACCTTTACCATCCGACATCATGGAAGGTGGTAACATCTTTGAACCCATCAACCCACCACAACAAAACCACCCACAAAACCCACCACTAGCAAATCAACCTCCTAGGCCCTGAACATTCGGAGAGTATTCCCGTCCTAGCCACCAAGGCTATCGAAACACTATTGAGCTCACTCAAGGAGCCAATGTGTCCCCTTTGCGATCCGACACCATCCGGTTGGTGCAAAGCGGATGTGCATTCCATGGACTTCGTTCCGAAGATCCTAATCAACATCTCAAGGATTTCTTAAAAATCGTAGACTCCATAGACCTTGATGTTGTAACTAGAGAGTCGACCCGATTACGTCTATTCCAATTCTCTCTACGTGATCAAGCTAGTCAATGGCTTGAACGTTTACCCGCGGGATCCATCACCTCATGGGATGATCTCACCACTCGTTTCCTTGCTCAATTTTTCCCACCGGGGAGAACTACCAAGCTTAGAAATGATATCTTGATGTTCCAACAATGTCAAGGTGAAACTCTATATGAAGCATGGACTCGTTTCAAGGACTTACTCCAAAAAGTCCCTCATCATGGCATAGATCTTTGGCTCCAAGTCCAAATCTTCTATGACCATATCGATCTCTCTACAAGGCGAACCATTGACCAATCGGCTGGTGGCAAGCTACGTGCTCTAAGTGCGGAAGAATCATGAGAACTCATAGAAGATCTTGCTCTCTATGACAACGAAAGTTGGAATGATCCCCGTGATTTGACCAAAACGGTCAAGGCAATATCTTTTCCTTCAAACAATTCTAGCACTCCCGACCGTAGGATCATGGAACTTGAAGACCAAGTCAAGTTTCTCATGAAATCCTACGAAGCTCCTAAGCCTTCAAGCCAAGTGAACAAAATCACTTCTTCATGCGAATTATGTAGTGGTCCCCATGACACTCGTGATTGCGTGGAACTCCCCGGACAAGCTTTTGCGGATTACGCATCCTCGCGTACCGACGAAGCGGGAGACAAGTGGAACACTTTCAAACCCGAGCCAAACCCTTACGGTGATTCCTACAACCCTTCTTGGAAAAATCACCCGAACCTTAGGTGGAAACAAAACCGAAACATGCCCCAAAACAATTCTTCCAATCCACCTAATTGTTACCAATCAAACGGTCCACCCTCTAACCGTACTTTCAACAACAATCCTTCCAATAACTATGGTAGTACCAATAATCTTGAAGGGTTGATGTCCAAGTGTATGGCATCTCAAGAAGCTCGCATAGCTAAGTTTGAAACCGAATTCAATCAACAGCAAACGGAGATGACCAATAAGATTGAAAACTTGTTGAAAGCCCTCAACAACCAAGTGCTAACTACACCTAGGAAGGACACTAGGGACACTAATAGCGGAATCCAAATTAAGGACCCCTCATCATCCAAACACGTCCACTTTGTCAACGTTGTCACCATTAAGCCAATAGATAAGAATATAGAAGAAAGTGACATGGATGAAGTTGGAATAGAAACCGGAACTAAGGATGAGGTTAAAGAAGTGGAGGATATTAAGGATGAAAAGTTAGAGGAAGTAGAAAACGTAGAAGAATACTTTGATAAGTTACCCACCAAGGAAGAACGGGAATATCACAAGGATCTATTCGATGATCCCGAAACACCATACGTCCTTGGTTCACCCCTTATTAAAGTAGGAGATCCCTCCAACATCAACATACCATGCAACATTGGGCATATGCATGTGTGGAAAGCTTATATCGATCTTAGGTCTCCTATAAACATCATGATTAGGACCTATTATAATTGGGTAATGAAGAAACAACTTGAGTATAGGATGATGCCTAACACGAATTAGATATGCAACGTTGTAGGAAGAGTGAAAGGATTATATGTCTTTGTAGGAAACTTCACTTATGTTACCGACTTTGTGATTGTAGAGGATATTCGTCCGGTAATAGATGGTTGCCTAAGTCAAGTAGTGTTCGGAAAACCGTTTGTTGAGGCCTCTAAGATGATTTATGACCCGTCCCTAGGGATAGTTAGATTCAAGGATGAGAACGATGAGATTGCTTACCAAATGCCCTATAAGATGGAACAATACCTTCTTCTATCAAACCTAGAAAATGAACACAAGCAAGCGGTTTACTACAGGAATGATGAGGATAGACGTAGAGGAGTAGATTATGTCATGAGTAGAATACTCGATTTCTACAAGGAATGTTTGCAACTAGGTCAGGAATACAAAACTAATATTGGAGATGACCTAGAGAATGTGACCAATGATGAGATCACGTAATAGCCCATGACCTTGAGTCTAGCTACAAGACTCGTAAATAAAGAAAAGCGCTTCTTGGGAGGCAACCCATGTTTTGTGTGATTTTTATTTGTTTGATGTTATTTGTTTCCGTATGCATGTTTTATTTTTATTGTTGGTAGATCATGTTTCAAATTAAATTGTGAAAATGCTTTATTTTGTTGTTTAACTTCGTCTTAACTTCATATAAAGGTATTTTTTGAAAGCTAAGTGTAAGGGGAAACCCCAAATTTGTTTATAAGAACGAAAATGATCTTGATTCGACACAATATTAAATGAACATGTATATTAGTAATTGTTAGAGTCAAATGCTTGTATCGAGTCATAATGATGTTTTGGAGGATTTTCCAAAAAGTAGGACATAAGTTTTTCCAGAAATTTTCCGGAAACTTAACATAAAGATTTCTGCAGGTCACTTCTTACGGCGTCATGGTTTAACACTTGACGACGTCACGTGTAAAATTATGGAAATTTTGCGAGTTTTGTTTTTCTAATGGAGTCTTAAAACTTTTTGTTAATTCTTTAGTTTTATAAACTCCATAAAATCTACAAACATTCATTCCACAAGCATTATATCTTAAATTGCTTTCTAGGATTTGTTAGTATATATATATTGCCGCCGATTTTATGCGAGGTTGCCTTGATTGTTTTCTCAGGTTTAACAGGTTTTATATGACAAGAAGATGATTTATATTTCTAGAAGGGAAGCTTTGAACGTTCATTTTCTTGGAGGAAGATCTAACCTTGTTAACACACTATCCACACCGAACGAATCAGGGGAGTATTTGTTTTCATTCTTTTACCTATTATTCTTTTACATTCTTTAATTGAACATTGGGGACAATGTTCATCCTAAATGTAAGGGGAGGGTAAATGATGATACCTTATAAGATACAACTGCACTTGAGTTTGTTTGTTCGATGGTAGGTGTGTAATAAAACTAAGAGAAATACTTGTTAGTGTAATTTTAGCGCCAAATTTAAAATTTTTTACAACATTTAGGAGTGAATCTTTATCCTTAACAAGCGTCTCATGGATAGGAGTCGTATGACTAGCACAAAACCGTACCATTCAGAAAAATTTTCCACCCAAATATGTGAGGTTCGCCTTTAGATTTGATAGGAAAAGCATTCATTGTTAGTGCTTATGAGTGTACCGGTAGCATTTAGATTCTAGAACTTGCGTTAGTGATGCATCCTGAGACCGCTAGTGAGACTACATTCGTGTAGTAGGATTTACTACATGATAAGAGGCATTAGGATCACCCTTGTGTTAAACCTGTATCATAATTACTTGACCATTTAAGTCATATTACTTGACTAGTAAAGTCAATTAATTTTTCCCACACCTTAGCGTTGTACTCAGTTTTAGTACATGATACCCCTAGTACACCCCTCCGGGCCTATCTTTTCATTTCTAACTTTAAGCATCTTACTTAAAGGAAGCATTTGTTACAACCCACCCAAATGTGCAACCAAATCGCCTTATCCTTCTGTGTATGCACTCATCTTTAGTGCATTATTGTTACATGTTAAACCCTTAGGTAATTGTCTAATTGATTACATGGTTGCTAAGTCGAGTCATATCTTGTACATATTGTTTTGGGAAGATTGGGACTCATGGGTAAAGTACTTGTGTTATAGAGTAATGGGGAAGAACATCAAATTATTACCCCCATATGTGCATTAATCTTAAAAAGTACTCCAAGTGTTTTGATTATCTTGATTCGAGTCATTAGAATAGTTTATTATAAAGTATGTAAAAATTCAAGTGTAAGGGGAATGTACATTCCCTATGATGTATTATTTTGTATGGTAGGGTAAAAGTGTATGCACAAAAAATAAATTATTGAGAAAAAAAATAGAAAAAGAAAAGAGAAAAAAATATACGGACTTCCATCCCGTTTCATTCTAAGTTATTTTATGTTTTTGTTATTTTTGATTTATTAGCTTAAGTCGAGTCTAGTCTTGGCTTAGCAACGCCATTTTGTACATGTAATTAACCAAGATGATTAACTCGCCACCAGTAAATATTGCCTTTATCCAACAAAACCGTGTTTTTCATATCCCTATACCTAACGTTATAACCCTTTAAAAGACCTCTTTGATAGTTAATCCTAGGTGCTTATGCCAAGTGGTGCTGGTTTGATCCTTTCCCAAGCCTATGGTAATCTATTTGCTATGACAGGTAGTGAGAGATGTTTTCCATTTCCATATTGTGATATATACTTTATTACACCCGAGAGATGTGAGTATCTAAACACTATATGTGAGGTGCTAATGTATGACCTCCGTGCTTGCTTTTGGTTTTTAGTGGAACGATTATTTGTTGTAATTACTTTTGTATTAGTGTTAAATGACCCCTAACTTGTATTTTGATTAGCATAAAAGCGCATTTGCTTGAGGACAAGCAAATCTCAAGTGTAAGGGTATTTGATGAGGCGAAAAGTGTACCGCTTTTAAGGGGTCAATTAAGCCCGAATTCGAGATTAGTTGATCAAATATTTCCCTAAATCGTTCTTTTTGTCATTTTAGGTACTTTTGAGGAGAAATCTAGAAAAGGAAGCATTTTGGACATTTTTGGAGCATAAAAGTGAAGAAAATGGCAAAGTCTCAAATTTCCTTACTGGAACAGTACCTGACGACGTCAAGCTTCTATACGTGACGGCATCAAGAGTTACAAAAGAGGTGGATGTTGAACTTATAACGTGACGGCCCAGAAAGTTTTCAAGCTTATTGGCCTGACGGCGTCACCAAGGCCATCAGGGTCCAAATACTAGTGACGGCCTAGAGTGAATTCCTACATGACGGCGTCATAATTGGATCTAGGCAATATGAATTTTATGATGGCGGCGAGTTGACGGCGTCACAATCTATAACGTGACGCCGTCAAGGTGTAAACTCTATATATAGTTTTCCAATTTTCATTCATTAGGTGTGCAACTTTGAGGGAATAAACCCTAGATGAATTTTAACAGCTTTTCAAGTGTTTCAACCCCTTGATTCTTCCATGTTCAATTGAAGATAAGTACTTATCCAAATCATTCAATATGTCTATGTGTTGTGTGATTATATCTTACACTTGTCTTCTCTTTAACATGCTAGGCTAGATCTTTATTGTGTTTGCTTAGATTTAGTGAAACCTAGATGTTTATTATGGGTTGATTATGGGCTGATTGTTTGTTTATAATTGTTACGGATGATTGTATTCAATGTTAGGCTTAAGAAAACTGGCAGACTTCCATTGGTAACTTGCTTGAACGTCTTAAGAAACATGATCGGAGGTCTACTACGATTTTTAGTTGTATTTAATGCGTACGAGAATTCTAATGATCCCATGTTAGGAGCTTCTAACGGCTCGACATAGGAGTGAAGTAGGATCTTATAGAGTTAGGGAATATTGTACACGGCCCTACGACTAGTATTAAGGAATATGACCCGTCATCCATGCAATTGTAACAAGCTAATCAACCTGTAAAAGATATCTTGGGAGTAATGAAATCTAAGTAAACACAACGTTCCTCATTATTGTTTCCACCACATTAGTATAATAGTTTTATTTTCATTTCTTTTATTTTATTTTGATTGCATCCTTAGTTAATTGGGTTAGTTGGCTAGCAACTAATTCTGCCCACTCCTTCAAAACCCGAGATTTTATTTGCTTTCTATAAAATATAAAAATACAAAAAGAATCATCCCGCACCTCTAGACCTAGTTTAGTAGGCTTTCTAATCCTAGCGACATTATTCCTGAGTTGAACGATCAATCCCCCAGTACTTGTCACTATACTATACTACAACGATCTGGTACACTGCCTGGTGGGGGTTGTAAGCTTCTCAAGATCCCTTGAGAGGTAAAACCTATTGCGAGGGTGCAATTCCCACGTATCACCCGACATACCAAGTACTTCAACAACCCAACGTGTCTTACGATGTTTTAAATGCCAAGGAATGGGTCATCTTGCGAGGGAATGTCCAAACAAACAAATGGTGACTTTAGTTCAAGAAACAACACATGTATACGACACCAATAATGGGGAAGAGGAAAATGACGCTGAAGAATGTTGATCATGGCAAAGCCTTGGTAACACAACGTGTTCTTAACATAGCGCTGTCAAAAAATGTTGATGAGACGTCATGGCTGCGAAATAACATATTTCAAACCAAATGTACAACTAAAGGGAAGGTGTGTAGCCTCATCATCGATGGTGGTAGCTGCGACAATATGGTGGCAACAAGCATGGTCGAGAAACTAGGTCTCGATGTGTAATATCATCCAGAACTGTATCAACTTACATGGCTAAAGAAGGGAAACGCCATTGAGGTTAGTAAACTTTGTTTAGTTCACTTTTCAATTGGGAAAAAATATAAGGACGAAGTATGGTGCAAAGTGATTCCCATGGATGCATGTCACATTTTGTTGGGAAGGCCTTGGCAATACGATCGAAGAACTAAACACGACGGGTATCTAAATACATACATTTTCAAAAAATATGGAGTAAATATAATGTTGGCACCACTTGACACAAGAGAAAATGCTACTAATGTTTTCATTCTTACCAGGTTGAATTTATGGGATTAACAAAGATCATCCCTCAGTCCATTATGTGTGCTCTAGTAGTAACAGAAGCAAATGACCTTCAACTAACTGTTTCAAGTCTCATTCAGCCTTTGCTTGAAGAATTTCAGGATGTTTTTCCTGAAGATATTCCACCTGGACTACCCTAATGAGAGAGATACAACATTGTATCTATTTCTTGTCGGGGTCGACTATTCCAAACAAACCAGCCTACCGCATGAACCCGAAAGTATTTAAAGAATTACATCGACATGTCAACGAATTACTTGGGAAAGGACTGATACTTGAGAGCATGAGCCCATGCGCTGTACTAGATTATTCCAGTGGCACGTTTCATATGTGCATTGGCAGTAGAGCTGTCAATAAGATAACTACTAATTATTGATTTCCGATCCCTCGTTTCGATGACTTGCTTGATCAATTACACGGGTCAACGGTTTTTTTGAAGATTGACTTGCGAAGTGGGTACCATCAGATTCGTATGCGCCGTGGAGATGAATGGAAGACCGCTTTTAAAACATGTGACATGTCATCTGAGTGGATGGTGGTGTCTTTTGGTTTATCAAATGCACCTAGCACTTTCATGCGGCTTATGAATCATGTTTTTAAATCCTTTATAGGTCGTTTTGTTGTCTTTTATTTCGATGACATTTTGGTTTTTAGTCAGGATATGGAACAACATTTGTGACACCTTCGCCAAGTTTTTGCTGTTTGCGGGAACAAAAAATTGTGTGCAAATGGGAAGAAGTGTCATTTTCTTACTAATGAAGTTATATTGGTTGGCTATGTAGTTTCAGGTGAAGGAATACGAATGGATGAAAAAAAGGTCGAAGCGATTACTAGTTGGCCTACACCCACTACGATTCAAGATATTCGTAGCTTTCACGGGTTAGCATCTTTTTACCGGCATTTCATTCACAACTTTAGTAGCATCATTGCTCATATGACGGAGTGTATGAAAGCTGGAAAGTTTTGTTGGACTAAAGAAGCAGGAGATGCTTTTGATGAATTGAAACTACGGGTTACACAAGCTCCTGTCTTACGAACTTTGACGAAGTGTTTCAAGTTGAATGTGATGCTTCTTGACTCGGTATCGGGTGTGTGTTAACCCAAAATTAGCGACCAATCGCTTTTTTTAGCAAAAATTTCAATGAAGCTCGTCGTAAATATTCTACATATGACAAGGAATTTTATGCTATTATGCGAAGTTTGGAGTACTGGCGTCATTACTTATTATCTAATGAGTTTATTCTGTATTCTGATCATGAAGCTCTCAAGTATATTAATGGACAACATAAGCTCAAACCTTGTCATGCCAAATGGGTTGAGATGTTGCAAGCGTATTCATTCATCATCCGCAATAAGGTAGGTGCGTCAAATACCGTAGCTGATGCCCTAAGTCGACGCCATGTTCTCACTTCAGAAATGAAAATTCAGGTATGTGGGTTTGGTACTTGATGAGATTAAAAGTGTACCGCTTTTAGGGGGTCATTTAAGCCCAAAGTCGAGATTATTTGATCAAATATTGCCCTATATCGTTCCTTTTGTCATTTTAGGTACTTTTGAGAAGAAATCTGTAAAAGGAAGCATTTTGGACGTTTTTGGAGCGAAAAAGTGAAGAAAACGACAAAGTCTCCAATTCATGCTGTGAACAGTACCTGACGGCGTCAGGATTTGCTAATGACGCCGTCACCCTTTGACAAAGAGGTGGATAATTAAGTTACACGTGATGCGCCAGAATGTTTTTGGAGGATTTACACGTGACGGCGTCACCAAGGCCGTCACGTACAAAATGCAAGAGACGGTCAAGAGGGAGTTTACACATGACGGCGTCAGAATTTGATCTAGGCAATACGATAATATTTATGGCGGCGAGTTGACGGCGTCAGAATTTACTCTTGACGTCGTCAAACTAAAATCTCTATATATAGTTTTTGATTTTTCATTCATTAGTGTGCAACTTTGAGAGGAGAAACCCTAGACGAATTTCACCTTATTTTTAAGGGTTTCAAACCCTTGTTTCATCCATGCTTAATTGAAGATAAGTTTTTCAATAATCATTCAATATGTCTATGTGTTGTTTGATTCTATCTTATGCTTGTCTTCACTTTAACATGCTAAGCTAGGTTTTCTTTGTGTTTACTTAGATGTAATAAAACTTAGATATTGATTATTGGTTGGTTGTTTGTTTATAATTGTTGTGGATGAATGATTTCGATGTTAGGCTTAAGAAAACTAGCAGACTTCCATTTGGTAACTTGCTTGAACGTCTTAAGAAACATGATCGGATGTGTACTAAGATAAATTGATTATATTTAATGCATAGGTAACTACTAATGAGGCCATGTTAGGAGCTATTAGTCGGCTCGACATAGGAAGAGGTAGAAGCTTATAGAGTTAGGGAAGATCGTACACGGCCCTACGAATGGTATTAAGGAATATAACCCGTCATCCATGCAATTGTAACAAACTAATCAACCAGTAAAAGATAGCTAGGGAGTAGTGAAATCTAAGTAAACACATTTTCTTTTATTATTGTTTTCTCCATATTTACTTTAGTGTCATTTTATTTTATTTTATTTGCATTTATAGTTATTTGGGTTAGTTGATTAGCAACTAATTCTGCCCATCCTTCCAAAACCGAGATTTTTACTTGCTTTCCATAAAATATAAAAATACAAAAAGAATCATCCCTCACCTCTAGACCTAGTTTACTTGAGTTTTAACCCTATCGAACACTATTCTTTGAGTTGAACGATCAATCCCCCGCTACTTGTCACTATACTATACTACAACGGTCAGGTACACTGCCTGGTGGGGATTGCAAGCTTCTCAAGATACCTTGAGAGGTAAAACCTTTTGCAACGTTGCAAAACCACGCATCAGTACTTTTCGAGCATTATTTCAAGATGATCCAGACTTTTGAAATATTTGGAGTCACTGTAACAATGGACCTTTTCAAGATTATTCAAACCATGTTGGATACCTTTTTAAGGGTTCCTGTTTATGTGTTCCTTTATGTACATTGCGGGATTCAATTATTTTCGAAAGCCATGCGGGGGGTCTTGCGGGTCACTTTGGCAGAGACAAGACTTTGGACTTAATCCGTGGTTCATTCTATTGGCCCAAATTGGAGCGAGATGTTTCCCGAATCATAGCACGATGTCGTGTGTGTCATGTCGCCAAAGCCCACCACACTAACACGGGTTTGTACACTCCATTACCTGTCCCCGAGGCTCCTTGGGAGGACGTTAGTTTGGATTTTGTTTTGGGTTTACCTCGAACTCAAAGACAGAAAGATTCGATTAGGGTAGTTGTTGACCGGTTTTCTAAAATGGCTCATTTCATACCTTGTCCTAAAACATATGACGCAAGCCAAATTGCAAGGTTGTATTTTTATGAAATCGTGAAACTTCATGGTATTCCAAAGACTATAACATCAGATCGTGATGTAAAATTCGTTAGCCATTTTTGGCGCACACTTTGGAAATGTATGGGTTCGAAGTTGTAATTTAGTAGCTCCCACCACCCACAAATTGATGGTCAGACGGAAGTAACCAACCGAAGCTTGGGAAACCTGTTGTGTAGTCTCATTGGTGATAACCCCAAGGAATGGGATCTTACAATTGCTCAAGCTGAATTTGCATATAATCGTTCAACTAATCGCACAACTGGAATGAGTCCGTTCATGATAGTTTATGGGAGAAATCCATTTACTCCGCTTGACTTGACACCAATTCCACTTGTCGATCATGTTAGCATTGAGGGGGAAGATCGCTCCAAACACATCAAAGAACTCCATCAAAAGGTGTGTTATCAGATTACTAAACATAATCTACAGTACCAGACTCGAGCCAACAAACATCGAAAGCAGGTTTTATACAAAGAAGGTGATCTTGTTTGGCTTCATTTACGAAAAGAACGTTTCCCAGCTGGATGCTTTGGGAAGTTGAAACCACGTGCTGATGGACCTTTTTGAGTTCTTAAGAAAATTAATGACAATGCATAGAAACTTGAGCTACCTGATCACTATAATGTTTCAGAAACCTTCAATGTAGCTGATTTTTTGCCCTATGTTGGTGCTAGCGATGATGAAATGGACTCGAGGGCGAGTGCTTTTTAAGTCGGGGAGGATGATGCATGGGCATAGGATCACATGGCTGCATATCCCTCATTTTAATAAAGTTATTTGCTTTCTTTTTATTTATGTTTCTTGTGTAATAATAAACTTTTATTAGGAAATTATATTTCTAATCAATAGCGTGTTTAGAAATAGGAAAGTAGTGTCTAATCTTTATTTAGGTTGATTCTATTCTTCCTATAAGTTTGGGTTATTTTCTCTGTAAGGAGACAGCTTTTTTCAGTTTGATATAATAATACAAGAATCCTTTGGCTACTTTATTCTTTGAGTTGTTCTCCATTCTTGATTGTGGTCACTTGATTAACGATCCGCATCAAAGAGAGGTTATGCTCCTATGCCTATAGAGAAAAAACAAAGGCCTAAATAAATATATAATTTCACATAATTGATGATATAACTGTAAGCCACACATACGATTGCTTATTATTTTTGTTAATAAGCAGAAGCAAATAAGTAGCTTAAAAAGTAGTTCGGAAAGGGTGTTTACTCATTACACAATTATCTCAAAATAATCTTGGATAACAGAGAGAAGAGGATTAGATAGCTACATACTTCTTTTAGATGGTTTTTAGGTTGTATATGCGGTAAAAACTCACTTTTTCAGGGCGTTTGTCTAATCTCATTTATGGGCTTATAATCCTATTGAAAACTTGATAAGCTTATAAGCTCAATCGTTAGGCCTTATGAGCTTATGAATTTTATAAGTTGAGACTTAAGTGGATAAGGCCATAAGCCCACTATTATGAGTCTATCAATTTTTTGAAGGTCATAATATGCGCTTAGACGAACACCCCTTTATATCTAAATAAGCACATAAGTGGGCGTCTCTATCTGGTTAATTTACCCTAGAATAAGCAAATAAGCAGAGGAAAATTGGAATGTCCAAACATTCTAAGCTGCTTATCTACTTGAAAATAAGCAGTTTGGGCAATAAATAGAAAATATAAGAAATCCCAAACACCCTCTTGGCCTAGAATCTAATTTCCAATTCATGGCGTTAACAGCCAGCATATTTGCATTATTCTATCAGGCCAAATGCAATGATGTTTGTTGAGGCAACATTGTCAAGATCTCCTAATGCTTTAGTGATGACAAATAAACCTTCGAAACACAGAAAATAACAAACGGTAGCCAAAATTCCCCGACTCCCATACCTTGTTCTGGCGTGCTGCCCGTTCGTTGACGCATGGGCGACGCGCCAGGCTTCTGTATGGATCGGGACGAATTTTGAAAGTCGGCTTTCCCCTTACCCGATAAATGTAGATCTTGCAATACAGGTATGAATATGCTATGTGCTTAATTGAGAACACTCAAAACGAGTTTTGGGATTAGAGATATCCAACTTTAAAAACACCCGTTTATGGGAAATACCAACTCATGTTTTCTAACTCTTGCCTCTAGCCAAGGCTTTTCTAAACTTAGGGAGCTTATATATTTCACATAACATCACGTGAAAGCATCCATATGCTCATATCCCGTGCTTACATCTTCTCTAATCACGTAACGGGTTTACTCCCTTATTGGTCAAACTAAGTCAAAGGTCACTTTGCGTAAACGCATCCTTTCCCGCTTGGGATATGCTTTACATCATGGCAAAGCACTTATCTTGTTTGTACCAAGGTGTTAGTCGAGTACGTCGAGTCGTGGAAAGTCACGAGTTATGAAACTATGGATTCTCGACGTTGTGTTACTTGGAATTATAAGTAACCTATGATTTTCTCAACTCATAATCTTAATTATCTAAACCTTTTCTTCTTAATGACAATTAGATTATCTTTTAATCCCATCTTATCACACCCTTACACTTCTTACATATTCCTTACAACCTTACAAAAATCACTTCCTCAACAACTTTATTTTCAAAATACACACACTTCACTCACATACCTCTCTTCACACACATAAGGCTCCCCATCATATCACTCTTACACATTTCTTACATATACAACTCACTCCTTACACACATAATATCCAACCAACATATTCCTTACACATCCAACAACTTTATTTTCAAATTACACACACTACTCACAACCATCCCATTCTCTACACACACTATGCTCCCCATCACATCCAACACTTACATATTCCCTTACACACATCCCTTCATTCTTACACAATCCAACTCATACCCTACACACTCTTCATCTCAACCATTCATCCTCTTACAACACATCTCAACCATCCATTTCTCCTTCCTCCCCAAGATATGGAATATTCTTTGGAATATGCTATTCTTCACCCAACCATGATTCACATCTAACTAAACTATGGTTAGTTCCCAACTCTCCCATTCTCACCCAACTATGGTTAACTCTTAACCACACCAAGGATGGAACATTCCCTTGGACACACCCTTTAACCTGTAACAACCGTGGTTTTAACAGGTTAGTTAGACTAACAGTCTCGATCTATTTAACTTTGTTTGGTGTGACTTAGGTGGATATATGGTATATACGTGTATTATATGTGTGATATTGTGTGATAAGTACGTAAGTTAGCACTAAATCCCTTTGCGTGAAAGGTTGTTATTATGATTTGGGAAGTATTGAATTTGGGAAAGTTCATTTTGATCACCTTTGTGGTGTAGAAATGACTTGTGAAGTTTTGGTGTTCTTGTGTTTTTGCGTAGTGAGTCTTCGTTCAAGTTTTTGAGCGTTAGCAAGTTACGAGGGGTTTGTTTTTGTGTGTTATACATTTAAAAGAGTGAAAATCTATTTTTGTAAACTTTATTTTTGAAAATGATAATTTTTTGAGTCGTCGCAAAAACTAAGGTTTATCGCGTAAGACGTTAGGAATAGCTAAGGGTACTTATAAAATATCAAAAATATGAGGTTTTGAGTGTAATAAATATATTTAATAAAAAAAATATAAACATGTATATGGGGGGTGATCGACCGGCTAGGGGGAAAAAGAAAGGATAGAAACCCAATTGTAGCCCAATTACAACTCTAAGATAAGGAAATTATCCCCTAAACAATTATAAATACAAAATCAAAACTCCCTACCCTCTCTTTTTGTGAAATTCAGTCGAGCAAGGGGCAAGAGAAGGAGAAAAAAATTAGGGTTTATAACTGTGAAGCAAAAGTCAAGAATCAAGGTAAAATCTTTAAAACCTATGTTCAATTGTTTGATTAATTATTAGAATTCATGTAATATTAAGTATGATGGATTTAGGGTTTATAAACTTCTGTAAATTAATGATGTTAAACATGTTGGGATCATTAATTAATAATAGTATGATGATTGGTTAAGCGAATTGAGCGTAAAACGCGTTAGTTTACAAGTTAGGGTTTGGACAGAAAATTAGTGATGTAAACATTCGAAAGTATTTCATAGATGGTGATGAGTTAGATCATGAATTTTTAGTCTAAATTGAATTTCAGTGAAATAGCTTTCCAAAATGTCTGGCCACAATCGATTTCGAGGTCCGGAAGTTAATCTTTTGATTTTTCTTAGTTACGGTGTCAAAGCTGTAATACTGGGATGGATTTAGGTCATAAGTTTGGTAGTGAGATGTGGATGAAAAAGAGAGATTTAGCTTAGCCCTTCTGGTTGAGTTAAGTTTCATATATACTTAGACTCCCACGCGAAGGATTTGCGATAAAAAGTTGTAGAAGTAGTTTAATTTAATCAAAACGTTTTTGTGCGCGTTCAGATCCGAATTTGGATAGTTTTTAAGTTTGATTTTATGAAGGGTACATGTGTGTGTTTTTAGATCATGGCCTTCTGGTAGTAGCTTGTATACATCCAAGGGACTATGGTAAATTTTTGGTGTGAGTTATTGAGTCTTTAATGTTATTATTTCATGTGGGCAAATGTACCCTAAAATTATGCGTTTTCTGATTTTAAAAGTGCAAGGGATTTAGTGAGTATTAGTATTTGGTGATGGTTAGTATGGAGTCTAGGAGATCCATGGTGGGTCATATGAACCTTAGACATCCATCATATGCGTATTACATGGGTTATAGCTCATAGCTTGGCCATGTGTAACGTGAACTTATTTGTGTTATATAGATTTGTGATTTGTGTTTGTGGAAGCTGCAAAGTTTGAGGTGAGTTCATAGTCCCACTTTTACTTTGTTTTAAACTTGGGATGGGAATTATGCTTGGGATAAATATTTTGAGTTACTGTGATTATGTGTGGTTTAAATGCTTGGACTTTTAAATGTTATCATGTGAATTCTATATGTGATGTTAATTCTGTGTGATGATAATGTTGTGTGATGATTAATGTTGTGTGATTTAATGTGGGATTCAAATGGGGAGATGCTTATCCCGTTGCTCGCGCATTCGACCTAATTGATGATAAGATTTGGATCGGTGGACACGTTCCGTCCTAACTAATTAATGGTGGAAATGGAAATTGGATCGGTGGGCACGTTCCGTCCCAATGGTTGCCTTATGTGTGTTGGTTGCCTTGTGAATACGTGTAGCTTGAATGATAACTATATTTATTTGTCCAGCTATATTTTATAATCACAGTGAACCGGTTTCCTATTGTGTGTGAGTCTTAAACCTATGAATCTCACCAACATTATGTTGACGTTTTAAGCATCATTTTCAGGTGAGCATTCTAAGGCCAAAGTTGAGAGCAGCAATTAGGCGAGACTTAGTTGCATTTGAGAACACTTTACTTTGTGTTTGGATTTATTTATGATTGAATTGGATTGCGATACTTTTATGTTTTTCATTTGGTACTTTCATATCAATTGAAGATACCTTTGGATTTTGTTTTGGTTATTTTATTTTGGGGTATTGTTACAACACTTCATGTTCGTACTTTGCTCTATTTATGTGCATGTAGTATTCTCTATATAGACACCATGTGTTGTGATGATATCCATGAAGTTACACCCTCGCGTTTCCGCCTTGGCGAGGTGTAACATAACCTAACCATGCTTCACCCTCTAACCTAACCATAATTTATTTTCTTTACACTTCTTTCCAAACCTAACCATGGTTACTTCTTAACCTAACCTCTCACACTCTTCCCTTTAGAGGAATAGCCCATGGAATATTCTTTCTCTCTTTTCTATGACATGTGAGGAATACCCATTCTACCCCTACCTAATTATCTCTTCTTTCTTTCTATCTTTGATAATTGGTTTTCTAATAAACACTTCACAAAACATTTTCCAAATTGACTATTTAAGTTGGTAAACCTTAGATTGATTAATGATAAGGTTTATTTAGTGTGTGAAGTACAATTGGGGGTTTAGCAAGGGTAGGTATTTACAAGTCCAACACCCAACATTTGGGAAATTCTTACTGGGCCTGGCGCGACACTCGCGCGTTGACGCGTGGGCGACGCGCCGGCCTCGGTAAATAATTCCCAAGTTTAGGTCTTGGTCTATAAATACCCCCCTTGGCTCTTGTATTCCTCACCCCTTGCCATTACTCTTTCTCTCTATATTCTTTCTCTCTAATCCTCTAATTCTATCTTGTGTTCTTAGTTCTTTTGAAAGAACACATCTCCTTGCAAGGGAAAAATCTCAAGAACTTAATCCACTCTTGTGATTGTGTCGAGGGTCTTCTATCTATACCCTTTCTACTAGAATCGAGTCACTAGGTTAGGTTAGGGCTTGGTTCAAATAAACTTTATTCTATCATTCAATTTGATTGTAAAGGAAGTCTTGTGTCTTGGTGACCAAGCCTGGATCATTGGGGATCTAGTTGGGGTTTGATATTGATGAGTGTGTGAATACTCATCATTTTTGTCTTATTTGAACTGCAAAAACATTTAAAAACACTCAGAAATGCATCAAAATACTGAAAATATCCCAGGATTGTGTTTTATATGTTTCAGATGCAAAATGATTGAAAACAGATGCAAAACGAACAAAGTTTGCATAATTGGTAGTTTCAGTCCCTCAACTTTCAAAACTTGACAAAATCAGTCCTTGAGCATTTATTTTTGGAAGAAAAATCAATAAAGGTCTTTTGGAAATCATAAGTTGTCATTATTAGTCCTTTGGTGAAAAGTTTCAAAAGTTTACAAGTTTGGTCCCTGTACTTTCAGATAATGTCAAAAATGGTCCCCGAAATGAAATTATGAAGGAAAATTCAACAAGAGTCCACCATGAATCCACAAATGACATTTTTAGTCCTTGGATTGCACTTTCAAGAAATTACGGGTTTGGTCCCTCAAGTTTACAAAAATGGCAAGAATGGCCCCCCGGGAATTATTCTTAGAAGATAAATGATGAAAGTAACCTTGGGAATTCAAAACTTGTCAAGATTGGCCCTTTGTATAACTTTGGAGATGTGACAATTTCAGTCCCTCAGAAAATCAGAATTTACATGATTAGTCCTTGGGCTTATTTACTACATAAACCAAACGGACCCTTTTCCTTATCTTAAACCCTACACTAAAGTAAACCTATAATCCTAACCCAGCACTACACCACAAGCCCAAACCCAAACACAACTTAACCCATCACCAAAGCCCAAATCCAAACCTAAAACTAACCTGGAACACTAATACAACTTCACCCCCGTTTTTGACCAGGTCAAACATTCCCCTCTTCTTCTCCCTGCTCTCTCCATTACCCAACATACATTCCTCCTCCTCCACTCCACCACCTGCTACACTCTACCCCCTCCCAACACATCAAAAGTATCTCCCACTATCACCCCCTCCAAGACCTCACAAACCCATACCTACCACCATCCACCCTGGCAATCCACATGACCTCATTGGTGCCAAAAACAAATAAAGGACCATGATCACTTAAGCTTTAACTCAATGGTTGGGATTTGTCCAAAGAAACACAAGATGAACAAGCTGAGCTGTTTTCACACAGAACAAGCACAAGAAGACCATAACCCTAGTTTAAGCTCTAGTATAAATAGAATATGTTGTAAGCCTCTCAGGGCAGTAGGTTTTAGTTTAGATTTTTAGTTTACTTAAGTTTTTTTTAAAGTTTATGTACTCTTTACTTTTAAAATCAATGCAATTGAGTTTTTTTTTTTTACCCTGATGTTCATTTTAGTATGCCCTTCTTTTAAAACTGCTTATGCTTTTTACTTATTATCCACTGCTTATTAGTTTTCATTTACTTGTTATGTTCTACATTAGCTCATTACATGACTATCTTACGGTAATTTGAATTGAAAATTGCTTTTGTAGTTTGAAACCTCAAACAGACAATAAAAGGGGTGTTTGGGTGAAGGAATTTTTCATGGTTTTGGTCAAATTTAGTTTATGAAACAGCTTTAATCAGTCTTGTTTGATGGTACTAAGTTGTTTTGAGTCAAATCTTTGCACTTCTATTAAGCTTTTAAGAATCTAAGCTAGCTTTAAAAAAGTTTCCTTTCAAAACTGTTTAGTTAAGTATACAACTTAGATTCCTGATTTAGCACTTGTGGTGGTTTTCTTAGTTTTAAACTAGCTCACTTTAGGATATCATAGTTGTTCCAAGCCTGGGAGTTGGCTTCCCAAGTGAATTTCTCATTTGTACCCATTTCACCCATTGCACTTGCAGCCCAAAACTGCCCTTTTCATCCCCAATTTTAGTTCACATAAGGATTGTATTGGCATTTAATTTTCATTATGTAAGAAAGTAGTAGTGTAGACTGTAGGTTTGTTGCTTATTTTAGTTTTTTTTAAGTTCATTTATTAACTTAATGGTACCTTGCAATTACTCCCTTTTGGACTGCATTCCCATCAGACACATGCACATCAGTTTTTAGTGTTGCATATTTTTTTGGATTACTTTGGTTCTAGTTAGGATCATTCAGGTGTGCATCATTTATGTTTAACCTTCCCAGGTCAATCAATGGCATTCAGTCGCCCATTCGACCCATTTGTCTCACCCACTGGTTCGACAGCCAACTAGCCCAACTGCCCTTATTGTGGCATTTTTAATTTGTTCGTTCTTTGTCGGTTAGCTCTAAAATTTTGTTTTTAGTTTATTTGGCAGCGCATCTTTATGCTAGCATTTTATTTTAGTTTTATGAATTTTTTCTTTACAGCTTTTTCGGCCTCTAAACTGCCCCTTTAGGCCTGTTTTGCTTCAGCAGTTATAGTCCAAACACCCTCCTTATTAGCTCTGTCTAAAAGCTCAATATAAGCCCTCATTGGCTGAAAGTTGGTATATAAGTACCTTGGCAGGTTGGTTATGCTCTTTTAGGGATTCTATGTACTAGCTTATTGTCTAAGTGGCTTATTTATTAGCTTATATTTACCCCCTGTTTGTTTTTTTTTTTTTTTTTTACTTATAGCCATACGATAGGATTGATTAGATTGTGTTTTTAGGTTTAACGAAATGCTTATTTTAGTCCTTTTAGCTCATTTAAGTTTCCCTCTAGTGTGCTTTGAGCTTATTTCTCCCTTAGCTCAGCTTATTAGTTCATTGGATTAGCTTTTAGGATTCTTAAGTTATACCTTAGCATAGCTCTTTAGCCAACTGTTGTGGGTTTTCTTATTTTTCTACTTTAATTCTTAGTTTCAGGAAATATTGTAGTTAAGTAAGTTGTTCGTTTTTATGTTTTTAATAAGTTTGTGCAAGAAAAAGTAAAAAAAAAAAAAAAAAAAAAAAAAAAAAAAAAAAAAAAAAAAAGTTTAAAAAAACGTGGTGCACCAGGTTTGAACCCTGGTCACCTGGTTCACATCAGCAAACAAAACCACACCCACTACCAACTATGCTAAGCATTCATATTTGTTATTATTGGTTTTAATTGTTATTTATAGTAGTACTTTTTCTGTTTTAGCTTATCTAACTTTTCATCTTTTCATCTGCTTATTTTGAATTGTGCCCCCCCCCCCCTTTGTTATATTTTTCTTAGGTTTCTATTTGCTTTAGGTATTTTCCAGAAGAAAAAAAAATCAGATTTATTAAAATAGGTTTAGTATTTTTAGTGATTTAATTTAGATTAAATAGTATTTAAATGGTAATAAATAGAATTTTTATTGATAATCGTACCATGTCCGAGCTCCTCCAAGCACCCACCGAGGGTTATGGAGAGGCCATCGTTGTTCCGGCAATCGTTGCCGAAAATTTTTAACTCAAGACCGGGTTGCTACAATTAGTAACTTCGAGTCAATACTTCGGTTTTGAGAGGGACGATCCTCATTCTCACATTCGTTGGTTCAACAAGATCACATCAACTATCAAATACAAAAACGTCCCTCAAGAAGCTATCAAGCTTCTTCTTTTTCCTTTCTCTCTCGAGGGTACGGCCCGAATTTGGCTTGAAAAACAACCCCCTCGTTCTATTGAGACATGGGAAGACCTCGTGTCGAAATTTGTGAATGAATTCTTTCCCCCGTCTAAAACAAGAAGCTTAAAGAATGAAATCACAAAGTTTACTCAAAACTTTGATGAGTCTTTTTGAGAGGCGTGGGATCGTTTTAAGTATTTACTTCGCAAGTGTCCTCATCATGGTTTTTCCGAATTGCACCAAATTGATACTTTCTACAATGGTTTGAACCAAACCGATCAAGATTCTTTGAACAATGCCGCGGGTAGCAATCTCTTGAATCGGACTCCTAGAGATGCTTTAGCCATAATTGAAAACAAGTCTAAGGTTCGTACTTCACGAAACAAGTCCATTGTTTCCCAAGTGAATGCAACCTCGTCTAGATCATCTCCCGTGAACAATTCTAGCACCGATGCTAAGATTGACAAACTCACGGAAGCTATTCAAGCATTGGTTCTTTCCAAGCAAAAGAAACTATCATCACCACAAACTTCTTCACCCGCTCAAGTCAAAGTGGTTGATGAAACTTGTGTCACTTGTGGTGGACCTCATGCTTACTACAATTGTACTACCACCGATGGTAGTCAATTTGATGTAAAAGCCGTAGCCGGGTCTTACAATCAAGGAGGTAACCAATACCGTCCTCAAGTTGACCCGAACTATCGTGCTAGCAATCAAAATGGTCCACCCGGCTTTTCTCAACCGAATAATCCAAATCGATTCAATCATAATCAACAACAAAGAAATCAAAATGTTCAAAATCAATTTCATGCCCCGATTAATCAATTTCCAAATCAAGGGGTGAATTTCAATCAAGGTTTTCAAGCTCCTAATTACCAAGCTCCTAATGTTGCTTCAAGTGAACTTGCTAATTACATAAAAGCAAATGAGGCTAACATGAGGGGAATGCAAAACCAAATCAACACTTTGAAGAATGATTTTCAATCTTCAATGTCGAGACAAGGCAATGAGCTTAAAAATGAACTTCGAAATACAAATCACAAGATTGAACAATCTCAAAGCAAGATTGAGAACATGTTTGCTAGTCTCATGGGTCAAATGAATCAAGCTTCTACTTCGGGTACTCTCCCAGGAAATACCATTCCCAACCCGAAGGGTGAATTGAAAGCTATTACCGTTGGTAGTGGTAAAGCTTATGATGGACCCTCGATTCCTAATCCCGTG
Organism: Artemisia argyi; assembly: GCA_030686995.1. NCBI lineage: Eukaryota > Viridiplantae > Streptophyta > Magnoliopsida > Asterales > Asteraceae > Artemisia > Artemisia argyi. Next base: position 6,481,844 of record CM060676.1, on the reverse strand, counting down.
AAGGAAGTGGAACGAGAACCCGATGTTACAAAGGACAAGGTGCAATCCTTAAGCTCACGAAGTACCACACACGTCCAACCTTCGGTCGATCAAACTTCAATTCCCGAATTTGTTGCTAAGCCTTCAATTCCATATCCTTCAAGGCTTAATGATCAAAAACTCGGTGATAAAACTAATATCCAAATGAAGAAGTTTCTTGAAATCTTTCAAAAACTACACTTCAACATTAGTTTTGCGGATGCTCTTCTCTACATGCCGAAATTTGCTTCTACATTCAAGAGTCTCATTAGCAATAAGGAAAAATTGCTTGAACTGGCTGAAACACCGATTAATGCTCAATGCTCAGCCGTCCTTCTCAAAGAGCTTCCCGAGAAGCCTGAAGATTCTGGAAAATTTCTCATTCCTTGTTCTTTAAAAGATCATGAGGTTTACAATGCCTGATGAGGTAGTGAGAGATATCTTCCGTTTCCATATTGTAATTTACATTTTATTACACCCGAGAGATGTGAGTATCTAAACACTATTTGTGAGGTGCTTGTATATGACCTTCGTGCTTGTCTATTGGTCTTTAGTGGAACGATTATTTGTTGTAATTACTTTTATGTTAGTGTTAAATGACCCCTAACTTGTCTTTTGAGTAGAATAAAAGTGCATTTGCTTGAGGACAAGCAAATCTCAAGTGTAAGGGTATATGATGAGGCGAAAAATGATCCGTTTTTAGGGGGTCATTTAAGCCCGAATCCGAATTTATTTGATCAAATATTGCCCTAAATCGTTCCTTTTGTGATTTTAGGTTCTTTGGGAGAGAAATCTGGAAAAGGAAGCAATTCGGACGTTTTTGGAGCATAAAAGTGAAGAAAACGCCAAAGTCTTAATTTTCCATGCTGGGAACAGTAGGTGACGGCGTCAAGAGCAAAACCTTGACGGCGTCAAGAGCAAATTTCATGAATTTCCATGACGACCCAGAACAGATTTGACGGCGTCACGTAGGAAGGGCGTCAGAGTAAAAGAGTCATGACGGCCTGGAAGTGTATAAGTCTTGACGGCGTCAGAAGTAGATCTAGGCAGTCCGAGAAGAGTTTTGGCGGCGAGGTGATGGCGTCACAAGTTTATTCTTGACGCCGTCAGACCTATTTTTCTATATATAGTTTTCTAATTTTCACACATTAAAGAAGAGAAGTTTTTGGGAGAAACCCTAAGTACGATTTTGGTGTAACTTTACAGGTTTTTCAAGGGTTCCAACCCCTTGATACCTTGCATGTTTAATCAAGATAAGTGTTCTTCTAATTCAATCAATATGTCTATGTGTTGGTTGTCTATATCTTGTTCTTGTCTTAATTCTATCATGCTAGGCTAGATCTATCTTGTGTTTGCTTAGATCTAATGAAACCTAGATGTTAATTATGTGTTGATTACTTGTTTATTCTTGTCTTGGATGAATGATTTATATGTTAGGCTTAAGAAAACTGGCAGATCTCCATTTGGTAACATGCTTGAACGTCTTAAGAAACATGAACCGAGGCGCACTAGGTCTTTATTGGTTGTATTTAATGCATGAGCCACTGTTTACAATCCCTATAGTTGTGCTGGGCATGGTGTAGGAGGAGATAAGAGCTCATAGAATTGGGGAGTTATGTGTGCCACCCCATGAATGGTATTAAGGAATACGATCCGTCATCCATGCAATTATAACAAGTAATTAACGTGTAAAAGATATCTAGGGAGTAATGAAATCTAAGTAAACACATTTTCTCCAATTACTGCTCACAACCTTAGTATAATTAGTTTATTTTCATTTTTAGTATTTTATTTTGATTGCATCTTAGTATTGGGTTAGTTGGTTAGCAACTAATTCCGCCCAAATCCTTCAAACCCCGAGATTTTACTTGCTTTCATAAAAATATAAAAATACAAAAAATAATCATCCCTCACCTTTAGAACTAGTATTTAGGCTTTCTAATCCTAGCGACACTATTCCTAAGCCTGAACGGTCAATCCCCCGGTACTTGTCACTATACTATACTACAACGATCAGGTACACTGCCTGGTGGGGGTTGTAAGCTTCTCGAGATCCCTCAAGAGGTAAAGCCTGTTGCGATTCCCACGCATCAATGCCCTAGCCGATTCAGGGGCAAGCATAAACCTTATGCCTTTGTCAATTTATGAACAACTTGGAATGGGAACACTCAAACCGACTCATATGACCTTAGAGTTAGCTAATCGATCGATTACTCACCCAGTCGGTATAGCTGAAGATGTATTTGTTCGTGTGAATACGTTTATCTTCCCAGCCGACTTTGTGGTGGTTGATTATGAAGCTGACCCGAGAGTTCCTCTTATCCTAGGGAGACCATTTTTGCGTACGGCAAAAGCCCTAGTTGATCATTATGAGAATACTTTGACCTTGAGGATTGATAATGACAAAATGATTTTTCACACCGATGCTTCCAAGCATAAGAAACATTCTATTAAAAGCATCGATGTTATTAATTTCTCCTCCGATGGTCATTCTTCTAAGTTCCCTAAATCCAAAGAGCATAGTAGTGGCAATACCACTTCTAATGTTGACTTTCTTTTTGAGGAGTTCGCCGATGAACTCGCTCACATCGATCCGCTTCCACCGGGAAGTGACGATGATTTCTTTGATTTTGAATCCGACCTGAAAGAAATTGAAAGTCTTTTGTATCATGATCCATCACTCGATTCTTATCTCGAGCTTAGTGATTCACAAAGTGATGACGATCTCTTTGACTTTGAAGCAAATCAAAATGAATGGAAAAATCTATTGTATGGTGAATCTTGTGATGACAAAACCTTTGATGTTGAGAAACCAAAAATGGAAACCGTAATTGATGAATCGACAATTGTTTCTCATGATTTATCCCCTCTCGAGGGTGATTCACTTTCCCCTTCCGAGTCTTCCATCGAGCATCGTTTTTTTTTTTTTTTTTTTGTGAAAATAAAGTATTCAATCCAGGAATACTCGATCATGGAAAAACTCATTTTACAATGAAAATGACTCCCGATAAGAATTTCAAGTTACAAACCTCATCCGATAAATTTTTAATTCTGGAGAAAAGTGAATCCCTTCTGCTCTATTTCCACAATGATCTCACTCATGATTATGTTGATCATGACCCGGGAAGAGACATACTTTATTATAAGAAATTTCTTAATGATGAAATTATCCCGATCCTCCCTCCCGGGATTTTCCCAAAACCAAAGAGCTTAAATGCTAAAACTCCAATTAACCAATGCAAGCTCAACTTCAAGGATAAAGATCCCAAAATCTTTCTTCCTTTCATCACCATTATTGTGATTTCTCTTCTTCTTCACTCCTTCAGGAATGAGGATACTATCTTTGACCCCGGTATCGTTTCTACTAGTTTTCACTATTAGAATACCGGTGGTTATCTCATCGGGGTGGAACTTTCACATGCTTCAATGTTTTTCCAAACATCTTGAATGAAAGTCCGATGGAGATTGTATCTTCCACATCTTGCTCCCCCGTGGACCAATGAATTCGGGGTCGAGTCAAGCTAGTGACTCGGTGAACAAAAACGTTAGCACAACATGGGTTTTTACCCATCTCTCTAACTTATTTCTCTTTTCTAACACCTAAGTGTGGGGGAGTTACCCCTGCTCTTTTTTATTAAAAAAAAAATGGTGTTCCCACACTTGCCCAAATCTAAGCTTTTTACGTTTCAAAGTGTTGGCATAATAGCCGGTACTTTGAATATTGAGGGCAATATTCAATTCTAAGTGGGGGGGGGGGGGGGGGTATTTTGGAGAATTTGATCACATTTGTACATTTTAATGCCATAATACCCCCGTTTTGGCCAAAAAAAATTTAGTGGGAGTGCTTTGCAACAAATGGTTATCAGTCCACCATGTCTAACATAAGGACTGGCTAATCCAAGAGCAAACGTCTCTTGGTAAAGATATCTCAAATCCGTTTATGGTTGACAATTTGCCAAAAATTGTATGGTGTTCAACTCACCATATCTTTGATAATGAAGAATTGGCTAGCCCACAAGGTTATGGCTTGTGGTAAAGGCAGTGGAAAACCATAATTGGTAATCAACTCACCAAGATGATAAATTTTAGAGTTGGCTAGTCCAAAAGCAAACGGATTTTGGTAAAGACAAATCAAATCTGTTAACAGCTGATGGTTTGCTCAAAATCATTTGGTTATCAATTTACCAAAGTATCACACTAAAACATTTGGCTACTCCAGAAGTAATGGCTTTTTCTAAAGAGACATCAAATCCATTAAATTTTCATAAAGGATTGCTAGGGACTAGCAATAGTTTAGTGTGGGGGACTGATGAGTGTGTGAATACTCATCATTTTTGTCTTATCTGAACTGCAAAAATATTTAAAAAACACTCAAAAATGCATCAAAATACTAAAAATATCCCAGGATTGTGTTTTATATGTTTCAGATGCAAAATGATTGAAAACAGATGAAAAATGAACAAAGTTTTCATAATTGGTAGTTTCAGTCCCTCAACTTTCAAAACTTGACAAAATCAGTCCCTGAGCATTTATTTTGGAATAAAAACCAACAAAGGTCTTTTGGAGATCATAAGTTGTCATTATTAGTCCTTGAGTGAAAAGTTTCAAAAGTTTACAAGTTTGGTCCCTATACTTTCAGAAAATGTCAAAAATGGTCCCCGGAATGAAATTATGAAGGAAAAGTCAACAAGAGTCCACCATGAATCTACAAATGACATTTTTAGTCCTTGGATTGCATTTTCAAGAAATTACGGCTTTGGTCCCTCAAGTTTACAAAAATGGCAAGAATGGCCCCCCGGGAATTATTCTTAGAAGATAAATGATGAAAGTAACCTTGGGAATTCAAAACTTGTCAAGATTGGCCCTTTGTATAACTTTGTAGATGTGACAACTTCAGTCCCTCAAAAAATCAGAATTTACATGATTAGTCCTTGGGCTTATTTACTACATAAACCAAACGGGCCCTTTTTCCTTATCTTAAACCCTACACTAAACTAAACCTATAATCCTACATAACACTACACCACAAGCCCAAACCCAAACACAACTTAACCCATCCCCCAAGCCCAAATCCAAACCTAAAACTAACCTGGAACACTAATACAACTTCACCCCTGTTTTTAACCAAGTCAAACGTTCCCCTCTTCTTCTCCCTGCTCTCTCCATTACCCAACATACATTCCCCCTCCTCCACTCCACCACCTGCTACACTCCACCCCCTCCCAACACCTCAAAAGTATCTCCCACTATCACCCCCTCCAAGACCTCACAAACCCATACCTACCACCATCCACCCTGGCAATCCACATGACCTCATTGGCGCCAAAAACAAATAAAGGACCATGATCACTTAAGCTTTAACTCAATGGTTGGGATTTGTCTAAAGAAACACAAGATGAACAAGCTGAGCTGTTTTCACACAGAACAAGCACAAGAAGACCATAACCCTAGTTTAAGCTCTAGTATAAATAGAATCTGTTGTAAGCCTCTCAGGGCAGTAGGTTTTAGTTTAGATTTTTAGTTTACTTAAGTTTTTTTTTAAGTTTATGTACTCTTTACTTTTAAAATCAATGCAATTGAGTTTTTTTTTTTTTACCCTGATGTTCATTGTAGTATGCCCTTCTTTTAAAACTGCTTATGCTTTTTACTTATTATCCACTACTTATTAGTTTTCGTTTACTTGTTATGTTCTACATTAGCTCATTACATGCCTATCTTACAGTAATTTGAATTGAAAATTGCTTTTGTAGTTTGAAACCTCAAACAGACAATAAAAGGGGTGTTTGGGTGAAGGAATTTTTCATGGTCTTGGTCAAATTTAGTTTATGAAACAGCTTTAATCATTCTTGTTTGATGTTACTAAGTTGTTTTGAGTCAAATCTTTGCACTTCTATTAAGCTTTTAAGAATCTAAGCTAGCTTTAAAAATGTTTCCTTTCAAAACAGTTTTAGTTAAGTATACAACTTAGATTCTTGGTTTAGCACTTGTGGTGGTTTTCTTAGTTTTAAACAAGATCACTTTAGGATATCATAGCTGTTCCAAGCCTGGGAGTTGGCTTCCCAAGTGAATTTCTCATTTGTACCCATTTCACCCATTGCACTTATAGCCCAAAACTGCCCTTTTCATCCCCAATTTTAGTTCACCTTAGGATAGTATTGGCTTTTAATTTTCATTATGTAAGAAAGTAGTAGTGTAGACTGTAGGTTTGCTGTTTATTTTAGTTTTTTTTAAGTTCATTTATTAGCTTATTGGTACCTTGCAATTACTCCGTTTTGGACTGCATTCCCATCAGACACATGCACATCAGCTTTTAGTGTTGCATATTTTTTTGGATTACTTAGGTTCTTGTTAGGATCATTCAGGTGTGCATCATTTGTGTTTGACCTTCCCAGGTCAATCAATGGCATTCAGTCACCGATTTGACCCATTTTTCTCACCCACTGGTTCGGCAGCCAACTAGCCCAACTGCCCTTACTGTGGCATTTTTAATTTGTTCGTTCTTTGTCGGTTAGCTCTAAAATTTTGTTTTCAGTTTATTTGGCAGCTCATCTTTATGCTAGCATTTTTATTTTAATTTTATGAATTTTTTCTTTACAGCTTTTTCAGCCTCTAAACTACCCCTTTAGGCCTGTTTTGCTTCAGCAGTTACAGTCCAAACACCCTCCTTATTAGCTCTGTCTAAAAGCTCAATATAAGCCCTCATTGGCTGAAAGTTGGTATATAAGTACCTTGGCAGGTTGGTTATGCTCTTTTAGGGATTGTATGTACTAGCTTATTCTCTAAGTGGCTTATTTATTAGCTTATATTTACCCCCTGATTGTTTTTTTTTTACTTACAGCCATAACATAGGGTTGATTAGATTGTGTTTTTAGGTTTAACGAAATGCTTATTTCAGTCCTTTTAGCTCATTTAAGTTTCCCTCTAGTGTGCTTTGAGCTTATTTCTCCCTTAGCTCAGTTTATTAGTTCATTGGATTAGCTTTTAGGATTCTTAAGTTATACCTTAGCATAGCTCTTTAGCCAACTGTTGTGGGTTTGCTTATTTTTCTACTTTAATTCTTAGTTTCAGGAAATATTGTAGTTAAGTAAGTTGTTCATTTTTATGTTTTTAATAAGTTTGTGCAAGAAAAAGTAATATATATATATATATATATATATATATATATATATATATATATATATATATATATATATATATATATATATATATATATATATATATATATATATATATATATATATTTTAAAAAAAACGTGGTGCACCAGGTTTGAACCTTGGTCACATGGTTCACATCAGCAAACAAAACCACACCCACTACCAACTGTGCTAAGCATTCATATTTGTTATTATTGGTTTTAATTGTTATTTATAGTAGTACTTTTTCTGTTTTAGCTTATCTAACTTTTCAGCTTTTCATTTGCTTATTTTTTGCTTATTTTAAACTATGCCCTCCCCCCCCCCCCCCCCTTTGTTATATTTTTCTTACGTTTCTATTTGCTTTAGGTATTTTCCAGAAAAAAATCAGATTTATTAAAATAGGTTTAGTTTGTTTTAGTGATTTAATTTAGATTAAATAGTATTTAAATCGTAATAAATAGAATTTTTATTGAAAAATTAATTTTCTTTTTTCTAAAATTTTCTTTTGTCATTTAGTACGTAAGAAAATTATTTGGAAACCCGTAGGACTAGCGTAGGTTTCCCTAATTCCCTATTATGTTTCCCGTAGTATCTTAGGTAGATTTTAAGTTTTATTTAGCATTTCTTGTTTGTATTCGTGTTTTAGTTTCGTCTATTTCATTTTCCGTACGTTATTTGCAATTTATCGTAATTCCACAATACCAATTAATCTCTCAACATCCTTACAAGCATTTTAATCTCCAAATCTCACACGATATTGCCCATTCACACCTCGCTGGGACACGACCCGGGTAATCACTTACCTGATATTACATATATATATTGTATTCACGAGTTTTTGCAAGTTAACATTTTTCTAAAGGTTAATTAGTAAATTCCACTCACGTCTACATTGTATTTATTTTGATACGCACTTCAAACGAAATCAGATACTTCTGATGGGAAGTCTTGGTAGTGGTCTTGGTGACCCTTAGGTGAAGTCGAATCGCGAGATTCTTTTGGGTGGTTTCCGAGGGCGGAATACCGTGGGAGTAACTCCTTCTTTGTGAGCATCGATATTGGCAAATATCGGTGGAGTGAATTGTAACGGTTTGTAGTCCACCGAAAGGATTATACTAGTGAATAGTATCATGTCGTGGATTCGCAACTGGACGTACAGATGGTATAAACCCCCATCTCGAACCAGTATATATCGTGGTGTCTCTTTACTTGCTTTATATACTTTGGTTGTGTTTGTGGTTGTTGGATTATTGTACAACCACTTGGTGACTCTTACGGCTTAAAGCTTTTAAACATACACAAAGCCTAAGAAACCGTATTCAACCCCCCCCCCCCCCTACGGTTCTACAATGTTGTCTACGATAAAGAGTGACATGGCTAGTAGAGTACCTGTAACAGCAAACCACCTTCCCTGGCCTCTTTCCCTTTTCAATCCTCTCTCAGCTATTAAACAACATAGTCAAAGAACCTAACACGACAACAAAACACAGTTCATCATTCAAGTTAAATATGTACAAAAATACCAACTATCAAAACCACATATCCAGAGTAATAAATTAAACAAAAGGTATACATACCTATCCCAACGTTGGATTTAAACTTCCTAGCAGTATGGTGAAACGGCTTTAGTAATTTCTTGAAATTATCATCTTCTGCAAACACGTAAACCTGCAACACCCACATAAAAACAACTTTGATTTAACATCCATCATCTTGTAGCAATTATATAGCCATCATGGCGTAGCAATTAAATAATAATAAATATACAACAAAAAACAATCGACAGACCACAGTAACACACAAATATTTAAATATATAGTTTGCAATCTGAGAGATTGGGACAAACCTTTTATGGCTATCCTATACTAATTTTCAATCTGAGGCTACAATTTTTATAGTTTGCAATTGCAAACTATATACTTGCCTCACAATACACATATTTGCACGTAATTATTTGGTCTCTGCAACGTCTGAACTGAAACTATTAAATTAAAGAACTAAATTCGATAAAATAGCTTGAATTAATTACCTGTAGACCGTTTTTCAATACTTTGTTATTTTTCTTCCAACTTTGTAATCTATCACGCCCCTTTGGTTTTGAAAACTTTCCCACTTTCCTATCCTCGAGCGAGTCAGCAAGAAATTGACTATAGTAAGGCAACAGATCATACAGAAAAATCAAATTGTATGCACACAATTATCAGTTACAACAAACTATTAATACCAAAAAAATGGGCAGATCACATACCTCTCTATCCGACTTTGACTACTCAATACAAAGAACCGGGCTACTATCGCAAGCCAATCCAGAATCGCATGTTCTTCGACGGACGCATACAATTTGGATAGTCCAGATTGTTTCCAATTATTAAGGTATCCCCACCTATTGTTGCTGGCCTGCACAACAATGAATAATCATTACCTGATTCTTAAGCGACTACCAATATAGAAAATTTCACTTCAAAATATGTTCAAGCATGCCTAGTCTACATATTGTGTTATCGAACTATCGATGAATCACCGAGTTCCTGCTGGTGAGAGTAGCATGAATTTTATTTAGCTTGTAACCCTTTATGCTTAAAATGGGAATATGCAATACAGCCACAAAGTTTTGGCACCTATGCCCATGGCTTTTGTTATTTCTTTATAATTACTCTAGCGACATCAGATTGCAAACGGATATTGGAAACAATAGTGGGTTTAAAATAGTAAAAGTACATGAGATAAGAGAAAGTTGCCTGACGAAGCAAAAAGGATCCTGATTGCACGAAAACAACCTAAGTCAATCAGAATACACATACAAAAGCAAACACACTATACCTTTAAATCAATTTCACTCACCGCCTGCACAAAAGCATAGCTCTCAGCAGCAGCTTCTGCAGCCACATCAGCAGGCGTTTTGATCACGGGAGTAATCTCAAAATAATAAGAACCAATAATTGGTACCAGTTTCCCATTCACCACATCTGTATATCATTAAAATATATAATAACCATTAAAATGAACCTATTAACAATAATAACCAAAGAATACCTACTAAGGAATGTTTGGATTACCTTAATTTTTTGGGCTTATGAGCACATAACTGATATTTCTTATATCCAAGGCCAAATATTCGTTGAACCTAACTCATCAGTTAGAAGGTTGCAGCCTGCAAGAGAGCACAAATATTACACAAATGCTAAAATGGACCTGTTATTGCTAAATATGGCCATAAGCCAGCCAAATAAGTTAAACCAAACACCCTTGTAATGTTAAATATGGTGTAATCCTAGATACCCACTTGATTCTAGTGACAACGCTCACATGCTTATTGAAGGCTTAGTTAGAGCAAGGATGCCTTTATTCAGCTCACAATATTTTCTTTCACATATTTTATCTAGTTACGCTCACTCGTTGCTAAATCAATGCGCTAAACCAAGACAATAAACCGACAGACTGAACCCACCCTTCGTATCCCCTGAACCCACCCATCTGAACAAACCCATTGGGCCAACCACACTCGCACAACCAACTGAAGTAACCTCATGAAATAACCGACTGACCGTAGCCTCTAATAACAAAACAAATCAAGAAAATTATTAAAAACCAAAAAACCTCCAATTCAGTGTCCCGAACTTTAAAAATAAGTCATTACTAACCATCTTCAAGCAAACAAACAAAACATAGAAAGAAAGTTAAGCAAAACAAAATAAAAATATGAACTTGATTATGAACGGCCTGTATGTGTATTAATCTATAAACTAACCTTTTAGAATCCAAGGGTTAATGCTTGAGCTGCATCATATCCAGAAACTACTAATTGCTTATCTGTTGTCATGTTCGTTATAAATGTTTCATACACGATAATAAATACGATTTTATTATTAGATTTATTGTTGGTTTTTTAAGGTCTAGATTATACGGTTACAAATAAAGATGTTTCTTGCGACCATTTCTAGCTTACAACACTTACAAAAACGCAACGGATTATTTGTACCATGTAAGCCCAAAAGAAAACCCTCTTTAAATGGACTCAAGTCACACGCTCAACACAATAGGTAGTTCATTAGCCGGAAAAAAAAAAGTTAAGGGAAATTACCTATATAATAAGTAACTAAGGAGGTCAGAAATAAGAACACGCGGCTTGATGAAGACTCCTCTTTCCAACGGCTTCCATCTTTGCATCAGATTCCATGTTCGGACCCTACACAAAAAAGGATGGCCGATCAAAATAGGAAGATGTAGTAATCAATAAACCGTCAACTGAAAGAAAAAAATTAGGTAAACCTTGGCCTGCTATTCTTCTTCTCTGTATCGTCTTGTCACACAACCTTAAAAAACCGTAAGGCTTTTTTTTTTTTTTTTTTTTTTTTTTTTTTTTTGTCACCCAACCTGAAAAAGGCAGAAGGCTTTTTTTAGACGAAGAGGATAATGAGGTAAGGAAATGAATCGCAATAAAAAGTGAAACTCAAATATAATGAAGCAAATAATCAGTCCTAATAAGCAATTCCAAACATCCTTAATTCTGTAGATTATTAGAACCCTAAAATTTAATTGAAACCGTAAAAAATTAATTTCATAAGAACTCTGATCTCACTCCCAATCCCAAACACCCCTAATTTCATAAGAACCCTAAAATTTAATCGAAACTCTAAATCTTATGAACCATTTCAGCAAAATCCCTAAATTAACACGAAACCCTAATTCTCATGAACCACATATAACAAATATAACAAAAATCCCAAATTAAAAAAATTAAAAAAGTAAACGCTAATTTGATTCAATCGGAAGCAAAATTAAAAGGAATAATGACTTTAGAACAAATAAATTAAGAAGATACCTTCGATGATGATGTCGAACCCGGTGAGGTTTTTCGATGGATTAGATAACCGGATTTGTGTGTGTTTCTGTGTGTTTGTGTTTGTTTCTGTGTGTTTGTGGGTGAGGGAGAGTGTTTGTGGGAGCGACCGGCTAAAGAAGGTAACCGGTTATTGTTTTATTATTTTAATTTTTTTACTGTACATTTTGCTGTACACTCACTTACAAAACACTGTAGCAAGTACTATAGTATTTTTGGGGAGAAGTTTAGGGGAGCAAATTTTGATAAATGTTATATTTATAAAGGGTAAATTGCAAAAATGGTCCTTAATGTTCCACGAAATTGCAAAAACGGGACCGAGACAAAAAGTAGCACAAAAAAGACACCAACGTTCTACTTTTTTGCAAAATCGCCACTGAGAGGCCTTTTCCGTTAACTTCCGTTAGTTTTCCTCTTTAAGTGCAGTGAAATGACTAATATACCCTCGTCTTCTTCCTCATTTGAATTTCTTTTTAATATCAAGAACATCAAACACAAAAACCCAGAAAAGAAAGTCAAAACCCAGATCCAACAATATAAAATCAAGAACAAAAACCTACACATTCAAATCAAAACCCATTAGATCACCAAAATATATCTGTAGTACAATCTCAATTTGAGGATGCAACTGGTGAAGTTAATTATGCAATTATTGGAGTTTAAATATTAATCTTAATCAATAAAAGAAGCCCTCAGTTTACTTGTATAAGTTACTTATATCTTATATCAACCAAACCATGTTAAATGGTGAAGAGTGGACATAGTATTAATAGAGAAAAAATGAAAAATCTTGCAGTAACAATGTTCACTGATGAGCCGTTCAATGAAAAAAAATGTTTACTGATGGACTTCGTTAGGTAATTTGATTAAAGTTGTATAGAAGTGATGTAGTTGTTATAAATATGATTAGATAAGAATGTGACAGATAATTTATGTTGTTCAAGTATGTGATCAAAAATTCGTATAACTAGAATAATGGAGTTATCTGTTTTGCCAAGGTATGGTAAAGATTGGCCTTTCGAGTTGTTTAAGTAGAATTATGTGGAGAATTGACATATGAATGTTCTGGCTGAATTTGGGTTTCCCCCTTTTTTAAAAATGCGGAATAATATGCAAGGCACAGGCTGATTGAGCTTTGTTTGGTTCTGTAGCTAGCATAAAATGGCAGACTCAGAAGACATCCAGCCACTTGTGTGCGATAATGGAACTGGAATGGTTAAGGTGATCATTTTAGCATCTCTCTTTCCACATGCGCTCAGATACACGGTCACCTGCACATTATGCACAGTTAGAGTTGGACGCTTTTTAATGGTAGTCTAACCAAGTATATTTATTGTAACAGGCTGGTTTTGCTGGAGATGATGCTCCAAGGGCTGTGTTCCCAAGTATTGTAGGCCGACCACGTCACACTGGTGTGATGGTTGGAATGGGCCAAAAAGATGCCTATGTTGGAGACGAAGCTCAGTCCAAGAGAGGTATATTGACTTTAAAATCCTCAAATTGAGATTGTACTACAGATATATTTTGGTGATCTAATGGGTTTTGATTTGAATGTGTGGGTTTTTGTTCTTGATTTTATATTGTTGGATCTGGGTTTTGACTTTCTTTTCTGGGTTTTTGTGTTTGATGTTCTTGATATTAAAAAGAAATTCAAATGGGGAAGAAGACGAGGGTATATTAGTCATTTCACTGCACTTAAAGAATAAAACTAACGGAAGTTAACGGAAAAGGCCTCTCAGTGGCGATTTTGCAAAAATGTGGAACGTTGGTGTCTTTTTTGCGCTACTTTTTGTCTCGGTCCCGTTTTTGCAATTTCGTGAAACGTTAAGGACCATTTTTGCAATTTACCCATTTATAAATGTAGCTATGTAAATATTGAAGTTGAGTTGACGATGATAATTTTACCACTACTTAGGTTGAAGTTTGATTAATTATTCAATTTGACTATTCCAACCATATAATCTTTCCATTCCAAGTTTCCAACCACAAACCCAATAAGTAAAGTCTTCTGTTCTTGTTCTCTCCTCTCTCTTACAAAAACCAAAACATCATGTGAAAACAAAACACCACAAAACAACAATGATACCCTTAATAACAATCCTAACAATCTTAACAACAACAACCTTAGCAGCATCCGAGACCATCTTCCCAAACCAATCTTTGTCAGCTGCCAACACATCCATCACATGGACCTCACCAAACAACACATTCTCATTCACCTTCATTTCCTTAAACACAAATCCAAACTCATACTCAGCAGCCATTACATACCAAAACAATATACCAATATGGAGGACCCCACCTGCTGACACCTCAGCAACCTTAACTTTCCAACCAGATGGTAACCTCGTACTAGTCAATGGCTCATCCAACAACATAGTATGGGAGTCAAGGACACGTGGCACATCAGCTTCACTAGATGATACAGGTAACTTTGTTATAAGAAATGGTACTAGGAACATATGGTCTACTTTTGATAACCCTACTGATACTTTAGTGCCTGGTCAGAATTTTAGTACTAGTAATGTGTTGCGAAATGGGTTGTATTCGTTTCGGTTAGTGAATTCGGGTAATATGACTTTGTTTTGGAATGATTCTATTGTGTATTGGACTTTAGGGTTGAATGCTAGTGTTAGTACTAATTTGACTAGTCCTAGTTTAGGCTTGCAATCTATTGGTATATTGGCATTGTCTGATCCCGTGTTGCCAACTAGCGTTATTATGGCGTATAGTAGTGACTATGCTGAAGGTCCGGATATTTTCCGGTTTGCGAAGCTGGATGATGATGGCAATTTAAGGATTTATAGTAGTAGTGGTGGTGGTGGTGGGAGTGAAAATGTGAGATGGGCGGCGGTTAGTGATCAATGTCAAGTGTTTGGGTATTGTGGGAATTTAGGGATTTGTAGCTATAACGGGTCGGATCCAGTGTGCGGGTGTCCATCTAGGAATTTTGACCTTGTTGATCCAGCAGATGGGAGGAAAGGGTGTAAGAGGAAAGTTGAGATTGAGAATTGTCCCGGGAGTGCGACGATGTTGGAGTTGGATAATGCGAGGTTTTTGACTTATGCGCCGGAGTTGTCTTCGCAAGTGTTTTTTATTGGGATTTCGGCTTGTAGGTTGAATTGTCTTGTGAGTAGTTCGTGTATTGCGTCTACATCGTTGTCGGATGGGACAGGACTGTGTTATTTGAAGGTTCCGAGCTTTGTTAGTGGGTATCAGTCGCCTGCGCTTCCGAGTACTTCTTATCTTAAAGTTTGTGGACCCGTGTCACCAAATCCGTCGGCGGCTTCTTCTGATAAGGGTAGGCGATGGAAGCTAAAGCCGTGGATAGTGGTGGTCGTGGTTGTGGGAACACTTTTAGGTTTGGTTATCGCTGAACTTGGGTTATGGTATTGGTGTTGTAGAAATAGTCCAAAACTCGGTGTTTTATCGGCTCAATATGCACTTCTTGAGTATGCATCTGGTGCACCAGTTCAGTTTTCGTACAAGGATCTCCAACGGGCCACAAAAGGGTTCAAGGAGAAGCTTGGAGCTGGTGGTTTTGGTGCAGTTTATAAAGGGGTTTTGGCCAACCGAACCACGGTTGCGGTTAAACAACTTGAAGGAATTGAGCAAGGTGAGAAGCAGTTTCGGATGGAAGTTGCAACGATTAGTAGTACCCATCATTTGAATCTCGTGAGACTAATTGGATTTTGCTCAGAGGGTCGTCACCCGGCTTTTAGTCTACGAGTTTATGAAAAACAGTTCTCTTGATAATTTTTTGTTCACTCCGGAAGAACAATTACAATCGGGTAAGTTGTTGAATTGGGAATGCAGATTCAATATCGCTTTAGGAACTGCCAAAGGGATTACATACCTCCATGAGGAATGTCGAGATTGTATTGTCCATTGTGACATAAAACCCGAGAACATTCTTTTAGACGAGAATTACAATGCCAAAGTTTCGGATTTCGGGCTTGCAAAATTAGTAAACCCAAAAGACCATCGGTACCGAACGTTAACGAGTGTGAGAGGGACTCGAGGGTACTTGGCACCAGAATGGCTTGCGAACCTACCGATCACATCCAAATCAGATGTTTATAGTTACGGGATGGTTTTGTTAGAGATAGTATGTGGAAGACGCAACTTTGAAGTTTCTGAACAAACCAACCGCAAAAAGTTTTCTGTTTGGGCATACGAAGAGTTTGACAAGGGAAACGTGGAAGCAATCATCGATACCAAGATTCTAAACCACGAACAAGTGGACATGGATCAGGTTCGACGAGTGGTTGAAGTAAGCTTTTGGTGCATTCAAGAACAACCGTCACAGAGACCGATGATGGGAAAAGTTGTTCAGATGTTGGAAGGTGTCACCGAGATCGATAAGCCACCAGCTCCAAAGGTTGGGACCGCCATAGAAGGGTCGTCAGTCGCTGGGACCAGCGTGAACATGAGTAGTAGTGTCTCTACTTTTGCACCGTCAATGCAGCCACCTTCATCGTCCTCGTCACTTCAAACTCCAAAAGGTTCATCATTTGCTTCGGCTATGAATGTGGAGAGGGTGTCTTCGTCGCTGCTGCACTCGGTTACTATGTGAAAGTGGCTCCTTTTTTCAGTTTGTAATAGCATAACAAAATGCATATAATGTAATGTTTAAAATTGAAACGTGTGTATGTATTTCGTGAACTGGTGGTATATAGAGAGGTGTAAGTAGCAAATTTAGATACTGGTATTGTTGTAACCTATATGTGAAAATTTGAATGGCATGCTCAACTTAAATAAAATGCAATCCCTGTTAAATTTGCTTCATCAAAACTCGAGATCATGTCGTGCAGGAACATGATCAAAACTGAAAAGTAGAAAAACTAATGCAACAGAGAACTAAACCGATATAACCAAATAAACCAATTAGTAGCGTTTCAAAGGGTCAAAAAGTGTTTTAACTCCAGGATGCATAAGGTGTTTTCAAAATACTTGGCCAAACAACCCCTCAGAAAATCCTTGCCATTACACGTTTACAAGATATATATCCTCTAGCCTCTAACAGCCACAATGGATTATAAAGAAGCTAATCGAGCAACATTTTACATTATTCTGGTACAATTTTCTTCCCTGTATATAGACAATAGTAAACAACATACATGGATTATTGCTAATTGCACATACATGTTGGTACATTATTTGCCATTCTCAAGCTCCTCCCAAACTGTTGGCCCCTGGGAAGAGATCCTCGTGATCGAATGACTCTCTATCGGCATCTTTAGAAGTCAACATGTTAACCTGCGCAGCCGAACATGTGAAGTCAATGCTCTTATATGATATAACAAAAAAATATAGTTTTGGGGGGAAAGTCAACCTTGACAATTTCTGGGCTTGAGCTTGGAGACGAGTAGGCTGCTAATACACTCAAGTTAAAATCCTGAAGAAATATATAAGTGTGAGTAAGCAAAGACAAGAAACATTAAACAGAATATTTCTGCCCGATTAGCCGCAAAGATTGCTACAATGTGATCACAGCATTAAATTCAATGTGAGCGAATTGATGGTATGTGATCTAGACAACAACTTCTATCTGTGCAGGTGTCACTTGACTCAATTTTGATTCATTATTATAAATATGTTGATGTGAGTTGTCGTTTATCTCAAACGGGTCAAAAAAATCAGCTAAAAAGGAGAAGCGTTAAAAGTTGCTGAAAGTCGAAGCGTTAATGCACACAATCTCCAAAACTCGTTTAACTTGACGATTTTGATTATGACTGTAATAACATTTTTTATGTAATTATACTTCGTCATCAACTATTTAGGGATAATGTATGTAAGAGCCATCCAATATAAAAAAATTCTCATTAGGGCGACCAAAATAACAAAACCACCTTTATAGGCCACCCAAGTTGTATCTCGTTTCATGTATACCAATTGCAGCCAAAAGAACAAAATTCCCATATAAATATTGACCAGACATATTTGTATAAGAATCTTCTTCATCTAGCATGTTTATGCAGACATCTGGTATTAATTGGAAAACTTGCATACTTGGTTGGCCTATAAAGTAGTTTCAATATTTAGGTGGTGTCAATGAAAACAGTAGAACACTAGCGTAGCCTCCACGTACATTATCCCAATTGTGTATCAAAAAAATAAAGAATGGATAAAATAGTGTTTCAGGGGAACCCTAACACAGCTCAGCGCATTTCGGCCCATACTGATAAAAAAACCATTTTGATTCATTACCCGACCCACCCATGTTGCAACCTACAATCGTGTCAGTGTACAATTATGTCAAACGCGAATTTACAGGACCATGAGTACAGGTGCATATGCAGAACTATATAAAGTTCAGGGTAGGTGTCGCAATTGCTACCCCAAGGTCATAAATTTGAGAACATTCGCTTCAATTGCAAATACATACTTGCTCAATTCTGACAGATCAGCTTACCAAAAGATCATAAGAACTTACAGCTAATAAATCAGGACATTTGTTTGAACTGGACTTGTAATTTAGGCAATCTATAATTTTTATTAGCTTTCCCCATAGGTGGAATTTCAACTTATTAATATGAAAACGGGACAAGTTGTTTTTTACCCATTTACATGGAAATGGGTAAAACATAGAGTTGATACCAAAGGTTTTCTAACGTGTATCTAACCTCAACGATGTCCAGTGTCTGCAATGTTCTAATAAGAAAAGTCTGATCATACAGAGTCCTAACGCGTCAAAAGTCGCCTACCATGTAGGCAATATAAGGTTAACCATACTATGGTGTTGGTGGATCAACCAAACCCGACCTGTTTTGACCTGCACAGAAATATTACCCATGCTGACCCTAAGCCATTAACTACCCTGCCCATTTTTCCACCTCCGTTAATGTCGACTCTGTAAAAGTGGATAAATCAACACTGGTGATTGTGTTGCTAATCAGGACTCGACAAACAACATTTATAGTGACCATGTTGTACAGTTGTACTACACTAAAATTATTTCTCAATGGGTAGTGTTTTTTAGCAACCCTGTGTCATAATGTACTACACCATGCTAAACGTTCAAATTTTAACGTTACATGTGAGATAACTAAGGCTAACATATCACACAACTCAAATTGTATGAACATTGAGTAACTCAAATTCACACAGCCATTTAAACAATGGATATTATAATACTAGATGGCAAAAAGTTGAGACGAGCACTAGAAGAAAATAAACGGTTTTGCGATCAGTTAAAGCCAGCAGTTACTACACTAATGCTTCAGTCAGCCATCAACTTGTTGTTCGTTTGAATATGCTAATGAGCCAATAGTATTTACAGGTCTAAGCATAGGTTTTAATAGAACAGGCATGGTATAACTCACATGCACAAACTTGCGAAGAAGATTAAAAGGTAGAGAATTTAGAAGAAAAAGAGAAAACTCACTCTAAATGGATCCCCCCTCAAAGACTGCACAAACATAGAGGACCCACGAGTTTTTCCCTGCATACCACAAGCCAGCCAAACATTAAAAGTTATAATAACTACCAACATACAAATAAAACTGCTCAAAGCTTCAAAAAATGTATGCGGGTAGTAGCCTTTTCGGCATCTTACCTCTAATGAAATATCTCTGAGGCGTCTTCCTGTTTGAGCACAGCAAATTCGTACTACATGCTCATCACAACTTCCACTAAGTATGTAGTCCTTTCCATTCATGTAATATGAGCGAGTATAATTCTGAGAGCTTCCAGTTGGAGCTATTCCAAAGTCCAGGTGAAGCCTCCCGTCAACAGCCAGTAGTTGTTTAACCTAAGATAAGTATATACACGTTAAATATGAATGTCAAATTATAGAATTTATTTCATAAATTGTAACTATACCTCGTTGTCAACAGCAGATGCAAGAAGATATTGATCGTCAGGAGAAAAACAAACCATTACATTTCCTCGACCACTAGACGTTGTGTAACATGGATGAACTGGCTTTTGTCTTAAATCCCACAATTTGACATCATGATCAAATGATGAAGTGGCAAATATAGATGGGGAATGGTTTGCAAATTTAACAACATTAATGTGCTCCCGATGCATGTCTGTGAACACCTGCAGGCGTTTGCCAGTGTTGATGTCATATAACGCAACATGCTTTGAGTACCCACTAGCAAGAAACAGTTCATCCAATGAGTTGACATGCACAGAAGTCAACTGGTCAAACTCATCAAAAGAAACACAAGCACCATGTGGGTAAACACCCTCATCCGTTGAAGGAATTTGCTGAATGTCATACAGTTTCAGCAAACCATTGTCGGACCCAGAGATAAGCTGAGATATCCATGAAAAGGTAAGATATAAAATTGTTAAATTCTACCACTTAATAGTTCCCAAAAACATATACATAACAGATTTACATTCAAAGAATATTAAGGGGATGTTTGGCATTGCGTTTTAAACATAATTATCTGATAATTCTGTCTCCAAGTAGCAGATAATCAATTTCTAGTATAAAGGGGTCAAAAATAAGTGAAGGAGTGCCCGCAACAGAGCTGATTCTATTTATAGGGGTCATTTTAAATGCAAGTTATAAATAATCAGAATTTTTCCAAGACTAACTGTGGATAATCTGATGACCACATTTTCAAACTGCAGAGGCGCATACAAACATCAACTCATGTCACACAACTAACGTTGAAACGCAAAGCCAAACACCCCTTAAGGTCTAAATTTTGACGCATAAGATGTTAGGGATATACCTTAGAGGGATACTTCTTGAGCCAACATAGTCCTAGAACAATATTCATTGCTCCATGTGACGGGATGTAGCGTACAATCTTTTCACTCTCGTGATTAACAACAACAACTTCACCATCCACAGTTCCAATAACCATGAGATTTGGATTGGTAGGATGATACTCAAATTGCCGTGGACGAAATTTTCTACCATCGTCTCTCCGCATGCTACTGTTGGATGTTATAGAAAGTGGATGCAAAGAGGGCAATACCGCAGACCCAACTTTAGAAGCAGCAAGTGACCTTGAATAAAAATTGTGTGACTTAGTTTTAAACTCACGGCTCTTCAGGATACTAGCAATGCTCTCTTTATTCCTTCTTTTATATGGTAGATGCTCAAAGTTATCCGCATAGATAATAGCTGCACGATCTTTATCAGCCTTTCTAATTGGCTGATTATCGAGGATTCTCAGATTGGGAAAGGAAGCTATCAGGTATTCTCTATAATGTTTCTCATAACATATTGGTGAAGGGTGATAAGAACGATGCTTTTTTCGAGGAACACGAACAGGTAATAAGGATGGACTTATCAACTCTTCTGCATCTTCTGACCCCCAAGGAAACATCTGATGTATTATAGAATAATGTTACTATTGTAAAGTAAAATATAAGAAGTGTACATAGCACAAAAACGTACCCAACTTCCCTCAAATTACTATAATGTGCAAGTAGTAACCTAGTATTTTCTCACTCATGAAAGGGTACAAGCTTTCAGGATGTTTGTATTTAAAATAAGGAGCTTCAAATTTTTGCATTTTGGCTAACCACTTCATATATTTTATGGTTCTAGGTGACCAACCTTTAAAATATTCTATTTTGGGAAAAAGGGTGTTGCCGAAAACGGTCATCTCTACATCTATGTCCTCCAATAGATATATTCTCTTCTCTAAATTTTTTTCATCTCAACATCTATTCCCAAAAAGAATTATATGAACTAGTTTTGTTTATCTATAAACTACTTTAATTTGAATAATCTTATTGATAAAAACTATTATACCAACTTAATTGATCTTTACAGTGCTAATGGATTAAAAATAAATTAAGACTGAGCTAAACTGATAAATTAGTTTTTTGGAGGCGTGAATAGTGTTCCTCCAAAACTCAATGTGGAATAACGGCAGCCACCATTTAAGAAGGCCTTAGTCAAGTCAAGTTGATCAGTTACCCAAAATTATTAAAAACTTAAAAGTATGCTACCCAGAATTGAAATTAAAACAAGTTGCTTACTTTTACCTTTTAATGAAATAAGCTCTAATAGAAAACAAAAAACGTCACAATTTTTGGCCAAAATAATATTTACCTCATTAGGAAGATCAACCAATCCGTTCCAAAGACTAGATCCATGAGTAAAATCTTCCAACATATTGATGGCGGGATGAGTAAATGAAAAGTCTACTTCACTATCCGTCGAATCATCAGATTCACTTACAATTTCACGATTTTGATGATAAGTACCTACCGGAAACACATTCATAATTTCATCTTCCGCATTGGAAAACAGATCCGAGCGTTCTTCTGCATTTAAGGATGGTTCTGTATTTTCACTGGTTCCCTCATCTGCTATTGCACCAAAAGATCGAGGACACGCTCTCGTGTCTTCACAGCATAAGCAGCTCTGGAAACGGAGTTCAACCAAAGATTGGATTTTCCCAAGTGATACATTTGTAGTCCATAGATTGGATATTCTAGTCTCACACAAGGATAAGGACTTTAAACACGGCATACAGGCAAAGCAATCTTTCCCAAAACTTGTTAGTGATGCACTAAAATCAAGATTGAGCGTATGCATCTGCATAAACTTCCCGGTCATATTGACCTTCCGGAAGTGTGAAAACTTTAGGTTTAAAACTTGACATGCCAAACCTCCTAATGAGAGTCCCCTAGAAGAATAAGTCATAAGTAAGTCGTCAAGTAAATTGTAAATTCTAAGTAAGGTGCAAATAAACAGCGTAACTAGACTTTTAAAGCATTCATGCAGCTAAGCACGCGATAGTCAGGGGTGTTTGAAGTTGCGTTTCGGAACTGATGATTAATGCAATTTGAAGCTGCTATTAGTTTTACTTATTTGGATAGACAGATCCTGTTTCTAATTATCTAAAGGAACGACAAAATTAATTACTTACCCCTCTTAAAGCCTAAGCGAGACTTATTTCCCCATTTTACAAAACCATCTTTACCTTTTTCAAAAAAAATTGTCATTTTTGGTCATTTTGTCGAATAATTTCTTAAATAATTGGAAGTTATTAAACACTCCGACAACTAAGTAGCTGATTATTAAAACTTCCAACAAAAGAAGCACCATGCAAACACTAATTTCTACTGCCCGCTTTAATGCTGCTGATGCTAGTTATTCAATACCACATGACCACTTTCTCAACACAAAACGTCCCCCCTCTTCTGTCTCCTAAATGTACGTAAAACTAAGGATAAAATAACAAAACATGATAATTTAAGTAAGAAAATGCGGGACATACAATAAGAAATCCTTGCCAAATATCCTGTCCTGGAGATCCACAACTCGTAGTTTTTGAGATACCGATTGCAATAACATCAAAACAGAATCCACGTCCAATGTGCATAAAGACTTTTGAAGTACGTCAACTACATCTATCTCTGAGATATCAATTTGAACAAACACGTTGTAAAGTGGATGGAAGTCAGCGGGTTTAATGTCATCCAAGAATATCGCAAAGCTAGACTCTTCATTATTTGACTTCTGAACTTGCGCCTGTATCATAAAAGCATAAAACGCAACATATCAAACAGACAGTTTTAACGCTATTTTATCATAACGAAAACAACCCACCAACAAGGTGGCCTGGTGTTAGGTCCTCACAAGGGGTCTCAGGTTCAAAACTCACTAAGTAGAGACATCTTGGGGGTGGCCATGGAAAGGGTCGGAAACGGTCACACAGGGATATATCCCGGTTAGGCCTAAACATGCAAAATCTCATCTTTTTTTTTTTTTTTTTTTTTTTTTTTTTTTTTTTTTTTTTTTTCTTTTTCGTTTAATCATAATGAAAACACCACCAAGGAAGAAAAGATGCATTTTGGGGACGTTAATGTACATAATATAATATACTTCTCGGAATAGGGAAAAACATCATAACAAAAACACCAACAAGGAAGAAAAGAAAGTTATCGAGGACGTTGATGTACTAGTATTGTATGGTCTTTTACAACTACTAGTTTAATTAGAGACGGGAGAGACAATGAAGCAATATACCTTAGAAAAAGCGGACAAAACAGCTTTAAGAGGTACGGCATTCCATTCATTGCAAGAATCAATATACCTACAAAGAAGAGCAAACTAAATAAGCAAACAATTTATTTAACCAACGGAGTACTTCGGAAACAACCTTGAACATTCAAGTTTCCTAATAATACAATCTATGTTTTGATTATAAAACAAATGGCATATCGCATAAAAAGGCTCTATACCGTTTATTTTTCTGAAACTAAAGTATTGAAATGTATTTTTGACATTTCTTTTAGCCGGAATAACTTTTAAATAGCGGGCTTATGGCTTATTTGGTTTTGAGCTTATGTTTCATAATCTCACTTTTCGTGGCTTATTTTGAAACTTTTCGGCTTTTATAAAAGCCGAAAAGTTTCAAAATAAGCCACAAAAATTGAAACAAACACCCCGCTCACATTAATTAACCATTTCAGGGTTTGAAAAGTCGAGAAAACCTTACATTACATAAATAATACATACCTTAAATTAAAATTGGTCTAAAAAATGTTAAAAACAACAAAGATTGAGAAATTAAAATCCAATGAATAGCAAAATGTAACAGATACCTATCTTTTAGGGTTTGGATATCGATTGACATCATGATGATGAAACGACGCCGTTTTTTTTTTTTTTTTTTTTATTTGATCATCAGCAGCAGCAGAATAGGTATTCAATTTTACGCCTAAAAATTTCTGACACCTTTTTTTTTTAATTGTAATTATATAAAAAATTTGTCACCAGCCTTCCTTTTTTTTCCAGTTTTCCTTCATGTTAGTAAAAAACAATTTCTGATGATGAATTACGGTTGAATAATGGGGTGTTGGACATATCAAAACCAGACCGGATCTAAACTGGACCGAACCGGACTGAGTTCGGTTGTGCATATGACCGAACCGGACCAGACAAAGAACAAAAGTGAAGAAAAGGGTGGAGATTCAGTCCGATTTGGTTCGGTTCATATCGTTGGTAAGTGAGTCGGTTCGGACCGTTAAAGCAAAGATAAGTTATAAGAGATTTTGCAAAAATAATATTATATAATATATTAAAAGCAAATGCTATTTTTTTAAATAGTCTTGTTTTTCAAGTTCTCGCTCTATTTTCATCTGCAGCTTATTAAAAGTGGTAATGAGTTGAGTCGAGTCTGAGTCGAGTTCAAGTCGACTAGAACTCATTTACAAATGAGTTTTAAATTAGGTCTGAATTCATAATTGGGTTCGTTTTAAGCTTTCACTAGTGGTTTGACTTGTTTACACCTCTAAGCATATAGGTATAGGGAAAAGCCAAAAAAATCGAGAGTTTGGATAAGATTATAAGATTGAGTTTGCAAGCTTGTTTAGCGGAGATTAAGCTTGTTTAAGTGTTTGATACTCCTTCTTTTGGCTTATTTTGAAGAGAGTGGCTAAATTGGTTGTTTTACAAATATAATGCAAACATAGTTCAAGGGTTTCGATGTTTTATGATACTATAGGTTTTGAATTTAATCAACCTTAGACAATACTTTAGACAAAATTCACCAATATAAAAAGGTTTTGAGATTAGTCACATGTTTTTTGAAATGTTTGACACTCGGAGCGTTAGGTATCACAGCGGGACACCTTGAGGAATCCAACGTGGCCACCAATTCAATGACACTGGAATCCCGCCGTGACACTGGAAGAGCACGCCGAAAGCAAATCCGCCAAATACTCGGCGAGGTAAACGACATTTTTCTTTTTCTTTTTGTGTTGTTGTTGTTATTATTATTATTATTATTATTATTATTATTATTATTATTATTTGTGAGTGTTGTGTTTTAATTGGATATAGTGGGCCTAAATGAAGGAAATTGACATGTTGTGAGTAGGGCTGAGCATATGGGACCGAAAACCGAACTGAGCCGAACCGGACCAAACCGACCGTATTCGGTAAGGTTTCGGTTCTATATACTAACGGTTTTCGGTTTCAGTTCGGTTTGACCCAAAACCGAGAAAAACACACATAAACCATACAAACCGAATCGACACAAAACCGAACCGACCATATTTGGTTCGGTTTCAGTTCTATATACTAATGGTTTTTTTCGGTTCGGTTCGTTTTCATCGTTCGGTTTGGTTTTGGATCGATGCTTAGTCTGAGTGAATGGTGTTTTCAAGTGTGAGTGTTGAAAATGAAAATAGTAATGTGGCGTTGTGTGAAACCCAAATGGCATGTTGTGATACCTTACCCTGTCATTATAGCAAAACTATATTTTTCTTATTAATTTCTCAAATATTGAGATGGACACATCTTTTTACCCTCCTCTTACCACAACAAATGTATTAGACGCTCGTTAAAATGTTTAGTGATTTTAGCTTATAACATATATTTTAATTTCATCTTGGATCACTTTTTTGTTCTACAAAATAAATAACATTTTAAACTATCAAAAATTCTCTTTTAACCCTTTTCGAAATTTATAACATACCAAACGCACCCTTAGTAAACTAGCTTATTACCACAAACACCATTGGAACCCCACCCTTTGTAATCTTAATCATCTTCTTTACCATGAATGGCTTTTAATAACTTAACCCATAACATCTCCGACTGAGTAACGAACCTCCAACGCCATTTTTGTAATAATGCAAGATTAAATGCTTTTATGCTTCCAACCCATAAACCACCTTTTTCAAAAGATGCCAAAAATGTTTTCCCATTTGATCCAAGACATTTTTCTCAACTTTTGGTCCCCACCCCAGAAAAAATGTGTTCGTAATCTTTTTATCTCATGTAGAACTGTTTTTGGGCATTTAAAATCCGACATATAATAAATACCTACGCTTCCCAAAACTGCCTTTATCAGCGTTAACCTACCACCAATGGATAATAAATTTGCCTTCCATGTCGGTTATCTATCTTTAAATTTATCGATCACCTCTTGCCAATTAAGTGTGTAGTTCATACTCGAACCTATCGGAAGGCCTAAATATGTAAAAGGTAAAGTACTCGGGTAACAACCTGTTAGCCGCGACATAGCTTCAATCTCCTCCCCATATACATTAGATTTCTAGATGTTAATCTTAAGATCCGAGACTTAATAGAATTCGTCAAGCAGCCGAATAATATTAACCATTTCACTATGGTTCCATTTCTTAAGCATGACCATATCATCAGCATAGAAGAAATGAGATAAGCGCATATTTGAAGCACCTATATTTACACCACTTATTAACTGTTGATGACCCGCATCTTCTATAGCTATGTGAAGACCCTCTATGATAAGAATGAAAAGAAAATGAGATATCGGGTCTCCCTGTCGAAGCCCACACTTTAAGGAAAATTCAGTCGTTGGACTTCCATCAACCAAAATAGAAGTATGAGCCGAATGTAAACATTCTCAAATCCACCCTCTCCATTTACATATAAATCCAAATTGATTTAAAACTTGATCCAAATATTTCCAACTAACTGCATCGTAGGCTTTTTCAAAGTCAACTTTAAAAACCATAAGCTTTCTTTTCTTTTTTTTGTAACAATCCATAATTTCAATTAACATCAATGGACCTTCAAATTTGATGCTCCGAAATGAAAGTCGATTGCTCTAGACTTACTAACTTATGAACCACTTTTGCTAGACGATTTGCTAAAATTTTAGCAACAATTTTATACTAAAGTTCGATTAATGAAATTGGCCAAAAATCAGTAATAAGAACGGGATTAGGAACCTTTGAAATGAGAGTAATGAATGTCGAGTTTGCTCTGAGTTGCATTCTACTTGTTGCAAATAAATCCATTATGAACATCTCGACATCATGTTTTAGCAACTCCAAGAATTTATTCAGGAATAAGAATGAGAATCTATCCGGGCCTGGGGCCTTCTCACTCCCACAATCCCAAACCGCCTCTCTAATCTCATCAAGAGAAACCTGATCTTCAAGAGTGATTCTTTCTGATGAAGATAGAGACATAAAAGCAGAAAGACAACCAAATTAACAGGAGCATTTTGAGCTTTAAATTTGTCTTGATAGAATTCAAGAAACGCAAACTTTACTTGCTGTGGATCTGAGACCCAAACACCATTTATTAAAATCCCTTGAACAGATTGATTTCTCCTTCTTTTATTGATCATCCATGAAATAGTTTCGTGTTTTCATCGCCTTCAACCTCCCAAGAAATTATAGCTTTTTAAGCTAAGTCCATAGAGTCGAATCTATCTATATCATCAACTTCTCGAATTAACTTAACCTGGTCTTCTCTTTCTGTTTCTGTAGCAAATCCTGATTAAATTTTTATTTCCAAATCATGTAACAAAGTAACAACTTCTTGCTTATAATACCGATCCATATTTCTCTTATCTCTCGACCATGCTTTTATTTTTTGCTTTAGAAACTTCAATTTATCATGAAATATGTCTATATTCTATTGAGCACGCTCTTGATATGCCTGATTAAGCATCACTTCAAAACCTTGTCTTTGTGTCCAAGAATGAAAGAATTTAAATGGGATTGGACCATAATCGATCTTAAGGGAGTGTAACAAGATAGGATTATGATACGACCAAAGACGATCTAGAACAGTTGCTTTCAAATCTGGGACATTTCCGATGACAGAATCTGATAAGATGAATCCGTCCAACTTGTCATTTTTTATCCCGCTTTGTTCATCCATGTAAATGGGCTAAACCCCCCCCCCCCCCCCCACACACACACAGACATCTCAACTAAACCAGAATCATGAATGAATTCGTAAAACACTTGAGCTTCCCTTCTTGAAAAATGCGACCCGAATCTTTCATTTTCATCCCAAACTTTGTTTAGGTCCCCAAACATAACATATTTACCATTGTGATTACGAATGAACTGAAGTAAATACTGCCATAGAACTTGTTTAGTTGAAGGCTCTTGAGGACCGCAAATATTCACCAAATACAAATTATCATCCACATTTAACCATCTACCTCGAACAATTATAAAATTATTGTCACACCAAATATTTTGTTCCACAAAAACTGATGTGTAGAAAACTAGAAGGGGGGGGGGGTTAAATAGTTTTACGTCTTTTTCGTTTCAATAAAATTTTGCTTTCAAGTAATTAATGGTAGTTTGTAAAAACCCTTTGAAGCTAAAGTATAGATACAAGTTAATTCACATATGTCACATAAATACTTCTTATTTAAAGTGTTAAATAGAAATTATGATTTCATATATCTCACTTAAATATAAGTTTGTATTTATATATGTATATGTGTTTTAATAATTGTATATACTTTAATTTACTAATGTATAATTTATGTTTTGAATGGAACCTAGTTTGATCTTAATGTGAAATCAATATATGCACAACACACAAGCAATTGTAACTATGAATGATATGCAAGTAAGTTATAAATTAAAGAGTGAGAGATGGAAAGATCAAACCGAGAGACAAAGGATTTATAGTGGTTCGGCTACAAGGACACCTTCCTTGCCTTACTCCACTCCCCGAGTCACGTACTCGAGAGTTTTCTTCACTAGATCAAAAACCTCCTTTATGGCGGAGAAAACCTTACACACCAATTAGCACACCACAACGATATCACACCACAATCACAACTTCAACACAACTTCTTCACACCAATCTTCTTCACACCTAACTTCTACACACCAATCTTCTTCACACCTAACTTCTACACACCAATCTTCTACACTTCAAATATCTTCACAACTTTCTAGTTTGCTCCTAGCTTCTTCACAACTTAATACTTCCTAACTCTTTTTCTTCACGCCACTTGTTTCTTCACACCTTTACTACTAAGTCCTATCCACTACCCCAAGATATTTACTACTTCACAACTTCTAGGCTTCAAGGTCTTTTCAACTTCAAAGCTTCAACTTCTTCGTCCTCACAACTATCTCCACTTCAATGAACTACCACAACTTATTTCTTCTATCACTAATCCTATCCACCTCTACTTCTTCACTTCTATTACTACTTCACGCCTTCAATAGATCTAGATCCTATATCTAAATCTATCTAACCAATGTATACAATATGTTCACAAAGAAATAAAAGATATACAAGATGAACGAAACAAACAACTTAGATGGCAAGATGATACTAAGTTGTAATACTTCTAGTAGAAATATTCTTCTCTTTGCACTTGAGTGTTGAGGCTTGAATCAATTTGAAACAAAGATCAAAGTATGTAAGATCAAAGGATTTTAGAAGATGGAGAGGGATGTTTAGATCAGAAAGTTTTAGTGCAAAAAGGTGAGGAAAAAATCCAGGTTTAAAGTGGTATTTATAGGCAACAGATTCTGACAGAGGAGCGTGGCCGGTCCCCTTAAATCATGGCCGGCCCCCTTAAAATTAAGGGGACCGCCCTTTATAATTAAGGGGGCCGCCCAGCTGAAACGGCCAGAATCTTTGTCTTTTAGTGGGGAAAGTTTATTTGGTGAAAAACTAACTAATTTTGGTTAAAAATTTGAATTCATATATTTAGTATGAATAAAACATTTTTCTTTATTACCAAAAGTGTTTTTCAAAAATATATAATATGTTTATATAATTAAGTAAACTTTGTAATACTTAATTAAACTTTCCTTTGATCTTATAATGCTTTAATCACTATGTTTATTCATACCTTAAGTGATTAGATGGTGAAAGTGATTATTAACTACTAAATACTTGTTTACGTCATTATCTTTGATTTAATGTGTTTTCGTTTTGTGATCATCAAAACATAGAGATGTCGAAAGATATGAATAACGTTTTTAGTCGTTTATTTATATCAACAATCTCCCCCTTTTTGATGATTACAAAACCTAAACTCATTAAATCTAAAAATTAATTTTTAGACAAGTATTAAGTGAGTTTACATTCACTTCTCCCCCTTTTTGTAGAATCAAAAAGGTTTAAGCTAATAAGATAAAAACTCCCCCTTGATGTATGCTCCCCCTCGTTTGAGAGCACCAAGGGTTCGAGGAATGGAGTTCTTGAAAGAAAAATATTAGAAGTACAAGCATGACACAAGCAAACACATATAGCATAGTACTAACTAATAATGAGCATGGCAAAAGAGAATTAGAAACATATATTAAATCGTTCATTAAAAGAAAATGATTACGTCAACCCATAATCATTGTTACATAGGCTACAAAGATGAAATTCTAAGCTAAGTAGAATGTCCTAATGTGCCAACAAGAAGTGTCACCAAACTTTCTTGAATCCCAAAATGGTTGAGGAGATTTATTTGAAAATGAGAAACATAAGCATGTAAAATGCTTGATGTTTTAGTGGAGGTAAACATTTGGTTGCATGGATGTTGTTGGGTTTGGAGATGTGGAGCTTGTAAGTGGTGAAATTGAAGATGGGTTTGTTGATTGAGGGTTTTGATGTTGTTCAAGTGATGGTGTTTGTTGAGATCTAGTAAGAAGATACTCAATCCAAGTAAAGTGCTCATTCAATGCAACGGTTTGTTGTTGGAGGAAGATGCAACAAGGGCAATTGTTGACATGCTTCTCAAGTTGGTTTTTGTTATGTGGTGATGATGGTGAGCTTGATTGTGGTGGATCCAAATTGCGTTGAGCAAGATGTAATGCTAAAAGAGCACTAAGCTCATGTGCCTCTTTTAGCTCCTCAACGAACTTCAAGTGTTCAGAGGAAGGTGATGGTGGTGGAGCTTGATAGTTGTCTTGGGTGAAAGTTTGAACAAGCAACATGGGAGTGGCATGTGAAGTTGTAGGATGTGGTGGTGGTACTCTTGGTGGTGGAGACATGGTTGAGCTTGGATAGTCATGAAAACATGAAATGTGTGGGAGAGGTTCTTCATGAGTGGGTGATGTTTTTGTTGAATGAGCAACATGTGAAGTATTGATTGAGAGATTGGGATTGTTGTTTTGGGATTGAGCATGCTCATCATAAGAAGAGGCATGAATGAGGGAATGAGTGGGTGATAGGTTGTGAGATGAATCATTGTTGTGGTTTTGAGGTTTAGTAGTTGGTTGACTTGGAACAACATCACTTGAGTTATGACAAGAATCAAGTTTCCTCCTCCAAACGGGTTTGACGGAGATCCTTGCGGTTCTTGAAATCTTAGGTTTCTGGTTGTTGGGAGATGACATGTTTGGGTGTGATGGCATTAATGATGGGAAGAGGGTATTTATAGTGTGTGAGAGATGTGGTTTAGGAAGGTAAATTTTGAGGGATAACATGGGACAAAATATGTTTGTGAATTTTGGGAAGTATAGGCTGAGATGGTTCAAAAAGTGATAAAGAAAACAGTATCCCCGACCATCAGATGGCCGGTCCCCTTAATTAGGGACAGGTCCCCTTAATCATTAAGGGGGCCGCCTTATATAATTAAGGGGGCCGCCCATCTGGTGATTCCCAGAATGCCAGAAATGGATTTTTGGCAGAAAATTTTCAAAAAGGTTGTGTTTTTGGATTTGGATTCAAGTAAGTTTGACTCTTTGAGGCAATATAGGGCATACTATTCATGAATGTAGAGATTGATATAGGAATAATAGAAATAAGCAATAAATTTTTAATAATCATGCAATCTATTTATTTAACATTTAAGATATGCAATTAAGGAGGCAATAAAGTAAATAGTCTAAATAAGCAACTTATATGAAAATGATAACACTTAGCCTAGAGCAAACATGTTAATAATTGTTAACAAGTAACACATAGGTGGATATGATTATATGGACTTCAAGACTTGTTACAAACAAGATCCATATGGGCAAGTCATGATTCTCATGAAATGATTTGATTAAATTGTGAATGTCATTTCAAATAGGGGTGTATGACACATGTGAGAAGGTTAAATATGTTTTAAGCAAAACGTTTTTAGTTTTGTTCAACAATGTCTTGAAGTAACTTCAAGTGTGCATTACAATAACGAAGAAGAAAAATAAATTTAATCTTGTTTTTGATTAAAATAATGGTTATAAGGAAGTTTTAGTTAAGTAACGAAATACTTCTTTTCAAAAAGAGAGAAGTTTTAAACATAATGTTTTGACCATAATAATCAAGAAATTGCAAATGAAGGATTTGAAATGGAAGCTTGTCATTTTTAAGAAAATCAATTAAGCCCATTGTCACATATAATCATCTTTAATGACACCTAAAGATATTAAAGTGAAATGATAGATACTTATGATCTAAATGCAATGGGACAGGAAGAAGCAAGGTAAATAGTTCATGGATACAAGATAGACATATATATATATATATATATATATATATATATATATATATATATATATATATATATATATATATACATACATACAAAGAACATCATAATATCAAGTTGCAAGCAAGTATCAATAATAATGCATCTATTAAGGCAACTAGTAAGACATATAGCTTAAGTGGAATGGTTCTACTATAGATCATAGAAGATTTAAGAAAAATGATACTAGACTAAACAACAAGAAGGTTAATAATGCTAATATCATGTATGCATATATTAGTGTTAATAATCTAAGAGCATGGCAGCATATCAGTTAAATTTTATTCACACACTAATTAAAACATTCTAAAGTATAATATAACATTGACAAGTTTTAGAAAAGAAAAACTCATCTCAGGTCCAGCTTTTCAAAAAGGATGGGCATGACGGTGAAAGAAGAAATTTAGGAGGCTTCATCATGAAAAAGTAACCGATACACCATGATACCAATACTCCAAGAGTGAAGAACAAAATGCCGATACATGAATAAATCCGCAACATCGTCATAGGTGAAACATTTGTAGAAAGTGAAACAATATGATAGAGACCAATATCCGTCAAAGGTAATAATGCGAGATGAGTAGATTAACACGTAATAAGCTCTTCATTCGTAAATTACCTAAACAAGATAAACAGCTTGGTACCCAGATTCTCATGGGTCCTAGTTGGTTAGATGACAACATCCATTGCATTTGAATGCACATGATGTGGATGTCGTCGATAAGTACAAGAATTCATGAATAGTTTGTTTTAATTAACAAACAATGACTTTCTTGACTAGAATAAAAAGTAATTAATGTTAATAGTATTAGTTCTAAATTTACTCACTAGATTTAACAAATTTTATTTGTTTTAATGCATTTGTTGAAGGATCATTTACGATAAATCCTAACCCGGTTTTATCATAGAATGGCTTTTGAATGTCGAGAAGATATTTTAAAGATTTAGAGCTATTTTCGAATTTTGCCAATGTTTTTGCTTTTTCATTTTCCATTTTAATTTCATGTTTGTAGTCTCGACATTTTTTACATACAAGATCGATTTCAATATTACTTTTAAGTCTAGACATTTTATCTTCTAAAATGATTTCTTTTTCAAAGTTGTTTTCAGCGGATGTTGAAAATTCGTTCTTAAAAATAATTTTTGAGTCAATGTTACAATAATGTTTGCAGTTGTTTTTCATTTTTAAAAATTCTAATATAAATTGATCATAACAAAAATGTTCAGTTTTGAATTGTACCTTCTTTGTAGTTGTACATTCCTCACATGCTATACGGTGATCAATTTCATTTTCCATGTCGCTCCATGTTTTGTTTGTAGTTTCACTTGGATCTAGGAACATATAGTTCTTGCCATCAATACTTGTGTTCTCATTTGTTTGAATATTCTCATGAGCCGTATTATCATCGTCTTCTTTGCACTTGTTGCACCATGATTTATTCACGCTCTTTCTTTGGATTTGACTCATGTATTCTTCGTTGTATATACCTTCAATGATCACATTTGAACTAGTAGTACATGTATTTACATCAACTAAATATTTATTTACTAAATTTTCTAGATTAATTATTTCTTGTGCAATATCAAGTTTATTATCTTTGGTTTTACATTTCTCTTGGTGAATCTTTAAAAGACATTTTCAAATACCATTTGCCGTTTTACAATGAAATAATCTTTCATATTTAACTTTTGGTAGAGTTTTGAAAATAAGTAAGTTGGCTTTAGTGTTTTTATCAATATTAGTTTGAAGATTATTATATTGATTTTCAAATTCTATTTTGGTTGGTTTAAGATCACCAATTGAAATGATATGCCAAAGATCAAGATCTATTGATTTCACATAGTTTTCAAATTTGTTTTTCCATTCAAGAAAATGATCATTTTCAAATAAAGGTGGTTGTTGTGCAAATTTCCCATCTACATATTTTTCAACTTCCATTGATCGTTGCAAGTTTTAAAATACAATCTATTTTAAAAAATCTTGCTAGATGTGGCTCTTGATACCAATTGTAGAAAACTAGAAGGGGGGGGGGGGTTGAATAGTTTTACGCCTTTTTCGTTTCAATAAGATTTTGCTTTCAAGTAATTAATGGTAGTTTGTAAAAACCCTTTGAAGCTAAAGTATAGATACAAGTTAATTCACATATGTCACATAAATACTTCTTATTTAAAGTGTTAAATAGAAATTATGATTTCATATATCTCACTTAAATATAAGTTTGTATTTATATATGTATATGTGTTTTAATAATTGTATATACTTTAATTTACTAATGTATAATTTATGTTTTGAATGGAACCTAGTTTGATCTTAATGTGAAATCAATATATGCACAACACACAAGCAATTGTAACTATGAATGATATGCAAGTAAGTTATAAATCAAAGAGTGAGAGATGGAAAGATCAAACCGAGAGACAAAGGATTTATAGTGGTTCGGCTACAAGGACACCTTCCTTGCCCTACTCCACTCCCCGAGTCACCTACTCGAGAGTTTTCTTCACTAGATCAAAAACCTCCTTTATGGCGGAGAAAACCTTACACACCAATTAGCACACCACAACGATATCACACCATAATCACAACTTCTTCACACCAATCTTCTTCACACCTAACTTCTACACACCAATCTTCTTCACACCTAACTTCTACACACCAATCTTCTACACTTCAAATATCTTCACAACTTTCTACTTTGCTCCTAGCTTCTTCACAACTTAATACTTCCTAACTCTTTTTCTTCATGCCACTTGTTTCTTCACACCTTCACTACTAAGTCCTATCCACTACCCCAAGATATATACTACTTCACAACTTCTAGGCTTCAAGGTCTTTTCAACTTCAAAGCTTCAACTTCTTCGTCTTCACAACTATCTCCACTTCAATGAACTACCACAACTTATTTCTTCTATCACTAATCCTATCCACCTCTACTTCTTCACTTCTATTACTACTTTACGCCTTCAATAGATCTAGATCCTATATCTAAATCTATCTAACCAATGTATACAATATGTTCACAAAGAAATAAAAGATATACAAGATGAACTAAACAAACAACTTAGATGGCAAGATGATACTAAGTTGTAATACTTCTAGTAGAAGTATTCTTCTCTTTGCACTTGAGTGTTGAGGCTTGAATCACTTTGAAACAAAGATCAAAGTATATAAGATCAAAGGATTTTAGAAGATGGAGAGGGATGTTTAGATTAGAAATGTTGGGAATTATACTAACAGTTACCACGGCTAGTGAAGATGTTACAACTGCAGAAGATTGTACTTGCAGTGGAAACTCATTACCACTGCAAGAACAAATATTACCACTGCTTACTTGATAACTGTTAGAGAAACGCGCTTAGATAAACATAGAAAAGATCTTGTGTATATCTTATTCTATTAGTATTATACTTATCTTGTAGAAGAGGACTCCTTGTTGTATAAAAGGAGATCCTAGGTCATAGTTAGATAGATCTTTCTAATACGTTTTTCCTAGAGCTTCAAGGTGTAACCCTAGTGATATCATAGATCACTCGTATTATTATCATTAATAATATTGGAGCTATTTGTTTGTTATATACATTGTTCTTCCATTCATACAACCGTTTCATTTACAATCAATCTTCTAAGTATCATTAAGTAGATTCCGCATACTTAGTGGTATCACTCAAAGTATCAATATTAACACAAGTTCAAGGTGTTCACGATCCAACAACATTGTTGTTTTAAAAAGAGACTTAGATTTTTATGTTGAAGTGAATAAAGCTCTTAGGGAAGAGATTGAAAAAGTTAAAAAGGCTAGTGAGAACATTCAGATAACTAAGCAAACACTAGATCATCAATCCAAGAGTATTGACAAAATTTGGGAAGCCCAAGTTGTGAGCAAAGCTAAATCAGGTCTTGGATACAAATCTGTTCCACCACCTCTAAGAGGTGTTCCAGCACCTCCTGGCATTGACCTAGCTCACACAGGGTTAGAAGAATTTCAGGATCCACCTATGACCTATGGACCAAAATTTGTTAAACCAGTTGAAACTGAAAAGGTTCAGGTTGAGGTTGAGACTTTTGATAGTGCTAGTGACTCATCTCTTAAAGATGAATGTTTGAATGTTGAGTCTAAATCTAGTGTTCCTGAAAATGTTAAAGTAGAGGAAAGAAAAAGTATTCCTGAAGTTGTCAAAGAGAAGCCTAGGACACAAACAACTCACACTAGGCCTACTACTAGGTATGCAGATATGTACAGGAATAGGTCTAAATCTCCTAGAGGGAACATGAGAAGTTGGAATCATGTTAAAACTAGGCAGTTTGGTAGTGATTTTGTGTTCAACAATAAGGCCTGTCATATTTGTGGTAGCTTTGATCACCTTTCCTATACTTGTAACTACCACATGGGAAGAAGGGAAGTATTTGTGAATACAAGGGTGAATGGACATAATTCTAATAAAATAACTCACCCAAACCCCCTAAGCAAGATGGTTCCCAGGTCTGTTTTGCTTACCACTGGCATCAAACCAATTTCCACTGCTAGACCAGCAGTTACCACTGCCAGTAGTAAAAACAGAGTTTATCCTAAGTCCCATGTCACTACTTTTGTTAAATCTTATCAAACAGGGAAAAAGACTTATTTTGAAAAGAATGATCACAAGAATCACATGTGGAGACCCAAATTTACTAATCCAGCAGTTTCCACTGCTAGGCCTGCAGTTACCACTGCAAGACCAAATGTTTCCACTGGTGTCTATGTGAATAAGAAAAGGGTAAACATGAGAAATGCTGTTAAGGTCTCAGCTCGTTGGGAATGGAAACCAAAAGGAACAACAACCTCAAACAATCCCAATGGTGTATCAATGACCTTTGATAGATATAATTATATTGATACACGAGGCAGATCCAAGTCATTTGTGGCTTGGGTCCCTAAAAGGTACTAATTGTTTTATGTTGAGTGCAGGGACAGTCAAAGACTACTAATGATTATGAATGACTTGATAATACTTTCTGAGTTTGACAGTGACTCACTAATATGTTTGCAAGTTGTTTGGTATATGTCTGTTCTGCAAATGTTAAGAGATTGCAAGTAGCGTGTTTAAGTCACCAAGAGGTGTAGCCAAGGGAATGTGGTCAAATAAGCTGAACATAGTTTCTACTGCAAAGATAATAATGCTGAAGGTCTTACAATATTGATTAATTTAAGATCTTTTCATTCATTCAAAGACACAAGTTACAGCTTACATTCAAAGTTCCAATTGAATTACAAAGACCATTCCTAAAACATTTGGCTAATTGAGAACTACTAGCTTCTATCAATTATTACATAATACTTGAGGCTATGACAAGTACAATGAAGAAGCTAAAGATGAAAATGGAAAAAGGAGAGAAGGAAGACTGTGAAGATGCTCAAGTAACAAAGTCAAGAAATTACTCAAGAACTTTGTTCCTTGGCAACATTCCTCAATCATTTACTTCTGCTTCTCCTTTCCCTTACATATGATCTGAGCCTTCTTGCTCTGTCCAATATGTTCTTGATGCAGAAGACCAGGTTCTGGAGCAGGAAGATCCAACACCAAAATTGATGATGTTGGGAGAGATGGATCTCTTTTACTTGATCTTGGTTGGGATCTCTCTGGTGTGGAAGGAGGAAGAAAGGTTGGATCTTCATTCTCTTCCTCTGAAGATTCTTCATCAGAGGTCCAGATGAAGGGAGAGACAAGCTCTCTCTCAGCAGGATTAGGATCATGGCTTGATTCACCCTTTATGTGTGCATTCCATTGTTTTTCTTGCACATCCCATCGTTTCTCCATCTCTCTCTTATAGTCAGAATCTTCAAGTCCCCATGGATATGGTGGTACATCTTCTTCTGATGTTGGAAAAGAAGAGTGTTGATCAGAGGTTTCAGGATTTGATGACATGGTTTTGAAAGAGAATTGGGTTGATTGGGATATTAGGGTTTGAAAGATTATTGGTGACTGAGATGTGGTGTTTGGAGGAGATTAAATAAGCCAAGGTTAGGTGTTATGCTAATTAATGAAGGTTATTTACTTCCATCTGTTTTGGTTGGTTTGAGAAGTAACTGTGGTTTGACTTTTGAGAAGATATTTTTGTGTATAGTAACTTGGTTAAAAAGTTACTTGGGTTAATATTTATGGGTTAAGATGAGATTTATTTTGTGTTGTAGTATACAACACATATCATTGGAGTAATAAGGTGTGTATCTTAGACACACAACAAATGGTTATTGATTCACCATGTCTAACCCACATAAGAATCAGCTAGTCCAAGAGCAAACGGCTTCTGGTAAAGACTTATCAAATCCGTTGATAGCTGATAGTTTGCTAAAAACTATGATAAGAGCAGAAAATTTTATATGCTTTACTTACCACTGCTCTTTGAAATTTTGTTGATTTTTACCACTGCAAGTTCACCGTTTCCACTGACAGTGTAAATTTTACCACTGGTGAACTAGCCGTTACAACTGTGTGTCAGTAATCTTATTTTTACTAGCCGTTGCAAATATAACTGTCTTTCCTTATTAATAGGGTAAAATTTTTGGGAATTATCTACTTACCAAACTTTATTTATTCTTTTCTAAAGATAAATCTTTCTATAGATAATTCACCATACGTGTTTTTCTCAAAACCCTATTAGTATAAATTGATCATTATACGGCTTGCTCTTTATTCTCGATTACTAACACTTTTATCTCTCAAATCACAAAATCATGGTGACTCTCAAGTTTGCAGATGAACACAATCAAGTGGCTTACCTACAAAAGTCCAACAACAAGAGTGGACCCGTTTTTCATCAGATTGTGGATTTCCTAAACACAACTCATATAAGGTATGCCTTAACTATGAATCCCACAATCTTTGTTTCTCAAATCAAACAGTTTTGGAACTCCGTGGAGTCCATAACACTTGAACAGGGGGACATACATGAATCTGTGGAAGCTCTTAGAGCCACAGTGGATGGGGTAACTATTGATGTTACTGAGTCATCTTTAAGGAGAATTCTCCAATTAGATGATCTCAATGGTATCATCACATTACCTAATTCAGACATATTCAACTACATTGCTTTGATGGGGTATGATACATCTGACCAAAAAGTAACTTTTAAGAAAGGATGTTTTTGTCCCCATTGGAGATTTTTGATACACACTCTGTTGCATTGCCTAAGTCCTAAGAAAACTTCTTATGAACAATTTGGATCAACCATGGCTTACCCTTTAGTTTGCTTGGTTTCTGATAGGACTTTCAATTTTTCAAGGTTTATATTTAATAACATGAAAGGCAATGTAACAAGTTCATACAAATTTTTGATGTATCCAAGGTTTGTGCAAGCAGTGTTAAATGAATTTCAACTGCAAAATCATAATAGGATTTATGAAGCTCCATGTCTTAAGCCAAAAGTATTTCAAAATATGTGTAAGGCTTCAGAATTTTGGAATGGAGTGATTCATCCTCTTTTACCAAACATGCTTGCAAAGATTTCACAGGTACAGGGTGAAGATGCAACAATCCCAGTTGTATCCC
Organism: Artemisia argyi; assembly: GCA_030686995.1. Classification (NCBI taxonomy): domain Eukaryota; kingdom Viridiplantae; phylum Streptophyta; class Magnoliopsida; order Asterales; family Asteraceae; genus Artemisia; species Artemisia argyi. The sequence goes on along the minus strand of CM060676.1, from coordinate 6,441,176 downwards.
ATCACACACCCACTATTTCTGTTCCACAAATTCAACATATCCCTGCTGTAACTCACACATATGAAAGGAGGCAGAAACAGCCAACTCCTTCCATGACAACATTGCATGTTGCTGACCCTTATGGTTTAGGAACAAGCAGTGGTGGTTCAAGGCTTCAATCTAGTCCAACTAGAGAAGAGCCTGAATCAATGCCTTATGATTCACCTCTCCCAACAGGTAACACAGTTGGAAGTGTTGAGGGCAGTGTGACACTAACTGAATTGATGGAATTATGTACCAAATTAGTCAAACAGGTTCAAACTCTGGAGAAAGATCTGGCACAGACCAAAGAACAACATGCCACAGAGTTGAATCTATTGAAGGCTGAGATTCAAAAGTTGCAGGATGAAGTTGTGCATCTCAAGAAGAAAAGACATGTTCAAGCTGTAGTTTTTTCTCCAGGTTCAAACTCTGCAGGTTCTGGTTATGGTTTGGGAACTTCTTCCAAACAGGGGAGGAAAACAGATGCAGAGATTAAGGGGAGGAGTACTAATTTTGATGATATGTTTGCTGAGCTCAATGATTCTGAAAATGCTCAAGCAAAAGATGATGTAGCTGAGATTGAGGGGAGGAAATTGGATCTTGAAGATATGGTTGTTGATACTGGTTTTAACTCTGAAGATGTTCTTGGAACTACTCAACAAATTTCTACTGAAGCAGAACATGTTACCACTGATCAAATAATTTCCACTGCAAGTGAAAATGTTACCACTGATGTTCCATTAGTTACCACTGCAGAGGAAGAAGCTGCCAGAAAAAGATCAGTCAAACGTAAAGCAATTGTGTTTGGTTCAGAACAAGAGCATACAAGAAAGATCAAGCTCAAATTGATTTTGATGCAAGATTGGCAGAACAACTTGAAGCTGCAGAGAGAGAAAATATGAAAAAGCAAAAGGAGGATGATGTTGCTAGTTTTATGGAAGCACAGAGGTTAGGTAAACTTGAAGCAGTAATGGCACAACCACTCTCAGTGATTCCACCAACTATCTTACATGAGAAACCTCCTATGTTCTCATATGTGCCAACAGATGAAGAGATTAAACATATGATTAAACATGATCCAGTTGTAAAGAAGAAAGCTATTGAGCTTGTTGCTAACAAGACTTTGACAGAAGAACAAAGAACAGCTCAATTGGCTGATTTCATTCAAATGAAGAATCTACAAGCACTGGATGAAGTTATTGGTAAAGTCAGAAAAGGTCAAAAGAAACAGAGACAACCTACAAAGGCACAGATCATTCATGAGATGAAAGTATTTTGCTGTCATGTTGGAACTTGGAAGATGGCTGATTTCAAAGGTATGTCTCATGAAAGAATTGAAGGCATCTACTACAGAACTAAAAGGCAAGATAGTAGCTTCAGACCTATTGATTTTGAAGAAGTTGATAGATTTAAACAAAGTAAAAGGAAAGCTTCAACAACTGAAGATCATGTCACAAAAAGGGTGAAAGTTCCTCAAGAGAAAGAATCTCAATCTGAGAAATGTGTAGAAGATCTACAAAGTGCAATTATCATTGTTGAAGAAGAAGATTTCTACCCAGATCCTTTACAAACAAAACATCAAATTATTGATTGGGAAGTGTACACAGCAAAGAATTTTGCTTCTACTTGGAAAATTATAAGACTGGGAGGAGAATCTTCATCATTCATTCAGTTTGAAGATCTTCTTAAAGCATGTGACAGAGATGATCTTGATACTCTTTGGAAGCTTGTTAATGAAAGATTCAAGGCTGATACTCTCAAGGATATGAAAGAAATGCAGCTCTGGGTTGACTTAAGAAGACTATATGAACCAGATCCTAATGATAAGTATTGGAAGTTTAATTCATCAAACTTGAATACTACATGGACATATTTTGATAAATGTGAGGTTCATCATGTTTCTACAACAGATAAAGTGGATGTGTTTATGTTTGCTGAGAAGGAATATCCACTTAGAGCTACAACTCTTTCTGCAATGTTGAAATCAAAGTTAAGAGTTTATGCAGATAATGAAAAGATTAGAACTTTGATTCAGAAGATTCAAGATCAATATGCAAGAGCTGATAAAGTGTTGAAAAAAACAAGATAAGTGTTTGGAAGAATTCCCATATCCTCAGGTTTATTGTATACTTGAAGAAACTTGTTGATTTACCTATAAATCATAAGTTTAGGGGAGGATTGTTGGGAATTATACTAACAGTTACCACGGCTAGTGAAGATGTTACAACTGCAGAAGATTGTACTTGCAGTGGAAACTCATTACCACTGCAAGAACAAATATTACCACTGCTTACTTGATAACTGTTAGAGAAACGCGCTTAGATAAACATAGAAAAGATCTTGTGTATATTTTATTCTATTAGTATTATACTTATCTTGTAGAAGAGGACTCCTTGTTGTATAAAAGGAGATCCTAGGTCATAGTTAGATAGATCTTTCTAATACATTTTTCCTAGAGCTTCAAGGTGTAACCCTAGTGATATCATAGATCACTCGTATTATTATCATTAATAATATTGGAGCTATTTGTTTGTTATATACATTGTTCTTCCATTCATACAACCGTTTCATTTACAATCAATCTTCTAAGTATCATTAAGTAGATTCCGCATACTTAGCGGTATCACTCAAAGTATCAATATTAACACAAGTTCAAGGTGTTCACGATCCAACAAGAAAGTTTTAGTGCAAAAGGTGAGGAAAAAATCCAGGTTTAAGGTGGTATTTATAGGCAACAAATTCTGACAGAGGAGCATGGCCAGTCCCCTTAAATCATGGCCGCCCCCCTTAAAATTAAGGGGACTGCCCTTTATAATTAAGGGGGCCGCCCAGCTGAAACGGCCAGAATCTTTGTCTTTTAGTGGGGAAAGTTTATTTGGTGAAAAACTAACTGATTTTGGTTAAAAATTTGAATTCATATATTTAGTATGAATAAAACATTTTTTTTTATTACCAAAAGTATTTTTCAAAAATATATAATATGTTTATATAATTAAGTAAACTTTGTAATACTTAATTAAACTTTCCTTTGATCTTATAATGCTTTAATCACTATGTTTATTCATACCTTAAGTGATTAGATGGTGAAAGTGATTATTAACTACTAAATACTTGTTTACGTCATTATCTTTGATTTAATGTGTTTTCGTTTTGTGATCATCAAAACATAGAGATATCGAAAGATATGAATAACGTTTTTAGTCGTTTATTTATATCAACACGATGGGTCCCAAATAGTCACCAAACCTCCCGACTGACCCCTAGCCAAGCAACATACATTGAATATTCGGTACATTAAAAGATAATTGAAAATCAAATAAGGTTTTCACAATCTATCTTCGATATAGCCTCCTACCTCTCATAGACATTGGTCGCATGGATTACGATAAAAACTAAGCTTATGCTTAAAGACAATCTTATTGAAACAATTTAAATTAGATAAATAACTAGACGAATACCCAAGGGCGGAGCCATAAATTTTTGTCGAGGGGCCATACTTTAATAAATTTTAGAAATTACACTATAAATTGGTATTTAGGAGGGCAAATTACGAAAAAAAATCCAAATATTTTCGAAACTTTACACCATAATTTTTTTCACTAGGGGGCACCTGCTCCTTGTAGCCCCTTTTCTCCACCCATTCGAATACCCAAGCAAAGCGAAGGTATAGCCGCAAATGGTTATACTTGCGAACTTGTGGTTTTGGTGTGACCCTTAATGCTACTGATTGGTTCCAAACGGTCAACCTAATTGACCAGGGAATGGTCAACCAAGTCAAACTGTCTAGAATCAATCTCCGTGGAAGTATAGGGTTTCCCCGGGTCGTTATGTCCCGACGAGGTTGTGATGGTATTAAAAACGAGTTTGTGAATGTGAACAGGAAAGGTATAAATGGGGTTTAGAATGAAACTATTTTAACTAAAAAGGAGATGTGCAAGCCTTAGCGGCTTAAATGCAAATTAAACCAAATAAAACTAAATACGAATACGTTTAAATTAAATAAACGTAACCGTACAAAATAAAAAGTGGATTTAAAGAAATACAAAGGCTATAAAGATGAAAATTGACTTTTTACAATCCTAAGGACTTAAGAAAATTATTATAAAAAGAAAAATATTTTTTAAACTTTTTAATTAATTATTATTAATTATTTAATATTAAAACTAATTTAAATTATAATAAATACAAGATGAAAAGTAAAAATTCTAAAACTTTTATAGCAAATACTTATTAATGTGACAAAGCTGGGAAAAATATAAAAAGTAGGAAAATGCTTATAAATAAGCAGAAATAAGCAGTTATGCTTAAATAAGCAAAACTGACTCAAACAACTATAAATAAAAAACTAGAAAACTAAAACACTAAGATACACCTAGTGGAGATGGTGCACGTCTCTAGTTTGGTTTTGACCTGTTTGACCAAGAGGTCACAGGTTCGAATCTGGAAAGTGACACAATTCCCTTTTTTATTTTATTTTTGAGTTTTCTTTTTACTGACACACTAAGACAACAAATAAAAACAACTTTTAAGAAGACGAAAGTTTTACAAATAAAAAAGATAAGTTGTTTTAGAGCTTAAAGTTCCAACAGTCAAGCTTTTGCTTGACTGTTTGAGCTTTGGGCTCTCAAAAGCTTGTAAAAAGCTATAAGGCTGAAACAAAACCAAAAGGAATATAAAAACAGGTTAAACAAATATAACTTAAGCCAAAGAAAAGAGAAAAAGAAGCAAAATAAGCTGAAAAGCTACAATAAGCAAATCCTCAATACTGCAATCCAAACAGCCCAGCAATCAAATTGAAGGCTTATCCCAGCTTATCAAATAAGCTGGAAAAGTCAAAATGAGTACTGAGATAGCTAGTTGGGTTGGTGGGCTTTCCAAAAAGCCAAAGCTTGGCCTGTGGGACCCACAGGCTAGCTTGTGAGGAGCTTGTGAAATAAGCAGATATACTGAGAGTGATGGGCTCTCAGTATATGCAATGGATTGGGACAACCTTGCAGATCAGAGCAGCCTAGTAAATAAGCACTAAAATGGGAAAGAAGCACAGGGGAATCAAGAGTGGTTGCCAGGCTTTCCAAAAAGCCAACTAGCACTCAGTGGGTCCCACTAATAAGCTTTTGAGAGTTTATAGAAAACAGGCAGATGCAAGACACTCCCTTGATACAGGGGAGGTTTTGGAAATATAACACAAAAGATTAAGCAAATAAGTAGATTAAATAAGCAGATAAAAAATTAACAAAAATACAAATAAGTAGTTTAGCAACCAAATATTAATTACCTAAAAGATCTAAGCTAGTAACTGAGTATAAAGTCCTATATGAAATTCTAACTTTAATTCAAAAACTGATTATGCTGAACTATTGACTTTTTCTAAAAACTTGATAAGCTGACTTTTGTGAGTTTTGATCACACTTTACTGATTAAAAATAAAGTTTTGAGCTATAAAAAACTAACCTAAGCTAAAATTATGAATTATGAGCAAACATGGGGTGGTTTGAGGTCTCACAGCCCAACAGTTAACTGTTGGGGGGAAGACTTGGTGAATTTGACTTATGGCCACTTGAAACTTGGACTTTAGGCTTTGATTGACTCATCCTAACCTAGTGTAACATGCAGGGACAGAAATAACTAACAATAGCACCACTAAACTACCTAGGCAGTGTTAAACCAAACACCCCTTGAAAAACTGTTTTTGTTGATTTCCAATACAATTAGGAGTGTTGGAGTATGCTACTGATCCAAGATCTCATATTATGATATAAAAACTATTTTTAAACATACAACACTGATTACAACCACAATTAACTAAAAACTCATAAATAAGCTATTAAGATTATGAAATTAGAACATTTGTCTATAATGAAATCTAAGTAACAAGCATTATACATTAAGCAATATTTGGATTAAGTAACCTCAAATGAGCATACAAAACCACAGATAAACAAGTATAAACTTAGCTACAGTAATTTGGGAGAAATAGCTTACAATATGAAAAGTTAGCAGGATCAGATAACCAGGGCCTCAACATCACAACCTACACTCCCCTTTTGGAGTTCTAAACCATAAAATCCAGATTTCACCATGTTCCATTGCTCTCTTCCAAATTGACACTGATTTCCAATTATTTCCTATTTTTACTTAATTTTCTGTATTTTTTCTTAATTCTTAATGAAACTGGAACTTGAACTAAAACTTGAATTTTTTAAACTGAAATCTTATATTATTCAGGAGAAAGCAAATTACAAACTAAAGTTTTAACTCAAATTCAAAATTACAATAAATTCTACATGACTTAAAAATAAGCTAAAATCTACTACTCTTCTTCTCTGCTACAATGGCCATTATATAGTTGAAAACTAGGGTTTTGGGAGTCCCTTTGTCCTTTCCCAGCTGAAACAGGCACCATTGGATGATATAAAATTGATCTTGGCCATTAGAAGGTTTTGGCGCCAAACTTTCCTTTGTCTGTTTCTTGGATGTATTGATGCCAGAGGGGTATACTTTAGATGCTTGTGTTTGGAAGGATAGGCAAGGGGAGGGTTGAGTGTAATCAGAGGTGAGAGTTGGGTTTGTGATGATGGTTTTGGCAGAAGGTTGCAGGGTAGTAGGCTGAGGTGGAAGGAGGGTCAATGGGGGGTGTTGACTGGGAATTATAAAAAACGGGGGAGTATTAAATTGGTGGGGAGTGGGCTGATGGTTATGGTGGGCTGGAGTTATAAGGATGGATGGGCTTGGTGGGCTGGGGTGGTGTAGTTGGGTAGTGTTTTGGTTTGGGTGGTTTAATAATAACATGGGATCCGTATGGTTTGTTTGAAATTTAAACACAAGGACCAATTTGTAATTTACTGAAAGTTTAGGGTCTGAAATGGTGACTTTCCAAATTTAATCACAAGGACTATAATTGTCACATGTGAATAACATAAGGACCAAAATTATAGTTTTACCATTTTTCAAATTCCCGGGGACCAAAACTGACAAATTATCAAACTTAAGGGACTAAACATGTAATTTCCACAAATCATTTTACCCAAGGACCATATTTGCCACATTTTGATTTTCCAAGGATAAAAAATGATTTTCCTTTCAAAAATACCCCACCAGGGATCAATTCTGTCAATTTCTGAAGTTCAGGGACTATTTCTGCCAATTGTGATACTTCAGGGACCAAACCTGTAATTTTCTCAAACTTTTCACCCAAAGTCTAAATTTGATAATTTTTGACTTTTAAAAACTTTGGGTTGACTTTTCTTTCATTTAAAACCTTCAGGGACTAGTTTTGTTAATTTTTGAAACTTGAGGGACTGAAACTGCCAATTGTGCAAACTTTGTTCGTTTTTCATTTGTTTTTAAACATTTTGCATCTAAAACATATAAAACACACTTTTGGAATAATTTCTGTATTTTGATGCGTTTTTTAGTGTTTTTGTATGTTTTGGCAGTTCAGATACGATAAAAATGATGAGTATTTACACACTCATCAGCTACACTTACAAGTTCATTGTAGTCATTGCGAGAAAAAATTCCATGAGTTATAAACAAAAAATGATAAAATTGTGAGGATTTGATGATTAAACAATATTTAAAAGTTTGAGGATTTATGGATTTTGTTACCATTTTTAAGTTTCAAGTTTTAAAAAAATGTGAAATAAAGAGTAGAGATGTGAGATGCACATTATTTTGTTAATATTTTTTTTGAACGGCGGTATTTTGTTAAAACTAGCTAAAGCTAGAAGGAGAAATTACAAAGAAGCTATAGTAGCTAAAGTGTTTTGCAACCAACTTACCGAACTAAATTTAAAACTTAGGATTTATAGATGAAATCCATAAGAAAGATTGAAAAACAATAGAATCTCAAAACAACGTCTTCTTAGGAAGGGAGGAAGAAAAAACCAAGCGATTACGAAAGCGTTGTTTTGTTAACAATTACATACCAAGTTGTTTACAGTTTCATTTTCTCATTAATTATTTTTTTTTCAAAAGAATAATGTTACTAGTTACGTTCTTTGTTGCTTCTTAATTTATCTACACACATAAACTCTTTATGGATATATCTTTTTGAGATATCCGTGATTCCACGGGTGTATAAGTAGTCAATTATATTGCACACCTTCATAATCGAATTGAATGATGGCATCTTTTCCACATATATTCCATGGAGACCGATAAAACACTACATTTACATGTTAAGAAATCAAAAGAATGAAGAAAATGTTGGGTTCATGCAAAGAATAGAAGCAATATATCCATACTCCTTTATAAAGAGTTTAGGACATTCTAAATATAGTAGTTTTAAAATTGTTAAGACCAAAAACATTTCTATAAAAAAGGAAGTTACTTTTGCTAAGCATAAAAATTTAGCATACATATAAGTATAAGTTAATTTTAAAAAAATAATAACAATGTCTTAAATTCTCATACTTGTAACATCCTCCAATATTGATGCATCCCATTTAAACCATATAAAGACTTGTAACAACCCATTAAAAACGAGTATTGCCCCAAACTTAAGTATACATACTGCACATAAGCCTATCACACACCAAACACATAAAAAACAATCTACTGACATGTTCTCTCTCGGCTCACTTACTTTCTCCACCACCATCATTACCGCCACCACAAGACCCCTCCACCACCGCACCGCACCACCACAAGACTCATCCACCACCGCACCACTCCACCACAGGAACATTACCACCGAAACCAAACAACCACCGAAACCCACATCCCCACAGAAATCCCCACCACTATAGAGCCACGACCATCATAAGGCTTTTTCAAGTTTTGAGGTATTTTTACGTTTTATAATAGATCTATGTATATTAATCAATTCTTGAAGGTTTTCTTTTGGAATATATTCGTAGATCTAAGAATTTATAACATTTTGTTTTTTTTTTGTCACAGCCGCCACTTGCCGCCGTCGTCTTCATCGCTGACTCACCAAAAATATTTGTTGCTATCGCTTCTGTCTTGTCGGGACCTACCACAACTGAATTTGTGGTTGTTCTAACATTTTGGTGTGTTTGAAGGATTTTATGATTTTTTTTAGATCTATATATTTTGCAAGTTTTCAAGATTTGTTTTATTATAGATAAGAGTTGTTATAATATTTTTTGGAATTTTTTTTAGATTTACTCCTCGCCAGAAGCAGCCACTGCAGTTGCTGCAACAGTTGTTGTCATTACCAGAATTTAATGTTGCATCCGAAAATGTATCATTTGCTTTTGATTTTTTTCAATATTTATAGTTTTAAGTTGTATATTGGTTGCTTTTACGTTTTCACTTTTTGTATTTTGCATTCATTATTTAAAGTTTCATATTTCAAGTTGTATTTATGTAGTTATAGCGGGCTGTGATTGTTAATGGTGGCAAGCAAAGCTATTCTTAAGTTGGTTTAATTATTGACTGGAAGGGTACCCGCGCAATGCGGCATGAAATTCCCGACATTCGTACATTTATTGTAAAAAAAAAGTAATAAATTAAAATACGTAGTTCACCAGAAATTAAAATACGTAAAGTTATTGTTAGAAACAACATATATATGAAAAACATTTGCTCGCCAAAAAAATAGTCACTGGGTACCTGCCGCCGCATTGCGTGGTACCCTTCTAATCTATACTATCTATAAAGCAAAAATGGTCAAAGGTGAAAGTGGAAAAGTCAAGAAGTGAAATGTGAAATGTTGAAAAATGTATATAAGGAAATTATGAAATGTAATTAATACTCTTATTAAAACACCCCATTACTTAAAAGTACAATGATTTATACATATTGTACAACCAATTAAAACAATTAATACAAATCACAAACCGGGTTGACCCGGGACGCTTCAAACCCAATGGGTTGAACCGGTTTAATTTGACCCGTTTTCGACCCAACCTAGCAAGTTGACCCGGTTTAAATCGACCAAATTTTTGACCGGAACGGTTTAACCGGTTGAACCACCCGGGTCGAACCGGGTTTCAAAACATATCTAGCAAATTAAATACAACCAATTAAAACAATTAATACAAATCACAAACAGGGTTGACCCGGGACGCTTCAAACCCGACGGGTTGGATTGGTTTAATTTGACCTATTTTTGACCCAACCTAGCAAATTGACCCGGTTTAAATCAACCAATTTTTCGACCGGAATGGTTCAACCAGTTGAACCACCCGGGTCGAACCGGGTTTCAAAACATATCTACCAAATTAAATATAACAAATTAAAACAATTAATACATATCACAAACCGGGTTGACCCGGGACGCTTCAAACCCGAAGGGTTGAACTGGTTTAATTTGACCCGTTTTCGACCCAACCTAGCAAGTTGACCCGGTTTAAATCGACTAATTTTTCGACCGGAACGGTTCAACCGGTTGAACCACCCGGGTCGAACCGGGTTTCAAAACATTATGTTTAATTCCCAAATCTTCAAACTTTTATTATTTTTCATTTATAACCTATGAACCTTTTTTTATCAATAAACTATTTGTCGCTATAATATCCCGTTGCTATGCACGGGTACTCGTCTAGTCAACATAAAGTATCTTATATTACATTAAAAAAAATGCTACGAAAATGTAGCTAATGCATTGTAACTCTCATGTGAAAAGACATATCTTGCATAAGTTACATAAAAACTTTAGCTTGAAAATCTAATAGCTCATTTTTGTTCTTTGGAGCCTCTCCTCGTTGTTCTTGATCCGGTTTCACAGATCTTCTTCTAATATTTTTAAAGACTATGACGAGATTAACGAATTAATAGGCTTTATTAGTGGAGATTCTTTACGTTGTCCCACTCCAGACAATCACATTTGCAACCCCTCGTTCTTTGCCTTATTATCTCTCCCAGTCTCCCACTACATGCTAATCACCACGTATATATGATAATAAGTATTTACGGTTTGGGTATGATCTCAAGGATCACAATTCACAAGCTGTTATGAAAGATGAAGATGGCACCTATTTCTTTAGAGACTTTCTGAGCCAGAAATGAATGTCAGATCCTAAGCAAGACCTATATTTCCAAAATTTATATGGAATAAACATCAAAATCTTGAAACAAGGATATTTAATGTACATAATATGTTGATGAAGCTACAACATCAGCGGAAAAAAATGACCATGTAAAACAAAAGAGTATAATTGATGGTGTAAGATTGAGAGAAATGTATAAGGAGATAAAAAAAAAAATATATATGAGCAAGAACGAATCGGTCATAAAAAGACATTATATAGAGAGCTTATAGTTTTATGACCGTTACACAACGTTCAATTTTTATTATATAGTTTTCAAAATTTAAAACACCATTATTCGAGAATGAACTATGACCATTGGTGAACCAACTTATAAATTTTTGTAACCGTTACGCAACGACTATATATGTTGCAACGAAATCTTTTAATCTAAAAGATAACTACAACTAAACACGACACAGTTGAGTTGTAATAAATTTAAGAAATTCAAAAAATTGTACATGTGTATTCAAAAAGGGCTTAAGATCATGTTGATGTTGGGCTTATTTGATGGGATTATGAGCTTATTATTCAATAAGCTTGTTTTTAATGGCTTATATACTTATCAAGTTGAGCTTATAGAGTATTTCTGATTTCCAAGGATGTTGCATTTTAAGCTTGATGATTTGTATCTCTATGGTCTCAAACATAAAATTTTATTTTAAATCATAATATCATATAAAGAGTACTAAAGCATTAACGCATTGATTCAACGGTAATGTATATGTTGTATATTAATCTTAATCTATACAACATATAATGCATTTAGCACTCTCTTTCCTAAAGAATTTTAAGATGTGATTAATATGTTTTTTAGGCATTACAATTTTTAATGCATAAACTGCACACACATAGTTTTACTAATTTATCTTCCACAACATTTTAATACTTCATTTATTATTTCTTTTTGAATTAGTATAGTTTTTAATGCAAAAATGCATATATAAATCAAGAGATTTGCAAAACAATGCTCACTGGACAATAACTAAAACAATAATTAATATGAATATAAAACTAAACTTGAACTTTGTTAAATAAAAATGACATATATTTAAGTTAATTTTTATGTTCATTTATTGTGCATTAAATGCACAAGAATGGCTACGAACGTCGCGTTGCCGGCGTGCTTGTTTACCCGGATAAATGTTTTTTCAGTGATGGTATGACTGTTAATTTTTGTAAATTTTTAGTTTAGTGGTTGGCAATTCGTTACGTATTATTGTTTGTGTGATATTTACGTTACATTTATTTTGTATCATATGTAATGCAATATTTATTTGTTAGAGGAGTTTTTTTTTAAGTTGTAAAGATAAGTCATTGTTTATTCGGATACAGACCTGTTTATTTTACAAGTTTAACTGTTAATATTTGATAGTTACGGTATTTTTTATATTCAGTATACGTTACACAAAAGAATTTTATAATATAATTGCATATACATTGTTTTAAACTTTTGTAACTTTTTAGAAGTCATATAATTTTTTTTTTTTTTTTTTGCTTTTCCTTTAATTTTTTTATTATTATTTTTTCTTTGGGCGTTTCTTTTTCTTACACATAATAAGGGTTAAGGGTCGCCGCTTTTCATTCCATCCCAGATCTAATCCCTATACGAACCCTAACTCATTGCATCTCTCTAATTCGCAACTGATACGATGGGATCATCACCACCACCGCCACCACGGCCAAGAACATCTGCCCATGCTCTTGCTTGTACCCTTAATTTTCAAAGGCTCAAGTACGCGGCTGGGTCGAATGATTTGGAAGATTGCTTGCATCAGGTTTTTAGTCACGACTATACTGAGAATGATGGATTGTTGATGGTCCTTGGAGAGAAGCGTGATCAGGTAGCGGCAAAAGTCAAGTATTTAGAGGATCTCGTGGAGGAAGGCGAGGCCTTTATGCCATTGCATGACCATGGGAACATTGGTTTGGCACGTTTGAATGTTACTTTAAAGAGGGAAAGGAAGGTGCTGGATGGGCTGATAAAGGGAATGGATGTGGCACGTAAAGGAAGGGAGCAGAAGAAGACCAATCTTTATTGGTTTGGATAATGTGATGGCCAGTTCGTTGTGGTATATTTTGCTGGTATTTTCTTGTTTTATGGATGATGGGTGTTAGTGAATTGCTTATATGTTCTTGTTTCTTCATGTATGGAACTTGTATCATGTGTTTGGTTGTTTTTTGAATGGTATTATGTGGTGAAGTACATTATAATGTTTTAGTGGATCAAAATATAATATATGGCAATGTTATGGAATTTTGGATTGTTAGTTTAAAGGAACAGTCTTTTGTAAAATGTGTCTACTTCTAGTATTTTAGTAAGCAAATTTGTAAACATTTTTGGGTAGTAGAGATTCTGGTAATATCAGATCTTTGCTGTGTAGATTCCTGGGTTTTTTTGTTTGGCTATATTGTCTAGGTCATTTAAACACTGTGGTGCATGTGAACTATAGTGAGAACCAAGTCTATTTTAGTTTGGTTACTTTTACTGTTATTAGTTACATGAAGTGGCTATATAAGGAGCAAGAGTGTGCCTGCTATTGTCACATGTATAGTTTTAGGTGAGGTAAAAAAAATAAGAGTTCAACAGAAAATGGGAGAAACACCTCACTTTGATGACTTGAAAGTACAATGCAATTCTAATAGGCTGGAACACTGTTTTCGTTTCCTATTTATGCAAGAAGCAGCTGAGAATGAAAGCTTTATTGAGCTCGTTGCTGAAGAATGTGAGGTTGTAACAAACAGAATGCAGCTACGGCAGCAGTTGCTCGAAGAGGGCCAAAGCTTTAGCCCTTTATGGGTTCCAATGTATGAGAGAGGCACAACGCAAGGATGGGCGCCTTTTTGCTGCTTTGAACACTGTTCTTGTGTTAGCACGCGAGGCAGGGGTAGAGAAGCGCAGACATGTGTCGATAATGGAACAATTTGGTTAATGCACTTTGGTCTAATGTTTGGTAGTGGTCTGTGTGTTAGTGGGAACTGATGTGCGTTTAAGGGCTGCGTCTGTTTGTGTGTGTTTTAGTAGAAAGTCGTGTAGGTTTTAGGCCATGTTGGCAGTAATAAACGGTGTAGCCTATGCTTTGTTTGTAATATATGCTTGGTTTGTAATGTATGGTACTTATCAATAAAAGTATAACTTTTTATGTGGCAAATGTTTGTTTATTAACATATTAGATATTTCATTAAGCTAAGAAAGGCACAAATCAGAGGTTCGATACGTCTTTAGATACTACATGGTGTCAATGGGTATCTGTCTATATTTTCGCGCCTAAGACAGGCACAATGCAGAGGTTATTTGCATTTAACGGATACTTTATCAACCATAGATATTTAAGTTTACAAAGGCAATGTTTTATTACTGTTGCACAAAAGAGAAGCATCTTACCTAAGTTATGCCATTTGTTTGGCGATACCATCTAGATATATTTACATACCTGCATAGTTTTTTAGATGCACTTAAGAAAGTTACATCTAAGCAGCAAAAGGTGGAACTAATTGTTTGTAAGTGATGGATAGTACTGCATAGTTACTTAGATTATTATACATAAGTAGTCGAGAGATTTCCTTCGCACTTGTGCACTGCAAGTTTGGCTTGATATATTTCTTTTGCACCTGTGCTTTCTAACCGTAATCTTACTCTCCTTTTTTGGATTTTTTCACAGATGGTTTCTCTTGTGCATCTTTGTCTTCTGTGAAAAGAATTTTCCTGGCACTTCTTTTTGGGGTTTGAGTTTTAGGCTGTGATGTTCCAACTGTGGGGGTTTGTTTTGGCGATGGTGTGTTGTCACTCTCTGTTGGTTCAAATGTATTAGGTGTTTCAGGATTTGCAGTGGAAGGCTTTGATGGTGTATTCACTGGCATGATAGTTGTTCCTTCCATTTCAGTTTTTGGTTTTGATGTTTCGGCCACAGGTGTTCCGGTTGGCACAGTGCTGATGCTACTTTCAGGAACTGAGGCAACATTTGTTATTAGCAATGGTGCGTCGTCCCAGCAGGTATCAAGTATGAAACCTTGGTTGTCTTGCGTACTTTCTGGAGCAAAGTGAATCTGAAAAATTTTCTTGGTTCCTTGCAGAGAAAGTAGTTCCGTTGGATACTCATAGGAATCTTGGTCAGGTATGCTCGCCAATAATTCTTTGCAATCTTTTACCAGTGAATTTGCCTCATTACTGAAACATTTCATTGTTCCAGTGCCAGTGTCATCGGACCACGTTACTTTGAAACAGTAGCTGTGTAAAGAAAGAAAAAAAAAACCCATTAGAAACGATGGTGTTTCCTTATAAATAATGTATTAGCATTGTACTTTACCTGTAAATCAAGTCATCTTTGGAGGCTGGTTGTTTATAGTGGGCATGCGGAAAGCGCTGTGAAATTTTAGTACCGCAGTCAAAGCATTTGTTGAAAAATCACGGCCTTTTTGTATCAATTTCAGTAATTGTAGCGGTGACAGTAAACCGGACAGTCTGTGGCATAAAAATTGAAAATGTGCATCAGCTTTTGATTTTATCAGACTTATTTTACAGCTGTGGCTTACTTGGTGGTTTTGTGGGCTTTCTGCAGCTAGATCTGCCAGAGTGATGCGGTTTCTATACTTTTCTTCCTCTGGATCTGCACATCTTTGGTACTGGATGCTTAGTGTTGTTGGTGGGGCTATGAATTCTTCATATATGTATCATTAAGCGGTGTAAGTTAACTTTTTTTAAATAAAGAAATTGTAATATGAGTTTATTAGTTTATCTTTTTACACGCTGCGAATTTCATTGCACTCTGGTATGTTAGGATTGAAGTAGTAATACGTTGCAGTTGTACTTGAAAGTTGCAATCCTGTATTAATTTAGATAGATGTTAAACGATAAAAGTAAATGGTTGAATAATAAGCATAAAAGGAAAGCGCACAATGGTAAATATTAACGAATAAGTTTACCTCCATAGTTTTTAACTAAGCATGAGCTCACTGCTATGATAACTAGCTTTTCTGCTTTTTCATATTCTGCTTGTCTAAAAGTGTGAGCATCTTGATTCCATAAAGTAAAGCGCACTGTGTGACCGCTATTAGAGTTACGAAGAAGTTGTAAGAGTGAACATGAAATGAACTTGTTAAGCTTAAGCTGAAACACGTACTCTAAATTTTGAACACCAATGTTCCTCCAACTGTTGAACCTTGTGTTGCTTTTAGTGAATGCTGTATGCCGGTAACATATTGCACGGATCCAACATAATCTACAATTAGTAGTACAAAATTACACATCTGTTATTATTAGCCATTTCATATGTGCGTGTGTTATGTACCTGTTAGGAGGCCTTCTTTCTCATCTACTTTCAAATACAGGTCTCGGGAGTAGGTAAAATTGAAATAATGCTCCGAAAAACCTGTGGCTGGTATGTCTTTAATATCTGTGTGTGTTCCAAAAACCAATGAAAGTGAATGAGGAACAACTTGCATCCATGTTTTTGCAGGTTGAAAGCCAAAGCCAGTGATGATGTAAGTTTTGTTGATCTGAAGGAGTGCATCAAATTTTGCCTTTTCCCGTAAGTTCACAGTTCCTTGTATAGCTCCTCCCTGCAAATATAACAGCCATCTGTGAATGTACATGCTTTATTCATGTTTTTTAGACAATAGTAACAACTAAACAGTGGTTTATACCTGGCGGTCAATTAGCATGAAACAACATATGACCGGTCTCCCTTGCTTATTTGTTGGTGTCCATTTTCTGTATACTTTGACACATACAGGTTTGCCAATATCCGATTCTTTTAGGTTGTTCAAGGCAATGTCATCTGGTTGTGTAACGATTGATTTGCCTTTAGACTCTGGCGATTCTATGGTTGTAGTGCTATGCTCCATTTGTCTGCATGTTAAGAGAAAAGATATTTATGATTAATGCGTATCAACAGGTGTTTAATGGTAAGAAAAAGATTGCAATGTAACGACGAATTTTTAAAATAAGCAATCGAAGCAAGCATAGACTGCATAGAAATAATAGTAGAACATCTTGTATCGCTATTTTAGAGGTAATAATGCTATATCTTTGGTAACTGCCTAAACGTATATGTAGAAGGTAAATATAAACGTAATGAACCTGTGCAAGGCTAACCATGTCTAAAAATTCTTTATAAACAACATTTTTTGTTGTGTTCTTATCATTGCCTGGCAATTGTTTGATTAGCATTTTTAAACCTTGCGGAGATGTTGCCCTTGACAATGCAACATACAATTGACCATGGGCAAAGACAGGTTCGGGTAGGTACACGCCTATCTTATTTAAGGATTGCCCTTGGCTTTTGTTGATTATCATTCCGTAACAGACTTTGACTGGGAACTGCTTCCTTTTAAACACAAACGGTAGTTGTTCTTCTTTATTGATAAGCACAATACGCGGCAAGTAAACTCTTTCTCCCATTCTAGTACCGGTCACAATTTTCGCCTGAATAAGCCTTGTATACACCTGAGTCACGATCATCCATGTACCATTACACAATTCGCCGCCTAGGTTAAGGTTTCTTAGTAGCATTATGGGTGCACCTATTTTAAGTGTAAGTTCATGGGGAGGCATTCCTGAAAAGGAAAGCGTGTTTAGGTATTCTTGAGGATAGAGTAGCTCTGTTGCACCTCCATCATTTGATTTTGGTATAGCCTCATCAACACTTATGAAATTATACGCATCTCCTTGTAACCTTTCCAGTATAGTAGAATTGATGCCGTTTGCGGTTTCGTTTCTCGGGCACACTATTGCTTTCCCTTGCAACGATGCTGCGACTGGTGCCTGTAATGTTCGATCGTCATATATAAAATCGATCAGTTCCTGAACCGCTGTGTCGCTGTCGGGAATGCAGTACCTATCTGGTATCTGGACCCATGCTGAATTCTCGGGATCGGCTTTATCTGGCTGGCCAACGGTACCTTTCCCAACCTGAAGCAACCATTCAGAAAATGCTGCTATTTCTTCAGCCTGCTGAGGTGTAAGGCCTGGCTGTTGAAGGCGCATGTTTTGTTTCAGCTTAATGATCTTGAAATACGCCCATAAGTACGACTGTGTTATGCATGAGGAAATAATTTGGTCGTTCGTAGCTTTCTTCTTCACAGAAAGTGTTTATCTGAAATCACCGCCTAAAATAATAGATTTACCTCCAAATAGACTTGTCGGCGTATCCATTATATCTCTCAATGTACGGTCAAGCGTTTCAAAGCATTTGCGATCGTTCATGGGAGATTCGTCCCATATGATGAGATCAGTATGCCTAAGCAACTCCGCCACCTAAGTCTTTTTTTTATACTGCACATTGACGCATCAGTTAAATCTAACGGTATCTTGAATCTTGAATGAGCCGTCTGTCCTGATGGGAGTAATAAGGCAGCAATAACTGAAGAAGCTACCGCCAAGATAATCTTCCCTTCCGATCTAAGTGTAGAAATTATAGTTCTCCAAACGTAAGTCTTTCCTGTACCTCCATGGCCATAAACAAATATGAGCTTTTGCTGTCTATGATTGACTGCATGTGTGACTTGCTCAAAGATTATCATTGGTCAGCATTTAGATGGGCCACTAATCTTTCACTTTCACTCCTTAACAATTCGCGATTATATGACCTTTCTTCCATCAGTGCCCTGTTGTTCAAGATTTGCAGCAAGTGAGGTGGTGACAGATTAAACCCAAAATCTTTTACCGATTTTCCATAGGAAGCAAGTATTGCTTGTAGCTCATACATAAGACCGTCTTCTAAGTCTTCAGCACTGACATGAAGATCTTGTATATGCAAGGCCTCCGAAAGTATTCGGGGAATGTCTTCTGACATGGAACTTGCGTGCGACTGCAGCAATGTGATCGGGCTGGAAACCTTACAAAATATAAGTATCTGACAAAAAAGGTTACGCATGTAAGCTGGGGTTGCTGAGAACGATGCTTCTTGTAAAGCAATGTTCCATTCTTGATCGCCACCTAAAAGTCCCATGGCCTCACACGCGGCTCTATTTGTAGGGTAGACAACTTCGTCAACTGTACGGATGTGGCGGAACGACATTGAACCTTTTTGGTGGCAGAGTAATAATCTTAAATAAAACACGTCTCTAGAGTTAGGATGAACATATGTCAATCGTCCAATGGATACCAAGTTTGCACGTCGCCTACGTTGTCAATACTTCCCGTCTTTGTGCCACACATATTCTTTCAGAAAGCTTAAGTATGTTAGATGGCGCCCATCTGTATTGTAAAGGTTGTACCTAAACCATTCAGTGAGTGTGGTCCTTTTGTTATGGTCACTGTCCACAACCGCTTGCAGCTGCTGCTGCATTCTAAAATTTACTCGCTGCATATTTTCAAGGTGAACTGCCAGTATTTGAACTGGCAGATCCCTGCTATATATGCTGAACCCAAGAATTCTCCAGCATGCCACATGCGGTCCAATGAATCTTGCATCCTGGAAATTTATTATTTCATCAATGTGCAATGAACTTCGGCTTGTACTTGCTTCTGTACTTCCAAGCGTCCTTGTAATATGAGTTACTATGCGGTCGGTGCCTTTTGAAATATACTTAAAGAGATATTTTATAAGCATCGACCACTCACAGTACTCAACATTGATATGTGCGTAGAATCGCATACATAGAGACCGGTTATGTGGCACAACATAACCGTTATCAAGATTAACATTTTGCCTTATCGTGGTTATGCCTGAATCCCTTCTACGGTAGTGCACATATCCTTTCTTATCAATAAATATCTCTGGACAAAAAGGTTTAGGAAAGTTCTTACTACACCCGTCACTATCACGCATACACGGTGCTGATGTATTGACCAACCCACACGGGTCGTGCATCATAAACTCAGTGACAACCCTATAGCCTTCAGGATCAAGTGTCGGGTGTGGTAGTTCTGCAGAGACATATCTATCCACATCTGTATGCGCCTGTACACGGTGGCTTGCTTTGATCCATAGGAGCAAATGACAATGCGGCAACCCTCTCTTCTGAAACTCGACTGTATATAAAACTGCAACAAAACGCATAGTGATTTAGGTACCTGGCAAGCGTAAGAATTTGATAGAAATATACAAATGCAGATGTTAGTCGGTACCTACTTCCACGTAGCCAAACGGTTTTGAATCGCGTAAGAAAGTAACTAAATCATGTATCTTTTTTTCAAAAACCCGATCAACAACATCAGGCCTGTCTGCAACTGTTACGTGTGGGAACTGGTCCATATATTACTGGATCTCAGGCCAGTTCACATTGCACATGAAAGTGATAAAGAATGATGGGTTCCCGTGCACCCGACATATAGCCAGAGCATCTAAATAATGGCTATACATATAGCGTGGCCCCCCTGTAAAAGATGAAGGCAGGATTGCCCTTGCACCGACATCTGAACCGTCTCAATCACCACGCGAGATAGCATCATGCAGACCTGCCATATAGTCATTCCGAATATCATCTTGATGTTCTCTTATAAAGTCAATCCTTGATTGCTCAATGCTACAATAAGCTGTCACAACGTATTGTTGAAAAAGGCAGCCACTTCTCGGGAGTAGTCGATATTCATTTAAACGGTAGTGGAGCTCGTATGCATAGTACATCTTCATTGTCATTTTTTTCGGAGGGTCGGACGTTGCACCTCTGGTCAATAACTTGCGACCCAAATGGTAGCCATCTTCACCGAAGAAAAAAATCAATGGAAATTGCATTGACATATAAGATGCATTTAGCTTGCTCACTTGCTGCAGCGCAGCATCATGCTGTTCAACGACGACATCAAACTTAGTTTCCACATCTGGCCCACCTTCAAAAACAATTGCACCAATAGAATCGCCTGAAGGCAATTCATGTTGCCTTGAACCAACAATACCAAACAAACGGACCTTGAATTCTGGAATATCAGCCTCCGCCATTTTATCCCTTGCAGTTCTAAATAACTGGACCAATTCATTGTGCTCGTCTAAGAGTTCAATTAAATTTTCCACAATATCTGGGCGGAGACCCTGGCTAGATCTTTGAAAGCGGTGCAAGCGGTTTGCACCTTCATTTTGCGTGTCATAGATATATAGTTGTAGGAATTGTGGCCGCTTATCAAGTGCTGGACAGAGGGTACCTATCCGGTGGTAAAGTTGTCCGGAAATTTTAAAGACATAAGGACCGTGGCCCATGTTTATAGAGTTGTCTATTTCAGCACCCAATGACGTCATTGCGAACATCTCATTGTATGCGCGAATATTTTCCATAAAATGGCGATTAGTAAATAGGTCTTTTATATATTGCGGATATTCACGCTGACCCTCTAGCCTAGCTTTCCCGGCATTGCAACATTTGTGATAATCAACACGCCTTCTAGTAGAAACAATTTTCTCATCATACCAGAACCTTGCACCACAATGACGACAAATTTGATCACATGCGCCCATATGCATATATGTATCTGGAGGACCTGCATTAGACACAGAAAAATTAATTTTTTAACAATTGCCTGTTCAAAATAGATTTCTTGATTTATTGTGCATTTGAAACCGGACAACCGCAACAGGTAACACACCTTGTCTATTCCTTCTACTTCTGTTGCGCATATGCGAGCCATTGTTTGATGAAGAACGCATCCTGACTGCAAGAGATAAAACAACAGGTGGTAAGTAAATGCAAAGGTATCCAACTACCCGTGTTTTCTGTTATTTTTATGAATTCTTTTTTAAAGAAAAAAACCTTGAGACTGCCGGAACTGATTATATGAGGTGTCATTTACATTGCAGGGTTATGGAAATGCAGCAGTGCTTTGAGGAACTTCATTAGATGAAGAGCCTTCAGTTTGGATCGTGAAGGCACACGTAACACATTCAGGTATAATTCCACTGCAGCTGTCATCCAGCGCAAAACTGCCTTCGTTACCTGTAGCAAATATAAATGGCTAAGCTTTTAACCCCCAAAACAACAGTCAAAATATTTAATGAACCATAAAAAGAAAAGGGAATTACATAGTAATTCTGCATGGTTAAATTCTGCAGGCGATATACGGCGGGTCTGTCCTAAAGCCAGCCGGTCTTCATCAGAAAGGTCATATGCTTTCCGCTTCCGTTTATCTTTAAAAGGTGTAGGCCCATCTACCTTAGAACTAACCGTTGATTGCCTTTGCTGCACATCAGGCGGACCAACATGTAGAATACTTCAAAGGACTGACCCAAAACCCCTGTAAAGGTATCACCTTCTTCCCTGCTTTCAGTGTTTTCGCTTTGTATAGAAGCACTGCCAGCCGAAAACTGGGTAGTAGCACCCTTACCCCTACACAGCCTCTTACTAACTGTATCTAAAGATACATCAACACCACCTGTACCACTTAACATAGGCTCTGATTCTAAATCTAGAACATGAATTCCCTTTTCTCCAGCAAAACCACAAAGGTTTATAGATTCTAAAGAAGGTACATAGCTAATCCTACGTATTGCCTTTCTTTTATTCTTCATATTATACAAATCTAATTATATTAAAGTTCATACATATATAAGCTATTAAAGACAACAGATAATGTAGGCAGCGCATAGAAGAATGGATTTCTGAGCATCATAGATAGAGTAAATATATATATATGTAGCAAATGCACACTGATCCAGCCACCACCAAGAATGCATGCATGGAAGGCACAAAAGTTCAAGACAAATAACACCACAACCATGCATAAGTAACAAAAAAAAAAAAAAAAAAAAAAAAAAAAAAAAAAAAAAAAAGACAAACCTCTTTGAAGTGATCCTGAGAAATCTGCAGCTTGTATCTTCAGTTTTTTTTCCAGTTTTCTGGCTTTTTTTTTTTATTATTTTTTTTGTATGTTTTTGAAGATCTGAGATTTCCTTGGGCTGTAACTTTGAGAATGTGAGTATTTATGTATGATAGAACCTTCTTTTAGTACCTTTCACACTCAAGCATACGTGCACCATTGTACTAATTGAGAAAACATACACTCACAACCTGTGATTAGGTAATTTTTTTTAATGGATGTTGAAAAAACATCCACATAAGAACTGTTATTAGGTAGAAATCTTGAAGATAAGGCTTTGGATGATTGACACGTCCAAAAGGCAATGTATTTGCAACATATACGTTTATATTATTTAGATTTTATAAAGATTGCATGTACGTATATACGTTCCAGTATACGGTATAATAAATACTGGACGAAAGTGGGCCAAATCTGGGCCTAAAACTGCAAGCATATGGGCTACCAAAATAGGCCAAATTTTGGCGGGAAAGGCGAGTGTAAAACGACGATGTTTATAGTGAGATTTAATATAAACTTTAATAATTACTTTAAATATAGATAGAAAAAATTATTTAATGTATATTAACATTGCCCAACGGGCGTTGTTTAACAAAACTCATAAATCATAGGAATTTTAAATGCATACTAGACTTACAAAGTTCCGAATGTATTATTAAATTGTAAGACTGTTTCAGGAACCAATTTAAATAACTTTTGGATTTTTTTATTATTATTATTATTATTATTATTATTTTGATAAAATTAACCACAAAAGTAAAAAATAGTCAATTATAAAAATTGGGACAATTTGTTGAAGGCAAATGATGCAAAGATGTGAATTCACATGTGATAATTTATTTGATTGTGTATTTATACAACGTATAATGCATGCAACATGTTCTCTTCTAAAAAAATTTAAGATTTTATTAACATGTTTTTTATGCATTACAATTTTTAATGCATAAAATACACACTACATAGTTTTTACTAATTTATCTTTCACAACATTTAAATTTTTCGTTTATTATTTCTTTTTGGATTAGTATAGTTTTTAATGCAAAAATGCCCATATAAATCAATAGGATTTTTAAATGCATACTATACAAAGTTCCAAAAGTATTATTAAATCGTAAGAGTGTTTCGGGAACCAATTTAAATAACTTTTGGATTTTTATTTTATTTTATTTTTATTTTTTTTAGATCAAATTAACTACAAAGGTAAAAAATAGTCGCTTATAAAAACCGGGACAATTTTTTGAAGGCAAATGATGCAAAGATGTGAATTCAAATGTGATAATTATTTGATTTTATACATATTATACATATCTATTCAACATATAATGCATTTAGCACTCTCTCTACTAAAAATATTTAAGATTTTATTAATGTGTTATTCATGCATTACAATTTTTAATGCATAAATACACACTACATAGTTTTTACTAATTTATCTTCCACAAAATTTGAATACTTCATTTATTATTTCCTTTTGAATTAGTATAGTTTTTAATGCAAAACTGCACACATAAATCAATAGGATTTCTGAATGCATACTAGAACAACGAAGTTCCAAAAGTATTATTAAATCTTAAAAGTGTTTCGAAAACCAATTTAAATAACTTTTGGAACTATTTTTGTTTTGATAAAATTAACCATAAAAAAAGGAAAAAAACGGTCTTTTATAAAAATAGGATAGTTTTTTTTAAGGCAAATGATTCAAATGTGCAAAGTAGTAAGTACTAATTCAATGTTTATATATTACTTTTCATAGATAACTCTACATGATTGCTTGAACATGTAAGTTTTCTTTACATTATAAGTACTCTTTTATTTATATCTTCTATCTTCGTGGATCAGTGTAATAAATACTATTAATAATACAAACATGTTCATAAATATATAATTTACAATATGTATATGTAAAACTATTTTTTAATATTAATAATTTTTTTAAAGGCTTGATATGGCGCTTTTTTTAAGAAATTATTTAATTTACTTATTCTGGATTACGTATATATTTTATAAAAAAAAAAAAAAAAAAAAAAAAAAAAAAATTCTACTTACTTGTGACCACGAACCACTATCAATGAATTTGACCATAACTCATAACATTACTGGTTATCGTGTCTTTATGGACGCAACATCACGTCATTATTCTAAAGTTTTTATATGAATTACTTTGATAATGTCAATCACTTTTTTTTTAAAGTTACTCAAAACTAAATACATCATCGCTATTGATAAAGTTATTATAAGAGAAAACATAAAATTGAAAACATTTTTCATCAAAAATTTTATTACTTGATACCCACCGCCGCAATGCGCTGGTACCCTACTAGTCAAAGAATAAATATAAGTTGATTTTTCCACACATCGTGAAAAACATATGAGAACTTGAGACGATTTACTGATTATTCTAACGACTTAATTAGTCTAAAATTACATTGGTAAATGAAAAAATGGCTCACCATTTGTGGTAAATCTTTAGGGGTAATTAAAACAGGCACTTGAGAGAAGGGCCCTGGTATAATCAATTTTGTTTGAGGGTTTTTGGGATTACTTATTGAAAATAGATTATGAGTTTTGAAAATGTATAATCAGATAATCAGCTGTTGCAAAACATGGTTTTGAAATATAGTATTTGGATTTGATTATGTTGTTTGAAATCGCTTCAGATAATCGGTTTTTTTGTGTATTTGGCAAATTAGATTATTTAATGGCTTATCATGTAAAAATACTAAAAAGTAAATTTTTTTAATTGTTAAAGTAGCAAGTGGATTGATATATTTGAGGGTTAGATTGGTAATTTGGAAAAACTAAAATAAAAATAAACCACATTTTGTGGTAGCAACTCGTATGTTACTTTTTGAAAACCACGTTTTGAGCACTACATAATGCAAATAATCACTTATCACTTTTTGTTTAATCTGCTTCATATCGCAATGTCAAACACCCTATAAGTTGGTTAATGTTTCTCTGTTGAGAATACTAGTGTAGTCAAATAAAGTACATTTTTTTCTTCAATTTAATGTTTTAACTAATATGTGAATAAATATACGGTACAATTTATTTCCCCACTCGATAAGATAAAACTTCCTGGTTATAGGGGAGGAATTCACTCAAACCGATTCCATTTATGGAGGGTGGGAAAATGATTTCTTTTACTTAAATGCTTTAAATTGGGTGAGAATTTGGCAACTTGTGCTGCATACAACTTAAGGCCATTAAAAACAGTTGTGTATAACATACGAGCTTTATGCTTAATCAAAATTGTCGATTTTTATAATTTGAGGTAGGAGAGTGGTCTGAGATATTTCAATGGAAAGGAGAGAGATACCAAGAGGACTTCTTGAATGGGAAGATAAAGAAAAACAACACCTTGGTGAGGAGCTATTAGACGTGTTGGGGGTGGGTCACCCCGTCATCTTTTAGCCACGGGTGAGTCGTGGGTGAAAAAATGAATCCACCGGCGGATGGTGGGTGAGTGGTGGGTAATGTATACCCATCGTGGGTAAACATGTCACATCCGTTTTAAAATATACGCGGATATACCTTTCAAAAATTGCATATCATTTCAAAATTCATTTATCCAAATCTTCAGTAGTAGAAAAGGCTTCAAACCCTTAAGCTACATAATCTCAATGTTTGAAGAAGAAGAGCCGAGTCTACACTCAAATAACCAAAAGCATTGTAAAATGTTTAAAAGAGCACAAAAATAAGTCACATAAATTGCGACAAACCTAGAAGAGCAAATGTGCATCAAACAACATCACCTTCTGGTTGTATAACAAGTGCGCGCGGAAAACCATTGAATATTACGTAAAATAAAGGGAGAATTGCATATTTCCCCATTTAAACTTCTTTAATTGCATATTTACCCAGTTAAACTTTAAAATAACAAATATACCCATCTTTAAAAATTAAACTCTCATATATACCCATTTCATCTATTTTACTTAAAAAAAAATCGCATATGACATTTATACCCTTTCATTAGAGCGCCAAAGCATTTTTATTTGCCGCCATTTAGCCTATTAACATACTCATCTCTTAACAATACATCAATTATCAGTTAATTTCAAAACATCAACTCAACCATGATCTTTCCCGATTGATTCTTTTCATCCAAATAAAGTAAGTGTCTTTAATTGGTTTATTCTTCTTCTAGTTGTTGTAAGATCAATTGTGAAAGTGACAACACATAATTTTTTTTCCCACTCTTTTTGTGTTTATGAATGTAGAATTGATGATCACAAAAATAATTGAATCATGTGGTCATAGTTTGAGGGGATATATATGTTTATAGAAAAAGGTCCACACTACTACATTACTCATTTAGGAAACCTAGTATTTCTTGGGAGATTAGATAACTGACACATTGATAACAATTACAAATAAAAAACGAATACAAGCTAGTGTCATGAAGTAGGTTGTTTTTTAGCTTGTAATGTTTTGAATAAAGTTGACACATTCTGTTATGAAATTGTAGTGCTCACCATGTGTTTGTTACTTTGTTTCATCACTTTATTAGATACAGATCAATTAAACATGGACGATAGTGCGGAAATTTCTATTGATCAATCATCGCGACCAGTATGGGAGAACATTGTTGAATCACCAATACTCGAGTAAGTTTATGTAACATTGGGGGTGTCTAGTTTTTTCAATTTTTTAGCGTTTTAGAAAACTTAAACTTGTTCTATTAAGCTTGAATGTCTTTATTTTCACGCAACCATCAATCAAATACAAGCTAAAATTAAAATATGGAGGCTACTTTCGGCTAGCCAAGAACTCGCGTCGGAGAAGATATTGTTACGGGTATCAAAAAAGTATCTATATTGAAACATGCTCATACTACTTTCAGGATCTAGTTGAAGACGTGATAAAACTTTATCCATCAAAGAGGGATGCCGTTTTCTCAATTCTTTTTATTGACAAGAATGGCATAGAGGGGTCTTTTATAGAACTCGAAAGTGATGAGACTTTCAAAGTGATGCTTGATATGCATGAGAAGGAAAAAGAAGTGACAATTTATGTGACGCCACGTGATACTATCGACACCAATGAAATAGAACAAAGGTATATACAAACTTTACACATTCTATTATGTGACTAGGTGGAATATTATGTGTCTAACTTCAAGTAGTGTATTTGTATAGTGATCAAGCTTTGATGAACCACTTGAATATGCTGATGAACCACATAATGATGATAACTCAGACAATTGTCCAAGTGAAGAAAGTTATCATAGTCAACTTAACAGTGATGATGAAAATGAGCTACAAAACTACGAAGGCGAAACTTACTCTCACACAACCAAATTATGTGCAACCATAAAAGTGGATTCAAGATTTCCAAATGTAGTTCAATTTAGGAGGGCTTTGAATAACTATGCAATCACAAATGAATTTGAATACTTTATTGAGAAAAGCGAACCATCGCGAGTCATAGCAAGATGTGCAAACTTGGAGTGCAAGTGGAAAATTTATGCTTATATCATGCAAGATGGAGTTACGTTTAAAGTAAGTACATAATCTAAAAGGGTGTTTATTTTTGCTTATTAAGTATGCTTATTAGTATGTTAGCTTGTCAAGTAAGCTTGTATTGTTAACAGTACTTATGTTTATCTTGAATTCTTGTAGGTTAAAACAATGACAGAAGCACATACTTGTATTCGAAGCAACAAGGGTGGTAATAAACATGCTACACAAGGATGGATTGCTGAAGTTGTTAGTGATAAGTTGAAATCTAATGGGGATGTATCTGTTATTGAACTTTCGAAGTGGCTTATGCAAAAGTACAGTGTTGACCTACAATACCACAAAGTGTTTAGAGGGAAAGAACAAGCATACAACGACATATATGGTAAGTGGGAGGACTCCTTTATACGGATGGATGATTTTAAAGAGGAAATACGAAATAGGAACCCTGGAAGTGTTGTTGACATTGGATTTGAGACGGATGGTGACAAGAAACGTTTTCAACGGTTTTTTATTTCACTAGTAGCTTGCTCCATGGGTTTTCGTGCTGGCTGTCGTCCCTACATTTCTCTTGATGCTTGTCATCTAAAAGGGAAGTTCAATGGTGTGCTAGCCGCTGCCACGGGAATTGACGGTAACAATTCTATATTTCCAGTAGCTTATGGTATTCTTGAGTCAGAGAATACAAAATCGTGGACTTGGTTTCTTGAATCACTTAAAAAGGCGATTGGGACGCCATATGGTCTTGTTATATCATCTGACATGCAAAAAGGATTAGAAGGAGCCATTATGCAAGTTTATCCTAGTGTTGAACACAGGGAATGCGTAAGGCATTTATATAGCAATTTCAAGAAAAAGTTTCGCGGCGATTTTTTTAACATTAAATTGTGGGGTGCTGCAAGAGCATATTGCATTAACGTTCATGATAGATTTATAAATGAAATTGCTAGTGAGAGTGAAGAAGCGGTTACATATCTACACGCGAACCATAAAAAGATATGGAGTCGAAGCAAGTTTGGTACAACATCTAAGTGTGATTACATTACAAATAATATATCAGAAGCATTTAATTCTTGGGTAGGTGATTTGCGTTATAAACGAGTACTTGATCTCCTTGACGGTATTAGGGAAATTCTTATGGTGCGATTTCATAAGAAAAGGAAGGTGGTAAAAAAGTGGAAAGGCACGTTAGTTCCTATTGCCCAAAAGCATATATATAAAATCACGAAGGTAAGTAGAATAGATTGTAATTGTTATTTTTATTTTTTACTCGGATAAAAATTATTAGCACCAATTCTTTATTCGTCTTTTATGCCTGCAGAATTTGGGTGAGTATGCAGTTTGTGCAACCAGCGATAATCGAGCTGAAGTTAAGTACAAGGGACGACGTTGGGAGGTTATTCTAGATGAAAGAAAGTGCACTTGTCGGGTTTGGCAAGTTAGAGGTCTACCATGTGTACATGCAGTAGCTTTTATTGCTTTCAGAAGGGATAATAATTGGGACAAATATGTTGATCCATATTTCACGGTTGAGAAGTTTAAAGAAGCTTATGCTCTCGAGATTGGTCCATTGCCTACAAAGGATCAATGGGTGCACATAGAAAATGAAGAAAAAATATACCCACCTTTTATCAAACGTCCGGCTGGACGACCAAGAAAGAATAGAATCGTACCACATGACGAGTCCAAAAGAAGACACAAATGTCCGTGATGTCATGAGTATGGACATCATAGTAAGACTTGCAAGAATCCGGCATTCGAACTATCTCAAGGTTCCAACAAGTTTCAAGCATCTACCAGTAAAAGGTTATACACTTTTCCTTCTCTATCTTATTTTCCTAAAAGAATATACTTGATAAATCCTAAACAATTGTTTGTTTACCAGGGAACGAAGGAAGAATGGTACCCAAAGTAAGAAATCAAAGTTGAAGCATTCGGCAACATAAACTGATTTGGTCCAGTGACGGGTTTTTGATGAGAACCTGGAAAACAAGTTGTAAAGCTAATAACATTTGACTAGAACTGATGATTTTGTTTAGGAAATCAAAGTTGGTTTCTAGATGGCTATGTGAATTTGGTGATGTATAAACTAGAAAGTTGGTGATTTTTGTTTTAACTTTGACTTTTGATCGAAGGTTTTGATTTGCTTGAAATCTAAATGTTGATTTCGTTGAAATATATAAGAGGTTGTGATTTGGGTTGTAAGGGTACAAATGTCACATGCAAAATTGTTTTAGTAAAATAGATGAAATGAGTATATATGAGAATTTAATTTTTAAAAATGGGTATATTTGTTATTTTAAAGTTTAACTGGGTAAATATGCAATTAAAGAAGTTTAAATGGGGAAATATGCAATTGTCCCTAAAATAAATGGTGAGGCTATATTGTTCATGGGAAGGGATCCGGTAAGAATATAATCTAAAATGAGAAGAATAGGAAGAATTTCTAGTCACATATTTTAAATAAGGGGAGATGCATCTATTTTTGTATATGCATTTAAAATGTATGGTTATGGTTTCTTCTTATCCTTCTCATTTTAATTTTTCTTCTAGTTTGATCCTAAGTGGCTAACTCTATTGTTCATAACATAGTTGTGTAACACATGTTATGAACTGACATAGCCTTTTACTTATAGAAACAAATCAAATTTTAAATTTATCGACGCATATCACGTTATGTTCATCATATACTATATCCCGGTGATGAATTATAGCATTTTCAAACAAACTTCACATCTAAAATTTCGAAGCAGATATCATTGTAAAAGCCTTAATGGAACAAAACGGAGATATATTACACAAAAGATTTAGAGAATCCATGATTTCAATAAGGCAATGTAGACACAAATTAACAACATAGATCATGGACTGATCGAAATATAAATTTACAAACACTTGAACTCTACTTCTCGAAATAGTCTTCGGTCCTCCCCTTGAACCCAATCTGCCCAAAAGTGAGGCAAATAAACAGTCCCAAATGCCATGTCACCAACCACAACCTATGTATCACCAAAAAATCATGCATTAGTTACATTTGAATAATCATAAACCATTTATTATAAATCTAGTATAGATGAGATGTTAACGCACCAAAAGGGGGAAGTAAGAGCGGGAGGGGTGGGGAAGTGAGCAAGTTCGGTTCCAATGCTTCCAAAGAAAAGGCCTGTCAAACTGTCACCGTTTATTGCTGGTATGCTTGATGGTGCAAGCCACCCGATCAACCCGAACCCAATAACATTCAAGTCTCTGCGTAGCCAGTCTCTTTGGAAACTACTATAATTTGTTAAAAAAAACAAGTTATAATCATTACACATAGTTTAAAACCTATGACATGATGATTTAGACTTAATTAAGCACTTTTTATTTCGTAAATAAGATGTTGAAGTTGAGATTATACCATGTGTATTTGCCACCCGAAGCTTGAGAAACCCTCAAAGGGTTCCTTGCTGTTGTTGAAGACCTCAAAAAGGCTGAGATACAACCCAAGATAAGTATATACACAAATTAAATTATGGAGTAAAAGTTAATAAGCTCAATGAGTTGAGTATTACATCTATATATGTCACGATATCAATCCAGTAATTTTTTATAACAAAAACCATTTAGAGTTTAAAATTTATAAAGACAAGAGAAATCTGTCAAACATTTTTTTCATAAATAAAATATCATATATTATCACCTAAATTTTTTGAACTTGCAAGGGCGGAGCTACATAAAACCGGGTTGAAGGTTCAATATAAGTATATATCCCACTAAAAAAGGTTGACTTTATTTCGTAACACATATTTAGTACAACTTAGCATAGATTTTCAAATGATCTTTACTCTAATATTATATACAAAAGTTAGTGATTTATTTTATAACCCACTAGATAAAAAATTTGTCTGACCATGTAACACTTACTCTATATTCTCGAGTATCATTTAAGGAATGAAAATAAAAAAAAAATGAAGTTAAACAAAAAATGGTGATTTCTCAATTATCATTTAAAGAGGAAAAGAAAGGATTTTTCTCAAAATTAGGCTGAAAATATTTACTTATTACTATATATTTACTTTTATGTTTACGAAAAAACTTGAGAATTACGCATTAGAGTCTTTGACATATAAACCATCTTTTTAAACAAAAGAAACCTAAACTACATGATACAAAGTCGTGGTACATTAGCTTTAGCCGGTTGAGAGTAGTTATATGTAAAAGTGGTTAGTTTATTACGTATTAAGTTAGAAACTATATATGCATTTCCTAACACCTTCTACTTAGTTACAACAACAACAATATACACAATCCCACCAGAGCCGGGTATGAGGAGGTGAAATGTAGATAGATCCTAGCTCTAGGATAAACCCGGAAGTAGAAAAACTGCTTCCAAGACCTCCGACTAGTGTACGTGTGCATATGTGTGTTGCTCAAGATATATGTACGTGTTTCTTAGAGCTATATTTAGCATGTTTCTACATAGTTTCTTAGAGCTATATTTAGTATGCATGTTTCTAAATATAAAAATAACATGACAAACCTGAATTTAAGGTGGTTTGCTTGCGGTTGATTGATGGGAGGGATGAAGTGGCCAAGCCAACGACAGTTGAAGTTGTTGCTGCCATTGTTTTTCGAGTTTGGAATGATGAATAATTGGTTCAATTTGGTCTTTTGATCATATGGTGTGATGTTGAGGATAGAAACAAGTAGCTTTGGATTGCATTGGTTATTAGATGCTCAATAGCAAATTGCCACGTGGATTATCTTTGATAATATGGATTTTTATCTGGATTCATATCTTGACATGTGGAGTCCTTGTGGATAACATGGATTTTCATGTAACGTTGACTACACACAATTTGTTTTACGGATGTATTATGCAAATATTGTTAAAGTTTATGTGAGGTTAGGGCAATAGGGCATGTTCAAGTCTTTAATAGCTTTTTACTAAATTTATAATGTTATTTGACAAGAATTTTTGCATTTTGATAGAAGTCTTTTGAAAAGCTTTTCAAGAATGACTTATTGAAATTCAAGGTTTTCGTCCTCTATTAATGTTATTTTATTATATTTATTTATTTATTACAAAGTTTTTAAAAGACTTGATGTCATTAGACTAATTACTTTTAGATGACTTTTCTAATAATGAAAAGATGAGTTATTAATGGTGAAAAGTCTTGAAAAGTCATTTTTTTGCGAGGCAAATAAACATATGTTATCATAGATAGATGTAAATTGTTGGGCCTTTGAGTAAGAAAACTGGGCCAACATATTCGCCAAAGTGCCAAACTAAAACTTTGGGGCTTTGTGCATAAGCGATAAAAGACTCAAACTAACAAGACGAAATTTCAGAAATTATTCATCGTCTAATTTCTAAAACTCGAAATTTTCGTATTTGCTCTTGATATATGCTGATATGGTAAACTTTTAGGAGGTGTTTGGTTTATTGGGAATCACTATAGGTATACTAATTGGAATGTGTTTTGAAACCCATCATATTTGGCGCGTATAAAAAATGCCTGGTTTCGAATGTTTGATTCTCATTTTCAATTATGAAACCGACTACCAAACACCTATAATGGGAATGAAATTCATTCCTCTATGACCATACCCTCAACCCAAACACCCCCTTAAGAGCGCAAGGAATGGCATATTGAAAAGATTTATTGTTACTAATGTGCTTCAAGATCATTGTCAGTCATGAAATTACGCATATATATTAGGCATGCTCATCACCACTTATTAATTAATTGGACTGACTTGTCTTGTAACCCAAGTAGCGCCTCTAAACATTTGGATTGTGACCCCTTTTGACTCAAGCTTCTTGCTTGAATACGAGCTTGTTTTTATACAAATCCTGCTGTTAAAAAAGCTAGAATTCATAAGTGTACTAGTTTAAGAAATTTGAAGCAGAGGTTTGACCGAGATCACATGGTTAGAGACTTGTGAGAAAACATTTGACCATGTCGTAGAAACTAACAACTCTTGTATTAATTGATCAAATGAAAGGAACATATTTGTGTTTAAATACATGAAACCTAGTTGAAATGATAACTAGACAAGTTTGTTAAATAGGCCTAAACATTGGGTCTTTATTAAGCTAACATCTCCACTCAAACTCACAATACTTAAGCAGTAAGCATTGAAAGTTTGCCAGACAAAAAACGAAAACACCGGTCATAATGTGGCTTGGTAAATATATGTGCAATCTATAACAAAAGGAACAAAAGGCATAAAAATGACCCACTTTGGGGACCAACGTTGTAATTTACTCCATTACTTATTATCTATCTCAACAACTAACACTTTGTTATCAAGACTAGTTATAATACCCGCGCACGCGCGGGTTTTTTTTTTTTTTTTTTTTTTGAAATAATTATTTTAATCCTATTGTTAATTGCATCTTATCTATATTTTTTGTATTTATCTTCTACTTGTGTTGTGGATAAATATAAAATAAATAATATATTTTTTTTAAATATCTTATCTACATTTTTTGTATTTATCTTGTACTTGTGTTATGGATAAATATAAAATATTACCTAATAAGAAAATAATATTTTTTAAATAAAATTATTACTAAATCAGGTATGAATTGATTTTTTTGAAATGCAAAATTCCCAATAGGAGTTTTATTTATTATATAAAAGATTCTTTTTTAGACGAAACGGAGTGAAATTAAAAAGGGGAGGAAAGAAAGTACTTTGTGGTTTTCCCTTAACATTTTCACTTCATTATTGCGATGAAAGTTAGACACCTATCTTTTTCTACCATTTTCTTTTACTTTACTCTCTCTTTAAAAAAAATAATAAATAAATAAAATAAAAATAAAAAAGAGTTGAGAACACAGTGTAAAAAAAACGCGACCTTACATGTCTTTGTTACTCATGCCCATCAAGTTATGGAACCAAGGCTAAAAAGACCAAGTGCATAATTTTTATATGAAACATATTACAGAGAAACATTTGAAATGATTGAGTTTTGAAAACAAATTGGGTTTAGTTTTTGCACATATTTACATTTGTATATAAGCATGTACCGAGAACACAATCCATTTAAAATCCGATGCATTTAAAAAAATGCAAGATTATTTATCACACACCTATACTGCCACTACGCCTATCTAACATGGTGTAATTACATTGTTATCTTTTCAATAATCTCAACTTTCAAATCCTCTTTCATATTGTATAGATTCAGAGAAAAGTTTAATATAGATTTAAATTTTCTAAACATTATTTTTTCAATCAAAAAAAAAAAAAAAAAAAAAAAAAAAAAAAAAACTCACTTTCATCTTTAAAAAGGAATTAAATATTTCACAATGCGCTAATCGTTACATGAAAAGAATCATATAATTGCGACGAGAATTAAATCATCTTTCTATAAAGGGGAACATCTAAATATTTTCGATATTTTTTATGTGAGTGCTGAAATTTACGTCTGAAAATTTCACATTTAATTTATTATTTTTTGTCGCTTAATAATTTACCGTTTGCAAGAGTATTTTAATTTTGATGAAAAATGAGTGTGATAATTATTTGTCTAGAGAGAATTTCGTATAGATAGATAGATACAGTATTTTAATAGTGGTAAAAAAATATATATATATTTTCAACTAATCAGCTAAAAAAATCCAAAAGAAATCCGGACGTGAAAAGAATTTCAAATCCAATTAAATAAACACACTCCCATCACCCCTTTTCTTCCCGCCCAAGCCAAACCCAAACCCTCACTCCCATTCCCAAACACACCTCACCACCACAAAACCCTAACTCCCCCCCCCCCCCCCCCCCCCCCCCCCCCCAAAACAAATGGCCCGAAAACGTAAACAATCAGTCGAACCGCCAGCGCGAAAGGCGCGTACAAAGCCGAACGATGTTGAAGTAGAAGACGAGGAATATGAGGTTTTTGACGAAGATGAGGTTGTTAATGGAGGTGAAGAAGAAGAAGCACCGGTGATAAGGTCAAGGAGTCATTTGGAGAAAAAGAAGAATAAAGTGGATGATGTGGATGTGGAGGCCAGTAGGTTTATTGGCGAGCCGGTCGCGGCCGAGGAGGCGCGAAGGAGGTGGCCGCACCGTTATTTGAGCAGCACGGTGAGCGAACTGAACGTTCAGTGAACATTTTATGAACCGTTCGATAAAAAGTTCGTTTATGTTCGTTCGTTTATTAAATGAACGAACATGAACAATATTTTACGTTCGTTTAGTTAAATGAACGAACATGACTCCTAAATGCTACTTCAAAGAGCATTGGGAACGAAAAAAATAGATAAAACTACTTGTTGCTTGCCAAACGAGCATTAAAAATCACAACGCTCAACGCTCTGTGCCAAACACACTCTTAATTGTATAGACGTTTATTTGTGAAGGAAGTGGGCTGCATTGGTATTTAAGTAGCTAGATGACGTTTTATTTGACATGTAGTTAGTGATAATATGTGAGGTTCTGATTGATACATATTAGTTGTTAGATTATTGAATTTATGCTGGTATGTACTTAGGGGGTGTTTGTTTCGGCTTATGGCTTATTTGGTTATGGGCTTATGTTACATAAGCTCACTTTTTGTGGCTTATTTTAAAACCTTTCGGCTTATATAAGCTTATTATGTCCTAATAAACTTATATAACCTGAAAAGTTTCACAATAACCCACCATAAGTGAGCTTATGAAACATAAGCCCAAAACCAAATAAGCCGTAAGTCGGTTATATAAGCCAAAACAAACACACCCCG
Organism: Artemisia argyi; assembly: GCA_030686995.1. Classification (NCBI taxonomy): domain Eukaryota; kingdom Viridiplantae; phylum Streptophyta; class Magnoliopsida; order Asterales; family Asteraceae; genus Artemisia; species Artemisia argyi. The sequence continues at coordinate 6,404,238 of CM060676.1, read as the reverse complement.
TATAGCTAGTTTTATGATGTTATGACTGTCATCAAGTATAATAAGTGCTGCGTAGGGGAAGCTGTTTAGAAAACAAGATGTTTAGGCTGATATGTAGTACTGAATTGTATATATAGGTTTGCGATGTCAACATTTATTTTCGAAGACTTAATATTTTACCGGCATAAACAGTCTTGATAAATGCTGCTTAGTGGGAGATGTTTGGAAATATAGCTACATCTATGTTGGATATTTGCTAAATCGTGTATCTAGGTTTTTATGGTCGAGAAGGTTTCAAATATTTCCAACATAAGTAGGTTTGTGATAACATAACTTGCAAATCTTGTAGAGTATTGATTTATTATGCTTGTATAATTTGCGAATGTGATAAATATGAAGCGTTTAACATGTTTATATGTTGTTAGTGATATTATGACTGTTTTGATATACGATAAATGTAGTTTAGTGGAATTTGTTTGGAAGATGTGATAAATTTACGCTGATATTTGCTGGATTGTATATAGATTTGTGATATTAACGATTATTTGAGAAGGTTTAAAAGTATTGTTATCTGCTAACTTGAGTAGTTTTGTGATGTTATGATTCTCGTGATATATATTATAAATTTTGTTTAGTGGAACTTGATTGGAAATTGAGATGAATATATGCGAACTGTATATCCAGGTTTGTGATGTCAACAGTTATTTGTGAAGGTTTAATATATTGCAAACATACTGAATTTTATGATCTTATGACTGCCGTGAAACATGGTAAGTGCTGGCATGCTGCTTAGTAGAAACGGTTTGGAGGATTAGCTAAATTTATGCTGATATGTACTGAATTGTATACCTCGGTCTGTGATGTCAGTAGTTTGTGAAGGTTTAAAGTATTGTTAGCTTAATTAATTTTGTTATATCATGATTAGTATAATCTATAATAAGTTATGTTTTTTGGATCATGTTTTATAAAACTAGATAATTTATGTTGATATGTTCTGAATTGTATGTCTAGGTTTGTGATTTGATATCAACATTTAGTCGTGAAGGCTTAAAACTCAGCTAACATAAACAGTTTTGTGATAAGATGACTGCCATAATATATGATAATTGCTGTTTAGTGGGACATGTTTGGAAGTTTAGCAAAATTTATGTTGGATATGTGCTAAATTGTGCATTTAGGTTTGTGTTGTCGCCTTTTATCAGAGAAGGCTCCAATATTTCCAACATTAGTAGGTTTTTAATAGCAAGCCTATTATAAATTTATACTCCGTAATATATATACTTTTATCTATCATAAATGTTGTTATAGTGGATTTTTTTTTAATGATTAAGTAAGTTTACGGTAATGTGTACTAAATTGCATATCCAAACAATATTGTGATACATGACAGCCATAGTATATCTTAACTAGTGTTTAGTTGAACATGTTTCGGAACTTAGCTAAATCTATGTTTAAATGCACTAAATTGTATATCTATGTTAAGTGCTGTTTGGTGGAACATGTTTTTTATTTTAGCTAAATCTATGTTTATATTTACTAAATTGTACTTATATGTGATGTCAACGTTACTTGGGGAACTTTAAAATATTACCAACATCATCAGTTTTGTGATACACTGTTGTAATCTTTAAAACCTGCTGTTTAATGGAACTTGTTTGGAAGCTTGGCTAAAATATATGTTGTTATATACTGCATTGTATACCTCGGTTTGTAATTTAAATCATTGCCAACATAAACAGTTTTATGCATGAATGCTTAGGGCAGTACCAAAGAAAGAAACAATTTAGTGATGGTACAAATGGCTTTTTGAGGTTTTTTTTAGTCAAGTAACTTGTGAATATTGTAACTGGATTAAATTGTTTGTTTGTTTTGGAGGTTACAGGATTCAGTTGTGACGGTACCATCAAAAGGGTAAGTTTCTGCAATTAATATTTGCTTACTGGATCAGTCCATTTATGTTTTTGTCTAGTTATTGTGCATCTATTTGTTAATTGCTAGGAGTGAGCCTCCAAAAGAGTTGTTTCAAGCTAGGCGACACTTTACAGAAGCACTCATTGATGGCCGTGTCCTGTTTAAACTCGGTGATGACGGTCTAGTCTATGTAAAGTTTCTTTGTTCATGGTTTATCTTTTTTATATGATTGTGTAATTGTATTTTGCTCAATACTTGGTACACATTTGATATAACTTGACATTGTTTGACCATGATTAATCTTTTTCTTTCCAAAGGCTGGTGAAGATGTCGAGAATCATATCTGTAGAATTGTAGAAATGTTCCAAGGATTGGATGGCGAAGCTTATTTTTGTGCTCAATGGTTCTATAGAACCAAAGACACGGTAAAATTATATTTTACCAAGTTTAATAATTTTAATATTTGTTACGTTGGTTGCTTGGTGTGTCGTTGCTCTAATACAGACTCTATATTGTCATTTCAGATGATTAAAGCTTGTTCTACGCTGATTGACAATAGGCGTATTTTCTTTTCGGAGATAAAGGATGACAATTCTCTTGATTGTCTAACGCAGAAAGTTAAGATTGTTCGTGTTCCTCTAGATGTAAGGATTTGCTTTCGTATCTTTAGGAATTTGAATCCATTGTGCGCCTATTGAGTAATTCACACCGTATCTAACTTATGCTAGTTTCTTCAGGTGGATGGAGATGCTAAGAGGGATATGCTTTCAGGTGGAGATTATTATTACGACATGATGTACATTGTGCCGTTTTCAACATTCAAGAAGTTACCTACTGGTATAAATGAGCCAAATATCTTTCGACATACTCAAATATTAATCGGTTGTTTAAATGCTAGTATACTCAGTCAAACTAATTTATTTGTTTACAGACAACCAAGCAAATAAAAAGCATGAGGAAGGGACTCGATTAAGAATCTTAGATCTGTATTCAGGATGTGGTGGTATGTCTACTGGGTTATGCTTGGGTGCTAATTTGGCGAATGTTAACCTTGTAACGGTAAGCCTGATTCTGTTTAAGGTTTTTGTATATCTTTAAATATCGCGCTTCATGATATTTAACATATCTTCATTACAGAGTTGGGCCGTTGATATGAATGAATATGCATGCAAAAGCTTGGAACTGAATCATCCAGAGACTCAAGTGAGGAATGAGTCAGCCGGAGACTTCTTGCTGCTGTTAAAGGAATGGGAGAAGCTATGCCAGTCATATTTATTAGTTGGAGGAGGTGATACACAACTCAATAGTGGTACTCTGAACACCGAAAAAGTTGAAGCAGTAAATGAAGAAGAAGAAAACGAAGATGATGATAATGAAGATGAAGATGATGATGAGGAAGTGTATGAAGTTGAGAAAATAGTGTCAATTTGTTATGGTGACCTAAGAAGGAACGGCGAGCCTAGCGTGCACCTCAAGGTATTTTTACTCGGTTACAAAATCTTATTTGCACCTTAACTAATATTTTTTTAATACATTTTCTATTCTATAATTCTGAAATTTCTGGAAAATGTCTCTTCGGGTATCTTTTATTAAGTTTGTTAGTTATCATTAAAATTTCGTACAATATTCACAATAAAACTGTTTAAGGGTGAGGCATGCTTGTATGACAAATGAAAACAGGCAATAATCTTTTCCCAATACATTCTCACTTTATATTTCTAGGTTTCCTGAAAAATGTATTTTGGTTTCAATTTTCTTTGATTTACGAGACACGTGAGAAATTCCATTGTCTATGATTAAAAGTATACAGTATATAGGGGAAAATGAGTTTGTATTGACAGTTGACACCCGATTAAAGTCAGTTTTGATGTAAAATCAGCAACTATTGATTTTCCTAAAGTATTTGGATTTGGTATTTAGATACATAAATGATTGAACAATACACAAGTGAATGGTAAGAATTCATCCAGAAAAAAAGGTATTTGATGCTTGTCTTGTACGTTTAATCATTTTATGAGTAAAAATGAATTCAGAAGTCACATTACTGAGTTGTTTAGTGTATCGTGTTTGACTTCAACATATTAACTAGTTATATGCTTGTATTACCAGATCCGCTGGAAAGACTATGATGCAACGTATGATACCTGGGAGCCTATAGATACATTGGGGTATGAATATACACTTCTTAGTTCTTGTTTTCATGTTCACGAGCATTTGATTTCATTATTATGACATGAAATAATTTTATGTCAGCGGTTGCAAGGAGAAAGTTAAAAATTTTGTTATTGCGGGCTTCAAATCGAAAATTTTACCATTACCTGTAAGTAAAGAAAATTCTTTAATACCTTTGCAGATATATGTTAACATTTCAGATTGGTAATTGTCCACTCTGTTTTTTTGGTTTTATTGATTCTATTCATTGTGCTTATAGGGGGATGCCGACGTTATCTGTGGCGGGCCGCCTTGTCAAGGCGTTAGTGGATTTAATCGCTTTAGGAATAAAGAAAAGCCATTGGATGATGATAAGAACAAGCAGCTTGAAGTTTTTATGGATATAGTCGAGTTTTTAAAACCCAGATTTGTATTGATGGAGAATGTTGTAGATATACTGAAATTTGCTGATGGGTTTCTCGGTAAATATGCATTAGCTCGCCTCATATCTATAAACTACCAAGCCCGTGTGGGTTTGATGACAGCTGGTTGTTATGGACTTCCTCAGTTTAGGATGAGGATGTTTATGTGGGGTGCGAGACCAAATGAGGTGATTTTTATAGTCGTATGTTTGTTTCTTGTTAGTTTTAATTCAGTCTCTTTGAATATACTTTTCATAATGCAGATGCTACCGCAATACCCATTACCCACACATAATGTGGTTTCGAGGGGAGCAGCTCCTGTGGCATGTGAGGTATGATTTTTTACTTCATTGAAAACTTTAAATGAAAAAGTAGATAACTAATATTTTTATTTGGAATTATCATTTGTTTATATAGAGTTTTTGATGTTTAGGGGGTGTTTGTTTAAGCTTGTATGTGGCTTATGAGCTTATTTGTGTTTCGCCTAATATTTCATAAGCCTCAATTTTCCGGCTTATTTTGAGACTTGTAGGCTTATATAAGTTTATTATGATATGACAAACTTATATAAGCACATAAGTCTCAAAATAAGCCGGAAAATTGGGGCTTATGAAATATAAGCCGAAATCAAATAAGGTCATAATCCCACGTATAAGCTTAAACAAACACCCCCTTAGCCTTCTTAAATTCTCATTTGCTTATATTTTTAGAAGTATTATTTCTTTTCAAAGTTATTCTTTTAGTGACTGATTTTTTTTTCCTTTGTGGTTTCATCCTATGTGCAGTCAAATGTTGTTATTCATGACGAAAAGAATGGAGTAGAGCTACAAAAAGAGTTGTATCTTGAGGATGCAATTTCTGATCTTCCGCCTGTAAGTAATTTTAGTACTTTAGTTTGAACTATAGATGTAGCTTGTTTTTTACGATTTGATGTCCTTTTTGTTTGGCAATGGAAATAAAAAAACGTGACTGCTTCTACTTTTAGGTGACTAACGATGAGAAGAGAGATGAAATTTCTTACGGGGAGAAGCCCAAAACAGAATTCCAAAAGTTGATTAGACAAAAAAGGCAAGGTGAGACTAATATTAATTTTTGCATTGTCTTTCTATTTTTATTTTTATTTAAAACTTTGTTTTATATTTGTTAACCCGGTATGCCTGGGTTTTTAAATGCAGTAGATTCATCAGACCATCGTTTGTATGATCATCTTCCATATAAATGCAACGCGGATGATTTTGAGCGTGTTTGCCAAATCCCTAAGAGAAAGGTACGTGTTTGCCAAATCCCTAAGAGAAAGGTATTTCAAATTTTTAACTTTTAATTTAACGTCTCATGTATCATCGTTATTCATCTTGTTTTCTTTCTAGGGTGCAAACTTTAGGGACTTACCTGGTGTCATTGTTAACGAACATAACAAAGTTGCATTGGATACTAAGGTTGAGAGGAAAAAAGTAGCTTCAGGAAAGCCGTTGGTGAGTTTGCAATATTTCTGTCGTCACACACATGTATCATCTTTATGTATAATAACCATTTGTTTCTCTTTTGATGGCAGGTCCCTGATTATGCTCTAAAGTTTGTTAAGGGAAAGTCGTTAAAGTAAACCCTTCTGCCTATTTGTGTTTCTTTTATCTATATATGCATTAATTTTTATCAATCTTTTTATGAATTCTTTTATCCATTAATATGCAGACCCTTTGGGAGGCTATGGTGGGATGAAATTGTATCTACCGTTGTGACGAGGCCAGAACCACATAATCAGGTAAACAACGTATTTGATAATAATAATTTTGTTAGTTGAGCATGTTAAATGGTGTTTGGGATTGCTTATTTGCCTATTGTGTTTTCTAAAAGCAAATAAGCACTTTTATTTGGTTGGATTGAGAAAACTGGTTTTGCCAACTTGCTTGCTTGTTTTTTAATGAGATAAACTGTTTCTAATAAGCGGATTGGAGTTAGTAATTCTAGGGTGTTTTTGCTTATTCAAATTTAATAATATTTTTCAGTAACTAATTTAGAACCCATTATCTCCGTTTATTTAACTTTGAGTGAAGAACAATCTTATATATTATACTTCGCATATGGAGGATGACTATATGTTTATGACTAGTTTTCTGTAAAAGTTAGTTGTCAAACACTAACTGTGTATCTAATTATTGCGTTCTATACTTATATCACAGCTTAAGCAAATCACAACTCTGATTTCTGTATTGATTTTTTTTACAGCTGATTATTTGTTTCTGTCTATAAGCATAAGTTGTTTAATAAGCAATCCTAGAAGCCCCTTTAGTATTCATGTTTACTAATCATTATGCATTTTCAGGCAATTCTTCACCCAGTACAAGACCGAGTCTTGACAGTTCGGGAAAATGCCCGACTTCAGGGTTTTCCAGACTACTACAAGCTTGTTGGGCCCGTCAAAGAAAGGTAACAGAAGATGTTAAAATGTTCTTCAGTTACTTCGACATACCAATAAAGCATTGTACTTAATTTACACAAAGGATTCCAAGATTCTATATATATATTTTTTGTGTGCAGATATATGCAAATTGGCAATGCAGTGGCCATACCAGTTGCAAGAGCGTTGGGGTACTCATTAGCTATGTCTTGCAAAGGTACTGCCAGCGAAGAACCTGTTTTTAGTCTGCCAAAAAAGTTCCCGATACTTGAAGAAGCTGAGTAATTTCTATTCGTTACAATTTTTACAACATTGGGTCATTATTTAGACATACTTTGAGGCATTATTTTATTTATCAACTTATTACATTGATTCCATCATATGTAAAGCTATTTGTAATTAACAATTTTGTCTCATTATGTTCATTTTGGTTGTGGCACATCTTATAATTCAAGTAATGCTAGAATGTACATCATTGGTGAAAACAGAATTAGTCCAAGTGTATGTGTATATCTACTGCCTATTCAAATTTCCACGCGTAAAGAGAAAAGGCAGCATTGTGAGCTTTCCGAACTAATGTATGTCGAATGATCTTTGCTTACAGTGCTATTACCGTTCTCTTTGGTGTCATCTTGGCTAGTATCTTCTTTTTAAGGCGCGGAACTCCAAAATGCATGACGTACTCTTCTTGTTTTTTTAGTAGATTAAAAATTTGCTGCGATGCGTGAATATTAAAACTCATTTAACAACGGGCTTGATAAAACTACAGATGTATGTTACATTCTGTATGTTGGGATAAAATCTGTCGAACTTAAAGTGCAAAAAATCACTATAAATATCAATCGTTATTCAAGTCTAATCCAAGTCATTCAATCTCTACAATCTTTACATACACTCACTCTCCAAACTTTCTCCATTTTACGTACAACACGCATATGCATATTACATGAATCATACATATTATACTATACTTAGCCTCTTCAAGGCCAGGGATGACGACGAACATTAAACTATACTAAATCCTTAGGGCTTTAGCCCTGGAACCCCTTTCTAACCGGTTCTTTCATGTATGTAGCACTCTTCCAGGTTGGGGATGACGACGATAAGCACCATAAGAGTCGTCAAGACCAAAACCGGCACAATTATGCTCCAACGATGTATGTTTTTATCATGGATATATAACTATATAAGGGAACCCAATACTCCTAGCTAATAAGTGGGCCCATTTGAAACGATATTAATATGAAGATTATGAGTACTTTAATTTATTCCGTGCAGGCCAGTAAATGGTACGTGTAAGTTGGGCCCATTGTAGTAATGATATTGGACAGTAGATTGTATTGTAGGCCCAGTTTAGTTATTAAAGCAATAACTTTAGTCAAATCTGCCGAAAAATGTACACGAGCTACGGTAGAAAACTCTATAAATTAAGACCATCTAAATTTATTAATCAAAAATGTTCTTTGTTATTAGTAATAAATATCTATTTGCTATTTGAGCATAATTATATAATATACTAAAGGGTAAGAGGTTACTGTAGCAAGCACTGTGCTTGCTACAGTATTTTTTTTTATAGTATTAACGGTCGTTAGTTATTTAACGGCTGTTCACTAACGACTGTTATCTTTAACATTAAAAAAAAATTGTACGCACTTTGTCTTTCATCTCAGTGGTTCATTGCAAATTTAGTCCTCAAATAATTTACATAAATGGTCCTTCATGTTATACATCAATTGCAAAATCAGTCCTAGGTAACTAACTTCATGTTAAGTAGCTAACGGCAACAAAAGAATTCCGCAGCAACGCGCGGGTACCAAACTCGTTTCTTTCTAAAAAGAAGAACTGCTTAATTCTAGTTTATCTATAAATTAATGAATTAGGACTTGCAAAATGTATTATTTTAAAAAGTTTATTCGACAAAAAATGTAAATTAGCAGAAACACCCTGATTTTGGCACCAACCATTGTTCATTCGCAAGGAATAGCTCCGGCAACTCTTCTGGCCTAGTGGGCACCAACTGGAGTGAGCACGAGACAAGACTCGGACCCCTGAACTCTTATTCAACAAATTCTCTCCAGTGTGCCCATATATTTTGCGAAGGTGTATACCTATATAAAGCAAATGCCAAGAATGGGACTTGAACCTGGGTTATTGACTCAAACACAAGTGCTCCAATCATTTGACTAATGCTCCATTAGTATTTTAAAAAGTTTATTAATTAACCGAGTATTAATTTAGCGAGTCTTTAATGTAGTTACGAACATTCGTAAAAAAATAAATATTTATTACTAATTATAACCAGGGGCGGACCTACGTGTATGGTTCGGGGGGGCGTTGCCCCCCACAAATTTTTTGTGAACATACAATTTATATAGAAAAAAGATATCGATTGGTAGAAAAAAGGTCCAGTGCCCCCAAGCAAATTATGAAAGTGCCCTCCACACTCTTTGAGATTACTAAAAATCTAAGTGTTTTCAATTCTTTTGCTCGTCGGAATAAATGGGAAAGAAGAAATAAAGAAGAAGAATAGAGAAATGAAGAAGAAGAAGAAGTACAATAATAATATAGGGAAATGGGAAAATGGTGGGGTTGTTGGGGAATGGGTTAAAAAAAGGCATCGATTGGTACTTTATATGGAAGATCATTTTAATTTTATAGTCAAAATATAATTATATTTTCTTAATTATAAGTACTTGTAGAATGCCAATCACTTACGAAGTAATAAAATTTCAATATGGTTAGTATTCTTTAGCATGTACTGTATATCTTTTAATGTATCTATGTGACCAATAACGTACTACAATAATAAACAACTCAAGTAAAGTGCTTTCATGGCATTTAATCATTGAAGTAGAGCAACTTTGATGTTTTTATTCACACCCGATCCGACCGACCCGACTTGTTTCAAGTTATACTAAAAACTTTTCATTGCTCTATGCCCTCCGTGATCAAGTTTCCTGGTTCCGCCACTGATTATAACCCCTTCCCTGACCTTAATTGGTTAAAAATTTCGAGTAATACTAGATGTATATATGTCAGTCAACACCTAAAAAGAGCGCATGGTCCTGGCAATTAAATTCGTTTGTAGAATATTAGATGCATATTTATGTAGAGTGTCTGAACTAACTACGTTCCTGAGTTTTATTTTTAAAATATGAGAAAAGAAGTTGGAAGAAAACAAAATAAATTCGTGTTTCTCAGATTTTTTTAGAAGAGAAGAGAATAGAAGAGGAGAGTAATTTTGGCTAAACTTCTCTCCAAAACTTTCTTCCTAAAAGTGGGATGATTTGAAAAGAAGTTATATTAGGAAGCTTTAAATAAATAAAATTACTTAAATAATCTAATATAAAACATAACTTTTATATGTAACCAAGGGTATAATTGTAAAATAATATGTTTTCTCTTATTCTCTCTCAAAACTCGGGAACATGATATAAAAAATTTATTTTCATTCATTTCCTCTTCTTTTCTGCCAATTTTTAATTCTTCTCTTTTCTGCTTTCATTTCAAAAACTTGGAATAGAATAGAAACTAAAACCGTATCTTGTCAAAAGTTAACAAAGACCGGTAATAAGCTGAAGACAAAAGATTCACCGAAATACAAAATTTCAAGTTATAACTGCTAATAATAGACTTAATATCAAATGAAAAGAAATCTTAAAATGATAAAGATGTGAAATAACTATAATTACACATCAGAGATGCATCAACTTAAATTAGATGCATCTCTAATCTTTTAGATGCACTCTAATAGTTTAATATATTTTTTAGCTAAAACTTAGATGTATATACATATATTAGATGTATTTCATCAAATTAAACAACTGTTATGTCTTTTTCGTTCTTTGCATGTCACATTTGTTGCTAAAACTATTTTGCATTTGTTTTCATTTCAAAATCACTTTAGAAACTAATTGAGATGTATATAAATGAATAGAGATGCATCTCATTCAAGTTGATGCATCTCAAATGTGTAATTAAAGTTATTTCTCATCCTTCTCGTTAGATCCTCACTCCTGATAGGTATTCTGAATGTTGTTTAGGACTACTTTTATAAATATCGTAAGGGTTCGCTAACATGTGCTATTGTGCCCAATGGCACATGCTAGGTGTATTAAATAAACATATATTTTTTTTTAATCAAAAAATTATTTAATGAACATTAATTATAGCTAACAATTACTTTAATTATTACGCAATTTTTTTGTTTTAATTTATTTATTAGTATTATTATTATTATTATTATTATTATTATTATTATGAACTTTAGCCATATTCACAGTGAACACATATTAGGCAAAAGCACTATATGAAGAGAATGTTATTCATTAAAATTACAAACAAATACCTTTTTGAATCTTAATGGTTTTAAATTTCAATATCCCTCCCAAAATAGTTGTCTTGTGTTTAAAAAAAGTTGTAATATATTGCTCTACTACAAATTTTAATACATTTACATACTAAAAAATTATGCTTTTTAGTTGAATTATTGTATGTTACATGAAACACTTAACCAAAATATACCGATTATAACTATTTGCCGTTAAAGAATCCCGTCATTATGCACGGGTTTCGCCTTGTCTCTACTACTTAAGAGTGTATATCCTCTCTTGAAACTTGAATTTTGAAACTTAAATTAATGTAGTTTGCCTTAAATTACACCTAAATATCCCTTAAACTTGACAACTTTTCAAAAATTTATAACTTAAATTATGTTTTTTTTAAATAAATTTTAAACTTAACAACTTTTACAAAAACACACGGTATATTAATTTTGAAAAACACTCTATGTATTTCAAATAAACACACGCTTCGCATCACGGGTCAAACAAAAAACACGATTTCACAAGTATAATTATTTGTCGTTATTACATTGTCGCTTTGCGCGAGTATTCGTCAATATCTTTAACGATATATATATCTTTATTACAATTTTTACTAATTTTTATATTACATTTTTTTATTAAGACTAAATTACACCGTTCGGTCCTTGTGGTTTTACGTTGACCAACAAGTTTCGTCCTTTGACCAAAAAACGTTTTACCATCCATCCTTAATTGGCAAATGTTATGTAGCGTTAGTCCCCTCCCCTCTCTAACGGGGCCACTAACGCTCGTTAACTCTGGTAAAACCATAAGGGTATATTCGTCATTTCGCATCCATAAGGACTAATGGTGAAAGGACGAACGGTGTAGTTTCCACTTTTTCAGGTTTTAAACGATTTCGTCCGGTTTTTTTACGTTTTCGTCCGTTTTTTTTTTTTACGTTTTTGTCATTTTTTTACGTTTCCGCCCCATTTTTTTACGTTTTCGTCTGTTTTCTTTAAGTTTTCGTCTATTTTTTTTTAACGTATTCATCCGTTTTTTTTTACGTTTTTGTCCATTTTTTTACGTTTTCGCCCCATTTTTTTTACGTTTTCGCGTCTATTTTTTACGTTTTCGTCTATTTTTTTACGTTTTCGTCCGTTTTTTTACATTTTTGTCAATTTTTTTACGTTTTCGCCCATTTTATTTTCGTTTTCGTCCGTTTTCGTCTATTTTTTTTACGTTTTCGTCTATTTTTTTACGTCTTCATCCGTTTTTTTACGTTTTCGTCCGTTTTTTTACGTTTTCGCCCGTTTTTTTTCGTTTTTGTCCATTTTTCTTACGTTTTTATCCATTCTTATCCACTTTCATCCTTTTTTTTTACGTTTTAATCCTTTTTTTTGACCTTTTCATCCGTTTTTTTTATGTTTTCGTCTGTTTTTTTACGTTTTCGTCTGTTTTTTTTTACGTTTTCGTCAGTTTTTTTTTACGTTTTCGTCCGTTTTTTTACGTTTTCGCCCATTTTTTTACGTTTTCGTCTGTTTTTTTACGTTTTCGTCCATTTTTTTACGTTTTCGCCCATTCTTTTACGTTTTTGTCCATTTTTTTTACGTTTTCGCTCATTTTTTTACGTTTTCGTATGTTTTTTTACGTTTTCGACTGTTTTTTTTACGTTTTCGCCCATTTTTTTACGTTTTCGCCCTTTTTTTACGTTTTCGCCGGTTTTTTTTACGTTTTGGTCCTTTTTTTACGTTTTCGCCCATTTTTTTACGTTTTGGACTGTTTTTTTACTTTTTCATCCATCTTTTTACGGACTAAAAGTTAAAAAAAACAAACGAAAACGTAAAAAAGTAAAAAAAATAAAAGGGATTAAAACGTAAAAAAAGGATGAAAGTGGATAAGAATGGATAAAAACGTAAGAAAAATGGACAAAAACATAAAAACGGGGCGAAAACGTAAAAAACGGACGAAAACGTAAAAAAAAACGGATGAAGACGTAAAAAAATAGACAAAAACGTAAAAAAATAGACGAAAATGGACGAAAACGAAAAAAAATGGGCGAAAACGTAAAAAAAATGACAAAAACGTAAAAAAAACGGATGAATACGTAAAAAAATAGACGAAAACGTAAAAAAATAGACGAAAACGTAAAAAACATGGGCGAAAACGTAAAAAAATGGACAAAAACGTAAAAAAAAACGGATGAATACGTAAAAAAAAAATAGACGAAAACTTAAAGAAAACAGACAAAAACGTAAAAAAAATTGGCAAAAACGTAAAAAAATTGGTAAAAACGTAAGAAAAATGGACAAAAACGTAAAAAACGGGCGAAAACGTAAAAAAAGGACGAAAACGTAAAAAAAACGGACGAAAACGTAAAAAACAGACGAAAATATAAAAAAAAACGGATGAAAAGGTAAAAAAAAAAAGGATTAAAACGTAAAAAAAAAGGGATGAAAGTGGATAAAATGGATAAAAACGTAAGAAAAATGGAGAAAAAACGAAAAAAAACGGGCGAAAACGTAAAAAACGGACGAAAACGTAAAAAAAAGGATGAAGACGTAAAAAAATAGACGAAAACGTAAAAAAATAGACGAAAACGTAAAAAAAATTGACAAAAACGGACGAAAACGAAAAAAAATGGGCGAAAACGTAAAAAAATTGACAAAAACGTAAAAAAAACGGATAAATACGTAAAAAAAATAGACGAAAACGTAAAAAAAATGGGCGAAAACGTAAAAAAAAATGGACAAAAACGTAAAAAAACGGATGAATACGTAAAAAAAATAGACGAAAACTTAAAGAAAACAGACGAAAACGTAAAAAAATGGGCGAAAACGTAAAAAAATGACAAAAACATAAAAAAATGGACGAAAACGTAAAAAACCGGACGAAATCTTTTAAAACCTGAAAAAAGTGGAAACTACACCGTTCGTCCTTTCACCATTAGTCCTTATGGATGCGAAATGACGAATATACCCTTATGGTTTACCAGAGTTAACGAGCGTTAGTGGCCTCGTTAGAGGGAGGGACTAACGCTACATAACGTTTGCCAATTAAGGATGGATGGTAAACGTTTTTTGGTCAAAGGACGAAACTTGTTGGTCGACGTAAACCACAAGGACGAACGGTGTAATTTAGTCTTTTATTAATTTTCAGAGAAAGTTGCTATTCACTAAGCAATATATATCTTTTGTCAAAAAAAAAAAAAAAAGAAAGAAAAAAAAAAAAAACGTTATTTCTTTATTTAGATGCTTTACATGTTTTTCTTTTGCAAAACGACCAAACCTTAAAAACATGAAGTGATGTCTTACAAGTTACAACCACATTAAAAATAGAATGAACAATTCACTTTATGTCTAGTCGGACATTTAAGTGTTGTGTTTAACTGGACACCTTTAACCTTTTCAAAATTAATTATATATTCATATATGATAATGAGTAAAATTAATGCTTAATTAAATGTAATTCGGTAGATAAAATGCTTCATATATGGATTGAATTTCATACTTATTTAGAAAAAGTGACCCCTCTCCGACAACATTGAGTATCGCTTTTGTTGTTAGAAGAAGTGAATTCTTTTTATATAAGGTGCTGAAAGGGGTTGTGACCCCTCCAAATTTCTTGTCACTAAGTACAAATTTTGCTCTTTTACTAATAGTAATTAGTTATTTTTTACACTAAATGAAAAACAAAAATGTAAACTGCCCCCATAAAATGAATACCTTACTCCTTTCAATAAAAATGTTTAAGTTTCGTCGTTACTCTATCAATGTTTGATGAAAGTATTTAAATAAAAGTTTCTAAAGTTTGTTTATACTTCCATCTTCAATCCAATCATTACATTTCGCCACGGCTTCAACATCACGTCATAATGTTACCAAATAGATCGCTTCCATCCGTCCTATAAAGGATCGTGGATTCAACAACAATGAAAACACTCGATGTTTTTTTTAATGCATGATCAATGTAATCAAATGACCACAGGCACAATAAACAACTTAGCGCAAAACTTTTTACTACACGAGTTCATTATATGTCGAATAATGTATTTACGTATGCAATTGTTTCTAGAATATGTTACAAGCAGTGGCGCAGCTTAATAGGGGCGGGGGGGGGGGGGGGGGGGGGGGGGGGGGGGGGGGCGCCCAACCCCCCGAATTTTTTTTTGCGATATAGGGGGGTATATAGTTTTCGTGTAGAAAAATTTCGGTATATTCGGTTTCGACCCCCCCATTTTAATTCGGTTTCGACCCCCCCCATAGTTTTAGAAAAAAAAAAAATTGATCCATTACATTTATATAAGCCCATCTTAAAAAAAAATTGATCCATTACCATTACTTATTTAGTTATAGCCCATTTAAAAAAAAACAAAAAAAAAAAACAAAAAAAAAAACAAAAAAAAAAAAAACAAAAAAAAGAAAAAAAAAACCGGATCTAATATTCTAATTAACCCTCCCACCTCACAATCGACCCACCCCCACATAAACCAAATCTCAAATCCATCCTCCCAAACCCAGAACCTGAGAAACCCTCCCCTGTCCGGCTGTCCCCTTCGAAGTTCGAAGTGCCCCTGGCCCTGCTCGGCTGCTCATCTCCTTGGCTGCTGCCTGCTTGGCTGCTAACTGCTTGGCTGCTTGGCCGGCGCTTGGCTGCTTTCTCTCTATTTCACAAAAGGCGAAGGTATGTTAATTGTTAAATCCATCAATCTCATATTGTTTAATTTATAAGTTATTTGTGAATTAGAAATTAGGATCAGATTTACAGATTGTGAATTAGAAATTAGGACTAGGAGTTAGGAGTTAGGACCACATTTATAGATTGTGAATTAGAAATTAGGATACCACTAAATCACTAATATAAGTTATTTGCAATTTATGTAGGTTTACAGATTTATACATTGTGAATATGGTGAAGAATAAAACCATAACTTCATTTTTTAAAAGAAAGAACGAAGAACAACAAGTAGAAGGAATTGATGTTGAAATTCAAGAGAGTAAACGTCAAAAAGGTTCAACAAGCGAACCGGTTATTGGTCCGGATACTTGCAATGAACAACCATCTGATATTCCACAAGCTAAATGCAATGAACAACAACCATCTGATGTTAGTAGCCTAGAAAGAGATCCTGCTAAACGACTTGAAATGTGGAAATATCCGGTTGAGGCACGTGAGCAAGTAAGGCTAGCATATATATCATTAGGAGTGTATCAACCTAAGCTTGAAGAGTATAAGCCTAGAGGTCCAAAGAATAATCTTCGTCGATTTAAATTTGCTTGGTTTGGTATGTTCCCTAATTGGTTAGAGTATTCTCCAACAACACACAAGGCTTATTGTTTTCTATGTTATTTGTATAAGGAGAAACCAAATGAGCAAAGTGGTCATAGTGCATTTAGTTGTGACGGATTTGACAATTGGAAAAAATGTAATGATGGGAATAAATGTCCTTTGTTGAAGCACCTTAAATCTGCAACACACAAAAAGGCATTTGTGTTTGTGTCTAATTTAGTGAATCAAGAAGCACACATTGAAAATTTCATAGAAAAACAAAGTGAAGAGGAAAAAAGGAAAAACCGTTTAAGATTGAAAGGCACAATTGATGTAGTTCGTTGGTTAACATACCAAGCTTGTGCTTTACGAGGACATGATGAATCTTCCAATTCAAAGAATTGAGGTAACTTTCTTGAATTGCTAAAACTATTAGCTTTTTATAATGATGATCTTGGAAATGTTATTTTAAATGCTTCTTATAATTCCAAGTATACATCTTCCGATATCCAACAAGAAGTTCTTAGTATTTTGGCAAATAAAGTGAGAAGGTATATACGGGAAGAAGTGGGGGATTCATGGTTTTGTGTCATGGTTGATGAGTCACGAGATGAATCCAAAAAAGAGCAAATGGCCATAGTCTTAAGATTTGTTGATGCGAAAGGGGTGATACGGGAAAGGTTCTTGGATTTAGTTCATGTCGAGGATACTGTTGCGGCGACTTTAAAGGCTAGTTTGTGGAATAAACTTTTGAATCACAAATTTGATACCGGAAAAATTCGTGGTCAAGGTTATGATGGTGCTAGCAATATGAGTGGGGAATGGAACGGCTTACAGGCACTCGTTCGGCAGTATAGTCCTTATGCATATTACGTTCATTGCTTTGCTCACAGGTTACTTACTTTTGTATTGTTGTTTGTTCTTTTTTAGGTTTGACTAAAAATACATATATGGAGTTGACATTTTTTTTATCACAGGTTACAACTTGCCTTGGTTTGTGTCTCAAAGGAAGTTGATCCGGTACACCAGTTCTTTGAGTACTTAGCTTTTGTAATAAATGTGGTTTGTGCTTCTAGTAAGCGTCACGATGAGTTACAAAAGGCGAAGGCAATTGAGATTAAAAATTTACTGGCGTTGGGTGAAATCAAATCGGGAAAAGGTAAAAACCAGGTTGGGACATTAAGAAGGGCCGGGGATACACGTTGGGTTCCCATTTTAAATCCATTTGTAGTTTGGTTAACATGTTTGATGTCACTCGGGCTGTTCTCAAGGGAATAATGGACGACACTACTCGTAATACCCGTACTCAACGTGGAGATGCTAGTATTGCTTATAGTTACTTGAAGTCATTTGAGTTTGTGTTTGTTCTTCACATGATGAAAAATGTGATGCAAAAGACTGATGCACTTTGTCAAGGATTACAAAAGAAATCCCAAGACATCCTTAATGCAATGGATTTAGTTTCAGCCACAAAGGTTAGTCTAAATAATTTTAGAAACAATGGATGGGATTCTTTAATTGAGGAAGTTATTTTTTTTTGTCAAAGACATGAAATAGAGATGCCCGATATGAGTGCTCCATATAGATCTACCCGGTATCGGCCTCGTAAAAAAGATCTTCATGTTACATTTGAACATTTTTACCGAGTAGATTTGTTTATGGAGACATTGGATAAGCAAATACAAGAGTTGGATTCTAGATTCAGTGAGCAATCAATGGAGTTGTTATCTCTTGGTTCGACTTTATGTTCAAAAAAGATTAACATTGATCACATTGTTCTTCTTGTTGAGAAATATTATCCTGCGGACTTTACTGAGCAGGAGAGAAATCAATTAGTTGGTCAATTGGAGACTTTTCAAGTTGAAAGGATAAATAATGCCAAGTTAAGTGAGGTAGCAACTCTTTCTGATCTCTGCCAAACTCTTGTAGAAAGTGGGAAAAATATCATGTACGATTTGGTTGAAAGAGTGTGTCGGCTACTCTTGACACTTCCGGTTTCGACTGCAACAACAGAGAGGGGATTTTCGGCAATGAAGATATTCAAGAATCGCCTACGTAATAAGATGTCAGATGACAATCTAGCAAACAGTATGGTGATTTACATAGAAAAAGAAATTGCTGACAAGTTTGATTCGGAGTCCATAATCGAAGAATTCAAGGGTCTTAAAGGTCGAAGGGCTGATCTCTAATTTCTCCAATCAATCAAACCAGGTACCAACCGTTTGTCTCCTTTTTAATGTTTAGTTGTCTTGGACAAATGTTTAGTTTTTTAGTGATTGAAACTTTTTTTTATATAATAATAGTATTTAAGTTTTGACCTGACCCGAATCGAATCACTGACCCGAACATATTACCCGAAAAATAGCGTTAGGAAAAAAAAATTTAGATCCCGACCCCCCACTTAGAATTCTCAAGCTTCGCCACTGGTTACAAGTTAACAGGTAACACAAGTTAATGTTAAGAGCAAAACACCAGAAGATAGGAAATATGATCCTAACTACTAAAACTTTAATGTATATAGCATGTAGTACGTTATTACTGTGACTTGATTGAACCAAGACTATAGGTTATCTTCACATTCACAATGTCACATAAATATAATTTTTCATTTTTCCTGGTTGGAAATATATGCATTTATTTATTGGGACAGAGGTTTGTAGGACCAAAGGGACGTGGTCTCCCCAAATTTCTGTCACCCGAGTCTCTATATCCGAAGAGAAAAAAATGAGAAGAGGAAAGGAAAGGTAAAAATAGTAGGGGTGAGCAAACAAAATCGAAAAAATCGAAACTTAACCGAAAACCGAAAAATCGAATCGAAAAAACTGACCGAAACTAAAAACTGATGGTTCGGTTTTTAATTTTTCAAAAACCGAAAATACGGTTCGGTTTCGGTTTTCGTCTAAAAACCGAACCGTAAAAATCGAACCGAACCGATTTTATTATATAATAATATATAATTAATATAACATGAATAAATAACTAAATAAATCAAATTTATAAATTTATATTCATTTTGTTGGTAGATTTATTTATCTTAACGTTTATGTTTATATGTGTGTTTATCGTGTCGTTTGTTTACTTTAGAATATATCAATAAATATATGATGATGATCATACTCTGTGTATATTCACTTAGATGTGTGTGTCTTATTTATATATGTGTAATTAAGGTTTATGCAATACATATTATTATGCTTAGATTGACAAAAAAAGGTAAATAAGAATAACCATTTTTTTTATGTAATATAAGTTTGTTGGTAAATATTTTCCATGCCCAAATATGAACGGTCAGAAACCGAAAAAACCGAACCGTAAAAAACCGAACGCTTTTGGTTTTGAATTCTATAAAAACCGAACATTACGGTTCGGCTTCGGTTTTAGCCAAAAACCGACCCAAGCCGAACCGTGCACACCCCTAAAAAATAGTCATGCTCCCGAGTTAATTTTGAAGAGAAAAGAAGAGAAGATAAACTAAATTTTTTCATCTCTTTTTCTTTTCTCTCATTTTCACCCTTTTCATTTCTCTTCTTTATATTTCACACTCGCGAAAAGAGTGTATGTACAAATTTTACCCTTTTACTAATTGTAATAGTTATTTCTACATCAAATGTTGAAGAAAAATGTAAACTTGCCCTCTTAAAATGAATACCCTACATTACGGCTCTCCAACAAAAATATTCAAGTTCCGTCATCACTATGTATAACCAATGCTTGATGAAAGACTAATGATTTGCACACTTCTCTATTTTATTTGCACACTCCATATTGTGCTATAAAGAATTGCACATTTGCTATATATTGTTTCTCCAGTTTGTACATTGAAGTGTGCAAATAAAAAAACGAGTGTGTCAATCAACCTCTTGATGAAAGTATTTAACTAAAAGTTTCTAAAGTTTTGTTTATGTTAATCCAATCGTTACATTTCGCCCTTAATATGCAACGGCTTCAACATCACGTTACAATGTTACTAACTAGATCGCTTCCAAGCGTCCTATAAAAGATCAATGGATTCAACAATAATGAAAACTATTAGTGGATAATTAGGCTCAAGCCCGGATTTTATGTTTCGGGAATTAGGGTTTTACCATTATAAATAATAGTTATCAATAAAGTTATACCAACGAGGTTTATATTTTCTGACGAAAACTTGGCGCTTTTTTAATGTATGATCAATGTAATCAAATGACCATGGGCACAAAATAGTGAAAATACAATTTTGTGCATAACATTTTAGTGAACGAGTTAATTTTAGATCAGATATCACACAAGATTTGTAACTGTTTTCTAGAATTTATTACAAGTTACAATAGAATAACACAAGTTAATGTTAACTTCTTCATAACTACCACTCTAATGTATAGCATGTAGTTATTACGTAGTAATAACTTGATTGAACCAAAGTCCATAATTTATCTCACATTGACACACACACACACACACACACACACACACATATATATATATATATATAGTGTAACTTTCAAACGAGAACCATTTTAACCGCGAAAACTGAGAGAACCACAAAAAACATATATGCACGCCTTCAATAATTGTATTTTTGCACATATGTTTTAAAAAAAACATAGTTGTTCTAAAGAATTTGATAAGAAATTGAAAATACAAAATTTTTCTTTGAAGGTGTGCATGTATGTTCCTATAAGACGTGCAACGACAATATTGCGGCCGTGGGTAAGGTTTTTGTGAAAAAAGATGATGAGTTCATAATGATATTGAAGAACATAGGTGGATGCTTACGATTATTGATGAGTTGTATGTATTTTTATTTTATTTTAAAAGGCGTGCATGCATGTTTTTTGTGGTTCTCTCAGTTCTCACAGATAAAATGGTTCTCGTAAGAAAGTCCCCCTATATATATATATATATATATATATATATATATATATATATATATAGAGTGAGGATCACGTGCGGATACATTTTTTAAGTGCGGACGTGCGGATTGATCTGGTCCGTCTAATCCAGATCTGATATTGACTTTTTTAAAAAAGTCAAGATCTAGCGCTATTGTTATCTTCTTAATATTCTTAATGAAAATGATTTTTTTAATTTTTTTCCTCTTGAGCGATCCTTAATATTGTTATCTTCTTTCATTTTTTTATTTTTTCAGATTTTTTTGAGAACTTTTTGTTTTTTTGATTATGAGTCTTACCGTGCTATTAACCATATTATGAGTTCTACCGTGATATTAACAATATTATGAGCCTGATCTTGACTTTTTTTATTACGATAGTAAAAAAGTTTATGTGATATCAGAATCTGATTTTGACTTTTTTTATTACGATAGTAAAAAAATTTATGTGATATCAGAATCTGATTTTGACTTTTTTTATTACGATAGTAAAAAAGTTTATGTGATATCAGAATCTGATCCTGATCTTGACTTTTTTTATTACGATAGTAAAAAAGTTACGACGATATTAACTTTGATATTAAGAAAGCATGATAGTTACGGCGATATTAACAATTTTTATTAAGAAAAAGTTTTTACGATATTAAAAAAGTTATTGTGATATTAAATTTTTTATTAAAAAAAAAAAGTTTTCTGAATCTGATTTTGACTTTTTTACAAAAGTCAAAATCAGAGTCTGATATCACAATACCTTTAAGATGAAAACGATTTTTTTTTTTGAAATTTTTTTCAGCGATTCTTAATTATTTGTTATCCTCTTTATTTTTTTAATTTTTTTTCAGATTTTTTTGAATTTTTTTCAGAAAAAAAGCTAATACGATAGTAACGATCTTAAAAAAAGACGGGATATTTATGATATTGCCACTCCGCCTTTTTCAGATGGTTGACTAGATGGAGGGCTGAGATTCGTCCGTACCATCCGCACTAAAAGACAAAAACGTAACTGATCCTCACCCTATATATATATATATATATATATATATATATATATATATATATATATATATATATATATATATATATTTTTTTTTCTGGTTGGAAATAATATGCGTTTATTTATTGTCTCATCAATGCTAGACATTAAATGCTACGATTTTCTTATCATCAATGTTTTCTATTTTGTCTTTATTAAACGACTTTAGTTCTTCTTGACTTTTATAATTATACGGAGTAATTGATAACCAAGGTTCTAAATAGCGGGGGCGTAAGCCGTAAGGTGATGGAATGACCAAGCCTCACATTTTAGCGGTTAATATGAAACTTTTGTGTTTATAAAACGTGACATAAGATGACACAAAATATGAAAATATTTATATATTTATAAAATATATATCAAGTTTTCAAAAAGACATGACAGCATGACCAAAAATCTCACGCTTTTGTGAGACCTCTGTGCGCCTTTTAGAACCATGTTGATAACAATCCATAGATTTTTATAATCTCTTTCTAGAAAAACTTGTATTACTACAAAAGAATAAAAGTTACCATGAAAGGAAGTTTTTTTTTTCATTCATTCATTCAAAAAGGTAAAAATTAAAAAGTAATGAATGATGATTTGCATACTCAAAAAGTACAAGTACAGTGAGCATCGCTGTTATATATGTACAATTGTTTAAAACATGAAATAAAATGTGCCGATTAATAGTTGGGGTGTGTAAATTGCCATTCAAAAGTAAGTACCCATCTCTCACGATCTAATTGTTCACAAACAAATTTTTAAAATTTTATGTGTAGTAAATTTAGCTTCTAGTTAACAAATTATTAATTTTACTCATGTATTTACTATATCACTTAAATGCAAATTGTGTGATATCAAAAACATTTAAGTTTAAAATAGGTAGGTAAAGTAGCAAATTATAACTTTTATTTTTGCTAAGTAATTTGCTTTTTTACAAACTAAAATAGAAAGATGAACAAATAAAATGAGACATAAAACGTACAATATTGTTATGCACAAAATCTCATACAACTTATGGGCATAGACTCTAGATGTGTCATAAAACGGTACAACATTGTTATGCAAGTTTAGATATAAACTTAAATCACTTTTTAAAACTCCAAATCATTAAGTCTTCAAATGTGATTAAATTAAAACCTAAACGTGCGTGTTAATGTTTTAGTGGTTTAAGAAAGTGAGTATTATTATTATTATTATTATTATTATTATTATTATTATTATTTATTTATTTATTTATTTTTATCTACAATCGATAGAATACTACAAGTTTAGGCATAAAATTAGGTATATGTTTAAGTCTAAAAATAAAAATGATTTACAGGTCTAAAAATGTGGCTGATTTTATACCTAAATCTATTTCTTGGTGTTTTATTTGTTTATAAAGAATCGTGTCACTTAGTTACCAACCAACATGATGTTGTAATGCAAGTTTACGTATAAAATCAGACACATATCTAGGTATCACAATCAATTCTCTTTTGATTAAATTGTATAAACAAATATGGTGGTTGCGTTAATGTATCATTGGTTGCATGAATGTACTATTAGTTACATAATGCCCTCCATCATGTAATACGTTGTTGACGTTACTATTGATGCGACTTGTTTGCTTGATCTTCAACCGCGTAGGGATCACTTTGGTCACACTATCCTACTTTTACATGTGTTTTAAAAATCAGTTTACGCATACCCATTTTGCTCAAAAAATCAGTTTACACATAAAGTCTTTGTGTCCTACTTTTACATGTGTTTTTATGTGAATACGTTTAATCTGTTTAGTTTTACAATATGTCATGAATTTTGCGGAAAACTATTTTATGATCTAACGAAATTATTGTCAATGTGACCAACGTCCATCATAATAGTTAACGATCATCATTTATCAAATAAAAACACAAAAAAAGAAAGTCTTTGCATCTGCTCGACCTCATAACCGCGAGCTAGCACTACCACAATCGCACCCATCCCATTGCACACACTCTTGCGAAAACCCCATTACAAATATCACAAGAAATTATATTATGATCATCAACAACAATACTCAATCTCGTTTGAGCGGGGCGTAAAGATTCCGAACAAGAAGAAGACATTTCACCTTTTGGTCAACCTATGACCCCCACACTCACTCATTAATTAACTCTTGCCATAGGGAGTATCGTACACTATAACTACCCCTGTTTATCACTCTCTTCTCCCAGTTCAACAGTCAAATTCACACACTCTCACTCCCACCTAAATCTTAACAAACTTTTTATAAATTCTCTCTCTCTCTAGAACAAAAAAAAGAAAAAAAAAAAAAAAAAAAAACATCAAAGTTTAAGGTTTTAAAGAAACATGGAACAACAACAACATAAAAAGACAAATAATGGGTTCTTGTCAACGGTTGTACGAGGTTTGTCACCAGGAAGGACACGTGGCAAGAGCCCATTAAGGTCACGTGTCTCATTAGCGTCTTTGTTCACCTCAAAGCCCAGGCACGTGCCTCCGCAGGTGATGGGGAGATCCGGGAGCATGACATTGGCGCCGTTGATGGAAGGCCCGGATCCGGATGGGTCGGAGGTGAAACGGGTCGGGTCGGGTATAGGGAACTGGGTCAAGGAGCATTTGATGACGTCATCGTCGCCGTCGCCAGTGGGGTGTGGTGGGAGACAGCAGCAGAGGAGGTCGGATTTAAGGTTGTTGTTGGGGGTGATGGCGGCCCCACTTGCTCCGGTGAATGGTGATCAACCTTTTTTGCCTCATCTTTCTATCAAAGATACACCCATTGTAAGGGCAATTTTTTTTATTTTTTATTTTATTTTTTTAGTTTTTTTACAAAATTAGTAAATGAAATCATTAATTAATTGTCAAAGGGTAGAACTGGCATTTCGTTGATTTTGGAGAAATCAGTAATAAATGCATTAATTGTCAAAGGGTAGAACTGTCATTTGGTTGATTTTGCAGAAATCAGTAATAAATGCATTTTTCTTAAACCAAATATTTTTTTGTTTGATGAATAATAATTTTAAGGTAACATAGGAGTGAGTGGTCTTACGGCCAGCATGGGAGGGGTAAATTGAATAATATGATGATTAATAGGGTGTTTGTTTAAGCTTATATGTGAGCTTATTTGATTTTTGACATAATAAGCTTAATTTCCTAGTCTTATTTTGTGATTTTTGGCATGGTACCCGCGAAAAGCAGCGGCGATACCAATTATGCAGTTTTTGTCGTATTTTGATCTTTAATCGGTATTGATAGTTCTAAATGAGTAATTGTGTGAGTAAAATATAATAATATTATATTCATTTGAATTTAGTAAAAATTGAATGTTTATGATAAAGTTTACAACTATAAATTTGTATTATTGTAATTTTGTAACATTCATTTTATTACAAAAATTTAATGTGTCATTAATGTAATTAGTGATTAGTTTGGTGTAGAATTTAATTATATGAATTACTAAATATAGTAAGATGTAAGCTTAAAAAATTAAGACTTCTATTTACAAAGATCCTAAAGAAATTATAGATTTTATATAAACGAATAGTGTCAAAATAAGCCAGGCTTATGAAACATAATCCGAAACCAAATAAGCTCGTAAGCCCACATATAAGCTTTAAACAAACACCCCTAAAGTGAGTAGGTACAAAGGAATAGGAATTGAACCCATGAAATCTGATTTACATTGCATGCCCCTTACCGTGCGGTTATCATTGTAGGGACAATAATAGCTATGTAGATACTTTCACACATGTACTAATAATAATAGCGGTAAATTACTAGAAATAACAATGTACCTTTTTTTATATGTTTAAGCGTAGATGTGAATTAACGCATGTAGTACATTGCTATTAATGATAACTTTGTGGCAGTGAAAGAGGTTTAGGTAATTAAGCATATGAATCTATAAAGGGGATGTTTCGTGGGGTCCACGCACTGCTCTATTTGCTATCGTTGCATTATTAAGTTTTGGAATTATTGTCATTAAGACTTCAAAATAAAGCTTGATTGTTCAAATTTTGTGAGTTAAAAGAAAATCTTGTTTTGTTTGCTATTTGAAATGGTTGCTTATAAAGAATTGTATTGAAAAACTAAAATGAAGAATGATGAATTGGTTTGCATTTGAGATTTGATTACATTCTATAATTAGTATTGATCTACGTGATATGGTTGGTGGTGATGATGTTTGCTACTTGCTAAATTAAATATTGTATTTTGTGGCCGGCCTTTTTTAAGAAATATGTTATTGTCGAGCTTTAGTGTTTCATGGATGCCTTTTGGAACTACGGTTACTTGGTAGTAAAATTTGTCGAGTTCAGCTGTTTTAAGTGTTGCCAACTAATATTGTTTCTTTCAAATTTGAATTTGAAAAGTAAAATATCTAGAATATCAAATTCAGAAGTTGACTTTTTTTGGTATGACAGAATTGTTATTTAATTACTTTAGCATCTAGATTCGGAAGAATCCATATTAGTCCCTCTGAGATTGTTGTTGAATCATAATTTAATATATGGTAATTATTTCGCTCTATGTCAATAAATATTGTGAAGTTTTGTTCAAGGTGCAAGAATATAGTGTTTTGTTTAAGTTAAATTCCAGATTTAGCAACCTAATTTTACTGTTTTACATGTATACGTGCGCATATATCGGAAATAATGTTAAATTAAACAAAGGTTTGACTACTTGATTATTTAAAATTAGTTATGTTGACAGCTCATATTGTGCGTCTATAGGAAAGTTCATCTGCTCAGTACATACTGCAGCAATACATTGCTGCATCAGGAGGCCAAAAACTTCAAAACTCGATAAAAAATGCATATGCAATGGGAAAGGTCACAATGGTTGCATCTGAGTTTGAAACTGCATCTCGTGTGGTAAAAAATAAGCACGCTGCAAAAAGTGCCGAGTCTGGTGGATTTGTTCTCTGGCAAATGAATCCTGGTATGTGGTATGTGGAGTTATCCGTTGGTGGAAGCAAGGTTCACGCTGGTTGCAATGGGAAGCTAGTTTGGCGACATACTCCTTGGCTTGGAGCTCACCCTGCCAAAGGGCCTGTTAGACCTCTTCGTCGTGCTCTTCAGGTAAACGTTTTGAATAATCGTAAAGCTTAACCTCCTCGACGTTTCCTGCCCAGAGTGCCTGTTTATTGCTTTTCAATTTTGTATCTATTTAAAATAATAGGAATAGATTAATAATTTCAGATTAAAGGTATGAAGAGCATAATGATTATTATTTAAGACTTGACGGCTAGTCTATAAAGTTTAATGATTCAGGATCCAAAAGTGAAAGTTAATAATGAAATCAGGGACCACTTCCGTAGGGACCATTTATGTAATTTACTCTTTATTATGATATTGTAATTTAATCAAAGTATCTTAACCACACATGCAGGGTCTTGATCCTAGAACAACTGCAAGTTTGTTTGTTGATGCGAAATGCATAGGGGAAAAGAAGATCAATGGCGAGGATTGCTTTATCCTTAAACTAAGTGCTGATCCACAGTCATTGAAGGCTAGAAGTGAAGGTCCAGCTGAGATCATAAGGCATGTGTTGTTTGGGTATTTTAGTCAAAAAACAGGTTTAATCATCCACATGGAGGATTCACATCTGACCCGCATTCAGACTATTGGTGGCGATGCTATTTACTGGGAAACCACTATAAATTCTTTTATGGATGATTATCGGCCTGTTGATGGTATCATGATTGCACACTCGGGTCGTTCTATTGTTACTCTTTTTAGGTTTGGTGAAATGGCAATGAGTCATACCAAGACCCGAATGGAAGAAGCTTGGACTATTGAAGAAGTTGCCTTTAACGTACCCGGGCTGTCAAATGAATGTTTTATCCCTCCTGCTGACTTAAAAAAAGATTCAGTGAGTGAAGTTTCTGACCTCCCTCAAGGGGAACGTGCTAAAGCTGTTGCTGCTCATCGTGCAAAAGTTGCGGCTCTTGAGAAATCGGATGAGGGTAATTTAGGTAACGTGGCGTGGAAGATGGAAGTATAATAAAAGGGTTGCTTATTATGGAAATTGTTTATATAGGGTGAATGGTAGACTAACACCTTACAAGTTATATTACATCGTAGGAGTTAGGTTTGAATAAAGTTGAATTTGGCCTTATTAGCGATCATTTAGGAGTTCAAAAGCTTTGGTGTTTTTTTGCCGGTCATTTCAAGTGGAGGTTTGTTTTTAGTTTAGCTTCCATGAATGGAGGAAAGCTTTGAAGTCGAAGACCAACTGATCTACTAAACATATGTAAACCGGCTGTCGCAAAGGTTTGCTCTTTGCTGATCTAGTTATTGGTACTTATTTTTAAATGTTATGTTTTATGTCGACATAATTAAAGATGTTTTTTTTGCATCTACCCATCGGCGTGGTAGGTGTTAGAATGAATGAATATTGACAAAGAACTAGTTGTAATTGTGAAGAATAATATTTTGTGAATCTTCTTCTATTATTATCATATGCCTGCTGTTTATTTCAGTTTTTCATCTTGTTTGGTGTGGTGTTGATCTGTAAAAGATTCTTCACCATGTGTTTCCACATATAGTCATATGCTCCTACCCTTTTTGTCACTGGTTTTACACTTCAATATTCTAACTATAGAATTCAGTATCTTTCAGATTACTAAATTCTTAAATCTGCTTATCTGTTTTTTTACATACTTAACTAGTATCTTAAATCTGGTTTTTATCTTAATATTTCTTATACTAAATGTTTGTGCAAAAAGGTTTAGTTTGGACCAGTCTTTTCTGAATATTTTTTTCTATAGATTATGCAAATCCTATCTTTACATAATTGAAAAGCCAAGATCCTAAATAGCATGCTTCTTTTGACTTAAAACATTTCAAAAAGTAAGTTTCATGTTGCTTGATTGTGAGGAACATGCTCCCCTGACATGTACAATACACTAATATTTTGTAACACGGGAAATTCCACGTCGGCCACACACGAGAGATACTGGGTTCATAAGATAATATTTGCCTTACAATGACACAACGTGTTTGGTGGTCTATTGTGGGTGAAGTTCTTAGGAATTGTACAGTTAAACGTGCTCATGTGAAAGTAGA
Organism: Artemisia argyi; assembly: GCA_030686995.1. Classification (NCBI taxonomy): domain Eukaryota; kingdom Viridiplantae; phylum Streptophyta; class Magnoliopsida; order Asterales; family Asteraceae; genus Artemisia; species Artemisia argyi. Next base: position 6,374,868 of record CM060676.1, on the reverse strand, counting down.
CCTGCCGTGAGTCTTCACATGAGGGCCACAAAAGCAAAGCTGTGAAGCTTGCGGGAAAGCGGATAATATTGTGATCTGTGTAGGCGGGATGTTACATATTGTTACCTTTAATGTGAACTTTTTGACGGTATGAGTGTTTTTAGGAGACTCAATATCGAGATAACGATAGAACAACACACTAAATTTTCAGAAAAGTAAGGATGTCATAGACTAAAGTCTAGCGTCTATTGGTATAAGCCTTGATGGCTACTATAAGTATCGTAAGTAGGACTGTAGGAACCCATTAGGCTATGATGTTCATTTGAAGTCGGCTGTATAAACAATAAGACTAATATTCTTTCTGTTAGTAGAAGACGTAAGCCGAACAAATCAGCCGATAGATACTCATTGATTTCTTCGGTTTTCTTCTTAAAGTGACCGATCACGTATCCATATATGATTCTCATTTTCGGTCTAAGATTTTATTCTGGTAGAATCGTGATGATTATACTCATTATAGTACAAGTTTGCAGTGGGGTTCAAATGTCATTTCCAAATTATTGAGTTGCTGGTCCAGGGAGCTGCATTTATTTTCAATTTCAATCATTATCATTCTTTATTTGCTGTACACTGTAGTAAAATGTAAATGTACAGTATCTTTAAATATGTTCATACAGGTAAATTTAGATTAGTTTTTACTCTCCTCCATTTTTAGAATCTTTTGCATGTATGTCTCGAATGATTCACTGTTAGTAACACAAGAAGCTTACGTTTAGATGTTAATCGTAATATGTAACACACAACAAGTTACTAACCATTACCAAGGTGGTGTAATGGTTAGATACCCTCTAAGGTCACATATTCAAAGTCGGAGACGGTCATGGGATACCTTGATCATATATCGTACATTTTAGTAAAAAATGGCACTCTTTAGATAACATGAACATGAAAATTTCGTTCGTTTTATTTATTATAACAAGTTACTAGATGATAGATATTGTTTTATTGCATATACTATTGATCCATAGCTATGTGAAAATGCCATACTCAGTGTTTTGAAAATTGGATTGCATAAGCCGGTTCGACTAGTTCAGCCGACTGGTTAAACAAGAAAAAACCCAAGTTGACCAAGAAAAAACTGAGAATTATTTGAAAAAGGGAGGTGATATATACACGTATGTATTTACTTCATGCACATAAAATATAGTGGGAGGAGTGTGGGACCATTGGAATCATACAAGCAAATTTTATATGTATGAAGTAAAAACATATGTGTACATATCACCTCCCTATGAAAAACCGCTTAAGATGCGTTTAATTGGTGAAAAATATCTTATTTTTCTAGGAATTTTTTCATGTGAAAATGACAAAAATTGAAAATTCGTTTAATCACACTTTATAACAATTAAAAAAAAAAAAAAATGAAATTCTCATTTTCTAAATTTTTACTAAGAAATTGAAAAGCACTATCTACTATTCTCAATTTTTTCTCAACTAAAAAAAAAAAACACATACACCATTCTACCCTAATCTCTCGTGTCATCCTCCACCGCCGATCGTCGCCGCCACCACCCACCGTTGCCGCCACCGTGGCAATTTGAGGTAATCTTCTTATCATTTAAAAAAAAGAAAAATATAACTCCAACTAAACGGGTTTTTGAAATTCTCAACTCTTCTCTAGAGAAGAAAAATTAGTCCCTTCTCAATGAATTTAGAAATGGAAAAAGAGAATTTTTTTTACAACTAAACGGCATCTTAGATGTTCGGTTAAATTTTAAAAACCATGGCCATACCGTGCATTAAAAAGTTGAACACAATGAGTGACCATGGTCCCCTCTAGGCCTCTATATCATTCATTTAGAGAAAGGGGTATGGTAACATGCCGTTTATGTGCCATTTGTGCAAAATCAATGTCATTTCAGCTTTTCACATTTCACATTCACATGTCAAAAATACTCCTTCATATCATATGCCGTTTGTGTGCCGTTTCACACTTTTAGGCCCCACAATGCCCAATTACAGTAAAACACAAGCCGAACAACAAAATTTAACTAAAAAAAAATAAAAAATAAAGTGTAATTGACACAAGTGACTTCAGTCACATTTCAAATGGCACAAGTGACTTCAGTCACATTTCCTCTTATGGATTTTTACATGTTTTATATTTATGAATTATCATGAATGTGTCAAAGATTATTAAATGCTACTAGATTCAATGTTAGAATTGTTTGTTGAAAACCATAGCTATAATTATAGGGGTGTCAATCGACAAGACACGATAAACGACGCGAACACAACCCGAAGTTAAACGTGTTTGAGTTGAGGATAAACATGTTTAGGTAAAAAACAGGTTATCCAATCTAACCCGTTTGATAAACGGGTCGTGTTTGGGTTGAGTAGTATTAAACACGTCAACTCGTGAACACATTTAAATATATAAGCCTTTAAAAAGTAAAACCCATCAACTCGTGTTTGATAAACGGGTCGTGTTTAGGTTGAGTAATATGATTTCAGAACCACTTGCACCATATTATCTTCATTTTCATTTAACAATCAAGTCTATAAACAACAAAAAAGGTAAATCTTGTTATACATCATGACAAACGAAATTTCATAAGACAGTACAAATTATTAAGAGGAACTTATAAAAATTTCATGTTTACTGATCTTATGATCAAAATAATGAGCTACGATTATACCTTTTACAAAAATCTGGTTAGACTTATGTTTGCTTTTACAATCTGTATCGTTCTAACGCACACCAGAAGTTTCTCCTACAACAAAGCTTCACTCACCAGAGCTATCAGAATTTAGCAAACAAGTACCTACATCTGTGATATCTTGGCATAAACCTCATTTTGCTCATCCATTTACACAAACATAAGAAGTTACAATGCTAATACTTTGACTTTATTTCGTTGATACTTCTTACTTCTATAAACTCGTAGCTTTTTGTGTTTATATCCTACGCGATTACATCTCAAAAATACACGTACAGGCATTGGGGCTAATTATTACACTTATATCAACAAACGAAAAGCCTAGTCAAACAATACAATACAAAGCATCACCAAATAATAACATCTGTTACAAAACTAGTGCTAATGCAGATTAATAATTTAACCAAACGATAATTAGACACCGGATTACTGGAAAATGTATGTATGTGATCATGTATCCACACACAGTGTGTGTGTGTGTGTTAATAGCGACAGGTGATCAACTACTAAAACGTTGGAGTAAGAGATATTAGATGGATAAGTTAGTTGGCGTAAGCCCGACTTGTGGGTTGGGTCCATTAGGTCTCTCCTCTTTGTACTCTATAAATGTTTATCATTAATAAAGTTTAACCTACAGGTTTTCAATCATCTTACAAGTACACCATTCTTTAGGCATTTCTCGCATATCTTTCTCCAATTTGTGCTTCTTTAGAAGACTTTCTGCAGACTCCAGTAATTCAGAAACCTTGTTACCTGGCTTTATGCGCTTTAACACTAAGATTCATTCCCACAAGCACCCATACTTTTTGGAGGAATTGTTCCATTATCAAGAGTGTTCCAGTCATAGGTTTACTTCTTTTTTCTTCCAGGGGATTAGCAGAACCATTCACGACATTGAGCTTGCTCTTCCCCCCATGCAAGTATTCAGTACCTGGATCTTCAAACTGAAAGATAACTTCTTCCTTGTATCCCTGAAGGTTTCCATCACGCAATTCCCAGCAACATTGAAGGCAAAAGTCATAATTGCAAGAACGGCAGCTTCTATGCAAGTCAAAGATTGACGTTTTACAGGAGTCACAGTACATCCACTCATCACTAATACACATAGACTTTTTCGGTTGCACCTTTGATAAAGAAGTTCCTTGAATTTTAGCCTCCATCTTTTTCTCCTTTATGTGCTCGTCATTAAGACGCTTCAAGAACGGAAGAAGAACATGTAGGATATAAACAAAGTATTGGACTTTTTGATCAGCACTAGGTTCAAATTTTATCTTCTCTTTGACATTAGGGCGCACATCGCGTAAGCAACCTTTACAGTTGCATATGTCAAGACAAAAAGACAACGCTCAGCAAACATCTCCTCTGTCATGTCAGGGTACTCATGCAGGGGTAACAATAACGCTTTGTTTGACAATTCTGATAATGAACAACCTCTCCCTTATTATTCCTTTGACATTGATGGCACATATTTGATACTACATATTTCAGATTCCCATTTTCATCAAGAACAGGATGTCTAGCAGCACACTTAAACTTCGAACTCGAGGCGTCGTCATTCGACACTACTACCTTATCATTACTAGTACTTTTCTTCTTTTTTTCACCATGTCCCTTATTTTTCACCTTTTTCGGCTTGGTTCGAGTCTCTTTTTCTTCCGATACACGAATGTAAAACTCAACAGCTTTCCTATTCCTTTTCGGATACCTCTCGACAACAACTTTTTCTTCTTCTTTTTCATTGGAAACCCTAATAGCTGTAAAACGTCAATCTTTGACTTACATAGAAGCTGCCCTTCTTGCAATTATGACCTTTGCCTTCAATGTTGCTGGGAATTGCGTGATGGAAACCTTCAGGGATACAAGGAAGAAGTTATCTTTCTGTTTGAAGATCCAGGTATTGAATACTTGCATGGGGGGAAGAGCAAGCTCAATGTCGTGAATGGTTCTCCTAATCCCCCTGGAAGAAAAAAGAAGCAAAACTATGACCGGAACACTCTTGATAATGGAACAATTCCATGTGCTCCAAAAAAGTATGGGTGCTGGGAATGGAATCTTAGTGTTAAAGCCATAAAGCCAGGTAACAAGGTTTCTGAATTACTGGAGTCTGCAGAAAGTCTTCTAAAGAAGCACAAATTTGAGAAAGCTAGGTTAAACTTTATTAATGATAAACATTTATAGAGTACAAAGAGGAGACCTAATGGACCCAACTCACAAGTCGGGCTTGGGCCAACTAACTTATCTGTCTAATAATGTAAGATTATTGAAAACATGTAGGTTAAACTTTATTAATGATAAACCTTTATAGAGTACAAAGAGGAGACCTAATGGACCCAACCCGCAAGTCGGGCTTGGGCCAACTAACTTATCCATCTAATACTCCATGCAGTCGAGCGGCGAAATCACGAAAGCTTGAACTGGAGTAGTAAACTAAGAAAGCAAAATAAAACAATAAACGAAAATAAAACGAGATAACTCAAAGTATCCCCTATTCTATTTTTTTTTGTTTACGGATAACCAAAGCATCCGAAGGATAAACCAAAGTATCCCAAACAGTCATCTCGGGAATAAGAACCTTAGATTCGACACCAACAAAAATCGTCTCAGGAATAAGAACTCTAGATGCGACACCAACAAAAATCGTCTCTGGAATTAATACCCTGGATTCGACATAGAAAAAAAAAACAAAAAAAAAACAATTAAATTAACTATATATATATTTTTAATAAAGCTTAAAAAATATCAATATAATGAAAATGATAATAACGAATGTCAACCATACATCTCAACAAGACTTATCATTAACCACCATGTTCCTTCCCTTCTTTCTTTTCTGTGTTCCTGAACATTTGTGCGCTTTTTTTTTTTTTTTTTTTTTTTTTTTTTTTTTTTTTTTTTTTCGATTATAATCTGAGATGGGATTGAGATTTGAGAGTGTTGTATTTGGTTATTGACTGTGATGATGACGGAGATAGGATATACATGCTCCGGACCGCCGGCCGAAGCCGACGGCCAAAAAAATTAACGTAGGGTTTTTAAGTTTCAAATAACAGAAGGTATTTTAGTGTTTAGGATCACTGGCTGATACCATGTAAGATGATTGAAAACCGTAGGTTAAACTTTAATAATGATAAACATTTATAGAGTACAAAGGGGAGACCTAATGGACCCAACTCACAATTCGGGCTTGGGCCAACTAACTTATCCATCTAATAAGAGAAACATAAAAAAATATCTTTACTAAAAGAGACAAGTCCTAGGAATAGCTTAGTATAGATGAGGTGATGGCTGTTTGGACTATACTTGGACTTATAAGCTAATGAGTTGGAATGCGGCGGGGCGTCGTAGTTGGCAGTTATTTTACCGCTCCGTGGGTATAAGATCGAAAATAATGCATTGGATTGGATGGATCACATAACATGGGACGTTTATAATAAACTTTTGCCATTTGTGCATTAAGGGATTCCTCCACAGATTGTTCATTACATTGTTTGCAAAAATGTTAACAGAGATGGGCAAATGCTAAAAACCTTGAAGTGCACTCCTATTAATGATGCATTGATTTGAAACTTAACTTCAAAGTTGTACAAACTTTATCTGTATCAAAGATGGTGAATGTTGGTTCAACTAATCAAGAACATAAACACGTGAAGCAATGTGTTGAATCAACCAATCAAATCCATCCAGTAACCCATCTCCAGTATGCGCACTGTAGCCTATGATCCTCCAATGTCGGGTTTTATCCATGACATCCAAATTGAGTATCTTAAAAAACCATCATAGATAAAGATCAAGCAAAATATTTAGACTTTGTTCAAGACACTGCAGTTTCACCACTTGCCCAAAATGTGCATTAAATATGGACTTTGGTAGTCACCAAACATTTTTCAGCTAAAAGGGAAATGAGTACACTGGAGATGGATAGGCAAGTGGTGAAACAGGACTTAGGGGCCCAAACACCCCGTTAATCATTTTCCCAAGACAACAAAACAGAACTTAGTGGCTGAGTAAATGCATCGTACCGGCGGTTGGGTTGAAAGATGATGGAAGTTTTGCACCAAGCAACCCTAGCGGCATTATCTGCTCTGTTGGCTCCTAGTACCGCCTTGGCTACATCATATGCTTTCTCAGCTATTCGTGCTTCCTGATACACCAACGAAGATCTTATGATTAGTTCCACAACTAATGTCTTTACCTTTCGGTTTTATATTTCATAAGAATAAAACATGTCAAAAGTATCATATTACATACGCTGAGAAAACAAATAAGTGTACTAATTTGCTGGGTACCCAAGCAGTAGCCAAACACCCCTACTGCTGTAGTAGTAAGGGTATTTCGTTTTGGCACACACGGATCCTGTCAATAAAAATCAACCAATAATTTTACCCTTATAAACGCACTAATGAAATATTAACAATAAAAACATTAACATCAAAATATATTTAAATAAAAATAACCTTGCATCTTTCATCTCTAGTTTTCGGAGACCTTTCAAGAGCAGGCTACAAAACTTCCACTGGTTTATACCTATTAAATCAAATCAAATAAAAACCGAGATAATTATTATCAGGGTTTTGATTGAAAACTGAAAATGGGTAGTTATTTTCGTACTTTTTGAGTAAACCTTCCATCTTACTTGTTTCGGTAGCAGGTATTTAGGAAACTGGATTCTTCAAAACTACAGTTTGTAGCGTGCCAAAATGTCGACAAACCTGATCACTGTTACCTGTAAAACTACTCAGCTCCCTAAACATACTGAATCCACCCGTTGAACCCACCCCGTGCATGTATGTGGCATTCGACATTCCTTAATAACATAAAACAAATGAGTTATCAACTATGTCATACGGCTATTCATTGGAAGGAAAAATTATGAAGCTAACCATAATCTGAACCACCCACTGATAAGTATCTTTTTTTGGCTACCGTTGGTGGTAACCGGCGAAGAGAATGAATCGACGTCAACATATAATCGAAATCCATAAGTAAAAACACACGAGCAATCAATAAAACCAAAGGCAAATCATAAAAACTATAAACAGATTAAAATAACAATTACTGGTGTGTCTTCCCTGCTTTCCCTGTATATTTTGACTTCCTTCTTTGTACCATCAACCTGCACAACAAAATAACAAATACATGTTATTATATCTTATGTTTGCATTATAACTTAATTAAAACACAAATAATTTACTGACCTTATTGAACTCCAAAACACAAATAACTTTTATATTTTTTTAGGCTCATGTTTGAATATCTTTACAAACACGTACAGCTCTACTAATCTCTCACCATCACTTGCAAAATAAACCAAACCGTAACCCTAAACTATCAAATGCCCTAATTTCAACTTATCAAATGGCCTAAATCGTAACCCTAAACCTTTACACAAAACGATGGCGGGTTTAATTATACCCAAAACAATAAAAAAATTTACCTACTATAATGGAGTTACAGATACTTTCGTATTCCTTCACCAAACAACCATAGCACCAACATAGCAGAAAGCTTCAGTAACAAAAATCACCAGAGAGAGGCGGTTTGATTATCGAGAATGTTCCAGTGGTATCTAACCGCCTTCTGTATATTTATCCAGAAACGCAGCCCAAGCACATCAATGGACTGGGCCTTAGCACGTTAGCAAGCCAAAAAAAATGCGCTGTAGAAGCACCACACACGACGTCGTATCAAACGACAATTAGTATATATAGTAATATGTATCATGTATAGTTAAGACAACTAGTGTAAACATCAAGTCGAAGTCCATCAAAAGCTTGCAAAGGCTCCTCTCCTATGTATAAAGACACCTCACCATCTCATTTGGTGAGGTGTAAGTGCTACTTTAGTTTAGGGTCGAGCATTGGTCTAAGACCGGATCGAGACTGGATTAGACCAAAACAACGGACCAAAAAGGCATTATTGGTCAGTTTGTATGTAAGACCGGGATAAAGAAAAATTTGGCAGCGAGACCAGACCGATGATCCTTCGGTTCGGTCGGTTTTAAGGTCTGTGATGCTCAACCCAACTTTAATGTGTGAAATAAAACTTGTGCTTACCTTTCTCTCCATCCTCTCTCCTTTCCATCTCTCTCTCTCTAAACTTCTAAACCATCCAAGGGGAATGATAATCACTATGTAAGAGACCTTACATTAATTGTCGAAGAAACCGGATGCGTAGGTGTGTGTTCTTCAATGCATGGTCGTGCATTATTAGAAGGTACCTAAATTTCACCATAATAACAATTTAAGGTTTATTGGCTACCAAATATGAAGTCATTAAACATGCCTGAAAATAAATCAATCAATGATAGTAAAACATATTCGCTAAAGAAATTTTTATTTGCATTCTTTTGATTGACATAGAGGTGCAAGGCAAACGATAAACAAGCTGCACCGCTGGCATTTTTGAATTGCAAAGTCAATTTGTTTAAAAACTACGTTTATAGATCTAGGTGTCATAATATTGCTATGCATAACTCGTTGGACTCTGTTGAGGAGCTCCACAGCCTCCGGTGCAAGGAAACCAGAATTATCAAATGCGAAAGGAATAAAAACATGTTGATTTTCAATGCACGCTTTCTTGTGTTTTGCCACTTTGTACAAGGCGGCTTTCAAAGCCGCTTGTCTTACTATAAAACCTCAACTACTCAAACCAACTAAAGGAGAAACCCCTGTTAGATCCACACATGCATGTTTCTCTCCAACCCATCCAAACACCAAAACGTCTGTCGGTCTGAGTGTGGATCATCCATCCAACGGACCAGTCAAAAAGTTTACAGGTGCTTTTTTCTTGGCAAAGATCCCAGCACGCCTGCAAACATCAAAAAGGATATCCCATAACAATATTGTGTCTGTACTTGAAGCCCAGGAGCTCTTTGTAAAAGTATAAACAAATAATATAATTAAGATAACTATAGTTATTTGTAAAACTCATTTGTGATTCCTTCTAGTTAACTCGTTACGCGTTTGAGGTGGTGATGTTTTAGGTCATATATTCAAGATCAAAACCAGAGCATAGCCGAGCATGCTAAAAGATAGCTGGCTGAGCAAACTCGTGAGCTTGACATATACTTCTGAGACTGAGCACGAAACATGAGTAACATTATGCAAAACCAAAATTTCCCAAATCATGTTGTCGATATGTCTGATATGTCTCAAATTTTAATAGTAATAAGTTTTTTTTTTTTTTTTTTTTTTTTTTTTTTTTTTTTTTTTTTTTTTTTTTTTTTTTTAATAAAATTAAAAAAAAAAAAAAAAAAAACACTCGTATGACATTTGGGCCAACTAACTTTCTCTCTTTTTCCTTTTTTTTTTTTTCATATGTTATGAATTGAAGCTCAAAAACGCAGATAAGTAGTTCCCAAATTTTGCTTTGCCAAATACTTAAAATTGATTATTTGCATTTTCAAAACCTAGTAGAGTGAGTAAGCAAATAACATGAATATTCATTTGATACCTATTCATCTAGTATTACATTAGTCCAAAAGCATCAATGTAACTGCATGTTCATATGTTTTTGTATTATACAAAAGACAAGCTGCTCATCTTTCGGTATTTGAAATTACTTTTTAACAATTATATAAAAAAGTCCCTAATTTAACTATGACTTCCCTTTCTTATATCATTCTTTTAGGCTTGTTTATGTACTTTCCTCTTATCATGCTTGATAACAAAATTTCATGCTTATAACTTTTGTATGACCCTAGCCTCCGGATTGCCCAAATTAACACATAGTAGTTATCATAACGCGTTTTAACTATTGACACATGAATTTTACTATACATAATATATCGTATGCTTATGATAGCCTTACTTCACAAATCTGTATAATCTCGAGTCTATAATTCAAATTTAGCCTTTGGTAATGTTTAATGAATTAGCAAGAACATATTTACTAAAATCGCAACATGTGGGACCTTAATCTTCAGTAGATCCTTCAAGGTCTTCCAACAACTAATGAATTTGCAACCTTTAATAAGTAAAAAAAGACCTTCGTTTCATCTATAGACGTATATTGTTCTCAAGATGCAACAAATTTAGAAAAAGACATATTCACACAGTTTGTTAATTTGGTTTATCGAACAGAACACACCTACATTTGAATAATTTTCATTTATATTGTGTTGGTACACTATGATGACTATCATAAGGATGTGGATTTGTGCAGCGAGCTGGTGCAAGATCAAGAGACATGACTTAATGTTTTGCTCTCTATCCGGGGTATAAGTATGTGAATATCCCCTTGCGTGTGTATGTGTCCCATAACTTGTGATTAATTGGAGGTAGTAAGGTAGTTTTTGTGTCAACATGTTTTTCATTTGCATAAGAGCACAATGTATGTTAACTCGAGTTAAACTTTAACACAGTGTTACGTCAGTGTCACATCAACTTTAAGATTTTAACCTTATCTAAAAAAAAAAAAAAAAAAAAAAAAAAAAAAAAAAACAGCCCCTTATCATAACTCAACCTTAAATTAAGAAAAAAAAAAAAAAAATAAAAAAAAAAATAAAATAAAATAAAATTTAGGGGGCAAGTATTTAAAATTTTAGGGGGCGAATATGTAACTTTTAGCCTTAACTCAAAAAGGTTAATGTTTCACTTGAGCGGTATGGTAAGTGAAACCTTAACTCAATGCCTTAACGCATCGTTAAAGCTTTAACGTGGTTTTAATGCAGGAGGCGGTGTGGTTAACGTGGGTTTAACGCCAAAATGTGAAGCTTTCGGTCACTAAAAATGTGATGATACCGAGTGCTCTAAACAAATAGAGTTTTAGATACTTAAAGTTCTTGTGCTCAACAGTGTCCACTTCAATATGAATTTAGTAGAACAATTTATTGGAAACTGTTAATTAATCAGGTGTGTTTGATAGACTCTTTGATAAGACAAGTTCATCCTATATTTCAAGTCCAAACCTCAAGACTTTGATAATTTGTAATAGTAGGTACATTGCTTATGTATTTATTGGAACTTGGTTGGGGGGTTAAGGTTCCATTCCCACAGCTACTTAGGTAGCTAGGTTAAAGAAAGATGTTATTTTTTCATACAAAAGGATGCAACACGAAATATCATCTTAATTAGGATTTAGGAGACACCATATGTGATCACGTATAGCATCCCCGGACCCAAGAATAATGGGTCGGGCTTGCCCAAACTAAACCAATCTGGACCAGGACAAAGGCGGGCCGCGTCACAACACTTCTCTAAGGAGTACCGCGGCTCTGAGACCTAACCGCGGGACGCACTCCGCGACCGGGGACAACTTAAACGTCAGGACCACGGTACAACCCAAAAAGAGTAAAAAGTACTGTTAGCTATCATATAGCTGACCAAGGCAGACCCAAAACAGGAAAGGCGACAACCCCTTTCTGAAGGAGTCGCCACTTACGATAAGAAGACAAGAAGGAAAGGGGACCTGAGGGCTTGGCGCCTGAAAATGTCACTATCATAGTACGAAACCTCGGGAAACCGACAACAGAAAGCATGATATAAATAGAGGGCATTCACCGCCCTCAAACGGTAACACAGACAACTCTTACATACTTTAAACACTTCATCTCTCTAAACTAATACTTACTCTCACACCGGAGGTTAACCGCGGAAGTCCCTCTTCCGCAGTGAGGCTAACGGTGTTTTCTTTCTTAGCAGCTAATCATCAACTCTTAAAGTCCGAAATTTACTCTATCAAGAGCTAGCCTAAACTAGGTCTTGCATTGAGCCCAAGTTTTGTACTAACAGGTGGCGCCATCTGCATTGTGACTCGTTAACTTAACTACGTTTCAAAAGATACTCTAACCAATATGAGTAAACCGGCAAGAAGTGGCTCTACTCCTACCCAAGAACACTCCATGGTACGGAACACTTTGGGAAAAGAGAAGAGCCAAGGAGTAAGTGAACCACTGCCATATGCGGCAATAACGGAGTTTTGCGACAACCGTTACGACCAGTTATTGCCCTTAATGGCCGAGAAGGTTCACCAGGAGAAGTTAAGGCAAGTACAAACTCGCCTTGACTTCGACAATGAAGAGGGAAAAAGTGTGAGGTCTCGGCCAATGTGTTCCCGACGACATGTCCTCGGTACGGTATTTGACTGTAAGTTAGACCGTGATTAGCTTGATTAGCGCTAACCACTATAATTGTGACTCTCCCCCGACGACATATCGTCGGTACCATTTTTGGTCAAATTTGACTTTTCCTCAGCTCTAAATAATAGAGAATAATTAGGCGGGGTTTTTTCCCGCCAACGTGTTCCCGATGACATGTCGTCGGGAAAACATTACTGCTTAGCATTATAACTTTATCCCGCTAATTGTTTCGTTCGATTCCATAAGAAACGTGTATGAGAACTCCTGCTAAAAACAATGTTCTCTTGTGTGTTTTAAATAAAAAGTTTGCTTTCGTGTTTGTTAATTGTGATAACGTTAAAACGTGACAAGCAAAATATAACATTCCTCTTTTGATGTGTAATGTAGGTACAACATAATAATAAGTGTTTAAACTTTGTTACATTTAGGGTGTATTTGGCATCATGAATCATTATGGAGCGTTTTGGAGCATTTAGCATTAAGCGCTTAACATTATTGGTACAAAGCTTGTTCGGCAGCAAGTGGTTAACATTTACAAATTATAAAAATGCTAGTTTTTCCACCGCTCTTTGAAGAAGCATTCTAGAGTACCCATATGCATATAACGTAAACATATAGTTACTCTCTTATTGAAAACCCTAGTTGAATGTTATCACAATATCGTCGAACATCATCTTCCCATAACCTTCTTCATCCCATAGCAAAACACATGATTACCTTTTTCAAAAAAATTATCGCTATTTCTCATTCGGTGCTTTCTATTAAGCATACCTGTTGATTTGTTGACGATCCTAGCCTATCCGTCCCATAAGAACCGTACATCGTCATGCTTTTTGGTACACTGTTTACATGCTGCACACTGCTAGCTGTGGTTATTCCATCACCAAGTGTATGGGTTGATGCAGGGGAGCTTGGTGAGTGGCCAACTGTATTCCCTATACCTGTACTATTGGCTAGTCCAGAAGAAGAATGTTGTTTTCTTTTCCTGTTACTATGCTAAACAGTTTAAAAACAACATGTCAATGATAAACTCTATCCTCGAGGCTTTATCTTTACCAGGTAGCATGATAGTTTCATATCTAATTAAATGTGTAATTGATTTGGAATAATCTAGATGCACAACCTGTTGCTGCAACTGCTCCTACTGTTGAGAGGTAGATTGCTGCATCTAAGGCATCTTCATCTGTTAATTGTCATTTATAAAGTCAACGTCAAAATTAAGGCTATAATGCAACTAAAAGAGTAAATTAATAATGAACATCATTTGAATACTTGTAAGACCAGCATATGAGTAGTTGGATACTTACATTAAAGGCATAAAAGCTATTAGATTTTTTTTACAAACTCGAAAGGATTGTCATTTGAAAAAGAAAATAGCAAAAGAACATTAATTACCACGAATTGTTCATAATTAATATAGTTTAAACTATCTACAGAAAACGAATGACTACAATCTTTCATACTTAGATTGCCTCTGGCAAAGCATCATTTAAATCATCCATTGCAATTCTTGATTGCAGTTTTAGTTTGTAAAATCCAAAAGTTGAAGTTCATGAAATGTGTCAATTCAACTTTAAAGTAGGAAATACCTCTTCGAAGAAGAGTGTGATTGGCTCATTGTACAACAGCTTCTATTGTGTCCAATCCATCTCGATGAGCAATCAGACTCCTATGACAGGATGCACACTTAGTCATCTAGCCTTCTTTATAGAATCCAGTTTCCTGACCTGCATTATCTGTAGCACAAACAATATATTCTTTTCTGGCACAGTCTGTAACCAAAAAAAGATTGCATCAGCAATACTACAATGATACCAGCTCAATTTGAAAAAAAAATAAAAATAAAAAATTGTGCCACATCTAAACTCAATTCAATTTCCAGCGGATACCAGGATACCTTTGTCATATAGACTTGTACCAAAAAGTGTAGTAGACACTTAATATGCATTCTGAATCACGATATTACACAGTGCATGAATTTCTCAAGCAACAGAAAGTCTATTTACAGTGCCTCTGATCCCATCTCATAACTTGCAGTATCCGAGGATTTCAATCAAATCATCTACTAACAACAGATTGAGTACATACCAATCCATTACCTGTAAGTCTTTTATGGATGAGCAATATATCTTTCAATAAGAAATTGAGACACAAATCATGTCAAACACCAAACACCCAAAAAAAGGTCATACCTAAAAGTCGTTCTAAAACTGTGCCCTTGTGTGTCATGGTGACGGCTCTCTTACATCATACAGTCAAAACCCAATATATTGTGAACCGCCCATATTGTTCTTGTCAAAACCATATATGAGATTACATTAGCATCCTTACAGCTTAAAATCCGACATGATTTGTAAAGCCTAAGAATTGAAAATTGAAACAAAATGATTTGGTTCCCTCATAACATCTGTTAAAACTTCACCCTCATGAGAGACCATCATCTCAAGTACCACAATGCTCAACCGCCATCTTCGCCGCCTAACCACCAACACTTTACAGAACAACAACAAAAGGTAGCATAGTTAAAGACAACATTGGATGAAAAAGATATAAATAAAAGTTGAATGTTAAAAACATGTTCAAAATTTATTGAAACTTGCCTGATAAGTTTACAAAGTTACACCTCCTAGCCTTACAATGCACGCTTTATTATCATGGACGTTTGTAGGTTTACAATTATCCTCTCTTTGGGTTTGTTAATGCCATGATTAATAACTGATGGGTGTATTAGGCCAAAGTGCAGTTTGAACACATATTTTTTGTGGGAGTTGAAACGCAATGCCATACACCCCAAGGAAATAAACAAAAGCAAACATATGGTGTTCATACTAACCAATTAGGGGTTGAATACTTGAATCATCTTTGGAATTGATAATCATCAAATTAACTTCGAGCACACTTTATTTCAGCAGTTACCTGGTCCAAAAAATCCTCTTAGTTTAGTAACTTGGTCCTGTCCAAACACATTTATGTAATAGTCTGACCCACATACCTCATTCATAAATCTATAGCCGGCCATGAAGAACACACCTATTTCTGCACCGTACGTAATGATGCCTCTTTGAGGCCATCTTTATCGGCACTATAACCTCAAAACCCCGCATTTTATCTGTAATATCAAATACATATAGGACTGCAAAACATGTACAAAGTTTGAAAGATGCATCATCAAAACCTTTTTGTCACTTGTAGCTGATGAGGCGAAAAATGAACCACTTTTAGGGGGTCATTTAAGCCCGGAATTGAATTTATTTGACCAAATATTGCCCTAAATCGTTCCTTTTGTGATTTTAGGTACTTTGGGAGTCAATTCTGGAAAATGGAGCATTTTGGACGTTTTTGGAGCATAAAAGTGAAGAAAACGCTAAAGACTTAATTTTCCATGCTGAGAACAGTACCTGGCGGCGTCAAGAGCATTTTGGTGACGACGTCAAGAGTAAAAGTGGTGACGGCCCAGAAGAAACGTGAAGGCGTCACCCAAGGCCGTCACGTGTTAACTTGTCAAAACTTGCGCGCGGAGTAGCTGATATTGTTTTGGTCATAACTTTTGCATACGAACTCGGATTAAGGTGATTCAAAAGCTCACGCGAAGAGGACGAAGAGATCTAAAATTTGGTGAAAAAATGGTCGTGACGGCATCAAGAGTAACGGGCTGACGCCGTCAAGATGGGCCCAGAGAAAACATGCCTATAAATATAACATCATAACTTCACTTTTTGTAAGCCCTAAACCCTAAGGTCGATTCCTGGGTTTAGGTGGGTGTTTTTCCAGCAACTTAGAGGGTTTCAATTACTCCATAAACATCATGTATTGGTTTGATAATTCTATCTTAATTATGTTTTCCATTATCATTGTTGTTTGCTCTTCTTTGTTCATGATTTGCTAATTCACCTTGTGTCTACTTATGATTATGTGAAACTTGTATATAATTGATTAGATCTCATTGATTTCTTGTTGATTTTGTGTCTATCTCCATCAATGAGGGGCTTGTTGATGTGTTTGTCTATCTCCATCAATTAAGGCGCGACAACTTCAATAGATCTAGTTGGTTTAGTTTATAATTCTTGTTTCCTATTGATTCTTGTTTTGATTGAATGAATTCGATGTTAGGCTTAAGAAAACTGACAGACTTCCATAGGGTAACATGCTTGAACGTCTTAAGAAACATGAACCGATGTGTACTAGGTTTTTAAGGTTGTATTTAATGCATGAGCGAATTCTAGTGATCCCATGTTAGGAGCTTCTTAGCCGGCTCGACATAGGAGTGAAGTAGGAGCTTATAGGATTGGGGAAGTAAGTACGCCACCCCATGAATGGTATTAAGGAATACAACCCGTCAATTAAAACAAGGTTACAATTCAATAGGTAGGATTGGATAGCTAGCAAGGAGTAACATATCATGGGTAGACATGCGTCACTTATCTTGTAGAACCTTAGTTTAGTTTTCTTGCACATTAGTTTAATTAGTAGCTTTTGGGTTAGTTGATTAGCAACTAATTCCGCCCCTCTTTCCAATACCCGAGATTTTTACTTGCTTTTCATAAAATATAAAAATACAAAAAGAATCATCCTTCACCTTTAGAGTTTAGACCTAGTTAGATCACTTTCAATCCTAACGACACTACTCCTGAGTTGAACGATCAATCCCCCGGTACTTGTCACTATACTATACTAAAACGATCAGGTACACTGCCTGGTGGGGGTTGTAAGCTTCTCAAGATCCCTTGAGAGGTAAAGCCTGGTGCGATCCCTACGTATCAAGTTTTTGGCGCCGCTGCCGGGGAATAGTTATTGTCTAGGTTAGAATCTCTTTTTATTAGGTCTACTTGCTAGATTCCTTTCTAGTAAGATTTTAT
This sequence comes from Artemisia argyi, assembly GCA_030686995.1. Classification (NCBI taxonomy): domain Eukaryota; kingdom Viridiplantae; phylum Streptophyta; class Magnoliopsida; order Asterales; family Asteraceae; genus Artemisia; species Artemisia argyi. The sequence continues at coordinate 6,357,235 of CM060676.1, read as the reverse complement.
TTTTATTTTTAGATTTTCTTTAGTCTATCTTTTTCTTTGTGCCTTTGTTAGTAAATTAAATTCATTGACTATTCCGTTGACCATTATGGAAAACGCGAATCCACCCCTTTCCCCTAGAGAAGTGGCTGTGTTACGTGAACAAATTGAGAGTGAGATTAGGGAACTTAGGGAGCTTAATAGGTTGATTAAGGTTGAGCTCGAACATGCATTTAGTGACCTAGTGACCGCCTTGTATTCAAATGAGGACCTAGGGCCTAATGATTTTGTGAATGTTGTTGAGGAACTAGAAGAGGGGGAAATAGATCCGAAGCTTAATGATTACTTTAATCTATACCACACTAAGGAGGAGATTGCCTATTATAATAATCTTATTGATAACCCGCGATCTCCTTTTACTATAATTGAACCTAAGATAAAGAGAGGCGATCCTAAGAATGCTAAAATACCATGTATGATTGGGTACAGACACGTTGAGAATGCTTACATTGACTTTAAATCCCCAATCAACATTATGTCCTCAAATGTTTATAATGATATAGTGAAAACAAGACTTGAACCTAGAAAAGATCCCAAATACCCCGGTGGAGTTTGTAATTTTGTCGGGAGAGTTAAAGGTTTACATGTCTTTGTTGGGAATTTCACTTTTATCACCGACTTTATGATTGTGGAAGACCTTGCTAATGTTATTGATTGTCGATTGTCAAATGTCGTGTTTGGTAAACCGTTTGTTGAGGAATCTAAGTTGGAATATGATGACATAGAAGGAACAATCCGATTTGCAAGTAACACCGATAGGATCACTTATAGGATGCCTAATAGAATGAAAGAGTTTCGCTTTATATCCCGATTTGATAAGGATAACGTTGGTGCTTTTGAGGACATCAATGAAAAGGATAAGAAAAAGGGCATGGATTATGTATGGGAAAAGAGGAGTCTTTTCTACAAAGATTGCTTGGCCTTAGGACCAAGGTATAAAGTCGATAAGGAATTTGCCCAAAGGATTATGGGGGCGATTGAGAAAAAGGTGATTGGTTTCTACAAAGAATATTTACAATCAGAGAGTGAAACCAACGATGAGGTCACATAGTAACCCATGACCTTGAGTCTAGCTACAAAACTCGTAAATAAAGAAAAGCGCTTCTTGGGAGGCAACCCATATTTTGTGTTATTTTATTTTGTTTGTTTGTTATTTGCTTCCGTATGCATGCTGATGCGTGTGAATCGCAACAGGCTTTACCTCTCGAGGGATCTCGAGAAGCTTACAACCCCCACCAGGCAGTGTACCTGATCGTTGTAGTATAGTATAGTGACAAGTACCGGGGGATTGATCATTCAGCTTAGGAATAGTGTCGCTAGGATTAGAAAGCCTAAATAATAGTTCTAAAGGTGAGGGATGATTATTTTTGTGTTTTTATATTTTTTAGAAAGCAATTAAAATTCTCGGGTTTTGGAGGAGTGGGCGGAATTAGTTGCTATTCAACTAACTCAAAACTAAGATGCAATCAAAGTAAAGTACTAAAAATGAAAATAAACTAATTATATTAAGGTTGTGAGCAGTAATTGGAGAAAATGTGTTTACTTAGATTTCACTACTCCCTAGATATCTTTTACACGTTAATTACTTGTTATAATTGTACGGATGACGGATCGTATTCCTTAATACCATTCATGGGGTGGCATACATAACTCCCCAATTCAATGAGCTCTTATCTCCTCCTACACCATGCCCAGCACAACTATAGGGATTGTAAACAGTGGCTCATGCATTAAATACAACCAATAAAGACCTAGTACGCCTCGGTTCATGTTTCTTAAGACGTTCAAGCATGTTACCATTTGGAGATCTGCCAGTTTTCTTAAGCCTAACATATAAATCATTCATCCAAGACAAGAATAAACAAGTAATCAACACATAATCAATATCTAGGTTTCATTAGATCTAAGCAAACACAAAAGAGATCTAGCCTAGCATAATGGAATTGAGACAAGAACAAGATATAGACAACCAACACATAGACATATTGATTGAATTAGAAGAACACTTATCTCAATTATAATGCAAGGTCTCAAGGGTTTAGAACCCTTGAAAAACCTGTAAAAGTTGCACCAAAATCGTCTTTAGGGTTTCTCTAAAACTTCTCTCCTTTAATGTGAAAAACTAGAAAACTATATATAGGAAAATAGGGATGACGACGTCAAGACAAACAATGTGACGCCGTCACCTCGCCGCCAAATACTTCCTCGGACGGCCTTGATCTACTTCTGACGCCGTCAAGGCCTAGGCCATCACACAAATTACTCTTGACGCCCTGTGTGTGACGCCGTCATCAGCTACGGATTTTAATTCTTGGGGTTTTGACGCCGTCAGGACAACTCTTGACGCCTTCATGAACTACGGATTTTAATTCTTGAGGTTTGACGCCGTCAGGGAATTACTCTTGACACCGTCACTTACTGTTCCCAGCATGGAAAATTGAGACTTCGCCGTTTTCTTCACTTTTATGCTCCAAAAACGTCCAAAATGGCTTCTTTTCCAGAATTCACTCTCCAAGTACCTAAAATCACAAAAGGAACGATTTAGGGCAATATTTGATCAAATAAATTCGGATTCGGGCTTAAATGACCCCCTAAAAACGGATCATTTTTTGCCTCATCATATACCCTTACACTTGAGATTTGCTTGTCCTCAAGCAAATGTGCTTTTATTCTACTCAAAAGACAAGTTAGGGGCCATTTAACACTAATATAAAAGTAATTACAACAAATAATCGTTCCACTAAAGACCAATATGTGGAAAACTAGAAGGGGGGTTGAATAGTTTACCGCTTTTTCGATTCTTATTTGCTTAAATAATCTTTGAGAACTTGACATTTGGTTAAAGATATAAACACAACTTAATATGTTTGATTCTTTGAAAAAGACTTTACATGTAGATAACCATTCTAACTTAACTTGTTTTATACTTTGAAAAGCTTTACTTGTAATGATTCTAACTTTGCTTGTTTAGTTCTTTGAAAAGCTTTACTTATGTTGAAAGTTATAAGAACAATATTACTTGTTTTGGTTCTTTGAAAAGCTTTATATGTGATCAACAATTCTAACTAAACAACAACATATAATAAGTAAAGATAGAGAAAGAAACAATCAAACCACAACACGATAGTTTATCGTGGTTCGGCTACAAGGACTCTTTTTCCTTGCCCTACATCCACGCCCCGAGTTTCCAACTCGAGAGTTATAAACACTAATCAACAAGCTCCTTTCACCGGCGGAGAAAACCTTACACGTCGCTTATACTTTTACCGACACAAAGCTAGATGTCGAGTTCTTTTACATGGGTTCAACCACTCCCGTACGTCGCTTACACTTTTACCGACACAAAGCTAGATGTCGAGTTCTTTACCAAGAGTACAACCACTCCCGTTAGTTCTTTTACTAGGGTACAACAACTCCCAACACTCTTTGTATTTTGAGGCCTAAAATACTAACCTATAACTTCTACATACAAGACACACATGAAGTATAAACTACCAAAGCTTATACATGACCAAGCTACCAAGACTTGCAACTTTAGAGTTGAAGCTTGTAACTTCTTGAATGATCTTGTGAATCCCCTTGCTACATAAGAGAATCACAAATCAAAAGGTTACTGAGTTAGTTGAGAGAATATGTGAATATATGTCCTAAAAGGGTTAGCCAAAAATCAAGTTATGGCTTGGTATTTATAGCACACCATACTGCATGCTTGGCGGATCAGGCGGAACCCTCAGATGGGTTCCGCCCGTGTACCCCCAGGGTACCGCCGGGTCTGCAGTAGGTTTATGCAATAACTCTTCAAACCAAACAATGTCTTGTCTCATAAATCCTAGCAACCAAACAATGTCACATCACATTACACTAGTCAAATACCAAACTTGCAAGTCACTACAAAGTTAGTCAAACACATAAATGCATATTGACAAAACTTGCCATAAGTGTGATGTGACAATTCTATTTAAAGAAATAAATATGATATGACAAGACACTTTCTAATTCAAGAAATAAAAAAACAATGTTTAGTTTAAAAGAAAATATAAACATTAGTTAAACAAGACTTAAACACTCAAAGTGATAATTTACTTTTAGCTAAAGTTCATACTTTGTTATTAACAAAACTTAGCAAAGATCGTAAAATATAAATAACGTTTTTAGGCGATATTTGTATTAACAATCTCCCCCTTTTTGTTGATGACAAAACATAAACTTTATTTAAAAGTAAGTCATAAGATTTAGTGTTAAGTCTTATAAAGTTAGTAATGAAACTTGTTTTTGCAAAGAGTTAGCTACGCGGAAGTTTAAAATAATAGAGCAAGTTTCATATAAATTCTCCCCCTTTTTGTCGAAACAAAAAGAAGAGTAGCGAAGCGGAATTATATAGGCATGCTCCCCCTTGGTTGATACCCCCCCTAAATGGAGTGCCAAGAGAGGAGACATGGATTTTGAACCTACAAAAGAAAAGTTAGTTTCCGCACAAGATAAGTCATGAAAGCATTTCATGTTTAAAAACACAACTAAGAGTTGTGAAGCGGAATAAAGCAAGACTCATGCTCCCCCTTGAATGTTACTCCCCTAAATGGAGTTTCAAGGAAGGAAGACATGGATAATGAACCTACAAAAAAAAAGTTAGTTTCTAAAACACAAGATTTATGTATGGTACCATATAAAGGTGTAGTTCACATATCATACCTAAAATGGTCAACAAACAAAGAAAATCTTGTAGTGTAATGAACTTCATTTCATGTAAAATTTAGACTTCTTAAAAAGTCAAAGACAAGAAATTTTGGTCACACTATCCTACCTCTAGAAATAAAGAAAAAGCTACAAATAAGCTACGACCATAAAAAGCTATAAGGAAATCATCATTTTCCTTTGTGAGAAACATTTTCCAAAAACAAGGCTAAGGTTGTTTAAGGAAGAAAATGTGGGTTGTGGTTGTTGCGGGCTTTAGTTTGAAGGTTGAGAGGGTGACACGGGTTTTGGTTTGTTGGTTTAAATGGGAAACATTTTCCAAAAGAAACGGTTTTGTTTCATTTTGGAGACTCTAAACTTGAGAAGTTCCACAATGTGGTTTAGGATAAACCTCATTTTATTGGATAGGGTGAAACAACAATGGTTTTGGGTGATGATACTCTTGTTGTGGTGGTTGGTTGTGGTCGAAAGACTCATTTTGGTTAAGCAATGACCTTGGTTATTCATTTGTGAAAGGTGGTGGTTGTTGTTGGTCTTGGTGGAAGATCATTGAGATGCTTTTATTTTCTTATACGAAGAAAATAGAGATTCAAAGTGTTGGGAAGGTTCTTGTGGTGGTGGTAGTTATTGTTGTTGTGGTGGTTGTTGTTTGAACAAAATGGTGTAGGCTTGGTTATTTGTAAATGGTTACCATGAAGGTTTTTGTGAATGGGGTGAAACACAAATGATTGTAGGTGTGTATGACCTTGATCATTTGGAAAAATTGAGGATTTAACATAAAGGTAGGCCAAACTCTCAAGCAATGACGGTGGATGAGGTGCATCATCCAAAGACTCGTTTGGTTGAAATATTGGTTGTTGATGGGTTTCCATTTGGGCAATGGTGTTAAAAGGTGACAATGATGGAGGGCTTAATGGTTTAGGTGATAGGTTTTCAAAAGTTTCCAATAGTGGATGTGGTGATGTTGGTGGTGTATGGAAAAGTTCCATTGGTGTAAGTGTTGAAGTAGCAAGATTAAGCAAATCTTGAATAGTGATCACATTGGTATTGAAATGTGTTGAGGATGGTGTTGAGGTAGTGAGGTTAAGGAAATCTTGGATAGGTGAAGAAATATTAAGCGAAGCATCACTTGAAGATGATGAGCTTGACTTGACGGTTTTGTTGAAGCAACAAGGTTTGACACTAATCCTAGTGGTTTTAACTTGATGATTCGGATGAGGTGTTTGATTAAGTCATCTCAAATCTTTGGTTTGAAAGAGTTTTGAGATTGAGAGAAGTAATGGTGTTGGTGTGAGTTTTGGGGTATTCGAAAGTGATCAAACTTAAAAAGAATTGTGGGAAGGAGTGTTTGGATTTGATGTTCTACCATTCAAAGATTGAGGAATCAAATGATTTTCATGAACTTGTCACATCATTTGATGTCAATCCAATGGAATAGGATGGAGTGGAAGACCAAACTAAGCACTCAATGCTTCGTGATCATGGGAAGTGGTTTGGTTGAAAATGTATCAAAGGTTTGAAGGATCCTTTAAAAGGGTTCCTTTGGGTAATTATGTTTTGAATTTGAATTTTGGCGGGAAGTGACTTCCTAATTGTTTTAGTGAGTAAAGTTTGTTCTAATATGGTTATTGATGTTAATGAAAGATGATTCTCACTTAAGATAATGGTTTGACACTTTACAAGTTATGAACTTAAGAAAAATGACAAAAATTTTCTGCAGGTGACTGGCGGAACCCTCACAATACACAGGCGGAACCCTGTTTTGGGATCCGCCTGGTCCGTTGGGCCAATTCTGGAAAACCCATAAAATACACTGGCGGAACCCAATTTTGGGTGCCGCCAGATCCGCCAGTGCTGCTAAAAGTGGCAGTCCACTATTTTGACCCGCGAAACGATTTTCAAATTTTTCGAAAACTCTTGGAAATGAAAATTTATTATATGACTGATTAGGAAATGAAAAAATTAGGCACATAGACATTCATCTCTTAGGACTTTGACCGGGGGCTAACGATTTTCACTAAACTTAATGAAATTTTTCATAAGCATGAAAATTTGACAACATGCCAAATGTTGTCTTCCTGCATCATTGTTAGTTCCTACAGGTTCCAAATAGTACCAAATATCCTACTAACTCACAAATACATAACACGTAATGTTTAAATGACCAAATCGTTCAAATAGCACCTAGTGGCAAACACTCCTACACACCCGCTCTCATAGACGGTTAATCTTCTTCTTGAGCATTTCAAGAAATCTCTCGATGTTTTTGAACATCCCCTTTGTTTGCTTGAACTCCGCCGACTCATTTGGAATATCCGAAAGTTGGAAAATGTATTCTAGAGGTGGGAGCCTAGAGTTGGGCAAAGCCTAGAGTTGGAAAATGTTTTCCTTGGGCTTTGTAGACTCTCCTATCACTTAGTGGGACAAATGTGTGTGGAATGATAAAGTAGTCTAGGTGAAGAACTCTAGGAGTTGATGGAATTGGATAGATGAACCCAAAGAGACGGGTCAAGAGCATTCCATACGGCTTAGCCGTTGTGCCTTGCATGGGAATGTCGGCCATTCTCTTGGTCATGAAGTAGGCAAGGTTGAAGGGTTGCCTAATAGAGAAGGAGTAGAGCCTGTAGTAAAGACAAACATTGATGTGATCAAGGTTTCCTATGGTGCTAATGACATTGGCTCTAAGGAGTTCTTCCCATTTCTTGAATTTGGGGCTTGAGTTCATTGAGTTCCATTCCATATGGGTCCTTGATGACCTCATTTCAGGTTCTAGTTCTCCTAGTGTTGGTGGTCCTAATGAAGAGGTGGTCACGAAGTTCATCTTTGGACACAAGAGGGGTATCATAGGGATGGATGCGGTCAAAGAGTGTGTCAAGAGTTGAGAGAGAGTGCAAGTCGGAGTAGATGTAAGTACCATGGTTTGGGACACCTAGGATTTGAGCAAACTCCTCGAGAGTGAAGGAGTATTGATGACTACTAGCCCTAAAGTTAATAGACATGCGACCATACTCATCCTTGGAGAGGGTGACGGATGCATAGAATTCTAAAATGAACCTAGAACAAATAGGCTCGTCGATTTCTAAGAGACACTTAAAGTTGATTGTGGCAAGTTCCGTGTAGAGGTTTGTACCTTCTAAGAAGGATGGATCAATGGTTCTACCCTTATGGACATATCGTTTTTCTAAGGTTTTGAAAACAACGATTTGAGTTTGAGTAAGACCTTTGGTTGTTTTGGTAGGTACTTGATGGTGTCCTTGTGGCCGCAGTAAGTTCGAGGAGGCATGATGATTCCTAGAAAATCAAAATTTCACATTTTAGTCTAAGTAAACGACTATTGTAATGTGTATGTTCTAGTGTGTGCCTATATGAAAACAATGTGGAGGTGCGGTTAGCTTGACTCATTTTGATGCTTAAACACGTTTTATAATGCAAGTGATGTTTCAATGACGTTTTTCATTTGTTTTAACAATGTGGTGAACGGTGGTAAAGTATGGGTGACGACCGAGAGTGGATATGTGAAATGAGGTGGTGATTGTTTGACAACACTTAAAGCTTGGTTATCTTCTTTGTGTTCTTCACTTGCTAGAAAGTGGAAGAGACGCATTTCATAATGAAATTCACTTGACTTTTGACGACATAGACAAATATGTTAATGAGAGTATGGATATGACAATTGCCATTTGTTTCAAAGAGCGACACAAAGGTGAACATAGGTTTATGTATCATGAAAGGTGGTTTAATCTTAATAGGTTAGGTTATAGTGGGGATAACACACTTGTTTGGTTACATTGTGGAATCTTCTTGTGAAGATGACTAGGTGGAGTTATTGATGAAGATGATATTGACTCTTGGTTTCTTTGAGGGCATGGAAATGGTGGATGACTCGATATTGATAGGACAAAGGATAACTCGATATTGAAATGGTGGATGACTCGATATTGATAGGACAAAGGATAACTCGGTTTCTCATTTCACATTGGTTGTTTGAGGTTTGAGTGATGAAAGGTTATGAGGAAGATGCTTGAGGTTTTGTTCATTTTGTGAATCTTATGGGTTGATGGTAAGTTGGAGTTGTGAGTAAAGAGGTGTTTGGTTTTGAACTTAAATAAAACATTCTGTGGCTTTGGCGGACCAGGCGGAACCAAAAAGTGGGTTCCGCCCGTATGGTCTGAGGGTGCCGTGGGATCTGTAGGGAAAACTTAAAAGGAATTGTCTTGATTTTTGTGGTTTTATCCTAATGTTCAAAACTAAGGTTTTAGGTCTTATGAGTCCTTGACTAAGCCTAGGGATGATGAATGCTTCTCATTCAAGAGGTTTTGTGAAAACGTTGATAGAATGGTTAACGTATAAGACTTACTTAGTTAAGATGTTCCTCAATGAACATTATTACCAAGACGATGATGATGGATCACAATATTTCAATTAAGAACATAATGGATTGAATTGTCGCTGAAGTCGATGCTTCCTTTGTTGAAGGTATAACAATGTTGATAAGATGAATTCCGTTGTTGATGCGAGTTTGCTTGTTCAAGCGGAGCTTGTTGATGTGCTTCTCCATCCGATACTAATTTGAGAATCTTACGCGTTTTGGAGAATCATTGGGTAAGTAAGTATAAAAGTGCAAGTACCACTTGTGCTTTTCTTATCAACTTATTACCGACATAATTCCATTAGGCATACACTATGGTTTCTATTCCCGTTCTTTTAGGAGACCATAATCCTAGTTGTGTAGTACCTTATGATGTATCCAACTAGGCTCAACTAACGAGTTGTTTAAGGATCTTTGTTAACACGAGCACATAGACAAAAGCTAAACATAATGTTGAATCTAAATGTTATGAGAACAAGTAGTCTTCCAAACATTTCTCTACGTTTAGTTTTACCTACGGATTTACTAATCTCATTCTTGATAGGTCATCAATAACTTAACTATTGAGAACAAGAGAGCAACTAGGAATGTCTTTAAGTTAAAATCCCTTGCTTTTGTGGCTTGCTTTTATTATCAAAAGGACTTTCAAATATTGACACTATACTCACTTGATTACTTTGAAATATCAACTTCGTTTCACTATTTGTTTTATTCTAAATTCCAAAAATTGTTTTTGTTGAATTTGTTTAGACACAACTAATGACCTATAAATCAAGTTTTATAACTTATGTCAATTTTACTTGATTTAATGTTTAACTCAAGGCGAAAAGATGTTGTTTTGTACTTTTACTCCATGCTTGTCTTGCCATCATTGGACTTTCGACTAAGTTATCATCTACCAAAGATGATATCATAGAAGGAGGAGATCACTCGTTAAATGTCATATTTAACGACTCCTCGACTCTTTAGGTTTTCTTACTTAAGACACTATGAACTCTATTTATTTTTAAAAAGTCCACGAAGTACAACATTATTAGACTATGTGTCACATTTGATGTGTAAATCCTAGATGTTGAAAACTTATTTTCTTTCACACATCCTAATATATGCTAATATGATTTATTTTACCTTGTGTGTTTTATGTGAGATTATCATAAAGGAGTGATTGAAGAAAGACACAATTAAAAACTCAAAGTATGGTGTTTGAGAAAATTGTTTAACAAAGGTTTGTTTTGCAAGCATCACCAAAGTGTTAGAAATTTTAACACTTAGGAAATTCTTAGTTAGCTCACTTGTAAGCAAGAGTTGAGTGAGACATACTCAAGAGTTTTTCGTGTTTATCTCTTGATGGTTAAATAACCAAAACACCTTATATCTCCTACTAGTACTAAAGACTAAATTCCTCGTTGCATAGAATCTAATCTTAGTTATTTACAAATAGCAGGTAGACACTCTAGAGTATTACAAATAATACATATTTGAGCACATAATGCTAGAGACAAGATATAACCAAAGTCAAGTTTAAGTAATGCGTACCTTTTAAATTGCATAGAGATGCTATCAAGCGGATAAGCATTAAGCGTAAAAACTTGGTTTGACGACATGCTTTGAAACTCAACAACTCATGTATCCAAGAAGGTTAGACAATCATATAAAAGCAAAGAGTATGATAATCTTAATTCTTTTATCATGAGTTTCTATTAGAGATAGAATTATCCCTAAATCAATCTTCAAGGTTAGACAAATTTTACTTGCTTTGTTTTATTAGTTAATGGTGCTTTTGAGTTAAATCCTAATCCGGTTTTATCTTTAAACAACCTTTGACACTTCAACAATCTTTCAAGACATTTTGAGCTTTCATCAAATTTAACTAATAATTTTTCCTTTCTCATTTTGCATTTTAATCTCATGTTTGTAATCTAGACATAATATACATTCTAGATTAATTTCAACATTACTCTTAATTTTAGACATTTTATCTTCTAATAAGATTTTCTTTTCAAAGATATTCTTAAGAGATTTTGAAGACTCATTCTTGAAGATAGCTTTTAGGTCCATGTTGCACAAATGTTTAGACTCATTTTCTATTTTAGAAAACTCTAGGATAAATTAATCAAAGCAAAAGAGTTTGGTTTCAAAGTGTACCTTGCTTGATGTTTTATCTAGTATAGAATCACAAACCGGATGATTGACTTCATCTTCATCCGAGTTATTCCATGAATCGCAAGCAAGACTACTACGAGCTTGACACGAGTAATCACCTTAACTAACACCTTGCTTGTTGTATCAATAAGTTGACAATAAACTACCGGATCATTGTCTTCGTCAACTTCCATTACATTCCAAGATACGCAAGCAGGTTCATCAAAACACACGTACTCATCTTTACTTGTACCTTCATTTAAAACATTTAAACTAGTAGCACATGTATTAACTTCTACTAAGTGTCTATCAATTAGTTTTTCTAAAACTTCTAATTCATATGTAAGATCAAATTGATCATCTTTGACTTGACATATTCTTTGATGAAAGTTTAACATATTTTTCCAAGTATAATTAGCCATTTGACAAAAATACATTCTTTCATATTTGGTACTAAAGCTTTATAAATCATTGTTTTAGCTTTAGTATTTTTATCAAGTTTAAGATAGTTATCTTGGTTTTCTAAAACTTGTTTTCTTTGGTTTGAGATCACCAAAAGAATTAGTATGCCAAAGATCTTGATCAATTGATTTCACATATTTTTCAACATTACTTTTCCACTCAAGTAAGTTTTCTTTTTCAAATAGCGGTGGGTTTTGAATAGGTTGTCCTTCATTGAGATTTTCAAAATCCATGGATCGATCCAAGTTTTAAAATACATTCTATTTTAAAGATCTTGAGTAACGTAGCTCCTGATGCCAATTGTGGAAAACTAGAAGGGGGGTTGAATAGTTTACCGCTTTTTCGATTCTTATTTGCTTAAATAATCTTTGAGAACTTGACATTTGGTTAAAGATATAAACACAACTTAATATGTTTGATTCTTTGAAAAAGACTTTACATGTAGATAACCATTCTAACTTAACTTGTTTTATACTTTGAAAAGCTTTACTTGTAATGATTCTAACTTTGCTTGTTTAGTTCTTTGAAAAGCTTTACTTATGTTGAAAGTTATAAGAACAATATTACTTGTTTTGGTTCTTTGAAAAGCTTTATATGTGATCAACAATTCTAACTAAACAACAACATATAATAAGTAAAGATAGAGAAAGAAACAATCAAACCACAACACGATAGTTTATCGTGGTTCGGCTACAAGGACTCTTTTTCCTTTCCCTACATCCACGCCCCGAGTTTCCAACTCGAGAGTTATAAACACTAATCAACAAGCTCCTTTCACCGGCGGAGAAAACCTTACACGTCGCTTATACTTTTACCGACACAAAGCTAGATGTCGAGTTCTTTTACATGGGTTCAACCACTCCCGTACGTCGCTTACACTTTTACCGACACAAAGCTAGATGTCGAGTTCTTTACCAAGGGTACAACCACTCCCGTTAGTTCTTTTACTAGGGTACAACAACTCCCAACACTCTTTGTATTTTGAGGCCTAAAATACTAACCTATAACTTCTACATACAAGACACACATGAAGTATAAACTACCAAAGCTTGTACATGACCAAGCTACCAAGACTTGCAACTTTAGAGTTGAAGCTTGTAACTTCTTGAATGATCTTGTGAATCCCCTTGCTACATAAGAGAATCACAAATCAAAAGGTTACTGAGTTAGTTGAGAGAATATGTGAATATATGTCCTAAAAGGGTTAGCCAAAAATCAAGTTATGGCTTGGTATTTATAGCACACCATACTGCATGCTTGGCGGATCAGGCGGAACCCTCAGATGGGTTCCGCCCGTGTACCCCCAGGGTACCGCCGGGTCTGCAGTAGGTTTATGCAATAACTCTTCAAACCAAACAATGTCTTGTCTCATAAATCCTAGCAACCAAACAATGTCACATCACATTACACTAGTCAAATACCAAACTTGCAAGTCACTACAAAGTTAATCAAACACATAAATGCATATTGACAAAACTTGCCATAAGTGTGATGTGACAATTCTATTTAAAGAAATAAATACGATATGACAAGACACTTTCTAATTCAAGAAATAAAAAAACAATGTTTAGTTTAAAAGAAAATGTAAACATTAGTTAAACAAGACTTAAACACTCAAAGTGATAATTTACTTTTAGCTAAAGTTCATACTTTGTTATTAACAAAACTTAGCAAAGATCGTAAAATATAAATAACGTTTTTAGGCGATATTTGTATTAACACAATAGACAAGCACGGAGGTCATATACAAGCACCTCACAAATAGTGTTTGGATACTCACATCTCTCGGGTGTAATAAAGTAATATAACATTATGGAAATGGAAGATATCTCTCACTACCTGTCATAGCCAAATAGATTACCATAGGCTTGGGAAAGGATCAAACCTCCACCACATGGCGTAAGCACCTAGGATAAACTATCAAAGAGGTCTTTTTAAAGGGTTGTAACGTTAGGTATAGGGATATGAATTACACGGTTTTGTTGGATAAAGGAAGTTTTATTGGTGGCGAGTTAACAATCTTGGTTAATTACATGTACAATATGGCGTTGCTAAGCCAAGACTAGACTCGACTTAAGCTAATAAATGAAAAATAACTAAAAACATAAAATGAACATAGAATGAAACGGGATGGTAGTCCGTATGTTTTTTCTCTTTTTCCTTTTTCTATTTTTTTTTTTTTTTTTTTTTTTTTTTTTTTTTTTTTGCATACACTCTTACCCTACCATCCAAAATAATACATCATAGGGGATGAGAATTCCCCTTACACTTGAATCTTTACATACTTTACATTAAACTAATCTAATGACTCGAATTAAGAAAATCAAAACACTTGGAGCACTTTTAAGATTAACGTACAATTGGGGGTAATAAATGATGTTCTTCCCCATTACTCCATAAAATAAGTACTTACCCAATCGTCCCAAAACAATATGTACAAGGATATGACTCGACTTAGCAACCATGTAATCAATTAGAAAGTTAACTTAGGGTTTAACAAATAACAATAATGCACTAAAGATGAGCGCATACACGGAAGGCTAAGGCGATTTGGTTGTACATTTAAGTGGGGTGTAACAAATTCTTCCTTTAAGTAAAATGCTTAAAGTTAGAAACGAAAAGATAGGCTCGGAGGGGTGTACTAGGGGTTTCGTGTACTAAAAATGAGTACAACGCTAAGGGTGTGGGAAAAATTAGTTGACTTAACTGGCCAAGTAATATGACTTATATAGTCAAGTAATTATAATACGGGTTTAACACAAGGGCAATCCTAATGCCTCTTATCATGTAGTAAATCCTACCACACGAATGTAGTCTCACTAGCGGTCTCGGGATGCATCACTAACGCAAGTTCTAGAATCTAAATGCTACCGGTACACTTATAAGCACTAATAGTAAATGCTTTTCCTATCAAATCTAAAGGCGAACCTCACATTTTTGGGTGAAAAATTTTTCTGAATATACGGTTATGTGCTAGTCATACAATCTCCTATCCATGAGACGCTTGCTATGGCTAAAGTTTCACTCCTAAATGTTGTAAAAAATTTTAAATTTGGCGCTAAAATTACACTAACAAGTATTTCTCATAGTTTTATTACACATCTACCATCAAACAAAACAAACTCAAGCGAAAGTGCATATGTAAGGTATCATCTTTTTACCCTCCCCTTACACTTAAGATGAACATTGTCCCCAATGTTCAAGTAAAGAATGTAAAAGTGATAAAGTAAAGAGAATGAAATCAAATACTCTCCTGATTCGCTCGGTATGGATTATAGGTTGGCGAGGTTAGATCTTCCTCCAAGAAAACGAACAATCAAAGCTTCCCTTCCAGAATATAAATCATCTCCTTGTCGAACATAACCTGTAAATCCTGACAAAAATAGACAAGACAACCTCGCGTAAAATCGGCGGCATCCTATATAAGTTTCTAAATCCTAGAAAACAAGATAAGATATAATGCTTGTGGAATGAAGTTTGCAGATTTCCTGGAGATTATAAAACTTAATAATTCACAAAAACCATAAGACTCCGATAGAAAAACAAAACCGGTAAAATTTCCAGATTTTAACTCCTGACGCCGTCAAGAGTAAAACTCTGACGCCATCAGAATAGACCTGCAGAAATTCTTATGTTAAGTTTCCGGAAAATTTCTGGAAAAACTTGGTCCTACTTCCTGGAAAATCCTGCAAAACTTCATTATGACTCAATACAAGCATTTGACTCTAACAAATACGAATATACATGCTCATTTAATATTGTGGAGAATCATGATCGGTTTGTTTCTTAAAAACATATTTGGGGTTTCCCCTTACACTTATCTTTTGCAAAAATACTTTTAAGTTGGAGTTAAGACTAGGCCAAACAACATAGTAAAGTATTTCCATATTTTAATTTAGAGACATGATCAACCAACAATAAAAATAAAACATGCATACGGAAGCAAATAACAATCAAACAAATAAAATCACACAAAACATGGGTTGCCTCCCAAGAAGCGCTTTTCTTTATTTACGAGTCTTGCAGCTAGACTCAAAGTCATGGGTTACGTTTTCCTATCCCGCAAAATGAATGCGGTCTCAAACATCTTAACCAGTCTCTTATCCTTCCTAGACTCGGGGCCTAAAGCTAAACATTTCGAGTAATAGATCTCTTTCTTTTTGCAACCTCCAATGTCTTTCTCTTCTTCACTCTCAACCTTAATCACGGGGATGTTGTCAACATCGAGATCCTCAACCTCTTTGAACCTCTCTTCTTTATGGGGCATCCTATATCTAATGTTCTTCTCTTTAGTAGTGAATGTGATAATGCCCTCATCATGGTTGTAAGTCATTTTTGAGGTTTTGACAAAAGGTTCTCCTAAAACAATCTGACACAAAGATTGATCAATAATTCCCCTAACATCTTCTAAGATCATGAAGTCGCACCTATAAACAAAATCCCCAACGAAAACATGTAACCCTCTAACCCGCTCAACAAAATTACACATGCGATTAGGGTTGTAAGGGTCCCGCCTAGGTTTCAACTTTTTGTTCATGATCCAATTATAATAAAGCCTAGACATGATGTTCATTGGTGCCTTTAAATCGATATAGGTGTGTTCTCTAAACATATGACCAATCATGCATGGAACCTTAAGATTCATAAAATTATGTTTCCTAATCCATGGGTATTTTCGGTACTTTGCGGGGCAAGGGCATTTCAGAAGGAACTTATGGTACCTCAATTCCTCAAGGGTTGGCGTGGAGCTCCTAAATATTCTATCACCATCCCATGGCCCTTCCCTACAAGCGTTACTCCCTAGCTTGATTTCACATTCATTCATCTCATTGACCTTCATTATTTCATCATTTTCCGTTTTAAGTTGGTTATGTTGCAAAATAACTTCCTTAGGCAAGGTGAATCTAGTTAAGAAGTAGGAAGCAAGATCGTCCCAAGAGGAGACAGACCTTTCAGGGAGTTGGAATAACCATTGAAGAGCCCGACCATGTAAAGAGAATTGAAAGAGGACTAAGAGTTCCCCTTCTTGATTATCAACACCTAATCCTATAGAATTGGTAATTTTTAGGTAGTTCTCAAGGTGTCGGGTCGGGTTCTCGAAAAAGTATCCATAGAATGCACACCCGGCTTGCACCAATCGAATGGCGCCGGATTGCAAACGGATGGACCTTATAGGTGGGTGGATTGGTTGTGGTAGGTTTTGTGGGTGGTTTTGTTGCGGTGGGTTGATGGGCTCAAGGATGTTACCACCTTCCATGATGTCGGATGGTAAAGAGTTACGAACAAAAGCACGAAGAAATAAGATAGACTAAAGAAGACCTAAAAATAAAAATAAAATCTTACTAGAAAGGAATCTAGCAAGTAGACCTAATAAAAAGAAATTCTAACCTAGACAATAACTATTTCCCCGGGCTGCGGCGCCAAAAACTTGATGCGTGTGAATCGCAACAGGCTTTACCTCTCGAGGGATCTCGAGAAGCTTGCAACCCCCACCAGGCAGTGTACCTGATCGTTGTAGTATAGTATAGTGACAAGTACCGGGGGATTGATCGTTCAGCTTAGGAATAGTGTCGCTAGGATTAGAAAGCCTAAATAATAGTTCTAAAGGTGAGGGATGATTATTTTTGTGTTTTTATATTTTTTAGAAAGCAACTAAAATTCTCGGGTTTTGGAGGAGTGGGCGGAATTAGTTGCTATTCAACTAACCCAAAACTAAGATGCAATCAAAGTAAAGTACTAAAAATGAAAATAAACTAATTATATTAAGGTTGTGAGCAGTAATTGGAGAAAATGTGTTTACTTAGATTTCACTACCCCCTAGATATCTTTTACACGTTAATTACTTGTTATAATTGTATGGATGACGGATCGTATTCCTTAATACCATTCATGGGGTGGCATACATAACTCCCCAATTCAATGAGCTCTTATCTCCTCCTACACCATGCCCAGCACAACTATAGGGATTGTAAACAGTGGCTCATGCATTAAATACAACCAATAAAGACCTAGTACGCCTCGGTTCATGTTTCTTAAGACGTTCAAGCATGTTACCATTTGGAGATCTGCCAGTTTTCTTAAGCCTAACATATAAATCATTCATCCAAGACAAGAATAAACAAGTAATCAACACATAATCAATATCTAGGTTTCATTAGATCTAAGCAAACATAAAAGAGATCTAGCCTAGCATAATGGAATTGAGACAAGAACAAGATATAGACAACCAATACATAGACATATTGATTGAATTAGAAGAACACTTATCTCAATTACAATTCAAGGTCTCAAGGGTTTGGAACCCTTGAAAAACCTGTAAAAGTTGCACCAAAATCGTCTTTAGGGTTTCTCCAAAACTTCTCTCCTTTAATGTGAAAAACTAGAAAACTATATATAGGAAAATAGGGATGACGGCGTCAAGACAAACAATGTGACGCCGTCACCTCGCCGCCAAATACTTCCTCGGACGGCCTTGATCTACTTCTGACGCCGTCAAGGCCTAGGCCGTCACACAAATTACTCTTGACGCCCTGTGTGTGACGCCGTCATCAGCTACGGATTTTAATTCTTGGGGTTTTGACGCCGTCAGGACAACTCTTGACGCCTTCATGAACTACGGATTTTAATTCTTGAGGTTTGACGCCGTCAGGGAATTACTCTTGACGCCGTCACTTACTGTTCCCAGCATGGAAAATTGAGACTTCGCCGTTTTCTTCACTTTTATGCTCCAAAAACGTCCAAAATGGCTTCTTTTCCAGAATTCACTCTCCAAGTACCTAAAATCACAAAAGGAACGATTTAGGGCAATATTTGATCAAATAAATTCGGATTCGGGCTTAAATAACCCCCTAAAAACGGATCATTTTTCGCCTCATCACATGCTTTATTTTTATTGTTGGTAGATCATGTTTCTCAATTAAATAGTGGAAATACTTTACTTTGTTGTTTTGGCCTAGTCTCAACTCCACCTAAAAGTATTTTTGCAAAAGATAAGTGTAAGGGGAAGCCTCAATTATGTTTTTAAGAAACAAACCGATCATGATTCTCCACAATATTTAAATGAACATGTACATTCGTATTTGTTAGAGTCAAATGCTTGTATTGAGTCATAATGAAGTTTTGCAGGATTTTCCAGGAAGTTGGACCAAGTTTTTCCAGAAATTTTCCGGAAACTTAACACAAGAATTTCTGCAGGTCACTTCTGACGGTGTCACGAGATAACTCTTGACGGCGTCACGTGTAAAAATCTGGAAATTTTACCGGTTTTGTTCTTCTAACGGAGTCTTATGGTTTTTGTGAATTATTAAGTTTTATAATCTCCAGGAAATCTGCAAACTTCATTCCACAAGCATTATATCTTATTTTGTTTTCTAGGATTTAGTAACTTATGTAGGTTGCCGCCGATTTTATGCGAGGTTGTCTTGTCTATTTTCTCAGGATTCACAGGTTATGTATGACAAGAAGATGATTTATATTATGGAATGGAAGCTTTGATTGTTCATTTTCTTGGAGGAAGATTTAACCTGGCCACCTTATTATCCATACCGAGCGAATCAGGGGAGTATTTGATTTCATTCTTTTTACTTTTTCACTTTTACATTCTTTACTTGAACATTGGGGACAATGTTCATCCTAAGTGTAAGGGGAGGGTAAAATGATGATACCTTACATGTACACTTTCGCTTGAGTTTGTTTTGTTTAATGGTAGATGTGTAATAAAACTATGAGAAATATTTGTTAGTGCAATTTTAGCGCCAAATTTAAATTTTTTACAACATTTAGGAGTGAAACTTTAGCCATAGCAAGCGTCTCATGGATAGGAGATTGTATGACTAGCACATAACCGTATCATTCAGAAAAATTTTCCACCCAAATATGTGAGGTTCGCCTTTAGATTTGATAGGAAAAGCATTTACTATTAGTGCTTATGAGTGTACCGGTAGCATTTAGATTCTAGAACTTGCGTTAGTGATGCATCCCGAGACCGCTAGTGAGACTACATTCGTTTAGTAGGATTTACTACATGATAAGAGGCATTAGGATCACCCTTGTGTTAAACCCGTATCATAATTACTTGACCATTTAAGTCATATTACTTGGCTAGTTAAGTCAACTAATTTTTCCTACACCTTTGCATTGTACTCATTTTAAGTACACGAAACCCCTAGTACACCCCTCCGAGCCTATCTTTTCGTTTCTAACTTTAAGCATTTTAATTAAAGGAAGAATTTGTTACACCCCACTTAAATGTACACCCAAATCGGCTTAGCCTTCCGTGTATGCGCTTATTTTTAGTGCATTATTGTTATTTGTTAAACCCTAAGTTAACTATCTAATTGATTACATGGTTGCTAAGTCGAGTCATAATCTTGTACATATTGTTTTGGGACGATTGGGACTCATGGGTAAAGTACTTATTTTATGGAGTAATGGGAAAGAACATCATTTATTACCCCCATATGTACGTTAATCTTAAAAGTACTCCAAGTGTTTTGATTATCTTAATCCGAGTCATTAGATTAGTTTATTGTAAAGTATGTAAAAATTCAAGTGTAAGGGGAATGTTCATTCGCTATTATGTATTATTTTGGATGGTAGGGTAAGAGTGTATGCAAAAAAAAAAAAAAAAAAAAAAAAAAAAATCAAAAAAATCAAGAAAAAGAAAAAAAAAATAGAGAAAGAGAAAAAACATACGGACTACCATCCCTTTTCATTCTATGTTTATTTTATGTTTTTGTTATTTTTCATTTATTAGCTTAAATCGAGTCTAGTCTTGGCTTAGCAACGCCATATTGTACATGTAATTAACCAAGATTGTTAACTCGTCACCAGTAAAACTTCATTTATCCAACAAAACCGTGTATTTCATATCCCTACACCTAACGTTACAACCCTTTAAAAGACCTCTTTGATAGTTTATCCTAGGTGCTTACGCCATGTGGTGGAGGTTTGATCCTTTCTCAAGCCTATGGTAATCTATTTTGCTATGACAGGTAGTGAGAGATATCTTCCGTTTCCATATTGTAATTTATACTTTATTACACCCGAGAGATGTGAGTATCTAAACATTATTTGTGAGGTGCTTGTGTATGACCTCCGTGCTTGTCTATTGGTCTTAAGTAGAACGATTATTTGTTGTAATTACTTTTATATTAGTGTTAAATGACCCCTAACTTGTATTTTGAGTAGAATAAAAGCGCATTTGCTTGAGGACAAACAAATCTCAAGTGTAAGGGTATATGATGAGGCGAAAAATGAACCACTTTTAGGGGGTCATTTAAGCCCGGAATTGAATTTATTTGACCAAATATTGCCCTAAATCGTTCCTTTTGTGATTTTAGGTACTTTGGGAGTGAATTCTGGAAAAGGGGAGCATTTTGGACGTTTTTGAAGCATAAAAGTGAAGAAAACGCCAAAGACTTAATTTTCCATGCTGATAACAGTACCTGACGGCGTCAAGAGCATTCTGGTGACGGCGTCAAGAGTAAAAGTAGTGACGGCCCAGAAGAAACGTGAATGCGTTACCCAAGGCCGTCACGTGTTAACTTGTCAAAACTTGCGCGCGGAGTAGCTGATATTGTTTTGGTCATAACTTTTGCATACGAACTCGGATTTAGGTGATTCGAAAGCTCACGCGAAGAGGACGAAGAGATCTATAATTTGGTGAAAAATGGTCGTGACGGCGTCAAGAGTAACGGGCTGACGCAGTCAAGATGGGCCGACAGAAAACATGCCTATAAATATAACATCATAACTTCACTTTTTGTAAGCCCTAAACCCTAAGGTCAATTCCTGGGTTTAGGTGGGTGTTTTTCCAGAAACTTAGAGGGTTTCAATCACTCCATAAACATCATGTATTGGTTTGATGATTCTCTCTTAATTATGTTTTCCATTATCATTGTTGTTTGCTCTTCTTTGATGATGATTTGTTAATTCACCTTGTGTCTACTTATGATTATATGAAACTTGTATATAATTGATTAGATCTCATTGATTTCTTGTTGATGTTGTGTCTATCTCCATCAATGAGGGGCTTGTTGATGTGTGTGTCTATCTCCATCAATTAAGGCGTGACAACTTCAATAGATCTAGTTGGTTTAGTTTATAATTCTTGTTTCCTATTGATTCTTGTTTTGATTGAATGAATTCGATGTTAGGCTTAAGAAAACTGGCAGACTTCCATAGGGTAACATGCTTGAACGTCTTAAGAAACATGAACCGATGTGTACTAGGTTTTTATGGTTGTATTTAATGCATGAGCGAATTCTAGTGATCCCATGTTAGGAGCTTCTTAGCCGGCTCGACATAGGAGTGAAGTAGGAGCTTATAGGATTGGGGAAGTAAGTACGCCACCCCATGAATGGTATTAAGGAATACAACCCGTCAATTAAAACAAGGTTACAATTCAATAGGTAGGATTGGATAGCTAGCAAGGAGTAACATATCATGGGTAGACATGCTTCATTTATCTTGTAGAATCTTAGTTTAGTTTTCTTGCACATTAGTTTAATTAGTAGCTTTTGGGTTAGTTGATTAGCAACTAATTCCGCCCCTCCTTCCAATACCCGAGATTTTTACTTGCTTTTCGTAAAATATAAAAATACAAAAAGAATCATCCTTCACCTTTAGACCTAGTTAGATCACTTTCAATCCTAACGACACTATTCCTGAGTTGAACGATCAATCCCCCGGTACTTGTCACTATACTATACTACAACGATCAGATACACTGCCTGGTGGGGGTTGTAAGCTTCTCAAGATCCCTTGAGAGGTAAAGCCTGGTGCGATCCCTACGTATCAGTAGCTAAGAGACTTATATATTCTATGGGCTTTTATTTTTGTTACCAATACAATTTTATATAATTTGAAACTATCAATTCGGAACCACAATTGATTATTGATACTAATACTTTTTGATTTGACACCTGCATATTAATCACAATTTTGATCACTGCAATGAAATCCAACTAAATAACAAAGGCTCAAAAGTGACTGTTTCAAAATATTGCCCGAGCTTCATGCTGAAAATCAACGAAGACTTTGGCCTGTGAGTGTAACGTTCCACGAATGCTATATCCCAATCTTCCATAATCTACTTATACCATGTCACATCACATTATGACCTAATAAGCATTAACTTGAGCCAAATAAGCATGCCAATATTCTGATTATGGTGGAATCTAGTCTTAGTAGTATTTTAATTTTATCCCTCTGCACCTAATTTACTCAATAGCTTACCTTCATACGACATGATTGCATTTCTCTCCTAAACTCAAGTTTGGTGTCTCGCATGTCTTATGAAGAATATCATCAATCAGAACCTTCCCCATTACGCACTTACTCGCATATGCTGTTAAGCATGCTAACCAATTAGATGAGAAAATGAATAAAAGAAATTGAAAATTGAAAGTAACGTATGCACATGAAATATAAAACAACACATATTACATTGAGTAAGCGTCTGATCTATAGTTCGATCCATCTCATTTGGATTAGTGTCGTCAGCTGAAATTTCACAGATATTAGCAACTGAAACAATAGGTCAATATTCATCTTGAATACAAAAAATAGATAGACAACGTAACATACCACCACTCACTAACAATATGGAAAAAGATCGATCCTCGATTTCTGTTAATAGTTTTTTAGTCACTTACTTTTTTATGTGCTTCTCTTGTAGTTTGTAACACAGACCTCTTGTCAAAAATTATGGCTGCATGATTATCACGAGGAACCATAATTTTTGTTAATAAATCAATCATTCCTTAAAAGATAAATATGTGATATAAATGGAGAAGCATATAAAATAAATATGTGACAGTATTTCCCCTTGTAGATGTTGAGCATATCACAATGACGTTAATAATTGTTAACACGATACGTTTGATTGATATTTGATCATATTTTGCTATTGCTATGTACTATATAATCATTTGATCTAGCTTGACTGTAAAAATAATGCTTCAAAAAGAGAATGTCATTATGAATATACATAATGAATACTTGAACATAGATTAGTTTGTGTGAACATGAACATATTAGGGCTTTGAGAAAAAAAAAAAAAAAAAAAAGAAGAGTGTCATCATGAATATACATAATGAATACTTACTCGAGAGAATCGTGATAATTTATACATGAATAATAATAGAAGAAAATTATGATCGTGTACATTAATAATTAAAAGCCTTACATCCAGAGTTGATGCATTCTTCTATTTTCCAGCATACAAATCTGCAAAAAAAAAAAAAAAAAAAAAAAAAAAAAAAAAAGGCATTCAGGGGAAAAAAACAAAACAAAGAATACATCATACATACTGATGCGTGGGAATTGCACCAGACTTTACCTCTCGAGGGATCTCGAGAAGCTTACAACCCCCACCAGGCAGTGTACCTGATCGTTGTAGTATAGTATAGTGAAAAGTACCGGGGGATTGATCGTTCAACTTGGGAATAGTGTCGCTAGGATTAGAAAACCAAATGATTAGGTCTAGAAATGAGGGATGATTCTTTTTGTGTTTTTTATATTTTATGAAAGCAATTAAAAATCTCGGTTTTGAAGGAGTTGGGCGGAATTAGTTGCTAATCAACTAACCCAATTACAAAGATGCAATCAAAATAAAATACTAAAAATGAAATTAAATTAAATTAAACTAGTCGTGTGAGCAATATATGAGAGAATTGTATTTACTTAGGTTTCACTACTCCCTAGATATCTTTTACAGGTTAATTACTTGTTACAGTTGCGTGGATGACGGATTGTATTCCTTAATACCATTCATGGGGTGGCATACTTACTTCCTCAATCCTATAAGCTCCCACTTCACTCCTATGTCGAGCCGGCTAAGAAGCTCCTAACATGGGATCACTAAAATTCGCTCATGCATTAAATACAATCATAAAAACCTAGTACACATCGGTTCATGTTTCTTAAGACGTTCAAGCAACTTACACAATGGAGATCTGCCAGTTTTCTTAAGCCTAACATTGAAATCATTCATCCATTACAACTATAGACAAGCAATCAACCTATAATCAACATCTAGGTTTCATTACATCTAAGCAAACACATGAAAGATCTAGCCTAGCATGTTAAAATCAAGACAAGCATAAGATATATTCAAACAACACATAGACATATTGAATGAATTGAAAGATGACTTGTCTTAATTGAACATGAAAGGTTTCAAGGGGTGCAAACCCTTGAAAATACTGTTACAAACGACCTAGGGTTTATTAGGTTCGACCCTAGTATTCTCCACACAAGTTCCTCTTTTAATGAATGAAAAAAATAGAAAAGTATATATAGATTTTGTGAGGTGACGGCGTCAAGAGCAAATTTCTGACGCCGTCATTTCGCCGCCAATAAACTCTTCGGACTGCCTAGATCTAGGTTTGATGCCGTCACGTGTAGTCCATCTTCAGGCCGTCACCATTTTAACTGTTGACGCCCTTCTCTTGACGCCTTCAGTTTTCACTGGGTCGTCATGGATTTTACTCCTGACGCCGTCAGGATTTCCTTCTTGACGCCGTCAGGTACTGTTCTCAGAATGGAAAATTAAGTCTTTGCCATTTTCTTCACTTTTATGCTCCAAAACGTCCAAAATGCTTCCTTTTCTAGAATTCACTCCCAAAGTACCTAAAATCACAAAAGGAACGATTTAGGGCAATATTTAATCAAATAAATTCAATTCCGGGCTTAAATGACCCCCTAAAAATGGTTCATTTTTCGCCTCATCATATACCCTTACACTTGAGATTTGCTTGTCCTCAAGCAAATGCGCTTTTATTCTAATCAAAATACAAGTTAGGGGTCATTTAACACTAATATAAAAGTAATTACAACAAATAATCGTTCCACTAAAGACCAAAGACAAGCACGGAGGTCAGACACTAGCACCTCACAAATAGTGTTTAGATACTCACATCTCTCAGGTGTAATAAAGTAATATCACAATATGGAAATGGAAAACATCTCTCACTACCTGTCATGGCAAAATAGATTACCATAGGCTTGGGAAAGGATCAAACCTCCACCACATGGCGTAAGCACCTAGGATAAACTATCAAAGAGGTCTTTTAAAGGGTTGTAACGTTAGGTGTAGGGATATGGAATACACGGTTTTGTTGGATATAGGCAGTCTTTACTGGTGGCGAGTTAATCATCTTGGTTAATTACATGTAGAACATGGCGTTGCTAAGCCAAGACTCGACTCGACTTAAGCTAATAAATGAAAAATAACAAAAACATAAAATAAACATAGAATGAAACGGGATGGTAGTCCGTATGTTTTTTCTCTTTTCTTTTTCTATTTTTTTTTCTGGTTTTTTCGATTTTTTTTTTTTTTTTTTTTTTTTTTTTTTTTTTTTTGCATACACTTTTACCCTACCATCCAAAATAATACATCATAGGGAATGAAAATTCCACTTACACTTGAATTTTTACATACTTTATAATAAACTAATCAAATGACTCGAATCAAGATAATCAAAACACTTGGAGTACTTTTAAGATTAACGTACATATGAGGGTAATAATATGATGTAACATAAGTACTTTTCCCATGAGTCTCAATCATCCCAAAACAATATGTACAAGGATATGACTCGACTTAGCAACCATGTAATCAAGTAGATAATTAACTAAAGGTTTAAACAAATAAGAATAATGCACTAAAGATGAGTGCATACACGGAAAGCTAAGGCGATTTGGTTGTACATTTAAGTGGGGTGTAACAAATTCTTCCTTTAAGTAAAATGCTTAAAGTTAGAAATGAAAAGATAGGCTCGGAGGGGTGTACTAGGGGTTTCGTGTACTAAAAATGAGTACAACGCTAAGGTGTGGGAAAAATTAGTTGACTTAACTAGCCAAGTAATATGACTTAAATGGTCAAGTAATTATGATACGGGTTTAACACAAGGGTGATCCTAATGCCTCTTATCATGTAGTAAATCCTACTACACGAATGTAGTCTCACTAGTGGTCTCGGGATGCATCACTAACGCAAGTTCTAGAATCTAAATGCTACCGGTACACTCATAAGCACTAATAGTAAATGGTTTTTCTATCAAATCTAAAGGCGAACCTCACATATTTGAGTGGAAATTTTTTCTGAATGGTACGATTTTGTGCTAGTCATACAATCTCCTATCCATGAGACGCTTGCTATGGCTAAAGTTTCACTCCTAAATGTTGTAAAAAATTTCAAACTTGGCACTAAAATTACAGTAACAAGTATTTCTCATAGTTTTATTACACATCTACTATCAAACAAACAAACTCAAGCGAAAGTGTATCTGTAAGGTATCATCATTTTACCCTCCCCTTACACTTAGGATGAACATTGTCCCCAATGTTCAAGTAAAGAATGTAAAAGTGAAATAAGTAAAAAGAATGAAATCAAATACTCACCTGATTCGCTCGGTATGGATAATAAGGTGGCCAGGTTAGATCTTCCTCCAAGAAAATGAACAATCAAAGCTTCCCTTCCAGAATATAAATCATCTTCTTGTCATACATAACCTGTTAAACCTGAGAAAATAGACAAGACAACCTCGCATAAAATCGGCGGCAATCTATATATGCTAACAAATCCTAGAAAGCAAAGTAAGATATAATGCTTGTGGAATGATGTTTGCAGATTTCTTGGAGACTATAAAACTAAAGATTTAACAAAAACTTTAAGACTCCGTTAGAAAAACAAAACTTGTAAAATTTCCAGAATTTTACACGTGACGCCGTCAGGAATTTCTTCCTGACGCCGTCAGAAGTGACCTGCAGAAATTCTTATGTTAAGTTTCCAGAAAATTTCTGGAAAAACTTCGTCCTATTTCCTGGAAAATCCTGCAAAACATCATTATGACTCGATACAAGCATTTGACTCTAACAAATACGAATATACATGTTT
Source organism: Artemisia argyi (assembly GCA_030686995.1). Taxonomy (NCBI): domain Eukaryota; kingdom Viridiplantae; phylum Streptophyta; class Magnoliopsida; order Asterales; family Asteraceae; genus Artemisia; species Artemisia argyi. The sequence continues at coordinate 6,329,630 of CM060676.1, read as the reverse complement.
ACTTAATATTGTGGAGATTCATGATCAAGTTTGTTTCTTAAAAACATATTTGGGATTTCCCCTTACACTTATCTTTTGCGAAATACCTTTGGATGAAGTTAAGACTAAGCCAAACAACAAAATAAAGTATTTTCACCATTTTAGTTTTGAAACATGATCTACCAACAATAAAAATAAAACATGCATACGGAAGCAAATAACAATCAAACAAAAATAAAAATAACACAAAACATGGGTTGCCTCCCAAGAAGCACTTTTCTTTATTTACGAGTCTTGTAGCTAGACTCAAGGTCATGGGTTACTACGTGATATGGGTGAGTTCCTCATTGAGAACATCTTTAGGATCAAACTTAGGTTTTAACTTCCTATCGGTTTTCTTAGTACGGTATGACCTTTCAAACTTTTCTCCATCCAGATCATACAAAATCATCTTCATATGCCATGATCCGTCACCTTCCTTAGGTGGCTTGTCCCACCTCTATTTACAATTATCCCACTCTCTTTTCCATTTGTTCATCTCTATATTAATAGGCATTACGCTTAAGAACTCAATCATTTTCCTAAAGACTAGGGGGTCCTCAAAAGGGTCTAGCTCTTCATCTCTAGCTATGAGTTGTTCCACCGAATGTGTTTTATCGATGAAATCTTTTTCTAGATAGAATGGGCGTTGAGGTCCTATAAAGTTCCTTTCTATCCAAGGTCCATATTTAGATGGTCTCCTATTCATCTATACCCAATGTGGTATCGGTTCATCCTCACAATCATAGCTATGTTTCTTCACATCATATACCGACCAAGTATCACCCTCACCTACCGCTATCTTAGACTCCTTACAATCTATCATGGCGCTAGCGGTAGCTAAAAATCCTCTTCCTACTAACAATGGGCATGTAGTGTCACTAACCATGTCTAGGACGTGAAAATCCGCTAAGATAGTTAACTTTCCTACGTGAACAACTACATCCTTAATTATCCCAACCGGGTGGGCAATACTCCCATCCGCTAGACCAATTAATACCTTCGTCTCCTCTAACTTTCCTAGCTTGAGAGTGGTAAAAATGGATAAGGGAATCAAGTTGAGGCTTGACCCTAAATCGGCTAGTGTGTCGAAAGCTTCGGATCTTCCTATCTTACAAGGCAAAACAAATATACTCGGATCATCAAGCTTTTTAGGCAACTTGTTTTGAACGAAGGCGGTCCCATTTTTACCTAGTTTGAACTTCTCATACTTTTCTAGGAGGGCACTATAGTAGGGAGCACGGGCTAAGACATCAATGACGGGGCATTCAAGGTGAAGCTCCTTGAATTCATCATCAAGGTCTTGCGTAGGAGGTGTTTCAACTATGCTTTTGACTGGTTTTATATCGGGTGTTTTATTTTATTGGTCCTTTTGAAGAATTTGGTTTTGTTTGAAACACGTGCTCGTTGATTTAACCGAGTAGTATTGCGGACAAGAAGTGGCTGACGAAACTGATGATATGGAATTAACGTTTAGTTTTGGGTTCTTGACCGTGTCGCTTGGGAGTGCTCCCTGATGAGGCGAAAAATTAACCACTTTTAGGGGGTCATTTAAGCCCGGAATTGAATTTATTTGATCAAATATTACTCTAAATCATTCCTTTTGTGATCTTAGGTACTTTGGGAGAGAAATCTGGAAAAGGAAGTAATTCGGACGTTTTTGGAGCATAAAAGTGAAGAAAACGCCAAAGTCTTAATTTTCCTTGCTGGGAACAGTAGGTGACGGCGTCAAGAAGGAATTTCTGACGGCGTCAAGAGTAATTTCCATGACGACCCAGTACAGAATTGACGGCGTCACGAAGTAGGGTGTCAAGAGTAAAATGCATAACGGCCTGGAAAATGCTAACACATGCGGCGTCAAAAGTAGATCAAGGAAGTCCGAGAAGTATTTTGGCGGCGAGATGACGGCGTCACAAAATTTGTCTTGACGCCGTCAGACCCTATTTCCTATATATAGTTTTCTAATTTTCACATTAAAGAGAGAGAAGTTTTGGAAAAACCCTAAGTACGAACTTGGTACGAATTTTACAGGTTTTTCAAGGGTTCTAAGCCCTTGATCCCTTTCATGTGTAATTGAGATAAGTATTCTTTTAATTCAATCAATATGTCTATGTGTTGGTTGTCTATATCTTGTTCTTGTCTTAATTCCATCATGCTAGGCTAGATCTATCTTGTGTTTGCTTGGATCTAATGAAACCTAGATGTTAATTATGTGTTGATTACTTGTTTATGGTTGTATTGGATGAATGATTTCGATGTTAGGCTTAAGAAAACTGGCAGATCTCCAATTGGTAACATGCTTGAACGTCTTAGGAAACATGAACTGACGTGCACTAGGTTTTATTGGTTGTATTTAATGCATGAGTAAATTCTAATGATCCAATGTTAGGAGCTTCTTAGCCGGCTCGACATAGGAGTGAAGTAGGCACTCATAGGATTGGGGAATTAAGTGCGCCACCCCATGAATGATATTAAGGAATACAATCCGTCATCCACGCAACTATAACAAGTAATTGACGTGTAAAAGATATCTAGGGAGTAGTGAAATCTAAGTAAACACATTTTCTCCACTTATTGCTCACAACCTTAGTTAATTTAGTTAGTTTTCATTTCTAGTATTTTATTTTGATTGCATCTTTAGTATCGGGTTAGTTGACAAGCAACTAATTCCGCCCAAATCCTTCAAACCCGAGATTTTTACTTGCTTTCTAAAAAATATAAAAATACAAAAATAATCATCTCTCATCTTTAGAACTAGTATTTAGGTTTTCTAATCCTAGCGACACTATTCCTAGCTGAACGATCAATCCCCCGGTACTTGTCACTATACTATACTACAACGATCAGGTACACTGCCTGGTGGGGGTTGTAAGCTTCTCAAGATCCCTTGAGAGGTAAAGCCTGGTGCGATTCCCACGTATCACTCCCATTTCTCGGTCATTGAGAACTTTCAACAATGTGTCAATTTTGGTTGTCATCTCGCTTTGTTTTTGTTTGAAATCGGCTTCAAACTTAGATATGCGAGCTTCTTGAGATGCCATAAACTTGGACATCAATCCTTCAGGATTGTTGGTACTACCATGGTTGTTAGAAGGATTGTTGTTGAAAGTACGGTTGGAGGGTGGACCGTTTGGTTGGTAACGATTAGGCGGGTTGGAAGAATTGGCTTGGTTTTGTTTCCACCTAAGGTTTGGGTGATTTTTCCAAGAAGGGTTGTAGGAATCACCATACGGGTTTGGCTCGGGTTTGAAAGTGTACCACTTATCTCCCGCTTCGTCGGTACGCAAGGATGAGTAGTCCGCAAAAGCTGTTCCGGGGAGTTCCACACAATCACGAGTGTCATGGGGACCACTACATAATTCGCATGAAGAAGTGATTTTGTTCACTTGGCTTGAAGGCTTAGGAGCTTCGTAAGATTTCATGAGAAACTTGACTTGGTCTTCAAGTTCCATGATCCTACGGTCGGGAGTGCTAGAATTGTTCGAATGCAAAGATATTGCCTTGACCGTTTTGTTCAAATCACGGGGATCATTCCAACTTTCGTTGTCATAGAGAGCAAGATCTTCTATGAGTTCCCATGATTCTTCCGCACTTAGATCACATAGCTTACCACCGGCCGATTGCTCAATGGTTCACCTTGTGGAGAGATCGATATGGTCATAGAAGATTTGGACTTGGAGCCAAAGATCTATGCCATGATGAGGGACTTTTTGGAGTAAGTCCTTGAAACGAGTCCATGCTTCATATAGAGTTTCACCTTGATGTTGTTGGAACATCAATATATCATTTCTAAGCTTGGTAGTTCTCCCCGGTGGGAAAAATTGAGCAAGGAAACGAGTGGTGAGATCATCCCATGAGGTGATGGATCCCGCGGATAAACGTTCAAGCCATTGACTAGCTTGATCACGTAGAGAGAATTAGAATAGGCGTAATCGGGTTGACTCTCTAGTTGTAGCATCAAGGTCTATAGAATCTATGATTTTAAGGAAGTCCTTGAGATGTTGATTTGGATCTTTGGAATGAAGTCCATGGAATGCACATCCGCTTTGCACCAACCGGATGGTGTCGGATCGCAAGGGAGACACATTGGCTCCTTGGGTGAGCTCAATAGTGTTTCGATAGCCTTGGTGGCTAGGTCGGGAGTACTCTCCTAGGGTTCGGGGCCTAAGAGGTTGGTTAGCTAGTGGTGGGTTTTGTGGGTGGTCTTGTTGTGGTGGGTTGATGGGCTCAAAGATGTTACCATCTTTCATGATGTCTGATGGTAAAGAGTTACGAACAAAAACACGATGAAATAAGATAGACTAAAGAAAAAATAAAAAAAATAAAATAAAATCTTACTAGAAAGGAATCTAGCAAGTAGACCTAATAAAAAGAAATCCTAACCTAGACAATAATTATTCCCGGGCAGCGGCGCCAAAACTTGATGCGTGGGAATTGCACCAGGCTTTACCTCTCGAGGGATCTCGAGAAGTTTACAACCCCCACCAGGCAGTGTACCTGATCGTTATAGTATAGTGACAAGTACCGGGGGATTGATCGTTCAACTTGGGAATAGTGTCGCTAGGATTTGAAAACCTAAAGATTAGGTCTAGAGATGAGTGATGATTCTTTTTGTGTTTTTTATATTTTATGAAAGCAATTAAAAATCTCGGTTTTGAAGGAGTTGGGCGGAATTAGTTGCTAATCAACTAACCCAATTACTAAGATGCAATCAAAATAAAATACTAATAATGAAATTAAACTAAATTAAACTAGTGGTGTGAGCAATATATGGGAGAATTGTGTTTACTTAGGTTTCACTACTCTCTAGATATCTTTTATAGGTTAATTACTTGTTACAGTTGCGTGGATGACGGATTGTATTCCTTAATACCATTCATGGGGTGGCGTACTTACTTCCCCAATCCTATAAGCTCCTATTTCACTCCTTTGTCGAGCCGGCTAAGAAGCTCCAAACATGGGATCACTAGAATTCGCTCATGCATTAAATACAACTATAAAAACCTAGTACACATCGGTTCATGTTTCTTAAGACGTTCAAGCAAGTTACACAATGGAGATCTGCCAGTTTTCTTAAGCCTAACATTGAAATCATTCATCCATTACAACTATAAACAAGCAATCAACCTATAATCAACATCTAGGTTTCATTACATCTAAGCAAACACATGAAAGATCTAGCCTAGCATAAGATATATTCAAACAACACATAGACATATTGAATGAATTGAAAGAGGACTTATCTTAATTGAACATGAAAGGTTTCAAGGGGTGAAAACCCTTGAAAATACTGTTACAAACGACCTAGGGTTTATTAGGTTCGACCCTAGTATTCTCCACACAAGTTCCTCTTTTAATGAATGAAAAATAGAAAAGTATATATAGATTTTGTGAGGTGACGGCGTCAAGAGTAAATTTCTGACGCCGTCATCTCGCCGCCAATAAACTCCTCGAACTGCCTAGATCTAGGTTTGACGCCATCACGTGTAGTCCATCTTCAGGCCGTCACCATTTTAACTCTTGACGCCCTTCTATTGACGCCTTCAGGTTTTCACTGGGTTATCATGGATTTTACTCCTGACGCCGTCAGGATTTCCTTCTTGACGCCGTCAGGTACTGTTCTCAGAATGGAAAATTAAGTCTTTGCCGTTTTCTTCAATTTTATGCTCAAAAAACGTCCAAAATGCTTCCTTTTCCAGAATTCACTCCCAAAGTACCTAAAATCGCAAAATGAACGATTTAGGGCTATATTTGATCAAATAAATTCACTTCCGGGTTTAAATGACCCCCTAAAAATGGTTCATTTTTCGCCTCATCACATACCTCAGCCACCATGGTTCGTTGATGGATTTTTATTAGTGTTTCAAAGTAACCTGCAAAAAAGAAAAGGCATACAGGGAAGAAAAACCAAAACAAAGAAGACATCATACATACCTCAGCCGTCATGGTTGGTTGATGAATTTTTATTAGTGTTTTGAGAAAAAATTATAATGAATAAACTGAGAATTTTTTTACGTGGGTATATGTTTTGTATTGTTTATTTGTTCTAATTTAGGGTTGTTATTGTTGGAATAGTAGTTTATGTGGCTCTATCAATTTTGTTTTGGAAAGAAAATAACAAAAGTTTCATTGTTCTAGTGGTTGAGATGCTTGTTAGTGTTAGTAGAGATCCAAGGTTCGAATCACGTGCACTACATTTTTACAATCTGAATTTTAGCACATCAGAAGTATAAAATTAATTAATAAAATTACTTACATGGCAAAAATGTGATGACATGGAAAATGCAAATAAAATAAATTTAAAAAATTGCTTACATGACAACAATGTAATGACATGGCTGATAATGAATTACTGGGCAATGAGGTGACATGCCAAAAGTTCTTTATAAATCTAACTTTTACATAGAACCAATCAACCAATCTTAACCACTCATTTTTTTATCAAAATAAAAAAAATAAACTTCCTCCTTTTTTTAAAACTTAAATATTTCGCAAACCGTAAATCGTCAAGGTACAAAAAAAATACCATCGCGATGAGAATTAAATTATCTTTCTATAGACATGCATTGTTATATACTTTCGACGAATTTTTTTTCGCCCAGAAAAATCATATATGATTCGTAAGACTCGAATCATATATGATTTTTTACGAATCATATATGAGTTTTACGAATCATATATGATTCTTTCTGGGCAAAAAAAAAAAAAAAAAAAAAAAAAAAAAAAAAAAAAAAAAAACAGTTTGTCGAAAGTATATAACAATGCATATCTATAAAAAGATCATTTAATTCTCGTCGCGATTGTATTTTTTTGTAGCTTGAAGATTTACCGTTTGCAAGATATGTTGTTTTGAAAAAAAAAAGTGGAAAATATAAATGGGTGGCTATGATTGATTGATAGGTTCTATAGCATGTATGGGTTCTTCATAGATCTCAACTCGAGGTGGCATATTCTTGAATTATCTACATGTAACGCCTCCTGTTATATATAATGTAGATATATATATATATATATATATATATATATATATATATATATATATATGAAAATGGTACAAGATATAAGCATACGTCAATTGCATAATTCTTAACACTATATTTCTCCGCACCTAAAATACATTACAAATTCTAAAACGAAAAAGCGAACTTATTATTATCACTAGCAGGCTGTTTGCGCGTTGAAGTGACTTGTATTATGTAATCAAAATTTTGGCGATTAATATTATTTGATTATATGCTTTTGTGATAATAACTTTACGCATGGAGGATTTTAAGAAATAACTTTATCGCACAATATCTTATATAAAAATGGTAAATTATCATGTATCATGATGCAATAACGATACAAAACAATAGCTAATAGTATTACAATGTTGTGATAATTGGCGTTAAAAGGTATTTGCTAGTTTTTTTTGGGTAAAAAGGTTACCCCTGGTAAAATATTATTACTCAAAAAAAAAAAAAAAAAAAAAAAAAAAAAAACAATTAAGTACAACGGATGTGGGTGAATTCCACAGCTCAGCCAAAAACGGCAAACTAAAAGCGCTTACATTACTTAAGATCTAACCAAACATAAGAAATGACATGCAATACTTTTGAAAAACAAAATAAAAACAACTTTTCTAATCTGACCACAGAGACTAAAGTCATAAGTATTAGCAAACTTCAATTAAGCATTGGTCATACCACAATTATAAGCATTAGGTACTTGCTAGTTAGCATTAGGGCTGAGCATCGGTCCTGGACCAGACCGGACCGAACAAGTCCGAGACCGAATTAGCCCAAAAGTCGAGACCAATGACCGAACTGAATGTGGTCAGCCCGGTCTAGTCCGGTCTTGGTTGGTCCGTCGGTCGGTCCGGTCCAACACGGCAAATATAGTCGGTTTGTGGTCCGGACCGGACCGACCAAGATCGAGACTGAATTAGCCAAAAAGTCAAGACTGAGATTCAGATCGAATGTGGTCGGTCCGGTCTAGTCTCGGTCGGTCCTATCCATTCGGGTGGTTTGCTCCGCCTTAGTTAGCATAGGTTAAAAGTTTTATAATAGGTTAGTAGCTTGCTTAGTTGCACCATGTGGTATATTAATTGTTTTTGAATGGGAGGATATTTTAAAAAGTATATTAAGATTTAAGATCATTTGAGTACACATTTTTTTTTAAATACAAAGGGATTAATCTCTACCCTTAATTTTTATTTAATCTAATATATGAGATTAATCCTAACAACTCAAGAAACACACTTTCATTTTTTTTTTCAAAATATTAATATCTTTCAAATCGTTAATCGTTAAGCGAAAAAAAAATACCGTTAAGAGGAGCATTTAATTATCTTTCTATAGATAGACACTTTGATATACTTTCGACCAAATTATTTTTTTTTTCATGTTTTTCACGTTTTTTTTCGTTACTGAAATTTGCATGAAAAAACCATATATGATTTAACACCAATATCACATGTGATATTATATATCATATTTGATTTAACACTAATATTACATATCATATTTGATTTAACACTAATATCACATGTGATTTTTTTATGCAAATTTCAATAATGAAAAAAAAAAAGACGAAAAAACGTGAAAAAAAATTGTCGAAAGTATATCAAAGTGCCAGTATATAGAAAGATAAATAAATGCTCGTCGCGATTGTGTAATTATTTTCGCTTACCGATTACGGTTTAAGTATTAAAATTATAAAAATATGTGAAATACTAAAATATTTTTAATCTCAACCATTGATTTCATTTTAAATGAATGGTCGGGATGAGTCATGTAAGATAAGTTTGGTATAAATAATAACTTTACTCTAATATTAATTATACGTTTTGTATAAATGCAAAATGCATTGGTGTATTAAATAACTGTAAAGTAACGCTTAAATCTATTTTGAAAATCTGAAATAATTTAAGATGAAAGCGTTTAAAATGCATTAAAAGGTAGTAATTTAGATAGATTTAGATACTTCAAAACATGGTGAAATTACATATAGAAAATATTTTCTACGCTTAAACATGAGAAAATATTTTATGAAATTAAATATCATAAATCTTGTTGATCATGTTTTGAGCACTTGGTTTTTATTTTATATATACGCAGCAAATCTCACAGAGCTACCTTTGATCAGTGGCGGACCCAAGATTTTTTAAGACGGGGAGCAAAAAAATTTTTTTTTGATAAAATTCGTGATAAACTTTAACAAAAAGGTCACAATTTTTTTTTTAACACTAAAAACTAAGATTTTTACATTTTTGGCTTCAAGGTGGGATGCAATTTGATTTTTTGGAGGGGTGCACTTTAATAAAAATGTCTTAATTTTTTTTTTTTTAAACTAAAATCTGAACTTTTTCGGGGAGTCGTGGAGGGCACCGCCCCCCAAAGCTAAAGCATAGGTCCGCCCCTGCCTTTGATAACTAGACATGTAATGTATCTGCCAACCAAACTTTGCCCGAACTACGCACGAAGCTCTCTCATTCAATAATGTATCTGCCAATTTGCCATGCACTCTTTTGCAATAATTAGTCATATCAATGTTCGTTCAATATTCCAACTTAGACCGTCCCTATTCAACAAAGACGTCTAACGAGAGGATAAGGGGACTACCAAACACTTTTTTTGTACTTTCTTTATCAGACAGTGATAGAATAGCGGAACGCCGATCTTCCCTTGATCACAACAAGGAGATTTAACGAATAGTTAACAATATGGATTCTGATTCAAAAAGTCTAATAATAACCAGTAAAATCAACTTTTGCATACATAGTGTGACACCTGAGGCCCTGAGCATTCAAAGTCATGATATCATTTAAAAAAAAATATATGCGAACAACAGGATTTATCCATGGGAGGTGATATTTTCACGACTCCCCCAACTTATAAAATAAAGGCAATTGGAGATGAGATTACAATAATACTCTCATATTTTATCTATCTATTCCAATGTTTCAAAACTCGGATCGATCCGATATTTAACCAGTTGAATCAAGGAACCGGTCAGGAGCCGGACTAGGTGTGACCGGGTTTTCGATTGAAAACCGGATTGAATCAACAATTTTTCATTGACTCAGGTTGACCCGGTTTGATAAATCAGGCCGGGTCATGACTTTTGCTATTTTTTTCTTTATTTTAAATTACAAAACATTCTTTCAATTCCTCTAAAACTAACAAAACCCCTTTGTCATTTCAACTTCGCTAAACTCAGATTTTGTATTAGGTTAAGTTATATATTTGTAAGGACAAACATATTTAGAAACTTTATAGTTAAAAGTTAAAGTGGTTGGTTAAGTTTTGATAAAATAACAAATTAGGGTTATAAATTAATGTCGGTATTATATATGCTTGATTTTAAAAATCATTAGTAAAGATAGGATTCTAAAAACTCTATAGAGTAATCTCATTTAATAAACTAGAGCTATAAATTTGTTGTAAATTAAACTATACATTGATTGTTATTTTGCATTTTTTAGGAGCGTTTAGCAGCGGTGAGCGTTGAGCGTTGTGATATTTAATTTCGTTTGCCAAGCACCAAGTAGCTTTGTCTATTTTTTTTAGAATGTTCATTTTCCAACGCTACATGAAATAGCATTTAGAAGCATTGAACATTTAGTAGTTGTTTTACACATTATAATTACACCTACTGCTACTGCTCACTGCTCACTGTTATTGTTAATTTTGCCAAATACACCGTAAAACCCAATAAAGTCATTTCATTTTTATCAACTCCATTGAATGTAGGATCGAAATTTGACAAATACCTAATGTATCAAAGATGTTATTAAAAGTATAAATATGTATAGAACCGGTTTGACACGACGATTGAACCGGTGAACCGACAACTCGATCAGGTCAATTAAAAAATCCGATTTTTAAAACATTGATATGTTCACTGTATACGAGCAACACCCACGTACGGTTATTTAGCGGTCAGTGGTCACTTCCGTTAATTCAGTACATCAATTATTCACGCCCGTGGCTGCTTCATAGCCTCTATTTAATAAATTCACGGCGCAACTGAGAGTCATTTTTTGCTTAATCAATTCAATAGAAAATTTAGTTGTTATATGATCTTAAATAAACAAACTATATGAGAGAAAAGCCAGAAAACCATACATTAACATCAAATGTTACGTATTTGCAGGTGTTGCCTTGAGTTAATTCTCAAATCTAAAGGTCGTAGAAATAAGCTAGTACAAAATGTTTGACTAGATTTTAGTCATAGATTGTACATTAAATGGAACTGGCATTTGACTTATTCAACATTATCTATATATACTAGTGGGCAACTGGGCATCTCCCTCTCACCAATTACTATTCATACTTTATTAAAATAATATTATCTATATATAGTAACTAACGACTGTTAACTAACGACCGTTATTTTTAACATTTTAAAAAAAATCCGTACAAAAATGGTCCTTCATCTCAGAGGTTCGTTGCAAATTTACTCCTCTCATACTTTAAATAATTGGTCCTTCATGTTATACATATATTGCAAAGTCAGTCTTTGATCACTAACTTGACGTTAAGTAGTTAACGACCGTTATCTTCAACAATTTAAAAAAGAATTCCATACGCGCTTCGTCCTTTATCTTAGAGGTTCGTTGCAAATTTAGTCATTGCCTACAAGGTTTATTTATTTATTTATTTATTTTTTTTTAAATTCCGCCTACAATCGGTCCTTAATCTTAAAGGTTCGTTGCAAATTTAGTCCTTATAACTAACAGTTGTTAACTGCAATAACTACTTCTTTTTTAAAACATCCCGCGGCAACGCGCGAGTGATCCACCTCGTTTATACTGTATATAAGTATATTACGAGTATATTTTAAAGCCCTATAATAAGTTACATCATGAACAGAATTTATATGTGATATCCGAGGCCTATAAAAGCAGGCTCTTCTCATCCATGCACATAATATTTCATTTATAACATACTAATGGAACTCATAGCTTATTTCATGGAGAACACTCTCTTATCTTCTTTCTTTTTCATATTAACACCTTTCTTCCTTTGGTTTATTACTAATGAATATAACAACACCAAGAAAAACCTCCCACCCGGGCCGCCACAATTGCCAATCATCGGCAATATTCACCAAATAGGGCAAAAACCTCATGTCTCGACCGCCATATTTGCTAAAAAATATGGCCCCCTCATCTCACTTCGCCTAGGTTCTCAACAACTTGTGGTCGCCTCGTCCTCAGAGGCGGCCATGGAGATTCTCAAGAATAAAGACCGTTATCTGTCTGGCCGAAACAGGCCTGATTCATTCCAACTATATCCCACATACGATGGAATTGTTTGGGCACATGATTGCAACGAATACTGGAGGATGTTAAGAACACTTTCTCGGGTAGAAATATTCTCTGCTAAAGCAATTGAAGCTCAGTCTGATTTGAGAAATGAAAAGTTGGCTCAGATGTTAGATTTCTTGAATATCACGGAAGGGAAAGTTGTGAAAATTGAAGAAGTTGTTTTTACTACCTTGTTTAATACTATGAGCAACATTTTGTTTAGCAAAGATTTTCTTGATTTGAAAGGTGACCATACAACTGCTCATTGGTTGAAAATATCCCTCCAGAAGTTATTGAAAAATTCCATGATTCCAAATGTAAGTGATTTTTTCCCCGTAACTAGGGGACTAGATCTTCAAGGATTAAGAAGGGATACTCTCAAACAGCTAAACGACGTGTTTAGCTTTACAGGCGCCCTGATTGAAGAAAGGAGGGATCGAAGGGCTTCTTTAAAAGAGACCAAGGACGTAGAGAAAAAAGATTTCTTGGATCATTTACTTGATAATAACTTCACGGATATTCAAATCAACAACTTGGTTTCAGTAAGTCTTTCGCAACCATCTCTATCGTTTTATCAAGTTACCTTAAATATAAAGAACATAAAACTGTAAAACAAATAATCCACACTGACTACACACAACACGATTTTTGTTTATGAATTCTCGTATTCCCATAATTTAATAGAAGTACATAAAAGTTGGTAACATTTGATGTCTAAGATCTTGGGTTTTCATATCTGAGAATTTTTAATAATTTATAATTGTTCTTATATTGTGGTATAGCATTTGATAAGGACTATGTGACAATAAGTTCAAATAGCCTAACATAATAAACTACTCTAATTATCTTACAATAGGACAAAAAGAATTCTAGGTCACTTGAACAAAGATAGAAATTTTATTGTGAACAATACCATTTGTCTCTTATTGGGATTTTAACCTTAAAACATAATTGCATGCAGGAATTATTCATCGCTGGTACAGATACCGTCGTCTCAACCATTGAATGGGCTATGGCCGAGTTGTTAAAGAACAAAGAAATCATGAAGAAAGTACAAGAAGAGCTAAAAAGTGAAATTAACTCCAACTCATCTATCATGAAATTTGACTTTTCTAAAACGACTTACTTCAATGCCTGTATCAAAGAAACGCTAAGATTGCACCCGGTTGTTCCTCTCCTAATTCCTCGACGTGCCGTTGAGACTTGTGAAGTTATGGGTTATACGATACCTCAAAACTCCCAAATATGGGTCAACATCTGGGCACTAGGTCGAGATCCAAAAGTTTGGGATGAACCAAACATTTTTAAACCCGAAAGGTTTATAGGTTCCCACTTGAATTATACAGGCCATGACTTCGAGTTCACACCATTTGGAGGTGGTAGGAGGATGTGTCCTGGTTTGCTCTCTGGCATTAAGGGTTTCGAAACTATACTAGCTTCTTTGATACTTGGATTCGATTGGATTCTTCCACATGGTGAGGATCCAGCAAACCTCAACATGGATGAACATTTTGGGGTGACGTTGCAAAAAGAGAAACCTCTTGAACTTATATTTAAACGTAAAGAGTAATCACGTTCAATTGATTCAGTGTTCAAAGTTTAGCATTCTATATATGTTTTTATGTTGTTTCTTTTTTAAAGGAGGTATGAACACTCAGATTCACATAGGTCTAAATTGATTCTCGTACGTTAGTGCCTCTCAGAATTAGTTCTCCAGATTGAAGTTTAAGTCACTCATTGGTATAGTATAAAAATCAACTTTGCTATTAAGAAAAATAAAACTCAAGAGTATAAAAAAATATTAATAATAGTACTCCAAAGATCACCAGCCCGTAATTGAACATTCGATTCTAAATGTTTGTTTCAAGGAATAAGTGGTGGTGTAGATGCAGATGATGAACGAGATGCCCAAATCAATTTCAAGAAAGAAAAGTTAGGAAGTCATTTACCATTAGATATTTGATCATAGCTGAGATATTTTGTTTAGGTTTGTTCTCAGTAACAAACGTTTGTGTTCTAGAAGTACTATATTGAATAAAATATAATTTGAAACAAGTGGGCTACTTGCTAAAAAAATCAAAAGTGACACACATGAAAATTACAAAAGAATGTTATATTGAATAAAATAAATATTGAAAATTACAAAAGAATATTATATTGAATAAAATATAATTTGAAACAAGTGGGCTACTTGCTAAAAAAAATCAAAAGTGACACACATGAAAATTACAAAAGAATATTATATTGAATAAAATAAATATTGAAAATTACTAAATGGCTTCCACAGAATTGAAATAAGAGCATACGGAGTGGTAACGCTTCCCCAGCGTTAATCTGATGTGGCTAGAAACCAACACACGTTATCACGTTACAACCATTTCCAAGGCGTTAAGACCCACGTTAACGTAATAACTTGCGTCGTAACGTGCAGGGCATTTTTTAAGAATTGCAAAATGAGCCCCTCCAGTGTAACGGCTAGTTTTTGTGGGAAAAGAAAAAAAATTACATGCTACCATTTATATTCAAACGGCTAGTGGCACAAGAAAAAAAATTTTCAACCTTATAAATGAACAACAACAACAAGAAGTATATACACTATCTTTTCACAAGCAAAAAAATAATAACTATAACACTCATATTCTCACAAAATCAAAACCATGTCAGGACGAGACGATTCAAGTTTTTTAAATTTGATGGGTATTGTAAATGCCAAGGCTAACCCGAACATCGGGTCTTCTTCAGATCCTAACCCATTTGGTAACATGTCAATCGAAGAACAACAACAATTGTTATATTTGTGGCAACAAAATAACGCGTAGCAATCCACACCCCCAACACCACAAACCCAATTCTCACAAGCGGCTAGTGTCGAAGTGGAACTCGAAGCTACGTCTCCACGAAAATCCAAACATGGAGGTAAACGTGCGGCAAAAAACAACTAGTCGACAAGGTGTTTGATGAAAAAAATCCTGACGTGAGCGTGACTACGTTACGTTGGACACCGGAAGAGGAAGTTTTACTTGCCGTGTGTTGGGTGGCCGTTTCCAAGGATAAGAATATTGGAGTTTCTCAAAAGGGCATCACTTTTTGGTATAAGGTTATGAACGAGTTCAACCGGAAAAATTTTCAAGCTCGTAACAAGGATATGATAACAAGCAAGTGGCATACGTTGAATGGAAATTGCCAAAAGTTTCTAGCATGTTACAAACGTGTCGTATGCACGAGAAAGAGTGGTGAAAATGAAGTGGATGATATGAGGAACGCTAGACAAATGTATTGTGACGAGCATAAAGGTATGTCGTTTACTCAAGAGGACGCGTGGTTAATTTTGGAGAAGTGTCCAAAGTGGGACACGCCGGCACCGATTGACTTAACCGGAGACGTCCCCGGTCAAACCAACCAAGAGCTATTTGGTGATGATGTACGTCCACGTCCTCCCGGGAAACAAAAGACGTCCAAAAAACAAAAGTCCGATACATCGACTAGCACCGGTGGAAGTGCGTCAAGCAACTTGGAATCTATGACTAACGAGCTTCGTCTTAGACGGGAAGCGGCCCAAATGGCGTACGAAACGTCTGGGATGAAAGACGAGACGGCTACGCGTATGGATGAATTTAGATTTCTCAGTATGAAAATGAGTGACGTCGATCCAGATGAGGCGCAATTTCATCAAAATGGAAAAACAAAGAATCAGAGAAAAATATAACTTGCAACATCCGCCAATCAATCCAAATGATATCGACTTTCATTTCGTATGTTTCATTTCTTAATGTCTATTATGTATTTTTTTTATTTTAATGTTTTTATTTTGTTTTGTAATGTTTTAGTTTTATTAATAAAATGTTTGAATTTTAATAAATGAATTTGTTGATGGTAGAATTTGTAAATTTGTAAAAAAGTTGTGTTATTTGGTGTTACGATTTTCTGATGTTTTTTTGGTGTTATGTTATTTGGTGCTGAGATGATGTGGCGCTGACGTGACGCGGTGTTATTTTATAACTTCAGTTATGATTCCCTTTACTCTAAGTGAAAAGGAAGCATATATATATATATATATATATATATATATATATATATATATATATATATATATATATATATATATATATATATATATATATATATAGGGACTTTATTTTCAGAACACTGTTAAGTGCGGGAACTACGAGAACTCCAATTTTGCATTAGAAAACATGCATGTTCATATAAAACACGTATCTTTTCTTACATACAGCTTAATACAAATACCTGCGTAACATACATGTTCATATAAAACTATTTTGCATTGATATGTTGCACTTAACAGGGTTTTATATGAACATGTATGTTACGCAGGTATGTGTATTATGGTGTATGTAAGAAAACATACATGTTTTATATGAACATGCATGTTTTCTAATTCAAAATTGGAGTTCTCGCAGTTCCCGCACTTAATAGGGTTCTGAAAATAAAGATACACTATATATATATATATATATATATATATATATATATATATATATATATATATATATATATATATATATATATATATATATATATATATATATAAGAACCATTATTTGGCTTTTTTAACAATTCAAGAGAACAGAAAAAAGTGAAAACGAAGCATGCATATATATAAGAGCTATGCATGGATTTTTATTCAATCCTGGTTCTCAAACTTTGAACTGGTAAAACTATCTTTTTGTCAAACCAGTCGCCAAATATCAACTGGTAGAACTTCGACCGTCTTTGCTTCCAATACCTCTCTGATAAAGTGATAACGCACATTGATGTGCTTAATCTTTTCATGAAAAACATGATTCCGCGATAAGTGAATCGCGCCCTGATTATCAAAATTAACTGCCACAGTGTTAAGCTCCACGCCCCACTCTTCCAAGAGTCCCCTTAGCCAAATAGCTTCCTTCACAGCCTCTGTAAGGGCCATATACTCCGCCTCTGTAGTTGAAAGAGCCACCACGTGTTGTAGCGTTGCCTTCCAGCTTACAACACATCCCTGTACTAAAAACGCGTAACCTATGATTGACCTACCTTTATCCGGATCCTTAGCGTAGTCTGAATCAACAAAACCTGTTACATCCACATGGTTGCTACAGTTTGTCCCATACACCAAACCCACGTTTACAGTACCCCGCAAATATTTCAAAATCCTCTTCACTGCTTCCGAATTATTTTTACCTGGATTCGCCAAATATCTACTAACTACACTTATCGCATACGCTATGTCTGGCCTAGTGCACACCATCAAGTACATTAAGCTCCCAACCGCATTTGCATATGACACCCTACTCATCCTTTCAACATCACAATCCCTAACCGGACAATCCTTCAACGACAGCTTGAAGTGCCCACCCAATGGCATCTTAATCGATTTCCCATTGTTTATTCTATAATTATTTAAAATCTTAGAAACGTACCCAGATTGTGACACCCTCAGAATCTTGCGACTCCGATCCCTGATGATCTCCATGCCTAGAATCTTCTTTGCTTCCCCGAGCTCTTTCATGTCAAACCCCTTTTTAAGCAAAGACTTGATAGACCCAATCCCAGCCTTGCTTTTACAAGCAACCAGCATATCGTCTACATATAACAGTAGATAGATATACTCACCTGGTGCATAACTCCTGTAATATACGCAGCTATCGTAACTGCTACGCTTAAACCCGTTGCTTAGCATGTACTCATCAAACCTCTTATACCATTGCCTAGGTGACTGCTTCAAACCATAAATGGATTTCTTTAACAAACATACCTTGTTACCTTGTTCATAATCCGGTGGCTGCCTCATGTAGATCACTTCTTCAAGATTCCCATGTAAAAATGTTGTCTTTACATCAAGCTGCTCTAGCTAATAATCTCTACACGCAGTCAATGCAAGTATAACCCGAATAGATGTGTGTCAAACTACCGGAGAAAATACTTCATTATAGTCAATACCTGCCCTTTGAGTGAATCCACGAGCCACCAACCTCGCCTTGTGCCTAGGCTTTTGAACACCTTCAATCCCTTCCTTTATTTTGAACAGCCATTTGCAGCTCACCAGCTTTTGCTCAGCTGGATGATCCACTAAATCATAGGTCTCATTCTTCTTCAGAGAATCCACCTCTTCATCCATAGCAGCTTTCCACTTAGATCTATCTTTACAAGTAACAGCCTCCTGGTATGTTAATGGTTCATGAGTATCTTCTTCCTCTGCTGCAGCAAATGCGTAAGCAATCATATTACTTTCATCTCGAAACCTCAAAGGTTTCGTTCTTGTCCTTGGCTCTCTATCCCGAACCAACTGATAATCTGTGAGATCCGGTGTTTGATCATGATCCTCATCCCCTGCATCTTCATCATCGCCATCTTCCTGACCATCAATCAAATCTTCCTCAAGCGAATGATTATTTAACCTCTGCAGTTCCACCTCAACCTGTAATTCCTCAACAGACTTATCAGTACCTGCACCAGAATCCTTCAACGTGTCTTTATACATGACACTTTCATTGAAGACCACGTTCCTGCTAGTGACTATTTTAGGTGATTCATTATCAAGCCTATATAGCCTGTATCCCTTCACATCTTCACACCTTCGAGCTTACCTTGTTTAACGTGTGAATACGCAACACAGCCGAAAGTCCTCAACATCCCATAATCACTTGGATGTCCCGACCACATCTCCATAGGTGTCTTTTCTCAATCACTGTCGATGGTGACCTATTTATAATATATGCGGCCGTACATGTCGCTTCCGCCCAGAAGGTCTTGGGCAATCCAGACTGAATTAATAAACAGCGTACCTTATCCATGAGAGTTCTATTCATCCGTTCTGCTAATCCATTCTGTTGCGGCATCCCGGAAACTGTCAAATGTCTATCAATCCCACTCTCAGTACATAGCTGTTCAAACTCCCGATTACATAACTCAAGACCATTATCTGTCCTCAGCTTCTTAACCATCCTCCCAGTCTGATTCTCTACTAACTGCTTCCATTCTTTGAACTTTCCAAATGCTTCGTGTTTGAATCTGAGAATATAAACCCATACCCTCCTGGAATAATCATCAACAATTGATAAGAAGTACCTCTTACCTCCCAATGATTCCACCTGAGACGGACCCCATAAGTCTGAATGAACATAGTCTATCGCTCCCTGAGTAGTGTGCCTTCCTACACCGAAACTGACTCGATGTGACTTTCCAAGAACACAATTCTCACAAAAATCGAGCTTACCTAGACTTTTCTTGCCAAACAGCTTCTGCTTTTCCAGCACCTGTAGTCCCGCCTCACTGATATGACCCAGTCTTTTGTGCCAAACTTGCGCAAGACTGTCTTTTTCTTCAACACTAGAATTAAGCTCACCTGCTACTGCATGGTCATCCAAAGAGTATACGCAATTATCCCTTCGGGTTCCAGATAAAACAACTCTGGAACCATTAATTACCTTGATTTTGCCCTTCTTCATTTTTACGGTATATCCCTCTTTTTCAAGAGTTCCCAGCGATATCAAGTTTATTTTCAATTCAGGAATATACTTGACATTGTGTAATACAAAACTTCACCCATCTTTCAGTTGTAACCTGACCTTGCCAATACCTCTGATCTTGCACTCCCTGTTGTTACCCAACAGTACCCTGCCCCCATCGCATTCCAGAAAATCAAAAAATATATCTAACCTGGGTGTCATGTGGTATGAACCTCCTGAATCCATGATCCAATCTAGCAGAGCCTCTGCACTCATAACCATCATCACCTTAGAACCGTCATAAATCTGAAGGTCGTAGAAATAAGCTAGTACAAAATGTTTGACTAGATTTTAGTCACAGATTGTACATTAAATGGAACTGAAGTTTGACTTATTCAACATTTATAGTTTTATACTGTATTTACTATATTTTAAAGCCCTGTAATAAGTTACATCATGAACCGAGTTTATATGTGATATTCGAGCTAGGCCTATAAAAGCAGTCTCTTCTCATCCATGCACATAATATTTCATTTAAAACATACTAATGGAACTCATAGCTTATTTCATGGAGAACACTCTCTTATCTTCTTTGTTTTTCATATTAACACCTTTCTTCCTTTGGTTTATTACTAATAAATATTACAAAACCAAGAAAAACCTCCCACCAGGGCCACCACAGTTGGCAATCATCGGCAATATTCACCAAATGGGGAAGAAACCTCATGTTTCCACCGCTATATTTTCTAAAAAATATGGCTCTCTCATCTCACTTCACCTAGCTAGGTTCTCAACAACTCGTGGTCGCCTCGTCCTCAGAGGCGGCCATGGAGATTCTCAAGACACAAGACCGTCATCTGTCTGGCTGAAACAGGCCTGATGCATTCCAAGTATTTCCCACATATGATGGATTTGTTTGGGCACAAGATTGCAACGAACACTGGAAATTATCAAGAACCCTTTGTCGGGTAGAAATATTCTCTGCTAAGGCAATTGAAGCTCAGTCTATGATGAGTGCCCAAACACTCATCATTTTTAGTCAATCTGAACTGCAAAAACATACAAAAACACTCAGAAATGCATCAAAATACTAAAAATATTTCAAAATTGTGTTTTATATGTTTTAGATGCAAAATGAGCAAAAGCAGATGAAAAACGTACAAAGTTTGCAAAATTGGCAGTTTCAGTCCCCCAACTTTCAAAAATTGGCAAAAATAGTCCCTGAGCACTTATTTGAAAAGAAAAGTCACCAAAGGTCCTTTTGAAATCGTAAGTTGTCATATTTAGTCATTTGGTGAAAAATTGGAAAAGTTTTAGAAATTTGCATTTTGGTCCCTGGAGTTTCAGAAAATGACAGATTTGGTCCCTGGTGGGATATTTTTGGATGAAAAACCATTTTTAGTCCTTGGAAATTCAAAAATATTCAATATTGGTCCTTGGATAAAAGTTTTTCACAATTTGGCAAAAATGACCCCTAAACTTTCAAAAATGACAAAAATGGTCCTCGGGGTTTAAAATTTTGGGAAATTGTAACTTTGGCACTTCTATTATTCACATGTGGCATAAATAGTCCTTATGATAAAATTTGGAAAGTTACATTTCAGGGCCCTCAACTTTTGGTAATTTACATATATGGTCCTTGTATTTAATAAACAAACCAAACGGACCCTTGTGTTAAATAAATCCAAACCAAACCCAAAATACAAATGTAACCCAACACCCTTACCACCAATCCAGTCCACTAACCCTACCCCTTGGCCCAATCACAAAAAAACAGCCCACCCCCTAATATATCACACCCCCGTTTTTATTTAAACAAAGGTCAAACGACCCTTTGACCATCTCCACCCTTCCCACTTGGCTGCTAGCAGCCTGCAACACCAAACCAACACTCAATTCCCCCTCCTCCACATCATCAAACCCCATACCTTGTCCCTTAGCCTCCAATAAATCCCAAACACCAATTATTACTCACAAATCACTCCAAGAAACCCCACAACTGCTTTTGACCTTTTGGCGCCAAAACAAGTTTTGAACGGCTGAGATTAAATCAAGCCATCCAAGGGCTGTGAAGGAAGTGGGAAAGGAAGAGAGAGACTCCAGGACTTATTTAACTCAAGAAAAAAAAGAGAAGAAGTAGTAATTAGAGTAGAATAGTTTTAGTTAAAAACTCGTGTGTCGTTTTTATAATCCTTCCTTTTTCAAATGTAATTTTTAGTTGTCAATTGTTGTATTATGTTTTATTATTGTAATTTAAACCCTTGTTAATCTCAATTTCAAGTTTCTCTGTTGAATCAAGTTTTTACTATTTATTTAGTTAAATTTGCATTATGGGTAAAAAGTGCTAGATAGTATTCAATTAAGCTCACTTTAACTTATTTGTGAGTTCTCTCAAGTTTCTGAATCATGACTATCAGTTTCCATCTATAAGAGCAAAATTAGCAAAAATAAAGTTCATAAGTGCAAAAGCAGGTTTGGAGATTGATTGAAGCTTGGTTCAAGGGTGATATTGGGTTACAGAAGCTTTAGTAAATCAAAGGGGGTGTCAGGTTGGTAAATTAGCTCTGGGATCCTTTTTCTTTACCATTGTACCATTGGACAAATTGTAAGATTTCCACTGATTCTTTGAACCATCTGTGTTTGTGATTCATTTTACCTATTTGTTGCTTATCCACAATTACTTATCTTTGTTACTGCTTATTAGATACAATTTAGCTCATGTATTAAGCTTTGGACTTAGTTTGTTCATGTTTCATTGGAAAAACAGTTTTTAAAGGGTGTTTGGATTTGCTAGTTTGGATAGGTCTAGGAAGGTTTTGTTGGAAGATTATGGTTTAGTCATATTCATTTAGGTTATATTAGGTCATAAAAAGTTTCAAAACCAAGTCCCTTTCATGAAAAGTCAAAATCCCATATTTCATCCCATAACAGTTAACTGTTCATGATTTAGAACCCACAAATCTCCATTTTATGCGTAATAGTTGTTGTTCTAGCTTAACTTAACCTTATCTTAGCCTATTATATCAAAATCAATCAGTAGGAGCCTTTATAAGTCCAACAAAGTCAACAAATCTAGTTTCATCTAAAAGTCAAATATGCATTTCTCAGTTTTTTTCAATATTTGCAAGAATTAAATTGATTTTTGTGTTATGAGTTAGGCTATGAAACTTGTTTTAGTTAAAGTATACCAGCTTGTCTTTGAGATTCCACAATCCTTTCATTTTTGCAAATTTTTCACTGGGCCCCAGCTTGGCCCAAAGTCACTTGCAGGGGGAGGTCATCCCCTACACCAGCAGCATCATCCCAACACCACCACTTGGTGGTGGTTTTGTGGCCACCTCAATGGTCCCACAGGTCCAAGTCTTGGTTCTCCCAACCCCCCTCCTGGTAGTCTTTAGGAGTTAACCAATGGTTTGACCTCAAACCTTCTGGGACCCACCTAAACTAGCCCTTAAGTTTGTCCCTTTTTCAGCTTTGAAACAAGAAATATAAGTGCTTATTCAAGCTTATTTGCTTATTCTGTGGTCTCCAATTGCTTATTCTGGTTCAATCATGTCCCAATAACTTATTTAGACCAGAATCACTCATAGTGGGTCCCACTTAGGCTCATTTGAGCTCAATTTCCTTTTTGGTCAACTAAAGTCAACTGTGGAGCTAATAAGCTTCCACAGTGCTTATTGTTAAGCTACAAAAAAGTTGTTTTCACAAAAAGTGTTTGTTTTTAGGTCTAAAATAGTTTTCTAAAAGAAAAATCCAGAAAAAACAAATTAATTTTAAGTGATAGTTTCTATTTAATTTAATTTAAATTTTAATTTTCATTTTTAGATTTTAATTAAGTAATTAGCATTTTTATATTTTTATTAATTACCTTTTTTATTAAAGTAATTGTAGTAAATTTCTCAGATTTTTATTTTGTCATTTAGTATTTATTAGAATTAATCTTAGTTTTATTAATAATTAATTAATATTAAGTTTTAAATAGCATAATTAGTTTTTATTAAGTAAGACCTAGTTTTTATATTTTTCCTAGCTTTTATATAATGTAAAATAATTTTAGGAATTTTCGTATAATTTTTACTGTTCATTTTCTATTTTTTATAATTTAAAATAGTTTAATTAGGTAATTAATATTTAATTAGTAATTAATTAATATAAGAATCACAAAAAGAGAAAAATACTTATTTTTAATTTTAAAATTAGTTTTTAGTTATTTTATAATTTTAAAAAATTTATTTTCATTTTTCTAGTATTAAATTAATATTATATTGTATTTAAGTGTTTTAAATATTACTCCCTCCGTCCCAAATTATAAGTCCACTTTCATATTTTACAAAGTTTAAGAAAAGTGGGGCCCTAACAATACTAACAATAAAAATTAATTCTCACCCACTTACAAGCATTCTCATTGGTTGAAATTAAAAGTGGACATATAATTTGGGACAACCCAAATTGACAAAATGGACTTATAAAATGGGACGGAGGGAGTAATAATTAGTATTAAATAGTATTTAATTAATATTAAATAATTAATTAGTGTAAAAATTTATTTTCTTTTTCTAAAAATTTTATTTTATCCTTAGGTTTGTAAAAAAGTCATTTTCACCCCCTGGGGGTTTTCAGATTTCGGTTTTCACTTTTTATTTCGTACGTTTACGTTATTTAAAACGTGAACGTACGCGTTTTTAGGTTTTAAACGTTTCTGGTTTTTCCAAATTTCCTGTCTTATTCATATAACTTATTTAAGCTATTTCCT
The DNA here is from genome assembly GCA_030686995.1 of Artemisia argyi. Classification (NCBI taxonomy): domain Eukaryota; kingdom Viridiplantae; phylum Streptophyta; class Magnoliopsida; order Asterales; family Asteraceae; genus Artemisia; species Artemisia argyi. The sequence goes on along the minus strand of CM060676.1, from coordinate 6,305,119 downwards.
TGTAGATTCCTTAGTGTAATCACTCACAAACCTTTTCATGTCCAAATTCACCCGATCACAAACCCGTTTGTTAACCATCACACCTTGTCGGGACATAACGACCCGGGGAAACACTATACTTCCGCGGAGATTGATTCTAGGCAGTTTGACCTTGTTGACCATTCACCTGGTCAATTAGGTTGACCGTTTAGCATCAATCAGTCTGATTTGAGAAATGAAAAGTTGGCTCAGATGTTAGATTTCTAGCATATCACGGAAGGGAAAGTTGTGAAAATTGAAGAAGTTTTTTTTACTATGTTGTTCAATACTATGAGCAACATTTTATTTAGCAAATATTTTCTTGATCTGAAAGGTGACCATACAACTGCTAATTGGTTGAAAACGGCACTCCAGAAGGCATTGGAAAATTCCATGACTCCAAATGTAAGAGGTGCTATAGGAGTGTTTCATTTAGTTTAGCAACATTTTGTTAGAGGTGTTGTTTCCTTTTCATGTTTATTAGATCTTGGTTTTACTCATACTATTAATGGCAATGAAATTTGTGTTTCTTTAAATGGTGTATTTTATTTTAATGTTATTGCTGTGAATGGTGTGTTTGAAATTGATATGAATGATTGTATGTCCAATAATAATAATTCAATGTATAGCATAAGTAAGAGAATGAAGTATGACTTGAATTCTTCTTACCTTTCGCACTGTAGACTTGCCCATATAGGCAAGGCTCGCATGCAAAAGCTGCAACAAGATGGGCTTTTGGAAAATATCAATGATGAGTCATTTGATAAGTATGAGTCTTGTATATCTGGGAAGATGACTAAGATACCTTTTCATAGCAATATGGAAAGAGCTTCAGATCTACTTGGTTTGATACATAATGATGTGTATGGACCACTTAGACATGTGTCAAGGAGAGATGTTATTTACTTCTTAACTTTTACAGATGATTTCAGCCGTTATGGTTATGTTTATTTACTTAAGCATAAACCTGAGGTGTTTGAAACATTTAAAGTTTTCAAAACAGAAGTAGAGTTGCAATTAGGAAAGAAGATTAAAGCTCTTCATTCTGATCGAGGTGGTGAATACCTTAGTCAAGATTTTAATGATTTCTTAACTGAGAATGGAATTGTCCAGAATCTCACATCTCCATATACTCCACAACAAAATGGTGTATCTGAGAGAAAGAATCATACATTATTGGACATGGTTCGATCAATGTATAATCTTACTAATTTTCCTTTGTCCTTTTGGGATTATGCTCTAGAATCAGCTGTTCGTATTCTTAATATGGTTCCCACAAAGAAGGTTGATAAGACACCATATGAGATATGGAATGGAAAAGCTCCGAACTTGTCTTATTTAAAGGTCTGGGGTTGTGAGGCGTATGTTAAACGTGACTTAGCAGATAAACTCCAACAAAGATCTGTAAAGTACATTTTCCTAGGATACCCAAAGGAAACAATGAGTTACAAAATTCTATAAATGAAAGGGCAAACTTATTATTATCACTAGGGTGCCCGCACGTTGCAGCGGCTGGTACCATGTAATCAAAATTTTGGCGAATAATTTGATTATATGCTTTTGTGATAATAACTTTACGCATGGAGAATTTTAAAAAATAACTTTATCGCACACTATCTTATATAAAATTGGTAGATTACTGTGCATCATGATGCAATGGCGATACAAAACAATAGCTGAAAGGTACTTGCTAGTTTTTTTTTTTTTTTTTTTTTTTTTTTTTTTTTTTTTTTTTTTTTTTTTTTGTGGCAAAAGGGTTACCCGCAGTAAACTATTATTACTCCAAAAAATAATTAAGTACAACGGATGTGGGTGAATCCCACACTTCAACCAAAACTGCAAACCAAAAACGTCTAAAGTGCTTAAGACTTAACCAAACATAAGAAATGGCATGCCATACTTATGAAAAACAAAACAAAAACAACTTATCTAATTTGACCACGGAAACTAAAGTCATAAGCATTAGCAAACTTCAATTGAGCATCGGTCAGACCACATCATAAGCATTAGGTACCTGCAATGTTGCAAAACTCGCTAGGCGTAGGCGGGGCGGTCGACCACCTTCGAGGCGGAATTCGCCTAGGCGCCGCCTAGGCGGATTGGACTTTTCTAAATAAAAAAATTAAAATTGTATGTATTTGGTATAAAATATGCATAAATTATATATATTTTTAGTAATTTTGTTAATGTTTTCATTATTTTTAATTATATATCTTTTATATATGTTGTAAAATTTACATTATGTGTGATTTTTATTAAGTTTTGGGCTTAAAGTATACTCCAAGACTTTATTGGGCCTATGTATAAGTTTTTAATGGGCAAAAAAAATCACTAATAATATATTAGGGTTAAACTAGGTTATAATTTAATACTCTGTATATCACAGCAGCCTTCACATGCACTCATCTCTCTTCACCCTCTTGTCTCCCTTCTCTCTTTTCTCTGGTCTAATTGGAAGTTGCGTGAAAAAAAAGCTTCGATATGAAGAAAAAAAACCCAAAATCTGAAGATAAATCGACGTTGACTGTCGCTAATCGGCGTTGACCGACCCGCTGCCTAGGCCGATTTGGCCCGCCTAGGCGGTTCGTTGACCGCCTTTTGACCAAAACGCCTACTTTGGCCGATTTGCTGCAAATCGCGGCCGTGGGTGGCCGACTAGCACCTAGGCGCCGCGGCCGCTTTTTACAACACTGGGTACTTGCATAGGTCAAAATTTTTATAATAGGTTAGTAGCTTGCTTAGTTGTATAATGTGGTATATTAATTGTATTTTTCAATGAGAGGGTATTTTAAAAATAATATTAATTATACGTGTTGTATAAATGCATTGGTGTATTAAATAGTTGTAAAGTAATGCTTAAATCTATTTTTGAAAATCTTAAAAAATGTAAGATGAAAGGGTTTTAAATTTATTAAAAGGTAGTAATTTAGATAGATTAAGATACTTCAAAATATGATGAAATTACATATAGACTCATTATATAAATTTCATTTAGACTCATTGTATATTCTACGTTTAAACATGAGATTATTTTATGAAATAAAATATCATAAATCTTGATGATAATGTTTTGTGCTAGAGATGAGCACGGTATCATTTTGGTACCGTACCAGCACCATTTACTAGGTATTATATTTTTTTCCGACCAAAATATATAGTTTTGATCCCGGAACCGAGGGGTATATCGGTACCGGTACCGGTTTTAAACCGGTACGTACTATACCGAAACGAGTACCGTTTAATATAAAATATAATATCAAATTTGACTCTTTTTAGTCCGTTAATTCGCTTTACCCGTTTACATAAATACACGTATCTTAGCTCGAAAGTATCTTGTTGCTTCATAAAACCCCTCATTATAACTTGACACCCTAGCTAGTAAACCAAAATTAATAGTATACACTTAACATATACAGTTACAGTTGCATTTTCATTCTAAGATCCATATAACTCACAGCCAACAGTAACCATGAAGCCTATATCTCAAAAAGGGCAATGTTAGTAGACGTACAGAAATAATCCGCACAACTATAACATTTTTAAAACTTATCTCACAATGAACAAAATAACACAAATCATTTGGTGTGCAAGATCAAATTCATGCTTTTTAGTATAACAGCTTAAAATAAAGTTCTTTATTTCAGCATTTGATGCCTTATGATTTGATGTTGTTTTGCCGTCTGCATCTTTCACATTATATACTTAGCTGCAGCTTTCGACAACTCCTCAGAGTACTTATGCGGAAAGGATGTACGAGTGTTTACATCACAAGTTTACTCTTTGTATTCCGGTACCAAATTCGGAAATTCCCATTTTAGTACCGTACCGTTTTTAGCGGTACCGAATTTTTTTTGAGCGAGTTTCAGGGTACCGGTACCGTATCGACTAAAAAGAACCGGTACCGTTACGGGTCAGCACCGGTACGGTTTCGGGTACCATACCGTTTTTTCAGTACCCATGCTCATCCCTATTTTGTGCACTTGGTTTTTATTTTATTTATACGCGGCAAATCTCACAGAGCTACCTTTGATGACTAGACATGTAAATTTAAATCTCGTACCCCAGGTAGTACTTACCTTAGAAGACCCGTAAAACCTAGCATAGAATAACTAACTTTGCCCGAACTGTTAGAGTTTGTGGATAAATATTAATATGTTTATGACTAGAATCGAACTCGAGACCACGGGATTGCACACTTTACGTATGAGAATTAAAGTTTAATAATTTAATATAAAAAGTTATATTTAATTATTAATTACACAAAACAAATAAAGAACGTTAGTAATTAACGAAAATTGACTAACGTACAAAGATAAGGACCATAGATAAAAATAGAGAACAAGAAAGATCTAGAACCCTTGTGGGCTCTTAGATCCGATCAGCCAAGGGTTGATAACCCAATCCAAGCCCTAACTTGTTCCCTAAGTTTTGTATCCTATAAAAGCAAAGTTAAATGTTTATTTTTTGAAGAACTTGTGCACACGTTAAATCCAAAACTTAAACAATACTTCTTTGTTTTTCTTTCTTTGTACCTCTCGACTGTTCAAGGTTCACATAATATTAATATACATGCATATCATGCATGTGCATGAGAAAAGGTTAATTGTTTTCATTTCTTTTGTATTCTGTGAAACGACAACAATAATAACATAAAAGGTTTTGATGTTTTGTTTTCATTAGTCGAATGGTTTTGTTGTTCTTAAAACAAAATTGTTGTGTATTATTTAACTAACATTAACTTTAATTTATTATAAGTACGTGTGTACAAGAACGTGGTACAATCACAATATTAATTGTATCTTGGATCGATTAACAAAACGGTAAGGGGTTAATCATTGATCCTTATTAACCCTAATTAGGGTTCATCCAATTGTTCAAGAATTCAAGATTGCATACGGTATGTTCCTATTTATGTTTACGTTAATAATTATATGTTATACTTGATCCATAGATTCCGCATACGTGTGTACTTTGATTTATATGATTGTCATGATATTAAAATTCTAACAGTGGCATCACGAGCCAGATTTAACATGTAATTGATTACTAAAACATAATAAAAAAAAGAAAAAAAGTATTTTTAATAGTTTTAGATACATGTTTTGGATCTAGGGTTTTTTCTTTAAATTTTTTTGAAACCCTAACCCTAATTTTTTTTGGGGGGGGGGAGGGTCGATGTTTTCCATGAACCCTAATTAGGGTTTGTGGTTTAATTAATTAAATTGTAATTAATTAGAAACCCTAGGTCATTAATTAGTTTTTTTGAACGTACTTGTGACCTAATTGGTAATTGTTATGCTTTGATCCGTGACGAAACATGCATGTTAGTCATGGATTGTTGATTGTTTTGTTTTTGTCAAATGTTTAGATAGATCTTAAATTGGGGAAGACCCCATAATTATTAAAATCAATTTATATGCTATATGGTGTGTATATTGACCTTGGCCTACGCAATTGATCCGTCAATGTATGTGGCTCTCTTCCTTTGAAGGGAAGACCTTAGTTGATTACATGCATATTAAATACCTAGAATTGATTTTATTAGGATCTTTTCTAATCAAGATTGCATGTGGCTACTTGTTTCACATATAATTGTTATGTTTATTAGTTGTTGATTTGTCTTTTATTACTTGTTTTATTGTTTAATTGTTGGACATGATTTTAAGCAATAAAAAGGTAATTTTTATAAAGAAAATAAATTGGACTAATAATGGTGAAACTTTAAGTAATAAAGATTGAATCTTGCGGTGTCTTATGTGCCAACAAAGGTTCGCTTCGCACGGTAATTCGCTCCAAGGCGAGACTAGCAAGATTCATACTTTGTTACAGTTTTAAGATTTAATCCAAAAACTTTGACTTGATTGATGGTTTTGTACAACATGTTTTTTAAAAGTAACTCCTTTAAGACAAATTCATAGTCGTGATAAGAAGGCTTAGAAAGAGCCTTAGAGTCTGCCTTGGTTATCACACTTACGGATACGTCTTAAATGATTTTCTTTTAACTTCATTCTTGTATAATATCATCTTAAGGTATTTTACCTCAAGTAAAACTTTTTGTATTAATTCTTAAGAATTGGTAATAAAAAGGTTTTGAAAACTTATGTTATAAAGATGAGTGCATGCATCTTTATACTTGTTTTGATTTTCACATCGAAAAGATATACCCTTAAAATTTAAGTTACATGCCATCTAACTATAAGGAACACTTGGAATTAATTATTTGGTATGCGTGAGACCTAGGCCAAATATTAATGACAAGGTAAATTTCCAAGTGTGCGTGAGACCACACATGGAGAATTTGCAGTTTCTAAGTTAAACGACTTAATTAAGTTGATGTGTGAGACCTAGAACTTAAGGCATGAGATGGGATGAAGCATGCTTACATGACAAATTTATGAATCAATTTGATGTAAATCCCATAATGATCTAGGAACTGGACAAGTGTTTGCCAATTATTGTTCGACAGATTACCATCTTTTATACTTTCACCACTAGCAGATCAACTGATGTGGTGGAATCTATGTAAAGTTGGATCCTAGATTTTCAAGAAAATAGGTTGGTTATATGAATATATCCTTGGGTATTATGTTTTCTTGAAAATTCATTATCGAAAATACTAAAATTGAATTTTGTAAATTCTTTTAATGTATTAATGCAATGATGAACCGTAAACATAGTCTTCTTTCTATAAGAGAAGTGTGAAACTTAATCCTATTCCTTTTCATGAATAAGAAAGGTAAAATAGGATGATTAGAATTGTCTAAATTCTAAGTACATAACTCATAGCAAACTTTAATAGTTATGATTATTTGCATTTTATGAGTTATTAAATTAGAAGCTAGAAGCTAGACATATTACTGCAAAATGGTAAAAGACATATTAGATTATTTTATCTGGTTATTTTGATTTGACCATTTAAGATACTACATACAATTGTTGGAATAGTAGATCTATACAAGAAGAAATTGCATGCCCAGTTTTTTCAAGTTAATAGTTTGGAATGTGATGAATCACATTTACGTAGTAGAATACATTCTTTTATAACCTATATAATTGTTGCGAATAGGTTTTTTCAAAAGATGTAGGAAAGTAAATAGTACACTATTTCTTTTCACTGGTTAATGAAACACTTATAATGTTGTCAAATCCAGTGGGAGCATTGTGTTCTTATTACTGAATAAGGGATTATTGTAATGTTCTCTAATTCAGTGGGAGTTACAAGACTTATTGTCTTGATTGTAACTCAGATTATCTTTTGAATGTCTCAAGGTAATTACTTTCCAAATATAGACACTAATATTTTCAAGGATAGTCATGTGTGTTTCATTGATTGATTAACTCTATATCTACTAGTTATGCTAATGACACAAATCACATTGTTCACATTAACAAATGCGTGCGTGTTGTTTATGTGGTACATGATGTCGTTCCATGCACAAGTGGGAGAAATCTTTATTGTGTGCAAAGTACAACACATAGGAATATGATTTAAAGGATTCTCTTGACTGTAAAGTAAGAGACATCTAATCTAAGAAACACTTGATGTTGAAATTTAGTAAACATGAGATGCAGACTAAATTTTAACAACAAAGTGATTTTCCATGTATGCGTGAGACCTACATGGATAATTTACTGTTTCTAAATTAGACATCTATTAGAACATGTGTCAATAACAATACTACTTCAACTTTAATATTTATGTACTATTGGAATGACATAAATGCATGAAGTAATATAATACTACTTCAATAATTATGTATTCTTAGAATGACATAAATAAATGAAGTAGTGTGTTAACTTGAAAATATTATTGAAACCAAATGATGGTGTTCATGATTACTTTAATTATACATGTTTATACTTTATTGTATAGTTATAAACATGAAATCTTTTAAGTATTACACGACTTATAATAAAGTAAGACGTTAGCTTGTTATGGTTTTTTAATTAAGACATATACAAGAAGTCATTGAGTTGATCAATGATTAATAACGTGTAGTGGGATTATAACAGTTTATGTCTTCTTTCTAAGACATGAACATGAAGTGACTTGGTCAATAGTACTTATGTTATAAAGCATGCGATAGGCTTGAAAATACTATTATACCATTAAGTTGATTTAGTTGGTAAATAGACAAGCTAAAAGATATATGGTTATCTTACATATTGTTAGATTGTCTTACAATATGAGTTCTAATGAAATACTAGATTATAGTATGTTCAGTTAGGAAATCAAACTCTTTTTGTAGTGTTTGTTTCAAGATAACTACATCTTCTTTTCTTCTAAAAGTTATCAAGGTTAGAAATTGAGTATGGATTGAATATACTCAATTAGACTCCTAGAAGATTAATAAGACACTATTGAATTATGAAATGTGATGAATCACATTAAGTCTTAAATTGGAGTTCTAAGTTTGTTAAACTACTTATGTGTAGGTTATTAACAAAAGAATGTCAGGAACTGTCAATATGTATTTGTAATGTCCTAAAAGAGAAAATTGGATTGTTGCTCTAATTGCTAAATATTTATAGATAGTCTATATATTACTAAAATCAAGTGGGAGTTTTTATCTTGAAAAGATAAAATTACAAAATATATAATCTTCTAAAATCACACTAGTGAAAATCATGATGAGGCTTAACATGTAAATGATAAACCTCAAGATGATGGAATTATCATTCATAGATCCACTTGGATATCTCAGATATTTGGTTCATATGCTGAGGACTATATGATGAAGTATTACCAAATAATGAATTGGGTAAATTACTCATACTATGAATGTTAAAGATGCTGTTCATAAGGATATTCAAATTTTAAAATTTTGGTTTATCTTAATTCTTAATTGTTAGAGAATGAAGATGAGTTTATTCAAAAATAATGTAACCCTAGTGGTTTAAAACTTTGTCTAGAAATCATATGGACAAAAATTGTATACATCTTTTAATGCATGTCTTATGACAAGATTATTAATCATATTTAAGCAATTAACTATGATTGAATACTTTTTCCTAAGCACATTAAAGATACAAAGATGATAATTGTCATATTTATATGAATATGAAATTTGACAATGAATATCAAAAACTCTTTCTTGAATGATTACTTGAGCGAGGACGATAAGTAATGAAAAGGAGCTTATGAATTCAAATATATCTTTGTAAGTATACAAAGTGCAATAATCCATGAATGGATAAATGCATGCATCTAGGAGATTACTATTATGTTTAATTATTAAATCAATGTTTTGAGTTATAATTAAAATAAAGTAATTTCTAATTATTCCTGAAAGCTAGTGGGAGTATTATGTTTGATTTACTAAATCATATATGTTGTATAACATATAAGAAGTTACATTCCATATAAGTAAAATGTTAATACTTAGTTTGGAATGAAACTTTAATTTAAAGATTTAGAAAATTAAACATACAACCTTGGAACTAAAGTTTATTATTCAATACACATGTGCAGTAAATAAATCCAATCAAAAGTTATTATATAACTTGTGTAATGAATATTCTAATGGAATATGTTTTGACTTAGAATAAATGATCCTCAGCCTGGAATTGCTCCTAAATTCTAAGTATAAATAATATGGCAAATTGTTGCGTAATTGTTATAGTTGACAATAAATCTTGAAAGATTGAAAGGCGTCAAACATTACACAATAGATATTAAGTTTACGGAATTTTAAAGAGCATATTGTGGTTTATATACAATGATGCTGGTTTAATTGAGATGACACTCAATAACTAGTCATGGAAGGATTTTATCCTTATTAATAGCCATGTGAACTAGGTGTGCTCAACTAAGAGCATAGTTGCATTATACATTAAAGAATTAGAATACTTTAAACTTTAAAAGGTTTGAAAGTTTGATTGTTATAAGTTGGTGATTGAGGATGTCACACCATTTATGAAAAATTATGTGGCTATATCGATCAAGCTAGTTGGATGTACACATACAAGAATTTTACTTATTGAATTCTTGAAATATGTATTCTCAAAATTTGGATAGATCAAAGTTAGTTGAAATAAATGCCTTGTCAACAAGTATGATTGTCATTACTTAAGGCATAATTGTCAACAAGTCAGTACTTGAGACAAAATTCATTAACTAGAATTGTCATGCATTGATCTATTTAGTATTTGGATAAAGGACATTAAGCAATTATTATTTATAATGAATTAAAGTACTTAGTACGTTTGTTTTCATTAATAATAAATTGTGTCCTATATTTGCATGTTTAAATCCGTGAGTAACTTATGTTATTCTAAATTGTCCGTTGTCAATTAATGATATGGGAATATCATTAAACTAAGGCAAATCTGAGTATTGGTTAGAATATACTTGAAAGTATATTGATGCGTTGACATACAAATTTCACATGATATTCAATGAATTGAATATATGACTTATCCCAACTACATGATTTTACTTTATAGATCTTATCAGTAAGTAAATCATGAATTTGTTATCCTCAGACTTGAGATACCAGATAAATGTCATGGATGTAGTGCATTTTTGTAAAGCAATCTACCGCTCACCGTAACAGGGAGTTATAAGGGTTGTTTTCAGAAGTGTTGCAAAGTCCATGGGTTATTCTTGTAGTCAAGAAAGAATTTGTTCATTCAAATTCGTTTTGAAGTTTAATACTGTTGGGCCCTTCGTAGGATTGACAAGATGTTTGCGTGCGCACGCCCAAAGTCTATCTGGAATACGTTCAGATATTTTGGTAATCTTGATCAATCATAAACAACGAGAAACAGAATTGTTAATTAAAGAATGACTAAGATCCATATCTTTATTAACGTGGTATTAGAAACAAAAGGATAATAATAATAATAATGATGAATTATTAAAGGTTTTTCCAGGAGACCTCCCTCGAGTTGGTCTAGGGGCATTGGCGTGTTGCTAGACGCTAACCAATGTCATTATACTATTAATAGATATCCAAGTGGTAGCTATTTGAGTTTGTGGATAAATATTAATATGTATATGACTAGAATCGAACTCGAGACCACGGGATTGCACACTTTACGTATGAGAATTAAAGTTTAATAATTTAATATAAAAAGTTATATTTAATTATTAATTACACAAAACAAATAAAGAACGTTACTAATTAACGAAAATTGACTAACGTGCAATGATAAGGACCATAGATAAAAATAGAGAACAAGAAAGATCTAGAACCCTTGTGGGCTCTTAGATCCGATGGGCCAAGGGTTGATACCCAACCCAAGCCCTAACTTATTCCCTAAGTTTTGTATCCTATAAAAGCAAAGTTAAAGGTTTATTTTTTTTGAGAACTTGTACACACGTTAAATCCAAAACTTAAACAATATTTCTTTGTACCTCTCGACTGTTCAAGGTTCACATAATATTAATATACATGCATATCATGCATGTGCATGAGAAAAGGTTAATTGTTTTCTTTTCTTTTGTATTCTGTGAAACGACAACAATAATAACATAAAAGGTTTTGATGTTTTGTTTTCATTACTCGAATGGTTTTGTTGTTCTTAAAACAAAGTTGTTTTGTATATTATTTAACTAGCATTAACTTTAATTCATTATAAGTACGTGTGTACAAGAACATGGTACAATTACAATATTGATTGTATCTCGGATCGATTAACAAAACGGTAAGGGGTTAATCATTGATTCTTATTAACCCTAATTATGGTTCATCCAATTGTTCAAGATTGCATACGGTACGTTCCTATTTATGTTTACGTTAATAATTATATGTTATACTTGATCCATAACTTTCGCATACGTGTGTACTTTGATTTATATGATTGTCATGAGACCAACCACGCATGAAACTCTCTCATTTAATAATGTATCTGCCAATCTGCCAATCTGCCACGGACTCTATTGCAATAATTAGTCTCATCAATGTTCATTCAATATTCCACCATTTGGGTAGTTACATAAACCTATTGTTGTTTAATTTGGATGTATATTGGTTGCATTTCCAACCTAGACCGTCCCTATTCATTAGGACTTAATAATACAGTAATAAAACTTCAACAAAGATGCCAATCTTCCCTTGACAACAAGGATATCTAACGAATAACAATTTGGATTCTTCTACAAAAAGTCTAATAATAGCCAGTAAAATCAACTTTTGCATACATAGTGTGGCACCTCAGTATTCAAAGTCATGATATCATTTAAAATATATATATGCGAACAACAGGATTATCCATGGGAGGTGATATTTTCACGACTCCCAACTTATAAATTCAAGGCAATTGAGATGAGATTATATCTATCTATTCCAATGTTTAAAAACCCGGATCGATCCGATATTTAACAAGTTGAGTTAGAAACCGGTCAGTAGCCGGACTGGATGTGACCGGGCTTTTGCGTATTAGAAAACCGGATTGAATCAACGGTTTTTCATTGACCCAGGTTGACCCGGTTTGCCGGGTCATGACTTTTGCTATTTTTTTTCTTTATTTTAAATTACAAAATCTTCTTTCAATTCCTCTAAAACTAACAAAACCCCTTTGTCATTTCAACTTCGCTAAACTCAGAATTTGTATTAGGTTAAGTTATATATTTATACGGACAAACATATTTAGAAACTTTATAGTTAAATTAAAAGTTAAAGTGGTGGTGACTCACGTGGTTAAGTTTTGATAAAATAACAAATTAGGGTTATAAATTAATGTCGGTATTATATATGCTTGATTTTAGAAAATCATTAATAAAGATAGGATTCTAAAACTCCATAGAGTAATCTCATTTTATAAACTAGAGCTATAAATTTGTTGTAGACTAAAACTATACGTTGATTGTTTTTTTGCATTTTTTACGAGCGTTTAGTAGCAGTGAGCGTTCAGGGTTGTGATATTTTTAATTTTGTTTGCCAAGCACCAAGTAACTTTATCTATTTTTTTTCTTCAGATTGTTCATTTTCCAACGTTACATGAAATAACATTTAGGAGCATTGAACATTTAAGAGTTGTCTTACACATTATAATTTCACTTATAATTGCTACTGCTCACTGCTATTGTTAATCTTGCTAAATACACCGTAAAACCCAATAAAGTCATTTTATTTTTATGAGTTCAATTGATTGTAGGATGGAAATTGGACAAATACCTAATATATCAACGATGTTATAAAAAGTATAAATATGTATAGAATCGATTCGATACGACGATTGAACCGGTGAACCGACAACTTGACCGGTTCAATTAAAAAATCCGATTTTTAAAACACTGTATACAAACAACACCCACGTACGGTTATTTAGCGGTCAGTGGTCACTTCCGTTAATTCAGTGCATCAATTATTTACGACCGTGGCTGCTTCATAGCCTCTATTTAATAAATTCCCGGCACAACTGAGTATCATTTTTTGCTTAATCATTCAATAGAAAATTTAGTTGTTATATGTTAATCTTAAATAAACAAACTATATGAGAGAAAACCCGGAAAACCATACATTAACATCAAATATTCGTAGTGGGTTTTGAATTCATTAATCAAAGTTCAGCAACATTGTTACGTATTTGCAGGTGTTGCCTTGAGTTAATTCTCAAATTTGAAGGACGTAGAAATAAGCTAGTACAAAATGTTTGACTAGATTTTAGTCACAGATTGTACATTAAATGGAAACTGGAGTTTGACTTATTCAACATTTATACTGTATATTACGAGTACGGGCATGTTTGGTGCGCGAATTAGAATTGTCCCTTAAAGCAAATGGTGTAGTAGAACCCCTGTGTCATTATCGACGTGGCATCCACAACGGCGCTGCCGTTCCAGTGCCACTGCACCGCCCCCTTCTTCATTACCAGTCACAGTTAACTGGTGTGCGCGAAATGGTTTTTTTATTATTATTGTTTATTTATTTATTATTTATTTTTGGTTTGTGTTAAATGGCTATGTGAAGTGTGTGTGTTTTATGTGTATTTTTGTGTGTGTGCAGGTATATGCTTTTGTGCGTGTGTGTAATGGAAGAGAAGATGCTGACTTATTATTATTATTATTATTATTATTATTATTATTATTATTATTATTTAATGTTGTGTAGTGGGGGTGCGTTTTTGTTCTAATGTTTTTATTGTAATTTTATTTTTTTATAATTTATTTGTTATTTTTTTTATTTATATTTTTAATGTAATTTGTATTTTTATATTAATGAATGAAAAATTAATTGGTTTATAAAAATAAAATAAAATAGTGGGGTCAAAAACCGGATACGGCTTGAGCCTGAAAGGGTATTTTGGTATGAAAATGTGAAATGCTGAGGTAGCGGTGAGGTGACGAAACAGCTTAAGCCACCACCTTATGCTCTTATTGCAATTTTAACTTTAAAACATCATTGCATGCAGGAATTATTTGTCGCTGGTACAGATACTGTCGTCTCAACCGTTGAATGGGCTATGGCCGAGTTGTTAAAGAACAAAGAAATTATGAAGAAAGTACATGAAGAGCTAAAAAGTGAAATTAACTCCAACTCATCTATTATGAAAATGGACTTTTCTAAAGCGACTTACTTCAATGCCTTTATCAAAGAAACACTAAGATTGCACCCGGTTGTTCCTCTCCTAATTCCTCGACGTGCCATTGAGACTTGTGAAGTTATGGGTTATAAGATACCTCAAAACTCCCAAATATGGGTCAACATCTGGGCACTAAGTCGAGATCCAAAAGTTTGGGATGAACCAAATATTTTTAAACCCAAAAGGTTTATAGGTTCCCACTTGAATTATACCGGCCATGACTTCGAGTTCACACCATTTGGTGGTGGTAGGAGGATGTGTCCTGGTCTACTCTCTGGCATTAAGGGTTTGGAAACTATATTAGCTTCTTTGATACTTGGATTCGATAGGATTCTTCCACATGGTGAAGATCCGGCAAAGCTTGACATGGATGAACATTTTCGGGTGACGTTGCAAAAAGAGAAACCTCTTGAACTTATATTTAAACGTAAAGAGTAACCACGTTCAATATTCAGTGTTCAAAGTTTAACATTTTATATATGTTTTTATGTTGTTTTATTAAAGGCGGTATGCATATATACGTTAGTTAATAATTAAGGCTTATAGGCCCGGCCAACTTGTTTAGGCCCGTCTTGCACTTAGGATTAGGTTTGCTCATTTTCTATTTAATATTTTTGTATTGTATTTAGTTAATTGAATCTGATAATACAGTTTTTAGTTTTCTTCTGATTTCTACATGGTATCAAGAGTTAGGTCGAAAATAAAGAAGAAGAAAGAAAAAAATGTTCGTTTGTTCGCAAGTTTCGATTTAAATTGATTCTTTGGTTTATATGTTATGCTGTTCTAGTCCCAATAACAGGAAAACAAAGAATTTGGTTACTGACAATTATAACATGTTGTTGAAGATAATTATTTGATTGGTTAATGGATCTTTAATGGGTCCTTTGAGTTAGTAAAGAATATGGTTTAATAAGGTTAACATTGTTTTCCTTTGTGTTCGTATATGCGTAATGTTTTAATTTGTTTATAAGAAATTTGCTTTTAATTGGAAGTCTTTGTTTACGCAGTAAAAGAAAAAGAATTGTCGGATTGGTGCGGTCCGGTATTGTTCTTGATCTCGTTCTTCAGTATGCTTAAGTTTGGATGGTTAATAGTTTGGTTTGTCGTGGTATTGTTATTTTGTATTGGGTTATTATTTGGTTCGGATTATTTGGTTATGGTATTAATAATGGTATTGAATTTATAGTGTTCGTTAGACTGTTGACCAAGGATCAAATGAGAAGAAAACTTAAAATGAGAAGGATAAGAAATAATTATAACTACACATTTGAGATGCATCGACTTGAATTAGATGCATCCCTGGTCTTTTAGATGTATCATAATATATTTTCTAGCAAAAAATTAGATGCATATACATATATTAGATGCATTTCATCAAGTTAGACGAATCCTATACATTTTTCATCCTCAACGGGTCAAATATATTTTTAGTACTACTTTGCATCGTTTTCACATCAAAATCACTTTCGAAACTAATTGTGATGCATCTAAATGAATAGAGATGCATCTAAATCAAGTCGATGCATCTCAAATGTGTAATTATAATTATTTCTCATCCTTCTCATTTTAAGTTATCTTCTCACCGGATCCTTACCCTTAGACTGTTAATATATAGTGTTCTTTCAAGTTTTTTAGTTCGTTTGCTAACTATGTATGATGGTCTCAAATCATAAAATGATTTTTATCTTCTACTTAAAACCTCATAAATAACACCAAGCTGGAGATATCATCATCCTAGAATAATTATCAAATAGCAAAGTTGTGACAATTAATTTTTAACAACTGGGAGTAAAGATTTGAAATTCTTTTGCATGCAAAAACAAAAGGAATGGATGATTTTTTGTTTTCAGATGTTGAATATATATAGTTATATACGTGTATACAATTAATATACAAGTATGAAAAAAGAAAAGAAAAGAGGAAGATACATTATATTGTATTTATTTTAAGAAGTTCCACCTTTATGTATATATCCTTTAAAATTACAAATATCTTACAAAAGACTACTACCGGTATCGGCATCGATATATGGTAATCACGGTTATATTGTTTGTTGTTATAATTGGTTTTGTTGGTATGTTTTTTGGATTTTGATTAAAGCGTTATTTGGATCCGATCCGATCGACAGTAAGTGGTTGATATGTTTGGGACATTGACGTTTGACTGATTTGTTTAGTATTGGTATTAGTAATCGATATGGTTTCGCCTATGAGATCAATCGGTTTTTGCATCTGGTTATGTCTTATGTTCTGGTTATCTGTCTGGTTATGCATCCGGTTCTGCTCCGATTCCGCTTGGTTTTATGTTGGTGATTGAGATGCAATAGTCTTAACTAATCCGACTAAGTCTTGAGTAATTATGTAAAACCCAGAAATTTTAAAACATGTAAATACCCAAAATACCCTTGATCTCAAAATTTTAAAATACGTTTAAATATTTAATACATTGCATCCCGATTATAACCTAAGTACTTAACACGTTAATAATTGAACATATATATGCAATAGAATTATTAAGACTTATGTTAAACACAAGTGTATACATTTAAAATATAGAGGTGCGATCCTCTACAAAGGGACTAAAAATACAAAGTCTACAAAGGCTAGAAAGCCACTCATCATGTGACAAGTGTCCATCACTCACTCCCTCCATTTTTTCTTTTTAAATTCGGTTAGGGGGCATTTTGGTCATTTTAACCCATTTTTTTATTCCACTCTAAAACTTCAAACGCAAATATCTTTCAAACGACAAATTTTTATGAAAAACCGATTTCACCATAATTTTTAAAATTTAATCCTCTTTAATTTGGTATAAATCTTGTTAAATATTTCAAACTTTTTTTTACATATAAAGTGGGTCTTGATTTTCTTGATTTTTTTGTCATTTTCGGCCCTATTTTTTACGATCATAAATGTCGAATCGTTAAAAACTTAAAACATGAAAGTTATAGATTTTTGTTTACTCTTTACACAGGTTTTTGAATCACTCAAATCCGATCTCATATGAGCAAGATAACACACGTTAAAGATGGTGTTTAACTCATATTTGTTGCACACAATGTGTTTGATGAAATATCTAGCTTATATATTTTGTGTTAAAATTGAGCAAAATGCACTAATTTTTGTTTCTCAATGTATTATTAATCATTTTATTAATGTAAGACTCAAAAAGTAAAGTTTTTTAATCATTATATTTTTAAAATATATATTTAGTTCATCAGTTAGGTTATTAGGTTCATCAGTTAGGTTACTTTGGTTCATCAATTTTTATGGTAACATTTTTGACTAATTGATGAACCTAAACACATAACACATGACAAATAATTATAAGTTCATCAATTAGTCAATAACTGATAAACAAACTGATGAACCTAAAATTAATGAACCTAACTGGTGAACCTATAATTATAGGTTCATCAGTTAGTCAATAACTGATAAACTAACTGATGAACCTGTAATTAATGAACCAAAAAATCAATGAACCTAACTGATAAACCTATAATTAGTCAATAACTGATGAACCTATAATTATAGGTTCATCAGTTAGTCAATAACTGATGAACCCAAACATTTGATCAAATTTGATGAACCTGAAATTGATGAATCTGAAAAAATTGATAAACCAAAGTAACTGATGAACAAAATGTCTAACTGATGAACCTATAACCTATAACTTAACTGATGAACAAAACATAACCTAACTGATGAACTAAATGTATATTCAAAAATATAATGATTAAAAAACATCACTTTTTGAATGTTACATTAATAAAATTATTAATAATGTGTTGTGGGACAAAAATAAGTGCATTTAACTCGATTTTAAGACAAAAAATCTAAGCTAAACATTTCATCAAACACGTTGTGTGCAACAAATATGACTAAAACGACATCTTTAACGTGCGATATCTCACTCATATCATATCGGATTTGAGTGATTGAAATTTCTGGGTAAAGAGTGAATCAAAATCTACAACTTTCGTGTTTTAAGTATATATTATGATACGGCAATTTTTAATGTAAAAAATAGGGTCGAAAATAGCAAAAACATCAAGAAAATCATGACCCAATGAATATATCAAAAAAAAAAAATGTTTCGAAAAAATTAAAAAGATTTATACAAAATTAAAGAGAATCAAATTTTAAAAATTATGGTGAAAGCGGGTTTTTCTAAAAGTTTGTCGTTTAAGAGATATATACGTTTGAAAATTGA
Organism: Artemisia argyi; assembly: GCA_030686995.1. Lineage (NCBI taxonomy): Eukaryota > Viridiplantae > Streptophyta > Magnoliopsida > Asterales > Asteraceae > Artemisia > Artemisia argyi. The sequence goes on along the minus strand of CM060676.1, from coordinate 6,286,360 downwards.
GGTGTAAAAGAAAAAACGGGTCAAAAGACCAAATTACCCCTGGACGGATTTTATGTATAATTTAGAGTGAGGGACACGTGTCACACTATGAATGACTTTGTACACTTTGTAATTTTTCTCACGATTCGTATTCTTAAAATATATGCCATTTTTTTTTTTTTTTTTTTTTTTTAGCCGAACTATATGTATTGTTACACATAAATATAATTTTGAATATGGTATATATTTGTGACAAAGATAACTTTGGTCAATATCCTAGCAAATCACTTGTATTTTAGTTCCTTCCTAAATTGTCTCAAAGCCCACATGATTTTCTATTCGGTTTGTTATACACCGAATCCCACTATTCACGCTAGTTCCCTTGTTTAGCTCAAAGTTTCACTCGGTTTTCGTCTATACCGAACCCATACACGCACAACATTTAACACATTTCACAGAACCCTACAACCTAATCAAAATAAACGGCGGCTGGCATACTTTTCTTCTTCCATTTCTTGTTCGAATCAAGGTGGTACAAGGAGGATTCGTGTAGGATTCGAAGGAGGGCAAGGGTGGTGTGATTCTGTTCGAAAAGGGTTCTCGTTCGTGGGTTTATCTTCCGTTCGAAAGGGGTTGTTGTTGCTGTGTTTGAAGGGTCCTTGTCTCAGCTAGTATTCGATCTTGGTTCGTGTCTCTTTTCGTTTCGATCACGCTTCAAGGGTATTGTGTATCATCCTTGCCTATTTCCTTTTCATGTTAATCCTTGTCATACGTATAAACTGGTTTTACGAAAACATAAGAATCGGTAAATAGACCGCATGTTTGTACACAAATCTGGACTCATATGAAATGATGAAAATGAGCTCACATAAATCGTATAAGATAGCCCATGAAATAATGGATTCGCCACATGAAACTTTCATGTTTCTGCTAAGATTATATATATATATATATATATATATATATATATATATATATATATATATATATATATATATATATATATATGTGTGTGTGTGTGTGTGTGTGTGTGTGTGTGTGTGTGTGTGTGTGTGTGTGTGTGTGTGTGTGTGTGTGTAAGCTTGTCACTAGAATCAACTAGGATGAATCAGCTTAATATTTCATGCATATTTACGTATGGATTGATCACATGAAATGATAAACGACTTCACATAAAATTATAAGACTTGTCACCTAATATAACGAATCTGAAACTAAACTATTTCGATCCATTATACTCATTCGTCTCTTGTGTATTTTCTGTTTTGGCTTGCTTCGATCTAAATGCATGTGGCAGTCCATTGAAATAACGAGCCATAATATACAGAAGAGAACGCATGCATAATTTGTTGATTTCGAATTGAAAATAAATATAAAGGGTGTTGTGGGGTTGGTTTATTACTGGTCCTTGAGGCGTTAATATATGTTACAACCAGATTTGAAACTAATATAAAAGAAGTGCATGCATGTTGTTTCAATCCTGTGTTTGTGTTCGAATAAAAATGGATAGAAAGAGTTTGAGAATTTGTTTGTATTGCATGGGTGAATTTTGGCATGATCATGTATGTATAAATATTAAAGTTTTGTATGCGTGTGTAAATAATATTTTGGTCGTCGCGGTTTAAGTGTTAATGTCGAGGGTATGTTGATAAAATTGTGATCGATTGGGTATAAAATTATCATTTTAATATAAAATTATAGTATAAACATTAAAATAATTTTACTTGTCATTTTAATATTTAATTGTGATAATTTATATTTTGACCATAAACTTTACTAAATTGACATAATCAATTCTAAACTATTATAAATGTCATTTAACCCTTAAATATTATTAATTGTCAGTTAAACCTTTGAAAGTATTAAATTACTAAAACGAGAAACTTACTAAAAATAAAAAGTTACTAAAAGTGGAAAGCATACTAAAATGAGTAACCTAATTCAATGGAACGTAAAATAATACTTGGTATTTAATTCGTATAGGTTTCGTGAAGCGGGAGTGATTTGTCTTTTGTGACTCTTTTCCCATTTGTCTGCTTTGTCATTTGAATAAGGTATAGGTATTCTGACCTTCTCACAGGTTTCTCATGAACTCTCTCTCTTATCTTAACTTTTGACTTGTGAACCTTGCTATGTTTTCCTTGAATTGTGAACCTTCGATATGACCCTCTTGATTTGAACCTTGCTATGAACCCTATGCTATGATTCTTGATTTGAATCTTGACTTGAACATTGATATGAACCTTGATACGATATACTTGATTTGAAAACTTGAATTGAACCACTTGATATAAACCTTGTACTTGGACACTTGATTCTTGACTTGACCCTTGACCCACAATCTGAGTAGCAGCAGTCATGGCTAAAAATTGGCAACTTTCGGGGGCAATATATATAAGCTAGGTGAATAAGCACTAAGGGAAAACTAAAAGCATACTCCTAAACACTACCTAGGGGGCTATCCAAAACAATAAAAATGAAGGCCAAAGGTCCACTGATGAACAAGATAGGATCAACTGAAAGATGGGTCAAAATGGTTAAGTTGGGTGCAGGGCAATATATGGCCAAACAGGCCAAATCAAGGTCGTCATGAAAAGCACTTCTGAAAATTCTAAAAATTATAAAAAAAAAAATACCCTACTGATCACAACCTAGAAGACTTCTAATCCTCAAAATTTCAGATCCTAACTCATAAGAATGATGAAACTAAAAATCCAAGAGTAACTGCCCAAAACAACACTTATGTAATTTTTGACTTTTTTCAAAGTTGATCTAGGTTGACCTAGGTGGAATTTGATTGAGTCTAATTGATCAACCTAGTTATATTAATCCTATTTGAACCTAAATTAAGCAAACTAAACTAGTTTTAAGCTAAATTGAAGGTATTGCCATCCGAAATTTCTAACAGATAAGCTGTTAGGAATTTTAAATGTGATTTTGACTTTTGCTTTCAAAAATGTCCAAGAAATTGGCTGAATGGAACTAGTTATGGCCTAGGTTGAATGTCCAAGCAGATTTCATCACATAATAACAACACTAGCCCAATCAAATTCTTTAATCCAAACACCCCCTTAATACTATTGAAAATGAGATTTTCAAAACATCTTAATGATTTGAGCCATGAATTTGATACCTAAGGTTACAATATGATTAAGTAAGCTTAAATGAACTCCTAAACAACAACAATATCAACAACAGCTCATGAATCACTAGAAAGCCTAATTAACAGTGAGAATGAGAAACCTAGCAATAAAGAGTTCCACTGAACCAACAGGTCTAATTAAGTAATAATCTTATTGATAAGCACAAAACAAGCCTAACAACACAGAGATAAAAGCATACATCTGCTTCTATAGTAAAAATGCAAAATTTAGAGAATAAGCTTACAAAATGGATCCCAAGTGAGTGACAAAGTGAGAACCAGATTCAAAACCATAATCCTAACACTCCTATGAGTACTAAACCAAATTCCATCCATCCTCCTCTAATTCAATGCCATGAACCACCATTTTTTTATATTTATTTTTGATTTTCTTTGTAATTTTCTGTTTTTCTTTTATTTACTTTTTTGCTTGCTTTTGATTCAATTAACTTAAATAAGATTAAAGTAGCCTTCTGAGATCAATCAAACAACATTTAAACAAGATAACTAATAACTTGAGAATTTGAGTAAAAATACGAATTTGCATAAAGTAAATTGAAACTTTAATTGAACTTAAAATTTGGAAATACAAAGGTAAAACTAAATTAAAAAGCAGAAAACTACTCAGAAAAGGATGCCCTTGAGGCTTTACACATGGTCCTATTTATACTAAAATATGAGGTAGGTAGAAATCTTGCACTTGTGCTTCTTTCCTGAGATAAATTAGCCCTAACTTGATCCTTGTGACTTCGTGAATAAATCCCCATCGTTGGATTAAAGTCTAACTCATCCTAGCCTTTGAATTGATTTTTGGCGCCAAAATTATGTTGTGCAAATTGAGGATAGCCAAGGTGGAATAGGTAGGTATGGATTTGGGTATGGTTAGTGGGATTGGGAGATGGGATGGGGGAGCTTTTGAGGTGGAGGAGGAGTGTTGCAGGAGTGGATATGGTGGTGGGTGTTTAACCAGTGGACAAAGGGGCGGGAAAGAAAGGGGTATTAGTTTGACCCTGGGGTTTGACCACGTTGACCTGTTTGACTGGTCTTTTAATATCAATGGGGTGGTTTGTTTGGGCTTTGGGAGAAATTTGGGGCAAGGGTGGATTGGATCAGGGATAAGTGTTTGGTTTGGATTGAATTTGGTTTTTGATTTATTAGGTTTTATTAGTGAATTAAGCCCAAGGATCATAGATGTAAAATCTGAATTTTTAAGGACCATTTCTTCCAACGTATCAAACTTCATCCAAGGGTCGATTTTGCCAAGTTTGAATTTCCAAAGGATCCTCAATGAATATTTTCTATTTTTAAATATCCAGGGACCATTTCTGCCAAATTGCCAATCTTGAAGGACCAAAACTGTAATTTCTTCAATCTTTCATTCCAAGGACCATTTCCACCAAATTATTCCACCAGGGATCATTTTTGTCATTTCTGGAAAGTACAGGGACCAATCTTGCCAAATGTGAAACTTCAAGGATTAAACTTGTACATTTTTTAAAACTTTTCACCCAAAGATCAGTTTTGATTACTTTTGATTTTTAAGGACTTGAGTTGACTTTTCTTTCAAAACAAATGCTCAGGGACTGATTTTGACAACTTTTGAAAGTTGGGGGGACTGAAACTGCCAATTATGCAAACTTTGTCCGTTTTTCGTTTTTTTTCAATCATTTTGCATCTGAAACATATAAAACACGATCTTTGGGATATTTTCTGTATTTTGATACATTTCTGGGTGTTTTTAAACGTTTTTTTGCAGTTTATACTTTATATTGACCAAAAATGATGAGTATTTACACACTCATCAGGTTGCTAATGGTCTTCGATGCCTGAAGGAATCACAGTATAAGGATTTACAATTGTCTGCGTTGGTTGTTCTTCTCGATCTGGTGCGTGAAGCACGTGCTGAGAAACGGCGCCATGTAGTCACGATGGAGCAGTTTAATTAGGGTGTCTATGTATGTTTCCGTTATTGTTTAATATCGTGGTCATGTGTTGGTGCTCTTACTGTTCACCTCCCACACCATAATTATGTTTGATCTAATTATATTATATTTTATCTTAAGAAGAATTACAATGAAATTGTATAATGTATCACCGCATCACAATTATAAATTTAGTACATATATTGTTTTATTTATTTATGTTTTATGTGTATGTATTATTTTAATCTATAATGTGTCATACATCAAAATTATTCAAATACAGTTAATATACCAAAAAGTAGAACCAAAAGACCTGTGACATATTTTTAATCCTAAAGCTAATCTAACAAAAAGTAAACCCAAAGCCCGTGCGTGCACGAGGATCTAAAACTAGTAGACTCATTATATAAATTTCATTTGCTCATTGTATTTTCTACGCTTAAACATGAGAAAATATTTTATGAAATTAAATATCATAAATCTTGTTGATTATGTTTTGTGCACTTGGTTTTTATTTTATATATACGCAGCAAATCTCAGAGCTACCTTTGATGACTAGACATGTAAATTTAAATCTCGTACCGCACGTCATGGACGGACCTTAGTGGAGACCGGGGAGGGCCACAGCCCTCCCCAAACTTTGAGGTTTTACTTATATTTGTTTAATGAAAATACAGTTTTAGAGCTTGTTTATTTAATTTTTTTAATTAAGTCATGTTTAATTAAGAGGTGACTTAATGCAGAAAATCTTAGTTTTATTGCTTAATATTTTCAGTTATCTTTTGCTATTAAGTTACAAAAAAACAGTTTTCATATAATTTAATTATTTCAGTTTTTTCATATTAAGTCAATTAAGTCGAAATCAAACACCTCCTTAGTCGTCCTAAATTAACTAATATAGCACTCGGCCCTCCCAATAATTTCACCCAAGTTCCGTCTATGCCCCACGTAGTACTTACCTTAGAAGTCCCATAAGGAGGGTATCCAATCATTAGATACAGCACCGGCTTGCATTGTATGCATTGCGGGTTGTACGGTTTGACAAACCTTCCTGATGTGACAACATATGAAGGGTTTGTAACATAGCCCCCGTAAAACCTAACATAGAATAACCAACTTTGCCCAAACCACGCACGAAAGTACGAAACTCTCTCATTCAATGATGTATCTGCCAATCTGCCATGGACTCTATTGCAATAATTAGGGGGTTGGCAACACACCACTCACTCCATCCCCCTTCACTAACAAACAACCAATCCCCTTATGCCACATCACCCTCCCACTTTTTCCTTCACTCACTCATTTTTTGTTGGCATCACATCACTCACCCTTCACTCACTTCTTTTTTTTTCCTTTTTCTTTTTTCTTTTTTAAATTCTATTAAAATTTATTAAAAACTAAAATTCATTAAAATTAAAATAAACATTACATAATATTATTAAAAAACATAAAATACCATTACATAATACTAAAAAACTAAACTTCATCGTCCACCTCGAGGTATGGTAATTGTTAAGCGTGAACATGCTTCATAAGATCAAATCTGACACAAAAATGTGTATCCTCATCTCGTATCTCGCCTAAAGCTGCTTCGTCAAACACCGGTTAAATTGGAGGATCCCGAATATGAACTGGCGAGATTGCGTTACCGGCGTTATGTATAATCATGTTATGCAATATGACACACGTATAAACTATTTTTCTAATTCTTTCTATCGTGTGTGGCCGTAAGGGTCGATTCAGTATACTCCATTTACCCTTGAGAACACCAAATGCCCGTTCAACATCCTTTCGAGCCGACTCTTGTAATTTCTTGAACTTTTTTTCCTTCGGGTCGGTTGGATATTTGAACGCTTTAAAAAACGTAGACCATGCCGGATATATGCCATCACAAAGATAGTAGCCACGCTTGTACGTATGGCCGTTCACAACAAATGGGCACTTAAGTGCCGTACCATTACGCTCGGTGAGGAATAGCGGAGATTGCATCACAACGTTTATATCGTTGTTTGAACCCGGCGGTCCAAAGAACGCGTGCCATATCCACAAATCTTGAGACGCCACTGCCTCCATCATAATCGTGGGGTATTGATGGTCACCCCTTTTATATTGACCCCTCAATTCGATTGGACAATTCCTCCAAACAAAATGTGTGCAATCTAGGCTACCGATCATACCCGGAATGTGATGTCGGGCTTCGTGCGCTTCGTACAAACATGCAACATCATGACTTGTTGGCCTACGTAGAAAATCTCGAGCATATAACTCAATAATAGCATCACAAAAAAATTGAAGGCATTCACGTGAAGTTCTTTGCGCCATTTCCAAATATTCGTCAAACTCATCCGGTGGTGCACCGGTTGCGAGTTGTTTAATGGCAGACGAACATTTTTGTATGGCCGTGAAACTTTTTTTCATTCTAGCATCATAACCTTCCTGAAAATACTTGAATCTAGCCTCAATAGCTCGCGTTATTTTTAAAAATAAACTTTTAGGCATACGATACCTATCTTCAAAAAATTCATCGTCGAATTTTGGATATTCACAAAAATAATCACGATGCAATCTTTGTGCAGCAGAGATCCGATTGCGTTTCACTGATTTTCGTGTCGACCCAGCCGTATCTTCTTCATCTTCGTCAATCGCGTCAGCAAAAATTTCGAGACTAGTATCGTTAGACCACTCGAACGGCTCATCTAGAAAAAAAGTCGAACCAATTTTTTTATGCGCCATATACTTGCGGTTGAATCGGATATTTTTTTGGATCGGATGTTTTTTTCTTTTTTTTTTTTTTTTTTTTTTTTTTTTGAATCGGCTTTTTTTTTAGAATGGATCGGTGGTGTTTGTTTTTTTTTTGAGTTGTGTCTATGTTTTGCAAAAGTATATATACACAAAAAATAAAAAGTATCTGTTGGTCCCTTTTTAATGCCCCAACGTTCCAAAACTTTATTGCACAACGGATAGTTTTTGTTCGGTAAGCTTCTCCGAAAATCACAACCCCCGTGCGGTAAGGAGGCACCGGCGGCGGTGTTCCCGTGCGGTGAGGATGCCGTGCCGTGCCTCCCCGCATGTGTTGCCAAGGGCCTTAGTCTCATCAATGTTCAATTGTTCATTCCAAGGCTGTCAAGATCGCGATCCTACGTGAGATCGTTTTTGTCTTTGCAAGATCGAGATCGTAGGATCGGATCGAGATCCTACGATCCTACTTAAATGTCTAAAAATCTTATTTTTCTAGTAATTCGTATTCAAAGATGATTGTATAACAAATTAGAGACGAAAAAAGAGTTTTGAAAGTAATAGTAATATGAGAATGCGACGTGTAATACTGTAAAATACAAAAATATCTAATCGTTAATTAAGGACGCTGAATCTTTTAATCAAAAAATCTATATATCTTGATCTTATTAGAAATTTACAATAATTAACGCTTGCTATATTGTTTTAATTTAACAAAATTCATTCATTTATAGTTTATTAGTTAGTTAAATTATGAGAAGTAGGATTGAATCGGATCGAGATCTTACAATCTTATGGTAAGATCGAGATCATACTTAAGATCCTATGCTATTTAAGATCCTACGAAGGATCGACTCATTTTTTTTTAATGAGATCATAAGATCGAAAAATCTTAAGAGCTAGATCGAGATCTTAACAGCTATGGTTCATTCAATATTCCACCATTTTGGATAGGGGTAGGTTACATAACCTACTGTTGTTTAATTTGGATGTATATGGGTTGCATTTAAAACTTCAACAAAGACCCTTTTGGACTTTCTTTATCTGACGTGTTAGATGCCGATCTTCCAACAAGGATATTTAACGAATAACAATTTGGATTCTTCTACAAAACGTCTAATACTCCCGTCCCATATTAAGTGTTCATTTTCATAATACACAAAGTTTTAAGAGATTCCACTAATTAAATTCTCCACCAATCAAATATTACTTTTACCCACTAAAGTCTCATTTTATTGGTTGAAAGATACAAGTGAACACTTAATTTAAGACATCTAAATATTACATTGTAAACACTTAATATGAGACGGAGAGAGTAATAGCCAGTAAAATCAACTTTTGCATACATATTGTGGCACCTCAGCAAGGTTATAAAAGGTGTGAGGCCTGGCAAGGCGGCATGGCTGCGCCTCAAGTCTTACACTTCATGGCGGAGCTTTTGCGTTTCTTAAGGCGTCACTAAATCGGCAAAAAAAATATTTATAGATTTATGTATTTATAATTTTAGATCATATTACTCGTACTATATTAGACATTTAGAATATTACTTACTATATAATTTCGAGGCCTATATATCAATAGCCCAAATTTCAAATACTAGTTTAAAATAGTTCAAAAAATAATAAATAAATAAACTGGTTCAAAAAATGGCGTCACGCCTTACCAAAAGACGCGCCTTTTCTCGCCTTATCTCACGCATTTTTGCGTCACGCCTAGATCAGCCGCCATGGTCCATTTCGTGGCACCGAGGCCACGACTCGCGTCTTGGCGACGCCTTGACGCATCTTTTAGAACACTGCACCTCAGTATTCAAAGTCATGATATCATTATATATATATATATATATATATATATATATATATATATATATATATATATATATATATATATATATATATATATATATATATACACACACACACGCGCGCGAACAACATGATATATCCATGGGAGGTGATATTTTCACGACTCCCAACTTATAAAATCACGGCAATTGGAAATTAGATTACAATAATACCCTCACATTTTATCTATCTATTCCAGTAATACTCGGATCGATCCGATATTTAACCAGTTGAATTAAGAACCGGTCAGGCGCTAGACTGGATGTGACCGGGTTTTTGCTTATTTGAAAACCGGATCGAATCAACGGTTTTTCATTGACCGTGGTTGACCCGGTATGATAAACCTGACGGGGTCATGACTTTTGTTATTTTTTTTCTTTATTTTAAATTACAAAATCTTTTCTTTCAATTCCTCTAAAACTAACAAAACCCCTTTGTCATTTCAACTTCGCTAAACTCAGAATTTGTATTAGTTTAAGTTATATATTTATATGGACAAACATATTTGCCTTAGAGTTATAAATTAATGTCGGTATTATATATGCTTGATTTAGGAACGGTGAGCGTTGAACATTGTGATATTTAATGTTTGTTTGTCAAGTGTCAAGTAGTTTTATCTATTTTTTTCTTCAGAATTTCATTTTCCAACGCTACATGAAATACCATTTAGGAGCAATGAACATTTAGGTGTTGCTTTACACATTATAATTACACCTACTGCTACTGCTCACTGCTATTGTTAATTTTGCCAAATACACCGTAAAACCTAATAAAGTCATTTTATTTTAATCAGTTCAATTGAATGTAGGATCGAAATTGGACAAATACCTAACGTATCAAAGATGTTATAAAAAGTATAAAGGTGCGTTTAGTTTATATGTAGGTTTGGATTAGGATTTGGATTTAAATTCGGATTTGGATTTGTATTTGAATTTGGAAAGAGAAAATATATTATAATTTTATTTTATAAATTATTATTGAATTTAATTATAAGTTATTTTTGAATAAAGAATTAAAAAATAGAAGTGATGAGATGTTTTATAATATCATATGGCTAGGATTAAAATTGTTGAAAGCCACTGACACAAATTCAGAAAAGCCACCTTTGTCTCTCGGTTTCATTTTTGTGGGGCCATAGTATACTATTTGTTTTCCAAATTATTACCAAACAACACGTAATGGATATCATACTAAGGCAACACTGCGACACCCACTTAACAAACACTACCTAAATATGTATAGAATCAGTTTGACACGACGATTGAACCGGTGAACCGACAACTCGACCGGGTCTATTAAAAAATCCGACATTTAAATCATTGATCTATCACTGTATACAAACAACACCCACGCACGGTTATTTAGCGGTCAATGGTCACTTCCGTTAATTTAGTACATCAATTATTTACGACCGTGGCTGCTTCATAGCCTCTATTTAATAAATTCCCGGCAAAACTGAATATCATTTTTTGCTTAATCATTCAATAGAAAATTTAGTTGTTATTTGTTAATCTTAAATAAATAAACTATACGAGAGAAAACCCGGAAAACCATACATTAACATCAAATATTCGTAGTGGGTTTTGAATTCATTAATCAAAGTTCAGCAACATTGTTACGTATTTGCAGGTGTACGTTGCCTTGAGTTAATTCTCAAATTTGAAGGACGTAGAAATAAGCTAGTACAAAATGTTTGACTAGATTTTAGTCACAGATTGTACATTAAATGGAAACTGAGTTTGACTTATTCAACATTTATACTGTATATTACGAGTACGGGCATGTTTGATGCGCGAACTTATCAGAGCTTATCATATTATGAGCTTATTTTTTTTAGAAAAATAAGCTACCATTAAAAATAAGTCTCATTTGTCTGACATAGCTTGAAAGAGCATGTAAAAAAGATAAGCTACTAAATGGAATGTTAGTTGAAGGAGCATGTAGAAAAAAACTCCAACGACATGCTCCAGCAACCCGCTCAAGCTCCTACTAGTGCCCAACATACCCTATATTTTAAAGCCCTATAATAAGTTACATCATGAACTTGAACTGAGTTTATATGTGATATCCGAGGCCTATAAAAGGAGTCTTATCCATGCACATAATACTTGAATCAAAACATAACAATGGAACTCATAGCTGGTTTCATGGAGAACACTCTCTTATCTTCTTTCTTTTTCATATCAACACTTTTCTTCCTTTGGTATATTACTAATAAATATCACAACACCAAGAAAAACCTCCCACCAGGGCCGCCACAGTTGCCAATCATCGGCAATCTTCACCAAATGGGGAAGAAACCTCATGTTTCCACCGCCATATTTGCTAAAAACTATGGCCCTCTCATCTCACTTCGCCTAGGTTCTCAACAACTCGTGGTCGCCTCGTCCTCAGAGGCGGCTATGGAGATTCTCAAGACACAAGACCGTCATCTGTCTGGCCGAAACAGGCCTGATGCATTCCAAGTATTTCCCACGTACGATGGACTTGTTTGGGCACATGACTGCAACGAACACTGGAAATTATTAAGAACCCTTTGTCGGGTAGAAATATTCTCTCCTAAGGCAATTGAAGCTCAGTCTGATTTGAGAAATGAAAAGTTGGCTCAGATGTTAGATTTCTTGCATATCGCGGAAGGGAAAGTTGTGAAAATTGAAGAAGTTGTTTTTACTACGTTGTTCAATACAATGAGCAACATTTTGTTTAGCAAAGATTTTCTTGATCTGAAAGGTGATCATGCAACTGCTAATTGGTTGAAAAGGGCACTCCAGAAGGCATTGGAAAATTCCATGACTCCAAATGTAAGTGATTTTTTCCCCATAACTAGGGGACTAGATCTTCAAGGATTAAGAAGGGATAGCCTCAAACAGCTAAACGACGTGTCTAGCTTTACAGGCGCCCTGATTAAAGAAAGGAGGGATCGAAGGGCTTCTTTAAAAGAGACTGTAGAGAAAAAAGATTTCTTGGATCACTTACTTGATAATAATTTCACGGATATTCAAATCAACATCTTGGTTGGAGTAAGTCTTTCGCAACCATCTCTATCGTTTCTTTTCTTCTTTTCTTTAAAAAAAAAAAAAAAAAAAAAAAAAAAAAAAAAAAAAAAAAAAAACCTTTAAAACTCTGACCACAAATTAACAATCCACAGTTCCACACTGACTACACACAATACGATTTTTGTTTGTGAATTCTGGAAAAAATTCCGTTAGCAACAATTATTTTAACACTAAAGAAATCATTGCTAAATTGTGCATTTAGCATCTAATTTTAGCGACGAAATTGTTAACAAAGTTACAATTTTTTTAGCAACAAAAAATTAGATGCTTTTCTACAAATGACCATAAATATTTGTTGCTAATTTAGCAACGACTAAAGCAATTTTGTTGCATTCTCAAATTAGCACAGGGCGAATTAACGTCAATTGGTGTTAGTTGCTAATTCGACCAGTGCTAATTTTAGATTGCAACGAAATTTAGTTAGTCGTTGCTAAATTAGCAACAAATTATTTATGGTCATTTGCAATGTTTTGAAAACCGGGTTCGAAGACCCGGTCGAGTCACCGGGCACCGAGTCAACTGGTTCGACCGGTTAGACCGCCGGGTCAACCCGGTTTTCAATTTATTATTATTTTTTTTGACCGGTTCAACCGCCGGGTCAACCGGTTCGACCACCGGGTCAACCCAGGTTTTTACTAAATTTTTTTGAAAAAACGAAACTCGTCCGGGTTTCGAGAACCGGGTCAACCAAAACCCGCCGGGTCGAACCGGTTAACCCGGCCGAGTCGACCCGGGTTTCAAAACACTGGTCATTTGTAAAAATACCAATTAACTTTTTTGTTACTGAAAAAAATAGCAACTTTATTAACAATTTTGTTGGTAAAGTTAGATGCAAAATTTAGCAACGATTTGTTTATGGTTGTTAAAATAATTGTTTTTAATGGCTTTTTTTCTAGTAGTGATAAAAGTCGGTAAGATTTGATGTCTAAGATCTTGGGTTATCATATCCGAGAATACGAGTAATTTATAATTGTGTTCTTATATTGTGGTATAGTAGTATACTAGTATATGATAATGACTACGTGGAGACAATAAGTTCAAATAGCCTAACATAAAAAACATTCTAATTATCTTACAGTTGGACAAAAATAAATAAATAAATAAATAATCTAATTATCGTATCTTACACTCTAATTAGCTTGAAGAGATTGATTGTTTATGGTATATGATACAAACTACTCTAATTATTCTAAAACGGTACCCACGCAATGCCGCGGCGGGTATCATGTGATTATATTTTGTGTTATTTGGTTACAAGTTTAGTTGTTTTCATGTTTAATAAGTAGATATATTAAATATGGTTATGCCCAATAATTTTAGTTTGAGCAACTAACCACTTTCTAACAAACTTTCTAATCAACTTGTTTTCTAACAAATTAATTTTGAAATCTTTCCATAATAAGTAAGAAAAAAGTCTGAATTTTAAGTCTTTCTAATTATACAAAAAAAGTTCTAAGCCACTATGACAAAGATAGAAATGTTATTGCGAACGATATCTTTTGTCCCTTAATGCAAATGGTGTGGTAGAACCCCCTGTGTCATTTTCGACGTGGCATTCACAATGGCGTCGCCATTCCAGTGCCACTGCACCGCCCCCTTCACCATTACCAGCTAGTTAACTGGCATGCACGAAACGGTTTAGTATTATTATTATTATTATTATTATTATTATTATTATTATTATTATTATTATTATTTGGATTTGTGTTAACTAGCTATGTGAAGGGTGTGTGTGTTTTATGTGTATTTTTCTGTGTGTGCAGGTATATGTTTTTGTGCGTGTGTGTAATGGAAGAGAAGATGCTGACTATTTATTATTATTATTATTATTATTATTATTATTATTATTATTATTATTATTAAATGGTGTGTAGTGTGGGAGTGCGTTTTTGGTTTAATGTTTTTAATTTTTTATTGTAAATTTTAATTTTTTATAATTCATTTGTTATTTTTTTATATATATTTTTTATTGTAATTTGTATTTTTATTATAATGAACGACAAATTAATTGGTTTAAAAAAATAAAATAAATTGCTGGGGTCAAAAACCGGAGACAGCTTGAGCCTGAAAGGGTATTTTGGTGTGAGAATGTGAAATGTTGAGATAGCGGTGAGGTGACGAAACAGCTTAAGCCACCACCTTATGCACTTATTGTGATTTTAACTTTAAAACATCATTGCATGCAGGAATTATTTGTCGCTGGTACAGATACTGTCGTGTCAACTGTTGAATGGGCTATGGCTGAGTTGTTAAAGAACAAAGAAATTATGAAGAAAGTACATGAAGAGCTAAAAAGTGAAATTAACTCCAACTCATCTATTATGAAAATGGACTTTTCTAAAACGACTTACTTCAATGCCTTTATCAAAGAAACACTAAGATTGCACCCGGTTGTTCCTCTCCTAATTCCTCGACGTGCCATTGAGACTTGTGAAGTTATGGGTTATAAGATACCTCAAAACTCCCAAATATGGGTCAACATCTGGGCACTAAGTCGAGATCCAAAAGTTTGGGATGAACCAAATATTTTTAAACCCGAAAGGTTTATAGGTTCCCACTTGAATTATACCGGCCATGACTTCGAGTTCACACCATTTGGAGGTGGTAGGAGGATGTGTCCTGGTCTACTCTCTGGCATTAAGGGTTTGGAAACTATATTAGCTTCTTTGATACTTGGATTCGATTGGATTCTTCCACATGGTGAAGATCCGGCAAAGCTTGACATGGATGAACATTTTGGGGTGACGTTGCAAAAAGAGAAACCTCTTGAACTTATATTTAAACGTAAAGAGTAACCACGTTCAATATTCAGTGTTCAAAGTTTAACATTTTATGTATGTTTTTATGTTGTTTTTTTAAAGGTGATATATATATATATATATATATATATATAAACGTTAGTTAATAAGGCTTATAGGCCCGGCCTACTTGTTTAGGGTGAGCCTACTTGTTTAGGCCCGTCTTGTATTTAGGGTTAGGTTTGCTCATTTTCTATTTAATATTTTTGTATTTAATACAGTTTTCAGTTTTCCTCTGATTTTCACATGGAATCAAGAGCTAGGTCGAAAATAAAGAAGAATAAAAAAAATGAAAAAAAAAAATGCTCATTTGTTCGCAAATCGCAAGTTTCGATTTAAATTGATTTCTTTGGTTTATATGTTATGCTGTTTTGGTCCCAATAACAGGAAAACAAAGAATTTGGTTACTGACAATTATATCATGCGGTTGAAGATAATTATTTTATTCGTTAATGGATCTTTAATGGGTCCTTTGAGTTAGTAAAGAATATGGTTCAATAAGGTTAACATTGTTTTCCTTTGTGTTCGTATATGCGTAATGTTTTAATTTGTTTATAAGAAATTTGCTTTTAATTGGAAGTCTTTGTTACGCAATTAAAAGAAAAAGAATTGTTGGATTGTTGCTGTCCGGTATTGTTCTTGAACTCGTTATTCAGTATGCATAAGTTTGGATGGTTAATAGTTTGGTTTGTCGTGGTATTGTTATTTTGTATCGGGTTATTATTTGGTTCGGATTCTTTGGTTATGGTATTAATAATGGTATTGAACTTATAGTGTTCGTTAGGCTGTTAATATATAGTGTTCGTTCAAGTTTTTTAGTTCGTATGCTAACTATGTATGATGGTCTCTAAGCATAAAATGATTTTTATCTTCTACTTAAAACCTCATAAATAACACCAAGCTGGAGATATCATCATCCTAGAATAATCATCAAATAGCAAAGTTGTGACAATTAATTTTTTAACAACTGGGAGTAAAGATTTGAAATTCTTTTGCATGCAAAAACAAAAGGAATGGATGATTTTATGTTTTCAGATGTTGAATATATATATATATATATATATATATATATATATATATATATATATATATATATACTTATATACGTGTATACAATTAATATACAAGTATGAAAAAAGAAAAGAAAATGGGAAGATACATTATATTGTATTTATTTTAAGAAGTACCACCTTTATATATATATATATATATATATATATATATATATATATATATATATATATATGTATATATGGTCACGTTCAATGTAGAACCATATTTTTGTACAGAACCACTCTAAACCAATCAAAATTTAGTATAATTAAATATTTTTCATTTAATTTAAAAGGGTATAATAGTCAAAACACATTTTGACTATTTTTTTGAATTTTTAATTAAAAAACATTTTCTAAAATTGCTTAATTTTCGGAATTATTTATTTATTTATTTATTTTTCCAATGTATATGCTTTCAAAGGTAAAAAAATGAGTGCATATGTTTTTTTTTTTTTTTTTTTTTTTTTTTTTTTTTTTTTAATATTGTAAATTTCATATGTTTCTAGCGTACATTTTTTTTGCTAGAAATGATAATTGCACATATGTTTTCTAGTGTACATTCCTTAATCTTCGTAATTTATAACCAAAAGAATAAACATATGTATGTAACAACTAAACTAATAACAAACCAAAAACATAAATATATAAACAAAATTTGATATCGAATAAAATTCATTTCAAATACAAATGCAACTAGTTAAATATATTATAAATGTCATTCAAAAACATGTGTGCTCTCTTGTAAAAACATATGCGAATGCTTCACTTTGTTTTCAAATTCATTAGAACATATGAGTACCCTTGCAAGAACATATGTGCACGATGCACTTTCTCGTCAAATTTATTAGATTATATGTGTACGCATTTCGATAACATATATGCACGACTTCCAAAAACATATGTGCATGCTTCACTCTGTCGTCAAGTTCATTAGAACATATGCGCCCGTCATCCAAAAACATATGTGCACGCTACAATTTTTGTGATAACCTGATTTAACTGCACACTGAAAAGAATATACATGATTATTATAACATTTAAAAAGTATTGATTATTGTATCTATATCTTTTTATGCAACTAAATCTATAATCACAACAACGGCATAACATATGTGCACAATCAAGAAGTTCACGTTTAGTGGGATCTACAAACACCATCAAAAAACTATATCTAAACCATTAATCCCTTTACTCTTTGTACATTTAACAACTAACTGTGTGCCTTTTGCTTGTAAGCCCAAACTAAAAAAAATAAAATAAAATAAAAAATTAACGGCAACATAGGTGTTCTTTATACAATTAAACAAGTAATAGCATATTACTAGTAAGCAACTGAATCATAGACCCCACTTTTTATCCCTATCATCATTTATCCTTCACCTATAATTTAATTGTAAAGATTTTGCCTCTAGCATCGTATTATATAAAAGAAAGATACATTTGAGATATATGATGAGTAATAACAACAATGGATTCAAATTGTTTCGTAAATCAAAATTCAGCGTTCCTAATTTTTTATTCTAAAATGTAACTTTTTTTTTCTTGTGACTATCGATCATTTACATTTTCTGAAATGGAAATAAAAATCTTTCATAAATCAATCAATGACTTTCAATTGGAAGAGAAAAACATTGTTCAGAAAGAAAAAAAAATTATACCTACTGACCGGAGACATCATAGCCACCAAAACCACATCAGTAGTATTTTTTATACAAGACTTCCAATCAAAAAAGATCTAGATTATACCAACTCATCGGAGACTTCACAGCCGAACAACGATCTTTAGTCATGGTCCACAGGCATTCCATTTTTTTCTTTTTTCTTTTCACTAATTTTATGAAAAAAAATGAAAGCTTTTTTTTTTTTAATTGTTTGATGGTTTCATGAGAAAGAAGATCTGAGATGGGGGCTAGGGTTTGTGAGGTAAGAAGAGAGAGAGAGAGAGACGGTTTTAACTAGGAGGTTATAGATAATTAAAGTGGACTACCTAATTTGCCCTTTAATCTACTTTCTTTTTAAAAAATAAGTAGTAAATATTTACAAAAATGCCATCCTGCATTGATATGATGTACATCATGCATTATTAAGACTGGTTCTGTAGGTTCTGTACAAAAAAGTGGTTCTGCATTGAACGCTATATATATATCCTTTAAAATTACAATTATCTTACAAAACTCCGATCGGTATCGGCATCGGTATATGGTAATCACGGTTATATTGTTTCGTGTTATAATTGGTTTTGTTGGTATGTTTTTTGGGTTTTGATTGAAGTGTTATTTGGATCTGATCCGATCGACAGCAAGTGGTTGATATGTTTGGGATATTGACGTTTGACTGATTTGTTTAGTACTGGTATTAGTACTCGATATGGTTTCGCCTATGAGATCAATCGGTTTTTGCATCTGGTTATGTCTTATGTTCTGGTTATCTGTCTGGTTATGCATCTTGTTCTGCTTCGATTCCGCTTGGTTTTATGTTGGTGATGGAGATGCAATAGTCTTAACTAATCCGACTAAGTCTTGAGTAGTTATCTGTTGTATCTTGAGATCAATTTGTTTTGGTTTCACATCTGTATCAGTTGGGTCCGCCTGGTTTCGCTCTGATTTTGCAATTAGTCACACATGGTTCTGCATCTGGTTCCACCTAGTTTCTGCATATGTGTATCTCCTGCCTGAATCTGCTCTTCGTCTACCTCTATTTGTATCATTAGGCCGTTGAATCTATATCTGTTTGACTGTTGCTGTCTACCTGAATATGCTCTCCGTCTACCTTTGTTCAGATATTTCTGCCACTGAGTTTGTATCTTTCTGCTGCTGCCGCTGAATATGCATATGTCTGTCTACATCTGTCAGTCTGATTTCAGAGTTTTCTTGTTAAACTCTCAATGTAGCATTGTTAGTTTTAGGGGAGGGGGTGTTAGTTAATAAGGCCTATCGGCATGGCCCATTTGTTCAGGCCCGTCTTGCACTTATGGTTAGATTTGCTTTTTTTTTTTTTTTTTATTTGTCTATGTATTGTATTTAGTTAATTGAATCTGATAATACAGTTTTCAGTTTTCCCTATGATTTCTACAATATATACCATAAAGAGTTAATTACTTAAGTACAATGTGTTTTGTTTCATAAAGAGTAATAACGTTTAATTTATGTTTTTTTTTGTTTTTCTTAAAGGCGGTATACATATATACACCATAAAGAGTTAATTACTTAAGGTACAATGTAGTCCTTTTGGTTTTTATTTCACGCAGATCCTCTCCTTGCCGTTTAACTATTTAGTATCCAGTGTGTGATTCTCGAACAGTGTTGATGGTCAAATATGACATAAAACTTCACATGATGGATACTTTTGAAAAGTTTGTGTGCAAACAATACAATGTCTTTCACACTTGTCTGCACGAAAATGCCGAAGAGTCACATCGGTGTACACTAAATGGGACAATAAAAGCGGAAATAAGAAACGAGTTACGAAGTGAAATGAAAATACGGCATTATTTTCATTAAAAGGTTTAAAAGTAATTACCCGAAGTCTAATATTTATCCCATATAAATATTAGAGGATAGTAGAATGACAAAAGACAAAACACAACCCCTAAGGGTTGTGTATGTCAATTTGAACGAAACCCAACAAAGGGGAGTTTGACTTTTTGTCAAACTTGAATACTTGTTCATCAAGTATTCTAGAATCCTCTTAAGTGCTCTATAAATTTAAGGCACTTTAAGAGATTCTCATAATACTTCAATAAACCCTAAAAGCTCTCCTTTATCTCTCTAGCTTGTTTTGAGATCGGACGAAACAAACCAAAAGGGTCAAACCCTTTTGGACGAAACCCTCAAAGTCGACTCATTAGTCAACCGAAACTTTAACCCTTTGGTTCGATTGCAACATTTTGTGCGATTAGGGATTTCCCAAAACCCTAATCGAGCCCTGGATTGATCTCGAAGATCAATTAAGGTATTACCTAAGTTCTTACTCACCTAACTTGTGATAGGTTTGTAGCCCTAGTCCTACCTATGTCATACCGGTGGATACCTAGCGCAACCCTGGTGATGATATTACCGAGAAACCCTAATAAAGGACTTGAAGGATTAAGAAAGCTAAAGAAGGTGTTCCGTGTAGCTGAATAAGTAAAGAAGCTTATTGCTAGAAGGATTAACAAGTAAGTTGTCTTAGCACCCTTTTTATGTATTAAAACGTAGGTTATATCACTATTTAGAAGATCAGTGTACACGGGTTTTGGTCTGCGCAGTTTGTGTGTTTATTCGCTGTGCATGTTTCAGCAGTGCAGATGACCACCAGATCCTTACAACTTTTTTCTATCATGTGGACTAAGGAAGCGGTAGGCCCATGGAAATAGGGAATGTGGCATTGATGAACACTCAGAATCACATAGGTCTAACTTGATTCTCGTGCTCTAGTGCCTCTCAGAACTAGTTCTCGAGATTGATGTTTAAATCTCCCATTCGTATAGTCTAACTTGTTTTTATAAATTACAGCATATCAACTTTGCTAGCTTCATGAGTCAAGTACTCCATGAGATTAGGCTCGTCAAATCCTTTAGGTAATCGGTGACACTACACTAATTAAGTCGTAATCATACTCCAAAGATCACCATCCCGTAATTGAACATTCGAAAAATAAGTTTTGTGCAGGTTCTAAATACTCGTTTCCACGAATATTTGGCGGTGATAAACGAGATGCCCAAATCAATTTCAAGAAAGAAAACTAAAAGGTTTGTGTTTCAATAGTACCTCATGTGTGAGAATGTTCCTCAACTAAGTGGTTGTAGTTTCAAATCCTGCTTAGGACATTATAAGATTGATTTGTTATATATATATATATATATATATATATATATATATATATATATATATATATATATATATATATATATATATATATATATATATGGAAAATATTAGCTGCAATTAATTGTAGCCAATTGGCTACAATTTTGTGCTATAAATGTGGATCCCTGATTCATTTTGTGAGTCTTGATTTTTTCCTGTGGGTCCCTGATTCAATACTAGTGTATTTTTTATGAAGAATTGTAGCCAATTGGCTACAAAAATTGTAGCCAAGCTATCCCCATATATATATATATATATATATAGGTATGGGTTAAAATAAAAAGGGCCTTATAATAAAAAGTGTAGGAAGGATTGTGAGGGCGACATGTGTCACTCCTATGCCACATCATATGACACATGTCACCACCCCCACCCCCTGATTCATTTTGTGGGTCTTGATTTTTTCCTGTGGATCCCTGATTCAATACTAGTGTATTTTTTATGAAGAATTGTAGCCAATTGGCTACAAAAATTGTAGCCAAGCTATCCCCATATATATATATATATATATATATATATATATATATATATATAGGGTGGGGTTATTTTAAAAAGGGCCTTATAATAAAAAGTGTAGGAAGGATTGTGGGAGTGACATGTGTCACCCCTTGCCACATCATATGACACGTGTCACCCCCCCCCCCCCCCCCCCCCCCCCGCCGAAAACTTTTTTTCCCGCCAAAAATTTTTAGTGCATCACAGTTATAAAGTTACTGCATCACGGTTATAAAGTTACTGCATCACAATTATGATTTTACTGCATCACGGTTACTG
The DNA here is from genome assembly GCA_030686995.1 of Artemisia argyi. Taxonomy (NCBI): domain Eukaryota; kingdom Viridiplantae; phylum Streptophyta; class Magnoliopsida; order Asterales; family Asteraceae; genus Artemisia; species Artemisia argyi. Next base: position 6,264,207 of record CM060676.1, on the reverse strand, counting down.
CATTCATGGTTTTAATGTTACTGTATCATGGTTATAAAGTTACTGCAATATGGTTATAAATAAACTGAATTATCATAAGTTTTATGCATCATATATGTATGTAACTGCATCACAATTAAAATACGATTCTTTTTTAAGTTTTGGTGCATCTTTATTTTAAGTTACTGCATCATAGTTAATAGTTTAGTGTATCAGCTATGTTGCAGTAACTTATAACCTTAATGCACTAAAATTTAAAACTGTGATGCAGTAACTTTTATAATTGTGATGCAGTAACTTTATAACTGTGATGCACTAAAAATTTTTGGCCAAAAAAAAAAAAAAAAATTTTGGCGGGAAAAAAAATTTTGGGGGGGGAGGGGGGGGGGGTGGGGTGGTGACATGTGTCATATGATGTGGCATAGAGGTGACACATGTCGCCCTCACAATCCTTCCTACACTTTTTATTATAAGACTATATATATATATATATATATATATATATATATATATATATATATATATAGTGAAGCGTTCAAATGAGAAGTCTATTTTTTGTGAGAACGCGAGAAGAGATCTGGACCGTAGGATCAAATCAATCTCACAATAATATGAATTTGGGCGGAATGGCATTTTCGTAAATTTTGCCCAAAAATTATAGGGGTCTAACTGAAATATTGTCATTTGCTTCCCAACCAAAAAAAATATCGCTATTTCTCTCAGGGTAAACAAAACACACAGAAACACACACTACAACACACACACCAACCACACCTCATCTTCATCTCGATGGTTATTATTCGCACCCCAACTTCATCTAGCCGGTTATTGACAGTCATCTCCGTCATCTCTTCATCGTCAACAATTTTCGGCGTTGACTGCGGCGTTGACTTTTGTAATGGATTGTTTTCCGATTCAATTTGATATAAATTTTCGCTTTTTAACAATCTTTCATGATGAATCTGTCTGTTGTCTTTTTTGTCTCACTTTTATGCTTTAATATTATGCTTTTATGTTCTTATTCAAATACCTTCACATGTGAGGAAATTAGGTATCGATTACCTTCACATGTGAAGAAATTAGGTATCGAATACCTTCACATGTGAAGAAATTAGGTATCAATTACCTTCACATGTGAAGAAATTATGTATTGAATACCTTCACATGTGAAGAAATTAGGTATCGAATACCTTCACATGTGAAGAAATTATGATTTTTATTAGAAGTTTAAGTGTGTGAGTGTATCATGGCGATTTGAACTGTGTTATGCAGGTAGTTATATCGTGCTATTTGTGTTATTAAAGAAAATATACCACTAGCCAAAATATAAAATGACTCTGTATTTGTGTTATTCTGGCAGTGAATCTATCCAAATTTTTCTTGATGGTTGCTTTATGAGAACACAGGATTACAATTTCTTTCAAGAGTATAGAGGATCAAACGACATTGCAATTTGTGGGAATATAACAAGTAGTCGTGTTTTTGAAGATTCAGTGAGGGACGCCATTTCGGATGTGGTGAGGGTTGCACCAAAGAAAAAGCACTATTTTGCTAGAGATGTTATACTGTCTGACACAGCAAATGAGTCTGTTTATGTGTTAGCTGACTGTTGGGACACGTTGAATGATAAGTTCTTGTACAAAATGTTTGAACAGCGCGTTTGAATCAATGGTGAAATGCTTCCCGTGGTTGGAGGGACGTGCGCTTCACACCGGATGTTTTATTAGGTATTCCAATAAAGAATTTCTCAACCCTGAGCCAACTCGGGGGGAAAATGTAGGTAGTTAACTAATGCTGTTTAATGCATTCGGATGATAATTACAGCTTCTGGTTGGTTGAACCTTTTTTCATGTGTACCATTTGCAGAAAAACAGTGGCTCTTGTAATTAGTGTTTGTGCCATTGTCGTGCTATTACTTGCAAGTATTATCATGTGTTATGTATGGAAGCGCAGAAGTAGGTTAAAAAGAAATCAGGGTATGAGTTTCACTTGGCATCCTAAAAGTTTTGCAATGTTTTAACTTCCTTACAAATATCCTATTAGGTTTTAATGACACAAATTTGTTATCCTATTAGGTTCTGATGACACAAATTTGTTGGAGCTCGTGAAACGTAGTAGCTTGAACTTCAAATACTCCACGATTGAAAAAGCCACAAGGTATTTTAGTGAGGCCAATAAACTTGGGCAAGGGGGTTTCGGGAGTGTATACAAGGTAGTCAACCATTGTCTCTTTGGAGTCAACGTCATCAGTTTATGTTACTGTATTATTTTGAAATTAAATGATCGACTTCACACAGGGAGTTCTCCAAGATGGAAGAGAGGTTGCTGTCAAGAGACTCTTCTTTAACCACCGACATAGAGCAGCGGACTTCTATAATGAAGTCAACATCATTAGTAGTGTTGACCATCCAAATCTGGTGAAACTTGTGGGGTTTAGCTGTTTAGGGACTGATAGTATTCTTATTTATGAATATCTACTAAACAAGAGTCTCGATCAGTTCATATTTGGTAAGTATAATGAATTCCTAATTTTAGCAAAACTCAAAGTTAACAGTAAGAGGTGGCATTTTCGACCCATTTACTTATGAACGGTTCGATTAGGTTATGTTTTTATCTTAAATGGGTAAGTTTTGAAAATTTATAGCTAAAAAATGGGACAGGGCTAATGGGTCGAAATTCACTTAATGCATACAACCTCCTATATCATTATGTTAACAGAATGTATTATTGAAATACTATAGTTCACAGAATCTTATTTAGCACAATATCACCTATGAATAAGGTTCTGCATTGCAAAATAACTTGGTTGATAAAAGCGGAATATTTATGATCTCTTGTATAGATGAAGTTAAAGGCAAGGAACTAAACTGGGAAAAAAGATTTGATATTATCGTTGGGACAGTAGAAGATTTAGTGTACCTCCATGAAAACAGTAAAATGAGGATCATTCACAGGGATATCAAAGCTGCTAATATCTTGTTGGATTCAGGGCTTCATGCTAAAATAGCTGATTTTGGGTTAGCCCGGTCTTATGAAGAAGATAAAAATCACATTAGCACTGGGATTGCAGGAACTCTGTAAGCACTTAATTATGGTTTCTTGGTTTCCGTTTTTATTCCTACACTTGATCACTAATTTTTATTTATCAATTTATAATACTGCAGTGGTTATATGGCTCCGGAATATATAGTTCATGGTCAGTTAACTGAAAAAGTGGATGTATATAGCTTTGGCGTGCTTATTCTCGAGATGGTTACTAGAAAGCCAAACAGAACCATATACACATCAGACGATAGTCGCAACTTGCTTTCAGTTGTAAGTATCTTTTTTTCCCCAGGGTTTTCTATAGATAAACAAGTACTTTTGTTTAAAACACCTTTTAATGATATAAAACAGGTCTGGGAGCATTTTAAGCATGGGTCAGTGGAGGAGCTTTTCGACCCAAACTTAATGTTGGATAATGACACTGATGACAACATCAAGAAGGATATACTCAGTGTGGTACATATAGGATTTCTTTGCACCCAAGAGATACCGTCACTTAGACCAACCATGTCTATGGCCTTACAAATGATATCTAATAATATTCAACCCCTACCTTATCCTACAAATCCACCCTTTATATATCAAAGCGTTATACAATTCAAAGATTTTAGTGCAGCTTATGCTTCAGTTTCCACTGTCTCTCACTCTTCTTTGGGTCCAAGGTAGATGCTAGTTCTAAAAGTTAGCCTTGATCGAAGTTACCAAATTGATGCCAAAAAGCTTAAACTAAACGTAATAAGACCGAACGGTTTGGTTGGTCTACCCAAACCGGACGCGTCTCCCCTACTACGGAGACCATATGTCAATTGGACACGTCTCCCCTACTACTAATAAGAACTTATAGTGTTGGAAATAAAAAGTTTGCCTGATGAAAAATGTCTTATGCAATTAATAATGGGTACATATTGCACATATGGGTAGATGACTACTTTTACTTCGAATTGCAATCCTAGTGAATTATAAACTATGTTTAGAGGTGGTCATTTGGATATAAGAACTTATAGAGTATTTGTGGATTTGAGTTGGCATTTTTTTTAATTCAAACGGGTCAAATGAAAAATTAGGTTACGGGTCAAAGAGCCAAAATTAGGGATGAGCATGGTATCATTTTGGTACCGTACCGGCACCGTTTTCGAGGTACCATATTTTTTCACGACCAAAATATGTAGTCCCGATCCCAGAACTGAGGTATATCGGTACCGGTACCAGGTTCTATAAACGGGTACTATACCAAATTGAGTACCGTTTAGAATAAAAATAATCTTAAATTGTACCAATTTGGCACTTTCCTTTGGATAATCAAACACATCTCAAATTGACTATTCATGAAGTGCAATTGGTGAAGGTCTAAAATACGTACTGTTGGAGTATCATGCAAATAATAGCTACAAACACAAAAGTAGAAACTTAGAGTGAAGAAATCAACATAAGACATTTAATCCTATGATATGTGAACAAGTTTATTGGGTTTATTTTATTTTACTATTTTTTATGATTATTAGTTGTAACATGAAGGGTTGTTAACTAAGCACTTACAGTAATTTCTTTTCACCAAGTATGAGAAAATGCATTATGGTCTCAATAGATTAAAGAAAATGCTAAAGATCATGTTTGGAATAGTTGGAGCCAAGTGCAGTCAACTACAACAACAACAACAACAACAACAAAACCCAAATCCCGCCGGGGCAGGGTATGGGGGAGGTAGAATGTAGACAGATCATACCCCTGCCCCAGGATAAACCCGAAGGTAGGGAGACTGCTTCCAGTGAGACCTCCGGCAAGTGCAGGTGTGCGGGTGCGAGAGCAAAGAAAATAGCGCAAAAGCAAAAGAGCAACAAACAAAAGCAGGCAAAGCAGGCAAATACGCAACAAAGCAAAGACAAAAACAAGGGACCCGAAAAGAGGCAAAGTGGCAAGGGCAGTCAACTACCTCCTATAATATCCTGGGCATCATATGTAGAGGCTTCAGGTTTTTAAAAGTTTCTATATAAGAAATACGTTGATTGGATTAAATGTGTTATTGTTTTTACGTCAAAGTAGCTCCCATATTGAACTTCATAGCAGGTACTGGAAGTTGAAAACAGGGAATGAAAAACTTCTTTATTTATGCAAAGGCTGTTTTTTCACAACATGGTTACATGATTCATGCACCACTGAAGTCACTAATCTCTACTTGCTGAAGCTTGTTGTTTAATACTAAAAAGTGAAAAGTATGCACCCTCTTCTCCTTTAGCTAGCAACTCATCATGAGAACCCTCTTCTATAACCCTTCCATTATCAATTACTGATATTCTGTTTGATCTTTGAATTGTAGATAATCTGTGAACTACGATGATGCAGGTCCTACCAACCTTGGTTTTCTCTAGAGCATCTTGGACAAGAGCCTCTGATCTAAGGTCCAATGCACTTGTTGCCTCGTCCAGGAGTAAAATGGCTGGATTTTTCAGGATTGCTCGAGCAATGACGATCCTTTGCTTCTGTCCACCTGATAACTGCACGCCTCTTTCGCCACAGTAAGTATTATACCCATATTTCATTGAACTGCTCATTCAGTAATTTTAAGTTTAGTAATGAATTTCTAAGGTTTTAATAAAATTATGTTTTTGAAGATTACACACAAATAATATTAGGTTAGATTTTAGTTTGAACACCCATAGGCCATGGAGGCAGCCAAATAGAAGAAATCATGTTCCTTCACAAATGACCCATTCCCTCGTATGGCACACTTTTGCAATGCTAGTTAGAGAAAAATTTGAGAGAGTGAGCTCTTCAAAGCAAACCTTATGAATTCATGGATGTTGGCGAGACTTGCTGCTTGAATGATCTCAGCTTCTATTGCATTTTCTTTCCCATAAGCAATATTTTCCTTTAATGTTTCTGCAAATAAGGTAGGCTCCTGGCTGACCCATGCAATACACGACCTCAATGCTCTTAGATCGTAGCAATTGATATCTATCCCATCCACTTCAACAGACCCTTTACAAGGGTCATAAAAATGTTGCATCAACCCAATAATAGTTGACTTTCCTGACCTACTCGTTCCAACCAGTGCAACAATTTCTCCAGCATCAATCTTTAAGCTTAGACAATTAAGGGCCATTTTTGTTGGTCTGCTGCTCAGATAAAAGAAATCCACCTCTTTTATCTATCTTTATTGAACTTTTCACATCCTGTTTTAATATCCCCATCTTACTCTTTCTTTTTAAGATCATAAATAATGATTTTAAAGCATTTTTTCCCAATGACAAGTCCCCTGTCATACTCCCGGTTTCTGCAATTATCATCCCTGCTGATACCACAATGTAGAATGTTTGGAAGAGGTGTTTGTATGTAATACCCCCTGGCAGAGAAGTTTTCCACCATACCAGTACAAGATGGCGATGTTGATATTAGTTAAGAAGGGCCGAGCAAATAAAGCTATCCCTGAGTACCAATGCTGCTTGTTGCTCTCCGTTTTTGGGGTTTCGTGTGTGTCTTCAAATAGACTCATAACCTGTTTTGGGTAGTGATAAGTGGTAATAATTCTATGGTTACTAACAGCTTCACTTGCTATTTCACTACTTTTGTTGTGTGGGTTTGTTGTGATTAGGGAGTTTAGATAGAAACTGACAATGATAACTAGTTGGACAGTGATAGCAACTAGTGCTAGTCTCCAAGACAATATCATACTAAAGATAACTGCTGAAATCGATGCTGAGATTGTTTGAGCAAAGAATGCCAAACGATCCGCTACAAGATTCCTAACCATAGCCCCATTTGTTAAAATGCCATATGTCAGTGTGATTATTTAGCGTACTCACGGTTGCTATGTATGTATTTAAACCGGCGGGAACACTTGTTGAGCAACACCCCATACCTGTATGATAATTAAGTGAGTGAAATATGATTAATTAAGAACATGTAACGGACCTAACATTGCACTTATTATGTATTTTCTCGATTTAGTCATGCCCATTTTATCAAGTCCAGAGTAATGTGATCTACAGAAAATTCATATAATACCCATTTAAAATTTATGCAGACTAGGTGCACTGTTTGGCTATCTGATGTGGATAATACCCTTTGAGTCTTTACTGGTGCTTAGCGGCAACAATAATGCACATGACTTATACCACATTCTACTTAACTATAGGGGAGCACATGCTCTCATTTTAATCATCTAAAACTTTGTGAAACAAGCATTTTTTTCAATATTGATTTTCTGTTTTCAGGTTGCTTTTACTGTTGTTGAATTCAGGTTGCAAGGGTTGAGGGAGACTGAGTTTACATGTTCGGCAGGCCTTGCTAATAACAAAGTATTGTTATTTCCCTTTTTAATCTTCTCTACTTTTGAGCAACATAAAGATAAATACATAAATCACATGCTACTAATATTCGGGGAATCTTACAGATGTTGGCTAAATTAGCAGGCTGGACGAAAAGTGTCAGCAAGGAATGATCACTTTGTCGCGCTATAGTTACCAACCGGAGTTTAACTTACATACGCTTCGGCTGTGTTAGATTTATTCCTGCTATTATAATGATTAGTATTAGTTTTTAAAAGTCTGAGCATAGGAAGGGGGTTATAATGGTTATTGCGGCATCAAGAATCCAACTGAGATAATTAGCTAAGCAAATAACTTGATGCATTCAGCCCTTTACATTAAAGTAACACATTTCCCTTTATTTCCTTTAAAACATTGCAGAGTTATGTTGGGTAAGTGGTTGTAATAGATTATCAAGCCTATTTAACCTCTGCTGAAATTCCTTCAATGTGCCCAGATACCTGTAATCAGTTTTTGTACAATCATTCATCACCTTGGTCTATATCAGGTTAGCTATTTACTTGCATATACGAACACACATATAAAGTCAAAGATAAGGCACACTTTGACTTTAGATTGTCAAATTAAAGGTTCATTATTTATGTCTTATATTTTATCATTTGACGCGTATCTTTAACTTCATTTATTTGTTCTACGACCAAGTTACAGCTCTGTATATGCTTATGAACGGTTAACGCTGCACAATACACTGGAGACTAACAACTTAACATGTCAATTTAAGGTAACATTAATTCCAATTTCCCGCGTTGTAGTGTATATGTTATTTCGAAAAAGTACAAGTCTTTAACATTAATTCCAAACACCCTCTTATAAAACTTTGGTATTATTAATGAACTATTTGAATCTTAAAAAGATTAATTAAATGATGTGGGCAGAAGAGACTATTTTTACAATTTAATCACTTTATAAAATGTGTATACGATAACTTCACTTTTAATATTATGTGTAAAAAATTGGCGAATATGCAGGTAAGATGGATCAATATAGGCCTAATTTTAGTGATCCATCAATGGGTATAGTTTGAAAACTGCTTGGTTATAAACACCGTTGCAAGTGGATGGACAATAAACAGTTACAAAGTCATTTTTCGCTATATTTAGTGTCAGTAAGGAATGTTTGGGTAAGCTTATTTGAAGTGAATATTACCTTTTCATCTTTTTAAGAGATTGCTAGAACGTGCTTAAAAAACCTGATGGGCTTTGTGTGGTTGTTTCTAAACGATTCAAGGTTGTCTATGCTACAAGACAATAACTAAGAAAGTATTATTATAATTTAAAAGTAGTTTTCTGTGAAAATTTATGTTTAACATCGTCGTACTTTAATGCAGATTCAACAGAACACCAAGGATGTTGCTGCATTGGCTGGACTTAATGGAATTCATTAACGAAAAGAAAAGTAGGCGCCATTATGTGCAGGTGAATTCTTATACACAAAAGCCTAACCTATCAAACTACATACAGGTTTCGAAAGAGAACCATAGAAGTAGTCTTTAAGTTAATAACTTATCTCTATTTTATAGAGCTATATTGATGTCAATCTACTACATATAAAAAACAAATAGCGTTAATAATGGTGCATACACAAAGGTCAATGCAACAGTTAAAGCTACAAGTGCAATGCCAAACAGCAGTGATGAAGGAATGCAGGATAAAGATGTTGGATCATATACTTCTCCTCACTGCACTAGACATCAAACCTATTTGGAGAAGATGCAGTCTTTCTAATTAATGTATTCTTTATTAGTTAAACTTGTATACAGTTTAGTTTGTAGCAGTTAGATGTAGCTTATCAATGTAACAATAATAGCTTGATGTAACAGTAGTATAAGTACTTTGTAAACCTTCATTTTTCAGTTAATGAATCATTTTACAATTTCACTTTAATCCAAATTCTCTCACTTGCAATAGCTAAGGTTTTGTTTTAGTGTTGTACATGAAAACTACAAGCCTGCAAGGTTTTAATTAAAAATGTGTGAGTACAATAGTAGGAGACAAAGGTGATGAAATCTCATGGCATGTTTAGCTTTTCCACTTTCGAGATCTTTGATTGAATAAAAGAAGGGATATGCTGTTAAGGGTATAAAAAGAAGGGAGATCTCATGGTTAGCTTCTCTACTTTTGAGATCTTTTATTGAATATAAGAAGGGAAATGCAATTAAGGGTATACTTACCCTTCAGTCAATCTATGCTCAAAGTGATGATGAGAAACTTCAGTTTAAGTACGAATCTGGGTACACAAATATTTTGGTAAGATGTTAACATATGTTTCTGGTCAAATATTCAGCCATCAATGTAGCATGTTTCATATGGCAGTTATGTCTTATAATTGATAAGTAAAAGAAATTTTGTATTCAAGTATTCAGCCACAAGCCTTACAATACGGATTTTCTTGTCTAATGTTTTAGGGAAATGACTACACAAAGCAGCGTGATATATCCCAGCAGGTACAAACCTCTTTCTTTCATGCATTGTAATAAATGTTAGCTTTTCGTGTTAAATATATTTTGCATTCATGATAATAAATTAGGAAGTCATCTTGTTTTCAACTCCTCATGAACAGAATACGTACATCTACCAACCACCTTGTGTGGGATCTAATATGATATAAGTGTATTTTCAATAGTTTTATATTCCACGTATGTGCTAGTATTTTCTAGAAATAGTACAACCGTAAAACTACATTACTGTGGGGCTAAAAATAGAGCAATTCTTTTGCCATTTTTAGATACACAACCAAGTGAAAATTTAATCTTTGTCATTAAACAACTCTGTGATGATCCCAAAAACACGGTGTGTGTGTGTGTGTGTGTGTGTTATCTGTGGGTGTGGTAAAGAAAGTCTTGGCACGTGGTTTGACTTGTGTGAGAAACTTGCAGTTGCAGGTGAGCACAGATACTTTATTAGGGTTGTTCAGCAATAATTATTTGGATCCATCTTATCAAATATGTTGTTAGTGCTTGGGTTATGCCTTATTTACCAGTGACATTGTACATTATCCAAAAGTTCAGCATTTTAACCAAGTAATTTTGAATTCGATTCTTTATTTGAAAGATGCGTGGAAATGTCGTTGGGCTTAGATCATTGTGAAAAGGAACCACTTCACTAATTTGTGTGCAATTTAATGTTTACAGAGCTGAATTAGTTAGTTCAGGGCTGCTATTGATGGCTGTTATGGCTATACTATTTCCAGCATTACTTCATTTTACGCACACAGAGGTCCATTTTGGGAAGTCGGAGTTGCCCATTTCAAGAATCAGCAGCTGTATATGTTGGTGGCATATGCAAGTTAGCTCTTCTTTCAGCTTAAGAGTCATGCTAATTTTTATGATTCCATTGATGAGGCAAGTCTTCTATTCTTAAAAGTTGTGAGCTTTGATATTATACATTTCAAGGACTATATACTTTATGTTGGTGGTAAAGTTAATGCTTCGATAGTTGAGAGCAACTGACATTTCAGATTTACTTGTGAATGGGGTTGACTGGCTTGTGTTTCATTACAAACAGGTAATAAAAAAAGTATTTAAAAGAGGAATGGGTCAAAATCTGTTTAACAGGTCAAACTTTTTGAGGTGAACCCAACTCGGACGAGGCCCATTTCAACCCGTACTAAAAAGTGACTTGTTTCAACCCGTTAGTCATTTTGACTTGTCACTGACTCGAACGCATACTACATGCCTTTTAAAGTCATGATTCAAATTTTTTTATTGTTGTTTCACTAGTGACTAACCTTTGGTTACCGTTTGCTCCCAAACACCCTATTTAAGTGGTAAAGCTATTTTGAGTGCTTGGATGAAGCATTATATACTTATTTTAGAGTGAATAAACATCTCAAAATAAGTACTATGGAGAACTAAGTTTTAGAGCAGTGTAATATAAGCAATCTTAAAACACTACATAAGGGAGAAATGTAGCTATCGAAAAACTTAATATCTAAGTTTTTTCTTGTTGCATAATGCAATTGCTGTTTTATGTTTTGAATAACCTTTGTTTTACATTCTTACGGTTACTCGGAATTCTTTAATAAGGATTTTTTAAGTAAATTTTTGTTGCAGAACCAACACAGCTTAGAGTTAAGAAATCAGGAAAATGATGTATTTCAGAGACAAACTATTTACAGAAGGTAGTTTTATTGAGTCTACAAGTCATTGACAAAACAATGTATCATCGCTTTTTATTTTTTTGAGTTGTGTGTGTATTACAGTGAGCCCTGTTCTCGCGACTTGTATAAAGGGTAAAGTAGTTATATAATGCGACGAGTTTGTGACTACGATTTTGTTACTAAGCTAGCTACTTTGTGATTTTGCATATGCTCATTTCTATTGTAGTCTGCTGTTGAATTTGCATAGTAAGTAGTTACAAACTATTCTATGGGGGCAGACAAGGGGAAACAATGGATTTTAGTTTGCATTGTTGTGTTTGTATGTAGTTTACTTTGTTGTGTTTGTATGTAGTCACTTCTTGTTTTGATGTATCAGCAGGGTACTTGGAGTGCAAGAGTTTGATGCTATTAAAGTAGTCAGTATGAGGTTCCAGAATTTTTTTATATGTAACTTGTGTTTCAAACTTTCAATCATATGTAACTTGCATTTCTTTGTTATCTCCTATTCCTTAATTAACAAGAATTATGCACTTGATATTTCAACATTTTAATGCAAAGATTTTAGGACGCCATCTACTCGTTCACTTATAATCGGTTTTATTTTTTATTTTTTTTATTTTATTTTTTTTTTCACATGTGAATGACTTTCTTTCACCAGTAAATACATGTACATTTATACATGGCATATAATTTTTTCTTCACACGTAAATAATTTTTTTTACTAGTAAATACACGTACATTTATACACTTTTTTCTTCACGTGTGAATAAATTTTTTCACTAACAAATACACATACAATTTATACATGAGCATATATTTTTTTCTTCACGTGTAAATAAACTTTTTTCACTAGTAAATAAACGTACATTTTCACATGAGTATATACTTTTTTCATGTGATAATTTTCAATTTCATGTGAAAAAAAAATCACTTGTGAAAATTTAAAATTTTTGAAAAAGATTTTTCTGATTTTTTTTTTCAAATTTAAAATTTTATAATTTTTTTCTTCACATGTGAAAAAAATTCGTCATATGTGAATAATTTTAGATTTTTTTTTTAATTTTTTCACATGTGAAAAATTTCTTAATACTATATTATAATGAAAAAGAATTTCACAAATTTTCACATGTGATAATTTTTAATTTCATGTGAAAAAAAATTTTCACTTGTGAAACTTTAAAATTTTCGAAAAAGATTTTTTCTGAATTTTTTTTTCAAATTTAAAATTTTCGAATTTTTTTTTTCTTCACATGTTAAAACAAATTCGTCACTTGTGAAAAATTTCAGATTTTTTTTTTAAACTTTTTCACATGTAAAAATTTTCTTAATACTATATTATAATGCAAAAGAATTTCACAAATTTTCACATGTGATAATTTTCAATTTCATGTGAAAAAAAAATTCACTTGTGAAAATTAAAAATTTTCGAAAAAGATTTTTCTGATTTTTTTTCCCAAATTTAAAATTTTTGATTTTTTTTTTCTTCACATGGGAAAAAAAATCGTCACATGTGAATAATTTTAGATTTTTTTTTTATTTTTTCACATGTGAAAAATTTCTTAATACTATATCATAATGCAAAAGAATTTGACAAATTTTCACATGTAATACTTTTTAATTTCATGTGAAAAAAATTTCACTTGTGAAAATTTAAAATTTTCGAAAAAGATTTTGTCTGAAATTTTTTTTTCAAATTTAAAATTTTCGAATTTTTTTTTCTTCACATGTGAAAAAAAAATTCGTCACATGTGAAAAATTTTAGAAATTTTTTTTAAAACTTTTTCACATGTGAAAATTTTCTTAATACTATATTATATTGCAAATGAATTTCACAAATTTTCACATGTGATAATTTTCAATTTCATGTGAAAAAAAAAAAAAAAAAAAAAAAAAAAAAAAAAAAAAATCACTTGTGAAAATTTAAAATTTTCGAAAAAGATTTTTCAGATTTTTTTTTCCAAATTTAAAATTTTATAATTTTTTTTCTTCACATGTGAATAATTTTAGATTTTTTTTTTAATTTTTTTCACATGTGAAAATTTTCTTAATACTATATTATAATGCAAAAGAATTTCACAAATTTTCACATGTGATAATTTTCAATTTCATGTGAAAAAAAATTTCACTTGTGAAACTTTAAAATTTTCGAAAAAGATTTTTTCTGAATTTTTTTTTCAAATTTAAAATTTTCGATTTTTTTTCTTCACATGTGAAAAAAAAATTCGTCACATGTGAAAAATTTTGGAATTTTTTTTTAAACTTTTTCACATGTGAAAATTTTCTTAATACTATATTATAATGCAAAAGAATTTCACAATTTTTCACATGTGATAATTTTCAATTTCATGTGAAAAAAAAAATTCACTTGTGAAAATTTAAAATTTTCGAAAAAGATTTTTCTGATTTTTTTTCCCAAATTTAAAATTTTCGAATTTTTTTTCTTCACATGGGAAAAAAAATCGTCACATGTGAATAATTTTAGATTTTTTTTTTAATTTTTTCACATGTGAAAATTTTCTTAATACTATATTATAATGCAAAAGTATTTCACAAATTTTCACATGTGATAATTTTCAATTTCATGTGAAAAAAAAATTTCACTTGTGAAAATTTAAAATTTTCGAAAAAGATTTTTTCTGAATTTTTTTTTCAAATTTAAAATTTTTGAATTTTTTTTCTTCAAATGTGAAAAAAAAAATTCGTCACATGTGAAATATTTTAGAAATTTTTTTTAAAACTTTTTCACATGTGAAAATTTTCTTAATATTATATTATAATGCAAAAGAATTTCACAAATTTTCACATGTGATAATTTTCAATTTCATGTGAAAAAAAATTTTTCACTTGTGAAAATTTAAAATTTTCGAAAAAGATTTTTCTGAATTTTTTTTCCAAATTTAAAATTTTAGAATTTTTTTTTCATTACATGTGAATAAAATTTATTCATTGTTAAATACATAGACATTTATACATGAGCATATACTTTTTTCTTCGCGTGTGAATAAAATTTATTCATTGTTAAATACATAGACATTTATATATGAGCATATACATTTTCTTCGCGTGTGAATAAAATTTCTTAACTAGTAAATACACGTACATTTATACATGAGCATATGCTTTTTTCTTCGCGTGTGAATAAATTTTTACACTATTAAATACACGGACATTTATACATGAGCATATACTTTTTTCTTAGCGTGTGAATAAGTTTCTTCACTAGTAAATACACGTAAATTTATACACGTGCATATATTTTTTTCTTCCTGAGTGAATAAAATTTCTTCACCATATGACTTTTTCTTCGCGCGTGAATAAATTTTCTTCAATAGAAAATACACGTACATTTTTACATGAACATATTCTTTTTTCTTCGGGTGTGAGTAAAATTTCTTCACTATTAAGTACGCAGACATTTATACATGAGCATATACTTTTTTCTTCGCGTGTGAATAAACTTTTTTCACTAGTAAATACATGTACGCTTATACATGAGCATATACTTATTTCTTCACGTGTTAATACAATTTCTTCACTATTAGATACACGGACATTTATACATAAGCATATATTTTTTCTTCGCGTGTGAATAAACTTTCTTTACTACTAAATATATATACATTTGTACATGAGCATATACTTTTTCCCTCATGTGTGAATAAACTTTCTGAATACACGTACAATTATAAACTTTTTTCTTCGTGTGTAAATAAAATTTTATTCACTAGTAAATACAAGTACATTTATACATGATAGCACTACTAATTTTTTAAGGCAAAATAAAAGTTACACCAAGAACAATGACATTAATATGATTGTTCTAGTTTTCAACCGCTATACATAAGCTAAGTTTTTATTATTCTGATCAATGCCAAGCTCTTCCAATCCAGAAAGCACAAGCCAACTTTTTCAAATAACCTCTTCCATCAGCCACCTTAATCTCTCTACACTTCTTGTATCCATTATACCATGAGCTTTGTAATACATTTTAACACCATACTTGGCATATTGTAGACTGCAAACTGCAAGTTGGCAAACAAGGCTTAACATGTTACTTTCTAAACCTACAAAAAGCACAAATATATAATTAGCAACTGATCAATGCCTGATTTTTCTATCATCCCAAGGGAAAATGATCAATCTATATAGGTAACGCCAAAAATATTGAAATATGATTTCCGATAAAAGCAAGTGAGTTTATATCAAAGTGTTCCGTGACCAAAACATCATAGGACGTAGGACAAGTTCAAATGTTCAAGACTTATAGACCGACTAACTGAAACATCAACCTAACTTCTAACTATACATAATTTCTAACTCCTTAACTAACTGTGACACATGGCAGCACATACCTATGTCAAGTCTCAGCTTTAAGATGGTTGAGATAAGATCACACAGTCGATGACAACAGTGACACGAAAGACCTATATTACTAACAGGATCAGTAGCACCGCTAAAACCTTTTACAAGGAGGAAATTAGATTCTTGTATTCTGTATGCACGCCTTCTACGGGTCAGACAAATGTCATACTTAGCTAGTAAGGTAATCGATCAAATGAGAAACTGTATCAACGTGGTTCACAATTACAATATTAAATAACTTAAGATAACTTATTTAGTAAGGTGATCGATCAAATGAGAACTTCACCTTCTCAGTCAGAAAACCTGTCACTGGACTATACCTAGTCGTGTATTTTCTTTGGCTTTAACTACACCTTACCCGCCAACTCGCCAACCCGAGCAGGTCAACCCAAAATCATGCCACTCCAAAAACTTGCTTATATTTTACTTATACGGTTGACAATTCTTTACGCGGCATGAATCTCATACCAAAAATCCATAATCAAGATTGCCAACCCTAAAAGCTGTTTGTATTTTACGTGGGTTGACAATTCTTTACATGGCATGAATCTCACACCAAAATCAAGGTTGCCACCCCTAAAACCTGTTTATATATTAGGGTTGACAATTCTATGCACGACATGAATCTCACTCGAGAACAAACAGATTATGGTCATGTCTGCATAAGTCGCACTCGGATAGGAATGGGTCAAACCTCAAATGGTTCCAACATGAACATGGTCACAAATGAGATGCAAAATATATTTCTCATTTCAATAAAAACATAGTCAACATTTACATGATGCTAATAATCAAAAGAAAGGCAAAGCACTAAACCTCCCTTCAAAACTGCCCTACTTTCATCTAAGCTCAATTTTCCTATCTTTTTTCCTATTCATTTACATCATTACATTAAATCACATCCTCCTATATCCCCTCACACCCCGAAAACCATTTTTTTGCCAACATCGCTCCCACGTTTCAAAACCTCAAAACTTGCAATGTCGGCCAGCATATTTATATGCAACGCTTTCAGTTCACGGGTCGACCTGTTGGTCAAAAATTAAACCAACCAAATGGGTACGGGCGTGTGGACTATAGAGCTTCAAGGGTGATTGATGATTTGGTGAATACAGAAAGTACAAAAGGTGCTTCTTCACCGGGATGTATTGTGGTTGGTACTATTGTGTAGCCTCTTGGGTCCGGTTCTAACACCATCTCACAAGAGATTTCTCGAGAATTTACGTAATCTGTCCCACCAACGGATTCATGTAAATAGATATTGTAGGAAGCACGACGTCCACGTGTCTTGATTATCCTCATTCCAATGTAGAACATCATCGAGTCGTGACTAGATTGATAGTTTCTGAATCCAGCTGTTGTTCTCGAGAAACTCACCCCCTAAAAAAACATGTTTTGGAATTGGTCAGGCTACTTGTTAATGACTTGATGATAACTCAATAATATTCATTTAAACAAGTACATACCTGAGTTAAGGTAATGAACACGTGTATGGGACACGATGCATCTGAACCAGTAGTTCGTATTCTGAACTGCGGGTTTTGGTGCCACGTGTCATAATCCTGGCAACCACCAGCACTATAACCTCTCCATTGACCGTGGACCGAGTATCGCATCTCAGGAGGATACAAACGTATATAGACCGGAAATGAATCTGGAAATCTTGCCATGACATCCAAAATATACCATCCCTTGCCTGTTCAAAAAATGAATTGCATTAATATTAATACAAAAAATGGTTTTTATTGTACTTAGTTTTTCATGAATAATAAGCATACCCGAGGGACGTGATTTAAGTTTGTGCTTCATCCTATCTGTCCATTCAGGTGACGAATCAGACCACGGGCCATTCCATTCAACCTCGTTAGCCCATGGGTTTCGAATCTGAACGAGCTTATGCCCAACAACTTCCCGAACTTGTAGCAATGAGTAAGCATGCCCTTGAACGATCCCACTCGACGATATATGAACATCTGAACCAGACGGACTTCCGGCCCCTAACAAGAATCCTTCTTGTTTGAACCATAATAACTGAGACCATAATCTTCCACTAGCAAGATCAATCTGGGCCTGGGCACTTCTCATGTCAATCTCTTCACCCGCTCCTCCTGTGAGGTCAACAAGTGCATCTTGGACTAGTCCTCCTTCTAGTGCCTCATAGGACCCGTGCAGCTTGGCGTATGCTTTTTCTAATAATGAAACCCATAGCTCGTTCCCCTTTTTACTTGTGGCAAAAGCTGGTTTCCCCGGTGATTCGCACCGGACCCAATCATCAATAACAACAGGAACCCATTCTCCCTTCAGAGACAAAAGAATCATGAGTTACGACGCTATAATATGCTATAATAAATAAACCAGAACAAAGTGACAGTAAAGCCGGGATGCACACCAACGGAAGTAATGCAGCTAGAAAATCGGTCTTTTCAGGAACATCGTCATCCCTAGAGGTCACAACCTCCAGATACGACGCGCCACAAAGATTGGAAAACGCGCATTTAGGACTCCAAGTGCCCGCTCAATTACGTTTCAAAGTTTTGCATGAGCGTGATTGAATTTTTCTTTACTGCTCATTGCACATTTCGAAGATTGGAAAACGCGCTTTTAGTCCAAGTCATAACAGATTGCTCTTAAAAGTTAAAGATTAGACATGTCATAACAGATTGCTCTTAAAAGTTAAAAGATTAGACAAATCATAGCAGATTGCTAATAAAAAGTCCAAGTCATAATTTAGCCATTATATATCAACCTTGCACATTTAAATAACAGATTGCTAATAAAAAGATTAGACATGTCATAAAGATATCAAATGCTAACAATAAAAATCTATGGTATGGACCAACTTGACTAAACTATGTATATGCGACTACACAAAAACATGAGTTACAATTATTGCTATTAGTCATAACCCAAGTACCAATCTGGGAAGCAAACCTTTTTTGTGTTTTGTCATTTTCTAGTTTAAGAATTTATGCAATATGGTGTAGTTTAGAAGAACAATACTTCAAGTTTAAACCTGTTTGACCCATTCCCTTAAAGCTAAATTGTACCCATTTGAGATAAACACAGGCCAAATTCTCACTAATTAGTAAACGGGTAAAAGCTGCTGCCTCTACTTTTTTTTTCTTCCATTTCTCAGTTTCCTTGAAAGTTTGGTTCTGAAGTGACTACTTTTTTCTTTCTTGCATCTTTAGTCAATTCGAGAATGGGTGTTCAGGAGTGTTTGTAATGTTGGTATCCTCAAGATCACCAAAGGTTATTAAACAAAGAACCCATATCAGAATTATCAAAACCCAACCTCACATACTCAGACAACACAATCTTTTCATGGTCAAAAATCCAAACACCCTAGTCTATAAGAATGACCAACATCCCAACCAAAAAATGCCATACCTCAAAATTGATTCCGGTTTCCAGAATAAAACGTACCTCCTTAGGCCACAAGGGTGCTAGCTGTGGTTGACTCGCTGCAACAGTGAGAAAAATGTATTAGTACGCAATGTAGTAACTTGTCGAATTAAACTCCGAACAATAATGCATCAAATGAATTGTGACAAATCTTAAGTTAATTCCAGAAGACTATTGGCTTTGTTTTATTGTTTCACCAATTTTGTGTCAGTTTCATAATGTATAGCACGTATCAACTCAAGTCAGAATACCAATGCTTGCATATAACCAGATACTTCAAGTGCTTTTTTAACTTGGTTAATATCTTAATACCACATTACACAAACATGCTTGTTACTGTCAATGGCTCAAGAACCATTTGGATGTACTGCTCCAGAATACAAATTAGAAGTATTGTGTACTGCTCCAGAATACACCTATTTGGATGTACTGGTCTCATAACATATGTTATTACACATAGAAGTATGAGTTGGAGTACTGCTCGAACACAATTCTGATTCAGAATCTCGGGTTCGCCAGAATGCAAGTCGCCATAAATAAACAGAAATTATCAAACAACAAATGTCAAAGCAAATGAAGCATGAGCTAAACATATACAAACATGCACTGTTGGTGTCATGGAACGTCTGCCCCTTACATTTTAATACTCGCATCTGAATACTTAAGAAATTACATGTAAGATGACCACTAAATGATGACATAAACTTCACCAACCCTGGTTGTGTTGGCCACAAATACCACATCAAAGAACCCGACTCGACCACATAAATAATCAATACAGCATGCCTCAATAGGCCAGAACAGTCACTGTTGTAACTACATGGTCCTTAAACTGTCCTTGCAACTACATGGTCCTTACACCTCACGATGGTTTTCCTTGTGACGACTTAACTTTATTGTCATACAATAACACTCATGGTGTCCGGCCTTTTGCCTGACTAAGCCACGGGTTTAAACCCACTGCCACACGGCCCAAACTGCTTAAAGACCGCCTCACTAGGGATGTTGACATGGCCACTTAAGGTTTGTTTAATTTGCACCCTGTGTGACTCAACACAAGTGAGCCTAAAATGAAGACCGTTGTCGACGTCTTGCTTATGTGATAGCGTACACATTTTCAGTTTATAAAACCAGAAATGGAAAACTAAAACAAAAAACATAGATTTATAAATTTGGTTAGTTTGACTTTGTTCAAGTTCTTGAGTTTTCGTTTAATTAGGAACTAAAAACCAACTGATTTACTTAATTTTATCGATTTACACTGAACAGCCATGTGAACACTAGTAGTTTCACCTTCACAGACTTAAGTAACCTAAGTAGTAAAAGGGTAGCATATATCCAAACTGAAATGAGGTGTTAGGATTGATTGCTAAAACACATTATCATCACACATTCACATTCACATTGCATACTAATTCTGTGCAATGCGTTTGTACATAATTTAGCCTGTGGGCTGCTGGCCTACTAACATAAACATTGTTAGTATATATATCTAATCCCTAAACAATATTATAACAAGTTATTCTAAGAATATAAAGAATTAAAGATCATAAATGTGGACGGGGCTACATCTATAAATTATTGGTGTTTAGTTATGACAAGGTGTAAACGCAAGTTATACTAGACTTAGCTTGGCCTAGGCAGTTAATGTCTTAAATCGATCAAATTTTGATGAACTCTTTTAGCTAAAGCTAGAGTTTGTATTATACAAGAGCGGGATCTTATGAGAGCTGAAATCGTCACTGAATATTTTATTTTTATATTATATGTTTAGCAAATTAGGAGTTTTTATTTTTATATTATATGTTTAGCAAATTAGCTGAAGCTTATAAATAATGTAAAATAAATATACAAATTAAAGATACGGGTACTTAATTAGTTGCACCGAAAGGTCAAGCTTCTTTTGGAAGCTCCTCCCATGTAGCTTTTGTTTTAAGAGCTTATGGTTATTAAAAGCTGCTATAAACTAGTTTGATTTTGAAAACTCAAGTTCGATCGTAAGCTTTCACAAGCTCTCTACACCAAACACACATGCCGGTAGGTATTACATATTAAACAAAAACACCGAAAGAACTAATAATCAATCAAACGAATTAGACTAAAGAAACTCTAAATTATGAAACATCGACGATAACTCTGACCTAAATCATTTGTTTTAACTAACACTCACTAAAAAAAGTATTATTGGAAGTTACATAAACAAATAGCTACTAGTTATACTAATTTTAAGGATAAGATGGGAGAACTGCCCAATTAGAGTAAGATGGAGTAGCCATTGACGAGGATGGATCATAGTTTAGCGAGTAGTTATTGTGCACGGGGACCTTGGCGTTAGTCGTGGCAGGGCCAGCCTGATGTTGACCGAGTGTGAACTGGTGATGGTGGTTGCTATTGGTTTGGACAGTGGCAACTGATGTGCTCTCAACAGTCTCCTCACCCGACATGTAAGTGTACCCTGTGCTCGAGCCTGCCCCTTGTCTCTTCGCCGTATCATCCTATCTCAGATTCTTAACAATGTAGCCACAGGTTTATTTCAACTTACTGTGAACCTCTTCACTATATTATTTTATTTGCAGGATGAGTCCAAAGATTATATCAAAAGACAACAACTACGAGAGCTAGCTATGCTAAATTCAAATTTCAGAAAAGAGAGTCACGGCCTATTAGACAGTATTAGACATGTTTTATATATTAGAGGGTATTAGTGTGTAATTATCTAGTCTTGTAATCTCTATTTATAGCATTGTAATCTCTGTTCATAATATACAATACACAATATCTCTTCACTGATTATCTTGGTATCAAAGCCAGCACCGCCCAAACCCTAATTTTTTTTTTTTTTTTTTTTTCCTGCCGTCATCTTCCTCAAATCGCTGCACAATCAGCACCGCCCAAACCTGCAACCTTCGCTGCACATTCAGCGCCTACAACCCTATCCGTTCTCTCAATGGCACTCCTTCAACCCTTCACCACAGCCGAAAAACAAAGCCATAACTCCCACAAATTTGGTTTTACCCTTTCCACATCCAACTATGGTCATTGGAAAACCATGCTACACTCGTTTCTTGTCACAAACAAACTCTATGATTATGTTGATGGTACCATTCCTTGCCCTGAATCTGTTCTCACTGTCCCAGCAGTCGATAAAGATCAACCCTCAACCACCCAACCCAACCCTAACCATGCCACGTGGGTCTCTAATGATGCCCATGTTCGCATGTTGCTTTTATCCACTATTTCTGAAGCCGCCTTCCAACATGTTCAAGGCGACACATCCAGAGAGCTATGGCTTGCTCTTGAACGAGCCTTTGCCCCTCATACCATCTCTCGCGAATACACTTTAAAATCCCAACTGCTACGGATCCGTATGGAACCTGATGAAACCAGCTCAGCCTACCTTATTCGTGCTCGTCAATATGCTGATGCTCTCGCCAACATAGGTGAACCTCTCAAGGAGAAAGATCTTGTTATGCTTGTTGTTACGGGTCTTCGTGACGAGTATGATGGTTTTAAGTCACAAATCGTGGGACGACAGTTTCCCACCGCGTTTACTGATTTGCATGCCCTTCTCGCGGACCATGAATACATGATCAAAAAGCCACAAGCCGCCGCCACCCAGGCCTTTGCAGCCACGGTTCCTTCAGCCAACACAACAGCCGCCGCACCCTCTTTACCTCCTGACACAGTTACCGCTCTTCAGCAGCTCATGTCACAGCTTGGTCTTCAGGTTCCACAGCCTTCCTCGCAGTTTACACAGCCGCATCCTCAAGCTAATTATGCCTCTCGTGGTCGTGGGCGTAGTTCTTACAGTCGTGGTCGTGGTGGCCGCAATAATCCTCGCAATAACAACTACAACAATTCAAATGGCGGTAATAGAAGTCAATTTTCTTGGGCATCTAATCAAAATACAGTTTTTGGTACTTGTAACAGGTGTGGAATTGGACATATTCCTTCTCATTGTCCCAACAGGGACCCCAACACCATGAGAACTCCAACAACATCTGCACACTTTGCTGATTATCGTTCACAGGCAACAACCAGTTGGCTTCCAGACACCGGTTGCAATGGACACTCTGCCATAGATCAACAAAGCCTTGATCACTCAGAGCCGTATTATGGTAAGGATTCTCTTTATGTTGGCAATGGTGAAAGTCTCCCTATATTACATATTGGCTCCACAAAAATTTATTCCCCGCACAAAACCTTTACCCTTTCAAACATACTTCATGTCCCACAACTAAAACGCAATCTACTTTCTGTTCAAAAATTTTGTTCTGAAAATAATGTGTTCTTTGAATTTCACTCAACTTTTTTTGCTGTGAAGGACACGTTTACGCGGAAAACCCTCCTCACAGGTCCAAGTGAGAATGGGCTCTACTCCCTCCGCCTTCCGCTTTCTCGTTCAATTCACAAAGTTGCTTTCTCTGCTGTTCGGTCCTCCGCTGACACATGGCATCGAAGACTTGGACATCCTCATCCAGATCTTTTGAAGTCTATGTTATTTACTTTTTCCCTTCCTGTTAGCAATAAAAGTTTGAGTCCCTCTTGTAACTCCTGTCACATGGGGAAATCCTCAAAACAACATTTATTACCTTCAACTTTTTCCAGTACACATGTTTTAGACTTAATCTTTTGTGATGTTTGGGGCCCTGCACCAGTTAAATCTTTTAATGGTGATTCGTATTTTTTGTTATGTGTTGATCATTTTACTAGATATATGTGGATTTTTCCGCTTAAACATAAATCTGATGTATGTGCTACCTTTAAAACCTTTCATGCAATGGTTGAACGCCAATTTAACACTAAACTTAAATCAATCCAAACAGACTGGGGAGGGGAATTTCGACCTCTCTCTCCCTTTCTATCTTCTCTGGGCATTATTCATCGTCTCTCATGTCCACATACCAGTGAACAAAACGGGTTTGTTGAGAGACGCCACCGACATGTGGTGGACACGGGACTTACTCTCCTTGCTCAGTCGGGTGTCCCAAAACATTTTTGGAACTTTGCTTTTGACACGGCTGTTTATCTAATTAATCGCATGCCATCTCGGGTGGCTTCCAAAATCTCACCTTTTGAACACCTATTTAAACATAAACCTGATTATTCCTTCTTAAAGGTTTTCGGTTGCCAGTGTTACCCTCACCTTCGTCCTTACAATCCTCACAAAATGGATTTTCGTTCCCAACCGTGCCTCTTTCTTGGCTATAGTCCTGCTCATCATGGCTATCGTTGTTTTGATCTCAAAACAAAAAGACTGTATATTGCACGCCATGTTCGCTTCCATGAGCAATTTTTCCCGTTTCTTCACCAATCTACTGCTACCTCCACAAACACACAACCAGACCCCTATGTTTCCTCATTTCCTATTTCATGCATTTCTCAACCTTCGGACCATCATTCCCAAACTGAACCCATTACATCACCATACCACGACACCACCGAACACCCCTTAAGTACTCCAAATCAGCCCTTTAACACGCCCTACTTACAACCGGTTCCACCCAATCCTACAGGCCAGCCTAATCAACCTTTGTCTGTCCTAAACCCACCAGCACACGACCCACATACCTCACCCGCCCATAACCCAAACCCGCCTGACCCATCAGCCCAAACAATTCCTGTACCACAATCCACCTCGGCCCAACCACCACCATCCACCTCGACCCAACTACCACAACCCATACCCACAGCTACACCCACCTCTATTCCAGCCGTAACCTCCACTAGACCAGCCCATCTTCGCCAAAATCCTCCTAAAACCAAACGTTATGATCCCTCAGCTTTTCACACCACCACCGGACCACATGAACCTACTACTTTCACTGTTGCTAACAAGGATCCTCAGTGGCAACAAGCCATGTCTGAGGAATACAAGGCTTTAATGAAAAATGGCACGTGGACTTTGGTTCCACCTGTCTCTAATGCTAATGTGGTTGATTGTAAATGGGTTTACAAACTTAAAAGGGATCAACATGGGGCCATCAAACGATACAAGGCTCGTCTAGTCGCCAAAGGATTTAATCAACAAGCTGGCGTTGACTATCATGAAACATTCAGTCCCGTTGTCAAACCCACTACTATTCGGGTTGTTCTCTCTCTTGCTGTTGCTCGCGGGTGGTCTCTTCGTCAGTTAGATGTACAAAATGCATTCTTACATGGTGATCTAAAGGAAACTGTTTATCTGAGACAACCACCAGGTTTTGTGGACCCTGCTCGACCAGATCATGTTTGTTTATTACACAAGTCCCTTTACGGCCTGAAACAGGCGCCAAGAGCATGATTTCAACGTTTATCCAAAGCTCTTTGTCTTTTGGGGTTCAGAGGGTCAACAACAGATCCCTCTCTTTTTATTTACTCGTCTGCAGGTACATTTCTCTACATGCTCGTGTACGTTGATGATATTATTTTAACGGGTAACAATCCTACAGCAGTTGACCATGTGGTTAACAACCTGAGCTCCACCTTTGCTCTTCAAGACATGGGTCATCTTTCCTATTTTTTGGGTATTGAAGTTAAATCCTCAGGTCAGGATCTTGTCCTTTCTCAGAAAAAGTACATTCTGGAGCTTTTACAAAAGGCTGGCCTTTCGCAGTCCAAACCCGTCTCCTCTCCATGCTCTACAAAGGCCCCTTTGACACTTGGTGACAGTCCAAGTTTTGACAACCCCGTACGGTACAGACAAGTTGTTGGGGCTCTCCAGTATCTCACTTTAACTTGTCCGGACATTGCCTTTGCTGTGAACAAAGTTTGTCAATTTATGCATTCACCTACAGAAAACCACTGGACTGCTGTAAAGCGTATTCTACGCTATCTCCGAGGTACTTTGAATCATGGCCTTCTTTTCAAACGAGCCTCTGGCTCTACTTTGCATGCTTATACAGATGCGGATTGGGCTGGTTGCCCAGATGATCGTCGATCCACGGGGGGATTTGCTATCTATTTAGGTTCCAATCTTATATCTTGGTCAGCTCGGAAACAACGGACTGTCTCTCGATCATCTACTGAATCTGAATATAAAGCCTTAGCTGACACGGTTGCGGAGCTTACTTGGCTTGAGTCTCTATTGCGTGAACTTCGGGTACCCGTGAAATCTGCTCCGATACTGTGGTGCGACAATTTGGGAGCTACATATTTGTCTGCAAATCCAATTTTCCATGCACGTATGAAACATGTTGAGGTTGATTTTCACTTTGTGCGAGAAAAGGTTGCTCAAGGACGCCTTTCAGTTCAATTTATTTCTACACATGATCAGATTGCTGATGTTTTTACGAAGCCGTTATCTACTGACAGATTTGTGACATTACGGGACAAGCTACAGCTTGTTTCCCACACTTAGCTTGAGGGGGGATATTAGACAGTATTAGACATGTTTTATATATTAGAGGGTATTAGTGTGTAATTATCTAGTCTTGTAATCTCTATTTATAGCATTGTAATCTCTGTTCATAATATACAATACACAATATCTCTTCACTGATTATCTCGGCCCAAGTGGTAGTGTGTCACCATTCAACACAAGTGGCATGAAACGTCCAAAAACTGGACGTGAACAAAAATATGAATCCAGGGATTTAAACCAAAGTTTCCTAATACTACTTAGCCACATGTTTTACTTAGCAAACATTTGACTCTTTATATAAAGCCTGACTTGACCCCTACCAGAAATTACCCACTTTGACCCATTACCCAACCTGCTAATTTTGTCACCCCCTCTAGCTAGCATCTGTTTTAAGTCAATGAAAGCAACAATGTCTGTACACACATCAAGGTTCCTCAGCTAGAAAGTAAGATGGAAATAGACTTACAGATGTTCCTCTAACAACGGTGGAAACATAGTTAAGGACAGATTCCATACTTGTCCAATATTGGTGCAAGCCTTGAAAGTCCAAAACCAGATAAAATCTCTTCTGGAGGCAATTTTCCGCTCTCTGACTCTTCAACAGTAGAAAAAGGATTTAGTACTTAAATTCTCATTCTCCGCCTCCTCTACGTCTTCTCCTATGCCATCAACTACTTGTTCGGTCTGAGTTTGTTTAAGAGTAATTTTAATCTGAAACCAGAAGGATATAACAAGTAAAAAAACCACAAGAAAACAATTTGTCTTGTGATTATCTTCTATTTGAAATGAGAAAATCAAAACCTGTAACACAGGGTTCTTCTTTTTTATTAATGGGATTTCCTTAGGAACTAAGGTTGCAGGTTTCAATCCAACAGCCTCGTGAGCGACATCCTTGTCAATAGCAGGACCCACAATAGGTTCTCTTCTTATATGCTTGCACTTAGTTCCACCTGGTCCACGAGCACGAACATATTCCTAAAAGTATCAAAGTGTTTGGTAAACTTAGTATTTCATGATTACCACTATTCCTATAGACTTACACATACAGACCCTTATTACAATCACATGTACACCTACACATGTTAAAGTTACACATCATCTTACATGCATAAACCTTAGAAACCGTAATCATTCCCTACCACATCAGCTATCCAACTTGCACACAAAGGCACCCTACAACCATAAAATTCGACATCTACAGATAGCACAAATGTTGGTAATACCACAACAATCAACACAGTTACCTCTACTAGAACCAAAAATGCTTCCCATGCCCACTAAGATCGGATTATTCGAGTTATCGAAATACTAAAACTCACAAAAAAGATCATATATATTGCTCAATCAATTTTTCATTATTCAACTAACAATACACATTACGCGCACTAACAGGTAAAGCGTGATTAATCTTACAGATTATAGTTTTCGAAGATACTATTACTAAACTTTTCACGCGCGAAGAAAAATATCTCCTATATTTTCACGCACGAAGATCCTATAACTAAACTTTTCACGAGCGAAGAAAAAATATCTCCTATATCTTCACATGTGAAGAAAAATATTCCCTATATTGTCACGCGCGAAGATGCTATTACTAAACTTTTCACGTGCGAAGAAAAATATCTCCTATATTTTCACGCGTGAAGATACTCTTAATAAATTTAATCACTGCTATTTCTACTTTACGCAAATCAATTAAGTCACCTATAACAATCAAGACCTAATTCGTAATCTATATATTCACATGTGACAAATTTACAATTAAAACAATGATAATAACTTCAAATGCACAATAATTTACAATTCAACAATTAAATTTTATCAATAAATAAATAAATAAATAAATAACAGTTACTTGAATTTATGAGTAATCTGATTTGAAAAGATTGTCTTCTTCACCTATCTCAGCTTCAGTTCTACTGCTTAAGCTGTTAATTGATGTTGACGATGGCGGTTATGGCGGTTGTTTGATGGTGGTGATGGCGGTGGTTTGAACGGTGGTTACGGCGGTGGTTCGAACGATGGTTATGGCGGCAGTTGGATTTGGGAGAGAATGTACACTGTTTCACCTCCAATTGTGAGGAATGTAGGTGTTTTTATATATATATGAGGAGTGGAGATTGTAATTCCAAAAATACCCTTGTTTAGCATATAGTTAGTGCAAATTGTAATTTAATTTTAGCCATTAGATTAAAAAAAAGGAGGGATTAAATGGATGGCTAGAATCTCTTCTCGTGTTTTCACAAAAATTAGATTTCTCACATGAATGGCCCCATATATATATATACACACATACATATAGGTATGTGTTAAAATAAAAAGGGCCTTATAATAAAAAGTGTAGGAAGGATTGTGAGGGCGACATGTGTTTACCCCTATGCCACATCATATGACACATGTCACCACCCCCACTCCCCACATATATGATGCATAAAACTTATGATAATTCAGTTTCTTTATAACCATGATGCAGTAACTTTATAACCATGATGTAGTAACATTAAAACAATGAATGCAGTAACCGTGACGCAGTAAAATCATAATTGTGATGCAGTAAACGTGATGCAGTAACTTTATAACCGTGATGCAGTAACTTTATAACTGTGATGCACTAAAAAATTTTGGCGGGAAAAAAAAATTTTAAATTTTTTTTGCCCAAAAATTTTTTTTTTGATTGGCGGGAAAATTTTTTTTTTCGGCGAGGGGGGGTGGGTGGGGGTGACACATGTCACTCCCACAATCCTTCCTACACTTTTTATTATAAGACCCTTTTTAGAATAACCCACCCTATATATATATATATATATATATATATATATATATATATATATATATATATATATATATATATATATATATATATATATATATATATATATATATATATATATAGTGTGAGGTTCTTTTCAGAACCAAATGAATTGCGAGAACTGCGAGAACCAACTTTATACACCTAGTATTACATGATGTACAATATTTCAATGCAAAATGGCATTTTTGAAAATATATGTAATTTAATTTGGATAAAAAAATTAAATCAGGGGTAAAGTAGGAATTTAAAATCTTCCTTAAAATTAGCACCCCATCCCCAAAATCGTTACCCCCATTTTATTCTTTTCAAGATCTGCAATTTTCCATTTCTCCACTAAAAACCGCCGACATCTCCCCTCTAAACCTAAACCTAATTAAAAAATTACTTGGTATGTATGTACAGCCACCACGATCCTCTCCTTGGTTTGATTCGATTTTTGTGTTTATGATGCTTGGAGGAGTGAAAGATTAACCGATCAGTACCATTATTGGCAAGATCTGGTGCGTCTTCTTTTTCATCATGCTACTCCTTTATATATTTTCAATTAGTAATAAAACTTTTGTTGCTCTCGTTTTTCAAAAACAAATTAGCTGTATTTGTTTTTTTCTAATTGGTTTTTTAATATAAAACAGCGATCACAATCTATGTAATTACTTTTCACTTCCTATATCAATTATTAGGATTTAATATACAATGGGATTATTAAATGATATATAAGATAATCATGATATGAATTGCGGAGGCTTTCTTGTGATATAAGGCTTTTGAATTCTTTTTTATCTTGTTTCGAAGATTTCCATTCTTAAAGTTCATATAACAGTATGTTGTAGATGGAAGTTTTAGGTTTATGTCATTCTTTTTTATTTAACACTAAATAAATGAAATATTTGATAAACCAATGTTGTTGTTGTTGTTGTTGTTGTTGTTTATTTATTTTTTTATTTTTTTAAAATAATTTTAACCATCTAAAGTGTGTAGATTTGATTATGTTTGAAAATATTGGTTGATTGTTTAAGATTGTGACGCCATTGAACATGCCACAGGACCGGAGATATACATGTACACACTTCAAGAAAAGACGATAAATACATGTGCATAACTTAAAACGATGTACATATACAATCTTGGATCTAATAGAGAAGTCTTTGCACATATGCACAATGATAAATACAAATGCCTCCAAGATCACTTGTGCCGAATACACAAGTGCACATGTATATCCTCGAACTTGTGCATCCAGCGAAGATTATGATGATGGATACACATGTGCATGCTTGAAAATTCGTCGATGAAAAAAGGTGTGTGCACATGTACTTTAGTCATTAAATTAAATATGTTGTTGTTTTTGATATTTTGTATTTTGGTTATAATTTATATGTCAATAGATCTTGTGGTGTATATGCTCAATCTGTATGTTTGTTGTGTTTTATGATTGATATAATATCAACCGAAGGGATGCGCCTACATCCGTTTTAAGGTTGATATAAAATCATTTGAAAGGGTGTGCACATATGTTATAAGACTGATATAAAACTAATGAAGAAGTGTGCATATATGTTTTATAGTTGACATAAAATCATGAGAAGCTTTTTAGTTTAGTTTGAAGAATTATTTTCTTATTTTATTTTTATTGTTTCAGGTGGCTATAGTTTAATCAAGGTGGTTGTTTTGTTTGACTTTAAAAGAATAGCTGATGATGAAGTAAATGAAGACGCAAGCTTAATTAAGAAGATGAACACATGTGTATAGAAATCACGTGTGCACGAATGCAACGATAAATACATGTACACACATGTGAACTAGATGTTAGAAAATATATAACACAAATGTGCATGATTGCGTTAATTATTATTAGTGCACACATGTATATATTGTACTTCCGTTTTCTTTTAGACGTTTGTATAATGTTTATGTTCTTGATTTTAAGTTTTAAATATTACAGTAATAAATTATACACTAAAACATATGTACACTACGTTAATTTAGATAAACACATACGCACCTCACTTTTAGAAAACATAAATATTGAAAAAAAAACCAAAAAAAACAACTCTGAAAAAAAAACACATGTGCACCATACATTCTGAAATCATGCATGTTGAAAAAAAACTACGTAGTATTTCACACACAAACAAAAAAAAAATCCTGAAAATTAGGAACTGCTAAAACGCTTTTTTATTAAAAAAATCAAAAAGAAAATAAAATATGTAATTTTACTATTGTACCCTTTTGAATTAAATATTAAAAGTAAATCATCAAAAAAATCTGATTGGTTAATGTTGGTTCTCGCAATTTATTTGGTTCTGAAAATAACCTCACCCTATATATATATATATATATATATATATATATATATATATATATATATATATATAACTTGAGATAATTAGTTGCCATTTAAAAAATAAAAAAATTATAAAGAAAGAAAATTTGGGAAGTCCTTTACCATATAAAGGTGCAAACAATATTTAGTAATAGTTGGTAGAAAATTATATTTGTCTTAATCGATATTTTGTAAAACCAAAATTGCAACAATATTCTTGCAAGTACATTGATGACATGGCGGCTCTAAAATCACCGATTGGTGGATGAAGATTTTTTCGCCACATGGAACCCTAATTTTGCTGCTTAGTTGGCAGAATCGACCCATAAGTCGATGCCTGCATATTCAGTTTCCTATTTTAAAGAGTTGTATTGTAACACAATCTCTACCATATATAGTTTATCACAAACTCTAACGTGATCATATAAATACTCCCCAAGATCTGTATCTATCCACATTCAAACTAGGGCAATAAAAACCGACGACTTAGTCGAACAAAACAACACAACATGCGTAGTAGCAATGGCTACAAAATCTAAAAAAACTCTGATGTCTAAAGGTCAGACACATAACAATGATTTTCGTTTTAATGTATCCATGTTATGTGTTTTGTTACATGCATATAATTCGATCACATGCATATGATTTTAGTATTATGCAATGTTGATTTATATTGATTTTTGTATTCATGGTATGCACTATCTATTTATATTGATATTAAGTTGTTACATGATTTTTTGTATTGTATATGTTGTGTTACATGCATATTACTCAATTTTGTATTGATTACGTTTTCGTTGAAAAGTTTTTAGATGATTTTTTTATGTTGTTTGTGTTGTGTAATAACATATTTTTACATGATTTTTATGTTGTATAATAACAGCCAAAACTGTTAACCAAGTTTTTACTCCATGATGTGATGTTGATCCTATGTTGGATGACATAAAAATTCAAGTAAGATGCATTAGTATATGGCATTCACATGCTCCTAATATGTCTCATGCTCCATGGAGCTTGGATTTTGTAGTTCAGGATGAACAGGTACGATTATGATTATGATATTAAGATTTAAATGTAGAGAAAGCAGCAAGTATAAAACTTTTTTTTGGCTTTAATGCACGTTTATAGTGTTATGCACTGTGAAACCATGTTGGATCAGAAAGCATTCGTGCATTTTCTCCGAACCTACTCATTATCGAAAGAGCATGTATTTCTGAAGTGAAGTGGCCATTTCATCCATGATGCAATAAACGTTTGTTCGTATGCTGCTGGCTGTGTTTCTTAGATCGTCAAGTAATTGTTGAAATGTCCTTACAACATATTTCTAAGAAATAGGTTGCAGGGGTATAAAACAACATCATATTTCTTAAACACAAATCGGAGTGAAAGCATACCTAAATTAGTTTCCGCGAACTAATAGTGCATAAAATCATTCTTTGGTGATTTTTTTACCCCTCCCTCCCTGGAATCGATTTTCACTTAATCCAATCTGAATCATGTGGTTTTTGCTATGATTTGTAAGTTTAATTGAATTAACATTCGTGTTATTCATTAATCTTTTCATCTTTGCTGCTTAAATCAGATTGTTCATTGGTTTTTAGTGTTATTGTTTTTTAGGGTTTTCTTTAATCGCTTTTCTTTTTTAACCGACTTAGGGTTCTTGTGATCGCATCTGGGTTGTAAGTCGGTTTTAATCCATATATAATCTTCCTTTAATCATTCTTTCAACTATTGTGTCGATTATTATGGATAAGGGTTAGATTTCTGGGCGAATTGGTTTTAAAACCCTAACTTTTAGTTAGGGTTTTTTCATTCTTTGGTCGTGCATGCTGCTGAGTGTTAATCGTATATTGCTTTGTTTGTGGGTTTGAGAGAGATGGAAAAGTTGGGGAAAGTTGATTTTGCTAAGGTTGGTGTTGATGGGGAGCAATTGAAGGCTGGATTGAAGGGTTCCTCTTCGAGTGTTGCTGGTTCCCAATTGCTTATTGCTCCGCTGTATACCAGTGCTCTTAATGAGCCTATTTTACAAGATTTTGATACTAATTTGCCGGAGGGTGATGGTATAAGTGTTGCTCCTACTGCTGGTAAGGTTAGGTTATCCACTACTAACACTTCTAAGGATCATGTGGTTACTATGGACTCGTCCCCTACTGGTCCTAATATTCAAGAGTCTATCAAGAGTAAACACGATGTTATTGAAGGGGTGTTTGGTGTTTCGATTAAATCAGCGACTGATCTTGACTTATTACTTAAGGGTATTGAAGCGGGTAAATATCCGATATGGCCTAATATAGATAGTGAAATGCGTTCACAAGTGTATGACGCTATGTGTGGTCTAATGGAGGTCCATGTACCTAGCAAGATGGCTAATGCAACAAACTCTGATGTGAGTGGCAAAGATACTGCAAAGATACTACACCTAATGTTAACGTGGAGTTTCAGGGTACAATGGATACTCACTCGCCTTCTAATGGTTCTCAACAGCCTATTGTGGAACAATTAGCTAATGCGCATATGAATTTTGATGATGCTATGAATAAAATTCAAAGTGAGATTGTTGCTAATAAAGTTAATTATACAAGTGCTCCTCCTTCGAGTGCAACCTCTGGTCCTAATGTGAATTTGAATATGAGTGCAACTACTGGTATCAAGGCTCACAAGGTTGATACTACTAATGGTACTGGAGTGATATCGGTTTCTTATGCGGGTGCTACTTCTAATGAACCTCAGAAACATGTGTCTAATTTTTGGAGGTTGGAATGTAGCAAAAATAAGGAGGATGTTGACCTTTCAGTTCCAATGAAAGTAGTGGAAGAGGTGAACATGAGGTTTGAGAATACTCTTTACGGTTACTTCCTTGGTCAAAGCCTTACTTTTCCTGTTGTTGATTACTATGTTCGCAATG
Organism: Artemisia argyi; assembly: GCA_030686995.1. NCBI lineage: Eukaryota > Viridiplantae > Streptophyta > Magnoliopsida > Asterales > Asteraceae > Artemisia > Artemisia argyi. The sequence goes on along the minus strand of CM060676.1, from coordinate 6,229,611 downwards.
CATGGGCTAAGTTTGGTGTGCAAAAGGTAATGATGAACGCTAAGGGGTTCTTCTTCTTTAAGTTCAATTCGAAGAAAGGTGTTGATGATGTACTTGAAAACGGTCCTTGGTTGATCCGAAATGTTCCTATTATTCTTAAACCATGGACTTTGAACGCAAACCTACTTAAAGAGGATTTGGCTAACATCCCGGTGTGGGTTAAATTCCATGATGTTCCCCTTGCTATGTTTTCTGATGATGGCCTCAGTCTTCTTGCCACACTGATTGGCATGCCCAAAAGGTTAGATGCTTTTACAAGCCAAATGTGCAAGGAATCGTGGGGCCGTAGTAGTTTTGCCAGATGCATGATAGAAGTGATGTCGGATAAGGTGCTTCGGGACAGTCTCACTGTTGAGATACCATTACTTGATGGTTCGGGTTCGACTATTGAGAAGATACGGGTTGAATACGAATGGAAACCACCTCGTTGTGATAACTGTAAGATCTTTGGTCATACGTTGGTTGATTGTCTTAAAGTTGTTGCACCTCCAGTTCAGCCTACTAAGCCTGTTAATGATGGTTTCACGACTGTCAATAATAAAAAGAAGGGTAAGCAAGGTGGTTTTACTACTCAGGGTAAAGGAGGGTTTAATAAACCTGTTGTGGGTAAGCAGTTTCAGTATCAACCAAAAAAGAATCCTCCTAAACTTAAGAAGGTAGATGGCACTAAGAAGAAGGCCTCTGATGTACCGAGTATGAGTGGAACGAAGATTTCTACATCTAATCAGTTTGCTGCTCTTAATATGGATGATACGGATGCTTTTGGTATTCCGTCTAATCACAACAACAAGGATGTAGATGCTAGTCATACAAGGGAAGTTACTGCGGATGAGTCTACTAAGACAGGTAATACAATGGACGTTAATGTGGAAGAGTCTACTAAGATTGGTAATGCTTCACAAGCTTCTCTTGTTAGTGATTTTACTTCACAAGAACCGCTTGTGAGTGATTTACTGGGAACAAAGGAAGTTGGTTCTACTCCTATAGTTGAGAAAATTGGTAAGCTTGAAAAGCTACTTATTGATGGGAAAGCTACTCTTGTGGATGATGATGGTCATCCTATTCCGTCTACCTCTTTCACTAAGAGGGCTAACCCATTTTCAAAAGTGGGTGAGGTTGTGGTTTCTGATAGTGATGGTGATGAGGTGCTTAACACGTTTGACGAATCAGCAAATCTTTTTGGTGGTGGTCATGAGCGTGAAGATGAGTATGACTATGATGATTATTCGAAACAAATTTATGATCTTCCAGGGGAATTGGATGCTCATAATGCCATTTATGGTTTTAATCTCCAAGGTCGTAGGAAGTAGTTTATCTTTTTGTCAGAGTCTCTTAAATCACGTGGTTAATGGTTTGTTTTCTTGTTTCGAAAATAGGAAGTATCTTGTTATGTAAGCTTTTCGCCTATGTAACGGGCTGAGATATGTGATTCACCCATATCCGTTGTACTTAAACGTTTTTTGAAGTAATATATTTACTAGGTCTTTGACCTTTTACCCAAAAAAACTAATAGTACATAAAATTAATAGCATCTTAGTACCACGGTTCCTAATTCCATTCACAAAAAGGTAGATCGCACACACGATTAGGACCATCAGCATCAGGTATTCGTTATTGAACCTTCAACAAATCAAATAAATACCTAAAAAAAACTAAATATATTCTCAAACTCCACACTGCAAGCACATAAGTTCTAAAATCGCAAAACCAATAAAGGAAAAAAAATAAATAAATAAATAAATAAAAAAAAAAAAAAAAAAAAAAAAACCCACACACACAATATGGCGAAGGGCTTAAGAGCCTGTATCGGGACTGCTTTTCTTTTTTGGGTTTGGAATAAAACCAAACCCAATTAGACCATACTCATAGTGAAACATTCTTACATGTTTAACCGTATTAGCTTGTCGACGAAAACTAAAACATAAACAATGTCATTTAATGTGAATTAAGAAAGTGCCGAGCAACTTATCCTTAAAAAGAAAACGGGTTAACCCTGCGTTTGGTCTGGTTTTTCTTAAATCCATGGCAGTAAAGAGGAGTTCCATTACGAAAAACATATATAAGCTATTCGGTTTTTGTGCATATTTACCCAAATATTATGAAAGAAAAATAGTAACTTAATTACACAATAATGCAAAAAATGTCAAATAAAACATACTTTGAGATAATTATTATCCTTTTCTTTTTTCAAAAATTTATTCGCCATTTTTCATTTCGTGCTTCTCTATTAAAAAAATATATATTATTTTATAAATGAAAATGGGACAAAGATATAAGCTATCATTTGCATACTTCAAAACACCATGTTTCTCCACACCTAAAAGACATTACAAAATTTTATCGAACGGAAGGGCACACTTTTTGTTTATCATACTTCAAAACATGGTGAAATCTCATATAGACTCATTATATTAACTCATTTGGACTCATTGTATTTTCTACGTTTAAACGTGAGAAAATATTTTACAAAATACCATAGATCTTGTTGATTATGTTTTGTGCACTTAGATTTTATAGTATTTATACGCGACTGAACTACTTTTGACGACTAGACATGTAAAAGTAAATCTCATACCTTACGTAGTACGTACCATAAAAGACCCGCGGGACTAGCATAGAATAACCAACTTTGCCCGAAGCACACGTGAAACTCTCTCATGCAATAACGTATCCCATGGACTCTTTTGCAATAATAGTCCAATCAATGTTCATTCAATATTCAACGATTACCTATTGTTGTTTGGATGTATATGGGCTTGCATTTCCAACGTAGACCGTTAGTGTAATTAATACCCATGACAAAGCTATTAGGAATCAAATAATAAGAAGAAGAAAAAATCAACAAAGACGTCTAACAGGGTAAGGGACTACCAAAGACTTATGACTATTTAAGTCTAACATGGTAAGGGGACTACCAAAGACTTATGACTATTTATAAAACTAAAAAACAACAATAAGGAGAAAGTGAGAAACTAATACCAGTGTCGATTCTTCTTCAAAAAATATTAAAAAAGTGAATTTTATAACATCTTATCTACCAAAGGAAAACTCTAATTAACAAAACTATAATTGGTGATAGTTTTTTATATTTATGCATTTGCATACTAAGAACTTCGTAATGAATCTAAAAGTAACTTGAAAGTGCGAAACAAATTTACATTTCAAAAGTTTAACACTCTAAAACCCTCGTCATAAAACATAACATTTATCATTAATAAAAACTATCTAGTTGATTATTTGCTTTGTAATTTCTGTAGTTTTGCAACTCATTTAAATATTTGAATGACATGACTATGGAAGTATACTTTATTTTTTCTTACGTTTTGGAAACGAATTCACCCCTTGCAGGAGACCCCATTTCACCATATACCTATTCACTTTACTCATGTAAATATTTACTCAGTTCATGGAGAAGCAAATAAATGAAGATAAAGGCTTTAAGTATCACTGGAGATGCAAGCAACTAAAGATTTCTCACCTATACTGATACGACCAAGTTAAGGGTTGTATCGGGATATGGCACCACTTCAAGCAACACTAGTACGATCGAGGCCTTCGCCGGCGACATTTTTACGACGTTCCCGTCGACATGTCCACGGCATTATCTGTTGCCGTCGACATGTCGACGGGAACATATCGACGGCTGTGCCTCGTTGGGAACAACGTTCCCGTCGACAATCGCCGTCGACATCGTGGGTCCCACTTCGTTTTTCAGTCAAACGAATTCTTTGTCCGTCAAATTGTTTCCGTCGACATGTCGACGGGAAAATAATACTAATTAACATTTTAATTAACAAATAATAATTACGTTTTATCTAATGCCGGCGACATGTCCACGGCATTTTAGAATTAAAAATTTTGATTATTTAATTATGCCGTCGACATGTCGACGGCATCACTGAGGTATCCTGCTAACAGCAGGCTGCAAAACCAGCATTTTTCTAGATTTTTTAGAAAAAATCTACCAAAACCTGTAACAACCAGAACTTGTAATAGCACCTATAACCACTCAATATCAACATGTCCTAAACGTATAACTCGCTATCGGCTAAAACACTTGTAAATTATCGCTAAACAACCTCGAAATGCATTAAAACATATAAAGTCTACAAAACGGGGTGTGGTAATATCTAAACCTAGCTGCCATATCCACAAATGTTTCAATATTCACGATTTTCAAGTCGCCAAAAGGTTAAACTACAAAATACTAAGATAAGGGTCACGAAAATATTGTTTCAACCATAAGTACAACACAAAATAATCCAAGTATATGATTGTAAAGCTTCTATAAGGACCTCTGTGGCTCTTGTCTCCAGTTTATAGGATTTTTCCACTTCCGCAAGTGCTACGATTCCATCCTGAAAATATAATAACATATACATTTATCAAGAAGATAAATCTCAATATATACACAGTGATAACAATTGCTTGAAAAACAAATAGTATTACTACCTCAACTATATCCAAGGCTATCAAGTATGCTGTTTGCTTCAAGGAACTAAGTAGAGGAGTAGCTACCGTGATACAGGAAATAGATATAGATCTAACCGTTCGTCTGTAGCTCTTGGATTCCTTCAGTTTAAAAAAGACAGCCTCCAATTGCTCCTTATACTTATCAGCATCTTCTTCAAGACTCGAGTGATCACCATCGTCAACTTTGTTCACTGTTTTCCTTTCCAAGTTAGACAATTCAGACTTCACGTGTTTATGGTAGGCCTCTGCTTGAGCGGGGACTGAACAAGCTTCACGATTTGAAGCCTTTGCAATTTCTGCCACTGCCTAAGAAAAAAGGTAAGCCACAACATAATCGAGAATAACTAAACAAAATCAAATAGTCGTAAACATTTACCTTTAAAAAGGAAATGGTCAGCTCAGGGTGTTGATGCCGACCAAGAATCTACTTCTATATATAACGCAAAAATTCTAATTCTAATTCTACTCCTACATACTCAACTAATTTTTTCAACTAATCGATTCGTAAACTAACATTTTATCAATATATCTACTTCTATCTAACTAGAATTGTAAACAATATATCTACTTCTATCTAACCAATTTTTCAAAACCTTACAATTAATCAATATATTAGAACTAGTATACCATATATACTAACCAAACGCAAACTAACATTTAACCAACATATCTACTTCTATATATAATGCAAAAATTCTAATTCTAATTCTACTCCTACGTACTCAACTAATTTTTTCAACTAATCGATTCGCAAACTAACTAAACGCAACATATTTACTCAGCTGGAAAACTAATTTTTTCAACTAATCAATCCACAACTAACTAACTAATAACATATTTGCATATATTAACTAATTTAACAAACTGTCTTGGCTAAAATGATCAAACAGTTAGCCGAAACATAACTAACTAACTAAACTAATATAACTAGTTTAACATATATCTTGGGCTGTACACAAACAGTTGTCGTCGACATGTCGTCGGGATGCTAAAAGTTAAAAAAAAGGACCACATTACCTCTGTCTCGGCTTCACCCTCGGCTTCACAGGCTGTTAACAAAAAAAAAATAATAAAATAAAATAAAAAATAAAAAAATTAACAATTATACATTAACAATTAACATTTAATAACTAATAATATCAAAAAATTAACAAATGCAAATCAAAAATTTTAAAATACCTTTGTTAAACAAGAAATAACGGGGAAGAAGAAAAGAAAGAATTAAACATGAGATGGGTTGAGGAAAGAATTAAACGGGAGAAAAGGAGGAAGAAAAGTGCACAGTGGTGCTCGTGCGGTGGTGGTGGTGCTGTTGTGGTGACGGAGGGGGTGTTATTAGTTATTAAATGTTAATTGTTAAACAAGAAATAACGGGGAAGAAGAAAAGAAAGAATTAAACATGAGATGGGTTCCGGAAACTTAACATAAGGATTTCTGCAGGTCCATTCTGACGGCGTCAGAGTTTTACTCTTGACGGCGTCAGGAGTTAAAATCTGGAAATTTTACCGGTTTTGTTTTTCTAACGGAGTCTTATAGTTTTTGTGAATTATTAAGTTTTATAATCTCCAGGAGATCTGCAAACTTCATTCCACAAGCATTATATCTTACTTTGTTTTCTAGGATTTAGTAACTTATATAGGATGCCGCCGATTTTACGCGAGGTTGTCTTGTCTATTTTTGTCAGGATTTACAGGTTATGTTCGACAAGGAGATGATTTATATTCTGGAAGGGAAGCTTTGATTGTTCATTTTCTTGGAGGAAGATCTAATCTGGCCACCTATAATCCATACCGAGCGAATCAGGGGAGTATTTGATTTCATTCTTTTTACCTATTTCACTTTTACATTCTTTACTTGAACATTGGAGACAATGTTCATCTTAAGTGTAAGGGGAGGGTAAAATGATGATACCTTGCATATGCACTTTCGCTTGAGTTTGTTTTGTTTAATGGTAGATGTGTAATAAAACTATGAGAAATACTTGTTAGTGCAATTTTAGCGCCAAATTTAAATTTTTTTACAACATTTAGGAGTGAAACTTTAGCCATAGCAAGCGTCTCATGGATAGAAGATTGTATGACTAGCACATAACCGTATATTCAGAAAAATTTTCCACCCAAAAATGTGAGGTTCGCCTTTAGATTTGATAGGAAAAGCATTCATTATTAGTGCTTATGAGTGTACCGGTAGCATTTAGATTCTAGAACTTGCGTTAGTGATGCATTCCGAGACCGCTAGTGAGACTACATTCGTGTGGTAGGATTTACTACATGATAAGAGGCATTAGGATCACCCTTGTGTTAAACCCGTATTATAATTGCTTGACCATTTAAGTCATATTACTTGGCTAGTTAAGTCAACTAATTTTTCCCACACCCTTAGCGTTGTACTCATTTTTAGTACACGAAACCTCTAGTACACCCCTCCGAGCCTATCTTTTCGTTTATAACTTTAAGCATTTTACTTAAAGGAAGAATTTGTTACACCCCACTTAAATGTACAACCAAATCGCCTTAGCCTTCCGTGTATGCGCTCATTTTAAGTGCATTATTGTTATTTGTTAAACCCTAAGTTAACTTTCTAATTGATTACATGGTTGCTAAGTCGAGTCATATCCTTGTACATATTGTTTTGGGATGATTGGGACTCATGGGTAAGTACTTATTTTATGGAGTAATGGGGAAGAACATCATATATTACCCCCATGTGTACGTTAATCTTAAAAGTACTCCAAGTGTTTTGATTTTCTTAATTCGAGTCATTAGATTAGTTTAATATAAAGTATGTAAAGATTCAAGTGTAAGGGGAACTCTCATCCCCTATGATGTATTATTTTGGATGGTAGGGTAAGAGTGTATGCAAAAAAAAAAAAAAAAAAAAAAAAAAAAAAAAAAAAAAAAAAAAATCGAAAAATCAAGAAAAAGAAAGAAAAAATAGAAAAAGAAAAAGAGAAAAAACATACGGACTACCATCCCTTTTTATTCTATGTTCATTTTATATTTTTGTTATTTTTCATTTATTAGCTTAAGTCGAGTCTAGTCTTGGCTTAGCAACGCCATATTGTACATGTAATTAACTAAGATTGTTAACTCGCCACCAGTAAAACTTCCTTTATCCAACAAAACCGTGTAATTCATATCCCTATACCTAACGTTACAACCCTTTAAAAGACCTCTTTGATAGTTTATCCTAGGTGCTTACGCCATGTGGTGGAGGTTTGATCCTCTCCCAAGCCTATGGTAATCTATTTTGCTATGACAGGTAGTGAGAGATATCTTCCGTTTCCATATTGTAATTTACTCTTTATTACACCCGAGAGATGTGAGTATCTAAACACTATTTGTGAGGTGCTTGTGTATGACCTCCGTGCTTGTCTATTGGTCTTTAGTGGAACGATTATTTGTTGTAATTACTTTTATATTAGTGTTAAATGACCCCTAACTTGTCTTTTGAGTAGAATAAAAGCTCATTTGCTTGAGGACAAGCAAATTTCAAGTGTAAGGGTATATGATGAGGCGAAAAATGATCCGTTTTTAGGGGGTCATTTAAGCCCGAATCCGAATTTATTTGATCAAATATTGCCCTAAATCGTTCCTTTTGTGATTTTAGGTACTTGGAGAGTGAATTCTGGAAAAGAAGCCATTTTGGACGTTTTTGGAGCATAAAAGTGAAGAAAACGGCAAAGTCTCAATTTTCTATGCTGGGAACAGTAGGTGACGGCGTCAAGAGTAATGCCCTGACGGCGTCAAACCTCAAGAATAAAAATCCGTAGTTGATGAAGGCGTCAAGAGTCATCCTGACGGCGTCAAAACCCCAAGAATAAAAATCCGTAGTTGGTGACAGCGTCACACACAGGGCGTCAAGAGTAAATTGTGTGACGGCCTAGGCCTTGACGGCGTCAGAAATAGATCAAGGCCGTCCGAGGAAGTATTTGGCGGCGAGGTGACGGCGTCACATTGTTTGTCTTGACGCCGTCACCCCTATTTTCCTATATATAGTTTTCTAGTTTTTCACATTAAAGGGAGAAGTTTTGGAGAAACCCTAAAGACGATTTTGGTGCAACTTTTACAGGTTTTTCAAGGGTTCCAAACCCTTGATACCTTGCATTGTAATTGAGATAAGTGTTCTTCTAATTCAATCAATATGTCTATGTGTTGGTTGTCTATATCTTGTTCTTGTCTCAATTCCATTATGCTAGGCTAGATCTCTTTTGTGTTTACTTAGATCTAATGAAACCTAGATATTGATTATGTGTTGATTACTTGCTTATTCTTGTTGTGGATGAATGATTTATATGTTAGGCTTAAGAAAACTGGCAGATCTCCAAATGGTAACATGCTTGAACGTCTTAAGAAACATGAACCGAGGCGTACTAGGTCTTTATTGGTTGTATTTAATGCATGAGCCACTGTTTACAATCCCTATAGTTGTGCTGGGCATGGTGTAGGAGGAGATAAGAGCTCATAGAATTGGGGAGTTATGTATGCCACCCCATGAATGGTATTAAGGAATACGATCCGTCATCCATGCAATTATAACAAGTAATTAACGTGTAAAAGATATCTAGGGAGTAATGAAATCTAAGTAAACACATTTTCTCCAATTACTGCTCACAACCTTAGTATAATTAGTTTATTTTCATTTTTATTATTTTATTTTGATTGCATCTTAGTTTTGGGTTAGTTGAATAGCAACTAATTTCGCCCACTCTTCCAAAACCCGAGATTTTATTTGCTTTCTAAAAAATATAAAAACACAAAAATAATCATCCCTCACCTTTAGAACTAGTAATTAGGTTTTCTAATCCTAGCGACACTATTCCTAAGCTGAACGATCAATCCCCCGGTACTTGTCACTATACTATACTACAACGATCAGGTACACTGCCTGGTGGGGGTTGTAAGCTTCTCGAGATCCCTCGAGAGGTAAAGCCTGTTGCGATTCCCACGCATCAAGTTTTTGGCGCCGCAGCCCGGGGAATAGTTATTGTCTAGGTTAGGATTTCTTTTTATTAGGTCTACTTGCTAGATTCCTTTCTAGTAAGATTTTATTTTTTATTTTTAGGTCTTCTTTAGTCTATCTTATTTCTTTGTGCTTTTGTTCGTAACTCTTTACCATCCGACATCATGGAAGGTGGTAACATCTTTGAACCCGTCATCCCACCACAACAAAACCCACCACTAGAACCCCTTAGGCCCCGAACCTTAGGAGAGTACTCCCGACCTAGTCATCAAGGCTACCGAAACACCATTGAGCTCACCGGAGCCAATGTGACCCCCTTGCGATCCGACACCATCCGGTTGGTGCAAAGCGGATGTGCATTCCATGGACTTCGTTCCGAAGATCCAAACCAACATCTTAAGGACTTTCTCAAAATCGTAGATTCCATAGACCTAGGTGTTGAAACTAGAGAGACTACCCGTTTACGCCTATTCCAATTCTCTCTACGGGATCAAGCTAGTCAATGGCTTGAGCGTTTACCCGCGGGATCCATCACCACATGGGATGATCTCACCACTCGTTTCCTTGCTCAATTTTTCCCACCGGGGAGAACTACTAAGCTTAGGAATGACATCTTGATGTTCCAACAACGTCAAAATGAATCTCTTTATGAAGCATGGACTCGTTTCAAGGACTTACTCCAAAAAGTCCCTCATCATGGCATAGATCTTTGGCTCCAAGTCCAAATTTTTTATGACCATATCGACATCTCCACAAGGCGAGCCATTGACCAATCGGCCGGTGGTAAGCTACGTGATCTTAGTGCAGAGCAATCATGGGAACTCATAGAAGATCTTGCTCTCTATGACAACCAAAGTTGGAATGATCCCCGTGACTTGAACAAAACGGTCAAGGCAATATCTTTGCCTTCGAACAATTCTAGCACTCCCGACCGTAGGATCATGGAACTTGAGGACCAAGTCAAGTTTCTCATGAAATCTTACGAAGCTCCTAAGCCTTCAAGCCAAGTGAACAAAATCACTTCTTCATGCGAATTATGTAGTGGTCCCCATGACACTCGTGATTGTGTGGAACTCCCCGGAACAGCTTTTGCGGACTACGCATCCACGCGTACCGACGAAGCGGGAGATAAGTGGTACACATGAGATGTTAAACGAACGAGCCGAGATGCTACGGTTATACATGAGATGTTAAATGAACGATCCGAGATGATATCGTTATACATGAGATGTTAAACGGATGAATCGAGATGCTACGGTTATACATGAGATGTTAAATGAACGAGCCGAGATGCTATGGTTATACACGAGATGTTAAACGAATGAGCCAAGATGATATGGTTGTACAAGAGATGTTAAACCAACAAGCCGAGATGCTATGGTTATACATGAGATGTTAAACGAACAAGCCGAGATGATATGGTTGTACACGAGATGTTAAACGAACGAGCCGAGATAATACGGTTATACATGAGATGTTAAACGAATGAGTCGAGATGATATCGTTATACATGAGATTTTAAACGGATGAGTCGAGATGCTACGGTTATACGTGAGATGTTAAACGAACGAGCCAAGATGCTATGGTTATACACGAGATGTTAAATGAACGAGCCGAGATGCTACATGAGATGTTAAATGAACGATCCGAGATGATATTGTTATACATGAGATGTTAAACGGATAAGTCGAGATGCTACGGTTATACATGAGATGTTAAACGAACGAGCCGAGATGCTATGGTTATACACGAGATGTTAAACGAACGAGCCGAGATGATATGGTTATACGCGAGATGTTAAACGAACGAGCCGAGATGCTATGGTTATACACGATTTTGTGAGAATATATATATAAGTTAAAAAAAAAAAAAAAAAAAAAAAAAAAAGAAAAAAAAAATTGGGGAGATAATCCCGTGGACATGTCGCCGGGAAAAAATCCTGCCATTCTATTGGCCATATTTATGTTTATTATTAATTTCCCGTCGACATGTCGACGGGATTGTATAACAAAAAATTGGTTAACTTTAATCACATGTTAATTAAGCAAAAAAATCATGATTATATTTTCCCGTCGACATGTCGACGGGAAAATATGAGCGGGTAAAATTCGCGCCTAAAATTAGTGAATTATTGAGGCTGAAAAGCTATACTGATATGTTCCCGTCGACATGTCGACGGGAAAATATGTATAGGAAAAATTCAACGCAGCGGGGCTTGGTCAAGCGTTTTTTTTGTCGTTTTCTGGATTATGCCGTCGACATTGTGTCCACGGGAAAATACTCGTCGCCTGTTCTCCTGATTCTTGTAGTGTGAGTGCGAGCTCATAAGAAGAGAGAACGAAGACTAGATATATTTTAATTGACAAATGCTTAATGATTCTATTCATAATGATGGTGTATAAATACACATTAAAGATAACTCCTAACTCGAATAGATAACTCATACCACAATGACACTTTCCTAGATAATGACTCACATGACACAATCCTAACATGACTCAAATACGACTAAACAAAAGATAGTAATCCAAAGGCTCGTAACATTCCCCACTCCTTCAGAAATCACCTTATCCTCAAGGTGTAGCTGCAAAAATCATGATTCGAGGATCCATATTCTTTGAATAAACATGGACTCTTCTTTAAACCACCAGCTAATAGTTATGATACGAGACTCAAAGGATTGTTTCCCAAGCTGTCCATAAGAAGATAATAAATAAACTTGTTGCTTTGTAGCCTTCTCTTTTGTCTGCCATTCTACAAACTTTTCTGTTGTGTCATTGGTATTTTCATGAACATCATCCACCGACTTCAGAGTTTTTATTTGATTATCCCCCACTAACTCCTCGTGTGCCGCGTTATTCGTAGGATCGGCGTTGTCATCCTCGTCATCCTTGATGTTGCTACTACTCGCTTTGTTACCGGAAGAAGACGACCGCTCATCCTCAAAACGTGCTTCCATTAAGTGGGCTAATGAAAAAGCTTCGTCTAAACTTGAGGGGTTTGACCTTAAGTGTGCACACTGTAGAGCCGGTTTTAGTCCAGAGATATAAAACGATTTAAGTAAATTTTGAGATATCCCCGTACTCGATTTATAAGTATCTCAAACTCACTCTGATATTCGGCCACCGTACCCATTTGCAAGAGCTTAGATAGTGCGTCCCGATCATTGGTGACCGATGCCATGAACAGTAACTCGAAGAACAAAAAATATTTTCTGATGAATAGTGTCGATGAACAATGCTTGTGAATAGTAAACAATGAACAGTATTATTATTATTATTATTATTATTATTATTATTATTATTATTATTATTATTATTATTTGAATTGGAACCCTAATTTGGTAGCCTCTCTCAATAAGGGCTCTCAATGAAAACATCAATTGATACGACTCGGTTAGGGGTTATATCAGGATATGACACCACTTCAAGCGGGCACGAGCTCTTAAGAAGAGAGAACGAAGACCAGATATATTTTAATTGACAAATGCTTAATGATTCTATTCATAATCATGCGGTATAAATACACATTAAAGATAACTCCTAACTCGAATAGATAACTCATACCACAATGACACTTTCCTAGATAACGACTCACATGACACAATCCTAACATGACTCAAATACGACTAAACAAAAGATAGTAATCCAAAGGCTCGTAACATATACTTTGCAGATGACTTGTCCTCTGTCATGGTGATTTCAAATTTGCTAAAGTGCTGAAAGAAGCATTAGATAAATTCAGTATTGTATCTCGTCTGAAGCCTAACTTGAGGAAAAGTATTGTCTTCTTCGGTAATGTGAATGATCAAACCAAACAAGGGATTCTTTCATTATTGCCATTCAAAGTATGTAAGCTTCCTGTCTCTTATCGAGGTGTCCCTCTCATTACAAAGCAAATTGATGTGACACAATGTAAGTGTTTGATTGACAAAGCCAAAGTTAACAATTGAATAAATAAAATGCTAACCTATGCTGAAGACTTCTAGAGATGGGAATGGGCGAGAAAAAACCCATAACCCACGGGTACCCGCATGCAAATGGGTGGGTAACCCCGTCAATTTTACCCACAGGTGGGTTGTGGGTGAAAATTTGTACCCATCGGTGGGTGGCGGGCGGGTGACGGGTGATGTATACCTGTCACGGGTAAACCTGTGACACCCATTTAAAATATCCACAGGTGTACCTGTTAAAATACTCGTAGGTGTACTCGTGAACCCATTAATGTTAAACTTAAATTTTGTCGAAAATCAGCAAACAAAACAAGTGATACTAACATGTACTTCTTGTTTTACTATCTTGGTTGTAAATATACCCCTTGCTTTGTTAGCAACTAGTTAGACACATCTGTTATATTATTTCCATTACAATATCAGATAATAAAAAATCAATACAACTTGAACTTCTTTTATCTTGATGTAGTTGGCGGCTTTGACTAAAAACACATGACCTACCACTTTGCTACGTAAAATTATATGTACGCACCCATAATGTACGTTTATTCAATAATTTTCCATGATGCGTATGTCCATATTTTTTCTCTCATTTTTAGTTGCATTCTATCATTTCCCAGTTAATCCAACTGCTCTAATTTCACCAAATGTTCTAACCCAAGGTTCATCACTCCATGTCGAAAAAGAAAATTATTTGGTTTCACCAAGTCGTCAATTCACAGCCGGATTTCATCGTATTGGCCTAAACGTATACTGCTTTGCAATATGGTTTTCCGAACCCATGTCTGACGGCAGTCACACTTTTGTGTGGATGGCAAACCGGGACAAACCTGTCAATGGAAAACGCTCCAAATTTTCCTTGTCCAAAAATGGAAATCTTGTTTTAAAGGACGTTAACCGAAGAATTTGGACCACCAACACTCAATCTAGTTCGCCTTTGCAATTGAAACTCCTTGATTCAGGTAATCTTGTTCTTGAAGAATTAGAGAACCAATCATATCTTTGGCAAAGCTTTAGTTTTCCCACCAACACCATTCTTCCCAATCAGCCTTTTACCAAAGATACCGTCCTTATATCTTCAAAAAGTTCTACAAATTTTTCTTCCGGCTTCTACAAACTCTATTTTGACAATGACAACGTAATCCGCCTTCTTTACAATAATGACGAAATAACAAGTGTTTATTGGCCTAGCCCTTGGTTAAAAATATGGGACGCAGGGAGGTCTAGTTACAACAGCAGCAGAATCGCTATGCTAGACTCCGAAGGCCATTTCAGGTCTACAGACCAATTTGCCTTTAATACCAAAGATTACGGAGATACTCTTCAAAGAAGATTGACGCTTGATGTTGATGGCAATATTAGAGTTTACTCACTTAACAAAAGGCGTTGGATAGTCTCATGGCAAGCAATTTCAACAACATGTGCTATTCATGGGATTTGTGGTTCAAATAGCCTATGTGCGTATAGGTCTCAATTGGGACGAATTTGCACTTGTATGCATGGGTACAAGGCCAAGAACCACTCAGATTCATCGCTTGGGTGTGAGCCTACATTTGATCTTAATCAACATCACGACAACTACGATTTCATAAGACTCCCTTATGCAGAATTTTACGGTTCCGATTTGGTGTCTAAAGCAGGAGCTCGTCTCAGTGACTGTAAGATGGCCTGTTTAGATGATATTAATTGCAAAGCCTTTCAATACAGCTTTAGTGGTGAGATGGGCACCTTTGTATGTTATACTAAGAGCTCGTTATTCAATGGCTACTACTACAAGGCTAATTCTTTCGTCACTTATCTTAAGCTACCTAAAATTGATGTATTATCATATCATGAAAATGTGGCTAACGAGTCCCTCTTGGATTGCTCGAATTCTATAATCGAGCTGAAAAGAACATATGACAAAGAGAGTACAAATGGTACCCTCATGTTTATGCTGTGGTTCAGCATCATCCTCGGTGTGATTGAAGCTGCAAGTTTTCTACTCTTCTACTATGTTAGCATGAAACCTTCAGATGCAACAACTCAAAAGTACCTTGCATTAGCCACTGGGTTCAGAAGGTTCACATATGACGAGATAATGAAGGCTTCTCATAAGTTTAGAGACGAGATAGGGAGAGGTGGCGGTGGTGTTGTGTACAAAGGCATACTTCCTGATAATCGAGCTGTAGCAATTAAGCGACTCCACCAGGCATTTGGTGAAGATGAATTTCTAGCAGAGATGAACACAATCGGGAGGATAAACCATAAGAATTTGATAGAAACGTATGGTTATTGTGCAGAGGGAAAGCATAGGATATTAGTCTATGAGTACATGGAGAATGGCTCGTTAGCCAAGAGTTTAGGTGCTAACCAGCTTGATTGGCGTAAAAAGTTTGAAGTCGCAACTGGCGTTGCAAAAGGGCTGGCTTATTTACACGAAGAATGCTTGGAGTGGGTTCTACACTGTGATGTTAAACCACATAACATATTGTTGGATGCTGATTATAACCCAAAGGTAGCCGATTTTGGGTTGTCCAAGCTATTCAAACAAGCTGGGACAGAAAATTCCGTCTTCTCTAAGATAAGAGGGACTAGAGGCTATATGGCTCCTGAATGGGTGTTCAATCTTCCAATTACCTCCAAAGTGGATGTTTATAGCTATGGGATGGTGGCATTAGAGATGATAACTGGACGGAATCCTACAAGCGATGATAACCAAAGTGAGGAGCAAATAAGGCTCGTAAGTTGGGTGAGAGATAAGGTCCAAGAAGAAGGATTTAGATGGACAGATAAAGACGCTATGATTAGAGATGAAACTGAAAAAGGTCTGGTGAAGCATCTTTTAAAAGTAGCCCTACAATGTGTTGAGGAAGATAAAGATGCTAGACCAACTATGAGCGAGGTTGTGAATATGCTCCTCTCTCCTGAGATCGATGATCAATGCCTCTAGCATTTAGGCCAACTAGTTCTTAGTCTTTCAGTTGATACTTGTGGGTGTGAGGCATGTTGTTAACAAATTGTGTGCATTGAATCTGGTTCAATAAAAGCACTCCAAGTTTATTCTATAAGATCTCAACTCCTGAATCACCTTGTAAGTGGTTTAGAGGTTAGCTGTATTTTGTCACCTTGATGATTTTTGTAACGTATTAAAAACCTTATGTAGTGTACGTTCGAATGTATGTAGTAACTTCTGATACGACTTGAGTGAAATATTTGCTTTGATGCAATATTCCACACACTGATCAACTGAATAAGCACATGGAACACAAACGTACACTTGTTTTAACGTATTTTTGTGTAAAACACCTAAATATCCCACAGAGAACTAATACGCTATAATCAACAAGTTACAAGATCCAGGGGATTACATGTTACTAAATAAGTATCCCTCTTTAGCAAAGAATATAGAGTATAGCTTGTATATGGAAGGTGTTGGAAAGGATAAGACTCCTAGCATATGTAAACAAAAATGTAACTGATCATGACTAATATACCATTTCTAGCTGTTAAGAAAAAAATATCTTAACTACCTGCTTCTTCTCCCTTTCACTTCATTTCAACAACCAAAAAAAATTAAAATAAATAAATAAATAGATAAATAAGTGTCCAAAACTATTGTTTACAATTCAATTTTGTGAACCAGGTTTATATTTTGTGTAGAACTAAAGAAATGGCGATGACCAAAAAAATGGCGACTTGATGGGCATGGCATATATATGCAATACATGTTTTATTTATTTCAATCTAGATAACTAGGGGAAACCTAATAACCCACGTCAACTAAATAGGGTTAATAACAATTGTCTTTCAAACTTCTCTTATATCACATATAAAATAAAATCACAGGTTTTAGTATGGGTGAGCATGGTTCGGTTTAGGCTAAAAATGAAATCGAACTGAAATTTTGGGTTTTTGCTTTGTAAAAACTGTTCAGTTTCGGTTTTATCTTTGGTTCGGTTTTTTGATTTTTCAGTTTTTGTTTGATTTATCAAGGTTTAGTCTTTCCAAGGTCGAATTTTCTATGTATCATAAATTAACATTTTCAAGTTACAAAATAAAGAAAATACATTAATAACAAAAAAAAAAAAAAAAAAAAAAAAAAAAAAAAAAAAAAAAAAAAAAAAACTAATGACAATAAAGAAAATATTGTATGATAATTGTTTATGTTTCATAAATTTACATAATAATAACAATGAAAAACTAATTAATCCTATAAGAAATTGTTTATGCATTCTAAATGAAATCTTCAAAAAGTAATATCTATTAGAATGTTCTAAGATTATTATTTTCTTATTTTTTATTATTTTTTTTTTCTTTGGGTTTTATGCTAAAACCAAACCGAACCATAAACTCTGGTTTTTCCAAAATACAAAAACTGAACCATCGGTTTTGAATTCCCAGTTTTTTCGATTTAAGTTCGGTTTTCCGTACACCCCTACGTTTTAGAACCTTTTGACAATTAATTTTATTTATCATTTTTGTTGCACGACAAGTAACTAAATCACATTATACATATCAAAATTATATCTCACTTGTTCTAAATAAGACTTAACCAACACTCATTTATTTTGTCACTATTAAGATTGTTGTGATTTGCTTATCGGATATTCTACACATATATTCCGACCGAATGTAGAGTGGAATTGAAAATGAAGAATATTAAGTATACCAAATATCACTCAACTTATTTTATGGAATAACGAAAAGATTTTTCATTCACCACCAAGTACCTTTATCATGTTTGCCTTCTTAAGAATATCTATATGGTGCGAAACAGGCCCTCGTGCATGATTTCAGCGATTACCGGGAATTGCTACTCCTATTAGTTTTCAACATAACGAATGTGACTCATCATTATTTATTTTCAAACGTGGGTAAGAGATTTCTTATATGTTACTTTATGTTAATGACATCATACTTAAAGCCTCTTCTCTATCACTTCTAAAACAGGTTATCTCTTCTTTACATAATGAGCTTCACATGATAGATCTAGGTCTGTTGAACTATTTTCTCGGTATTTCAGCTACGCATACCTTATCTTGGCTATTTCTCTCTCTGTCAAAATATGCTTATGAAATTCTTGAGTGGGCTCATATGCTTAATTGTAACTCGCGTAGAACCCCTGTGATACTGATAGATAGCTTGGACCTGATGGCCCTCAGTCAATGATTCTCACCTTATACCACAGCATTGTTGGGGCCCTTTAGCATCTCACTTTCACGAGACCTAGTGTAGAATAACCAACTTTGCCTAAACCAAACGCGAAACTCTCTCAATAAATAATGTATCCGCCATGGACTCTTTTGCAAGAATAGTCACATAAATGTTCATTCAATATTCCACCATCACCTATTGTTGTTTGGATGTATATGGCACGGACTTGCATTTCCAACCTAGACAGTTATGTTATTCTAATAATAATAGTGTAATACCCTTGACAAAGCTATTAGGATTCAATAACAAAAATAAAAGTTCAACAAAGACGTGTAACGAGGGGATAAGGGGAGTACCAAAGTGTGTTAAAAATAAAGGGGAGCCTACCAAAGACCTATGACATATCTATTTATTAAACTACAAACTAACAATAAGGAGAAACCAATATGTGGATTCTTTTTCAAAAACAATTTAAAATGTAAACTCTATAATTTTATCTTCTTCTTCTTCATTTTATTATTTTTTTATTTTTTTATTATTATTTTTGTTTTGCGAAAAAAAATATATAAATGAACTTAATTCACAACAAAATTGTATTATTTTATCTACTAGAGAAAATTGGTACATATTGTATTATTTTATATTTTATCCACGAGATGAAAGTGGTACGTATGTTAACATAATTAAGAAAACTCTGATTAATGAGGTATAAGAAAGCGGTACATATGTTTACATAATTAACAAAACACTAATTAGTGAATGGGTGTTTAATCTTCCAATTACATCCAAAGTGGATGTTTATAGCTATGGGATGGTGGCATTAGAGATGATAACTGGACGGAATCCTACAAGCGATGATAACCAAAGTGAGGAGCAAATAAGGCTCGTAAATTGGGTGAGAGATAAGGTCCAAGAAGAAGGATTTAGATGGACAGATAAAGACGCTATGATTAGAGATGAAACTGAAAAAGGTCTGGTGAAGCATCTTCTAAAAGTAGCCCTACAATGTGTTGAGGAAGATAAAGACGCTAGACCAACTATGAGCGAGGTTGTGAATATGCTCCTCTCTCCTGAGATCGATGATCAATGCCTCTAGCATTTAGGCCAACTAGTTCTTAAGTCTTTCAGTTGATACTTGTGGGTGTGAGGCATGTTGTTAACAAATTGTGTGCTTTGAATCTGGTTCAATAAAAGCACTTCCAGTTTATTCTATAAGATCTCAACTCCTGAATCACCTCATAAGTATTAAAAACCTTATGTAGTGTTCGAATGTATGTTGTAACTTTTGATACGACTTCAATGAAATATTTGCTTTGATGCAATATTCCACACACTGATCAACTGAATAAGCACATGGAACACTACAAACGTACACTTGTTTTAACGTATTTTTGTGTAAAACACCTAAATATCCCACAGAGAACTAATACGCTATAATCAACAAGTTACAAGATCCAGGGGATTACATGTTACTAAATAAGTATCCCTCTTTAGCAAAGAATATAGAGTCTAGCTTTGTTGAATGGATAATTTTGTGTGTCTATTCCATAGAAACCAATTTATCTGACATGCTTGATAAATTTTTGTGGATTTACCCTCTTCGTAATAAATCTGACATGCTTGATAAATTTTTGCACTTTCGTAATTACGTTAAAAACCAATTTAAATGCGAAATAAAAAATTTTCAATGTGATCATGATGGTGAGTTCGACAATAACCGATTACATACACTTTTTGCTAACCACGGTATACAATTTAGATTCTCCTGCCCAAAAACTTCACAACAAAATGGCAAGGCGGAACGCTTGATTAGAACCATCAACAATGTCATTCGTACGCTCTTGTTTCAAGCTCACCTACCCCCCACCTTTTGGGTCGAGGCCCTACATATGGCCACTTATCTCCTCAACCTTTTACCCTCTACCGCAATCAATAATGAAATCCCCTACACTAGACTTTTCCACAAAGCACCCGACTACTCTAATTTACGTGTATTTGGGTGTCTATGCTACCCTCACCTTCACTTCCCTCACAAACTTGCCCCACGCGCAACAATGACACCTGAATTGGTGTTATCTTCGGCCATGTTTGCCGAGTTTTTGATTTAGACCCTTGTGTCGTTTGCTGCCGGATACGATAAGAAAAGAACTCCAAACAAATACTCCAACCAAATTGATTAATTATGTCGTATGATAAATCTAAAAGTCAAAGTTCAACCATATGTCCCACCAAATTAACAAAGATAAATGTATCTTACAAACTTACAACGTATGCAAACTTCAAATAATTTTATGTGTTTGACCAGACGAGAAATTGTGATTGGCAGGGTTGGGCGGAGGGATTTTTTTTTTTTTTTTTTGGACGTGATTTAGAGAAGGGTTAGGAGAAAATTAAGGATGGAATTATATGGCTCTGATTACCATGTTGAATGGATAATTTTGTGTGTCTATTCCATAGAAACAATAGAGTACATATAGTTACAATGCATAGCCTATTTTGGGTAAATGACAATCACCCATCAAACACTAAATCAATTACATTAACTTCATTCTTATCATGACAACACTCTATTCTTATCATGACAACTATTGCCAACTAATAAGCTTGTGGTATATGGAAGGTGTTGGAAAGGATAAGACTCCTAGCATATGTAAACAAAAATGTAACTGATCATGACTAATATACCATTTCTAGCTGTTAAGAAAAAAATATCTTATCAACCTGCTTCTTCTCCCTTTCACTTCATTTCAACCACCAAAAAAAATTAAAATAAAATAAAATAAATAAATAAATCAGTGTCCAAAACTATTGTTTACAATTCAATTTTGTGAACCAGGTTTTTATTTTGTGTAGAACTAAAGAAATGGCGATGACCAAAAAAATGGCGACTTGATGTGCATAGCATATATATGCAATCCATGTTTTATTTATTTCAATCAAGATAACTAGGGGAAACCCAATAACCCACGTCAACTAAATAGGGTTAATAACAATTGTCTTTCAAAGTTCTCTTATCACATATAAAATAAAATCACAGGTTTTAGTATGGGTGGCATGGTTCGGTTTAGGCTAAAAATGAAATCGAACTAAAATTTTGGGTTTTAGCTTTCTAAAAACTGTTCAGTTTCGGTTTTATCTTTGGTTTGGTTTTTTGATTTTTCAGTTTTTGTTTGATTTATCAAGGCTTAGTCTTTCCAAGGTCGAATTTTCTATGTTTCATAAATTAACATTTTCAAGTTACAAAATAAAGAAAATACATTAATGACAAAAAAAAAAAAAAAAAAAAAAAAGGCTAATGACAATAAAGAAAATATTGTATGATAATTGTTTATGTTTCATAAATTTACACAATAATAACAATGAAAAACTAATTAATCCTATAAGAAATTGTTTATGCATTCTAAATGAAATCTTCAAAAAGCAATATCTATTAGAATGTTCTAAGATTATTATTTTCTTATTTTTATTTATTTATTTATTTTTGGCTTTTATGTTAAAACCAAACCGAACAATAAACTCTGGTTTTTTCAAAATACAAAAACTGAACCATCGGTTTTGAATTCCCAGTTTTTTCGATTTAAGTTCGGTTTTCCGTACACCCCAGCTACGTTTTAGAACCTTTTGACAATTAATTTTATTTATCATTTTTGTTGCACGACAAGTAACTAAATCACATTATATACATCAAAATTATATCTCACTTGTTCTAAATAAGACTTAACCAACACTTATTTATTTTGTCACTGTTAAGATTGTTGTGATTTGCTTATCGGATATTCTACACATATATTCCAACCGAATGTAGAGTGGAATTGAAAATGAAGAAAATTAAGTATCCCAAATATCACTCAACTTATTTAATGGAATAACGAAAATATTTTTCATTCACCAATCACCACCAAGTACCTTTATCATGTTTGCCTTCTTAAGAATATCTATATGGTGCGAAACAGGCCCTCGTGCATGATTTCAGCGATTACCGGGTTATGCTACTCCTATTAGTTTTCAACACAACGAATGTGACTCATCATTATTTATTTTCAAACGTGGGTAAGAGATTTCTTATATGTTACTTTATGTTAATGACATCTTCTTAAAGCCTCTTCTCTATCACTTCTAAAACTGGTTATCTCTTCTTTGCATAATGAGCTTCACATGATAGATCTAGGTCTGTTGAACTATTTTATCGGTATTTCAGCTACGCATACCTTATCTTGGCTATTTCTCTCTCTGTCAAAATATGCTTATGAAATTCTTGAGTGGGCTCATATGCTTAATTGTAACTCGCGTAGAACCCCTGTGATACTGATAGATAGCTTGGACCTGATGGCCCTCAGTCAATGATTCTCACCTTATACCACAGCATTGTTGGGGCCCTTTAGCATCTCACTTTCACGAGACGTAGTGTAGAATAACCAACTTTGCCCAAACCAAACGCGAAACTCTCTCAATAAATAATGTATCCGCCATGGACTCTTTTGCAAGAATAGTCACATAAATGTTCATTCAATATTCCACCATCACCTATTGTTGTTTGGATGTATATGGCATGGACTTGCATTTCCAATCTAGACCGTTATGTTATTCTAATAATAATAGTGTAATACCCTTGACAAAGCTATTAGGATTCAATAACCAAAATAAAAGTTCAACAAGACGTGTAACGAGGGGATAAGGGGAGTACCAAAGTGTGTTAAAAATAAAGGGGAGGCCTACCAAAGACCTATGACATAGCTATTTATTAAACTAAAAACCAACAATAAGGAGAAACCAATATCAATGTGGATTCTTTCTCAAAAACAATTTAAAATGTAAACTCTATAATTTTATCTTCTTCTTCTTCATTTTATTATTTTTTTATTTTTTTATTATTATTTTTCATTTGCGAAAAAAAAATATATAAATGAACTTAATTCACAACAAAATTGTATTATTTTATCTACTAGAGAAAATTGGTACGTATTGTATTATTTTATATTTTATCCACGAGACGAAAGTGGTACGTATGTTAACTTGATTAAGAAAACTCTAATTAATGAGGTATAAGAAAGCGGTACATATGTTTACATAATTAACAAAACTCTAATTAGTGAATGGGTGTTTAATCTTCCAATTACATCCAAAGTGGATGTTTATAGCTATGGGATGGTGGCATTAGAGATGATAACTGGACGGAATCCTACAAGCGATGATAACCAAAGTGAGGAGCAAATAAGGCTCGTAAGTTGGGTGAGAGATAAGGTCCAAGAAGAAGGATTTAGATGGACAGATAAAGATGCTATGATTAGAGATGAAACTGAAAAAGGTCTGGTGAAGCATCTTCTAAAAGTAGCTCTACAATGTGTTGAGGAAGATAGAGACGCTAGACCAACTATGAGCGAGGTTGTGAATATGCTTCTCTCTCCTGAGATCGATGATCAATGCCTCTAGCATTTAGGCCAACTAGTTCTTAGTCTTTCAGTTGATACTTTTGGGTGTGAGCTGAGGCATGCTGTTAACAAATTGTGTGCATTGAATCTGGTTCAATAAAAGCACTTCAAGTTTATTCTATAAGATTTCAACTCCTGAATCACCTTATAAGTGGTTTAGACGTTAGCTATATTTTGTCACCTTGATGATTTTTGTAACGTATTAAAAACCTTATATAGTGTTTGAATGTATGTTGTAACTTTTGATACGACTTCAATGAAATATTTGCTTTGATGCAATATTCCACACACTGATCAACTGAATAAGCACATGGAACACAAACGTACACTTGTTTTAACGTTTTTTTTTGTGTAAACACCTAAATATTCCACAGAGAACTAATACTCTATTATCAACAAGTTACAAGATCCAGGGGATTACATGTTACTAAATAAGTATCCCTCTTTAGCAAAGAATATAGAGTGTAGCTTGTGGTATTTGGAAGGTGTTGGAAAGGATAAGACTCCTAGCATATGTAAACAAAAATGTAACTGATCATGACTAATATACCATTTCTAACTATTAAGAAAAAAATATCTTATCAACCTGCTTCTTCTCCCTTTCACTTCATTTCAACCACACACACACACACACAAAAACAGTGTCCAAAACTATTGTTTATATTCAAAGCTAAAGAAATGGCGCACACAAAAAAATGGCGACTTGATGGGTATATAGCGTATATATGCAATCATGTTTTATTTATTTCAATCAAGATAATTAGGGGAAACACAATAACCCACGTCAACTAAATAGGGTTAATAGAAATTGTCTTTCAAAGTTCTCTTATCATATATATATATATATATATATATATATATATATATATATATATATATATATATATATATATATATATATATATATATAATCACATGTTTTAGTACAGGTGAGCATGGTTCGGTTTAGGCAAAAAAAGAAATCGAACTAAAAATTTTGGTTTTTGCTCTCTAGAAACCGTTCGCTTTCGGTTTTATCTTGGTTCGGAATAAAGAAAATACAATATGATAATTGTTTATGTTTTATAAATTTACACAATAATAACAATGAAAAACTAATTACCACAAAAAATACTATAAGAAATTGTTTATGCATTCTAAATGAAATCTTCAAAAAGCAATATCTATTAGAATGTTCTAAGATTATATTTATTTTGTTGGCTTCTTTTTTTTTTTTTTTTTTTTTTTTTTTTTTTTTTTTTTTTTGGCTTTTATGCTAAAACCCAACCGAACTATAAACTCTGATTTTTACAAAATACAAAAACTGAATCGTCGGTTTCTATTTCCCAGTTTTTTCGATTTAGGTTCGGTTTTTCGGCTTTTCCGCACACCCCTACGTTTTAGAACCTTTTGACAATTAATTTTATTTATCATTTTTGTAGAATGACAAGTAACTAAATCATAATATATACATCAAAATTATATCTCACGTGTTCTAAATAAGACTTAAACCAACACTCATTTATTTTGTCACTGTTAAGATTGTTGTGATTTACTTATCTGATATTCTACACATATAGTCCGACTGAATGTAGAGTGGAATTGAAAATGAAGAGTATTAAGTATACCAAATATGACTCAACTTATTTTATGGAATAACGAAAAGATTTTTCATTCACCACCAAGTACCCTGATCATGTTTGCCTTCTTAAGAATATCTATATGGTGTGAAACAGGCCCTCGTGCATGATTTCAGCGATTTCCAAAGTTATGCTACTCGTATTGGTTTTCAACACAACATATGTGACTCATCATTATGTATTTTCAGACATGGGTAAGAGATTTCTTATATGTTACTTTATGTTAATGACAGCATACTTACAACCTCTTCTCTATCACTTCTAAAACTGGTTATCTCTTCTTTGCATAATGACGATCACATGATATATCTAGGTCTTCTGAACTATTTTCTCGGTATCTCAGCTACGCATACCTTATCTTGGCTATTTCTCTCTTAGTCTAAATATGCTTATGAAATTCTTGAGTGGGCTCATATGCTTAATTGTAACTCGCGTAGAATCCGTGTGATACTGATAGATAGCTTGGACCTGATGGCCCT
Source organism: Artemisia argyi (assembly GCA_030686995.1). NCBI lineage: Eukaryota > Viridiplantae > Streptophyta > Magnoliopsida > Asterales > Asteraceae > Artemisia > Artemisia argyi. The sequence goes on along the minus strand of CM060676.1, from coordinate 6,203,522 downwards.
CAGTCAATGATTCCCACCTTATACCACAGCATCGTTGGGGCCCTTTAGCATCTCACTTTCACGAGACCTAGTGTAGAATAACCAACTTTGCCCAAACCATACGCGAAACTCTCTCAATAAATAATGTATCTGCCATGGACTCTTTTTCAAGAATAGTCACATAAATGTTCATTCAATATTCCACCATCACCTATTGTTGTTTGGATGTATATGGCATGGGCTTGCATTTCCAACCTAGACCATTATGTTATTCTAATAATAATGATAAAGCTATTAGGATTCAATAACAAAAATAAAAGTTCAACAAAGACGTCTAACGGGGGGATAAGGGGACTACCAAAGTGTGTTAAAAAAATGGGGGACTACCAAAGACTTATAACAGAGCTATTTATTAAACTAAAAACCAACAATAAGGAGAAATGAATAACAATGTGGATTCTTCTTCAAAAATAATTTAAAATGTAAATTGTATTATTATTATTATTATTATTATTATTATTATTATTATTATTATTATTATTATTATTATTATTATTATTATTATTTTATTTTATTTATTTTATTATTTTTTTGCGAAGAAACACAAAAATATATAAATGAACTTTATCTTCAACAAAATCGTATTATTTTATCTACCAGAGAAAATTGGTTCGTATTGTATTATTTTATATTTTATCCACCAGAGGAAAGTGGTATGTATGTTAACATAATTAAGAAAACTCTAATTAATGAGTTTTAAGAAAGTGGTACATATGTTTACATAATTAACAAAACTCTAATTAGTGATCGTTTTTCATATTTACGCATTTGTATACTAAGAACTTCCTAATGAATCTAAAAGTAACTTGAAAGTGCGAAACAAATTAAAATTTCAAAAGTTTAACACTCTAAAACGGCTTGTTATCAAACATAACATTTATCATTAATTAAAGTTATTTAGTTGATTATTTGCTTTGTAATTTCTGCATAAATATCTGAATGACATGACTATCGAAGTATACTTTATTTTGTCTTACGTACATAAACGCATTTAGTCATTTACCCCTTGCACATTGCATGCACCGGGAGTTTTCTTAAATGAACTCTTTTAATTAGTATGAGAAATGAAATCTCCACTTATATAAATTAAAACAAGGTTTTTGCTTTAGAATATCTACCCCAAAATCCTCACAAAAAGACACTTGGCATTTTTTTTATCTAGCGATCCTCATTGAAATCCCCTCACAGTATTAACTTCTCAATAAACCATCCCCAAAATATATAGATTACGGATTACCTGTACCCCTAATTTATTTTGTGTACATGAAACAATTATCTTTAGCATCATCAATCGCAAATAATTAGTTCATCACACACTTCTCACCGTTAGTCCACCACAAACACCAATCTTCAAAGTATGTTTTGATCAAACCTTTTTTTATCAAAGGCTTTTTTTCTTTTTCTTTTCTTTCCCTTTAACTATTCACAATTATTGTTAATCTTCAAAATACATTAATTTCCAAAATTGACTGAACAATTGAATAACCGATTAAATCTATATAATTGGATTTGGGTTTTGTTTGTTTTTCATTGATGGCATTTTTATGACGTGTTCATAGCATTTTTAATTTTCAATTTCAGTTTTAGGATTCTAGGGCTGCATTTTATGAAATATTTTGAAACCCATCAGTGAATTGCATTTATGTTTGATATGTGACTAAATTGTAAGTTTTATTTGATAGGAATCGAGAATATGATTATATGAACACCATATGTTTGATGAAATGTGTGTGAAGCTAAATTCGTTGTTTATTGCAGTTTTTAAAATTGTTTAGGTTATTGAATTCACTTATTGTTTCAAATGATTTAGGTGCTTATTGTGTTTTGCTATCAATTTTTAGTGTTCAAATACTAATTCAACTTATTTCAACGTAAAGGGTGTTGTAAAGGTTATTATTTTTTTAATTAAGTGCTCTATTCTATGAATTGATTGTACTTTTTGCTTGAAATTATGATTTCTTTGTTGTTATTTTGTAATGAGTTAATCTATATCCTTATATGTGGTGTTGTGTTCTCTTGAAGGTTGTGGAGTTGAGTTAAAAGGGAATTGTATCAACAAGAAAAGTTTATAAAGGACATCTACTGAAGTCAAGCGGTAAATACACAAATAATATAAAGCTTTGTTTGTTGTAAGGATTGATTTTACCATCTTTTGGCTTCAGCTTGCAGCCCAGTTCATTTGACATATTCATCCCGAATTCGATTATCGGCTGGAAATTTGTGTCGGAAAACGGCTGGAAACATCTTGGGTTGTAAAAGTTATAGTCACCTTTAGCGATGATATGTCGTCACTAAAGTTGGTCACCATTTTCTTTTAGTCAATGTAAGCCAAATCTTTAGCAACCATAAGTAGTCGCTAATAGTAGTCGCTAAACATTTGGTCAATGAGAGTCAAATCCTTTAACCGTAGTTGCTAAAGGTGGTCGCTAAAGATTTTGGTCAATGAAAGTCAAAACCTTTAGCGATCAGTTGTTGTTGCTAAAAGTGGTCGCTAAAATTTTGTCAATAAAAGTCAAAACCTTTAGTGACCAAGTCACTAAAGGTTCTGTCAAAAAATGGTAAAGTCAATAAAAGTCAAATCAAACTGTGAAATTTGTAGCCGCTAAAACCTTTAGTGACGCAGCTTTCAGAGACAACGTTTGGTCGCTAAAAGTTTTTAGCAACCACAAGTTGGACAAATGTCGTCGCTAAAAGTCCAAAATCTAGTAGTGAGAATCATAAGCCATCAATCATTAGGTTCATCATCGAACATCATCATCCTCGTAACATCCTCACAATATCTACATTATCATCATTAGTGGGTTTATGATCATCATCATCAGTGAACCTGCGATCATAACCACGAAAAAATCACAGAAACGACACTTAAAACCCGAAAATCCAAAACATAAACGAAAGAGACCAAATTAATGACAAATCCATGTGAGAATCATTTATTATTAGATAAACACTTTAACAAGCTGAAAATCCATTATCATCACATCAGAATGGATTTGGAAATTTAATTCTGAATTAAACACTCATGAATGATTCAGTTTTTAATATTTTAGATAAAGGGAGAAATAGAGTTTTAGATATAAAAGATAAAATATTTTTGCAAAAGTTTGTAACTGACATATGCTTAAGATGTAAAACTACACAAATAGCCTTCAAGCAGTATTATTTTAGCTTCCAAACTTCATTTTATTGACGAATTTGCCATACAAATTTAGAGACTTTGATCAAGTCAAAGTCAAAGTCAATGCATCCGATGGTTGATGTATTATCTTATGTATTTTACTTTAAAATGATGTTTTATTTGAACTCATGCCACTTTTGTTAGCAGCTAGTTAGACACCTCTATTATAACATTAAGAATTGCTAGATCCACAAATAAACTTTCACGAAACACATCCATAAAATTACTTGTCAATATTTGATTGGTGCATTTGACTATAGTTTTTTTTTTTTTTTTTTTTTTTTTAAGAAATGTTATAACCACAAAATAAATTCTACAAAAACTCTTACAAATCTTGATTGGTATATTTTTATATATATTCTCTCTTCTTTCTAATTGAACCAATCACGAAATAACATCTCATTTTGTAAGAATTTTTGTAAAAGTTACTTTGTGGTTCTATCATTTTTTTTATTATTAAACCAATCAAACAATGCCAAATTATTTTGTGAAAGTATTTTTGTGAGTCTATCAATTCTCTTATAATATTTCTATTACAATATCAGTAAATAAAAAATCAATACAACTTGAACTTCTTGTATCTTAATATAGTTGGCAGCTTTGACTAAAAACACATGAGCTACCACTTTGCTACGTAAACTTATATGTACACATCCATGATGTAAATTATTATTCAATAACTTTTCATGATGCGTATGTCCTTCTTTTTTCTCTCATTTTTAGTTGCATTCTTTAATTTCCCAATTATTCCAACTGCTTTAATTTCACCAAGTGTTCTAACCCAAGGGTCATCACTCCATGTCGAAAAAGAAGATTATTTGGTTTCACCAAGACGTCAATTCACAGCCGGATTTCATCGTATTGGCCTAAACGCGTACTGCTTTGCAATATGGTTTTCCGAACCCATGTCCGACGGCAGTCACACTTTTGTGTGGATGGCAAACCGGGACGAACCTGTCAATGGAAAACGCTCCAAATTTTCCTTGTGGAAAAATGGAAATCTTGTTTTAATGGACGTTAACCGAAGAATTTGGACCACCGACACTCAATCTAGTTCGCCTTTGCAATTGAAACTCCTTGACTCAGGTAATCTTGTTCTTGAAGAACTAGAGAAACAATCATATCTTTGGCAAAGCTTTAGTTTTCCAACCAACACCATTCTTCCCAATCAGCCTTTTACCAAAGATACCGTCCTTATATCTTCAAAAAGTTCTACAAATTTTTCTTCCGGCTTCTACAAACTCTATTTTGACAATGACAATATAATCCGCCTTCGTTACGATAGTGATGAAATAACAAGTGTTTATTGGCCTAGACCTTGGTTACTTCCATGGGAAGCAGGCAGGTTTAGAGACAATAGTAGTAGAACTGCTATGCTTGACTCCGAAGGCCAATTCAGGTCTACAGACAATTTTGCCTTTAGTACCATGGATGACGGACATACAATTCAAAGAAGATTGACGCTTGATGTTGATGGAAATATTAGAGTTTACTCGCTTCACAAAAGAAGTTGGATAGTTTCATGGCAAGCAATTTCAACAACATGTGCTATTCATGGGATTTGTGGTCCAAACAGCCTATGTACTTATAGATCTCAATTGGGACGAATTTGCACTTGTATGCATGGGTACAAGGCCAAGAACCATTCAGATTCTTCGCTTGGGTGTGAGCCTACATTCGATCTTACTCTACATCGTGAAAGCTACGATTTCATAAGACTCCCATATGTGGAATTTTACGGTTTCGATTTGGTGTATAAACCCGGAGCTACTTTTAATGAATGCAAGATGGCATGTTTGGATGACATTCAGTGTAAAGCCTTCCAATTCAGCTTCAATGGTGATATGCGTGCCTTTGAATGTTATACCAAGATTTTGTTGTTCAATGGCTACTACAGGAATTTTCGTTTCACCACTTATCTTAAGCTACCTAAGATTGATGTATTATCATATGATCATCAAAATGTGGTTAACGAGTCACGTTTGGCTTGCTCGAATTCAATAATTGAGCTGAAAAGAGCATATGACAAAGAGAGTTCAAATGGTCCCCTCAAGTTTATGCTGTGGTTCAGCATAATCCTCGGTGCTATCGAAGGTGCATGTCTTCTACTCTTTTATTATGCTGCCAAGAAATCTTCAGGTGCAACAGCTCAAAACTACCTTGCAATTGCCACTGGATTCAGAAGTTTCACATATGACGAGATAATGAAGGCATCTCATAAGTTTAGAGATGAGATAGGGAGAGGTGGCGGTGGTATTGTGTACAAAGGAATACTTCCCGATAATCGGGTGATAGCAATTAAGCGACTTCACGAAGCATTTCATGGAGAAGCTGAATTTCTAGCCGAGATGAGCACAATCGGGAGGATAAATCACAAGAATTTGATAGAAACATATGGTTATTGCGCAGAGGGAAAGCATAGGATCTTAGTCTATGAGTACATGGAGAATGGCTCATTAGCCAAGAGTTTAGGTGCTAACCAGCTTGATTGGCGTAAGAGGATTGAAATCGCAACTGGCATTGCTAAAGGGCTGGCTTATTTACACGAAGAATGCTTGGAGTGGGTTCTACACTGTGATGTTAAGCCACATAACATCTTGTTGGATGCTGATTATAACCCTAAGGTAGCCGATTTTGGATTGTCCAAGCTATTCAACCAAGCTGGGATAGAAAATTCCGTCTTCTCTAAGATAAGAGGGACTAGAGGCTACATGGCTCCTGAATGGGTGTTTAATCTTCCGATTACCTCCAAAGTGGATGTTTATAGCTATGGAATGGTGGTACTAGAGATGATAACAGGACGGAGTCCCATAAGTGATCATGCAAGTGATGATAACCTGGAGGAAGGACTTGGTTGGACAGAAAAACAAATCATGGATATATTGGATCCTATGATTAAAGATGAAAGTGAAAAGGGTCTGGTGAAGCATCTTCTAAAAGTAGCTCTACAATGTGTTGAGGAAGATAAAGACGCTAGACCAACTATGAGCGAGGTTGTGAATATGCTTCTCTCTCCTGAGATCGATGATCAATGCCTCTAGCATTTGGCTCAAGTAGTACTCAATTAGTCTTTCAGTCAATAGCTGTGGTGGTGAGGCATCTTTGTTCGACCTGGTTAGAGTTTTGTTCGACCCGTCTAGTATCGACTAGAGGGGGTCTCAACTCCTGAATCACCTCCCTGGTGGTTTAGATCGAGGTGTCTTGTATTTTTGTTGACCTTGTTGTTTCTTTGTAACGTATTAAATACCTTTTGTAGTGTTCTAACGTATGTTGTAATATCTGATACGAATCAAATAAAAATCTGCTTTTATGAACTACTAATATTCCAACACATGTTTATTGCCACACACGCCGACACACTTAACTGAATAAGAAGTACATAGAACACAAACGTTCATCTGTTTAAAGAAGTTACGTGTAACATACCTAATCTGCGAGGTATCCCCTCTCATAATGATGTCTAACATTCAACTATTTGGATGCATTATGAAGATACTCTCATTTGCAAACAAACATCGGGTTGTCTAGTGCCCAGGCATTATATAGGGAGTCTTGTGGTAAATATGGATCAGGTATATTAATTTATGTTTTTTTGCACCATTTCACTTTAAATAGTAGATTTGCATCATGTTAAGAAAAAATTAGTTCTACAAATATATAACTTTTAAAATTTATTGTTTGTTTTACTTGTTGGTATTGTTCGAATATTGTTTTATTATATTTGTATCATATAAGTTGTGGGATGTAAGTAAAAGAGTGCTTATAAACACAAACAAACAAAAATTATATGTTATAAAAATCATGTTGAGGTAACTATAAAAAGATGTATCTAAGAGCAAAAGCCACCTAGCCATATAATAAAGGGATAATGCCAAAAATGGCCAAGTTGATCAATTGATTTATTTTTTTACCATTCGCTCAGAAAGTTCTGAAATTAACCATTGAGCAATCGGGCAACTTTTTTTAACCAACGAGGGGACGCCTAGTGTCCGAAAATTTGGGCAACGCCCCTATTTTTTGGGCAACTTGGGACACTTGACGTCCTATAGTTTGAAACACAAAAGTTGCTCGATTGCCAAGTGGGTAGTTTCGGAACTTTCTGAACGAATGGCAAAAAAGCAAATCAATTAGGCAACTTGAGCATTTTTGGCATTATCCCTATAATAAACTCAATCATCCAACAATATCATTTAGCTACACGCAGTCATCTTCTTCATTTTTTTTTAACCACATCTTCCTTCTTTCTAACACACAAATGGAGTTACTTACATCACTCCATAAAACACACAAATCTAACAACAACAACACGCACACACCACACAAACAAACAAATGGATAACACGAAAAAAAATACGGGAAAATGCGAGCAATGGTACCCACTTCGTACCGTTTGGTCGCGTTTTCCGAGACCATTTGGGGGCTGGTTGTGGGCTCAGGACGCGAAAACGCAAGATCCGGTATGGTTGTGGCGTGCTCGGGTTGCGTTTTTCGGGACCATTTGGCTAACGCCGCAGGACCCAAGGCTCGTAGGAAACTATCCTTTTTACTAATGAAATACTAACAAGACTGACGTAATAAGGCTATGACCACGCGTTATTAGCCATGGTCATCCCATCAACCAAATGAAATCTACTCTCTATTTTTGTTTTTGTGTGTGTGAGTCTCTTGAGCAGTATATATGTGTTTAATTCAAATACATTTTCTTTTATTTCTTTTTCTTTTAAGCAAAATAAAATATATTGATGTGGGTGAAAGATCTAGTTAAGTTACAAGTCCATAACATACATTCACATAAGATACAACCCTAAACCATGAAACATACACTTGAGATTCTTGAAATATATAACGAAGAACACAAACTAAATAGCAAAACCATCTTCTTCAAACTTGAAGACGAAATCATGTTTGTCGGACTTGCATTCTCCCTGATGACTCATACACGAAATATAGAAGACAATTCATGATTAAGAAGCTTAATAATGCAATAATAAGGAATAATCAAATTAAATTCATGAATTAACCCAGCAATTACGATTTGGTAGAGGGTTTTTATCTTCGAAACACATAGTTGCACTTTACCACTTGCATTTATAAGAAAGACAACAACAGTTCCCATTATATATAAACACTCCTCTGTAGCAACATCGATGACATCGATGCGGTTAACAGATTCGGAATCATAATTCGAGGAGTATCTCGAGGTTTGATCAAGATTGAAGGTTATGGCTTCGGAACCAACACGTAATGTGATTTCCTCATCGAATACATCGATCAGAGCATGACCCGTCCTGAGGAATCCCCGTCCAAGAATGAGGGGGACCCTTGGGTCTGCATCGAAATCAACAATCACGAAGTCTGCCGGAAAATGGAACTTTCCTACTTTGACAAATACATCCTCAGCAATACCGAGGGGACGAGATATCGAACGGTCTGCAAGCTCGAGTGTCATGCAGGTGGGTGTGAGTTCTGGAAGAGAGAGTTTCTTCCATACTGAGTAAGGCATCAGGTTGATGCTGGCACCAAGATCGGCCAAGGCATAGCATTCAACCGTTCCCGGGAATATACATGGAATGAGAAATTTCCCGGGATCTCCTATCTTTTCGGGAAGCTGTTTCAACAAAACCGCAGAGCAGTTTTCATTGAGGGGAGTTTTTGCCATCTCGAACAGTTTTTCCTTGTTATTTAACAGATTTTTTATTGTGGATGCAAATTTGGGCATTAAGAGGATAGCATCCGCGAAGCTGATATCAAAATGGAGATCTTGAAAGATTTGAAAACAAATTTCCATTTGATGATTTGCTTTTTCACGGAGCTTTTGATCTTGTAAACGTGATGGATACGGAATTGACGGTTTCGGGTGTGGTTTTGAATTTTCAACAGAGGTCTCAGGAGGTTCAAATACAACCCCAGTTTTGCGGGTCGGGACCGGGTTAACTGAAGGAGGGATGTCAGTGGTACCTCCGTTATTAGTAGGAAGTACCGTTAGGGCCGGCAATTTTGACACGAAACCTGTTAACACGACACGACACGACCTGTTCTTAACAGGTTTCGTGTTTGACCTTAACAGGTTTCGTGTCTTAACAGGTCAGACCTGTTAAGACCTGTTAATATTCGTGTCTTAACAGGTCAGACCTGTTAAGACATGTTAAAGACCTGTTAAGATTATAGTATATATATAAAGTACCCACTCTCTCCAAACCCTTATTTTAACAAACCCTAAAATAAAGTATCCGCCCCCTCACCCACTCTCTCCAAACACGGATCATCTCATCTCAGATTCATCACCATCATCATAACCGAATCTCATAATATTAACAGATCCACTGCTTCTTCTTCCATTATTATAATTATTATCGGATCTTCACCCAAACCCAATGGTCCCAATCGAATAATCAAAGAACTTTACAGGTATATCTTCTTCTTCCATTATTATTATTATTATTATCGGATCTTGTTGCTACTGTATTTCGATCTTGTTGTTGCTACTGTTATTTCGAATCTGCTATTGTTTATTGTTATTATTTTTATTTTTTTTATTAAAATAAAATTAGGTTGGCTGTGAAGAAAACAGCGGCGAAAGGAAAAGCTGCTAAGGATCCAAACAAGCCTAAGAGGCCTGCTAGTGCCTTCTTTGTTTTCATGTATAAAGCGTAAACAAACACTCTTCAATTATTTGGTTATTGAAGTAATTATTAATTATTTGATTGTTGATTAATTAATGAAGGGAGGACTTTAGGACGCAGTTTAAGGAGGAGAACCCTCATGTCAAGTCTGTTGCTCAATTATTGAAGTTGTTGTAATTATTTGATTGTTGATTAATTATTGAAGTTGTTGTAATTTTTATTTTGGTTGTTGTGGTTGTTGTAATTTTTACTGGATTTGTTGTTGTTCTTGATGTTTTTGTTGTCGTTGTTACTGGATTTGTTACTGGATTTGTTCGACTCTCGGTGGTGATGTGATAATGTTTTTGATAGTGGATTCGTTTTTGTGATGTGAGTTAACAGGTTCGTGTATGAGTAACAGGTTCTTATAACTGTTAACAAAAAAAGTGTTAACTGGTTCTCTTTATCAAAAAAAAATAATAATAATAATAATAAAAAAAGTGTTAACAGGTTCTTAACAGGTCTTAACAGGTTAACCTGTTTATTTTCGTGTCGTGTTCGTGTTTGAGAAAAGTGACACGATAAGCTAACAGGTCGTGTTCGTGTTTGCCCTTAACAGGTTCGTGTCTTAACAGGTTCGTGTGACCTGTTATGCCAGCTCTAAGTACCGTATCCGTTGTGTCCTCAGTTTCACGTTCCTCTACCTGAACAGGAGAAGAGGTAGACGGGACCGTGTGTCCTTTATAAGAAACTCCACTTTGGGTCGTGATCGCCTTAACATCGCCTCTCAGGTTAGCGATCGTGTTGCTCGGTAGTGTACCTGAGCCCGAGGGTCGATCATTTAAAGACTTCTTAAGTTCAGAAATCTGGCTGACCTACAATTTATTCATTTCTTCTTGGGATTTCATAAACTGTTTCAACAACTCATCGGATGATGGTCTAGTTGGAACAATGGCTTGATTTTGATTAGGAATATTTTGAGCACGGTTGTTTTGAAAATTCCCTTGATTTTGATTATTCTGACCCTGAAAATTGTTTCCTTAGTGAAAATTACCCAGTTGGAAATTATTACCCTGATTAAAATTACCTTGGTTTTGAAAAGCCTGGTTATGACCGGAATGGAAATTCCCTTGGTTTTGAAAACCTTGGTTCATTCGGCTTTGATTAGAATTTTGATTCCGGTTTTGGTTTTGATTTTGAGACTGATTAAACCCGGGTGGTCCAAGGTTGTTATTAGAACGATAGCTCAACATATTACGGTCCCCTTGTGGTTGGTAGGAATTACCTCCCGCATTATAGGAACCTTGGGCTGCGTACACATTTTCAGGAGTGAAGCCACCGGAGGCTGGACACTCAGTGTACGGGTGAGGACCACCACAAGTTTCACAACTTGGGTTGACAACTTTGACGTTATGATTTTGACTATACTGATGTATACGTAGGACTGCAGTGGACAAATCATCAAGTTTTTTAGCAAGGACAGCTATATCATTGTTTGCTGGAGTGACAGATTTACATGACGAGTCATTCCTCTCGGCTGAGGAATCCCAGAAATTGTGATGGGCAGTCATGTTTTCGATCAAATCATAACACTCTTCAGGGGTCCGTAGCCTCAATAGTGAGTGGTGCAATAGGTCCGCCCCTCCCTTGCATGGTAGGCTGACACAACTCCTCTATCGTTCGGAGATCGGGAGCTATCTCATCCTTGGGAGGGTCAGGGGGTGGTGGTGGCCCGTCGTCCATTTCTGTTTTTGGTTCTTCAATAACAGTACGTAGCTCGGGTACGTTTTTCTGACTTTTACGCTTTGTTTGTGAACGAGTGCGCATGCACTAAAAACAATTTTTCAAAACAAGATTGAGGCAAAACAACAGGAAACTTAAACCAATAATCACAAGTGAATGGCTTCTTTGAAAAAGGTACACCACTCACAAGGATACAATGGCAAGTTTTGATCTTATGTTTGGGAACTTATTATGTTCACACCCCTAGTTGTTAGGTGTTCTGCCTTGGTTTGCGGTGGTAAGATTTTATGTATTTAGCAGAAAAATGTTTTTGGCTTTTTGGGTGTGTGTGCAGAAAACTTTTGGAAATATTTTTGGTATCGATTCGTTAACCGAAATCGTTTTCTTTAAAATTACTCGCAGTGTGGCGAGAGAGAAGAATGGATCTCTCTTCAGTTCGCAATTTAATGTCAGAACTTCCGTATTCCACCAATGTAGGTTGTAATTTTAAAGAAATCGAATTAATTTAACTTCACGATTTGTTTTTTTTTTGTTTTTTGTTTTTTTTTTTTTTTTTTTTTTTTTTTTTTGTTAACACTTTAGGAAAAGTGTTAATGAACTTTTTGATATAATTGAGATTTTTACTAAAACTTTTTACAAAAGTGGTGAAATTTGTAAAGGGGGGGTTTTGAAAACCACTAAACCTAAAACGTTTTTAAAATACGCAACAACCTCCCCGGCAGCGGCACCAAATTTTGATTGAGCCTAAACAGTCAGATAATATTGACCAAGGAAATTGGTCAACAAAGTCAAACAATTTAAGGTCAATGTTCCGTGGATAGTATAGAGTTTCCCCGGGTCGTTATGTCCCGACGAGATTGAAATGGTGTTTGTAAACGTTTGTGGGAATGAGTGGCACTGAGGACAGTAACCAATAAAGATTTGGAATTGATTATACTACTGATTACTTGGTATTTGGACAACTGAAACAATATTAACAATTACAAAAACACAGATATGATTACACGTACACAAATTAGAAATCAGAATTGATTACAAACAGAAGAAAATGTGAGTTTTAAACAATTTACATCTACAGGGGGTGCAAATGAAAATTTTACAAACTTAATTATTAAAAGAGAATTAAATTTAAAAAGAAAAATATTTTTTTAATTATTTTATTATTTAATATTAATTATTTAAATAAAACTATTTAATTATTTACTTTTAAAACTATTTAACTTATACTAAAAAGATTTATATTACAAATTTAAGCTAGAAAATTGCAAATTAATTTTTAAAATTCTAAAATGACTTAAAATAAATTTAGAAACTAAAAATACCTATTTCTTTTCTTTTTGTGGAATTTATATTTATTAAATACTAATTATATTAATTAAACTAATTTAAATTACTAATAATACTACAAATGACTTAGAAAATTAAGAAATATTTTTTAAAACTAATTAAGCATCACAGGAATCCTAAAAAATTATAAAAAGTTTATAAAAATTATTTTTAAACTATATTACTAATTATTTACTTATTTATTAATTATTATCTAATTTAACTAAATTAATTAAGAAAATTAGAAAATGAGCAATAGAAATTATGAGAAAATTTCTGAAATTATTTTACAACATATAAAAGCTAGGAAAAATATAAAAACTAGGTATTACGTGATAAAAACTAATTATGCTATTTAATACTTCAATATTAAATAATAATTAATAAAACTAATATTAAATCTAATAAATACTAAATCAAAAGAGAAAAATCTAGAAAATTACTGAAAATACTTTAATATAAAAGAAAATTAAGAAAAATATAAAAATGATGAAGTGCTTAATAATAAGCTGAAAAGAAAAATAAAAAAGATAAATCATATTAAATAGAAGCTATCACTAATTTTAAAGTTGGTTTTTCTTTTTGACAACTAATTATTAACTAAAAGCAAACAAATTTTGTGAAAACACTTTTGTTTTAGCTTAATAATAAGCTGTGTGCACCCCTTTGTGCTTATCAGTGTATATTTAAGCTTATTAGGACTTATAGTTGTTTGAAAAAGATAATTTAAGCTACCAAATGAACAAATAAGGCAAAACAGATGGATACAAACTAGGAATGAGCAATTAGAAACAAAATAAGCACATAAATAAGCTAATGAAGCCAAATAAGCACTTATCAAAACACAAGGCCACAACAGGCCTTAAACAAGGACTTTTGGACCACTGTGGGGTCCACAGAAGTAAGGGGAGGTCCAAACTAAGCTCTGACCCTTGAAGTTGACATGGTCAACAACAAAATAAGCCAATAAGCTAAGCTTATTGCTTAGTAATGAGCACTGGGTGGGGCTTGGAACTTAGGTGCACAACCTGAGCACTCAGGTTTTGTTTATGAGGACAGGTCAAAAGGAGAGTCTAATAAGCTAAGGGTAAATGAGCTGAGACCCAAAATAAGCAGTCCCCCAATAAGCTGAGGTGGAAGGCTCTCTAAAAAGCTAAGGTACAGGGTGTGGGGTCCACTTGGTCAGTCACAAAGAACCAAAGAAAAATGACCAATACCCTGTGCACAGGGCATGTACTTGCCCTGCAGCCTCAATTAAGCTGATGCACAAGCTCAAATAAAAATCACAAAATTAAGCTGGTGGTGGGATCTTGTAGATTAGGTGATAGATTTCAACCTCTAAAAGTTTCAAGTCCTGAATCAACCCACAAAATTCTAGAAAAATCCCCCAAAAAATGAGTTTTCTAAAAACTTAAGAGATTTTGACTTTTTATGTTTTCACCTCTGTTGACTTTTATGAGATTTGATTTTATTCTAGTTACTGAAAACAATGTTTTAAGCTAAAATGAGTTATCCTAAGATTAAAACAACTGATTATGAATTGAAATGAGTGAGTTTTGAAGCCTAAGAATCTCACAGTGAAACAGTGAGATGAATTAAAAGAGGTTTTGACTTTTTGAAAGACAAGAGCAAGTTTCTATGGTTTTTCTGTCTTAATATGCACTAGATGATCATGTATCAAGCATAAGTGATCAACCAATCCCCTCTTAACACAGTGAAACAGTAAGATCCAAACACCCCTTTTAGAACTAATTTTTGTGGATTTCAAAGATTTAAACCACAAATATGATCCCAATTATTGAAATACACTACTACCAACTGAATTGAGCACAAAACTACTATTTATAACAACAATTCACTGAGATTCACTCAAATGCTATAAAATAGTTAAAATAAAAGAAATTTTTAGAAAAAGAAAAGCAAATGAGAAAGCTACTGAATATAAGCAATATTATAACTAATAATCACCCAGGAAGCATAATAAGCAAATATAAACACTAAATAAACAATGCAACAGTACTAAAAAATCAAAGAAAAATAGAAAATTTGAACTCTCTTGAGACCCTAGCTAAACAAAGGCACCCAAATGGGCAGCTACAAGCTCTAGCTTGTTATTAACAAGCTAGTAAAAGTCCTTTTGCCATTTCCATTACATGGCACTTCCATTAGCTTCCTGTCAAATACAAAGGTGCCCTGTGGTATTTTTGTTTCTGATTTTTTTTAATTATTTTTTTATGTTTTTATGTTTAGTTATAGATAAAAAAAAAAAAAAAAAAAAAAAAAAAAAAAAAAAAAAAAAAATCCTAAGTGAGCTTATGAAACAGGAATACTAGTTTAGGACATGATTAAAGCTTAAAAGAGAAAATTTAAATAAAAATGCAAAAACATAATTTAAACTAAAATACTTGAACTTTTGATTAAGAAATGATCAATTACACTTAAGAAAACAGATTACAAACTATTTGAAGTACTTCTAATGATTAGAAACTAATTTCATACAAATTCGACTTAAAACTAAGACTATGTGACTACATACTCTTCTCCTTGCATCTTCTGTCTTATATAGTTGAGTTTCTGAGACTCCCACATGCTTCTGAGTATTTCCCACCATTAATCTCAACCGTTGGATGATTCATGATTGATTTTTGACCCTTGGATCGTTTTGGCACCAAAACAGAAACAGGCAATTGGCTCTGATTTATACCAATTTGGGGGGGGGGGGGGGGGGGGTGAGCATTAATTGTAGTTGTCTTTTGTTAGGTAAGTGGGGTGGTGAGTGGCTTGGGCGGTGGGATGTGATGGAGGAGGGGTGGTGATGTGATGCTGCAAGTGGAGAGGAAGGAGGGAAGGGGGTGGTGGTGTTGTGTTTGACTGGGGTTTGACCCAGGGTCAAAGTTTGACCCTGGTAATATTAAGGGTGGGGTTGGATTGGGCTTGTGGTTTGATTGGACCTTGTGGGTGGACTGGGATTTGTTTTGGATTTGGGTTTAATAATAACCAAAGGTCCGTTTGGTATTATTAGTAAAATCACAAGGACCATAGTTGTAAAATGCCGAAAGTTTAGGGACCTGGTTGGCTAATTTCCCAAAGTTGTTTCAAGGATATTTTTTGCCAAGTATGAATAGTACAGGGTCCCATGTTGATTTTTCCACTTTTTAAAATTCCCAGGGACTAAATCTGCCATCTTTTGAAACTTGAGGGACCAATCATGTAATTTCACCAATCTTTTCACCCAAGGACCATTCCTGCCAAAGATGAGTAGCACAAGGACCAAAATTGATTTATTCAAAAGTTTTAAATCCCAGGGACCATTTTTGTCAATTTGCAAAGTGCAAGGACTAAACTTGTAATTTTAAGAAAATTTCACACCAAAGGACTAAATATGTTTATTTTTGATTCAAAAGGACCTTTGGTGAATTTTCTTCCAAAATAAAAGCTTAGGGACTAGATTTGACAAGTTTTGAAAGTTGAGGGACTGAAACTGCCAATTATGCAAACTTTGTTCATTTTTCATTTGTTTTTAAACATTTTGCATCTGAAACATATAAAACACAATCCTGTGATATTTTCAGTATTTTGATGCATATTTGAGTGTTTTTGAATATTTTGACAGTTTATATGAGACAAAAATGATGAGTAGTATTTACACACTCATCAACATGCTAACCCAATACAACCGCACTTTATTACATCTATAAGTCCAAATTAAAACATTTTGAAATGACTCCAATAAATAAAACATTCAAAACAATCAAGGGTACCGTCACACCCAAACTTGAATAGACCTGACCAGAGTGGATCTAACTCAAATTAACCTAAACCCGATTAACCTGAACTCAAATAAGATAGGGTTTGAATATATTAGTTTTATTATCGACCGATTTTGACCCGACCCGAATTAACCTGAACCCGACCCGATCTACGCAATCAAGGGTGGAAAAGCAAACATACACAGGCGTCACACCTCTCATGTCCGAATATATATAAAAAAACATTACCCCTCTACCTAAAAACACAAAACACAAAAACATTATCCTTTAAGAAAAAACATGTCTTTACCACTACTAGGGTTTTGCTCCACCTTCACAACCGCATCACCACCACCACCACAACCGCCGTCACTCAAGCCCTCAGCACCCTTTCATCAAACGGTGTCGTTTAGGCCTTGTTTGAAGAAGAAGGTGGTGGTGACGTATGCAACAGCTTCAGAGCCAGTGACTGAGAAGAAGAGGGCACCGAGGGGATTCTCGAAGCCGAGGCCGGTGTCTCCGGAAATGAAGGAGTTTCTTGGTGGGAGGACTGAGATTCCAAGGACTGAAGTGCTTAAGGTTATTTGGGCTCATATTAAAGAAAATAACCTTCAGGTATACTTTTATAAAATATATATTTTTTGTTGGTTTTGAATTTTTTATTTGTTTAATCCTATATTTTTGCTAGAGTATGTTATACTAGTTAGTTATTTTACAATGTGTTCTCGAGTATCACTTAAGGAGAAAAAAGAAAAAAGGAAAATGACTGAAAAAAGAAGAGTGATTTGGTTTATTTTGAAATAAAATGTTTCCTCCAAAAACAAAAATTGGGCTGAAAATGTTTACTACCTTACTTCGTGTTTCTTTACTAAAAAAACTTGATAACTGAATAATAATGGTAAAAAAATATTATGTAACTTGTCCATTTTTGTTGTTTTGTGTAGCTTTTTTTCCAATTAGAACACAAACATTTCAAATTTCGACCTTTGTGTGTGATTTGTTCATGTAGAATGACCATTTTAACCTTCGAACAGAGTGGTTAAAAAATGTAAGGGTAAAATGGTCACAAAATACACACAAAGGTCGAAATTTGAAATGTTTGTGTTTTAATAGGAAAAAAAAATAAGGCTACATATAACAAATAAAAATGGACATAGATACATTTTTTGTTATTATCCCTTATTTTTAGCACCTTATTCTGACTATTACCTTTAAAACACAAAAAAAGGATAAAGTAGTTAGAAGTTTTTGGATGAAGGGGATGTTTAGCTAAGTTTGTTGGAGGAGGTTTATGGTTTGTTATAATTTGAAAAAGCTATGTTAAGTTCTCTTTGAAGGTGTTTGGATAATGTTTTTATTTGCAAGAGCTAGTGAGTTTTTTGGTGGTGAAATAAAGCTATTAATAAGCATAATCCTCTTTGTTTTAAAGAATACACAAACTCCACCCAACAACATTGTTTATCATTATTGACTAGTTTTAAAAGAACTAAGCACATTAGGGACAATATGCAATCCCAAACACCCTTAAATTGTTCTTTTGCTTCTGTGTATTAGCTTAAGGTGCTTAAATTGTCCTTTGGTGGACTTTCAAGTAGTAGTAGATTATGTGAGGTTTAGAGTATACTACATACTGGTTTTGGAGTCTACTAGCATTGTTTTGTTGGGGGAAATGTAGTCTACTACTATTAGCTTGTTTATAACAGAAGACGAGGCCTTCATTTGCTAGGTTCATTCTTCCATATGTGATGATGTATGCGGCATTTTGGACGTTTAAGTGCTAGCAATGAGGGAAATGTAGTCTTTTGTTATCTGTTTGGATGCTGTATTGTTTAGTTGCACTTGAGATTTTGTTATTCTTTGTATTCGGTATTTGCTTTGAATGTATAGAATAGAATGGATTTAAGTTGGGGGATTGGACATGTCTTTGCTTTAACATGTAAATCAATTTAAAGAATTATATGTTTCGTGATTAATATATACCGAACGATATCAAAAAATAAAAAATACTTGGTAAATATATAATCAGAAGTTTGCGCCTTTGCGGACACACTAAAATCTGATTATCTGCTTGTAAGAATCTCTCGAAATAGAAGAACATCACAATGCTATCTTCTGAGATATCAAAGTTCTGTGCTTTTGTTGAAATACAAATTTCTAAGCTGAGTTGCTGTCCTGTGTGTAAGCAGCTTTATGTATGGATGTTGCAAAACTGGCAACTAATTCACTGTTTTCATATTTGTATGCAGGATCCAGCAAACAAAAGGGTAATCTTGTGTGATGAGAAGCTGAAGAAGATATTTGGACAGAGGGATCAAGTTGGTTTTCTCGAGATTGCTGGGCTAATTAGTCCTCACTTCAAGAAGGCTGAAAATTAGTATGAATAGTCCCTGATGTTATGTATATGGAGATCTATTTTGGTTGATGATATCGCTAGTAAAAAAGAATAGTAGTACCCTGCACCCCATCTTTTTGGTAGTATTTGGCTTGTTAGGGGGCTTCAAGAAGCCACGATTTAGAACCTTGTTCCGCTAGCATTTTTTGCTTTCTTGGATCTTTTTACTTCAAATGCTTCGGTTTCTATGTAGTTGTTACTATGCTTCACGGATTTATATTCACTAGTGTGATATCTCTTGGTATATGCTTCATATTTCTTTGCATACATATACTTCCTCATTTTCTGGTGAACGAACATTTCATTTATCATTATGATGAGCATGGTTTTCGTGACTTGTTCTTGCCACACAAGCAACCTCTATTTGCATAATTTGTTGTTTGATTCTACAAATGTCACAGCATATGTATTGACAGAGAATGAGGTTTTCAGTCTCATCAAGAGAGACCTCAATCTGAGTCTCATAAAGGGAGACGTGCTGAAGCTGTTATCAGCTTGAAGGTTTAATCATGTCGCAGCATGTGTTGAAATTTGGTTTTTCCTTACTTTTACTGTTGCCAGCTTAAAGGTTTGATTATGATTAGCAAAAGGTCAAAAAAAAACTCAGCAATATATTTAAGCAACCATACTACTTTCAATCCATTTAATTATCTAACCATAATATCTGACTAAAATCAAATTTCACCTAAGCGACGATAGCAAGTAACCGTCAGCTACAAAAGTCGTTTTTGTTACAGTTCCGCAAGCAGCTCTGAAAGCTGTTCATCAGACTCGTACACTTCAACATATGTTCCCAAACGATACTGCAAGTCTAGCTGCCAACTGATTGTACTGAGATATTTATCAAGAGAATAGAAAGAAATCAACATCATGTAGAGTAACACGATTGACCACAAATCTCAAAGGCAAGAGCATTACTAATTACTAGATATTGGTAAGGGATTCTTGGACACCAGTTAGGCTTTTGCTTATTTTAAAGTGCTGATATGCTTAAAAAAACAATCAGTTATTTTTAAGTGCTTATTTACTCTAGCCTAAGCTGATAATCAGCCACCATCAAATATTTAAAAAGGTTTATCTGTTTCAGAAAGATTAAAAAAACAGTAATGAGAAAAAGCACGTAAGAATCAAATTGATCAAATAAAACACATTCATAAAACCTTGAGACAAGCCGCTAAGTGAATAAGGAAATGGTATTCTGTTTCCTCTCCTGTGGTATAAGATCATGTCCTCGAAAAATTATTGATAGTTTAGCTTTAACAATAACAGACATACATGTAAATTCTGCAGTAAACTGTTTATACCGATAAATATCTACACAAAAACTCAGAATACTGTGTTATATTAGGCCCAACTGAGATTCAAATGTTGCAACATAATGCTCCCACCATCCAAAAAGTAATTTTCATCTTTGCATTATTGTCACAAAATAATCGTGCACCGTAAATTTTAACCACTCAAAAAGCTTCTGTAAATTAACTTCGTAATTTTTTTTATGAGTTCTGATACGCCAAAAGATCACAAATCATATATATACTTTCATTTCATTTTTTTATCAAACCATGATTTCCAACTACAAACTAAACTCACTTAAACAACGATAGAAAGTAATCTCAGCTGCAAAATAGTACTTTTCTGTTACAGTTTCGCAAGCAGCTCTGCAAGCTGTTCATCAGACACCTTCACGTCAACACATGTACCCAACGAGACAGCGAGCCTAGCAGCCAATTGATGTTTGCACTGAAAATTATTATGATAATTAACAAAAACTGAGATGAAGATAAGAAACATGTAATCGGAAGAGAAACAAACGAGGCTTACACAAAGCTGTTCTCCTCTATTGACGATGTCATAGAAGAATGAATAGCACGCACAATAATGTTCTGGGAAACACAGGTATTCTTCCTTCTTTCTGGACTCCCCGGTAATCTACAAATACGAATTGAATAAAAACTGTATGCTCAACAAAAATGACCCAACATCTCGAGTCATGGGGTCAATTGACCTAGTTATGTTTCAAAGATGGGAATGGTACACAGTTAATACTTTTTGATGGCCATGTTTAAATTGGGGACTAATCGAGTGAGTCGAGTCAAAACAACGCCGAGCATGAAGCCTGAACTAACGTCAAAACTCGAGCATGGTATATTCATTGGGACTCGCAAGTTCCACTTGGTTATTTGTATTAAGGAGATGATCAGGATTGCTTTTTGAAAATAGATTGCGTTTTGAATAATCACAATTAATAGATAATCAGTTGTAGCAAACGTGTAACTGAAACATAGTGTTTAGATTTAATTATGTTGTTTGATATCGCAGTAAGCAGATAATCAGTTTTTTTATTGTCTAGCAGACCCATTTTTGGAAATTTGTTGCCAAACACTACAAACTGATTATGTGCATTTTCTAAACATGATAATCAGATAATATGCAAGGAACATGGGAGACTACTAAATGCCTAAAAAGCCTAAAGGGAACTAGCTATGGAACTCTAAATCTAAAACACAAGAGGCAAGGCAACTAAGAGGCGCCTATAAAGCCTAAACGCAATAACTACCTCATACCCTCAAACAACCTAGCCTGAACTAACCGCATATTCTAATTCTATCTCTCCACGCATTCCTATCTGAGGTCATGTTCTCGGACAAGAGAAGCTCATGTCCTACTTAAGTCTATCCTCCCACGTAAGTTTTGGTCACCCCTTCTCCTCGGACAACTGATTTCCGAGAACCAAGCTTAGAAAATACACAATGTCCAAACAAAATCATGAATAATCATCAACAATTTTCTTGATTTTCTCAAACTCAAATACAAATACACTCCATTGGTCATTCAAGCAAAAAATGAGGAATTAGTTGGTATCTTTGTCTTAATATTAGCAACTTTTTAGAATAATTGGTTGTTAACAACCCTTTGGGGGCCCTTGTTAGCATTTTTAAAACTAGACATAAAGTATAGTGGCTTAAACGAACACTAAAGACAACACTACTATATTACTCCCTTACACAAACAATTGTCCAACGACAAAAAACACACAGTTTAAGAAAATCATCATCACCACAGCTTTCTCTTGTTTTACCCTTAACTAATCTATACTACTATATAATGCATTTGAGACTATTCTATAATTAGAAAGGCTTAAAATTCAGACTTTTACTTGCTTATTATGGAATGATTTCAAAATTAATTGGTTAGGAAGTTTGTTAGGAAGCGGTTGGTTATTCAAACTAAAATTATTTGGCTTAACCATCTCTAATATCTATACTTATAAAGCATGAAGACAACTAAGCGTGTAACCGAATAACGCAAAATATAATCACAGGTACCCGCCGCCGCATTGCGCGGGGACTGTTCTAGTTAATTTATAACTTGTGTAAAATTTTTAATAATAACCGCAAGTGAGGGTAAATTCCTACCTATTTTTTGAAGTGGGCAATTAAATTGGGACATCTCAAAATGGAAACGCGGACTATTACGGAAGGAGCATAAGAAAGAAAGAAACCTGGAAAATGGTGCGTTGACTAGGTTGACCAGAGATTTTCTTGACACCACGTTGATCAACTATCCTTGTAGCTCTCTCCAAGTTTTTACCAAATAATATATGCAAACTATAATTAATTTATTAGCCATTTTACTACTAAAAAAAAAAAAAAAAAAAAAAAAAAAAAAACACCCTTACATGGAGAGATGATCATCAGTTACTGCATAAAAAGAAATATTAGTATATTAATAGGGGTTGATTATGTGGTGTGAAAAATGAGATAGTACTTGCTACTTACCTGAATGAGTTGATTCAATTTCGGCCCATATGGTTTCTGCAACTAATAAGCTGCTCATTATTCTTGTGTGTCTCTTCCTTCTTTCATCAGCTTATTTTAAGACCGCCTTTTTTTTTTTTTTTTTTTTTTAACCGCTTATAATACCAAAACCAAACACCGGCTTATTTTAAGGGGTGTCTGTTCGCGGAATATTTTTGAGTGAATTGTAATTTCATTTGTGAAAGTAATTGTAATTTGATGAATTATAATTCGAGAATAATTGTAATGTATTCAATTGTAATTAATAAAATCTGTCATTTTTATTACTATTTTAAATTATTGTTTTGGTTAACACCTGTGCATAAGAGCACTGGGTACTGTTGGTGCCATGGCTTGGTGCCGTGGGATTTTTTTCTGCCATGTCAGTAAAAAAATTTATGGCACCAGAAAACCCACGGCACCACATTTTAGGGGTATCTGTTAGCATCAGAATTTCTGGTACCGTCGGCCATTTTTTTTCCTTTTACATAAAATAAAACATACACAATATTAACTAAAATAAACTTCATTAATTAAAAAAAATAAATAAATAAAAAAATAAAAAAACTCACGCATCACAATTAAAAAAAATGCATGAAAAATAAGAAATATAACTTATGCTAATGTGCAAAGACTTGTTATTTTACAAACACTTGGCCCAAAGAACACACATAAATGTACAAAACACTTGGCCGAAAGCCCAAACACACACAAATACCCTCCTTTCTTCTTCTTCTATCTCCTGCCGTCCTGCGTACCAAAAAAAAAAAAAAAAAAAAAAAAAAAAAAAAAAAAAAAAAAAAAGCTGCACAAACATACTAGCCAAAGAAAAAAGAAGAGAAAACTAGTCCTTACATTCACTTATTGCAACGGTCTAATCCAAGAAAAAAAAAATTGCCCATGGTGCTGAGCCATCGTGACGGCGTAAGTGGTCATGGCTCAACCTCCGGTGTGGTGCGCCGTGGCCTTTTTTTGGGCTGGTGGTGATGGAGCCAGCCACCAGCCAACCATACCCGATGCTCTAAGGTGTGCAATGTTATGCCGAATAACGCAAGTCTTATGGCATCACTCCACACCCCACCCAAGGCATAGCACCCCGCGTCAAAATTAGCAGTCGAGTTATCCGTAATTTTTATGTGTGTGTTGTATTTGTGTTTTATTGGGTTAAGTGTGGGTCAGAAGTGTTATAACATGAGTGACAGAAAGAGGGTATTTTTAAGTTAAGTTATAGGTGAAAATTGTTGAGATAACAAAACTTTTTACTACAACACGGGCTTGTAACTCTCTCAACACCTTGTGCTCTTAAAATGACTGTGTCAATTGTCAACCTTATACAAAATGGGTAAGGTTTTACCCTTTTTGGGAAGGTTTTACTCTTTTTTGAGGTTTTACTAGAGGAAATTAAAAAGTAAATGTTGATTCACATGTTTTTGAGATAGAGGAAAGAAAAAGTAAAGTAATTATAAATCATGTTGTTAAGTTAGAGAGAATAAAATAACTTGTTCAAATTACATGTATGTTTTTTTAGATATTATTGACAAATTCACTTCCTTTTCCTTTGGTGTAGGGAAAAAAAAAAAAAAAAATATATATATATATATATATATATATATATATATATATATATATATATATATATATATATATATATAGTGTAGGGTTATTTTCAGAACCAAATAAATTGCGAGAACTGCGAGAACCAATCTTATCCCTTTATTTTTTTGATCAATGGTTGATATGAATGGTGGCATAATGGTAATAAAATAAAAGATGAAGAATTTTTTGTAATGGATGGAAGGGCATTATAGGAATTTTAATTTCTAGTAACTGGTCCTATTAATTAGCAAAATACCAGGTAAAACAAAACACGTTCCTTTATATCTCACATTCAATTTGATGCCTATCTCTTTCATCTTCACCTACTAACATCATCAAAACCTAAAAACCGCCACCCTAAAACCCTCGACACCTCCTCTCTCTAGATCTGTTGTCCGGCAAACACAACAAAAAAAGGTCACCATTTTTTTATCACCATGATATTGATGTGTAAATCGAATGTTTTTATTTTGTTTCGATCTGAAAGTAGGTGCTGATGGAAGGGTTTTTTTTTGTTACTACACATCTCGGCTTCTTCATCTTTTTTGATTTTGGCGATTTCATTGGTGTTAATGTCATCTCAGGTTTGATTTTTTTTTTTTTTAATTTTTCGTATTAATTAAAAGTTAATTTGTTGGTTTTATATGAAACTGTTTTGGCCCTATGAAGTTAATTTGTGTTTTAATGGCTGTTATTATTTTTTTTTTCTTATACGATACTAATGGCTTTTGTAGACTAGCAATTCTTTTTTAAGGTTATTAAATGTCGTTAGTAACATTAGAAACATTATATTGGTGTTTGACAACAGTAACATTAGTTTTGGTAGTCTTAAGAGTTCTCATCTTTAGTAATATATGGATCTTGTAAATTGATATAAGTTATCATGTGCACAGTGCATATATGTTTAGTATATATGGATCTAGTAAATCGATATGTATGGGTATGGGTTATCATTTGCACATGTGTTTCAAGATTAATATTGTACAAAAGAAATGGTGCATATGTGTTTTGCGGGTGGTATAGAATCAATGAAAGGAGTGTGCATATGTGTCTTAACTTGGTTATATCAAAGATATTTTTAGATTCATTTAGTCTTTGAAATATTTGATGGTGGCAGATTACTTGACGCTGTGGATGTTGGCAGAGACTTTTTTAGCTAAGACCAGCGAGACGATAAAAACACATGTGCACAAGGATTAAAAACACATGTGCAGATTTCATGCGTTCTTAAACTAGGCGAGGAATACATGTGCACGCCTAAAAGATGAACCAACTGTTAAAGACATTGGATAATGCACATGTGCACGCTTCATATATTTGTAATAAATTTGAATACAAGTGTAAACATAATGACGATTGTGATAAAGTTGAATATCATATTAGTAGAGCAATAAAGTTTGTAAATTCTGAAATTACATTTAAATCTATTGTTAAATTTTTGTTGTTTGTATTTATATTTATGTAATATTTGTTAAAGATACATGTGCATATACAAGAAGCATATGCATAAACGAAAAATACAATTGTCATAATGTAGTTAGTAGTTACATTCTTTTTTATAAAACACATATGCACATAATGTATTTTTAAACATAAGAAAAAAAATCCCTAAAATTTAGGAATTAAGAAAAAACGTTTTTTTTTATAAAATATTCAAAAAGAAAATACAAAAAAGCAAGTTTACTATTATACCCTTTCAAATTAAATAATATAATTTAATATCTAAAAAAATCTGATTGGTTGATGCTGGTTCTCGCAGTTCTCGCAATTTATTTGGTTCTGAAAATAACCTCACCCTATATATATATATATATATATATATATATATATATATATATATATATATATATATATATATATATATATATATATATATATATCCTTTTTCTTTTCTTTCTTTCTTCTCAAATTTTAATAGAACACAATGTCGATTAGTCAGCCAAAAGCTTAAAATAAAAAAAATATATATATATATTATTTTATTTATTTATTCAACATTGTTAAATCAATTAACTCACATCAAAAGAAATATAAATGACAACTCAATAAAGGAGTGTTTGGAATTGAATATTTTTCTTTTGATGATTATTGCTAACCATTTGCAAAAGAGAAATGAAATGAATCATGTGATTATATGTAAACACCTTCTCAGTGCTTATTTCAGCAAATAAACACTTTTTGTTTTTAGATAAAAAATGTTAGAAGTGCGTATTGCCTACAAAAACGCCAAAAGCAAATAAGTACTTGAGAATAAGCAATTCCAACACCCTCTTATATCAAAAGACTAGAGTCTGACATGTTATGATCTAAACTGTATAGCTAAAAGTTTGATGGCTAATATCCGATTTGCAGATATGATTTTTAACTCCGTGGCGTATTTAACCACAGATTGTGTTTCTGGAAAATGAATAATGTTAGATAGCAACTGTATATACATTGTCTTTTGCAAATGGTTAGCAATAATCATCAAAAGAAAAATTACTGTATATAATTGGATGCTTATAAGTAAGCAACTGTATATACATTGTCTTGTCCAATGAATAATGTTAGATAGCAAAAACGAACATCAAAATGCTCTAAAAGAGGGACAGGGTTGCTACCGTTTCATTTTTACATTTAAAACTACCGTTTTTCTACAGTTGGGGCAGGCACCACATACCCGAACCCAAGGAAATATACAGCAGGAATGGAACTCATGTCTACAATGCAGGCGTATGAGCTTATCACCATCCTGGAAAGCTTCAAGACATATTGTACACTCCCTTGAGGTTTTTTCATCATTTTTATTGCTGAAAACCTCTAACTGTAAGGAGTTTAAGGCGTCACGAGTCAGTCCAGGAGGATTCTTTATTGTCGTGTCTATCAATCTCTCGCTTCTGGTTTCCAACAGGTTACTGTTGGCTCCTACAAAACTGTTGTTTACACGGGAATAAAAGTCATCCTGGTGGGTGTTGGAAGGTGACCAACTGCTTTGCCTGTAACCAGTTTTGACAGAAATGAGTTTGATTTCCATCAGAGGTAGTTGCTAGAAGTGGCAAAATGACAGGTTGAATAGCGGTCAGACAGATGTGGGTCAAAATGGGTGATTATATCAGCTTGAGTGACCTGGAAGTTTGTCCAATTCTAATGGGAAATTCAAGAAAACTAGCCATATTACAGAAAAACTGTGGCAATACCAAAAAGAACACCAATTTCACGAACTTTTTA
This sequence comes from Artemisia argyi, assembly GCA_030686995.1. Taxonomy (NCBI): domain Eukaryota; kingdom Viridiplantae; phylum Streptophyta; class Magnoliopsida; order Asterales; family Asteraceae; genus Artemisia; species Artemisia argyi. The sequence goes on along the minus strand of CM060676.1, from coordinate 6,175,893 downwards.
TTACGAAATTGGTGGTCGTATTTGGATAAACACCTTTTTTACGACATTTTGTTAAAAAGACATTGATTATGTGCATTTGATGAACTTTCCTCTTCAAATCCCTTTATAAATATACACATTAGATATGCATTATAAACTATGTTAAAACAATAGTACAAATGTTTAACAAAGCAATTTAGGAGGATGTGTGGATTAGAATTAATTGACCCCGTTCGACAAATTTTGGTTATTTGAAACATGTGACCCGTTAAAGATCAAACATAGCCCCCAAATTAGCCCATTTATAAGTAAACGCGATTGCAGATAAAGTATGATGTTAATGTAATGTCTTGTGACGTGTATATATACCTATTTCCAGATACAGAGACACCTCTCAACCTTTCCACAAGCCTTTCCCTTGCAAGTAATACGGAACCAGGGAGTCCGTTACTTGCAATGTAAGCAGCTCTACGTCTGTGTATGCTTCTGAATTCATCTGAATTTATGGTACCGGATGGAGTCGGTCTATGACCTCGTTCAAGGTGAACTGAGGCCTCATGTTCCTGAGTTTGACAACAAACAACATCATTACGACAAATTCCATTATTCATACCTAGTAATACTAGTCTTCACAAGATAAAAACAAATGAGAGATATACGGTACCCATGCAAAAAGCTCAAAATTTTCAATAGACCAACAAGGGATATGGAACAATCAAGAATTTCAAGGTAAACTCGAACAAATATTGCAAGCATCAAAAGAAATAGCAGAAGTAGTAAAAGTTAACAAAACCGAACAGACAAGAACAACATGGATATGATGGGGTTGGTTTAACTATTCAAGCAATAATAGGCCCAATTTGAACTTTGACAAAAGAAATATGTGGGCAGCAGGTGCCGGTCCAACAGACAATAGACGGCATGGAGCCTTTTGAATCTGTCCACGGTAGCTGTGAGATATAACAGGTACTCTAACTGGATGCCCTAGTTCTAGCTCTCTATCGAACCGTAAGTTTTAAGAAAAAATTTATCCCACAATCAGATACCATTTAATGACAGATCGCTGAGGTTAATAAGTTGTGTAGGCTTTGACCACCTTCGGTAGGAATACTACTAACTGTTTATAATACATTGTTAAGTTCGCTATTACATGGTTGTTTACTTGTTTATATAGAACAAGTATTACAGTAATTTGGAGCTTTCTTTCTAACTTTGAAGCTTTATATTTTTAGCAAGTTTACAACATATATGACACTGCTCAGACCTTAATTTGACTTTTGCGACTTCAATTCATTTACTAGCATTTATTCATATTTTTCATAAACAGCATATACATACACAAGTAGGGGTGGCAATTCGGGTATGTTTGGCGACAAGTTTTTTAGAGCATTTTTGGGCATTAAGCATTTGAATATTAACGCTTGTTTCGCAACAAGCATTTAGCATTTTGTTTTGTTTAAATGCTACGTTTATAATTACAGTTATATTAACAAACGCGTTTTAGTAAACTAAACAGCCGCTACTACTGCTAACTTGCTAACTGCTACTCCTAACTACCACCGCTCACTTCACCGAACATACCCTTCATGTCCGGGTTGGCAGGTTCATATATCCCAAATGTCTAGTTAATCGTGTCGAAAAACTCAACCCTAACCAAGACACAACGTAGTCACGTCAACAGAATTATACTAACTAAAAGGTACACATAATATATCAGAAAGTGGGTGTTAGAACCTTTTTAAGCAACACCATAAATAATTAGGTATAAACATAGACCACAATGAAATGCTTAGATAGCCTATGATAGACCGTTACACACTTACACATACATAAAATAGTAGCACTTGCCTATTTATTTATTTAAACACTTTATTCGACCCATTTACAACCCTTGCCTATTTATTTTCATGTCAACTTCAAACCGTATAAGAAAGTAAAAATTCAGAAAAATGGAGGGAAAATAAATAATACCGAATGATGACGGCGGTAAGAAGATGAAATGTTGTTGGTATGACGAGGACTACTGAAACGATATCTTCTCCGGCTGCTATAAAATAGGTCTGATGATGTACTACCACTCATCCAACGTCAACGTTTATAAACAACACGAAGATATGTTTTGGGGAAATATATGGATTGGATAGACACTAAAATACTCAGGCCTGGCAATGTAGTAGATATTGCTATTTTATTTCTAACAATACTTATTTCATACTCTTTGCGTGACAAATTTTATTGTTTACGTTCTCTTTTTTCCCGTTAACTCAAATTAGTTGTCCACTACTAAAAGTGACAAAAGAATTTTGATCTAATTTAATATATTACCCTTAATTTAAATTATTACAAAGATGAATTAATTAAAGCTTTTTCTAATTTGTGCTATGGTGGTACATAATTAAAACCATTTAATAAACATAAGTTGCCATGTTTGAATGTTACTTGAAATTAATAATTTCTTAATTTGCTTTCATTTATCATATTTAATATTATTTTATATGGAAATTAACATAATTTAGAAAATTATTGTATTTAATAAATACACATAAACATATGTCATGGTGGCACATATTAGAAAATCCCACTAATTAATTATTTAAGAATAAAAAGTCAGACCTTGTTGCCGACTTGGATCCTTAGACCATTGTCTTGATCCAGAAGTGCTTGCACCATTGTTCTTATTACCAACCCGACAATCCTTCTTGAAATGACCGGATTTACTACACTTCCAATAAGCCATTTTAGGCTTTTTGTTGAAACCGTTGTTGTTATTATGTCATAGAATGGATTTTTTTAATTTGTGCACATCAAAAGGTCAAAAATCAGGTTACCAAATATATATATATATATATATATATATATATATATATATATATATATATATATATATATATATATATGGTAATGTTCTAGAGAAAAGTCCACTTTGGTAGAAAAGTGAGAAAAAAAGTTATAGGGTTTAATTTGAAACATCTCAAACTTCATGGGTATGTTTTGAAACATACCCCCACCCCACCCTACCGGGGGTAGGGGGTGGGGGGTAGGGTGCGAATTTACAAAACCTCCTTAAAGAATGAAGAAAAATACAATTAGGTCCCTGTAGTTTGGCGTAAAAAAAAAGAGGGGAAGGAGGGGATGATTTGTACACTTTTCTCACTTTTCTATCAAAGTGGACTTTTTTCATGAACCCACCTATATATATATATATATATATATATATATATATATATATATATATATATATATATATATATATATATATATATATATATATATATATATGACCCACGGAAAGGGACTTAGAAATCCACATAAAAGTACACTTTTTTGTATTTTGTATGGGTCCGTAAGTACTTTTTTTTATAGACATATAACTTGTGTCCAGAAAAATCCTATCAATAAATAATGGGATAATTCTTGAAATAACCCGAAAGTACAAGTGTACTCACCTCTAGTAACTCAAAAAGTTTTCTTTTTCTCTAAATATCTCATGGAAGATGGTCGCCAAAAAATATTAGGCGGCTGTTCTAAAAAAATGACAAGTATGTCTATGGTTGACCTTACCATGTACTTACATAGTATACATATATTTTCTTGAGCGATTGGGCCTATATTTTTTGGGCAATTTATCTCTTGTGTCTTTTTGTTAAAAAGTTTTAACTACATTTTTTGTTCCTTGTGGTTTACTTGTTATTTCATTTTTATCCAACTTTTCAAAATTACATAAACACTAACACTAACATTAATCTCATCTTTCTCTAAAATCTTTTCTTCCTTCTCCCTACCATTTTTGGCCACCAGATCACCACCCCCAACTACTACCACACCACACCAACCATGGGGTATTTGAAGAAAAAGAAAAATTTTAAGGCACACTAGGGGTGAGTACACTAGTACTTTATGGTCATTTCAAGAATTATCCCATAAGTAATCCTAATTCTATTATCTATTACTTTTTAACTAATAGTTTCATGACCAACTCTATGGCTGAAAATTAAGACAGGAGGTAATAATGCCCACATGCACGTGTCTTAGTCTCATGTGACACCCATCGAACGTGTCTTCATTGTTAGAGACATCCCGCGTACGCTTATTGGATGGTTTTTGAGCACAAGTCAGTCCTCTAAGACGCCCGACTTCTTTTTCTTTCGTTTTGTGCACGTGTGAGTATTTTGTGAAGTATATTTATGTAAGTGAGACATATTTGAGTGGTAATGTTGGTTGTGTTATTACATTATGTTAATGATGATATTACTTAAAAAAAATAAATAAATAAAAATTACTGAGTTGACGACAATAATCGCGATCATTGTTACCACCGGCGTGATGGATCAAGAGAAGTGATTGATTGACATTCTGGCCAAAGCAGCTCACTTCAAGAAAAAGTGAAAAACCAAATAGTGGTTAAAGTAAAGTACTGTAATTTGTATAAACCAGAACAATGGGTCCCCTAAGTGGGGCCCTGCTATGACAAAAGTCTTGAAGTTATAAACACGCCAAGAAAGAACGGAAGTCAAGGACTTGGAAACTAAAGTTATTTGCATGATGATACCTTGACTATCTCTAATATACTTTTTTGGTCCTCTTACTAAATCACATATGTGGCTGTTAAGTCACTAAGTGAATAATATTGTCCCGTTTTGTTTCATTTTTTGGTAAAATTCTCATTAGTTATATCGAAATAATCACGTGTATCAGTGTATGCTTCATGTTTATTGTTATAAAACAAATTAAGTACCCTCCCTTTCACAGTAGTATTATCCATTTTCTTTTTTAAATCGGGATTAATGTTTTTTTATTTTTTGACTGACTAATTCAAGAGATTTGAGTCAAACGCTATACAAACTCAAAGTGGGTAAGACCTTTTCCTTTTTAATATGATTGGCGTGGCCATTTAAAATTGTTTGCACTTAACAGAAATTAAACTTAAGACATCTCAATAATTAATACAAGCTCTTACCAATAGGTCAAACTAGTAGTATCATCTTTGGTATTATTATTCGTGTGACAACCGATTAGAAAGAAAGTGTTATCATCAAAAAAAAAAAAAAAAAATGTGTTAACCATATGATTTCTTTTACCACAAAGAGATACCAAATCAACAAAGACTCGCATGTTTAAAATGTAATGAGCATGTTACGCTGAGACATGACTATATCATTTTTTTTCTTTAACAATGATCTTTGATTTGTTGGACGACTAATTTACAAGGTTTGAGTTTATCGCTACTAATACTCAAAAATGTTAAAGCCTTCTTCTTTGTTGAATGGTTAGCATGACCATTTCAAAATCTTTTACACCTTAGTAAAAATTAAACATGAGACTTTTCACATTTTAGTAATGATAGCTACAAGCTTTATAACATATAACGATTGCTCTTTTGCATATACGGAAAACTTTGTCTAGCTTCAAGCACAAGAGGCAAAATGGTTTCAACTCTCTAACACATGAACTAATGAAAAGACATGTAACTAATTCAAGATTCCAGATAACAACCAACAAGAATAACATGTGCACCAAAACAAGGACAAAATAGTTAAAGTACCATCTATGTAACTTTATAAAAGAAAGAATTGTACCAATCATCATCATCACATACATTACATGACTTTTTTTCCTTCTTCACTACAGTACCATTTTCAATTGTATTTACTTTGACCAAAACCTATAGAGACCAATTCATATTCCAATTCTTCATAAATCATAGCAACTCCAAATTCCAAAACCAAAACTTTTTTTTTTTTCTAACAAAAATGACATCTTTTAGCTTATCAATCTTTATTCTCTCAATCTTGTTATCTTTCACTCCAATTTTCTGCACTAATTCTGAAGGTAAACTTTACTACTAGTACTAGTTATGTTTCCTATTTTTTAGGGTTTCAAGATTATGATTTGATTATGTTAAATTACTAACCTTTTTAGGAAACTGTTCATGGGTTTTGATCCTCAACTCAAACTAGTCAAAACCCTTCTTTTGTTTCTTGTTTAGTTATGAAATTCTTGATTCTTGATGGTAGTTAAATTATGACAAAATTTAGTTTTTATGGGAAATTGTTCATGGGTTTTGATCTCTAACTCAAGTTGTTCAATACCCATTTTATGATTTTTGTTATATTAGTAAATGAGTGTTCATGGGCAGTGGCGAAGCTTGAAATTTTGAAGTGGGGGGTCGGGATTTAAATTTTTTTTTTCCTTAAGGCTATATTTCAGGTATACCGAAATTTTCGGGGGTCGAAACCGAATATACCGAAATTTTTCTACACGAAAACTATATACCCCTACATCGCAAAAAAAATTTCGGGGGGTCGGGCGCCCCCCCCCCCCCCTAGAAGCTGCGCCCCTGTTCATGGGGTTTATTGCTATAAGCTTATTTGTGGGCTTATGAGTTTGTATGATTTTGGGTTCTTTTTCATAAGCTCAAATTTTTTGGCTTATTTTGAGAAGTGTGAGCTAATATAAGCTTACTATATCATAATAAGCTTGTATAAGGCAAAAATCTCAGAATCAGCCGGAAAAGTTGAGCTTATGAAAAATAAGCCGAAATCACATAAGCTCGTAAAACCACTAATAAGCTGGAAATAGTTATTGGTTTTCGGTCCTAATATGAATTCTTGAAGACTAATCTCATAATTTATGTTAATGTTAACAGGAAATGCTTTACATAGTCTAAGAACCAAGCTTTCTGACCCGAAAAATGTGTTGCAAAGCTGGGACCCTACTCTTGTAAATCCTTGTACATGGTTTCATGTTACCTGCGACGCTAACAACCATGTTATTCGTTTGTAAGATTCTTGATTACACTTTCGGTTTCTTGGATACTCCGTATATGTTTTGTTTATTGTTTCAGATAGTTAAAGATAACATTTTTGTTGTTTAATTTCAGGGATTTGGGGAATTCTAATATTTCCGGGTCGTTGGGTTCGGAACTTGGTGAACTTAAGCATCTGCAATACTTGTAATTTTGCATAACTCTTTGATCTGCTTACTTGTAGTGTTTAAAATCATATTTATCTGGTTTTGGTGTCGTTTTGTCTATTAAGAGCTTACAAACAATGTCATTTCATTATGTTAGATTAGTTTTTCCGATTTTGGAAACGCTAAGGGATGCTGGACTTCGTGTCATTATTAGATTGGATTGTGATATTTATAGGTGTTTGATTATGAGATACTACTAACTATCAGACGTGATTTGGAAGTTTATTGGGGGGTTTTGCTACAAATTTGCTGACTTTGGCTGTTCTTATTGCATAGCCACTTTTACAACACAATACCAAACATCCTCCTTGAATTAAGTTTGAATCTCTAGGACAAATAGTTCAACGAGCTATTAGGACAAGTTAAAGTTTTACCTCACTAGGTGTAAGTTTCTGAACAAACTAGAGGGAATTGTGTCTAGAAAGACTGAATCAAGTTTTGGAGACAATTTTTTAGCTTATGTCTTCACAAAAGTGAAATCTCGTATTGGAAATTTGTGAATCATGAGGATGTCATTTTAATGTTCGTTGTCTTTTCTACCTTTTACCGTTTTATTTGGTTGACGAGAAATATTAATGGGTGATGTTATTGTCAACTTCAGGGAACTTTACTGGAACAACATCGAAGGCAAAATCCCAAAGGAGTTAGGGAACTTGAAAAACCTCATCAGCATGGATTTATATGGCAACAATTTTGAAGGGGAAATCCCAAAATCTTTCTCTAAATTGAAGTCCTTAAGATTCTTGTAAGGATGACTCAATCTCTTTATATTTTAATTTCTTCAAAAGTAAAGAAACTGATATCATATATTGCTCACACAGGCGATTAAATAACAACAAGCTCTCAGGCCCAATTCCAAGGGAACTCACAACTCTCTCTAACATGAAAGTTTTGTAAGTTTTTAGGATATATACAAATAGCATTCATGTTCATCTTTAAATATTTGTTATAGCATATGATCTGAACCCGTGTTTTATGATCTTTCAGTGATGTTTCTCATAACAATCTTTGTGGCACAATACCCGTTGATGGCCCTTTCACAAGTTTCCCAATGGAAAGGTATTTTTCCTGTTTATACTCCGTCAAATTTCTACCCTTTGAGTCTTCGGTCATTCATACCTTTTTTCATAGTTATGGGTCATAATTCATGACACGAAGTGTTATTTATCATGCAAACGGGTAATTGATAGTTCTGCTGTTCTGTTTGTCAGTTTTGAAGACAATAGACTGAATGGACCAGAGCTGAAAGGACTCGTTTCCTATGATTTTGGATGCTAAATTACTAAAAAGATATATTGTGGTGCAGCAAAATATTTAGCCCATCCATTAGTCAATGTGTGACTTGTTCTTTTTTTCTTGTTCTTTTTTTTCTATTGTATTATATGTACCAAAAATTACAAAATATGCCTATAAGGTGTGATCAATTATTGCGTGTAGAATTAATCAAAATTTTACTTGATATGATACCGGTATGCTTTTTAGTACTCCATGTATTACTGTTAGTTTGGTAAATGTAGTAACATTTTATGATAGTGTCGCCACCATAATTGTTTTGCCTAAAGTAGAGTCGGGCCTTTAGTCGTCATTGAATCTTGTATATAGATGTCCTAATAAGGCATTACGGCTATAATCTCCTTGTATGGTTGTAAGAAATTAAGTTCAAATCTCGGGTTGTACAGAGAATGCAGATGAAAGAAACTCGGTTAAGGACATTATCAGATGGTTACCATTAAGGATTCCCATACAACAACATTAGTGGTTTAAGGAGTAGTTTCATTTTGGATTACCTTGATCTTGTATTTCGAGTCTTCTTGATGGTTGGACTTTTATTGTGTTGAGAAGTCTGAAGTGAGTTTTCCAAACAAAGCTCTCAACGAGTGTACATTTCTTCGCACTCTGTACAAGTATGTCGATTAAACTTATACATTAGTACTTAGACGTTGCATGACATAGAGGTGTCAATTTGTGACCAAAATCAAAAAAATTGGCACATTTTTAAAAGATTTGGGTACATTTGAGTCCCCTCTTTTTTTTAAAATGGGTATATATTGCCCATTTAGAAGTTAAATGGGCATAATGAGCACACATGTTTTTCTCTCAATTGGAGAACATTAAATTGTTTTTAATTAAAAAATTATGGATATATTACTTAAATATAAACGAGGTGTTACATTTGAGGAATTTTTGTTGTTGTTTTAAGTTTTTTCTAAAGTGATTCATATAACATGCGCCCGTTTCGCCCGCACCCGTTTAGCCCGTAGCCCGTTTAGCCCATAGCCCTTAGCCCGTGCCCGCCCGGCCCGCTTGTTTTGCCACCTCTACATGACATTCAACGGTTAATAGCAAAGTGGGTATGTTAGTTTGTATTTTTATTTCTTTATCCTTTTTAATTGTCTTGTTAAGAAGATGGGTTGTCATTTCTTTTATATCTTGTTTCTTGTTTGGTTTCGTTATAAATTGTTGCCTTTCTTAAAAAAGAAAAAAAAATGTCGATTAAACTAGTCGTTTTCTCTTAAATTTGTTTTTTTTGGAACGAAAAATTTTACGACTTATACTACTTATCACAAATTTAATGTCACGTGTGTTTTCAACAAGACTTGAACCACAATCTCTAGGTTGTTTGACCATTCACATATTGCTGGGCCAATAGCCCTTTAATATGTTCAAAGAAAAATATAGGAGAAGTTTGTATCTGTAAGAATATGGTAAAATATAAAAAACGTATTTAGATGATATTTTTAAGAAAAGTGAAAGTGCAAGAGTTATGCAAAAAATGTGCAAAGAAAAATGTAAAGATGAATTGCTCTTTTAAGAATTGTATTTAAAATTTTGAAAAGTAAACATTTCATTTTTACAAGAATTTCTCTGAAAAGTTAGAACTAAACAAGTTTTTTATTTTTTAACTTTCTTAAAAAAATAAGTCATTTTTCACCAAGTAAACACACCTTTAATTTTTGGATACATCATGTTAATCTAAAGTTGCTAAAACCCATGTGTAAATGATTGGCACGCTCAATTTTTTATTAGGACACATCAAACAGTTGTATAATATGTAATTATATATGTCATGCTTTGACAGTTTGTATATTAGAGTGTGCCAATCACTAAAACATGCGTGCAAATCATCTCTTTATTTTTATATGTTTTATTTGGTGGTAATTATTACATTGATGTGCTAAATAATGATGTAGTATTAATGTGAAAATGATGAGCTTAGTGATCATAACAATTTCAACGACTTAGAAAGGTGGAAACAAAATCTACGCTTTTGTGATTGAACGATTTCATTTCCTATATTAAAGGTGCGTTTGGTATGTTTGATGAATCACTATAGGTATAGATTTGAGAATAGAGTGGAATGAAAATGGGTATGTAGATATCACTTTTCACGAGTATCCACATACCCACAACATCATACTCCTATGAGGAAACACACATATCATGGGTATCCTCATTCCATTGTGGTGGGCCTCATAACCAGCTAAACAACATCAATGACTTTCAAAGTCATAGATTTATTCCCATAATGAGATACCAAACGCACCTTAAAGTTGCAATATCTTTTACTTATTGTTGTTGGATAAACGTATTTGTACTTTCTAAGTTTTAAAAACTACTCTCGTGTTTTGGACCAATCACATGGTGTAGTTTACTATTTAATCTCATTTATAATTGAAGTTTAGAATAAAAAACTTAAGAAAAAAGTATCATATCTCATATTTATTTATTTTTTATATTAACTTGCATCGACATTAGATATAAACTTATCAGAAGTGATTTGCACACTGTTGAGCTGGATACATTCGTCATCACTCTCTTCATTTTCACATTAATGTCACATCACTACTCCCTTCACCTTTCAATTTCAATAGTCACCACACCCGTAACCACAATTAAAAATACTTACTTTATACAAACATGCCTTAAAAAATACCCCCACACACTCGCATACAATAAAAATGAATGGTGAGGGCGGTCACCACCCTCTAATCTTTTTTGCTTGTGTCGCGTGTGAGAAGTGAGGGATTTAGTGAGAGTGGCGCATGAGGAGTTGAGGTGAGAGTGAACTCTCACTTCTCATTGTGCCTGGTCTTAATTTTTTTCGCTCACTTTGGTGTGTGCCAATAAAATAAAATTGAGTAAATTGCAAAAACTATCACTCGGATGTTCAAATGGCAAGTACAATCTCCACCTTTTGAAAGTGCAAATGTCAGTGGGAAACCTCTTGTATCGTCGCCGCGTCTAAATAAAATGACTAAAATGCTCATTCTTTTGGCGAGACTTTACCATTTTAGTCATTTCACTTTGAAACAAAGACGAAATCATAACTAATAGTTTCCCACAAAAACGACGCATGCATTTTTGTAGATGTAAAGACCGCGCTTGCAATTTAGACATACCATATAGACCATAGTTGTTAGGATCTCAATCCTGATCTTAAGATCTTACGATTTTATGATACTACAAAGCAAAAACGATCCGGATCCTACGTAGGATCTTAGCACACTTAGGATCTTATAAGATCCCGATTTTGACCATAAGATCTTAAGATCTAATCCGATCCGATCTCACTTTTCTCGAATCGCAAACTAAAAAACTACAAAGTTATGAATCATATTTCATAGAATTTTAAAAATACCATGTTAATCTTCTTAAACATTCCATATCTATAATTTAAAACAACATTTCATGAAATATTCATATAATTTTGTGATAATGATATATAATAATTTGTAAATTTAAATAATATTACAAAAACTATTAAGAAAATAACATTATAGTAAGATCTTAGGATCTCAATCCGATCTTATAATTTCGATCTTACAAAAACAAAAATGATTCTTAATATAATCCCGATCTTGAAAACCTTGATATAGACTATTTTTGCAATTTTCTCAATAAAAAATTTGAGAGCCTTCAAAATCAATTTTCTAGAATTATTAAAAGTTAAAACCCCAAAGGGTCCACATTACGTCACATGCCTTCATCACCCAAAACCCAACACACACACAAACACAAGAACCCTCGCCTTCCTTCCTACCTTCTACATTAAAAAAAAAAAAAAAAAAAAAAAAAAAAACATTAAACCCTAAAAAGAAAAAAACCCCCCTAAGTTTTAGGAACCCAAAAATGAGTATCAGCTTCTTAAAAAACAGCCAGAAAACATATACCCACATCAGAACCATGTTCAGAAGACACCCGATATCATCAAACCGAATCGGGGCCCCATTGACCCGACCCGGTTTCAAAGCTGCTGCATATTCAAGGGTTCCTGAAAGGAAAGTGATAGATGCTGTACGATTTGTTGCTGGTGGTACTAAAAATGGGGTTGGGTTTTCATATGGTGGGTTTATTGGGTGGTATTTGGGTATGTTGAAAACCCTACCCGTTTTGACTAAAAGTGTTACTTCTGGCCTTATTTATACTGTTGCTGATTTGTCTTCTCAGGTAAAAACTTTTTTTTTTTTTTTTTTTTTTTTTTTTTTTTTTTAAGTAATATATATATTGTGGTTTTACAAGTTCAATGATGTTTATGTATATGTTTAGGGGGTGTTTGTTTCGGCTTATATAGCCGGCTTATGGCTTATATTGTTTTGGGCTTATGATTTTGTGTCTTATTTTGAAACTTTTTGGTCAAATATTTTTAAACCATGTTCTAGTAAATCCCTAATTAGAAGCCTAAATTTTGGGAGGGCCAACACCCTCCCCTTCCCCTTCAATGTTCCACCACTGGGTGTGTTTGTTTGTTAACTTGCATATAATATTGTTGCTGCTTATACTTTCAGGAGCATTTGTTGATTGTTTGTGAACTTCTTAAAGCAAACTTATATGAATTTCATAAGTTCAATAGAGAATCTGGAGGAGAGGTTTATTTCACAATGCCAAGATTGCAGGTATGTTGTACCTATTTATTAGAGGTGGCCAAATTGACAGGGCGGGTAATGGGTCAATACAAGTACTTTTTCGTACTGGTTGAAACAAATAGGATTGGGATGACCCAAATACTTTCTGTGAATTGTATACTGAATAATTAAAGTGTTACATATGATTAAAGAAAAGGCTATATCAGACATAAAGTGCTTTAGAAGGTTATATGCATCAAATAGATACTCTAGGCGGCTTACAAGTTTCAACCTGCTCGACCCGTTTCCTCTTGAAACAAATTTTATGTTTTGTCCTGACTAGTATAGATGAAATATAATCCAAAAATTATACATTGCAGTAAATGGGTTGAATCACCTTAATTCTTTTTACATTCCTTATGAGAACGAAACTAGTAGAACGTTTACATTGCTTTTCTTTTATCATGCAGTCAATAACCATCTAGTGCTTAGAGGCACTTCAGTTTTTGCATGGTCTTGGGCTTATACATTGTGATCTGAAGCCTGAGAACATTTTGGTGAAGAGTTACAGTAGATGTGAAGTGAAGGTTATTGATCTTGGAAGTAGCTGTTTTGAGACAGATCATCTTTGCTCATATGTTCAGTCTAGGTCATATCGTGCTCCAGAGGTCATTTTGGGGCTCCCATATGACAAAAGATTGATATTTGGTCCCTTGGCTGCATCTTGGCTGAACTTTGTACCGGAAATGTGAGTCTCTCTCTTATACTAAGGGGCTTGGGTCAAGTTAGAGAGTTTTTTGTATGAGTCGGGTTGACCTGAAATATTTTTTGCCCTTTTTTTTTTTTTTCTTTCCTATAAATAATTAGCGTGCAGCATATGATTACAAATATCATACTCCGTATTATTTGCATGCTTATCTTTTTTATTGAATAAAATGATTTCGGGTTTCAACTGCTAAAAAACACTTTAGCCGGCTTTCATCCATCAATTAAATTAAGCTAAATATGTTATTATTTTTTTTGACAGTAATGGTGACGGCAAGTATATATAGAAGAGTTCTTAGCGGGTCAAAATGGGTTGTGATTGTGAGTACTAAAATGCAAGACTCATGATTCTTATAATATCGCGTAAATATGAAAGAAACTAATTTGAACTCAAACTGCATTGAAGAATGCCAAATCAGCACTAAACTGTGGCCGAACTCAGGGAGCTGCTACAGCTTGAGAAGGGAAATATTGAAACCGATATAGCCGTTTTGGATCGAGTTGTGGCACCGGCGGGATGCCGATTGCTCAAAAAGATGTATGGATTATAGTTTCTTAAGGAAACCCAAACATAAATGTGGCCAAGTAAGTGTAAAGGTTGAGTTTGACCACTTGAAAAAGGAGAAGTGGTTGCAACGCCTTGCTTTTCTAAGGTACTTTTTTGTTTTTTGTATTTGTGAGCATGACAATTACATGTAACAATAATATTCCTATATATGCACTATTGCTGCATATTGTGTTGTATGAACGTGTATTTATGGAATACACACAATTAACGATTGAAACCATGTTTCCATCAGTTGTTGGCTGAACACTCCATCTTAAGTTTTATATAAGCATCATCAAAAGATCAGCCTCTCATCTTACATTTTAACACCCATCTTTGTATTTGTTATTTTGTTATGCTAATGTAGCAGAATCTGTTATAGTTACTTTAGCATGGTTTTGGATTATGTAAAATGTCGCAATGACGCCTGTTGGATGTTGGATTTGTCAGCCCCGCCGCAACTCGGCGGACCGCCGCCCACCTCGTTGGTTAAAAAAACATAGCACAACATCAGGCCCAGCCCAATAACCCTTTGCTACCTGCTCACCAAATCCAGCAAGCTTTAATGGCGCAACATCAGGCCCAGCCTAATAACCCTTTGCCCACAGCATACAAGTTAGTTTTTGCCTTGCTTCTTATGTGCCTTCTAGCTGGTCATTCTTAACTTTGTTGTAAAACAAGAGATGAGCAAACTTTTGTTGTAAAACATGAGACGGGTCTTTCTTATTAAGGGTGAGCATGGTCCAAAAACCGGACCGGCCAAGACCGGACGACCGAAGACCGAGAACTGGAAAAACCATAGACCGAGACCGGACCGAATGTGGTCGGTCCGGTCTCGGTCCGGTTCGGTCCGGTTCGGTCCGGTCCGGTCTTCGGTCGGTCCGGTCCAATTAGGCATATTTTGGCACGTTTTTTCGGTTTTTTGGTCGGTCCGGACCGAGGACCGAATTAGCGAAAAAGCCTAGACCGAGGACCGGACCGAATGTGGTCGGTCCGGTCCGGTCGGTTTTGTCGGTCGGTCTGGTCTATCCGGTCCGTTTGCTCACCCTTATTTCTTATTTAGGACATAAGTCTTACTACAGTGAACTTTTTTTTTTTTTTTTTTTTTTTTTTTTTTTCATATATGTTGTCCTTCATAGCAGGTATCACGTAATTAGTACAAGGAACTGGTTTTATCGATCTGTATAGTGCACCCATCCGGCCAGAATGTTATAGGTTACATGTCGTAGAACAATGTTCTAAGTGAGCGGAGAATCAAGAGTTCGAGAGTTAAGAGAATTAGGATTTGGAAGGCAGTATTCCACAGAAACAATAAAGTTAACGTTAAACAGCAAAACCTTTAATCATAAATACACGAATTGAAAACAGAAACCAAAATAAGCCAAAACCTCACAGCCTCGCTCACTATGGCTGCCCATGCATCAACATACCAAGGAGCCAAACACATTAGTATCCCATCTTTATTCTATTACATATGTAATACTATATACGACGTATCTAAATCAGTAGTGTTCTGAAAGCTTATCTTTGATCTTCTCCATCACTCCTTTCTTCTTATGCATCTCACCATAACCAGTTTCAATACGAGTACCAGTTCCAGTTCCACTTCCAGTACTAGTTCCAGTTCCAATACCATAACCATTTCCACCAATAGGTGTAGCACTAGGTTGGTTTTGTAATCCTCCACCCATCACATCAAATTCATCACCAGTACCACCAATACGTGTAGCACCAGGTTGGTTTTGATATCCTCCAGTCACATCAAATTCATCTTCAGCACTCCCATGACCAGCCTCCTGGTGTTCGATCTGACTATAGCTAAGTCCAGTGCCTCCAGTGGTATAACCTGGGTTTCCATAACCAGTTCCTGTGGCTCCTGCTGCACCATGACCCAAGATGGTACCATGTTGACCACGTATGCCCAAGCCAGTGGCTTCACCTATTTTGGAACCCAAACTTTGGTGACCCGTTGTGGTGTGAACCGGGTTTCCATATTCGTTAGTTTGTCGAATAGGGTTGCCGTAGGCATCTGTGTGAGCCTGGTTTCCGTATTCATTATTTTGTCGAATAGGGTTGCTGTAGGCATCTGTTTGAACCTGGTTTCCATATTCGTTTCCGTATTCGTCAGTTTGTCGAGTAGGGTTGCCGTAGGCATTTGTGTGAACCTGGTTTCCGTATTCATCAGTTTGTCGAATAGGGTTGCCGTATGCATCTGTGAGAACCTGGTTTCCGTATTCGTCAATTTGTCGAATACGGTTGCCGTAGGAATTCGTTTGAACCTGGTTTCCGTATTCGTCAGTTTGTCGAATGGGGTTGCCGCGGGAATCTGTGTGGCGAGTTTGCTGTCCATACTGTTGGTCTCCTCCAAATTGTGCCATTTTTCTATAAGATTATTGGGAAATAGTATAAGAACCACTTCAAAAGATAGTTTTGTATGATTTTGTTGTTATGGTTTTGTTTGCTGAATTTGCTAAGGTGTGTAAGGGTTTATATAGAAGAAAATTTTGAGATAACTATACGTGTGAAATGAAGTTGCATGTCATGTGAGATAACTATACACGTGGCATGATACAGTTGGTCATCCATGTAGCAGTTGCACTTGTTTTCTATATGTCGACTGATATTTCTTGTGAATAAAACTTCAACTGTAGCTCCATATCTTGCAGCATTCGATGTTCTAGTCCAGGATTCTCTATTGGTTAGCTTAAAATAATATTAACAACAAACTTTTGGGTGATTAATTGAATTCATGTATAGTAAGTTTAATTGAGGTTTTCTCTTGAACTTTGCATGACATATCAAGTATCTATGCTTTGAAGGATGCACAAATCAAAACCAAATATGACCGGGTACATTTTATGTTATTTTTTATTTGTAAAAAAAATCGATGTTTTTCTCAAAAATTTACACTACATAAAAAAATCCATAGAGTTTCTAGAAACCCGAAGGAACTCTTGGTTCCGTCCCTGAAACTTTGGGAGGACAACAATCGAAGGCATTGCCTTTCCTCCCGTACTTGTAAATGTTGCTGTAGAAACAATTGCTACATGAAATGCATGATTTTTTCTCGAAAAATGACTTTGTTCTTCTTTGAGGTTGATCATTGCACCTAAAGTGTGTATAAATTATGCTTTCTTCAAAGAGCAAATTTCTTAAATGAACTATTTATAAGACTAATTTACCAATATTAACCTTGCATACAAAATTTTCCAAAATGAACTTTTCAATATCGATAGATTCATTAATAGATTGGTTTCTACCATACATGTGTGTAACACCTCCAAAATCAGATTTATCGGAAGCATACACTTGGGTGCCACTAAATTGGTAAACACAACACAACGATATAGAGAACGGATGTGAAAATCCGTTTTAAAATATTATACAATACCATAGTCAAATGTCATACAATAGTTTCAGTTTTGATAAAAACAAGGCCCGTTTACATGACTGCCTCATTTCAGAGTTACGCGCATGTGTAAAAACACTTCAGATACTTATGACAAATGCCATGCCCTGTCTTCAACATATACATACTTAAGCACCTGAAAAAATGCTAAAAGTCAGCTAACGCTGGTGAGTTCATAGGTTTAAAATAAATGAGCACATATGGACCATAGCAAAATAAATCAGCAAGCTCACACTAATTCCGCATGCAACACTAAGCTCATCCAACCGAAATAGACAAAAGTATGCCAAAGGCATAGAAAGAAAGGGTGCCCGCGAGTGCTAATCCCCAGACACTCGGAAAAATTCGTCATGGTATATGTTCGCGTTTGCCTATCTGGTCAAACCGAACGGGGGAGTTGTTAGGTACCCATATTGATTTCACACAAGTAAGAATGAGATAGATATAAGGATGTGATGATTATGAGAATGAGAGAAAAGTAAAAGCAAGAGTTTCCTTAAGATATTCAAATAACCAACCCAGTTTACAAGAGACCTAAGCATGGTATTTATAGGCAAGGAGCTAAGACAACACTCCCTCTCCTTCCCTTTTTACAAACGAGTGGGCTTAGAGCCCATGGACTACATTACTTAAGTCTAGTAAACTTAATACATAATATAAATGAAAGTAAATAATAACTAAGCAACCTAACGTTTATTACAAATGACCGAGACTTGATAAATAGTAAAACTTCGTTCCCAACAATCTCCCCCTAAGGGTCGGTCATCACGGTTGCTTAACGTCTTTGTCATTTCTTTATATTTGACTTTCACAGCTTTAGACGTCTTTCAAAAATCATGAGGAAAAATCATTCATCGTTCTTTGTTCTTTGTTCATTGTTGTTGTGATAGTGATCAAGTTATGAAGTTGTCTGCCTTTTGTCACTTCTGCGTCTGTGGTGGTAGTCCGCCATTCCAACATGCTCATACATCTTATACATGCACGTGGTTTCCTTTCAAACACTTTGATCTTTAGTCTTTATACTTTGTAGATTCTTCTTTTTGGCGTAGAATCTTTCTTTGAACTTTGTGTTGCTTTGATCTTTGAGGGAGCTTTTGATGACTTCAAGATGCATGTATGAGCATGTGGAATCCGTCGCCATGGAGATGATGTATAGCTGCAGGTAAACAGTTGGCAATAAATCAACTGGTACTTACAGATAAGGAATTAGATCGTCAACAGCATATTGTGAAGACTCCTTCTAACCCTTATCAAGGCCGTTCCCATGTCAGATACTCCCGGGGGAGCTTACATGTCACACCTCGCCAAGGCGGAAACGCGAGTGTGTAACTTAATGGATATCATCACAACACATGGTGTCTATATAGAGAATAACTACATGCATAAAATAGAGCAAGTACAGACACGAAGTGTCGTAACAATACCCCAAAACAAAATAACCAAAACAAAATCCAAAACAATCCAAAAATCCTAGCATAGATGATAAACCACTTCCAATGTAACTAAGGTCTCGTCTAATCACATCCTTCTATCTTATCCTTAGAAAGCTCACCTGAAAATGATGCTTAAAATGTCAACATAATGTTGGTGAGATTCATAGGTTTAAGACTCATACACACTAGGCAACCAAATCACTGTGATTATAAAATATAGCTGGACAAATAATTACAGTTATCATATAAGCTACATATGTTCATAAACCAACCATCACACAAAAGGCAATCATCGGGCGGAACGTGCCCACCGATCCAAATTCACAATATCCCGGGCCGGGACGTGACCCCCGCTCCCAAATAATGGGTAAATTAATACCCTCCGATCGGACCACACAGAATAAAAATGAGTAGGAGTACTACTCTCCAATTAGGTCGTATGCATGAGCAACAGGGTAAGCACCCTCCCAATTGGACCACACAGAATCACACAACATAACATTATCATTCACATATAGC
This sequence comes from Artemisia argyi, assembly GCA_030686995.1. Classification (NCBI taxonomy): domain Eukaryota; kingdom Viridiplantae; phylum Streptophyta; class Magnoliopsida; order Asterales; family Asteraceae; genus Artemisia; species Artemisia argyi. Next base: position 6,156,426 of record CM060676.1, on the reverse strand, counting down.
ATACATACGATAAGATTATAAGTCCAAGCTCTTTGACACACACACATAATCACAGTAATTCAAACCAGTTAAGACAAGCATCATTCCCATCCCAAGTTTAAAACAAGGTAAAAATACGGGACTATGAACTCACCTCAAACCTTGTAGCTTCCACAAAACAAATCACAATCTATAACACACAAAAATAATCCACATTACACAAGGTCAAGCTAAAAGCTACAACCCATGTAATACACATATGATGGATGTATAAGACTCATATGACCCACCATGGATCTCCTAGACACCATACTAACCATAACCATAACCTAATACTCACTAAATCCCTTGCACTTTTAAAATCAAAAAACGCAGAATTTTAGAGTACATTCGCCCACATGAAATCACAACAATTAAAGCTCAACAACTCACACCAAAAATTTACCATGGTCTCTCATAAGCATACAAGCTAATCCCAGAAGGCCATGGACCAATAACACACACAAGTACTCAAAAGAAAATCAAACTTGTCAACTATCCATATTCAGATCTGAACGCACACCAAAAAGTTTTAATTAACATAAAATACTTCCACAAGTTTTTATCGAGAATCCTTTTCATGGTAGTCTATTATAACCTAATACTTAACTATTCCAGAAGGGCTAGTCTAAATACCACTTTTACAACCACAATTCACTATCAAACTTTTACCCAAATTCTGTCCCGGTTTGACAGCTTTGACACCTTATCAAAGAAAAATCAAAAGACTAACTTCTCGACCTTGAAATCAATCGTGGCTGGACTTTTTGGGAATCTCTTTCATTAAAGTTCAATTTAGACTAAAAATTCGTGATCTAACTCTTCACCATCTGTTAAATGCACTCGTATCTTTACAACCTTACAAATCTGTCAAAACCCTAACTCAATAACTAGCATGTTTTACGCTCAATTCTTTTAACCAATCACCATACTATTATCATTAATTGATCCCAACATGTTTAATAACATTAATTTACAGAAGTTAACAGAAACCCTAATCCATCATATAATTATTACATTAATTATATTAATTAATCAATTAATTGACCATAGGATTTAAAGATTTTACCTTGATTCTTGATTTTAGCTTCAAAAACAAAACCCTAATTTTTTTTTCTTCCTCTCTTGCTTTGGTCGATCAAAATATGCAAGAAAATAGGGGTATGGGTTGTTCATAGGGTTATATGGGATGGAGGTTGGGCTTGTTTGAGTTGGGCTAGGATTCCTTATTGCTAGGAATGGTATTTGGGCTCAAATTGGGTTTTCTTTTCCCCTTTTTCTCCTTTCTAGCTGATATATATATATATATATATATATATATATATATATATATATATATATATATATATATATATATATATATATATATATATATATATATATATATATATATATATATATATTATTAAATTAATTTATTACACTCAAAACCTCATACTTTTCATATTTTATAAACACCCGTAGCTAATCCTAGCGTCTTACGCGATAAACCTTAGTTTTTACGACAAACCGGAAAATTATCATTTTCAAAAATAAAGTTTCCAAAAATAGATTTTCACCCTTTTATAAATGTATAGCACATAAAAACAAACTCCTCGTAACTTGCTAATGCTCAAATACTTGAACGAAGACTCGTTACGCAAAATCACAAAAACACCAAAACTACACAAGTCATTTCTACACCACAAAGGCGATCAAAATGAACTTATCCAAATATCAACATTACTCACTCACAAAAACAACACCACACAAAAGGATTTAGTGCTAAAACTCACCTATATCACACATATATCACTTAAATCACCTAGGACACACCAAACAAACGTCAACCGAGTCAAGACTATCAGTCAAACTGACCTGCTAAAACCATGGTTGTTACATTACAAGACTTACTTAGTAGCTCAATGACTGGGTGAGTCGCTGGGGATCACTCCACGACTGTAGACCGCTAAGAAACCACCGCAAACACTAAGCGTAACCCACAAGGAGTTACCGAAGTGACCTGCTGTCAGGGCTGTTTGATGTTGACCCTAGCAAGATTTCCGTTTAATCATTGAGAAATACCTATGTAAATTCTCTCATAAACGTTCTCGGCAGATTGCTATGATCTGCGAAGGACTCAATAATTTACAGCCGGTGTCCATTGATGTAGAACACCAGTTGTAGAAATGCTAAGTGTTCCTAAGAGATCTTTGATGTATCTCATGGCTCTAGACTCAATAAGTGCACACTTAGGTTTCCTATGCGAAGACTAGGGAGGGTTCTCCTGCTTCAATACCAACCATCTCTAAGGGATAAGTCGATAGATTACACCGGTTCCTCGTGAGAATGAAACAAGCTCTTTTAAGAGAACTTGAGTGGCTAGAAGGATAAGTGAAGTGCGTCACTGGGTCCATGACGACTTTATCTTCAATACCAGCGTCGCCTTAGCAACAACCATTAGCATACGAATTGAACCCGGTGTCTGCCCTAAGGTTGAACATATGGAGGGCTATTTATTTTCACTCTTTTCTTTTTAATTCTTCAACCCCTTCTTTCTCCTTTCATTCTTTACTCCTTTTTTTTTTTTTTCGTATCATACCTAAGGACTTCTAGTTCTAACTATTGGTGATGTCCTTGGGTAGATTCCTCCGGCTTAGGTGGATCATAGGACGGTTTTTTTTTCCTAACCTTAGTCACCTTATAACTCCATGACTATCATGCAATTGCCATTGAAACCATTTATAGAAAATCTCTCAAAGTGTTTGTGATTATTAAACATTTTTTTAACACTTTGAGAGTTTTGATTTTCTTTTGAAGGACTCCCCCGTCACATGTGCTCAAAGTGTTTGTGATTATTAAACATTTTTTTTAAGACTTTGAGAGTTTTGATTTTCTTTTGAAGGACTCCACCGTCACATGTGCTCATGAATATTTAAGAAATCTGCACATGCAAGAGGAGTGAGCACTTTTGAATTGATCAACCTTCAGTGAACAAGACCGATTCGAGACACGCTTACATCACTAGTAAGACTAGCTTGAAATTATTACCCGGCCTGGTCAAGTTCACAGAAAGTTTCTCGAAACGGTACATTTCTACTAAGACATGTCCTATTCGAGACACTTTACATCACTGGTTAAACCAGCTTGAAATTATTACCCGTCCAGGACAAGTCTTTTCGAATACTAACTTTAGTTATTTCGTCAATTCTTGGGTCAATTCTGAGTCTGGCTCGCATGATATTCAACTTTAAGCATCTTTTAACTTTCATAGTTTAATCACTTTTCTGTTTCTCCCCCTCAAAAATAGCATACAAGATGATGTTTTTGATTAAGCTTTTGATTAAAATATGCCTTTTTGAGTCTTATGGGGAGAAATCAACAAGAACTTTTGATTTCAAGAACGATGAGTTTTCAAGTGCTCCCCCTCAACAAGTGAATACTTATTGAGGTGAAATACTTGTCTTTTGAGCAGAGTTATGAAAATCAGAAAGTGTTTGATTAACTCTACTCAAAAGTAAGAAGCCTTTGCTCCTTATATTAGGATTGAGGCACTGATGAGTACCTCAGGGTCCTTTCTTTACAAGAACGGGTTGTACACTGTTATGTGTGCACAAGCCATTGAGCATGATTTTGACAAAACATTTTGTTTTGGAAATACTCCCCCTCAAAAACTTGCATATGTTTTGAGAATTTTAAACTTTTGAAGCGAATTGGAGAGTAAAGATTTGAAAAATCTTGAGCAAAAATTGGAAAAGTTTTGAAAAACCTATTGAAAATTTTTGAATAAATTTTGCTCAAGATTGAGAAGTTTTAGATAATCTCAGCATGAGAACTTCTTCTTGTTTTTTTTTTCGGAAAAGTGCACGTTTGTTTTAAAGAATGGTTTAGCAAGACACTTTCCTTTCTCTGAAACCCGAGTTGTACACTGAAATGAGTGCACAAGTCGTCGTTTTCATACAAATTTAGTTTTCTTTAAACAAAATACTCCCCCTCAAATAATGAAGTTTATTCGAGAGATAGTCTTCTTGAGCAGAATATTGAATCGAATTTAAGAAATACTTTTTGAAAATTCAAGAGATGATTCTGCTCAAGTTTTTAGAAAACACAATCAAGTATTATACAACAAAGAATGCTTGAAAATCATATTAGACAACAACCTCGAGACTGAAAACCTTTGTTTACCAAAATTTGAAATCCATTTGTAGGTTGTGTCAATCCGATTAAAAGATGTTGAATTCCAACGAGGATTGAAAAATCTTTGTTACATTTAGAAATAACACTCGTTGAATCAATGGAGATTTAAAACTCTTTTACTTTTGAAAGTTGTTTGAGACCCGGAGTCTCACTTTTGAGTTTTAAAATCTGAAGAAGAAGATTTCCATTTCGAGTTGAACCACATGGGTTCTTTTTGAAGATTTGTTTTTGTGATAAATGGAAACCTTCCGGTATTTGGGATGTTCAAGTCAGAGTCATTCTTTTATTGTAGCCAAAGCATTCCATATTTTGAAAATTTGAAAGGTTTTGAACGACTTTGCTTTGGTTTCCACACTTGTTTTACCGGAGTAAAACGAGAGTGTAGAGTTAGGAAAAACTTGTTTCTCACCATTTTGAATCCTTTTACCAGTTTTAGCCTTTTGACACATTTAGCACTTTGTCCTCAAAAAATATGTTCCATAAGAAATATTTTGACAATTGTTGAAGTTTTGACTTTCAATGGGATGACATGTACTTGCACACAGAGAAAATGCATCAGGCACAAACAAAGTATGCGGAAGAATAAAAAACTCATTCTAAATCAACCTAAGTGCTCAGAATTCTCAAATTAACACACAAGATCACATATTAATTCATTCTTTCACTCAATATTTTCCAATTATTATCATGGTTTGGGGTTATGATTTGAGACTTTGCACGCATGTTAGCATCATAATGCAAGAATATTGTACAAACAAACGCCCTAGTGATAGCAGCAAAGACATCGACAACTTGAACCCTAAATGACATGATTCTAAACTTATGTTGTTTCTAATCGAGCAAACACACCAATCGAGCATTCTTTAGTGTTCTCTAAAGTTATATGACATAATTAATTAGACTAAACACATAAAAAAGGAACGCCCCGATCGATAATTACATGAACCCTAGTTTCTGATTATGCCTTTTTGACCGTTGAAAACATTTGAAACATTTAGGGAACGATTAGACCACAACAATTTAGAAACTCACAATCGAAAAGAAATCGAGGAAAAAAAATTCGTTAGTCTGATTCGTTGAGGTTTTTAATTATGTGTGAAACTTTTGAGAACATTTGTGAAAACATTGATTAGAGCCTGTTTTATTTTCCATGCAAGGTCTTTTACCTAAGTTTAAGACTTTTGTGAATCTATACTCATTAAAGGTTAATTACTTTTCCATTTGAAGTCCAAACTAGATTAAATTGGAATTGTTGCAGAAAAATGTCTTTTCTCCCCCTCGAATTAGCATTTATTTTGTGAAACATTTTTGCACATTTTAATTCGAGAGATCATAGAACCTTTTGAAAATGAGTTTTTAATCTGAATGATGAAGAAACATTTTATCCTTGAAGAATAATGATTAGGTGTGCAAACTTCATGATTTTGTGAAAAATTTTCTCCCCCTCAAAACATGTTCCATTTGGACAGTGTAAATCAAAATTTGTTTTAATGGAGGAACATAGTTTTGAAGATACGAAGTTTGTACACAAAGAAAGAATATTCTTTTTTTTTTTTTTTTTTTTTTTTTTTTTAATATTTAAAGAAAAGAGTTAGATATTTGACTCACTTAGTTATTAAGAAAATTTTGCAAATCATCTGGAGTCAATCATCGCATACCAATATAATGAACTAAATCAGCAAACCTTGATGGAGGTAATGCCTTTGTAAACAAGTCCGCCAACTGGTATTCAGTACCCACAAAATCTAATTCAATCGTACCCTTCTCGACATGCTCTTAGATGAAAAGGTAGCGGAGAGCAATTTGTATGGCCTTGGAATGATGAATGGTGTAACACGAGATAGTAAAAGCACACTTTGAGTCGCAGTACATTGAGATCTAGTCAAATACATAGCCGTAGTCCGTGAGCTAAGTTCTCATCCAAATGACTTGAGCACCGAAAGCAGACATGGCTACATACTAAGCTTTTGTTGATGACAGTGATGTACATTCCTGCTTCATTGACTGTATCCCTTTGTAACTAAACAACATTTGTTGCGAATCACTGTGCCTTCTGCGTCCATCTTGTTTTTCCAAATCCATTTAAGTCCAATGATGTGTCGAAGGGTGACGTTGGTAGAACGTATGCATATTAGACCGATCCAAATTGCGAGAAGGCGACTCCATTATATCAGGAATGGTTGGAGTCGGTGCAAATGGATTGAAGAAAGTATTTCCATCATAATCTGCAAGTTGTGGTACTGATAGTTGTGATGGATCTTCAGCTGATTGTCTGGAGTTGGAAGCGGTTTGTTCTGCTGTTGTTGGAGATTCAATTGGAGGACCGTCTTTATCAACAGTGGTTGTAGCTTTTCCAGGTGAGTCAGGTTCTGGAATTTGATCAGGTTGTGCAGCGGAAATTGGTGAAACCTCAGTAGGACAGTTTTCAATCGTATCATCGAACTGTGGAGCAAACAGGGTTTCCAATTCCTTTCGGGAGAGTGACAATGGTTCAGCCGAAGATTATGGAAAGTTTAGACGGTTGGTTGCGGGTCCTAAGCTATTGTGCTCAGAAGCCATTGCTGAAGTATCTTTTAAACGGTTGATTGTGGGTCCTAAGCTGTTGTGCTTAGAAGCCATAACATTAAGCGCGAGTCCGAAACTGATTTGTTCCGAAGCCATTACATTATATCTTAAAAGAAGAAAGAATAGACAAGCAGAGAACAAGGATCCCCAAGTGTAATTGGGTGCCAGATGTTAGAAGCATAAAGATGTAGTGTCAATTATCTTCTTGACACTCGAACACACTATATCAATGATTTCCTTTCTCGCCTCAGGGATAGATGTTGTGGATTTCACATTAGTTTTGCTGCAAATGTCTAAAATCTTTCCTGTAGGAATCCACCTAAGACCAATTGATTTGAAGATTCTACCCGTGGGTACCCACCTAGTGTTAGATCTAGGAGATGTTTTCATTTTAGATGCAGTTGAATGAAATGTGGGAGCATCACTTGGTTGAGAAAACTTACGTCCTATATTGATCCACTTCTTAGGTTTCTGAATTATGACTTTTGGTTCAACTGGTTTGTTTGTCTTAGTCGATTGAGCCTTTTCAAGTGAATTTCCTTTTTGAAGATATTTTAAAGCACAAACAGCATGATTATTTACGCAACTACTCTTAGAAGTTAGCCAATTCCTATTAGATTGTTGTTTACTCTTAGGTTTTGGTTTGCTACTACAAGCAGTGTTCTGTACTACAGTGGAAGGCATCACACGAGGTTTTGAACCTAGAATTCCATCCTTTTGAAGTAGCGCCTTTTTCCTAGCCTTTTCTAGATTATAGTTCGTGTACATGTTATATTTTCCATAAGAATCTTTACTTTTGATGCTCGTATTAGACACTGTTTTCGAACTAATCCTAGATGAACTAGGTATAATCATGTGTTGAGATTTAGCAGACACAGATGCATTTTCCTTAGGCCAAGAATGTGGAGTGACTGGTTCTGTCAAATTGCTTTTCTCAACAACTTGGGAGGCAAACCGAGGTTTTGAAAATTTAGGTCGTTCAGATTTAAATGCAGTTGGTTGTCTAATCACTGATTTTTTTTTGTTTCTTTGAGAAGTCGGTTTCCCCAAGATTGATGGTTTTGCAAACTTGGTATCTGATGAGTGCTTAATCACTTATCCTTTTTAGACCTAAAATCAGACCAAATACACCAAATACTAACCAAAAATGCCAAGAGAATGTGTGTTTTTGTATTTGTGTATGTGCAGGTACGGATATGTGAAAAATGGACAAAAACAAAGCAAAACCGACAAAAACGAGCACGAGATTGGAAAAAGGTCAAAAGCCGAAGCCGGGGAAGCAAAATGATCAAAGAAAGCTCATTTTATCATTAGAAGTCCTCAGAGATTCATCATGTTGCATAATAAGTCCCTGGACAAAGTTTCAAAGAATTGGCGATTTTAGTCCCTGCATTTTTAGAGAATTACAATTTTGGTCCCTTGAAGAAATATTTGAAGAAAAGTCAAAGTCAATCCTCCATGATTCATAAAATTACAAAATGAGCCCTTGGGAGAAACTTTGAATAATTTTCAGATTTGGCCCTTTAAATTTCGGATTGTGCTAAACTAGTCCTTATCTAAATTCACAAATCCTAATACTAAACCTAACCGGACCTAAAGTATAAATCCAACCCCAAAAATCCTTCAAGCCCTTAAATCCGCAAAGCCCAAATACAAAGCCCACTCCCTAAATTATCCCACCCAAGCCTGATACCCATCACCCGGTCAACCCACACCCTTTTAATAAAAACACCCAAATCACACTTCCCGCCCCCCAAAAGTATTTTCCCAGAAAAATTTTACTATTCAATGAACCCTAATTTCACCCTCTTTCAATAATTACCTCGTACAAATTAATTACCCAATCATTGGGTGTTTCTAGAACCTGACATACGTCAGGGAATGAAAGAAGGGGCGCGTGGACCAATGGGAGATGACACGGAGGATATATCAAATCACATCAGTCAATCCAAAGGCTGAAATTGAAACTTAGGGACCAAGGAGAGATCAAGGGTCGATATGGCATCAAAGAAACACACTTCCAGAAGGCTCCTCAACCCTAGCAGCTCCCAAATCGTGTGTAAATACCCCCTCCCCCTAGTCATTTAGTGTGCCATTTTTTTATTAATGTTATGTTGTTAATTTTTCTTTGTAATGAATTTTTATTAATGAAGTTTAAGCTTTCTTATTTCCTTGCTTTGCAATTTATTTTACTTTATTAAACTGCTTATTTAGATAATATGTTTTAGCTTATTGTTTTTCTTTTATTATTTCTTCGTAATTCAATATTACTTTTCAGCTTTATTCATTTATTGTTATTTAAAGTTTAAATAAAAAAAATATATATATATCAAGTGCTTAATTCAACAAGCTTCAATAAGCTTGTGTTGTTGTTAAATCAGATTCATATTAGCTCATAATAGCTTCTGTGATCCTTTGTTTGGCACCTCAATTTGTTATTTCAAATTCACACAAAAGTCAACCATTGGTCAACTGTTTAAGCTTATTGAATAAGCACTGCTTATTGGAGTAAAAGGCAGCCAAAGAAGTGTCCATTTGGCCTGTCAAAAGACAGGCAAACTTAGTGAACCCCCTCTATTTGAGCTGAGGGGGATTTGAATTGTAAGGTCTCATTTAAATTTTCATATTCAGTTGTAATTTCTGCTTATTATTAAGTAGTTTAGTTATATTTTAACTTTGTTTAAATAGATTGCATACTTATTTTAGTCTACTGTTTCATTAAACATTAGTTGCTTTTGGTTTCTACTGTTTCATTGCTTGTTCATCTATTAAATCTGTGTTGAATTGCTTTTGTTGTTTTTGAGTGATATTGCTATCTGAGATCTGTGTTTTGGGAGTTGCTTGTATCATTGAATCACATGGTGTTCTGAATTTGAGGATTGGATCTGTTTTGGATTGGATTTGAGTAAGGTTTTGAGTAGTGACTGTCATTGAAGGGGTGTTTGGATTATAGCAGTCTGCTGGTTTAAGTTGTATCTCAGAGGATAATTATAGTTTAGATAGCTCATACTAGGTGCATTTAGATAAATCTACTCATAAAATTCAGTAGTCACTTTTTATAAATTCAAAGTCACTCTTAATTCATCCCATTAGTTTATCTGTTGGAATTAGGGGTAGGATAATCATTAAAGTAGTTGCATATTAGTATTAAAAAGCTTAATCTAGTTTAGTTTTAGCCTACTACAACTTAGGTAATCCATTAGATCAGTTCTAAATTCATTTAAGTCAAAATCTCTTTGAAAACAAAAAGTCAAACTGGTTACAATTCAGTTCTGAGGTCATATCTTTGAGAGCCTTTTGTAGGACTCTAAATTTTTTGGAAATTTATTTGAATTGCGTTTTGTGAAGATTGTTAGCTTGTGAAATAGAATCAAAAAGAAATTTGAGTTTTGAAAATCAATTGCTCAGTGAAAAAGCTTATTGAAATCACCTGTTCAGTCTTTTACATACCCTGCACCTCAGTTCTCAACCACATTTCTTGGCTATTTTTAGGTTGGTAAATTGGATTAGAAACTCTTTCTTTTGATTGATTTGTGATCTCTGGTGGACATTCAGTAAGTTGAACCCACAAGTTTGTGTATCTAAGCCTGTCTGCTCAGCTTATTTAGCTTGTTTAGTTGAGTGGTTAAGCCTAGTATCTGTTTCCATTACCAGGGCTGCAAGTGATTTATTGTGATTCTTAATTGAATTTATTGGTTGATTTTAGTTCATTTGCAAATTTAGTTGCTGTTTTCATTGAAAATTTTGCTTATTGCTTGTCTGCTCAGCTTATTGCTTTTTATAAGTGCTTATTGTAACTGTTTGAGCCTCATTCCTATGTTTCTGAGTTCATTCTGGTCTTAAATCTGTTCCAACAAGCTTAGTTGAGTTAAAAAATCATTTGGGTCAAGTTTTGGTCAAACTGGTCAACTGTGCTTAATAATAAGCATTTTCTTATAAGCAGTTTCACAGCTTATTTTAGTTCCACAGCTTATTTTCAACTTTTAAAATTTTTTTATAGCTTTATAATAATATTTTAGATTTTCCCTGAAATTTTCATATTTTTCTGAATTAATTTGCTATTTTTCCTATTATATTTTCATTTTTAATCATTTTTAATTACTTTTTAATTACTGAAAAATACAAAAAATCAGAAAAACCCCAGAAAAAATCCAAAAATATTTTAGAAAATTATTTTTAGTTATTTTAGAATTTTAGAAATTTATTTTGCATTTTTCTCATTTATTTTGAATTTATTTTGAATTTTTAATTAGATTTAATAGTTTTTAATTTCCAAAAATTACATAAAAAAGCCAAAAAAAAAAAAAAAGTTTTTAGTTTTAAAATTACTTTTTAGTTATTTTATAATTTTCAAAATTTAATTTTCATTTTTCTCACTTAAATTCCATTTTCTTTTTATTTTTAATTAAATAAATTAGTTTTTAATTCATAAAAAATAAATAAAAAGTAAAAAAAAATATTTTTCTTTTTCTCAAAATTTTCTTTTATCATTTTTAACTTTTCAAAATTATTTCCAAGTCCGTAGGAGTAGCGTAGCTTAAAAGTCGCGTTTTATTTCGTACGTTAACGTTTATTTCCCGTTTTAGCTTACGTTTTCGATTCTACGTTACATTTCTAGTTGCCTTACTTGAATTACGTGTTTAGTTGATTATTTGTGCTTCATTTACTATTTCATTAGTGTAATCCCATCTTAATCACATTTTACCACTTTCACGACACGTTTCACGAACCGGGAATTCAAAATTACATTCATCCTTCACACGGACTACGACCTCGGGTTATCCGTATTTCTTTGCGGATCTCTTGAGTAATACTTATACTATATATATAACTTGATTTTCAACGAATCAGTATCCACACTCTGGCCAGTCAGTTTTCTTAATTTGTTTTGCAATGCAGCATGTGCAAACACCTTTGCTTGAATTTGACCTTTTAAAAGCTCATTTTCTTTAACTAATGTATCCACACGTTTATTTTGTTCATTTAAAAATTGACCATTGTTGCCCGAAGTTAGAGATTCGTTTTACAATTTAAGTTCAAGTGAGATGCAATGTGCCTCTAATTTTGAAAAATCTTTATGAAACTGGGCAATGGTCTTTTTGAGAAGAATGTTTTCTGACTTAAGAGTTTGGTATGATGTTTCAGTTATTGGATTATCAGGTAAGGACTCAGCCTCAGAATGTTTGTTAAGACATTGTACAACATTCTTGTCAACCTCTCCGTCATTACTGAAGTTAGGTTGCTCAGATTGTTGTGTCTCATTTGCAGGCATAATATGATCAACAGTAGATTGTACCTCAACCATTTGCTCTTTGTCAAAGTTCGGTTCTGTGTCATAGATGGGTATGACATCTTCCTCATCCATCTGTTCTTTGTCAAAGTTGGGCTCTGAGTCATAGAAGGGTCTGATCTCTGCACAGTATGCATCTGTATCATTCCCCAATCTGTTGTTGTCATCTTGCACTTCTGATTCTGTCCCATCGCTTTCCATGACAACCAAATTAGCTTCTAATGCATCAACTTTATGAATTTGCTCTTCTTGAATCTGCAACTTCCTTTTATTAACCCTTTTGTCATGCTCTAGTCTGTGAAGTACTCTTTCAATAATTGACTTTTCAATAGCTTCCAGGTGTTGGAGCAATATAACTTTGAAGGTTTGAGCCTCAATTCGAGTGTATTCTAAGAAATACCCACTTACCACTTCACAGCCATAACTGATAAAATGTTGAAACTGTGTCTTGCGCACTCTGAAGGCGGCATTGAATTCACTCTCGTGAAATTCTTCAGTTGCAAGTTGCTTTCAAGTTGATTCACGTTGTCGAACATCGAAGTAGTGAAAATATCAACTTCTTCTCCAAACAGGTCTGGAAATACCTATTTGAATCCATATTCAGAACGAGTTTCTGCTAAGTCTTTGTTTGAGAGAAGCTTAAGGTGTGAATAAAGTAATCTTAAAGATGTCAATTGTTTCTCTTTAATTTCACAAATGGATCATCAGAATCATACTCTGATCCAGTATTATTCATGTGAAATTCCTGCATGTTTGCCATTAACATCACATTTGTTGTATCGGTTTCCAAATATGCTATATTGGATTCCAATTCATCAGATGGAATATCTCCCATGATACTTTGCAAAACAGCATTGAGATTACCCCCTTCAACGTCCATTTGACTAAGAGTGGCATCGTATTCAACATTAGCGTCAAAAAGTGGAGTTGAATCATAATCTTGAGCTTCCACATCTGCAATATTTTCCGTATATGCCAAAAATGCCATGCTTGGTTCGATAAGATCTTCTTCGTCATCAGTATTTTTCATTGTGTTAAAGCATTCATAAGTTGAAGTCATCATGTGTTTGCCTTTATCAGTAGATGCTTGTCCAAGCTTCACAAGATTTTGCAGAAGTGATTGCATATGATTATATAGTGTTGCAGGATGGTACTGTGGAATGAAGATAGGCTCAGGTGCATTTGGAGGAATGAAGAAGAGACCATTTGGAGTGTAAATTAAGGATCCATGGTCAACAGCTGGAGATGGTGGAGCAGGGAGGATGGTCTTTAGAGGATTCATGCTTAAACAGGATTCAAGAATTTGCTTCATTCTGATGTGATGAAGTTCTTCTATACAATGCATAGCTTCAAGACATTTCCACAATTCATAAGCACTGGCTTGAAAGTCCATATTCATGTAAATTGAATTGGGAATGGCTAATGTCATGAACCATGCAGCTTGTTTGTCAGCATAGTACTGATCAAGTTCAGTAGCATTCAAATCTTCAGAAGTTTGTAGTCTTATAATTCCTGTTGAGTCAGCAAGAAATATCATTTTGTATGGACCATCTTGAATGGATTTAAACATAAGATCTGCAGCAGGACGATCCGTGAGCGATTGTAGAACTCTCCGTTTCCAATCAGTATATGACTATATGTTCCTGGTAGCAACATTGGAGGCCTTGATTCATTGCCAAATAGCAGAACATGAAGAATGATGGAGTTATGACTTTGTTGTTGATGATGTTGTTGCTGATGAGAATATTGGTGAGGAAGGTAGTTGGAAGAAGGTACTGTTGCCGATGACTGTTGCTGATGAGAATATTGGTGAGGAAGGTAGTTGGAAGAAGGTACTTGAGACATTGTAAACGACATTTCTCTCCCCCTTGATTGTTGCAATGTAATCGAAATAATCAAACAAAAATGTCACACTCAAGCTCGAAATAGTGATTTCAGATTTTCCCTCCAAAATTAATTTGAAAAATTTTCCCTCCAAAAATTTGAAAATCACTATGAAATGGAATTTTAAGGTTGCAAGAAAATTTTGAGTTTCAAAAATTTTGCCGCCAAATTTCATCGAATTTTTTTTGAATTTTGGGCCAAAATTGAATTTCGCGTAAAAATTGAACATTTAGTCTCCTGTAGAAAATATATTTGACTCAAATTCTCCAGTAATTTTTTTTTTTTTTTTTTTTTTTTTTTTTTTTTTTTTAAAGAAATAAAGATAGTATGAAGATAGTAAGAAGATATTAGAAAGAAACTTGTGTAATTATGGATCTTGTAGAAGGTATAGATGTAATGCCAATTCTTGAAACTAAGCACTAATCCAAATTCTCCAAGTTCTCGAAACTTAGTCAGAAAGCAGTTCTCGAAAACTTTGTGAGTTCTCGAGAAATCAGTGATCATGAAACTTTGGTAATTTTCAAAAGTTTTCGAAAGATATGTAATTTCGAAGACTTAGAACAGTTTTCGAAAATGTGAATAACTTTCGAGATCTTGGAACTTTTTGAAAAAAATAGTGTTCTCGAAAAATTTCAATTTTTCGAAAATCCAATCTGATGAGGCAAAAAATGAACCGTTTTTAAGGGGTCATTTAAGCCCGAATTCGAATTTATTTGATCAAATAATACCCTAAATCATTCCTTTTGTCATTTTAGGTACTTTTGGAGAGAAATTCAGAAAAGGAAGCATTTTGGACGTTTTTAGAGCATAAAAGTGAAGAAAACGGCAAAGTCTTAATTTTTCTTGCTGGGAACAGTACCTGACGGCATCACAAGTTTCTTAATGACGGCATCAAGAGTAATACAAGAGGTGGAAGTGGTGACGGTCCAGTGAAAACATGACGGCGTCATCATAGGGCGTCACGGTTCAAGAGTTGGTGACGGCCCAGAACCAAATTACACATGACGGTGTCAAAAGTGGATCTAGGCAATCCGAATTCATTATGGGTGGCGAGTTGACGGCATCAGAATTTCCTTCTTGACGCCGTCACCCTCTATAATCTATATCGAGTTTTCTAATTTTCATTCATTAGTATGTAACTTTGAGGGTGCAACTTTGAGAGAAACCCTAGTCCAATTTTCACAGCTTTTTCAAGGGTTTTTACCCTTTGAAATCTCTTATGTTCAATTGAGATAAGTACTCTTTCAATTCAATCAATATGTCTATGTGTTGCTTGAATATATCTTACGCTTGTCTTCAATTTAACATGCTAGGTGATGAGGCGAAAAATGAGCCACTTTTAGGGGGTCATTTAAGCCCGGAATTGAATTTATTTGATCAAATATTGCCCTAAATCGTTCCTTTTGTGATTTTAGGTACTTTGGGAGTGAATTCTGGAAAAGGAAGCGTTTTGGACGTTTTTGGAGCATAAAAGTGAAGAAAACGGCAAAGACTTAATTTTCCATGCTGAGAACAGTACCTGACGGCGTCAAGAATAAAAACCTGACGGCGTCAAGAGTAAAATCCGTGACGACCCAGTGAAAACCTGAAGGCGTCAAGAGAAGAGCATCAAGAGTTAATATTGTGACGGCCTGCATAAGGAGTACACGTGACGGCGTCAAACCCAGATCTAGGCAGTCCGAGAAATTATTTGGCGGTGAGATGACGGCGTCAGAAGAATATATATATTCTTTTCTATTTTTCATTCATTAAGGGAGGAACTTGTGTGGAGAATAAACCCTAGGTCGTTTTTAACTATATTTTCAAGGGTTTTCACCCCTTGAAACCTTTCATGTTCAATTGAGATAAGTCTTCTTTCAATTCATTCAATATGTCTATGTGTTGTTTGAATATATCTTATGCTTGTCTTGATTTCAACATGCTAGGCTAGATCTATCATGTGTTTGCTTAGATGTAATGAAACCTAGATGTTAATTATAGGTTGATTGCTTGTTTATAGTTGTAATGGATGAATGATTTCAATGTTAGGCTTAAGAAAACTGGCAGATCTCCATTGTGTAACATGCTTGAACGTCTTAAGAAACATGAACCGATGTGTTCTAGGTTTTATTGGTTGTATTTAATGCATGAGCAAATTCTAGTGATCCCATGTTAGGAGCTTCTTAGCCGGCTCGACATAGGAGTGAAGTAGGCGCTTATAGGATTGGGGAAGTAAGTACGCCACCCCATGAATGGTATTAAGGAATACAACCCGTCATCCACGCAACTGTAACAAGTAATTAACCTGTAAAAGATATCTAGGGAGTAGTGAAATCTAAGTAAACACAATTCTCCCATATATTGCTTACACCTCTAGTTTAATTTAGTTTATTTTCATTTTTAGTATTTCATTTTGATTGCATCTTAGTATTGGGTTAGTTGACTAGCAACTAATTCCGCCCAACTCCTCCAATACCCGAGATTTTAAATTGCTTTTATAAAAATATAAAAATACAAAAAGAATCATCCCTCATCTCTGGACCTAGTCTTTAGGTTTTCTAATCCTAGCGACACTATTCCTAGCTGAACGATCAATCCCCCGGTACTTGTCATTATACTATACTACATCGATCAGGTACACTGCCTGGTGGGGGTTGTAAGCTTCTCGAGATCCCTCGAGAGGTAAAGCCTGGTGCAATTCCCCACGCATCACTAGGCTAGATTTCTTTTGTGTTTGCTTAGATGTAGTGAAACCTAGATGTTAATTATGGGTTAATTGTTTGTTTATAATTGTTACGGATGACTGTATTCGATGTTAGGCTTAAGAAAACTGGCAGACTTCCATTGGTGACATGCTTGAACGTCTTAAGAAACATGATCGGAGGTGTACTACGATATTAGGTTGTATTTAATGTGTAGGAGAATTCTAATGATCCTATGTTTGGAACTTCTAACGGCTCGACATGGAGTGAAGGAGGATCTTATAGAGTTAGGGAATATTGTACACGGCCCTACGACTAGTATTAAGGAATACGACCCGTCATCCACGCAAGTGTAACAAACTATCAACCTATAAAAGATATCTAGGGAGTAATGAAACCTAAGTAAACACAACTTTCCCTATCATTGTTTACACCACATTAGTTTAATTAGATTTATTTTCATTTTTGTTATTTTATTTTGATTGCATCTTTAGTTATTAGGTTAGTTGACTAGCAACTAATTCCGCCCACTCTTCCAAAACCCGAGATTTTACTTGCTTTTATAAAATAAAAAAATACAAAAAGAATCATCCCTCACCTCTAGACCTAGTTTTTAGGCTTTCTAATCCTAGCGACACTATTCTTGAGTTAAACGATCAATCCCCCGGTATTTGTCACTATACTATACTACAATGATCAGGTACACTGCCTGGTGGGGTTGTAAGCTTCTCAAGATCCCTCGAGAGGTAAAGCTTGATGCGATTCTCACGTATCAAGTTTTTGGCGCCGCAGCCTGGGGAATAGTTATTGTCTAGGTTAGAATTTCTTCTTATTAAGTCTACTTGCTAGATTCCTTTCTAGTAAGATTTTTATTTTTATTTTTAGGTTTTCTTTAGTCTATCTTTTTCTTTGTGTCTTTGTTCGTAAAAACCTTTCCATTGACTCTTCCGTTCACCAATATGGAGAACGTGAATCCACCAAGTCTGACACTAGAGTTTTACCGGAAAAAATATAATTACACCAGTTTGGATATACTAGGATGGAGGAATGAAATGAGGAGGACAAGGTCTTATACTGATTTTATTGAGTACCTTGAGAAAAGAGGCCAAATGCATAAGACTTTTAGAGGGTAACTTTGGAGATACCCTAGCACGAATTTTACTGCTCTTTCAAGGGTTTTTACCCTTTGAAACCTTTCATGTTCAATTGAGATAAGTATCCTTTCAATTCATTCAATATGTCTATGTGTTGTTTGAATATATCTTACGCTTGTCTTGAATTTAACATGTGAGGCTAGATCTCTTGTGTGTTTGCTTAAATGTAGTGAAACCTAGATGTTGATTATGGGTTGATTGTTTGTTTATAGTTGTTACGGATGAATGATTTCGATGTTAGGCTTAAGAAAACTGGCAGACCTCCTATAGGGTAACATGCTTGAACGTCTTAGGAAACATGAACCAATGCGTACTAGGTTATTATGGTTGTATTTAATGCATGAGCGAATTCTAATGATCCTATGTTAGAAGCTTCTTGCAGGCTCGACATAGGAGTGAAGTAGGAGCTTATAGAGTTGGGGAAGTACGTACGCCACCCCACGAATTTTATTAAGGAATATAACCCGTCATCCAAGCAATTGTAACAAACTATCAACCTGTAAAAGATATCTAGGGAGTAATGAAACCTAAGTAAACACAACTTTCCCCATTATTGTTCACACCACTAGTTTAATTAGCTTTATTTTCATTTCTGTTATTTTATTTTGATTGCATCTTAGTTATTGGGTTAGTTGATTAGCAACTAATTCCGCCCTCTCTTCCAAAAACCCGAGATTTTATTTGCTTTTATAAAAACATAAAAATACAAAAAGAATCATCCCTCACCTCTAGACCTAGTTTTTAGGCTTTCTAATCCTAGCGACACTATTCCTGAGATGAACGATCAATCCCCTGGTACTTGTCACTTTACTATACTACAACGATCAGGTACACTGCCTGGTGGGGGTTGTAAGCTTCTTGAGATCCCTCGAGAGGTAAAGCCTGGTGCGATTCCCACGTATCAAATTTTTGGCAAAGCAGCCCGGGGAATAGTTATTGTCTAGGTTAGAATTTCTTTTTATTAGGTCTACTTACTAGAATCCTTTCTAGTGAGATTTTTATTTTTTATTTTTATAGGATTCCTTTAGTCTATCTTTTTTCTTTGTGCCCTTTGTTTGTAAGTCCATTTTCATTTGTCTTCATAGCGGATGAGATTACATTTAGATCATTAACAATAGAGGAACAATTAGTTTACTCGGATAGATTTGCTTCCTGTTGTTCCAATGAATTTTTAAGTGATCTTAGCTATATACAAGAGGAGATGGGTGTAAAGTTTGATAGGTTTGATGAGTTATGCGCATGTGTGGCCTATATTAAACAATCATTGTTAGGATCAATTCCTTTTAGTAAGACCCTTTGGAAAAATTTTGAGGAAAGCCTCATAACCGTGAACCATGAGTTCAATGAATTGATGGGTTTGTATACATCACAACTTGAGGAAACAATTAAGGAGGATTTAGCCGAACATGATCATATTGAGCAAAAAGATGAATCCTTTAGGCAAATTGAACATTGTAATCAAGTTATTGAGGAAGGTTCTTATGAATCAGACTTAGAACTTGAAATGGCTAAAGAAGGATTTGATATACTTAGGAACATGTTTAGGTTAGATTCTACTCAAACACGTAATGAGGATATAGGTGATGCTGAGAAAAGGAAGGATGAGGTAAATAACACAAACCTACAAAGTACCCCACAACTCCCACCATCACTTGAGGAATACACACCACCCGTGACTTACCCGGAAGAAGTAGAAGAGACTATAGGAGCCCCAATAGAGGTAGAACCCTTGTACCAAAAACCACTAGCGGATATAGGTTTGAATACTTGTAGTGATAACCTTACTCTTAGTTCTAGGAAATTACCTAGTGTTGATGAACCGGAACCTCAATCTTCACACAACTTTCCATCCTTAGATATACATCTAGGAGATAAAAGAGGAGCCGACCCACCCATCAACCCATGTAGTCCGGGTAGTCTTAGGATAAAGGTGGTGGACTCTAAGCCTTGTAGAGAGGAAGCCAATGTAGGAGTGGAAAATGACCTTACATGCTTACATCACCCATTTATGATTGATCACAAGAAACATTATGGGTTTAAACCGGGTTTATTAGGTCAAGATGGATCCTTAACTAGTAGTATCTTAAAGTTGATAGAAAATGATCCCTTTCTAGGAGAAAATCTTAATCCACCCATTAACCCGATTGAATTTGGTAAGGTTATGATGATAGGAGCACACCCCTTTGAGCATATAATTCATCCACCACACTTTCCTCACGAGGCATATTTCCACCCTAAGGGTGTGTATCGCTACTTCCACCCGCACTTAATCCTAAGTGTAGGGAAAACCTCCCCTATTTCCGTTAAATAAAGGTAGAGTCAGGCTCGTGACTCAAACAAAAACAAGCGCTTCTTGGGAAGCAACCCATGTTTTGTGTGTTTTTATTTGTTTGATTTTTATTTGTTTAATTTTATTTGTTCCCGTATGCATATCATATTTTTATTGTTTGTGGATCATGGTTCAAAGTTAATTCTGAAAATGATTTATTTTGTTGTTTAACTTCGTCTTAACTTCATATAAAGGTATTTTGCAAAAGATAAGTGTAAGGGGAAACCCCAAATATGTTTTTAAGGACAAAATTGATCATGATTCTCCACAATATTAAATGAACATGTGTATTAGTATTTGTTAGAGTCAAATGCTTGTATCGAGTCATAATGATGTTTTGCAGGATTTTCCAAGAAGTAGGACATAAGTTTTTCCAGAAATTTTTTGAAAAATTAAAGTAAAGATTTCTGCAGATCACTTCTGACGGCGTCACGAGTTAACTCTTGACGGCGTCATATGTAAAATATTGGAAATTTTGCTAGTTTTGTTTTTCTAACAGAGTCTTAAAGTTTTTGTTAATTCTTTAGTTTTATAAACTCTAGGAAATCTGCAAACATTCATTCCACAAGCATTATATCTTACAATGTTTTCTAGGACTTATTAGTATATATAGATTGCCGCCGATTTTACGCGAGGTTGCCTTGTTTGTTTTCTCTGGTTTAACAGGTTACATATGACAAGAAGATGATTTATTTTTTTGGAAGGGAAGCTTTGATTGTTCATTTTCTTGGAGGAAGATCTAACCTTGTTACCTCAATATCCACACCGAACGAATCAGTGGAGTATTTGATTTCATTATTTTACCTATTTCACTTTTACATTCTTTAATTGAACAATGGGGGCAATGTTCATCCTAAATGTAAGGGGAGGGTAAATGATGATACCTTATAGGATACACTTGCAGTTGAGTTTGTTTGTTTGATGGTAGGTGTGTAATAAAACTAAGAGAAATACTTGTTAGTGTAATTTTAGCGCCAAATTTAAATTTTTTTTACAACATTTAGGAGTGAAACTTTAGCCTTAGCAAGCGTCTCATGGATAGGAGGTTGTATGACTAGCACAAAACCGTACTATTCAGAAAAATTTTCCACCCAAATATGTGAGGTTCGCCTTTAGATTTGATAGGAAAAGCATTTATTATTAGTGCTTATGAGTGTACCGGTAGCATTTAGATTCTAGATCTTGCGTTAGTGATGTATCCCGAGACCGCTAGTGAGACTACATTCGTGTAGTAGGATTTACTACATGATAAGAGGCATTAGGATCACCCTTGTGTTAAACCCGTATCATAATTACTTGACCATTTAAGTCATATTATTTGGCTAGTAAATTCAACTAATTTTTCCTACACCTTAGCGTTGTACTCATTTTTAGTACACGAAACCCCTAGTACACCCCTCCGAGCCTATCTTTTCGTTTCAAACTTTAAGCATCTTACTTAAAGGAAGAATTTTTTACAACCCACTTAAATGTACAACCAAATCGCCTTAGCCTTCCGTGTATGCACTCATCTTTAGTGCATTATTGTTATTTGTTTAAACCCTTAGTTAATTATCTAATTGATTACATGGTTGCTAAGTCGAGTCATATCCTTATACATATTGTTTTGGGACGATTGGGACTCATGGGTAAAGTACTAATGTTATGGAGTAATGGGGAAGAACATCATATTATTACCCCATATGTGTGTTAATCTTAAAAGTACTCCAAGTGTTTTGATTATCTTGATTCGAGTCATTAGATTAGTTTATTGTAAAGTATGTAAAGATTCAAGTGTAAGGGGAATGTTCATTCCCAATGATGTATTATTTTGGATGGTAGGGAAAGAGTGTATGAAAAAAAAATAGGAAAGAGAAAAACATACGGACTACCATCCCGTTTCATTCTATGTTTATTTTATGTTTTCGTTATTTTTGATTTATTAGCTTAAGTCGAGTCTAGTCTTGGCTTAGCAACGCCATATTGTACATGTAATTAACCAAGATGATTAACTCGCCACCAGTAAAGATTGCCTTTATCCAACAAAACCGTGAATTCCATATCCCTACACCTAACGTTATAACCCTTTAAAAGACCTCTTTGATAGTTTATCCTAGATGCTTACGCCATGTGGTGGAGGTTTGATCCTTTCCCAAGCCTATGGTAATCTATTTTGTTATGACAGGTAGTGAGAGATGTTTTCCATTTCCATATTGTGATATATACTTTATTACACCCGAGAGATGTGAGTATCTAAACACTATTTGTGAGGTGCTAGTATATGACCTTCGTGCTTGTCTTTGGTCTTTAGTGGAATGATTATTTGTTGTAATTACTTTTATATTAGTGTTAAATGACCCCTAACTTGTATTTTGATTAGAATAAAAGCGCATTTGCTTGAGGACAAGGAAATCTCAAGTGTAAGGGTATATGATGAGGTGAAAAATGAGCCATTTTTAGGGGGTCATTTAAGCCCGGATTTGAATTTATTTGATCAAATATTGCCCTAAATCGTTCTTTTTGTCATTTTAGGGAGTGAATTCTGGAAAAGGATGCATTTTGAACGTTTTTGGAGCATAAAAGTGAAGAAAACGGCAAAGTCTTAATTTTCCTTGCTGGGAACAGTACCTGACGGCGTCAAGAGTTTTCAAGTGACGGCGTCAAGAGTAATACAAGAGGTGGAAGTGGATAAAGTCTGTGACGATCCAGAAGAGTTTTGCACTATGGACATGACGGCGTCACCATAGGTCGTCATGGTCCAAATAAGAGTGATTGCCTAGAGGAATATTACACATGACGGCGTCAAACTTGGATCTAGGCAATCCGATCTCATTAGGGCGGCGAGTTGACGACGTCAGAAATTCCTTCTTGACGCCGTCGCCCTGTAAAATCTGTATATAGTTTTGCAATTTTCATTCATTAGTGTATAGCTTTAGTGGAACTTTAGAGGGTAACTTTGGAGAAACCCTAGCACGAATTTTATTGCTCTTTCAAGGGTTTTTACCCTTTGAAACCTTTCATGTTCAATTGAGATAAGTATCCTTTCAATTCATTCAATATGTCTATGTGTTGTTTGAATATATCTTACGCTTGTCTTGAATTTAACATGTTAGGCTAGATCTTTTGTGTGTTTGCTTAGATGTAGTGAAACCTAGATGTTAATTATGGGTTGATTGTTTGTTTATAGTTGTTATGGATGAATGCTTTCGATGTTAGGCTTAAGAGAATTGGCAAACTTCCTATAGGGTAACATGCTTGAACGTCTTAGGAAACATGAACCAATGCGTACTAGGTTATTATGGTTGTATTTAATGCATGAGCAAATTCTAATGATCTCATGTTAGGAGCTTCTTGCAGGCTCGACATAGGAGTGAAGTGGAGCTTATAGAGTTGGGGAAGTACGTACGCCACCCCACGAATGGTATTAAGGAATATAACCCGTCATCCACGCAATTGTAACAAACTATCAACTTGTAAAAGATATCTACGGAGTATTGAAACCTAAGTAAACACAACTTTCCCCATTATTGTTCACACCACTAGTTTAATTAGCTTTTTTTTCATTTCTGTTATTTTATTTTGATTGCATCTTAGTTATTGGGTTAGTTGATTAGCAACTAATTTCGCCCACTCTTCCAAAAACCCGAGATTTTATTTGCTTTTATAAAAACATAAAAATAAAAAAAGAATCATCCCTCACCTCTAGACCTAGTTTTTAGGCTTTCTAATCCTGGCGACACTATTCCTGAGTTGAACGATCAATCCCCCGGTACTTGTCACTATACTATACTACAACGATCAGGTACACTGCCTGGTGGGGGTTGTAAGCTTCTCGAGATCCCTCGAGAGGTAAAGCCTGGTGCGATTCCCACGTATCAAGGATGAACACATAAGTGACCTTGATGTGATGGAGGATTTAGCCGAACATGATCACATTGATAAAAAAGACCTAGGTTTTATGATCGATGATGATGAATCTCAAGAAACACATGATGGATCTTTTGGGCAATTTGAATATAGCAGTCAGAATATTGAGGATGATCCTTATGACTCGGATATAGATGTTCAGATGCCTAGAGAAGCACTTGAGATACTTGGGAAAATGTTAGGGTTGGATTATAATGAAACACATGTTGAGGATATAGGTGATCTTGACACAAGGAACGATGAAGTAAATAACATAAGCTCACTAAGTACCCCACAAGTCATACCATCATTTGAGGCACACACACCGCTCGTGACTTACCCGGAAGAAGTTGAAGAGACTATAGGAACCCCAATTGAGGTAGAACCCTTGGACCAAGCACAACTAGAGAATATAGGTTTTAACATTTGTAGTGATGACCTTTCTTTTAGTTCTAAGGAAGTTCCTAGTTTTGATGAACCGGAGCCTCAACCAAAACCATTACCTAATCTTCCATCGTTAGATGTGAATTTAGGAATTGAAATAGGTTCCGATCCACCCATCAAACCATATAGTCCAGGTAGTCTTAGAATAAAGGTAGTGGACTCTAAGCCTTGTAGAGAGGAAGCCAATATAGGAGTGGAAAATGACCTTACATGCTTACATCACCCATTTATGATTGATCACAAGAAACATTATGGGTTTAAACCGGGGTTTATTAGGTCAAGATGGATCCCCAACTAGGAGTCTCTCGAAGTTGATAGAAAATGATCCCTTTCTTGGAGAAAATCTTAATCCACTCATTAACCCAATTGAATTAGGTAAGGTTATGATGATAGGAGCACACATCTTTGAGCATATAATCCATCCACCACTTTTTCCTCACGTAGCATATTTCCACCCTAAGGGTGTATCTCGCTACTTCCACCCGCACTTAATCCTAAGTGTAGGGAAAACCTCCCCTATTTTCGTTAAATAAGGGTAGAGTCAGGCTCGTGACTCGAACAAAAACAAGCGCTTATTGGGAGGCAACCCAAGCTTTATTTGTTTGTTTGTTTGTTTGTTTGATTTTATTTGTTTCCGTATGCATGTTTTATTTTTATTGTTGGTAAATCATGTTTCAAAATAAATTGTGAAAATGCTTTATTTTATTTTTAACTTCGTCTTAATTGCATATAAAAGTATTTTGCAAAAGCTAAGTGTAAGGGAAAACCCAAAATTTGTTTCTAAGAACGAAAATGATCTTGATTTGCCACAATATTAAATGAACATGTATATTAGTATTTGTTAGAGTCAAATGCTTGTATCGAGTCATAATGATGTTTTGCAGGATTTACCAGGAAGTAGGACATAAGTTTTCCAGAAATATTCCGGAAACTTAACGTAAAGATTTCTGCAGGTCACTTCTGACGGCGTCAGGAATTAATACCTGACGGCGTCATTTGTAAAATTCTAGAAATTTTGCGATTTTTGTTTTTCTAACGGAGTCTTGAAGTTTTTGTTAATTCTTTAGTTTTATAAACTCCAGGAAATCTGCAAACATTCATTCCACAAGCATTACATCTTAAATTGCTTTTTAGGATTTGTTAGTATATATAGATTGCCGCCGATTTTATGCGAGGTTGCCTTGTTTGTTTTCTCAGGTTTAACAGGTTATATATGACAAGAAGATGATTTATATTTCTGGAAGGGAAGCTTTGAATGTTTATTTTCTTGGAGGAAGATCTAACCTTGTTGATACACTATCCACACCGAACGAATCAGGGGAGTATTTGCTTTCATTCTTTTACCTGTTTTACTTTTACATCCTTTAATTGAACATTTGGGACAATGTTCATCCTAAGTGTAAGGGGAGGGTAAATGATGATACCTTATAGGATACTATTGCACTTGAGTTTGTTTTTTTGATGGTAGGTGTGTAATAAAACTAAGAGAAATACTTGTTAGTGCAATTTTAGCACCAAATTTAAAATTTTTTACAACAATTTGGAGTGAAACTTTTGCCTTAATAAGCGTCTCATGGATAGGAGTTGTATGACTAGCACCAAAAAAACCGTACCACTCAAAAATTTTATAAAAAAAAGGTAGTGACCATCCGAGTATTAGATTAATTGACAAATGCGCCAGCGCTAATGTATGACTTGGTCACCATCCGTTATGCAAATAACGCGCCAGCGATCCAAGAAGTGCATTAGTTAGCATCCGTTAGTTGAGGCGTCAAAGACTCGTACCGGCCTTCTACTAAGTGAGGTTCGCCCCTAGACTTGTTAGGAGAAGCCTTAGAGCTTATGAGTGTACCGGTAGTACTTAGATTCTAGAACTTGCGTTAGTGATGCATCCCGAGACCGCTAGTGAGACTACATTCGTGTAGTAGGATTTACTACATGATAAGTGGCATTAGGATCACCATTGTGTTTAAACCCGTATCGTAATTACTTGACCATTTAAGTCATATTACTTGCCTAGTAAAGTCAACTAATTTTTCCCACACCTTGGCGTTGTACTCATTTTTAGTGCACGAAACCCCTAGTACACCCCTCCGAGCCTATATTTTCGTTTCTAACTTTAAGCATCTTACTTAAAGGAAGAATTTGTTACAACCCACTTAAATGTACAACCAAATCTCCTTAGCCATCTGTGTATGCACTCATCTTTAGTGCATTATTGTTACATGTTTAAACCCTTAGTTAATTATGTAATTGATTACATGGTTGCTAAGTCGAGTCATATCTTGTACATATTGTTTTGGGACGATTGGGACTCATGGGTAAAGTACTTGTTTTATGGAGTAATGGGGAAGAAAATCAAATTATTACTCCCATATGTGCATTAATCTTAAAAGTACTCCAAGTGTTTTGATTATCTTGATTCGAGTCATTAGATTAGTTTATTGTAAAGTATGTAAAAATTCAAGTGTAAGGGGAATGAACATTCCTTATGATGTATTATTTTAGATGGTAGGGTAAGAGTGTATGTAAAAAAAAAAAAAAAAAAAAAAAAAAAAAAACATATTGTACATGTAATTAACCAAGATGATTAACTCGCCACCAGTAAATATTGCCTTTATCCAACAAAATCGTGTATTTCATATCCCTACACCTAATGTTATAACCCTTTGAAAGACCTCTTTGATAGTTTATCCTAGGTGCTTACGCCAAGTGGTGGAGGTTTGATCCTTTCCAAAGCCTATGGTAATCTATTTCCTATGACAGGTAGTGAGAGATGTTTTCCATTTCCTTATTGTGATATATACTTTATTACACCTGAGAGATGTGAGTATCTAAACACTATTTGTGAGATGCTAGTGTATGACCTCCGTGCTTGTCTGTGGTCTTTAGTGGAACGATTATTTGTTGTAATTACTTTTATATTAGTGTTAAATGACTCCTAACTTGTATTTTGATTAGAATAAAAACGCATTTTCTTGAGGACAAGCAAATCTCAAGTGTAAGGGTATTTGATGAGGCAAAAAATGAACCGTTTTTAAGAGGTCATTTAAGCCCGAATTCGAATTTATTTGATCAAATAATACCCTAAATCGCTCCTTTTGTCATTTTAGGTACTTTTGGAGAGAAATTCAGAAAAGGAAGCATTTTGGACGTTTTTGGAGCATAAAAGTGAAGAAAACGGCAAAGTCTTAATTTTCCTTGCTGGGAACAGTACCTGACGGCGTCACAAGTTTCTTAATGACGACGTCAAGAGTAATACAAGAGGTGGAAGTGGTGACGGTCAAGTGAAAACGTGACGGCGTCACCATAGGGTGTCACGGTTCAAGAGTTGGTGACGACCCAGAACCAAATTACACATGACGGCGTCAAAAGTGGATCTAGGCAATCCGATTTCATTATGGGCGGCGAGTTGACGGCGTCAGAATTTCCTTCTTGACGCCATCACCCTCTATAATCTATATAGAGTTTTCTAATTTTCATTCATTAGTGTGTAACTTTGAGGGTGCAACTTTGAGAGAAACCCTAGTCTGATTTTCATAACTTTTTCAAGGGTTTTTACCCTTTGAAACCTCTTATGTTCAATTGAGATAAGTACTCTTTCAATTCAATCAATATGTCTATGTGTTGCTTGAATATATCTTACGCTTGTCTTCAATTTAACATGCTAGGCTAGATTTCTTTTGTATTTGCTTAGATGTAGTGAAACCTAGATGTTAATTATGGGTTGATTGTTTGTTTATAATTGTTACGGATGATTGTATTCGATGTTAGGCTTAAGAAAACTGGCAGACTTCCATTGGTGACATGTTTGAACGTCTTAAGAAACATGATCGGAGGTGTACTACGATATTAGGTTGTATTTAATGCGTAGGAGAATTCTAATGATCCCATGTTAGGAGCTTCTAACGGCTCGACATGGAGTGAAGGAGGATCTTATAGAGTTAGGGAATATTGTACACGGCCCTACGACTAGTATTAAGGAATACGACCAGTCATCTACGCAATTGTAACAAACTATCAACCTATAAAAGATATCTAGGGAGTAATGAAACCTAAGTAAACACAATTTTCCCTATCATTGTTTACACCACATTAGTTTAATTAGATTTATTTTCATTTTTGTTATTTTATTTTGATTGCATCTTTAGTTATTGGGTTAGTTGACTAGCAACTAATTCCGCCCACTCTTCCAAAACCCGAGATTTTACTTGCTTTTATAAAATAAATACAAAAAGAATCATCCCTCACCTCTAGACCTAGTTTTTAGGCTTTCTAATCATAGCGACACTATTCCTGAGTTGAACGATCAATCCCCCGGTACTTGTCACTATACTATACTACAACGATTAGGTACACTGCCTGGTGGGGGTTGTAAGCTTTTCGAGATCCCTCGAGAGGTAAAGCCTGGTGCGATTCCCACGTATCACAATCTCACAAAGAAATTTCGAAATTTTGCCAAAAGTCGAAGTATTTTCTTTCTTATACAAGAGAGAAAATACTGAGTATCCAACTGTGAACACGAAAGGAGCCGCGACTTGTATTCTCGAAAGTATGACAAAGATGTGATCTCGAAACTTAGTACTATAGTGTTCTCGAAAAAGAAGCAGTTTTTTTTTTTTTTTTTTTTTTAGTTAAAAGCAATCCAAAAACACGTTTTTAATCCAAGATTCTTGTACAACTATCCTTAAAATAATGAGATCTTAAAGAAAGTTGCAAACTTGAACCACTTTTCCAAAAAATTTAAAGATCTCAAAAAATAGTACAAAATACGAAACTTTTGATTTTGATGAAAAGTTTGAAACTTTTTTGTTTGTAATGATTTGTAACACAAGTGTGTAAGCAAAGATGTGAAAGAAACCAGTAAACAAGCAAGAAAGTACAAAATTTTCAAAATAACGAGTAAAACAAATTGGTTTTTGGATCGAATTTTATGAAAAACTAAACACTACACCTTCTTCTAGCGAATGATACCACTTGTTAGGTACCCATATTGATTTCACACAAGTAAGAATGAGATAGATATAAGGATGGGATGATTATGAGAATGAGAGAAAAGTAAAAGCAAGAGTTTCCTTAAGATATTCGAATAACAACCCAGTTTACAAGAGACCTAAGCATGATATTTATAGGCAAGGAGATAGGGCAACACTCTCTCTCCTTCACTTCTTACAAACGAGTGGGCTTAGAGCCCATGGACTACATTACTTAAGCCTAGTAAACTTAATACATAATATAAATGAAAGTAAATAATAACTAAGCAACCTAAGGTTTATTACAAATGACCGAGACTTGATAAATAGTAAAACTTCGTTCCCAACAGGAGTCACCAGAGACGGACACAGTGGGGGAGCCAGGGGGTGCTCGGCCCCCTCAAACACGCTCAATCACTTTGCTATTTACCTTATAAAATTTAAGCATATGACGCAACTATAGGCAAATGACCCCCTAACCTTTAGTTAAATTACTTTGTTAGCTTGAGAAAAAAAAATTGGCCCCCCTTATTCCTAATTCCTGGCTCCGTCCCTGGGAGTCACCTCCAATAGATCTATTTACATCATACGCCTTTCCCAGCAGGAATTGACGGTTGATGATAGTGGGCGTAATGGGATTCAAGCAACTTAGGTCTTTCCGCATGCAAGTGTGTAAAACAAAAGTACAGTTTGGTCCATAAAAATAGTTTTTCATGTTTCTCACCCCAAGGTTTATAAAATAATACTTATAAGAAAATGGGGATATAAACTTACCTTAATTATAGCAATCTGCTAGTCAAAAAGTAGTATAGTGCAACCGCTACGACACGCGACATAGATAAGTATGGTAAAACTTAGCGTAATATCCGTGGTTTAAGTGTTCTGACTTATTTGAAAAAGATTTTATGTGCGATCATGTGCTCGTGTATTTCTTGCTTGTTTATTTAACTTCAAAGAGTCGACATGTTCTCACGTGCCTTAAAAAACTAAGAAATAAGTATCTCATTACGTCACGAGTCTTCATCTCCAAAAACCCAACAAGAACCCTCTACTTCCTTCCTCCTTCCTCCATTCTACATTAAAATAATAATAATAATAATAATAATAATAATAATAATATAAAAAAAAAAAAAAAAAAACCCTAAAAAACACTAAATTTTAGGAACAAAAAATGAGCATCAATTTCTTAAAAAACAGTCAGAAAACATATACCCACATCACAACCAAGTTCAGAAGACACCCAATATCATCAAACCGAATCGGGGCCCCAGTGACCCGACCCGGTTTCAAAGCTACTGCATATTCAAGGCTTCCTGAAAGGAAAGTGATAGATGCTGTACCATTTGTTGCTGGTGGTACTAAAAATGGGGCTGGTTTTTCATATGGTGGGTTTATTGGGTGGTATTTGGGTATGTTGAAAACCCGACCCGTTTTGACCAAAAGTGTTACTTCTGGCCTTATTTATACTGATGCTGATTTGTATGAATGTTCTTTTGCTAAGCTTCTTTAAAGCTGCATAAGCATGTCCATTCATTTTTTTAGTTTGCTTTGTGTATTGTTGATTATTTTTGTGGCAATCTATACTTACTAATAAACGAAAATAATTTACAAGCACATTAAGCATGCCCTGCAATAAAGTTTCTGATGTGTCTCTCATCTGATTGGTTCCTTATCATTCAATGCATACAACAGCTTGAAGCATCATTCTTCACACGCTATCAAAACCATTCAATGCTCGCCCAACTCATTCAATGCTCGATGGAACTAAAATTGGAATGTTTTTATAACATTCAATTAGATTGATTTTCTTTTCGGAAGAATTAATGTATTAATTCTTTGTTGTAACTGATTTTCTCGCGTATCAATCCCCCCAAAAAACTTCAATCCGTATCACATGTTTTCAATTCATATAACTTCAATTTGTTATTGTATTTCACAGGTTTTCAATTCATATATTTTTCAATTTTAATCAACCTAACAAGTCTACCTTTAGTTTTCATTATTAATCATTTGATTCAGTTCATTTTTGCGGCTTAATTTTGTGCATATTCAATTTAATTTACTTGAAACTACAGGGTTTATGACGATTGGCCGGATGATGATGATGGCTAATTGATGAAGACTATTTCAGGTTTGTAACTTCTCAATTGATTAATGATAATTTTTTTATAGTTTCTTGCATGTTTTCGAATTTGCCATTCTTCTCCAGGTTGGGTATATTTATTGATGTCTTACTTTTTTCATCATCATACTCATTGTCAACCCATAAAACATAATGACCCATTTAGGATTTAAAAAAAAAAACCCCAAACACCTGCATCATGAACATATTCTGTGGTCCTTGGTTATATAATGAGTTGATTTAGTTTAGCTTTTAGATTATAAATACACAATGCAATTTATGTCTGCATTGGTTTACAATCAGAAAGTATCCCCTTTTATGATCCATAAAAGACGTATTGAATACGTTTTTAGATTTTGTGTTCAACCAAATACCGTTAATTTAACGATAATTGATTTGATGATATGACCCACATATGATTTTTAATTATTCTAAGCGGTTGTTTGTTATCATGTCCATCACTTAGCTTGCACGCCCTGAACTCTTCAAGATCTGCGTATTACTCTATTACACTTAAGCCGGCTGATACGGATGATCACTTAAACGGTGAGTTAAAGCTTTTGAAGTCACATCACCTATTCAATAGCTTATAGACTATGAACAAGTAAGTTATACTACTGCATGAGTTACCATTATGTTTCATGTTCAAAATAACAGACTTCTTTATGACACTTACGAAAAAAATTTATGTATATTGCAGATGGAGAAAAGTGATGTGCTCTTTAGGCCAAAATTAGGTGTAGCTGGGGCAAGTGCATATGCTCGAGTATATCATTATGCCCGTATGCACAAGGTAAATGCCAGTAATGTCTTATTTCTTCTTTTTATTCATGAGTCTTGATAACTCAAATCTTTTACTGTCTCATTTTCTGATAGGTTTGCGACAAACAAAAAGCTATTCTATTAGCTGACATGGCACACATCAGTAGGTTGGTTGCTACTGGTGTTATACCATCTCCTTTTGAATATACTAATTTTGTAACAACCACGACACACAAGTCACTACGTGGACCACGTGTAACCATGATCTTTTTCAGGTAGGGGCTAATGAGATCAACAAAAAAGGAGAACAAGTGAGTTAATGTAACTATATGACTTATATAAATTCTACTATTCATTTGGACTTCATGCTGATTAGCTTTTACATTTGTGTTAATGTGTAGGTGATGTATGGCTTTTACATTTGTGTTGCATCTAATTATGCTGGAAACGGTGATATTTTTGTTGATGTTATCGACAAGGTAATTTCCAGGAAAGTTTAATTACAAATAAGTATTAAAGTTCATACTCTTCTATATTGATAAGGTTTTTGATGATGTTAACAAAGAAAAGATGATGATGTAGATTCAAATTCAAATTATGATGATGATGTAGGTATTTAATTGAATGGTTATAATTATGAATGTTTCTCTAATAAATTATTTATGTTATCTTAAAATTTTGCTTCTGTATATTGTATATAAAAGTATGTTATAATTTCATGATGTTGATCGTCATTAGTCTATTTTTGTATAAATGTCGCTGTAGAGGTAGCAAAATGAACGGGTCACGTGGGTAGGGTAATGGGTTCGAGTCAAAATGGGTAGTTCTTTGATATGAGTTTGTATATAGATGGGTCAAACTTGCCATCTATACTACCCTGTAATCTTTTCATATCATAAGTCTGCTATATTCTTGGTCTGTGTTTCCTAACATATCAGTTAAAGAACCACCCAAAACAGAGAAGCCTGATGCCCAATGGTATCACCCTGGTGAAAGGTCAGTAGCATATCCTTTCCCAATCTACATAAGTTGTTGATTTGCTAAAGAATCTTTTAATCGCGTTTAGTTTCATGTGATATTATATAAAAGTTTATAATAAGTTATGAATTTCTGCAATGATGAACCAAAAATGTCAAATAAAGTGAGCAATACTTGAAGAATTAAGAAATGTGAAAGAACAAATGTACTCAGCTCTATAGCATTTTGGTGAGTACCGATTCAATTACAATTGTTTTTATTCGAATTATTTATGGTTTACAATATTATTCCCATATTACAATGATTTGTATTCATTCAGTTATAAGATATTTTCCATTCATTATGTTCAATTTAATTTTGTTTTACCAGACCCCTAGAAAAAGTTTGGAGGATTAACATCCTTAATCACAGTAAACAAGAACTGATTTGTAAGTTTTTCAATCATGTAATTTGTTTAGTTTTTGTATACAATTTGTAAGTGTAGACTTATTTCATGTTATAATTCTCTTATGTTATGTTTTGTGTTTAGCTGGTCTAAGACAGGCATTTTAAAAAGACTCGTACGGGATTTTGGTGACTGGCTGCAAGGTGTTCGATAAAAAGTCTGTGAACAATTATAAGGAAGCAAGGTGTGTGATAAAAAGTCTCATTTAATTTTTATTGCAATATTTTACGCTTCCACTGAACAATTATAAGGAATGCATTTGTATCAATTTTGTCATCATATTAGAAAATCAGTGTAACCTTTTGAGAGGCATAAAGATTTACTTACTTTACAAATGGAGTATATTTCTAATTTCAAGCATTTTTTTTCTTAATAACAGGATTTTTTTAAGGTGGATCATTTATAATGGGCATTTAAATGGCAACCATAATGTTCGCTACCATTTACTATCCGTTAAAAGAAACTCAGGGTGAGCAAATAAACTTTATCATTATGTCTATTGTTTGTTATAAGGATAACTAATACGAATACAGTTGGTGTAGTATACTTTTTGATGAATTTATTTTGTGTGTGTGCTTTGTCCAATGATATGTACCTATTATTTTTTGTCATTAGAAATATAGTGTATAACTTACGAAACCCTTTGGCTTACTGCTTCATGGAGCAATGTGACATATCTACAACATTTTAGGTTACTAAATTACTTTTTTTTTACTCATTTACTCAACTATTATGTGTAATGATTTCAGGTTATTTGTGATTCTGCAAGAGGCAGTGTCCTATTGAGTCCAAATGAAAACGAAACAAAGTTCATCGGATGAAAGGTAACGAGTGATTTGACAGAAGTTATAGTGTTGGGTTACACACGCTCAACTTGCTCAAGTTAGTATTTGTTTCTGTAAACCAAACTTACATGCTTTCAAGTGAATGAGGAGTTGCATGTTATATATTAAATCCAAACATGTTACAAATAGGACATTTGGGCTATAAACGAAAAAAATTGTCAAATTGGTCGAACTCAAAGCTACATAATAAGTGCATTTTATTGCATACAATCTCCTAAATAAGCTTGAATTGTAAGCATGTTTTTTAAATTAGGTTGGGTTTCAATGGTCATGCGATAGGAAACAAGATATTTCATGCAAACACCACCATATTCGTTTCTCACTTTCCATGCGAATACCACCACCATATTTCATACTAAATATTTATGTTGCAAAATGTTAGTGATTTTAATTGTTATGTTACACGTCTTAGGTAAAGATATCACTTAATTGATTGTTTGTGGAAGGGGGAAGTTGTCTTTGGTTTTGTTTGGTGATGGCGTTCTTTCAATAGCTCTTGAAATCGTGATGGTGATGTGTTGCTGCTGATCCAAGAAAGGTGGATAGAATCAATGAGAAACAAGAGTGTGTTGATGTATGTTTTTTGATAGACTCCAAATATGTTTAGAATATGAAGCTGCGCCTTATAATAGATTGGAAAATATAACGCTCACTTAGTGTATATAAGCACACGTATGATAGACTCTTCTATCACACGTCTTTTATCAGTTAGAACTAAGAACTTATACTTTTGGCATCACTTAGTTTTCAAATTAGTACGATACACTTACCTTTGGTGTTCTTCTTTTAACCCCATAATACTCATTATAACCAGTTTTATAAATTGTGACCCATGAAACTGGTGAGAGTGAAAAAAATTGGACTGAAATCTTGATTCTTAAACATTGGAAACTGATTGCCTTAATGGCTTAATCTCTGTATGATAAATTCTAAAATTTCTTTTTTCAGTTCATTCACTTTTGTGTTATGGCTGATGCATAGCATGGTTGGCTACAAAATATTAATAAGTGTAAATTATAGGGTTAAAAGAAGAACATGTTCTAATAAGGGGTTTTACAATGGCTTTACAATCTTCATCCTATACACAATTTTCATTAAAATGAAACTGAACTATATTTCGTACTTTATTCACGTTGTGATGGGCTTATGTTTACTTATGTGAAATGATCATATATATGAGTTTGCCATAAATGTTATTTATTTAATATTTCTTTTTTTTCGAAGTTTACCTTTTTTCAAAGTCTCATCCATAAGTTATTCTTACTCGCTTATGTTAAATCTAGATTTAAATATTGGTTTTGATGGAGAAATAAGTATCACCCTAAAGAAGCTAAATTATCGAATACTTTTGCATATAAACTCTGTCTAATAAAAGTTGCTCTTGCTATGGAGGCATCACATGACTTTCTTAATCATTTCTGCTCTACCATAGTATTGTTTCTTTTATTTCTAAAATTTTATTGCTCTGTAATGTTGTGTAGGATGAAAAAGGCAATAAGAGGAAGTATGCGACTATAGATAGAATGCAACTCTAATCTTGCATGGTAAGCTGATGTCATTGTTTAATTTGGAATTCTGGAATTCATCACGGGTTCTATCCAGGAATCCATGAAATTTAAATTTGGCCACTCGGTTCAGGTCGAACGGGTTAAAATTTGACCCATATGTGAAAAGTGTTCAAACAAGTCTTATCCATGCTAAAAAGGCTAAGTGTATGATGTATTTGAGAACTCTTATATCATTACGTTAATTCAGAATTCTTATATGCTAAGCATTATGCAAAACGATCTTCAAAATTTGAGCAATTTCACTTTATTATAAATACATAATCACTGACATTTCTTGAATGCAAACAACCACTAATGGCTTCTAATCAAATCCTTAACGACCGTAAAACTGGTGCACTATGCTTTTAGAATCTTGGTTGGCCCTCACATGCTACTATTAGTTATTCACTTTTTTTAGGAATCTTTAGCCTCCCTAATACAACTTTAAAGCAGTTACTTAAAGTAGCACCATTTATGTTGCAAACAGTTGAATTTGCGAAGTATATGAAATATATGTGAAGAGTTGATTTTGAGTTTGAGTATATATTGTCTTCAATTGATAAGGTTTTTATGTTTACCTTTTCGTTGTAGGGTGCTATTAATAAACTAATTCATGGCCGTTAGTAAATGTTTGTGGCGAGATATCAAAGATGGTGCATATTCGTGTTGGGGTTTGTCATGTAAAGCTTATGAAAGTAATTGGTTGGTGTTGAATGTATGCGTACTAAATTTAAGTGTTGAAGAATAAAATGAATATGTTTGAAATGTAGGAGGCTGGTGGAGAGGCTATTATAAATCAATTAAGTAAATGGTTTTCCATTTAATACATTTAGCAGTTAATAAACTTTACATAATACATTTTTTTAAAACAATTTAACGGTTTTCCATTTGGTCCCGTGAATTCACGGGTCATTAACTACTATATAATCAATATCCCGTGTATGTTTCATTTGTTATTACAATAAACATGACCTAGGATCAATCACTTTCAAAGGTTGGTTTGTATTTGTCACATCCATTTTCACACATGGACGACTATAAGTTGCCGTTTCCAGCGTCAAAAGCAATCAAAGATTGGAGTTTGTCATACCGAAAAGTACCACAAATTTGTATACAAAGTAATTCAAGGTTTATGATCAATGTTTGATAGGTATATACATATACAAATATATAAAAGAAGTATTTTATACCATTTTTTAACTTGACATATTTTTTTTATCAACAACATCCTTTTAGTTTGACTTTTTTCCCCTCATATTTAGGTGTTCAAGGAATGAACAATGATTACTCAAGTGTTTAACGTAAACCGCATAGTTTTGCTCTCCAAAACTATCTACGAGTTGGAAAATACGATACACACACGTTTATTTTCTCAATAATTACAACCCATATTTACTTTTTATCGTATTATTGACACATTACTTATTATTACCTTAAAAAATAATGAAATTTATTTACGTTCTTAGTTGTTTGTTAATTTAATCATATACGTAACTACTTAATGAACCATTTCTTTAAAAACCCGTGAATTTCACGGGTCTATAAGCTAGTAATATATATTCACCGGTTTAAACAAAATCTACACTTTTGTGATTGAACAATTTCATTTCCTATATTAAAGTTGCAATATCTTTTACTTATTGTTGTTAGCAAAGCGTACTTGTACTTTCTATGTTTTAAAAACTACTCTCGCGTATTGGACCAATCACATGGTGTAGTTTACTATTTAATCTCATTTATATTTGAAGTTTAGAATCAAAAACTTAAGAAATAAGTATCATATCTCATTTTTATTTATTTATTTTATTAACTTGCATCGACATTAGATATAAACTTATCGGAAGTGATTTGCACACTGTTAAGCTGGATACAATCGTCATCGCTCTCTTTATTTTCACATTAGTGTCACATCACTACTCCTTTCACCTTTTAGTTTCAATAGTCACCACTCCCATAACCACAATTAAAAATACTTACTTTATACAAACATGTCTTAAAAATACCTCCACACACTCGCAAACAATAAAAATGAATGGTGAGGGCGGTCACCACCCTCTCATCTTTTTTACTTGTGTCGCGCGTGAGAAGTGAGGGTTTTAATGAGAGTGGCGCGTGAGGAGTTGAGGTGAGAGGGAGCTCTCACTTCTCATTGTGCCCGATTTTAATTTTTTTTCACTCACTTTAGTGTGTGCCAATAAAATAAAATTGAGTAAATTGCAAAAACTATCCCTCAGTATGTTCAAATGGCAAGTACAGTCTCCACCTTTTTGAAAGTGCAAATGTCGTATTTGTAGGAAACTTTTGGTGCGGATATCGTCGCTGCCTCAAATGACTAAAATGCCCCTTCCTTTAGTGACACTTTACCATTTTAGTAATTTCAGTTTGTGACAAAGACGAAATCAGCACTAATAGTTTCCCACAAAACGACGCATGCATTTTTATAAATGTAAAGACCGCATTTGCAATTTAGATATACGATATTAGGGTGAGCAAAACCGACCGAAACCGACTTGTCCCGAAAAAC
The DNA here is from genome assembly GCA_030686995.1 of Artemisia argyi. Classification (NCBI taxonomy): domain Eukaryota; kingdom Viridiplantae; phylum Streptophyta; class Magnoliopsida; order Asterales; family Asteraceae; genus Artemisia; species Artemisia argyi. Next base: position 6,117,804 of record CM060676.1, on the reverse strand, counting down.
CGACCGAAACCGAACCATCCATACTCGGTTCGGTATTCGGTTTTGGATTTCCTGAAATTCGGTTTCGGGATTGGTCGGGTCAGGATCAGTTCGGGCCAAAAACCGAAAACATACAAATAAAACCGAGAAAATCAACCAAAACCGCCTCATCCGAAACCAAAACGAGTAAACCGAGTAATTTTAGTTCGGTATTCGGTTTTGGTAACCATATATATTAGGGATGAGCATTTCGAACCGATCCTGGAACCGAACCGGAACCGTACCGAAACGGTACCGATTTCCAATATACGGTACGGTGTCGGGACTACGAAATTAGGTGAAAAAAAAATCGGGACCATTAATTCGGTACGGGACCGGTACGAAATCGAGAAATTCCCGAAAAAAAACGGGAAAATCCCGATTTCCTGGTACCAGTACCGGTACTGATACCGGTACCGACATCCGAATCTCATTTGATACAGTACCAATACCACTAATTTTACTCGAGAAAAAATTGATACCACTGATTCGATACAGAATCAGTACGGGACCAATACCGTGCTCATCCTATATACTATTTTTGCAATTTACTCAATAAAATTTGAGAGCCTTCCAATCAATTTTTCTAGAATTATTAAGAGGTGTGCTACACCCACTCACAATTTACAAAAAAAACCCACTCGCTGATGTGTCAGCGAGCTGATTGGTTTGTTTTTTGTGGCCCACAAAATACAACCAATCAGCTCACTGACTTATCAGCGAGTGGGTTTTTTTTTTTAAATTGTGAGTGGATATAGAAATATTCAATTATTAAACCCCCAAAGGTCCACATTACGTCACATGTCTTCTATCACCCAAAAGTCCAAAACCCAACAAACAAACACAAGAACCCTCTTCTTCCTTCCTACCTCCTACATTAAAAAAAAAAACATAAACATTAAACCCTAACCCCTAAATTTTAGGAACCCAAAAATGAGTATCAGCTTCTTAAAAAACAGCCAAAAGACATATACCCACATCAGAACCATGTTCATAAGACACCCAATATCATCAACCCCAATCGGGGCCCCAGTGACCCGACCCGGTTTCAAAGCAGCTGCATATTCAAGGGTTCCTGAAAGGAAAGTGATAGAAGCTGTACCATTTGTTGCTGGTGGTACTAAAAATGGGGTTGGTTTTTCATATGGTGGGTTTATTGGGTGGTATTTGGGTATGTTGAAGACCCGACCCGTTTTGACTAAAAGTGTTACTTCTGGTCTTATTTATACTGTTGCTGATTTGTCTTCTCAGGTAAAAACCTTTTTTTTTTTTTTTTTTTTTTTTTTTTTTTTTTTTTTTTTTTTAAGTAATATATATGTTGTGGTTTTACAAGCTCAATGATGTTTATGTATATGTTTAGGGGGTGTTTGTTTCGGCTTATGGCTTATTTGGTTTTGGGCTTATGTTTTTGCGTCTTATTTTGAAACTTTTCGGTCATTGTGACATACAGGGGCGGATCTACATGTTAGACAGGGTATGCACTTGCATACCCTGTAAATTCTTGACTTAATGTAAAATAACTTAATTTTGAGCTTTTACTTGGTTATTTTACATAGAGTGCATACCTTGTAAAAATACAGTGCATACCCTTTTTAATCTAAGCTAAAACAAATGAAACAAATTTTAAAGGTGTAGAGAAATTAAAGAAACGACAATGGTGGTTTCATAGTTGCAGAGGTTAAGAAAGTACAATAAGATAGAGAATAAATTTGAGAGAGAAACTTGTTTGTGGATGAAAGGAGTGGACTCAACTTTCTACGTGATACAATATTATATTAGTTATTTTTCATCTTTTGTTTTGATATATACTATTCTCGTGAATAAATGGTGCAGTGATATAGTCAAAGTTAACTAAATTTACTTTTTGTTCAACTAAAATTTTTAGATTGTAATACTGAAGTTTGTATACTTAATATTTTATATGTTTAGTTGGTGATTAATCTAGTGATTTGGGCATGTTTGAATGCACTATAGCGTTATAAAAGCCTCATTTGTTTGTGATCGATGTTTACTTAACTTCTGAAGGAAAAAAAAAAAAAAAAAAAAAAAAAAAAAAAACCTTGAAAGTTTGAAACAAAAATCTTACATGACGCGAACCAATGAAGAAAAACCAAGAAAACGTAGAGAAGAACAAGTAAAAAAACCCGACCCGATTCAAGAAAACTCAAATCAGTGTTTATTTATTTGTTAATTTGTGCACACCCTGTGACGGAATCCTAGGTCCGCCACTGGTGACATAATGAACTTATATAAGCCGAAAGGCTTCAAAATAAGCCACAAAAAAATGAGCTTATGAAACATAAGCTGAGAACGAAATAAGTACAGTGACCCAAAAGTCTTGTTTCAAGTTCAGTAACCCAAATGAACAAAATGAAAGTTCGTTATGTTGGGAACATTTTTTTTAAAAGTTTAGTAACATATATGTGTATTAACCCTTTAAAAAAGGTTTATAAGTTTGCCATGTTATATTAGACCGTTAGTTTATAAAGCTTTTGATTTCATAAACCTTATTTTACTATGTATAAACTTTTTACAAATTCATAAAATGGTCCTCAATAATATATATGCATTTAATTATGAATATGTTCATGATCTTAGACCTCTTCTTAAACCTCCCGTTGTGGATGCCCTAAGTTCAGTGATATGTACGTGTATTTTTATAAGTTCACTGATCTAAGTGTCGTGTTTCAAAAGTTTAGTAATCTCAGTGTATATTAACCCTTGGGAAATATATCGAATTTGAAATGGGACAGAAATGGATTTAGATGCATGTGTCTTAATCCTAGAATTAGAGGTTAGGAGTTATGTTTGGTTTTCGGCTCAGCATATTGGTCTTTGCTATATGTGTATAGAAGTATAGATACTCGGGTGTTTGGCATTGTGTTTTGGAAGTGGGTATCTAATATGGAATAATGAGAATCATATATAGGGATTTAAAAACAGTGACGGAACCAGCTCTACAAGTGTTTTTTGAACTGTAATAGAAATGGAAAAAATGAACAAAAAAGTATAAGTCCATTAAAGCGAGTGGGTTTAATAAGAATTGAGTTTACTTTTCACCTATTATTGGACTAACTAAGCAACTACTAGAAACACAATTCTATTGTACCGGGTGCATTTAGGAAAATTCTAGATTTTTTACGAATATTATCTCTACGAAACGAAATTCTATCGGTGTCCCGGGACCCCTCCTATTTCCGCCACTGGTGTTTGGATATAGTTAGGTCTAAAATATATGATTTTTGAGTGTTTGGTTTTTGATTATTTTAGAATTTAAAATGTAAAATGGCATGGGATTGGGCTAATTGATTCATCATTGACTGTATCAAAAATTATACAATTAAACAGTTAAACTGGAACTATCCTCAATTAGGCGTTAGGCATTATAGTCTTATAATGTAAGAACGTTTAATTTTTTGGGATACCTGTTGGGTATGCGCACAAGTCAAGTGTTTGGATCATGGTGAACGACTGGTTGGGGGTGTTTGTTCGCCAAGGGTCGTGGTTAAGTGTCTGGACTAGTCATTTCAGCGTATATAATCATACAATGTACTTTGCATCGTGTATTAGCCAAATGTCAGGACATCGTTTGACCCATTAAAAACGCATGCTGCTCGGTTCTTAAAATGGCCCTAGATAATCTGGACCTGTTTTGTTGCATCACCTTCTTGTTAATTGATTATTTGACCCCTAAATAAACCGATACTCAAAATCAATCTTAAAAACACTAGAAACTGTTTATCCATGATTTGATAACAGTCGAAACACAATAGTCAAATAATCATTTTCAGAGTGGAATATGTCAAACACCGTCTTAGATGTCTTTTTGGTTCTACTCCAGTACTCGTATGATTATATGTTCCCCCAAAAAGTAATATTTTCTCGGAATTGATGGCAACCAACTAACAGTGTTTTTGTATTTCATCCAACTTACCAATCAGCAAAGCCATATATTTTGTTAATGGCAGAGTTTAGTAGTTTACAAATTGATTAGAACAATTTTTAGCCTTTTCTAATTTAATTCACAACTTGATAATTTTGTCTAACGTTTGGGTTATCGTCCTTGATTCACCTCCACTTTTCAGACAATTACCCGGTCATCTTCAGATTCTTATGATGCTGTAAGAACTATTCGTATGGCAGGATACGGACTGATAATTGTGGGTCCTTCGCTGCATTACTGGTTCAACTTTGTGTCGAGACTCTTTCCGAAACAGGACCTTATGTCAGTATTTAAGAAAATGTTCATAGGACAGACAACATTTGGGCCTCTCATGACTGTCGTTTTTTTCTCTCTTAATGCCGCTTTACAAGGTACTAGTTTCTTACTTGCCTTTTAATGTTTTTTTATCTGTCTGCGGGTTTTTGGTTTCAGATTTAACTTTTGTTGAATAATAATATCTCTCAGGTGAAAATGGTTCAGAAATTATTGCTAGATTGAAGCGAGATTTAATCCCTACGATGATCAATGGTGTTATGTACTGGCCTTTATGTGATTTCATCACATTCAGATTCATCCCTGTTCATTTGCAGGTAAACATCTCGTTCATTTATTAGTGCTAAATTATAGATACCGATCATTTGACATTGTTCTTCTGAAGTGTTTTATTTGTATATTTAAGAGTTGAAGGATATGATAATTAATTTTTATGTCTTATTTTATATTGGAAATGATTATTTGACTACTAGTATAAACTTATGATTTCTGGATATTGGTTTTGCAGCCATTAGTGAGCAACTCATTTGCGTATATATGGACGGTTTATATCACATACATGGCAAGCTTAGAGAAAGCAAAGCCCGAGTAATACAATCACTAGTTTTTGACGTTGCATGCTTCTAAGAACTGTTGCTGCTGCTCTGCTTAAGACTTTTAGCTGGTTGGAAACTCATACCCAAATGTTGCAAAAATGCAGAAAAAAGCTACATTGTATTGGGTACGTAGTCATGTCACATGTGCACATCCATTCTGACTTGGCTGCAGTTATCAGCATGTTATGTCAAGAATTATTATAGATTTAGTTCGATATATATGTTGCATTTTTCTCATATAATGACAATATTCTCTGTATGTTCAATTTCAATTTTGTTAGCCCAATTTTTTTCCTTTTTTTTCTTCTCATCTAAAGTTGAATGTGTACTATCGATGGTATTAGGTGACATTGTCATTTACTAGGTGTCGTTTGTTTATGATGTAGTGTCCGTCAATGCCTTTTTGCTCGTCCATATTCTGGCGTCTGTTTGAGACTTGATGAAACAGCTGATGCGTAACTGATAAGTCACTAGTGTTGCCCATATTCAACGTGGTTTTATCCCAAACTTGTGTTAATCAACTCAGAGCCACCCCTGTCATACTACATATGCTAACAGTAGCTCTGGTTAATTAAGAGTCGATTCAGCTCACTCATTTTCCATACCTCATTCTTGATATCTTTGCCAATTCTGAGTTGAAAACGATTCTATTTGTTGTTCTCTTAGCAGTCACTGTACATAATGTGACATGCCAATTGTAGAGAAAATCGGGTTACTTTGTTAGTATAGTATCAAAAAAATATGCCAATTGTCAAGCATTGTTTTCTTCATAAGACACTGTATGACTAAATGTCTGCAAGTCTGAGAGGCTGCTATCTTGAAACGCGTCTTGCGATCATCTATGTGACTTGCTCGGCACTTCGGCAGTTTAGCCTTTTTCTCTTAACAAGTTGTCTCATCACAAAATAATATACTTTTTTCTAAGGAATGGTTGTATCACGAATAGTTATAATTAATTGTTTACTGAATTTGCGTTGTGTGTCTGTCAGTCGTTTGCTTTTGATCAGGAAATAAGGCCTTATGTGTTACTGTTACAGGCAGTGCTTCCACAGCAACGCCAATGAAGTTGGCTTTTTTGAGGTATTCAAACAATCTTATATTCTTATTACGTATTTGCAACTGTAGTATGCTATGAGTGTATGAATGTATTTTAATCTGCGTTAAAATATCTAAACTGCCCTATAACGACAACACAAAAATGTTGTGGACTATGGGGGTGTTTGGGTAAAAACCAACTATTTTCTTTTCATTCTTTTCCTTTTTACTCCTTAAACCTGGGTTTGAATAAGTAGAGAAAGCTCACCTGATCCACCCCTTTTGGGTGCCAATTGATCCTTTTCAAAGGACCAAGCCCTAGGCAAGGCAATAAGCACATGTTCCAGTAACATTTAGACCGTAGTTGGATGAACTCATAAACTACTTCTCCAAAAACACTGCGTGACTGTCAACTGAATGTTTGCGGTGAGTGAGTGATAAAATTGACTTTCACTTATGTCGGAGTATTGAAGAAGAATAGTACTATCTAGGACTTTTGATGAAGATCAATATGTTGGAAATTTATATGTAGTGACATTAATTTTCTAATAATAGGTTGAACATTGTAAAGAAAATATGTATGTTTATAAGTTGATAAACAAATTAATTAATAAGTTTGTTTTATAAGTTTGATTAAACAACTTTGAATTAATGTGAATTATGTCAGAATAAAGAGTGTGGTGGGGGTAAGCTAGTGATACATGTATGTTCTAACGTCTATATACAAGTCTTTCATGTTTGCTTGACTTGTTCAAAGTAGTGGGTTATAGCATGTTTAACTAGTCTACTGATATCACGAATAAGAAGGGATGTGAGAGTATTTTTTGGAAGAGAATCATGGGAAAAAACAGTTAGATTGAACGTGGGTTTAAACGTGTTTTCTCCTTCTATAAATAGGGAAGCAAGACTCTATTATAGACACACCAAAAATCACTATCTCTTTAATCTTTGTTGCTCTACATAATCTTGAAGAATATTTTCTTACTCTACAAACCGATTGTGCATTACGGGTTATTGTTTTCGCTTACAATAAACCGTTAAGAGACTGCATCAATCCTGGGGTGTACGGTACGTAGGCTCGAAGTGATCAAACAGGCTCCGTAGAAACCTTAAAAGGAGAAAGAAGTTCTTCTTGTGCAGTTTTTTGTTTGCTGTCCTTTAGGGTGTTTGTTTGTTGTTATTCAGAGGCTGTTTTGGGTCATTTCGGGCTGTTCTGTTACTCTATTTTAGTGCTGTTGTGTTTGCTGGTGTTGGTTCATATGGTACAACAATCTTTTAAGGTTTCTAGGTTTGAAATGGACGCTGAAGCTTCATCATCGAATCTTCGCATCATGAACCAGGAGTTTGTCAAGCTGGACAAATTTGACGGGTGTAACTACACCCGATGGGCTGACAAGATGAAGTTCTTGTTGATCGTTCTCAAGATCTTCTATGTTCTTGATCCGTTCTTGGCTCCGATTCCTGCTGATCCCGTTCCTGTTGAAGGACAAGAGGAGGACAAGAACCAAATTCACGATCTCGAGAAGCAAAGGATGATCCGTAAAGAAGATGAGACCTTATGATGTGGTCACATCAAGAATTCACTTTCGGATAGGCTATATGATGTCTATGCTCCAATAACTGATCCGCGAAAGTTATGGAGTGCCTTGGAGTTTAAGTACAAACAACAGGAGGAAGGTACTAATATATCTTATTTCTAAGTTCTTCAATTTTCAAATGGTTGATGAGAAGCCTATATTGGAGCAAGTGCATGAACTCCAAATTCTCGTTAACAAATTGAACATGCTTTCTATTCCTATTCCTGAAATGCTACAAGTTGGTGCTATTGTTTCAAAGTTACCACCTTCTTGGAATGACATTTCGAAGAAGTTAATAAATAAGAAAGATGATTACTCGTTGGATGATCTCTTGAAGCATCTTCGCATTGAGGAAGAAGCTAGGAATAGAGATAAACGAGTGAATCATGGGTCCACTGTTCATCATGTGTAAGTCGGAAACTCTTCGAAGAGAGCTTCGCGAAACGGTCCAACGAAAGTCAACTTGAGGGTGAAGCATGACAAATTCAAGAAGTTCGGATCGTCAAAGAGAACCGGAAAATTCCATGTTTGTGGAGAGACAGGCCATTACGCACGCGAGTGCAAGTTGAGGAAATCCGGAAATGATGATGCTAATATGGTGGATGGTGAAATTGCGGACCGTGTGGCTCATGTTCATCTCGATGATGATAATTTCGTGGCATGATAATTTTAATAGTTTATGGTTTTCTGGCTAGTTTTATGTTTGAGCATGGCGGCTAGCGCCTTTGAATAATTTGTTGGCTTTGTTCGTGTTTTTTCAATTCTAGTGTAATCGTTTTTATTTCCAGTGTAATCTGTTTTCATTTGAGTATGATTGTTCGTTTATAAAAGATATATGTGTTGAACATTTGTGTTTTATATGTTGTGACTATACTAAAATTTTAAAATTTAAGAAATGAATAACAATGAACCATTGTTAAAACAGAGTATAAGAAATACTCTTTGTTGAACAAAGTCAAACTGTGCTAGAAACCATTTGACCTATTAAATTATTGATGAACTAATCAAGGCTGGAGTGATATATCTTAGATGACATGAGAAATCATTTTCAAATTGTTGTGTGATCGAAAGTTGAAAATTAACTCATGATATATAGAGAGTAGTGAACATTTAGAGTACAAATAATTTGTTATGAGACAGTGTCACACGAATAAATTGAATTATATGATATGCTTATAATATAAGTTGTACAAAAAGTTAAGTTAGCAACCATTTGTATAAGGATTGTAGTAGTTGGAAGAGTAGATGAGTGTATGTGTGTAACAGTGTCATGAAATCGATAAACGGGCATATTTGGCTGACTTGGTATGCAACTTAAGTTGAAACTGTTAACCTATGATTCCGAATGTGGACCCTCAAATGTGGCCATGACTGATCATCTTGATCACAACTTTGGTCTAGAATTTCATGGCGCTATAGTACACACATGGAAAGTCTACTAATCGTTTGCAACTCATATTAAGCTATCGGATTTATTTGTGAAGGAATAAATAAGCATTTCGTTGCAATCAAAAGGCAGTACTCTAAATTGTTTAACATTCACAAGCTGTTTAACATTCACAAGCAGGTGGATTAATCTATACTCACAAAGATTGAGTTAAGTTGCTTTTTGAATGAGCAAGAAGCAAGTTAGTATTTGAGAATGTGAATAAACTGCCTATATTGTCAAGTTGTGATAATTCTGAGAGGCTAGTATATTAGAAATCTAACACCTTAAGATTCCATAGTGTTGGAATGTATATAGAGAATAATGAGATGGTACCATTATAGACAAGTTGTCAAGTGATCTAGAAACTTGAGTTTGATACTACTAAATCTCTGACGAGAGACTTAGTGAGTATTTGTGATGAGACCGATAAGAGTGAAGTGACTTCTCGATTATATCCTAATAAGTTTCTGACGAGAGACTTATTAAGGATTACTAGAGGCATGGGTTTGAAACCAAATGTGAATCGGTTGATGATGGAAACCCGACTTGATTGTAGAGCTCCTACATTACTAGTTTAACGGGTAATAACGAAGTTATTAATCGATAGAAGGTACTATCGACCTAACTAGCCCATGTGTAGTAAAGATAGTACTTCGTTGACGATGTGTAGGTTGAGGTAAAACCTCTTAACCAAGCTTTAGAGGCGTCTTAGCAACGAGGACGATAGAGAAGCTTAGCCTATATAACCTAGAGTTGGTGCCGCCTCAAATAGAGAGTTATGGTTTATCTCTTAGAGGGTTGCGAAAGGGATTTAAGCGCATGGCCATATTCGCGCGTAGTGATAAGAGAATGCACAATATAACAATGGAAGTGCGTATGCATTCACCGGTAAGGTCAAAAGGTTTTGGTTTAATCTTCGGACACCGTTATCTTGAGGTTCGTGGTTTAATATTTGGACACCATTGAATCGATCTTACTTTGTGTATGCATATCTAACGAGGTTTAATCTTCGTGACACCTTGTAGCACAACATGTTCGAGTGAGTAGAGGAATGGTTCAACCTGGTGGGGGATTGTTGGAAATTTATATGTAGTGACATTAATTTTCTAATAATAGGTTGAACATTGTAAAGAAAATATGTATGTTTATAAGTTGATAAACAAATTAATTAATAAGCTTGTTTTATAAGTTTGATTAAACAACTTTGAATTAATGTGAATTATGTGAGAATAAAGAGTGTCGTGGTGATACATTATGTTCTAATGTCTATATACAAGTCTTTCATGTTTGATTGACTTGTTCAAAGTAGTGGGTTATAGCATGTTTAACTAGTCTACTGATATCACAAATAAGAAGGGATGTGAGAGTATTTTTTGGAAGAGAATCATGGGAAAAAACAGTTAGATTGAACGTGGGTTTAAACCTGTTTTCTCCTTCTATAATGTAACACCCCCATTTTTCACTGATCGCAGCGGATAAAGTGTTTGCGGTATTATTTCATAGAATCACATATACAGTAATAGAAAACGACTCGAAAAGAGACGTTTTGAAAAGTTAGTTATCATTCATAATTATCAGAGTTTTAATTATAAAAGATATACTTTTATTTTGTTGAGGTCCCAAAAATCTAAGAGTTAGGTTGGTGGTGTTTGAATGATAACCATGAGAAGTCTTCCGAGTTCAGTACCTCCTTCCGCAATAGGTCCATAGAAGTAATAAACCTAGAATACATGCTTAAAAAGTCAACACTAGGTGTTGAGTGAGAATCATAGGTTTAGGGGTTAGTGAATACAAGTTCCCTGGGTTCAGTTGTTACACCCATCTGGGAAAATGCAAGTTTTTGTGATAATTGTGATGCATGCACAATTATCAAGAGTTTAGTAGGTTGAACTAAGCTCATGAATCACACTTTAACGATCCGGGTCATGTGGGCTGCAGACCCAACATGAGGGGATAGAAGGAAGTTATACCTTGAGTGGATTCAAATATAGTACTTATTGGTACCACCTAGTGGGGTGTTAATACCAACGGGAGTTATCAAACTCCAATAGATCTATCAACTATATTCGCGTTCTATTGGGTAAAACCTCCCAAACGATTAGATTCATGAATTTTGGTTATGTAGTGGTGGCAGTTAGTTTACTCGTGCAAACAACCAAAGAAAAAGACTTGTATTCAGTTTTAAGTAAAACATTTAGCATGTATCCCCCTTACAGGGTTTATAAAAGCATTTAGTTTGAAAGTTTAAAAAGATGTAAGGCTATGAAGACTCACCTAGGTGTAGAGTAATTTAAGTAATGCAAATAGTGACTCGGGAACTAGACCGCCTTACTCACGTATCCTAGTGTGTTGTTGTTGGTTTTGTATGTATGTCAAGCTTTTAGTTATCATGTTTATGTTTCTTAAGTTATTGTTTTTAGGTTTTTTAATGTTTTAGATATAACATAACACCGTTCAGGCCATTGTATTTCAGAAGTATATGACTCCTCACATGAAGCTCCCTACTATTGTATTAAGTTATCAACATAATACCGTTCGGGCCATCACAATTCAGAAGTTAATACTCCTCACACAAAGCTCCCTATTATTGAGTTATGTTGTTATTAGGGCTTAGTTATAATCATATCACCGTTCAGGCCATCATATCTCAGAAGTATATGCAATAATCGTTCGAGGAGTCAGGGCACTTTAATTTATAAACCCAACAAACTCGTCAAAAACGAAATATCCACATAGTACTCCTCGCATGAAGCTCCCTAGTATTGTGTTATGCTTCTAACTTTATTTTGGTTTTATACTTATATGATATTTTCACTTTTGTACCCTTATAGTTTATATATTTACGTTTCTACCCTAAGTTTTATATTACTTATATTATTTATACTAATAGCTATCTATACTTGACACAACTAGTCCCTAGACTTCTATATTAACCTAAGACTTCTAAGTTTTCTATATTTACCTTTTTAGACCTTTAACTTTATACTATTTATGCTTTTTAGTCCTTTTAGTTTATACTTATGTTATTATCTATCCTAGGGTTTTAATATTATGCAAAACTAATCCTTACTACTTATAACTTCTAGGAAAGGTCAAAAACAGTCCCTAGACTTTATAATTTCAGGAATTTATGATATATACCCCTATGCATGTAAACTATTGCAAAACTAGTCCTAATATGCATGTAACTTATATTTTATCTAGTATTTAAGTTTTCTAGCCTATGTTTTACTTATTTTAAGTTATCTAAGTTATATTTAACTAGTGTATGACCTAATTTAACTACTTATAGCATGCATGCAAGTATATGACTTAATCTAGGGTTTTAAAACGTAAACTAGCAAGCAGAATGGTTCTAGGCTCATGCAAGGTTATCTAAGCTATCTAAGGCATCCTAAATCTATCCTAAGACTATATTAAAGCTTTACTAACTAAAAGTAAGACTTACTTGGCTAGGGGGAGGTTACGTGGGTTAGAATTAGTTTTAGGGTTTTCTAGGGCTCGTACGACTTCAAACCACAATACAACTCAACCAAGGCCTAGCTACTCGTTCCTAACAGCTCCTAAGGACTTAGTACTACATAAATATGAGGTAGAGAAGAGGGGGAGAGGTGTGGAGAATAAATGAGAGGGGAGGGAGTATTTATAGGTCGCGATAGGGCGGTTTGGGCAAAACGGGGTGTTTAGGTGTCGTGCATGGGGAGGGCTGAGCAAGCATGGCTAGGTGGTGATGTGGTGAGGCTAGGTGGTGATGAGGATGAGCTAGGAGTAGCTAGGGGGCTGCCATTAGGCCGGTTGTGGTGAGGATGAGCCGTGGGAGGCGGTTAGGGAAAATGGGTGATAAGTAGCTTACAAGGAGGTGATGAACCTCCTTGCTTGGGTGCTTGGAGGTGCTTGTAAGTAGCTTAGGGTGTTTAAGGGTGGTTTAGGGTGATTAGGGGTGGTTTAGTGGTGGATTAGGGAAGGTTTAGGGTGGATTAGTGGTGATTAGTGGTGGATTAGCCAAGTAGGTGATGCACCTAATTGTGTGTGTGCTTAGGGGTGTTAGGGTGTGTGCTTGGGTATGACTAAGGTGTTAGGGTGCTAGGTTGAGGTGTTTAAGGTGCTTATGTTTAGGTTTTACTGAGTTTTAGTTAAGTTTAGACCTAGTTTCTACTTACTATGTGTTTAAGGTTTTACCTAAGGTTTAGTGCTTAAATTAAGTTCCTAAGTGTATCTAGTGACTAATTCTAAGACCTAAAGGGTTTATACTAAGTGTGGGTAACTTATGGGAAAGTTTTGGGAAGGTTTGACCTAGTTTTGTAACCTAAATGACCTAAGTGGGTTTAGTGGGAGACTAGGGTTTATCCTATGGTTTTGTGCCTAAGTTAGTGTCCTAAGGGTATCTAATAACTATTCCTATGTTCCTAAAGGCTTATACTAAGTGGTAGTGACCTATGGGAAGTTTTGGGTGGGTTTAGACCTAATTCTAGTTATCTATGACCTAGTTATGGTTTAGGGCTTAGGGGGTTTATATATAAGTTCTAAGGGTTCTATTCTATAACCTAATAGTCCTAATATATCCTAATATAGCTAAAGATACTCTTACTTAAGCCTTGAACACATTCTTACTAGTTTAACTAAGCATATAGGTTCAGATAAGCACATAATCCTACTTAAGTTTTAGTTTGGCTTGAGTAGATACCTGGGGTTTATAGGATGTGAGTGTTGAGTTATTTGGCTTGAGTAGATACGTGAGCAGGTCTAGTGAGTCATGCAAGTAATTATGTATATAAAAATCAAAAATTTACCTGTGAAATACCTACTATAGGTATTTGTAATGGGAATGATAGTAATGGGTGTTTGTGGGTTGTTATATATAAATAGGGAAGCAAGACTCTATTATAGACACACCAAAAATCACTATCTCTTTAATCTTTGTTGTTCTACATAATCTTGAAGAATATTTTCTTACTCTACAAACCGATTGTGCATTACGGGTTATTGTTTTCGCTTACAATAAACCGTTAAGAGACTGCATCAATCCTGGGGTGTACGGTACGTAGGCTCGAAGCGATCAAACGGGCTCCGTAGAAACCTTAAAAGGACAAAGAAGTTCTTCTTGTGCAGTTTTTTGTTTGCTGTCCTTTAGGGTGTTTGCTTGCTGTTATTCAGAGGCTGTTTTGGGTCATTTCGGGCTGTTCTGTTTCTCTATTTTAGTGCTGTTTTGTTTACTGGTGTTGGTTCATATTATACAACACAATATTTAATTGTTGAAAAGATAATAAGCTTAGATTCTTGCGGCTTACGAGTTTATAAAGTTGATCTGCTGACTTATTTAAGTTTATAACCTAAAAAATCTAATAACTCAAGCTTATTAGATTTGCAAAAGATTTATAAACGCATAAGCTGGAAACATAAGCTAAAACATGTTCAGCAACTTCCCAGGAATCCAAGTTAAAGTAACACATAACAAACCCCGATAAGCGCTTTTTCCACCCTTTTTAATGTTCAGACAAATATTGATTTTGTTCGATGTAGTGCTCCTCAAATAAGTTACTTAATAAGAAATACACCGTATTACCAATTCTTAACTCTTTTAATAAGCTACTTGTAATGATCCGAGTTTCTTTATAAAAAGAAATGAGTGAGTTTAAAAAAGTCGTAATTTATAAGTATTTATCAATGTTTTGAAAGCCGAGTCTATAATTGACCTGGTTGAGACACCGAGTGGCTGGTTCGACCACTAAATCAACCCGGTTTTCTACCAAAAAGAAATTTTATTTCCAATGATACAAAAAAAGTGTATGTATATATATATATATATATATATGCTCAAATAGGAAGAATAATTAAAATATGAATGATAAGAAGTAACCACAACCACATATTTCAGATGTACCTACAAAAGTGGATGTATCTTCATTCAAATTTCCCCTCCTAATTTAAAATGTGTGGCTAAAATTACTTCTTACACTTCTTATTTTAATTATTCTTCTTACTTGATAATTTCCATATATATATATATATATATATATATATATATATATATATATATATATATATATATATATATATATCATGATTAATCTATATACAAGTTTAGAAAAACATTTACGAGCAAAGATAACATGTAAATATAATATAATGTCGCAACTACATATAATTAACTTGTGTTAAAATAAATAATAAAAAAATAAAATAATAAACCGGCTGGGTCTCGAGAACCGGTTTGACCCGGATCGCCTAAAATCCGACGGGTCTAACTGAGTGTTGTAAATAAAATAACACGGTTTAATTTGACTTGTTTTTTGACCGGAACAAACCGGGTGTCAAAGCATTGATGTTTGCTATGGCATCACGCGAGAAAATAGTCGACTTTATGTCACTACAAGAATCAGGAGAACAGGCGACAAGCACAATGCCGACGACTCAATGTCGTCGGCACCATGCGCTAAACGACAAAAAATTGGCTTGACCCAGACAAGGCTGCGTTGAATTTTTAATCTAGAATTATGCCGACGTCATGTCGTCGGTATAATAACAACATGTTTGACTATTGATAAACCTGGTGAAAAAAAAGGCGGGAATTTGACCGCCAAAAACACGTGCCGACGTCATGTCGTCGGTGATATATAAATACACAAATAATTGTGGTTAGCGTGGGATTAACCAATGATTAATAATTAATAGCCCCTAGTTTAAAAACGCCGACGACATGACGTCGGCAACAATTTGAGTCAAAATTTTGGTTTTTCCCTTTAGTAAATTATAGCAAATAATTGGGCGGGGTTTTTTCCCGCCTTAACGACGCCGACGACATGACGTCGGCACTTATTTTAACCGCGTGTACATTATAGCCAATAATTGGGCGGGAATTTTCCCGCGTTCTTTTCCCGTCGACATGTCGACGGGAATATCTCTCCCAAAATTCAGGCTATATATAACCTAACAAATATATTCCCGTCTCATTTTTTACCTATATACATTCTCACAAAATCATTTCCGTCTCATTTTACACATCTACATATACATTTTCACAAAATTATTTCCGTCTCATTTTACACATCTCACAAATAATTCAATCGTCAATTCTTACAAGACACACATAACTTGGCGTGGTTGCACAGTTGAAGAGGAGTACTCAAAAATCTTGTCACACGAGCTCCTCTTTAATGAAGTTATGTTAACTTTTGGTCATTCAGTTTATGAGGAATATGGTGATTTTAAGGATGCTGAACCGTGGATGAGAGACAAGATTATCGAATGGTGTAGGAAAAAGCCGTACTACAAAGAGTACATGGACGAGCTAGATGCTGCTGAAGCTCAAGCTGTTGCTGTTGGAGGTGACGACGAAGCTGAAAGTACGTTGGAAACAAAAGTTGATAATCTGGGAAATAGGATCACAAATCTTGAAGCTACGTTTGCACATATCAAGGAAATGAGAGCAAGGAAGGGAAAAGATGGTGCGAGTTCGAGTAAAGCGGGAAGTAGCCGCAAAAAAAAAATAAATGGGTTGTTTCGTTTGATCTGTTGTTTTAGTTGTTGAGTTGTTTAGTTTGAGTTGTTTCGTTTGGTTGTCGAGTTGTTTAGTTTGAGTTGTTTCGTTTGGTTGTCGAGTTGTTTAGTTTGGTTGTCGAGTTGTTTAGTTTGAGTTGTTTCCTTTGGTTATTGAGTTGTTTAGTTTGGTTGTCGAGTTGTTTAGTTTGAGTCTGTATGAAAATGCATGTGGTTAAGAACTCTTGCTTGTTTTAAATAAACAGTTTGCCTTTGTGTTTGATAATTATTGCTCCTTCAGTTCTAATTATTGCTCCACAACAACAACATTTTATTAAACATCAAAAACATCAACAACAACAGCAAACAACAACAAGAACAACGATAACAGTACTACATATGAAATTTATCCATGTCACCTACAAGGTCACGGAGTATTGCATCCGACTGACATGCGTGGTCGTGGTTGGGATACGTTGCCATGTCAAGTTTTGCCTCCAGCACCCTTAATTTTGTCTCTAGTACCTGTTTTTGTGCCTCCAACACCTGTTTTTGTGCCTCCAGCAAGTTTATTCTAAGATTTTTTTCATGACAGTTTGAGCACCTTTTTGGAGCAGATCCAGAACCGCTTGATGTTGAAGCTCCCAGAGAACCGATCATCATTTTGGCGAGTCGTTCCTCCTTCTATAAAAAAAAATTACATCAATGGTCTTCTGTCCCAGGCTGTTAAAGAGTAAAAACTATTATTTTTAACAACTAATTAACCAAATTATTTAAAGAAAAAATATGTAATTGTTCACCTGCGAGAAAGGACACGCATAGTATAGTTTACCACGGGAGTAAGATTTACACAATTCTCGCAGAATCACGTCTCCTCGTTCACAAGGACAAGGAAAAGCTTCGAATTCTGCCATCTTCTTCACCATGATAACAGTGTATGTTTGTGGTTGTGAGGTTGAGTGGTTGTGAGTGGTGGAATCGTGACCGGGGTGGCCCGATCTACAAGTTGAGGTGATAAAAGGTGGTGGCCGGGAAAAGATTCCGATGGCCGGAAACTGATGGTGTCGCCGGAAAACGAAAACTGCTAGAGTGTGTGAGAGAGAGATAGTAAGATGAGTGTGTGTGTGCGTGTGTGTGTGTGTGTGTGTTTATATTGTTAGGTAGGGAAAACCATGCTCGTTCGTTTAACATCTCGTGTATAACCATTGCATCTTGACTCGTTCGTTTAACATCTCTTGTATAACCATAGTCGTTCGTTTAACATCTCGTGTCAAAAAGAAAAACAACAAAAAACCAAATTTAAAATTAGTGATAGCTTCTATTTAATAGATTCTATTTTTTTTTTTAATTTTCCTTTTAGCTTATTAATAAGCAATTTCATCATTTTCATAATTTTCTTAATTTCCTGTCACCTTAAAGTATTTTCAATAATTTTCTTATATCAATAATATCTGACGGTTTATCCCCAATCACATCTCGAATCGTTCGTTTAACATCTCATGTAGAACCATAGAATCTCGACTCGTCTATCTAACATCTCGTGTATAACCATAGCATCTCGACTCGTTCGTTTAACATCTCGTGTATAACCATACCATCTCGAGTCGTTCGTTTAACATCTCATGTAGAACCATAGAATCTCGACTCGTCTGTCTAACATCTCGTGTATAACCATCGCATCTCGACTCGTTCGTTTAACATCTCGTGTATAACCATACCATATCGGGTCGTTCGTTTAACATCTCATGTACAACCATAGCATCTCGACTCGTTCGTTTAACATCTTGTGTATAACCATACCATCTCGAGTCGTTCGTTTAACATCTCATGTACAACCATAGAATCTCGACTCGTCTATCTAACATCTCGTGTATAACCATAGCATCTCGACTCGTTCGTTTAACATCTCATGTATAACCATTGCATCTCGACTCGTTCGTTTAAAATCTCATGTATAACCATTGCATCTCGACTCGTTCGTTTCACATCTCATGTATAACCATTGCATCTCGACTCGTTCGTTAAACATATAGTGTATAACCATAACATCTCGGCTCGTTCGTTAAACATCTCGTGTATAACCATAACATCTCGGCTCGTTCGTTAAACATCTAGTGTAGAACCGTAACATCTCGGCTCGTTCGTTAATCATCTAGTGTAGAACCATAACATCTCGGCTCGTTCGTTAATCATCTAGTGTATAACCATAAAAAATTTAACTATTTTTAATAAATAAAAAATTTAACTACTTATTTTTTATTTTATAAAACTATTTTTATTTTAATTTTCTAAAAGTATTTATAATAAATAAAAAATTTAACTACTTATTTTTTTATTTTATAAAACTATTTTTAATTTTTTTTTTAATTTTATAAAAGTATTTATAATAAATAAAAAATTTAACTACTTATTTTTTATTTTATAAAACTATTTTTATTTTAATTTTCTAAAAGTATTTATAATAAATAAAAAATTTAACTACTTATTTTTTTATTTTATAAAACTATTTTTAATTTTTTTTTAATTTTATAAAAAGTATTTATAATATTACCGTCGACTTGTCGTCGGTAATATAACCGCCAAAATTTTCACCAAAATTTCATACATCCCGCCAAACTAGAAACGACAAATATCTTTACTTTACCGACGACCTATCGTCGGTAATATTAAAGGATATAACAAAATAGATCTGGGGTCAACACTTAGAAAAAAAACTTATAATTTTTTTTCTCCTCTCCGCCGGCGATAATCAACACCACTACCACCTCCTCCTCCGACACCACTACCACCTCCTCCTCCGGGGATAATCAACACCACGTACACCACCACACCACACCACCTCCTCCTCCTCCTCCGGCGATTATCAACACCACGTACACCACCACACCACACCACACCTCACCGCAGCTCCACACAATAGCACCACTGTGCACCTCCTCCTCCTCCTCATTCGTTTAATTCTTCCCCAACCCCTCCTTTGTTTAATTCTTCTTCTTCCCCAACCCTCCTTTCTTCAACACCACACAGCAGGTAAATTTTTTTCTAATTTTTGTTATTATAAAACTATTAATAATAATTTTGTTATTATTGTTGTTAATTTTTTTTATTATTATTGTTAATTTATTTTTTGCTTATTAATTTTTTAATTTTTGTTTATTTTTTGTTATTATCCAAGACAGCAGGTAAAGAGGGTGAGAGCCGAGAGCGAGAGCCGAGGGTGAGAGCCGAGACAACCAAGACAGCAGGTAATGTACCTCGTTTTATTTTTTTTTGTTAACTTTTGGTATCCCGACGACATGTCGCCGACAACAGTTTTTTGTTTAAACTTTTGATATATATTAATTGTTGCTCTCTTTTATTATAGCCCGATACCACAGCCGAGCCACAGCCGATACCACAGCCGAGCCACAGCCAAGACCACAACCGAGACAGTATGTATTCCTTTTTTTTTTTTTTTTTTTTTTTTTTCATTTTTATGCTTTGTTGTAGTTTAGTATATTAGGTTTTGATATAAAAGGGATTAATTGTTGCGGATTGTGAAATGTGATTAAGTATTAGTTTACGGATTAAGTATTAAGTAGGATATTGCGTTTGGTTAGTTTTTTGGTTGGTTTTAACGACATAACCAAGGTATGTATTAAGTAGGATATTCCGAAGGTTGCAAATATTAAACTAGTAAAAGAAAGAAAAAAAATAGTGTGATTTTAGAGTGTGTTTGTTAGTAACTATATAATTGTTTAACTTTAATTGTTTGGTTTTTGGCTTATATTGTTTTGTTTTCGGCTTATATTTCATAATTGTTTATATTCTAATTGTGTCACACCCCCAAAATCTGGTCCAGCGGAAGTATACGTGTAGCTGGGGTGTAACTCAATCGGTAACACAACACAAGTACAAAAATGGTTTTCACTTTAATTATTTAGAATAAAATTGTTTAATCAAAATGTTGAATTTACATCGTTAAAAGTAGTGCGGAAGTAGACCCTTAAAAGTAGTTTAAAACGGTCCCCCTATAAATAATCAGAGTCTTCTATGACCATGCCATGCCCTGCCAAAACCTCCAGTAGCGTGCCATAGGTTAAAACCTGAAAATACATGCTAAAGTGTCAACACGAGGTTGGTGAGTTCATAGAGTTTGTTCAACAAATAAAGTATATAGAAAATGATCACACAGCAAAGGCATCATAAATCCACTCAGTTGCAAGTCCCGCCATAAGAGACTTGCAACCTGTGTGTTTACAACCCACTGCTAAAATAGTTTATGTCTGGTAGTCAAGCACATGAGGTCAATAATAAGTCACAATATAAGCACCACATATATAATAAATCAAGGCCGCTCCGAACAAGGGAGTCTTGAAGTCACTCCGCCACCTAGGCAAAGAATTATTAGTCACTCCACCGACTTGGTGAAGAATTATTAGTCACTCCACCATGGCGAGAATTATTAAGGATGCTCTGAACATGAGAGACTTTATAGCGTTGCTCCGAACATGGGAGACTTTAGAACGTACGGTACAATAAGTCCAAAAGATCAAGTCAAAAGGTTCAATAGTTCAAACAAGTTAATTTGAGTACGTTTTGCTTATGAGCATAATTAGTGAAGCAAGAGTCATTTAAGTTCAATTAAGAGTAAACAGTTTAAGCATGTATCTCCCCCAAAGAGTTTAAAACAAGTACTAAAGAGTAAAAGTGGGGCTATGACTCACCTGGTGCGATAGCTACGATGACAAAAGTGGATACACAGAAATGAGGTTCGATCTCTAACCGCAACCTAATATGAATGATAGTGATCGACTTAGATCATGCCGTGATGTAATGAATGCACATGCACATGATACCTATACCACTCGTAACTTGAAAATACTTGTTATTGTCAAAGTAAAGTATTTTCCATACTTAAGAAAAATAAGTCCAACTAGAATAATAAAAACTTGTCGTAATATATCGTATATAAAAATGTTAGTGTTATATTCCTTACTTTGGAAAACCTTAAAATAACGTCGTTAAGTCGTATAAATATTCTTTTGGGTCATACGTATTTCATTTGTTAAGAATATAGTCCTTAGTAACATTTCTAGAAAATATACCATTTAGTACGTAAGTTATTATTTTTATTTGTGACCAAATATATATATATATATAGTTTTGGCGATTTTAAAATATGTATAACTTTGTCGTTTTAAGTTCATTTTACTCGTTCTTTATATCCACGGATTCGTTTTAGTATATACTAATATATTTTCGATAGCTCGGCTCCTCTAGGTTACGTTTAACGCCTCTATTTGCCCGTCGAAAACTGTCAAACAGCATGCAGTTTCTCAGAAAATAGTTTTCGTCGTTAAATTCGGAAAATCATATCTCCTTCGTTATTTACTCGTTTTAATCCGTTCTTTCGCCCACGGATTTGTTTTTGAAAGTATTTTCTAAATCTTTGATCAAAAATTACCCATCATCCACTGATTTTCCCACGTTTCAAAAATAGGGACAGTAGGTCAATACGTAGTTTCAAAAATCATTTTCCTAGTTTCAAACTTGTTTCAACTTCAACCAAACCACTTTCAATCACCACAAATCTAGTCTAATCTTACCATACACCTTCTTAGGGTGTCATGGGTTCCTAAACATCATAAATCAAGTGGATCTAACAAGGATCTATTTCTAGGGATCAAAAGTTACATATATATATAAATGAGTGGTATAACTAACATATGCATGTAGATCTTGAATGGAAATCATATGATCATAAAAATAACATGAAGAAATTATGAAAAAGAGTTTGACAACTTACTTAGAAAGATTATAGAGCTTGGATGAGTAAAACCAAAGAAACCTTGAGTTTTTATTTCAAAACTCAAACAAGAACAACTAAAGGGACTAGATTAACACTTGATCTTGGAAAAGTTATGGATTCTTGATGTTGTTCTCTTCTTGGCCGATCACCACACCAAAGGAAAGAAAGGAGAGAAAGTCTAGTTGAATTATTGGATGAAATGAGAAATGAGATGAAAAGTGTATATTTATTATAAGAAAACTTGTACAAGTAATAATGTAAGACAAGATCCACAATTTTAGGAGGCTTAGGGGGTGGAAGAGTTTTGCAAAAACCTTGACTTTTGGTGTATGATTGGGTAGATATTATTAGTTTTAGGTGATACCGGGTACCGAGTTAACTAAAAATAAATTGTAACGAGATAAAATAAAATATAATGAAGTTGTAAAAATTGTAAAATAATATTCCTGATGAGAATCGGAAGTTAAAATAATGATCGGGTTGAAATATCGCAAACCGACGGAGTTATAAGCTTTGACCGGAAAACGTAACAGTTGATTTGAAAACACCGGGCAATTTAATAATAAAATTTTTATATTATTATTATGAGAATAAAAATGTGTTAGGACCATAGTTGGGATTGTCGGATCAATTATTCAAAATAATAGCTCATAAGATAACGTTTATTAGGTAGATAATCGTACGTATATAGAAATGATGCATCTCACGCATAAATGACAAATTTTCTCCGGAGGTGAATAGTATTTTATGAATAGTAAAATTTTTGAACGCTTCTCAGAATCACAAACTGACTCCGAAAAAGATGAATAGTAAAATGATAAATAGTGATCGATGAATAGTAACCGATGAATAGTAAATGTGAAAGTACGGGAAAAGACCAGAATTTACGAGTTGTGACAGTCTCTACCCCTTAAGGGAACTTCGTCCCGAAGTTCAGTTAACGTAGGTCTCTGAAGTGTTATAAAGGTGAAAATTCATGAGATGAAATGACGAGTTGACGTGCTTCCAGGCGGCGGTTTACGAGGTGATGAAAAGTATAAGCGTTCTGACAACGAGGGTTTACACACACATAAATGAAACATTTAGAAATTGAGTAGAGGATTCAATCCAGACAGAATTTTATTATAACCATTCTCAGTGTTGCAAAATTCATTTCTGAGTCAGATATAGGTAGTCAGCCTATGTCCCACTATCCCGGGTTGAATATAGGTGACTAGTCTATATTCCACCGAGGTTCCATGAATTTTGAAATACTCAGCTCAATTATACTAATACTATGTCCTTCACAAATACCAAGACGTTCAGAAAGACTAAGGCAGGTGACCAAACTCGAGGTCAAATGATGAAACTATGCAAGGAGAAACATAACAGGGTGACATATATGATACATGAACATGCTTATATGAAAAAAACAATTATAGTAATCAACTAGAATAAGTGAATATAATATACCAGATAATGAGATACAAATCTCATCACCTAAGTCAGCAACAAACCACAAGTGAGGCTTCAGCTTGGCAGGCAGGCACGTGACGGTCATAGGGTTAAGTTTTTAGTAAAAGTAGCTATAGTCTAGGTTTTAAAATACTTAGTTCGCTATAGCTATAGCTCTGATACCAATCTGTCACACCCCAAAATCGGGTCCAGCGGAAGCATACGTGTAGCTGGGGTGTAACTCAATCGGTAACACAACACAAGTACAAAAATGGTTTTCACTTTAATTATTTAGAATAAAATTGTTTAATCAAAATGTTGAATTTACATCGTTAAAAGTAGTGCGGAAGTAGGCTCTTAAAAGTAGTTTAAAACGGTCCCCCTATAAATAATCAGAGTCTTCTATGACCATGCCATGCCCTGCCAAAACCTCCAGTAGCGTGCCATAGGTTAAAACCTGAAAATACATGCTAAAGTGTCAACACGAGGTTGGTGAGTTCATAGAGTTTGTTCAACAAATAAAGTATATAGAAAATGATCACACAGCAAAGGCATCATAAATCCACTCAGTTGCAAGTCCCGCCATAAGAGACTTGCAACCTGTGTGTTTACAACCCACTGCTAAAATAGTTTATGTCTGGTAGTCAAGCACATGAGGTCAATAATAAGTCACAATATAAGCACCACATATATAATAAATCAAGGCCGCTCCGAACAAGGGAGTCTTGAAGTCACTCCGCCACCTAGGCAAAGAATTATTAGTCACTCCACCGACTTGGTGAAGAATTATTAGTCACTCCACCATGGCGAGAATTATTAAGGATGCTCTGAACATGAGAGACTTTATAGCGTTGCTCCGAACATGGGAGACTTTAGAACGTACAGTACAATAAGTCCAAAAGATCAAGTCAAAAGGTTCAATAGTTCAAACAAGTTAATTTGAGTACGTTTTGCTTATGAGCATAATTAGTGAAGCAAGAGTCATTTAAGTACAATTAAGAGTAAACAGTTTAAGCATGTATCTCCCCCAAAGAGTTTAAAACAAGTACTAAAGAGTAAAAGTGGGGCTATGACTCACCTGGTGCGATAGCTACGATGACAAAAGTGGATACACAGAAATGAGGTTCGATCTCTAACCGCAACCTAATATGAATGATAGTGATCGACTTAGATCATGTCGTGATGTAATGAATGCACATGCACATGATACCTATACCACTCGTAACTTGAAAATACTTGTTATTGTCAAAGTAAAGTATTTTCCATACTTAAGAAAAATAAGTCCAACTAGAATAATAAAAACTTGTCGTAATATATCGTATATAAAAATGTTAGTGTTATATTCCTTACTTTGGAAAACCTTAAAATAACGTCGTTAAGTCGTATAAATATTCTTTTGGGTCATACGTATTTCATTTGTTAAGAATATAGTCCTTAGTAACATTTCTAGAAAATATACCATTTAGTACGTAAGTTATTATTTTTATTTGTGACCATATATATATATATATATATATATATATATATATATATATATATATATATATATATATATATATATATATATATATATATAGTTTTGGCGATTTTAAAACATGTATAACTTTGTCGTTTTAAGTTCATTTTACTCATTCTTTATATCCACGGATTCGTTTTAGTATATACTAATATATTTTCGATAGCTCGGCTCCTCTAGGTTACGTTTAACGCCTCTATTTGCCCGTCGAAAACTGTCAAACAGCATGCAGTTTCTCAGAAAATAGTTTTCGTCGTTAAATTCGGAAAATCATATCTCCTTCGTTATTTACTCGTTTTAATCCGTTCTTTCGCCCACGGATTTGTTTTTGAAAGTATTTTCTAAATCTTTGATCAAAAATTACCCATCATCCACTGATTTTCCCACGTTTCAAAAATAGGGACAGTAGGTCAATACGTAGTTTCAAAAATCATTTTCCTAGTTTCAAACTTGTTTCAACTTCAACCAAACCACTTTCAATCACCACAAATCTAGTCTAATCTTACCATACACCTTCTTAGGGTGTCATGGGTTCCTAAACATCATAAATCAAGTGGATCTAACAAGGATCTATTTCTAGGGATCAAAAGTTACATATATATATAAATGAGTGGTATAACTAACATATGCATGTAGATCTTGAATGGAAATCATATGATCATAAAAATAACATGAAGAAATTATGAAAGAGTTTGACAACTTACTTAGAAAGATTATAGAGCTTGGATGAGTAAAACCAAAGAAACCTTGAGTTTTTATTTCAAAACTCAAACAAGAACAACTAAAGGGACTAGATTAACACTTGATCTTGGAAAAGTTATGAATTCTTGATGTTGTTCTCTTCTTGGCCGATCACCACACCAAAGGAAAGAAAGGAGAGAAAGTCTAGTTGAATTATTGGATGAAATGAGAAATGAGATGAAAAGTGTATATTTATTATAAGAAAACTTGTACAAGTAATAATGTAATACAAGATCCACAATTTTAGGAGGCTTAGGGGGTGGAAGAGTTTTGCAAAAACCTTGACTTTTGGTGTATGATTGGGTAGATATTATTAGTTTTAGGTGATACCGGGTACCGAGTTAACTAAAAATAAATTGTAACGAGATAAAATAAAATATAATGAAGTTGTAAAAATTGTAAAATAATATTCCTGATGAGAATCGGAAGTTAAAATAATGATCGGGTTGAAATATCGCAAACCGACGGAGTTATAAGCTTTGACCGGAAAACGTAACAGTTGATTTGAAAACACCGGGCAATTTAATAATAAAATTTTTATATTATTATTATGAGTATAAAAATGTGTTAGGACCATAGTTGGGATTGTCGGATCAATTATTCAAAATAATAGCTCATAAGATAACGTTTATTAGGTAGATAATCGTACGTATATAGAAATGATGCATCTCACGCATAAATGACAAATTTTCTCCGAGGTGAATAGTGTTTTATGAATAGTAAAATTTTTGAACGCTTCTCAGAATCACAAACTGACTCCGAAAAAGATGAATAGTAAAATGATGAATAGTGATCGATGAATAGTAACCGATGAATAGTAAATGTGAAAGTTCGGGAAAAGACCAGAATTTACGAGTTGTGACAAATTGTTTAACTTAAAATATATGCTATTGTTAGACTTTTGTGAATGTTTTAGGATTTTAGTGATTAATTTCGGAAAGTCCCCGTCCGAAGTTAATCATCCTATAGAAAACCCGTCCGGAATTAATTTATTAGAAATTAATTTCGGAAAGTCCCCTGTTTGGGACTGCTTTTTGAATGTTTTGTCTCATTTAGGATATGGATGCGTATAACTGATTTACTATTTGAGATTATTTCGACAGTGTTTCTCCTTTACTCCTACGAATATGTCCATCTTAATGCACATATTTGGGGAGTTGAGGGGAAATGCTGCCGAAATTTTCTCAAATAGTAAATCAGTTATACATATTCATATATGGGACGAATCATTCAAAGAGTGCGTTAGGATTGCCTTTCATAGTTGCGCTAGGTGAACAAAACAACTCGTAATCATTAATTAAGTGCATATAATAACCGATTGCATCATAAAAATGCAGTTATGATAATTGATAAGAGTTGGACCCGTATAGATCATCGTGGTTCAAAAGAATTTCTTGATGGTCTTGCCGCCTTCCTCCATCATTTCAAACCGTTATTGAATAATTCCGGAAAAATAAAATGTCCGTGTCGTCGTTGTTGTAATGTTCCATGGGTATCTCTCGAAGGTCTTAAAAACCACATAGGTCAAAATGGGTGGGACCCAACTTATACACAATGGAAGGATCACGGTGAACCGGATCCTCCGAATAATGATCAAAATGCTATTCTTGATAACACAACACAACGTGAGATGAGTGACATGGGTGCGTGCCTAAATGATATTCTTGATATTCCTCCGAATAATGATCAAAATGCTATTCTTGATATTCCTTCGAATAATGAGCCGACTCACGAAAATATTGGCGAGACAAGTAACGAGCCTACTCAAGCAGCGACACCTCCTCTGCGTAACGAGTATGAAGAGTTACTTGCAAGTTCCAACCAGCCTCTGTACCCGGGTTGTGACTTTATGACAACATTGGATTTTATGGCAAAGTTTACACATCTCAAGGTCAGCAGTAAATGGAGTGATACTTCATTTAACAAAACGCTAAAATTTCTCCAGGAGGTATTTCCGCCCAGGTTAGGTTACAATCTCCCACCGTCATACTATCATATAAAGAAGACATTTAAAAAGGTCGGGTTAGGGTACGAGTCGATACATGCTTGTGAAAATGATTGCTTTCTATATCGGGGGTTGATTACGAAGATTTGGAGTATTGTCCGGTTTGCAAAACGAGTAGATGGAAAGACAATAAAACAACGGGGAAGAAAGTTCCTAACAAGGTGTTGCGTTACTTTCCTATCATTCCTAGACTACAACGTTTGTACAAGTCTATTCACACTGCAAAACATATGACTTGGCATGCTACTGGAAAGTCTACGGACGGTAAGATGCAACACCCGGTTGATGGTGAAGCATGGCAGAAGTTTGACAATAAATATTCGGATTTTGCTATAGAACCACGAAACGTTCGATTATGGTTGGCTGCTGATGGTTTCAATCCGTTCGGAAACCTTAGTCAGACTTACAGCATGTGGCCGGTTATATTAACAACATACAACTTGCCTCCGTGGTTATGCATGAAAGAGACTTCTTTGATGTTGACGTTGTTGATTCCTGGCCCTAAATCACCGGCAAAGGACATCGATGTTTACTTGAGGCCCTTGATTGATGACCTTGTGAAATTATGGAAAAAACCAGGTATCTTGACTATGGACGTTGCTACAGGCACTCAATTCCACATGAGAGCGATGCTTTTATGGACCATCAATGATTTTCCTGCTCGAAGTAGTTTGTCTGGTTGGCAAGGGCAAGGTTACTTCGCTTGCCCTACATGCAAAGTAGACACTCCGGCTACGCGTGTGATAAGCAAAACAGCTTATGTTGGTCATAGAAGATTCTTAAAAAAAAACCATAAATGGAGGAGGGACGATACTACATTCAGTGGTGAACCCGATCATAGAGAGCCTCCTAGAAAAGATACCAGAGTTGATATCTTGACTCAACTTGCGAAATTGCCCACACGTGTACCGGGGAAACATCCGGATTATGGGGGTGGGAAGATAAAACGTAATCATGACGACGAGCTGAACTGGACTAAACGGTCTATCTTCTACGATCTTAAATATTGGTCTTTTCTTTCTCTGCCACACAATTTAGATGCCATGCATATCGAAAAAAATGTGTTGGAGAGTATCTTGAACACCTTGTTAATGAATGACAAATCTAAAGACACCGCGAAGGCAAGACAAGATTTGGAAGCTCTGGGCATTCGACAGGAGTTGTGGCTCGGAAACAAAAAAAAACGGGAAGTGCTCGAAGCCTCATGCAAAGTACTCCTTCACACCCGATAAAAGAAAACTCTTCTGTCAATACATCAAAACAGTTAAGCTACCAGATGGGTTCGAATCCAAGTTCAAGTCAAAAGTGACCAAAGATGATAACAATATAACGGGCATGAAGTCTCATGACTGTCATATAATGATGCAACTGTTACTTCCTTATGGACTTCAGCAATACTTGGACGCACAGACTTATACACCATTGATCAAGCTTTGTTTCTTCTTTAAGCAAATTTGCGCCCGAACTTTGATGGTGAAAGACATGGAGAAAGCTAAAGACCAGTTGATCAGTATTTTGTGCAGTCTCGAGCAAATATATCCTCCTGCTTTTTTTGACATTATGATTCACTTGGTTATGCATTTACCTGAAGAGGCTATTCAAGGCGGTCCTGTTTCATTCCGGTGGATGTATCCATTTGAAAGATACATGAAGAAGCTTAAAAACTATGTCCGAAATAAAGCTAAGCCTGAGGGTTCAATAGCGGAGGGTTATATTGCAGATGAAGCATTAACTTTCTGTTCTCATTATTTTCGTGGTGTTGGGACAAAATTTAATCATCCCGCTGCATCTCAGGACCGTCCTCGCCCAACCAGTGATTTCCAGGTGTTCCGATCACTATGTACCAATTCTGGTAAAGAGACATTGATTAAGTTAGGTCTCCCAGAAATGAAGAGAGTGATATGGTATGTACTTCACAACAGTCCTGAGATCGACAAGTACATGGACGAGTTCGAGAGGTATGCGTTTATATTTTGAAATTTCTGTTTCCCAAGTTATCTTTTCGATTTATTCTAATATCATGAACATTTTCAGCGAATTTCCTAATATCGACATGCAACAAGCATTTCCGAGCTGGTTTGAGACGAAGGTAAACTTATTGTATGTATTTCCATGTATAAATAACGACTATTACTCATCTCCATCTATTCTTATCTTTTTTCATAGATCCGTAAACTTTACATAGCCGATGACCCAAGCTGTACTCCCGACTTATTCGCTTTGGCTTGTGGACCATCACCGACCCCAATCTCAGTCAACTCTTGCGTAGTCAACGGTGTGAGGTTTGTCGTACACAGCCGCGATATAAAACGTACAACTCAGAACAACGGAATTTGTTCACCTGGTGAGAAGGAGGGAGAAATGTAATATGGTCAACTAGAAGAAATTCTGGAGTTCGCATATTCCCAGGTTGTGTTATTTCGAGTTAAGTGGTTCGACTTAAGCAACAAAAACCGTAGAGTCCAACGTTTTACCACTAGAAATAACATGACACAAATTTTGGCATGTAGCTATGCGTTCGAAGATCAACCTTACATTCTCGCAACACAAGCAAAACAAGTCTTCTACCTTGAAGATCCTGCCAGACGACCACTCCATTGGAAGGTCGTCCAAGAAGTAAATCACAACACAATCTGGGATGTCATCGTGGTAGAAGACGATGATGATGTGATACATGGCAACAACTCATTCGATCTCCAACTGTCTGCTAATTTGAATGATTTGGAACCTGGAACCTTAAATATCGATGGTGAATCAACGTTAGTTGAGGCACCACCACCACCAATCATTCCTGTTGATGACGACGATGATTTTATTGATGATGAAGACGACGATCCTTATGATTTAGCATATTCTGATAATGAAGTCGCAAACAATTCTGATGATGAAGTTGAAGTTGCGACTAATGTTGTTTATGATAGTGATTTTGATTGTGCAGATTGATCTTAAAATGTAACTTGTAAAACGACACTTATTTTAATGAAATTGTTATGGATTGTTTAAAAGTGTATATTTCTTTTGAATGTGTATGTATTTGAATGTGTGCATGCTTATGTTAATTTGTTCCCGAATTTCTATATGTTACTCAACTTGTACTTTTACAGATGGCAGCAGCAGTTGCACGGAGTCATGGTGGTGACGGTGCCGATGATCCACCACCTTCCCCTACCCGTCAGATTGAGGGCGGGCACCGTGCTAGTGGTAAGAATTTCTAGATATATATATATATATATATATATATATATATATATATATATATATATATATATATATATATATATATATATATATATATATATATATATATATATATATATATATATATATATATACACATATTATGTATATATATAGATATATGTGTATATATATACATATATCTATATAAGTTACTTTATGACGTTTTCACTCACTCCAATTGCAGGATCAGGGCGACCCCGCCGAGGAGGTCGGGCCAGGGGGGGAGGCAGGGGTAGGGGAGGTCAGAATGGCGGTAGGCAACGACCACGCGAAGAAAATAAGAATGGAAAGCACAAGGTTGCCGTGAGACTTCGTGGCCTACAGTCTATTGACTTTGAGATTGGTGATAAGGGGACTTACACTCATGTGGGCCCGAACCAAGCATGGTTTGGCAATTACGTCGACGAGCTCATTCGACAGCTGCCGCTACACTATGACTCCTGGTACGATATAGAACCGGAGCTGACACTTCCTTCCAACCGTCGGGGTCAGTTATTTCATTTTCCTCTTATATATATTGTTATGTTACCGTGTTTATTTATTTAAATGTGCATATTTATTTAAATTTGTTTATTTATTTATATCTCTATATTTAATTATTTTAATGTGTACATTTATTAACATTTTTTTTATTTATTTATATCTTTATATTAATTTTAACTATATTTGATTGCAGCGTATGTTCAATTTGGAGCGCCACAGGACCAGACCGGAGTGGGAGACCATTCGGTCTGCGCTCACAGCAAATTTCGCCACCCGATACCGTGACAATAAACATGATCTGAAACGCGATTACTTTACGAGAAAGGGTGGGGCTGCGAGAGTGGACGAGATCAGAAGAAATCCTCCTCCGAACTTGGAGCCGGCTGAGTGGAACAAGTATGTCGACCAGTACATGACGGAGAAGGCCCAGACACGATCAGCTGTGAACAAAGAGAATAGAAAGAAGAACAAGATTCTCAGCCGCCACGGTTCGAAATCATTTGCCGCATCTCGACACGAATATGTAAGACACATTTTATTTTTATAAGATTATTTAATTTTAATAATATATTAATTAAAAGTATTTATACTAAATAAAATATATATGGTGTTTGATTAGTCATTTTAATTTGTTTCATCCTATATGCATGTGTATATATTTATACAGTTCGAGAACAGCGAGGACCACCGATATCCGTCCATGTTCGATACCTATCTTGACACCCACTTCAAGAATGGTGTTTGGTTGCAGGACGAGGCTCGTGCTCGGTTTGTAAGTATCGTTATTTATTTATTTATTTATTTATTTATTTATTTATTTATTTTTTCCAAACACGCACTTAGTGATTTATTGAAACATAATCTAGTAATTAACCCGACTAATATATTAATTTTCTCATTTTTTTTCAACTACACAGGAAGAGATAGTCCGACTACGGGAGCCTAGATCCGATATGCCGGCAGACGAGAAGTGCCTCACGGAGGAGGAGATATTTGCTCGGGTAATCGGGGGCAAGCAGTGTGGCCATATACCCGGCGTCGGCAAGGTGGTACCCTTCTTGAAGAGGCTACGGGTAGACTTGCCGCCTCCAGCTCCACCAGGTATTTAAAGTTGGATAATCTTATGTATTGAAATGACCGTTTTTAAATTTTGATTATTTCGTTTATAGGTATTTAAAGTTGGATAATCTTATGTATTGAAATGACCGTTTTTAAATTTTGATTATTTCGTTTATAGGTACGTCCGAGCTTGACAGGAAGCTTGCTGAAGCTCAGGAGAAGATTGATGAATTTAAAACGATAGTGGATGAAGCTAAGAAAGAGAAGGAGAAAGAAAGAAAGAAAGCCAAGAAAACTGAGAAGCAGCTTGAGTTGTTGACACGTTTTGTCTCGACAAACCGAACATGGGAGGCGTTTATTAGCCAGAGTGGTTCTCGTCATGCAGCTGGAGGCGGCGCAGGCGCTCCCGCGAAGGGCTCAGGCGGCGAGAGTGGCTCTGGCAGCGAGAGTGGATCTGGGAGCGGGAGTGGCTCTCGCAGCGGGAGTTCTGATGATGATCAGGATGACGACGAGGGGCTGTATGACGACGATGGGCTGTAGAGGTATTATTTTGTGTTGTTTTGTCTTTGGAACTATGTCTGGACGACCCCAATCTTATTATCTTTGAACACTTAGGATATTGCAACATTTGTAGATATAGTAGCTACGTTTAGCGATTATAACACCCGTTTTGTAAACTTTATGATGTATTTTGAGGGTGTTATAAAGTTTATGGCCGTTTTGTAAAGTTTATTAATTGTTTAGTGTTTATATATAACCGTTTTAGCCGTTATAAACTTTATAGTCGTTTTAGCCATTGTTTTGTGTTGGAATGTGTTGTTATGAGAGCAGGACATGAAACTGAAATTGGTAGATTTTTGCTGCACAATTTTGCGGCAAAAATCTGGGCAGGGCAGCTGCGCAGGCTGCTGTGCAGCTGCAGTATAACTTCTTGCCGACTACATGTCGTCGGAAATATAATACACATATTAACTATTTTCAAACGTTGCCGACTACAGATCGTCGGCATAATAACGCACATGGTAACTAATTTCAAACGGTATCGACTATATGTCGTCGGAAATATAATACACATATTAACTATTTTCAAACAGTGCCGACTACCAGTCGTCGGCATAATAACGCACGTGTTAACTAATTTCAAACGCTACCGACTATATGTCGTCGGCAACATTTACAAAAAAATTTGACTTTCGTTGACTAAATTAAGTTAATCTAATTAATGCGCTAAATAATTATTACATTCCCGACGACCTGACGTCGGTAACAAAATGTTGG
Organism: Artemisia argyi; assembly: GCA_030686995.1. Taxonomy (NCBI): domain Eukaryota; kingdom Viridiplantae; phylum Streptophyta; class Magnoliopsida; order Asterales; family Asteraceae; genus Artemisia; species Artemisia argyi. The sequence continues at coordinate 6,083,910 of CM060676.1, read as the reverse complement.
ACACATCCATTCGTTTGACCAAAAATCATGTGGGTCCCACACTGTCGTCGGCGTTATTCGTCGGTAGGGACGTTGCCGACGCGGCTCTGTCGACTAGTTTCTGCCGACGACATGACGTCGAGAAGGTATGTTGACGTCGGCACGATTAAAAAAAAGTCGACGCCGGAGGTTGTCTTTGTACTAGTGTGTGTATAATGTGAACTACAATCAAAGTTACGTGTTTTAGTGTATGTTTTACTAACCACGATTATCTGATGTGCTAATTAATTAAGTTAGCTCTGGTCATATTGTTAGGATTCTAATAGATTTTGGTTATTGTTAAGGTACGTAGTATTAGTTAATGTTTGAATATTCACGTTCCACGACTTAGGTAATTGCTTTGGTTTTTTAAAGGGCAATTGTTTAAAAATGTATATATATATATATATATATATATATATATATATATATATATATATATATATATATATATATATATATATATATATATATATATATATTTTGAAAAAGGCAATATATTTGTCATTTTTTTTAGTTGTATGTATTATCGTAGGACTGTTTAATAATTAAATTTTTTGAATTTTGATTATTATATGTATCGATTGACGTATTGTTGGGTATCGAATCAAGTATTTTTGAATTTTTGGGACGAAGCTTATTAAGGGCAAGAAGGGGTTCTGTCCCCCGAAATCTAGTACCACGAAATTACTGTATAATTTTGTAGTATTATATTCCAAAAGATTAGTATTACATGAAAAATAATTTATACGTTTGGCGCCCTCAAAATTATTACGACTACATTTCGAACCCTGCAACATCCCTAAACTTGGTTTTTCCCAGAAATTGGTCCCAATGCCTAGTGTTGGTATGATGTGACGTAAAAATTTGTTGATTGAAAATGCCATTTATAAGAACTAAGAACTAAATTTTTTTAGCTGAAATAATAAGTTTTCTTCAATTTAGTTCTAATAAATTTGATGATGGTGGTCCTTATTTCTAATAGATCCGTAAATTAACTGAATACACACTAAAGAATTGTGTTCATGCTCCGTCGTTTAATTTTCACCGCACAAACGAAGGAACATGAACACTTAATCATGTTACGTACATTTTTTAAAAAAAAAAATCTCTAAACGATTTGACAATCTGTATCAAATCGTGTTCATACAAATAAGTCTTCCCAAATATGAAATTAAAATATAGAACGTGGTTCATACACATATGTTGTAAAATACAATTATAAATGAAGGCATGAAGCTATCAAGTTTAAGATACACATCCACGTACTAATGATAAGTAAACTCTAAACTACAATGGGAGCATCTGATGACATGAAGCTTTTGGAACGTGTTCCAACATCCAAACCTCCATTTGAATACAATGATCTTAAGAAAGCAATACCACCACATTGTTTCGAAAAAAAACTTATTCGATCCTTATATGCCATCTCTATTGAAATACTCATAATTTTTACCCTTTACTATGTAGCATCAAACTACTTTCATATTCTCCCTCGCTTCCTTTCGTGTATTGTATGGCCTGTCTACTGGATCTTTCAAGGTGTTATGCTTGTTAGATCCTGGACGACAGGCCATGAATGTGGCCATCATAGCTTTTGCGGTTATGGTTGGCTAGACGATACAATCGGCTACTTGCTCCATACTTTCATCCTCACTCCATACTTTTCTTTCAAATTTAGTCATGCTAACCATCATTCCCACACAAATTCCTTGGAATATGATGAGACTCATATCCCTAAACGCAAGTCTCATCGATTATACTATGAAGTTATGAACAATCCAATTGGTTGGATGTTCACAATCTTGTTTCACATCACTTTTGCATATCCATTGTATTTAATATGTAATTATGGAGGTAGGAAGTACAAAGGGTTGGCAAGCCACTTTTACCCTCAAAGCCCTATCTTCAAGAATAGCCAACGTCGTAAAGTTTTCGTCTCCGACGTTGGAGTTTTTATTGTCCTCTATGCATATTACCGCGTTGTGATGACACAAGGTGCAAGTTGGGCCTTTTATGTGTATGGAGGTCCTTGGATTTTTATGTGTGTTATTGTGACAATAATTACTTATCTCCAACACAATCATCCTTCAATCCCTCATTATGATTCAACCGAATGGAATTGGATTAGAGGTGCTTTGTCGACAATCGACAGAGATATAGGGTTTACGATAGTGAAAAACAAAACAGATAATCATGTGGTGCACCATTTGTTTCCTTCTATTCCACGTTACCATGCACATGAGGCCACGGAGGCCATCAAGCCGATCTTAGGCGACTATTACAAGTACGATGGAACTCCGATTATACAAGCATTTTGGAGAGAAATGAAGGAATGCATCTATGTCGAATCCGATGATGATGATAAGAAGAAAAATGGTGTTTACTGGTTTAGGAAGTAGGAAAAATGTTCCTTCTTTTTGGAGTATTGCAATATGAATTACTCGCAGTAAAATGTGAATTCATATACGAAATATGTAACTAAAAACTAGCAACAAGTTACAAATTAAATGTGATTGTATAGTCTGTCCACTTTATCATATTTGAAATAAAATCTGTTTCCAAATTTTCTGAGTTTATGCTAATCTTCTAATTATTTAGCTCGTCGTTTTTTTTTTAATAGTAAAGTACAAAATGTATCCACGTGATTTGTCAGTTTTCACACTAAACATCCTTATCAGAAACTTCTAGTATTAATCAGTCTTCCGTTAGTAAAAGTTAAACACAATACATCCCTAGGGATTAAAGTTGTAATTTTTTCTCCGTTATCTACTACGAGTCAAACACACATTTTGTTAAAATCACTCCCAAACACCTTTTTATTCATTTCATCTTCTTTTTCTCACCATCATTATTCCCCACTAACCATTAAATCACTTTCAACTACTATAAAATACATAAACCCGTAAAATATTTATATCTATCACTATACACTACTACACAAAATGTTATTTGCTACGGTGATTAGCTACGGTTACACAAAAAACCGTATCAAAAAACAAAAAATAAGTCTTTTGGTACGGTTTAAATAAAAACCGTGGTAAATAAAACCCATTTGCTACGGTGGTTTGAATTTCTGTGTCATCTGATACGATTTCTATGCCATCTGATACGGTTTATTTGTAAACAGTACCAAATAATTGTGGTTTGCTACGGTTTTTTAGTAACCGTGTTAACTTATCTATTTATTGCTACGGTTTTTTTTAGAACCGCAGCAAAATAAGATTCAAAAAGGAGCTCTGCTCCCCCAACGGAAACCTGCTACCTATTCACCCACATTTACTTCATTCTCATTCCAAACACCATATTCACTCCATTCAACTCAAATCTTTCAAAACAATAACATTAAACACTCCAATCAACAACCATAATAAATTTACCTTAAACCTCACAAAACTATATACAAGGTAATAGTTCTATTTGTCGGTATTTTTATTTATTTTTACTCATTGTAACTCTTTTATACTTGACTAATATATTTTTTATATTTGTATAGGTATAAAATATCTTCATCATGTATGCATTTTAGAGCTTTTCCACTTAATTTTAAAAAATTTGGACCATAAGGTGAGTTTATAAACTTTTTGTTATTTGTAACATTATTTATAATTTTTATTATTAGTTCTAAATACTTTGTATATGCTTATATTGTTGATATGCTTATTTGTGTATTTATAGCATGTGCATCTAGAAGTTATTAGTAGATCATGATATGAAATTAGTTAGTACCCGTCCGAAACTAATATAATAGAGATTAATTTCGGGCAGTCCCCGTTTGGGACTGCCTTTTGAATATTTTGTTGCTAAGCTTCACTCTAAAACAAGAATCTCACATTTTCAGTAGTTGCATGAAGTAGGAATGACTAGTTTTAGTGAGCTGTTGGGTGGTGAATTATTTACTTCTACATATTGAAAAGGAAACTGATTGGCATTTCTATAGCATTTGTTACTATTTATTCTATTAAATTTTGTTGACTTTGCGAAAAAATATGACTAATATATATCTATATTTGTTTTTATAGCTTTGGGATGATACACGCCAATTAAAACCGATGGAGATCGATGATGTGGCTCTTATGACGTTGAACGTGTTTCATAACTTTGTAGTTGATCCTTTAGATGCAACGGCTCCTCAATAGTTAAGGTTTTAAAATTTCGTGATGATGACTTGTAAACAATTGAAATGGATAACACTTTTGTCTAACTCAGATTGTTGCGTTGGTTGATGTTTATATAAAATTTTAAGTTTGTTGAATATTTGTGTATGAGGCAATGTTACAGGTTTTGGAACTAGAAAATGAATATTATGGTAGTGTTTGGTTACAGGTTTTGGAACCTGGAAATTGAATTTTTTTTTATTAACAAATATATTTTATTACGGTTAACAAAAAACCGTAGCAGAAAAAAGTGCCAAAATAGTCCATTTTTTGCTACGGTTATAAAGAAAACCGTACCAAATACTCCGTTTTTTGCTACGGTTCACAACCGTGTCAAAAAATATTTTATTTTTTGGTACGCTATTATCTAGCACGGTTTAGAAACCGTGTCTAAAAGCCTTAAAAACCGTACCTAAAGAGATTTTTGTGTAGTAGTGATAAAATCACCCACAAACATCACAAATACCAAAACCCATCACCATTTTCTTTCCATCACCTCTACCACCACCATCCGCCACATATACTTACACCATCCTTCAGATATGTGGAGGTCAGCTCTGTGACTACCATTATTGGCTACCTCCACCACCCAATACAACCACCATATTAGTTGGCGGAAGTGGAGGTGATGGAGGTGGCAGATGGTAGAGAATGGTGGTGGTGGAGGTCGCGAGTGGTGTTGGAGGTAGCGAATGGTGGTGTTCACGAATCCGTCATCAGAAATTTTGTGATGGTTGGGAGTGTTTTATGGTGATTGTTACAGGTATTTTGTGTGAGTTTTTGTGATAGTTGGGGTGTTTTATGGTGATAGGTATAGAGATTTTGTGTCGTTTTGGTATTTTATGGTAGTTGTAAGTAATTTTATGGTGAGTAGTTTAGGTATTGAGAAGAAAATGATGATAATGGATAGTTGAGGTGATGAGAAGAAAATGAAATAAGTAAAGGGTATTTGAGAGTAATTTTTTCAAAACGTGTGTTTGACTTTTAATGGATAACAGAGAGAAAATTACATCGTTTGTCTCTATAGATGTATTATGTTTAACTTTTATTAACTAAAAAATGATTTGTGCCAAAATTTCTTATATAAATATTTAGTATGAAAACTGACAAAAACTACGAATATGTATTTTGTAGTTTACAATGTGATATCCTTCTTGCACCCTCTTTATCATGATTCATGATGCTTCTTGAAACATGAATAACTAAATCCTAATTCTACTAATATCATATCTTTTTTGGAATCAACACCATGTATATTTTTTATTATAGTTAGTCAAAACCGCACACATCCATATGTATACTGTATTTAAGATTAAGTTAACAAATGCATCACATGTGATGTTACATGCCCTGGAAAAGAGAAGAAGATATCGTGATATGAGTGGAAGAAATCGTGAATTGGAGGCCGTTTTAATTGAAAAAAAGTTGCTAATTTTTTTTGTTTAAAATACTAATTGCTTTTTTCGTCTCATAATAAGTATCCACTTTTATAATGCACATAGTTTTAAGAAATCTAACTAGCTACACTATCCGCCAATCAAATATCATAACTATCCTTTAAAGTTCTTCTTATTAGTTGAAATATAAAATGTATACCTATTATGGGACATCCCAAAATAACATTATAAACATTTAATATTTGATGGAAGGAGTATAATTTAATGTGTTATTAAAACTATTACTGTAACTAGAAAGGTCAATTTTTTTTTTATTTTATTTTATTTTTTTATTTTTTGTTTTGTTTTGTTTTGTTATGAGTTTAGCCAAATGGTATATAAACAATAAGCATGTAGATTGTTTCGCTGAATTTTTTTTTTTTTTTTTTTTTTTTTGCTATGGTTAATAATGGTTAGTGATGGTCGACAGCTTAGGCTGAAGAGAGATAGAGAGATTTGACATAGTGATATAGAGAGGTGGCCTACTCGTATTAACATATGAAAATTTTCATAGATTTTGATTTTTCAAATTTTTTGGGTAGGAAGTAAGGGTGTCAATCGGTTTACCAGGTCGGATTAAGGTCTTATCGAGTCGGGTCTATAGGGTTTTCAAAAATTAAAACTTGACCCGCAGCCTGATCCTATAAGGAATCAGGTTATCGGGTTCTGGTCTATCGGGTTGCAGGTTGGGTCTATACTCTATCGGGCTATCGGTTTGGAAGCTACTAGTAATAACATACTATATAGTTTGGCCCAACAAGCGCTCTATAATTTATAAAGTTTGGCCCAACAAGCGTTTGATAATTTGATCCATTAAGGAAGCAACCAAATGGTAATTTCCAGAAACTAAATTTGCAGCATTAGGCAACTACAAATTGCAATATTATGGCAGTTGCCAAACTCAATCCCGAAACACATAGTAACAGACTTTCCAAGTTTCCAACAAACATTGGTCCTAAAATACGAAGATAAAGAAAAAGGGGTTATATATGTATCATCGTTGGGCTGAAACCAAACCCGATAACATTTGAAAAATAAACCTTAACTCAATGACCCTAGCCCTAAAAGGCTATCGTGTCTATCAGGTCAACCGATTTATAGGGCTTCATTGGGTATGGGTTAGTTGGGTTGACCCATTTGACACCCCTAGCTGGGTGGAGCACTACTTTCGTAAAGCTGTTTAGTGGGCCTATAATGTTATACCATTTGTTGAATTGTCGCGTCTTTTAAGCCTTTTTGAATCATGATTTCAAAGGCCCGTTGGAGCTAGCTTGTGGTGTTTTACAGTTACAGTATTCAGGGGTGTTCATCGGTTTAGTTATCGGGTCATTTGGGTTTTTTGTTTGTTTAGTTCGTTTAAATTTCCTTTACGGTAAAATCAAAATCAAACCAAACTGAATTTAAATTGTATTAAATCGAACCAAAAACCGAATTTGAATTCGGTTTGGTTTTCAAGTTGACCCGAAACATCATTTATATTTTCTTTTTCATTTAATTATATAGTTTTTTTGGAAAAAAAAAAAAAAAAAAAAAAAAAAAAAAAAAAAAAATCAGGCTTAAAGTGTTATACTTATACTAGAAAAGGGTTTTTTAATGGTTTTTGTATGTATATAAATATATGAAAAAATATTTATGTTTATGTGAATTCGGTTTCGATTCAGTTCGATTTACATTTTGCCAAAACGAAATCCAAACCGAAACCCGAATATTTACTTTGGTTCAGTTTAGTTTTGACAAATTCTGTTCGGTTTCGATTTTGATTTTCGGTTCCTGTGAATGTTACCCTATTTGTGAACTTTCCTACTCTCTAGTGACCATTTGTGTTTACTCATTCAAATGCAATTTACTTTATTTATCTTCATATTTTTTATCTTCTATTCATCTAGTTCAGATATATCAATTGGCTTGGTTATTCTTTGACCTCTACAAAATATTTATAAAGGAAAAAAACATGTTAATCGTGATACACTTAAAGCTGATGAATGCAAGGCAAGCTAACCGTAAACGATTGCTTGCTATATTAGCCATGTTATTTTTTTCCATATTTTGAAGGTTTAGATATTATACCTAGTCATCTGTTTCCAAAATTGTTTTTAGAAGTGTATCAAACACTTAGGATCTACTCAAAACATACCCAAATTGCACACTTTGACACTTCTAATCTAATTCTTGTATTACCTTTCACATCTACCAACACATTTCTAGTCAAATTGTGGACAACTTATAAGTTTTTAAGGCCTGCATCATCGAAAAACAATGGGACGAACCGCTAAAAACTATATGTACATAAGACTAAGAAGTATCATAAGCTACTATTGTCTTCCATATATTGTCTTTGAGGCGGAATAGATGAACCTATCTGTATTGCCGGTTATTATCATTATGCACGAAAAAGTACTATATACCTTATTTAACAAAGAATACAAGACTATCAAGATGAATACAACGTCACGGTCGGAAAAGGTTAGTCAAGAAAGGGAAGATTGTGAGAGCAACAAAGTAACAAAGAATACGTTAGAAGCGAAGTGATGAATGACCCAACAAAAACGATAGGGCATCTCATAAAAAGTGACCTAAATGACATAATTCACATGTATAAACTATGTAAACTGTATTAAGTTTTATATAAGGTCTCATGTCACACTCATTCACTTGTTTAATCTTTGATCACTTCTTCATAATTCATATATCATAACTTGCGCATCACTCCGTAAACTTTTTTTCCTAGCTTTTACTCTAGTGTTATTTGATTTTTCACACCTTTTATTATCTATATATTTGATTGAACTAGACGATTATCCGCGTATAGCGGCGACGGTGTATAGTAACGTTAATTTGTGTGTACAATTGTTTTCTTTTAATGTATATATGGTGTGGAGCACGTGAAAGTGAATAAAGTTAGTAGTTTAAATTGTAATTAAGCATTTTTATATTTTATTCTAACAACATGACTCAATTATATTTTATTCTAACAACATGACTCAATTTTTAAGTTTTTAAATTTTAAACAAATGTGTTTTGTGAGTTATTTTAAAGACCAAATTTGTGTTGCATACTGAGGGACAAATCTCCACCATTCATCTAATTTGATCTAATGATGGGGATTAACCTAACATTAAATATGGAAACCTAAGTCCATATTTTTTTTTTCTTTTCTCTCTGTCTTTTTTGTTATTCATTTTCTTTATTTCTTTTTTTTTTTTTTTTTTTTGCCTTTTTTCCAATAACGTTTTTTTTTCCTTTTTTTTTTGTTTTTTTTTTTCTAATTCACGTTGTCTTTTTTTACTTTTTCTAATATATTTTACCGGGAGGAATGCCCTTTACCCAAAAAATAAATCAAGTTTTTTTTTAATAAATTCACGAATTTTTCACTTTACTATGTTTTCGTCGGTTTTTGTCTGTTTTCACACGTTTATATACGTTTTTATCCGTTTTCAGACGTTTTCGTCCGTTTTTATACGTTTTTTCTGTTTTCAGACGTTTTCATCCGTTTTATACGTTTTCGTCTGTTTTTTTACGTTTTCGTCTGTTTTCAGACGTTTTCATCCTTTTTTATACGTTTTCGTCCGTTTTCGTCCATTTTCATACGTTTTTGTTTGTTTTCTTACATTTTCGTCCCAAAACAATATGTACAAGGATATGACTCGACTTAACAACCATGTAATCAATTAGAAAGTTAACTTAGGGTTTAACAAATAACAATAATGCACTAAAAATGAGCGCATACACGGAAGGCTAAGGCGATTTGGGTGTACATTTAAGTGGGGTGTAACAAATTCTTCCTTTAAGTAAAATGCTTAAAGTTAGAAACGAAAAGATAGGCTCGGAGAGGTGTACTAGGGGTTTCGTGTACTAAAAATGAGTACAACGCTAAGGGTGTGGGAAAAATTAGTTGACTTAACTAGCCAAGTAATATGACTTAAATGGTTAAGTAATTATAATACGGGTTTAACACAAGGGTGATCCTAATGCCTCTTATCATGTAGTAAATCCTACCACACGAATGTAGTCTCACTAGCGGTCTCGGGATGCATCACTAACGCAAGTTCTAGAATCTAAATGCTACCGGTACACTCATAAGCACCAATAATGAATGCTTTTCCTATCAAATCTAAAGGCGAACCTCACATTTTTGGGTGGAAAATTTTTCTGAATATACGGTTATGTGCTAGTCATACAACCTCCTATCCATGAGACGCTTGCTATGGCTAAAGTTTCACTCCTAAATGTTGTAAAAAATTTTAAATTTGGCGCTAAAATTACACTAACAAGTATTTCTCATAGTTTTATTACACATCTACCATCAAACAAAACAAACTCAAGCGAAAGTGCATATGTAAGGTATCATCTTTTTACCCTCCCCTTACACTTAAGATGAACATTGTCCCCAATGTTCAAGTAAAGAATGTAAAAGTAAAATAAGTAAAAAGAATGAAATCAAATACTCCCCTGATTCGCTCGGTATGGATTATAGGTGGCCAGGTTAGATCTTCCTCCAAGAAAATGAACAATCAAAGCTTCCCTTCCAGAATATAAATCATCTTCTTATCAAACATAACCTGTTAAACCTGAGAAAACAACTACAAAAACCCAAAGCATCAAGCCGAACAAAGATAACTCACAACTAGATGTAATTCCAGACTTAGGAATAAAAACAAAACAATTAAAGATATAATGCTTGTGGAATGAATGTTTGCAGATTTCCTGGAGATTATAAAACTTAATAATTCACAAAAACCATAAGACTCCGTTAGAAAAACAAAACTGGTAAAATTTCCAGATTTTTACACGTGACGCCGTCAAGAGTAAACTCGTGACGCCGTCAGAAGTGACCTGCAGAAATTCTTATGTTAAGTTTCCGGAAAATTTTTGGAAAAACTTCGTCCTACTTCCTGGAAAATCCTGCAAAACATCATTACGACTCGATACAAGCATTTGACTCTAACAAGTACTAATACACATGTCCATTTAATATTGTTGTGGTTCATGTTCAATTTCGTTCTTATAAACAAATTTGGATCTCCCTTACACTTATCTTTTGCAAAATACCTTTATATGCAATTAAGACGAAGTTAAAAACAAAATAAAGCATTTTCACAATTTAATTTGAAACATGAGCCACAAACAATAAAAATAAAACATGCATACGGAAACAAATAAAATCAAACAAACAAATAAAAACACACAAAACATGGGTTGCCTCCCAAGAAGCGCTTGTTTTTGTTCGAGTCACGAGCCTGACTCTACCCTTATTTAATGGAAATAGGGGAGGTTCCCCCTACACTTAGGATTAAGTGTGGGTGAAAGTAGCGATACACACCCTTAGGGTGTGAATATGCCACGTGAGGTGAAGGGGGTGAGTGAATGGCTTCCTTCATCCTAAAACTACCCGGATAATATTGGTCGATGGGTGGGTCGGTTCCTCTTTTGTCTCCTAGAAATAAATCTAAGGATGGGAAGTTGTGTAAAGGTTGAGGTTCCGGTTCATCAACACTAGGAAATTCCCTAGAACTAGGAGTAAGGTTATCACTACAGGTGTTCAAACCTATATCCTCAAGTGGTGCCTGGTCCAAGGGTTCTACCTCCATAGGAATTCCTAAAGTTTCTTCTACTTCTTCCGGGTAAGTCACGGGCGGTGTATGTGCCTCAAATGATGGTTGAGTATTTTGTGGGCTTATGTTGTTCACCTCATCATTCCATGTGTCAGGATCTAGCCCTAACATTCTCCCAAGTATCTCACGTGCTTCTCTAGGCATCTCAACTTCTATGTCCGAATCATAAGGATCATCTTCAATATTCTGACTACTATATACAAATTGCCCAAGAGATTCATCATTTGTTTCTTGAGATTCATCATCATCGATCATAGGACCTAGGTCTTTTTGATCAATGTGATCATGCTCGGCTAAATCCTCCTCAATTGTTTTCTTAGGAAGTGATAATAGCAAACCTAGTGCTTCATCCAACTTATGATTTGTTGCAATGGCTCTCTCCATAATTCCATGGCAAACTAGGTCGCATTTCCAATTGGCCTCACTAAAACTAGATCTTAAACATGGAGATTGTTCATAAGAATCTATCCTAGGTGAAGGCTCATATGATTCATAGGTGTCTCTAAATGAGGTATTTTGAACTCTTTGGTATGTTAGTCGCTCAACCCTATCTTGCAATCTTAGAAGCCTAAGTGTAAGGTCCATTTGAAGCAAGTTACAAACAAAATCACAAAGAAAAGATAGACTACGAGAAAGCTACAAAATAAAAAGAAAAAATCTCACTTGATAGGAATCTAATGAGTAGACCTAATAAAAATCAAATTCAACCTAAACAATAACTATTTCCCTGGCAGCGGCGCCAAAAACTTGATGCGTGGGAATCGCACCTTGCTTTACCTCTCGAGGGATCTCGAGAAGCTTACAACCCCCACCAGGCAGTGTACTTGATCGTTGTAGTATAGTATAGTGACAAGTACCGGGGGATTGATCGTTCAGCTAGGAATAGTGTCGTTAGGATTGAAATTAATCTAACTAGGTCTAAAGGTGAAAGATAATTCTTTTTGTATTTTTATATTTTATGAAAAGCAAGTAAAAGTCTCGGGTATTGGGAGAGTGGGCGGAATTAGTTGCTAATCAACTAACCCAAAAGCTACTAATTAAACTACTTAACAAGAAAACTAAGCTAAGGTTCTACAAGATAAGTGAAGCATGTCTACTCATGATATGTTACTCCTTGCTAGCTATCCAATCCTACCTATTGAATTGTAACCTTGTTTTAATTGACGGGTTGTATTCCTTAATACCATTCATGGGGTGGCATACATAACTCCCCAATTCTATGAGCTCTTATCTCCTCCTACACCATGCCCAGCACAACTATAGGGATTGTAAACAGTGGCTCATGCATTAAATACAACCAATAAAGACCTAGTACGCCTCGGTTCATGTTTCTTAAGACGTTCAAGCATGTTACCATTTGGAGATCTGCCAGTTTTCTTAAGCCTAACATATAAATCATTCAATCAAAACAAAAATCAATAGGAAACAAGGATTATAAACTAAACCAATTAGATCTATCGAAGTGTCACACCCTAATTGATGAAGATAGACACAAACATCAACAAGGAATCAATAAGATCTAATCAATTATATACAAGTTTCACACAATCATAAGTAGACACAAGGTGAATTAGCAAAACATAATCAAAGAAAGACAATCAACAAGAATAATGAAAGACATAGTTGAGATAGAATCATCAAACCAATACATGATGTTTATGGAGTGATTGAAACCCTCTAAGTTGCTGGAAAAACACCCACCTAAACCAAGGAATCGACTTTAGGGTTTAGGGCTTACAAAAAGTGAAGTTATGAAGTTATATTTATAGGCATGTTTTCTGTCGGCCCTTCGTGACGGCGTCAGCCCGTACTCTTGACGCCGTCAAGACCACTTTTTCACCAAATTGTAGATCTCTTCGTCCTCTTCGCGTGGGCTTTTGAATCACCTAAATCCGAGTTCGTATGCAAAAGTTATGACCAAAACAATATCAGCTACTCCGCGCGCAAGTTTTGACAAGTTTACACTTGACGGCCTTGGTGACGCCGTCACCAACTACGGATTTTTATTCTTGGGACTCTGACGCCGTCAAGAGCAATTCTTGACGCCTTCATGCACTGTTCCCAGCATAGAAATTTGAGACTTTGCCGTTTTCTTCACTTTTATGCTCCAAAAACGTCCGAAATGGCTTCTTTTCCAGAATTCACTCTCCAAGTACCTAAAATCACAAAAGGAACGATTTAGGGCAATATTTGATCAAATAAAGTCGGATTCGGGCTTAAATGACCCCCTAAAAACGGATCATTTTTCGCCTCATCAGCCATTTTCAGACGTTTTCATACGCTTCTGAATATCAAAAGTACTATTCTTTGATATTCAGAATATCACTTGTGATATTCTGAGTATCACATGTGATTTTCGACTAATATTTTGTAACATGAAAATCACTTGTGACATTTATCATAAGTGATATTCTGAATATCACAGGTGATTTTCAACTAATATTTTGTAACATGAAAATCACTTGTGACATTCAGAATGTCACAAGTGATATTCAGAAAATCACAAGTGATATTCCGAATATCACAAGTGATTTTCAACTAATGTTTTGTGACATGAAAATCACTTGTGATATTCTAAATATCACAAGTGATTTTCAACTAACGTTTTGTAACATAAATATCACTTGTAATTTTCTGAATATCACTTGTGATATTCAGATTATCACTTGTGATTTTCATGTTACAAAACATTAGTTGAATATCACTTGTGATATTCAGAATATCACAAATGATTTTCAACTAATGTTTTGTAACATGAAAATCACAAGTGATATTCTGAATATCAAAAGTGATATTCAGAATATCATAAGTGATTTTCACATTTTTTTTAATTCACGTTTTTTTCACTTTCTTACGTTTTCGTCTGTTTTTGTTCGTTTTCATACGTTTCTGAATATCACAATTGATATTATTAATATCGCAAGTGATATTTTGAATATCACAGAAAATCACTTGTGATATTAAGAATATCAATTGTGATATTTAGAAACGTATGAAAACGTCTAAAAATGGCAGAAAAAATTTAAAAACGGACGAAAACCTATGAAAATGGACGAAAACGTAAGAAAACAGACGAATATGTAGGAAAAAGGACGAAAACGTCTAAAAAATGGACGAAAACGTAAAAAAGTAGAAGAAAACGTATGAAAACAGACGAAAACAAATGTAAACATATGAAAACGGAAGAAAACGTATAAAAACGGACAAAATCGTGTAAAAACGGACGAAAACATATATAAACGTATGAAAATGGACAAAACGGACAAAAACGTCTGAAAACGAATGAAAACGTATAAAACGGATGAAAATGTACGAAAATGGACAAAAATGTCTGTACGTGTGCATTATTCGTATTCTTCTAATATTAGTAAAAGAATAACAAACAAACTACGAGTAGAGGATAAGCTATGTATGCTTTACCCTAATGATAAAGATGGTATAGGCCTTTTAGAATGACTTTGCTCTTTTGTTACGAAACGTGTTATAAAGAAACAAGTACCTTTTATAAGGCTCGACCTAGTCGAACTATATTTTTTAAGTTGGAGCTTGGCTCGTGGTGTTATACAGACTCAGGCAGCTCTGCTCGTTTATACGATTTAACAAAGAAAAATTAAATTTTGGCTCAAGCACAGCTCATAATATATATATATATATATATATATATATATATATATATATATATATATATATATATATATATATATATATATATATTGAGCTACTTAATAAGCTTGTTATTGAGCTCGTTTATAAGCTTGCCTATAACACTTAAAATACCCTAGTGTTTTTTAAGCTCGCGAGCCTAATTGAGCTTTATATGTAAAGCTCGAGCTCGATTAATAAATAAGCTGTAACTTTTTACCGATCCAAACCCAAGTTTTTCACGGACGGCTTAGACTTATATTTCCACCCTTATGTCAAGTTTAGGAAGATTTTTTGTTACTTGGATTTTGAAAGCTCGAAATTGTTATAAAAATTCTCATTTGGTTAGGTATGGTATCTAGTACTATCTAGTTAAACTAATAATCAACTTTGTCACCTCAAGGCTTCACCTTTTGGTATATGAATGGGTTAAAGTTTAAAACAATTAAAAATGATACCTACCGATTTAACTAACAAAGAACAAATATAAAAAGAAGTTGTAACTATATGTCATCACCTCCTTTCTAGATTTGTCTTAATATTTGTTTTTGTATATCTATAATACTACGTAGTATATAAAAATATGGTGTTGTCATGCTTTAATAAAGTGGTTTGCTTCACAACAAATACTTGATAATGACATGCAAACTGATTAACTGAATTTCATATTGTTTATTTTCCTTTTTAGATTTGTGATTTGATTAACTATGCACGAAAGATATCTACCGAGAAAAAAAAATTAAAAATGAGAATAGTGAAAATTATTTTTAGTCACACATTTTTAATAAGCTTGAAAAATTTAAAAGGATATGCGTTTATTTTTTTATGTGCATTTAAAATGTGTGATCGTAAGTTTTTCTCCCTCAACTTATTTTAATTTTATTTCTTAATATAGTAACTCAACTATGCCAATATAATGAAAATACGAAGTACAAAAATAAAAAAACACAGGCAAAGATTTCATGATAATTATGATTAAACCATGATTAGAAAAAGCTAAGGTCCATGGCTATAAAAGAATCTATAAAGCTAGCTCACAATTCTTAACATCTTTTCCACTTTACCCATGCTTGTAAGTTGTAACGTGGTCCTGTAGATATATATAGACCCTACTAAACTTTTGTTAAACGCCGGTAGATGTATATAGACCCAACTAGGCTACTAAACTTTTGTTAAATAGGAACTAATAGTCATCAAACTTATCATTTTTATGTTAGTATTACATCATTGTTTACCACGCAGCCAAACTTATAATCAAACAGGTGTAGCGGTGACGATCAAAGAAAACGCATAAAAGTATGGGTGGAAATGAGCAGAGCCGTTTGCGAAAAGTTTAAAATCGGATTGGTAAAAAGCTCGAACGAGCCGAGTCGAGCCTAAACGAGCTTGAGCCCAAGTTCGAGCATAAGTTTGGGCTCATTTATTAATCAAACTCGAGCCCGAGCTCGAACTCGGCTCGTTTCCACCTCTACATAAAAGTACCTCATTTTATACAAACATACCTCACATTATGCTCCACATAAAAAAAATAAAAATAAAAATAAAAGTTGTCAAACCGTTTTGAACCACTGCACAAAATTGGATATAATTGAATCGAAAACCGAACTTGAATTCGGTCTGGTTTTCTGATTGACATGAATAACCCGAATTACATAATTTATATTTTTTCATTTAATTATATAGATTTTTAACACCCACAAAATTTTCAAGCTTAAAAAAATGTTATATCTAAATACATATATTTATGTGAATTCAGTCTTCGGTGTAGTTCAGTTATCATTTTATCAAAATCATATCCAAATCAAAAATCGAATAAACAGTTTGGTTTTGACAAAAACACCCCCGCTTAAGAAGACCACATGTTTGTGTTGGATCGGGTCAACGTATGCAGCCGGGGAACAGGAAAGAGTTGAAATTATCCTGTCAAGTATCAAGTAACTTTTGTTCAAAAAAAAAAGTATCAAGTCACTTCTTAAAAGTTCATTAGGTGCTGCTAATAATATCATTGACTAAAAGTTACACATGCGTGTCGAGTTCTTGCTAAATAAGAAATGTTAACATTAATCATATAAAATTTGGATTAATGTGAAGATTGGATTCTATGGTTACAGAATCTTCAGCTATGCAAGCATTCTAATGATTTGTTTGAAGGAGTTTGTTACATCACCCGGTGGGTCATTTGGAATCATCGCAATCAAGTTTTGTTTGGGACCAATCTTTGGCGTTTAGATCTTCTTTTTGACGAGATTGTTAGGTCGCCTTTTTTTTGGTGTTCTAATCGTAATATGTTAAACTTAGATTGGAATTTGTGGATGAAAATCCTAGTTCTATTAATTTGTAATCGGTTCTAGCTCCTTGCTAGCTTTCTAATAAATTTGTCGTTTAAAAAAAAAATCATATAAAATTTGGAAAAGTTGCTTCATTTGTTTATATGAGTTAACGAATATTCTTGAACAAACCATGCTAAGAAATTCTTAAACCCTATTAAGAAAATACAATAATCCTCCTTTGAAGTTGGTGCCATGTGTTTGACCATAATGTTGAATACTGTGATTTATAAATTCTAGTAATCTAACCGTTAATCGCATTATTAATTTAAGAGAAATGCTAAATCCTCCTACCAAAATCTCCTACTTATCATCTTACTTACAGGATTCTGATAAGTGTCAGAGCTGACGGTTTGTATGCAGAAAGAAAATAAGTAAAGAAAAAATATATAATATTATTGTGTTGTGTATGAGGTTTTAGCAATGCTCTTAATTTAATACTCGTATGAAATATCAAATGAAGTTATGAAGTAGTATTAACAAAGAAGAGATCCACTAAGAATAGAAACTAAAGTGAAATAGTTACAAAAGTTTTTAAGCACACATTTCAAATAAGAATAAAAAAATTTAAAAAGAATTACATATATTTTTGTTGTTACTTTTTACTTTTCCCAATTTAATTTAATTTATTTGATCATTAAGTCATAACTCATTATTATCAAGGTGTCAATAATATATTACTCCATTGGAATATGCATGTTAAATATCAAGGTAGTACTCCTTAAATTAAGCATGTAAAAACAATAAAACAAATTTGTTACTAACACACTAACTTCTAATGATCCATGATCACTGTAAATAACCAACCATTTACATGACAAATGCAAGATGAATTTTATATTGTTGTGTGTTAGTCAAAATCGAAGCTAAAACAAAATTCAAACAAATTTACACAAATGCTTGTTTAAAACTAAAGGCTAAAATCGACGTTGTTTGAACTTGAGAATGAATCTGAGATAATGCAATGAAAAATCTTTAATTGTTAAATGATGCACATAAATCCTAGCCGAAGAGAAGTCAATCCTAGCCGCCCCAAGGAAAAAAAGATGAGTCGGTTCGGTGATGAAGACCACTAAACATGGTGCACAATTTTTTTATTCATTTTTGTGTAGAGTGTATATTGTGGCCTTGGGGGGGGGGGGGGGGGGGGGGGGGGGGGGGGGGGGGGGGGGGTAAGTTTGTGTAAACTAATGTACAATATTTTTTATGTGTTTGATTTGTATGTCATCACTATAGCTGAGTCATGATGGGTTTAATAGTGTGCTATATGATGTGTGGCTATAACATAAAAAATGGTGAGATTTGTGACCATTACACATAATCTAACAAACTTTGCGTCCAATTCTTAGACGGAAATCATGAAACACAATACTTCTAACACGAAAGCCTAAGAATCGGTGACGGCTTAATCTATACTACATATAATGTAAAAATGGTCAATGTGGAATGTTGAGTTTTTCAACATCGGTCAAATGTGAGAGAAATTTACAAATTATTTACATACAAATCGTACACTCTTCTCTCTCTCTACCCACACAGTCACACATAAAAGAAAACCCTAGCTTTTATCAGCCGCCGCCCCTTTCGCCGCCACCACCAAGGTATGTTCTTCATTCAAAAAAGGCTTTTCTTTTATGAGTTTAATTTTTTTTTTCTCGAAGGTTTTGGTGATTTTGGTGTTTCCAGTTAATGGTAGAATCGCGTTTCGCGGTGTCTAAATTAAGATGCTTTTAGGAAGCGAAGTGGCAGAACTACGATTCAGGTTTGAAAGGGTATAACCTTTATACAATTTATGAGTTTTTAGGTTTTTGGTGATTTTCGTGTATTGAGTTAATTGATGTTTTGTTTTGCTGATTTAGGGGTTAGGTACGACTATGAGATGCGGTTTGGGAGGCTGAGAGGTGTAGGAGATTGGTAAGTGTTTGCTATTTTGTGGAACAGGTGGAGTGAGAGGTTTGAGAGAAAAGATTGGTTTTCATGGTCTGGATCGTCTTGTGGCTGTGAAAGAAGCTTTAACTGAGAATGTGAGTTCGTCACCGGTTTCATATGGTAGATGTGAGTTACAAAATATTTCTTTTGTTATGTGCATAGTGATTGAGGACCTATTTTCTCTTTCCTGCTGCCAGTGCTCGCAAAACTTTTAATATTTTGAAGTAGCACTTGAGTTTATTGTGTTAGGATCTGAATATTTGTTGGGTCCCTATTGTTGCAGGGACGAATTCTTGGATATTGTTTTGCTATAGAATCATCACCCAACAAAACACGAGTTATTGGACGTGAGCATTATCTATTTTCCTTTTGTTTGTCTATTTTGTTTCCAACTAAGTCAAGCATCCATGATTTAGTTGAAGTAGTAAACTATCAACTAGATGTCGAAAATGGGAAGGTTGGGCATGTTGGCGGGTTTGGGTTGAAATGGTTGGGTCAGGTCGACATGCGTATACTTTTTTGTCCATTAATTATCATAAATAGTCTAAGTGCTGATTTGGATGAAAGAACAAAATTATTACAATAAAACGTTTAAACTATAAATAAAAACAGTTCAAGTGGTGTGATTTTTTTTAACTGTCAAGAGGTATGAATTAAAGAACATGTTTAACGTGTTTCCTGTCGGATCCATTCCCCTTTTAGCTACGTAATATTTTGAGTTGTTTGAAACAAAAAGAAAAACTCAAGTAGATCTATTTGTAAACAAATAAGTTGAAATTGCCACCACGGCACCAGATTCAGTGGGCAGTCACCTAAATAGTGTTTGGGTTGTGCTTCGTGACCTTGTACTTAGATTAGTATATTGCTGAACAAGTCACTTACGGTGATAGCTTGTATGTTATTCTATATATTTATTTATTTGATATCAGTTGATCACTATATGAAGACTAAGAACATGGTTTTCTTGTTAGAAGCTAACCCTGGTATAAAAAAACATGTCAGATCATGGTTCCTTTTCAATAATGTTTTTTTACCGACTTTTCAATAATGTTCAGCTCTTCCTTTTTGTATGTGCATAGACTTCATGGAAGGATATCGATTGGTGTTTGATAGGGACAATCTTACACTTGGATGGTCACGTTCTAAATGTGAGTTCTTTATTAAATTTACATTGGCATGACATTGAATGGAACACGTCATCTTGGTACCAAAGTTACTCTAAGCATTTTGTATGACCATTATTCAACTATTTAGAGGGTTTATTACCAGAAAAATGAATGTCCTATGGGCTGGTTAGTCAGGTTGGATACATATGTTAAGAGAGTTTTTAATATAGGCAGGTTGGGTTAATTCAGAACCCCTCAAAATTATTTTTATACTTCAAGTACTTAACCTGTCAAATATGAAAAGAATCTCATTATCTAGAAAACTATATATAGACTCGTCAATATATTGCTTTAAAAGCACACTTTGGGGGACTTTTGACCCATCTGACCGATTGGCCCGTTTACTATCTTACATTACCTATTTGACTCGTTAGAGATAAAGTATTACCAGAATGAACTCATTGATAAGTAACGAGTCCACATTTGCATACATTGTTAATATTCATGGCACCTCTTTTGTTGCTGATGTTGAATTGTATTTCACTGCATCTTTTTATCATAGTACTTAAGAAAAAATGAATACACTCAGCATCGATATTGAAGTCATCTGATCATGGAAGGTTAAAGTTAGAATGGGCACAATGCTTTCAAAATTTAAAGGTCATATTTTATTATACTTATGTGATTTAATGTCTTTGGTCCATTTTATGTTATCTTATTTTGCGAGCTACATGTTGTTGCTATTTTACTGATTTGTTGTTTGTCCATCTTAAAGTGGTCTTATACTACTTGGTTAAGAAGAACCTACAGCCTTTGAAGAAAACCAACTCTATGGGTCAAAGCTATGCATATTGGGTTGTAACTGGCCTATACAGTGAAGGGAACTGATGTATTTTGTGTTATGCTAATTTTTTGTAACTTAAGGGTGTGTTTGGATTAGCTTATTATAGGGCTTATTTTTTTATTGAATCCTAAATAAAGGTGATGAATTCTTTCCTTTTGATAAGCTCATTAGCTGGAAAAAATAAGCTTACCGGAATGTTACTTTATTACATCTAATTAAGTTGATACATGTTTACAATAGTACTTTGTTGCCGTAAGATGAAATGTTATAGTTTTTGCCCGACAATAAATATTATGGTCACAAACAGAATGTGGTTACATTGTTCTGGCTTTAGTGTTTTTTTTAACGTTTTGTGTAATCAAGATATTATAACCATGTGTCGCTATAAAATCTCGTTGCTATGCACGGGTATTCGCCTAGTAAGCAAATAATAGAGCCATTGTCACATTTTAGCAATAATCCATAACTTTAATGAACTTTACTCAACTAGTTGATGGAGTAGATATAAGAAAGCATCGTCTATGAATTCAAGCATTATAAACCTCTTTTTTAGACATGTCACATGGGAACCAAAGGTTAAAAGGTAACACGTCTTTGCTCTTTATACCATCTCCTTATTCTTGTATACGTCCATACACAAATTATCATATTCTCATTACAACTTACATGTTTCTCCTCTAATGTCTTCCAAAAAGCTTTCCTACAAGCTTTTATCATTTTAGAGTTTCATGACAATAGTTTGATATAAAAGAAAAGTAATAGAAATTATGGCGTGGAACCGTAAAAGGTTACTAAAGTTTTGGCGAGTTGGAGATGTTTTTGGTGATTGAAAACAATTAAAATGACATAATATAAATAATTGACATACATAAAACATTATTAATTTCATGAATATGCATACTTAAACAAATAAACGAAGTTTTCCCTATTATCTAAAGAAAACGGGTCTCTTGACTCGCTAACATGTTTTAGTTTTGGCAACAAGCATTTAGAAACGTTTTGAAGTAACTAATAACTAGTGCTTAGCGTTTAATACAAAATATTTGTTTGAAAACAAACAACTAGCGTTCCTACTTTTTCTAAATGCTCTCAATCAAAATGATACTTCTAATTGCATTTACGAGAAATTAACGTTTTCACTTACAAATTATTACTATATAGTTATGTTATCAAACGCTTTATCAAAACAAACAACTACATTTTTCTGCTACTGCTTACTGCTATCGCTATCTTCGTCAAAGATACCCTAGCTACACCCTATCTGCTACTCCTACTGCTACTGCTACCGTTATCTTCGTCAGTGATACTTAAATTACTTTTATTGATGCACACACCAGAATTATACATATAACATATTGTAACATGTGCATTAATTATGTAATATTGTGGTATGCGAATTAATATATATATATATATATATATATATATATATATATATATATATATATATATATATATATATATATATATATAGGAGTAAATTTCACCGTTGGTCCCTAAAGTTGTCAAGATTAGCGCGGATCGTCCTTAAACTTTTTTTTTCATTTTCGTCCCTGAACTTGTCGATTTTGGCGCGAATGGTCCTTTTGGGAAACGGACGCTGCAATGCAGCGTTAGCTGACGTGTATACCATGGATAGTTTCGTCTTTTCACTCCCAAACTTCTCCAACAGTAACTGTCGCCGTTGGTCCCTAAAAGATAGCTCAAAGATTTGTTGGTACAGTAATTTGCGCAAATCGTCCCTAAAAGTTGCCTATAAAGAAGGTTCTATTAACTTTTGCCTGAAGCTTTCGTTTTCCAAGATACACCTGCAAAAAACTTTCCCGCGCAATCACATCAACGTCAAAATCACAAAAGTATTGAAAAGCGTCCCGAACAATGTCCGCACCAATGTGGAAGATGCGCACAAGAGGAGTGTCAGTCCCTGCAGATGAGTTGGAGGCGTAATGTGAGAATGCCTACGGTAATGAGTTTAAGTCCAGTTGATTTGAGCTTATTTTGCTGTTAGGTTGTGTTTATATATGTTTAGGTACTAAGTAATTGACTTTATATTGCAGAATTTAATTGGAATTTATTCACCATTCGAATACATCATGGTGGGGCATTTATGCGTTTCCCTAACAGGAAATACGTTGGTGGTACTGAAGACATATTTGACATGGTGGATATTGATGTATTCTCAGTGTTTGATCTGGACGAGATGGTGCTTAAGTTGGGCTACACAGGTCAGACAGAGCCTCTGTTTTATTATTATCTTAGTCCAATGAGTAGTTTAGACCACAGACTGTTTCCCCTTTCATCTGACGATGATGTCAGATGTTTGGGTTATATGGTAGGTCGTTACAAGTTGATTGAAGTCTATATAGAGCACGGGTGTTCCAGGGTCACTGGTAAAACGAGGGTAGTAATAGAGGAACTAGGTTCTAGTCCACTTAGAGCATCTAAGGAAACTAAACACCCTCAACTGTTGCCCCTCACATGGCCTGATAATACTGATAGTGTTCCACTTCCTGGCAACTCAAGTCAAGGCACTCCTTTTACACAACTGACTTTAAGTGAATGTGGTCAAAATGAAAACAATGAACTTCCCTTGATTGATTCACAATTTGGAAGTTTGAATTTAAGTTTCACCCCTGTTGTACCTGCTAGTCAGGAGATTGTGGCAAAGAAAATTGCTGATATAGTCAGGATGATGGAGTTTGAAGAGAATGAGTTAGATGTGCCTCTGTCATATAGTTATTTGGATGCCATGAATTTTGACGGCACTTGTGGATTAAGTCCTGATGAACTTTTTGGTGTTGGTGACCTGGACCTAAATGTAGGGTTGCCTGTTTTTGGCCTAGATGATCCCCAAACACATTCAGGTGAGGGTCAACAGGATACCAGGCAAGAGGCACTAGAGGGTGAGGTTCAGCATGGTAATGGTGTCGGGCCACTAGAGGATGAGGAGGATGACATTCATAATGTCAATGATAGTGATTATGAAGGAGGGTCAAGTGACAATGATGGTTCAGGTGATGATGGAGAGGTTGCAGTTATGAATGATGAAGGACACACTGGAGTTGAGCCTCCTGTGCAACTAAATGGTTTTCATTTAGCAAGGGATAATCCTTCTGTCAGTATTGGCAACAGCAGTGGTGATCAAGTAAATAGGTTTAGACTAACAGGGAATAAAGCTTATGACAGCATTGGTAACAGCAGTTTAGTTGGAGAGGTTGTCGGTGGAGTAGAACCTGTTTGTGTTGAAGGTTTCGAGAGTCATGGTGAACCAGATACTGGTGTTAGGAAACAGTTAAGGGAAATAAGAAGAGCAATTGGAGTTGACATGTCAGAGAATCCTGTTATGAAGTATTATTTTTTCACTGGACAAGAGTTTTCAACCCCAGAAGAGGTGAAGGAAAGAGTGTACATGCATGTAGTTGAGACCAGGAGAAATTTGAAGTTGCTCAAGAATGATGGTATTAGGATAAGAGCTGTATGTGATAACCAAATTCCTGTTTTTACAGAGTCAGTCTTAAATGGATCAACAGGCCCAACTGTGGATACAGGTGTTGGGCCTAGTGGATCAAGTGGCCCATTAGGTAGAGGGAGAAAAAGAAAGAGAAAAGATGTAGGAACTTCTGATGATGTGTGTGATGGATGCCCCTGGGTGTTGTATGTAGGCAAAGACAGAGTTAGTCAAAACTGGATAGTAAAGACACACAGAGACAAACACACTTGCCTTCAATCTAGGGAAATCAAACACTGCACTTATAAATACCTGGCAAACAAGATCTATGACCTAGTCAAGGTTAATCCAGAGATTCCAGGAAAGGCAGTTCAAGACCAGCTCCAGCGTGAATTACATCTTCAGGTATCTATGACAAAAGCATTCAGGGCCAAAGCCAAAGCAGAAAAAGATGTTTCAGGTGATCACAACCTGCAGTATATGATGCTTAGGGACTATATTGGTGAATTGCTGTCTACAAACCCTAATACGACTGTGAAGCTTGGAATTGATAGAGATTCTGCTAATCCTAGTGAGTTTAGAAGGGTGTTTAAAAGAATTTATGTTTGTTTGGGACCGTTGAAGGAAGGCTTCAAGGCTTGCAAAAGAGAATTGTTGGGGCTAGATGGTTGTTTCATGAAAGGTCCTTATCCAGGGCAAGTGTTGGTGGCTGTTGGACTTGATCCTAACAATGGGATTTACCCATTGGCTTATGCATTGGTGGAAGCTGAAACTAAGAGTTCATGGTCTTGGTTCTTAATGTGCTTGGGTGATGACATAGGTCTAGGCCCTAGATCTAACTTCACATTCATGAGTGATAGACAAAAGGTTAGTAAATGATGCTCCTCTAATTGAATTCTTTAATAACCAACAAAATATAAATTATTATTTTGCTAACTTTGTTGGTTTATGCAGGGACTTATTCCAGCCTTAAAATCTGTCTTCCCTAATGCAGAACACAGATTTTGCTTGAGGCACATTCATGAAAATATGAGGCAGCAGTTTAGTGGCTTGGAATATAAGGAAGCTTTGTGGAGATGTGCATCTGTTACAACCCTGTCTGGTTTTGCAAAGTGTATGGAACATTTGAAGGCTATGAAGAAGGAAGCACACGAATGGTTGAGCAAGATACCAGCTGAACATTGGGCAAGATCTCATTTTTCTGGTAAGTGTTTGTTTGTTTTTAACAAAAGTGGTTCAATAGTAGACATGTATATCATTTAAGTGTTTCATATTTTTGTGCTATAGGTAGACCAGTTACATATTTATTGATCAACAACATTTGTGAGGTGTTCAATGCTAAAATAGCTCCAGCAAGGGACAAGCCAGTCATTACACTTTTAGAGTACATCAGAGAATACTGCATGAAGAGAATAGTAGCTGTACAAGGTATGATTGACAAAACTGATGGGCCTCTAACCCCAACTGCAGCTAAAATATTGGGAAAGATTAAGAGCGAGGCTGAATCGTTGCGGGTGATATGGAATGGAGGAGTTAAGTATCAGGTAACAGGGGCATGGGGTGACCAGTGTGTTGTGAATGTACAGGATAAGGTATGTACATGCAGGAAATGGGAATTGACAGGGATACCTTGTAAGCATGCTGTTGCAGCCTGTTGGAATATGGGACTCAATGGCATTCAAGTTGGACCTCCTGAATCTTGGGTACATAGCTGTTATTGGTTGTCCACATGGAAGGAAGTATACTCTCACTTAGTGGAACCAATTAGAGGCAGCAACTACTGGGAGAAGACCACCCATGCTACAGAGCTCTTTCCACCAAAGCATCATGTCCAGGTTGGAAGACCAAAGAAGAAGAGAAGAAGGTCCAAGTATGAGGATGCACCCTGTGTAGATTCTGGAAAGCTGACCAAAAGAGGGAGAGTTATTACTTGCAGACTCTGCGGTAATGCTGGACACAACAAGACTACATGCAAAGGACAAGGTCAACCTCCTAGAAAAGGTCATTATTAGAGTTTCATAGTTATGTTTTTTGGTTGTTTTATATTTGGTTCTTTTTTATAACCTGTTTTCTTATGTAGGTTTCAACAAAGCTGGAGCTCGGCAAGCTAAGGGTAATAGGTCTGCTCAAGCTGGTCCTAGTTTAGCTGTCCAATATGGAGATGTAGCTGTTGAAGGTGGTCAGAGGTCAACTGTGCAAGGAGTATCTGGTGCGTCTCAAGCTGGTCCTAGTTCAAGTTTCCAAGGAGTATCTGCTCCTATTCCAACTCAATCCATCCAAGTCAATGACAGTGAATGGGCTATCCTTTAGCCATGTTTTAAATTCAGAACAAATTTGAGTTTTAGTACTATCGGTGTTATGAAACGTCTGTAATTGAAAGTCCACATAAGTGGCAAACATCAAAGTCCACATCTGTGGCACTCATCTAAGTCCTTGTATAGGCAGACATTGAAAGTCCACATATGTGGCAATTTTCTAAGTCCACATCTGTGGCACTCATCTAATGGCTTATTATAGGCAGAAATTGAAAGTCCACATATGTGGCAATTTTCTAAGTCCACATCTGTGGCACTCATCTAATGGCTTATTATAGGTAGACATTGAAAGTCCACATATGTGGCAATTTTCAAAGTCCTTTTTAAGGCAAAGTTATATAAGTCAAATTTTGTGGCAACTTTAGATGGTTTGTGACCTGTTTGACTTATACATTATGTCAACCAAAACTAGTTATGTGCTTGATGGGTAACAAAACGGCTAAGAATCACCATTGTTTATAAATACGGGGTTTCACTAAGTCAAGTCAATTGAATGCAAACAAGTGAACATGTGGTTGTACTTGTTTGTTACCATTTGAAAGTAACAAATATATATTATTTTTTATAATGGATTGCAAACTTACCAAATTGACTTCCTATAAATACCACCAGCAAACACAATGCACACACATTGCAAACAACAATTCAAAACATAAATGGCTTGCAAACTTCCTCACACAGTCGAAGAATTGCAAACATACATCAAGAAACAGACCGAGAAAGGCGACACGGTTCGGCAGAATGCTATCATTGAAGTGATCAAACAGTTTGACGTTGCCAAAAAAGTTAAAAACCAACTTAGAGAACAATACACAGCGTGCCAAGATATCTCAGCAGAGAGGAAAGCCGTCATCGACCAGTTTTTGTAAGATGAATATTGCAAGGACAGTGCCATTGCTGAGTCCCTGTGGGGTTGTGTTTCTCAAATACAGGCACAAATTTCTAACAAGATCCGTTGGAGTTATGTGGATAATGTGGCAGCATGTGATGCTGGTGCATCTACTTCATCTGTTGCACCGAGAGTTGTTGAGCAACACTCTCATTTGGAGCACTTTAAGCCAAGCTTTGAAGAAAATGTGGTGGCAGCTGATGATGGGGGCTGGAACGAAGAAAAGGACCGGGAGCTTTGCAGGTTGGAAGCTCAGTTAGAAGCCGATAAGTTTGCGACCTTTGCTACTTACGACGACAGTTATCTGTACAACAACTCTCAGACATGGGATCACCCGGATTACAACTGAAGTTTTATGTAATTTTGTATGTTACACTTATGCAATGTTTTAAATATATTATGTACTTTTTGAAAAATCCTAATTATATATGCTATTTTTGTTAATTCTAACGTTTTTATATGTGTCACAAAGGTATGAGAAGTGGTAGTACTGTAGTAGCCTTTAAGACAAAATGGGTTGCTTTATTTGTGTCTCATTTACTACTCATATTCAATACTTACCTACCGTCCTACCTCCTTTGTTGCAACTCAAAACTTGCAATACACAGCTCCCTATTTCCTTAATCATGAACAACTCTGAAATTAATATTGATCTAAAGGTTGTTTGTAACGCGTACGTGCTAACTGAAGTAATGCTTGGCCCTTACCACACAGAGATTCTTGAAAACTTGCAGCAAGCACAAGATTTGGAGTACAAGTCCAAAAAAATTTCTGAAAGGGTCGAACGTAGGGGGAGCTGATTGCTGATGTTCGAAACATTTCACGTGCAAGAATTGCAAGGAGCAACACCAAGAAGCTTAGGTGATTACAGACAATTGATAAGCGTCGGGCGAAGGCACTGTTGACGATGTCCAACCAAGTCAAGGACAAGATGTTTAAGAAGATTGAATTTGTTGTGAGAAAGAAATATCCATGAGGTTATTGTTTGTTGGACATTGGTCATGGGTTTCTTTTGTTCACATCACCATGTTATGCTTAATTAATGTAATGGGTCTTATGATTGAGTTTTTCAATGGATAATGTGTTCATATATGTTTTAAGTTTTTTAGTGTGTTTGATATGTATCAGAAACATAAACATGAGCATCACATTAATCAATCCGAATTACAGACACGAAACATTAAAATGGTAACGTACATATCACATACAAGTATGGCTTGGACATGCCTAAAACCATGACAGTCGTCTACCACAATACAGCTATTCAAATTTGTGGTTGTTTTGTAATCAACTTTTTTGGGTTTTTATTGTTCTTCATTTTTCTTTTTTTCTTCTTTTTCTCCCCAGATCTAATTCCCAGACCTATAACACAACCACTCACTTTGTTTGCCTCAGCACCAGTGATGCGTGGGAATTGCACCAGGCTTTACCTCTCGAGAGATCTCGAGAAGCTTACAACCCCCACCAGGCAGTGTACCTGATCGTTGTAGTATAGTATAGTGACAAGTACCGGGGGATTGATCGTTCAGCTAGGAATAGTGTCGCTAGGATTAGAAAACCTAAATACTAGTTCTAAAGGTGAGGGATGATTATTTTTTTATTTTTATATTTTTTAGAAAGCAAGTAAAATTCTCGGGTTTGAAGGATTTGGGCGGAATTAGTTGCTAATCAACTAACCCAATACTAAGATGCAATCAAAATAAAATACTAAAAATGAAATTAAACTAAATTAACTAAGGTTGTGAGCAATAAGTGGAGAAAATGTGTTTACTTAGATTTCACTACTCCCTAGACATCTTTTACACGTTAATTACTTGTTATAGTTGCATGGATGACGGATTGTATTCCTTAATATCATTCATGGGGTGACGCACTTAACTCCCCAATTCTATGAGCTCTTATCTCCTCCTATACCATGCCCAGCACAACCATAGGGATTATAAACAGTGGCTCATGCATTAAATACAACCAATAAAGACCTAGTGCATATCGGTTCATGTTTCCTAAGACGTTCAAGCATGTTACCATTTGGAGATCTGCCAGTTTTCTTAAGCCTAACATATAAATTCATTCATCCAAAACAAACTATAAACAAGTAATCAACATATAATTAACATCTAGGTTTCATTAGATCCAAGCAAACACAAGATAGATCTAGCCTAGGATGATGGAATTAAGACAAGAACAAGATATAGACAACCAACACATAGATATATTGATTGAATTAAAAGAACACTTATCTTAATTACATATGAAAGGTATCAAGGGCTTGGAACCCTTGAAAAATCTGTAAAATTCGCACCAAGTTCGTACTTAGGGTTTCTCCAAAACTTCTCTCCTTTTAATGTGAAAATTAGAAAACTATATATAGGAAATAGGGTCTGACGGCGTCAAGACCAATTAGGTGACGTCGTCACCTCGCCGCCAAAATAATTCTCGGACTACCTTGATCTACTTCTGACGCCGTCATGTGTTATGCATTTCCAGGCCGTCATGCATTTTCCTCTTGACGCCCTTCCTTGTGACGCCGTCAAATCTGTTCTGGATCGTCATGGAAATTGCTCTTGACGCCGTCAGGATGTTACTCTTGACGCCGTCACCTACTGTTCCCAGCAAGGAAAATTAAGACTTTGGCGTTTTCTTGACTTTTATGCTCCAAAAACGTCCGAATTGCTTCCTTTTCCAGATTTCTCTCCCAAAGTACCTAAAATCACAAAAGGAACGATTTAGGGCAATATTTGATCAAATAAATTCGAATTCCGGCTTAAATGACCCCCTAAAAGTGGTTCATTTTTCGCCTCATCAACCAGCAGCATTTGTGACTACAACAACACTTGGTCCTGTGTTTGCATGCCTCTAACACAGTCTGTCCTTGCAACAGATAAAGCATCTTTCATCCAACACCTGCACCTGTGGATCATTACCAGTTCGAACACCCAGACCTATAAAACCACCAGTTGTCTCTGTCTTTAAATTTGGAGTTTCAGGTTGTGCCATATTTTTTGGTTTGGATAATTTTGCAATAAGATGAGAGTTTACTTGAGTATCCAAGTTGGTAGGATCATTTACTTTACAGGGATTGTTGTGCCATATTTATCTAGTTTGAAATAAACCCGTTTAAAGAATCCTTGTGTCAGCCTGTCAGGTAGGTTAAGTAGTATTAACTGCTCACATCAATTGAATGTGGTGGCATTTTGTGTTTGAAAATGACTATTTTGGCCTTGGTTATGCAAACACTATTTTCTTCTCATGTCTGAACACATGATAAAAGTAAGACATGGCATGACTTGTCATAGGGCGCCAAATACTACTTTTTTCTGTTTAGTCACGTGAATACTTTTGCATTTTGTAAACACTAAACAAGCATAAGTTATCCTCTATAAAACCAAAGACACCAACCAGTCTTCCACCGCCCAATCCTAGCTGCTGAAATAATGAGTTACAAGAACAAAGGTTGTTTGAAAGACACCCTCAATTGCAACACCCTGCTCCTTTTCATTTCTAGCATACTTTTTTTTTAATGGTTTTCTTAACCTGTTTGCAGAAATCATTTACGTTAACAGCAGTGATTCAAGCTCCATCAACAACTGGAGTGACTCAACTGCAACCAACAGCTGGGAAGGCTATTTTCCAGAGACTTATTCAGGTTCTGTGAGAAGAAAGATTGATGCTAGGAAGTTTAAGAATCCTAAAAAGACAGAGAAACAACTTTTTTATGAAAGGGAAAAGGTGCTAGGCCTTCCAAGTGATCAGTTCTGTGAAGACAATGGAATCAAACCATTTGCTCCAGCAATTGCCAAACCTTTTCCAAAAGGTAAGGGTAAAAAGAAAATGTAATAGTTGATTTAGGACGTGGTATGATTGAATAATATTGTTGTAACCTGAATAAACATATTGTTACCCTTTTGTACTACTATTGTGGGTATTTGTAATTCAAGCAGTTGAATGGTAGACTAGCCATGTACTGCTGAAAAGATAACAACAGTCCCAGGACTAGCTAGTTAATACGGTTAGACAAATTTTTGTACTACCAGTATTAACATTTTGATACTGTTAGATATAAGGAAGTTAGTACTGCTGAGTCTTCCAAACGTGTTAATTCCACCCAAACCAAACCATTCAGTACAACCACTTATCTTTCGCATGGAAGACTATTAATTTCGTTCCCTGTTGGTCTTTTATCATTTCAGAAAGTGAAGACGCAACTTGTTTTAAAGGATTGTGCTTTAAAATAAAAACAAACCATAAGGCTCTAGTTTGACTTAGGGAAGTCAATAAACATACTGCTATAGTTTGACTTAATAAAGTCAACTAACTGAACCATTATTGAATATTCACTTGTAAACCTGTTTTGTTACTTTCATTACATTACGTGGGTAAAATTAACTAATTACAATTTATATTTGCCCAATTACATATGCACTATAGTATCGTGTTTGGAATAATACCACTATTACATATGCACTATAGTATCGTGTTTGGAATAATTAAGTGAGTTGACTATTAAAGTCAACATATTTTTTTGGTCAACAATGTGAATAATACCACTATTAGATATACACATGAAAATAACCATAAACTGAAGGTCATACTGGTGCATAAATTGAAAGTCAAACGTACATCATGAAAATAACCATAAACTTTATTTGCAAAAATAAATAAATAAATAAATAAAATAAACATGCAATTGAAAAAAACAAAACTCACAAAATCAACAATAAAATTATTATTAAACAAACTTTTTTCATTACACGATGAAATTAATCGGACTCATATGACTTATACAAATCATCATACGAGAATGTTTCTAAACATTCTTCTTCTTCTTCTTCATTACATTTAACATATTTGTTTTTCTTTTTATCCCTTTCTTCTAATCTCCTAACAGCATTGATCTCCTTCCAATGCTCATCGGCCCTCTTTTTTGCAGCAAGCCTGCGTCTTTCAACTTCAGCAGGGCTTGGAGGAGGAGCCTATTCCTTTTCTTCATCCACCTTCTTGTTATCGTTGTCGTTAGAGCCTTTTTCCAACGAAGGCACCTCTGGCTCTTTTGGATCTCCCTTTGCTCGTTTGATCACTTCCTTATTTTCTTCTTCTGTGTTGTCGGTTGCAACAGCATCTCTTGCTCTCTTGGTTCCTGACATTTTACTTACACTTTAAATTGTTTGATGTTTGCTAGTATTAGATTAGTATGATGCATAATGTGGCAGTAACCAATATATAGACACATAATGGGGAAAACGAAGAGTCTTTATTAAATTTTACAGCCTTTTATTGGACTCTTCGGTTCCCAATTATTTGTTGGAAATATGAACACATTTATATTTCCATTTTATTCGGGAATGTATCTGTGTACTGTATGTAATGGGTTGGGTTGTGTTGGGTGGTCTTCACACGCCTTTATTGGCTCACCAGTATTAAGTTTTTTATTTCAAACAGTAGTAAAAAATTAATACTGGTAGTGCAAAAGGGGAGTTTTTCAAGTCAAACTACACCCTTTTTCACGTGTTTTTTGAAAAAACACAAAACAAATAAAGTTGCAAAATCCTTTAAAACAAGTATCATGTTAACCTTCTTAAATGACAACATACTAGGTGTAAACCTTTAAAACTAGTAGCATAATCCTATAAAAACATAATCCTTTAAAACAAGTAGCATCCTCACTTCAATGGGATGAATGTTTACAAACCCCTCTGAAACCAACTTGGAGCACGAGCAGTGAACATCTTGACCAACTCATCGGTAGACATGTCAAGCAAAGCATTGCGTTCAACTCCACGGAAACTGGCCCTCTCAGACTTGCTGTTATGGTTTTTTGACTTCCCTAAATAAATGATATTATGTTACAAGGAATTTTGTACTACCAGTACTAAGATTTTAATACTGTTATAAATATGGAACTTAGTACTGGTGAGCCGATAAAGCCCTGTGATACCAGCCAACCAAACCCATTAAATACCCACCCAACCCATTAAATACCCACCAAACCGTTCAACCACACATATTTCCATATCATTTAATCCCATCTCATATAAT
The DNA here is from genome assembly GCA_030686995.1 of Artemisia argyi. NCBI lineage: Eukaryota > Viridiplantae > Streptophyta > Magnoliopsida > Asterales > Asteraceae > Artemisia > Artemisia argyi. The sequence continues at coordinate 6,050,151 of CM060676.1, read as the reverse complement.
ACCCACCCAAACGATGAAACACACACACAAACCCACATAATCAATCTTGTAACCTAAATTTCTCTTAAACCTAAATATCCTATAACGTTACTTCACACAAAATGAAGGCCACAAACAAAAAAGGTATTGTTATTTCTGTTTTTGATATGTAATTGGCTGTATTTAATTAAAAAAGGTCAATATACGGTCGTTTTCTGTTAACATTTATCTATTTGTGAAGCTATATTTTTTTTGTTTTTTGATGCTCTCTTTTTCCTTATTTGCAGAAAGCAAACCTCCAAGGTCTGAGTATATCATTGGTCCTGTTAATGATGATTATGCCAAGTTTTTAACTACTCAAGCTCAAAAAGGTTCAACCAGCACTCCTACAACCTCTGAGTATATCATTGGTCCTGTTGATCCTGATTATGCCGAGTATTTAAAGCTTATAGGTCCAAAACGTTCAAGCACCATTCCAACAAGTTCTCATTATATCATTGGTACTGCTGATTCTGCTTATAGCAAGTATTTAAAGCTTCAACCTAACAAAGATTCAACCTCCACTCCTGCAAACAAGCCTTGAAGCCAGTCAAGGAAAAGGAAACTTATAGCATTTAATTAAGCCAGTTCATGATAAGAATGTGTTTTCATGGTATAACCAGTATCTCTTTTGTAATGAAGAACAAATTTATGTTCTTTTATTATTGGTAATGAATCTGCATTTGTTGACTGTCATGTACTGTTTTAGTTAATATTATCAAAAAAAGGTTTATGGCACCATGCGCAAATAGTTACCATTAAAATGGTTTACTTAGTTGACTTTATTAAGTCAAAATACAGCCTAATGGTTTGTTGACTTCCCTAACTCAAAGTACAGCCTTATGGTTTGTTAACTTCCCTAAGTCAGTCATATTATGCATTGAACAATCAAACAAAATACTTGACAATAACAAGCCACATTCACTTAATCACAAACCATTTGGATTTAGCCATTATTCAAACAAGAAATTTCATTGACCATTGACAACCATTACTAAAAGCATTCACCCACCACCATCAGAAACTAACAACTACTACTACACAACACATGTCAAGCAGTTAAATAAACATACAATGCAAACTAAACCCAACTGATGATGATATACTTCTTGTACTTGGACCGCTGTTCTTCAAGCTCTTCAACAACACCTCGTAGAGCATTAATCCTCCTCAACAAACCAGGGATAATGTCTACTGACCTTGGGCACATCGGAGGATCCAACCATCCCAGAAAAGGACAGTTTGAGCCCTGAAACAACAAAGTGTGTAAATGAGCGACACATTTTTTTTAAAATAAACAACACAATGACAAACTTACAATTGTCGGACAGCCAAAGAAACGGCGACCTGGATTCCTGTTTGTCCAAGATGTCTTGACAACAGCGGGTTTACCACATGTGCAGACCACCATTGTTGCTCTGTTTTTCTTTTGAAAAGATGTGTGTTTTACATACTTATTATGTGCACAATGGACGGGTATTTACATGGTTCACTTCTGGCTAACGGTCGAATTTTTACACAACACGCATCAAATCTTAGGGACGAAACATGCAAAGCGTTTGCTACAATATACAAAAGGCATTGGGGACGAACGGTGACAATTTGAAATAGGTGAAAAGACGAAAAAACCCAAGCTTGCCACATCAGATAACGGACGGACATAACGTCCGTATGCCAAAACGCGCTCCCAGGGACCAAACGCGTCGTCATTTGACAAGTTCAGGGACGAAAGTGAAAAAAAAATAGTTTAAGGACGATTCACGAGAATCTTGACAAGTTCAGGGACGAACGGTGAAATTTACTCTATATATAGTTTTGAGTATCAAACCCCTTATATTTATTTCATCAAACATCCTTAAAAAGAATGTAAATACATTAAAGACAAGAAACCATAATTTGTTTAGCATCATAACCATCTCTCCAAAGATTCACAAAACCCCAAAACACACACACAGACACTATAAAACTGTCCTGTCATCACTATTCACCATCTTTATTACACCTAATAAAAGAATGTTACTCCTATTTCCTTTCAGGGTTTTTCATCCCTCATTAAAAAGATTCAGTCTTTACAATCTTTTTAATGAATTAATCCAACAATGTAAGGTCAGTAGCTCATAATCTCATCTGGGTATCATTCTTTTTTACTTATTAGTATTTAGTACTACTAATTATGGTTCAAGAATCATCATTTAATAAACCAACAACAAGATCACCTTCACCTTTTATTAACCCTGTTTCCAAACGCTCTGTTTCTGCTGACAGAAGAAGGGGACCCACCACTAAGCTAGATCTTATTAGTACTAGGAGTACTACATTAAAACCAAACAATGTTGTTGGTGATGACGTGGCAGTGGTGACGTCATCAAGGAGTGTGTCTGTGTCATTCCAAGGTCAGGCTTTTAGTTTGCCTATTAGTAAGACTAAGGTGCATTCTTCACCATTAAAGGGTAGGAGGAATAGTATTAGTGGTAGTGGTAGTAGTGGTGTGTCTTTAAGGGTTAATGATTGTGTTGAGAATGCGAATAAACCTTTGTTGGATAAGTGTCGTTGGCCCGGTAGGGTTCGACAAGGGACTAATGTGTCGGTTTTTGAGAAAAAAAGTTTTGGGAGTAGGGTGAATAATCTCGAGTTATTAGGTGATTCTGATACTGATACGGATAGTGTGTCGTCTGGTAGTACTAATTCAGGGTTTCAAGAAAACGGTGGTTCACGAAGTGGGCCAGGAGGGATTGTTGTGTCTGCGAGGTTTTGGCAAGAGACTAATAGTAGAATGAGGAGGTTGCAGGATATGACTAGCCCGGGGTCGAAAGTGGTGACTCCACAAAAAGTTTCTAACTCAAAAAGATTCTCGAGTGATGGTCCTTTGTCTTCGCCAAGAAGAATGGCTTCACCTAATAGAATGAGACCGTCGTCACCTAGTAAGTTTATGTTGTCGCCATCGCCGTCTAGGGGAATGGTTAGTCCTCGCAGGAATTCTGTTTCTGGAATTAGTACTAATATTAATGAGACACCATCAGTGCTTAGTTTTGCTGTTGATGTTCGGAGAGGGAAGGTGGGTGAGAATCGTTTTTTTGATGCGCACTATTTGAGGCTTTTGTATAACCGGCAGTTGCAGTGGCGGTTTGTAAATGCTAGAAGTGAAGATTTAGTGTTGAAGCAGAAACGTAATGCTGAGGTATGCTACTTTGCTTTAAATTGTTTCTTTTGGACATACCGTTGTTCTTGATATTGCTTGATCACAAATTATAAAATTTACTGAATATGTAGATGTTTTTTATGTGTGTGAAAAGGAAATTTGTATAAAAAAAGTAACGATTTTTGGTCTTATACAGAGTATATGATATGGGTAGCCATGCTTAGTTTGCTTGTCGCACAAAAAATAAAAAAATAAAACCGAACTTTCAAAAGGTTTTCATATAGGGTAATCTTCTAAGTTAACTGGATTTAAGGGTTACGTTAGGAAAAGAAGTCAACATGGTCGAAGTTACTGGCACTAACATATGTCATGTCACTTTGATATGGTAATAGGATTAGATTACCTTAAATCAAGTTGTGAAAATTTGAGGTAATTATCAAACGTTCTAAAAGTTTGTTACATTTAGACAGTAACTAAATAACTGTAATAATACAAAATATCTTTACCTTATTGAATAATTTGGCCGGTAAATTATATGGATAGATGTTGCTATGTCAAGGGAAATTGATACACGTGTGGTGCATCGCTTTAAGACCATTTTATAACGGTGTTTTAAGCATTATTAAAGGCTGAAAATTTGCAATTTGCTATATAATCAGTTTATTTAAGTTCACGGATGGTTAGGTTAGGTAACTTCACACTTACGTCATTAAGCATTCCTTTAAGCAACTCGTTATCGGCTTCTCCAAATCCTATTGTTTTGCCCCTAAAAACTCCAGAAATCGATTTACTTTGTTTCTGAGATATCGTGTGTGCGTTTTCAGGAAAATATATGGAATGCCTGGATTACAATTTCAGATCTACGTGACTCCGTGACCAAAAAAAGGCACAGGTTGCAATTGCTGAGGCAAAAGCTGAAGTTAGCATCCATTCTTAAGGCACAAGTAAGTTTATTCATGTCTATACTATTACGATACTCCGTATTACTTTGCAAGATTTATTCTTAAGCACGCATTTATCAACCTTGTGCCCTCGCATTAAAACATATTTCCAAACATAAAAATCTCAACATGCCAAGTATGGTGCAATTCTTGTGGGATGGGTGCTAATCATTGTAGTAGAATCTGAAGTTAAATGAGAGACCCCATGATCAGTTATTGTTGGACATCCAATTTGATTTGTACTGTACACCAAATCGAGACTCTACGCATCCCACTGGTTTTGAAAGAAAATGGTTACATGTTGAAAGCTAGGATGACGGCCTCTTAGTATTATTCTTATATAGTTTGGTAACTACGATTTTCCATGTATAGGTGGACCACTCATCATTTTTAAGTATATGATACAGACCTTTTTTTTTTTTTTTTCATCTAAGATCTAACAAAAATCCTAGCAACATGGTGAAAGACAAATTGGTGAATTACATAATTATGTGCTCAAGTTTTAGTTTAGCTATGCCTATTATATTGTTTGTGATTATGGATCGCATTTAGAGATAAAAAGCTGGCCGGGTTGGGTAATTTGTTAAAGTGGTATCATTCAAAACTAGGGGTGAGCATCGGGTCAAAACCGGACCGGACCGCAAAAAACCAGACCAAACCGAGACCGTTTTAGCCCAAAACCACGGACCGAGGACCGGACCGAATGTGTTCGATCCGGTCCGAGAAGGCATCATTGGTCGGTTGTACGTAAGACCGGACCGGACCGAGGACCGAACATGAGGTAAAGTGTGGACCGAGGACGGACCAAAATAGGTTCGGTCCAGTTCGGTCGGTCCGGTCCAGTTTCTAGGTTCGGTCCGGTCCATGGTCCGATATGCTCACCCCTATTCAAAACTGATTTTTTGGGTGGAGGTCAAATGGGCGGAGTTTTGTTTGACCTACCAACACTCTTCTGTCTTTTTTTCTATTCTCAAGTAACTACTTTCTTCAAATATGATTACAATAATAACTATATTTATAATAGTAAAAACGTACTCATTGTAAGCGTTTTAATATATTCTAAGCTATTTTTGACCTGCTTCATTTTATCAGGTACCTGTTTTAGTATGTTACCAGTTTGACCCGTTTGTGATCTTGTATCAACCAAACTCATTTTTAGTATCGACAGAAGATGGTTACTTGCATTTACAATGTTTATCTCTAATATAGAATTATCCATTTTCTTGAATAAATGTAGATAGTTTTTCTTGAAGATTGGGCTCATTTAGATAAAGACCATTCGTTATCATTACTCGGTGCCATTGAAGCTTTGAAGGCTAGTACTCTTCGTCTTCCTGTTGGTGCAGGAGCAACTGTATGTATCATATATATTCTTATCATCATTACATCTTTTTCTTAAGAACTTGATAGATTGAAACTTTATGACAATCTTGATCTTGTTAGGCTGACCTGCAAACAATGAAAGATGCCATAAATTCAGCACTCGATGTGATGCAGGCAATTTTTTCATCCTCACACTCAGTTTGTTTGCAGGTATGTTCATTTATAATGTCTAGTTTTTTTTTTTTTTTTTTTTTTTTTTTTTTTCAAAACCGAATAGCAACATGTGGAGTGACACATGGTATGTGGATTTTCAGGTCGAAGAAGTGAATATGAAGGTGGCCGAGCTTGCAAAAGTGTCTGCAAAAGAGATAGCGTTGATTAGGATTTGTAAAGATTTATTGTCCGTTTTATCAGCTCTCAAGGTAAGTTTTCAAACTAGTATGATGAGTAATATTAAAGGAATAGATATTTTGGGTGGAATAGATATTTCCGGTTACAAATTGTATGGCCGGGCGCATCTTTCTTAAACAGCATTCATAAAAAAACTGGAGGTGGCAAAATTGGCTCCTCAACATGGGTCATGTTGACCCAAAAAACTTGGAACAATTTGTTTGCTAAAAATGATTATTAAAACAATATACCACTACTATACTATATAATATGACTTAACAGGTGTGCATTAGAAAAATATTGGGCAACTTTCGACCTGTTCTATTTTAGTTTGTTATTTAACTTTATCTTTAACCCATTCTTAAATAAGTAAGTCAAGATTGACACCTCTAAAGGCCTCAACGAGAACCATGGCCCGACACTCCATTTCAGTATTTTTTTCTAATTACTATAATACTCTTGACAGGTGAAAGATTCTAGTTTGAGAGCACATATGTTACAAACGAGTTGTCTGAACTGATTTACTTTGACTATCGCTTACCATGTTGAAGAATCGCTAACATTACATCAAACTTATCAACCGTATCAACGATGTTTCCGGAGGTAATAGCCATGGATTGCAAGTACCTGATTTTCTGCTTTAACCTTTTGTGGCTTGCGGGTTTTCTACTATAGGCGACCGAGGGGAAGAAATAGAGTCCTTGTTTGTACCTTTGTAATTGATATAAATGTATATAAACATACACTAATATATGTAACTTCAAGTCTTCAACTAATTCTTTTTAGATACTCTTGTAATGTCATGGTGTCGTGCACTTTGTGCTAAGTGGTATGCTGCAAGTGTTATGCACAATATACAAAACCACATACTTGCAACTCTAACCATTATGCGTAACGACATAAACTGACAGTATTTCAATGTATAAAACTTAACTGCTGTATGTAACCTTAAAAGACCAATCAAACTTTTCTTAATCGAACAACATGTGGCGGTTGTCGTTGAATTGCTACTCAGTACTCACAAAAGATATAGCTAATAACCACTTATAGCCAACCCTCTAGTGATTTTTCCTTTTTCTTAACCATGGCTTTCGGCCTTTTTGGCCGACTAATCCATAGGACTTGAATTTACTACCACACAGACTCAAACAAGATAAAACTCTCTCATTTTAAGAGGTTGTCGTGGCCACTTAACACTTTAGTCTTGTTTGCAACAAGTAGGATTCAAACTTGAAACCTCTCATATGTCTTTTAATAATAGTAGCCACAAGCGCTTTACCACTTAGCCACCCTTGAGTGGTTTAGCCCACTAGTAATCTTTGCTCAGTGGGTCAATGGTCTGGTCAACTTGACAATTTGGCCTTTCTTCATATAAATATACTGAAAATTTGGAAATTGAAATTGACACTAAACACCTTTTTGATAAGTAATCCAGCTGATCCAGCCTGGTTATTTGCTATGTGAGTCAGTGAGTATGTGAGGCACTTTCTGTGGAGGATATATCTGGGCTTTAAGGTCAGCATAACAAGTATGTGGTGTAATTTTCTGGGCCAAAATAAAAAGGTAGACCCACCAATAAGATTTAAAGAAATCCAATTTGAGTTCAACACAAAGGAATCTGGACCCACAATATTGGTTTGTATAGGATAGGATCTTAACAATGAATATTTGCCTCCTGGAAGGATGCAAAGGCCAGTTTAGAATTTATGAGCCAACCCCAAGAATGCATGAGAAAAGTTATCCTTTTTTTGGTCTTTTTCCTTTATTGCTTTAGCTAACAACTACTAGTAGCAACTAGACTACTTATAGAATCTTTGTGTAGTGAAGATGGTAGTGGTGGATATATTCCCTCATACATTAAACTACAAAATAATTAATCATAATTATGTGTTAAACTTTTCATTGTTGTATATATTCTTTCATAATGATGATTGAAAGAATTTTAAATGTTCTATGACTCATTATTGATAATATAAAATCTTAGTTTTTGCTAGATGTTTTCTTGTGCAGTGTAGTTACACTTACATATGACCTAATTATTATTAATATTATAATTATAATCATTGCATTAGCTTCCAACATGTTGGAGGTTATTCAGTATTCACCCTACATGCATTATAGACCGGATAAAGTTTTTATTTGTTCTCGTTATTCGGTGAGTGAGTTTTAATATAAACTTGTGAGCAACGGCGGGAGCTAGAAAGTTATTATCGAGATGACAAACTTTAATGATTTTTAAAAACTACACTATCAGTTCGTTAAGGGAGCAAATTACACAAGTAGCCAAATATTTTAAAAATTTTACGCTACAATTTTTTTCGCTAGAGATCGAGGCTCTAGCACGTGCCCACCATGCCCCTCTCCCGTCTCCACCTCTGTATATGAGGCTTGACAGGTATTCCATAATTATATTCGATCATTTTCCTAACCCCCTTCAAATTTGTATCTAGCCATCTAAAGAATGTTTGAACCCTATAATTCTTGTGATGACATCAAGTGCATGACTAACCACTGAATCGTTTCAATACATTGTTGTTATTAATAAATAAGGTCGACAAATGCTTGAAAAAAAAAAAAAAAAAAGATTCCTATTATCGAATAAGATCATATATATACAACGTTAACCGACATAAATAAATAATCACTATAAAAACCATTCTAATATAATTCGTAATCTTATAATTAAACACAAACTATAAAAGATCAGTCTTTATCAACACGAACAACAACAACAATACTCAATCCTGCCGGAGCGAGGTATGAAGAGGCGAGATGTAAACAGTCACACCCTATCAGAAGGTAAATATCGAAGTCAAAAAAGTTGACATCGTTTTAACTCATTTTACATGATAATTATTGATCAATGATTTGTTATACAACATCTAACGTTTTCTTCTATATACCAAAACCCTAAAAATTTAGGAAAATCTCAAAAAAATAAGTTCCTCACAAGAAGAGTGTTAGAAGCTTTGCTTCTGTACAAGTGGAACCTGAACGGGTTCCACTTTCTGACGTTGTCGTTTCAGAAACATTCTCCATCCACGGATCACTGTTTTCACCACCTTCGGATGCATTGTTGTTTCCTGTCATCACTTGATTAGCTTCAACTGAAAACAATTCGGGCATGGCTTGTATGGTTCCGCCTCGAAGTATTGTGGCAACAGCAGACTGGCACACGTGCCAGTTTCCTGTCCACAATAGTCCGACTGCTCCGTTTACTGGATTGACCGTACGGCCACAAGCTTCAAATAGCAAAGACTGAAATAAAGCTGAAAGATAAAAACAAAAAATAAAAAAATTGTGAGTTAAGTTATTTGATATGTGCCAATAAGAATATATAATTATATATATTCATATCATGAGCATAAAATGTGCAATAATTCACATGTTTTTGTTACGAAAAAATTATTGTCTAGACGTTCAGAGTGTATGTGCATGTGACTTTGTCTTAAAAAAAATAATAAATAAAAAAATAAAATAAAAACAAAATTGCTATAAGCTAGATTTTCTAATCTCAACTGTACACTATGTTTGATTCAATTATATCGTCGTTGTTATTCATGTACAAATAGAAATAGTCCATTTTTTTTGAACGGCGATATATATTAGAAACTCTAGCAAAAAACTAGAGAAAAGGTCTATATATATTACCAGGTCGTTGGTGCTCGGGGACGGAAGAGAGGAAGGACAATAAACCGGCACGGCCAAAGAATTTAGCCACGAATACAGTGGCACTAGCTTGTGCTTGAGCAGTTTCGATACCGCTTATACTTTGTTTGAGAATGCAATTTTCATTGCATCCCTTACGAAGAACTCGACATCCGTTACAGCTCATGATATATATAAAGCTCAGGCTGAGTTTAATCTATTTTGCTCATGTAACAAGTGTATGTGTGTTTTTGTGTGAAGGGATGCTATTGAAATAATGTTGAAGTAATATTTGGTGGTGAGTATATATAGAGGGACAATATTAGGTTTCAGAGTTATTGCAACATCTCATTTGATAACTACACATTATCGACAACATTATTTAATAAAAATAAATTGGAAAAATCAGTACTACTCATACAACTTGTATATTCACAATTATAAAGTTAATATAAGATAAGAAAAAGTTGCTTATGCCCTGGTTTAGCTCCTATTTACAATTTTTTATGTTTGAAAGCAAAATGTTCCTAAGCTAGCCCTACCACTTTACGGGTATTTAGGATTGCATATTTTTTGGTTTGTATCTAACACCAAGACCTTTTCAAAAACACATCAATCTTACATCTTTTTATATGCTTATTTTATGATTAACGGTCATTAATACTCCATCAATAAACTGATGAACCATAAATAAGACAATAATCACTTAGAATCCCTAACAGTTTATTATTATTATTATTATTATTATTATTATTATTATTATTATTATTATTATTATTAAGAGTAAATTGCAAAAACCGTCCTTGTGATTTAACAAAATCACATATATATTCAAATCTTTTCGAAAATGAAAGCGTAATCTTTGTGGAGAACTTTGTTGTGCAATTATCGTCCCTAACAAGGACTGTGCCTGCACTTTTAAAGTTTTGAATTTCTCATTCCAGGGATGATAATTGCACATCAAAGTTCCACATAAAGACTATCCTTACACTTTCGAAAAGAATGGACTATACATGCGATTTTGTCAAACCATATGCCTTAATTATGTGCGGCCTAGGTTCAATCAATTGATCACCTATTGTAAGAATAAATGGTATTGTATTCAGTGTAGCAAACGTTGCATTATCCAACATGCCACGCCCCCTACATATGACTTTAATATGAGTCAGCAATCTTTACATCAGTTTTTCAACACATCATCTCATTAGAACATTTACAGACAATGTGATCACCACTTAACCAATCACCAAACTTAATTTATAATAATAATAATAATAATAATGATAATAATAATAATAAATCTATAATACTCCCAAATTTATCACAGCGGAAGATAGTGTCAATTGGGTATTACTTCTTAGCTCACAGTACAAGTTACATAAAACGAATCTAAACTGAGACGTTTTGAAATAATTTATCATTCGATTAATATAAACATCAAAGTTTACAAAGAGGTCTCACAAATTTATAAGTAATAGACATAAGAGTTTAAAAGTTTTATCGAATGATAATGATGCATTGTCTTCAAAAATATTTGTACGCCTTCACATGCCAGCTAATAGAAACCTGAGAAACATGCTAAAAGTCAACAACAATGTTGAGTGAATTCATAGAGTTTAATAAGTAATCAGTTGAATACAAATATTATTCATCAATAGAAATATAACAAATACATGTCGGGTAATCAGATTATAGTATAGAGCTCATGACATCGAACCTTGACCTAGTTTTAATAGTGCCCCGAAAAGGTAAGATTGGCCATTTATCACGTATCTCTCAATATTATGTGACCGTTGAAAATGAGTGCTACTCACCCGGTCAGGCTGGTCAAGCCAAATATGCATATTCATAATACTATCGTTCACACATAATTAATGGTTCATGATAGGGACTTAATTGCCAAGAAGTACTCAGTGTCTATAATCATGTAATCGGGTCAGGCATACCAAAAACTACTTGTATTCAGTTTGTAAAACTAGCATGTATCCCCCTCGCGAGGTTTATAAAACGTTTAAATTATTAAAGGCGAGGCTATGAACTCACCTCGAAGTGAATGAGCAACCAACATAAGCAGATAATCAAGAAGCACAACACAACAATAATCGGACGGCTCGATCTAGAAAATAAGGTTTATCTTAACGGTTAAGACACGCTAAGAATAGAATAATGAAATTAAGTTTTCGAAGGATGGTAAGTCAACGCGATACATTGATAAAAGATTTAGTTTTCAATTTGTATTAGTTTGGTGGTTGGTTAAATAAATCAAAAGGAAATAGCAAGATATGTAATATAATAACAAATATTAAAATTAAACTTCATTAAAATAAAAAAATTAAATAAAAAAAACAAAATAAAGAAGAAAAAAAAAACATTACATTAATAATTACTCTATTATACATTTACCATGGAAAACGACGCCATTTAGATGGCCACCAAAACAACGCATTTTGTGTTTTTTTTATTCTTTCCTTCCCTCCATACGATGTCGTTCATGCTTGCAAATAACGTTGGCCCAAAGCGACGCTGTTTTGCTATCTAATTAAGTTTATACGTGTCCTCTGTAAATGCAAACGTGGCTTAAACACAAATCATTCAAGAACACATGTGCATCAGAACGTTATTTACAATATCCGATCCATACCAGTGTTGCAAAAATCGGCCAACTCGGCCGATTAATCGGTGATTACTAGGTAACCGGCCTTCTACCTTGTTGATTTTTGAAAATCGGGAAAAAATCAGTCTAGTAAAAAAATCTGCAACTAACTGGTCAAAAATCGGACTAATCGGCCAAATCCTTTTAATCGGTCAACTTTTAAAAAAATAGTAATTTAGGCAGTCTACTTAATTTATGGATCATTTGTTTCACTTATAACGCACAATGTACCTTATAATCAGAATTGGAGTCTTTATTGAGGTACGAGAATATAGTAGGCTTGAAATTAGTTAAGATCATTAGTTTAGTCTCTAGAAATACCCAAAACTTGCATGAAATGCCAATTCGATTAATCTTCATCTGCTACTCTCTAGAAATACAGTTTACAAGGTAATCTAAGTAGCTGTTGTCATCGGGTTAAATGTTGTTGGAATTTATGTGAAAGTGGGATTAGGCGTATTCATACTTTGTTGCTGTGGCCGATGGATCTTATTTTTTTGATAGCTTGCTGATACGTGGGAATCGCACCAGGCTTTACCTCTCAAGGGATCTTAAGAAGCTTACAACCCCCACCAGGCAGTGTACCTGATCGTTGTAGTATAGTATAGTGACAAGTACCGGAGGATTGATCGTTCAGCTAGGAATAGTGTCGTTAGGATTGAAATTAATCTAACTAGGTCTAAAGGTGAAGGATGATTCTTTTTATGTTTTTATATTTTATGAAAAGCAAGTAAAAATCTCGGGTATTGGGAGAGTGGGCGGAATTAGTTGCTAATCAACTAACCCAAAAGCTACTAATTAAACTAATTAACAAGAAAAGTAAACTAGGGTTCTACAAGATAAGTGAAGCATGTCTACCCATGATATGTTACTCCTTGCTAGCTATCCAATTCTACCTATTGACCGTAAACCTTATTTTAATTGACGGGTGTATTCCTAATAACTCATGGAGTGACATACATATCTCTCTAATTCTATGAGCTCTTATCTCCTCTTATGCCATGCCCGGCACAACCATAGGGATTGTAAACAGTGGCTCATGCGTTAAATACCACCTTAATAGCCTAGTATGCCTTGGCTACATGTTTCTTAAGACGTTCAAGCACATTACACGATGGAGATCTGCTAGTTTTCTTAAGCCTAACATCGAATTCATTCAATTAAAACAAGAATCAATAGGAAACAAGAATTATAAACTAAACCAACTAGATCTATCAAAATTGTCACGCCTTAATTGATGGAGATAGACACACACATCAACAAGCCCCTCATTGATGGAGATAGACACAACATCAACAAGAAATCAATGAGATCTAATCAATTATATACAAGTTTCACATAATCATAAGTAGACACAAGGTGAATTAACAAAACATAATCAAAGAAGGACAATCAACAAGAATAATGAAAGACATAGTTGAGATAGAATCATCAAACCAATACATGATGTTTATGGAGTAATTGAAACCCTCTAAGTTGCTGGAAAAACACCCACCTAAACCCAGGAATCGACCTTAGGGTTTAGGGCTTACAAAAAGTGAAGTTATTATGTTATATTTATAGGCATGTTTTCTGTCGGCCCTTCTTGATGGCGTCAGCTCGTTTCTCTTGACGCCGTCAAGACCATTTTTCTCCAAATTGTAGATCTCTTCGTCCTCTTCGCGTGGGCTTTTGAATCGCCTAAATCCGAGTTCGTATGCAAAAGTTATGACCAAAACAATATCAGCTACTTCGCGCGCAAGTTCTGACAAGTTAACACGTGACGGCCTTGGGTGACGCCTTCATTTCTGTACTGGTCCGTCATGAAAATTACTCTTGACGCCGTCAGGATTTTCTTCTTGACGCCGTCACCTACTGTTCTCAGCAAGGAAAATTAAGACTTTGGCGTTTTCCTCACTTTTATGCTCCAAAAACGTCCGAATTGCTTCCTTTTCCAGATTTCTCTCCCAAAGTACCTAAAATCACAAAAGGAACGATTTAGGGCAAAATTTGATCATATAAATTCAATTCCGGGCTTAAATGACCCCCTAAAAGTGGTTCATTTTTCGCCTCATCATATACCCTTACACTTGAGATTTGCTTGTCCTCAAGCAAATGCGCTTTTATTCTACTCAAAATACAAGTTAGGGGTCATTTAACACTAATATAAAAGTAATTACAACAAATAATCGTTCCACTAAAGACCAAAGACAAGCACGGAGGTCATATACTAGCACCTCAGAAATAGTGTTTAGATACTCACATCTCTCGGGTGTAATAAAGTATAAATTACAATATGGAAACGGAAAATATCTCTCACTACCTGTCATAGCAAAATAGATTACCATAGGCTTGGGAAAGGATCAAACCTCCACCACATGGCGTAAGCACCTAGGATAAACTATCAAAGAGGTCTTTTAAAGGGTTGTAATGTTAGGTGTAGGGATATGAAATACACGGTTTTGTTGGATAAAGGAAGTTTTTACTGGTGGCGAGTTAACAATCTTGGTTAATTACATGTACAATGTGGCGTTGCTAAGCCAAGACTAGACTCGACTTAAGCTAATAAATGAAAAATAACAAAAACATAAAATAAACATAGAATGAAAAGGGATGGTAGTCCGTATATTTTTTTCTCTTTTCTTTTTTTTTTCTATTTTTTTCTTTTCTTTTTCTTGAATTTTTTATTTTTTTATTTTATTTTTTTGCATACACTCTTACCCTACCATCCAAAATAATACATAGGGAGTGAAAATTCCCCTTACACTTGAATTTTTACATACTTTACAATAAACTATTCTAATGACTCGAATTAAGAAAATCAAAACACTTTGAGCACTTTTAAGATTAACGCACATATGGGGGTAATACATGATGTTCTTCCCCATTATAAGTACCTACCCATGAGTCCTAATCGTCCCAAAACAATATGTACAAGGATATGACTCGACTTAGCAACCATGTAATCAATTAGATAGTTAACTTAGGGTTTAACAAATAACAATAATGCACTAAAAATGAGCGCATACACGGAAGGCTAAGGCGATTTGGGTGTACATTTAAGTGGGGTGTAACAAATTCTTCCTTTAAGTAAAATGCTTAAAGTTAGAAACGAAAAGATAGGTTCGGAGGGGTGTACTAGGGGTTTCGTGTACTAAAAATGAGTACAACGCTAAGGTTTGAGAAAAATTAATTGACTTAACGAGCCAAGTAATATGACTTAAATGGTCAAGTAATTATGATACGGGTTTAACACAAGGGTGATCCTAATGCCTCTTATCATGTAGTAAATCCTACCACACGAATGTAATCTCACTAGCGGTCTCGGGATGCATCACTAACGCAAGTTCTAGAATCTAAATGCTACCGGTACACTCATAAGCACTGATAATAAATGCTTTTTCTATCAAATCTAAAGGCGAACCTCACATATTTGGGTGGAAAATTTTTCTGAATGATACGGTTATGTGCTAGTCATACAATCTCCTATCCATGAGACGCTTGCTAAGGCTAAAGTTTCACTCCTAAATGTTGTAAAAAAATTTAAATTTGGCGCTAAAATTACACTAACAAGTATTTCTCATAGTTTTATTACACATCTACCATCAAACAAAACAAACTGAAGCGAAAGTGTATATGTAAGGTATCATCATTTTACCCTCCCCTTACACTTAGGATGAACGTTGTCCCCAATGTTCAAGTAAAGAATGTAAAAGTGAAAAAGTAAAAAGAATGAAATCAAATACTCCCCTGATTCGCTCGGTATGGATAATATGGTGGCCAGGTTAGATCTTCCTCCAAGAAAATGAACAATCAAAGCTTCCCTTCCAGAATATAAATCATCTTCTTGTCATACATAACCTGTTAAACCTGAGAAAACAAACACAAAAACCCAAAGCATCAATCCGAACAAAGAAAACTCACTACTAGATGTAATTCCAGACTTAGGAATAGAAACAAAACAATTAAAGATATAATGTTTGTGGAATGAATGTTTGTAGATTTCCTGGAGTTTATAAAACTAAAGAATTAACAAAAACTTTAAGACTCCGGTATAAACAAAACTAGCAAAATTTCCAAAATTTTACACATGACGCCGTCAAGAGTAAACTCATGACGCCGTCTGAAGTGACCTGCAGAAATATTTATGTTAAGTTTTCGGAAAATTTCTGGAAAAACTTACGTCCTACTTCCTGGAAAATCCTGCAAAACATCATTATGACTCGATACAAGCATTTGACTCTAACAAGTACTAATACACATGTCCATTTAATATTGTTGTGGTTCATGCTCAATTTCGTTCTTATAAACAAATTTGGATCTCCCTTACACTTATCTTTTGCAAAATACCTTTATATGCAATTAAGACGAAGTTAAAAACAAAATAAAGCATTTTCACAATTTACTTTGAAACATGAGCCACAAATAATAAAAATAAAACATACATACGGAAACAAATAAAATCAAACAAACAAACAAACAAACAAATAAAAACACACAAAACATGGGTTGCCTCCCAAGAAGCGCTTGTTTTTGTTTGAGTCACGAGCCTGACTCTACCCTTATTTAACGGAAATAGGGGAGGTTTTCCCTACACTTAGGATTAAGTGTGAGTGAAAGTAGCGATACACACCCTTAGGGTGTGAATATGCCACGTGAGGTGAAGGGGGTGAGTGAATGGCTTCCTTCATCCTAAAACTACCCGGATAATATTGGTTGATGGGTGGGTCAGTTCCTCTTTTGTCTCCTAGAAATATATCTAAGGATGGAAAGGTGTGTAAAGATTGAGGTTCCGGTTTATCAACACTAGGAAATTCCCTAGAACTAGGAGTAAGGTTATCACTACAAGTATTCAAACCTATATCCTCAAGTGGTGCCTGGTCCAAGGGTTCTACCTCCATCGGAATTCCTAAAGTTTCTTCTACTTCTTTCGGGTAAGTCACGGGCGGTGTGTGTGCCTCAAATGATGGTTGAGTATTTTGTGGGCTTATGTTATTTACCTCATCATTACATGTGTTAATATCACCTATATCCTCAACATGTGTTTTATTATAATCTAGCCCTAACATTCTCCCAAGTATCTCACGTGCTTCTCTAGGCATCTCAACTTCTATGTCCGAATCGTAAGGATCATCTTCAATATTCTGACTGCTATATACAAATTGCCCAAGAGATTCATCATCTGTTTCTTGAGATTCATCACCATCGATCATAAAACCTAGGTCTTTTTTATCAATGTGATCATGCTCGGCTAAATTTTCCTCAATTGTTTTCTTAGGTAGTGATAATAGCAAACCTAGTGCTTCATCCAACTTATGATTTGTTGCAATGGCTCTCTCCATAATTCCTTGGCAAACTAGGTCGCACTTCCTATTGGCCTAACTAAAACTAGATCTTAAACATGGAGGTTGTTCATAAGAATCTATCCTAGGTGAAGGCTCATATGATTCATAGGTGTCTCTAAATGAGGTATTTTGAACTCTTTGGTGTGTTAGCCGCTCAACCCTATCTTGTAATCTTAGAAGTCTAAGTGTAAAGTCCATTTGAAACAAATTACAAACAAAATCACAAAGAAAAGATAGACTACGAGAAAGCTACAAAGTAAAAAGAAAAAATCTCACTTGATAGGAATCAAATGAGTAGACCTAATAAAAATCAAATTCAACCTAAACAATAACTATTCCCCGGGCTGCGGCGCCAAAAACTTGATACGTGGGAATCGCACCAGGCTTTACCTCTCAAGGGATCTTGAGAAGCTTACAAACCCCACCAGGCAGTGTACCTGATCGTTGTAGTATAGTATAGTGACAAGTACCGGGGGATTGATCGTTCAGCTAGGAATAGTGTCGTTAGGATTGAAATTAATCTAACTAGGTCTAAAGGTGAAGGATGATTCTTTTTATGTTTTTATATTTTATGAAAAGCAAGTAAAAATCTCGGGTATTGGGAGAGTGTGCGGAATTAGTGACATACATATCTCTCTAATTCTATGAGCTCTTATCTCCTCTTATGCCATGCCCGGCACAACCATAGGGATTGTAAACAGTGGCTCATGCGTTAAATACCATCTTAATAGCCTAGTATGCCTTGGCTACATGTATCTTAAGACGTTCAAGCACATTACACGATGGAGATCTGCCAGTTTTCTTAAGCCTAACATCGAATTCATTCAATTAAAACAAGAATCAATAGGAAACAAGAATTATAAACTAAACCAACTAGATCTATTGAAGTTGTCACGCCTTAATTGATGGAGATAGACACACACATCAACAAGACCCTCATTGATGGAGATAGACACAGCATCAACAAGAAATCAATGAGATCTAATCAATTATATACAAGTTTCACATAATCATAAGTAGACACAAGGTGAATTAACAAAACATAATCAAAGAAGGACAATCAACAAGAATAATGAAAGACATAGTTGAGATAGAATCATCAAACCAATACATGATGTTTATGGAGTGATTGAAACCCTCTAAGTTGCTGGAAAAACACCCACCTAAACCCAGGAATCGACCTTAGGGTTTAGGGCTTACCAAAAGTGAAGTTATGATGTTATATTTATAGGCATGTTTTCTGTCGGCCCTTCTTGATGGTGTCAGCTCGTTTCTCTTGATGCCGTCAAGACCATTTTTTCACCAAATTGTAGATCTCTTCGTCCTCTTCGCGTGGGCTTTTGAATCACCTAAATCCGAGTTCGTATGCAAAAGTTATGACCAAAACAATATCAGCTACTTCGCGCGCAAGTTTTGACAAGTTAACACGTGACGGCCTTGGGTGACGCCTTCATTTCTGTACTGGGCCGTCATGAAAATTACTCTTGACGCCGTCACCTACTGTTCTCAGCAAGGAAAATTAAGACTTTGGCGTTTTCTTCACTTTTATGCTCAAAAAACGTCCGAATTGCTTCCTTTTCCAGATTTCTCTCCCAAAGTACCTAAAATCACAAAATGAACGATTTAGGGCAATATTTGATCAAATAAATTCAATTCCGGGCTTAAATGACCCCCTAAAAGTGATTCATTTTTCGCCTCATCACTTACAGATACGAGTTTTATGAAACGGGACATTTGTGAAGTAGATCGTCTCTTTGTTTATGATTAATTAATGATGATTGATAACTTTGAATTTGTTATTATGCTTTGATATCCTTTGAGAACTGTATAATATTTTCTTGCATTGCTTGATTGAATGCTTAAGTAGTTAGTTGGGAATTCATGTGTTAAAGATGACATGGGTTTAATTTTTTTTGACATTCACATGATTCTGTAACTGTTGTTGTTCTCTTAATTTTGTTCGTTTACCTTTATCGAAATAATGTGTATAATTTTGGTAGTCATTCTTGACATGATGAGGCGTCGATTCATGTACAAGCCATGTGTCTATTATGGCAAGAGATTGCGGCTCGTGTGTGGTACTGAAAAGGTTTCGTTCATTGTGTTTGCTGCTTTGTTGCTATAATATTATAATTTTGCAGCATCAAAGGGAACGCAGTTTTAAGTACAAGACCATGGTTTATGGTAGTTGTATGTGGATATAATTTTAGTTTGAATTGTTTGGCTAGGATGATTTTGTTTAATTGATGACTAGGTGACCTGAAATATAATAATCTTTTGGGTTTCCCTTTGGAGTATACTCTGTCTTTAGCTCGATCGTGCAGCCAGATAAGACACATTTTTGTAGAAAACGTAGAGACCGGGGGGGGGGGGGGGCTGAATACGTTTTTTGTTTAAAAACTTGAATCTTTTCGTATCAAACACCCTATCAAGCTTGACTTAATATAAAAAGTGTCAACTCGAGTTTTACAAAAACTAGAGATATTATAAAATAACAAATAAGACGCATCTCAATAACACAAGCTTGGACATATTATAAATAACATGCCATGACACAAACACAACTAACACAATATAAGCAACAAACTACACAAATATAAATGCAATGCAAAATATAAGTGTAAAGAAGTAAATGCAAAAATAAACATAAAGAGATAAGTAAAGAAAGCGCAAACCGGACACGAAGATTTATATTGGTTCGGTCACGAAGCTCCTCTTCGCCATACTCCACTCCCCGAGTACCCAACTCAAGAGTTACTCCACTAATCAACAAGCTCCCTTCTCGGCGGAGAAAACCATACAACATTGCTACAATATTTTCTGACACTAAGCTAGATGTCGAGTTCTTCTTCGAGTACAACCAAACCCGTTATTTTTTATGGCCCAACATTACAAAACTTGTGTTTTAAGGCCTAAACACATTAAACGTGTAACACCCCCAAATTTAAGTTTGTCGCAGCGGAAAAGTAATTTGGGTGTTACGGTGAGGATCGAAGTTTTAACCACATAAAACGGTTTAAAAGAAACGTTTTGAAAGTTATTTGTCATTCAAATAATAATTTTGATAAAAGATGAACCATTTGATTTAAAATCTTATGAAAAGATATAGAGGCTTGTAAAAATGACAAATTTGATTTTTACACCATTTTAATTTATCAGAGTAATAAATGCACACTCCGTGTCTTGTCCTGCTCCGTTAAATTACCTGAGATACACATGCTTAAAAGTGTCAACACAAAGGTTGGTGAGTTCATAGAGTTTTAGGAAAAACCCTTTATTTTGTTAGATTTCCAGAATATTTGGTATTAATAAAATACAAACAGTAATGAAACAAATATCGAGTATATTCACAAATAAATCATATAAGTATTCAATCACATTCAAATAAAGAATCAATAACCCTAACATGAGCTGGAAACTCATGATACTAAATCAATCAGATATACAATTCACGTATGGTCAAACCTTTACAGCTGTATCTAAATATATGTTGAAAACATACATTTTTCCTTTATAGATATTGCACCAAGCCTCATGACACACAAGCTTAACCAGAAGGGGGTGTTCTATCAAATCAATGACAGATTTTGCCCTTTATTGATAGGTGATTTGCCAATTCCTATTTGTCTACGAATATAGTGTATCACGACTAATACGACTAACCAATTGCAATTGGCATTCCGTCAAGTATTAGTGGGACAGGGGGTCAATCCTTAACAGGTTTCGAAGCTGTTCACTATATTCGCACCCACTTTACATGTGGTTAATGGCTCATGATTGAGGGACTATATGGCGATAGCTAACTTAGGCAATATCGAGGAATAATGGGCTCATTCAAAATAACATCATGAAATCAAGTATCGTATCACAATAATCAATTTGAAAACAGTATCGTTTGAGTATCAGAAATCCAGTTTAAATATTTCGCCAGTAACACATGTATATCACATACTACAATAATTGAATTGAAAACATTTTCATATGAGTATCAGTATTTCAGTCAAGTAATTCATCAGTAAAATATATATATCACATATCACAATAATCAAATTGGAAGTATTATCATACGAGTATCAGTATTTCAATTAAGTATTTTGTCATGTATTGTATATATCACATTTTAAATCACAAATTATATTAATTATTATCAATAAGGAAATTGATTTGAATTATGTATTTTATTCATATACTTATCAAGTTATCAAAGTATATGTAAGCATGTATCTCCCCCAATGATTTAAAAACAATTATTGGAAATGGGGCTATGACTCACCTGGATTGATTTGAAAATGATGAAAAGTAAAGTAGGATGAGATTTATGGGAAGGATTATGGAAACGTCTTTGATACGGAACCCGATAAATAAATTTATCTGAGAATATAACCAAATACTATTTGGTAAATACGAACGAATAACCAATAATATTTATTCGTTATGACGAATAGATGATGTGCAGTGTAATGATTATGCCATGCATGATATGATAAAATACTTTATTTAAATTATCCATCGAAGTTTTACCTTTTTAATCGTAAGTAAAAATATTAACTTTTGAAATATCGTTATATATATTATTAATGTAAAAATAAATAATATAAAATAAAACGTAATAGAAATGCGTAAAATAGAAAATAAAATAAGAATGTCAAATAGATTATGTTTAGTCCTTGTCCTTTTCCAATTTTTACACTTTTTATACTAACAGCGTTAGCGTTACACCGTTAGTCCTTTTTATATATAATTTATATTTATAGTCCACTACATGTCCGATATTACAATCTAAGCTTGGAATATTAAATAATATCAAATTTTATCCTAAACTTTCTGTTTTGACAGTTTTAGTCCAAGTTTTTAAGGTTTGACAGTTTTAGTCCTTTTAGGTGTCGTCGCGTTACTTTTTTAGTCCAAACGTTCAAAAATTATGGGAAAAATTGTACTAAATTTTCTGGAGCTTATTGAAGCTTATTAAAACTTATTTCAACTGCTTATTTGCAAAAATAGCTTATTTTTCAATAAATGGGCTTTAATGAGCTAAATTAAGGGCCCGTTAGTGTTTAACGATCCGTGAGCGTTGAGACAAGTTGGGCTTATCCCTAGACTCATTTTTAATGTTATAAAATCATATCAAAATAGCTTTTTGGTCCAGCTTATACGGATTGCTTATTTTCAGCTTATTGGGCTTTTCAGTCCATTAAGCTTTATAAATAGTTTTTGAAAATAAGTTTTTGTGTTTTACTTTGGTCAATTTAAAGGGTCTAAACAAGCTTATTATTACAAAGTATAAACACGAAACTTGTAGCTTGTAACAAGGAGAAATAGGTTGTGTAAAAATATTGTATGCTTGTTAAGTCGAATTGAGTTTTAAAGGGTCATTTTGGTCGCGATCTGAAACTATTTTCTGGGTAAAAAGACTTAGAAAAATTCTTAGTGTTTTATGGTATATACGAGTTTTGCAATTCACTTTGGTCGATTTAGAGTGTCAAGACGTGGTTATTTTTACATGTTATTTATACGAAAGTTGTAGCTAGCCATGGTGTCTATTAGATGGTGTAAAAATATGACATGCTTGTTACGCTAAATTGTGAGATAAAAGACGGTTTTATAAGTGACTTGGGACAGATTTTTATTAGTAAAAGACTTGAGTTAATTTTTATGGTTTTGCATGTTTTTAACGTGTGATCAATGGTTCAAAATGGTTTCGTAAAATGCATGTAACGTGAAAATAAAGGTGAAACGAGTGTGCTACGTGACTCCTAGGCCTTCCAAGATAGAGGCTAGTCATGTCTCGTGTTCTATATGAAATTGTAAATGTTTTACATATAGTAAAAAGTTCATACGTTCGACATGGGATATAATGATATGCATGGATTATATAACGAATGAAAAGGATTTAAATGAGTTTCAAGATACTTACAACACCTTAAAAGGTGGTAGAGAGTCCAGAGTAGTCGAGGAGAATACAAGAAAACTTCATGTTCATTAATATACCCACGATACAAATTGTATTAAACCGATTCCACTCATTAATGTCTACAAGTACGAATGTTTTTGTTTCTGGTCGATCGGTGGTGAAATTGAGAGAGAATGGAAGTGATTATTCTTTGTTTTCGGATCGGAGAAGTGGAAGGACGAAGGAGTAGTAAATATAATAGATATTTAACGTATATTGAAAATAATTCATGAAACATGCTACTATGATTTTGTCAGGGAATTGAACGGTTATCTTTTCCTTTTAAGACTTGTGTGAGAGCATGATATAAGGAAGGTTGTCTTTGAAATATCAATTATGTCGACTAGTTTTAAAATGTTGCAAATATATATGTCGACATAGTTATTTTATTTTGTACTCGATTCATACAAATCGTGTACTTCTTAGTTCTTGATGATAAAATGTATTTCAAATCATGAAATTATGCTAAAAAGTTTATTAGGATCATTTAGAAACAAACCGGGATTAAAACGGTTAAGAAATGAATAAATTATGAACCGATTGACATGAATATTCGTTAAACACTTTGCCACTTAAAAACGTATCAAACGTCATCCAATGAACTTGGGATTTGACACACTAATAGTTTGCTAGGTGTTGAACGAGATGGTGTAAAAATAAATAGATGTCGTGTGTAAAGATTTGGAATACGTGAGGTGATTTGGAGCTAGATTAGTCGATTTTATGAATTGTTTAGTAATAAAAATGGGTTACAAATTTGGTTGGGCTTATGAAAGATCAAGGGCCCGTTTGGTTTTGTAAATTAATTTGTTAATTAGGATTAGTGAATTATTAATATTTTGTTAATTGTGTCGAGAACTTGTTTTGTCGTTTGGTGAATTCTTCAATATTGTAATCGTGACCATTTTAATATAATAAGAAAATTTTAAATTTTCCCGTAAAAATGGTGATTATAATAATGACAGAGATTTAATATATAATTAAACGTTTTTAATTATATGGATTTTTGCGAGGTTTTACAAAACGCGTCACTTACATTATTTTTTGGTACTAAGCTAGATGTCGAGTACTAATCTAGCTAGTACCAATCTCACTCATAATCTGCCCGATCCTCACAAGTCACACAAGCTACAAGATCCACATGATCTACACTCGATCTACCCGATCTACTCACGATCTACATAATCCTCACGATCTACAAGATCAACCCTATCTTCACGCGATCTACCCGATCTACTCACTATCAACATAAGCTACACAAGATCTCTCCGATCTCTACAAGATCACAATGATCCACACAAGATGACTAAACAAGACAGTGACAACTTGATGTATGTCTAGATACAACAAGTTGCAACAAGTGATGCAACTGCACTACACAATGACTCTAACACCTTGTATCTTTTTGATACTTTGTGTTCTTCTCTTGGACTAAAAGTGGAATGAAGGTGATCTTTGGTTGGATGAAAGAATCACTCTTAAACAAAAGAAAAACTCTCTAAATGATCAAAGAAAGTGATCTAACTAAGAAGAGATTAGACCAGAGAAAACTTACTGGAAAAATCAAGTTGAAAGTAGTGTAAAATGACCCACTATTTATAGGCAAAGAAAAAACTATCTGTTACATACGGACGATACCACTAAATACCCGACGGTACCACTAAATTTAGTGGTACCGTGCCAGACAAGGGACGATCCAATTTTTGTTTTTAGTGGTGAAGGTTTATTTGAGGAAGTTTGTAGCTGATTTATGGGGAAAATAGCTGTTTGGATTTTTAAACTAATGTTTCAAAATAAAACATTTATTTTTAATTCAAAAATAACTTGTAAAATGTTTTGTCACATTAAAAATGTGAAGTTTAGAACAAAAAAATTATTTCTTTGATCATTGTCAAGTTTAAATTTGTTTGTTCATACCTTGAGTGATTTACGTCGGGATGGAAATCAACGACTCTGTTGAGGCATACTTCAGACGTCAGGAGATATTGATGTAAGTATGCATTGATGATTTGGGTTTATAAGTAACTTGTGCATTTTACACTATGCATTGCAAGTTAAATGTTAGTTCTTGGATTAGGAAAAAAATGATTAAGTATGTAAGATGGAGTAATGATTCTTGGATAGATGATGAGATTCGTATCTGTATATTGTGCAAATATGTTAGCCTTATGACAAAAGGGTAAACCCTCGATACGTAAAGACTCGTTATAAGAAGAAGAGGAAAAAAATTTACCTTTTTGAATAAGAACTTGAAAGAGACAAATGAATAAATATGTAGGTGAATGACCAGAGGAAAATAGCGGGAAGTGTTGGCGGGAAATCAAAGTGGAAGCGGGAAGAGATAGGTGGAATGAATCGAGCGATAGTTGGCTAAGGCGGGGTTATGAAGTATGGAGCATATTCATCTTTGAATCCAATATGTGAAAGTTATACTTCTTAACCAAACACTTGCAATAATTATGAAAGTCATTGTTTGATTCTCATTAATCCATACCAAACGCACCCAATGCTCTATCCTTTTGCCTAATAATGTTACAATCAACTAGAGTTATCTTTCTTTTCTTTCACCTACTGTAATATTTTGTTTGCTTTTTTATAAGAGCTTTTTACCTATCTACCCAAAGGTACATAGCCTTATACCCCATTCACAAAATAAAAAATAAAAAATAAAAAATAAATCCCTATATACCCTAGGGACGACCCTCTCTCAAAAATTCTTGGGCAACTCTCTCAGAATTGTGACACGTGTGAAGTTGTGAATGTGTGATGAAAGAGAGGGTTTATATAATAGAGGTATTTTGGTATTTTCGTTTTATATAAATAATGGGGTAACTAGTACTATGAAAGTACAATGTGAGGACAACCTAAAGGACACGTGTTACAATTCTGAGAGAGTTGCTCAAGAATTTTTGGTTGAAGATCGCCCATGGGGTATATAGGGATTTTTTTTTGTTTTTGTTTTTGTTTTTTTTTTCTTTTTCGAATGAGGTATAAGGCTATGTACCTTCTAGATAGATAAAAAGCTCTTTTTATCAATGTTTTGAAAACCGGGTTCGAAATCGACCCGGTCGAGTCACCGGGCACCGGGTCAACCGGTTCGACCGGTTGGACCGCTGGGTCAACCCGGTTTTCAATTTATTATTATTTTATTTTTTTGACCGGGTCAACCGGTTCGACCGCCGGGTCAACCGGTTCGACCACCGGGTCAACCCGGGTTTTTATTAAATTTTTTTGAAAAAATTAAACCCGGCCGGGTTTCGAGAACCAGGTCACTCAAAACCCGGCGGGTCACACCGGTTAACCCGGTTTTAGAAACCCGGGTTGTTTTGACCCGTTTTTTCGGCCGGAACCGGTCGAACCGGTTAACCCGGCCGGGTCGACCCGGGTTTCAAAACCTTGCTTTTTATAATGCATGCATGTTATTTTTGGCCTACTGAAACATATTCCTATTTTGTGCTATTCGTACATTTTTTATCACTCGTACAACATGTAGTTTTTTCCTTTATATAACTTGTGCTTTTTAAGTTAAAAATAACAATAAAAAAAATAAACTTGTGCTTTTGTGTGTCAACTTTTGTACTCTTTTTTCTTAAAATTTTTTCCATATACAACCCGTTCACCCGACCCAATAACAACCCGAACCCGATAACCCGATTCTTTATCAGGTCGGGTTTGCGGATCACCTTTTTCTAACAAAAACCAAAATAAACCCGACCCGATAACACCCCTGATTATTTACAAATTTATATAGGAGTAAACCATGGTTAAGTTAATGTGTGGTACTGATTGTTCCAAAGGTATTGGGCAAGGGGCGGCTGCATGTCCCCACAAACATGGGGTGGATATATGAGGAGGTTCGGTTGTGCCCTTCCACTGACTCTGGAAGTATATATATTTTGCCGCCTATTTAATTTCATTTGTTTATGGAAGCAACAATTCGTCACTTCATGTCCCTGTATATCAAACTACTGTTAAAATCATTATTATATCACCTTTGCCCATGAATTATGGTAGTGGTAGGTGATTTAAACCGGATGTATATCTAGTACAACTATCTTAAGCAAATTGTTTGGTGTATATTAAAAAAAAAAAAAAAAAAAAAAAGGTATGCAGAAGGGTCTCGAAAGAGTGTGCAAGAGGTGCCGTCGCACATGACCTCCACTTAAAAGGTCATTTTTTTAGCTTTGAATATAAATACGTAAAATATTAAACATATCTGAGTCATATAATTCAAGTTTACATGCAATTTCTCTTTTAATTCACAAGTGTAATAAGGCATCTTTCTTGTTATTGCCTAGGATCACCGAAAATCACCGGACACCCCTTGCAGGGTGTAAATCAATTCTCTTGATATATATGCATATGGTTCATATTATTGTATGTTCTGAAAAGAGTTGATAACCTAGTCGCTTTGGCCGGTTTATATGTCTCGCAGTCTCGTATTAAAAGTAATGTGTATAGTATAATGTTTACCTTGATCTAATAGCCTGCTTAGAGTGTGCGCCTGCTTTGAAGAACATGACAATTTTCTTACATGATCATCTGTCCGGAACCTGATTTGTATTTAACTCAAGGTTATTGTATGTCACATTTGAACTTAGTTCTTGGTTTGGTTGTAAACTACCATGCATAACCCACACAAAGCCATACTTTTAAAGTTCATATCTTTTCATATATATGTAGCCTTACGTTTTCTAGTATAATTAGTAATTGTTCTTATAGTCCTCTATTGGACAATTTTCCCTCATTGTTTGTATATAAGTTTGCTTAGTACACTTATACTCAGCTATCACTCGTATAGTACGTCGTATATATTGTCCGAGTATTTCAAGTACTTCTCATGTTTGAACCATATGTGACGTAAATCTGTTAACGTTCATGCGATATTTTCATGTTTATTTGATTGAAGAACTAACATGAAACATTTTACATAGATTCTAATAACTAGTTGGATCTAGAAATGTGACTTATATGTGTCAAAATTAAACAATTCATAATACTACTGATCATTGAAACCAATAACAGCTAGGAACTTTTTATCATATAGTCAGGTATTATAAACACTTTGAATCATAATCATGTACCTCATAAAAACTAAATAACCAATCAAATTATATATCTTCTTACTATAGAAGAGCTACATTGTCTTTTATTATATGTAAAGAATATATATACTTAGAATAAGATGGGGTATGTCCTTTGGAGAGCATGTAGAGATAAAGATTCCACCCTTTCAAAGCTTCCTCGTTAGCCATGACTCATTATTTCACTTTCATACCATTTAAATTTTATATCACTCCTAGCTTGGTCCACTAATTAACCTTTTTCCGGGTTTTTTTTTTTCCTCTTCTAGAAACATTCTATCTAAAGTGTTGTGACTGAAATTGTTCCTAATGGTGTTCCTGGATGTGTCGGTTGCCGGTGTAGGTTTAGCATCTTGTTCTTTTAGGTGTTGTTTTGTGTTCTTTTTGGTAGTGTTTTTTTCTTCTTCTAGCAGTGTCGTTAGGTTTTAGGTTTCTATAGGTTGTTTTTAGGGGTTTTGTAGGTGTTTGGTCGTTTGTACCTTTTATCTTCTCGTTGATTCTTAATGTAATACTGTGCCATTCAGAAAAAATAAAATGGAAATTCATTATTTCTCTCTCCCTCAATGACAATAATTTTTCTTTCATCTTATCGAGATTTTTCATACTAAAATGTACTCCCTCCGTCCCAAAATTATTGTCCACTTTGAATTTTCAAAGTCAAAGTATTTCAACTTTGACCATAAATATATATTTTTTTATTATATAATACTTAATGAAAAATTATACCATTGAAAAGTACACTTAAAACCCAATCCATTTATATATTTTGCATCAAATATTATATAACACCCACAAAAATATTTAAGGTCAAAGTTGAAAAGAAAAGACTAAAAAAGTCAATAGTGGACAATAAATTTGGGACGGAGGTAGTACTAATCTACTAGCCATGGGAAGTGTCAAGGGGGTACTTGCAAAAAACTCAATCAAGGCTTGAATAACTAGATAGCATTGGTTCGCATGCCTAAATGTATGTCTAAACTTCAACATATTGTTGGTGACACCAGCGGAACCCGTCTTTTTCACAAACCAATAAACCACTTTCATGTCTATTGAGGCACAAAATTAGTCACAATTTTAGTCATTCTAATCAATCCTCATAACTAGATATAAACTACTTGTTTGCAACATGAAAATTGATTACTAACATAAACAAAAAGAAATGATAGAGTGACTTTTTTTAGAGTGACAAAAATGATAAATGAAGAAAGGGGTGTGGGTTTGGGGTTGTAGTCGTTCGTTGGTTGGGACCCACTCATATTTTAATAGAATAACTGAAGTGACAAAATACCGTCCTAATTAATGGTCAAGCATAGTTATTAGTTAACCTGACGGTCACTATTAAAACTGGACCAAACCCGTAACGGGTGTTTCATTTTGGACCAACGGTAAACCACAAGGACCAAAAATGTAATTAACTCTAAATACTAAAAAGTGTTGTATAAGTTGAGTTAATGTGAAAACCTTAGTAATTTGTCACATAATTATGATACTCCAAAAAGGACGAGACATGTTTATTTTGTGCAGTCCACTTGAATTTGAGTGTTTTTCTTCTTCTCGAGACTTATGTGAGACACGATTTCGATTTCTAATGTTAAATACTATACGAAATGGTTAAAGTAAAAATCTCGTCGCAATGCACAACGTAAAACATCCTAGTTAACATAAAACTACGGCCTGGGCCTCGAAGTCTCTGGACTAAATAGGTGTTGGACTCACTTGTGGCCTGACAAATTCACAATTAAAAGGAACTCAGTACTGACTACAAGAAAAACTAAAATGATTGTTTTGTTTGTGTTTCTTTAATATATCAGGCTGAGTTTTCTTATAACTAGTTGTTGATTAATTCTTTTAGTGGTTAATATGCGGTTTAATCCATATGTGTGATTGTTTAAAAAGCATAAACTGATCAAGGACTAGCCACGGTTTTAGGCTTGAATTATTTTGAACTTCTGAGTGTGATTTCAACGATCTTGCTGTGTTTTCTATTAGTAGAAGATTACTCGGTTAGTTTCAATGGCAGAGCGTACACCTAATGAGATTTATGAGGAAATTCTCGTAAGATTGGATGTGGAGAATCTTCTTAGATGCAAGAGTGTGTGCAAGTCATGGAAATCTTTGATATCGTGCCCTTGTTTCATTAAAGCTCATAGGAAGCGTAGTTACAACAATAATGAGGCTGTTTTTCCCTATTTTTCAGCATGTTCAAAGATTATCTAAAATACTATTTTGTTGGTTCTGCGAATGGCCTTGTATGTATCAATAGTATTACTTGTGACGAATTTATAATAGGACTAGAGAAGAGAAAGTATTTAAAATACCTCATGCAACGGTATTTTCATGTTGGGGTTTTGGGTATGATTCAGTTACAGATGATTATAAGGTTGTATTAGGGAACAGGGATTTCGAGAAGGGTGGAACATCTTTCCAAGTGTTGTCTTTGAAATCAAATGTTTGGAAACATATCGGAGACGTGAACTATACATGTTCTCTGTCTCAAAGTCTCGGTACTTTATGCAATGAGGCACTTCACTGCTGGTTTATGTACTCCCAAGATTCATTGATGAATTTACATATTATTTCTCTTGATTTATCCAAGGAGGTATTCAAAGAAATTCCCCAACCTGATGATGCGAGATATGAACCTAGTAATGTTTTTAACTATAATACAACACTGGGGATTAAGGACGAATGCCTGTGCATATATCGTGCATCTCTTCCTGAGCATATATGGTTAATGAAGAATTACAATGTAAAACAATCTTGGGTAACATTGGGGCATAATTACCAACAGAAGTTTGAATATAACTACAATGACCATGCCGCTCGTTATGAGAAATCAACTGATCATAATACATGGTTTTCACAAAAGTGTACGAGTGTCCCTACTACTAATGTTATGCAGAGCCTTGTATCTCCAAAACTTCAAGCATGCAATGAATAGGCAGGCAGCTTCTAATCATCATCGGTTCGTTCTTTCATCACATCACATAATAAATATACTGTAAAAAATTACTTGTTCCTTGTGAATTCGTATTATATATATCATCAATTGCATGCTCTAATAATAGATTGAAAGGTGTTGCTCTAATATATCATTATCCTATTGCTTTGATATTTGTCTCGGATATATTACTTATAATTTATGGTTATGACTTACGAGATGATCTGTCATTTGATTCTATATTGTTCAACTTATTTTGTGCATCTGTTAGCTGCATAACGAACAAAGTACCGCGAGTATAATTAATTGTCTACTGTTAATGAGTTGGGTTCAATACATTTACGTGCACTGATAATTTCCCTTGGACCAGCAGATTGATGAACATGTATTGTTCTAAAAGTCTGTGCTAAACATATATACTGTTGGAACAAAAGTCACATTTTAGATACGAGTACTGTATTATATTGTCCATATCAGACAAATTGCAATTGCAAGTCCTAATTCAAATTGAATGATGATAATATGCAGTGATCATTGGCAAGCGAAATCAGGAGTATTGATGTTTTTTTTTAATTTAATGGCTTTCAGTTTAGGACTAGACGAAATTAGGACTCATGTGAAGTGGTCTTTGGTTAGATGATATAGTGTATCACTATATGTGAAACTCTTTTGCTGCAAGTTTTAAGTCTTTTTTAAAGATATCAGTTGCTAAGAACCCTTTAATCCTAAAACAGGATTAATTTATGTTCTATGTGAGTGTGTATAATAGCTTACCACACTATATGCGGGGCATTTTTTTTTTTTTTTTTAATTGTACATCAGTACCTCCATGTATGCTTGGGCGTAAATACTTGTCCTTTGAGTCATTTCGAGTACTTTTTAAAGCTATATATATATAACTGATAGAAAAAACATAAATTTTCTAGATTAATAAATGGTCTAATGTTGAACAATTTGAGAATTATCAAGCTCCTGTTTTTAAAAGGGTTGTAATATTTTACTTGATCATTTTTATACAGTGTTACTTGGATCAACACTTAATAAAAAGTGTTGTTTATAGTTTCGGAGTTCTTAGCTTGGAGATCACCTGGTGTTAAAAAAATTAAGGGCGATTGTCTTGGATCAAAACGTGAAGTTTCCAAAGGTAAACTAAGTTCCCCTGAAACATTAATTTATAGACATAATAAAGATTTTCAAATCTTAAGTATACTTTATTTTTCAACAAAAGATAGAACATGCATTTAATTTAGTTTCACATTCATCAATGCATGGTTGGGTAAACTTCTATGAATTCTATCAAGTTATGTTTGGCATAAGTTGTTGATATTTGAAGCCGATTTAAATGGTGATTGTTCTAAAAAATTCTCTAAAGTTTTTAAGCTTTTTAGTTGGTTTGGTCGATTCATCTTAAAAAACGTCATTGATGCTGTTTATCAACTTCGGATTGAAGTTGAGTCGTTTAGTCCTCATCTTCATTTTATTTTAATGTTCATCAAAGAGGATTGAAAAGTAGTGTATTGAGTCGGGACATGTTTTAAAACCTTACGAAATAGCTTGAAAAGCCACATTTTAGTACCATGTTATCTTAGATTATCTTATGGAGTTGTCTTCTCAAATTGGCCATGTACGATTTCATAAAAGGAACGAGTCAATGTGATACGCTTAACAAGAAATCGTTATATTTTTCAGGAAATATGGAGGGCTTGGAGGCTAGAGATGTGGATTATGTGATCATTATATGATCAGTAAACAATATCCGCTTCAAGTAAGTACGATTAATCTCCAATACATATTATATACACTTTTTTTTATCACAACAAAAGAAATATGGAGGCTAGAAATGTTGCTGTAAGGTTTGTTTTTTAGGTATATTGTGTCAGTGAGATCGATTTTAGATAGTAGGGGCTGTTTTAATTCTAGATGCATAAGTCAATTCGATATGTTGTTGTAAGTTCATGTAACCTTAGGTTCTGCTTATGACAATATTCAAATGGATTCTTAGTAAAACATAAATATAACAAAAACTTGTGAATCCACTCTTGGATCCATTCAAGTACTCAACGCACCGAATAGACATAAGAGTTGAGATCATTTACACGAGTAAGGTTTTACCATCCTAGTAGTCTCTTTGATTGTCTTTAACCGGTAAATCGTCAGCTGTTTCTTAATCACGAGACGTGCTCTCTGACGCTAACATTTGCCCAACCTTTGATTCGTGACTGATACGGTTCAACAAATCATCTATTTGCCTATTATTTTTAAGCCTCTTCACAATAATTTCCATACCCTCCAAAAAAAGTGTATGATCCACTCCTTTGTTTACTGAAAAGGAACCAAACATACAAAAGCTTTACATAAGTACTAAATGTATGTAAACATGTCGAATCAGAAGTAAGTGGATTTCAGTTTCGATTGGTTTAAACCATAACAAGAAACCTCAAAATATACAATATTGCAAGTCTAACCTCATGGTAATATAATTCTCAAGGGTCGTGAGGTCATTAAATGCACCGCCTATAAGTTTTATATCTTTTCCAACACACGATTTTCCATCCTCCGATCCAGAGCGGTAGCTAATATCTGCATATGCTTGATCAATTTTGCTGACAAAAGAATATATAATTAGAAGGCCTCATAGGATAGACCGATAATGATAAAGCTAAAAAGAACCACAAAGTACTTACTGATATTTGAACGAAAAATAAGCTGAGTGACTCTCCATTCTTCACATCAAAAAAAGGAGACAAAACATCAAGAAATTTCCAATTCATTCGCAGCTCCACCTTGCATACAGTAAGCTCAGGAATTATCTTAACACCGACATTGCTTGGAGAAGTGTGGACACTATCTGTATTAACAGTAAGCTCATTACATCCTCTTTTGATTTATTAAGGTCTACAAATATTGCACAAGGAGCATGGATATTTGGACTCTCATTTCCTAAACAGTTGATCAGGAGAGGATCATCTACACTTGAAAACGCTTCTGCAATCACTTCTGGTTTTAAATTCAAAGTAAGGCCCTTCCTTCGCCTTAGAAGATTAGACACAACCTTCACTGGAAGCAAATCAAAAATGTTTTCCTTACGCGTCAGCAAATCAAACATTGCCACAGAAAAGTCTGCTCCTTTCTTCGGACATAGTAAGGACAATATCATAACCATCTTCAATATTAAAAGTCGATTAGCAAAGAGCAATCGATGTTTGATTTTTGAATCCATGATACAGTAAATTTTCTATCGTCACTACAAGAAAATTGGCCTATAGTGACGAAAACAGTTTCGTCACTAACAGTGTAAAAAATGGTCACAAAACTGTTTAGTGACCAAACTCAAGTCGTCACCAGTCGTCACTAAACCTCCGTCACTAAATCATTTAGAGACGAATATATACCTCGTCACTAATTTGTGACCAGATTAGTCGTCACTTTTTAATCCGGTAGTGACGAAATTTTTCGTCACAGTTTTGATAGTGACGAAAAAATCGTCACTGATATTTACCACTAGTGACGAGAAAATCGTCACAGACTACAGATATTTAGAGACCAAAAAGTCGTCACTAATTATGAACATATAGCAAAAAAAAAAAAAAAATGAAACTAATGTTGGTTTTACTGCATAATTGGTTTCGTGAACAAACTAAAATCGTCAAATCTTTAGCAATAAAAAATACAAATCTAACCTATTAACTTCAGTCATAAATACTAATTTTTTCACAAAACACAAATAGCACGGTTGAAACTCGACACAAAACCAACCAATAACCTATCATCACTAACATGCCTTCAACACTTACGTTAAATCTTTTGCCTTGACCCAGTCATCATTTTTAAGCTCCAAGTCACAAGCATATGCATAATGCATCCAGGTTATTGTCATCCACTTCCAGAGCATCACGGATCTACAACAAAAGAGGATCACATTGTCGAAATCAGACACAAAATAAAGGCATATGGATAAAAAGTAAATGTAAACAGTGATACTGAAAAGAATCCTTAGTGGCTTAAATGGCTTATAGATGATGCAATTTCAACTTTGCCACCGCTAGTTTATTTAACAAAGAGTAAAAATAAGACGTACCCTGTCGCCATTTTTTTAGCAACAGGTGTTGCTTCTCCTGTGATCATACTTTCATTCACATATCCCTGTCCATCAACAACTATACCATCAACAGGAAATTTTGAGCCAGGAAAGATCTTCACAACATCGTTTCTTTGAATTAGTCGTGTGCTGATTTCTGTCTCTGAAATAACATGTCCTTCATCGCTCATTGTCAATAAGCAAGCTGTATCGCTACTCTCCTCATTTGCGAGTTTTGTATTGGGATTTACATCTTTAGTAGGTAAAGACTGCATAATTCAAAGATAAGTCATTAGATGAGTGATAACACATGCATATTAGGCTAAAAATGTAGTGGCAAATTTGACCCACTAACTAAAATATGGGTCAACTAGGGATTTCATCCCTAACTACGAGTCATATAGGTTAGGCTTAAACATTATCTGTTTATGATATTTAAAAAATGGAACTCTCGTCTGAGCTATCCTCTTCACTATCAGACTTTTGTTTACAGGTTAGAAAAACAAACAAACATTACAAACTATATATATTGTACAGCATATAGCTACCATCTAACATAACAAAGAGATGTTTGCACGTGACGAGAGAGACAGACCTTCTTATTTTCAGCAATTGCAGCAGGTTTTTTGGAGGGAGCCTCTTTAACCTGAAAATTTTAAACATAATCACCAAAAAATAAAAAAATAAAAAATTTATTCATCCAGTGAAGTATGATCCAAAACGTTGTTTCTTTATGATAAATAAAAATGCCTTTTTGACTCCTTCAACTGTTAATAAAGAGCTTTCGATTGATTTGGAGCAACTTGTGCATGACATTCCCTTGATTTTAAGGCGACATACTACTATGTCTTGCTCTATTTTATCTGAAGAAAGGAACTTAGGAACAACTTACATGCACCCCACGTCAAGCCCTCCATTTGAACACTTCTGACAGCTTCCTCAAGCTTTTGCATGTCAGTCTCGTCATCCCAAGGCTTCACATCCAACAGGATTGAAGACTTGCCAGCTAATATAATAAAAACAGTTAAGCAACATGGGTGTGAGTTCATGTAATTTTTTTTATTTAGGAGGTGTTTCAACTTGCATTCGAAACTTAATTATTCAACAAGTAAACCATTGTCAAGTACCTGTGATGGTAAATGTGGTCACTTTGCAGCTTGTTTTGATTAACTCACATAAGAACGATTAATGAAATGTATTCAACTTACACGGTGTATATCTGCAGCCTGTTCAATGAAGATTTAATACAAATATGTTAATAGTAGGTCAATGGTCAAAACTCAAAAGTCACCCAAAGTGTATATTTAATGCACAAAATCTCCATTATACCACCTTATTGAAATGTATATATCTTTAAAAAAGAAAAATGTAGTACCAAATAGCAAAGCACAATTGTCGTACCAATGAAATACTAGCAAGGAAACTGTACTTTACTTACTGTGAATGAACTTCACAGCTCGATCAATGTCAAAAAATGAGGGGGCAAAAAGGTAATCTCTTGTCGGAATGACAAGGTGGTCTATGTCATGAGCCTGGAAAGAAGATAAAGAAAAGAGCATTAGTTGTTAGCAGGAAAATCAATATGATTAGACAGAGTCACTAATAGAAACTTACGCTGTATACGGACATTGGTACCAAAGTTTCATAAGACTCATTGAGGGTAATGACACCACCAACACCAAGCTCCTTCAAACGAGGAACATCCTTTGGGAATGGAACAACGCCCAGCAGAAGAAACTGTAAATATGAAAAGAACAGGTTTAGTAACAACAAAATACATAAGACTATATACACTTGTTAATTTTGCAGCATTAAGCAAATCAGACACCTTGGTCCACAATCTGAACACATGTTCGGATGCGCATTGAACTCATTATGATTTATCTAATTCAGATTCAACAAGTCTCGATTATAACACACGTCTGAACGCTCTATTAAAAAACTACAGCAAAACGAAAAGAATAATAAACTTATCTTCCAATTCACAAAAAATGTCAACTATCAAATGTAACACCCCCATTTTTAAGTTTGTCGCAGCGGAAAAGTAATTTGGGTGTTACGGTGAGGATCGAAGTTTTAACCACATAAAACGGTTTAAAAGAAACGTTTTGAAAGTTATTTGTAATTTAAATAATAATTTTGATAAAAGATGAACCATTTGATTTAAAATCTTATGAAAAGATATAAAGACTTGTAAAAATGACAAATTTGATTTTTACACCATTTTAATTTATCAGAGTAATAAATGCCCACTCCGTGTCTTGTCCTGCTCCGTTAAATTACCTGAGATACACATGCTTAAAAGTGTCAACACAAAGGTTGGTGAGTTCATAGAGTTTTAGGAAAAACCCTTTATTTTATTTGATTTCAGGAATATTTTGTATTAATAAAATACAAACAGTAATGAAACAATTATCGAGTATATTCACAAATAAATCATATAAATATTCAATCACATTTAATAAAGAATCAATAATCTTAACATGAGCTGGAAACTCATGATACTAAATCAATCAAATATACAATTCACGTATGGTCAAACCTATACAGCTGTATCTAAATATATGTTGAATACATACATTCTTTCCTTTATAGATATTGCACCAAGCCTCATGACACGCAAGATGTTAACAAAGGGGGTGTTCTATCAAATCAATGACAGATTTTGCCCTCTATTCATAGGTGATTTGCCAATTCCTATTTGTCTCAAATATAGTGTATCACGACTAATACGACTAACCACATGCATAATGGCATTCCGTCAAGTATTAGTGGGATCGGAGGTCAATCCGAAACAGGTTTTGAATCTGTTCACTATATTCGCGCTCACATTACAGTGATTAATGGCTCATGATTGAGGGACTATATGGCGATAAGCTAACTTAGGCAATATCAAGGACTAATGGGCTCATTTAACATAACATCATGTAATCAAGTATTGTATCACAGTAATCAATTTGAAAACAGTATCATTTGAGTATCAGAAATTCAGTTTGAAAATATTATCGTTTGAGTATCAGGAATTCAGTTTGAAAATATTATCGTTTGAGTATCAGAAATTCAGTTTGAAAATATTATCGTTTGAGTATCAGAAATTCAGTTTAAGTATTTCGCCAGTAACATATATATATATATATCACATATCACAATAATCGAATTATCATCAGAGTATCAATATTTCAGTCAAGTAATTCATCAGTAAAATATATATATCACATACCACAATAACCAAATTGAAAGCATTATTATATGAGTATCAGTATTTCAATTAAGTATTGTATATATGACATTTTAAATCACAAATTATATTATTTTAATATCAATTAGGAAATTGATTTAAATTATGTATTTTATTTCATATACTTATCAAGTTATCAAAGTATATGTAAGCATGTATCTCCCCCAATGAGTTTAAAAATAATTATTGGAAATGGGGTTATGACTCACCTGGATTGATTTGGAAATAATGAAAAGTAAAGTAGGATGGGATTTATGGGAACGATTATGGAAACGTCTTTGATACGGAACCTGATAAATAAATTTATCAGAGAATATAACCA
Source organism: Artemisia argyi (assembly GCA_030686995.1). Classification (NCBI taxonomy): domain Eukaryota; kingdom Viridiplantae; phylum Streptophyta; class Magnoliopsida; order Asterales; family Asteraceae; genus Artemisia; species Artemisia argyi. The sequence continues at coordinate 6,011,102 of CM060676.1, read as the reverse complement.
AATACTATTTGGTAAATACGAACGAATAACGAATAATTATTATTCGTTATGTTGAATAGATGATGTGCAGTGAAATTATTATGCCATGCATGATATGATAAAATACTTTATTTAAAATATCCATCGTAATTTTACCTTTTTAATCGTAAGTAATAATATTAACTTTTTAGATATCGTTATATATATTATTAACGTAAAAATAAATAATATATATATAAAACGTAACAAAATGCATATGACGTGATGGTTGCCGAAAAATAGAAAATAAAATGAGAATGTCAAATAGATTATGTGTAGTCCTTGTCCTTTTCCAATTTTTATACTTTTTATACTAACGGCGTTAGCGTCACACCGTTAGTCCTTTATATATATATTTTACAATTATAGTCCACTACATGTCCAATATTACAATCTAAGCTTGTAACAATCCTTTATTATCAATTTTTATCCTAACTTTCTGTTTCTACATTTTTAGTCCTTTCTTTTCACAGTTTTCACTTTTAGCCCCTATAGGTGTCGTCGCGTTACATTTTTAGTCCAAATTTGCAAAAATGATTATAAAAATTTTATAAAAATTTTCGTAGCTTCTTTTATTAATTTCAAGCTTATTTCAACTGCTTATTTTATGAAAAGCTTATTTTTTTAGCTTATGGGCCTAAATTCGAACTAAATAAAAGCCCATTTTAAAAATTTAGAGGCGAGGGCATGAAAATTATTTTGGGCTTCCTTTGTGATTCTAAAAATATATTTTATGGGCCCAGTGGGCTGTTAAATCGTTAAGTCTTATTGGGCCTTAGTTAAGCCCACTCGACAAAACATAAGATTTTTATATAAATTTTGATTTTGAAAACTGGTTCATGTCGATTCACTTTGGCTCGATTTGCATGTCAAAACGTGATTATTTTTATAAGTCGTGTATATGAAACTAATAGTTTTCTAGGAGGTCTATTAGTACGTAGAAAAGTATGGTACGTTTGTTAAGTGAAATTTTGAGTTATACGTGTACTTTGTGGCATGTTTGAAATCGATATATATTTTGAAAAACTTGAATTATTTTCTAAGTGTTTTAAGTGAATTTATACGTGTGAAACATGGTTTGAAATGGATGCATGAAATGCTCGTAACGTTACAACTAATGTGAATTATAGGTGCTACGTGACTCCTAGGCCTTCCAAGATAGAGGCTAGTCACGTTTTGTGTACTAAAAATATATACGTACGTGTAATATATATATGAAATGATATACGATTGAACAAAAATAAATATGATGCATGGCATAGATTTAACGTGTGCAATGAATTTAGAAGGGATGTAAACGACTTACAAACACCTTAGAGGTGATAAAGAGGTCGAGTGAATTAGAATGGAACACAAGGATTTCACGTTTCACTATATAACCCAAACGTTATATATATATATATATATATATATATATATATATATATATATATATATATATATATATATATATATATATATATATATATATCAAACCCGATTTCCTTTTCTTGAGTCCCTAACTAATATATCATTCGACTTCTGAGTTATAGGGGTGATATTTAGAACGGATGGAGTATGTGAAAGAGTATGGAAATGAAAAGAAACTAGTGCATGCATGAACGTATATATGTATCAAATTGGAATGAATCGTATGGTTTGTATTCATCCAAAGAAACACAAGGACTATTCAATGTCAGCACACTTAGCTTCCTAGGACGATTTATATTACTAAAGAAGTGAATGTGAGAGCATGAAAAATGGGATATGTCTTGGTGAATCACTTATGTATGTCGACCACTATATATCTTGACATACGATTTACAAAATCGTATGTTACTTGTACATACTTGATCATATTCGACATTTGAACATAAAATCATCTCAGGAATATTATTAGGATCATTTAGAAACAAACGGGGATTAAAACGGTTAAGAATTGAATAAGCTGTGAATTGGTTGGATCGATTTATGGCTAAACACTTTGCCTCCTAAAAACGTATCAAAACTCAACGTATGAACGTGAGATTCGACACACTAATAGTTGGCTAGGAGGTTAATGAGGATGTGTGAAAATATACGTAGGTCGTGTGTACGAAATAAAAATAAACGAGTTGATTTGGAGCTTGTCTAGTCGATCTTATAAGAATTAAAATAAAAAAATGGGCTTGTGGCTTTTGGGCCGATGAATAGTGAATCGAGTGTTTGGGCCGAGTATTAAGGGTCCGGTTTATTAATTTAGTTATTAGGAAATATTAATTAGTATTAGTGTATTATTAATATTTTGTTAATTGTGTCGTGAACTTGTTTTGTCGTTTGACGAATTTGACAATATCGTAATCGTGACCATTTTAATATACAAAGAAAACTTTAAATTTTCCCGTAAAAATGGTAATTACAATAATGACAGAGATTATTTATTTAATTAACCGAAGTTAATTATACGAATTTTTGCGAGGGTTTACATCAAATAGTCAACCACGTGTTGCCTTAATCAAGACCTTATTTAACTCGATCAGAAGTTAATGAACCAATCATATGGTCAACTACTCTATCGACTAAAAAAGATCTTACTCAAATAAACACTTAGCCATATAAAAAACACCCAACCTGGTTACTCCAAATTACTTATTTCACTCCATATATTATAATTTAGAATTGCTAATTTAGGCAGTGTTTGGGATTGCTTGATGTTTCTGCTAATATTTGAGCAAAAGCAGTTTTGTGTTATCCAAACTGCTCTTATTTTTAAGTAAAATAAATAGTTTCGAATAAGCAGACAGGAAGCCGCTTATTCAAGAATATTATTACATTTTCCCACAAAATAAGGAAACGCAAACACTAGTTCACCAAGTACTTATGTACAAGAATAAGCACAAATAATAAGCAATATCAAACACCCCTTACTCTAACATAAGCATAATCATACCATCCAAACACTAATAACGTTTTATCTACTATACAAAGCCACAATATGCATATAATCACAATTAGGCTAAGTTCGGCGACGAGATTTTTGGAACGTTTAGAAGCATATAACGTTCCTATAGCACAATTAGGAAATAGTGGTGCTTCCTTTGTGTTGAGTTTTAGTATAAATAGGGTAGATAGCACAATTAGGAAATAATTATGTTTATAGTAACATTATGTAAAAACTGTGGAAAACTAGAAGGGGGTTGAATAGTTTACCGCTTTTTAAATTCTTTTTAACTTGAATATCTTTAAAAACTTTTACGTTTGCTTAAAGATATAAACACAACGTTATATGTTTGATTCTTTGAAAAGCTTTTCATGTGAATAACAATTCTAACTTTACTAGTTTCATACTTTGAAAAGCTTTGCTTGTGATGATCCTAACTTTGCTTGTTTAGTTCTTTGAAAAGCTTTACTTTTGTTTGAAGATATAAACACATCTTTACTTGTTTAGTTCTTTGAAAAGCTTTATATGTAACTAGCAATTCTAACTAAAGAACAACATGTAATAAGCAAAGATAAAGAAAGAAACGATCAAACCACAACACGATTGTTTATCGTGGTTCGGCTACAAGGACTCTTTTTTCTTGCCCTACATCCACGCCCCGAGTTTCCAACTCGAGAGTTATAAGCACTAATCAACAAGCTCCTTTCACCGGCGGGGAAAACCTTTACAACGTCGCTTACACTTTTACCGACACTAAGCTAGATGTCGAGTTCTTTTACACGGGTACAACCACTCCCATCGTCGCTTACACTTTTACCGACACTAAGCTAGATGTCGAGTTCTTCACTGTCACACCCTCGCCGAAGGCGGAAACACGAGGTGCAACGAATCAATATACATTGCCAAAGAGAAATAGAACAATACCATAATTTACATTAAAGGAAAAGTATATCATTACAACATTGTTATAGCCGACCTTGGCAAATTAAAACATAAAGTTTGGTTTCCAAAAGATAGCATTTTAGTACATAATGATCCGTAGTGACATGTGAAAACTTCATTATGCAAAGACCTTGAAGAAAAGCTTACTGACGATCACCTGAAATGCATGAGAGAAAACGGGTCAACTATGAAAATAGTTGGTGAGCACACACGATTTATATAATATGAGAAACCATTAGAGAAAGTTCACAAGCCAAAGGCGTTGTCAAATATTATGTCTTGTAGTCAAGCACCCACGGTCATAATAAGTCACAATATAAGCACCACATATATAATAATGTATGCCATGCAAAGCCCCTAATTAAATAATATGCGTCCCGTAACATAGTGTACGAGAGGTTGGCGACCTCTAATAGCGCTATCCATACTACTAATAGGTGTCGAACAATGCGAATGTACGAACAGTACATCATACAACTATTATATACAATTAAGAGCGCTCCAAACATGGGAAACTTAGCACGCTCCACCAATAAGGCGAGACTTTAGGGTTAAGAATGCTCCACCAATAAGGTGAGACTTTGCACGTTCCACCAAAAATGGCGAGACTTTAGGTCATAGCACGTACAGTACATTAAGTTCAAAAGTTCAAGTTGAGTTCAAGAGTTCTAAACAAGTTATAAGGTCAAGACAAGTCAAAAGAGTTCATAATAATCAAAGGGTTCAAAACAATGTTCAACGTGTTCAAGTAATAATTCATGCATCCACCCCAAAGCGATTAAAATAGTTAGAAAAAGGGGTTCGTGAATACTCACCTGCTACAAGCGATATGATGAAAAAATGTATGAACTGAAATAAGGCGCGTACACTAGCCGCAACCTAATATGAATGATATGATCTAAGGTAAGCAATGATACAATGCTATACATGCAAGTACGTATGTTATCGATACCACTCGTTAGTTTTGAAAATAACGCTAATCGTCGAAAAATACGTTTTTGACGTCTCGTTAGGTTAATAAACACTTTCCATGTAAATACGTTGAAACGGTTCTCCACGATCCTCGTTTGGTATTCTATCGGCAAATATAAGGTTTTCGACGTAAAAATAACATTTTCATTACTTTGAAAATATGACCAAATGGTCTCGTAAAACTAGTCGCAAAATGGTGAATATTAAGAGTTAGGAAAGAATCTCAGTAGTTTTGGAAAGATTTCCACCTTATATAAAAAGTCATAGAACTGAAGTTTGTCCATATGAGTCTCGATCATAAATATAAATAGCCGCAAAGTGAGGTGTTTAGGCTGTTTCGGCAGATTCTAGGCAGTTTTCGGGAAAGTTTGGAAGGCCATAATTTATTCGTTATAAATCCTTTTGAAGAACGGTTGGATGTTTTACAAACTAGGCTGGGTGAACTAACTTATTGTCAAAGATGTAAATTTTCCAGAAATGGGTTTATCAATAAGATAAACGGCTCTCAACATGACGTATTACAAAAACTGTTTTTCTATACTTAATAATATTTCGCTAAAAAGCTGATGGAAATAAATAGAGTTTCGTCGATTTTGAAACGTGTATATCTTGGTCGTTATAAGCTTGTTTTCTACGTTATTTATATCCCCGGAATCGTGGGACAACATACTAATATATTTTTGATAATTCGGGATGGCTAGATCAAGTTTTACACCTCAGATTGGCCCTTGAAAATCGTGGGACAGCAAGTACAATTTTCAGAAAATAGTTTTCGTCGTTAAACTTGCAAAAATCATATCTCCTTCGTTATAAACTCGTTTTAATCCGTTCTTTCGCCAAAAGCTTCGTTTTTTGAAAGTATTTTCTAAATCCTTAGCCCAAAGTTACCCGGAAACCCCTGAGTTTCTGTATTTTACAAAATGGGACAACAACTATTTATATTGTGAGAAAAATAGATTTTCTAGTTTAATACTTGTCCAAATCCACTCCAATCAACTTCAAAACAACTCTTAACCTACCATACACCTTCTTAGGGTGTCATGGGGTCCTAAATATCACCAACCTTGGTGGGTTTCATGGGGATAATCATAGGCTCTATATATACTCATATAATTAGAAAATACTTGAAAAGTGGTATGAATAACATAAATACTTGTATGCTTTGATAATAAAACTTGAAAATACATCATGTAACTAGTGAAATGAAAGTATGGGATGATGAAAAATAACACTTGAAGCTTACTTGAAGTTTTGATGATTTTTGAGCAAGAAAACTTAATAATCTTGAGGTTTTTATTTCAAAACCTTAAACTAGATTACTAATACTTGTTTAGACACTTGATTCTTGAAAAACTTTGGTTTCTTCTTCTTGTGTTTTTGGCCGTGCACCATGGAGAGAGCAAGAGAGAATTATTTTGGTGAAAATAATGAAATGTAATCTAGTTATAACTTTATATAGTCCAAGGGTATTTTTGTAATTTCATTGAAAGGGTATTATGGTAATTTCAAGTGTTTAACAAAATATCTAGATATTTGTTAGATATTTAGGATGAGTATGAAGGAAGTTTGATAATATCTCGTTTACGGAGTCAGTTTTGGTTCCGATAATCGCTAACCGTAAAGTGTTAAACCACGAAACGTAAATCCGGGTATCGTAAAAATATGAAACTTGAAAGAATGACTAAACTTGTCAAAATACTCTATAATAAAATATAAAATGAATGGTAAGTTCCATCGGGTTGCTTAAACGTTGTTAAAACTGGAAACGCGGGTTTAAAACGCGTAAAATGCCGAACTGGAAAACGTAAAATTCCAAAACTTTTAAAATTGTCGTAAAATGAGAGAAAATCATATTTCTATCGTTTATAGTGTTTTATGGACATATCGGGATGCTGGAATGACGTTTAAACCTAAAAGTAAATCTCGGACACGGCTTCGTGATTTTTGTAGAAATGATCCGACGAGCGTCAAACTCTCGGATTATCATTAAAATAGTTTAACTTACGAGAATATGAAATAAAAATTTTCAGAAATGAATAGTGAAATGATGAATAGTAATCAGTGAATAGTAAATTGTCGAAGTTTAGAAATAACTGAAGACGTGGAAAATTACGGGTTGTTACATTTACCAAGGGTACAACCACTCCCGTTAGTTCTTTTACAAGGGTACAACAACTCCCGACACACTACGTATTTTGAGGTCTAAAATACTAACCACTTACTTCTACATACATGACACATATGAAGTATAAACTACTAAAGCTTATACATGATCAAGCTACCAAGACTTGCAACTTTAGAGTTGAAGCTTGTAACTTCTTGAATGATCTTGTGAAGTCCCTTGCTACATAAGAGAATCACACAAATCAAAGTGTTACTGAGTTAGTTGAGAGAGTATGTGAAAATATGTCCTAAAAGGGTGACTCAAAACTAACAAATGGTTTGGTATTTATAGCAAACCATTCTGCAGGTCTGGCGGATCAGGCGGACCCCTCAGAAGGGTTCCGCCCGTGTATCCCCAGGGTACCGCCAGGGCTGCAGTTGGTTTTGCAATAAATCTTCCAAACCAAACAAGGTCACATCACATTACTCCTAGTCAAACACAAGACTTGTAAGCAAGCATAAGGTTAGTCAAACACTCTTTCTTACCATAAATGTATATGGACAAAGCTTGCCCTAAATGTGATGTGACATTACTATTTTAAGAAATAAATGTGATGTGACAAGACACTTTCTAATTTAAGAAATAAAAACAATGTTTTGTTTAAAAGGAAATGTAAACCTTAGTTAAACAAGACTTAAACACTTAAAGAAATGATTTACTTATAGCTAAACTTCATACTTTGTCATTAACAAAACTTAGCAAAGATCGTAAAATATAAATAACGTTTTTAGGCGATATTTGTATTAACAATCTTCCCCTTTTTGTTGATGACAAAACATAAACTTTATTTATAAGTAAGTCACTAGTTTTAGTGTTAAGTTTTATAAAGTTAGTATAAAAACTTGTTTTTGCAAAGATGAGGTGATAAGCACAATAAGCACAAGTTTATATAAATTCTCCCCCTTTTTGTCGAAACAAAAAGTAGAGTAGCGAAGCGGAAGTATACACTTGCTCCCCCTTGGATAATACTCCCCCTAAATGGAGTGCCAAGAGAGGAGACATGGATTTTGAACCTACAAAAAAAAGGTTAGTTGCCGCACAAGACAAGTCATGAAAGCATTTCATGTCTAGAACACAACTAAGAGTTGTGAAGTGGAATAATGCAACACTCATGCTCCCCCTTGAATATTACTCCCCTAAATGGAGTATCAAGAAAGGAAAACATAGATAATGATCCTACAAAAAGAAGGGTTAGTTTCTAAAACACAAGATATATGTATGCTACCATAGCAAGGTATAGTTCACTTATTATACCTAAATGGTCAATAAACAATGCACACCTTGTAGTAGAATGAAATTCATTCCATGTAAAATTTTGACTCTCAAAGAGTCAAAGACAAGAAATTTGGATGACACTATCCTACTTCTAAAAATAAAGAAAAACTAAAAATAAAATAAGAACATAAAAAGCTACAAGGAAATCATCATTTTCCTTAATGAGAAACATTTTCCAAAAACAAGGCTAAGGTTGTTTAAGGATGAAAATGTGTGTTGGAGGGTGTAGCGGGTTTTGTTTTGAATGTTGTGGAGGTGACACGGTTTTGGTTTGTTGGTTTAAATGGTGAAACATTTTCCAAAAGAAACGGTTTAGTTTCATTTTGGAGACTCTAAACTTGAGGTGGTGTTGGTGCTCTAAACTTGGTTTGTTGATTTTAATGAGCAACATTTTCCAAAAGAAACGGTTTTGTTTCATTTTGGAGACTCTAAACTTGAGACATTCCACAATGTGGTTTAGGATAAACCTCATTTCATTGTTTATAGGATCATGGATGTCTTTGTAGATAAGGTGAGACAACAATGGTTTTAGGTGGTGATATTCTTGTTGTGGTGTTTGGTTGTGGTCAAAAGACTCATTTTAGTCAAGCAATGACCTTGGTTTTTCATTTGTGAAAGGTGGTGATTTTGTTGGTCTTGATGGAAGATCATTGAGATGCTTCTATTTTCTTATACGAAGAAAATAGAGATTCAAAGTGTTGGGAAGGTTCATGTGGTGGTGGTAGTTGAACAAAGTGACGAAGCTTGGTTCTCCGAAAGCATAACGGTAAGCCAAACTCTCAAGCAATGACGGTGGATGAAGTGCATCATCCAATGACTCATTTGGTTGAAATATTGGTTGTTGTTGGGTTTCCGTTTCGGCAATGGCGTCAAAGAGTGACAATGATGGAGGGCTTAATGGTTTAGGTGATAGGTTTTCAAAAGTTTCCAATGGTGGATATGGTGATGTTGGTGGTGTATGGAAAAGTTCCATTGGTGTAAGTGTTGAAGTAGCAAGATTAAGCAAATCTTGAATAGTGATTACATTGGTATTGCAATGTGTTGAGGATGGTGTTGAGGTAGTGAGGTTAAGGAAATCTTGGATAGGTGAAGAAATGTTAAGCGAAGCATCACTTGAAGATGATGAGCTTGACTTGACGGTTTTGTTGAAGCAACAAGGTTTGACAATAATCCTAGTGGTTTTTTAGAAGGATTTTGATGACTCGGATGATGTGTTGGATTTAGTCATTTCAAAGGTGTGGTTTTGATGTTTTGAGAGAAGAAATTTTGATGGTTATGGTGTGATTAGAATTGTTGCAAAACTTTCAAATTTATAAGGTTGAAAAGGTGTTGAAATGGGTGTTTGGATTTGATGTTCTACCATTCAAAGAATGAGGTATCAAATGATTTTCATGAACTTGTCACATCATTTGATGTCAATCCAATGGAATAGGGTGGAGTGAAAGACCAACATATGCACTCAATGCTTTGTGATCATGGGATGTGATTTGGTTGAAAATGTTCCAATGGTTTGAAGGATCCTTTAAAAGGGTTCCTTGGGTTAGTTATGTTTGAATTTGAACTTTTGGCGGGAAGTGACTTCCTAATTGTTTTAGTGAGTGAGAGTTGTCCTAATATGGTTATTGGAGGTAAGGGAAGATGTTTCTCACTAAAGAAAATGGTTTGACACTTTACAAGTTTTGAACTTAAGAAAAATGACAAAAATTTTCTGCAGGTGACTGGCAGAACCCTCGCGATACACAGGCGGAACCCTGTTTTGGGTTCCGTCTGGTCCGTTGGGCCATTTCTGGGTTGCCCAGAAATTTTACTGGCGGAACCCAATCTAGGGTGCCGCCAGATCCGCCAGTCCTGAAAAACTTGGCAGTCCGCATTTTTGACCCGCGAGACGTTTTTCAAATTTTTCGAAAACTCCTAAAATCTAAAAGATAATGCATATCTGGTTAGGTAATGCAAAAATTGTACATGTAAACACACATACCATAGGACTTTGACCGGGGGGTTGAGAATTTCACTATACTTAGTGAAAATTTCATAAACATGAAAATTTGACAACTTGCCAAATGTTGTCTTCATCATTGTTAGTTTCTACAAGTTCCAAATAGTACCAAATATCTTACCAACACACAAATACATAACACGTAATGTTTAAATGACCAAATCGTTCAAATAGCACCTAGTGCCAAACACTCCTACACACCCGCTCTCATAGACGGTCAATCTTCTTCTTGAGCATTTCAAGAAATCTCTCGATGTTTTTGAACATCCCCTTTGTTTGCTTGAACTCCGCCGACTCATTTGGAATATCCGAAAGTTGGAAAATGTATTCTAGAGATGGGAGCCTAGAGTTGGAAAATGTTTACCTTGGGCTTTGTAGATTCTCCTATCACTTAGTGGGACAAAAGCGTGTGGAATAAGAGAGTAGTCTAGGTGAAGACCTCTAGGAGTTGATGGAATGGGAGAGATGAACCTAAAGAGACGGGTCAAGAGCATTCCATATGGCATATACGTTGTGCCTTGCACGGGAATGTCGGTCATTCTCTTGGTCATGTAGTAGGCAAGGTTGAAGGGTTGCCTAACGGATAAGGAGTGGAGCATGTAGCAAAGGCAAACATTGATGTGAACCCGGTTTCCTATGGTGCTAATTTCATTAGCTCTAAGGAGTTCTTCCCATTCCTTGAATTGGGCTTGAGTTCATTGAATTCCATTTCATATGGGTCCTTGATGACCTCATTTCCGGTTCTGGTTCTCCTAGTGTTGGTGGTCCTAATGAAGAGGTGGTCACGAAGTTCATCTTTGGACACAAAGAGGGGTATCATAGGGATAGATGCGGTCAAAGAGTGTGTCAAGAGTTGAGAGGGAGTGCAAGTCGAAGTAGATGCAAGTACCATGGTTTGGGACACCTAGGATTTGAGCAAACTCCTCGAGAGTGAAGGAGTATTGATGACTACTAGCCCTAAAATTAATAGACATGCGACCATACTCATCCTTGGAGAGGGTGACGGATGCATAGAATTCTAAAATGAACCTAGAACAAATAGGCTCGTCGATTTCTAAGAGACACTCAAGGTTGATTATGGCAAATTCCGTTTAGAGGTTTGTACCTTCTAAGAAGGATGGATCAATGGTTCTACCCTTACGGACATATCGTTTTTCTAAGGCTTTGAAGACAATGATTTGAGTTTGAGTAAGACCTTTGGTTTTGTGGTGTCCTTGTGGTCGTAGTGAGTTAGAGGAGGCATGATGATTCCTAGAAAATCAAAATTTCACATTTTAGTCTAAGTAAACGACTATTGTAATGTGTATGTTCTAGTGTGTGCCTATATGAAAACAATGTGGAGGTACGGTTAACTTGACTCATTTTTATGCTTAAAAACGTTTTATAATGCAAGTGATGTTTCAATGACGTTTTTCATTTGTTTTAACAATGTGGTGAACGGTGGTAAAGTATGGTTGGCGACCGAGAGTGGATATGTGAAATGAGGTGGTGATTGCTTGACAACACTTAAAGCTTGGATATCTTCTTTGTGTTCTTCACTTGTTAGAAAGTGGAAGAGACGCATTTCATAATGAAATTCACTTGACTTTTGACGACATAGACAAATATGTTAATGAGAGTATGGATATGACAATTGCCCTTTGTTTTGAAGAGCGACACAAGGGTGAACATAGGTTTATGTATCATGAAAGGTGGTTTAATCTAGGTTAGGTTATAGTGGGGATGACACACTTGTTTGGTTACATTGTGGAATCTTCTTGTGAAGATGACTAGGTGGAGTTATTGGTGAAGATGATATTGACTCTTGGTTTCTTTGAGGGCATGGAAATGGTTGATGACTCGATATTGATAGGACAAAGGATAACTCGGTTTCTCATTTCACATTGGTTGTTTGAGGTTTGAGTGATGAACGGTTATGAGGAAGATGCTTAAAGTTTTGCTCATTTTGTGAATCTTATGGGCTGAGATATATCACAAGGTGAATGTGATGAGATTTTTGTTTGAAAATGCAATTATGATTAGACCACTTCCAAAGTTGATTGGATTTGAAGAGGTTAGATTGGAAGCCCTAAATTTCGTATGGTTATGTGTTTTTTAGAGGGTGATGGCTGTTTGAAAAGTGAATGATTAAGTTAAGAGGGTGTTTGGTTTTGAAATTAAAAATAAAACATTCTGTAGCTTTGGCGGACCAGGCGGAACCAAAAGGAGGGTTCCGCCCGTATGGTCTGAGGGTACCGTGGGAGCTGCAGGAAAAATTCAAAAGGGATTGTCTTGATTTTTGTGGTTTTATCCTAATGCTCAAAACTAAGGATTTAGGTCTTATGAGCTTTTGACTAAGCCTAGGAATGATGAATGCTTCACATTCAAGAGGTTTTGTGAAAATGTTGATAGAATGGTTAACGTAGAAGACTTTCTTAGTTAAGACGTTCCTCAATGAACAATCTTACCAAGGCGATGATGATGTATCACAATATGTCTATTAAGACCATAATGGATTGAATTGTTGCCGAAGTCGATGATTCCTTTGTTGAAGGGATAACAATGTTGATAAGAGAATTCCGTTGTTGACACGAATTTGCTTGGTCAAGCGGAGCTTGTTGATGTGCTTCTCCATCCGAAACTAATTTGAGAACCTTACGTGTTTTGGAGAATCATTGGGTAAGTAAGTATAAAAGTGCAAGTACCACTTGTGCTTTTCTTATCAACTTATTACCGGCATAATTCCATTTGGAATACACTATGGTTACTATTCCCGTTCTTTTGGGATACCATAATCCTAGTTGTGTAACACCTTATGATGTATCCAAACAAGCTCAATTAAAGAGTTGTACAAGGATCTTCTTTAACACGAGCACATAGACAAAAGCTAAACATAATGTTGGATCTAATTGTTATGAGAACAAATAGTCTTCTGAACATTTCTCTACGTTTAGTTTTACCTACGGATTTACTAATCTCATTCTTGATAAGTCATCAATAACTTAACCATTGAGAACAAGAGAGTAACTAGGAATGTCTTTTAGTTAAAATCCCTTGCTTTTGGAGCTTGCTTTTATTATCAAAAAGTCTTTCAAATATTGACACTTATAATCTCATGATTACTTCGAAACATCTATTTTGTTTCACTAGTTGTTTTACTCTAAATTTCAAAAACTGTTTTTGTTGGATTTGTTTAGACACACCTATGACCTATAAATCAAGTTTTATAACTTATGTCAATTTTGCATGATTCAGTGTTTGACTCAAGGTGAGAAGATGTTATTTTGTACTTTTATTCTTAATGTTTTTCACAACATACTTGTCTTGCCATCATTGGACTTTCGACTAAGTCATCATCTACCAAAGATGATATCTTAGAAGGAGGAGATTACTCGTTAAATGTTATATTCAACGACTCCTCGACTCTTTGGGTTTTCTTGCTTAAGAAACTATGAACTTTATTTGTTTTGAAAAAGTCCAAGAGGTACAACATCATGAGACTATGTGTCACATTTGATGTGTAAATCCTAGATGTTGAAAACTCATTTTATTTCACACATCCAAATGTATGCATGTGTGATTTATTTCACCTTGTGTGTTTTATGTGAGATTATCATAAAGGAGTGATTGAAGAAAAAACACAGTTTAAGACTCAAAGTATAGTATTTGAAAATGTTGTTTATCAAAGGTTTGTTTTGCAAGCATTACAAAAGTGTTAGACATTTTAACACTTAGGAAATTCTAAGTTAGCTCACTTGTAAGCAAGAGTTGAGTGAGACTCACTCAAAAGTTTCTCGTGTTTATCTCTTGATGGTTAAAGAACCAAAACACCTTATATCTCCTACTAGTACTAATGACGAAATTCCTTGTTGCATAGAATCTAATCTTAGTTATTACTAATAGCAGGTAAACACTTTAGAGTATTACTAATAACACATATTTCAACACATAATGCTAGAAATAAGAGACAATCAAAGTCGAGTTGAAGTAATGCGTACCTTTTAAATTGCATAGAGATGCTATCAAGAGGATAAACACTACGCGTAAAATCTTGGTTTGACGACACGCTTTGAAACTCAATAACTCATGTATCCAAGAAGGTTAGATAATCATATAAAAGCATAGAGAATGATAATCCTAATCCTTTTATCATGAGTTTCTATTAGAGATTGAATTTTCTCTAAATCTCTCTTCTAGGTTTGACAAATTTTACTTGCTTTGTTTTATTAGTTGATGGTGCTTTTGAGTTAAATCCTAATCCGGTTTTGTCTTTAAACAACCTTTGACTCCTCAACAATCTTTCAAGAGATTTTGAGCTTTCATCAAATTTAACTAATAATTCTCCTTTCTCATTTTGCTTTTTTTTAATCTTATGTTTGTAATCTAGACACAATTTATATTCTAGATCAATTTTAACGTAACTCTCAATTCTAGACATTTTATCTTCTAACAAGATTTCCTTTACAAAGATATTCTAAAAAGATTTTGAAGACTCATTCTAAAAGATAGTTTCTAGGTCCATGTTGCATAAACGTTTAGACTCATTTTCTAGTTTAGAAAACTCTAGGATGAATTTGTCAAAGCAAAAGTGTTTGGTTTCAAAATGTACCTTGCTTGATGTTTTATCTAGTTGAGAATCACAAACCGGATGGTTGGCTTCATCTTCATCCGTGTTATTCCATGAATCGTGAGCAAGTCCACAAAGAGCTCGACATGAGTAATCATCTTCACTTACACCTTCATTTAAAACATTTAAACTAGTAGCACATGTATTCATCTCAACTAAAAGTCAATCAATTAATATATCTAAGACTTCTAATACATATGTGAGATCAAATTGATCATCTTTGACTTGACATATCTCTTGATGAATGTTTAACATATTTTTCCAAATATCATTAGCCGTTTGACAAAAATACATTCTTACATATTCGGTACTAAAGCTTTATAAATCGTTATTTTAGCTTTAGTATTTTTATCAAGTTTAAGATAGTTATCTTAGTTTTCAAAAACTTGTTTTCTTTGGTTTGAAATCACCAAAAGAAATAATATGCCAAAGATCTTGATCAATTGATTTCACATAGTTTTCAAAATTACTTTTCCATTCAAGTAAGTTTTCTTATACAAATAGCGGTGGGTTTTGAATAGGTTGCCCTTCTTTGAGATTTCAAAATCCATGGATCGATCCAAGTTTTAAAATACATTCTATTTTAAAGATCTTGAGTAACGTAGCTCCTGATGCCAATTGTGGAAAACTAGAAGGGGGGTTGAATAGTTTACCGCTTTTTAAATTCTTTTTAACTTGAATATCTTTAAAAACTTTTACGTTTGCTTAAAGATATAAACACAACGTTATATGTTTGATTCTTTGAAAAGCTTTTCATGTGAATAACAATTCTAACTTTACTAGTTTCATACTTTGAAAAGCTTTGTTTGTGATGATCCTAACTTTGCTTGTTTAGTTCTTTGAAAAGCTTTACTTTTGTTTGAAGATATAAACACATCTTTACTTGTTTAGTTTTTTGAAAAGCTTTATATGTAACTAGCAATTCTAACTAAAGAACAACATGTAATAAGCAAAGATAAAGAAAGAAACGATCAAACCACAACACGATTGTTTATCGTGGTTCGGCTACAAGGACTCTTTTTCCTTGCCCTACATCCATGCCCCGAGTTTCCAACTCGAGAGTTATAAGCACTAATCAACAAGCTCCTTTCACCGGCGGAGAAAACCTTTACAACGTCGCTTACACTTTTACCGACACTAAGCTAGATGTCGAGTTCTTTTACACGGGTACAACCACTCCCATCGTCGCTTACACTTTTACCGACACTAAGCTAGATGTCGAGTTCTTTACCAAGGGTACAACCACTCCCGTTAGTTCTTTTACAAGGGTACAACAACTCCCGACACACTACGTATTTTGAGGTCTAAAATACTAACCACTCACTTCTGCATACATGACACATATGAAGTATAAACTACCAAAGCTTATACATGACCAAGCTACCAAGACTTGCAACTTTAGAGTTGAAGCTTGTAACTTCTTGAATGATCTTGTGAAGTCCCTTGCTACATAAGAGAATCACACAAATCAAAGTGTTACTGAGTTAGTTGAGATAGTATGTGAAAATATGTCCTAAAAGGGTGACTCAAAACTAACAAATGGTTTGGTATTTATAGCAAACCATTCTGCAGGTCTGGCGGATCAGGCGGACCTCTCAGAAGGGTTTCGCCCGTGTATCCCCAGGGTACCGCCAGGGCTGCAGTTGGTTTTGCAATAAATCTTCCAAACCAAACAAGGTCACATCACATTACTCCTAGTCAAACACAAGACTTGTAAGCAAGCATAAGGTTAGTCAAACACTCTTTCTTACCATAAATGTATATGGAGAAAGCTTGCCCTAAATGTGATGTGACATTACTATTTTAAGAAATAAATGTGATGTGACAAGACACTTTCTAATTTAAGAAATAAAAACAATGTTTTGTTTAAAAGGAAATGTAAACCTTAGTTAAACAAGACTTAAACACTTAAAGTGATGATTTACTTATAGCTAAACTTCATACTTTGTCATTAACAAAACTTAACAAAGATCGTAAAATATAAATAACGTTTTTAGGCGATATTTGTATTAACAAAAACTTTATTATGTTCTTCCGTAAAGATAAAGTTATTTTATGAACCCAGACAACAAAATTAGTAAACTAGATTGGCGTCACTCACCAAGTCATGTGACGACTGTTTCAATTCAAGCAAGATGGCGGCAGAATCTCCTCTGATGGGGCAATTAAATACCTGAAGTTAATGTGATGAGCACAAAGATGTAAAGAAAGCATATTTATAATATACAATGTGTCATTATAGACATATGAAAGTTAAGAGATTAAAAATGAAAGAGGACTTCTATAATTATCATACCGCAAAACCATCAAATGTGAGCCCACTTTCCACTACTTCTCTTTCTTGCTTCACTTACCTATAACCAGTGAACAAGAACAGAGACAGTGGCCAGGAGGAAGGAATGTTACCATCATTTCAGGCAGAGGCTTATATGCTAAAGCCAGAACACGAGATCCTTGCCGTGTGTATTTCTTGTAGGTGCTTACATAAAATGCTAGTATATCATTGAGTCTTTCCTGAATGGTCTCTGGTGCACCCTGAAATTACAGTGTGCCATTTTTTAGTCTACAGAAGTACACAAAGTCCAATGGTCCACAGAACAGACAGTACAAATACGTGGTGTTTGCAGGTCAACTGACCCATCTCTTTGTGACCCGTACTAGATGAGCCATTACAATCTGTTGCCCAGCAGAAGAAACGCGTTGAGAATTTGTTGGACTATTTCGACAATAAGGCCTACAGTATTCTCATAAAGCGGTTTAGGTGGTAACAAGTTAGAGCATGATATGTGTAATTGATCCAACAAAAGAAGATCTTGTTGCGAAGAATTCTTATAATGAGATGGTCCACTAGATATGCGAAACAGTTTGGTGACATGTTGTCAGCATGCATCCACTTGTCGACAACATGTCACCTCACTGTTTCGCATATCAATTACAATTACACATATTCAGTGTCTACTCTACTGCTACTCTAACTTTGTTACCACCTAAGCCACTTTTTGAGCGAATTGTAGGCCTTATTGTTGAAATAGTCCAACAATTTCTCGATGATAGAAAATTTACGGGATAAACAGTTAAATAGCCCGGTTGTCCTGGGTCTAGGCATTTTTAGCCCGATTTTGAAATATTCTTGTTTTAGCCCGAGCTGCCCTGGGCAACTAGCGTATAGCCACCCGCATGATGACAAGTGTCATTTTTTGGGGCAGCTTTTGTGTTTTTTGGGCAACTTTTGTAATTTTTGGCCAACTGGAGGACACGTGTCATCATGCGGTTGGCTATACGCTTGTTGCCCAGGGCAACCCGGGCTAAAACAAGAATATTTCAAAATGGGGCTAAAAATGCCTAGACCGCATGGCAGCGGACCATTTTGGTAATTATCCCTGTTTACTGTATCATGGATTCAAAAAATAAACATCGATTCCTCTTCACAATAGAAAATTTACTGTATCATGGTTTCACTTTCACTCTCTCAAGTACTGTGTATTGATTGTTTATTACTACTCATAATAGTTTATTGTTGTAACTCTTTTAATGTAGAATGAAAGCCAGTTGCAAATGGTCGAGCAATAAAACAAGGTAAGTGAACTTCTGGAAGCCTCTATCGATATGTCTCATGGTTAACATGTGAGAGATAAATCGCGTAACCAGGATTTGAACTCATGACCTCCAATTCTCAACCATCGGATGATTTTATTAATTACTATCTTTCGTAAGTTTGTGAAGATTAGGCCAACTTGGTTCTTCCTTGTGTTTTTAACTCGTAGCCGTTTTTCCAAAATAAGTTCAACTAGCTATATTTAGCATTGTTACATGTGTTTCGACTAGAAATTTATTAAGCTTATGAGTCGGTGTCATATTGATTTAAGTTAATTTCATCATAAGAGGTTGCATATACCCTTCCTCTTTTACAAGTGATACCTTCCCAATTTTTTCGGTTTTTTATTTTTATAATTTTGTTTATATTAAAAAATTATAAAAGTAAAAGTACGGAACAAAAAATATAAAGTTTAATAAGCCAAAAGTATTAAATTGACAGAAAATACAAAATAAAAACTGATAAAAAAACTGTGTTATACTGTAAACAGAGTAGGCCAGAGGGTGAAATATGTAAAAAAGTAAAAAAGAAAGTGGGCAAGGAAGGGTACCAATAACATAATCAATTAGCTAATAATGCACATTATCAACATAGGTTACAATAATTTATGTCATCATTACCACATGGTTTTATTATCGGGCTTTTTTTTTTTTTTTTTTTTTTTTTTTGGAATAAGTGGGTGTGCCTTTTTTTGTTAATAAGTCTTAATGGGAAAGAGCACCATTTGCTTTCTCTACCCATATAGACCATTTAACAGAAAAAAGAAACATATTATATGTGTGGCTCCACCACTATCTCCCCATTAAGACACACTAACAATAAAAAGAAACACCCCTTAGATCGGTTAAGTTATTATTGTTGGTTAGAAATTTTGTACAAAGTGCTACAAACGTCTTTAGACTAAATTGAGTGGACTACTTTTCCTCCGTGAGTGAGTCAGTTACGAGCGTGACTTCGACAACATCAAGCTCCACTCACGATTATTTTTGGTTAAATTGGTGAGTTACTCACCATTAATGGCTGACAATGTGGGATCTCACTCCAAAAAGTAATTGTTTTTTATTTGTATTGTGAGTGTGCGTGGGTATCTAGTGGGTATATTTTTATAAAGGTGAGTGAGAATAACTAAAACGGATGTATAGTGAGTGAGAGTGAGTGAAAGTAAAAAGATAGAGAAAGCTGAGGTAACGTTGAGTGACTCACCACCACTACATTCAGTTTTAGATAGATAAAAACAATAGAAGGGGATTTGGTGTACATTAATGGAGAAGCAAAGAATTAATTAATGAAGTGATTGACAACTAAAGGCATCATTCCTTTGCTACCGAATCAAATGCATTGTTAGGACAACAATAACTTTGTACATTACATACACCCTTCAGTTAGATTACAAGTCTAAAATACGCACCGTAACAAGGAATAAATTAAGTTTTACTATCTTTCTCCTATATATAAAGAGAAAACATATTTGTCTAAAATTATCAAAGTGAAAACCGTAAAATTACTAACATACTCTTACTCCTTCACCCTTCTAATGTTATAATTTACATCCACATACTTTCTTTCCATAACCACTTATATTGAAAGTTAACCTAATAAACGATATACATCTATTTATGAAACATTTAACCAATATTTTGCTATTATAATTGTTTGTCGTCTTAAATTTCCGCCACTATTCACAAATACTGACCTAGTATCATTTAATTTAGATGCTACCTCC
Source organism: Artemisia argyi (assembly GCA_030686995.1). Taxonomy (NCBI): domain Eukaryota; kingdom Viridiplantae; phylum Streptophyta; class Magnoliopsida; order Asterales; family Asteraceae; genus Artemisia; species Artemisia argyi. The sequence continues at coordinate 5,990,912 of CM060676.1, read as the reverse complement.
GTCCCTAAATAAATGTCCAGTTTGAATTTTCAAAGTCAAACTGGTTCAACCTTAACTATTTTTGTGGATGTTATATAATATTTGATGCAAAATATATGAATAGATTGTGTTTTAAATGTATTTTTCAATGTTATAATTTTTTATCATGTATCATATAATATAGAAAAAATATTTAAGGTCAAAGTTTAACCAATTTTACTCTGAAAAGTTAAACTGATCATTTATTTAAAGACGGATAGAGTGCTTAAGCTAATTAAGCCATTCAATTTGTGAGGATGTGATAGCCGTTCATAGTAAATAGGTAGCGTGAGCTTCTAGATATCACTTTAAATACAAACAATTAATGGATGGTTGACATATCTTAAGTTAAGTCGATAAATTTTTACATTAGAGTGTTAGTAATTTAAGTCTACATCAATACATGGCTCCTATATGAAAGATATTTCTAAACTAAAGACGTTCAACTCTCGACACTCTTGTATGGGGTTGAGCATCGGTTCAAACCGAAACGAACCGACAAAAATCAAACCTAATCGAATTGTGAAAAACATGAACCAAGAACCAAACCGAAGTGACTCGATTCGGTTCGGTTCGGTTTTGCGTCGCTTCGGTCGGTTTTATATGGTTTTAGGTGTGGTTTTCTCGGTTTTCGTTAGAACCGAACTGAATCGAAACAGAAAACCATTACTATATAGAACCAAAACCGAATAGAATATGGTCAGTTCGATTTGGTCAGTCCGATTCGGCTTGATTTTCCGGTTCGGTTCGATTTTCGATCCACTTTGCTCAGCCCTACTCTTGTATATCCTCATACCACTCTTAAAGGTTGACTACTATAAAGGAATTCGTCTCCGTCGTTATTGAATCACCAAGACCACCATGTGAGACGGATGGGGACTCTAATAACTTCATAAGGCCTCTCATTTTTCTTACCTCCTCACCAAAACTCCATATCTAATGATTTCTATTTATAAGAAAACCCTACCTTCCTCTTTAAGCTAACTTATTCCCAAAGCTAACTTATCCCCTAATTAACTCCTCTTAAATAAAGCAATACACATCATTCCTTAATTTAAATTATTACTGGATTAATTAACAACTTATTTTGTGAATGTGAATTAATATCTGGTGACAAGCCATTTAACTTCATCACAAGAAATAAAGATTTAGATAATTGGATACACATTTGATCGTTACTAGAGACAATGTTAGATATGGTCATGTGATAACATGAACATACGAAATCTAAGGAGGTGTTTGTTTCATTAAGATATTTTAGGTCTTAATCTGACTACCACATCTTACCAGTAAGAGATTGCTAGAAAGTCTAAATCTGAACAAAATAATATTGTTTGTTTTTTTACAATTGTTCGAATGATTTTAAGTGCTCGTATCTGCAATTTATTTAATTAACATATGTAAATATGAAACAAGAGTTTTTATCATAAATATAACATAGTTAATAAACTATCAAATATATTATATTAACACGAGTCTTCAATCTCTTATCTAATAAGAGGTAGTAAGACAAGTCTCCCACCTCTTACTGAGTAAAATGTTATATGCCTAACTGAGTCTGACTCAAAAGAAAAAAACAAACAAGTAAAACGTCTGCCCAACTCTTAATAGTAAGAGTAAGAGGGCTAGTAAGATTTTTTTATAAAAAATAAACACACCCTTATACTCTTATCCATATCAACCATTGGACTAAATGATACGCTCTAGTTCTCGAGTTTTATTTTGAAACAAGAGAAAAAAATAAAATAAATTCGTGTTCATAAGCTTTTTCAGAAAGGAAAAAAAATGGAGATAAATTTGATTAAATTTTTTCTCAAACTCTTTTCAGAAAAGTAAAGATGGTTTAGAATAAAGTTACATTAGGAAGCTTTTAACGAATATAATTAATAAAATGACCTAATATAACATAACTTTTATATATATCAAATTAGAGAAATGCTAACAAAAGCCCTTAAGGTTGTTGTTAACAACCAACTTTTCAAAAAAAATTGCTAATATTAAGACAAAGATGCCAACCAATTCCTCACTTTTCGCTTTGAAGACCAATGAAAAAAGTGCTTTGTATTTGTGTTAGAGAAAATCAAGAAAATTGTTGTTGATTATTCATAATTTTGTTTAGACATAGTGAATATTCTATACTTTATTCCCGAAAATCAGTTGTTAATAACAACCCTTATGGCTGTTGTTAGCAAAACCCATCAAATTAAGAGTTTAATTGTAAGATTATCAATTATCTATTTTTTTTTTAATTTCTTTTTCTAACTCGAAAACGTAATATAAAAACTAAAGGGAAAATCTTACCTTCTTTGTAATGCAGGTAAGTTACATGCTTTGCTTTGAAAAAAATTTAAAAAATTTACAATTAAACCCTTGCATTTTCATGGTTCTCTGTTTAGTCCTTGTCCCCCTTTTTTATTTCAAAAAAAAAACAGGTAACTTACCTACTTTGTAAAGCACGTAAGTTATCCCAAAAACTAAATTTCATTTCTACCCTTTTTTTTCTTGCCTATTTTTTACATTTCTTTTCTATCATTTCAAAAATTTAAGAGCAAACGCTAAAGTGTTACGTACGGGTTATAGAGGTAATGCAGATGTTTAATTAGTCATGTCATAGCTTAATAACAATGCAACTAGGCAAGTATATGAATTTGCTTAATTTGCAAGATAGTGGAAACAATTTCCAGCACGACAACAGTTAACTTCTTACAACACGACCTTGTCATTATACTATATATATAAAAGGCAGGCAACTCACCACAAAGCGACACCTGTCAAACCACTGTAGCATCTACAGTGCTACAGTAGTTCGCTACAGTAATTTTTTATTTTTTATTTTTTTTTTCCTTAAGAAAATTTGTTTTTTTTTTTAAAAAAAAAATAAAAAAATACAAAAAATAATACATTTTTTTTACGTCGCTACAGTACTCGGTACAGATTTTTTTTTTTTTTTTTTTTTTTAAACATAAATTTCCTTAAGAAAATTTGTTTTAAAAAAAATACAAAAAATAATACACTTACAAAAAATTTCTTATACAAATTTGTTTCTTTTAAAATACCAAACACAAAAAAAAAAAATAATAAATAAATAAAAATGCATACCGAAAAACAAACAACCAAAAAAAATTTCAACCGCAACGCCAAAAAAAAAAACCCGTAAACATAAACAAATTGTGCTTCCAAGTAAACATATGCATACTTCAAATAACAAAATTATTAATTACACCGTACAACCGACAAAATACAAAACACAAAACACACCCGCCGCAACGCGCGGGCAACCCCGCTAGTTCTTATCTGTCCTTTATTATATGATGACAACAACTCAAACAACGTTTTGCCCACCTTTTTAACACTTTATCATGTATACAGTAGTGTATAACCTTTTTTCATAAAATTAAAACATTTTAAAGTGTGAAAAAAGAATATTTTTGGTACCACTAAATGATTATTGGTAAAACGGCAACCTTAAATTTGGGGTTTTTTCATGTGCGTTTAGGCATGAACCCACATGGTCGGTTATAAATTCGTGATTCGTGAATTAATATTTTACTTTTGATAGACATGCACAATAATAAAATAGTTTATTTAAAAATGAAAGTAATAACAAAATCCCATGTCATTAATAACGAATCAAATAAATAAATTGTACTCGTATGATACTAGCAACTACTTCAACACGATCAAATTATATCCTTCTATGTACATCCACCCATTCTAATTTTATAAAAAAAAAAATGTAAAAATACAAAAAAGGAAAGAAAAAAAAAATCTTAAAACAATATTAATACTAACTACTCCGTTCAATCTCCAATTTCAGCAACAGTTAAGTTCAATCTTCCATAGTCGAAAACCGCGGTTTTTTCGATGGAAGTGGACTTTCAACCTCTTGTTCACTAGCCAACAAGAGTTGACTTTTCTTCCCACAGTCAACGCTCAACCCTAGTTGAAACCCTGGTAACATAGCCGGCAAGTTCAAGTCAAAATCACGTGCTGGTACTTGACCAGGTGCAGTAGATGACGTGGCACCACCGTCAGATGACGTCACACCACCACTACCACCATCATAGTGCCGTCTTTTATGACCACCAAGAGCTTGACCAGTAGGAAATGTCCTATGACATATAGAACACTCATGCAACCTTCCACTAGGCTTCAAAACTGAAGTACTGGCGGCGGCTGGTGCGGCGGCGCCGCCGGAAGTTGAAGGGTGGTCTTCTGGGTTGTTTTTTCGGTGGCTAGCTTTGTGACCACCTAGTGCTTGATAAGAATGAAACCCTTTGTTGCAAACACTACATTTGTAAGCATCATGTGGCGGCTGTGTAGTAGATATGGCGGCTGTAGGGCTGCCACGTGCAAGTAACATAAGACATATAGCTAGATACTCCTCCTCGGATGCATGTTGTGGTAGTACTAGGTTGTCATCCATGGTGACACGTGGACGTTTTGAGCGTTTGCCTTTGTGAAGAGATGGCGGCGCCGCCGGTGTTGTAGGTGAGTTGAGTGCTTCTAGTGCCATGTAATGATATATTTTGAAAGTACTATTTATGTTTTTTGTAGGAGTGAATTAATATGAGAGTGAAGAGTAAAATGAGAAGAGAGTGGTATATATATAGATATAGGGGAGTAGTTGCGTGTGGGGTGGCGGTGAGAGTGTTGTAGAGGTTAATCTAGTTGGATAGAATATTGGTGAAATAATTTATAAAGTTTGAAAGATAGGTTATGTGTTGTTTTATATTAGATGTTACGTATAAAATATAGAAAATGTGAAATGAGGGGAAGAGGGTGGATACACGTTGAATAATAGTTGGGTGGTGAAGTCGATCAAGAGTGGGAGTGGAGTAGCTAAGGTGATCGACAACAACAAAGACTTTTCTTTTTCCAACTTTTTTAGATTGGTTCACATAGTATTTGGTGGAATAGAACTACATTCTCAAAGGTTAATGATATCATGTTAAATATCTTAAACGTTTTGATTTTTATCTCTTTTAAATATCCTTTTTTTATGATTCTTTAAGTATCTTCTCGTGATTTCTTTATACTCGGTTAATGAGATATGCTAAGTTTGATGCAATGTATGTTTAGATTTCTTTGAGGAATATGCGATTCATTGCAAAGAACTCTCAAGTTTCAAGTAAAGACATAATAAGGTTTGGGACGTTCTTTTTAACATCTGTAAGCGTCCATTAAAAAAAAGCACATGTGAATTTTTTTAATTTTTTTTATTATTATTTTTTTTAATTTTCAAAACGGAACCATACTTGAAATCCGACCCTCGAGTTAAACCATCTAAATAGGCAGGCCCTGAGACCCGAACCACTAGGAGAGACACATGAAGGGAAACCCTTAGAACTCACGGCTTCGCACTAAGTCGAAAGTCCGGATTTTCTTTGTCACTTACGAGACTCCAGAAGGAACTCAGGTGGCCAACTGAGCTAAGTCAGTTGGTTACATGTGAACTTTTTGACTGACCTATTGGATGGAAGATCTACACTCAAACAGTAGACATTTTCGTTTTTGAATAGGTTGGAGGGGAACATGCGTGTGTGGCTCCCCTCATGGGTTTGAGTAGCCGAGGTTTTACAGTAGGACATGTTGATTTGAAAGCCGCCTCGTATAAAGTGACAAAACACGAGAAATCATGCATTGAAAATCAAAATGTTTGTATTCCTTTCGTGTTTGATACTTTTGATTTCTTTGCATCTGAGGCCATGAACGGAGCATTATAGGGGCTGGGGTGGGCCCTGGCCCCTCCAAAAATTTCTACCCTCTTTGTAATTTTTTTACTGACCTAGTGCTAAAGTTTTTGATTTTATACTTTGGCTCCCTTGAAATTGAAAATTGATTTTTAGGCCCCCCTAAGAAATTGATTCAAGCTCCGTCCCTGTCTGAGGCAGTAGAGCTGTTCAAGAGAGTCCAACAGGTTAGCATAGTAATGTTATAATACCAAAATATATAACCGTGTTTTCAAAAAAATTAATTTTGCAATAAAAAAAAATGCATTTATTCGTTTGTCTTCCATCTCTGTATAAATCCAAATTGTTTATTCAAAAAATGTTTTATGTGATATGTTTCATGATGATGCAATTTTATGTTGTATTTTGAATTTATTACTCAACATGAACTAAAAAAGTATGTTGCAAAATGAAGAAAAATATTCATACTTAAAAGCATGTTTGTCATACAAAATTATTAAAAACTATGTTATTATTATTATTTTTTTAATAAGCTTACTTAAAATGATAATAGAATAATACTTAGCTTAAAAATACATCACACAAAATAAGGTACAACTATTCCCATAACTATAATTTGGGACTTTAAATAAAGCGAAAGACTTCATAATCATACATTATAAATCACTCCTGTAAACTATTCTTTTACGATAAGATGATTAGTAAATTTGAAGAAGTAGACATAATACATTAACAACATCTCTTAGTGAGCAAGGGAAATAAAACAAATTGCTCTAAAAGTAACAAGAATATAGTGTAAGATATAACACGCGTACAGTATGACTTGTAAAAGGTTAAATGCCAACAAATTAAAACGTGTCAATTTTTGCTTTAACTTACTAGTCTCCTGACTTGTCTTTTTAGTATATGCCGTAAAATCTTAAATCACACTTCTAGATTTCCCCAGTATACTCCCTAGTACTTATCCTCCACTTTGCTTTTGCCTCGTAGTATTTTACGTCTCTAAATATACTTCGTTGAGTGTTGGTGTATATGTCCGGACTACGAAAGCCTCCATGTGTCCAAAGGAATATATCGTGTAGAAAAATTTCGGTATTTTCGGTTTCACCCCCCCCCCCCCCCCCCCAATTTAATTCGGTTTCGACCCCCCATAGTGTTAGGAAAAAAAATTTTAGATCCCGACCCCCCACTCGAAAAATCCAAGCTTCGCCACTGTCCCGGACAACGAGACATGACACTCTTTTATCCAAGAGATCCTTTTATCTAAAAGTCCGTATCAAGAGCCATGCTCGGGCCGCCTAACCCGAATACTGTGGGAAATGTTCCTCACGTGGACTGGCACCTAGCATCTAGGCTACGCATAGCCCAATGTTGTCAAGTACAATATTTGGGATAGTATAAATATCCAACTTCATTCAATGCACAACTAACTAATTCATACGCATTTACTCTCATATTTATTACTTAACCGTTTGGCCTATAGATATTACTTACTCTCACGCTGAAACTTGGTCTTGAGATCAAACTCAGGACAAGGCTAACCACGTGTCTGTCATATGTATAGGTGCACGAATGATATCATTTACTCAGTCCGAAGGAACCTACACGTGCTCAAGCCGAGGAGCAATTATTTACTTCTACATTGAGCAAGTTTAGTTTTTGGCTTTTGCCGACTAACAAACAGAATTTAGCTAACCGTGATATAGACTTGAACATGGTAACATTTTCAATTTTGTGAGGTTTGCTAAATCATTTCAGGTTTATTTGCAACAAGCTTGAATTTGCTATTCTATTTTTCTTAACTTGGTTTGAAGTTATGACATTTTACAGTTAAGTAGTGATAGTCACAAACTTTTTTGTTGATGTACGCATGATCAAATATACTTGAGCTAGAGGGTGTTCGCGGACATATTCTTTAAACGCCATCTGTAATTTTTTTTAAAAGAAAATGACTTTTTAAGATCTTTTAGAATTTAATAGAAAACGAATACTTTTTGCGATTTCTAGAAAAATGCACATTGTATTAGATTTGTCAATTCACCTCTTTAGCACTTTTTAAAGATTCTCAGTCTTAATTTTTTTGTTAAAATTTTGAAAATTAACTTTATAATATATATCCCATATTTTATTTACATATCAAAAAGAGAAAAGAAAGGTAAAGGAAAGGAAAGAATATGCCTCGAGTTTTTATGGAGATAGAAATGATGGGTAAAGAAGAGAAAAGAAAGGTAAAGGAAAGGAAAGAAAGTTGATTTTATATTTCATGTTCTCGAGTTGAAATAAAACGAAAGAAAAAGAAATAATATTGTGTTCTCTAGTTGGTTAGAAAAGAAAGAAAAAGAGACATAATTACATTTATACTCTTTTAAATATGTTCGTGTTTGGTATAGCAGTTGATTTTCATGTGTATGCTGCAAAGATAGGTTTTTACATTTATAGATGCTTCAGTTAAGCCTAATGAAGCTCTATACATTTAAGTTCATCACATAAGACGGCTCTATATCTTGAATCTCTAGCTACTTGGTTTTATGAGAGCATACTATGTTTGCATTAGGCCTTTGTGGAGGTAAATGCAGTCTAGTGTGTTTCAAGTAAATTCATAAATAAAAAGTGATTCATAAAGTGGGTTTCCTTAGTGTGAAGGGTAGAATGAACTTGTAGGATGGTACATGAGATCGATAATTGGAATAGTAAGGGACGAAAGATGGCCCTACTTGGTCCTTTCAGTGTGCCATCATTGGGGCATGTAGTTTCTCTCTCAAGGTGAGTGTTTCTAGGACCTTGAAGCCTTTTGTAAAAAGGAAAATGTAGAGGTCCTAGAAGAGCCCTTGATTGGAATGGTTGAGTTCCTAACGAAGCCACACTTTTTTTCATCCTTTGCTATTGTGGGTGCTGGTTGAATGGCTTTGGAGGGGGTATGATGGGAAAATGTAGTTAGATGGTAGATGCTAAATAATAAAGGTGAATTCTGATGGTAGTGATTGATTTGGGCTTAAAGAGATGGAAATGCTCTGTTTGGTATTGCTACCTGAGATATGATGTGTCAGATATAATCTTGTTCTTTGTCTGATATCGGATGTATGTGTAATTTTGATGTGTATCTGTTTTGGTCTGACAAAACCAGCTTTATGCTTATGATGTACAGTTTTTTGAAAGTTATATATAAACGTTTCCGCCCATATTTGGGCGGAAAATTCTTGAAGAAAAATGATATGAATTTTCCTATCATTTCCATCCTGTTTCATTTCCTTTCTGTCCAAGAAAAACTCAACAACACAATAAAATTTTAGTTTTCTATCATTTCTTTTTCTTTCCTTCTAAAAAGTAACTCGAGAACGGAGCGTTAAGCTGCGTTGTCCTTCTTAATTATAAGCATGTTTAGCTTGAGTAAACAACTTCATGTAATTTTGTTTTTAACAACACTTTTTTTTTTCCTTGGAACAATTTTTGACAACATTTGAATTAAAAGACTACCAAGGAGTATAAACAAACACATGAACAATATTATACATAGATAGTTCAGCACGTCTATATACTAACACAACTATATCTTGGCTTTTTAACTCGTGTTATACGCACCTTTAGTTAAACACATGCTCAATTTTCAATTCGTCTCTATCTACTAATTTGGATAACTACATGTAACATGTTTTTCACGAGCTTGAATGAAATATCGAACAGTACACTTGCCCCTTTGACAACTCTATGCTTTTCATTTAATTTAATACGGCACATATATATGAAGCTACAATATACTTTATCGCGAAAATAAATACATGTGATCTTAATAAAATAAACACAAGGCATGTTTGGATAATACATGTTTATTGAATTCCATATAATTAAGCACATTTGATTAAGCATTTGTTTGATATAAGCCAGTCGTAAGCATCGTTCTTATCACTACTCAACTAATTCATAAATTAATCAAAGAAAGTTGTTATCGTTACAAACAACACCTTGATATATAGTAGTAGTTGCGTAGCAATTAGTTCTAAACAATGCATGCAACTTGTAGGCATATTAAACATTTAAAAATAATTTTATATTGAACTAGTTATAATACCTACGCACGCGCGGATTTTTTTATAAATTTTTTGAAATAATTATTTAAAATTTTTGTTTTTTTTTTTTAATTTTTTGAAATAATTATTTAAAAATTTTAATCTTATTGTTAATTGCATCTTATTTATATTTTTTATATTTATCTTCTACTTGTGTTGTGGATAAATATAAAATAAATAATTTTTTTTTAAAATATCTTATCTATATTTTTTGTATTTATCTTCTGCTTGTGCTATAGATAAATATAAAATATTACCTAATAAGAAAATAATTTTTTTTTAAAAATAAAATTATTACTAAATCATGTATGAATTAATTTTTATGAAATGCAAAATTCCCGGTTTTGTTTTATTATATAAAAGATTCCGAAAATAAAATAAAATAAAAACAACCTTAAACTTTATAAAAATACATGTATTTTTTAAAGGATAGAGACTAAACCCGCAATTTGACAAGACCACAAGGACGATTTTCACGGTTTACCCTAATGTTTTTCAATAAAGAATATGTGAAGTTTCTTTTTTAATATACGGTCTTTAGAGGAGTGTAAGCGGTGCCATTGTAAATGACCATCGCTTGAGTAAGGCCACAAAATTTCATGCACTTTTATTTTTACATATATACACAACATGAAACTTGGGTTTAATTAATTCATACACTACTTATACATGTATATATAGTTGTGTGTTTAAGGGCCTCTTTGTAATGATGGCACGAGTTCACCGAAATCTATGAGAATACCCTAGCATAACCATGATATCGTACATGATTATTATGCATACTTATATGTAGTAAGACTTAGTATTTGTAACCTGATAAATCACTCACATATCGTCATATCAATCTGATTAAGCTTAAAATCTAATTATTTTTTCTATTTTACGACATAAATTTTTTAAAAAGATTTTTACTGATGTGTAATAAAATTATTTGTTATAGAAAAAAGAGTTATAAATGAAAAGAGTAAATAAATGGTCAAATTATGATGTCACATCATTGTACAATTTTTTTTCTTTTTTATTTTTATTTAATAGAGTAAAATGCAAAAATCGTCCTTGTGGTTTGCAAAAATTGCACGTATCCTCACTGGTCTTCCATAAGTGCAGGCGATCTCCCTAGTCTTCATACTTTTGGTTCGTTTTGGTCTCTGGCACTAACAACCGTTAGTCCATCTCAGTTAGTTGATAAATAAATGGTCCCTGTCTCTACGCTAAATTGCGTCCAACATCCTTATTTTTTTGAAAATTTCTTTTTCCAACTTTTTTTTCCGAAATTTTTTTCGGAATTATTTTTTTTCTCAAATTAATTTTTTTAGAATTTTTTTTCGTGAAATCATTTCTTTTTCTTAATTTTATTTTCGAAATTAATTTTTTTAGAAAAATTAATTTTTATTTTAGAAATTAATTTTTTAAGAAAAATTAATATTTTATTCAAAAATTTTTTCCAACTTTTTTTTTCCTGAAATAATTTTTTTTAGAAATTTTTTTATAGAAATTTTTTTCCCGAAATTTTTTTTTAGAAAAATAATTTTCAAAAAAAAATTATTTTTTCTAAAAAAATTAATTTCGAAAATAAATTTAAGAAAAAGAAATGATTTCACGAAAAAAAATTTCTAAAAAAATTAATTTGAGAAAAAAATAATTCCGAAAAAATATTTTCGAAAAAAAAAGTTGAAAAAGAAAATTTCAAAAAAATAGGGACGTTGGACGCAATTTAGCGTAGAGACAGAGACCTTTTATGTATCAAATAACTGAAACAGACTAACAGTTGTTAGTGTCAGAGATCAAAACGAACCAAAAGTATGAAGACCAGGGAGGCCGCCTGCACTTATGGAAGACCAGAGAGGATACGTGCAATTTTTACAAACCACAAGGACGATTTCTGCATTTTACTCTATTTAATATATCGACTGAAAAGTATGATATATATCTTTTTTGTCATAAAATAAGCAAATTAAATGATAAAAGAGGTGGTAATAGTTTAGTTTTGTCTTTCTTACGGGGCAGGCTATCTTAAAAGCTCATTGTAGCCACGTGTATCTCTTTTATATCATTGCTTCTTTTGTTCACTCTAATTATATACACTTTGTTCTAATAAAATACTTTACTTAATTTAGTAGGTTGATAAACATCTGTCCATTACAGTGTACACTTAATAAAAAATGTACATAACTTTAAAAAAAACAAAAAACAAAAAAAAAAAACAAAACAAAAAAAAAACAAAACAAAACATATATGTGAAATTGTTGGGTTTCCGTGTAATTTACTGATACAAACATTATCATATATGTACACAATTACACAAACACCACATCTTAGAATTTAACAAAAGAATAAATAAAATAAAACAAACCTTTAATCATGATTGATATGCATTTGACTTTACTAAAGAATTGAAATGGTTAACAAATTAAAAGATTGATGATGATTGAGACTAATAATCCATTAAGAGTCAAACTCATTCATAACTTGCAATATGCTATCGTTCACAACTTGCAAATTGCAATTATCAATAACGTTGTATTGTTATTTTGGAAAGACAAATTAATGCGGTATCGAAGTATCGAAACGTTCTAGTAACATATGTGGCGTATCATTTAGAATATAGTTGGTATATATCAATCGTCGACATATAGTTGTTGTTATGGATTATAACTTGGTAGTAACATATATGCTTTACGTGTCTTCAAAACTCAAAAGTGCTATGCCTTTTTTTTAGCAATACTTTATTTTCAAAACAAGTTTGATAGCAATGTAATTGAGTTAAGCAAATCAATGTTTTAAAAACTGGGTTCGAAATCGACCCGGTCGAGTCATCGGGCACCGGGTCGACCAGTTCGGCCGCCGGGTCAACTTTGTTTTTAATTTATTATTTTTTAATTTTTTCGACAAGGTCAACCGGTTCGACCGCGGGTCAACTCAGGTTTTTATTAAAAAAAAATTGGACCCGACTGGATTTCGAAAACCGGGTTAACCTGGGTTACTCAAAATCCGGCGGATATAATCGGTTCACCCGGTTTTAGAAACCCGGGTATTTTTAACCCTTTTTTGGCCGGAACCGGTCGACCTGGGTTTCAAAACTTATTAGCTTGTTTTTAAGTAATTTGAGTTAGGGTGCAAGAAATAGTAAGGCTTTGGGGTTAGTATAGTGACACGTGGAGGCTAGTTTAGTATGGAATGACACGTCGTATGAGTTGAGTCGCGTGCGGGTAGGATTGATTGTTTGGCGGCAAGTTATTGGTTGGAAAGTACGCTAGTTATACTATTCACCTTACTGTTGCCAACCCATCACTTTGCTGATGTCCTTTGTGTATTTTCATTTTCTGGCAAGTGATAAACTTGGTGGCCAAGTAATAGACTTGGTGGGCAAGTTAGTAATAAACTTGCTGGCCAAGTTATTACTCGGATGTCTTAAAATAATGTTACCCTTTGTATTAATAAATCAGAATGATATTTAATTAATTGCAGAATGTAGTGGTTATACATTTTTAATATACACATTTTCAGGGGCGGACTAAGAGGTTCTCAGGAACTTTATGAATTTTTCTTGCGTAGTGTAAAATTATGTTAAATATATCGATTTTTTTTTAAATGGACTTGGTTTTTAATTTTTCGGTTACATTTTTTGATACTTTTCATAAAATGAACTTGATGACTATTGACCGTGAGTCCGCCACCGGACATTTTACTTTTTCACAAGAGTATGGAGCATATTTGCAAGTGACTATAAGAGGGTTAAAAGCAATCAGCTAAAAAAATTTGTAGTAGGGATGAAATTAGGGGGTTTAGCTAGTGGTGTTACGCAACCTGATAAAATTTAATTTCGTAGAGCTAATTTTTGTGAAAAACACCGAATACTTCTAAATGCAACTGTCATCATACATTGTGTTTCTAATTATTACTTAGTTAGTCCATGGTTTGAAAAGTGAATGTAGTTTTTACTTAACTCGATCATTTTTAATAAAAATCATACTCCTTTTTTTTTTTTTTTTTTTTTTTAAAGCTAAAAAAATTGTGTCATCAAACACTTTTAACTTCGATTACTCTACTGATTTAGCATGCCTGAATCATAAATCTACCTTTTTTACATAACCTGAATTGAAAAAGCTCATATATTAACGTCATGTTTAGAGTATAAAGAGATTCTATCTATCAAAGAATCAAGCTATCTAAAATTTGAGTTGCTTTAAGTTTTGCTTTTATCTACTTATTACACATCATGTCTTAAACAAGTTGTTTTTGTTTAAAAACCGATTTGGTTATCTATGACGACTTTTCCACAGGTTTATGTTGATTGTAGTAGTTAAATTGGGTTACTTGTTAAGATTTAGTTAAGCAAGGTCTACAAGTCATTTAGCTAAGAATTCATGCTAGTTAAGTAACTAAAGTTCAAACACAAATTAAATGTGCGCATAGTTGTAAGGTAGACACGTTAACCCGTGGAAAGCATGATGATGATGATGTATGTTAGAATATAATCCTTCCCAAATTGTTATGTGCACTATAGTTTTGATTTAATGACATGTGTCAGTCAAAGTTTGATAATGTACATAAACTATACTAAGTGGTGTAGCTAAGCGAACGGAGGCCATGTGCGAAAGCTTATATGATAACTATATGCGATGGTCAAAAATATATTATACCAACTATTGAAATAAAAAACATAGTATTTTGATGATCTATTTTAAGTTTTAAAAAATTTATAAGACATAAGATTGTACAACGTTAACAATTTTTATTGGAAGTGAGTTTTTTTTTTTTTTTTTTTTTTTTTTTGGATAGAAAAGAAAAGATATCATTCCATAAAAGACAAGATTACATCTTTAGACATTAATACACTTGCACAGCTCGGAACAGTACCGTCTAACGTAAACTCATGAGAGCAACTCAACGCTAAAGAAGCTATACTATGAGCTACCTTATTTCCTTCCCTTTTAACAAAAGACCAATTACAAACATTAAAAGCCATTGACTTGGATAATATATCTGAAAAAAGACTTGCAATTTGTAACAGGGTGACTTTATTATGAAGTGCCTTAATGGGGTATATATTTTGAGACCCCTAAAAATTTGAGGCCCTGTGTGATAGCGCATCTCGCACACCCTCGTATAAGGGTATGACTACACTTTTGATACGAAAAGGTATGGTTTTGAGGTGCAAGTAATTTGAGGTCATGCATTACGTTTAGCCGTAGGGTAGATGCTTTTTGGTGGTATAGGTTTTAGTATATCGAACTTATCTAACTAATTTGTGTTAGATACTTAGATTGCCATTATATGTAAGATGTGAGTAGCAGTTTTCAAAATATTTATAGATCATTTATTTTTATTATTTTTTATTTTTTAATTATATAGAAAGGTTTAAGTATAGGTAAAACTGGACTACACTGATTAAAAACGAATAACCAAACTTGTCTAAAACAATGATATTTGGGAAAAAAATTGTTCTTGAAGTAAATGTTCAATCAAACTATTTGTTATATTCATCAATACAAATGGTGTGTTTAGTTGGAGAAAAAAAAATCATTTGTTTTCTATCTATAGTTTTATAACAATTTGTAAAAGAAATTTATCTCAACAAAACACTTAAAAATATAGAAAAGCGTTTAGTTGATCTTTGTATTTTATATTTGAAGAAGGGGAAAGAGCGTTGTGGGTTACAAAGGAAAAAAATTGAAAGTTGTTATGTAGTTTTACTTGTTAAGTTAGGAAATAAGGGATTTTGTATTTTGCAAATTTTATTTTTTTTGTTTGAAAATGTTGATTTAAACGCGATCTCTGTTTTTCTTGTTAATCACAAAACATTTTGTGAAAAACAAGCGTGTTTTCCCCCAACTAAACGTACCCAAAATGTTAATCAGTTATTTTACTTTTCATGTTTATCAATAAAAAAAAAAGTTAAATTATCTATTGCTAGTGTTGTTCATCAATACAAAATGTTATTATGTTGATTTAGGGTATGTTTGGCAAAATTAGTTATAAGGTGTAAACTGAAAACTGTTAACATAAGCTACAAGCTGTATCATTTTTTTCAATAAAAGTGTTTGGTAAATTAGCTGTTAAATGTAATTATAAGATGTAAACTGACATAAAAATACATGTCTATAATTATAAATAAATGTTTGGAGGGTTATATTAGTAATTTAAAGTTTTAACATCTCTAGAATATTTAAAAGCTTCATGGATCAGCTTTTCATTTAAGAGCTATTTTTTAAATAAAAGCTCGAAGCTAATGTATCCAAATAGAGCTATTATTTTAGAAGAGATTATTTTTAAAAAAAAATCTGCAACCAAACAGGCTCTTATACTCAGGTTGGTTGTTGATAGCCCAAGAGAAAATTGGGCCAAAATAAAATGGGCTGACAGTTAAGGTGGAAAAGTGGGCCAAAAAATAAAACCCAAAAGAAGGTGAGATATTCGGTCGACTAACGCTGTTTAGAAACGGAAGGTAAGTAACAAACCACCACATCCTCTATCTTTGAAATCAAACATCATAAATAAAAAATAAAAAATAAAAAGAAAGATAAAATAATAATTTTCTTCAATGGCGACATCGTTACTGATATCATCACCGTTATCTTCTTCAGTCGGAAATGATAAAAAATTAAAATCAAAGTCATCGTTTGTTCGGAAAAATGGAGCAAGGTTTGTTAGGGTGAAGGCATCGTTGGATTATAATAATAATATTCCTAAGCAGTTTCGAGAAGGAAACTTAAAAGATGGATGTAAGTCTCTCTTTCTTTTTATTTTTATTTATTCTTAATCAAATCCAAATCAAATGAGCTTAGGGGGTGCTTGGATTAGCTTATTTTATGGGCTTATTAGCTTATTGAAATCTGGAAAAGCCGATAAGCTTACTTTTTTTTAGCTTACGAGCAGATAAATATAAGCTCATGGCTTAAGCCATCGGCTTAACTTATCATAAGCCCATAAAAGTCAGCTTATCAGCTTTTCCAAATTTCAATAAACTGTTAAGCCCATAACCTAAGCTAATCCAAACGCCCTTGATTTTAGGCTTATGTTTCATAAGCTCACTTTTTGTGGATTATTTTCAAACTTTTCAGCTTATATAAGTTTATTACTATGTTATAACAAGCTTATATAAGCCAAAAAGTTTCAAATTAAGCCACAAAAATTGAGCTTATCAAACGTAAGCCTAAAATAAAATAAGCCATAAGCTCCGAAACAAACACCTCCTTATGCATCCTTAAGAACGGGCGTAATGGGGTAACTCACCACCCATCCGTGGTGGGGTGTCTTTTTGGGTTGTGGGTTAGGTGATGTGCATGTGACCGTTACATCCGGCCTAAGTTGGACTCGTTATGTTGCTAATCAATCAGGAATTTAGTTGAAAACACAAGAATCAAAGGTTAATTATGCTTAGATGCGGCTAGGCATGCTCCTCTTTCACTTTGATTACTGTGGTGGCAGGTTGAGTAATCTTGGTGGAAGGAGTATGGAAATGTAGCTAGATGATAGGTGCTTTTTAATGGTGAATTGAGTTTGTGAAAGGAATAATAGAAGAATGAGTATTAGCTTCTTGAAAGCTCTCGGTTTGCGGCTGACTGAGAACAGTATGAAAAGAGATATAGTTGTTGTTTTTGTCAGATATAGTCTAGTTAGAATGTTGTTCTGTTTAAGTTGTATCCTGACTTGGGGTATGTCTAATGTCAGGTTTCTCATTCTCAGGATGTAAATGGTTATGAAGTTAATATAATTCACCTTTTGCACCAAAAAGATGCGGCTAGGCATAGCGTAGGCCTTTTTACACTTCACTTACTGTACCCTATCCTGTCGGAGCGGGAGGTGACATGTAGACCATCACAGTTCTACATCCGGCTGTACATGCCTTTATAATATTACTCAAAGGGCAAAAGTTCATTAATCATTACTTAGAAGTCGTTAGAATGTTTTGAGTTATAAGCTTGAAAAGAAAACTTGAGGTGGAAATTATAATCAATCGTGATAATAATAAGGGAACCTCTTTTGTTCATTACATTCCCTGCATATTTGTAGTTATGAGTACACTGTAGGTACTTCTTTTTTTGGAAGATTATATTTTCCTTTGAAATAGCAGTAGGGAGCTTTTCTAAACTGAAACTAGTTTATCCAGTAAATGGAAACCAAAAGATGTGACGAGTATCTGATTAAACAATCTGGTGTATGTTCCTATATATACAAGCTGCTGAAATGGCTAGCGTGTTTTGTGTGAAATGGCTAGCGTGTTTTGTGTGAAGTTTGGAATTATGCTCTGTGTGATTTTAGTTTAGCTTGGATGCGTAAAGGAAAATATACAAGCTGCTGAACTTGAGATAAAAGATGGGAATGTATTTAGTACTCTACATGTTGTGCGTTCTTGAATGCCCTGTTCTGGTTATCCTTCTGCTTTTTTTTTTTTTTTTTTTTTTTTAAATATGTATGTCTTTCTTAAAGCAGTACGATTTTTTATTTTAAAATATCAATGCGATGAAACATTTTGTTGGAAATATCTTGCACTGTCTTGGCTAGTTGCTCCTTTAGTCGCCAAGTTATTCATCCATGACTTTTACATGCATTTCAATTGACAGCAACCATGTCTCTAGTATGCTATGTACTAGCAGAACTATTCGACCAATGAGTAGCAATGTCTATGTAAAGTAGCGATTTATTAGAGAATTGGGGAGATTGGAGGGAGTACAAGAACAGAATGAGTAAGAAATAAGACCAGGAAAGGGACATCCTTGATGCTTAACATATAAAAATTGCTAATTAATCTGATTGAGTCAGATTTCAAATCATGTTGCGGTTCTCTATCACATCATTCTGTATCTAGAATAACTAAGAAACTGAACTACAGAAGCTAATTTATAGTTATATGGCTTGTGATGTAAAATGCAATTAGCCCATAATAGGAGGTATTGCACACAAAGAGGTAGGAGGGAAACTGTGACTTAAGTATCTTTGTCCTGCTACGTTATGTTGGTATGTTGTAATTGAGAGTTGAGACTGTGTGCTTACACTATAAAACAAAAAATTTCTGATGTGATTGCGAGTGTGTGCAACAGTTAATCTTCAATCTGGAGCACTGGATACTCAGTTATCGCTGATGAACATCACTGGCTCTGCATGACTTTTTAATGAATCAATTAACAAAAATAGAATAGCTCGTAATGTTTAAAATCTACCACTTAGTCATGAGTGATGGCCGCTGAGACTATGTTATTTGGAAACTGAAACAGAAATATTTATTTACTCAAAGGGACAAAATTAGTGGTATCGTTAGCTGCTTTCTGATGAGTTGTAGTTATTGTTTTTGTTGATTTATTAAATCCAGATTTGCTTTTTTGTATGAAAGTCATGACACGGTCGTGTTTGATGTGATATAGAGTTTTTGAGATTATCGTTTATGAGCTGCTAGGTAAATTAAACTAGTATGTAATTGGACATTCTTAATTACTTGTCCCATATACAAACATCGCAAGAAGCAATGTCATCTTGGTAGTGAACACCATCATGACTTTCTTTGAGGTTAATAACTATGTGTTGGAGTTTGGTTGAAATATCAGGGAAAAAAATTTGTGTAAATGAGGTTGATTGTTTATGATATAGCTGTAGTCTTTAGTTGAATTTAAAGCACACTGAAACCTATACCATATTCTGTGTAGATATTGATTAGTGGATACTGACCAGAATCTTCAGTTCAAACTGGAGTTCTAGTTTAACCATTGATTATATCTTCTATTCATTAAGTTGTGTGACTATTTCGAAGGTGAGACTTCAGTATGACTTACCTGTGTCATTCCCTTTTCACCTTCGCAGTGATGGACAATTACAAGAATGTTCCTCAATATCTCTACGGTCTTAGTCCTTCACAGATGGACATGTTCATGACGGAAGATAATCCCGTAAGGCGACAAGCTGAAAGCATTACAGAGGTATTTTTATCTTCACTTTGCAGCTCCTTTTCATAAGTTAAATCCTAGTTCTAATGTGTACATGCTGCTGTAAATCTGTAATTATCCCCCTAAAGTCGCAGTAGTATAGGAAATGGGAAATCAGAAAGAAACAGACAGTTAAATGTTTTGGCATGAATTTTTTTCTTTTTTGTTTCTGGAATTGTGTTGAGTATTCACAGCATGTGTAACTGTACAAGGAATTTGAAGAACTAGCAAGGGTTACACTTAATGCTTTACCTTATTGACAGGACACTATCTCATCTGCTCATAATTACTTGAATCATGGAGGAATGTGGAGTTCATCTGGAATGGATGATAGGCCTTCTGCGAAATACAGTATGAGCGTTAGCATGTATCGTGGAGGAGGCAGAGCTGCCGGAAGACCTAGAAGTGCTCCTCCAGATTTGCCATCATTGCTTTTAGATGCTCGGATTTGCTACCTAGGAATGCCGGTAAGACAGTCTACCTCAATTTTATTACATTCTTTTATTTATACTGTTACATTATGCTAAAATAATCATTTTGCTCCAGATTGTTCCAGCTGTAACCGAGCTTCTTGTTGCTCAATTTATGTGGCTGGACTATGACAATCCTTCAAAGCCTATATATCTATACATTAATTCATCTGGAACACAGGTAAAACTCCATTTTTTTTATGATTTGGAAATTTCATAACGTATCTTCATATATTAATTTTTCCCACATTGCATTGCCTAGAATGACAAAATGGAGACAGTTGGATCTGAAACTGAGGCTTACGCTATTGCTGACATCATGGCTGTAAGCGTTAATCCACTATTTGTTGCTGTCCATAATTCGAAAATCTGGCTCAACATTAATTGAAGATGTTAGTTTCTATTTTATGTGCATTTTACTGATATGTTATATGTTTTCTTTCATATTATGCCTCAAGTACTGCAAGTCGGACGTTTATACAGTGAATTGCGGCATGGCATTTGGTCAAGCAGCAATGCTATTAGCCCTTGGTACCAAAGGATTCCGTGCAATGCAGCCAAATTCATCTAGTATGTTCTGCATAATTATATTTTATATCATTCTTTACTGAATTTTAGTTTTGGTCTTATATGGTCAGTTGAATCACATTAGTGTTTGTTTTGTGTTGCAGCAAAGTTATATCTACCTAAAGTGAACCGATCAAGCGGGGCTGCTATAGACATGTGGATTAAGGCCAAGGAGCTGGACACAAACACAGATTACTTCCTGGAACTCCTTGAAAAGGGAATTGGAAAACCAAAAGATGAAATCAATAAAGACATCATGAGGCCTAAGTACTTCCAAGCACAAGAAGCCATTGATTATGGAATTGCTGACAAAATCATTAGCTCGAGAGATAATGCTTTTGATAAACGGGTATACTTTTTTTAATCATATCTATTCTCCAACCAATTTAGTCCATCGATTATGTAGCCACCCGTTTTGATGATTGGTTTTTGACTTTTTAGAACTATGATGAGATTCTTGCACAATCGAAAGCGGCGAGGAGAGGTGCAGGTGGTGCACAGGCGGCTCCCTCTGGATTTAGGTAAATGTGAAGGCCACTGCTCCATAGACGGGTTTGGAGAATTTGGTTGGGGTGGTATCGGGTTTGTATCATATTGGTCTACTTTTAGCAGGAGTACTAAAACCTGTGACCAGGTAAAATGATAGTATTGTATACGGTCATACGTAGAAGTGCTTATGACTTCCTGTAATCTGTATTCTGTACTGTGTAATGTGACCAATTTGATAATCTGAAGCTACGAAAGTAATGTCGAACCTTTGAACTGATCTTCAGCAGAATTATTCAACTTTAGCATTTTCATGCATTATTGATCAGACAAATAGACAAGTATTATGTTAAACTGAAGTACTGAACCACATTCGATGGTCAAGCTCAATTTACCAGAAGATGCGGATCAATGCGAGTGTTGGCCGGTTTATTCTATGGGTTATCGTTCTGACCTTTCATAAAAACAAGACAACAATTGGGTTCAAAAGCTTTTATGGTAACAAGAATTTGGTCTAATCCATTCCAATTATTCCGATATTACCCAACGTCTTACATAAGGCAAATATTGTATCATTGTTTGATTTTCTGCAACTTTTTCCATGCCTCTGTAAAAATAACCCAAGGTTCATCACAGTCAATAACATCTTCACCATCTAGCATTAACAATTTTGAGGACTTATTTGTTTGTTGTACGACGAAAAGAATTTATTTTATATTTGGATATCGTATTTTCTATGAAAATAGACATAAAAATACAAACACTAGGATTAGTAACAAGGAGATAGGAAGAATCATGACATACTTCCGTCTTAATCTGCACATTTTGGCTTAGGAAAATGGTTGAAAGGCCAAAACATAAGACTAATGTTGTGCCTAAATCAACATGACAATGGTTTATTGGTTTATGAAGAAGCGGGTCTCTATGTTGTCACCACCAACAGGAGCTTGGGGAGCATAAAATTCAAATCATTATGTGCCAGACAAAAATAGCATTATAAACCAGTTGGAAGTAATTGTACACAACAGACTTGAATGCGCATGTTGATGATTGTGTTCTACTGAAAGTGATCAAATTACATTCAGAATACAATCTTGGTACCTAGCACACAAAACCCACTCTTCAACAGGTAAAACACTAATTTCCAGTTACGAAGCAGCATTTGGGTAAACTTTAGGCTTTGGCTTCACTTCGACCTCATTCACGCTGCGCACAAATATGGCGTCTGGTTCATGACTGCAAACCAGATACAACCGTTAGTACTGAAGCTGCACAAACAAATACTCTAATACAGTATAAAGGTCTGCAAGAGAAATGAAATATTACGGTTTCTCTCCCTCTTCATATGTATAACTCGATGCAACCGCCAATAATCGACCATCTCTGCTGAATGATAAAGCAGCAACACTAGTCGGGTACTTTGGATACTGAAGATAGATCATGAATCCGAAGTGTTAACCAAAAATGAAAAGTAATTTAAATGAAGGACTAGAATGTCGATGGATACCTGATATAGCCTCTTCTTGTTGTTTCCATCCCATACATTCACAAAACCGTCACAGCCACCCGTTGCAAATGTCCCATAGCTGCATAGTTAATGATTTTTTTAAGCAATGATTTGAATTTTATCATCCAAGCTCAAGAAATTGCAATATGCAGTACAAAAACATTTTGGATTCGTATGTTCATATAGATTTCAGATGTTTATATAGATAAATAGTTGTAGTACTTATGTAAGCTTCTACAGAATCAATCAATGGTTATTATTGAATATACTTCATGAAAGGGGGCATGTAAAACGTAAACTATATACAAATACAAAGAGCTTACACTGGATGAAAAGCGATGGCATTTACAGGGTACACAATGTCTCTTCCAGCTTCAGATTTCCTGTGACACTTGAATGCATATCTGAAAAAGGTAGAAAGCATCAATATATAGAAAAAAAATTACAAGTAAAAGTGGCCAAGAGATGATTGTGTGCAATGTGTTTTTTATTCATCAAACGCATAATGCTATTAGGTCAGATGCCTGGTATGGGCAAAAGATATAAACAAGTTTTTAAAGGAACCCAATAGAAAGTTTTTATATCTTATTTCATTCCTATTTCAAAGATGCATACTTTTTGGATTGACCCGCCTCAGTAAGCTCAAAAAACTCCATCGCAACACGACCTTCCACAGAGCTAAGTGCATAACCTGAAAAATATAAATATTTGGCTCAATTAGAATAAGAAAGCGTAAGATTATAAATTGTTTAGTGAAAGATGAGAAGCAAACCTGTTCCGTTAGGATAACATCTTACGCATCTAGTTTGATACTTTAATGACGATTCCCTTCGTTGTTCAGGCTGAGACATATTCCTTAAATCATACACATTAACATGACGTCCAGCAGTTGCAACCACTACACGGTTGCCAACAAGTGATATAGAATACACACGTTCTGGTTGAGCATATGTCCCTACAAGAGCACGCTCCTGTGCACTTGCGCCTCTTGGGTCCCAACACTTAAGTGTTTTGTCCCAACTGCCAGTAATAACTTGCCCTGTAAACAGTAACCACGGGCATATAAATTTGAACTTAGTAAAAATCCCTTGTATCGAATAGTAAAAGACAGAAAGAAAAACTAGTATATCGTTTCAAAGTATATATTCTAATTAAAGAAATAAGATAATAGCTTTTAATGGTTTACTGATTTAATAATGATGGAAACGAGAACCAACCGGTTGCATAAGAGTATTCGATACAGCGAACAGGTGCATCATGGCGTCCCAAAATATCCTCCCTTTCATTGTCGAAAACAAGCCTGAGATAAGACAATAATCAATCAAATACCAGTATAAGTGGTTAGATTGAATCACTTGAAAAGCAACATAGATACGCGGTAAGTATCAGCAAATAGGGTTTTAATCAATCAATGTAGACAGATAAAAGACGTCTTAACAATATCCAACTTATAAGTATATGGTAGGCTATCCTCTCCCGCAATGAAGGTCCATCTAGAAAGGTAACAATTATTGGGAAAACAGAAATGATAGTTTCTATAATAATTAGAGACATGTAGTGAAACGATTCAATCATTGTGAACTACAGAGTATTACTTACTATGGGGAAAGATCATTATATATAATCAAATTTATGTCGTGCTTAAAGTAAAAAGGCCTTAATATGTACTAAAACTACAATTCATAAAGTACTGTAAACAATACATAAAATTTGCTGGAATGTGAGCATTAGAGATTTCTCAAATTGTCCCACAAAATTGCAATTTTGTACAGTTACTGTTTGGCAGTCAAATATCTAAATGCGCTTAACAATGGCAAAAAAAGAAGGCAAGCAATTTCGAACAAAGCAGCCCCGATTACAGTTTATAGGTCGACAATAGATATATACGCAATTATTGCTTAAAACTTGCCACGAAAGACAATGCAATTAACGTAACAGTTTTTGTGGGATGAGAGGAATCGGTGTACTCTATATGCAAATGAGGAATCGGTATACATATCATATCCAAAGCAGCAAAGGGCATAATTTGGAACTGAGTATGACAAAATATGACATCGAATATAACAATAAAGGTGTTGCATACCTTCTGACAGTATTATCGCCACTAGCACTGAAACCAGATGTATCATCATGAAAGCAGCAATCAAGAACTGGACCTCCGTGCAGGAACTCTCCTCTCAACATGTTGGCACTCGCATCATATAGGCGAACACGCTATCACAAAAAAAAAAAATAATAATAAATAACAGGTTGTGATCTTTATTACCAACAGTATGAAATCAATTAAGCTTGTGTGTGTGTGTTTATACACGTCCATATAAACACATAAAACTCTACCATATGACCTACACCCTAACCCCTGAAACAGCTTAAGCCTAGCCTGAGTTGTCGCACTATATGAAACGTCAGTAGAGCTTGGAGGTTTATAACTTTTTAGGTTGAGCTCACCTGTCATAGTCACTCAATCTTCATTCGAAGGCCTGCACATAGCCTAAGGTTGTAATTTCTCGACTCACTCAAACAGTCAAACTTCAACTATCATCCCCAGGCTCAGACAGCAGCTGCAAAGAGCCACTCGAAACCATGCCAGTTTAGTTGCATGTCATACTAACAGTACTCCGTCTACCGGGTTCCTTTATCAAATTTACTGGTTACCTTTTTTTGCTTATGTTACGTCCCCTTATCTCTCTCCTATTAATACAGGTTCTCCTTCAGTTCTTTCTAGATCTACCAAATTTAATCGTAAAAGCTAGTTCCGCAAACCATCTATCAGTTAGCTTTTAATGAACTTCTAAAGAGTGAAGGCGCCATAGTTTCTCAAACAATATTAAACTATTTAGGAAAGTGGTATTCCCTCTTCAAGTCGATAGACGATAACTTGCAAGCTAAGATGGCTAAAATATAGATCAATGCTACTATGCTAGTGCCGGTGTATCTACAAAGCTTAATGCCTAATGGTCCTCCTATGATTTCCAGTGACAGGACAAAGAAAAAAAAGGCACAATTTATAATTCCCATATGACGGTATTCAGAACTTGCATATAATGTTATGCATAGAGACTACATAGGTGAGTCGGAAAAAGGAAAACAAACATAAATATTTCAATCTATTTTCTATCGAACCTGCGGATCAAGTTTTGACTCCTTATCTTTACTACTTACCAATTTAGCAACATCATTACTAATAAGCCTAATTATGAATCTCAATATCCCAAAAACGTCTAAAACCGGCTAGAGTACTCCTACTATATGGAACATCAGGGGATCTTGGAGGTCAATAACTTGATCTTTTTCAGCCTTTCAATCTCCGTTTGAGATCTTGTCCATACCCTACAACGAAGGTTAGTATTTCTCAACCCACTAAAACTTTCCATACTTAAACTATAACCCCCTGGCTCAAATGCCAGCTGCAAACAGAAACTAAAAACGACCATTATTTTAGTTGCATCGCATACAAACGGTGCTCTATCTACCGGATTCCTTCCCCTCATCTATCTCCTATTAGAATAGTTTTTTCTTCAGTTCCATCTACTGCTAATCTAAGTAAGCTTCTATTGCACTTTCTAAAGAGTGAAGACGTCATAATTTCTCAAACAAGATCAACAAAGCCCACTCGGCCCTTAACCTCACAAGTCACACATTATAACTCTTGAGCTATTTACTATGTAAGTGGATAGACAATAACTTGCACACTAAGATGGTTCTTAATATAGAAAAACAGAACAAAGCAAAAAAGAGGCATATACACTACATAGGTGACTCGGAAAAAAGGACAAACATAAATATGCAATTCATTCTCTCTCGAACCTGCGGATCAAGTTTTAACTCGTTATCTTTATTACTTACCCATTCAGCAAGATCATTAATAATAAGCCTAATTAGGAATCTCGATATCCTAGAAACGCCGGTTGTTAACTTTTTATCTCATCAAATTCCTCATATATCTTCTTTTCCTACTCACCCATTTACACAAACATCCACTTCCAAATTCTTCACATTTACCCTCTAATGTTACGCGATTTAATACTCCCATGTTGTCCGTGGGACCGGTCGTCAATTACCTTTTTTCCACTAGTAACTACTCTCTCAGTCCCAAATTATATGTCCAATTTCAAAATGAAGAGTTGAAGACACAACAACAACAACATACCCAATCTCCCCGGAGAGGGATATGGGGGAGGTGGAATGTAGACGGATCCTACCCCTACCTTAGGATAAACCCGAAAGTAGGGAGACTGCTTTTAGGAAGACCTCCAACAAGTGTGTGATTGCAGTGTGCTCAGATATAAGTGAGCATGTGTGATTGTGTGGCATAACAAGGATAAGGAATCGATAAAGACATAGAACGAAAAGCAAGCATAAGCATACAAGCGAACAAACTATAGACAAAAACTATCATAATATCTACAGGGAATAAAGGCACAAGGACATAAAAGCATACGCTGTAAGAAAAACACAAAATATAGAATATAGAAAGCGCAAAATGGGCAAGGGCAGAAACAAGCAAAGGGAAAAGGGCCTAGAAACAAATATAGAACTGAGACCTAAGAACGCATTGGAAGTACTAGAAACCGGGAAAGCAAAATGAACAAGGAAGGCAACTTAAAGCCTAAAAAGCCTACATGTATGGAACCCTAAACCTAAAACGCAACAGATAATCCCATAAGGGCATTAACAAACAACCCAACACTCAGATGGGCATTTATTTAACTTTAAAAGATAACAAAGTTTGCAACTTTACTATTAAAATGTTATCTTTTTATATAAAAAAATATATATAGTTAAAAAGAGAAAGGTAAGGAAATACTTTATCCCAAGAAGAAACGAGGAGATGATCGGAATGATGGGAGAAGCGGAGGTTTGATATTCCGTCAGATGGAGGGCTTATTAGTTCCGTTCCGGTCACAGCCGCCATTTTTATAGTAATTGATTTTTCAGTATATGCTTATCGGAGTTATTTGTTTACTAGGGTTTACTTTAGATGGTAGAGGACTAGAGGGAGAATAGATTTCAAAATGAGGAGAATGAGAGAGGTGTTTAAATTTTTTTTGAATAAAAAAGTTTTTGATGTAAAAAATGAAGTGAAAAAAATAAAAAATGAAAAAGAAAATGACTACAAAAAGTCGATTTGGTTGATTTTGATATAAAATATTTTCTATCAAAATTGAACTGAAAATATTTACTTTATATTTTTCTAACTTTTCCTTACTAAGAACCGAGCATAAAACTTCTTCCAAAACTGTAACACATAAGTGCTTAGGTTGTGTTTGGTGTAAGGTTTTTAGAATCTTACAAGTATTTGAGCTAATAAAATAAGTTAGCTTATTTTTGTTTGTTACACTGGCTTATAAAAGCTTTTATAAGTTATAAGCTTCCAAAAGATTAAGCCAATTGAAATAGGCTTTTAGAAGCTTATAGTTAGTCAAATTACTTAAATATTATTCAAAACATAATGGTTTAACATACAAAAACTTGAAATATAGTTGAATTTAATTTGATGTATTTTATTTGATTTTACATTAATAAGCTTCAACTCCAACTAATCCTCCAAGCACCTTTATAAAAATATAAACTTCAACTTTCGGCTTATAAGATAAGCTTCAACCTGATTAGCTCGAGCTCATGTCGCCAAACATACCTTTAGTAACGATATCTGCCTAAATGTAACACATAAATGCTGAGTAACGATATATGCCACTCTTAAATTTGATGTCTACTTTTAAATAATGCAAACATTAATCGTTAACATAAATATAATCGTTGCATCAGGCGCCTTGTTATCTAGAAACGTCCAGATTAGTTGAAATATAAAATAACATTTTTTTATCAGTTTTTGTTCTATAATTTTTTGTATTTAATACTTTTAACTTGTCATTTATATTTTTTGTTCCGTACATTTTGTTTCATAGTTTTATAAAAATACTATTAAAAAATAATAAATAATTAAAAGTTAAAAGGATATTAGTTGTATTTTAAGGGGGGGGGGGGGTTACAAATATCAAATTGCTAATATTAAAGATTGAAAATCATAATCTAATTTTTGTACATTTAGGATACGAGGATAAAGGTGAGAAAAATAAATTTATTTAAATAGTTTAGATATATTTTATGTCTTATAACTAACTTGTCAAAATTTATGATTGTATGTAAACATACTAAAACCTTTGTGTGTACTTACTTTTTAACTTTTTAAGATCATTCTTGTGTTGTAAAATCTCATACAATCTAAAAGGGTGTTTGTGTCACACCCCGCCACGGCGGAAACGAGCAGATGTAACTTCATGGATATCATCACAACACATGGTGTCTATATAGAGAATAACTACATGCAATAAAAATGGCAAAGTATAGACACAAAGTGTCATAACAATACCCGAAAGGAAACAACATGATAAACTCCAAACGCATAGATAAACCACTTCCAATGCAACTAAGGTCTCGTCTAACCACATCCTTCTATCTTATCCTTAGAAAGCTCACCTGAAAATGATGCTTAAAACGTCAACATAATGTTGGTGAGATTCATAGGTTTAAGACTCATACACGCCAGGTAACCAAAATCACTGTGATTATAAAATATAGCTGGACGAATAAATTATAGTTATCATATAGCTACATGTATTTGCAAGTCAAGAATCACACACAAGGCAGCAACACACATAAGGCAACCAATAGGACGGCTCGTGTCCTCCGACCCCACAATGATTACAACAGGATGGCTCGTGTCCTCCGACCCCAATAAACCACAATTATGTCGCATGCACGAGCAACAGGATAAGCATCCTCCTAATTGGAACACATAAACTAGTAACGAGTAGGAGTATTACTCTCCAATTGGATACTCCCCCCCCCCCCCCCCAATTGGACCACATAGCATTATCATCACATTATCCAATCCACATAATCTGGTACGAGTAGGAGTGTTACTCTCTAATTGGATACTCCCCCCAATTGGACCACACAATAACATCACATAACATATCATTCACATATAGCATACATACGATAACATTATAAGTCCAAGCTCTTTTGACACACACATAATCACAGTAACTTTAACAATTTAAGACAAGCATCATTCTCATCCCAATGTTTAAAACAAGTTAAAAAACAATGCAGCTTTTAGTTTCTTTCATGGATACTTCAGATTTCAGAGTTTAGAGTATTCAGTATTCATATAAGGTTAGTCAATAAGATTTAATCGAAATAATCGTAACAGAAAGAATTGAGAATGTTAGATATTAATAACTTTTGATAAAATAAAATAAAATACTTAATTCAAATCAATTATGCAAAAGGTATGTTTGAAAATCGAATTGTGCTAATAAGAGATCTCGATTTAACATCCTAATAGACAAATAAGAGTCAAAATGAATTTTTGGTAAAATTGAATAAGATTATTTTTTTTATAAAAATAAAAAGAAAAATGATTGGGATGCCTAATAGCTACACCTAAAAGTAGACCTTAAGATTATTTATTTATTTATTTATTTTCACTTTTGAGTTTAAGTGTAAACTAACGCTATATTCTAATTAATTAGTAGAAGTTATAATCACATGCAAAGAATAGTTGTTCAACTTTTATCAAGACAATATGCGGTTTTGTTTTTAGATAAAAGAAAGCGTGTCGTTTGGTTACACCATTTAATAGGGGCATTTTTTGATCGTCTCACCCAGGGCATCAAATATCTCAGGATCGGCCTTGGGTACCGAACGCCATGGGGTACGTTATTGCCTTATAATGTGATCTTATGGTATCAACTCACACCATACTCCAAGTTATAAGGCTCAACGCCAAATTCACCGACTAAGTTAAGGCTTTTTACTTTTTGTGTGTGGTTTATTTTAAAGACTGTGGGCCTGGGTGGCTGGGGGTGTCCATAACCTGAATGATGGAGAGATGGTGTTTTTGGTTAAGTTAATGGAGAAAAAGCTGACCTGACAACACTTTGTGCTATAACACCGACGATACCTAGTGCTCATAAGGTTTCTTTTCATAACTTGAATTTTCATCTATGTGTTTTTTTCTCTCTTTCTCAATTTTTGGGTTATAGTTTGTAATATGTTGGTTTTGATATTGTTTTTCTTTATATAACTGAACTTAATACCAACAGTCAATTTTTGTGGCTAGGTGGTTGTGATATAAAAAATATATGGGGAGGTTGGTTGTATTCAAATATGGTGTTTTGTGTCTTTGGTTAGTTCTGAGTACATATTTTCACAATAAAAATTTCAATACTTAATGTCTATAAGTTTGAATGGAAGTGACAAACGTTTATATTTTATCAATTCTGTTGACTTGTTTAATTAACACAACTCGTAAAAATTTTCAATTATATTTTATCAACCCATATATGACTAAATTCCGCTCAACATAAGCCAAACATAGATAACCGGTAAAGATAGTAGTACGTTGTAATCAAAGGGTGAATGGAAAGGATGATTACGTTGAAATGATAAAATGCTGTTTGCTTACATATATGAAATGTAATGGTTCATTACAAGGAATGACCCATTACACCAAAATCATTCCCTGGCCCCCCCCCCCCCCCCCCTTTTTTTTTTCATTACGTCCGTAATGAAAATTACATAAACCCCATCAATAACTAACCATATTATATAAATGACTTTCTATCATTAATGGGGGCATTTTAGTCTTTCTATTATGATTCTATTACGTCTTATCAAACAAACCAAACATGATTAACAATTGTAATGGATAATTACATTACACTATTTATTCCATTACAGCGTTTATTTCATTAATTTGACATTTCATTACATCCTATCAAACGTACCCTAGAGATAATGATAAAAAATAGGGGTGAATTGAAAAAATTGTCCTTGTGGTTTAACGAAATCGCAGATATAGTCAAATATTTTGAAAAATGCAGGTGTAAGTACGTGTGGAGAACTTTGGTGTGCAATTATCGTCCCTAACAGAGACCGTGCTTGCACTTTTAAAGTTTTGAATTTCTCACTTCAGGGACGAAAGTTTCTCATGCGTGATGACTCGATCTCATATACATTGAGCTAATTATGACGATAAGATAAATGTTTAATTTTAATTTCATCATGCATGATGACTCTCATACGTACATTAGAGAATAAAGGATAAGGTAAGATGAAAAATCACGTAACTATGTAAGACGTAGATCGAAGTCGTGATTTCTACAACTACTTTCTTTCGCAACCGTAAACATATTAGGGAGTTGAGATTCGATTAAGAATAAAGGATAA
This sequence comes from Artemisia argyi, assembly GCA_030686995.1. Lineage (NCBI taxonomy): Eukaryota > Viridiplantae > Streptophyta > Magnoliopsida > Asterales > Asteraceae > Artemisia > Artemisia argyi. Next base: position 5,958,947 of record CM060676.1, on the reverse strand, counting down.
GCTTTGAATTATCATATTTTACGATACCCATAAATCATTATGGGGAGTATGCCTGCACGTTCGAAAATATTGGACTATACATGCGATCTCGTCAAACCGTAAGGATGATTTTTGCAATTTATAAAATATAACTAACTTGTCAAAATTTATGATTGTATGTAACATACTAAAACCTTTGTGTGTACTTACTTTTTAACTTCTTAAGGATCATCCTTGTGTTGTAAAATCTCATCCGAATCTAAAAGGGTGTTTGTTTCGGCTTATGTCTTATTTGGTTTCAGGCGTACATTTCATAAGCTCATTTTTTGTTACTTTATTTTAAAACTTTTTAGCTTATATAAGTTTATTGTATGACATTATAAGATCATATAAGCTAATAAGATTGAAAATAAGCCACAAAAAATAGGCTGAAGCTAAAAAGCAAATAAACCATGAACCCCACTAAACAAACACCCCCCAAAAATGGTCGAAAGAAGGTCGAAAGTTTAGGAACATGCCAGGTTGTCCAAATCGACTACAATTACTACTGCCTACTCACAAACCCAAACACAAACAAACCCCCCTCTCTCTCTGAGAATTAACCAAAACTCTCATCTGATCATCCATCCATCATTCCATTAATTAAAATTTTCTAATCTAAACCCTATCAAATTCAATCTAAACCTCATCTTCTACCTGTAATATTAAATGTTTTACTTTTAGCTCTGTAACTTATTCCGATGGTTGTCTGTAAGTGCCGTAAGGTATAATTATTTATTTAAATCTAATTTTTCTAATTGTGCTATTGAATTCTAATTATCCCTTGTTTAGATCAGATCTACTCACCTAATTTATATCATCCTATATACAATAATAATAATTTCTTGCTTTAGATCTTAATACCTCCTGATCCACTAGGTTTCTCTACTACTACTTGTTCGATTTGCGAATACCGAATATAGTTTTATGTAACAATCTATTATTTTTTTAAGTCACATTTTGATTTAACAACTTTTTATCCCGTTACCAGTGTACGTAAGTGACCTTCTATATAGCGTGTAAAATTGTGACGTGTCATTAGTTTCTAAATGACGTGGCGCAAGCCACGTCATTATTTAACCCATTACAAGTCACGCCATTATTTTACACGCTATAGAAAGTCACTTATGTACACCGGTAACGGGATAAAAGGTTGTTAAATCAAAATGTGACTCAAAAAATAACAGATTGTTAAATCAAAAAATAGTTTGTTACAAAAAATGTAACAAACTAATTTTTTTTTTGAGTTACATTTGAACGTAACAACCTTTTATTCCGTTACCAGTGTACGTAAGTGACCTTCTATAGCGTGTAAAATAATGACGTGTGATTAGTTTCTAAATGACGTGGCGCAGCGCCACGTCATTGTTTAACACGTCGTTATTTTACGCGCTCTATAAGGTCACTTGCATACACTAGTAACGGGATAAAAAGGTTGTTATGTCAAAATGTAACTCGAAAAAATAATAGATTGTTACATAGTACTAATGTACGTTAATGTAATGTGTGCAGGCGACGAAATTGTATTGCTTCGTACACAAGGTTCCGGTTTGTGGAGAATGTATTTGTTTTACCGAGCATCGGAATTGTGTGGTATGCGTTACTGTTTAGTGCTTAGTGATTTGTTCTTATAGTAGTAATGTTGTGTCGGTTGGTTGAGTTGAGTGCTAATCTTGTAGGTTCGTACGTATTCGGAGTGGGTGATTGATGGAGAATATGATTGGCCGAATAAGTGTTGTCAGTGTCAAGCTGTGCTTGAAGAAAGTGGCGGTGATGTTCAGACGACGAGGCTTGGTTGCTTGCGTATGTTGTTTTTATTTTGTGTCATTTGATTTTGTTTTGAAAGATTGTGATTAATCATTTTGTGTTATCTGTTTGCAGATATTATACACACAAGTTGCTTAGTTACGCATATTAAAAGTTATCCTCCGCACACTGCTCCGGCTGGATATGTTTGTCCGACGTGTTCAACTTCGGTATGGTTATGCCCTGTTTATAGAGATTGGTATTTGTAGTACATGGTCGAGTTTATTTGATTCTTATTTAATGCTTTACTTTTGAAATATTGAGACATGAGAAATGTTGGGTTAGTCCATTTATCGTATTGAATTTGGATTTGTAGGAACTAATTATCTAGACACATTGGTAGTTCAAGCGGACCAATGTTACTAATGTTTATCAGGATCATAGGGGGTGTTGAGGGTTGCTTATATAATGTGCTTTTTTGCTTGTTTGCTTATCTACTTATTTTGAGGTAAAATAAGCAGTTTCTGATAAGCAACTTCTTTCCAGATACTTATTTGAGATGAAATTGAAGTATTATTGCATTACTTACAAAATAAGGAAATCTAAACACTATTTCTAGAAGTACTTAAACATAAGCTGAAAAAAATAAGCGATGCTGAACACCTCCTTACCGCTCTTAGGAAGTCAACTTTAGTAAGATCACCAAAATAATATACAGATTATCTGCTCGGTGGCTAGATGTAGCCTTCTGGTTCATCACCTAATATCGCACTTTTGTTGCAGATATGGCCTCCCAAAAGTGTTAAAGACTCTGGGTCTCGTTTACATTCACTGTTGAAGGAAGCAATTATTCAGGTAACCAGTCAAAGAGCGATATCTTTTATAACTTTTTCTGCATTTGAGAAATATGCTGCTTTACTGAACTATTGGACTTTGTATACATAATAAGGTTATTCTCATAATTTGATATGGCTTCTTACCTTACACTTTATATCTTTTGCTGTAATTATAGATAGAAAAACCATCTGAAAACTAGATATTAGGACATCCGACATAGGTATATCTACGGCTTTCAAAGTGATTAGACTTTTGTGTCTTGCTGTATAGGCGCTTATGTATTGTATAATTAGATGTAGAATCTCTGAACCTGTAGGATTTTTCATCTATTTAAGCTCTCGATTTGGTGCCATGACTTATTGCTGTCTCTGAAATGTGAGGATAATTCAAAAGTTAGCTTTGTTGTTTCTTAAACTTGTCTGAAATTAAATTGGTAGTATCGCGCTTTCACTATTCTGAGTAAAAGTCTTCACCTCATAAAATGGTAAGATGAGAAGCATTACAAGTGAAATTTCTCAATCTGAATAGCTTATGGACCAATAGCAGATGCCGTTCATGTTTTGTTCTATGGTTACACATGTTGATCGTTTTTTTCCAAGAAACATGGAGTTAAGGCAATTACTATACATTTTAAACAGCTATATAGGAGTATCTTACATGATGCGTGAAACTGAAGCATGAGGTCGACATATCTGATTTCTATAAATTTCACAAGTGATTTATCAGTTATGGAGTGAGTGATATATTTCATATGTAATATTTTTGAAAAGAAAATGATAATCCTATCGGAATCAGTGTATGATATAGCAGTGAGATTTAAACATTCCGTGCTGGCCTTACTTAATTCTCTGCACTGACATGGTTAAAATAGCATAAGTTAGACTGCTCATAGATCCCACACTGATAGCTTGTAAAAGAGTGGCCACAAGGAGCTCCTTAGTAGTATCTTAACGGCTTAACCTCTTGGATTCAGGGAATTGTATGCATGTATAGATTGTACATACGCTATGGATAAGTCGCACAAAGTGTTTTCTTCTAATGCATAAAACCCCCTAAATCAATTTATTTCATAAATTAAATTATTACCAAAAGAGTATTATTTGTCATACTAAAGAGTTTGTAGTTAACATAATTATCTTGGACATCAAGTGTTTCGGGTCAACTCAAGCATCCAACATGGCAACATGTACAAAATTTCCCGTTTTGACTTGAGCTTCTTGTGACCCATTACCGAACCTGCACATGCTATCTCAACCCTTCTTTGTCAGTTTATCGTTGCAACATAGTCTGTCATCCTGTGTAGTAGTGATGTACAGGGGCAATATATGTTGGTATCTAGCGACTTCAGTTAATAATTGTTCATTTCCATAATACCGGTAGTATTTTAACTAAAATAGATTTTGTTGCCAGGGGATGCAGGTGGTGGTAAACTTTTAATATGTAGGTTGTAAAACATTTGCATGTTGATGACACATCCAACTGTTGTCTTTTGTTTTTGTTTTGTTTTTGTTTTTGTTTTTGTTTTTTTTTGGTTGCATTTACTATTTATGTCTGAAATAATGGACCTGCATTTACACACTTTTCAAGTTAATTTAAACCGCTTGCTCCCCCAGATGGTGGTGGAGGTTTATCCAAATTCATGTCTTATAGATGGTTATTAAGATATCTTCATACGAGTTCACGTACTCCACATGATTTTGAATGTTCTATTTTAAACTTTCAATAGGCTCTACATTAATAATATTTATCATACATCATTGCAGTTTTTGTATTACATTTTGGGGATGGCAGTAAGCTTCCCCCACCCCCATAGGTTTAAGTTTCTGTGGAAGTCAGTTGCGTGTTGCGGAGTAATAGGCTGACTAGATGAGTTTTACAGTAATGCACTAAATATTGTTCTGAAACAGAAATCCACAATGTTATTGGATTGCATCAGTTCTTGGAATGTTAATTAACTATTTAGTTCATGAAATCCACAATAGTAGATGACATTCATGTTCTGTTCTATGTTCAGTTTTGTTTCATCTCAAGCAGGTCAAATTAAAAATAGCTAAAATGGAAACAAGTCAAATGGACCAACTTGTTGAAAGTCGCGCTAAGTATAATTTTTTAATGCATAAAACCCCCTAAATCATATTATGCCATAAATTAGACTAATGTCGAAAGTCATAGTTTGTCATCATATTTGACATACTAATTATAACAACGACAACAACAACAACAACAATGCCCAATCCCGCCGGAGAAGGGTATAGGGGAAGCAGAATTAGACGGTCATACCTCTACCTGGGGGCCGGGGGTAGGGAGATTGCTTCCACAAAAACCTCCGGAGGGAGAGAGGGAGGGAGGCTCTTAGTATTTCAGTGGTAAAACAGTTACATGTGGGTGACTCCAACTGACGTCTATAAAAAAAACAATTTTTTTTTCCTAACTACTTAGTACATGGTTATTAAGTTATATTTGTATAAGTTCACTTACTCCACTTGATTTTGAATGTTCTGTGCTAAACTTTTAATAGGCTCTACATTCATATTTATTATACATCATTGCAGTTTTTGTAGTCCATTTTAGGATGGCAGTAAGTTTTCCCCTCCCTTTAGGCTTGATTTTCTGCAGAAGTCAGTTGCATGATGCAGAATACAGAATACGGAATAATAGGCTGACTAGATGAGTACATAATATTGTTCTGAAATGGAAATCTACAATGTTACATGATTGCTTTTATCCTTGTATGTAGATATACAGCTATTTAGTGCCCATTAAGAACTCAATCCTATATACAGGACATAAATTGGTTAATAAAGTCCTTGATATTTTTTTTGTTATGCAGACTGGAATGGAGAAGAATGTGTTTGGAAATAATCCAGTTTCAATGTCTAGTCCTCCGGAGCATCTGGTAACAAAAGATGCTGTAGGAGGAAATGGTTCTGCTAGACCTTCAAGCATAGATATTGTGGAGATAGATGCTCCTAATTCAGCAAATCATATCAGAAGCCCACCTTCTGGCGTTGTAAGTACTCTTGATTTTAAGTTTTCTGTTACTGCAATATTTCCCTGTTCAACATGTATCATGTACATGCTAATTAGAGGTAGCAATTTTGGCCCATCACACAGAATAACTTGACTGGTTTTGTTTTATATTAAATGGTCCACTAATTTTTTATTTTATTCTTTGCTAAAACGGGAATGGGTCAATGGGATCTAACCAGTTGAGAGTTGCCGAACGGCTATTTTAATGTGTATATACTCAATGGCGCAGCTACATAGGGGCGGGAGGGGGCGCCCGACCCCCTGAAATTTTTTTTGCGATGTAGGGGGTATATAGTTTTCGTGTAGAAAAATTTCGGTATATTTGGTTTCGACCCCCCATTTTAATTGCGAATTTTTTTTTATACATTAAGCAATAAAAATTTTTAGATCCCGACCCCCCACTGAAAATTTTCTAGCTTCGCCACTGTATATACTATTGTAATAATGTTGTATCTGTAAGTTTGTTACCATAGTTAACAGATTAGTTATTCTTAATAACATTAAGAAACGGACAAATAAGTGTTTGCTAGTCAATGCAGTCCATCCCTACTAAATTACTCATTTCAACCTGAACCTGTTTTGATCGGTTACCCAACCAGCCAATCTTGATTTTGTGGTCTTACTGAGCTTTGAGAGAATACAATGCAGCCTGGTGCCACCACAAGAAAGAGTGCACTACAAGTTGAAAGGCAAAATTCTGAGGTTTCGTATTATGGAGACGATGAAGATGCTAATCACAAGAAGTACTCAAGGAGAGGTGAGGCTATCGTCTTTTTATCTTGTTTTTTTGATCTAGTTACACGCATACTGGAAATTTGATTTAGTAGCCTGATTATATATTTGTAGGGAGCATGCGCCATCAGTTTTTCAGGAAACTGCTACCTTTCTGGTCACCTGCATTACCAACTTTACCGGTTACTGCACCGCCTAGAAAAGATGGAAATGCAGATGACACCGTTCCGGGTGGTCATACGCGCCACCATAGACCTGCAAGGATGGATCCAAGAAAAATACTTCTTGTCATAGCAATCATGTAAGATTTTTTACTTGTTAGTTGTTACATCAATGTTAATATTGAAGCTTATGCAAAAGGGCATATACTGATAGATCACTTACAAATCATATGTTTATCTTTGGACGCAGGGCGTGTTTAGCGACAATGGGTATTCTGTATTACAGAATCGCACAACGTGGTTTTGGGGAAGAACAACTGCCTCAAGGGGAGGAGCAGTGATGGCTGCACAGATCTGTAGTTGATTTAATGCTTTGCTTATCTGCATATCTAATATAACTTGCATAATACAGCTCATGAAAATGGAAGAATTGCATATCATTTCTGCACCGCCCCGACTTTTACTTTTGGACAGTTTCGAAAACACCCTCTTTTGTTTCAATTGGTTTGTTGTTATACCTGTTTTCGTTAGTTTATAAAACCAGTTTTAACTTTTAAGTGACCCAGACTTCCCCAAAGTACAACCGATTCAGTTTGTTTGCTTTATTTCATTTGTCTTGTGGTTCTTGAAAAACTCCATTGAGTACATATTGAACCAATTTGGATGAATGAGTTAGCCCATCAGCATCTGAAACGCGTTATTACGCGTTTATATGATAACTAATTTGGAATCTTGGTGTTAGTTTTTAACTTTCTATAACGAAATAAAAAATTTGCTGAACTTTTTCAAATCGATCATAGTTGTGATGAAGTATTTGAAAGACAACACAAATGCAAAATGATTCTGCATAGTCATTTAACGACAGAAGTAAACATTTCTTTTACTCTTCTCACATCCCTTTATTGGATTTTGCTACACAGCAATAAGTAAATCTTTCTCAAATCAATGCGGAATCATGACTAACACATCTACAGTTAGTATTCCCGTGACTAAGCGTGTACGAAGACCGGATTAAGGTTACCATGGTGAAACACTTTTACAACTTCTAACAAGTGCAATGACTAAAATAAGTATGACAGTGATTTTAGCAGGTTTAACCTTTTGTTAGACAGGTTTCGAGAGTAAATTCTTGTTCGAATGACAATGATACTAGTAATGTAAGAAAAGAAGCTCTAAAAACTTGAAGTAGCTTTTGGAAAGAAAAAAAGCTCATATATTTTGGAAAAGAACCACATATGACATATCTAAAAAATCTATGCGCTCGTGTGTTATTCTTTGTCCTTTCAAGCTTTACCGGTAAAGGGGTAGAGAGTCCTAACTTCAAACTCGTAAGTTATAATTTCTTGGAGCACCCACCTTAGCCGTATAGTTGTTTCATAAGTCTCGCGGGTGGTCTGCAGAATAAAATGGAAAAAAGAGAGATGGAGAGAGAAAAATGAGTGAAGTAAAGAGAAGTATAAAAAATTATTTTTTTATTTTGTGTTCCCGAGCTGAAAAGAAAAGAGAATGAATTAACAAAAAAAGAGCTTTAAAATCAACTTCACTTCATTTTATCCCAATTTGGAAAGTAAATTAGGAGAGTAATTTTGATATAATTTACTATCCTTTACTTTCATCTCCCTTCCGAAAAAATCTCAGAAACACAATTTTTTTTATTATCATCCCAAACCTTTCCCTTTCACTAATCTGTCAAGTCACAATATCACACTGTTCTCAAGATGTCTTTAGGGAAGAAAGTGAAAGGAAGTGGAAGATATCAAAATTTAATTGTGTTCTCAAGAATTTTCATAGAGAAGAAAGTGAAAGAAATAGGTGTAAAGTGATGAGTTTTTGGTAATAAATGTTTTACCCCAATTTTGGGGTGAAAGTGAGTGGAAAGATGTATGCCTATGTATATTGACTAAATTGTCTTTTAAAAACTTGTATTATATTTTGTCCTTTTCCATTTGAATATGTGGGTAAAATTGTCATTTTCATTATTTTTTCTTTCACTTCCCTCTTCTTTTATACAACTAAAGAACACATATACTATTTACTTTTCTTTCTTCACCATTTACCATCCTTTCATTCACTCTCCACTTCGCTTCCTTTCCTCTTCAAATAAAAACTCGAGAACAGTAGTATTATTACCGAACACTTATCTACAGTCAGGGGAGGAGAATTTTAAGTTAAAGGGGAATAACTTGACGTAAAAACTATAATGAAAAGTATCGCTCAATGATTTTATTTTATTTATTTATTTTTCCAAACCATGATTCAACCTAACACTATAATGAATAAAAATAAATTAAATTTAGAAAAACATAGTTTGACAAATAAATTCATTTTATTGTTGTATTTGATTGTTCAAGACTTCAAGTTATTCGTTTTTTAACCTTAATCATCTTATCTACATGATTAAAGGGGGTTCATTGCAAAAGTTATTAAGAAACTAGCTATTGTATCGAATAACTAATAAATAAAATGAGTTAATTAAGGGTGACTCAGCACCCACTAGTCACCCTACTAATTCTGCCTTGTCTACGGTTGATATTGGTCGACCTATTCTACATTTTGTGTTTTCTTGCGGCGTTTGCTTCTATTTGTTCATGTCCTTTCTTCTCTCAAGTTTTTCTGTTTGTATTTCTGCCTATTTGCTTTGTATGATTGCTTTTCATCTTGTCTTATAGATTTCTTATCCTTGTTATTGCCCACTTTCACATATGCACATATATGTGCTCTCTCACCCGCACACTTACACTTGCCGGAGGTCTTCTTGGAAGCAGTCTCCTTACTTTTAGGTTTATCCTGAGTAAGGATATGATCTATTTACATTCTACCTCCCCTATACCCCGCCCCAACAAGATTGTTGTTAATGTTGTTGTTGCATTATCTACAGTTGACAACCCAAACTGGCTAACCAAAAGCCATACTCATAACTAATTTTGTCAAGCATTGCATAAACAAAAGTATATAACATCAACCAATCATAGCTTTATTTTACTTGAAAACTAGTTTGAATAGGTATATCTATGATTGGTACCAAATACTAGTAAGCAAGTGGTTTCTACCAACAAAAACGTGCCAACACAACCATGCTATCAATCAAGTTATTCATCTTCGTATCTAGACATACATATAGAGTACAAGTGAAAATACCTTTTAATATGATATATGCTCATTTTATAGTTGAAGTATGATTATATATAAATATGTAGAACGTGCAATGGACGTCCTTGATTCATTTAAATATTGATTAGATTCATAATGTAATGATTTCGTCATCTAAAATGTTTCCTACAGTGTTTTGCACGAGCTTTATTAATATTTTTATAAAAAATATATTTGTTTATAACGTCCAATACAAAATTTATTTACGTAAAGAATAAAATAAAACAAGTCTTTTAAAAAGTCAACTATCCCAAATGCGCCAACATCGCCGTGAATATTTGTCTACGCGGTTTCGTAGCTCCTTCATTTGACTCCTGTGTCTGATTTATATTGTCTGAAAATGTATCTTACTTATTATTTTTCTTAAATTGTATGTATTATCGTTAAGATTGAACTAAATAGAAACCAACTTTTTAAATTTTGATTATTCTGTGTATTGATTTCCAAAAAAAGAAATCACCAAACTAAAAAAAAAAACACTCCTGGTCCATGACTTTGTCATTTTTTTCATCATTTTCTCATTTTGGTCATACTCAACTGCTCGACTTCACCTCTTTTGTGACATGTGTCCCTTGCAAGTACAAAAGGTAGGTGGAGTCAAGTAGTTGAGCAAGGGACACATGTCACAAAATGATGGAGTCGGGCAGTTGAGCATGACCAAAATGGGAAGAGTGTTAAAAAAATGAAGTCTTGGATCAAGGGTGTTATTTTGGCTTAGTTTGGTAATTTTCTCTTTCCAAAAATACATGGTTCGATTCCCAAAACTTCTTGATTCGATACAATAAAATACGTCAATTGATACACAAAATAATCAAAATTCACTACAACAAATTTGGCATTTCCACACGTTTTTTTTTCCCGCACTTTATGAACCGTGAACTTTTATTTAAAGATATTCACACTTAAGAGTGTGAATAATTGTTTCAAAATCTTCACACTTTTGTGAAGAATTTCAATCTGACACTTAAAAGTATGAAGAATTATTTCAAAATCAAAATCGTCACACTTAAAAGTGTGAAAAATATTCATAAAGCTTCACACATAAAAGTGTGAAAATATTTGTTACACCAAATTGGTTCACACGCATACTAGTGTGAACTTTTTTATTCTTCACACTTAAAGTAGGGGTGAGCAAACAGACCGGATAGACCGGACCGACCGACAAAACTGACCGGACCGACCACATTCGGTCTAGTCTCGGTCCAGGGTTTTTCATAATTTCAGTCTCGGACCAGTCCGGTTCGGCTTAAAATCAGGACATTTAGCCTATTTGGATCGAGACCAGACCGGACCGACCACATTCGGTCCGGTCTCGGTCTAGGTTTTTTCCCGGATTCGGTCTCGGTCCGGTCCGGTTTTTCTAGGTCCGGTCCGGTTTTCACCCGATGAGCAGCCTTACTTTAAAGTGTGACAACATGCTCTAATAAGTGTGAGCATGCTATTATTTTGTAGTAGTGATTCAAAAAGTTAGGGTCCGTTTGGTTTGTAGGTGGGTTTAGGATTTTGATTTGAATTTGGATTAGGATTAGGATTTGGATTTAATATAAGAGAGAGCTAATTTATAAATTATGTATATAAAATATGAGAGGAGAGAGATAGAGAGAAAAATGAGATGGTCTCATATTTGTCATAAATCCTACACCCAACTTTACAACACTCTCCTGTATTTAGTATTAACTCCAAACCCAAAACATACCAAACACTTAAAAATGGGACAGGGTCCACTTTTTTAACCCAACCCAATCTAAACCCGCAAACCAAACGGGCCCTTAGTTATTAAATAGTCTGATCCTAATAATAGTACATACAACTCAAAAAAGTGATAAGTAAGATATATTTTTGACAATTAACCCTTTTTTATACTCATTATGTCTTAAAATAATTGTCTAAGTAACATAAAAAAACATAATTGTTATTTACTTTTTACAGAAGCTTTTAATTAATGTTTGCTCTCTTTAAAATTAGCAAGATTTGCTAACAACAACTATGGATTTTGTTTAAACTTATCATATTAAAAAAAAAAAAAAAAAAAAAAAAAAAAAAAAAAAAAAAAAAAAAAACATTTCAAAATATAAACTATATTACCTTATTAAAATTTACTTAACAGATAATTAATTTGAGAAGATGAATACTTGGAAAGAGGGGAGTATATGCTTAATCATTCCTTATTTAATATGAGGTTGTTGTCTTCTTACCATTTTAAGAAATACACCTAAGACATCCACAGCTCATGCAATCTTCATTTTGTTTTTTAGTAATAGGCTTTCCTTATTTGTCATTGTGTTTTGTTACAACTTGTTAGTTTTAACGGATAAAAATTAATGAATATGTCCGGACTCGAACTCGAGACTTCGGGATTGCACACTTTACGTATGAGTTTCAATTAATTAATAATTATTGTTTTGGTGACGAATAATTATTAAATTCACAAAATGATCGTTGGAGGAAAGATGAAGGACTGAACTTAAAATAAAGTTCAAGAAAAACATGGAATGGGCTTGTAAAACCCATGTTTGGCCAAACCCAACCCATTAGGGTGTAGGGTTTGTGTCTTGTGCTCCAAGATGTTGATTAGTATATAAACAAACCCTTTTGTTCATTCTAATCATCCCTTGGTTCACTTGCAAACCAAATCTCCTTCTCTTTCTCCTCTTGAGTTAGAAATCGAACTACACCCTTATAGGGTTCCTACTAGATTTCTAAGCTCAAAACCATTCTTGTTTAGTTGATCAACTACACCCTTCTAGGGTTCCTACGCGATCTTCTAAACATTGTGTTTGGATTGCTTGTGAATTAAGAACCTAGCTTTTCTTATTGAAACGCTACTAATACGTGTGTTCAAGAACGAAGTGTTGGCATACTTTTGCTAACAAGGTGATTTGCCCTATTCGACTAATCCTAGTCGATCCACCATTAAACCCAATTAGGGTTTATAGTTCTTGTTCCATTGGTTTCTTGTTCTTGATAGAAATCACAAAGAGGTACGCATCCATTTATATTCGGTTAATTTATTATTTGTATTTGATCTATTCTGCTGCGTACTCTTTGATGTTTATATGTTTATTATTATTCATATATTCAACAGTGGCATCAAGAGCCGTTAATACATTATAATGAATTACCGAAACACATAAAAATTGAATCGTATGATTAATCACATGCTTGGTGTTCTTATGTTTTTATATTTTTCATAAACCCTAGATTTTATATTTTTTTAAATTTTTCGATTTTTTTTTTTTTTTTTATAAATGTCGATTTTTTTTTATTTAAAAAAGGAAATTAGGGTTTGATGAATTATGTGATAAAAACTTGTAGAAACCCTAGGTTGCATGTAATTTATGTGTATGGATATTTGTGATATGCTGTTTGGTTGCGTTCATTGCTTGACATGATTATTTGTTATAATATGTGCAATATGGGCGTCCATGACAAACCATGCATGTGTTGTCTTGGATTATGATGATTTGGTTTTAAGATTTCATGCTTATTATGCGATTCTATTATAATTGATAAATTGTTTAGTAAATATTATGGATAAAGATTACTAAAATTTGATTAATTATAAGATTAGGGAAGACCCTATTAATCGTGTATTAAATCAGTAGTGTGTTTTAATATTGATTTTAATTTGCATGATCATTATTGTTGTTGTTTGTTTATTTTATTTTATTACCTTTGTTTTATATGTTTTTAACATGATAGTAACAAAGGGTAATTTCAATAAATAAAATATTAAACGGACTTAATAATGGTGAAATCTTGTTTTGAGCTTACTTAATAAATCTTGGACTTTTGGTTGATTGATCGCGACTGTATTAAGTGGTTGAAAGGTGGAACTAATTATGACAAACTATTAAAGTGGGTATAAGGATGGCTACGCATTAAATTGCGGCCTTAGTGAGCCTCCATTCTGGCTTACCGCTCGCCTGTGAGTCATATTTTAGTCTTTACCTAACATCCATGATAACTACGAAGCACTTAAGGCAAAGTTGTAAGTTTCTCAACGCCTCAATCAAAAGTTTGGAGATTTAAGCTCGTAAAGAAACTAATGAGTAAAAGTTTTTTTACATGAAACATATGCTACAAGATGAATGCATGACATCTTTGTACATATATTTTGATTACACACATCAAAAATACTACCCTTAAATTTAAGTTATATGCCATCCAATGAAACGGAAACACCTGAAATTGGATCTACGCCAGGGCGTAACCTGACTAGATTGCAATGGAAGGGCAAATTACATGATTTCATCACTAGCAGATCAACTGGTGTGGTGTCATTATGTAAGTTTGTTGTTTCTTAAATTGGTTAACTTAATTGAGTTGATAGTGGGAACTGATCACTCAAGGCATAAGAAGATGAGGATAAAACATGCTTACATTGCAACTGCGGTTGGCAATTAATGTAAATCTCATCGATTCTAGGAATTGCAATTGAATATTGGCAATTGGGTCACGTCTCGTACCTTATTGAATAACGTCATCACTAGCAGATCAACTGATGTGATGAACTTATGTCAATTTGGATCCTAGTTTTTCAGTGAAAATTAAATGGTTATTTGAATATGAACCATGGGTATTTAATTTTCTTGAAAATTTAATTATCGAAAATACTAAAATTGAATTTTGTAATTCTTTTTAACGTATTAATGCAACATTAAAGCCGTAAACGTGGTTTGGTCTTAAATTGGTAAATTGATATAATTCTGCTTTCAAACATAATGTTTGATTGAGAAAAATTTACCGAAATGAAAGAAAGTCTATTTTCCATGAGAGAAGAATAAGACTCAATCCTATTCCTTTTCATGATTGAGAAAGGTTTGATAGGAACATAAGAATAAGACTCAATCCTAAGTCTATTTTCCATGAGAAAAGAATAAGACTCAATCCTATTCCTTTTCATGATTGAGAAAGGTATAATAGGAACATTAGAATTGTCTACATTCTAATATATAACTCATAGCTATCTTTAATATTTAAGGATATAGCACATCTTATTTTTCATAGAAATTTCATTACTCTTATTTGGTGAATGAATTCTTCTATAACAAACAAGGCATTTGGTTAAATGGAAAATATGAGTTATTAGAAGCTGGACAGATTACCGCAAAATTGGTAAAAGGCAAAGCTAGTATTTTATCTAGTTGTTGTGCTTTAAAGGTGCTACATACCATTATGGGGATGGTAGGCCTATTAAGGAAGAAGCTGCATGCTCAAATTCTTCAAGTTAATATCATTGATGGATAATCCATCATAAACATAGTAGAATACACATTTTAGAACCTGAGTAATTATTACGTATGGGTTTTTCTAAATGTGTAGGAAAGTAAAAACAAGCAAATTGTTTTCACTGGTTATGAAACACGTACAATGTTGTCAAATCCAGTGGGAGCTTTGTGTTGTTTACTGAATATAGAGTTATTGTTATGTTCTCTAATTCAGTGGGAGCCACAAGACTTAATTTCTGTGTAGTAGCCCAAAATTATCTTCAAGATAATTACTTTCAAAATTGTAGACACTCATGTTCTTAGGATAGCCATATGCGTTTCCTGATAAGATAAAGTAGTCCTACATCTACTTATGACACAAATCATATTGAATCACATAAATAAACTTATGTTGTGTTGTTTATATACTACATGATATTGTTCAATGCACAAGTGGGAGAATTATCTATTGTGTGCAAAGGAACAATACATAGAGAAATATGATGATAGGATTCTCTTAATTGCAAGGTAAGAGATCAATGTTCTAATAAGACTTATACATTTAATGTGTAAGATTATCTTATGTAGAACATGTGTCATGATTATAAGACTACTTTTATGTCTTATGATATTCAAATTAAAAGAAGCACTTGAATTTACAATTTACGTCAGGGTGTAACCTGCCTAGATTGCAATAGAAAGGTAAACTACATGATTTCATTACTAGTAGATCAACTGATGTAATGGAATTATGTGAGTTTGCAGTTTCTTAAATTGGATAATTCATAAAATGACATAAGCAAATGAAGTAGTAAATTAACTTGAAATTACTATTGAAACCAAGTGGAGGTGTTCACAAATACTTTAGTTATTTATGTTTATATCTTCTTATAAACATGAAGTCTTTTAACTATTACAAGACTTATAATAAAGTAAGACGTTAAACTTGTTATGTTTCAAACAAGAAATCATTGAGTTGATCAATGATGTACAACGTAAAGTGGGAATATAACAGTTCATGTCTTCTTAAGACATGAACATGAAGTAACTTGTTCAAAAGGTACTTATGTTATATAGCATGCAATTGGCTTGGAAATTCTATTGTACCATTAAGTTGACTTAGTTGGTAAATAGGTAAGCCAAAGGGAATAAGTTTATCTTACATATTGTTAGTTTGTCTCACAATATTAATTCTAATGAAACATCACAAGTTGGTGGTGTGTTCAGTTAGGAAAAATCAAACTCTTGTTATATTGTTTGATTAAAAGATAAATATGACTTCTTTTTTTTTCCAAAAGTTGTCAAGGTTAGAAAATTGAGTATGGATTGAATATACTCAATAAGACTCCAACCTAGAAGATTAAATAAGACATTATGGAATGTGATAAATCACATTAAAGTCTTAAAATGAAGTTCTGATTTTGTTAATAAGTAGTTTTAACAAACAAGAGTCAGGAACTGTAAAATATTTTTGTAATATCCCAAATGAGAACGATTTAGTGTTGCTCATCTTGCTAAAGTATTCATAAAATACAAAAGGCAAGTGGGAGTTTTGTTTAGATCTTGAAAGATCAAAATTACAAAATATATAATCTTCTAAAACCACACTAGTGAAAATCATGATGAGGTTTGAAATGTAAAGGTTAAATCTCAACATGATGAAACTCTCATTCATAGATCCGTAGGGATGTCTCAGATATTTAATTAATATGCTGAGAATTATGAATTACAGGATCAAAGTAAGCCTGTTAATCATAATGACGCATTTACTAATTATGGTAAATTGCTCATACTATGAATGTTAAGATGCTGTCCATAAAGATAAGTCAACTTTGAAAATTTGGTTTATCTTAATGAAGATGAGTTTCTGCAAGAGAAGAAAAACCCTAGAGGTTTAAATCTTTGCATAAAGAAACATATGGACAAAATTGTATACATATTTTAATGTATGTCTTATGACAAGATTATTAATCATACTTATGTAATTAACTATGATTGAATACTTTTTCCTAAGCACATTAAAATTACAAAGATGGTAATTGTCATACTCATTTTTATGAATATGAAATTTGACAATGGATTATAAAATCTCTTTCTTATATAATTACTTAAACGAGGACGATGAGTAATTAAGAGTTTTATGAATTCATTTAATCTTTGAAAGTATACAAAATGCAAGAATCCAAGTATGGATAGATGCATGCATCAAGGAGATAAATCTTATTTTTAAATATTAAATCTATGTTTTGATTTATAATTTAAAATAAGATAACTCCTAAGTAATTCTGAAAGCTAGTGGGAGTATTATGTTTACTTATTTAAATCATATATGTTGTACAACATATAGGAAGTAACATTCTATATAAGTTAAATGGTAAGTCATAACTTTGAATGAAACTTTACTTGAAAGATTTAATAAGTAAAACATACAACCTTGAATATATGTTTATTAATGTAAACATGTGCGGTAAATGGATCTAATAAAACATGATATATCATTTAGAAAGTTTAAATGAATATGTAGTACATGAATGAAATTTAAGTTGGACACAAGAATTTTTCATGTACATCATGTTGTTGTTATATCATGCTTTGATAAAAGATGATTTGACAACATTGATATCTAATGAAAGATATTAGATAAGTTGTGTAATGAATATTCTAAAGGAATATATTTGGATATAGAATCACATCCTCAGCCTGGAACAATTTCTAGATTCTATAAATGAACAATTTGTAAAATTGTCATAGCCAACAAACTTGAAAGTTTGGAAGGAATAAAACATTACACATTGAAGTTTACGGAAAAGAGCATATTGTTGTTTGCATACAATGATGCTAATATAAATTGAGATGACATTCAATACTAGTCATGGAAGGATTTCATCCTTGTTAATAGCCATGTGTACTAGTTATGCTTAACGGAAAGCATAGTTGCATTATACATTAAAGAATAAGAATACTTCAAACTTTAAAGGTTTGGAAGTTTAATTATCATAAATTGTATGTTGAGGATGTCATACACATTTTATGATGTATTATGTGGTTATATCAAATTATTTGAATGCACATATACAAGAATTTCATTATTGAAATAAGTATTCTCAAAATTCCGATAGATCAAAGTTAGTTGAATAATGCCTTGTCAACAAGTATGATTACTTGAGGCATAATTGTCAACAAGTATGATTGGTATTACTTGAGACAAAATTCATTAACGAGAATTTTCATGCATTGATCTATTTAGTATTTGGATAAAGGATTGTAAACAATAATTATTCGAATGAAATAAAGTATTGTGTTATATTTATTTCTATTCATAAATATTGTATCCTATATTTGCATGTTTAATCCATGAATAACTTAAGTTATTCTAAATTGTCCGTTGTCAATTAATGATATGGGAGTATCATTGAACTAAGACAAATGTGAGATTTGGTATAATATATATAAATTATATTGGTGCGTAGACAAGCCAAATTCACATGATATTCAATACTGGATAAATTGGATATAGGACAAAATCCCAATTACATGATTGTACTTATGGATGTTGTCATTAGAGTAAATCATGAATATTTATCCTCAGACTTGAGATACCAGGTAACTACTGTGGATGTAGCTCATTTTCTGTGAGATAATCTAACGCTATCCGTAACTGGTAGTTATAAGGATTATTTTCAGAGGTGATGCGAAGTTCATAGGTTATGCTTGTAGTCAATACAGGATTTGGTTCCTTCAAATTTGTTTTGAAGTTTAATACTGTTTGGCCGCTCGTAGGATTAACAAGATGTTTGCATGGCCATGCCCAAGGTCTATCTGGAATGCGTTCAGATGAATTGGTAATCTTGCTTAATCATAAATAACGAGAAACACTAGTTAATTATGGAATGACTTTAATCCATATCCATATTAACATAATATTAGAATCAAAAGGATAAGTATGATGATGAATCATCAAAGGTGGTTTTTTCCAGGAAACCATACTCGTGATCGTTCTGGGGACATTGGCGTGTTATGCTAGACTAACCATTGTCATTATTACATTAATGTATATCCGAGTGGGAGCTGTTAGTTTTAACGGATAAAAATTAATGAATATGTCCGGACTCGAACTCGAGACTTCGGGATTGCACACTTTACGTATGAGTTTCAATTAATTAATAATTATTGTTTTGGTGACGAATAATTATTAAATTCACAAAATGATCGTTGGAGGAAAGATGAAGGACTGAACTTAAAATAAAGTTCAAGAAAAACATGGAATGGGCTTGTAAAACCCATGTTTGGCCAAACCCAACCCATTAGGGTGTAGGGTTTGTGTCTTGTGCTCCAAGATGTTGATTAATATATAAACAAACCCTTTTGTTCATTCTAATCATCCCTTGGTTCACTTGCAAACCAAATCTCCTTCTCTTTCTCCTCTTGAGTTAGAAATCGAACTACACCCTTATAGGGTTCCTACTAGATTTCTAAGCTCAAAACCATTCTTGTTTAGTTGATCAACTACACCCTTCTAGGGTTCCTACGCGATCTTCTAAACATTGTGTTTGGATTGCTTGTGAATTACGAACCTAGCTTTTCTTATTGAAACGCTACTAATACGTGTGTTCAAGAACGAAGTGTTGGCATACTTTTGCTAACAAGGTGATTTGCCCTATTCGACTAATCCTAGTCGATCCACCATTAAACCCAATTAGGGTTTATAGTTCTTGTTCCATTGGTTTCTTGTTCTTGATAGAAATCACAAAGAGGTACGCATCCATTTATATTCGGTTAATTTATTATTTGTATTTGATCTATTCCGCTGCGTACTCTTTGATGTTTATATGTTTATTATTATTCATATATTCCAACACAACTTACAACTGGTGTAAAAATCTTTGTATTCTGTAGATCATGAAGATGGTAATACCTTGATATGTTTTAGAACAAGCTTGCTAATGATTTCGCTAAACGCTAAATATATTTCTAACTGTTCTACAATCAAAAGCAAATCATTGATACTATAGTAGATCATGAAGATAGTACCTTTCAGCTTTAGATTGACAAACAAATATTTTTATTGTGCTAGAGCATTGAGTAAAATTATCATGTGAGCAATGAGAAGTACTAAGTTGAGATTGACAGACATCGTCGAATTTATATCTAGAAATTAGCCAAATATCTCCTAATCCGCGTTGAAAGTCATTACTAGATATATAGTTTCCAATCTAAAGGATTATTAAACATATGGATATGTTTAGCCTATCTGGCTAGAAGATATTATCTGGTAACTAAGATCTTCTTATTGACATGCCCAAATTATTAAATCAAGAATCAACAAAACGGTTATCGTTTTCTCAAAGATGACCCTGTTGACACTTACTTATCCTTTATACGCGTGTTTAATGATCTTTTTTAGAGCCTGAAGAGCCATGTTAGCTGTATTATGCCCTAAACAAACATTCTAATGATTGTCATATGACATAAGTATTAAAATTCTTCTTTGATAGTATAATTCTACTATTTTATTATGCATTATCTAATTAGCAAAATCAATCAACTGTCACCAACTCACTGCATAAATATGTCTCTATACCTGTTTTTGCTAAGTACTGTAGATACATAGCATCTATCACAGTCCAACTTCAATAACCAAAAAACACTTGTATCATTCTTTCCGTTTTTAGAAACAAAAATGGAACCTATCTCTACCCTTTTTGGAGAAGAACGGAACTTCTTTAGTGGTATAAACTCGAGTGACGAGTCTGATTTTATGTCCAATTTATTTAGCAACTTTTCAACCAAAGGATCAAATGTTTCCACATATCAGGACGCTTCAGCATTTTGGCCACACCATGAACCAGCAATGAACACTGATGAGGCCAATGAAGTTTCAGTATCGATTTCAGATAACACGCATGCTACCATGCCTCTTCTATTTCAAGAAGATAGTTATCCGGAGAGTAATAGTATTTTTTTTCCAACTTCAAGTGGTGAAAGCAGCTACCTCTCAGTCTCGTGCTCCAGGAGCATCCCAAAGGGCAATGCTAATACTCCTTCAGAATATAATAATTTGTCGCCAAATACTAGGAAACATTCTTGTGATGAAGCTGATGTATGTTGACAACTTGACATAGCTTTAATATTAATTTTCAAAATTACGTATCTTGAATAATCAATGTGTCGAGTTTGATAAAAGTTTTATGATGTAGGTCCATCACACGAATTGGAAAAGGCCAAAGATTAGTAGGAGTCAGAGTACAAATGCGCTTGACTTGGATAATGACTCAAAAAATGTTGCAATGCTGAACACACATGGCAAGAAAAGAGCGAGTAGCGGGTCAGCAGTCGATAGTCAAAGTGTGTACGCAAAGGTAAGTTATTTAAATTAAGTTAAAATTTTGCTCTAAAGCTAATCTTCCCGATTCTAATGATGTAAATCTTTGTCTTTCGCAGAAAAGAAGGGAAAAAATCAATGAAAGGTTAAGGATACTACAAAATCTTGTTCCTAATGGTACAAAGGTGAGTAGTAATTAGTAATAAATGTTTTAGAGTATCTACTAAGAAATAATCAAGTTCTAATATATTTCGTGTTAACGAAGGTTGATATAAGCACAATGCTTGAAGAAGCTGTTCAATATGTGAAATTTTTGCAGCTCCAAATAAAGGTGAGTAAATAAAAGCTAACGTTATTTAAAATAATCATGAATTGAAGTTCAAGCAATTTATATGTGAACTGTTGTTTATGGTGTATGCAGCTGTTGAGCTCTGATGAAATGTGGATGTATGCTCCTATTGCATACAACGGGATGGACCTTGGGCTCGACGACGTGAAGCTCCCTTCCCCAAGATGATCGACATTGCATTTCTGATTCAATAAGAACAGTTCATATATTGATTTTTTGCGTCCTATAAATACGAGATGCTTCTATGTTCAAGAGTATTTTTCTGCCTTTTCGGTTTTTTGTCTTGAATGGTTATGAACTTGATCTAAGGTATCAGACCTACAATTCTTTGTCTTGAGTTTGCTGTAGGCTTTGGGGAGTCTTGATTTGACGCCGGGTCAGAAATCATCTTTAAAGAATAGTTTGCTAATCTGGTGCTAACGAGTGTGTGAGGCTCGTGATTGTGCCAAAGATGATGTTGTGAACATTCTTCATACATGAAAATGATGAATTGCTTTTTCAATTATCATGTTGATGTTGATTGTATTTGCATGATGGTTGATGATACATTTTAGGCTGTATGCTTTAAAACTTCATTTTAGGCGACTCACAATTCATCTGACTCCTTTCCTCTTTTAGACTAAAGAACTTCACTATACCTATCTGACCCGTGTAAGACAAAACAAAACCAAACAATCAGTTTATAAGTAAACGGGTCAATATTGCCACTTCTACTCAAGACTAAAGTTGACGATAAAAGGCTTTTCGTAACATGTTAAGATCATATTTCTGTCGTCCCCCAAATCCAGTAAATTTGAGCAGGACCAAGTTTTCTTTTAGTTCTACACTAGCTCTTTTGCTTATTGTCTACGACTGAGAACTCCACTTTGGTTGTCAAGCGGCATGCACTGTGCCATTATAGCTCTGATCTCCGAATCCATGTATGACTGAAAAGCATGGTCAAAATAGACTTTAGTTTCAAAAAAATACTTCTTGTGGTCTTGATACAACTTGCCAACAGTTTTTTGTACACTGAATTAGAGGTGGAAAAACTGGCAGTCGGGTAACGAGCTACATATTCAGTTTGAGTAATTCTTTTATATGGGTCAAAACAGGTCTCGTTGAGTTGACCCGAAACATATGCTTGCTTAACACAAGTATACACACCGAATGGAGAGTTTAACTCTAAAAGTACACATACCGAATGTTTAACACAAACTAGCGCATGTCTTTTAGTTCAATATCACGTTTGAGTCTCACTGGAGTATGTTTACACAAACTAACTTCATTGCATTAGTGATGTGTCATTGTATCAGTTGACTACCTAAGTATATCAGCATAGCCCTATGAAGTTATAAAAATGAAAATGAAAATGAAAATAATCGAAGTAACATATTGATCATTGTACACATTTTCTAGACTAGATTTTTGAGGATGCCGACAATCAAGATTTGTGCTTCAACAATAAGAATGTCATTGAACAAAAAGCCATTTCTGGAGTCGTGAAGGTCGCTTAACTTCATAAAGCGTGGAAAGCCCCAACCATCAGCTGTTTTACAGAACCAGTGGTCAGCTTCTGCATAGCATAGATAGATGAAATATGAATTAGTGACGTTAAAGAAATGATTAGCTATGGATATGGGTATAGCAAAAGAGAGGAGCTTATGCAATACCTTCATTTTTGTGGGTACCTTCGGTTCCATGGGTTTTTAGACGAATATTGAACTTTGCATAAACTCTCCATTCATCAGAATCAGACCCAACGTCATGTGGCCTTAGAAAGATCGAAAGATTTGTGTTTTTTCCTGCTTTGGTTCCTTTAGGATACAATGACAATTTCCTATTTATTTTACACATATTCGATTTAGTAACATGAACATTGTATCACAAAGCTTATGATCAAATTCAATAGAGAAAAAATAGTACCACTTCACTTGACCAGCTTTGAAATCCTCAGAGTACAACGGTCCGTCCGTCAAGGTTGAAAACATAGGAATTGTCCACGTGTGCGTATTCATTGTTGTTGGAAGCTTTATCATCGATAAACATTGATCTTTTTGTGCATATTTTGGGACAACAAAAACCTCGGCTCCAAATTCACATGAATCTCCATAAAGGTAACCATTTTCAGCCCCCTTAAATGAATCCAATGATATGAGTTTGCGAAAGCCCCATCTGGTTTTCTTCTCATGAAACCTCGTACGTTTCCCGTCATCACCTATGTATATAAGGTGTATCAGTACTTTTAAACAAGGGTATAGTATACAGCTTTTTTAAAGGTATTGTGCGTAACTCAAAAGTAAATGTCGTACCTTGGATGGTTAGATAGTTGTGGCGTATATGATCATAGATCAAGATTTTGAAGTAAACGTGAACCTCCCATCCTCTCGCAAAGCTTTGGGTGTCACATATAACAAGATAAACTGATATGTGATCGCTTACATATTCTTTCTCATTTCCCTTTGGATAAAGTTCTAGTTTCCTGAAAATTTTGGTATTTCAGCATCCTATAAGTAAAAACTAGATGCAAAATCGATAACCGTAGCAACACCACTTTGCGTCCCAAATGACACAATCGTTAAGACTAGGATCACCCTACAAAGAGGTAAGAAATACTGACCATTTGTATCCACCCGCTTCAAAAACATCAGAGTCGTACTTAATGATCCCAGCTTCAGACAAAAGTGAGAATGCCTCGATCTTCAGTTTGTAGTGTGCTGGTTCGTTATTTCCACTTGATATCGACACACCTGCAATTAGCCATTGTCATGATTAGAGAAAAATATATAGGCGACAAAACTATTATATATAACCAAAAACAAATCACACTTCTTGAAAGCGCCATTGTTTCTTGAGCCTCCATATCTCTCGTCTTGGAAATCTGGTTCCGATATAGATTATTAACAAGATCATTAAACGCTTTATCAACATTCGTAGCTCTTAAGGCTGAAGTCTCAATGAAATCCAACGATTCCTTTTCAGCAAACGACTTCCCAACCTCAGTAGCCACCATTACTGATTGTCTAACATCTATTTTATTCCCAACCAACGTCACAACCATATTTGGATCCGCGTGGTTCTTTAGATCAGCTAACCATCTTTGCGTGTTCACTAATGTAATATGTCTAGTAACGTCGTACACAAGTAGTGCACCACTTGCACTACGGTAAAATGCATCAGATATGGCTCGAACCTTGGTGTGACCCGAAGTGTCCCATATTTGAACCTTGATGACCTTGCCATCTATATTGATGTTCTTGCTAATGAACTCGACCCCAATGGTCGAGTTGAACTCGAGAGTGAACTTGTTGTGACAATAACGCGAAAGTAAATTCGATTTACCGACACATGAATCACCCATCATGATGATTTTGAAGAAATGATCATAGTTTTCGTCGTCTCGGTTGCTTGTCATGTTTGTTTTTGTTTCTTGAACAAAAAATTTGTGTTTGAGTTAATTGTTTGGTTCGTGATTAATTAACACATGGTGAGTTTCTTGTTTTGCATGGAAACAAACGTATAAAGACATGAAGAAAAACAAAATGCATAGAAATGAACGATATATTGTGGAAAAAATGATCTTGTCACTCTCATACCCAGGGTTTGTAAGTTAACTTGGGCCGACACATTTTTTCCCCGTTAAATAAAGACCATGAAAGTGAATAGACCCACATGCATGCCGAGTGTGGCACGGGCTACACCCAATTTAATTTATGTCACGAAGTGCAAAAAGATTTCAAAACTTTTTTTGCTACTTTCGTTTCTTACGGTGTAACTTTACTTAACACAATATTTCTTTTGTGCAACACCGTCTTAAAAATCATGAGTCCCCCCTTGGTAATAGCACACCTCTTGTTATACAACCAGGTAGAGGTGGCCAAAAGCCGGTTCCGCCAAAAATCGGATCCGGTTCCAATCCGGACCGGTTCAGCAGTCAAAGTCAAAGAACCGGATCCGGTTCCAATCTGATCCGGTTCCTTTCGGATCCGGGGTCTAAAAACAGGGACCGGTCTACCCGGTTCCTGATCGGTTCCAATCCGGTTCGGTCCCAATATCCGGTCGGACCGGTTCCAAAGATCCGGTGCTCTTTTCTTCACAGTGGGCTTCCCGATTGTTATTATTCAACTAAAATCATCAATGGTATTTATAGGAATGTTTAGGAGGTTAAAATGGGACAAAAGGGGGGACAAATCCGTTGGAAAATGGTCAAAAACCCAGAAAAACGGCTATATTGCCGTTGGAAAGCTGCTACTGTGATGAATATGCAGAAAAAAAATGAACTGTTGGATCCGGTTCGGAACCGGTTCCTAGGAACCGGATCGCGAACCGGTGATGAATTATCCGGTTCCGAACCGGTTCGAGTAGCAAAAACCTAGAACCGGACACGATTCGCCGGATATTATGGGACCGGACCGGATCTTGCCGGAACCGGTGTTGACCGGATTCAGTTTCGGATAATTATTCGGTTCCGGAACCGGTTCGCTTGGCCACCTCTACAACCAGGGCATGCAGAAAGATGGGAGGGAGATATAATTTACTAGTTTGCCGGTCTTAACTGATACGTACTAAAGAAGAAGAAACCAACTTTGACAATGAACTTGCTACAAAGAAGGTAGACTTAAAGATGCAAAGTGAAATTCCAAGTCCGCGTCATGCTTGTACGTTTTAACCATTGATGCTTACATATAGCTTCTAATTTTAGGAAGACATTATATGTCTAATACTCTAATGTTATATAAGCTGTTTCTTTGGCTTTGGCTATGTTTGACACAAAGCTTTTTGGAGCTTTTTGGGGCAATGAGTGGTGAGAATGGCGTTTTGTGGTTTTCGGTAACAGTGCTGAAAAGACAAAGAAAGACCGTTAGAGAGGTCCCCGGGTTGAGCCCGGGGGAACCCCCTCCGACGATCAAGTCAGTATTGAGCATATATAGTGTATGCATTAGAATGTAATAGAGATGATGAGAGGAAGATGGTGTGTCTTGATCATTCACAGCTCTTCTATTTATAAGGTGTTGAAGATAGAATCGAATAACAAGGATCAAATATATTCTTGATCTTGTGGAGCCCTCATATCCTTCAAGTTGTTCCAAGTTGATATGGAAGTAAATCTTTCACATATTTGATTCAGTGCATCTAGTTTAACATGTGGTACGTGGAAGATTCTTTCTGATCTTCTTCTTTTATATGTTATATGTATGTACATGGGATGCATGAATGCATGTTAATAGATATGCATGAACTTGATCGTCGGAGGGGGTTCCCCCGGGCTCAGCCCGAGGACCTCTCTAACGGTCTTTCTTTGTCTTTTCAGCACTGTTACCGAAGACCCGAAGTCAAGGTCAAAGTGAGTTAGACGGTCAACCAAGCACCTTGACGACCATGCGCCAATTGATGATACGTTGAACCACAGGTCCAAAGTGGGGGTGCCAATTGCCGAGTAGGTGACCTGTTTATCTGTATCACTCAAGAAATAAAAAGCAACGTTAAGAGTAATGCGGGACTTTCTCCCCGTATTAGACTCCAACGCTCAAGTCAGTTGGTTTTATAAATAAAAGCTTAAAGAGTATATCGTAGTGAGAGAGAGAGAAAGAGATCGATAGTTGTGTTATGTGTTGATGCCTTACCAGCCCTCCTATTTATAGGACAGTCTTGGACCCACTTTCTTACCATATAAGGATCAAATATATCTCCCAATAGATTATATTCTGTTTTCTTCACGTGGCTCATTTAATGCCTGTGTGTCATATTCTTATCTTGTAAGCAACAAATTGCTCAAGTTGTAGAAGATTATATTCCTTTATACCATGTGGACTTTATTTAATATACATATGTATGTATATTTTATTCATATATGGCCCTACTGCATACAGCCAATTGGTTTTCTTATAATGAGTATATATCAAGTTCCTTTTCGTCACATATTCACGTGACCAAGTGTGTTTTTCCCATGTCCATGCACATGTAATTTTGGTTTCCTGATATTTTCACATAGCTACGCTATCAAGCCCCCTAGGCTATGATAGTTTGTAAACATGCATGGACTAGGGGGCTTGATGGTGTAACCCATTTCATATACTGCTATGTTATATGACTTGCTCATATTGTTCTAAGTTAAGTTTCATATATGTCATAGCATAACTCATCTAGTAAAACAGAAGTAATTCAAAGTTCATGCATTTCTATTATCACATGCATTCATGCATCCCATGTACATACATATAACATATAAAAGAAGAAGATCAGAAGGAATCTTCCACGTAGAACATACATGTTAAACTAGATGCACTGAATCAAATATGTGAAAGATTTACTTCCATATCAACTTGAAGGATATGAGGGCTCCACATGATCAAGAATATATTTGATCCTTGTTATTCGATTCTATCTTCAACACCTTATAAATAGAAGAGCTGTGAATGTTCAACACACACCATCTTCCTCTCATCATCTCTATTACATTCTAATGCATACACTATATATGCTCAATACTGACTTGATCGTCGGAGGGGGTTCCCCCGGGCTCAGCCCGGGGACCTCTCTAATGGTCTTTCTTTGTCTTTTCAGCACTGTTACCGAAGACCCGAAGTCAAGGTCAAAGTGAGTTAGACGGTCAACCAAGCACCTTGACGACCATGCGGATTTTGGTAGCATCAGCCTACAACTATGGTAATGAATGATAGATATAATTCATACTTCATATACATCAAGAGAGCTAGGTATGAATTTTTCATAGGTAAGAGACCCACCACTACTATCAAACTCATACTCATTGTCATTTATAGCATCATACCAAACGCACCATTATTGTATAATGATGAAATGGTAATCTACCGCCCTTACTTACAGTGCTGGGTGCCCATAAGCCATGTGGCTCGTTTTACAGCAAAAAATACCATAACTTTAACTTTTTTTATTATAATTCAGAATTTATAACTAGGCTTTAAATGATCTGAACAAACATGAACGGAGTTTTATTTATTTCCGTTTATTTAATTTTAACTGGACAAATAAACGAACATAAACACTTAAACGGGCGATTTTTTTTTTGTTCGTTTTCATTTATTAAGAAATATGTTGCTCGTGTTCGTTATGCTCATTCATTCAGACACTAATCGAACATAAATAATCAAACATAAATGAACATAAAAAACAAACAGACTTTATTAAATTATATATATAATTTTGTTTTATAAGTGTTGTTTTGTTTAAATAAACTAGTTTTAAATGTATACATTTTAATATATGTTGTACGGACATAAACAAATAAACGAACATAAAAGAACGTTAATAAACGAATAATCAGACGTTCACGAAATAAATGAACGGACACGAATTTTTTCATGTTCGTTCATTTAACCAAACGAACATAAATATTGTTCATGCTCGTTTATATAATAAATAAACGAACATAAACGGACTTTTTACCGAACGATTCATGAATTGTTCGCTGAACATTCAGTTCGTTGACAACCCTATTTATAACTTAACTTAAAAACAAAGTCCCCATCATTCAAGTTGTAAGCACCCCTGCCACACTTTAACCCAATAAAACCCAAATAAAACACAAGAAAAAGATCTTATAACTTGGGCTGGTAGATTTGGCGCGAGGAGCTATGGCACGAGATGAGGTGCGAAGTGAAGCCATATAGCTAAGTTATAGAGCTATAATGTGCCTTAGAACTTATGCACGCAGAGTAAAAAAATAAAAAAGATCTATATACGCTCAAAATCTATAGTTCACAATTATAAATAAACAAATACAAATGTGAAAAATTTAAAAGTTCAACCTTGAATGAGCTAGACTTAAGCATATTGTAGATACATGCAGATGTAAGGTGAAGAAAGAAAAACAATAAAAGATGTGAAAAAGTTATACAAGTGAAAAGACATATTATTTACGAATATTGTTAGGAAGCATACACTTGTCATACTATTAAAGCAATAGATGATGACACTTATTATTTTCGAAATGTATACGTGTAACTTAAAAAGTTTAAGTATGTTAGTAGGAACCTCTTTCCTTTTAATAAAGAATATTTCTAGATCCACTTACAATTTACAAAAAAAAACTCACTCGCTGACGTGTCAGCGAGTTGATTGGTTGGTTTTTTGTGGGCCACAAAAAACCAACCAATCAGCTCGCTGACACGTCAGCGAGTGGGTTTTTTTTTGTAAATTGTGAGTGGGTGTAGCACACCTCTTTAATAAAGTAAAGTCAAATGTTCATTTCTTTTTCCCTTTCAAGATTTTAGGTGATACTAATTCACATTATTCTAATTTTGCACATATATTTTAATCGTTTATATATTAAAAGAAATTATATTTAGTCTTAAATGAGAAAGAACTAGTTGTGAAAACTGATCAGATTTTATAACTTTGTTACATGTAACTAGTGTAATACCCGTACGTTGCACGGGTCTCGCGTAAAAAATCATTTAATTTTCTTTATGACAACCTAGTACTAAATCTTTAAACAAAATATATCATCTATCAACAGACTTATAAAAAAGCATTTTAATTTAACAAAGTAAACATATAACTCAAAGTTCAAAGTAGAACATGCACGATTGAAGTTCAAAGTAGCCAACCTAAGACCATTATCATTCATCAATGTAAATGAAGTTCAAAATTGAAAATAAATGTTTTAGCATGCATATAAAAGACTAAAAGCGATCAACTCAAGCATCATCAACATCAATCTCGTCAAGTTGAGGCTCACTAACCACAGTCTCACCAACTCCTCTCTCATTAACTTGATTGTCCTCGACATTAGTATCCTCAACT
Source organism: Artemisia argyi (assembly GCA_030686995.1). NCBI lineage: Eukaryota > Viridiplantae > Streptophyta > Magnoliopsida > Asterales > Asteraceae > Artemisia > Artemisia argyi. The sequence continues at coordinate 5,928,629 of CM060676.1, read as the reverse complement.
TCAACATCATCAGAAGTGTCAATCTCAATCTGTATGTCGTCTTCTGCACTAAAGGATGAACTTACAATTGTGTTCACACCAATATCACGTGCAACCACATCTTGAACTTCAACATGTAGCGAATCTTTAGTTTCATAAATCTGGCCCCACATAAGCTCGTCCATCATTTTTTCTTCATCCTCGGTTGTAGTCGATCCAATGTTGTTATCATCAATAACATAATCATCCATGTCAAAATCATTTAGCGACGAGGATATATTTACATCCGAGTAAACGATAGTTGTTGTTGAACTTGAAGAAATCCCGAAATGTTTATTCAATGCATTAAGATCATCACCATAATACTTGGTAACTGTATACCTATGTACATATGTAGGCGCAAGATTATAACTATCAATCTTGATTCCAAGAACAACCCACTTAGCAATGAGGCTATCAATAAAGTAATCCACTATCCAATCAGGGTTTCCGGCACCCTAAATTAAAATGATGTTCATTAATTTCCAATTTGATAAATACGTATTAGTTCAATGTGTAAACTAATAAGTAACTCACCTCCTTTATACTTTTGGTAATCAACTCGTCCACCGTATGGCCTAGAAGCAAAGTGGCATCTGAGTTAAAAAGTACGCAGTTCATTTCTTCGTTGTCATCTTGTATTGTTATGACTAACTTGTACCTATAAAAAATGTTAGTGCCTTTAAACCGGAAATCTATAACTTACGTTTGACGTGGGTTCACGACATTTTTTTTGCATACATCACAATAATACTGATTTCCTTCTTGTGTTGCTTTCTTAAAGTGTAGAGAACTGCAAAAATCCATATAATTAACAACGGTTAATTATATATTAATCTCTGTCATTATTTTTAGTCACCATTTTTACGGAAAAATTTAAAATTTTCTTTATTATATTATTTTAATGCAAAAACGTTATTACATAAATTCACCAAATGACGAAACAAGTTCTCGACGCATTTAACAAAAACTAATAATTCACTAATCTTAATTAATCCTTAATTATTTCAAACCGGGCCTCAATTATTTTACCAGTCCAACTCCATTCGACTTGTACTATTCATCAGCCCATCAAGCCCAACATGATTTTATTATTTCATGTTAATAAACCCAATCCGAACCACTCTTCAAAACGTCTCATTTCTTTCAAATCTTAAACGTAACATGTCCATATTTTTATAACTCCTAATTGTCTACCCGCCAAAGAATTAGTATGCCAGGTTTTAGCTTCTAAGACGAACGTTTGATACGTTTAATAGAGGCAAAGTGATTGGCCTTTGAGCACCTAGTCGATATATATATATATATATATATATATATATATATATATATATATATATATATATATATATATATATATTTTCACAAAACTCAACCATTTTGACCCAAACTTGTTTTCAACCGTTCTAATAATTTTACTTGATCATTTGTGAGTTGTTAAGAGTATTTATTTTGGAAGGTATCAAGATCTCACGTTAGTTCCAATTTGTGTACACGAAAATTCTCTAGTCGACATATATATTAAGAACTCAATTCCCACTTGATTTCTCCTCACATTCACACATTCTTAAAGTCTTCATATGGCAGTAGAATTCTCCCTCAAACCCAACAATTACTGATTTAGAATAGAAGAAACATGTGTGTTTTTAAAACTCAATATAAACTTATACGTGTATAAATATACAAACAATTCACTCCTCATTTACTCCCATTCACACTAGTAGAAATTTTACACATTCTCTTAGTATTTCCATTCCCATATTCGAACCACAAGACCATGAGCTGATTTCCATTTCCACTCGAGCTACATTCAAGGCATAAAAATCCCATTCGAAGCTGGGTTTATTGTTCTAGCGAGCTTTGTGGAAGTTTTCTCTTGTTCTAATCCCTCCTTACACGTCCACTCACCACCCTAGAGGTGTTGTAAGTCATTTCATATCATTTCGAGTTCATTTTATACGTATATAATTCACCATGCATCACATATTTATTGTTTTCGAACATATATATTTCACTCTTTATTTTACGTGTTACATATATTACTAGAACAGAAAACAAGGTTTGCCTCCCTTGTGGAAGGCCTAGGAACCATGAAACACCTTCACGTCACATTTATATTATTAATTCATGCTCGTTCGAATCCCATTCTAATCATACCATACGTATACAAAATTCAGTAAACATACAAAAATTCACCAAGTGTTTTTCTTTTAGAATATATCCCAAGTCGCTATATAAATGGCTTTGTAAAATTTAAATTCATTTAACGACCCATCTATATTTTTACATGAACTCATAGACGCCATGACTAGCTACAACTTTCATAAAGATAACTTGTAAAAACAATCACGTATCGACCCTCTAAAATGACTAAAGTGAATCGACCCAAAAGAGATAAAACTGAAAAACTTAGAAAATATTCCAAGTCTTTCTAACCAGAAAAACTGTTTCGATTTGCCTACAAAACGCCCTTGTAAAACTCGATTTAACTTTACAACATATCAATATTTTTATACAAACTAATAGACCACCTAGCAAACTACATGTTTCGTATTTTAAACTTTTCCTCATAAGCTCATATGAGCGTTCAAATAAGCTCAAAGTAAACTGCATTCGCTAGTAATCTTTAGAATTCATTTTCAGAAAAAGAGTAACTAAATTCGATTGGGCTTATATTGAGCCCAATAAGACTTTGCGATTAAACAATCCACCAGGCCCATATGATATATTTTAGGAATCACAAAAATAGCGCAAGTCCAAGCCCAAAACTATTTTCATGCCCTCGCCTCTAAATTTCTTAACGGGCCTTATTAGTGTACATTAAAGGCCCATTTATATAAAAATAAGCTACTTTCAAAAGTAAGCAGCTGAAATAAGTTGTAATAAGCATAAGAAAGCTATAGAAATTTTCAGAATATTTTTCCTATAAATTTTGTGTAAAAAGGATTAAACTTGTAACGCGTTTTCACGTTAAAGGACTAAAACTGTCAAACTATGAAAATTATGGACTGAAACAGTAAAAACAGAATCTTAAGGATAGAAATTAATATTATTTAATATTCCAAGCTCAGAATTGATTATTGAACAAGTAGAGGACTATAATTGTAAATTATATATATAAAGGACTAACAGTGTAACGCTAACGTCGTTAGGGTAAAAATTGTAAAATTGAAAAGAGGACAAGGACCAAACATATTTTATTTAACATTCTTAGTTAATTTCTATTTCCGTAAATCTATTCATGACATATGCATATTAATTTCATTTTATTTATATATTACTTAACTTTACGTTAATAATATATACAACGATATTTTAAACTATATATTCTTACTTATTATATAATTATGGTTAAAAAGGGAAAACTATGGGAAATAATTTAAATGACATATCTTGTCATATCACTTACAAATATAAGGATTTCATTTGCATATCATCTATTCATCATAACGATTAATCATTATTCGTTATTCGTTCCGTATTTACCAAATAGTATTTGGTCAAATTCTCAGATAAATTTATTTATCAGGTTGTATATTGAAGACGTTTCCATAATCATTCCCATAATCTCACCCGAATTTACTTTTCATCATTTCCAGTATCGCTCAAGGTGAGTCATAGCCCCATTTGCAATATTTGTTTTAACTCTTTGGGGGAGATACATGCTTACATATACTTTGATAATTTTATAAGTATATGAATAAATTACATGATTCAAATCAATTTCCTAATTAATATTTACCTGATGAAGTTTATGATTTAAGATGTGATATATATATATATATATATATATATATATATATATATATATATATATATATATATATATATATATATATATATATATATATATATATATATATATATGTTACTGGCAAATTGCTTAACTAGAATACTGAACTCAAATGATAATGTTTCCAAATTGATTATTGTAAGATGATATTTGATTTTACTATAACATCCTGAATGATTCCCTTATCTCTATATGATATTTCTATGTTTCAACGGAAATAATTGCTAGGAAGAGCACAAATACTCTAGTTACATTATTACCTTGATATTGCCTAAGTTACCCTTATCGCCATAAAGTCCCTCTATCATGAGCCATTAATCACTTGTATGTGAGCGCGAATATAGTGAACAACTTCGAAACCTGTTGAGGCTTGACATCCTATCCCACTAATACTTGACGGAATGCCTTTTGGTTAGTCGTATTAGTCGTGATACACTATATTTGAGTAAAAATAAGAATTGGCAAATCACCTATTACACGAGGGCAATATTATCATTGACTTGATAATCACCTCCGTTTTTACGGTACTTTGTTAACGTTTTGCGTGTCATGAGGCTTGGGGCAATATCTATAAGAAAATATATGTCTTCCAACATATATCTAGATACAGCTGTATATGTAATTGACCAGATTTGAATTATAAATCTCACTACATTAGTATCATGAGTTTCCATCTCATGTTAGGATTATGATCCAATACTTGAATTTGATTGAATACATATATGATTTATCTGTGATTATAATCAACATCACTCAATACTTGTTCTATCACTGTTAGTATTTATTACAATTATTACTAAATATTCCTAAATCTATTGAAATAAATGGTTTTCCATTAAACTCTATGAACTCACCAACCTTTGTGTTGACACTTTTAAGCATGTGTATCTCAGGTAATTAATGGAGCAGGACAAGACACGGAGCGGGCATTTATTACTCTGATAAATTAAAATGGTGTGAAAATCAAATATATCATTCTTACAAATCTTTATATTTTCTAATGAGATTTTTAAATCAATTGTTTCATCTTTTATCAAAAGTATTATTTGAATGACAAATAACTTTCAAAACGCCTCTTTTAAGCCGTTTTATGTGATTATGATTTCGATCCTCCCCGTAATACCCAAATTACTTTTCCGCTGCTAAACCATAAATTTAGGAGTGTTACATAAAGCACCTGGTACATTTTATATATTTCCAATCATGATTCATGTCGATACCGATCACCATTCCATATACAATGAACCTTGTTCCCTAATAACAACATCTCAAAATTATAAGGAGTATTAAGAGCATAAACCATAGACATGATCCATATGAATAACATTAAGTAAATCACCACATCAACGCCAGGAGTTATGCGCTTATAAATTTCCGGAATAGGTGTTACTTTCAACTCCTCGGTCATAAGATACGGAGATGTAAAGATGACCGAATGAATAGGCCTATAAAACCACAACTTAAAAGTGATAAGTAGTATGAAAAAATTATCAAAATAACCCAATACATGTGCGCTAAACATCACCTGTTTGCATATGCAACAACCTCAACAATCGGAAGGTTAATATGGAATTGTGTTAACACAGTCGTCGTCAGTTGCGGTGCACCTAATATGTTACAATTTGAGTATACGGTTGAATATAAGTATATTTATACAGTAGCAACCGAATAGTATATATGTATATTGAAAATGTAAACCTCCATATGGTCCGACTTTGCAACACGTCAAGACGACCACAATATTGGTATCTTTCATATAATTGATCAAGCTGTCTTCGTACATTAAAGCAATCTTCCCCCACAACAAAATGTTGAGTTTCACATCACTGTATTAGTTTTCAAAAGCTCAAAGCCATCTTCCCTCACAACGAAATGTTGAGTTTCCTTACTTTTTTTTTTTTTTTTTTTTTTTTTTTTTTTTTTTTTTTAATTTCTTGTGCTAACTGGTTGAATGCCAGTTACTTAAAAATTATATTTTTGGTTACTGAAGGGTTCTAATATCAGAAAGGCCATAAGCCGTGTACATATCAATACCAATAAGAAAAGTTAGATTGCAAACAAAAGGAGTAAACATTTAAGACAATACTAACTGATTACAAAAGAACAACATATATGTCGAATCATTTATACCAAGGAAATCATTGGTTACCAACAAACATATAATCATAGCATTCATAAAAAAAATATTCATTCTACTAATAAGAAATTGGGAGAAGTACATGAAAGGGAAAAACATCCTAAAACATCTTATTGGTTAAACCCCAATAAGATAAAAATAATAATATTTGAAACTAGACAAACATAGTCGAAGATGGTCCTAGTTCGAATCATCTTCGTCATCAGCTTCATTTTCATCATCAGCTTCATCTTCGTCACCAACTTCATCATCAACCTCCCACGGGTTTTTGTTATCAGTCTCGTCTTCATCTTCCTCTTCATCGGTGCGAGTGGGACTTTATCATCAACAACATCCTACATGTAAAATTATACTTTGTTAGTTCACATATGTAAGAATGAATATGATAATAAGGCATAAACTATAAGGATAGAAGTAATTTGCATGTTACATGTTGATTTGGGAGAATGACATGTTCCTCTTTCACTTCAGCATTGTTCCCTGTTTTCACAAGGTCGTTTGGAACATCATTGTCATCAATGACAATGACATCCTCCCATTGCCCGTTCTTCAGATTCTCTTCACGTTTTTTTTTTTTTTTTTTTTTTTTTTTTTTTTTTTGTGTAATGGTGGTCTCACTGGCAAAGTTGTTAGGAAGATTAAATAGGAAGAGATTATTGTATGCCATGATATCTAGTATACCTTCTTTTGATAAAGATAGTGACTAATGATTTTGAGAGTGACAACACTGAGGCTATGTTACACTCTTTATATAGAGTCTATATGTGAAAATGGCGCCATTTTTGAAACTCAAAATAGGCAGAAAATAATCATAGTTTGTTGGGAGGATAGTGACAAGTGATATCCTTAAAGTTAGGACTTGTAGTTATACTTTTTATCCATGTAAACCCTAACAGCCGATGGTTCATACCTACAACTAAATAGGGAATTTATTATTTTCAATGGTTTGGATTTAATATTGGGATCATTTCAATGATTGTTCTATTGATGTGCTCTAGAAATTTTCACTAATGATATATGAAGTAAATATACCGTCGTCGCTAAATGATTTTGACATGGATGATTATGTTATTGATGATAACAACATGGGATCAACTACAACCGATGATGAAGAAAAGATGATGGACAAGTTTATGTGGGGCCAGGTTTATGAAACTAAAGATTCGCTACATGTTGAAGTTCAAGATGTGGTTGCACGTGATATTGGTGTGAACACAATTGTAAGTTCCTCCTTTAGTGTAGAAGACGACATACAGATTTAGATTGACACTTCTGATGATGTTGAAGTTGAGGATACTAATGTCGAGGACAATCAAGTTGATGAGATTGGAGTTGGTGAGGCTGTGCTTAGTGAGCCTCAACTTGACGAGATTGATGTTGATGATGCTTGAGTTGATCGCTTTTAGTCTTTTATATGCATGCTAAAACATTTATTTTCAATTTTGAACTTCATGTTTACATTGATGAATGATAATGGTCTTAGGTTGGCTACTTTGAACTTCAATCGTGCATGTTCTACTTTGAACTTTGAGTTATATGTTTACTTTGTTAAATTAAAATGCTTTTTTATAAGTATGTTGATAGATAATATATGTTGTTTAAAGATTCAGTGCTAAGTTGTCATAAAGGAAACTAAATGTTTTTTTATGCGAGACCCGTGCAACGCACGGGTATTACACTAGTTATGTTACCGGGGATAAAGGTATTGAAATTGGTCATACAAAGCATGTTTTTATAGCAATTGTGATGGTAGCTTTTATAATGACTTTTCACTATTTTAAAAAGTATTTAAAATGATATTTTGGCATTGAAAAGAAACACTATTTGTAGCAAAGACTTGACATTTACCAACCTTGTACTAAAAGCTTTTCACTCAATGTGTTTTCATTACCTTATCTCTTTCTGCAACTTTCGATCATTAATTTCACAAAAAAGCTTTAGGAAAGATTTTCACCTTTGTAGTAAAAAACATGAAAATCTTTAAGAGAATTTAAAACTATTAAAATAATGATGTGTTTAAAATAAAAAGTCATTGAATGATTTATGCTATGCATATGCTTTTATTATAAAAAAAATTTGTACATCACATAGCTTTAAGAGAAATTTTGTGCACCCGACTTACATGTACTGAATAAATAGTACTAGTTTTAGCTGCCTTAATATGAATTTTAAGGGTTTCGGTTAAGGTTGGTTTAGGAAGGAATACAAATGTTTTACAAAGAGATGATCATCCAAGACCCCTTTAAGTTAGTTTTAACATGATAGGTAATTATTATATGTATGTAAAGAAAGTAAAAATAACATTAAGGGGGTGCTTGGTTGGGGGTATTAAGGAGCGAGGAATGATAATGATAATGATTAGTGGTGCTTGATATGTTATAATGCAATGAACCATTACCTTCTAAAAATGGTAGCAGATCATTTATTCCCTTATTTTGTTATAATGCCTTTTCCATTCCAATTACTTTTGATCCAAGCTCACACTAAATTAAGTCCCATAAAACTCGCTAGCTTCACGAGCTGAGTATGATTCAAACTTGAATCAAATTCATACTCGAGCAGCTCGAACTTGAATCATACGCGATTAAAGCCCTCAATTTTGATTAGTTTACACAAGTAAGGACCAAAAAGTTAGAAAAAGTAACTTGAGTGGCCCAACTGAAACAAAATAGAATAAGTGGTATCCCAAATGACACAAACATAAAAAACTTACATGAACCCTAAATTACAACAAACACTTTGATAAATATGACGTCGTTTCGATCTGTTTTCGATGCCGCCTTCATTCGAACTGAATTCGAAAAAGCTGGAATTAATACCAACTTCATCCCTTCTATTTGGAAGTAATTATTTCATCCTTTATTTAGTTTTCTTAATTAAAAAAGCTTGGTTTAATTGTTTACTAGTTTTTTTTAAATTTGTTTTGTAGATATGTGATTCAGAATCCTGATTGTGAATGGAGAGATATTCCTTCCCTCCCTTCATCAGCTTATTCTCTGCTTATTTCCAAGTTTAAGACTTGTACTTCTAAAGTTGATTCTCTTTTTGACTCTACTGATCAAGTTACCACTAAGCTCCTTATTAAGTTACAGGTTGCTTCTTTTATTCTCATTCTAATGTCGTGCTTATTAATCGAACCAAAAATGTAACAACCTATTAATTTTTTAAGTCACATTTTGACGTAACAACCTTTTATCCCGTTATTAATGTATGTAAGTGACCTTCTATAGCGTGTAAAATAATGGCGTGACTTGTAATGGGTTTAACAATGACAATGGCTTGCGCCACGTCATTCATAAATAATGACACATCATTGTTTTACATGTTATAGAAGGTCACTTACTTACACTAAAAACGGGTTAAAAGGTTGTTATTTCAAAATGTAACTTAAAAAATAATAGATTGTTACATAGGACAGGTGAACTGTTATTTTCTTGCTTTCATACATTTTCCGTATCACAAAAAATGTTGTAACGAACTTTCGCCTGTATTGTCGTCCTATGTAACAAACTAATCTTTTTAAGTCACATTTTGATGTAACATCCTTTTATCCCGTTACCAGTGTATGTAAGTGACCTTCTATAGCGTGTAAAACAATGGCATGACTTGTAATGGGTTAAACAATGACGTGGCTTGCGCCACATCATTTAGAAACTAATCACACGTCACTATTTTACCTGCTATAGAAGTTCACTTGCATACGCTGGTAACGGGGGTAAAAGGTTGTTCCGTCAAAATGTGACTTCAAAAAAATAGTTTGTTACATAGGATGACAATATGGGCGAAAGTTTGTTACATTTTTGGTGCGGTAGAATAAGAGATAACATAAAAGTGTGTTTGGGTTGTTGTTTGTAGAATGGAGCTTCTGTAGAAGCTGTGATTATGAGATATGATTCCAGTTTAGGGAAATATGGAGGCGAGCCTCGTCGTGGTGGACCGAGGTCAACGTTATGCATATCCTCACAGGTATACATAATACATTCAACAACGCGTTTTAGTTTGATCTGGCCGAGAGAATATATGTAATTTTTTTTTTTTTTTTTTTTATTTTTTATTTTTTTATTTTATTTTTTTTTTTTACTGTGATGGGTATAGGTTGGTTGCAAAATGGGGTGTACGTTCTGTGCAACGGGAACAATGGGATTCAAGAGTAACCTCTCGTCAGGAGAGATTGTAGAGCAGTTGGTCCACGCTACTCGTTTGTCACCCATACGCAATATTGTCTTCATGGTAACTTGTTATTCTTGGTTCCTTATGATATCTGTGGTAGTTACTACTTATACAAAAACTGGGAAGTTGAATTGTCCTGATATTATTACATTGTCGGCAGGGAATGGGAGAGCCATTTAACAACTACACGTCATTAGTAGAAGCTATACATGTAATGACAGCATACCCGTTTCAGATTTCGCCCAAAAAGATAACTGTATCAACGGTATGCACCACTGTTGACCCTCAAACTAATCATTTAGAAGATGTTACTTTGGATAAAATATCATAATTTATATCGTTCGTGTAGGTTGGCATTATTCATGCAATAAAGAAGTTTCATGGCGACTTACCAAATTTGAACTTAGCAGTGTCACTTCATGCACCAGTTCAAGAGATCCGTTGTAAAATAATGCCTGCAGCACGGGCGTTTCCTTTAGCAAAACTTATGGATGCTCTGGCAGAGTATCAAAATAAAAGGTACTTTTTGCTTGCCCTTTTTTTATAAAGTTAACAGTTAATCGAAACTCATATGGTATTATTTTTCAGTCAGCAAAAGATTTTCATTGAGTACATAATGCTTGATGGTGTAAATGACGAGGAGCAGCATGCCTGCCTGCTTGGAAAATTGCTTGAGACATTTGAAGTGGTGAGTTCTCGACATATAAATTCTTAGTTCTCGACATCAAACTTGACGTGAAATTTATAAAACTTATCTATTTTTTGCAGGTTGTAAATCTGATACCTTTCAATCCGATTGGTATACTTAGTCAGTTTGATACTAGCGGAGATCAGAAAGTTACTAATTTCCAAAAAATTCTTAGAAATACGTATAATATACGAACTACAGTTAGAAAGCAAATGGGTCAAGATATAAGTGGCGCATGTGGACAGCTTGTGATCAAGAAGTCTGCAGGTGCTGATGCAGTAACTGATATTGAAGATCTTCATCTTTAGTTGGATCTTTGTGTCCGTTTTCTTATAATTCTTGTACTATCTAAACAAGCCGTTCATTGTTATTGATTACCAGTTTTGCTCCCGAATGAGTTGTCTTGTGTTTCTGTAGTTCATACAAGTTTCTGGAACTATAAACATAGTAAGCTACTACAGGGATTATTGCATTAAATGTCGCCAGCAAAAGTTTGTTACCATTCTTAACAGTAGATACATTTCTCCATGTAAATATGTCAAACACAATGCTGTGATATGAAAAACAAATCAAAAATTTGATATTATTATTGAAGGTAGTCACAAGTAATAATTGACTTTAGCCGACTTGGAGATTGATGTTTTTGTCGGGTATGCTAACTTTGTCTACCTTTACACTAACTCTAGCAGAAGCATTTGTAACAGGGTCTACTGCGGTCACTTCATAATTACCATTAAATACCGAAACATCAGCTCTTCCATTACTGTCTGCCACAGTTTCAACGTTCCCAGTTCTCCATTCTTTCATTAGCCTATCAATCAGATCCCCAACTGGGGTATTCTCCAATTTCTCATTAGTCATGCACATCACGTCACAACCATCAATAGACGCACCTGTCCATATGATGATCGCTTTGACTGCAGCATGAGTGAAAGATTCTCGTAGTATCTCCTCCAAGTAGATGACCTGTAGATATTTGCAGACTTTTAGGCTATTCAGCTTATTTTATCAAGATCACTCGACTATTAAACTTATTTAACATCAGATTTGGTATACAGTAAATTAAGTATATACTATAGGATCCCTTGTTTCATAGACGGAAAACTGGAAAGGATAGCATGAGAGTTTGATACCTGTAGCTGAGTTTTATTTTTGATTGTTGGATCCATTTTAACATCCAGTTCAGTTAACCATATCGGCAAGCCAACTTGACTTAACGATAAAAGTGAGTTTCTCACATAATGAAGGTCTATTGGCTCTGGACCAAAATGACATTCGAGTCCTATTCCCATTTTCATGCCCCTATTTCCATTATAAGACTGAATTTGCTTAAGCCTTCTCAAGTACTTTACAGGCGCGGCCCGCTCGTCATTCACATGTTCAATTGTATTAAACTCGTTCATGTAAAGGGTCGTGTTTGGATCAATGTTATAAACACGGTTATAGAAAAAAGCCGAAGCATTTTCTCCAAATCTTTCCTCAAAAAAGTTATAGTGCAAATTCTCGTTCATAACATCCCAACCAATTAGTCTTCCTTTGTATCGTTTGACAACTGAGTCAACTCTTTTTTTCGCTGCTTCTAACAGTTTTTCGGGTGATAAGTTTCTGACCCATTTTTGTTGGTGATTACCATCGTCCCATAACACCGTGTGGCCTCTTACGATTATCCCATTTTCATCAGCAAACTTCATCATGGCATCTGGATCGTTATAGTTTTCTTGGCCTTGTATCGGCTCAGTGTAGTACCATTTTAGCTCGTTGTGGAAACCAGCAGCTGTAAATTTGGAGGCAAACCATTTCTTGTAAGCCGGGTTATTTAGGATTCTATGAGTCATGCCACAGCCCCAATGGAAATCCGAAGTGAGTTGCTTTATATATAGTTTAGCGCCTTTGACTGATGTTTTGTTCGCATTGGTTACTTTGAAACTCAATTCTGTTTTACGTCCCTAAAATGTAAATTCAAATTAACATAATTGTTACAACATGATTTCTCTTGGAGTACTATGTTTTATCTACAAAATGGGAAATGCAATACTTTCAAGGTTTTCTAATACTTACCTCATTTATCTTGTTCTCTTGGTAAGATCTCCATTCTTGTTTGGTGTATGGAGCAAATAAGGTGTTTTCATCGAAGAATTTAACCGTGTTCTTCCCCTGCATTGGTGTTTAATGGTAAGTTCTAATGATGGATCTTATCATGAACATGACAGAAACATAAATATAATATACATTTCAGCTAAGGCTAGTGGTAAGTAACTCGGTTTAGTAACAGATAACAGGCTGCATTTTAACATACTGAAAATAAGTATTGATGAAACGAGACTTACCTTTGATGTAGCGTACTGGTCAAAGGTATCCTCATTAACTTGAGCTCGAGTTCCGTCGCCTGAACCGAAAAATGCAAAGATACATTAAGATTGTATCATAAAACAAAAACTACACACACTAAGACAAACCGAAAACAGACAGTTACCTAGGTTCAGCACAATGCATATAAGTAAGACGATGAGTGTTTTCATTAGTTGAGTGAGTGTCTTCTGTCCGCAAGTGCTAGTTTTAAAATAGTAAGATCCAATTACTGAAACATCAGCTCTTCATAATTACCATTAAATAGTACTGAAACATCAGCTCTTGATACATTTAAAAGTGTATTATGATTTGTAACTTATTTTTTCTTTCTAAAACTCGGCTATCCCTCATAACCTAATTCTATTGATGACATTTAAAGCCCAAAGTTAAAACCCTTGAAGCCCATAAAACCCCTAACTGAAAGAAACCCCCCTTAATAACCCATTAAAATCACATTAACTGTATGCATGGAGGATGGGCTTTTTATTTGTTCCAGCAATCCAGCTATATACGATACTTCCTTTCTGCTCCCATTCGACAACACAACGCCACACCTGTAATCGACCTTGCTGCTGTTCGTGTGACCAAAGGGGTGTTCGTGATCGTGGTAGTTGTTCGTGATTGGGGTTTATTCGTGAGACCTGTTCTTGTTGGGTTCTTTTCTGTATCAACGTATTACTAATCAACTTGGTGTTTCTTTTCTATTCGACACCGGCACATGCTAACCTGAATCTAAAACATAAAAACCTAATCGTATATAACTTAACCTGCTTTACTTTGATGCTCAATTTATCTGTTGTAGTATAAAACACCTTAAGAAGACCACATGAAATCATGCATGAATTATAACATACTAAAACATGTGCATTCGATCTGTGTATGCTGTTTATAATCGACCCATGTTCAATTCTGAACCATTTGACTCATATTTAACTCGACCTAAACTTGATCTTTTGACTTTTATGTGATCTATAGATAACATGCTAGGTAATCTGTTTATTTGTTAATATTCGAGGCCACATAAAATCATGATTTAACCTGCCTAAAACCTGTTATAATCAGCTTATGTTCCTAACCTATTCGACCCTTAACCACAGATAAAATAACTCATTCGACCCTTAATTTTTAGACCATGAAAACTGATCTAATTCGACTCTTAATAAACAAAACGATGTTGCATGCTAATAAGTCACGACCCATATGGATTTTTTTTTCTTTTTTTTTTTTTTTTTTTTTTTTTTTTTTTTTTTTTTTGAAATTAGTTGTTTCTTTAGGGAGACATGAGTTTGATAACAGAGTCATAGTCACTGTTGATGCATAATCTGGCGCGGGCTGGATTCAACGACTCTCACTGGGCCGTTAGTCGTCTTCTCGAGCCCTGAGTAGACCTGTTCAACAAAGAGAACCCGTTAGGAGTGGACCCGAGGCCGTAGCCCCGTGATCCACCTCCGACGGTCAAGTTAGTATCGGTGCGATATGGCTTAATAAGAGTTAGGTTTAGAGTAACCTGTTATCTTGTGTTAAAGAAGGGGGTTCCAGCCATGTATTTATAGGGCATGGATTAGGGTTTAGGTGTAGAGTGTACCACTGTCTGCCGGGCCTGTCCCATTCCTGGCCAGTCCAGACCATACGTCCACAAGCCCCCCAAGTCTAGTGTGACATTGTGCATGGCTATGTTAGGCTAGACTTAAGTTCTTTTTATGGTCGCGTAGGCCCAATCAACCATGACGGCATGGCCCATGTGTGCGCAGCTTGTGTGCACATGGGACGGACCATACTGCGCAGCCCACATGCGACAGTACGCACTGGGATTGCGATTGTGATTGTCTCACAATTGTGAAGGTGGATCTCGTATGTTGCATCCTGGGTAACGGCATACCTTTTGTACCAGTAGCGATGCAGCATGGTGCGACAGAAGATGTACTTCTGTGGCAGAAGTGCGCGCTGTGCGCGACAAGGATGCGCGCTGTACGCGACAGAGGTGCGCGCTGTGCGCTAACATTA
Source organism: Artemisia argyi (assembly GCA_030686995.1). NCBI lineage: Eukaryota > Viridiplantae > Streptophyta > Magnoliopsida > Asterales > Asteraceae > Artemisia > Artemisia argyi. The sequence continues at coordinate 5,913,470 of CM060676.1, read as the reverse complement.
CATTCGTCTTTACAACCGACAGAGGACGTCTCCCATGCGGCAAGATGGTGCGAATATTTAAATCCGTCTTTGTACCGGGCTTGCAATACCTCTTACGTACGATCTGCTTCCAAATATGCCTGAGTGACGCATACGGAAACAGTGGTATTATATACCCTGGTAGCCCCCCAAGTTTGATGGTGCTACTCTTGTAGGAGCATTAAACTTAGTTATTTAAATCCTGAAAAACACTTAATGCAAATATTAAAAGTATATGCCGCGAATCGCAACATATAAAATCTAATGAAGTAAAAGATTAGCGCGAAGCAATATATAGCACATAGCATGTGAAAGTAACACATAAGAGAAGTAGTCGTGCGAATTACGCCTATCGTGAGGTTTTACAAACTACATAAATAATGAGTTGTTGTTTCAATAGCACCGTGACCGTGACTAATAGTTTCAATTGCACGCACAAACGCAGATGGACGTATCGTGACCGCATAGACTCGAACGTTTGTGGATGATCGCATATGATCACGGCTTTTGTCCAGTGCGCTCATGGCGATTGACTAGCATCGTGGTGCCTGTACGTGACAGTGCGCTCATGGCTCTAATCTGCGAAGATGTCCGAACGCACAGCCTAACGCGGGTAGATTTATCGTGACTGCGTTGTTCGCGGCTAAAAGATAAAGTAGGTCCGATCGTGCGGACTTAGTGCGGCTATAGGTAAAATCGTGTTTACCAAGTTAAAAGATTTACATAAAATCTTCTTAATATTTAGAAGGTAAACGTATCCTATTACCAATTTAAAAGATATGCACAATAATAAAGTATTGAAGCATGTTTTCATCCATGCTGCATATTTGTTTTATGACAAAATTTTAAAGTTACCGGCTTTTGAACTCGATAATTGCTTTCCGGTGATGTGAGAGCACAAAACTTGTCGTGGTCCCACGGATGGCGCCAATCTGTTGATGCATAAACTGGCGCGGGTTGGATTCGACGACTCTCACTAGACCGTTAGTCGTCTTCTCGAGCCCTGAGTAGACCTGTTCAACAAAGAGAACCCGTTAGGAGTAGACCCGAGGTCGTAGCCCCGGGATCCACCTCCGACGGTCAAGTTAGTATCGGTGCGATATGGCTTATAAGAGTTAGGTTTAGAGTAACATGTTATCTTGTGTTAAAGAAGGGGGTTCCAGCCATGTATTTATAGGGCATGGATTAGGGTTTAGACGTAGAGTGGGCTGCTGTCTGCCGGTCTGTCCCATTCCTAGCCCAGTCCGGACCATACGTCCACATTCACGATTAAAGAAATAAACCCACTCACAATATATATATATATATATATATATATATATATATATATATATATATATATATATATATATATATATATATATATATAATTGTCTATGATCACGTTGTGAAGAATTTATAAAGCCTTGTAAAAACCTTAACATGCATGTGTACATGAAAATATGATTACCAAAAATATATAACCAAAAATAATGTTAAGTACAAATGGAATGTGGCAGATGCACCACATTAACCTCAAGCAAAAAGCTTGATAAAGCCTTGTAAAAACCTTAACATGCATGTATGCATGAAAATATGATTACTTTGTTTTGTTAAATGAGAAGCCATGTTATTGAGCTATGCATGTCGAGTCATAGGGTAGGGTCTGAATTTGTGATTTCATGTAAACGGTAAATTAATGGTGGTGGTGTGTGTTAACTTGTTATCATGTGTCATTTGTATTATGTGGGTTATAGATGTCTTTAAACAAGCCTTTAATTTATACTAGAGTTGTATTAAATAGGGTTTTGTGTCAAAAGGTGTATGGGTCATGGCTTAATTTTTCATTTTTGTTCCGAACTTCTTTTATTGATTATTGGTGTGTTTACGCCTAATTCACCAAACTTATATTAAGTGTCCACTTTCATAATGCACAAAGTTTTAAGAGATTCCATAACTAAACTCTCCACCAATTAAATATTACTTTTACCCACTAAACTCTCATCTTATTGGTTGAAAGGTACAAGTGGACACTTAATTTGAGACATCCAAAGATTCTATTATGAATACTTAATATGAGACGGAGGGAGAAAACTTAAGCTACCCACTGGGTAGTCTACCCACTGTGAATAAAAACACAATTAAAACATAATTAATGCTTTGTTGGAGGAAAGAGGATAATATTATTCCTTCTCTTTCAATGACTCAGTGCCACCTCATTCGGGTAAACTACCCAGTGGGTAGGTGTATCTATGCCCGAGACGGAGGGAGTATATGATAACCAGAGGTCCATGTTGTATGTTAAACCTAATTAAGTCTTTAATACATTTAATTCACATTTAAACTTATGTTATGGCATTAATTATTTTTAAAACCCTAAGTTGACTAATGTGAAAACTTACTAAATAGAATGAAACCCTAAAACGAGTAATCGGATTAACTAATAAGTATTGTATGAAACCGAACTCGTGTAGATTCGTTGGAGAGGACGTAACGTTGTTCCTTGTGTTCATTCATTCGTTTGCTTTCCGTTAAATTGCATTAAGGTACGGATATTCAGTCTTACTTTTAGACATTATTTTATTTGCATTTCGTATTGGTACGGATATTCTGGATACCCAATTTTCTTTACATCGTTATCGGTTGGTTCGTTTGTTTGATTATTCGTTTCTCATTATTCGTATTTATTGACTTGATTCGTACTATGATATAAACCCTTTGATTTGAACCATTGTTATGATCCTATTGTTATGACCCATTTGTTTTGATTCATTTGATTTGACCCATTGCTCAAGGTACTATTCCTAGCCATGGAGGTAACATGGCTATGTCATTGAGGCACAAATGGCATGACACTTTCTGTGGAGGTGTGATTGATCCACGACGTTTCCCTTATCTGTATCTGTGGCCATTATCTGAGTATGTATGCTAGCCTTGAGCTAGGGTACGTGCTATTCTGTTTTGCAAGGGAGCGTATGGATGCATCCTAGGTAATGTGTATTGATATTTGGTGATTGGTAGGTGTGTGACCCTACACCCCATCACAATCTGGTACATTGGAGTCTGCAGCTCCATGTACAATAAAGGAATTGACGGTATAATGAATTGTGAAATGAAATGTTTGATTGATTGTTTTGGTACTTGAGCAAATTTTGTTACTATCCCTTTTTACCATTTCTAGACTATTCTTTGATTACCATTTTCATATGACACTTCATATTTTTATGACATTATATCTCAGCAGATTCTCATTGGATTGTTTGTTTATTCTTTTATGCTCAGTTATCTTTCATATGTTGTTAGCTCAGCCGCATTTTCTTTTCTCTGCGGCAGGTATCAAGCTGGAGATTGTGATTGAGTGATGAGAGTAGGAGTTTTTTAGTGGACCAACCCTACCTTAGTATTCATGGATTTTATTTTAGATTTTTGTTTTGATTATTTTAGAAGTTGGCTTTGACTGTAATTGTTCTATTAGTCATTTTAGTCTCAAGACTTGTAATTTATTTTGGCAAGTCTTTCGCTTGCGCTTTATGTTCTGAAATGACACCATAATGTTACACTTTAGACCGTTATCCAGTTTGGGGTGTTACAATCTCCTTCAGGTAGATGACCTGTAGATATTTGCAAACTTTTAGGCTATTCAACTTATTTTATCAAGATGCTCGACTATTAAACTAATGTAACAGCATATTTAGTATACAGTAAATTAAGTATATACTATATAGGATCCCTTGTTTCATAGACGGAAAACTGGAAAACATAGCATGTGAGTTTGATACCTGTAATTGAGTTTTATTTTCGAGTGTTGGATCCATTTTAACATCGAGTTCGGTTAAGCATATCGGTAAGCCAACTTGACTTAACGATAAAAGTGAGTTTCTCACATAATGAAGGTCTATTGGCTTTACACCATAATGACATTCGAGTCCTATTCCCATTTTCATGCCACTATTTCCATTATAAGACTGAATTTGCTTAAGCCTTCTCAAGTACTTTACGGGTGCGGCCCACTCGTCATTCACATGTTCAGTTGTATTAAACTCGTTCATGTAAATGGTGTTTGGATCAATGTTATAAACACAGTTACAGAAAAAGCCGAAGCATTTTTCCCAAGTCCTTTCTAAAAAAAAGTTATGGTGCAAATTCTCGTTCATAACATCCTAGCCAATTAGTCTTCCTTTTTTTCGCTGCTTCTAACAGTTTTTCGGGTGATAGCTTTCTGACCCATTTTTGTTGGTACTTAACATCGTCCCATAACACTGTGTAGCCTCTTACAATTATCCCATTTTCATCATGGCATCTGGATCAGTATAGTTTTCTTGGCCTTGTATCGGCTCAGTGTAGTACCATTTCAATTCATTGTGGAAATCAGCAGCTGTAAATTTGGAGGCGAACCATTTCTTGTAAACCGAGTTATTTAGGATTCAATGAGTCATGCCACAACCCCAATGGAAATCCGAAGTGAGTTGCTTTATATAAAGTTTAGCGCCTTTGACTGATTTTTTGTTCGCGTAAGTTACCATGAAACTTAACTCTGTTTTATGTCGCTAAAATGAAAAATTACATTAAAATAAATGTAACAAAATGCTTTCTCTTGTGCTACTATCATAAATATTTACCACATAGGACCAAAAGAGCTTCAAATACTAGAATACAATGCTCGTAAGTAATTTACGAATCTAGGACTAGATAAAATTACAATTACCAAACTGTATCGCAAAGTAGGTTGCTATATTCTGACTTTTCGCATATATAAACAGTCTGTTAACATTATAATGATTCAAATTTAAAAGTTCCCAAAAATTGACCTCATTTATCTTTTTCTCTTGGTAAGATCTCCATTCTTGTTTGGTGTATGGAGCGAATAAGGTGTTTTCATCGAAGTCTTTAATCGTGTTCTTCCCCTGCGTTGGTGTTTAATGGTAAGTTTTAATGATGGATCTTATCAAGAACATGCTAGAAACATAAATATAAGAGTTAACTACATAAATGGTCCATATGGTTTGCCGGGCTTTACGGATTCAGTCCATTTTTCAATTTTGTTACGGGTTCAGTCACTGTGGTTTTGACATGTTACGGATCCAGTCTTTTTTGTCAAAATCTGTTAGTTTTTGTGGTTAAGTCGAATAAAATGACAAAAATACCCACATTTTCATCATTTTTAATTAGAGATAACTACATAAATGGTCCCTATGGTTTGTCGGGTTATACGTTTTCATCCGTTTTTAAGTTTTTGTCTGTTCTTTTACGTTTTCCGTCCGTGATTATACGTTTTCTTAAGTTTTCGTCCGTTTTTATTCGTTTTCATCCATTTTCTTAAGTTTGTATACGTTTTTGATTGGCTCCAAACGGTCAACTTATATTGACCAAAGAATGGTCAACCAAGTCAAACTGCCTAGAATCAATCTCCGTTGAAGTATAGTGGCTTCCCCGGGTCGTTATGTCCCGACGAGGTGTGGATTGTATTTAAAACGGGTTTGTGATCGGGTGAATTTGGACAGAAAGGGGTTGTGAATGATTACACTACGAGATGAGGAATGAAAATAACTTAGAAATACTATATTAACATTTACTGATAATCAGATATACTAAAAACGTAAGCTAAGACTAAAAACACGTTTGTTTGATTTAAATATACGTTAGCGTACGAAATAAAACGCGAGTCTTAAAGAAATAAAATACCTACGAACATGAAAATTACATTTTTACAATCCTAATAATTAAAGAAAATTTTTAGAAAAAGAAAAATAATTTTTACACTATTTAATTAATTACTATTTAATAACTAATTAATAATATTTAAATTACACTAATTATGAAATTAAGCTAGAAAAATGAAAATTTAATTCTAAAAATTCTAAAATAATATAAAAGTAATTTTAAAACTTAAAAATATATTTTTCCTACCTTTTCTCTATTTATTATTAATTAATTAAGATTTAAATACTAATTAAACTAATTAAATTAAAGAAAAATAGCAAATGAACAGTAAAAATCCTAAAACTTTTTCTGAAAATATTTTATGACATTTAAAACCTAGGAAAAATATAAAAACATAGGGTTGCTTAATAAAAACTATTTATACTATTTAATTATCTAATATTAATTAATTAGTAATAAACTAATATTAATTATTAAAAATAGCAAATCAAAAAAGAAAAATCTAGAAAAATTCCTAAAAATACTTTAACCTATCAGGAACTTAGGAAAAATATGAAAATACAAAAGTGCTTAATAATAAGCTAAAAGGAAAAATGAAAAAGATAACTTCTATTAAATAGAAGCTATCACTAAAAATTAAATTTGTTTTTTCTTGAATTTTCTTTTACAAAACCATTAATCTACTGAAATGTAACAACTTTTGTGAAGCTACTTTGATAGGAACTCAAAAATAAGCAGTGCACAAGGAAATAAGCCCAACAGTTGGCTTATAGGCTTGAAAATGAGATTTGAGCTTTTGAATAAGCTTGAAACAAGCTACTCAGTGGACACAAGCTATAGATTAAGCTGCAAGTGAGTGAGGTATACTAGTAATAAGCAAAAATAGTAAGAAAGACACAAGCAATCAGCTGAAATCATCAAATAAGCAAATCTAAACACACTACCTGTCAAACAGTCACTCAGGCAACTTAATGGGCTGATTCAGCTTATCAAATTAGCTTATAGGCTCAAATTAAGCTAGGAACCTAAAAGTACACCAATTGGGCTTTCCAACAGGACCACAAACTCAGGATAATCTTGTGAGATGAGCTCACAAAGAGCTCATAAATACCCCCTGAATGCACAGATATGAGGTTCACACCTAAGTGAGTTTAAAAGAGTAACAGCTATCACTATTTGAGCATAAGGCAAAAACTAAGATAAACAACAACTAAATCAAGCACAAGCAAACTAAAAACTTAAAATCAATGAGTAACAAGCTTGAACTGAGCTTGTATAACCCACTGTTGGGACAGATGTGGGTGCAGGGCAATAGCAGGCTGCAAACAGTTGGGAATGGATGGGTTTTGCAGACCTAAATGGCTATAATAAGCTGAGTAGGGAGAAGAAACTTAAGCTAAGGTACTGGAGGTATCCTAAATAAGCTGTAAAGTGTACAAATAAGCAGAAAGGAATAGCTAAAAAGCACAAATCAACTAAATCCTATCCTAGGCTACACTAATGGTAAAACAGTGGGCTTATGAGTCATGTTGAGGGCTTAATAGACAACTAAGACGAATTCACAAAAATAATATAAAAATTTGCTCACACCCATAAGCTGGGGAATAAGCAAGAAATCAGGTTTGAGGGACTTAGACCAGGAAACCAGGAAATGAAACTTAACCAAAACATGGCTGTTGGAACCTATGTTTGCTGAAGCAGACTTGCACAGGGTTTAAGCAGCCCTACAATAAGCCAATAGATAAGCTGCAATGAGCAAATATGAGGAGAAAAATAAAGCCTAACCTACAAACTACAAGTAACCCTATAGTTAAGACCTAAATCTTAATTAGCTATCTAAAAATGGATCACCATGAATTTCCTGGGCTGCTGATGTAGCAGGGTATCTACATCAGTCAAAAGCTCATTTTGAGCTTTCTTTCAAACTAGCAAATGGCATTCCAAATGTGAAACTCTTTTTTGATGATGAAAGATTAACACTGACTACTTATGAATTCAACACCATAAGCAGAATCCTACCAAATCCTAACCAAAAGATAGGCTCAAAAGGCAAAGTTGGGACAGTCAACTAATTCAAGGAAAAACAGCCTAGGAGGCAAGTTGTGGAGGCCTAATAAGCTGAAAAATAAATAGTAAAAATAAAATAAAATTTGTAGCATGAACACAAACTGCCAAAGAGGGTGTAAACCAAGTTTCAGGCCAAGAGGCCAAGATTTGAGCAAACTAAAAATACTGTTCTACTGCTGCTTGGGAGAGATGATCAGCAGGCCTGCCAATGGGTCTGATTTGGAGATTTTGACCCATTGAAGTCAACTACCAGTTACCAAAAGTTGTTTAATCCTATTTGCATCTAAAATTGACCATGAACATGCAACTAAAACACCTAAGGTTGTATACCACCCTGTTGATTTCTTTAGAACAGTGTATGCTGGGATTTTTACGAAAACGAACTAAGGTTCCTAGAAACTTAATGATAGTGTAAAATGGTGACTCAAATTAACTAATGTTACTTGAATAGAACTAATGTAACTTAGAAAATTGGAATAAAACTGATTTTGGATGATGAAAATTCTTGTTCCAAACACTCCCCTAACTTAGGCAGTTTTGAGTTTTTGAACTTAACCATGAATTTAAACTAACATTGTGACAAATGCTTGTACATTAGGCTAGATTAAACAATAATAAGACAGAAAATAAGCTGGTAATAAGCAATAATGAATAGGCAGATATAGATGAGCAACTGTATATAAGCAAACTTTCAACTTTTATTGAATTTAAAAAGGGGAATTACAAACTGATTCTAAGATACCAAAACACTTAATAAAAATTAAACTACAGCTAATTTTACACAAAAATTAACCTACTTCCTCATATTAAAAACCTAACTGCCAAAAAATGGCATACACATTATCTATATATATTAAAGCTCTAGGGTTTCCATCTTGTCTTGTTCTTCACAGCTTTCCCACCATTAACTTGGACCCTTGGATGAGTCTGATATGCTCCTGGCCGTTTGATCAATTTAGGCGGGAAAAAGGGATTTACAAGTTGTGGTCTGTTTCTTGTTGCAGGGGGCAAAGTTTGGATTGTAATGGAGGAAAGTAGAAGTAGAGGTGGAGTGTGGGCTGTGAAGGTGGGTAGGAGTAATAATGGTGTTGGTTTTGCAGGTTTTTGGCATGGATTGGTCACGGGGTGGAGGTGAGGTGGAGGGAGAGTTTGACTGGGTATTATAATAAAAACGGGGTGGTTGAATTTTAGTGGTGGGCTTTTGCGGTGTGTTGGGCCAAAGGGATTGGGGTTTTTGTTTTTGGGTTTAGTTTGTGGATTGGGTTGGAAGGTTTAAGATAATACAAAGGGTACCCGTTTGGTTTGTTTGAAATTTAAACCCAAGGACCATTTTGTAATTATCTGAATTTTAGGGTGGGTTTTTGCCAACCTGCCAAAGTGTTACAAGGACCAATTTTTGTCATGTTAAAATTTCCACAAGGACCTTTATGATATTTTCCAATTTGAGACTATCGGGGACTAAAATTGCCAAATTTTGAAACTGCAGGGGCCATTCTTGTAATTTTCCAAAAATTTACTCCAAGGACCATTTGTGAAAACTTTTACTTTCCAAGGACCATAAATGACTTTTTCATTCAACATTTTTGCTCAGGAACTGTTTTTGACAAGTTTTGAAAGTTGAGGGACTGAAACTGCCAATTTTGCAAACTTTGTACGTTTTTCATCTGTTTTTACTCATTTTGCATCTAAAACATATAAAACACAATTTTGAAATATTTTTAGTAATTTGATGCATTTCTGAGTGTTTTTGTATGTTTTGCAGTTCAGATTTGACCAAAAATGATGAGTGTTTGAGCACTCATTAGTTTTCATCCGTTTTTATATATTTTCTTACGTTCTCATAAGTTTTCGTCCGTTTTTATACGTTTTCGTCCGGTATTCTACGTTTTTATACATTTTCGTCCGTTTTTATATGTTCTCTTCCGTTTTTATATGTTTTCTTACATTTTCTTCCGTTTTAATACATTTTCGTCCGTTTTTTATACGTTTTCGTCTATTTTATTTTTGTTTGCTTTTTTATACGTTTTTATAAGTTTCGTCTGTTTTTATACGTTTTCATTCGTTCTTAAACATTCATCTGTTTTTATATGTTTTTGTCCATTCTTATATGTTTTTCTACGTTTTCATCCGTTCTTATTAAAAACAGATGAAAACGTATAAAAATATATGATAACATAAGAAAAATATATAAAAACGAATGAAAACGTATAAAAATGGATGAAGACGTATAAAAAAGGACGAAAACGTATAAAATGGAAGAAAACGTATAAAATGGATAAAAACGTAAGAAAACGTACAAAAACGTAAGAAACCGGACGAAACTTATAAAAACGTATAAATACGGACGAAAACGTATAAAACGGATGAAAAACGTATAATCCGGACTCCGGTAAACCACTAGGACCATTTATGTAGTTAAAACAAATAAAAAGACAAATATACCCTTACTTTAAACGGTCAAACTAACATAGTTAAGAAAATTGGACTGGATCCGAGACAAGTCAAAACCACAGTGACTGAACCCGTAACAAAATTGAAAATTGGACTGAACCCGTAAAACCCGGCAAACCACATGGACCATTTATGTAGTTAACTCTAAATATAATATTCATTGTAGCTAAAGCTCATGGTAAGTAACAGGCTGCATTTTGATACTGAAAACAAGTATTGATGAAACTAGACTTACCTTGATGTAGCATAGTGGTCAAAGGTATCCTCATTAACTTGAGCTTGAGTTATATCATCTGAACCGAAAACAGACGGTTACCTAGGTTCAGCACAATGCATATAAGAAGTAAGACGATGAGTGTGAGTGTCTTCTAGTACATGTTCCAAAATGTTATGTATAAGATATTGAATTTACTTGATTACTTTGTTTGTATCGAATTTGAAGAGTGTGAAGAAAGATGAAAATGAGATTACTTTGTTTGTATCGGTTTCGGTTGAGTGCTCAGTTTTGCATTGCAATCGGGTTTTAATCATGTAAGATATTGCTTAAATCCATTCGCAGATTGTGTTTTATGCATGCTACGTATAAGATATTGAATTTGAATAAGTATGTGTATGGTTAGCGAAGCGTATGTATTTCGTCCTGAAACTGTCTCTGCCACCATGCTTGCTAATTCTTTTGTTGAGAAAGTGACTGTATTGCATGATATGACTGACCAATAAATTTGATGTATAAGAAAAAACGCATGTTATGCACAACAAATTTGAATGTTTGTTGGTAGGGTTGCGTTCATTGTTTGTTAATAAACACATGTGGGAACTTTCAGAGGGCGAAATTACATGATTGATAAAAGGTACTTTTTGCTTGATCTTTTTTTAATAAAGTTAAAAAGTTGATCGAAACTCGTATGGTGTTATTTTTCAGTCAGCAAAATATTTTCATCGAGTACATAATGCTTGATGGTGTAAATGACGAGGAGCAGCATGCCCACCTGCTTGGAAAATTGCTGAGACATTTGAAGTGGTGAGTTCTCGACATATAAATAAATGTTCACATTTTTTAATTTGACGTGAAAGTTATAAAACTTTTCAATTTTTTGCAGGTTGTAAATCTGATACCTGCAATTTTGTCTAGTCTAGTACTACAAACATAAGGTAGTTTCTGCAATTTTGTCTGTTCTGCCATATTTGGTCTAAAGTGCTGTTTGGAAGAAGAATGCCTGCTATGGATTTACTTATCCTGATTTCATATGGAGCTGATTTCAGTATTGAAAAGCTCATTGCAGCTGTTGAGGTTCAGGTACATGCTGCTCTTATATGGTTTTTAACCAGTTATCTTCTGTCTTCAAAACTACTTTTTGAATGACTTTAGATTTCAGCCCATTACATCAGATGGCCTTAAAAGTTGAATGTTTGAAGCCTGGATGTTTATGGTTGTCCTTGTTAGTTTGATGTAGGCCTTGGTTAGGTAACAGTGTCCGATTTGGTAACCATTTACGTTTAGGTGAATAACCTCTTCATAAAGTAGGTTTCCTGAGTGTGAAAGGTAAATGGGCTGGTAGGACAGTGCAAGTAGCAAGGAATAGAGTCGTGAAAGATGAGACTTCTTGGTCCTTGCTTTGCATTGTCAAAGGAGGATGGAATGCCTAGTTCTGTGTTATTTCTTATTTCCAGTCTTGTGAGGGGAGCTGCAAGGCTTGGTGATAGGTTGTTCCTGGTTCTGGGAAATGTAGTCACTCTTATAGGCTAATCAATAGTGATGTACGGGTCATTTGCTTATGATGATGCCTGCTGTTTCCTTGCTATTGTGGATTGGTTGTGAGGTGGGTGCTGCAATCTATCTTCATAGTCTAGGATTCAGTAGGAAATGTAGTCACGAGTAGAATGATATGGTGAATTTAGGTGAATATAGTATGGAGACTAAGTGTTTGTATTTGATGTAATATGCAGGCTGTGTTCCTATAGTATGTAACATGTATTGTTGTTATTTCTCTCATCTGTTTCTAGCTGATTTGGGGTATGTCCAAATCACTAGTAGACAGTTTTGTTTTGTAACTTGTAAAGGTTGATGTTTAGTAATATATATTCACCGTTTCACCAAAAAAAAAAAAAAAAAAAAAAAAAAACTGATACCTTTCAATCAGATTGGTATGCTTAGTCAGTTTGATACTAGCGGAGATCAGAAAGTTACTAATTTCCAAAAAATTCTTAGAAATACGTATAATATACGAACTACAGTTAGAAAGCAAATGGGTCAAGATATAAGCAGCGCATGTGGACAGCTTGTGATCAAGAAGTCCGCAGGTGCTGGTGCAGTAACTGATATTGAAGATCTTCATCTTTAGTTAGATTCTTGGGTCAGTGTTATAATTCTTGTACTATCTGAACAAGCTGATTATTGTTATTGACTAAAAATTTTGCTCCCGGATGAGTTGTCTTCTGTTTCTGTCTAGTATCGTAGTTCATACAAGTTTCTGGAACTATAAACATAGTAAGCTACTACAGGGATTATTGCATTTATGTCGCCAGCAAAAGTTTGTTACCATTCTTAACAGTAGATACATTTCTCCATGTAAATATGTCGAACACAATGCTGTGATATGAAAAACAAATGAAAAATTCGATATTATTATTGAAGGTAGTCACAAGTAATAATTGACTTTAGCCGACTTGGAGATGGATGTTTTTGTCGGGTATGCTAACTTTGTCTACCTTTAAACTAATTCGAGTAGAAGCATTTGTAGCAGGGTCTACCACGTTCACTTCATAATCACCGTTAAATACTGAAACATCAGCTGTTCCGTTACTATCTGCTACAATTTCAATGTTCCCAGTTCTCCATTCTTCCATTAGCCTATCGATCAGATCCCCTACTGGGGTATTCTCCAAATTCTCATTAGTCATGCACATCACGTCACAGCCATCAATAGATGCGCCTGTCCATATGATGATTGCTTTGACTGCAGCATGGGAGAAAGATTCTCGTAGTATCTCCTCCAAGTAGATGACCTGTATATATTTGCAGACTTTTAGGCTATTCAACTTATTTTATCAAGATCGCTCGACTATTAAACTAATTTAACATCAGATTTGGTAGACAGTAAATTAAGTATGAGAGTTTGATACCTGTAGTTGAGTTTTATTTTCGAGTGTTGGATCCATTTTAACATCCAGTTCGGTTAACCATATAGGTAAGCCAACTTGACTTAACGATAAAAGTGAGTTTCTCACATAATGAAGGTCTATTGGCTCTGCACCGTAATGACATTCGAGTCCTATTCCCATTTTCATGCCACTATTTCCATTATAAGACTGAATTTGCTTAAGCCTTCTCAAGTACTTTACGGGTGCAGCCCACTCGTCATTCACATGTTCAGTTGTATTAAACTCGTTCATGTAAAGAGTCGTGTTTGGATCAATGTGTTGATACAAAATATCCTAAGATCCATTTCTTTCAAAATCCCATTCGACCCCATCTTGTTCTATTTTAGCGATTCAGAAGGTAAGCCAAAACAATTTTGAATATATTTTACTCTTTTATCTTTATCTCGAATCGAATTAACCAACTAAAATCCTAGGCCTCGTTAATCATGATATACAATTTATGATTTCATGCAAACTCCCTTTTTATGATTTTATGTAACAAGTATTTATCATAGGTTCATATCCTTTTTGGTCTATTAAAACAAGTCCAAATATTTCGAATGAGATAGCTATAAAGATAGATCAGAATGTTAACCATTATAGAGTTCATGTGATGAAAAATAATATGATTTCATGTGAGTATATCACGTATACATGCATGTCTTTTCCGTTTTCTTTTTAGCGGATTCAACAAAAAAAACAACCAAGAACATATACGTGCAAGAAACATCAAAGTGATAAAAGAACAAGTGGTGATACCCTTGGTGTGATTGCCTCGACAGAACAGAAAAACACAAAGTGAGCACCAAAATGAAAAACGAGCAAACACTACTCCCTTATTCGAGCTAGCTTGACCACGATCAACCAATCACTTTTTTTTTTTCTTGGTCTCGAACAGGAAAGAAACATACCAGAAATTTTATGCCGCTATATTTTCTTTTTGGGTTAGGGTTTCTGATTTTTTTTTTTTTCCTTTCTTGTAGCGTATAATTGTGAGAAAAAAAAATACACCGGATCCCTTATATTTTTGTTGTGGGTCGTGGTTGGGCCAAAGGCCAAGAAAATCATGGGCTCAATGTTGGGTCTCTTGTTGTTATTAATTGTTGAAATCAAAGGAAACGGCCCAAAAATAATTATTCGTGTCGCGTTAAAAATAGTTCTCATATTTTATTTTAGGTTTATAATATTTTCCGATTCAAAATGTGCTTAGAAGTTCACCTGTGATGTTTCGTTCTAATTTATTTGCATAAACGTATATTCGTTTTGTTAATCTCGGGTTTTATTTTAGATTTGAAAATTTTAGGTCGTTATAATTCTTCCCCTCTAAAAAGAAAATTTTGTAACCTCTCGTAAATTTCCCTTACGATTAGTAAATGCACACGAACAAATAAAACGATGTTACGAAAATTTAACACGATTTTACGGGTAACAAATTTTTTTTTTATGATATGGCTTGATATTGAACCACTACGATAACTGTGATTGACCGTTTAATCATGAACGATGCTTACACACGACTTAGATAACCAATAATTATTGCGAACAATAAATATATATAAAACGTTTATATTTATAACAATACGTTTCGTCTAAATACCGTATACTATTTTTATATTCCCCGAACCTACGAAACTTCCTGAGAACGCTCACTAATATTTTTGAACTTTGACACGATACTCGAAACATGCCATGTGGGCCCCCAACACCCAATGGGCCACGAATGCAATATACAAACCAAACGGACTCCTTTTTATTTCTTTTCTTTCTTTGGGCCGACACAAACCACAAGCCCACTAGACCACAGGCCCAAACGCACCCTTGTTATGTTCTTTTTCTTTCTTTCTTTTTGTCGCGACACACACCCAAAACACCCCTATTTTCTTTCGATTTTGATACATAACATGTACATATTTTTACTTGTCTCGTCTCCCCTAGTACCCAAGAAACAGAAATGATATTTGTTACACATTTTCTCGCTCGTTTACTACCTTGGATACAACCAAAGTGAAGCACCAAACTCACTATTGAAAGATAAGTTCAAAACGTGGCATGATATTCCCTAGCACCATCCTTGCTTCCCAATGGCAAAAAAATGAACCCTAACCACAATGTGATTGTCAGGAATGAATAGGAAGAAGATCTTACAAGATCTTAGCCTTGTAAACCATCGATTGGACAATGTTTGTGGCATTACTATTCGCCCTCACATGCACACACCAACACTTGTGATCTTAACTTGTTTCTACCCTTCAAAACTCACTATAAAAGCCTCCCATGCAATCACAAATCAATGCATACTCTTATACGTACCACTCACGTAAAATAATAACGAAAGGAGAAGTGTTGGAGGACAAACGGATCGCCAAGAAGAACCACGTCTCAAGTGAACCTAGGAGACCAAGTTTGAAGCCTCTTGAACCCTTGGTGGAACGTGAAGTGAACCACGAAGCTCTTGTACCATTACATGATCCTTACACGTCATTTTACACCACCTTTTATAGGTAAGGTGAGGCCTTGAAACCTTTCCTTCTATTTATATATACATACGTACAAGATTTATGCACAATCACTTGATATCTATAAATCGTAAAATATAAAAACAACACATATGTTTTATACGTCGTACTATTATTTGGTTATGTACTTAACGAGAACCTATAATAACCTTGAGCTAATATTAACGTATACATAATAAAACTCACACGTTTCTAAGTAACGTTGGACCTATACGATTTTACTAAAAGACTTAGTTTATTTTTCAACTTTTATAGTTATACGCATTGAGTTTTTGGCTTACATTTTGACCTCGCCATTTTAATATTCGACACATGAGCATCTAATATTTTTATACGAACTATTTTTCTACCTGGTATACTAACGAGAATGATAAACAACGAGGCTTAACAACTTGATTTAATCACTTGAACGAGCCTAAAGTAAAACGAGATTTCATGAGATTTTCAGAAACTTAAAAACCTTACATGGGCCGTTAAGCCCAAAAAGCTAGTTTTAGCTTATTATAATAAGCTAGATGAAAAAGCTTTTTTGAAATGATATTAGAACTTTAAAATATGGATTTTGATAAACCCAATGTTCCCCCAAACCCTTTGGATCGAAAAATGTTAACGGGCCTTAATATTGGACTCGTTAAGCCCATTTAAGGAAAAACAAGGAAAATAAGCTAATAAGCTGTTAAAATAGGCTATTCTGCACATTCTGAGCTTATTGAAATAATAAAAATGTTAAGTTTTGAATTTGGTAATTTTTGGACTAAATTTGCAAAATTTCGTTAACTAGGGACTAAAAGTGTCAAACGTGTAAACTTTGGGTAAAAAGTGTTAAAACAGTTTTCTAAAGGTATAAATAGTTAATATTGAGAATTGGGATTGAAAAATGTAAATATTGAGATAATTGGACTTAAAACGTAAATATATATAATTTTGGACTAACGACGTAAATGTTTTCCGTTAAGGGTAAAATGTGTAAAATTGAGAAACTTAAAGGATTAAATAGTAATATCGATTTTTGAATAATAAATTTTATATAACGATAATTAAATTTTAGACGACAAAACAATACGTAATTATTTTCTTTTTACAATCTACGACGTAACACAGCACCTATGCACATTATGGATTATTCATAACTAATAATGAACGTTCGCAATAAAACGAGACTTAAAAACTGAAACTTGCCATATCTTATAGGTTGTGTGTGAAGCCGTTGCCTTACATCGTTGAGATTACAATTATTCTACTGTACTACTAAGGTGAGTTCATAGCCCACATTTAACTTGTTTTTGTGGGGGGGATACATCCTCAAAAACCGAACACAAGTCTTTTCCTGATATTATTATTGCTTAAGTAGCTATTGCCAAAAGTCCCTCGATCATGAACCTTAAGCACTTGAAGGGTGAACGTAAATAATTGTGAATAGATCTATTAGGGATTGACAATCCCCATTTGGTTGCTAGAGGAAAGTCACCAAATGCACTTTATTTAATATCATAGGTTACTGGTAAATACCTATCTTGGGGGCAATTTATTTCACATCATTATTACGGATAATCTTGATGTCTGTTGAATCGTTGAGTGTCATGAGCTTAAGGCAATAATGAATGTGATTTCTAACTTGTTTATTTGTATCTATATACAATAAGCACCTATCTCTTGTGTTCAAACTCTTAATTATAAACCTATGAATTTCACTCAACTTTTGTTGACTTTTAGCATGTTTATCTCAGGTAACTAAATGGAATGGATGGCAAAGCACGAAGTGGGCAAATAAAGAAACGTTTATTTCTCTTTGAATAAAAACTTGTTGTTGAATAATAAAACCTCTTGGAATTATGAATATTTGGTATTTTAAATAAAACTTAAAACGTCTCATTGAGTCGTTTTCTATAATTGTGACAAAGATCCACGATATAATACCCCAAAAGTCTTCCGCTGTCATTATAAGTCTTCCGCTGTATTGATCGATTTTGGAGGTGTTATAGATTGGCATCAGAGCTACGGTTATAGTGAACCAAGTGTTTTTGGAACATTGGACTATAACTACACTTTAAACGGGACAAAATTTTTATAAAATACCATCCTACGCCCTTCGTGCCTGAGCATTCCAATAATTGGTAAAAAGTATTATTTACTTTACAGCATTTTAAATTGATTATTATTATACTTACATTTACTAATCGGGAAATTATTACAGTGTCATGTCTTCAAACACCCACCCTATCAACTTGTCATCAAACTCAGGAACTGAAGATGTTACTTCAGCCTATGCTACCTCACCTATGACTATGTCTCCTGCTACCGACAGATACATGCAAAGCCAGCAATTTTTGCCAGCATCTGACACAGAGGCTTCTCCTCTGGCATCATCTGGTCTGATTCGCCGATCTAGGCAAATTAGACAACTTCAGCCGTATGAAGCAAGTACTGCTGTACCAGCACCAACTCTTGTCATACCACCTGAATCAGTTGTGCCATCACCACTTGCACCACCTGTGATACCACCGCTACCTACTATCTTCTACAGCCAAACTACTACTGTGCCACTAACACCATCACCCATAGCATCACCTCCACTAGCATCACCACCTGCATCTTACCGAAGTGTCCCAATATCACCTCACCAAAGGACTTACCCAATACGCCCAACTACCTCAGAATCTTGTGTTCACCGCAGACGCCGAAGGACCCACAAGCGAGTGTATGCTCGTAGATGGTCATTCTTGTTGCCAATCATGCGATATTGGAGATCTCAAGAAGGAACACCAACAACAAGGGAACTTGGGGAAAGTTCTTACTCTACCTACCGAATTCTTCCAGTCACTGGGGAACCCATACATCACACCATTCCATTGTTAGCTACAAGAATGGTTCACCACGAAGATCAACTTGATTCCATCGCTAGTATACTCAACAAGATTCCGCATGAGCTTCTAGAAACCTTTGAAGATGATATGAACAGTCTCATAATTGGTCATCTTGCAATAGAAGATAAGGTTGAAAAGTTGGATTCTCTATTTTGGGAGTCAATGGAATTCATAGGAGCATTATGTGGGGCTAACACTTCAACAGAAATAATGATGGGAACTTTAGACCGAGAACTTGAAAGGATCAACACTGAGAACCTACGCCTTATGCAAGCCCTGCTAGCATCTCGAGAAAGGGAAAGGACTCGAGATCCAACCATGGAAACCATGTCCACTGCCATTCAAGAACTCCAAAACCGCCTAGACAAAGCCTTAGGGAAACCATGAGACCATCGCCTTGTTAGTGAAATCAATGTCCTACCAATAAGAGTATCTTGTCGTGTTTTGTAAACATTTGCACAAGTATCAATAAGTGTGTGTTTTTTTTTTTTTTTTGGTAACATGGGTTTCTGACTCGACATTGCGAGCCGACTAATCCCACGGCGACTACCCTTTTGGATAGCCCGGAGTCGGCGCAGGTGAACCTCCGTGGCCACAAGGGGATTAATTTTCTCCCCGTTGGATTCGAACACTTGACCTCCTCTTTGGAAGGCAGGTATTTTTACCGCTGGGTCACCCCTTGTGGTTTAAGTATCAATAAGTATCAATAAGTGTTGTAACACCTTGACATTGATTTATGGAAATTTATTTTATCTTTATCTACGTTGCAAACTTTATACATTATATCATAATATATTAGTTCATGCAGGTCAAACTTATTCGTAATTCCTATGTGTGTCATTCCAACATACGATAATTACGACTTAAACCTTTTCAATGATTGAATCATTGTAACTACGACCTATATTTACTATTTATTACTCGATATATATATTTCAACGTGATAGGACTATTATAAATATTCTAAGGATATACCTTCTTTTATAATAGCAACATGGCTAGAACTAGGAGAACAACCACGACCGCCGCACCAACGAACCCTGAAGTTATGACCCCTGCAGCGATCCAGCAAGCAATTGCTGATGGTGTCAATGTCGTTTTAGCTGGACAAGCCCGTAATAGAGATGGAAATGCACTTGCGCCCCGCTACTGCACGTATAAGGACTTTATAGCGTGCCAACCAATGTATTTCAAAGGAACTGAAGGAGTGTCGGAATTAGCTCAATGGTTTGAAAGAAGTGTGTTGACATAAATAATGTGTGAAAACGTTATTCATATCTTTCGATATCTCTATATTTTGACGATCACAAAATGTAAAATCGTCAATCGTATAATTACTACGTAAACAAGTATTAAGCTAGTTTATATCACTATATCCAACTTAATCACTTAAGGTATGGATAAACAAGTGCTTAATACATCTCATGATCAAAGGGGTAGTTAATTAATTAACACAAAGTTTATTTAATCATATAAACATATTATATATTTTTGAAAAACACTTTTGGTAATAAAGAAAAATGTTTTAATCATACTAAATATATGATTTCAAATATTTAACCAAAATCAGTTAGTTTTTCACCAAATAAACTTTCCCCACTAAAAGACAAGTTTTCTGGCCGTTACAGTTGGGCGGCCCCCTTAATTATAAGGGGCGGTCCCCTTAATTTTAAGGGGGCCGGCCATGCTTTAAGGGGACCGGCCAGGCTCCCCTGTCAGAAACTGTCAGAATTCTTCTCCTATAAATACCACCTTAATTCTGGAATTTTTCCCCACCTTTTGCACGAAATTTTCAGATCTATAACTCTCTAAACATTCTCTAAAACCCTTTGATCATTAGTATATTAATCCTTGTTCATCCATTCTCATTCAAAGTGCAAAAGAAGAACACTCTCTCTACAACCAAGCTCAAGAGGTGTTGAAGAATAGTTGTGCATAGTGTATATATATATACATTTGTGAATATTGTGTTGTGCTTGTGATTAGTTGTGTAGATAATAGAAGTTGATAAGTAGTGAAATAGGATAGTTGTGAAGATAGGTGTGAAGTAGAAGATTGGTGTGTAGAAGATAGTTGTGAAGAAGATTGGTGTGTAGTATATTGGTGTGAAGAAGTTGTGTAGAAGGTGTGACTTAGGTGTGATGAAATTGTGGTGTGAAAAGTGGTGTGTAGATTGGTGTGTAAATTGGTGTGTAAGGTTTTCTCCGCCATAAGGGAGTTTGTTGACATAGTGAAGAAAACTCTCGAGTAGGTGACTCGGGGAGTGGAGTAGGAACAAGGAAGGTGTCCTTGTAGCCGAACCACTATAAATCCTTGTGTTGTGGTTTGATCTTTCTAACTCCTCTCATTACTTATTTATTTACCTTTACTATATTAGTTTTTGTTAGTTAGTTACCATACAATTGTTCATATAGTGCAAGTATCGAATTCACATAAACTAGAATCGAAGTTTTTTTAAAACAAACTTGTGTTTATAAATTTTAAAAGGACGTAAAACTATTCAACCCCCTTCTAGTTTTCCACAATTGGTATCAGGAGCCACGTCTAGCAAGATCTTTAAAATATATTATATTTTAAAACTTGTAACGATCTATGGAATCTGAAAAATATTTAGAAGGGCAATCTATGCAAAGACCACCACTATTTGAAAGTGATGGATTTTTATATTGGAAAAATCGATTCGAAACTTATGTGAAATCAAAATATCTAGATCTTTGGCATATTATTACCAATGGTGATTTTTTACCTATTCAAAATAACCCCGAAACTAAGAAAGATGAAATCGTACCTTTTGAAAAACAAAATGATGATTTAAAAAGAAAACTTGCTAAAAATAATGAAGCAAAAATGGTTATTTACAATGCGCTACCACGTAAAGAGTACGAAAGGATCTTTATGTGTGAAACCGCAAAAGAAATTTGGAACTCTTTATTAATAACCCACCAAGGTAATAATCAAGTCAAAGATAACAAAATAGATCTACTTGTTCAACAATATGAGCAATTCACGATTCCGGAAGAGGAATCAATTGATAATGCTTTTGCTAGATTTAACACCATAATCACAAGTTTAAAAGCACTTGATGAGAATTTCTCTAGTAAGAATTTTGTTAGGAAGTTTCTTAGAGCTCTTCACCCAAAATGGCGAGCTAAAGTGACGGCTATTGAAGAATCGAAGAATTTGTCAACGCTACAACTTGATGAACTAATTGGTAATTTAAAAGTCTACGAAGCTATAATAAAGAAGGATTCCGAAATGGTTAAAGGGAAACGAGAGCAAAGCAAGTCAATCGCCTTGAAAGCTAGAAAGGAATCCAACAACGAAGATAGCTCATCTTCCGAAAGCGAAGACGAAGAATATGCCATGGCCGTAAGAGATTTCAAGAAATTCTTCAAAAGGCGAGGAAGATTCGTTAGACAACCATACGATGAAAGAAGAACATCTCAAAAGAAT
Organism: Artemisia argyi; assembly: GCA_030686995.1. Taxonomy (NCBI): domain Eukaryota; kingdom Viridiplantae; phylum Streptophyta; class Magnoliopsida; order Asterales; family Asteraceae; genus Artemisia; species Artemisia argyi. The sequence goes on along the minus strand of CM060676.1, from coordinate 5,891,320 downwards.
AATGATGACAAGTATAGCAAGAATGAAAGAAAATGTTTCAAGTGTGGTGATCCGAATAACCTTATTGGAAAATGTCCAATGATGACAAGAGATCAAAATCAAAGAGCGTTTGGTGGAGGTACCTGGAGTGATAGCGATGAAGATGAGAAAGAAACAACAAAGGAAGAAAGGTGTCTCATGGCTAAAACATCAAGTGAGGTACGTTCCGAAACCGAATATTTTAGTGATGAAAATTTATCATTAGATGAAAAAGACTTAGATAGTGAATACAATAGATTATGCAAATTAGGACAACAAGTTATGGCTAAAAACAAATCACTAAAATACATAAATAACCAATTAGAAAATGAAGTACTTGAACTAAAAATTAAAATACATCAACTTGAGAAAGGTAAAGAAACTTTTGAAGAATGTAAATCATGTCAAGTACTTAGAAGTGAAAACAACAAACTTAAGGAATAAATTTGTAAACTTGATAAATTTGAAAATAGTAGTAACTCACTTAGTAAAATTATAAGTTTTCAAAGAATATCCGGAGATAAAACCGGTCTAGGTTTCAACTCAACCGAAGCCTCAACAAGTGAAGTTAAAAATGTTAAATTTGAAAGCGAACTTAAGGAACTAAAACCTTCAAAACCTAATCCTGAGTATATACTCATAAATGATAAGAAAATACATCTAGCTAGTAATGAAGAAATAAAACCATTTTATAAACCATCTTTGAAAACCGAAGTAGGATCGTCCAAAACTAAAACAAGATCTAAAACACCACCACCTAGAAAACCAAATAATTCTTACCCTAGACCTAAAACACCTCAATCAAGAGTAAAACAAAGTGGACAAAACTTTAACAATAATCAACAAATGTGGAACTTCAATCCATGGGGAATGTTTCCACCATATATGCACCCAAGTCAAATACATAACATGTTCGGGACAAGCAACTTTGGTCAAATAAGACCATGGGGACCAACGTGAAAACTTTCGCCATTCATACATGGAAATCTTTGATGTCACCTCGTGTTCGGACTTTCCTTTGAAGATTTTGAAGTTCAACGCATTGAAGAAGAAAGGTACACATTTCCTTTTATTTCCTTGTAAACAAATACATGCTTAGTTTAGTATCTTGCTTTTATGTGTGTTTGATTGGTTCATTATTCTCTCTAATCTTTACTTCTATAAATATATATACTTATTTACTTATACTATATCCAAATATATATATATATATATATATATATACACACACACTTAGTTATATCTAGGATCTTATAACCGAGAAAACTCATTTGTTGATTTTCTAGAACTAGAAATTGTTCGTTTACGAACCTTTTCTTTCCCCCTCTTGCCTTATTGAACTTTATTGTTCAACAACACTCATGCTGATGAAGAGAGATGAGTCGAAAAATCTATGGATGAAACAAACTCCCGGCTTCTGTTGCATTCGTCTCCTTCTTTTATTCTCGTCTTATAAGCCCATACTACATACATATATATTTATATATATAAATATACTTATTAACCTTCCACAACGTTCTCGTGTACTTGACAACTTGATAAATTTCATCCGAAACGATCAAGAAAGTTTAATTGGCAAATTGTCGATTAAAAATGTCAAGTAATTCCTTTCGTGCGAATACCCTCCAACGTATTTTTGATTAAATATAAATCTAATACATACATATGAATAATTTTCTGCTCTTTCCAGAACCCAAAATCACAAAAATTGAATTTTGGAGGGCGGCCCCCTTAATGTTTAAGGGGACCGGCAGCCAAATGAAGGGCGGCCCCCTTAATGTTTAAGGGGGCCGGCCATCTGATTGTTCAAATTCGTTTTTCTCCTTTTTCCTTTTGCCAAACACCCCACATTTTTAACCCCCCCCCTTCCACTGCTTCTGCTGTGACGAAAATATAAACCCAAAAACCTCTCAAATCACTTCCAAATCACACAATTCGGGTTAATTCGCAAAGGGGAAATTCATCTAACACAATCGCCATTACATATTGTAAGTTTTTCATAACATATTTCATCTAATTTCATCTTATTTGATCATACTCATGATTATGCATGTTTTATAAAATTCGTCAAATTTCATAATTTCTTTCGAATTAAGCCTTAAAACTTCATAACCAAATGCTTCCCCTAGGATTAGGATGATTGATCAACACTAGAAACTAGTTATTATAAACTATCATGTCGAAAATTTTTGAAAAATTTCATACACCCCTTTCCAAAATTTTTAGTAAACTTATTTTTGAATAATGATTTGAAAACGTGTTAAAACTAATCACATTATACTTGTGTAACTTGTAAAACTTGAAATTACATTTTCGCAACTAAGAAAAATTATATTGGTTCACAATATAGGGGTGTTTGGATTATGTCCAAATAATATCGAAACATAGTCATTATAATTTTTATAAAACTTTGTTATAATTATAAACCTTAAAATTGTTAATCGAACTCGTCAAGATATATAATTCATATATATATTGACATACTAGAGGTATAAGTCACTAGTTAAGGAAGCGTTTGGTTTATTACTAAAAATAACATTTTTAAGTAAAAATACAAACCATCTTTTTCAAAAACTAATCACATGCATAAGAAACTCTCAAGAAATAACTAGTTTTATAATCTAATGTAAATCTAGCAAATTTCTTGATATATTAAGATGTTTAAAGGGGCGTTTGGATTTGTCCATAACCACTCATTAAACTTCGTACAGTATATCTTGAACGAGTTAAAAACAATATTAAGGAACATGGTAATCTACTTCTTAGGATTAGTGATGAAGTATGTTTACGTTCCAACATAAGCCTTAACAATAAACGTATATATTTTTTTCTTTCTTTATATTTATTTTGGTCTTTTTGTATTGTTGATGTGTTTAGGTGAAAAACTCCCAAAGCCAACCTTCCATATGGAATGTTCCTTACTCGTATCTATCGTCATGTTATCGAGTACTACCCTGATCTTGACAATAGTATCTATGAGTCCATCTACCCTACTCTACGTACTCTCGCTCTAAAACAAGCTCGACGAACTCGAAGTGACAAGGGTAAACCTCGTCGTCATAGCTTTCATGGATCATCCTCAAGGCAAGACGATGACGATGAGGAGAAAAACATCCATGATGCTAGTACCCCTTCGTTTTCTGAGTTCGTTGACGATTTAGAGGATCTTGACTATCCCAACTATTCTACTCCATCTCCAAGTGATCAAACTGAAGAAGTGTTTCATGAACGAACTACCGAGATGCTTAGAAGACAAAAGAGCTTGCACGAAGAAGTTAGAGGTGGCTTCAAATCTATTGGGAAGACTTTGAAGGGTATCTTCGGGAAGAAAAAGAAATGATATGCTTGGATTATGTTTGTTAAACAATATTTTATTTTTATGTTTTGTGTGCTATTTGTCCGAAGTTTATTCGGAAATACTTGTTATTTGGATATGTGTTTAGGATGCTAACTTGATTGTCTTTGATATTTTTATTAATGCATGCTTCTCTTAATCTATATATATGTTTGCATGATTAGTTAATGTTTATATAACTATATGACATGTATGCTTTCTAATAGACCAAAACAAATGTGAAATGTCCAAATAGAGCTTGCTGCAAATACAAAACAGAACATAACATTTTTTCAGAAAATTTTTGAAAATTTTGGTTTCTGGGTCGTCAGATGGGCGGCCCCCATAAATCATAAAGGGCGGCCCCCTTAAAATTAAGGGGACCGGCCTCCATTTAAGGGGACCGACCATCTGGAACAGTTTTTACACTGTTTTCTTTTGCATCTTGTGATCCCTTTTGCTAGTCCCAGCTACCATTTCCCTTATAAACTAAACTGATTTTGGAATATAACATTGCAATTTCAAATTAATTCCACTTCTAAACATGTTTTCCCACTATATAATCCCCATGCATGTTTAATTCACATTCCATCATCCTCAAACATTCATCAAACATAATCATGTCATCACCAAGAACCACCTATTCAAACAATGCCAAGAAACAAAAACTTGTCATCATTCCACCCAAACAACTCTTCATTGATCTTACAAATGAAGACAACACCACTCCATCTCCACCACCTCATTGTTCATCTCCTAGTGCACCAAATGCACCCTCAAAAACACCTTCAACAAATGGAAACTCCACTTCCTCCATACCATCCACTTCATCCATAAATGACTACATCAACACCCACTTATCTCCTCTAACAATTGATCAACCATTACAACCTACCAATGAGAACACATCTCTTGCACTCACTCTCTCATTATCACCATTAACACCTCTTGATGCACATTTCTCATCATCTCCTATCAACCCACCAACCTATAACCCCGTCCCATGGAGCTTACTTGAAGCTCATGGAGACACTTGCCTTTGTTGCATTCACAACCGAACAATTGTGTTCGGATTAAGAGATGAGATCCAATACATGTTTTCTCATATTGAAAACATGTTGCATCAACCACCAACAACAAACACAACACCCCCACCACCATCAACAAACACACCTTTACCATCACCATCTCCATGTTCACCATCCATTCCTCCCAATTAAACATGTATGGTGTTTCACAAATAAAATTGTGTTAAACCCTTTTGGATGGCAAGCTCTAGAGAGGACTCTCATGTTTGAGACTTGGTCTTTTATTTTAATGTTGATTCTAAGCCTTTAAGGCTTTTGTTATGCTTGATGTAACTTTCTTTTATATCATTAATATTATGGTTATGTTTAGTTTTTACTCTTGCATGCTATATCCATATATATGTTGCTTGCCACTAAATATTTTTGCAAGATATCCATATCTCGATTCCTTTTGGCCTCAAAACGAGGGGGAGTATACTTCAAGGGGGAGCTTCCATCAACTTGGGAAAACCTTTTTGATGCTAACAAAAAGGGGGAGAAGTGATATAAACTCTCAAAATAATACTTGAATATATACTAATTTTCGATTAATGAGTTTAAAATTTTGTAATCATCAAAAAGGGGGAGATTGTTGACATAAATAATGTGTGAAAACGTTATTCATATCTTTCGATATCTCTATATTTTGACGATCACAAAATGTAAAATCGTCAATCGTATAATTACTACATAAACAAGTATTAAGCTAGTTTATATCACTATATCCAACTTAATCACTTAAGGTATGGATAAACAAGTGCTTAATACATCTCATGATCAAAGGGGTAGTTAATTAATTAACACAAAGTTTATTTAATCATATAAACATATTATATATTTTTGAAAAACACTTTTGGTAATAAAGAAAAATGTTTTAATCATACTAAATATATGATTTCAAATATTTAACCAAAATCAGTTAGTTTTTCACCAAATAAACTTTCCCCACTAAAAGACAAGTTTTCTGGCCGTTACAGTTGGGTGGCCCCCTTAATTATAAGGGGCGGTCCCCTTAATTTTAAGGGGGCCGGCCATGCTTTAAGGGGACCGGCCAGGCTCCCCTGTCAGAAACTGTCAGAATTCTTCTCCTATAAATACCACCTTAATTCTGGAATTTTTCCCCACCTTTTGCACGAAATTTTCAGATCTATAACTCTCTAAACATTCTCTAAAACCCTTTGATCATTAGTATATTAATCCTTGTTTCAAGTGATTCAATCCCTAATCATCCATTCTCATTCAAAGTGCAAAAGAAGAACACTCTCTCTACAACCAAGCTCAAGAGGTGTTGAAGAATAGTTGTGCATAGTGTATATATATATACATTTGTGAATATTGTGTTGTGCTTGTGATTAGTTGTGTAGATAATAGAAGTTGATAAGTAGTGAAATAGGATAGTTGTGAAGATAGGTGTGAAGTAGAAGATTGGTGTGTAGAAGATAGTTGTGAAGAAGATTGGTGTGTAGTATATTGGTGTGAAGAAGTTGTGTAGAAGGTGTGACTTAGGTGTGACGAAATTGTGGTGTGAAAAGTGGTGTGTAGATTGGTGTGTAAATTGGTGTGTAAGGTTTTCTCCGCCATAAGGGAGTTTGTTGACATAGTGAAGAAAACTCTCGAGTAGGTGACTCGGGGAGTGGAGTAGGAACAAGGAAGGTGTCCTTGTAGCCGAACCACTATAAATCCTTGTGTTGTGGTTTGATCTTTCTAACTCCTCTCATTACTTATTTATTTACCTTTACTATATTAGTTTTTGTTAGTTAGTTACCATACAATTGTTCATATAGTGCAAGTATCGAATTCACATAAACTAGAATCGAAGTTTTTTTAAAACAAACTTGTGTTTATAAATTTTAAAAGGACGTAAAACTATTCAACCCCCCTTCTAGTTTCCAACAAAGTGAAACTGTTTTCCAAAGAAGTGGATGCTCGGAAAACAACAAGGTAAGCTTTGAAACTGGAACACTGATGGAAGACGCTCTATCCTGGTGGAACTCTACCGTTCAAACACTAGGAGCAGAGGCAGCACATCAACTTACTTGGATTGAATTCAAGGCTAAAATACTAAAGAAGTATTGTCCCCGTTCCGAACTATGAAAACTTGAGGATGAGTTCCATGCCTTAATGGTGAAAGGCGTTGATTTGAGAAGTTACAACCGGAGATTTCAAGAACTCAAAGTACTATGCCCTACCATGGTACCCGATCATGAGAAGACATTAGAGAAATATGTCGAAGGACTCCCAAGGAGTATTGAAGGAAATGTTACCTCAACAAACCCGCCAACCTTGGAAGCAGCAATGGAACTTGCTCAGAAACTTCTAGACCGAGAAGTGAAATACAATGAGCTTAAAAGGAAATTGGATGATAAGAGAACCACCCACCATCACAACAACAACCAACAAAGCAACAACAGTCATCACCGCAACAATAATCAGAACCACCAACAATATCACAACAACCGAAGCACTCAACAGCAGAACCAAAGATAAGAGAAACCCCGAGTCTACGCCGCCACGGAAGGCGTAGGGTACAACGGACAGAAACCCCAATGTCAACGATGCAAACTTTATCACGAGGGTCGTTGTACCGTCTGGTGCGACAAATGTCGTAAGATCGGTCATCAAAGCAGAAACTGTCGGATTCCGGCTACAGGAAGCAACACACAGGTTGTATCACCCACTTGTTACGGATGCGGAGAAGTAGGACACATCCGGAGGAACTGCCCAAAAGGAAATGAACCAGCCAACGCCCAAGCTAGGGTATACCTTCTCGGAATTGGAAACGGACCTGATGTAGTTAGCGGTACGTTTCTACTAAACCATCATAATGCTAGAGTATTGTTTGATTCGGGCGCCAATAAGAGTTTTATATCAGATACATTTGCCCCTTTACTTAATGTTACCCCCTCTAAGCTAAACACCACCTACGAAGTCGAAATGGCTGATGGGAATTTAATAGATACCAATACCATCATGAAAGATTGCACCCTAACCCTATCCGAAAAACCTTTTGCCATTGATCTTATGCCGGTTCAACTTGGTTGTTTTGATGCTATCGTCGGCATGGATTGGCTATCCCACCACCGTGCTAGGATTCACTGTGATGAAAAGGCCGTCCATATACCACTCAAGGATGAAACACTTATTGTCCAGGGCGACAAAAGCAAACCTCGATATGGAATTATCTCATGTATGCGAGTGATAAGATACATGAAGGAAGGATGTCAGGTATTCATGGCTCAAGTTACTGAAAATAAGTCATCCGAGAAGCAGCTTAATGACGTTCCTATTGTTAGGGATTTTCCTGAAGTATTCCCTGAAGAATTACCTGGTATTCCACCCGTACGTCAAGTAGAATTTCAGATTGAACTAGTGCCTGGAGCGGCACCAGTGGCCAAAGCACCTTATAGGCTAGCGCCATCTGAAATGGAAGAATTGTCTGAACAACTAAAGGAATTGTCGGAAAAAGGATTTATTCGACCAAGCTCATCACCTTGGGGAGCTCCAATTTTATTTGTTAAGAAGAAGGATGGATCCTTTCGAATGTGCATCGATTACCGGGAGTTGAATAAACTTACGGTAAAGAATCGATACCCATTGCCTCGAATTAATGATCTGTTTGATCAATTGCAAGGATCGAGTGTGTACTCAAAAATTGATCTGAGATCAGGATATCATCAGCTAAGAGTTCGAGAAGAGGATATTCCGAAAACTGCATTCAGAACGTGCTATGGTCACTATGAGTTTCAAGTAATGCCATTCGGTCTGACCAATGCACCCGCAGTTTTCATGGATTTAATGAATCGAGTGTGCAAACCTTACTTGGATAAGTTTGTAATAGTATTCATCGACGATATTTTGATCTATTCTCACAACAAAGAGGAACACGCGGAACATTTACGAATCATTCTAGACTTGCTCAAGAAAGAAGAACTGTACGCTAAGTTCTCCAAATGCGACTTTTGGATTCGCACCGTACAATTTTTAGGACACATCATAGATAGTCAAGGAAGTTACGTAGACCCTGCAAAGATTGAGGCTGTAAAAGGTTGGTCGTCTCCTACAAACCCACGGAGATACTTCAATTTTTAGGTCTCGCAGGTTACTACCGAAGATTTATTGAAGGATTCTCCAAGATTGCAAAACCTTTGACTAAGCTAACCCAAAAGAATGAGAAGTACATCTGGGAAGAAAAGGAAGAAGCAGCCTTCCAATTGTTAAAACGAAAGCTTTGTGAAGCTCCAACATTAGCCCTCCCGGAAGGAAATGAGGACTTTATAGTATATTGCGACGCATCTTATCAAGGACTAGGAGCAGTTTTGATGCAAAGAAACAAAGTGATAGCTTATGCATCCCGACAACTGAAGAAACATGAGGAAAACTACACGACTCATGATTTGGAGTTAGGAGCTGTAGTGTTTACGCTCAAATTATGGAGGCACTACTTATATGGCACCAAGTGTACCATATACACAGACCGCAAGAGTCTTCAGCATATTTTGGATCAAAAGGATTTGAATATGAGACAACGTCGCTGGCTAGAGCTACTCAGTGATTATGATTGTGAGATACGTTACCACCCAGGAAAGGCTAATGTAGTAGCAGATGCGTTAAGCCGAAAAGAACGATTGAAACCCCTTCGAGTAAGATCGTTAGGGATGATTATTCACTCACCCCTTCCATCCCAAATCCTTACCGCACAGAACGAAGCACTTAAAGAAGAAAACCGACCCAAGGACAAGATTTATGATATGCCTGAGAATAAGAATGGTTTCGTGAAGAAATCTGATGGAACACTGTGTTTCAAGGACAGAAGTTGGATCCCTATGGTTGGAGGTATTCGTGAGCTCATCATGTATGAGTCCCACAAGTCAAAATACTCCATTCACCCGGGTTCCGACAAGATGTATCAGGATTTAAAGAAACTATATTGGTGGCCAAACATGAAGGCTGACATCGCAGAATATGTCAGTATATGTTTGACGTGTTCAAGAGTAAAGGCAGAACTTCAGAACCCTTCAGGTCTACTTGTACAACCTGAACTTGCTATGTGGAAATGGGAACGAATCACTATGGACTTCATCACCAAACTTCCAAGAACCTCATCCGGATATGACACAATATGGGTTATTGTGGATCGTCTCACAAAATCCGCTCATTTTCTCCCCATCAAAGAAACCGATGAGATGAATACACTGGCTCAGCTGTATGTGAAGGAAATTGTCACTCGACATGGAGTACCAATTTCAATCATCTCGGATTGAGATAGTCGTTTCACCTATCACTTTTGGAAATCATTACAGAAAGCCTTAGGAACTAAACTAGATATAAGTACCGCTTACCACCCTCAAACTGATGGTCAAAGTGAAAGAACTATTCAAACCTTGGAAGATATGCTCCGAGCATACGTTATTGATTTTGGAAAAGGTTGGGATAAGCACTTACCATTAGCAGAGTTTTCATACAACAATAGTTACCACGCCAGCATAAAAGCAGCACCATTTAGAAAGTGCAGATCGCCCGTTTGTTGGGCAGAAGTTGGAGAAAGACAACTTATAGGACCGGACCTTGTTCGGGAAACCACTGAGAAAATTGTTAAGATTAAGCAACGCTTACAAGCAGCCCGAGACCGACAGAAAAGCTACGCTGACCTAAGAAGGAAACCCATGGAATTTCAAATAGGAGATCGAGTCTTATTGAAAGTATCTCCCTGGAAGGGAATGGTACGATTTGGAAAACATGGAAAGTTGAACCCCAGATACATCGGTCCATTCAAAATCCTGGAAAGGATAGGACCCGTGGCTTATAAACTAGAACTACCCGAAGAACTTAGTCGAATTCACGACACCTTTCATGTGTCAAACCTTAAGAAGTGTTTGTCCGATGAATCTCTCGTTATTCCATTGAAAGAAATTCGACTAGATGATAACCTTGTCTTTACTGAGGAACCCATTGAAATCATGGATAGAGAAGTTAAACAACTCAAGCAAAATCGTATCCCTATTGTCAAAGTTTGTTGGGACTCCAAGCGAGGACCAGAATATACTTGGGAGCGCGAGCATCAATTTTGCTCCAAGTACCCACATCTCTTCACCTAAGACACCCTTGGCAACTATCTTAGACTAGAATTCCGGGACGGAATTCCCTGTAAGAGGTAGGTAATGTAACCTCTCGTAAATTTCCCTTACAATTAGTAAATGCACACGAACAAATAAAAGGATGTTACGATAATTTAACACGATTTTACGGGTAACAAATTTTTTTATGATATGGCTTGATATTGAACCACTACGATAACTGTGATTGACCATTTAACCAGGAACGATGCTTACACATGACCTAGATAACCAATAATTATTGCGATCAATAAATATATATAAAACGTTTATATTTATAACAATACGTTTCGTCTAAATACCGTATACTATTTTTATATTCCCCGAACCTACGAAACTTCCCGAGAACGCTCACTAATATTTTTGAACTTCGATACGATACTCGAAACACGCCATGTGGGCCCCCAACACCCAATGGGCCACGAATGCAATATACAAACCAAACGGACTCCTTTTTATTTCTTTTCGTTCTTTGGGCCGACACAAACCACAAGCCCACTAGACCACAGGCCCAAACGCACCCTTGTAATTTTCTTTTTCTTTCTTTCTTCCTGTCGCGACACACACCCAAAACACCCCTATTTTCTTTCGATTTTGATACATAACATGTACATATTTTTACTTGTCTCGTCTCCCCTAGTACCCAAGAAACAGAAATGATATTTGTTACACATTTTCTCGCTCGTTTACTACCTTGGATACAACCAAAGTGAAGCACCAAACTCACTATTGAAAGATAAGTTCAAAACGTGGCATGATATTCCCTAGCACCACCCTTGCTTCCTAATGGCAACTAAACGAACCCTAACCACAACCATCGATTGGACAATGTTTGTGGCATTACTATTTGCCCTCACATGCACACACCAACACTTGTGATCTTAGCTTGTTTCTACCCTTCAAAACTCACTATAAAAGCCTCCCATGCAATCACAAATCAATGCATACACTTATACGTACCACTCACATAAGAATAATAACGAAAGGAGTAGTGTTGGAGGACAAACGGATCGCCAAGAAGAACCACGTCTCAAGTGAACCTAGGAGACCAAGTTTGAAGCCTCTTAAACCCTTGGTGGAACGTGAAGTGAACCACGAAGCTCTTGTACCGTTACACGATCCATACACGTCATTTTACACCACCTTTTACAGGTAAGGTGAGGCCTTGAAACCTTTCCTTCTATTTATATATACATATGTACATGATTTATGCACAATCACTCGATATCTATAAATCGTAAAATATAAAAACAACACATATGTTTTATACGTCATACTATTATTTGGTTATGTACTTAACGAGAACCTATAATAACCTTGAGCTAATATTAATGTATACACAATAAAACTCACACGTTTCTAAGTTACGTTGGACCTATACGATTTTACTAAAAGACTCAGTTTATTTTTCAACTTTTATAGTTATACGCATTGAGTTTTTGGCTTACACTTTGACCTCGCCATTTTAATATTCGACACATGACCATCTAATATTTTTATACGAACTATTTTTCTACCTGGTATACTAACGAGAATGATAAACAACGAGGCTTAACAACTTGATATAATCACTTGAACGAGCCTAAAGTAAAACGAGATTTCATGAGATTTTCAGAAACTTAAAAACCTTACATGGGCCGTTAAGCCCAAAAAGCTAGTTTTAGCTTATTATGATAAGCTAGATGAAAAAGCTCTTTTGAAATGATATTAGAACTTTAAAATATGGATTTTGATAAACCCAATGTTCCCCCAAACCCTTTGGATCAAAAAATGTTAACGGGCCTTAATATTGGACTCGTTAAGCCCATTTAAGGAAAAACAAGGAAAATAAGCTAATAAGCTGTTAAAATAAGCTATTCTACACATTCTGAGCTTATTGAAATAATAAAAATGTTAAGTTTTGAATTTGGTAATTTTTGGACTAAATTTGCAAAATTTCGTTAACTAGGGTCTAAAAGTGTCAAACGTGTAAACTTTGGGTAAAAAGTGTTAAAACAGTTTTCTAAAGGTATAAACAGTTAATATTGAGAATTGGGATTGAAAAATGTAAATATTGATATAATTGGACTTAAAACGTAAATATATATAATTTTGGACTAACGACGTAAATGTTTTCCGTCAAGGGTAAAATGTGTAAAATTGAGAAACTTAAAGGATTAAATAGTAATATCGATTTTTAAATAATAAATTTTATATATAATTATATATATATATATATATATATATATATATATATATATATGTATAAAAATAATAGAAATAATAAACGTAACTATATATATATATATATATATACATATATATATATATATATATATATATATATATATATATACACGTATAAAATTTATATAACGATAATTAAATTTTAGACGATAAAACAATACGTAATTATTTTCTTTTTACAATCTACGACGTAACACAACACCTATGCACATTATGGATTATTCATAACTAATAATGAACGTTCGCAATAAAACGAGACTTAAAAACTGAAACTTGCCATATCTTATAGGTTGTGTGTGAATCAGTTGCCTTACATCGTTGAGATTACGATTATTCTACTGTACTACTAAGGTGAGTTCGTAGCCCACATTTAACTTGTTTTTGTGGGCTAGGGGGGGGGGGATACATGCTCAAAAACCGAACACAAGTCTTTTCCTGATATTATTATTGCTTAAGTAGCTATTGCCAAAAGTCCCTCGATCATGAACCTTAATCACTTGAAGGGTGAACGTAAATAATTGTGAATAGATCTATTAGGGATTGACAATCCCCATTTGGTTGCTAGATGAAAGTCACCAAATGCACTTTATTTAATATCATAGGTTACTGGCAAATACCTATCTTGGGGGCAATTTATTTCACATCATTATTACGGATAATCTTGATGTCTGTTGAATCGTTGAGTGTCATGAGCTTAAGGCAATAATGAATGTTATTTCTAACTTGTTTATTTGTATCTATATACAATAAGCACCTATCTCTTGTGTTCAAACTCTTAATTATAAACCTATGAATTTCACTCAACTTTTGTTGACTTTTAGCATGTTTATCTTAGGTAACTAAATGGAATGGATGGCAAAGGCACGAAGTGGGCAAATAAAGAAACGTTTATTTCTCTTTGAATAAAAACTTGTTGTTGAATAATAAAATCTCTTGGAATTATGAATATTTGGTATTTTAAATAAAACTTAAAACGTCTCATTGAGTCGTTTTCTATAATTGTGACAAAGATCCACGATATAATACCCCAAAAGTCTTCCGCTGTATTGATCGATTTTGGGGGTGTTATAAATTTCGTCCGCGAAATTGAAATGTAATGAAATGAGGACATATCAAGTTATTCAAAACATAAAAACTTGGTTTCTCATGACCCTATCTTGCCGATCTAAGATGATTTCCGGAACATATCAAGTGGCTTCAAATCAAATGAATAGGATATCGCATGCAAAGAATGATAAGGGTATCCCCTTGAAAGAGATACACGGAAGATGTTATGAACATGTGACAGCTGAGGAGGTAGAATTAGACGATCGGGAACCTCCCTCGATACGTACAAGACTCTCAAACAGCTCAATAATCGAGGACTAATTCACAAAATGTTACCCTTCCAAATTCTCAAACAATCATGCCTCCAATACAACCTTCCCAAGCATTCTCAATAATAGTCCAAATTCAGTTCCACATAATTCAGATCCTTATTCAAACAAATCATAATGTAACGGTCCTACAGACGTGAATCGTATAAGTAGTAAAACGTATGTGTACCCCTCCATAAGAACACTGGCATACATGCAAATAGAAGACAATTCAATTGATAACATTGGATGGTAGAAAGCTCTAGAACGATCCCTAAGATCATTATCAAATGCAGAGATCAACAACATATTCTCGAAGATCCAAACATATCAAATCGTACGGCGATAAGGCAGATCAAACATATAGGTCGAAAGAACCTAAAGTCTTACTAATCGCAGATAGTCACCAACGGAAACAGAAGTCTAAGGCTTCTCTAAGGCACTCCTCAAGATATCCTATGAATACCATAAGTGAACTTTATATGACGTTAGTATTATCACATTGGCCAAGCGTCATAATACTAGCATCACATAACACGCCCTCATGGTGGTCATCCTCAATCTCTAGTCGTGAGTCAAAATTCTACAAACTACCTAACAGTCCAACTACATCCTATGGTTGACCCTAGTCAAAGATCAATAACGGAACATTGTCAGAAAAACAAAACTTATAATAAACGTAATGAAAACTAATAAATATCATCAAAATGAAGCATGTTGTCAAAAGCATCAGGTCTTCCACAGTTCGTCAAAACTCTCATAACAAATAATCATTTGACATACGCAGAATAAACACAGAACGAAATTCTAATAAGAACATAAGTCATTCGGAGGGTCTACTATAAGGTAACGGAAACTTATGTAGGTTAAGCAGAAGTGAATTCCGTCATTAACAACTTCATCTTTCACATAAAAACTCAACCAGAACTGAATGTTTGCTTCTAAATTCGTTCATTCAAAAACATAATCTCAATCTCTTCCAAGTACGAGTATTCAGACTCTATCTGCCCATCAACTTGAGGATGAAAAGGAATCTCAAACTTGAGTCTGGTTCCTCAAGCCTTCGGAAACTCTTCTAGGAATTTTGGTGTAGTAACGTGAATCTCTGACACGATCACTGTGCATCCTTCCATCTGCAAAACCTGCTTCTGCTATCAATGCATCTTAGTACAAATAAAATGAATAGAGAAGCAAGGCTGCGTGTCTTCGACAGGTCATCTGGCACAGCTCCAAGTTTTAAGGTAAACTCTGTCGACTCCAGGTTATGAGTTGAATAGCTCGTCTCCTCCGGTCTGGTTGTTTTGATGCCTGAACTGTAATCTCTACGTGCTGCATATGGTATAATCGAGTCCCTTCTCAGTTTCTCTCTTCTTCTTATATGCTTCTTCCATGGTAACGCCTGTCGCGAACATCTTCTACTACACTTCTACAAGGTTCCTAACTCCGAAAACGGTCTTCTATCTTGGTCCTTTTGTGGGAAACCTCTCCACAAGATACATGACAGTGTTGTCTACTACGACCTCTGAAGGCCAATCAAAATTTTTTTTTCCTTCCAGAACAAGGGTCATTCTAGCTTATTATGAATATGGTCTTCATGTTTCACTTTCGTCTCTGAACACAACATAATGTCATACTACAACAATTAGTCCAAACACTAGCGAAAACATAAATTCCATCAGATGCTTAAGAATAGTTGACATATTGGCCAATACAATTGGCATCATCAAGGATCAAAAAGATTATAATGAGTACAAAGGTAGCTTCAGAAATGATTTATGGAAAACATTCACATCGACTTCACACTACCATCCTTCTTCTTCATGAATAAAACTGAAATACTTCATGGGGGTTACTCTCGGTTAGTTAACCCCCTTCTTAGAAGTTATAGTGATTGCTTCTTCAGTCCTTCAAATCTAAATGAGACCATCTGAAATAAAGTTTTAAAGGTAGACAGAGATCAATCATATCAAAGGTAAACGGAGTCGTAGAACGAATACGGTCGTCAGAACATATGGATAGTTCATATTTTATGGTCGAGTACATGGTTCATCAAAAGCGTTGAGATAGATAAGCGAATAGTTCAAGGAGTTGGGATCCTCTCTAGCTTCGTAGCACAAGTGATAGATAGGGTGTGTATCATCGGTAATACGAACATCGTATAATTATTAACGTGAGATGTATGGAATATCAGTTGTCAGCATCATCATGCTCAGTTAACAATTCCATACCGAGGTATTATCCAAATCGTAACCTTCCAAAAGAACTGATCATCAGACAAAGTTCACCATTCAAAGGGAGGGAACACAACTTCCTATATCCGTGGTTAATAATTACCAGAGTTCTCATAGGAGTAGTAATGGATTATGCAGAATCGAGTAGTATCAAATGATACATCTTATATCTAGCATAAGTAATGAATTCACACAATGTGTCAAACACATTATGGTTGAATGGTCGGAAAGGTATCAAATTCCCTCTAAAGCCTGCCGCGGGAAAAGAAATGCGGCTGAACTTAAAAAGCTTAGTGAACTGATATAAACGAATGAAAACTAATAAACAAAGAAAACGTATTTGAAAGTGAAACGAATCCAAGCAACCTGCTGAGACAAGGTTAAGGAATATGGAACATATAGTAGAACTAACAGAATATAATCAAAGGAAATACGAATATGGAATGTGAAACAAATCAAAGGAAAATGAAACAGGAATGAGAAAAACAAAATATGTTGCATTGGTTAAGTATCAGAAGGTATAATATGGATGAAATATAAGGTAAAGGTTGAGTAAAGGAAAAAGGTTAAGGTTTAGGTTTATTATTCAGTATTACAACCCCGTGACCAGAACAAAATAGATCAAAACATAAATGGACTCAATGCAATCCAGAGGGGAGACCTCAGAATTATCACATGTAATTAGAGGGGTGACCTCAATGAGTTGTGAAGGACGTGTATTGCACACACAGCCACATTCACCAGATAACATATAACATATAACATATAACATATAACATATAACAGATCTAGGATGTACCCATATGCCCCCACAGAAATCAGTTGGCCATAATAAATAAATAAAGCGCGCATACATATAACAGAAAGGGGACGGTGTGGAAAATCACTCGACCACACTGGAGTCATAACATCGGTGTATCAATGCTATGGACATGGAACCCCCATGCCTAGTGATAGCCCGGGTCTTAATACTGAATAGGTCAAAGGTAAATCAAAAGGTTCATAGCATACAGATTCAAATAATAAAGGGTATCATAGCAGTGGCTTAGGGAATCCTAATAAACAGAAGTTCGCATCAATGGTTGAAGGTTTACAAATGTTGAAATCATTATAAGGACTAATTTGGAAAAGTTAGCAATTCATTTTAAAAACATAGTTATTATAAAAGTATTTCTTTAAAACATTTTTAACAAAGGTTATTTAAACCTCCATTTAGAAACGGACATGTCGTCATATTTTCAGAAATTAGTTCAAATAGTTTTATCTCATTTTACCAAGTTATGTTTTCAAAGAGAGTTTTCAGACAACCATAATATCAATGAACCAAAGATGATAGATGTACCAAGGTCAGAAATCATAATAGAGGTAAGGAATTGGAACATAGTAATGAGAAGGCAAAGTCAGAGTTTGGCAAATGTCTAAGTCATCAGAATATCAAAGGTTCATAACTAAATGGTGCAAAGGTTCATAGCAAAGGTTCAATTCGAAAGTTTATATCAATTATTCATATAAAGTAATCTTTTAATAATGGCTTTCATAAAAGTGAACTTTAATAACGGTTTTCATAAAGAATGTCTTTAAAAGTAGTTTTCATAAAGTTAGTAAAATTCTATATAAAAGTGGTATCGTATCGTGCTCATAAACATTATTTTAAAAATAGTTTTTCTCAAAACATTTTCATGATATAATTATGAAAGGTTTTGCACATCCAGTTACAATATCAAATGAACCTTCAAATTATCAAGGGATTTAAATATTCATGTTAACAGACGAATTATATCAAGTCTCAAGCGGACAATAGCAGAGGCTCAAAGGAATCATATCAAGATAAAAAATTATAATCAAGGATCAAAAGTCATGAGAAACCTTATAAGGAAGGTCAGAATATTTGTACCATATTCAAAGCACGCAACAGTAAAGAAAAGTAACACGAGATGAGTCACGGATCACTGCCGCTTCACAAAACCTATATGGACCAAGTATTAAATATTATTTAAGGACATTTTAATTAGATTACTCCTTTTGGTATACTTTTCATTTTTAGTAACTTTTTATTTTTAGTAAGTTTCCATAATTAGCAGGTTTCTGGAAATGGCAGGTTTCCATAAATAATAATTTTTCAAAAATAGCAGGTTTCTATATTTAGTAAGTTTAGTCATTTATGATATGATTAATGTTAACTTAGGTTAAAATGATGAAAGTGATTATTATTATAATTTAGGGTTGCAATATGACAATTTTCATAGTTTAGGATTTAATATGCAATTTTTATAACTACTCATTAAATCTCATTAGTGTTCAAATTAACACTTTTTATATTATTTATTTCGATTCGAAACGGACAAAGATCATCATGCGTTTCCTTTTTTTTCAGGTCATTAAAGAGTAGATTCGAACATGTTTATGTCGATGCGAATAGATCAAAGTTACGTAATAACATATGTGAAAAACAAATGTACGAAAGTCTATTAGCTCAGATTGCCAAATCTTTATTTGATGAGAGTTTACATGTGACGTCAATTAGTATACCTCCATATATATATATCTAATATGATTTACATAGCTTTTCTTTTGGTGACATATAATTTTCATGTTAACGTTAAGAACAGATCAAAACAAAATTAAAGAATCAAGAACTATGTTGATACAAAATATCCTAATCCATTTCTTTCAAAATCCCATTCGACCCCATCTTGTTCTATTTTAGCGATTCAGAAGGTAAGCAAAAACAATTTTGAATATATTTTACTCTTTTGTCTTTATCTCGAATCGAACCAACTAAAATCCTAGGCCTCGTTAATCATGATATACAATTTATGATTCCATGCAAACTCCCTTTTTATGATTTTATGTAACAAGTATTTATCATAGGTTCATATCCTTTTTAGTCTATTCAAAACAAGTCCAAATATTTCGAATGAGATAGCTATAAAGATAGATCAGAATGTTAACCATTATAGAGTTCATGTGATGAAAAATAATATGATTTCATGTGAGTTTATCACGTATACATGCATGTCTTTTCCGTTTTCTTTTTAGCCGATTACAACACAAAAACAACCAAGAACATATACGTGCAAGAAACATCAAAGTGATAAAAGAACAAGTGGTGATACCCTTGGTGTGATTGCGTCGACAGAACAGAAAAACACAAAGTGAGCACCAAAATGAAAAACGAGCAAACACTACTCCCTTATTCGAGCTAGCTTGACCACGATCAACCAATCACTTTTTTTTTCTTGGTCTCGAACAGGAAAGAAACGTACCAGAAATTTTATGCCGCTATATTTTCTTTTAGGGTTAGGGTTTCTGATTTTTTTTTTTCCTTTTCTTGTAGCGTATAATTGTGAGAAAAAAAATACACCGGATCCCTTATATTTTTGTTGTGGGTCGTGGTTGGGCCAAAGGCCAAGAAAATCATGGGCTCAATGTTGGGTCTCTTGTTGTTATTAATTGCTAAAATCAAAGGAAACGGCCCAAAAATAATTATTCGTGTCGCGTTAAAAATAGTTCTCATATTTTATTTTAGGTTTCTAATATTTTCCGATTCGAAATGTGCCTAGAAGTTCACTTGTGATGTTTCGTTCTAATTTATTTGCATAAACGTATATTCGTTTTGTTAATCTCGGGTTTTATTTTAGATTTGAAAATTTTAGGTCGTTATACCAATTGTGAAAATTCAGAAAGTTTAGGGGCCTGATTTGTAAATTTCCTATAGTTGTTCAAAGGACCAAACTTGCCATAGTGTAATAACCCAAGGACCTTAATTGCATATTTTTCCCATTTTAATACATCAAGGGGCCAAAACTGTCAAATATGAAACTTAAGGGACTAAACTTGTAATTTCTTCAAACTTTTCACCCAGGGACCAAACTTGACAACTTGTGAATTCCCAAGGACTTAAGTTGACTTTTCTTCCAAATCCAATGCTCAGGGGCCATTTTTGCCAAATTCCAAACTTGAAGGACCATGTCTGCCAAATTTGCAAACTTTTGCTCCAATGACTATTTTCGGCATTTTGTGATTCTCAAAGGTGTGTTTTGACAATCTGAGCTCAAAAGTGATAATTTGCTTCCCCAGCTCTGGCTTTTGACACGTTTTCCAAATTCGTACTCGTTTTTATCCTTTTTGGCCTGATTTATGCCAATTTCTGAAATATCCGTTCCTGCACGATCACAAACACAAAAACACAATTTCTTTGGCAATTATGGTTAGTTTGTGTCTGTTTTGGGCTTAATATGGCCAGAAAAAGGTGTGTGAATAAGTACACACCAAATCCCCCCAGACTAAGGTATTGACGTGTCCTCACACAATGTGATCAATTCACGCCATACGAGATAAATAACTTTCATAACTCTTTTTACTAACATTGAAGAAGTAGCAAAATGTTCAAAAGCGAGTACAAAATCATTTATTCTTGAGAACGCTCCGTTTTTCAACTTTATTTCATATACTACTATTTATGTACTTTTTACACTTGTTGTGTGACGGGATGTTTGACTTTCATCATTTTTCAATAACGTTTAGGGTCACAGAGTAGGAAACACAGCTCAAAGAAAAGTGTTCATACGGATAGAATTCATCGTTCCTGATTTTTCACGAGTTCCCATGCTAAGCGTAAAAACGAAATCATAGCCAAAAATGTCATTAAGATGCTAACACTACTCATAAATGCTACTTGTAATTCCTGCTCTCAAGTCTTATTGTATCTAGACTTTTTTAAGGAAATGATTTCTCATTTTCGTTCCAATAAGTTTAAAGTCTGATAGATTTAGGTGGATTTAAAAATTGTTTAAATTTTAACTCACAAGGCTCATATGTTCACACCACATTTATTATATTTTTTACTTTTTCATTTTTTCATCATTTTTTTCATTTTTTTTTCATTTTTTTCTCATTTTTTTCCCTTTTTTTTTTTCTTTTTTTATTTTTATATAACTTGTACCTCAAACATACGGAGCTTCACGGTTAATCTCCCAGACCTAAGCGCCTTTCAGAACAAAGGAAGCAAAGATCCGCTTGTCGAACCGCATATATTTTTGGGTCTTATGTCTTTATTTTTCTTTGCCTCAAGCATATGGAGCTTCACGGTGAATCTCCCAGACGTAAGCGCTTTTCAGAACAAAGGATGCAAGAATCCGCTTGTCGAACCGCAACTATTTTTGGCATTTATTGCATATTGATGGTGTTATTTATGAACCTCATGTGGCATACAACAAAACGGGGAGTTCCAAGACCTAAACGCCGTTCAGAATAAAGGATCCAAGGCTCATTTAATGCTTATACCATCACGTAAAGTGAGCGGAAATTTAGACAACTTTTGGAAACGCGTAATTCTAACTATTTTATTTTTTGTGTTTTCAATCTTACGGGAGCAAGGACTACAAGTAACCATTATGAGCTCTAAAGAAATCCAACTATTCCAAGTTTAGCATCTAATCACACTAATGACTTTACTATCATTCCTCGTTCTCCGCAAATTTAAAATCTCAAGTAATGAGATCCGGGGACGTGATGAGGCAAAAAATGAACCACTTTTAGGGGGTCATTTAAGCCCGGAATCGAATTTATTTGATCAAATATTGCCCTAAATTGTTCCTTTTGTGATTTTAGGTGCTTTGGGAGAGAAATCTGGAAAAGGAAGCAATTCGGACGTTTTTGGAGCATAAAAGTGAAGAAAACGCCAAAGTCTTAATTTTCCTTGCTGGGAACAGTAGGTGACGGCGTCAAGAAGGAATTTCTGACGGCGTCAAGAGTAATTTCCATGACGACCCAGTACAGAATTGACGGCGTCACGAAGTAAGGCGTCAAGAGTAAAATGCATGACGGCCTGGAAATGCATAACACATGACGGCGTCAAAAGTAGATCAAGGCAGTCCGAGAATTATTTTGGTGGCGAGGTGACGGCGTCACAAGATTTGTCTTGACGCCGTCACACCCTATTTCCTATATATAGTTTTCTAATTTTCACATTAAAAAAAGGAGAAGTTTTGGAGAAACCCTAAGTACGAACTTGGTGCGAATTTTACAGGTTTTTCAAGGGTTCTAAGCCCTTGATACCTTTCATGTGTAATTGAGATAAGTATTCTTTTAATTCAATCAATATGTCTATGTGTTGGTTGTCTATATCTTGTTCTTGTCTTAATTCCATCATGCTAGGCTAGATCTATCTTGTGTTTGCTTGGATCTAATGAAACCTAGATGTTAATTATGTGTTGATTACTTGTTTATAATTGTATTGGATGAATGAATTCGATGTTAGGCTTAAGAAAACTGGCAGATCTCCAAATGGTAATATGCTTGAACGTCTTAGGAAATATGAACTGATGTGCACTAGGTTTTATTGGTTGTATTTAATGCATGAGCCACTGTTTATAATCCCTATGGTTGTGCTGGGCATGGCATAGGAGGAGATAAGAGCTCATAGGATTGGGGAGTTAAGTGCGCCACCCCATGAATGGTATTAAGGAATACAATCCGTCATCCACGCAACTATAACAAGTAATTAACATGTAAAAGATATCTAGGGAGTAGTGAAATCTAAGTAAACACATCTTCTCCACTTATTGCTCACAACCTTAGTATAATTTAGTTTATTTTCATTTCTAGTATTTTATTTTGATTGCATCTTTAGTATTGGGTTAGTTGACTAGCAACTAATTCCGCCCAAATCCTTCAAACCCGAGATTTTTAATTGCTTTCTAAAAAATATAAAAATACAAAAATAATCATCCCTCATCTTTAGAACTAGTATTTAGGTTTTCTAATCCTAGCGACACTATTCCTAGCTGAACGATCAATCCCCCGGTACTTGTCACTATACTATACTACAACGATCAAGTACACTGCCTGGTGGGGGTTGTAAGCTTCTCGAGATCCCTCGAGAGGTAAAGCCTGGTGCGATTCCCACGTATCAGGACGCTTAGCCTAAAAAGTTAAAGGAACAAGCTAGGGCTCAACACGCCCGGTCAGGTCAAAATTTCTATTCCTACTCTACCAGCAGAAAGTGAGAACAAAGTGTCAAAACTTATAATATTTTTGCAAAAATTTTCAAATTTTTTCAATTTTTTTGGTACTTTTTTTTCAATTTTTTTTTGGATTTTTGAGAAAAACGGAGTTGCATGAGTAAACGGCACATGAAAGGTGCAAGTCAAATCGAAGATACCCCCAGACTAAAGTTAAACATTGTCCTTAATGTTTCAAAGGCGAGGGTCATGCTACTTTGTATCTAAGGTCGTTTATTAATTATGACAAAAGATAACGTTAGTTAAGGATATCAGAATTCTTGAACATTGAGACTTGAATGAGGTAAGGACAAAAAGACGAGCCCGAGAGCCTTCATGCTTTGGGAACAATTACCTGCACAAACACAACAACAACCACAAACAAAAGATGCAGAAGAGGTTGCCATCTTCTCGTTATTAGAAAGCAGAGAGAAGTCAGAAACATGGGTGAAAACCCATGTGCATGCTATTGTTTTTGTTCATCGAGTCACTATCTTGACTCGATCCCCGAATTCATTGGTTCTTGGGGAAGCAAGTGGAAGAGAAAATCTCCATCGGACTTTCATTCAAAATGTTTGGATAAACATTGAAGTACGTGAAAGTTCCACACCGATGAGATATACCCGGCTTGAAAGAATGAAAACTGAAGATGTCAGGGTCAAAGATGGTATCCTCACTCCCGCATGAGTTGAAAAGAGGGGAAGTGACGGGATACGTGAAGAAAAGGAAGAAAGTCATGATGACCATCATGACAAGATCTTCATTTTCAGGATCAAGTGCAATTGCACTACTTTGGATTTTATCGGTTAAGCTCTTTGGTTTAGAAAACATCTCGGGAGGGTGGGTGGGAATTTTGTCATTAATATGCAAATTCTCATGAATGAGTGCATCTCCCCCCAGACTATGATCTTTCTTAAGATCAAAGCAATCATACTCCAGAATTAGAAGTTCCTCGGATGAGGTTAGTGACTTTAAATTCTTATCGGGAGGCAACTTCATATGAGTTTCCTCAAAAGGAAATATATCGGGTTTGAAGATTTTATCCTCGGAGAGGAGTGAGTTTGAAATATCAACCACGGTAAAATTTTCAAACAAAACCTTGTCACTCTCGGGTGACAAGGGTTGTAGATCATTTTGCTCAGATAATTCCTCAAAGATGAATGATTCATATTCGGGGAGAGAATCAATCACACGATTCACATCTGTGAACCCTTGTTCTGTTACAGAGTCATCACTTTCCTCCATCTGAATATCAAAGATTGGATTATCAGAAATTAAAGTGTATTCAGATTCAAAATCAAATAGAGGATTGGTGATAGTCATTTTGAGTGTTTCAGGAACAAGGTGATTAACATTCTCTTCAAGGCTGACGAGCTCCGAAGGTGATTCCTCGACATAATTGTTGTCTCCATAATATGTAGAATTGTCATCATTATATGAATTACTAAGCTCGATGTTGAGATAAGAATTGAGTGATTGACCATGAAATAAAAGACTTTCAATTTCTCCTAGATTGGCTTTGAAATCAAAGAGATCATCTTCACTCCCCGGTGGAAGTGGATCGATGTGAGCGAGTTCATCAGTGAACTCCTCAAGAAGAGGATCAGCATTAGAATGTGGAAGTGATGCCTCAACATACTCGATGTCTCCATAAGATGTACAATCATCATTAGAATCAGAGAAAGTCTCAAAATGATCTTTTGAACACTCAAGAGGGGAAGGAAAATCAAACATTTGATCAAAAATTCCCTGTGACTCACTCGGGATTGGGACAAGGTTCTAAACACTAGACTTTATGAATTCGTTCAATTCCATTTCAGGGATAGTGCTAAGATGCTCGTCCCCCATGCTCAGAGAGTTAGTGGGAACTTCGGGTGTGATAACAATAGACTTAGGGAGTTGAGAAGGACTAGCATTCATGGATTTTACAAGTTCCATTTGATCTACTGCTAGTGATTCCGTCACATTCTTTTCTCCCTGATTTTCCATCGAAGGAGTTTCAACTGATGAACTTGATGAATCATTACAAACTTGTAATGTATCTTTATCATCACTATCATCATCGTCATCGAGAAGAGCAGCATTGTGAAATATGGCACGTGTTCTAGCTGCTCGCTCTTCGACTAGTAATTCTTCCAAGCTTTTTCCATTTCCAGTAGTACGTTCTTCAGGAAGCAATTCCGCAATAGATTTTTCGCGAGAATTTTGAATGGGTGGGGATTATGGGGGTGGGGATTTGTCAACAATGTTAAAACTAGAACACTGATCAGGTTCATAGTATGGTTGACATTGATAATCATCGTGAGGACCCCCACAATATACACAAGAAAAACTTGGTATTTTTGAAACGCTGTATTAGTCAACTCCTTAACTTCTTTCAATAACTTAAGAACCTCCAAACAAGGGTCTTGCTGGTTTTGCTGAGGAGTTGTTTGAATCATTTGGCACTTTGGAGGTTGGTCTTGATATGAATAGTCGTTATTGTTACAAGGAAATGTATTCCTTGTTTGACAATTAGAACTAAAGTATGGACCTCCACAATACTCACAACAATATGATTGTTGTGATTGATTTGGTGAATAATATGGATATTGGTCATTTACAAAACTTTGATTGTTACCAGAAAACTGTTCATAGACAAACGTGTTTCTGGTTTGACATTCAAATCTTTGGTGAGGACCTCCACCAAATTTACACGAATATGTCTGTATCTCATGGTGTGGGGGCTGATGGAATAAATCAGTTGTGTCATGGTTAGAATAGGGATTCTGGTTATATACAGACCCGTTTTCCTGACTCTACCATGCTACAATTGGGACAATTACCACCAATATGAGGACCACCACACCATTGACAACCAAATTGGTGTGGATAAGACATAGTGATTGTCTCCAAACGGTCAACCTAAATCAACCAATGTGAGTGGTCAACAAGGTCAGACAGGCTGGTGCCAATTCTCCATGGAATACAGCGTTTACCCGGGTCGTTTTGTCCCGACGAGGTGTGACGGTATTAAAACAGGTTTGTGATCGGGTGATTCTGAACAGGAAAGGGGTAATAGTGATTTAACTAAGGAGAATATAAGTAAAATGATCAAAATAATCTATATTAACAAATACGTAAGACCAAATTACCCTAGAACGTATTTAAAATTAAAAACGCGCGTTTATGTTAAAATAAACGCGAGTACGCAAAATAAAAAGTGAATTTTATGCTACACTAATCCTACGGACATGAAAATTACTTTTCTATGATCCTAATGGTAAAAGAAAATTTTAGGAAAAATAAAAATACTTTTTTGAGTTTTTATGTTTTTATTATTAATTAAAAACTATTTTTAAAGATTTTAAAAATAATAAAAATGAAAAGAAATATGAAATAAAGTGAGAAAAATGCAAATTTACTTTTGAAAAATCTAAAATAACCTAAAACTAATTTTAAAACTGAGAACTAATTTTTTTTGGGTTTTTATTTAATTTTTATGAATTTAAAATGATTTAAAAATACTTGAAAACTAATATTAAATAAGAAAAGTACTAAATGAGCTAGGAAAAATCTGAAAATTTTATGAAAAATCTAAAATATTATACTAAGGCTAGGAAAAATATAAAAAGTTAGATAAGCCCATTAATAAGCTGAATTGGGCAAATAAGCACTTTAAATAAGCACTTCAAATAAGCACATACGCACCAAATCACACCAAAAGCTTAGGGAAGGTTCAAATAACTTAAATATGCACAACTAAACAATAAAAACAAAAATAAGCCCACAGAATAAGCTAGAAAGGCAATAAGTTGCTTAAATAAGCACTTAGAATAAGCAGTTGGGTACCAAATTACACCAAAAGCTTAGGTAAGGTGTAATATACTAAAACAAACTCAATTCAACAAAAAAAAAACTCAGATAAGCCCTGGCCGCAAGCCAAAATGAGTGCTCAGGCAGATTGTACTATTGAGACCGAAACAAGGCTAAATGGCATACTTCTGGCTGAATTTTTAAGACACTAAATAAGCAGATTTTTGGAAAGTGACGAGGGCGAAATCAAGCTTATACTATTGGCTATCCAAATCATCAAGAATCAAGCAAAAGGCTCAAAATTTGGGCAAGTTATGGTCTAAGGAAAAACGGGTCAAAATGAACAAAGCTTGTGCAAGGCAGGTTAATGAGCGATCAATCCTACTTAAAAGCTAATATAGTACTAAGGGAAATGAGCAAAAGGGCAACTCAGGGAGAACCAAAAAAGCACTAGGGGGGACAGAATAATAAGCAATGCTCATAAACTAATAAGCACATAAATAAATTAACTAATAGTTAACTAAAAAGGCTTATGAAGGAGTATTATAAAGTTTAAAAGCTTATCTAAAAAGCTAACTTAAGCTGAACTTAGGTAGACTTAAGCTACATAAAACTAAGGGAACAATAATAAGCAGTAAGGAATAGATAAAAGCACTTAACGAAGCCTAAAAAGCACAAATAAGCAACTTACACGTAAGGGGCTGCAGAAAAAAATGGCTTCTGGGGCTACTTTGGCTACCCAAAAAGCTGTAAAAGAAAATTTTAAAAAATAAAATAAAAATATGGTGAACCAGACTAGCTACCCAAGAAGCTCTGTACCAAATTTTGGGTCATTTGGATTAAAAACAAAGAAATTAAAAATCAAAATCAAAATCTGTTTTGGAGAAAAAAAAACAAAATCTGCAGGTCTGCTGTTCGTGGGGGTGTTTAAGCTATCCAAAAGCTCTTAAAAAAATTCATAAAAATCAAAGGTAACTAGGAAATAAACCCATTTACATGAGTACCAAATTTTAGGTAAAACGGGCTTATAACGAAGAAATGAAAAATCAAAAACTAATTTGCTGTTTGGGCGACTTTTTTTGACAGCAATTTGGTGTAAAAATGGGGTCAAAAGTGGGTGGTTTTGGAAGTTTTGACCCACAAAAGTCAAAGACCAAGTTGTTTCATACTTATGCTAACCTAAACGAAATAAAGTAAAGCAAATAAACCACTAATAAGCCTAATCTAATAATCTATTCTAATAACTAATTAAAAAAGTTTTAATAAAGAATATATTTTAAAACAAACTGAAATGCTTAAAAACTAATTGAAATGGGCAAAACTTGGTACAAATCTACTAATAATAACAAGATGAAGCTGATTGAATCTGAAAGAAGGGTCAAAACCAAAGTTATGCTCAAAATAATGTGTTATGCCAAACACCCTCTTAAGCACTAAATAACTAGACTTATAAGTGAAAAAGCAAGATGAGAACTGAGATAGTGAAAGGCAAATGTTCAACTAATAATACTAAGGTCTTAGCAAATTTTGAACAGAGGATAAGCAATGAGAAAAGCTAATTAAGCAGTGGACTTTTCCTTGACTACTTTGACTTTCTCAAATTTTGCAATTATAATGGAATTAAACACTAAATCTCACAAAAGCCATAGATAAGCTTATATGAGCTTCTGAAAACAATATAAAAGAGCTTTAAAACATAAACTTGAAATTAATATAATGAAATTGAGAATTTAAAATAAGCTTAATAAAAGAAAATTCTGAATTAAGATGAAACTGAATGTGGACTTACAACAAAACTGAAATAAGCTAGTAAATTATACTAAGGCTAAAGTAAACAACTCCTCAAAACTACCTACTTAATTTACTACTAAAAATCTCACTACTTTCTAACTGCCAAAAATTGGCTACAACATCTTCAATTTATATTAGTAAACTAGGGTTCCCTCAACATCCTTGAACTTTCCCACTTCCTACGAGAGCCGTTGGATTCGTCAGAGTTGATCTCAGCCTTCAATTTTATTTTGGCGGGAAAAAGGTAATAAGCAATTTGGCAGCTTCCTTTTGGCAGGGGTACAAGTTTTGTTATTATATAGTGGAAAGGTAGTGATAGGTTGAGTGTGGCAGGGGAGAGGAAGGGTAGAGGTGATGACGGTGTTGGTGTGGCAGGCTATGGTAGGTTTGAAGGGCACGTGAGGGTGTGAGGTGGGAGATGGGTTGACCAATTTTGACCCTGGATTGCGTTTTATTAGTTGTAAAATGGGGTGGGTTGTTTGTGGTTTTGGGCCAGGGAAATGGAGTTGGGCTTTGTGGGAGGCATAAGGTGGACCAGGTAGTGGGTTGGATTGGAAATGGATTTGGTTTATGATATTAAAAGGGTTCATTAAGTTTTAGTAATAACAACACAAGGACCATATTTGTAACATGCTGAAACTTTGAGGACCAAAAATGCCAACCTTCCAAACTTGTTCCAAGGACCAATCCTGCCATGTTATAATTCCACAAGGACCTTTCATGTAATTTTCCAATTTTAACTTCCTAGAGACTAAAAATGCCAAAACTCAAAGTTGAGGGATCAAAATTGTAAACTTTCAAAACTTTTTACCCAAGGACTATTTTTGATAATATTTGACTTTTAAAGGACTTGGGTTGACTTTTCTTTTAAAAATATTTTACCAGGGACCAATTCTGTCAATTTGTAAAAGTTGGGGGACTGAAACTGCCAATTATGCAAATTTTGTTCGTTTTTCATCTATTTTTACATATTTTGCATCTGAAACATATAAAACACAATCCTGGGATATTTTCAGTATTTTGATGCATTTCAGTGTTTTTAAATGTTTTTGCAGTACAGATTGACCAAAAATAATGAGTGTTTGAGCACTCATCAATCCCCCACACCAAACTATTGCTAGTCTCTAGCAATATAGAATAAAAAATAACCTGTTTTGAAAATTTAATGGATTTGATGTCTCTTTACGAAAAGCCATTACTTCTGGAGTAGCCAAATGTTTCAGTTCAAGTAAGAACTATGGTACACTGATAACCATGTGATTTTGAGCAAACCACCAGCTGTCAATGGTTTTGATTTGTCTTTACCAGAAGCCGTTTGCTTCTGGACTAGCCAACTCTTGATGGAACATAGTCAACATCTTGGTGAGTTGATTACCAATTATGGTTTTCCATTGCCTTTACCACATGCCATAACCTTGCGGGCTAGCCAACTCTTTACTTTTTAGGATATGGTGAGTTGAGTACCATACAATTTTGGGCAAATTGTAAGCCATCAACGGATTTGAGACATCTTTACCAAGAGCCATTTGCTCCTGGATTAGCCAGTCCTTTTGTGGTTTAGACATGGTGGACTGATAACCACAAATTTTTTTGAAATAAAGTGAAAAAATTTTAAATTTTTTGCCAAAAACGGGGGTACTAGAAGGTAAAATATGATCAAATTCGCTAGAATTCCCCCCCCCCCCCCCACACACACTTAGAATTGAATATTTTCCTCAATATTCAAAGTCTCGGCTATTATGCCGACTCTTTGAACGTAAAAGGGCAACATTACAAGCTAAATGTGCAAACACCATTTTTCACTTTATGTCTATACATACATTTTTTTTAGATATATATACATGGTAACAAAGGCAGGGGCAACACCCCCACAATTAGGGTGAAAACTCTGTTGACATAAATAATGTCTTAAAACATTGTTAGCATATTAACAATGTCTCTATGTTTTGATAATTACAAAGCATAAACTCATTAATCTAAAACTTATTACGTAAACAAGTTTTTAGTGCTTAATATTTGTCTTTGCTTCCATATCACTTAAGGTATGAATAAACAAAGGGTTTATTGCATTTCATGATCAAAGGAAAATTTTCTAATCACTAGATTTTTTATAAAATGTGTTAAACATCTTATATCTTTTACAAAATTACTTTTGGAATTAAAAGAATATGTTTAATTCATTATAAATATATGATTTCAAATTTTCAACCAAAAATGGCAAATTTTATCCAGAAAAATATTCCCCACTAAAAGACAAGAAAAACCAACGTTCTGAAGGGGCGGCCCCCTTAATTCCTTAGGCGGCCACCTTAATCATTAAGGGGACCGGCCATTAATTAAGGGGACCGGCCACGCTCCAGAACAGTATTTTTCTCCCCTATAAATACTGGTTCATTCCTCAGAATTTTCTCACCTTTTGCAGTTCTAAACTTTCTGATCTAGATCCACATTTCTATTCTCTTATCCTTTGATCATAAGTGTATAATTCTTTGTTTCAAAGTGATTCAAACTTCATCCTCTCAAGTGCAAGAGAAGAATACTTCTATCCCCCAAGACAAGAAGTATTACAACTTGTTGTGATCTCGACATCCAAGTTGTTGGTGCATCATCAAGATTATTTACATTATTCTTTGTGAAGATTGTTGTGAATATTTGATTGTAGATAGTTGTGCTAGATATATAGATTGTGCAATTAGTTAGTAGCTTGGTGTGAAGAAGAAAGGTTAGGAATTAGATTGTAGTGAAGAAGCTAGGTGTGGAGTAGTTAGTTGTGAAGTGAATTGGTGTGAAGAAGATAGGTGTGGAGTAGTTAGTTGTGAAGTAGATTGATTTGAAGAAGTTGTGTAGAAGTTGTGACTTAGGTGTGAAGAAGTTGTGGTGTGAAAATTGGTGTGTAAATTGGTGTATAAATTGGTGTATAAGGTTTTCTCCGCCATAAGGGAGCTTGTTGATATAGTGAAGAAAACTCTCGAGTTAGGTGCTCAGGGAGTGGAGTAGGGCAAGGAAGGTGTCCTTGTAGCCGAACTATTATAAATCTCTTGTCTCGCGGTTCGATCTTTCCATCTCTTACTTATTTCATTACTTATCATTGTTATAGATTATTTATTGATAGTTGCTTACATTGTGCAAGACTTGAGATCACATATTATCGAATCTAAGTTTTTAAAAGCGAAGAAAACACTAAAACTATCTTTTATAACAAATTAAAAAGATGTAAAACTATTCAACCCCCTTCTAGTTTTCCACAATTGGTATCAAGAGCCAGGTCTAGCAAGATTTTTAAAATATATTGTATTTTAAAACTTGTAACGATCTATGGAATCTGAAAAATATTTAGAAGGGCAATTTATGCAAAGACCACCACTATTTAAAAGTGATGGATTTTTTTATTGGAAAAATAGATTCGAAACGTATGTGAAATCAAAAGATCTTGATCTTTGGCATATTATTACCTTTGGTGATTTTACTCCTATTCAATATAATGTTGAAACTAAAATGGATGAAATTGTATCTTTCGAAGAACAAAATGATGATTTGAAAAAGAAATTAGCAAAACATAATGAGGCTAAAATGGTCATTTATAATGCGTTACCACGCAAAGAATATGAAAGAATTTTTATGTGTAAAACCGCCAAAGAAATTTGGGATTCTTTACTAATTACTCACCAAGGTAATAGCCAAGTCAAAGATAATAAAATAGATCTTCTTGTACAACAATACGAACAATTTACGATTCCGGAAGATGAATCAATTGATAATGCTTTTGCTAAGTTTAACACTATTATCACAAGTTTAAAAGCACTTGATGAGACATTTTCTAGTAAAAATTATGTTAGGAAATTTCTTAGGGCATTGCATCTAAAATGGCGAGCTAAGGTAACGGCAATTGAAGAATCAAAGAACTTGATGACGTTATCACTAGATGAACTAATTGGCAACTTAAAGGTTCATGAAGAAATCATAAGAAGAGATTCGGAAACGGTCAAAGTCAAGAAAGAACAAACCAAATCCATTGCTCTAAAAGCCAAAAAGGAACCTAGTGATGATGATGATTCAAGTGACGAAAGTGAAGACGAAGAATATGCAATGGCCGTAAGAGAATTCAAGAAATTCTTCAAGAGACGAGGAAGATTCACTAGATCATCACGAGACGAAATAAAAGCATTCCAAAGAAATAGAAGTGACAACTACGGGAAAAGAAAGTGCTTTAGATGTGGAAGTCCAAATCATCTCATTGGCGAATGTCTAAAGCCACCGGGTTATGAAAATCAAGGCGCTTTTGTTAGTGGAACATGGAGTGATAGTGACAAAGAAGAAGTTGAAAAGCCAAGAGACGAAAAGTGTTTTATGGCAAAAGAAACCGACGAAATATGTTTAGGAATTGACTTGGAACCTGACGAATGGATCAAAGATAGCGGATGTTCGAAGCACATGACGGGGAACCGCAAGCTATTCTCTACATATAAGGCATACAATGGAGGTAACGTTATTTTCGGTAGTGACTTACGTGGAAAAATCATTGGCAAAGGTACGATTGCTCAAGACTCACTTACTATTGAAAATGTAGAGCATGTAGATAATTTAACATATAACTTGCTTAGTGTAGGACAAATATGTGATAATAAATGTAGAGTCACATTTACCAAAGAGGATAGCGAAATAGTTAAGAATGAAAAAATTATAGGTAGATGAATTAGGAAAGGCGGCATATATGTTATGAAACTAGGAAACAAGCCTGAGGATAGGATATGCCTAACGACCCTAGATGAAAACTCTACATTGTGGCATAGGAGATTAGGACATGCTAACATGCAACAAATACAATCTTTGGCCTCTAAGGAATTAGTTAGAAATTTGCCTAATCTAAAATATGACAAGCATTTTTGTGATGCATGTAAAATTGGAAAACAAGCTCATGCTAGTCACAAAGCTAAGAATATAGTATCCACTACTAGGTGACTAGAATTATTACATATGGATCTTTTCGGTCCATCCGCTGTGCGGAGCTATGGAGGAAACAAATATACCTTAGTAATAGTAGATGACTACTCACGATACACATGGACTAGGTTTTTAAGTGACAAAACCCAAGCCTTTGAAAAATTTGAAATATTTAGTAAAATGATTCAAAATAAATTAGGATGCTCAATAGTTGCCATTAGGACGGACCATGGTAGAGAATTTGATAACGAAGTACAATTCGGAAAATATTGTGAGTTAAATGGAATATCTCACAATTTCTCCGCTCCTCGTACTCCTCAATCAAATGGCGTAGTAGAAAGAAAAAATAGGTCACTAAAAGAAATGAGTAGAACTATGTTAAATGAACAATCCATCCCACAAAAATTTTGGTGTCACGCCGTAGATACATCGACTTATATTTTAAATAGGGTATCAATTAGGAGAATTCTAGGAAAAACTCCTTATAAGTTATTAAGAGGTAGAAAACCAAACTTAAACTACTTTAGGGTATTTGGAAGTAAATGTTATATTCTAAACACTAAGGATTACCTCACTAAGTTTGATCCAAAATCATATGAAGGAATATTTTTAGGATACTCACAAAATAGCAAAGCATATATAATACTTAACAAACACTCCATGAAAGTAAAGGAATCACTAAATGTAACATTTGATGAAACACCACCACCTCCTAAAACATTACCTTTAGAAGATGATGATTTAGTCAAAGATGAAGCTATTGAGGTTAGTAAAACAAAACCCATAGGAAATGATAATAAAGACATTCACTTAGAAAATAACGAAACTGTTAATATTAAAGAATCTAAATCACATCCATTAGATAATATAATAGGACATCTTAACCAAAGAACCCTAGGTCACAAGCCCAAGATAAAAACAATTTCTTTTGTTTCCTCTCAGCAATAGAACCTAAGAATATTAACGAGGCCTTAAAAGATGAAAGTTGGGTTATAGCTATGCAAGAAGAATTAAATCAATTTAAGGCAAATGATGTTTGGGAATTAGTCCCAAATCTAAAGAATATTACCATCATAGGAACTAAATGGGTATATAGGAATAAGTTAGATGAGAACGGAATAGTTACTAGGAACAAAGCTAGGTTAGTTGCCCAAGGTTATAATCAACAAGAAGGAATTGATTATGACGAAACTTATGCCCCCGTAGCTAGACTAGAATCGATTAGGATATTACTTGCCTATGCTTGCACCCTAGATTTTAAGTTATTCCGAATGGACATGAAAAGTGCATTCCTTAACGATTTTATCAATGAGGAGGTATATGTGGCACAACCTCCAGGATTCATTGACTTCGCAAAACCTGATTATGTTTATAAGTTAAAGAAAGCTTTGTATGGACTCAAACACGCTCCCAAAGCTTGGTATGATCGATTAAAAGCTTTTCTTATTAAACATGATTATTCCATGGGAATGGTAGATAACACTCTTTTCACTAAAAGGAAAGACCCAAATCTCATCATTGTCCAAATATATGTTGATGACATTATATTTGGATCGACTTGTCAAGACATGTGTGATGAATTTGCCAAAATCATGCATGATGAGTTTGAGATGAGTATGATGGGTGAACTTAACTTCTTCCTAGGATTACAAATAAAACAATTAGAAGATGGAATATTTTTTAACCAATCTAAGTACATTAAGTAAATGCTTAAGAAATTTGGCCTAGAAGACTCAAAACCCATGAAAACTCCCATGTCTACGGAAGTAAAGCT
This sequence comes from Artemisia argyi, assembly GCA_030686995.1. Lineage (NCBI taxonomy): Eukaryota > Viridiplantae > Streptophyta > Magnoliopsida > Asterales > Asteraceae > Artemisia > Artemisia argyi. The sequence goes on along the minus strand of CM060676.1, from coordinate 5,855,671 downwards.
CACAAAGGACGATGAAGGTGAATCCGTAGATAACACCAAGTATAGAGGAATGATAGGTAGTTTACTATACTTGACAGCAGGTAGACCCGATATCATGTTTAGTGTCTGCCTTTGTGCCCATTTTCAAGAGGATCCCAAAACCTCTCACCTAGAAGCGGTTAAGCATATCTTTCGATACGTTAAAGGCACTATACACTTAGGATTATGGTATCCTAAGGGATCCAGCATAGAAACCATCGTCTATGCGGATTCGGATCATGCGAGAGACTATGTAGATGAAAGAGCACTAGCGGTATTTGCACGTTTATGGGATATTGTCTAACATCTTGGTTTTCGAAGAAGCAAACGGCTCTTGATATTTCTACCACCGAAGCCGAATATGTAAGCGCTGGAAAGGCATGTCAACAAGCACTATGGATGAAACAAGCTCTCGTAGACTATGGCATTAGGTTAGAAAATGTCCCCATTATGTGCGATAACAAAGGTGCGATAGATTTAAGTAAAAATCCGGTGCAACACTCTAGGACTAAACACATAGAAATACGCCACCATTTTCTTAGAGATAATGTACAAAAAGGAAATATATCTATAGAAAAGGTTGCATCGGAAGACAACATTGCGGATATATTCACAAAACCCCTTAAGCGTGAATTATTCAACCACTTGCGTTTAGGATTAGGAATGATGGAACAAGTTGACTAAATTGTATTGAATTAATACAAATTTATACTTGCATGAAATTTATTTTTCTTCCATTTCATCTTTTCTGAGTCTAGGAATCTATTTCGCACAAAATTAAAGATTGGGAAAATTTATTCTCTTTGCATAAACTCCTTTGTAAAACCCAATCAATTTTCTTTAAAAAGATTATTCTCACATCTAGGAATCACATGAAGATCATTTTCCTTGCATTGTTGACTAATACTAAAAACATTGTTTTTCAAAATCATGCATAAACTCTCACATAAATTGTCAAGGTATATAATCTAATATATGTCTTTCACATTCATGATCGAGCAAAAATTGAATCAAGGAGATCATTTGGATTGTTTCTTAGGATCGTTATTTCTTTTTGCATTTAGGAGTCGAAACAATCACAACTCCACATTTGTTGCATATAGACACACACTAGGACAAATTCACTAATAATGTTGTCATCTTGATCCATCACTAGTTTTTCACTCACTAGTTGCCTTTGCCTTTGATCTAAGATAGGTGCCTTAGGAAGTTTAAGTGATCTTGCCCTTACTTATCTCCTCTTGCTTATTATGTGTTGATTATTTGCTCTCTCGCCTATGTGTTCTTGCATGCATGCTATATCTTGATTAGATTAGATTCTATATTGCCTAAAGGAATTGAACTTGCTTGAATTCTAATCCAAACACACAACCTTTCTGCAAATTATCTGCCAAAAACCCAATTCTGGCAACCTGGAAATCACAAGATGGGCGGACCCCTTAATTTTGTAAGGCGGCCCCCTTAATCATTAAGGGGACCGCCCCCTAATTAAGGGGACCGGCCATCTGATGGTCGGGTTTACAGAATCTTTTCTGCTTTTTAGCCCATTTCAACCTACATTTCCCAATTTTCACTAACACATTTTGTCCTAATCTCCCAAACAAACTTTATCCATCCATGAACACACAAATCTTATACTATAAATACCCCTAATCCTCAAAACTCTTCACTCATCCCTTCATGGCTTCTCCAAACAAACCAAAACCAAAAGCCTCAAGGCTTGCAAGAATGACGGAAAAACCCGTTTGGCGAAGAAAAAGCCCTCGAAACAAATCCATCATAACAAATGAAGTTGGAAATCACTCAACACCACCAACCACTTACTTCCCAAACTTTATACCAAATTCACAAGGACATTCATTTGATCCTCTTTACAAACCATACAACATTGGCCAAACATCTTCCTTCATGCCAAACCACTCATCTCATCCTCCAACCACTTGTAATGATCCATACAAGTTTGATCAACCATCCCACCACAACTCCAACTACACAAACCCAATTCATCCATATCAACACAATGACTTTCTTCGCATTACCACAGAAAAGCAAAAGTTCCGTGATGAAATATCACAAATCCATGATCTTTGTGATCTCAATGCCAGGCATCTTGCACAACGCAACAAAGGGCAACCTCCATCATCACCCTACAACAATTGCCTTCCTCACACTCTCAACTTGGATCAAGTTACAAACCACACTCACTATTGCCCTTGTTGCATCTTCCTTCAAAAATAAATCCTTTACTTGAGTGAAGATATTTCTTGGATTGAATATCTCCTCACTCGACCTCATCCCATTCCACCCTTAACACGATACAATATCGTAAGGTCCACTTCTTTCGCTCCATACCCCACTCCATATCCTTCTCCATCTAACAACTAAGCTTTATGCTTATTGATTCGTGTGAAAACCAATTATATATAATATATAGTATAGTATCGAAGTGATCCGCGTAAAATACGGATCACCCGAGTCGTTTCCCAACGAAGGCGAATGGAATCGAGAATATCGATTCGTGAAATCGTGAATTGAAAAGTGAGAAAGTGAAAATAGCAATCAAATAGTTCAAGTAATAACAAACAAAGATGAAATATGCAAAGAGTACAAGCTAATTATGCACCAAAGTTAAAAACGTAAAAACAGAAATGCAACCGCAAAATTTAAAACGTAACGTTTAATGAAAAATGATCCTACAAACTTGAAAATATTTTCTAAAAATCTTAAACTATTAAAAAGAATTTTAAGAAAAAGATTTTTTTTTTTTTACTTTTTATTTATTTTCAATGAATTAAAAACTATTTTAAAGAGATTAAATCAAGAAAAATAACAAATGGTTATGAAAAATTATGAAATTTTGCTGAAAATAACTTTTTACTAAACTAAAACTAAGAAAATTAAAAAAATATGAAAAAGCTTTTAGAAATAAACTACAATAAGCTAAAACAGATTTTAGTATTAGAAAAATGAAAGGAAAAATAAATGGTATAAATCCATTGTTTGTGCAAACCCATTGAGAAAAAATCCCAAGGGTGCAATGGTAGAAGAGTGAGCTGTGTGGAGTTTGGTGTACAGGAGGTCACAGGTTCGAGTCCCTGGCGCCCTCATTTTTTTGTGAAAACATTTTTTTATTATTAATTTTTTATTTTTCTTTCGGGAACTTTTATACAAGCTAAAACTAAGAAAGTTTTGTGAAAGTTTTATCTTTGAAATAATTGAAACAAGCTGGAAAGTAAGAACAAAATTAGAACAGATATGATGCAATTTAAGACATTACTAAAAAGAAAAACTAACTATGAGTACAAGCTTAATAACTAAAAGCTAAACTGTGAGAACAAGAAAATATAGTCAAATAGCAACAAATGATCATGCACTCAAAGATTCAATAGATATGACCTAAAATGAGCATCTAAAACGGCTGTAAGCAAGCTGTTAGAACAGTAGGCCTACACTAGCAGGAACTAATGTGATATATTGAGTGCCAAATTACAAGTTCCTAAGGCCAAACCTAGCTACGATAACAAAATATTGTACTCCAAACAATAGATAAACTAAAATTCAAACAGAAACAAATGCTAAACAAACTAGAAATGATCAATCAAAAGACAAGTTTAAAACTGACTGATGGTGCAAGGCTGGTGGGTCATATCTTAGCAAAGATTTCAACAAAGTAAATGAATTCAAAATGGTGAAATCTTTGAATCAAGTTGAAGCTAAGCTACCAGACGTCAGATTACCAAATATTAGACCGAAAGAAACTTATATGGGCTGCTGAAATAGTTAACTGGTGTAGGACACTAGCAGAACCAAACACCACAATATATCACCACCAAATATATGAAACAGCAGATTGTATTTCAAATTTCAAATCTACTTATCTAAAAAACTTAACAAAACACTATCAGAATCAATCACAATCAACTAAGATCCAACAGTTATTCAGTATCAATTCTCAATGATCAACCAATATGCAAATTACTCTTATTCAAAATATGACAGCGAAACTTTACTACAACAATTTATTCACTCAGATCCTCCACAACAAGTCCATTTTCTGTCAAAATCTAATCAATATCTCAGAATTCCAGATATCTAATAATATGAACTAGATCCAACAGATTAATATAGTAACAATTCAATCCAAAGAAAAACAGTTTCTACTAAAAACTACACTAACTCAGAATCAATCAAATAGTTAAATCTACAATACAACTAAGCTATCAAACTAATGCAGATCTAGATACCACAAATATATCAATGAAACAGTACTATCTCAATACAAAACAATAGAACTAATGGAACAATGAGATTAAAAGTATACCATATGCTTCTCCCTCAGCTAAACAGAGGGAGCTCACTAAGCGAGCCTGTCTTTTGACAGGCCAAGAGCTTCCATTTCTCTCTTTGACATGTCACTAAACCCCAAGTATTCACCAATTTCTCACCACTTTGACTTTGGTTGACTTACTTTGATTGATAATGGAAAATGATGTAAAATAGTTCCACAATAAGCTATGAAGCTTAAATGGAATGTAGAAATACTAAACAAGCTTAAATGAAAACTTTACTGAGTAAATTATAAACATATTTTTTTTATTTTTATTTATTATCTGATTTTTATATATTTTTAACTTTTTGTGAAATAAGCTGAAAAGTAAAGAAATACTAGTAAGATTTATCAAGCTTTTTAGAAATTTAACAAGTAAAAACAGAATAATATATCTAAAAGCTGAAATTAAGAATTTAAAAATCACAAACTAAAATGAAGAAATACGAATTTTATTGAAACTAAAAATTGATTACAATATTAAGAGAGTGAAACTACAATTTAGCAAAGTAACATTACACTAAAACTAACTACTCCTCAACATGAAATCTATAGCTCTATATATAGCTGAGAGAGTGAGGTGCTGGGTAGCCTTGGATACCTTCTCAGAAAAGTCTAGAATGAGCATCAAAAATCGAATATACCATTTGACCCATTCTTATCCCGAATTGTGTTAGTTTGCTCAATCCTCAGCCCTTTATCATGATGAGTGATGTGTAACTTTAATCCTAAGCCCTCCATTCATACACGCTGGCAATTCGTGGTTGCTCATTCTCTGTCCTTGTCAGAGTGTGTAGCAAGAGAATCCAATGAGTATAGAGACGTGGTGCATCCAATAAAACTTTACCAAGTGTCCACGTGGTCTGACAAAGCATGAATATTCTATCTGATACGTTTTGTTCACGTGAAATGTCTTCTAGAAGCTCCAATGGGTGGTAATTATAGGTTAATTGGTAGGAATTGGGGTAATTATTGATGTGGTAAATTAGGGTTCATATTTGGGGGAAAAGGGGTGTACGGGATAATATTTGGGTGGAGGGAATGGGTAAAAATTATTTTAATACGATTTGACCATTGACCCATTGACCAAGGGTGTAAGGACCGGGTTTATTTATTGTGGAATTGGGCCTGTGACTTGGTTTTGTTGATTGGGCTTTGGTATTATGAATATGGATCAGGCTTGGTATTATGGTGTTGGATTTGTGTTTTGCAATTTTAAAATTACAAGGACCAATTTTGTATCTTACTAAAAATCCAAGGACCAAAACTGTAATTTGCTCATACTTCAAGGACTAAATTTGACTTTCTTCAAAAGTGTAATCCAAGGACCATTTTTGCCAATTCTGAATAGATGAAAGACTGAAGTTGACTTGTAGATCCCGGCTTTGACTTTTTGACCATCTTCCACTCTCGTGCCCATTTTTCTGGTTTTTGTTTGATTTTTCGTCTTTTTGTGATTAATCCGTACCTGCATGTTCACAACATAAAAGCATGTGTTTTCTTGGCATTTGTTAGCTCAATTAGTCATTTTGGGTCGGTGTTTGGCCATAAAATGGTGAGTAAATAAGCACTCACCAAAATCCCCCAGACTAAGATATTGTCATGTCCTCACGCAATGTGATCAATTCACGCTTTTGGGATAAATAATTTCAAAACTCTTCCTACTAACTTTGTAAAGTAGCAAGGAGGTTCGAAAGAAGTAATTAAATTATTTATTCCCGAAAACGCTCCGTTTTCCAAAAATTTTCCTTTTATTCCTTTATTCCACTTACACTTCCTATTTTTGTACTTTTCCATACTTCATTCTTGTGACGGTTTGTTGAACTTTCATTATTTTGCAATAATTGTTAGGGTCAACGAGTAGAAACACTTCTATTTAAGAAGTGACCGTACGGATAAAAATTGTCATCCTTGATTTTTCACAAGTCCCCAAACTAAGCGTACAAACGAGATCACAGCTTTTCTACAAATTAGATGCTAACACTACTCATAAAAATTACTTGTGGAAACTTCTTACTCCCATGTCCTAGGTTTTGTATCTCAATATTTTATTTTGTTGAGAAATGAATTGCTTCATATATTCTCGTTTCAATAATTTTTAGTCCGATAGTGATACCTAAGTTAAAACGATAAGTAGTTATTCATTTTCTCTTAAGAACCACTGCAATAGAAATTCGGTCCACATCAAGGAATTTTGGTACATACAATATCATAAATATAAGTTGCGGAGTACTACACGTGCACCTCATGTGTCCAATTCAGAATCATCCACATGCACCTCACGCGCCAACAACTTATTTATACATTCAAGCTCTTATTCATACAACTTTCAACTTTCATTTTTTTTCATTTTTCTCTTTTTTCACTTTTTTTCATACTTTTCACTTTTTTCTTTCTTTCTTCATTTTTTTCATAACATCAATGGAAGCTTATCGGGTAGCTCCAAAACCACATAGATAATCAACTTTTGACTTTTGATTTTTTCACTTTTTGCTCTTATTTTTAATGTTCCTTGATATATACCCAACTTCTAAAGCAAAAATTCTTTTAAGAAAACAAAGAACTAAATATTATTCAAACCGAAATACCACTAATTAACCTAAAACATCTATTATATATGGATGACGTTTCTGATGAGAGTAAAAAGCCACAAGTACCTCTCATGAGTTCTAAAGAGAACCACTAATCCATGTTTAGCATCTAACTTCTAAATAAACTCTATCATTTCTCGCTCTTCGCAATTTAAGATTCCAAATAATGAAACCAGCGAATACTTAGCCGATAATCAGCCACGCATATATAAAGTCAGATACGGAAACTTGCAAATTCTAGAAGAAGAATTCGCGTTTTCTAGCTCCTGATGTAAAAGACTAGCGAAAGCTTTTAAGAAAGAATTCTTAAGAAAGAATTCGCATTTTATAGCTCCTTGTGTACAAAACTAGCACAAGCTTATGTGATTATCATTGGTTAACGGAACAAGCTAGGGCTCAACACGCCCGGTCAAGTCAAAATATTTATTCCTACTCTCGCCAGCAAGAAAGTCAACAAGGTGTCAAAAACACTTATTCAAACTTTATTATATTTTTGCACAACTTTTTCAACTTTTTCTCATTTTTTACTTTTTCATAACTTTTTCATCAAAATTTTTGAAATTTTTCAATTTTTCAATTTTTTTATTTTTGGTGGAAAAACGGAGTTGCAAGAGTGCACGACATGTGAAAAATGCAAGGTCAAAATCGAATCAAAGATTCACCCTCCCCCAGACTAGAATGAAACATTGTCCTCAATGTTTTTTAGGTTAAGGTAATCCTAACAAAATTCTAGGCCGTTTATTAATTATGCCAAAGAAAACGTTAGTCGATAAGATTCACGGATATAGGATTTCCAAGTAGCACCGATGAATGAAACTCGAGCAGAGAAGATAACGAGCACGAGAGTCATCATAAATCACGGACAATCCTAACAAACGTCACAAACAACCACGGAACACAAGAGTAGAAGAGGCACCCCCTCCTCACGTTATTTGTTAGAAAATAGAAAATAAGAAGATGAAATTGGATAAGCATGGGTTGCCACCCACGAAGCGCTTTGTTTTTTATTTCTGAGTCACATAGCTTGACTCGATCCCCGAATTAATTCGTCCTTGGGGAAAAATCCGTGGAAAAATAATCTCACTCAGGCTTTCATTCAAAATATTTTAAAAACATACGATTTAGTTGAAAGTTCCATCCCGAAGAGATAACCGATGGTATTTTAATGTTGAAAACTTTTAAAAATGATACCAGGGTCAAAAACAACATCCTCACTCCCCACAGAGTGACGGATAAGAGAAACCACACCAAACATTACAAATGGCTAGAAGATCATGATAACAATCTTGAAAAACTCATCTTCATCAAAAGAAAACTTCATAATTGTGTTATTATGAATTTTATCATTTAAGCTCCTTTTAAAAACTTTTCCGGGTGGGAGGGATGGGATAAAATCTTCATTAAAACTCTCATTTTTACGAACACCACCCGGATCATGATCAACTTCAAGATCAAAACTGAATCTTTCATATTCAGGTTCAGAAAACTTTTCAATTTCACATTCAAATTCATCAAAACGAAATGACTCAAACTCCGGAAGAGAGATAAAAGCATGAGAAGTGGTACTACCACGACTCGTCTCTTCCGAGTGATCGAAATAAAAAGCTTCAAATGTCGGATCAGAAAATTCAAGATGATAAGTAGGATTGCCACTTATTTCCTCAGTCGTATCGAAGGTAAAACTCTCAAAGTCTGGTAAAAATTCCTCGAGCTCGGGCTCAAGAGGATCGTCAATTATAAGCTCAATCTTTGTCTTAACTTTATCCGGAGGGATTGATGGTTCTTCGTTCAATAAATTGTCAAGAAAAATAATATCCCCCTCCGAATCAAAGTAAGATTCGTCAGTCTCAGAAATCGAAATCGTTTCAATTGCAAGAAATTCATCGACCTCTTCCCAAAGAGAATCATAATCCTTAGTCGGAGGAAATGATGGGGAAGAGTCGGAGACGAAAGTTTTAACAAAATCATCAAAGGAATAATCGCAAACATTAACGCTTTTGACGGAATATTTCTTTAATTTTGACGCATCGGCTTTAAAAATCATAATATCGTCATCATGTCGTAAAGTCAGAGTATCCTCAAAATGATCAACTAAGGCTTTAGCGGTTCGTAAAAACGGTCGCCCTAGTATTAGAGGAACTCTCGGATCAGCCTCAAAATTGACAACAACGAAATCCGCCGGAAAAGTACATGAATTCACACGAACAAAAACGTCCTCAGCAATTCCAACTGGATGAGTTATCGATCGATTAGCAAGCTCCAAAGTGATTCTCGTCGATTTAAGAGCCCCCATTCCAAGTTGTTCATAGATCGATAATTGCATGAGGTTAATAGTCGCACCCGAATCGGCCAGGGCGTTACAAACTTCTTGATCTTTCAATGAACATGGAATGAGAAACTTTCCCGAGTCACCAAGCTTTTCGGGAAGCTTCTTGAGAAGAATCGCAGAACATTGAGCATTTATCGGCGTTTCAGCTAATTCAAGCAATTTCTCTTTATTACTTATGAGGTTTTGAACGTTGAAGCAAATTTCGGCATGTACACGAGAGCATCCATAAAACTTATATCAAAGTGCAATTTTTGAAAAATATCCAGAAATTTTTCCATTTGTTTTTTAGACTTTGCACGGAGCTCTTCATCGTTAAATCGTGACGGATATGGCAATTTAGACTTGTATTTCACATTATTCTCAAAAAAAACTTTTTCTTTATCTTTCGACTTTTGGACAACCGGAGGTTGGACGTTTTCGGAACCTCCATTATTAACAGGAAGAACCGGGTCCTTTGTCGCCTCGGTCTCACAGTCCACTACCTTAGGCGGAGACGAAGAAGAAGAGGTAGTAGGAGCTGTGGGTCCATCATATCTAGCACCACTGCGAGTTGTGATCGCCTTAACTTCGCCCCTCGGGTTAGCGATCGTGTTGCTTGGCAATGTTCCAGAGCCCAAGGGTCGATCATTTAAACGCTTGTTAATATCGTTGATTTGTTCGCAAACAATCTCGTTGTTTCATCTTGTTTAGCAATTAAAGCTTGTTGACCTTGAATCAATTGTTTAATTAACTCTTTCGTGGGCGTCGGATTTGGAATAACAGCTTGATTTTGATTATTGAAATTTTACCCACAGTTTTGAAAATTTCCATTGTTTTGATTTCCATGATTATTATTCTGAAAATTTCCATTGTTTTGAAAATTGTTCCCTTGAGGCGGGCCTTGTTGATAACTTCCCCGGTTTTGATTTTGTTGAAAATTTTGATTTTGTCCTTGAAAACCATTATTACCACGGTTGTGACTCTGATTGTTATTGAATTGATGATTACGGTTTTGCACATTGTTATTCTGATTCACTTGATTTGGTTGATCAAACCCGGGTGGTCCAAGGTAATTGCTAGAACGGTAGCTGAGGAGATTACGGTCTCCTTGAGGTTGTGGGTAACCGTTGCCACCCATATTTGCAGCATACACGTTCTCTTGAGCAAAGCCACCGGAGGCTGGGCATTCAAGGTATGAATGTGGACCACCACAAGTTTCACAAACGATATTGACCATATTAAATTGTGTGTTTTTGACTTGATTCGGCATCATTTGGTACATTCTCAGCATAGCCGTCGATAAATCGTCAAGTTTCTTATTCAAAACGGCTAGCTCGGGGTTAGAAGAAGAAGAGTTCAGAGTCGCAGTCGATCGATCTTATTGGCTCATTCCTCTCGGCTAAGGAATCCCAATAGTTGTAATGGGCCGTCATATTCTCGATTAGCTCGTAACAATCCTCGGGACGACGTTTCATGAAAGTACCACCAGCTGCAGCATTGATCGTGTCCCTATGTCGTAAAGTCAATCCATTATAAAATGTATCAATTATTGTGACGAGAAGCATGTTATGATTCGGACAACGATCAATGGCAAGCTTGTAACATTCCCAAGCCTCAAACAAAGACTCATCGGGGAGTTGTCGAAAATTGCTAATATCATTCCTCAACTTCGTCACCATCGATGGTGGAAAATACTTCGCCAGGAACTTAGAGACCATTTCATTGAAAGTATGAATCGAGTTCCTGGGAAGGCGATCAAACCACGCGGTGGCATGATGCGTCAGAGAATAGGGGAAAAGAGAGAGACAGAGGGCGTCATCGGAGACCCTGTTTTGCTTCATATTTTGGGTGACGGTTAGAAACTTATCGAGATGCTTATTTGCATCGTCACCCGGTTGTCCGTGAAATTGGCACGAATTTTGGACTTGTTGTATCATGTGGTGCTTAAGTCCAAAATCCGTAGCCTCAATATTTAAAGGGGCAATCGGGCCACCTCTACCATGCATCGTGTGTTGGCACAGCTCCTCCATCGTTCGGAGATAGGGAGCCGGCATGTGTTGGTTTTTATCACCACCCACCGGAGGGTGTTGTTTATCCGGATTCATTTCCTCAACGTTAAGGAAATGGATACGGTGTGTGTGTCGAATTACCCTTTCGGGATTTGACAAAGGTGATATAAGACTCTCAAAAGAAGAGCGGGTGTGCATACACCAAAAGCAAAATTAAAAAGAAAAGAAAAAGAAAAAGGAAAATCTTTTTGTTTTTTATATTTTTCACAAAAACTTTTTATTTCTTTTGTTTTTCTTTTCTTAAAACGTAATGTTAATCGAAAACCATTTCTTTCAAAACCACGCGCGACGGGAGAGAAGAATGGATCTCTCTTCAGCTAGCAATTTAATGTCTTAGCTATCCGTATTTCCCGCTTATTCGGTTGTAGTAATTGAAATAGTCCGATAAACAACTAAATTACGTTTTCGTTATATTGTGAGACTTTTTTGGTTTACAACGCCCTTCCTTTCGGTCGAGTCGAGGCTGTAAATTTTATTATTTTTTTTGGTATTTTGTAAACACTTTAGGAAAAGTGTTTTGAATTTTTCAATTTTTGTAAAGATATATATACAAAGTAGAGGAAGGCTTAACAAAACACGATTTTTCAAAACGATATTCAAAAATTCACTTCGGCCTTCCCCGGCAACGGCGCCAAAAATTGATTCGTGTGAAAACCAATTATATATAATATATAGTATAGTATCGAAGTGATCCGCGTAAAATACGGATCACCCGAGTCGTTTCCCAACGAAGGCGAATGAAATCGAGAATATCGATTCGTGAAATCGTGAATTGAAAAGTGAGAAAGTGAAAATAGCAATCAAATAGTTCAAGTAATAACAAACAAAGATGAAATATGCAAAGAGTGCAAGCTAATTATGCACCAAAGTTAAAAACGTAAAAACGGAAATGCAACCGCAAAATTTAAAACGTAACGTTTAATGAAAAATGATCCTACAAACTTGAAAATATTTTCTAAAAATCTTAAACTATTAAAAAGAATTTTAAGAAAAAGAATTTTTTTTTTTACTTTTTATTTATTTTCAATGAATTAAAACTATTTAAAAGAGATTAAATCAAGAAAAATAACAAATGGTTATGAAAAATTATGAAATTTTGCCGAAAATAACTTTTTACTAAACTAAAACTAAGAAAATTAAAAAAATATGAAAAAGCTTTTAGATATAAACTACAATAAGCTAAAACAGATTTTAGTATTAGAAAAATGAAAGGAAAAATAAATGGTATAAATCCATTGTTTGTGCAAACCCATTGAGAAAAAAATCCCAAGGGTGCAATGGTAGAAGAGTGAGCTGTGTGGAGTTTGGTGTACAGGAGGTCACAGGTTCGAGTCCCTGGCACCTTCATTTTTTTGTTAAAACATTTTTTTATTATTAATTTTTTATTTTTCTTTCGGGAACTTTTATACAAGCTAAAACTAAGAAAGTTTTGTGAAAGTTTTATCGTTGAAATAATTGAAACAAGCTGGAAAGTAAGAACAAAATTAGAACAGATATGATGCAATTTAAGACATTACTAAAAAGAAAAACTAACTATGAGTACAAGCTTAATAACTAAAAGCTAAACTGTGAGAACAAGAAAATATAGTCAAATAGCAACAAATGATCATGCACTCAAAGATTCAACAGATATGACCTAAAATGAACTTCTAAAATGGCTGTAAGCAAGCTGTTAGAACAGCAGGCCTACACTAGCAGGAACTAATGTGATATATTGAGTGCCAAATTTTAACTAAACAAGTTCCTAAGGCCAAACCTAGCTACGATAACAAAATATTGTAATCCAAACAATAGATAAACTAAAATTCAAACAGAAACAAATGCTAAACAAACTAGAAATGATCAATCAAAAGACAAGTTTAAAACTGACTGATGGTGCAAGGCTGCTAGGTCATATCTTAGCAAAGATTTCAACAAAGTAAATGAATTCCAAATGGTGAAATCTTTGAATCAAGTTGAAGCTAAGCTACCAGACGTCAGATTACCAAATATTAGATCGAAAGAAACTTATATGGGTTGCTGAAACAGTTAACTGGTGTAGGACACTAGCAGATCCAAACACCACAATATATCACCACCAAATATATGAAACAACAGATTGTATTTCAAATTTCAAATCTACTTATCTAAACAACTTAACAAAACACTATCAGAATCAATCACAATCAACTAAGATCCAACAGTTATTCAGTATCAATTCTCAATGATCAACCAATATGCAAATTACTCTTATTCAAAATATGACAGCAAAACTTTTCTACAGCAATTTATTCACTCAGATCCTCCACAACAAGTCCATTTTCTGTCAAAATCTAATCAATATCTCAGAATTACAGATATCTAATAATATGAACTAGATCCAACAGATTAATATAGTAACAATTCAATCCAAAGAAAAACAGTTTCTACTAAAAACTACACTAACTCAGAATCAATCAAATAGTTAAATCTACAATACAACTAAGCTATCAAACTAATGCAGATCTAGATACCACAAATCTATCAATGAAACAGTACTATCTCAATACAAAACAATAGAACTAATGGAACAATGAGATTAAAAGTATACCATATGCTTCTCCCTCAGCTAAATAGAGGGAGCTCACTAAGCGAGCCTGTCTTTTGACAGGCCAAGAGCTTCTATTTCTCTCTTTGACATGTCACTAAACCCCAAGTATTCACCAATTTCTCACCACTTTGACTTTGGTTGACTTACTTTGATTGATAATGGAAAATGATGTAAAATAGTTCCACAATAAGCTATGAAGCTTAAATGAAATGTAGAAATACTAAACAAGCTTAAATGAAAACTTTACTGAGTAAATTATAAACACATTTTTTTTATTTTTTTTTATTATCTGATTTTTATATATTTTTAACTTTTTGTGAAATAAGCTGAAAAGTAAAGAAATGCTAGTAAGATTTATCAAGCTTTTTAGAAATTTAACAAGTAATTGAACAAGTAAAAACAGAATAATAAATCTAAAAGCTGAAATTAAGAATTTAAAAATCACAAACTAAAATGAAGAAATACGAATTTTATTGAAACTAAAAATTGATTACAATATTAAGAAAGTGAAACTACAATTTAGCAGAGTAACATTACACTAAAACTAACTACTCCTCAACATGAAATCTATAGCCCTATATATAGCTGAGAGAGTGAGGTGCTGGGTAGCCTTGGATACCTTCTCAGAAAAGTCTAGAATGAGCATCAGAAATCGAATATACCATTTGATCCATTCTTATCTCGAATTGTGTTAGTTTGCTCAATACTCAGCCCTTGATCATGATGAGTGATGTGTAACTTTAATCCTAAGCCCTCCATTCATACACGCTGGCAATCCGTGGTTGCTCATTCTCTGTCCTTGTCAGAGTGTGTAGCAAGAGAATCCAATGAGTATAGAGACGTGGTGCATCCAATAAAAATTTACCAAGTGTCCACGTGGTCTGACAAAGCATGAATATTCTATCTGATACGTTTTGTGCACGTGAAATGTCTTCTAGAAGCTCCAATGGGTGGTAATTATAGGTTAATTGGTAGGAATTGGGGTAATTATTGATGTGGTAAATTAGGGTTCATATTTGGGGGAAAAGGGATGTACGGGATAATATTTGGGTGGAGGGAATGGGTAAAAATTATTTTAATACGATTTGACCATTGACCCGTTGACCAAGGGTGTAAGGACCGTGTTTATTTATTGTGGAATTGGGCCTGTGACTTGGTTTTGTTGATTAGGCTTTGGTATTATGAATATGGATCAGGCTTGGTATTATGGTGTTGGATTTGTGTTTTGCAATTTTAAAATTACAAGGACCAATTTTGTATCTTACTAAAAATCCAAGGACCAAAAATGTAATTTGCTCATACTTCAAGGACTAAATTTGACTTTCTTCAAAAGTGTAATCCAAGGAACATTTTTGCCAATTCTGAATAGATGAAAGACTGAAGTTGACTTGTAGATCCCGGCTTTGACTTTTTGACCATCTTCCACACTCGTGCCCGTTTTTTTGGTTTTTGTTTGATTTTTCGTCTTTTTGTGATTAATCCGTACCTGCATGTTCACAACATAAAAACATGTGTTTTCTTGGCATTTGTTGGCTCAATTAGTCATTTTGGGTCGGTATTTGGCCATAAAATGGTGATTAAATAAGCACTCACCACTTATGTTATCCTTCAAGCAAATAAAACAATCAACCATGAGTTGCAAGCAAGTCCAAGTGCTCTTTTAGGCAATATAGGACTATGTCTTTTCTTTTGTTTTATTATGATTAATATACCTTAAGCATATTAAATGTTGTAATGCTTTCTATGATGCTTGAATGAATCTATTTTTATAATTATTGCTTTGCATGTATATGTGCCTTTTTCTCTTCTAATATTTTGTGTAGCAAAGATTTCCATAGCTCATTCCCTTGGTGCTCTCAAATGAAGGGGAGCATACATCAAGGGGGAGCATTAACCTTTTTGATTTTACAAAAAGGGGGAGAAGAGAATGTTAAACTCTAATAATACTTGTCTAAAAATTATTTTTTAGACCTAATGAGTTTAAGGTTTTGTAATCATCAAAAAGGGGGAGATTGTTGACATAAATAATGTCTTAAAACATTGTTAGCATATTAACAATGTCTCTATGTTTTGATAATTACAAAGCATAAACTCATTAATCTAAAACTTATGACGTAAACAAGTTTTTAGTGCTTAATATTTGTCTTTGCTTCCATATAACTTAAGGTATGAATAAACAAAGGGTTTATTGCATTTCATGATCAAAGGAAATTTTTCTAATCACTAGATTTTTTATAAAATGTGTTAAACATCTTATATCTTTTACAAAATTACTTTTGGAATTAAAAGAATATGTTTAATTCATTATAAATATATGATTTCAAATTTCCAACCAAAAATGGCTAATTTTATGCAGAAAAATATTCCCCACTAAAAGACAAGAAAAACCAACGTTCTGAAGGGGCGGCCCCCTTAATCATTAAGGGGACCGGCCATTAATTAAGGGGACCGGCCACGCTCTAGAACAATATTTTTCTCCCCTATAAATACTGGTTCATTCCTCAGAATTTTCTCACCTTTTGCACTTCTAAACTTTCTGATCTGGATCCACATTTCTATTCTCTTATCCTTTGATCATAAGTGTATAATTCTTTGTTTCAAAGTGATTCAAACTTCATCCTCTCAAGTGCAAGAGAAGAATACTTCTATCCCCCAAGACAAGAAGTATTACAACTTGTTTTGATCTCGACATCCAAGTTGTTGGTGCATCATCAAGATTATTTACATTATTCTTTGTGAAGATTGTTGTGAATATTTGATTGTAGATAGTTGTGCTAGATATATAGATTGTGCAATTAGTTAGTAGCTTGGTGTGAAGAAGAAATGTTAGGAATTAGATTGTAGTGAAGAAGCTAGGTGTGGAGTAGTTAGTTGTGAAGTGAATTGGTGTGAAGAAGATAGGTGTGGAGTAGTTAGTTGTGAAGTAGATTGATTTGAAGAAGTTTTGTAGAAGTTGTGACTTAGGTGTGAAGAAGTTGTGGTGTGAAAATTGGTGTGTAAATTGGTGTGTAAGGTTTTCTCCGCCATAAGGGAGCTTGTTGATATAGTGAAGAAAACTCTCGAGTTAGGTGCTCAGGAAGTGGAGTAGGGCAAGGAAGGTGTCCTTGTAGCCGAACCACTATAAATCTCTTGTCTCGCGGTTCGATCTTTCCATCTCTTACTTATTTCGTTACTTATCATTGTTATAGATTATTTATTGATAGTTGCTTACATTGTGCAAGACTTGAGATCACATATTATCGAATCTAAGTTTTTAAAAGCGAAGAAAACACTAAAACTATCTTTTATAACGAATTAAAAAGACGTAAAACTATTCAACCCCCCCTTCTAGTTTTCCACAAACCCCATATGCATGCTACTGTTTTTGTTTACCGAGTCGCTAGCTTGACTCGACCCCGAATTCATTGGTTCTTGGGGAAGCATGATGTGGAAGAAACAATCTCCATCGTACTTTCATTCAAGATGTTTGGACAAACATTTGAAGCACGTGAAAGTTCCACACCGATGAGATTAGTACCCGGTTCTAAATAGTATAAACTATAAGCTGTGATGCCGGGGTCAAAGATAATGTCTTTATTCCCGAAGAAATGAAGAACAGGAGAAGTCACCTGGTAGGTGAAGAAGGGAAGAAAGATCTTGATGACAATCACAAAAGATGGCTTGGTCAAGTGGTTTAGGTGCTGCTTGTGGTGCTTTAGGTTGAGTGTTCGAGTCCCCCTCCCTACATTTATTTTGAATATATTCTGCAGCTTATCCATCTCCACCAGATCCCAGGTCCACTAGACCAGATCCAACTCAGCTAATGAAGGCCCAAAATGCAGCAGATCTGGCCAGCCCATAGAAGAGATAACAAGCTCAGCTAAGGCCCACAAGATCCAAGAGAACAGCAGCCCATCATGATGAAATGAAGGAATGGCCCAATTGAATTTACTACTAAGAAAAGAGCAAATGAAATGATGCAACTTACATGACCACGTGGCGCAAATCAAGACAAATGAAATGCTACCAAGCTGCTCCTATTTCTTTTTTTGAAGTACGACAAAAAAAAAAATCAAAATGAAAGAATACAACAAAAACCTTGGTGCAATACGACACAAAGAAGGAAGCTTATGGCCAGCGCTTGATAGCTATTTCCCATAATTAAATCATCTAGAGCGCGTGGGTTTGTAGATTTCACCACTCTTTTGTTCCATTAGTGCCCTTCATCCAATGAATTGCCGCCACGTCGCCTTGATCCAATGATAAGACAAAATGAGACTATTGCAGTTTGGGTAGCTTTCATTTAACGCAAAGGACTGCCACGTATTTGGCTAATAGCTCACCTACGACAACATGGGAAGGATCCAGAAGCATCGAGGCTAATCATTTGCTTATAAATTGACGCTAGATCCAACGTATGAAGGAATTCCACATTCATTCATTCTCCTCATTTTAATTCTCACACATATTTTTTTAGAATAGTAGTAGTTTATTAAAAGTAGTAGTAGGAGTAGTTTATTTAGGTGTAGCTTTTATTTGTATTAGCTTATTTAAAACTTATTTTTAGAGCTTATTTGTACTCAACTTTTTATGATTAATGAAGATGAAGGTTTGTTTAATATGCAATTTAGCTTAATTCTATCTCTTCTTCTCATCTTTTTTCTTTTATTATTATTATTTTCTCTTTATTTCATCTACAAATCTAATTTTTTTTTTTGAACAAAGATTAATTTCATTACATTTCAAACCTCACAAAGGAGGAAGATACGACATAACAAATTACATCGAAACATAACCTCACAAACGGAGGAAGAATACAACATAACAAGTTACATCACAAGACATACACCATATAGCTGTAACAGCCTATAACATCACCTTTCAAAGGGTGGGGGGAATCACCCGAGTGAGCTTTGACTGAAAACAACCATATAAGGGTGTAGCTTGACAAAAGTACACTAAGTATATAATACATACAAAGATGCTAAAACAAGGCATCCATAAAGGAGCCTAACAAAATCCTAACAAATCTAAACCAAATCCCTATGCAGCAGCAAGCCGACGATGACGGACCACAACAGATCTGAGCAGAAGAGGCCGGAAGCCATCGGATCTGAGCAGAAGCAGTAGTGGCAGCAGCGACAAACCGCAGCATCGAAGGAAATGACAGATCTGTAGGCAAGCATTTATTAAAAGAGAGAAAAGTCCGGACGGCCGGCCATAGCCGACCGCCGGAGAAGGAGCAGGTGGATGAGTTTTTTTTTTAGTGAGAAGTAGGAGCGAATTTATTTAGAGAGAGAGAGAAGGTTTAGCTAGTGTCCTACAAATCTAATTTGGCTTTATAGTTTTTTGTGGTTTATTTAGATCTAGCTTTTTTATAAATCATTATTTTACTATTTTGTTTTAAATGTTTTTATAAACTTAGATCTAATTTTTATTTTACTAATTACTTTATAAAAAATCAAAAATATTAGATTTTTATTAGTTTTACTTTTATTAAAAGACATATATTAGTTTATTTGATTAGATCTAAATAGTTTTAATACTAATTTCTTAAAAAGTTTGCACATTTATTAGTTTTTGTTATAAAATTAGCTTAATATCTTAGATCTATTAGGTTTTTATCATAAAGTTTTAAACTTTTAGCTTTTTCTTAGTTTAATTAGTACTCTCTTAACCAATAAGCTCTTCCATATCTTATTTGGTCCATATTATCGCATATTTGGTTCTAACCTTTTATAAAGTTTTGATTTTTATTAGTTTCTCATCATTTCTACCGCTAAGGCCAGAGCTTAAGGGTCTTATAAGCTTAAAATTCATTAAAGTTTACAACTTTTATTAAGGTATTTAGTTAACTAGTAGGGTACCCGCGCGTTGCAGCGGCATGTACCCTAAATTAAAATTTTCCGGTGAATTGTGTAATTTTAGTTTATTATGTTTTTTTTTACAATAAATTTACGGATATCAAAATTTCGTTTAGCTCGTGTCCGTTCGGGCTCGAGCCCGTTGGCTCGTGTCCGTTCAGGCTCGAGCCCGTTTGGCCCATGCCCGTTCGGGCTCGAGCCCATTTGACCCGTTGCCCGTTCGGACTTGAATATTTGTATAATGTGCTTTATTATTTGTATTAGTGACATTTAATGCAGGAATTGTGTTTAAGTTGGTTGTACAATATGCTTGATAATTTATATTTCTTATGTAAGAGGTGTTTTAATAAGTGCATTAATTGTATTTATTGACCGGTTAATTAATTGTATTTAACGTACATAATGTTTTATTTATTATATTTAATGTTAGTATTAATGGTATGTTAGAATTAAATGAAGGGAAAATTGGTGTGTACTTTAAGCTTATTAACTTGTAAATGTCTAATTATATTTCATCACTTGTACTTTAAGCTTATTAATTTGTAAGGCTTAAAATTAAACATGCTAAAATTAAAAAGCATTCCTCCTTTATAATACTAGACGAGTACCCGTGCATAGCAACGGGATTTTCTAGCGGCAAACAGTTATAGTTGTGATATTATGGCTACAATATTTCATGTGACGTTTATAAATAAAACATAAAATAATCAAAATGTAACTGATAAAAATTCTCGCATGCCAACTTTGTGTTGCGTTGTCTATCACCCATTAAGTTCATCATCTTAAGCAACAATAAAAACAAGAACAACCTCTACGATGTTGCAACTATGTACATGTAGAGCTTGAACGCATAAACTAAAGAATGCTTTAGTTTCTTACTTTCATCTTTCGATATGAACCGCTTTTTAGCTTCCATTTTTTTGCCTCTTTGTCACTCTCTTTTTCTTTTACTTGTTTTTTTCAAAATGCTGCAAAAAGGGCAAAAAGTCCTAAGCATAAAGATGTTCAATATTTATATTCGCTTAGACACAATTCACTATGTTAGAATTTTAATCATCCAATAATTAGTTCTCCTAGCTTATTAAAATCAAAATCGTATAAAGCAATATAATGATTGTATAATCATCGTGATATCTGTTTGATATCTTTCGCAGTTTTTTCACAACTATATGCCTTGCAAATGATTGATGTTTCAAGCAATCAAACAACTATTTCCTAAATTACATGTAATTACCAAAGTTAACTTCAAAAGAAACATTCTAGGTAGGGGTTTAATGATATATATCCCTTTTATAAAACCCCGGATTTTATGATATTCTTAAACCTCCCCATGCGTTTTTTTGCACGTTGAATTGTTCTCATATTTTTTTGGTCATTTAATATCATATTGTTGATTGGTTGTTAACTTCAAACTCATATCAAAAGGTTATTTAGTTTCTTATATTACCTCATAATTCAAATGTTGGTTGAGTATAGGGATTGTTACACATGCCTTTTTAAAGTAGCATAATTTTCTCTTGTTTATTAACACATTTCAACAAATTGGAAGAAAAAAAAATTGTTTGTGATAAAACCTATGCAGGAAAGATAAATAAAATGAATAGCGAGAACTTTGAAAAGTATAAAAAGTATAGCAAACAATAACCTTTTCTTACCTTTCCAAGTAAAATCATCAGATTTTGTCCCGATAATTCAGGAAAAAACTAATAATCCAAGGGATAAACTACATAGTATTAGTTATAACACCTTTTGTAGTCCTTTTAACGTAATCACTTTTTTTGTACTTTTTCCCTAAGAGTTTCATTTCTAGTGAACCAATAATATTCAAATGACACGTCCCTGTCGCCCTCTTTAAGATGTCATTGGAATTTTAAATTTTCTTTGAAAGTTGCTATGGTTGAAATTCAAAATTTCATTAACATTAATTCTTATATTTTGGCTCAGATTTCAAAATTACTGACAACTCAAAATTGTGACAAACATGGTTGCACTGTAAAATGTCATCCACAATTTTCCCAAGTAATTTTGAATCATCATAGACTTAAATAAAAGCCTCACTACAAATCATTGGTATGTTTTGAATTTCTACGACACATCACACATGAACCACCAACTTAAATCAGCAACAAAACCACCAACATCAAATCTCAACCAAAATACTTTTCCATGGACATAGTAGCATAGGTATAGCTGTCAAAATTCAAATGTAGACAAAAGTGTAGGTGAGTTTCTTAAGTTTTAATCGAGTAGTGCTTTACTCCATAACAGTACATCACTTTAACAAAATAAATCACTTCTCATTCGAATTTCAAAATACACCACATTTTAAATAATGACAAACCAAAAATTTTAAAGTGAAACTATTAGCGTGTTTTGTGTTTTGGCTCAGACAAATACACAATTTAACAAAAATGCCAATTAGTAAAGCATCCAAGATCAGATCAAGACAACCACCATAAGCTAGTCTACCATAAGCCATAGCTTTAAACAGATAGTAATAAAAACACATCCACAAATTAAAACAGATCTCGCCTTTAAACTCAAGGATCTCGCATTTAAAGTAATAGATCTCGAAAGATCTAAAAACCAGTAGTCCACAATAACTCACATCATAAATAAAAACCAGAAAATTAACTAACTCACATCAGATCAATCACGCCCTTACCGAAGAACAAAACATCATAACTCAAAACAAATGGATCCAAATCTGATACGAACACAAGCAAAAAGCACGAAAGCTACAATAACTAACACCACTGCTACAAGCACTGAAACCAGATGCACAAACACCAAAACTCGAAATATATTAACCATGAACAAAAACACCAAAACCACTCAACACAACTTGTTATCTATGACCTCGAAAACCCGTTTGGTTCTTAAATTGAACTCGATGAAACTTTATCAGTCACCAAAACAATAATACAAAAAACTATAAGATCTCATATCAAAAAACAAACACCAAAAGAGTAAAAATCTTAATACACGCATATAGCCTTCAACTATAGTTTTTAACACATAACAGACAAAAAAAATACAGTGCTAAAACCAACCTTACTACACCATTGCAACAACCATTGAACCCACCAATAGATGGTGGCGTTGGACAGTTGAAACCAAAAAAACCACTGAAACCACCACAATTTATTTCAAAAATCCACCAAAACCACCAACTTAAACTACCTAGCCAACCGAAACAACCCAAACCACCGAGAGGTGGTGGCTATTTCATCATATGGCGGCAATTATAGTGGCGGCTATAGATGATGGTTAAGAGATAAATAAAAGGGTTAGGTTTAGAGAGAGAGAGAAATGAAATTAGGTTTGTGTTTGTGTGGGGAGGATGGATTTTATATCATTAGGTCTGTTGGAGTTAATTTAGGCTCGGGTACTGGCTGGGTTATCCGAATCTTAATATTTATAGGCTCTGAAATAGGCTTTTGGGTGTTAATTTAGGCTCGGGTTTTGGTTGGGCTGTCTGAACCTTAATATATGTAGCTTTGGAGACAGGTCGGGGATATCCCTCTTTTATAAAGGAAGTAAGATGAATGGACAAGGGCAGTTTTGGTATTAAGGCAAAATTCAGTTTTTCACATTTGACTCAAGTTGACCATTTTTGCTTTATAATTAGTTAAGATAAGTCTTTAAACTTTATTAACTAATTAGAAAAATAAAAGTTAATAAGGAAATAAACTTTAATAAATCATTTAGCTTATAAGATCGGGTGGTTTATTATTCTCATCTCTTAGATTGGGTTCTACTTTCTCATCCTTTTTACTTTTAGTTAATTAGAACGTTTATGTTTGTTGAAATATTTGTGGTTGTTAGTTTAATGAGTAGTGAGTAGATCGTTATTATGCTTGTCGAGTAAATTGTTATGTGATTAAGTGTGGTTTCACAAAAGTTAGATAATATATTGGTTAGTAATGTTAAGTTACTTAGATTGAAATTTTGGTTGTTTAAACGGGCAAAAGCCGTGAGAATAATTGGGTTTTAATCTAGTCATTGATATCTCTTTACGAAATTGTGTTCCAAATAAACCAACGTTGTGAGAAAATAATTGTTTGTAAAAGATATTAATTTATCAATAGAGTACTAATTGAGTTAATAAACCACACTTAAGGATTGTGAAATTTGCTTAACAAGTATCTTTTTATCATTTATCTCTTATTTGTTTGATTAGCATAATTTAGTTGGTAATTTTTAGCTTAATTTCCTATCATATCTCTTTTATCCCCTATCACTTTTTCAAATTTTCACGACACGTTTCACGAACCGGGAATTCGAAATTCCATTCACCCTTCACACGGACTACGACCCGGGGAAATACTTTCCTAAGCATTTCTTCGAAAAAATAAACCTATACTAAAACGACTCAATCAAATGGCGCCGCTGCCGGGGAAGGTTGAAGTGAATTTTTCGTTTTCGTTTTTCGAAATTGTGTTTTGAAAACCTCCCATGTATATATTTTCTATAAAAACAAAAAAAAAATTGAAAAATCAAAAACACTTTTCCTAAAGTGTTTTCAAAAATACCCAAAAAAAATAATAATAAAGTTACAGCCTCGACTCTGCCATGGAAGGGAGGGCGATGTAAACCAAATAAGCTTAACAACATAAAATCGCGTGAAATTAGTTGCTAATCGGATTACTTTAATTCTACAACCGGATAAGCGGAAAATACGGATAGCTTTGACATTAGATTGCAAGCTGAAGAGAGATCCATTCTTCTCTCCCGTTCCGTCGCGAGTAGTTTTAAGGGAAACGGTTACGATTAACTTAACGTTTGAAAAAAAACAAAAGAAAATAAAAGTTTTAAGTTTTTGAATTTTGTTTTCCAATATATAAAAAATACAAAAAGATTTTCCTTTTCTACTTTGATTTTCTTTTTCAATAATTAAAAACCAAAAATAATCTTCTTATCCTCTTATCATTTAATTATTCTTCTTTAACCCTCTAAACCAATAATTCTTATGGATCCGACTGGTTTTAAATGTGGAGAACCGTTCTTTGAAGGTTCATGTGTTTGGTGTACGTGCGAACAATGTGGTAGTGATATTTGTGATGGAGTCTGTTGGTTTTGTAAATCTCACACGTATGATAAAAGATCACCGCCGCCTCCATTCACTTGTTTTAATTGTGGAAATCCCTCCAAAGAAGGAGTACTTTGTGAACGGTGTTTTTGCAAAGAATGTGGATTTACTCGTGGATTTTGTATGTGTTATGCTTCGAAAGCTGAACCCACATTCACCACCGATTATGATCCGAACTTTTCCAATTACTCTCAAAACGATTTCAATTCATATAAGCAAGATCCGTACTTCAATAATGAATCATTTCAAAATGCACCGACCTCACAACTACAAAACGGTTGTGATGATTGTGGAGGTCCACACTTTAGCACCGATTGTCAAACAAGGAAACCGTTTCCTTATGACAATAATTATCACGACCATCCTCCACAATACGACACGATTCTAACGGTTCAGAGTGAAATCATTAAAATAATGACTGCTCAAAATGACTTTAATGAGCAGTGTCTAACTACCATAAACCTTTTAAAAGAGGAAATTCGTAGAAGAGAACAAGAGCAAACCATTAAGAGTGATGAAAATGAGCCTTATAAAGAAGAAAATTCTACGATTAATCCCACTCCGTCTTGTGAACCTTTAAATGTTGAAGATTGTTCTATGGCATCCGACGACGATTTCTTGGAAGATAGGTCTTTTAAAATCAAAATTGAACAACTTTACGCCTCATCAAAAATTTCAAAATGTCGTGTTGATTATGATGGACCATCGGTTCCTACTCCATCTACGGTGAGGGAAATGGAACGAGAAACCGAGGTGACAAAGGACTCGGTACTTTCCACTAACAATGGAAGTGCTAAATACGTCCAACCTACGGTTGTCCAAGAATCTAAGCCTAAAATTGTTTCTCCTAATCCGTCAAGATTTGACCCAAACCTTTCACGATTTTACGGTTAAGAGTTCGTCAAGCAGACGTGCTGAGCTTAAAACGGTATTTAGAAGAAACGATTTGCCTAATCTTCACGAACAAGAACCGGAGACCATAACGGAAGTGGTGGAAATTCCTAGCTCTCAGAGCACACCATTTGTCCCACCTCTAGATTCTTCAAGATGCTTTTCGAAACTTGAATCTATCATCCACGATTCTTCCCATCCTTCTCTCACACCGAATGAGGGAAGTGATACTGTTTTGGAAGAAGTCAATACTTTTCTTGATAATAATGATTCTATTTCAACTGAGATTGTTACGCCGTCAGATCCTTTGGAGCCCGAGCTCAAGGAATCTTTACCCAATTTTGAGAAGTATCTTTTTTGATACGGCTAAAGAGTGTGACTTATCTTCGATTGATAATTCGAATGATCGTGTTAAGATGTTCTCCGATTCTGACGATGACGATTCTATATCTTGTGGAGACATCGACTATGTGGTTGAATTACCTTCTGAGCTCGTCAGCTTAGAAGAAGAAAATAAGGTAGAAAACAAAGTTGAATTCGATCATCCTAAAGATATTGATGACCTTGTTCCAAGGGTTTCTGAAACATTCAATATGACTTTCACAAATCCGTTATTTGATTTCGATTTGGAATTGACTCTTGATAATCCAATCTTCGATATTCCTTGTGATGAGTCCGAAAAGAAACCCGAGGTCCAGGATTCACATAACATGATTGATTCTCCTCACGAGGAGTTCGCCGATGAACTCACTCATATCATATCTCCACCGGAGTATGATCATTTTGAGGAAGATCCTGACCCGGGGGGAGGATCACTCTATCATAAGAGTTTGATTATTGAAGAAACAACCCCGACCCTCCTTCCCGAGGTGTTTGATGAAAAGAGCTTTAATAATATTCAAATTAAAGAAATTATGAAATTTGCTTTTGAGGATAAAGAATGGATCTTCATTCTTATCAGAATCTTCTTGTCGTCAATCACATTTGATGTGATTTCTCTTATCCTTCACTCCACCGGGAGTGAGGATACCGTCTTTGACCCTGACAACTCTGTTTTTCGTGTCGGGTGTCCGTTGCAGTATTGATTCTCCATATGCTCTCCCTAAGGACGAATTAATTCGGCGATCGAGTCAAGCTCATGTGACTCGGTAATAAAAAACAAGCGCTTCGTGGGAGGCACCCCATGCTTATCATTTTCATCTTCTTTATTTTCTTATTTCTAAAAAGTGTGACGTGAGGAGGGCAACCTCTTCCATATCTCGTGTTTTCGTGGTTGTTTGTGAATGTTCAGGAATTTCTCCATAGTTTGAGGACTCTCGTGCTCGTACTTTGTCGTTCTCTCCACTCGAGTCTCATTCTTCACTGCTCTTTCAGAAATTCAACATATCAAAAATCTTATCTACTAACGTTTATCTCTTGGCATACTCAATAAACGGCCTTAGATATTACGTAGGATTACCTTTATCCTCAAAACATTAAGGACAATGTTCCACTTTAGTCTGGGGGGGGGGGGGTTATGACACCCCCAAAATTTTACAACGCAGCGGAATACCAATTTGGGTGTCACTTCATAGTTCATAAAAACAAGTTACATAAAACGACCTCAAAAGAGACGTTTAATAAAATGTCACATTCGATTTGATAAATCAGAGTACAAAGGTCCCAACAATTTCTTTTTAAAACTTAAGTTACAAGAATTAAAACATAACACATATATGTATTTTAAAGATAAAAAGTTATCGAATGTTTAGAAAATAAGTCTTTCAATATTTGATATCCAAACGACTCTGATTGCTCCCAATGCTCAGCTAGCCAAATAGTACCTGAGAAAATACATGCTAAAAAGTCAACATAAAGTTGAGTGAATTTATAGAGTTTAATAAGTAATCAGTTGAATACAAGATAATTCAGTTTAAAAGAAGTTGGGCTACGTTGTTATACGCCCATAATTAAGTTGACATGTAACAAATACAAGTCGGGAAATAAGATTTACAGCATTGAGCTCACGAAACCGAACCTTGACTATGTCTAAATGATGCCCCGCACAAGGGTAATCTTGCCAATTACCCTAAATTCTCAATATTATATGTCCTTTTGACCCACAGATGTCAAATGAGCGCTACCACCCGGACAGGCTTGTCAAGCCAAATATGCATATTTATAATACTAGCGTTCACACAAAATTAACGGTTCATGATGGGGACTTAAGCAAGAATACTCAATGTCAGATGTCCATAAATCATACAATCGGGTCTAGCATACCAAAAGCTACTTGTATTCAATTTGTAAAACTAGCATGTATCCCCCCTCGAGAGGTTTATAAAACATTTAAGTAAGTAAAATGCGAGGCTATAAACTCACCTCGAAGTGAATGAGCAACCAACATAAGCAGATATTCAAGAAGCACAACACAACAATAATCGGACGGCTCGATCTAGAAGATAAGGTTTACCTTAACGGTTAAGACACACTAGGAATAGAATAATGAAATTAAGTTTTCGAATGGATGGTTACATCATCATGATATGTTGATAAAAGATTTAGTTTTTAATTTGTAATAGTTTGGTGGTTGGTTAAATAAAAAAAATAAATCGGAAAAATAATACCAAGTATGTAATATATACATATGAAATATAAGCGAAAATATAATACACGACATGTATTATATAAAAGAATGAGTAAATAAAAGTAATCGATGTATATAATACGTCGCATGTATTATATAAGAAGAATCAAGAAATAAATAAATAGTAAAACAATACACTTCGACACGATCCGGAAACCTCAAAATAGAGCAAAAGAAAGTTTCCGATAAAAGAAAACATACTATAAAAGTATTCTAAATTATTTAAAAGAAAATCTAACTTTTTATAAATTTTTATATTTTTCGTCTTTTTGTCGGAATTTAGGAAAGCGTCATTTTGTGAAAAATATTCTAAGTCTAGAAATTTTAGAAAATTTTGGCATGACCCATTCGTTTATTGGACGTTTCCATATTTTTACAAAACTATCATTAAGCAATTTAAAAGCATCCGACAAAACGACAATTATCCAATGTGACAAAAATAAACAATAACGGACTCGAGACGCCCCTTTTGGATCATCGCATCCAAAAGTGCACTATAACCAAATACGGCTAATCCATAATCTAAAGATAATAAACAAAACAAGTAAGCAATTCCAAACAATCCTTTATACTTTTAATAAGCCTTTACGTTGTCTTTCCTACATATATATATATATATATATATATATATATATATATATATATATATATATATATATATATATATATATATATATATATATATGTATGTATATATATATGTATATATATATGTATATATATATATATACTTTACTTAAATCTGACCCGGCCAAAACGACCCACTAAAACACATTTTCACGTCTCGGATATAAAAGAGATCTTATGGAAAACAACGTTTCGGACAACTTTTTAGTTATGGCCGAGACCTGAAACTCAATAGAAAATGACCAAATTGCCCTTACCAGATTCAGTTAACAGTTGACTTTTTATTAAAATGACAGCAGTTTGACTCAGTTTTTACCCGTTATAACCCATTTTCACAGTTTCGACTCTAAAGAGATTTTATGTAAAACGTCGATCCGAAAAACTTTTGTGTTTCGCCGGAAGGCTGAAACAGCCTCGAAAGTACTCAAAATCGTCGTTTTAAATCTGGGACTGATGTTATTATTTATACAAAAGCTGTTAAAAATATACAAGTTTCGTTAAACTTCATTTGGTCATAACTTTCTCGTTTTAAGTCCGATTTTTATGTTCTTTATATCCCCGGAAAGGTAATTAAGTATACTAACATATTTTTAAGATTATAAGTTATCAAAAATATTTTATGGCTACTGTTCATACGGAATAAAATTATGACTGCTTATGTATAATTAATGTAACGTTATTCCAAACACCCCATTATGTTTTTAATAAACCTTTAAGCTCATGAAGTATCGTTTTTATAAGGTTTCTAATGCTCCCTAATAATTTATAAGTGATACAATAGCATTCGCTAAGGTTTTCAAAGCTCAAATGGACTCGAAAACGCTTAAAAACACTAATTTAATTTCCCATCAGCAATGGTACTTTGACTTTTTCAGAAAAATTGTCCGACTTTGACTAAGCTTAAATCCCTCGTTTTACACTTTCAAGCTTAAAAATCGGCATTGTCATTAGTAAAATATTATTCCGGACAACTTTTATGTTTTACACTTAAGCCGGTTCGGAATAGAAAGGGTCCGAAACCTCGTTTTAAAATTCACATCAGCAAGTAAATTTTATGAAATTGCTGTCAAAATTTTTGTATTTTGTCAATGTTAAATTGGCCGTATCTTTTTCGTTATATATCCGTTTTCGACGTTCTTTATATGAAAATTTATCTATACGAAATAAGCTATCCAAAAATTAACCTTTTAGCTTGCCAAAACATTTTTAAGTTACCCAAATCCTATAACTTAACTTTTGACAATAAGATTTTTAGTCCAAAATATAAGCTCAAATAATCCAAAATGAAAACAAGACAAACCAAACACACCCAATCAGTGGGTTTACAGCCAGCGCAAAAACAAACATCCCTAAAAGCTGAAAAATTCAGAAAATTCACAAAAAGCACTCCAATAAGCCAATAAGCCAAAAATAAGCACTTTAGAAATTTACTTTTTATTTAAACAAATTAACCACCATGATTTAACTATTAATTTTTACAAAAGAACCATATACCCAATTCGATTTCTACAGTCCCAATTAGTCATTCGATTAAATTTTAAAACTTCAAAAATTAATAATATGCAAATTAACCATCCAAATGAAAAACTAAAAAGATAGGACTAAAAGTTGAAGAAAAACTTACTGGAATGTATAATTAGACCCACGAAATTCGTTCCTAAACATACCCATGAATCGATTGGAATTAAAACCCAACAACACGAAAGGCTCTAGCTTCAATTCTTGATGGAGATGATGATTGAAAATGATGGTAGTGTTGGTATGGTTGTGGCAGCAATCGAACAAGAAGAAGGAGAGGAGAGGGAAGTGTAAAAAAAAATATAATCTGTGTTTTGGTGTGAATAAGGGGCGACAAAAACAAGAAATAAAAAGGGGTGAGTGGGTTTTTATTATTATTTGGTGTATTTTGTGTACTCCGTGTCCCGTTGAGTTAAAATATAATCGCGGTACCCCGGTTTGGTAAAAATACGAAAAATACATTTTTAGGAAAGTTTTTATAAAAATATTATAAAAACAAAATTTTTGATTTTTTTAAAAAAATAATTATTGGACTTAAGTTATTATTAATGTGGTGTCGGTACGCGCTGAGTGTCGTTTTTCACATTTTACGAGATAATCTCTCGTTTTCAAATCAAATGAATTCGGAATAGTTTAAAAATGAAATATAAGTAATAATAAATATAATTTATTATATAAAAAAAATTAGACATAGAAAATAGATAAGTATTCTTTCATTAGAATATTATATTAATTTAATACAAGGCGAAATTTACCAATGGTTACAGTACATACCCCTTAAATAGAATCTCGTCCCGAGATTCAGTCTGTGTTATCCGTGGAAGCGGTGTCAGTGAAGAGGTGTGGTTACTCGTAAAGGAATGAAGTCTTGAATAATAAGCGATGTCGTTCGATTCTCGTTGATTCGGAATACGGTGTAGGGTAAGGTTGATTATACGGAGTAAAGATAGAGTAAGAATATGCTTAGTTGTTGTGCTCGATCGTATGAATATCGTTGAATTGTTTATACTCGCGTAAGAATTTTGTGATTCTTGAAAACCAAGTTAAAACATAATCCTAATATAACTATTTCCAGTATCTTATAATTCATTTTTAAGTCGAACATAGGTGGTCAGTCTGTGTTCCACTGTCCCTTGGTTAAATATAAGTGACCAGCCTATATTTAACCGAGGCTTGATGAATTTTGAAATACTCAACTTAGTTATACCTGTAATATGTCCGTTGTCCACACCGGGCCAAAATCACGGAACTTTAACAATGAAGGTTTCTGAAGAGAACTTGATCAAATGCAGAGAAAGTTGTTGAACTTCAGCTTTTGTAGATAACGAATTAGTTTATAAGAATTATAGGAAAATGACGAATAATAAAACAATAACAAAATAGTTCATGACGTAATAATAAATCAATGTTTTAAGTTAATGAGAGGGGGTAGAGTAAATTTTAAGAAGCAACAAAATGGCTCATAGAATGGTGACAATTTCGGCAAATGACAGGATGATTTGTAAGATGATAACAATTAGTTTATTCGAAACTAGTCCAAAACAGTTTATGTAATAGTAGTATATCAGTAATTTAGTTTATAGATGATGGTAAAGTAATTTGTAAGAGAGTGGAAAGCATTGTATTAAAATTTTAGCGAAAATGGTTTAAAAGATGGTAGTAAACTAGTTTTACAAGGTGATTTACCAAATAATTTGTAAAGGGGTGACAAAATAGTCAATTCTGAACTAGTGAGAACTAAAATAGTGGTGAATCATGTTATTAGTTTGTAAGGTAGTTGTGGGGTAATTTATTGACATGGTGCTATAGAGACTGAGTGTAAAGATTCGGATAAAATGTTTATAATAAATATCCTTATACGAATAAAAAGTAACACTCTTGTAAATAGGTATAAATAGTCAAGAGAAAATCAAGTGTATATAGATAGTCTTTTATATAATTTGTATCAATTCGGAAAAAGGTGTAGAAATGCTCAGAAAACATAAGTTTACAGGGAGTAAAGAAATCAAGAGGAATTGACAAATTGTAACGAGTTTCGCCATCAGATGTAATGATAGTATATAAGGTTATGAAAGTTTATAGACCATTGTAATCACCTACAATGTCTGACAACTAAAAGAAACCATTGCATAACTCACAATGTTAATGAAGTAAATGAGACCATTGTGTAACCCACAATGTCTTAATAGTAAATGAGACCATTGTAATTAACTACAATGTCTTGAAAAAGATTCATAAATCACAAGAATGTAAGAGTAGGCATGAGAGAGCAAAATCATGACTAAGGGATATATTCATTAGTCATATAATAGAAGTATGGATGCAAAATAGAGCATATAAGTTACCTGGGAGCAAGCGTACGCGGATATCGAACAATGGTGAAAGACTTAAAAAAAATTCGAAAAACAGTTATAGTTTAGGTTTTGAAAATGACCTAATTCGCTATAACTAATGCTCTGATGCCATTCTATGACACCCCCAAAATTTTACAACGCAGCGGAATACCAATTTGAGTGTCACTTCATAGTTCATAAAAACAAGTTACATAAAACGACATCAAAAGAGACGTTTAATAAAATGTCACATTCGATTTGATAAATCAGAGTACAAAGGTCCCAACAATTTCTTTTTAAAACTTAAGTTACAAGAATTAAAACATAACACATATATGTATTTTAAAGATAAAAAGTTATCGAATGTGCAGAAAATAAGTCTTTCAATATTTGATATCCAAACGACTCCGATTGCTCCCAATGCTCAGCTAGCCAAATAGTACCTGAGAAAATACATGCTAAAAAGTTAACATAAAGTTGAGTGAATTCATAGAGTTTAATAAGTAATCAGTTGAATACAAGATAATTCAGTTTAAAAGAAGTTGGGCTACGTTGTTATACGCCCATAATTAAGTTGACATGTAACAAATACAAGTCGGGAAATAAGAATTACAGCATTGAGCTCACGAAACCGAACCTTGACTATGTCTAAATGATGCCCCGCACAAGGGTAATCTTGCCAATTACCCTAAATTCTCAATATTATATGTCCGTTTGACCCACAGATGTCAAATGAGCGCTACTCACCCGGACAGGCTTGTCAAGCCAAATATGCATATTTATAATACTAGCGTTCACACAAAATTAACGGTTCATGATGGGGACTTAAGCAAAAATACTCAATGTCAGATGTCCATAAATCATACAATCGGGTCTAGCATACCAAAAGCTACTTGTATTCAATTTGTAAAACTAGCATGTATCCCCCCTCGCGAGGTTTATAAAACATTTAAGTAAGTAAAATGCGAGGTTATGAACTCACCTCGAAGTGAATGAGCAACCAACATAAGCAGATATTCAAGAAGCACAGCACAACAATAATCGGACGGCTCGATCTAGAAGATAAGGTTTACCTTAACGGTTAAGACACACTAGGAATAGAATAATGAAATTAAGTTTTCGAATGGATGGTTACATCATCATGATATGTTGATAAAAGATTTAGTTTTCAATTTGTAATAGTTTGATGGTTGGTTAAATAAAAAAAATAAATCGGAAAAATAATACCAAGTATGTAATATATACATATGAAATATAAGCGAAAATATAATACACGGCATGTATTATATAAAAGAATGAGTAAATAAAAGTAATCGATGTATATAATACGTCGCATGTATTATATAAGAAGAATCAAGAAAATAAATAAATAGTAAAACAATACACTTCGACTCGATCCGGAAACCTCAAAATAGAGCAAAAGAAAGTTTCCGATAAAAGAAAACATATTATAAAAGTATTCTAAATGATTTAAAAGAAAATCTAACTTTTTATAAATTTTTATATTTTTCGTCTTTTTGTCGGAATTTAGGAAAGCGTCATTTTGTGAAAAATATTCTAAGTCTAGAAATTTTAAAAAATTTCGGCATGACCCATTCGTTTATTGGACGTTTCCATATTTTTACAAAACTATCATTAAGCAATTTAAAAGCATCCGACAAAACGACAATTATCCAATGTGACAAAAATAAACAATAACGGACTCGAGATGCCCCTTTTGGATCATCGCATCCAAAAGTGCACTATAACCAAATACGGCTAATCCATAATCTAAAGATAATAAACAAAACAAGTAAGCAATTCCAAACAATCTTTTATATTTTTAATAAGCCTTTATGTTGTCTTTCCTATATATATATATATATATATATATATATATATATATATATATATATATATATATATATATATATATATATATATATATACTTTGCTTAAATCTGACCCGGCCAAAACGACCCACTAAAACACATTTTCACGTCTCGGATATAAAAGAGGTCTTATGGAAAACAACGTTTCGGACAACTTTTTAGTTATGGCCGAGAACTGAAACTCAACAGAAAATGACCAAATTGCCCTTACCAGATTCAGTTAACAGTTGACTTTTTATTAAAATGACAGCAGTTTGACTCAGTTTTTACCCATTATAACCCATTTTCACAGTTTCGACTCTACAGAGATTTTATGTAAAACGTCGATCCGAACAACTTTCGTGTTTCGCCGGAAGGCTGAAACAGCCTCGAAAGTACTCAAAATCGTCGTTTTAAATCTGGGTCTGATGTTATTATTTATACAAAAGCTGTTAAAAATATACAAGTTTCGTTAAACTTCATTTGGTCATAACTTTCTCATTTTAAGTCCGATTTTTATGATCTTTATATCCCCAGAAAGGTAATTAAGTATACTAACATATTTTTAAGATTATAAGTTATCAAAAATATTTTATGGCTACTGTTCATACGGAATAAAATTATGACAGCTTATGTATAATTAATGTAACGTTATTCCAAACACCCCATTATGTTTTTAATAAACCTTTAAGCTCATGAAGTATCGTTTTTATAAGGTTTCTAATGCTCCCTAATAATTTATAAGTGATACAATAGCATTCGCTATGGTTTTCAAAGCTCAAACGGACTCGAAAACGCTTAAAAACACTAATTTAATTTCCCATCAGCAATGGTACTTTGACTTTTTCAGAAAAATTGTCCGACTTTGACTAAGCTTAAATCCCTCGTTTTACACTTTCAAGCTTAAAAATTCGCGTGGTCATTAGTAAAATATTATTCCGGACAACTTTTATGTTTTACACTTAAGCCGGTTCGGAATAGAAAGGGTCCGAAACCTCGTTTTAAAATTCACATCAGCAAGTAAATTTTATGAAATTGCTGTCAAAATTTTTGTATTTTGTCAATGTTAAATTGGCCGTATCTTTTTCGTTATATGTCCGTTTTCGACGTTCTTTATATGAAAATTTATCTATACGAAATAAGCTATCCAAAAATTAACCTTTTAGCTTGCCAAAACATTTTTAAGTTACCCAAATCCTATAACTTAACTTTTGACAGCAAGATTTTTAGTCCAAAATATAAGCTCAAATAATCCAAAATGAAAACAAGACAAACCAAACACACCCAATCAGTGGGTTTACAGCCAGCGCAAAAACAAACATCCCTAAAAGCTGAAAAATGCAGAAAATTCACAAAAAGCACTCTAATATGCCAATAAGCCAAAAATAAGCACTTTAGAAATTTACTTTTTATTTAACCAAATTACCCACCATGATTTAACTATTAATTTATACAAAAGAACCATATACCCAATTCGATTTCTACAGTCCCAATTAGTCATTCGATTAAATTTTAAAACTTCAAAAATTAATAATATGCAAATTAACCATCCAAATGAAAAACTAAAAAGATAGGATTAAAAGTTGAAGAAAAACTTACTGGAATGTATAATTAGACCCACGAAATTCGTTCCTAAACATACCCATGAATCTATTGGAATTAAAACCCAACAACACGAAAGGCTCTAGCTTCAATTCTTGATGGAGATGATGATTGAAAATGATGGTAGTGTTGGTATGGTTGTGGCAGCAATCGAACAAGAAGAAGGAGAGGAGAGGGAAGTGTAAAAAAAAATATAATCTGTGTTTTGGTGTGAATAAGGGGCGACAAAAACAAGAAATAAAAAGGGGTGAGTGGGTTTTTATTATTATTTGGTGTATTTTGTGTACTCCGTGTCCCGTTGAGTTAAAATATAATCGCGGTACCCCGGTTTGGTAAAAATACGAAAAATACATTTTTAGGAAAGTTTTTATAAAAATATTATAAAAACAAAATTTTTGATTTTTTTTAAAAAATAATTATTGGACTTAAGTTATTATTAATGTGGTGTCGGTACGCGCTGAGTGTCGTTTTTCACATTTTACGAGATAATCTCTCGTTTTCAAATCAAATGAATTCGGAATAGTTTAAAAATGAAATATAAGTAATAATAAATATAATTTATTATATAAAAAAATTAGACATAGAAAATAGATAAGTATTCTTTCATTAGAATATTATATTAATTTAATACAAGGCGAAATTTACCAATGGTTACAGTACATACCCCTTAAATGGAATCTCGTCCCGAGATTCAGTCTGTGTTATCCGTCGAAGCGGTGTCAGTGAAGAGGTGTGGTTACTCGTAAAGGAATGAAGTCTTGAATAATAAGCGATGTAGTTCGATTCTCGTTGATTCGGAATACGGTGTAGGGTAAGGTTGATTATACGGAGTAAAGATAGAGTAAGAATCTGCTTAGTTGTTGTGCTCGATCGTATGAATATCGTTGAATTGTTTATACTCGCGTAAGAATTTTGTGATTCTTGAAAACTAAGTTAAAACATAATCCTAATATAACTATTTCCAGTATCTTAAAATTCATTTTTAAGTCGAACATAGGTGGTCAGTCTATGTTCCACTGTCCCTTGGTTAAATATAAGTGACCAGCCTATATTTAACCGAGGCTTGATGAATTTTGAAATACTCAACTTAGTTATACCTGTAATATGTCCGTTGTCCACACCGGGCCAAAATCACGGAACTTTAACAATGAAGGTTTCTGAAGAGAACTTGATCAAATGTAGAGAAAGTTGCTGAACTTCAGCTTTTGTAGATAACGAATTAGTTTATAAGAATTATAGGAAAATGACGAATAATAAAACAATAACAAAATAGTTCATGACGTAATAATAAATCAATGTTTTAAGTTAATGAGAGGGGGTAGAGTAAATTTTAAGAAGCAACAAAATGGCTCATAGAATGGTGACAATTTCGGCAAATGACAGGATGATTTGTAAGATGATAACAATTAGTTTATTCGAAACTAGTCCAAAACAGTTTATGTAATAGTAGTATATCAGTAATTTAGTTTATAGATGATGGTAAAGTAATTTGTAAGAGAGTGGAAAGCATTGTATTAAAATTTTAGCGAAAATGGTTTAAAAGATGGTAGTAAACTAGTTTTACAAGGTGATTTACCAAATAATTTGTAAAGGGGTGACAAAATAGTCAATTCTGAACTAGTGAGAGCTAAAATAGTGGTGAATCATGTTATTAGTTTGTAAGGTAGTTGTGGGGTAATTTATTGACATGGTGCTATAGAGACTGAGTGTAAAGATTCGGATAAAATGTTTATAATAAATATCCTTATACAAATAAAAAGTAACACTCTTGTAAATAGGTATAAATAGTCAAGAGAAAATCATGTGTATATAGATAGTCTTTTATATAATTTGTATCAATTCGGAAAAAGGTGTAGAAATGCTCAGAAAACATAAGTTTACGGGGAGTAAAGAAATCAAGAGGAATTGACAAATTGTAACGAGTTTCGCCATCAGATGTAATGATTGTATATAAGGTTATGAAAGTTTATAGACCATTGTAATCACCTACAATGTCTGACAACTAAAAGAAACCATTGCGTAACTCACAATGTTAATGAAGTAAATGAGACCATTGTGTAACCCACAATGTCTTAATAGTAAATGAGACCATTGTAATTAACTACAATGTCTTGAAAAAGATTCATAAATCACAAGAATGTAAGAGTAGGCATGAGAGAGCAAAATCATGACTAAGGGATATATTCATTAGTCATATAATAGAAGTATGGATGCAAAATAGAGCATATAAGTTACCTGAGAGCAAGCGTACGCGGATATCGAACAATGGTGAAAGACTTAAAAAAAAATTCGAAAAACAGTTATAGTTTTGGTTTTGAAAATGACCTAATTCGCTATAACTAATGCTCTGATGCCATTCTATGACACCCCCAAAATTTTACAACGCAGCGGAATACCAATTTAGGTGTCACTTCATAGTTCATAAAAACAAGTTACATAAAACGACCTCAAAAGAGACATTTAATAAAATGTCACATTCGATTTGATAAATCAGAGTACAAAGGTCCCAACAATTTCTTTTTAAAACTTAAGTTATAAGAATTAAAACATAACACATATATGTATTTTAAAGATAAAAAGTTATCGAATGTGTAGAAAATAAGTCTTTCAATATTTGATATCCAAACGGCTCCGATTGCTTCCATTGCTCAGCTAGCCAAATAATACCTGAGAAAATACATGCTAAAAAGTCAACATAAAGTTGAGTGAATTCATAGAGTTTAATAAGTAATCAGTTGGATACAAGATAATTCAGTTTAAAAGAAGTTGTTATACGCCCATAATTAAGTTGACATGTAACAAATACAAGTCGGGAAATAAGATTTACAGCATTGAGCTCACGAAACCGAACCTTGACTATGTCTAAATGATGCCCCGCACAAGGGTAATCTTGCCAATTACCCTAAATTCTCAATATTATATGTCCGTTTGACCCACAGATGTCAAATGAGCGCTACTCACCCGGACAGGCTTGTCAAGCCAAATATGCATATTTATAATACTAGCGTTCACACAAAATTAACGGTTCATGATGGGGACTTAAGCAAGAATACTCAATGTCAGATGTCCATAAATCATACAATCGGGTCTAGCATACCAAAAGCTACTTGTATTCAATTTATAAAACTAGCATGTATCCCCCCTCGCGAGGTTTATAAAACATTTAAGTAAGTAAAATGCGAGGCTATGAACTCACCTCGAAGTGAATGAGCAACCAACATAAGCAGATATTCAAGAAGCACAGCACAACAATAATCAGACGGCTCGATCTAGAAGATAAAGTTTACCTTAACGGTTAAGACACAATAGGAATAGAATAATGAAATTAAGTTTTCGAATGGATGGTTACATCATCATGATATGTTGATAAAAGATTTAGTTTTCAATTTGTAATAGTTTGGTGGTTGGTTAAATAAAAAAAATAAATCGGAAAAATAATACCAAGTATGTAATATATACATATGAAATATAAGCGAAAATATAATACACGGCATGTATTATATAAAAGAATGAGTAAATAAAAGTAATCGATGTATATAATACGTCGCATGTATTATATAAGAAGAATCAAGAAAATAAATAAATAGTAAAACAATACACTTCGACACGATCCGGAAACCTCAAAATAGAGCAAAAGAAAGTTTCCGATAAAAGAAAACATATTATAAAAGTATTCTAAATGATTTAAAAGAAAATCTAACTTTTTATAAATTTTTATATTTTTCGTCTTGTTGTCGGAATTTAGGAAAGCGTCATTTTGTGAAAAATATTCTAAGTCCAGAAATTTTAGAAAATTTCGGCATGACCCATTCGTTTATTGGACGTTTCCATATTTTTACAAAACTATCATTAAGCAATTTAAAAGCATCCGACAAAACGACAATTATCCAATGTGACAAAAATAAACAATAACGGACTCGAGATGCCCCTTTTGGATCATCGCATCCAAAAGTGCACTATAACCAAATACGGCTAATCCATAATCTAAAGATAATAAACAAAACAAGTAAGCAATTCCAAACAATCCTTTATATTTTTAATAAGCCTTTATGTTGTCTTTCCTACATATATATATATATATATATATATATATATATATATATATATATATATATACTTTACTTAAATCTGACCCGGCCAAAACGATCCACTAAAACACATTTTCACGTCTCGGAAATAAAAGAGATCTTATGGAAAACAACGTTTCGGACAACTTTTTAGTTATGGCCGAGACCTGAAACTCAACAGAAAATGACCAAATTGCCCTTACCAGATTCAGTTAACAGTTGACTTTTTATTAAAATGACAGCAGTTTGACTCAGTTTTTACCCGTTATAACCCATTTTCACAGTTTCGACTCTAAAGATATTTTATGTAAAACGTCGATCCGAACAACTTTCGTGTTTCGCCGGAAGGCTGAAACAGCTTCGAAAGTACTCAAAATCGTCGTTTTAAATCTGGGTCTGATGTTATTATTTATACAAAAGCTGTTAAAAATATACAAGTTTCGTTAAATTTCATTTGGTCATAACTTTCTCGTTTTAAGTCCGATTTTTATGTTCTTTATATCCCCAGAAAGGTAATTAAGTATACTAACATATTTTTAAGATTATAAGTTATCAAAAATATTTTATGGCTACTGTTCATACGGAATAAAATTATGACAGCTTATGTATAATTAATGTAACGTTATTCCAAACACCCTATTATGTTTTTAATAAACCTTTAAGCTCATGAAGTATCGTTTTTATAAGGTTTCTAATGCTCCCTAATAATTTATAAGTGATACAATAGCATTCGCTAAGGTTTCCAAAGCTCAAACGGACTCGAAAACGCTTAAAAACACTAATTTAATTTCCCATCAGCAATGGTACTTTGACTTTTTCAGAAAAATTGTCCGACTTTGACTAAGCTTAAATCCCTCGTTTTACACTTTCAAGCTTAAAAATCCACGCAGTCATTAGTAAAATATTATTCCGGACAACTTTTATGTTTTACACTTAAGCCGGTTCGGAATAGAAAGGGTCCGAAACCTCGTTTTAAAATTCACATCAGCAAGTAAATTTTATGAAATTGCTGTCAAATTTTTTGTATTTTGTCAATGTTAAATTGGCCGTATCTTTTTCGTTATATGTCCGTTTTCGACGTTCTTTATATGAAAATTTATCTATACGAAATAAGCTATCCAAAAATTAACCTTTTAGCTTGCCAAAACATTTTAAAGTTACCCAAATCCTATAACTTAACTTTTGACAGCAAGATTTTTAGTCCAAAATATAAGCTCAAATAATCCAAAATGAAAACAAGACAAACCAAACACAGCTAATCAGTGGGTTTACAGCCAGCGCAAAAACAAACATCCCTAAAAGCTGAAAAATGCAGAAAATTCACAAAAAGCACTCTAATAAGCCAATAAGCCAAAAATAAGCACTTTAGAAATTTACTTTTTATTTAACCAAATTAACCACCATGATTTAACTATTAATTTATACAAAAGAACCATATACCCAATTCGATTTCTACAGTCCCAATTAGTCATTCGATTAAATTTTAAAACTTCAAAAATTAATAATATGCAAATTAACCATCCAAATGAAAAACTAAAAAGATAGGATTAAAAGTTGAAGAAAAACTTACTGGAATGTATAATTAGACCCACGAAATTCGTTCCTAAACATACCCATGAATCGATTGGAATTAAAACCCAATAACACGAAAGGCTCTAGCTTCAATTCTTGATGGAGATGATGATTGAAAATGATGGTAGTGTTGGTATGGTTGTGGCAGCAATCGAACAAGAAGAAGGAGAGGAGAGGGAAGTGTAAAAAAAAATATAATATGTGTTTTGGTGTGAATAAGGGGCGACAAAAAAGAAGAAATAAAAAGGGGTGAGTGGGTTTTTATTATTATTTGGTGTATTTTGTGTACTCCGTGTCCCGTTGAGTTAAAATATAATCGCGGTACCCCGATTTGGTAAAAATACGAAAAATACATTTTTGGGAAAGTTTTTATAAAAATATTATAAAAACAAAATTTTTGATTTTTTAAAAAAAATAATTATTGGACTTAAGTTATTATTAATGTGGTGTCGGTACGCGCTGAGTGTCGTTTTTCACATTTTACGAGATAATCTCTCATTTTCAAATCAAATGAATTCGGAAGAGTTTAAAAATGAAATATAAGTAATAATAAATATAATTTATTATATAAAATAAATTAGACATAGAAAATAGATAAGTATTCTTTCATTAGAATATTATATTAATTTAATACAAGGCGAAATTTACCAATGGTTACAGGGGTGAGGTGAATCTTCGATTCGATTTGACCTGACACTTTCGTCTGAACTGTTAACTTACGCAACTCCGTTTTCCACCAAAATTTAAAATTTTTGTCACCTTTTTATTGCAAAAGAAAAAAAAAAAAGAGAAAAAAATAAATAAAAATGAATGATATATGGTATAATAACAAGATTTGACACCTTTTTTTGACTTTCCTACCGGCGAGAGTAGAAATAAATGTTCTGACTTGACCGGGCGTGTTGAGCCCTAGCTCGTCTCCCTTAACCAATATAATCAAAAGATTATGGCTAAGCATCCGAGGATCTCATTACTTGGGATTTTAAATTTGTGGAGATCGAGGAATGATAGAGTTTATTTAGAAGTTTCGTGCTAAACGTGGAGTAGTTGGATCTCTTTAGAGCCCACGAAAGGTACTCGTGGCCTCTTTGTTCCCAAAAGATTGCACACAAATAAAAATAGATCTCGAGGATTAATTAAGTGTATGGGGTTTGGGCAATACTTAGTTTTTTCTCGTTCCCAACAAAATCTCTGCATATGGGGGTTTGGTACACGTAGAGGTACTGCCAGTGTTACGGTGAAATAGACTATTGCATCTTGCCGGTTCGCAGCCGATGTTGTGATCTTAGTAAAGGCCGTAGGACTCGGGGTTTGGCATATGATTATGAATATCAATAATAATAATCCAAAGCCAATAATAAGGCAGAGGAATCCAAAGCTATAAAAAGCAGCGGATATATATCCAAGGTCATAATAAAGCTCTTACATCTTGGTGGCTCTAAAACCGTTGTTGTAAAAGAAATAAAGGAAAGTGCTTATAATTATGCAAAAATGCCAAGCTTCGACTCCGGGGGTCTCCCTAATAAAAAGCTTCCGTTTCAAGTCTCAAACATGGGATGTGTCGGCTGTAAATAAAAAGGCCCCCCCCCCCCCCCCCCCCCCACAAATCGTGTTAAATCAGAGACCTTCATGTGGACCCGATTTCTGTATGCAGGGGTTTTCGAGGGAAAGTTTGGAAACTACTTAGCGTTCAAATTTTGTGCTCTTATCGGACTAACAAATATCAAAACGAGAAAATATGAAGCAATTCATTTCTCACAAATTAAAATCTTGAGATACCAAACTTAGGACTTGGGAACAAGAGGTAAATACACAAGTAACTTTTGTGGGTAGTGTTAGCATCTAACTTGTGAATAAACAATGATTTCGATTTTACGCTTAGTTTGGGAGCTTATGAAAAATCAAGGATGACGATTTTTATCCGTATGGTCTCTTCTCTGTGAGAAGTGTTTCTACTTGTTGACCCTAAAAGTTATCAACAGATAAGAATTGATAATGAAAGTCAGGCAAACCGTCATATATATAAAAATGAAAAAGTACAAAAAGAGTAGTGGAAGTTGTTATTTATAAAAATCGGAAAATGAAGCGTTTTTGAGAATAAATGATTTTGAGATCTCTTTTGAACATCATTGCTACTTTACAAAGTCAGTAAAAAGAGGTTATGAAATTATTTATTTCTTAAGCGTGAGGTGATGACATTGCGTGAGGACACAACAATACCTTAGTCTGGGGGATTTTGGTATGTTCTTATTTACACACCTTTTTAGACCATAAATCGGACAAAAGATACCAAATACTAACCAAATATGCCAAGAAAATGTGTGTTTTTGTGTTTGTGATTGTGCAGGTACGGATATTTAGAAAATGGACGAAAAACAAGGAAAAATAGACAAAAAATGAGCACGGGATTTGGAAAGAGCGTGAAAAGATGAGGCCAAGACGAAGTCTAAATTATTTTCCGAGCACGAGATTGGAAAGAGCACAAAAATACGAGATTAAAGATAATTTTATTTGGAGCAGCAAAAGACGGAATTGTTAATGATTAAACGTAGCACGAACGAAGATTATTAATGTCTAAGAAAAAAATGGATCAGCTGGAAATGAGTTTAAAAGGAATTTAATGCAAAATAAATCACAAAAGATGGCTTGGTCAAGTGGTTTAGGTGCTGCATGTGGTGCTTGAGGTTGAGTGTTCGAGTCCCCGTCCTTACATTTATTTTGAATATATGCTGCAGTTTATCTATCTCCACCAGATCCCAGGTCCACCAGACCAGATCCAGCTCAGCTAATGAAGGCCCAAAACGCAGCAGATCTGACCAGCCCATAGAAGAGATAACAAGCTCAGCCAAGGCCCACGAGATCCAAGAGAACAGCAACCCAGTATGATGAAATGAAGGAATAGCCCAATTGAAATTACTACTAAGAAAAGAGCAAATGAAATGATGCAAGTTACATGACCACGTGGCGCAAATCAAGACAAATGAAATGCTACCAAGCTGCTCCTATTTCTTTTTTTGAAGTACGACAAAAAAAAAGAAAAAAAAAAGAAATCAAAATGAAAGAATACAACAAAAACCTTGGTGCAATACGACACA
Source organism: Artemisia argyi (assembly GCA_030686995.1). Classification (NCBI taxonomy): domain Eukaryota; kingdom Viridiplantae; phylum Streptophyta; class Magnoliopsida; order Asterales; family Asteraceae; genus Artemisia; species Artemisia argyi. The sequence continues at coordinate 5,810,673 of CM060676.1, read as the reverse complement.
AAGAAGGAAGCTTATGGCCAGCGCTTGATAGCTATTTCCCATAATTAAATCATCTAGAGCGCGTGGGTTTGTAGCTTTCACCACTCTTTTGTTCCATTAGTGCCCTTCATCCAATGAATTGCCGCAACGTCGCCTTGATCCAATGATAAGACAAAATGAGAATATTGCAGTTTGGGTAGCTTTCATTTAACGCAAAGGAATGCCACGTGTTTGGCTAATAGCTCACCTATGACAACATGGGAAGGATCCAGAAGCATCGAGGCTAATCATTTGCTTATAAATTGACGCTAGATCCAACGTATGAAGGAATTCCACATTCATTCATTCTCCTCATTTTAATTCTCACACATATTTTTTTAGAATAGTAGTAGTTTATTAAAAGTAGTAGTAGGAGTAGTTTATTTAGGTGTAGCTTTTATTTGTATTAGCTTATTTAAAACTTATTTTTAGAGCTTATTTGTACTCAACTTTTTATGATTAATGAAGATGAAGGTTTGTTTAATATGCAATTTAGCTTAATTCTATCTCTTCTTCTCATCTTTTTTCTTTTATTATTATTATTTTCTCTTTATTTCATCTACAAATCTAATTTGGCTTTATAGTTTTTTGTGGTTTATTTAGATCTAGCTTTTTTATAAATCATTATTTTACTATTTTGTTTTAAATGTTTTTATAAACTTAGATCTAATTTTTATTTTACTAATTACTTTATAAAAAATCAAAAATATTAGATTTTTATTAGTTTTACTTTTATTAAAAGACATATATTAGTTTATTTGATTAGATCTAAATAGTTTTAATACTAATTTCTTAAAAAGTTTGCACATTTATTAGTTTTTGTTATAAAATTAGCTTAATATCTTAGATCTATTAGGTTTTTATCATAAAGTTTTAAACTTTTAGCTTTTTCTTAGTTTAATTAGTACTCTCTTAACCAATAAGCTCTTCCATATCTTATTTGGTCCATATTATCGCATATTTGGTTCTAACCTTTTATAAAGTTTTGATTTTTATTAGTTTCTCATCATTTCTACCGCTAAGGCCAGAGCTTAAGGGTCTTATAAGCTTAAAATTCATTAAAGTTTACAACTTTAATAATTTTTATTAAGGTATTTAGTTAACTAGTAGGGTACCCGCGCGTTGCAGCGGCATGTACCCTAAATTAAAATTTTCCGGTGAATTGTGTAATTTTAGTTTATTATGTTTTTTTTTACAATAAATTTACGGATATCAAAATTTCGTTTAGCTCGTGTCCGTTCGGGCTCGAGCCCGTTGGCTCGTGTCCGTTCAGGCTCGAGCCCGTTTGGCCCATGCCCGTTCGGGCTCGAGCCCATTTGACCCGTTGCTCGTTCGGACTTGAATATTTGTATAATGTGCTTTATTATTTGTATTAGTGACATTTAATGCAGGAATTGTGTTTAAGTTGGTTGTACAATATGCTTGATAATTTATATTTCTTATGTAAGAGGTGTTTTAATAAGTGCATTAATTGTATTTATTGACCGGTTAATTAATTGTATTTAATGTACATAATGTTTTATTTATTATATTTAATGTTAGTATTAATGGTATGTTATAATTAAATGAAGGGAAAATTGGTGTGTACTTTAAGCTTATTAACTTGTAAATGTCTAATTATATTTCATCACTTGTACTTTAAGCTTATTAATTTGTAAGGCTTAAAATTAAACATGCTAAAATTAAAAAGCATTCCTCCTTTATAATACTAGACGAGTACCCGTGCATAGCAACGGGATTTTCTAGCGGCAAACAGTTATAGTTGTGGTATTATGGCTACAATATTTCATGTGACGTTTATAAATAAAACATAAAATAATCAAAATGTAACTGATAAAAATTCTCGCATGCCAACTTTGTGTTGCGTTGTCTATCACCCATTAAGTTCATCATCTTAAGCAACAATAAAAACAAGAACAACCTCTACGATGTTGCAACTATGTACATGTAGAGCTTGAACGCATAAACTAAAGAATGCTTTAGTTTCTTACTTTCATCTTTCGATATGAACCGCTTTTTAGCTTCCATTTTTTTGCCTCTTTGTCACCCTCTTTTTCTTTTACTTGTTTTTTTCAAAATGCTGCAAAAAGGGCAAAAAGTCCTAAGCATAAAGATGTTCAATATTTATATTCGCTTAGACACAATTCACTATGTTAGAATTTTAATCATCCAATAATTAGTTCTCCTAGCTTATTAAAATCAAAATCGTATAAAGCAATATAATGATTGTATAATCATCGTGATATCTGTTTGATATCTTTCGCAGTTTTTTCACAACTATATGCCTTGCAAATGATTGATGTTTCAAGCAATCAAACAACTATTTCCTAAATTACATGTAATTACCAAAGTTAACTTCAAAAGAAACATTCTAGGTAGGGGTTTAATGATATATATCCCTTTTATAAAACCCCGGATTTTATGATATTCTTAAACCTCCCCATGCGTTTTTTTGCACGTTGAATTGTTCTCATATTTTTTTGGTCATTTAATATCATATTGTTGATTGGTTGTTAACTTCAAACTCATATCAAAAGGTTATTTAGTTTCTTATATTACCTCATAATTCAAATGTTGGTTGAGTATAGGGATTGTTACACATGCCTTTTTAAAGTAGCATAATTTTCTCTTGTTTATTAACACATTTCAACAAATTGGAAGAAAAAAAAATTGTTTGTGATAAAACCTATGCAGGAAAGATAAATAAAATGAATAGCGAGAACTTTGAAAAGCATAAAAAGTATAGCAAACAATAACCTTTTCTTACCTTTCCAAGTAAAATCATCAGATTTTGTCCCGATAATTCAGGAAAAAACTAATAATCCAAGGGATAAACTACATAGTATTAGTTATAACACCTTTTGTAGTCCTTTTAACGTAATCACTTTTTTTGTACTTTTTCCCTAAGAGTTTCATTTCTAGTGAACCAATAATATTCAAATGACACGTCCCTGTCGCCCTCTTTAAGATGTCATTGGAATTTTAAATTTTCTTTGAAAGTTGCTATGGTTGAAATTCAAAATTTCATTAACATTAATTCTTATATTTTGGCTCAGATTTCAAAATTACTGACAACTCAAAATTGTGACAAACATGGTTGCACTGTAAAATGTCATCCACAATTTTCCCAAGTAATTTTGAATCATCATAGACTTAAATAAAAGCCTCACTACAAATCATTGGTATGTTTTGAATTTCTACGACACATCACACATGAACCACCAACTTAAATCAGCAACAAAACCACCAACATCAAATCTCAACCAAAATACTTTTCCATGGACATAGTAGCATAGGTATAGCTGTCAAAATTCAAATGTAGACAAAAGTGTAGGTGAGTTTCTTAAGTTTTAATCGAGTAGTGCTTTACTCCATAACAGTACATCACTTTAACAAAATAGATCACTTCTCATTCGAATTTCAAAATACACCACATTTTAAATAATGACAAACCAAAAATTTTAAAGTGAAACTATTAGCGTGTTTTGTGTTTTGGCTCAGACAAATACACAATTTAACAAAAATGACAATTAGTAAAGCATCCAAGATCAGATCAAGACAACCACCATAAGCTAGTCTACCATAAGCCATAGCTTTAAACAGATAGTAATAAAAACACATCCACAAATTAAAACAGATCTCGCCTTTAAACTCAAGGATCTCGCATTTAAAGTAATAGATCTCGAAAGATCTAAAAACCAATAGTCCACAATAACTCACATCATAAATAAAAACCAGAAAATTAACTAACTCACATCAGATCAATCACGCCCTTACCGAAGAACAAAACATCATAACTCAAAACAAATGGATCCAAATCTGATACGAACACAAGCAAAAAGCACGAAAGCCACAATAACTAACACCACTGCTACAAGCACTGAAACCAGATGCACAAACACCAAAACTCGAAATATATTAACCATGAACAAAAACACCAAAACCACTCAACACAACTTGTTATCTATGACCTCGAAAACCCGTTTGGTTCTTAAATTGAACTCGATGAAACTTTATCAGTCACCAAAACAATAATACAAAAAACTATAAGATCTCATATCAAAAAACAAACACCAAAAGAGTAAAAATCTTAATACACGCATATAGCCTTCAACTATAGTTTTTAACACATAACAGACAAAAAAAATACAGTGCTAAAACCAACCTTACTACACCATTGCAACAACCATTGAACCCACCAATAGATGGTGGCGTTGGACAGTTGAAACCAAAAAAACCACTGAAACCACCACAATTTATTTCAAAAATCCACCAAAACCACCAACTTAAACTACCTAGCCAACCGAAACAACCCAAACCACCGAGAGGTGGTGGCTATTTCATCATATGGCGGCAATTATAGTGGCGGCTATAGATGATGGTTAAGAGATAAATAAAAGGGTTAGGTTTAGAGAGAGAGAGAAATGAAATTAGGTTTGTGTTTGTGTGGGGAGGATGGATTTTATATCATTAGGTCTGTTGGAGTTAATTTAGGCTCGGGTACTGGCTGGGTTATCCGAATCTTAATATTTATAGGCTCTGAAATAGGCTTTTGGGTGTTAATTTAGGCTCGGGTTTTGGTTGGGCTGTCTGAACCTTAATATATGTAGCTTTGGAGACAGGTCGGGGATATCCCTCTTTTATAAAGGAAGTAAGATGAATGGACAAGGGCAGTTTTGGTATTAAGGCAAAATTCAGTTTTTCACATTTGACTCAAGTTGACCATTTTTGCTTTATAATTAGTTAAGATAAGTCTTTAAACTTTATTAACTAATTAGAAAAATAAAAGTTAATAAGGAAATAAACTTTAATAAATCATTTAGCTTATAAGATCGGGTGGTTTATTATTCTAATCTCTTAGATTGGGTTCTACTTTCTCATCCTTTTTACTTTTAGTTAATTAGAACGTTTATGTTTGTTGAAATATTTGTGGTTGTTAGTTTAATGAGTAGTGAGTAGATCGTTATTATGCTTGTCGAGTAAATTGTTATGTGATTAAGTGTGGTTTCACAAAAGTTAGATAATATATTGGTTAGTAATGTTAAGTTACTTAGATTGAAATTTTGGTTGTTTAAACGGGCAAAAGCCGTGAGAATAATTGGGTTTTAATCTAGTCATTGATATCTCTTTACGAAATTGTGTTCCAAATAAACCAACGTTGTGAGAAAATAATTGTTTGTAAAAGATATTAATTTATCAATAGAGTACTAATTGAGTTAATAAACCACACTTAAGGATTGTGAAATTTGCTTAACAAGTATCTTTTTATCATTTATCTCTTATTTGTTTGATTAGCATAATTTAGTTGGTAATTTTTAGCTTAATTTCCTATCATATCTCTTTTATCCCCTATCACTTTTTCAAATTTTCACGACACGTTTCACGAACCGGGAATTCGAAATTCCATTCACCCTTCACACGGACTACGACCCGGGGAAATACTTTCCTAAGCATTTCTTCGAAAAAATAAACCTATACTAAAACGACTCAATCAAATGGCGCCGCTGCCGGGGAAGGTTGAAGTGAATTTTTCGTTTTCGTTTTTCGAAATTGTGTTTTGAAAACCTCCCATGTATATATTTTCTATAAAAACAAAAAAAAATTGAAAAATCAAAAACACTTTTCCTAAAGTGTTTTCAAAAATACCCAAAAAAAATAATAATAAAGTTACAGCCTCGACTCTGCCATGGAAGGGAGGGCGATGTAAACCAAATAAGCTTAACAACATAAAATCGCGTGAAATTAGTTGCTAATCGGATTACTTTAATTCTACAACCGGATAAGCGGAAAATACGGATAGCTTTGACATTAGATTGCAAGCTGAAGAGAGATCCATTCTTCTCTCCCGTTCCGTCGCGAGTAGTTTTAAGGGAAACGGTTACGATTAACTTAACGTTTGAAAAAAAACAAAAGAGAATAAAAGTTTTAAGTTTTTGAATTTTGTTTTCCAATATATAAAAAATACAAAAAGATTTTCCTTTTCTACTTTGATTTTCTTTTTCAATAATTAAAAACCAAAAATAATCTTCTTATCCTCTTATCATTTAATTATTCTTCTTTAACCCTCTAAACCAATAATTCTTATGGATCCGACTGGTTTTAAATGTGGAGAACCGTTCTTTGAAGGTTCATGTGTTTGGTGTACGTGCGAACAATGTGGTAGTGATATTTGTGATGGAGTCTGTTGGTTTTGTAAATCTCACACGTATGATAAAAGATCACCGCCGCCTCCATTCACTTGTTTTAATTGTGGAAATCCCTCCAAAGAAAGAGTACTTTGTGAACGGTGTTTTTGCAAAGAATGTGGATTTACTCGTGGATTTTGTATGTGTTATGCTTCGAAAACTGAACCCACATTCACCACCGATTATGATCCGAACTTTTCCAATTACTCTCAAAACGATTTCAATTCATATAAGCAAGATCCGTACTTCAATAATGAATCATTTCAAAATGCACCGACCTCACAACTACAAAACGGTTGTGATGATTGTGGAGGTCCACACTTTAGCACCGATTGTCAAACAAGGAAACCGTTTCCTTATGACAATAATTATCACGACCATCCTCCACAATACGACACGATTCTAACGGTTCAGAGTGAAATCATTAAAATAATGACTGCTCAAAATGACTTTAATGAGCAGTGTCTAACTACCATAAACCTTTTAAAAGAGGAAATTCGTAGAAGAGAACAAGAGCAAACCATTAAGAGTGATGAAAATGAGCCTTATAAAGAAGAAAATTCTACGATTAATCCCACTCTGTCTTGTGAACCTTTAAATGTTGAAGATTGTTCTATGGCATCCGACGACGATTTCTTGGAAGATAGGTCTTTTAAAATCAAAATTGAACAACTTTACGCCTCATCAAAAATTTCAAAATGTCGTGTTGATTATGATGGACCATCGGTTCCTACTCCATCTACGGTGAGGGAAATGGAACGAGAAACCGAGGTGACAAAGGACTCGGTACTTTCCACTAACAATGGAAGTGCTAAATACGTCCAACCTACGGTTGTCCAAGAATCTAAGCCTAAAATTGTTTCTCCTAATCCGTCAAGATTTGACCCAAACCTTTCACGATTTTACGGTTAAGAGTTCGTCAAGCAGACGTGCTGAGCTTAAAACGGTATTTAGAAGAAACGATTTGCCTAATCTTCACGAACAAGAACCGGAGACCATAACGGAAGTGGTGGAAATTCCTAGCTCTCAGAGCACACCATTTGTCCCACCTCTAGATTCTTCAAGATGCTTTTCGAAACTTGAATCTATCATCCACGATTCTTCCCATCCTTCTCTCACACCGAATGAGGGAAGTGATACTGTTTTGGAAGAAGTCAATACTTTTCTTGATAATAATGATTCTATTTCAACTGAGATTGTTACGCCGTCAGATCCTTTGGAGCCCGAGCTCAAGGAATCTTTACCCAATTTTGAGAAGTATCTTTTTTGATACGGCTAAAGAGTGTGACTTATCTTCGATTGATAATTCGAATGATCGTGTTAAGATGTTCTCCGATTCTGACGATGACGATTCTATATCTTGTGGAGACATCGACTATGTGGATGAATTACCTTCTGAGCTCGTCAGCTTAGAAGAAGAAAATAAGGTAGAAAACAAAGTTGAATTCGATCATCCTAAAGATATTGATGACCTTGTTCCAAGGGTTTCTGAAACATTCAATATGACTTTCACAAATCCGTTATTTGATTTCGATTTGGAATTGACTCTTGATAATCCAATCTTCGATATTCCTTGTGATGAGTCCGAAAAGAAACCCGAGGTCCAGGATTCACATAACATGATTGATTCTCCTCACGAGGAGTTCGCCGATGAACTCACTCATATCATATCTCCACCGGAGTATGATCATTTTGATGAAGATCCTGACCCGGGGGGAGGATCACTCTATCATAAGAGTTTGATTATTGAAGAAACAACCCCGACCCTCCTTCCCGAGGTGTTTGATGAAAAGAGCTTTAATAATATTCAAATTAAAGAAATTATGAAATTTGCTTTTGAGGATAAAGAATGGATCTTCATTCTTATCAGAATCTTCTTGTCGTCCATCACATTTGATTTGATTTCTCTTATCCTTCACTCCACCGGGAGTGAGGATACCGTCTTTGACCCTGACAACTCTGTTTTTCGTGTCGGGTGTCCGTTGCAGTATTGATTCTCCATATGCTCTCCCTAAGGACGAATTAATTCGGCGATCGAGTCAAGCTCATGTGACTCGGTAATAAAAAACAAGCGCTTCGTGGGAGGCACCCCATGCTTATCATTTTCATCTTCTTTATTTTCTTATTTCTAAAAAGTGTGACGTGAGGAGGGCAACCTCTTCCATATCTCGTGTTTTCGTGGTTGTTTGTGAATGTTCAGGAATTTCTCGATAGTTTGAGGACTCTCGTGCTCGTACTTTGTCGTTCTCTCCACTCGAGTCTCATTCTTCACTGCTCTTTCAGAAATTCAACATATCAAAAATCTTATCTACTAACGTTTATCTCTTGGCATACTCAATAAACGGCCTTAGATATTACGTAGGATTACCTTTATCCTCAAAACATTAAGGACAATGTTCCACTTTAGTCTGGGGGGGGGGGGGGGGGGTTATGACACCCCCAAAATTTTACAACGCAGCGAAATACCAATTTGGGTGTCACTTCATAGTTCATAAAAACAAGTTACATAAAACGACCTCAAAAGAGACGTTTAATAAAATGTCACATTCGATTTGATAAATCAGAGTACAAAGGTCCCAACAATTTCTTTTTAAAACTTAAGTTACAAGAATTAAAACATAACACATATATGTATTTTAAAGATAAAAAGTTATCGAATGTTTAGAAAATAAGTCTTTCAATATTTGATATCCAAACGACTCTGATTGCTCCAAATGCTCAGCTAGCCAAATAGTACCTGAGAAAATACATGCTAAAAAGTCAACATAAAGTTGAGTGAATTTATAGAGTTTAATAAGTAATCAGTTGAATACAAGATAATTCAGTTTAAAAGAAGTTGGGCTACGTTGTTATACGCCCATAATTAAGTTGACATGTAACAAATACAAGTCGGGAAATAAGATTTACAGCATTGAGCTCACGAAACCGAACCTTGACTATGTCTAAATGATGCCCCGCACAAGGGTAATCTTGCCAATTACCCTAAATTCTCAATATTATATGTCCTTTTGACCCACAGATGTCAAATGAGCGCTACCACTCGGACAGGCTTGTCAAGCCAAATATGCATATTTATAATACTAGCGTTCACACAAAATTAACGGTTCATGATGGGGACTTAAGCAAGAATACTCAATGTCAGATGTCCATAAATCATATAATCGGGTCTAGCATACCAAAAGCTACTTGTATTCAATTTGTAAAACTAGCATGTATCCCCCCTCGAGAGGTTTATAAAACATTTAAGTAAGTAAAATGCGAGGCTATAAACTCACCTCGAAGTGAATGAGCAACCAACATAAGCAGATATTCAAGAAGCACAACACAACAATAATCGGACGGCTCGATCTAGAAGATAAGGTTTACCTTAACGGTTAAGACACACTAGGAATAGAATAATGAAATTAAGTTTTCGAATGGATGGTTACATCATCATGATATGTTGATAAAAGATTTAGTTTTTAATTTGTAATAGTTTGGTGGTTGGTTAAATAAAAAAAATAAATCGGAAAAATAATACCAAGTATGTAATATATACATATGAAATATAAGCGAAAATATAATACACGACATGTATTATATAAAAGAATGAGTAAATAAAAGTAATCGATGTATATAATACGTCGCATGTATTATATAAGAAGAATCAAGAAATAAATAAATAGTAAAACAATACACTTCGACACGATCCGGAAACCTCAAAATAGAGCAAAAGAAAGTTTCCGATAAAAGAAAACATACTATAAAAGTATTCTAAATTATTTAAAAGAAAATCTAACTTTTTATAAATTTTTATATTTTTCGTCTTTTTGTCGGAATTTAGGAAAGCGTCATTTTGTGAAAAATATTCTAAGTCTAGAAATTTTAGAAAATTTCGGCATGACCCATTCGTTTATTGGACGTTTCCATATTTTTACTAAACTATCATTAAGCAATTTAAAAGCATCCGACAAAACGACAATTATCCAATGTGACAAAAATAAACAATAACGGACTCGAGACGCCCCTTTTGGATCATCGCATCCAAAAGTGCACTATAACCAAATACGGCTAATCCATAATCTAAAGATAATAAACAAAACAAGTAAGCAATTCCAAACAATCCTTTATACTTTTAATAAGCCTTTATGTTGTCTTTCCTATATATATATATATATATATATATATATATATATATATATATATATATATATATATATATATATATATATATATATATATACTTTACTTAAATCTGACCCGGCCAAAACGACCCACTAAAACACATTTTCACGTCTCGGATATAAAAGAGATCTTATGGAAAACAACGTTTCGGACAACTTTTTAGTTATGGCCGAGACCTGAAACTCAACAGAAAATGACCAAATTGCCCTTACCAGATTCAGTTAACAGTTGACTTTTTATTAAAATGACAGCAGTTTGACTCAGTTTTTACCCGTTATAACCCATTTTCACAGTTTCGACTCTAAAGAGATTTTATGTAAAACGTCGATCCGAAAAACTTTTGTGTTTCGCCGGAAGGCTGAAACAGCCTCGAAAGTACTCAAAATCGTCGTTTTAAATCTGGGACTGATGTTATTATTTATACAAAAGCTGTTAAAAATATACAAGTTTCGTTAAACTTCATTTGGTCATAACTTTCTCGTTTTAAGTCCGATTTTTATGTTCTTTATATCCCCGGAAAGGTAATTAAGTATACTAACATATTTTTAAGATTATAAGTTATCAAAAATATTTTATGGCTACTGTTCACACGGAATAAAATTATGACTGCTTATGTATAATTAATGTAACGTTATTCCAAACACCCCATTATGTTTTTAATAAACCTTTAAGCTCATGAAGTATCGTTTTTATAAGGTTTCTAATGCTCCCTAATAATTTATAAGTGATACAATAGCATTCGCTAAGGTTTTCAAAGCTCAAATGGACTCGAAAACGCTTAAAAACACTAATTTAATTTCCCATCAGCAATGGTACTTTGACTTTTTCAGAAAAATTGTCCGACTTTGACTAAGCTTAAATCCCTCGTTTTACACTTTCAAGCTTAAAAATCGGCGTTGTCATTAGTAAAATATTATTCCGGACAACTTTTATGTTTTACACTTAAGCCGGTTCGGAATAGAAAGGGTCCGAAACCTCGTTTTAAAATTCACATCAGCAAGTAAATTTTATGAAATTGCTGTCAAAATTTTTGTATTTTGTCAATGTTAAATTGGCCGTATCTTTTTCGTTATATATCCGTTTTCGACGTTCTTTATATGAAAATTTATCTATACGAAATAAGCTATCCAAAAATTAACCTTTTAGCTTGCCAAAACATTTTTAAGTTACCCAAATCCTATAACTTAACTTTTGACAATAAGATTTTTGTCCAAAATATAAGCTCAAATAATCCAAAATGAAAACAAGACAAACCAAACACACCCAATCAGTGGGTTTACAGCCAGCGCAAAAACAAACATCCCTAAAAGCTGAAAAATTCAGAAAATTCACAAAAAGCACTCCAATAAGCCAATAAGCCAAAAATAAGCACTTTAGAAATTTACTTTTTATTTAAACAAATTAACCACCATGATTTAACTATTAATTTTTACAAAAGAACCATATACCCAATTCGATTTCTACAGTCCCAATTAGTCATTCGATTAAATTTTAAAACTTCAAAAATTAATAATATGCAAATTAACCATCCAAATGAAAAACTAAAAAGATAGGACTAAAAGTTGAAGAAAAACTTACTGGAATGTATAATTAGACCCACGAAATTCGTTCCTAAACATACCCATGAATCGATTGGAATTAAAACCCAACAACACGAAAGGCTCTAGCTTCAATTCTTGATGGAGATGATGATTGAAAATGATGGTAGTGTTGGTATGGTTGTGGCAGCAATCGAACAAGAAGAAGGAGAGGAGAGGGAAGTGTAAAAAAAAATATAATCTGTGTTTTGGTGTGAATAAGGGGCGACAAAAACAAGAAATAAAAAGGGGTGAGTGGGTTTTTATTATTATTTGGTGTATTTTGTGTACTCCGTGTCCCGTTGAGTTAAAATATAATCGCGGTACCCCGGTTTGGTAAAAATACGAAAAATACATTTTTAGGAAAGTTTTTATAAAAATATTATAAAAACAAAATTTTTGATTTTTTTAAAAAAATAATTATTGGACTTAAGTTATTATTAATGTGGTGTCGGTACGCGCTGAGTGTCGTTTTTCACATTTTACGAGATAATCTCTCGTTTTCAAATCAAATGAATTCGGAATAGTTTAAAAATGAAATATAAGTAATAATAAATATAATTTATTATATAAAAAAAATTAGACATAGAAAATAGATAAGTATTCTTTCATTAGAATATTATATTAATTTAATACAAGGCGAAATTTACCAATGGTTACAGTACATACCCCTTAAATAGAATCTCGTCCCGAGATTCAGTCTGTGTTATCCGTGGAAGCGGTGTCAGTGAAGAGGTGTGGTTACTCGTAAAGGAATGAAGTCTTGAATAATAAGCGATGTCGTTCGATTCTCGTTGATTCGGAATACGGTGTAGGGTAAGGTTGATTATACGGAGTAAAGATAGAGTAAGAATATGCTTAGTTGTTGTGCTCGATCGTATGAATATCGTTGAATTGTTTATACTCGCGTAAGAATTTTGTGATTCTTGAAAACCAAGTTAAAACATAATCCTAATATAACTATTTCCAGTATCTTATAATTCATTTTTAAGTCGAACATAGGTGGTCAGTCTGTGTTCCACTGTCCCTTGGTTAAATATAAGTGACCAGCCTATATTTAACCGAGGCTTGATGAATTTTGAAATACTCAACTTAGTTATACCTGTAATATGTCCGTTGTCCACACCGGGCCAAAATCACGGAACTTTAACAATGAAGGTTTCTGAAGAGAACTTGATCAAATGCAGAGAAAGTTGTTGAACTTCAGCTTTTGTAGATAACGAATTAGTTTATAAGAATTATAGGAAAATGACGAATAATAAAACAATAACAAAATAGTTCATGACGTAATAATAAATCAATGTTTTAAGTTAATGAGAGGGGGTAGAGTAAATTTTAAGAAGCAACAAAATGGCTCATAGAATGGTGACAATTTCGGCAAATGACAGGATGATTTGTAAGATGATAACAATTAGTTTATTCGAAACTAGTCCAAAACAGTTTATGTAATAGTAGTATATCAGTAATTTAGTTTATAGATGATGGTAAAGTAATTTGTAAGAGAGTGGAAAGCATTGTATTAAAATTTTAGCGAAAATGGTTTAAAAGATGGTAGTAAACTAGTTTTACAAGGTGATTTACCAAATAATTTGTAAAGGGGTGACAAAATAGTCAATTCTGAACTAGTGAGAACTAAAATAGTGGTGAATCATGTTATTAGTTTGTAAGGTAGTTGTGGGGTAATTTATTGACATGGTGCTATAGAGACTGAGTGTAAAGATTCGGATAAAATGTTTATAATAAATATCCTTATACAAATAAAAAGTAACACTCTTGTAAATAGGTATAAATAGTCAAGAGAAAATCAAGTGTATATAGATAGTCTTTTATATAATTTGTATCAATTCGGAAAAAGGTGTAGAAATGCTCAGAAAACATAAGTTTACAGGGAGTAAAGAAATCAAGAGGAATTGACAAATTGTAACGAGTTTCGCCATCAGATGTAATGATAGTATATAAGGTTATGAAAGTTTATAGACCATTGTAATCACCTACAATATCTGACAACTAAAAGAAACCATTGCATAACTCACAATGTTAATGAAGTAAATGAGACCATTGTGTAACCCACAATGTCTTAATAGTAAATGAGACCATTGTAATTAACTACAATGTCTTGAAAAAGATTCATAAATCACAAGAATGTAAGAGTAGGCATGAGAGAGCAAAATCATGACTAAGGGATATATTCATTAGTCATATAATAGAAGTATGGATGCAAAATAGAGCATATAAGTTACCTGGGAGCAAGCGTACGCGGATATCGAACAATGGTGAAAGACTTAAAAAAAATTCGAAAAACAGTTATAGTTTAGGTTTTGAAAATGACCTAATTCGCTATAACTAATGCTCTGATGCCATTCTATGACCCCCCAAAATTTTACAACGCAGCGGAATACCAATTTGAGTGTCACTTCATAGTTCATAAAAACAAGTTACATAAAACGACATCAAAAGAGACGTTTAATAAAATGTCACATTCGATTTGATAAATCAGAGTACAAAGGTCCCAACAATTTCTTTTTAAAACTTAAGTTATAAGAATTAAAACATAACACATATATGTATTTTAAAGATAAAAAGTTATCGAATGTGCAGAAAATAAGTCTTTCAATATTTGATATCCAAACGACTCCGATTGCTCCCAATGCTCAGCTAGCCAAATAGTACCTGAGAAAATACATGCTAAAAAGTCAACATAAAGTTGAGTGAATTCATAGAGTTTAATAAGTAATCAGTTGAATACAAGATAATTCAGTTTAAAAGAAGTTGGGCTACGTTGTTATACGCCCATAATTAAGTTCACATGTAACAAATACAAGTCGGGAAATAAGAATTACAGCATTGAGCTCACGAAACCGAACCTTGACTATGTCTAAATGATGCCCCGCACAAGGGTAATCTTGCCAATTACCCTAAATTCTCAATATTATATGTCCGTTTGACCCACAGATGTCAAATGAGCGCTACTCACCCGGACAGGCTTGTCAAGCCAAATATGCATATTTATAATACTAGCGTTCACACAAAATTAACGGTTCATGATGGGGACTTAAGCAAAAATACTCAATGTCAGATGTCCATAAATCATACAATCGGGTCTAGCATACCAAAAGCTACTTGTATTCAATTTGTAAAACTAGCATGTATCCCCCCTCGCGAGGTTTATAAAACATTTAAGTAAGTAAAATGCGAGGCTATGAACTCACCTCGAAGTGAATGAGCAACCAACATAAGCAGATATTCAAGAAGCACAGCACAACAATAATCGGACGGCTCGATCTAGAAGATAAGGTTTACCTTAACGGTTAAGACACACTAGGAATAGAATAATGAAATTAAGTTTTCGAATGGATGGTTACATCATCATGATATGTTGATAAAAGATTTAGTTTTCAATTTGTAATAGTTTGATGGTTGGTTAAATAAAAAAAATAAATCGGAAAAATAATACCAAGTATGTAATATATACATATGAAATATAAGCGAAAATATAATACACGGCATGTATTATATAAAAGAATGAGTAAATAAAAGTAATCGGTGTATATAATACGTCGCATGTATTATATAAGAAGAATCAAGAAAATAAATAAATAGTAAAACAATACACTTCGACTCGATCCGAAAACCTCAAAATAGAGCAAAAGAAAGTTTCCGATAAAAGAAAACATATTATAAAAGTATTCTAAATGATTTAAAAGAAAATCTAACTTTTTATAAATTTTTATATTTTTCGTCTTTTTGTCGGAATTTAGGAAAACGTCATTTTGTGAAAAATATTCTAAGTCTAGAAATTTTAAAAAATTTCGGCATGACCCATTCGTTTATTGGACGTTTCCATATTTTTACAAAACTATCATTAAGCAATTTAAAAGCATCCGACAAAACGACAATTATCCAATGTGACAAAAATAAACAATAACGGACTCGAGATGCCCCTTTTGGATCATCGCATCCAAAAGTGCACTATAACCAAATACGGCTAATCCATAATCTAAAGATAATAAACAAAACAAGTAAGCAATTCCAAACAATCTTTTATATTTTTAATAAGCCTTTATGTTGTCTTTCCTACATATATATATATATATATATATATATATATATATATATATATATATATATATACTTTGCTTAAATCTGACCCGGCCAAAACGACCCACTAAAACACATTTTCACGTCTCGGATATAAAAGAGGTCTTATGGAAAACAACGTTTCGGACAACTTTTTAGTTATGGCCGAGAACTGAAACTCAACAGAAAATGACCAAATTGCCCTTACCAGATTCAGTTAACAGTTGACTTTTTATTAAAATGACAGCAGTTTGACTCAGTTTTTACCCATTATAACCCATTTTCACAGTTTCGACTCTACAGAGATTTTATGTAAAACGTCGATCCGAACAACTTTCGTGTTTCGCCGGAAGGCTGAAACAGCCTCGAAAGTACTCAAAATCGTCGTTTTAAATCTGGGTCTGATGTTATTATTTATACAAAAGCTGTTAAAAGTATACAAGTTTCGTTAAACTTCATTTGGTCATAACTTTCTCGTTTTAAGTCCGATTTTTATGATCTTTATATCCCCAGAAAGGTAATTAAGTATACTAACATATTTTTAAGATTATAAGTTATCAAAAATATTTTATGGCTACTGTTCATACGGAATAAAATTATGACAGCTTATGTATAATTAATGTAACGTTATTCCAAACACCCCATTATGTTTTTAATAAACCTTTAAGCTCATGAAGTATCGTTTTTATAAGGTTTCTAATGCTCCCTAATAATTTATAAGTGATACAATAGCATTCGCTATGGTTTTCAAAGCTCAAACGGACTCGAAAACGCTTAAAAACACTAATTTAATTTCCCATCAGCAATGGTACTTTGACTTTTTCAGAAAAATTGTCCGACTTTGACTAAGCTTAAATCCCTCGTTTTACACTTTCAAGCTTAAAAATTCGCGTGGTCATTAGTAAAATATTATTCCGGACAACTTTTATGTTTTACACTTAAGCCGGTTCGGAATAGAAAGGGTCCGAAACCTCGTTTTAAAATTCACATCAGCAAGTAAATTTTATGAAATTGCTGTCAAAATTTTTGTATTTTGTCAATGTTAAATTGGCCGTATCTTTTTCGTTATATGTCCGTTTTCGACGTTCTTTATATGAAAATTTATCTATACGAAATAAGCTATCCAAAAATTAACCTTTTAGCTTGCCAAAACATTTTTAAGTTACCCAAATCCTATAACTTAACTTTTGACAGCAAGATTTTTAGTCCAAAATATAAGCTCAAATAATCCAAAATGAAAACAAGACAAACCAAACACACCCAATCAGTGGGTTTACAGCCAGCGCAAAAACAAACATCCCTAAAAGCTGAAAAATGCAGAAAATTCACAAAAAGCACTCTAATAAGCCAATAAGCCAAAAATAAGCACTTTAGAAATTTACTTTTTATTTAACCAAATTAACCACCATGATTTAACTATTAATTTATACAAAAGAACCATATACCCAATTCGATTTCTACAGTCCCAATTAGTCATTCGATTAAATTTTAAAACTTCAAAAATTAATAATATGCAAATTAACCATCCAAATGAAAAACTAAAAAGATAGGATTAAAAGTTGAAGAAAAACTTACTGGAATGTATAATTAGACCCACGAAATTCGTTCCTAAACATACCCATGAATCGATTGGAATTAAAACCCAACAACACGAAAGGCTCTAGCTTCAATTCTTGATGGAGATGATGATTGAAAATGATGGTAGTGTTGGTATGGTTGTGGCAGCAATCGAACAAGAAGAAGGAGAGGAGAGGGAAGTGTAAAAAAAAATATAATCTGTGTTTTGGTGTGAATAAGGGGCGACAAAAACAAGAAATAAAAAGGGGTGGGTGGGTTTTTATTATTATTTGGTGTATTTTGTGTACTCCGTGTCCCGTTGAGTTAAAATATAATCGTGGTACCCCGGTTTGGTAAAAATACGAAAAATACATTTTTAGGAAAGTTTTTATAAAAATATTATAAAAACAAAATTTTTGATTTTTTTTAAAAAATAATTATTGGACTTAAGTTATTATTAATGTGGTGTCGGTACGCGCTGAGTGTCGTTTTTCACATTTTACGAGATAATCTCTCGTTTTCAAATCAAATGAATTCGGAATAGTTTAAAAATGAAATATAAGTAATAATAAATATAATTTATTATATAAAAAAAATTAGACATAGAAAATAGATAAGTATTCTTTCATTAGAATATTATATTAATTTAATACAAGGCGAAATTTACCAATGGTTACAGTACATACCCCTTAAATGGAATCTCGTCCCGAGATTCAGTCTGTGTTATCCGTCGAAGCGGTGTCAGTGAAGAGGTGTGGTTACTCGTAAAGGAATGAAGTCTTGAATAATAAGCGATGTAGTTCGATTCTCGTTGATTCGGAATACGGTGTTGGGTAAGGTTGATTATACGGAGTAAAGATAGAGTAAGAATCTGCTTAGTTGTTGTGCTCGATCGTATGAATATCGTTGAATTGTTTATACTCGCGTAAGAATTTTGTGATTCTTGAAAACTAAGTTAAAACATAATCCTAATATAACTATTTCCAGTATCTTAAAATTCATTTTTAAGTCGAACATAGGTGGTCAGTCTATGTTCCACTGTCCCTTGATTAAATATAAGTGACCAGCCTATATTTAACCGAGGCTTGATGAATTTTGAAATACTCAACTTAGTTATACCTGTAATATGTCCGTTGTCCACAACGGGCCAAAATCACGGAACTTTAACAATGAAGGTTTCTGAAGAGAACTTGATCAAATGTAGAGAAAGTTGCTGAACTTCAGCTTTTGTAGATAACGAATTAGTTTATAAGAATTATAGGAAAATGACGAATAATAAAACAATAACAAAATAGTTCATGACGTAATAATAAATCAATGTTTTAAGTTAATGAGAGGGGGTAGAGTAAATTTTAAGAAGCAACAAAATGGCTCATAGAATGGTGACAATTTCGGCAAATGACAGGATGATTTGTAAGATGATAACAATTAGTTTATTCGAAACTAGTCCAAAACAGTTTATGTAATAGTAGTATATCAGTAATTTAGTTTATAGATGATGGTAAAGTAATTTGTAAGAGAGTGGAAAGCATTGTATTAAAATTTTAGCGAAAATGGTTTAAAAGATGGTAGTAAACTAGTTTTACAAGGTGATTTACCAAATAATTTGTAAAGGGGTGACAAAATAGTCAATTCTGAACTAGTGAGAGCTAAAATAGTGGTGAATCATGTTATTAGTTTGTAAGGTAGTTGTGGGGTAATTTATTGACATGGTGCTATAGAGACTGAGTGTAAAGATTCGGATAAAATGTTTATAATAAATATCCTTATACAAATAAAAAGTAACACTCTTGTAAATAGGTATAAATAGTCAAGAGAAAATCATGTGTATATAGATAGTCTTTTATATAATTTGTATCAATTCGGAAAAAGGTGTAGAAATGCTCAGAAAACATAAGTTTACGGGGAGTAAAGAAATCAAGAGGAATTGACAAATTGTAACGAGTTTCGCCATCAGATGTAATGATTGTATATAAGGTTATGAAAGTTTATAGACCATTGTAATCACCTACAATGTCTGACAACTAAAAGAAACCATTGCGTAACTCACAATGTTAATGAAGTAAATGAGACCATTGTGTAACCCACAATGTCTTAATAGTAAATGAGACCATTGTAATTAACTACAATGTCTTGAAAAAGATTCATAAATCACAAGAATGTAAGAGTAGGCATGAGAGAGCAAAATCATGACTAAGGGATATATTCATTAGTCATATAATAGAAGTATGGATGCAAAATAGAGCATATAAGTTACCTGAGAGCAAGCGTACGCGGATATCGAACAATGGTGAAAGACTTAAAAAAAAATTCGAAAAACAGTTATAGTTTTGGTTTTGAAAATGACCTAATTCGCTATAACTAATGCTCTGATGCCATTCTATGACACCCCCAAAATTTTACAACGCAGCGGAATACCAATTTAGGTGTCACTTCATAGTTCATAAAAACAAGTTACATAAAACGACCTCAAAAGAGACATTTAATAAAATGTCACATTCGATTTGATAAATCAGAGTACAAAGGTCCCAACAATTTCTTTTTAAAACTTAAGTTATAAGAATTAAAACATAACACATATATGTATTTTAAAGATAAAAAGTTATCGAATGTGTAGAAAATAAGTCTTTCAATATTTGATATCCAAACGACTCCGATTGCTTCCATTGCTCAGCTAGCCAAATAGTACCTGAGAAAATACATGCTAAAAAGTCAACATAAAGTTGAGTGAATTCATAGAGTTTAATAAGTAATCAGTTGGATACAAGATAATTCAGTTTAAAAGAAGTTGTTATACGCCCATAATTAAGTTGACATGTAACAAATACAAGTCGGGAAATAAGATTTACAGCATTGAGCTCACGAAACCGAACCTTGACTATGTCTAAATGATGCCCCGCACAAGGGTAATCTTGCCAATTACCCTAAATTCTCAATATTATATGTCCGTTTGACCCACAGATGTCAAATGAGCGCTACTCACCCGGACAGGCTTGTCAAGCCAAATATGCATATTTATAATACTAGCGTTCACACAAAATTAACGGTTCATGATGGGGACTTAAGCAAGAATACTCAATGTCAGATGTCCATAAATCATACAATCGGGTCTAGCATACCAAAAGCTACTTGTATTCAATTTGTAAAACTAGCATGTATCCCCCCTCGCGAGGTTTATAAAACATTTAAGTAAGTAAAATGCGAGGCTATGAACTCACCTCGAAGTGAATGAGCAACCAACATAAGCAGATATTCAAGAAGCACAGCACAACAATAATCAGACGGCTCGATCTAGAAGATAAAGTTTACCTTAACGGTTAAGACACAATAGGAATAGAATAATGAAATTAAGTTTTCGAATGGATGGTTACATCATCATGATATGTTGATAAAAGATTTAGTTTTCAATTTGTAATAGTTTGGTGGTTGGTTAAATAAAAAAAATAAATCGGAAAAATAATACCAAGTATGTAATATATACATATGAAATATAAGCGAAAATATAATACACGGCATGTATTATATAAAAGAATGAGTAAATAAAAGTAATCGATGTATATAATACGTCGCATGTATTATATAAGAAGAATCAAGAAAATAAATAAATAGTAAAACAATACACTTCGACACGATCCGGAAACCTCAAAATAGAGCAAAAGAAAGTTTCCGATAAAAGAAAACATATTATAAAAGTATTCTAAATGATTTAAAAGAAAATCTAACTTTTTATAAATTTTTATATTTTTCGTCTTGTTGTCGGAATTTAGGAAAGCGTCATTTTGTGAAAAATATTCTAAGTCCAGAAATTTTAGAAAATTTCGGCATGACCCATTCGTTTATTGGACGTTTCCATATTTTTACAAAACTATCATTAAGCAATTTAAAAGCATCCGACAAAACGACAATTATCCAATGTGACAAAAATAAACAATAACGGACTCGAGATGCCCCTTTTGGATCATCGCATCCAAAAGTGCACTATAACCAAATACGGCTAATCCATAATCTAAAGATAATAAACAAAACAAGTAAGCAATTCCAAACAATCCTTTATATTTTTAATAAGCCTTTATGTTGTCTTTCCTACACACACATATATATATATATATATATATATATATATATATATATATATATATATATATATATATATATATATATATATATATATATATACTTTACTTAAATTTGACCCGGCCAAAACGACCCACTAAAACACATTTTCACGTCTCGGAAATAAAAGAGATCTTATGGAAAACAACGTTTCGGACAACTTTTTAGTTATGGCCGAGACCTGAAACTCAACAGAAAATGACCAAATTGCCCTTACCAGATTCAGTTAACAGTTGACTTTTTATTAAAATGACAGCAGTTTGACTCAGTTTTTACCCGTTATAACCCATTTTCACAGTTTCGACTCTAAAGATATTTTATGTAAAACGTCGATCCGAACAACTTTCGTGTTTCGCCGGAAGGCTGAAACAGCTTCGAAAGTACTCAAAATCGTCGTTTTAAATCTGGGTCTGATGTTATTATTTATACAAAAGCTGTTAAAAATATACAAGTTTCGTTAAATTTCATTTGGTCATAACTTTCTTGTTTTAAGTCCGATTTTTATGTTCTTTATATCCCCAGAAAGGTAATTAAGTATACTAACATATTTTTAAGATTATAAGTTATCAAAAATATTTTATGGCTACTGTTCATACGGAATAAAATTATGACAGCTTATGTATAATTAATGTAACGTTATTCCAAACACCCTATTATGTTTTTAATAAACCTTTAAGCTCATGAAGTATCGTTTTTATAAGGTTTCTAATGCTCCCTAATAATTTATAAGTGATACAATAGCATTCGCTAAGGTTTTCAAAGCTCAAACGGACTCGAAAACGCTTAAAAACACTAATTTAATTTCCCATCAGCAATGGTACTTTGACTTTTTCAGAAAAATTGTCCGACTTTGACTAAGCTTAAATCCCTCGTTTTACACTTTCAAGCTTAAAAATCCACGCAGTCATTAGTAAAATATTATTCCGGACAACTTTTATGTTTTACACTTAAGCCGGTTCGGACTAGAAAGGGTCCGAAACCTCGTTTTAAAATTCACATCAGCAAGTAAATTTTATGAAATTGCTGTCAAATTTTTTGTATTTTGTCAATGTTAAATTGGCCGTATCTTTTTCGTTATATGTCCGTTTTCGACGTTCTTTATATGAAAATTTATCTATACGAAATAAGCTATCCAAAAATTAACCTTTTAGCTTGCCAAAACATTTTAAAGTTACCCAAATCCTATAACTTAACTTTTGACAGCAAGATTTTTAGTCCAAAATATAAGCTCAAATAATCCAAAATGAAAACAAGACAAACCAAACACAGCTAATCAGTGGGTTTACAGCCAGCGCAAAAACAAACATCCCTAAAAGCTGAAAAATGCAGAAAATTCACAAAAAGCACTCTAATAAGCCAATAAGCCAAAAATAAGCACTTTAGAAATTTACTTTTTATTTAACTAAATTAACCACCATGATTTAACTATTAATTTATACAAAAGAACCATATACCCAATTCGATTTCTACAGTCCCAATTAGTCATTCGATTAAATTTTAAAACTTCAAAAATTAATAATATGCAAATTAACCATCCAAATGAAAAACTAAAAAGATAGGATTAAAAGTTGAAGAAAAACTTACTGGAATGTATAATTAGACCCACGAAATTCGTTCCTAAACATACCCATGAATCGATTGGAATTAAAACCCAATAACACGAAAGGCTCTAGCTTCAATTCTTGATGGAGATGATGATTGAAAATGATGGTAGTGTTGGTATGGTTGTGGCAGCAATCGAACAAGAAGAAGGAGAGGAGAGGGAAGTGTAAAAAAAAATATAATATGTGTTTTGGTGTGAATAAGGGGCGACAAAAAAGAAGAAATAAAAAGGGGTGAGTGGGTTTTTATTATTATTTGGTGTATTTTGTGTACTCCGTGTCCCGTTGAGTTAAAATATAATCGCGGTACCCCGGTTTGGTAAAAATACGAAAAATACATTTTTGGGAAAGTTTTTATAAAAATATTATAAAAACAAAATTTTTGATTTTTTTAAAAAAATAATTATTGGACTTAAGTTATTATTAATGTGGTGTCGGTACGCGCTGAGTGTCGTTTTTCACATTTTACGAGATAATCTCTCATTTTCAAATCAAATGAATTCGGAAGAGTTTAAAAATGAAATATAAGTAATAATAAATATAATTTATTATATAAAATAAATTAGACATAGAAAATAGATAAGTATTCTTTCATTAGAATATTATATTAATTTAATACAAGGCGAAATTTACCAATGGTTACAGGGGTGAGGTGAATCTTCGATTCGATTTGACCTGACACTTTCGTCTGAACTGTTAACTTACGCAACTCCGTTTTCCACCAAAATTTAAAATTTTTGTCACCTTTTTATTGCAAAAGAAAAAAAAAAAGAGAAAAAAATAAATAAAAATGAATGATATATGGTATAATAACAAGATTTGACACCTTTTTTTGACTTTCCTACCGGCGAGAGTAGAAATAAATGTTCTGACTTGACCGGGCGTGTTGAGCCCTAGCTCGTCTCCCTTAACCAATATAATCAAAAGATTATGGCTAAGCATCCGAGGATCTCATTACTTGGGATTTTAAATTTGTGGAGATCGAGGAATGATAGAGTTTATTTAGAAGTTTCGTGCTAAACGTGGAGTAGTTGGATCTCTTTAGAGCCCACGAAAGGTACTCGTGGCCTCTTTGTTCCCAAAAGATTGCACACAAATAAAAATAGATCTCGAGGATTAATTAAGTGTATGGGGTTTGGGCAATACTTAGTTTTTTCTCGTTCCCAACAAAATCTCTGCATATGGGGGTTTGGTACACGTAGAGGTACTGCCAGTGTTACGGTGAAATAGACTATTGCATCTTGCCGGTTCGCAGCCGATGTTGTGATCTTAGTAAAGGCCGTAGGACTCGGGGTTTGGCATATGATTATGAATATCAATAATAATAATCCAAAGCCAATAATAAGGCAGAGGAATCCAAAGCTATAAAAAGCAGCGGATATATATCCAAGGTCATAATAAAGCTCTTACATCTTGGTGGCTCTAAAACCGTTGTTGTAAAAGAAATAAAGGAAAGTGCTTATAATTATGCAAAAATGCCAAGCTTCGACTCCGGGGGTCTCCCTAATAAAAAGCTTCCGTTTCAAGTCTCAAACATGGGATGTGTCGGCTGTAAATAAAAAGGCCCCCCCCCCCCCCCCCACAAATCGTGTTAAATCAGAGACCTTCATGTGGACCCGATTTCTGTATGCAGGGGTTTTCGAGGGAAAGTTTGGAAACTACTTAGCGTTCAAATTTTGTGCTCTTATCGGACTAACAAATATCAAAACGAGAAAATATGAAGCAATTCATTTCTCACAAATTAAAATCTTGAGATACCAAACTTAGGACTTGGGAACAAGAGGTAAATACACAAGTAACTTTTGTGGGTAGTGTTAGCATCTAACTTGTGAATAAACAATGATTTCGATTTTACGCTTAGTTTGGGAGCTTATGAAAAATCAAGGACGACGATTTTTATCCGTATGGTCTCTTCTCTGTGAGAAGTGTTTCTACTTGTTGACCCTAAAAGTTATCAACAGATAAGAATTGATAATGAAAGTCAGGCAAACCGTCATATATATAAAAATGAAAAAGTACAAAAAGAGTAGTGGAAGTTGTTATTTATAAAAATCGGAAAATGAAGCGTTTTTGAGAATAAATGATTTTGAGATCTCTTTTGAACATCATTGCTACTTTACAAAGTCAGTAAAAAGAGGTTATGAAATTATTTATTTCTTAAGCGTGAGGTGATGACATTGCGTGAGGACACAACAATACCTTAGTCTGGGGGATTTTGGTATGTTCTTATTTACACACCTTTTTAGACCATAAATCGGACAAAAGATACCAAATACTAACCAAATATGCCAAGAAAATGTGTGTTTTTGTGTTTGTGATTGTGCAGGTACGGATATTTAGAAAATGGACGAAAAACAAGGAAAAATAGACAAAAAATGAGCACGGGATTTGGAAAGAGCGTGAAAAGATGAGGCCAAGACGAAGTCTAAATTATTTTCCGAGCACGAGATTGGAAAGAGCACAAAAATACGAGATTAAAGATAATTTTATTTGGAGCATTAAGCAAAAGACGGAATTGTTAATGATTAAACGTAGCACGAACGAAGATTATTAATGTCTAAGAAAAAAATGGATCAGCTGGAAATGAGTTTAAAAGGAATTTAATGCAAAATAAATCACAAAAGATGGCTTGGTCAAGTGGTTTAGGTGCTGCATGTGGTGCTTGAGGTTGAGTGTTCGAGTCCCCGTCCCTACATTTATTTTGAATATATGCTGCAGTTTATCTATCTCCACCAGATCCCAGGTCCACCAGACCAGATCCAGCTCAGCTAATGAAGGCCCAAAACGCAGCAGATCTGACCAGCCCATAGAAGAGATAACAAGCTCAGCCAAGGCCCACGAGATCCAAGAGAACAGCAACCCAGTATGATGAAATGAAGGAATAGCCCAATTGAAATTACTACTAAGAAAAGAGCAAATGAAATGATGCAAGTTACATGACCACGTGGCGCAAATCAAGACAAATGAAATGCTACCAAGCTGCTCCTATTTCTTTTTTTGAAGTACGACAAAAAAAAAAGAAAAAAAAAAGAAATCAAAATGAAAGAATACAACAAAAACCTTGGTGCAATACGACACAAAGAAGGAAGCTTATGGCCAGCGCTTGATAGCTATTTCCCATAATTAAATCATCTAGAGCGCGTGGGTTTGTAGCTTTCACCACTCTTTTGTTCCATTAGTGCCCTTCATCCAATGAATTGCCGCAACGTCGCCTTGATCCAATGATAAGACAAAATGAGAATATTGCAGTTTGGGTAGCTTTCATTTAACGCAAAGAATTGCCACGTGTTTGGCTAATAGCTCACCTATGACAACATGGGAAGGATCCAGAAGCATCGAGGCTAATCATTTGCTTATAAATTGACGCTAGATCCAACGTATGAAGGAATTTCACATTCATTCATTCTCCTCATTTTAATTCTCACACATATTTTTTTAGAATAGTAGTAGTTTATAAAAAGTAGTAGTAGGAGTAGTTTATCTAGGTGTAACTTTTATTTGTAATAGCTTATTTAAAACTTATTTTTAAAGCTTATTTGTACTCAACTTTTTATGATTAATGAAGATGAAGGTTTGTTTAATATGCAATTTAGCTTAATTCTATCTCTTCTTCTCATCTTTTTTCTTATATTATTATTATTATTTTCTCTTTATTTCATCTACAAATCTAATTTGGCTTAATAGTTTTTTGTGGTTTATTTAGATCTAGCTTTTTTATAAATCATTATTTTACTATTTTGTTTTAAATGTTTTTATAAACTTAGATCTACTTTTTATTTTACTAATTACTTTATAAAAAAATCAAAAATATTAGATTTTTATTAGTTTTACTTTTATTAAAAGACATATATTAGTTTATTTGATTAGATCTAAATAGTTTTAATACTAATTTCTTAAAAAGTTTGCAAATTTATTAGTTTTTGTTATAAAATTAGCTTAATATCTTAGATCTATTAGGTTTTTATCATAAAGTTTTAAACTTTTAGCTTTTTCTTAGTTTAATTAGTACTCTCTTAACCAATAAGCTCTTCCATAGCTTATTTGGTCCATATTATCGCATATTTGGTTCTAACCTTTTATAAAGTTTTGATTTTTACTAGTTTCTCATCATTTCTACCGCTAAGGCCGGAGCTTAAGGGTCTTATAAGCTTAAAATTCATTAAAGTTTACAACTTTAATAACTTTTATTGAGTTATTTAGTTAATAAGTCTTTAAACTTTATTAACTAATTAGTAAAATAAAAGTTAATATGGAAATAAACTTTAATAAATCATTTAACTTATAAGATTGGGTGGTTTATTATTCTCATCTCTTAGATCGGGTTCTACTTTCTCATCCTTTTTACTTTTAGTTAATTAGAACGTTTATGTTTGTTGAAATATTTGTGGTTGTTAGTTTAATGAGTAGTGAGTAGATCGTTATTATGCTTGTTGAGTAAATTGTTATGTGAATTAAGTGTAGTTTAACAAAAGTTAGAAAATATATTGGTTAGTAATGTTAAGTTACTTAGATTGAAATTTTGGTTGTTTAAACGGGCAAAAGCCGTGAGAGTAATTGGGTTTTAATCTAGTTATTGATATCCTTTTACGAAATTGTTTTCAAAATAAACCAACATTGTGAGAAAATAATTGTTTGTAAAAGATATTAATTCATCAATAGAGTACTAATTGAAATAATAAACCACACTTAAGGATTGTGATAATTTGCTTAACAAGTATATCTTTTTATCATTTATATTTTTATCATTTATCTCTTATTTGTTTGATTAGCATAGTTTAGTTGGTAATTTTTAGCTTAATTTCCCATCATATCGCTTTTTCAAATTTTAACGACACGTTTCACGAACCGAGAATTCAAAATTCCATTCACCCTTCACACGGACTACAACCCGGCGAAATACTTTCCTAGGCATTTCATCGGAAAAATAAACCTATACTAAAACGACTCAGTCACTCTCTAGAAAACTAAATATCACAAGCTCAGCCCCACTGATAAGCTCACAGTGAGCTTATGAACATAAGCCATTGAACCTGGAGCAGGGCAGTTCACATGCAAACAACCCAACTTTGGAGTACTAAATAAACAAATAAAAAAAATCCTAAAAATAAAATAGAAATATATGCATGTAGACAAGCTGGGAAATAAGTTCTAGACCAAATTTCAATTCTTAATTCCTAAAAATGAGCAAATTAAAAATCCACCTACTTTAGAGCATTTATAAGACTTTGGATTTTTCAGTTTGGGCTAATTACACGAAAATGTGTCTAACTTGTCACTTTTTGTTGTTCTGTGTACCAAACTATTTTTTTTGTAGTCCCATGTACTCAACTTTTGAATTCGTGTAGTTGTGTGTATGCTTTGACCTGATAACCTGCTTAAGTCTAGGTGGAGTGTAACACCCCCAAAATACCGCAGCGGAAGACTGTGTCACTGAGGGTGCTACTTCATAATACAAAGTACAAGTTATAGAAAACGAACTCTAAATGAGACGTTTTGAAAAGTTACCATTCGATTAATGAATTCAAAGTTACAAACATGAGATTCTAAAGTATGATACATAAAGGTATACAAAGTTTTGAATGGTAAATGATAAAAGCGTAAGTCTTCAGAATATGCAGCTTGACTCTAAGTTCCACGCACTAGCTATCGCCTTACTAACCTGAGATAAACATGCTAAAGTGTCAACACAATGGTTGGTGAGTTCATAGAGTTTGTCTAACAAATAAAGCCTATAAAAAATGATCACATAGCAAAGGCATCGTGAATTCACTCAGTTGCAAGTCCCGCCATAAGAGACTTGTAACCTGTGTGTTCACAACCCACTGCTAACATATAGTATAATAAAGACATGTATAAGTTCATCAAAAACAGTTAAGCAATTAGTCGTGAGTCTACACTTCATCTCCGAAGACCTCACGTTTGTTATATGTCTCAATGGTCATCCAGCAACTTAATCTGGAGCCACTGGCAGTCTCAATGGTCATCCAGCAACTTAATCTGGAGCCACTGGCAGTCTCAATGGTCATCCAGCAACTTAATCTGGAGCCACTGGAAGTCTCACAATCAAGTATAACGCAGTTAAGTATAACACAATCATGTATGTATGAAATCAAGTATAATGCAATCAAGTATAAGACGATCAAGTATAAAAGCTTTGAATATTTGTACAAGTAAGCAAGTAGTTGAGCATGTATCTCCCCCAAAGAGTTAAAACAAGTATGAAAAAGTAGGGGCTATGACTCACCTTAAGTCTATGTAATGAGAAATGAAAGTGGTAGTCGAATCGCGAAAGTCTCTAAGAGCAGCCTATAATAGAACATTGCGACTTAGGTTTGGAGTAACGTCTAAGAATATGAAGAATTGCCTATATATGTCTTGCATAATGTTCATGATGTAGTACTTAGTATATAGTGTAAGTCTTTGAATATAAATGGCTTATGAAACATGTATAGGTTGTATATCTCTTACTACCGTTTAGGCCGACATAATTCAGAAGTCATGGAGTAAACGTTCGAGGAGCCAGGAGACTTTAATTCGTAAATCCACAACTTGTCTCGACGGCTTACTTAATGAACTCCTCACATGAGGCTCCCTACTATTGTAGTATTTGATAACATATATATAAGTTTTGATCTTTAAAAGTTATATGATCTTTAGCCGTGGCTTTGCCGTGACCTTGGTCATTTTTCCATGGTCTTGAGACTCAACCTTGGCTTTAGCCATGGTTGTGGTCTTGGCTTTAGGTCATTAGACCTCTTGGTCTTGGTAAATCATAACTATAATATAGTGACTTTGGTCTAAAATGGGCTGTTAAGAATTTGAAGAAAATTATCACTCGGAAAGCGTTTTCAGGGCTCGAGCTTCTTTGTTCCTGAACGAAAACGTCGTTCCGGACAACTTTCATGTTTTAACTTTTTGATGAATCGGAGCAGAAGGGTGACTTTCAAAATGGCAGAATGCAAAAACAGTAGGTATAGGCAGTTTTGCCGTTTTGGTTTCGCTAACTTCAAATGGTCATAACTTTTGACTCGGGTACTCGTTTTGGGTGATTCAAATTGCTATGTTTTCCTTATTAAGTCCTCTACTACAATATGTAACTGTCTAATATCATTTATCTAATGTTTTGGTCGTGGTTCTCCATAAAAATCACTAGTTTGCTTGTTACTTGTCATAAGTTAACATATGCATACCAATACTTGTTTTATCCATTTTTAAACATCATGAACACAATAACAAGAACATATATAGCATGAAAGGAACACAAAGAGTATGAAAATGATAATTAACAAGAAAGTATGTTAGGGTTTGCTTACAACTTTTGGCTTTCTAAAGAAAGGAAGTCAAGTATGAAACTAGGACACTAAACCTATGCTTGTAAACCCTTCACCACAACTCTTGTAATTCTTGCTAGCCTTGATCTAACCCTTGTGAAAACCATTTAACTTCAGCCCCTAATCACCTTGTATAGCTCCTAATTCAACCATGGAATCACCAAACAAACTTAAGAACTAGGTAGAGAATACTAAGACCTTGAACTTTGTAGTGTAACTTGTATATTGAAGATCAAAGGATCATGGTGCTAGGATTAAAGGGTGTGGCGTTTTGGTGGTGAAGAAAGGAAGACATGAGCATGCTTTTATACTAAAAATGAGGAGGTTAGGAAGGTAACTAGGAAACTTACTACACTTGGAGACCAAGTTTAGGATTAGGAAGCTTATCATGGAAGTTTTAGACACTTGTAACAATCCTAGAGATCAATGGTTAAGATTTAACCACACATGGTGACTCCCCCCCCTAAGTCGGTTTCAAAGAGATAAGGGTGACTAGATGATGTGTCACAACTCACCATTTCACGTCATTTACCATTTCAGGTCATTTTCCCAAACTTCGACTTTTTACTATTCATAAATCACTATTCATCAAAACACTATTCATCGTTTTACTATTCATCGTTTTCGAGGTCAGTTTGATGTTCTGAGAAACTTTTTTTGGAAATTTACTATTCACTGAACACTATTCATTTCCGGAAAAGTTTTCATCATTCACTTGCATTACTCATTTCATCGTAAATTTAGTTTACGGGTATTCAAATTCGCGTAACCGGATTGGTTTAGGTGCGAATTCATTTCATTAGTGCTAAGGACACTGCATACGGACTGGGGATAGTCTGCATATCATCATAACAGCATTTTCATGTTATACCACTCTCAGGATTTTCAAATTTCTATATTCAGTACATTTAACGTTTTTACGTATACGTAATTATAATAAACGTTAACACCCGGTTTATACACGACGAATATATCTAAATATTCCCACAATGGTCCCGACATATTTTTAAATCCATTTTAACATCATAAAAGTTATAACATTCAGTTACCCAGTATTTTGGAAATTTATTTTATTTATAACGTACGCGTATAAATATAACGACGGTTTTCGTTAAAACTAAACATTAATCACCCGATCACTCAGTAAATGTACCCAACATATTTTTAATATGTTTTTAACATTATTATAACTTTATTTCATCCCGGTTAACTTCGTGAACGTTTATTGCTATTAAACCCGGTACCCGATTTTAACGAATAACGCGTAATAACACTTAACGCTACACTATATTTTCTAAGTGATCAAAACCGTTTTGGCTACTCCTTTTCACACCCAAAAACCAGCCCAAGACCACACCCTTTAACCATGTGCATTAATGTAGCCATTTTATACTAATAAACACATTATAACATACTTTACCAAATTTTCCAAAATCATAATTCATCCTTTTTAGAAAGAACAAAAACTTGCTCATCCTCTCCATCCCTTCTCCAAACCCACGACCTTTTGATGATCTCCATGATCAAGTGATCATTTTCCATAAAGTAAAACACAAAACTTGTTCATTTTACAAGCCTAATCAAGAATCAAGCAACAAAAACACAAGAACATCAAGCATAATCATCCTATAATCATCTCATTTTATCAAGTAAGTTTTCATCTTTATTTTTTCATGGATCATCCTATTTTTACATGTATTACATAAGTATCATGCTAAAAACCATGTACAAGTAGCTATACCACACTTTATTTTGGCTAAAATGAAACATACAAACCCTAACTTTTTAGTTATGAATCCCCTTGCTCTAATAACTTGGTTAGGAGTCCATGGCACCTTGAGAAGGTGTATGGTAAGATTAGATTAGCCATGTGGTGATTACAAGAGGTTTGGTGATGGTAGAAATTAGTTTTTAACCTTGGAAACTTGATTTGGAACCTATTTTAGACATGCTGTTCCGTTTTGTAAAAATCTGGAAAATCAGTAAACACCAAGGAAACTTTGGCAAAATTTTTAGAAAATACTTTCAAAAACGAATCCGTAGGCGAAAGAACGGATTAAAAAGAGTCTATAACGAAGGAGTTATGATTTTTGCAAGATTGTAGACGAAAAGTATTTTTCTGAAAATGTATGCTGTTGGACGTTTTTCATTGGACAAAAAGAGACTTTAGACGTAACCCGGAGGAGCCGAGCTTTCCAAAATATATTACTACATACTAAGACGAAACCGTGGATATAAAGAACAAGTAAAACGGACAAGTAACGACAAAGATATACACGTTTGAATATCGGCTAAAACCACTTTATATTTGACAGCTTTTATATAAATTTGGCACTAAAACTACGAAGTACATTTTTGAGCTAGAAGTAATATTAAGTACCAAGCTTTATAACTAATGTGGTATTAGTTATTACGAGTATATTTTCATCATTTCAAGGATTACAACCCGAGTATTTCAACGCTTA
This sequence comes from Artemisia argyi, assembly GCA_030686995.1. Taxonomy (NCBI): domain Eukaryota; kingdom Viridiplantae; phylum Streptophyta; class Magnoliopsida; order Asterales; family Asteraceae; genus Artemisia; species Artemisia argyi. Next base: position 5,777,585 of record CM060676.1, on the reverse strand, counting down.
CATGGAAACTTACGTTATATATATATAAGTATATATATATTATAACTAGCTATTTATATTTTCTAATAGCAATATTTTCCAAATACTTGGATTATATACTTTTGATAACACAAGTGTTTTTACAAAGAGTAGAGTGGTATAGAAACATGTGCATGGACATTCATAACATCATTTCATGATCTAAAGTAGATCGTTCATCATTCACATTAGGTTGCGGCTAGTGTGCGCGCCTTGTTTTTCAGCTCATTACATGTTCATGGTACCATCATATCAGGTGAGTCATAGCCCCACTTTTACTGGTTTAATTACTTTACAAACTCTTTGGGGGAGATACATGCTTAAATACTCGTGTTATACTTTTATACGATTTCAAATCCCATGGGGGAGAATACATTGCAGCAACTATTTTTGTACAATGCCAAAGTATAAAGTTCTTACATTGCTTAAGTAGTCTTATTACCACGTCACGACAAGTCCCCTTTATTTCATGGACCGTTAATTTCAAGTACTAAGCGAGAGTGAGTGAATAGATCTATTGAGGGTGACGCCTCCATTCGTGTTTGGGTTGCTCCAACGGGACGAATGCATTTCATGTCTTATCAAGTGAGTGCCTGGTAGACACTCTGTTGGGGCATTACAAAGTCTAGCTTCGGGGTCATGAGCTTAAGGGACAATGTAGCATTTTTGACATTTATGTCGGTTTACTTTATACTTGGGCATTTGTACATACAAAATTACTGAGAAATTCCTGATACTTTTGCATCAAGTCTTACTACTGAAATACGATGCCTTTGCATCAAGTCTTATTACTGAAATACGATGCCTTTGCATCAAGTCTTATTACTGAAATACGATGTCTTTGCATCAGCCTTATTACTGGATTACAATGCTTTTGTATCAAACTTATTACATTTGGCAGTGGGTTGTAAACACACAGGTTACAAGTCTCTTATGGCGGGACTTGGAACTGAGTGGATTTACGATGCCTTTGCTGGGAAATCTTCATTTCAATGCATTACATTCTTTTTCACAAGACTCTATGAACTCACCAACCATTGTGTTGACACTTTAGCATGTATTTTCAGGTTTTAACCTACGGCACGCTACAGGAGGTTTTGGCAGGGCATGGCATGGTCATAGAAGACTCTGATTATTTATATGGGGACCGTTTTAAAACTATTTTAAGGGCCTACTTCCGCACTACTTTTAATGATGTAAATTCAACATTTTTGACTAAACGATTTTATTCTAAATAATTAAAGTGAAAATCATTTTTGAACTTGTGTTGTAATACCGATTGAGTTACACCCCAGCTACACGTATGCTTCCGCTGGACCCGATTTTGGGGGTGTGACATGATGACTCTTGGTGCTATCTTGCTTAGTTTGTGCATTTTGACTCCGTAAAATGCTAACCGTAAGTTGTTAAGTCACGAAACGTAAAACCGGGTATCCTAAAAATATGAAACTTATAAATATGCTAGAACTTATCAATATACTCCATAATAAAATATAAAATGAGTGGTAGGTTCTATTGGGTGCTAAAACCCTGCTAAAAACTGGAAACACGGGTCTAAAACGCGTAATTCGCGTAAAACGCTGAACTGGAAAACGTAAAATTCCAAAACTTTTGGAATTGTCCTAAAATGAAAGAAAATCATATTTCTATTGTTTATAATGTTTTATGGACATATCGGGATGCTGGAATGACATTTAAACCTAAAAGTAAATCTCGGACACGGTTTCGTGATTTTTGCAGAAATGATCCGACGAGTGTCAAATTCTCGGATTATCATTAAAATAGTTTAACTTACGAGAATATGAAATAAAAATTTTGGATGTGAATAGTAAAAAGTGAATAGTAAAATTTTCGGGAATAAAAGTTAACCTGAAAATGTGAATTGTTACATGGAGCAGGTTACCTTACACATCAGCTCCTTGTGTATATCACATTAGTATATTTTTTAAACAGATTTATATCTACTTTAATAGTATAAAGATTTTCCCCAATTTTACAACACCTTCTTGAAGCATAATTCCTTTACCCTTATCAACTGCTCTTCTTACTATAACCTCTGCATCTACATTAACCTCATTTGACATACCCTTATTTGCACCTACCACATCAGCCGCACCATCAGTAACTATACCCTCATTTGCAATACCCTCACATGCCACAACATCAACATCAGTAATGATAGCCTCATGTGCCATGTGATTAGTTGCAATACCATCATCTCCATCAACATCATTAGGCACTACCTCCTCGTCAATTCCAACTCCCATATATGCACCCTATAAATTTCTTTTAGTCGCAAAAATTGGTTCATCAATTATTCGAAAACGACACTCAATTTGGGTGTTTTCAATACGGCTAATTTAGGGTTTATTAAAGATAAGAAAAGTCAGCCATGGTGGGAAGTGATTGAAGAAACAACAATTATAAAGTCAAAGTACTGAAATAAGTTTATTTATTCTAGTTAGTGGAAGGAGTAGGTGTATGGTAGATTGAGTGAAAGTGCGTAAAGCGTGTGTTTTTTTTATGTGTTTCCACCGTGGAATAAACTAAAGAAAATGAAAATTAACAAGTGACCGGATACTTGATGGGTAAGTCAAAGCATACACACAACTACACGAATTCAAAAGTTGAGTACATGGAACTACAAAAAAATTAGTTGACTACACAGAACTACAAAAAGTGACAAGTTAGATACATTTTCGTGTAATTAGCCCTTTAAGTTTTTGTAAACTTTGACCAAAGTAGACTTTGATTATCCCTAATCTACTGAGAATGATGTAATAAGCTATAGTGATATGAAATTAAGCTAAAGGCATTAAATATGGACCTATGTGGATGACTATGCTAACTAAAAACCATGACAGTTAATGCAAAATGGATCATAAAGTGATTTTAACTATTTATATAATGAACCACTGACTTTATGCTACGACTGTTCTAATAGGACCTAATGCAACGTACCTACACTAAGAACACCAACTCAAACCTGCTACAACACATAAATAACAGCAATGCCAAACACCCCTTATTTTTTGTCTGTGTTGGATTTTCAAAGGAAACCAAAGAGTTTTAAGGTCAATTTGAACATATGAGTTAGAAACAGGTTTTTGGACACCCAATGAGCAATAACCAAACAATAAATAGTACTCTGAATAAGCATAACATGAACAAGCCACAATGACTAAAAATAGACAATTAACAACCACAATTTTAAACTTATACTGTGTGAACTACAAAGCCAACATAGAATGATCTTAACTAAGCTAAAAAGCAGAAACACACATGAATAAGCACATGAGAAGCAAATGAACAGTTCTATTTCAAGAATTTGGAAAATGAGACTTACAAAGGGCTTCCAAGCTAAAAGCTGTGAACCAAAGATCAATAACTATCCTAACACCTCCCCATGGAGTTCTAATACCCACATCAATCCAAAATACACCTTGCTCTAGGTATTCTTCATCACCTACATTGATTTTTGAATTTTACACTATTGATATGTTTTTTTGAGTAATTTTTGATTTTCTAAGTTAAAGAGGTTTTAATACTTCTTAAACTGCAAGAAACGTATAAGTGAGTTAATTTGAGTCTATTGGAACAGGAAACCACACATTTAACAAGATTCAAGTGAAAGTGTCAATTTCACTTTGAAAATTGCAAAATCTGAATTAGAATAGCAAGTCTTGATATTAAGAGTAATTAAGGATCATATTACACTAAAAGACTGGTTATAACATTTTTAGAACTAAGAATTACAATTAAAACTTGAAAATACACTACTTCAACACTAAACTAAGCTAACTAAACTAATGCTTCTTCCTTCCTGCTTCTTTCTTGTTTTATAATGATGTGTTGGGTTCCCACTAGCCTTCTGAGTGTTTCCCACTTCTTTTCTCAACTTGTGAATTCCCAAGGACTTAAGTTAACTTTTCTTCCAAATCCAATGCTCAAGGGCCATATTTGCCAAATTCCAAACTTGAGGGACCATTTCTGTCAATTTTGTAAACTTTTGCTCCAATGACTATTTTTGGCATTTTGTGATTCTCCAAGGTGAGTTTTGATAATCTGAGCTCAAAAGTTGTAATTTTGCTTCCCCGGCTCTGGCTTTTGACACGGTTTCCAAATTCGTGCTCGTTTTTGTCCTTTTTTGCCTGATTTATGCCATTTTCTAAAATATCCATTCTTGGACGATCACAAACACAAAAAGACAATATCTTTGGCAATTATGGTTACTTTGTGTCTGTTTGGGTCTTAATATGGCCAGAAAAAGGTGTGTTAATAAGCACACACCACACGTAATCGGTATGTCGTCTAGAGGGATGTCGTAGTCGATAAGAGCTTGCTTCATCCATAGTACTTGTTGACATGCCTTTCCGGCGCTTACGTATTTGGCTTCGGTCGTGGAGATAGCAAGAGCTGTTTGTTTCTTGGATAACCAAGAAGTTAGACAACAACCCATGAAGGTACAAACGCCACTCGTACTTTCTCGATCCACATAATCTCCTGCATGATCAGAGTTAGCATAGACAATAGTTTCTACACCGATCCCCTTGGGATAATATAATCCAAAGTGTACAGTGCCTTTAACGTATTGGAAGATACGTTTAACCGCTTCAAGATGAGAGGTTTTGGGATCCTCTTGGAAGCGTGCATAAAGGCAGACACTAAACATGATATGAGGCCTACTAGCCATTAGATATAATAGACTACCTATCATGCGCCTATGCTTAGTGTTATCTAGGGACTCACCTTCTTCATCTATTTAATATACTTAGATTGATTAAAGAAGATACCATCTTCCATTTGTTTTATTTGTAGACCAAGGAAGAAATTTAGTTCGCCCATCATGCTCATCTCAAACTCGTCATGCATGATTCTAGAGAAATCATTGCACAATTTCTGACAAGTTAAGCCGAATATAATGTCGTCGACATATATTTGAACAATAATAAGGTGTGAATCGCGTTTCTTCGTGAAGAGCGTGTTGTCAACCATTCCCATGGTATATTCATGTTTAATAAAAAATGCTTTTAGTCTATCTTACCAAGCTTTAGGAGCTTGTTTAAGACCGTAGAGGGTTTCTTGAGTCTATAAACATGATTTGGTTTTTCAAAATCAACGAATCCTGGAGGTTGTGCTACATATACCTCCTCGTTGATGATGCCATTTAGGAATGCACATTTCACATCCATTTGATATAGTTTTATCACAATTCACAATTTCAGGTCATTTTTCCAAGTCTCGACAATTTACTATTCATAGATTTCAATTCATCATTTACTATTTATCATTTTACAATTCATCATTTCACGTAAACTAGGTTTACGGGTGTTCATTTCGCGAAACCGTGGAGGTTAAGTCGCGTGATCATAAGATATCATTCAAAAATATATTTCCTAGACTAGAGTTAGTCTACATTTCATCACTACATCATTTGCATACTATCTCACTCGTAGGATTTATATAATTTCAATTTATATATATTTATTTTTAATAAATAAATGATAACGCGCGATCAATATTTATAAACAATACATCCGACACTTCCCACAATGTTCCTAATATATTTTTACACTCATTACAATGTTACAAAAATTATAAAATTAGTTTACTTGATATTTTAGAAATTTATTTATTTTATATCATTAACTTTATATAACTTCGACGGTTTTCGTAATAATGAGACAATAATTATTCAAACATCCAATACTTATACAAAATATATTTTTATAATTTTTACGACTCTATTATGTCACGTTTAGTCCCGTTAAAATTTATTTCTAGTTAACCCGGTACCCGAAAATACTAAAACTACAAACAATATACAACTAATAATACATAATACAACATTTTTATACAAAAATAACCACAACCACCCCTCTCCCTCCCCAATTTAGCCGACCCCCCTATGTATCCCACTCAAACCAGTTTTAAGTGGACCTAAAAATGCCACTAACTACTATATATAGGGTTTTCTCAACCTAACATCATTTTACATGCAAATTATAGATCAAAAATAAAATGTTTCTTTCTTTCTCTTTGTGTGCTCGGCCAAGAAGAAAACCACAAGAAGCAACCATCAATTTTTCAAGAACAAGTTGTATTCAAGTCCAATTAGTACTCCTTTTAGGGTTTTGAAATAAAAATCCAAGGTGTTACTAGGTTTTCATCCTCAAAACTCACTAATCCTTCAAAGTAAGTTTACCAAATTCTTTTCACAATTTTTACCAAATTCTTGCAAAGCTCATGTTATTTTTATACTAGATGTACATGCATGTGCAAATTTATACCACTTCATTTATATTTTTATATCATTTTTAGCCTTAAAAATTTATAACATATAAACCCATGGAGATTTTTCTTGGTTGATTTTTAGGAACCCATGACACCTTGAGAAGGTGTATGGTAGTTTAATGGAATTTGTGAAGTTGTTGGAGTTGGATTGAGACAATAAACAAAATAGAAATAGCATTTTTGAAACAATACAATCAAGGCTGTCCATTTTTATAAATTCCAGAAAACTCAGTAGACCTTGGATAATTTTTGATTGGAGAAACATAAAATACACTTAAAAACAAAACCGTGGCCGCTTGAATGGATAAAAACGGACTTACGACGAAAAAGATATGATGAAAATAAGATTATAATTCTATTAGGCATTTTCTGAAAATAGTGTGCTGATGCATGAATTTTATTGACCAAAACAGGACACTAACCATTAATAAAATGCACCAACATATTAAAAATTCACTCATTCACTATAAAACGAAACCAAGGATATATAGAACGTAGAAAATGAGCTTATAACGACCGAGATATTCGCGTTTATAACTCGATAGCTCTATTATATTTTGACAGCCTCTATTAGAAATATATTTTTCATACTAAAAACTATACTTTTCAAGTAACGACAATGGAGAGCCGTATTTCTTACCCGTCGAAGCACGTACGATCAAAGGTTTATTAATATGACTATTTGATATTATTTCAAAGTTTTCAAAACGCCGAGTTCTAACACTAACACTCTATGCACAATATTACATGACTAGTTTTGCGAGGCTAGTTGGACATGCATATTTTACCAAGTTATGGAAAACAATAAATTTCAACAGTAACTATTATTTTCAAATTACGAGTGGTATAGATAACATATGCACTTGCATTCATGACATCATTATATAATCTAAATAAGATTATATTCATTCATATTAGGTTGCGGATAGAGATCGCGCCTTGTGTTCATTTCATTCACTTGTCATACTATCATCAATATCAGGTGAGTTTTTGTAGACCCGTTTTCAATTCAATATTTTGATTTCAAGTCCTACGGGGGAGAATACATTGCATCATCATTTTTATACGGGCCTAAGTATCAAATGATATGTACATTGCTTAAGTTACCTAGCTGCCTTGTTAAAGTCCCCTATTTATTTATCATGGACCGTTAATTATGCGTAAGTGAGAGTGAGTGGATAGATCTATTGAGGGTGACGCCTCCATCCGTGGTAGTTATACCAACTGTCAAACGGATGTATTTCATTTCTGTCATATTAGAGTGTTTGGCAGGACACCTTGGAGGGGCATATACTTCATCAGTCTAGCTTCGGGGTCATGAGCTTAAGAGCCAATGTACAATTTATTAATTATGTGACATTTTGTCATGCACTTTATACTTGAGGTTACCGCACAACATTTCATTTTATAAACCTATGGATCTCACCAACATTATTGTTGACCGTTTTAGCAATCTATTTTCAAGTAATTAAGGTAGCTCATGTGGCATGCATTTGGACCTATCTGGAGTCGCGGAGCCGACGCGTCTCACTTTACATATATTTTCTGCACTTATGAAACGGTTGATCTTGTTGAACTTATTTTACTTAAATTTTGCAACACCATTTTGGGACCTATTTTTGTAAACTCTGAATGTCTTAATGATCAAACAATGTATTTTCAAAAACAATACTTTAGGTCGTTCAATATAACTGTAACTGTGATGCTATGGCAGTCACCCCCAGGTTTTCCATTCCGCTGCTAAAACAAGTATTTTGGGGGTGTGACAGATTGGCATCAGAGCTAAGGTTATAGCGAACTAGGTTTTATCTTGGACCCTAGACTATAATCACATCATCATAGCATCTCATGATTTCATCATAAGTGCATATTCACTACACATGTTGTTTCATGCACACCCTATGCGAGTTATTTATACTTATACTCATATATAATTATATTGACCTGGTTCACAAGTGACATGTCTTCACCCAACCACCCTGTGATCATCTAGCAGACTCGGGTATCGAGGATGCTTTTTCATCCATTAATACACCTACACCACCACTAGTTGCACTTTCACCACCATTAGCACCATTGATTTGTCATGGGAATAGGGTTTTCCTATCATTCAGCCTATACATAGAGTGCCGTTTAGTAGGGTATTCAGACTTAATCTTAATGGACCTATTAGGTTGCTTATTGTAAGGAAGATAGTATGTTTTCTTTCCCTCACTAGTAGGGCACTCACTACTCAGGTACTACCACCACAATCAGCTACTTATAACACTATTGGTCGTCCCATAGTGCATACTTCAGTTTTACCTCTTAGATGTTGCGAGATAGCGCGAAAGAGAGTAATATTTCATTCACTATTATCACCATCATCTCTCAACTCACCATTAGCATCTCATCGTCATCAATTTTATTCTCATCATCTAGAGCACCACCAGCACCATCACATCTTAGAGACCCAACACCCATATATGACTTGCCGCTTAAAAAGTACCCACTATTTTGACATACCATTACCATCTACCACACATTACACCACCTTACAGGATTGAGGTTGGTGAGAGTTCACTAGCCTCTACTACTAGACAACCTACAACTCTTCATCGCCAGATGATGACCTCTAATTTTTTGAGATTACACACGAGTGTTTGGACGATACACTCTGAATAATATTACAAGCCTCACAAACACAATAAGAACTGCAACAAATCGCCCAAGGGTGGCATCTATCACAAGGACTCTATATTATCTAAGATATGATCGACTCATACCTCCATGACACCATGAACCAACAAAATGCTTTGAACGGTACTTGTCACACCCCCAAAATCGGGTCCAGCGGAAGCATACATGTAGCTGGGGTGTAACTCAATCGGTATCACAAAACAAGTACAAAATGGTTTTCACTTTAATTATTTAGAATAAAATCGTTTAACCAAAAATATTGAATTTACATCATTAAAAGTAGTGCGGAAGTAGGCCCTTAAAATGCTTTAAAACGGTCCCCATATGAATAATCAAAGTCTTCTATGACCATGCCATGCCCTGCCAAAACCTCCAGTAGCGTGCCATTGCTTAATACCTAAAAATACATGCTAAAGTGTCAACACAATGGTTGGTGAGTTCATAGAGTCTTGTGAAAAAGAATGTTATGCATATGAATGAAGATTTCCCAGCAAAGGCATCGTAAATCCACTCAGTTCCAAGTCCCGCCATAAGAGACTTGTAACCTGTGTGTTTACAACCCACTGCCAAATGTAATATGTTTACGTGAACAAAGGTAATACTTGTATCTAGATTCAAAGATAAATGTAGCAAAACGGCTATATAAATAATTCAGTCAATGAGGTTATATAAACAATGCTGACAATGTCGCCAGATAAAGAATGCTGACAATGAGGCCAGTTAAATAATGCTGACAATGTCGTCAGATAAATAATGTTTAGGAGACAAATCACATGAAATACAGGTAATCAAACATACCAATGAAATGCAGGTAATCTGTAACACCCCCAAAATACCGCAGCGGAAGACTGTGTCACAGGGGTGCTACTTCATAATACAAAGTACAAGTTATAGAAAACGAACTCTAAATGAGACGTTTTGAAAAGTTACCATTCGATTAATGAATTCAAAGTTACCAACATGAGATTTCAAAGTATGATACATAAATGTATACAAAATGTTTGAATGGTAAATGATAAAAGCATAAGTCTTCAGAATATGCAGCTTGACTCTAAGTTCCACGCACTAGCTATCGCCTTACTAACCTGAGATAAACATGCTAAAGTGTCAACACAATGGTTGGTGAGTTCATAGAGTTTGTCTTAAAAATAGTTGAAAAGTCTTAAAAGAATGTTCACACAGCAAAGGCATCGTGAATCCACTCAGTTACAAGTCCCGCCATAAGAGACTTGTAACCTGTGTGTTCACAACCCACTGCTACAATATAGTATGATAAAGACATGTATAAGTTCATCAAAACAATTAAGCAATTAGTCGTGAGTCTACACTTCATCTCCGAAGACCTCACGTTTATGATGTATCCAACATTCGCAAATGTTAGGATGTATCAATAGCCTCAATGGTCATCCAAGGTCTTAATTTGGAGCCACTGGCAGTAACACAATCAAGTATAACGCAGTTAAGTATAACACAATCATGTATGTATGAAATCAAGTATAATGCGATCAAGTATAAGACAATCAAGTATAGAACAATCAAGTATAATGCGATCAAGTATTTGTACAAGTAAGCAAGTAGTTGAGCATGTATCCCCCCCAAGAGTTAAAACAAGTATGAAAAGAGTAGGGGCTATGACTCACCTTAAGTCTATGTAATGAAAAATGAAAGTGGTAGTCGAATCGCGAAAGTCTCTAAGAGCAGCCTATAATAGAACGTTGCGACTTAGGTTTGGAGTAACGTCTAAGAATACGACGAATTGCCCATATATGTCTTGCATAATGTTCATGATGTAGTACTTAGTATATAGTGTAAGTCGTTGAATATAAGTGGTCTATGAAACATGTATAAGTTGTATATCTCTTACTACCGTTCGGGCCGACATAATTCAGAAGTCATGGAGTAAACGTTCGAGGAGCCAGGACACTTTAACTCGTAAATCCACAACTCATCTCGACGGCTTACTCAATGAACTCCTCACATGAGGCTCCCTACTATTGTAGTATTCGATAACATATATATATATAAGCTTTGATCTTTAATAGTTATATGGTCTTTAGCCGTGGCTTTGCCGTGACCTTGGTCATTGTTACCATGGTCTTGAGACTCAACCTTGGCTTTAGCCATGGTTGTGGTCTTGGCTTTAGGTCATTAGACCTCTTGGTCTCATCTAAATATAATCATTATATAGTAACTTTGGTCTAAAAATGGGCTGTTAAGAATTTGAAGAAATTTATCACTCAGAAAGCATTTTCAGGTCTCGAGCTTCTTTGTTCCTGAACGAAAACGTCGTTCCGGACAACTTTCGTGTTTTAACTTTTTGATGAATCGGACCAGAAGTGGGACTTTCAAATTGGCAGAATGCAAACAGGAGATTATGGGCAGTTTCGGCGTTTTGGTGTCGCTAACTTCTTATGGTCATAACTTTTGACTCATGTACTCGTTTTGGGTGATTCAAATTGCTATGTTTTCCTTGTTAAGTCCTCTTTAACAGTAAGTAAGTTTCAAATATCAAAGTTATACTATTTTGGTCGTGGTTCTCCATAAAAATCACTAGTTTGCTTGTTTACTTGTCATAAGTTAACATATGTATACCAATACTTGTTTTATCCATTTTTAAACATCATGAACACAATACAAAGACCATATATAGCATGAAAGAAACATAATAAGCATGAAATGATATTGAGCAAGAAAGTGTATAAGGGTTTGCTTACAACTTTTGGCTTTCTAAAGAAAGGAAGTCAAGTATAGAACTAGGACACTAAACCTAAGCTTGTAAACCCTTCACCATAACTCTTGTAACCCTTGCTAGCCTTGATCTAACCCTTGTGAAAACCATTTAACTTCAGCCCTAGTAACCTTGTGTAGCTCCTAATTCAACCATGGAATCACCAAACAAACTTGAGAACTAGGTAGAGAATACTAAGACCTTGAACTTTGTAGTGTAACTTGTATATTGAAGATCAAAGGATCATGGTGCTATGAATTTATGTTGTGGCGTTTTTGTGGTGAAGAAAGGAAGGAGATGAGCTCTCTATTTATACTATGAATGAGGAGGTTAGGAAGGTGGCTAGGAAACTACATAAACTTGGAGACAAAGTTGTAATTAAAAATGATCTAATGGCTAAAGTCATGAGATGATGCCACAAGTGTGAATGCCCCCCCTAGTGGCGGTTTGAAGAACTTGGAGAACAAGGTGTGGACTTTTGATGGTATTATCCTAAGTATGTAGCTAGTTTTGACTCCGTAAATCGCTAACCGTAAATGATTAAGCCTCAAAACGTAAAACCGGGTATCCTAAAAATATGAAACTTGAAAGTATGGTCAAACATGTCAATATAGTCCATAATAAAATATAAAATGAGTGGTAGGTTCTATCGGGTGCTAAAACCCTGCTAAAAACTGGAAACACGGGTCTAAAACGCGTAATACGTAAAATGTACGAATATTGCGTAAAATTGAGAAAAGTAAAATGTTACTTTTCTAATAGGATACTAATGACTTAAAATGACTTATAATGTCTAGGCTGGGCTTAGTCTAGTGTCGGTTGGTATTAAATGTCTTTTAGACATCAAACCGTAAGCCTAAAAATCACGAAATGACTTATAACATCAAGGGATGATTTTTGGTCAATGGAGGAGGGAAAAATATGTTGACTTTTTCTAATAAGTTGAAAACTCAAATAGTCTTAGAAACGTGTTTTGTGGTCTAACGGTTAATCGCCCATACGGTTAAGCGTGCTCATGTGAGAATAGTACTGGCTTGGGTGACCTGCCGGGAAGTCTTTGGTCATATTTTTCTCAGTCACGATTAATTCTCAAATAAATCATGAGTGTGTCAAACATTTTTCTGATGCGGGGTCACTTAACGCGGTCGAGTTTCGTTGTACGTAGAATTTCTAAATGACGTTTTACCCTAAAACGTGTAATTCCTTAATAACTTTCACGAAAATGATCTGACGAATGTCAAACATTTAATTTGCCATGGAAATGATTTATCACTCGAGAATATCAAATAAAAATTTCTGAGATGAATAGTAAAAAGTGAATAGTGAAAAGTGAATAGTGAAATTTTCGGGAATAAAAGTTAACCTGAAATTGCGAATTGTTACATAATCACCCCTGTAAAGCGAGTAATGCGTTTAAGTAAAACGAGCATGTATTCTCCCCCAAAGAGTTTGCAAAACAATTAAAAGAGTAGGGGCTATCACTCACCTGGTGCGATAGCTACGATGACAAAAGTGGATACACAGAAATGAGGTTCGATCTCTAACTGCAACCTAATATGGATGATACGGTCTAATGTAAGAAATGAAATGATGCTACACATGCAAATACGTATGTTATCGATACCACTCGTTAGTTTTGAAAATAACGCTTCTCGTTGAAAAATACGGTTTTTGACGTCTCGTTAAGTTAATAACCACTTTTCGTATAAATATGTTGAAACGGTACTCCACGATCCTCGTTTGGTGTTCTATCGGCAAATGTAAGGTTTTCGACGTAAAATGACTTTTCATAACTTGAAAAATATGGCCAAAGTGGTCTCGCAAAACTAGTCGCGAAATGGTGAATATTAAGAGTTAGGAAAGAAGCTAAGTAGTTTTAGAAAGACTTTCACCTTAACTAAAAAGTCATAGAACTGAAGTTTGTCCATACGGGTCTTGATCATAAAGATATATAGCCATGAATTAAGGTGTTTGGGCTGTTTCGGCAGATTCTGGGCAGTTTTCGGGAAAGTTTGGAAGACCATAAGTTATACGTTATATATCGTTTTGACAAACGGTTTGATGTTTTGGAAACTAGGCTGGGTGAACTAACTTTTTGTCAATGATGTAAATTTTCCAGAAATGGGTTTATCAATAAGATAAATGGCTCTCAACATGATGTATTACAAAAACTGTTTTTCTATTTTCAAATGTGTATATCTTGGTCGTTTTAAGCTTGTTTTCTACGTTCTTTATATCCCCGGAATTGTGGGACAACATACTAATATATTTTGGATAAGTCGGGTTGGCTAAATCAAGTTTTAAACCTCAGATTGGCCCTTGAAAATTGTGGGACAGCATGTACAATTTTCAGAAAATAGTTTTCGTCGTTAAACTTGCAAAAATCATATCTCCTTCGTTATAAACTCGTTTTAATCCGTTCTTTCGCCAAAAGCTTCATTTTTGAAAGTATTTTCTAAATCTCTAGCCCAAAGTTACCCGGAAACCCCTGAGTTTTCTGTATTTTGCAAAATGGGACAGCAACATTTATATAGTGGTTAAAATTCATTTTTCTAGTTTAATACTTGTCCAAATCCACTCCAATCAACTCCACAATTACTAAATCCTACCATACACCTTCTTAGGGTGTCATGGGGTCCTAAACATCACCAACCTTGGTGGGTTTCAAGGGGATAATCATAGGTTAATTATAATCTCATAATAATTAAGAAATACTTGAAAAGTGGTATATATAACATAACTACTTGTATGCTTTGCCAAAATAACTTGAAAGTACATCATGTAACTAGTGAAATGAAAGTATGAGATGATTAAAAAAATTACTTGAAGCTTACTTGGATATATATGGAGTTTGATGAGAAATGGATTAAGAAACCTAGGTTTTTATCACAAAACCCTAACAAGGAAAGAAAGTAGAGCTTGATTAACACTTGATCTTCAAAAATTGATGGATCCTTCATTGGTTTTTATTTTGGGTCGTGGCTAGGGAGGAAGAACAAGAGAAAACCTTGACTTTGATTCTTGAAATGAATATAAATGTGTTACTTGTGTTTTTGTATGAAAATATCTAATCCAATGGCATAATGGTAAATAAAGGGTCAAGTGGAAGTAACATGGTGAGGGGGGGGGGGGGGGGGGGGGGGGCTGCACATGGTTGATGAGTATGTAGGAAACTTGTTAATATCTAGTTCACGGAGTCGGTTTTGGTTCCGTTAATCGCTAACCGTAAAGTTTTAAACCGCGAAACGTAAATCCGGATATCGTAAAAATATGAAACTTGAAAGAATAAATAAACTTGTCAAAATACTCCATAATAAAATATAAAATGAATGGTAAGTTCCATCGGGTTGCTTAAACGCTGTTAAAACTGGAAACGCGGGTTTAAAACGCGTAATTCGTGTAAAACGCTGTACTGGAAAACGTAAAATTCCAAAACTTTTAGAATTGTCGTAAAATGAGAGAAAATCATATTTTTATTGTTTATAATGTTTTATGGACATATCGGGATGCTGGAACGACGTTTAAACCCAAAAGTAAATCTCAGACACGGCTTCGTGATTTTTGCAGAAATGATCCGACAAGCGCCAAACTCTCGGATTACCGTTAAAATAGTTTAACTTACGAGAATATGAAATAAAAATTTCGGAGATGAATAGTGAAAGTGAATAGTAACTGATGAATAGTAACTTCCCGAAATAAAAATGAAATTTTGACATGTGAAAAAGGACATGAAATTACGAGTTGTGACAGTACTATACCACCACAATGGAACTCATCACAACTCTCCCTTCATTATCAAGTTTGATTACACCACATTTTAAGCCGATGATTACATCATTAGTTGCTCTAGCAACACTCCACCGACCAATATGGTCACATTAGTAGTTTTGACATATAATTACAACTTTGGGAAGATGCAAGTGAGAAAATATGATTAATAAAGACGAAGACGTCTTTGCGATTAAATGGTCATGTTGACCAAGATAAAAATTACTTCCCTAGTTTTCGTGTTTCAGAGATAATAACAATTCAAATAAGTCAAAGTCTAATTAAATTTTTGAACAAACAAAAAGATTTCTTGCAAACCTTACGAAGTACGACAAATTATTGATTCTCAATGGCTGGATTAAAAATCATTCTTGTTTAAGCAACAATCTTCCTGAATTCTCTTTTTCCAAAGGCATAGATGAGGCATTGTTTTTATCAAAATACAAAATATTTCGTAATCACATCTTTTACATTACAAACTTCAAATAAAGTCACTCCAAAATACATTTATGATCAAATTTTCACAATGTTTCACTCAAATAAATGTTGTTAACAAATTTTAGAAACCATATCTCAAAGAAGGAACACTCATAACTCATGAACGAATCTCAAAAGCAACTACTATACCTACTTACTATTTGACCTTAGAAGCGAAAGAAACACCTCTGTCAGAGATTGCCAATATTGATACACCATGCCTTAACACCACTGCTTCAAATTGCAACTTTTTTGCTCATTCCATATGATAAGACCATCACGTTGGTACAATTTCGTTGGATTAGAAGATCAAGGTACAACTACTCAACAAAATTTATATTCTTTTCGGAGATCAATATAGCTTACTCACCTGACCATAAGGCATTTAGCTTTCATTCATGGCAAATCAAACATCATTCGATGTGGAATCTACTTGACTCAGACCACCCGTACAACAATTTCCATTCTTTATACATCTTAGTCATGCCTAGAGGGATTAAGCATTTGAACCTGCGAGCTTTACTTAGTATAAATTCTCGAATACTTCAAATCACTGGCACCAATTTCTGCCCTATATCCGTTAACACATAGACTATCATCTTCAGTTGACTGTAGATGCCTTAACAACACGTTCATCCTTCACGCTCTCAATATCACTACCGTATTCTCAACCACTTCATAATCATAAACCACTACCCTGTTATGAACTAAGTTATTTACATTCTTTAAATAGTGGATTAGTAGACTTTTACCATGCTACAAAAATGTCCTTCCAAGTGTCATACAAGCTGTTTCACAAATTCATTGCAAGTTATTTTGTTACCATCGTACGTACTATTTCACAATTTCATACAAGCTATTTTATTATCGCTCTACAAAATGTTCTACTATTACCCTACACACTACTTTTGCTACTAATTCATAAACTGTTTTACTATCATGCAAATTGTTTTGACTAGTATTTTACAAAGAGTGAGATTAACACTACTTAACTTTTTAGAAAAGTAATGTTATTTAGACTAAATTAAGCATCGCATCATTAGTCCTCAATTATACATAGCCTGTTCACCTATGTATAATTCAGGAAGGATTATGCCATGAAGAAAATAATTACCTTTTTAAAGAATTGTTAATAACAATCTTCATTTAAAAGCTTTGCAAACAAATAAACTCTTTCATAAACATCTCTTTTTGACAAACCCTCCTTGGATACTTATCCCACCTGTCACTCACGCAGCCATTAAGTTGGATTTTTCCATTGACTTCTTTAGGAAAGACTTTCCATATCATTTACAAGGAGGATTCCTTGAAACAAGAAAAACAATGAAAGGATTACAGAACCACTAACCTGGACTAGAAGTATACAGTAAGACAATTCATAACTCAACAACAATCCTAAGATACCACGAGACCATCCGAATCACCATCTCTGACCTAGTTGACAAATTCTATCATTCAAAGGTACTAGCTAGACTGAGTTATAGGATTGAACACAATGTGAATGTACGCTAAGCAACACTATAGAAATAAACCAAGCCTCCTAACCGATACTGTAAAGCATTTTAATTAAACATGGCCTCATCCAAACGTAAACTTCCCTGCAATGAGTTTTTACCAAGGATAATTGAGTTGAATTAAGGATATCGATATAAGTTCCCCTAAAGCATTGTGTTCTCTAGAAGTTCTAGATAACCTCACTTTCATACCGTGAAAGGGATCAGACATGAACATATCTCCTCATCAACATGTGAAAACAGACATTCATCGACATAGTACCAATTGATACCTTCATTTTGCCAACATGATGACAATTTCAACAATATAGCATTTTAGGACTTAAGTTAGTTTGAATACCTAGGCTTGTAGTTTTTCCTAATACCACCAATAGGTATTATCCAACATCAGGAACTAAACGTTAGACATCTATGCATTTATGCGAACATTACCTATCTTACCATTTTATCCTTGTTAGTGCTTTCACTTTTAAATGAAGTTGATTTAAAAATTGTGTTTATACAAATCACATATCTCGCAGAAAATAATTTTTGAAGTACCTATTGGGACAGAAACGATCCTTTTTAATCAATATTTAGCAAAACCATCGTACAATGAGAAAATTATAAACATCAAACTTTGGTAAACAGCCCTATTCACAACATGTTTGAAAACAGTTTCACATTAAATAACTAATGAATTTTGAATCATCAAGAAAAATATTACTTAGAAAACCATTTGCTCAATTTTCTAAATTCGTTTACTCAGAAAAAGATTACGAACAAAACTCAAAATCGCGAGACAAATTTTGAAAACCAATCACCATACTACATCGCTTATGCATTTAGGGTTTTTTGATTTGACAACAAAGAACCTTGGAATATGTGATGATGGAAATTAGTAGGGACATCATAAATCAATTTCAAACTTCAGTAATGGAGATCAGGCATCATAGGCAAAGAAAGACACATGTCTTAGCATCCATTAGAACAAAACATAAGGAATCAGAACTGCTACCCATGTTCTATCTTCTTCAAATAACTCCCTTTTCGAAAGACATAACTTTGTAGAATTAGTCACAAGATTTATTGTACCCATTTCAATTATCCCTAATAAAGGTAATCAAGTCACCTCAGACTCCTAGCACTCATTTTAAGATTTCCTTCGGAATTTAGATGTAAATACCGCTTACCATCCTTAGAGCAATGGTCAAAGCGAAAGGACAATTCAAACCTAGGGAAGGTATGCTCAGAGCATGAGTGATTGACTCTAGAAATGGTTGGACTAACCATTTGCCATAAGTCAAATTCCTTTGCAACCATAGTTATCACACGAACATAGAGACTACACCATTTGGGGCACTCTATGGCTAAAGTGCCAACCGTCTATTGACGGAAATAAATAGGAAAAAGCCCAACTCACTAGTCCAGTACGCATTCATGAAATAACCAAGAATTTCTTACAAATCAAGAATCAGTTACAAGTTCGATAAATTGTAAACCATTAGAATTTCAAGTTGGTGACATGATTATGTTGAAAGTTCTGCCTAGGAAAGGCATGATACCATTAAAAAAAAAAACAAATTCGGGAAGTTAAACCCGATACACACTGGACCATTCAATATATCAGACAGGGTAGCCCAGTGGCCTTCAGACTTGAGCCTTTGTTAGAAAATAGTAGGTTACACAAACATGTTTCACATTTTCAAATCCCAAGAAATGTCTTTCAGATGAGTCACTCATGATTCCATTGGAAGGAATCCATCCCAATGACAAACCGAAACCTTGTAGGAGAACCAATAGAAATCAGGGACCGTGAGGTTGAACAACTGAAGCGAAGTCGAATTCCTATAGTGAAAGTTCGCTGGAATTCTCGAAGAGGACCCGAGTTTACTTGGGAACGGGAGGACCAAATGATACTCAAATACCCACATCTTTTCACCGAGTCTATTTCAGAAACCAACAGCAACTGAATTCAGGGATTGAATTCCTTTTTGGGTGGGCAACTGTCACAATTCACAATTTTAGGTCATTTTCCCAAGTCTCTACAATTTACTATTCACAGATTTCAATTCATCATTTACTATTCATCACTTCACAATTCATCATTTCACGTAAATTAGGTTTACGGGTGTTCATTCCGCGAAACCGTGGAGGTTAAGTCGCGTGATCATAAGATATCATTCAAAAATATATTTCCTAGACTAGAGTTAGTCTACATTTCATCACTACATCATTTTCATACTATCTCACTCATAGGATTTATATAATTTCAATTTACATATATTTATTTTTAATAAATAAATGATAACGCGCGATCAATATTTATAAACAATACATCCGACACTTCCCACAATGGTCCTAATATATTTTTACACTCATTACAATGTTAGAAAAATTATAAAATTAGTTTACTTGATATTTTAGAAATTTATTTATTTTATATCATTAACTTTATATAACTTCGACGGTTTTCGTTGTAATGAGACAATAATTATTTAAACACCCAATACTTATACAGAATATATTTTTATAATTTTTACGACTCTATTATGTCAAGTTTAGTCCCGTTAAAATTTATTTCTAGTTAACCCGGTACCCGAAAACACTAAAACTACAAACAATATACAACTAATAATACATAATACAACATTTTTATACAAAAATAACCACAACCACCCCTCCCCTCCCCAATTTAGCCGACCCCCCTATGTATCCCACTCAAACCAGTTTTAAGTGGACCTAAAAATGCCACTAACTACTATATATAGGGTTTTCTCAACCTAACATCATTTTACATGCAAATTATAGATCAAAAATAAAATGTTTCTTTCTTTCTCTTTTTGTTCTCGGCCAAGAAGAAAACCACAAGAAGCAACCATCAATTTTTCAAGAACAAGTTGTATTCAAGTCCAATTAGTACTCCTTTTAGGGTTTTGAAATAAAAATCCAAGGTGTTACTAGGTTTTCATCCTCAAAACTCACTAATCCTTGAAAGTAAGTTTACCAAATTCTTTTCACAATTTTTACCAAATTCTTGCAAAGCTCATGTTATTTTTATACTAGATGTACATGCATGTGCAAATTTATATGACTTCATTTATATTTTTATATCATTTTTAGCCTAAAAAACATATAACATATAAACCCATGGAGATTTTTCTTGGTTGATGATTTTTTGGAACCCATGACACCTTGAGAAGGTGTATGGTAGTTTAAGAGAATTTGTGAAGTTGTTGGAGTTGGATTGAGACAATAAACAAAATAGAAATAGCATTTTATAAATTCCAGAAAACTCAGTAGACCTTGGATAATTTTTGATTGGAGAAACATAAAATACACTTAAAAACGAATCCGTGGCCACTTGAATGGATAAAAACGGACTTACGACGAAAAAGATATGATAAAAACAAGAATATACTTCTATTAGACATTTTCTGAAAATAGTGTGCTGATGCAGGAGTTTTATTAACCAAAACAGGACACTAACCATTAATAAAATGCACCAACATATTAAAAATTCACTCATTCACTATAAAACGAAACCATGGATATATAGAACGTAGAAAATGAGCTTATAACAACCGAGATATTCGCGTTTATAACTCGATAACTCTATTATATTTTGACAGCCTCTATTAGAAATATATTTTTCATACTAAAAACTATACTTTTCAAGTAACGACAATGGAGAGCCGTATTTCTTACCCGTCGAAGCACGTGCGATCAAAAGTTTATTAATACAACTATTAGATATTATTTTAAAGTTTTCAAAACGCCGAGTTCTAACACTAACACTTTATGCACAATATTACACGACTAGTTTTGCGAGGCTAGTTGGACATATTTTACCAAGTTATGGAAAACAATAAATTTCAACAGTAACTATTATTTTCAAATTACAAGTGGTATAGATAACATATGCACTTGCATTCATGACATCATTATATAATCTAAATTAGATTATATTCATTCATATTAGGTTGCGGATAGTGATCGCGCCTTGTGTTCATTTCATTCACTTGTCATACTATCATCCATATCAGGTGAGTTTTCATAGCCCGTTTTCAATTCAATATTTTGATTTCAAATCCCACGGGGGAGAATACATTGCATCATCATTTTTATACGGGCCTAAATATCAAATGATATGTACATTGCTTAAGTTACCTAGCTACCTTGTTAAAGTCCCCTATTTATTTATCATGGACCGTTAATTATGCGTAAACGAGAGTTAGTGGATAGATCTATTGAGGGTGACGCCTCCATCCGTGGTAGTTATACCAACAGTCAAACGGACACATTTCGTTTCTGTCATATTAGAGTGTTTGGCAGGACACTCTGGAGGGGCATATACTTCATCAGTCTAGCTTCAGGGTCATGAGCTTAAGAGCCAATGTACAATTTTATTAATTATGTGACATTTTGTCATGCACTTTATACTTGAGGTTATAGCACAAAATTTCATTTTATAAACCTATGGATCTCACCAACATTATTGTTGACCGTTTTAGCAATCTATTTTCAAGTAATTAATGTAGCTATGGCAGTCACCCCCTGGTATTCCATTCCACTGCTAAAACAAGTATTTTGGGGGTGTGACAAGTTTAAAGTCTAAGGCACAAGCATAGGCAAGGAGTATTGTAATAGACTCTAATCTAGCTACGGGTTCATAAGTTTCATCGTAATCAATTCCTTTTTGTTGATTGTAGCCTTGTGCTACTAATCTAGCCTTGTTCCTAATTATGACGCCATTTTCGTCGAGTTTATTTCTAAATACCCACTTAGTTCCTATGATGGTTTGATTCTCAGGAGGAGGTACTAAATCCCATACTTCATTTGTGGTGAATTGGTTTAACTCTTCTTGCATAGCAACTATCCAGCTCTCATCCTTAATCGCTTCACCGACATTCCTAGGTTCTACGGTGGATATGAAACAAAAGAATTTACTTCTTTTTTGTGCTTGTGACCTAAGAGTTCTTTGGTTAAGATTTCCTATGACATTTTCTGTTGGATGATTTTTGGATTCCTTAATGTTAATGACTTCATCAACTTCGACCATTTCATCCTCAATGTAATTTTCTAGAACTTTCTTGCTATTAACCTTAGTATCTTCTTCCTCATCTAGATCATCATCCACCAAGGGTGATGTTTTCATGGGAGGAGGACTTTCATCGAATGTCACGTTAAGTGATTCTTCGACTTTCATAATCTCCTTGTTTAGAACTACATAGGATTTACTATTTTTGGAGTAACCTAGGAATACACCTTCGTAAGACTTTGGGTCAAACTTGGTGAGGTAGTGTTTGGTGTTTAGAATGAAGCACTTGCTTCCAAATACTCTAAAGTAGTCTAATGTAGGTTTTCTTCCTTTCAAGATTTTGTATGGTGTTTTGCCTAATATTGGTCTAATCAATATCCTATTAAGTATATAAGTTGAAATGTCTACGGCATTACACAAAAACTTTTGTGGAATAGATTGCTCACTGAGCATTGTTCTACTCATCTCTTGTAGAGTGTGATTTTTCCGCTCAACTACCCCAGTAAGAAAAGTAATATCAATGAAACAGTAAAGTATTTGTATGATGTCCTGTCTATCCACCATGTGTAAAATTTCACTAAGAAAAGTGAAATGCTTTGTAGAACCATCTTGTCTATGAAGCACATTGACCTGTCCTTGACCCACTGAGGACTCAATAAGCTCCCATCTAACCACCTTTTCCCAAACATTAGGGTCTTCATCATCAGAATCAATCTCAATGAAAGTGCTATCTTCTGCTGGCATAGCAAGACCTTTAGGAGCCTTGCTCTTCTTTACAACACTCTTCTTCCTAGTACTAGGAGTAGAAGGCGATGAAGTATTTGTATAAGCTTTTGTGTCAGCAGAAGCCTCATCAGTAGTTTGAGGATTAGTAGGAACTGATTCTGAATCATCAGTAGGAACAGTCCCTGGGTTATCAGAAGAAAGATTCTCAGTAGTTGGAACATCAGTAGAAACAGACTCTGGAACCTTTGGAGCATCAGAAGAATCAGTAGTAGGAACAGAAGTAGATGCATTAGTATCCTGAGGTTCAGAAGACTCTCCAAACTTATTAGCAGATGGCTTGTCTGGAGTATCAACAGGATCATCTACCTGAGTTAAGACTGAGGGAGAATGAATAGTACCCTCACCAGCAGTCAAATTCTAAATAGAATCCTAAGGAATGTCACCAAAATCATCAAGCCTTAATCTTTTAGCTGCAGGCTCACCCAGAAGTCTTCCATGCTTCTTCAAGGGATCTTGAACATTGATGCCTGACTTATGAAGAATAGAAATAAGCTTGTCATATTCTACAGATAACTTGATGTCTGAAAAGCCCCGAACTATCTTCCTTGTCCACCCTGAACCATACATAGCACAACCCTGGTTCTTGATAAAAGTTCTCATGTAGTCTTTGATCTGTGCTCTAGTCCATGGTTTGTCTCTCTTCTCCCTCTCTGCCTCAGCTTTCTTCTTGAGTTTAGCAGCTTCAACCATCCTTTCAGCATAGTCATCATCATGAAATGCATCACCAAGTACAGACTTTGCCAAATCAGGATTAGAAGAAACTTGAGTAGCAAGATTAGTCCAATGCTCAGCAGTGAGATGTTTGGATATTTCATCCAACTCCTTTTGTCTTTCAACAGGTAAAGTATGAGAAATTGGAGTCCCCATTTTGTCCAAATCAGCTTGTATCTTTCTAGCTAGGGCCTCAGATTTCTTCAGTTCTGCAGCCCTCTTAGCCTCAGCATCATATTCTTTAGCCTGCAACTGTGCTGCTACCTGCTCACCTAGCTTTTGATTGGCAAGTTCCTATTTGGATTTATTTCTTGAAGGAAGATCTTGTTCAACCACAACAGATTTTCCTTTATCCATTTGAGTGGAAGTAGCATCAGTAGGAACAGAAAGCTGATCAGTAGAAACCTTTTCAATAGAAGCATCAAGACCATCAGTAGGTATATCTGCTGACTCATCAGTAGGAACCACTATAGACATTGGATCAGCAGTTGTGTTTCTATCAGAAGGTTCTTGGACAAATGTCTCCTTTCTAGGTGAATCCACATATTCTTTACCAGCAACAGAGAAACAAAGAATGTTTCTCCTGACTTAGTAGCACTTGCAGGGACTTTTTCAGCAGACAAACCACTCATATCAACATTAGCAGAATGGGAAGCATCAGTCTTTCTTTGATGTTCTGCCAAATACTTTCTCCTAACATAAGTCACCTTCTTAGCCTTGGGTGAGGATGTTTTAGCAGGTGCATCATTTTGTACATCCATAGCATAGGCAGCATCATCTTGAGCACTCTCTAAAGTGGTGGTAGCAAGAAGATGAAGTCCTTCCAAGTCAATCTTCTCAGATTCCTCAGTAACTTCTTCATCTGATTCAACCACAACACCCTTCCTTCTTTTTGTCTTAAGTTGAGTTTCAAATTTCTTTACTTTCTTCACCAAGGTAAACACAACCTTTCCAAGGGTTATCTTAGTTTGCTTAAGATCTTTTTGTAAGGTATCAACCTTGTGCACATACCTGTTTAATAAAACAAACAAGGAGGTGAGAGTAACAGGACCTTCAGCTCCACCTGCAGGGATATCTGAGGTATTGGGAGCATCATTAGTCATGACAGGAGAATTCTAAAATCCTGCATCTAGACCCTCATATTCCACAGAAGAAGGTCTCAATAGACTTGGTTTGGCAAGTCTTGTCATCTGTGGAGAGTGGATAGATGGGTCAGGGCCAGAAACCTCAGGTGCCACATGCTCATTAGGAGCATCAACACTAGGTGAGGGTAGTGGTGTGGGAGGTCTAGGTGTGGATGGCCTTGGAGATGGTGGTGGTTGGGCATCAGCAGCAACTGATGCACTTGCATCAGGAGCAACTAAAGGACCCTCTACAGAATCTATTAGTGCATTAGCATCAGCAGATTCTTGACCACCAGCAGCTGCATTACCAACAGGCAACATAGCATGTAATAATGGCCTATGGTCCCCATTATATTTTGTTTGCATAGAGGCAAATAGTTTGCTAGACAACCTCTTAATAGGCATATGGGTAGTGTCATTGGTCTGAATACCTAAGATTATTTGAAGAAACCTAGGATACATTAAAAATTTAAGTTTGGTATCCTTAACATTTTGAATCATTTCATCAAATATGTACTTAGAGAAACTAAAAGTTCTACCCTGAGATAAGCACACAATGGCAAGAGCAATAGCTGTGGAGAATTGATCCCAACCTCCCGACTTAGAGCTCATACACTGAAGCAGAGTGTGTGTCAAGAATCTCCATTTAAGGCAAAATTGATTTTTGTACCAGATCTTCCCATCCGCAGCATATCCAACTGCCTGAAGACTTGCAAGAATCTCCTCCTTAGGTACCTCATGTTCACCACCTTCATCATCAAGCTGTAATTGAGCCCTAACCAATGACTCTGTAACTATATATTCTTCCCCATCAATAGTAGCTACAATCTTCGTTGGTCCTTCTTCAACAGACCTTACTCGAGCCGATTCCCAGAATTATTTAACCAAAGATTTATATACAATATCAGGGTACTGGGTTAAAGCAAAGTGAATCTTTGACTATTGGAGAAACTCCATCATCTAAAAATAATAAGCATCCCCTTTGGCTCGACCTAAAAAAGCTTGTTTGTTGTGATCACCTTTGAATAAAAGTTCTGCCATTGAATGATAAGAGAGAGTGGGTTTTGGATGCTGAGAGGTTTTGAAATGGTTTTTGAGTTTATAAGGAGAGGGAATCAATTATTTGTGAGTGGGATTTGCTTGTCTAGGTTATTTGAAGTAAATTTCCAAACGTGGAGTGTAATTGGCAAGAATTGTGGAAACAATCTTTGACCAATATTTGACTTTAATAAAATCCCAAAATAAAACATAAAACTGACTCATCAGCATAAACCAAGTCAATCAGAAGGAATCATATGATCAATCAGCAGAAACCTACTTAAGGTTAACTACAGTCAACCATTTCACCCATCAGCAGCAAAGATATGGTCCAATCAGCAGAAACACTCCACCAGAGGGAACCAATATTCAGTAAAAATCTCTTGTGTTAGTCAAACTTTCTTTCCCAATTAAGTTTCAACCCCCTTGCATTAATAGTCAATAACTTCTTCTAAACACGAGGCATAATTTGGCTTATAAATAGGGGGTAAAAATCCCCAAATCTCACCAACCCCATTTGTAATCCAAATCCCTAATTAGATACCATAACCCCACATTTAGAAGCAACCATGAAATCCAACCCAAGTGTCATCAATATTTCTTCTGACTCCTCTGATTCATCTGAATCATTGACATCTCCACCACCATTCCAAGTTCCAACCAATCCGAGAGGTCTCACAAAGGAACAAGCCAAGAAGAAGAAACATGATGTAGGTGCATCAAGCAGAGCCCCCAACTCTTCAAGGTCCTCAGAATCTTCTGAGGATCCCAATCCTTAGATCCCATATCAACCACCACCGCGTGAACTCATGTCACCCTTCATCTATACCTCTTCCTATGAAGATGAAGATGACGGCCTTTATAATCCTCCCTCAACACCGGAGAGATCCCAATCCTCCCGTCCAAGACCACCATCAAGACCAAGAAGATCAAATCCTCCTCTACCAAGGGCAAGAGAAGTGGTGATTGGGCTGCCTTGTCCCCAACAATCTGAGACCTTCACTAGGAACAAGGGCAAGAATAAGGTTGCAGAGGTGATAGGGAAGGGAAAAGGGAAAGTAGAGTAGTGGTGTCAGGGTTGATAGGCTAGGTGTTTGGTTTATAATTGTTTTGCTTATTTCAGTATCTTGTAACTTCATCCTTCTTGTAACTTTGATGAACATGAATAAAACTTTGTTTCTCCTGTATTATCTCTTGCTTAATCATCTGCCTTGTTGGAATGAAAGTTAGTTTTCTACTGATGAATACACATTCCGCTGTTATAAACACTATTGAGAGAAACTATCAGCAGGAACACGTATCCTACACCTTCTATGATCATTCTTCTGATATGTTTCAAGATCATCAGCAAAAAGTCAACAGCAATTGGTCAATCCACAGGATAAGTCATCCGTAGAATCTTCTTTATGGTCAACTTGTTTATTCAGTAAATATCACAAACTCAACTACCTCCCATTAAGTTACATTAATTCTCATTAACTCCAAATCAGATCTATATAAAGAAGCCTTCACGTGGAGTTTGTTAGACTCCTTGGATCGTTTTGAGTACTAGGGTTTAACAATAACAATGATAATAAACATGTACACGCAGTGGAATTAAAACAAATCAAAGTTATTGACACAAGGTTTTTCCACAATCACCAGCTTCAAATATTATTTGATCAGAATAATATGGTTACAACTATTATGTAACAGGAATCAAGAATCACTCGATTCTTGGAGCTACGAAACCCTAAGCGTATTCTACAAACTATACGCCTAGACACACACACACACCTACCTTTAGTCGACTATGTTATGGAAGACTTATCTAAAACCTGTACCCTTGATCTCTTTATATAATAGAGTTTTAGAGTTTACAATATACTACGAAGGATTCTTCTTTTGCAAGCAAGTCCTTTGTGTTTTATTATTCATTAAATGAAGAATTCTTCTTTTATCACCCAAGTCCTTCTTGTTTCATTTTTTATGTTTTGTATCATCAAACCAATAAACCCAACAATCTTCCCCTATTTGATGATGACAAAACAAACACGTTCTTGTATGCCATGAATGAAACAATCTTGTCTTCCCCTTAATTCATGCTATTCCACTCCAAAATTTCTTCCCTTTTTTGTTATCAACAAATAGGGAACGTATGCAATATAATCTTCCCCTTCAGTGGTGTATGTAAATGGTTAAACATTTAATCAATAAGCTTCCCCTGAAACTAATATGTTTACCATCTCTTGAATCTTCAATTCTGTAGGCTCTATGTAATGATCAATTGTGAAGAAAACTTGATATACCAAACTTGAAACCAAAGTAAAATATCCCAAATTTGTTACTTAAGCTTGCACTATTGTTGATTGAAGAACGATATAGAGAATTTGGTGTTGCTGAAACAAATCTCTAAATCTCTTGAAATTACCCACAACGACTTTCTTCGTGTGACACTGAGTACTATAACGTATCTCCTTTAAGTGATAGTTAACTAGGTCTTCGTCCATCCACCCCTTGACCTATGAAAACTAGATAAACCAAGTCCCAATCATAAACCATATATCCAAGTAAGTCACCAATCAATAGTGAGAATATTGATGATGAAATATGTAAACGCCTTCGTGAACCTCACTTCAATCTCAAATAAGAGATAAACAATTTTCTTCGTAACTAATTCTTTAATAAAAACCAAATACGAGACTTTTAAGTTTTTAAGAACAAAACCAATAACTTCCTTGTGTATTTAAATCAACTCCATCCAATAAACGCAACAGCAGAATAAATTTTTCTAGCAGCAGAATCAATTAACTAGCAGTAGAATCGCTCGAAAGTACCAATAGTATGCAGCAGCAGAAAAATTAAACTAGCAGCAGTATTCATGTAAGAGCAGCAGTATGACAATAGTAGAAAATATTTCACGCAACAGCAGAAACAAATATATGCCCATCAGCAGAATAATATAACTGCTCGTTACCTGTTCCAACAATCTTATTCTTTGTACTCCTTTTACTGCTGTTTCAATTTAAACTTCTATTCTCATCAAATATTCACTTCCTTATAAACAGTAACAGTCCCACCTTGAATAGGTTTCATGACAAAGTGAATAAATTTAGAAGCACGATCAGTAACCATAATCGACTATATATCACCACCGACCCACGATCTAAATTTGTACATGAATTATCATTATGATTCGACGAATCAGCAGCAGCTACTTCAATATAAACCAAGAATCAAAGCAGCCATTGACTCATTAATGATCTCCAGTACATGAAAAACTTTATAATACCAATTTTCACTTCACCAATTCACAAAATCTTTAACAAACTGACACATTAAATGCAGTCCACAATATTAAATCCTTGAAGAATTAGTACGAGGATAATTACTTCAACCATCCTTGATAAAAAGTATACGACAACCTTGCAAATTTTATTGTACCACCGATCCATTAATTAAATTGAAGTACGAGGTTAATGTTAAATGAATCATACACCAACCCATGATACTATCTTGTTAATCAGATCCAATAAAAAAACGAATTTAGGATATTTAATATCCCAAAAGCCCGAAAAATTCGACTTTCCACACCTCTTTCTGCAGCAGATTTCGAGAACATATAACTTCCAAACGAATGCTCAGATTAAAGATCCCTCTAGTCAGAATCTTCCTTAATATATAAAGTATCTCTAGTAAAAAATTCAGCACGATCCAACGGTTAACGAAGGAGATATCATCGTTTTAAAACAGGTCTGCAGAAAGTTACGAAAATAGAACAAAATCGATTTTTCTTCATCTTCTTCGACAAGAAACCTTGTGAACCCCTAGGTAACGAGCTCCCCAAGCTCTAATACCAATTGTGGAGTTTGTTAGACTCCTTGGATCAATTTGAGCACTAGGGTTAAACAATAACAATGATAATAAACATGTACACGCAGCGAAATTAAAACAAATCAAAGTTATTGACACAAGGTTTTTCCACAATCACCAGTTCCAAATATTATTTGATCAGAATAATATGGTTACAACTATTATGTAACAGGAATCAAGAATCACTCGATTCTTGGAGCTACGAAACCCTAAGCGTATTCTACAAACTATACGCCTAGATACACACACCCCTTTAGTCGACTACATTATAGAAGACTTATCTAAAACATGTACCCTTGATCTCTTTATATAATAGAAAATTAGGGTTTATAAAATACTACGAAGGACTAAAAAATAAATCTTCTTTTGCAAGAAAGTCCTTTGTGTTTTATTCTTCATTAAATGAAGAATTCTTCTTTTGTCACTTAAGTCCTTCTTGTTTCATTCTTTATGTTTTGTATCATCAAATCAATAAACCTAACACTTCAAGTCACAAGTTACCCAAATCAAATTCACACTAGTACCAAACACACCAAATATCTTCCCAACAATAGCAGTCACGAACCCCAAATCCAGTGTTATTAAAATTTCTTCTGATTCATCATCAACATCTTCTCACTCTACCTATGATCTAGCCCAAATCAGGAAGGCACATAACACCATTGGTGTGGGACCTTCTGAGGTCAATCCATCTCCTGCTTCATCAGAGGTAACTCTGAATCCAACTCCCCTAGCAGTTATTCTCCCATCATTTACTCTAGTCACTGAGTTTCTCACTAGTGAGATGGAGGGAGTTGTAGCTAGCATGAGCAAAATCTCAGTCCCTGTGGAGCCTCAATCTTCCCAAAGGCGTAAAGGTCCACTAAAAGTTATCCTAGGGCTTGCTTCTACCAAATTGTGGGACAAAGATATGCAAGCCAGAGGGGTCGACAAGAGAATGCCTGACCCTAAGGACAAGGAAATGGGAAAGGGGAAGAGGAAGATGGAGTAGGGTGTTGGGTAGGTGTAGGTTGTTGGGTAGGTGTCTTTTGAGGTTGTTCAGTTGTGATGCTATTTGTTGGTCTTGCTTGTAATCTTGAAACACTGCTGGTTGAAGTACTTCTTGTAATGAATTTTAATTAGACTAACCATTATTTCGTGTAATGAATCTTGAAACATTGCAGGTTTTTGTTTTGCATCCCTGATAAAATGGTGCCGAATTTCAATATGTTTAGTTCTTTGATGAAAGACTGGATTTTTAACAATTGAAATGGTACTTTGATTATCAATACAAATTTTAGTGTTCATGAAGTTGAACCCATAATCAACCATTTGATTTTGAATCCAAAGTACCTGACCACAACAGTTAGTAGCAGCAACATACTCTACTTCAGTAGATGAGGGAGCCACAATGGTTTGTTTCTTGCACTACCAAGAAATTAGCCTTCTGCCAAGGAATTGACAACCTCTTGTTGTGGATTTCCTGTCCAAATTACCTCCAGCATAATCACTGTCACTATATGCTTCCAACACAAATGGTGATTCTCTTGGATACCAAAGACCCAACTTAGGTTGACCTTTTAGCTACTTGAAAATCTTTTTCACTGCATTCAGGTGAAAAGTCAGTGGAGTGACTTAGTGTCTTGACCAAGCATTGATATCAGGTCTTAAGGCTGTTAAGTACATGAGTGAGCCAATCATGGATCTGTATAGATGAACATTGACAGCTTCATCTGGTTCATTCTGATTCTTAGGCTTTGAAAGTTCATAGGGAGTAGTTTCAGTCCTCAAATTCTCAAAATCAAACTTCTTCAGGATGTCTCTAATATACTTTTCCTGACGGATAAAAATTCCCTCAGGTTGTTGCTTCACTTGTAACCCCAAGAAGAATGTTAGCTCCCCCATTGCACTCATTTGAAATTCACTTTTCATTAAGTTCTCAAATTCTCTGTACCAAGCTTCCTTTGTGTAACCAAAGATGATATCATCCACATAAACTTGAACAAGAGTGATATCCCTGGAGTTCTTCTTAATGAAGAGATTCTTATCAATAGCTCCTCTTCTATAGCCATGCTCCAAAAGGAATGTAGATAACCTTGCATACCAGGCTCTTGGTGCTTGATGAAGTCCATAGAGTGCTTTGACAACCTTATACACCTTCTTTGGATTCTGTGGCTCTTCAAAACCTTGTGGCTGAGTGACATAAACTCCCTCTTCAATCTTGCCATAGAGAAAGGCACTCTTCACATCCATCTTGTTGGGTTTTGAGATTCTGCTGCTCAGAATTTCACTAAGTGTCAAACTACTGCTAATATAAATCTGCTGCTAAGGATAATGATTCTACTGCTAGAGTAATCAAACTGCTGCTATGAGAGACTGTTGCTGGTGAATATGCTGCTGAAGAGATAGAATTGTATACACGAGTGGATAATTATAGAATAGATTGTTTGTATATCTTATACGTTCAGAATATTCTTATCTTGTGTAGAAAGTCATTGTAAACCTAATAGGACTCCTTGGCCTATAAAAGGAGGTGCCTAGGGTTAGAGTAGGTACGTATTATTTTTGTTTTCATTTACACTTCAAGGTTGTAAAACCCTAGCATTGTCAAGTGCTCGTATTATTAATATATTGAAGTGTTGATAGTGATTAAACTATTCTTCTTAAGTTAAGCTTTAATATTCCGTGTTTTAGCTTAAGTGTTAATTCAAGTTAACTTCTATAAAGATCGTTTGCTCAACTGGTATCAATAAGTGGTATTAGAGCTAGTGATCTAGAAGTTGTAATCAAGAAGAACTTGTTCCTTACAAGTTTACTGTTCCTAATCAATTGCTGAAGATGGGTGACGACACACATATGGTGTCTGCTTCAAAGGTTCCCATGCTTAATCCTTGAGAGTATGAGCTGTGGAAGATGAGAATAAGACAGTACATTTGCATGATTGACTTCAACATGTGGAATGTGATCGTGAATGGTGACTCTTTACAACAAAAAGGTCCTGATGGAAAAGAGATACCTATCAAGTCTGCTGAAGAAAACTCAGTGAGGAAGATGAAGATCAAGGCACACAGTATTCTCTTGATGGGAATACCGAATGAATTTCAATTGGAATTTGATAGCTGTGAGACTGCAAAAGCCTTGATGGACGCTGTGGAATTCAGATTTGGAGGGAATGATGCTACTAAAAAGTCAAGGAAAAATATGTTGAAGCATCAGTTTGAGAACTTTTCTGCTACAAGTGAAGAAAAGATTGATGGTACATACAACAAGCTTAATCAACTTGTAAGTCACTTAAAGCTTGTTGGTTATATTGTTCCTCAAGAAGATGTAAACCTTAAGTTTCTTAGAAGTCTTGCACCTGAATGGAGCATGCATACAGTTGTTTGGAGGAATAAGCCTGATTTTGAAACTATGAAGTTGGAAAGCCTCTACAACAATTTGAAAGTGTATGAACCAGAGTTAACTTCTTCAACTACTTCATCTTCTGGTATTCAAAATCTTGCCTTTGTATCTTTAAAGTCTAAAGGATCTCAAGAATCCCACTCTACTGCTTATGGGGTATCTACTGCTACAACTGATGGATCTTGATGAGTGTCTAAATACTCATCATTTTATACCAATCTGAGCTGCCAAAACATCCAAAAACACTCAAATATGCATAAAAATACTTAAAATATCTTAGAAGTGTGTTTTATATGTTTCAAATGCAAAATATGCAAAAACAGATGAAAAACGTACAAAGTTTGCATAATTGGCAGTTTCAGTCTCTCAAGTTTCATAAATTGGCAAACCTAGTCCCTGGTCACTCAAAACTTGTTCAAATATCATAAAAGGTCCTTGGGATTCATAAGTTGTTAGGAAAAGTCCTTTGAAGTAAAAATTCACAAAATTACAACTTTGGTCCCTCAAGTTTGAAAAGTGTCAAAATTAGTCCCTAAGGTTTTAAAAATAAGAAAATAATCAAAATAAACCTTATACTATTCTTAAATGACATAATTGGTCCTTTGTGTTAACTGTTTGATATTTACATGTTTAGCCCTTCAAA
The DNA here is from genome assembly GCA_030686995.1 of Artemisia argyi. Classification (NCBI taxonomy): domain Eukaryota; kingdom Viridiplantae; phylum Streptophyta; class Magnoliopsida; order Asterales; family Asteraceae; genus Artemisia; species Artemisia argyi. Next base: position 5,743,552 of record CM060676.1, on the reverse strand, counting down.
ATCAGAAAATTACATAAAAGGTCCCTGAAGTTTGGTGAATTTACAGAAAAGGTCCCCGGATATAAAAAAATGGAAATTATCAAAAGTGACCCTTGTACTATTCATGAATGATCAATATGGCCCTTTTGATAACTATGGGAAAGTCACATTTTCAATCCCTATAATTTTCCATAATTACATTTTTGGTCCTTGTGTTTTATTACAAATAATCCAAATGGATCCTAATGTTATTATAAACCAAAACCACACACCAACAGCCCACCCACTATCCTAACCCACTTCCCTTGGCCCAACTTCAAGCCTAGTCCACCCTTGGTCAACACCCGGTCAACCAATACCACCCTTCTCCTTTTCCCTCCCAATACCACCACCACCACACAGACTCACAAAACCGCCCCTCCACCTTGCCTATTTCACCACCACCTCATCACCCACCTCTCCACGCAATACCTCCACCTCTCCACAACTTCCAAGGCGCAATAAATGCCCTAAAACCCTCTCCACGCAACCACAGCTACCCCAAGACTTTTTCGCGCCAAAAGGTTTTTAAACGGCCATGATTCATCAAACCAATCCAATGGTCCTAAAGTGGTGGGAAATGTCACAATGGGTCCCACAAGCCCTATAAATCAAGAGAGAGGCAGCAGAAGAGAATTATTAGAATAACTTAGTGTAATTTAGTGTAATTTAGCTCGTATTAGTTAAAATTCCAAACTCTAGTGCAATTTAAAGCTCTCAGGTTTTAGTTCTTGTATTTTCAGTGCATTGTAACTCTTTCTAAACAATCAATTTCAAGTTTACTCTAGTGATTTGTAATTTGGCATTTTTGAGTAAATTCGACAAATTTACTTAATTATTGTTATAAGTTGTTGTTCATGTTCCATTCAGTTCTATTTAACTCAATTTTAAGTCTTTAAAAAGTTATCAAAGCATATTAAGTAGTATTAGTCAGTATTTCATAATTACTAAAAAATTAGACATAATTAAGTCATAAATAGAAACTCAGTGATATGGTGCAAAACTCATGGAGCAGGGTGGTTTATTGATGTCCCTGGGTTAGAGGTTTCATGGGAAATCTATAAGTGATTCTTGGTTGTGGTTCTTTGTTTTCTCAGCTTGAACCATTTGTAAGTCTCAAAGCTTGATTCTTTCATATTATTATTATTGTTGTTATTAGTAGTAATTTAGTGGTCATTTAACTTCCATTTGGTATATTTAATCTATTGCAAACATAAAACCAGTATAGTTAGTTTTAAAATCTTATAGTTGTAGTATTACATAGCAGTTATAGGGGTGTTTGGATTTCGGGATTAATATGTATAAATGATTGTTTCAGTGGGTATACTTAATTAGAACATGTCATATTAGGTTTATATAGGAGTTTAGAAAAAGAAAAACCAGTGCTCATTTGGAAGAAAAGTCAAACTCACTTCTAATTTTGCATGACAGTTAACTGTCATGAGATTTGTGATCCACAAACCATCAATTTAGCTTATAAGTTGTAACTTTAGCTTAATTTAGGATAATTATAGCTTATATTAACTTATTTAGTCAGTAGGATCAATTAGAATCTCACCAAAGTCAACTTAGGGGTTTAAACTCAAAGAGTCAATTTTACACTTCTCAGGTTTTTCCAAAACTAGTAGGATTTTTATAGAATTTAGGAATAGGATTCAAGCTTTGAGCTTTTGTGGACTTATAGTCTACCAGCTTATCTTCAAGATCCCACATAGCTTGTATTTTTAAGATTTTTAGTGTGGGTCCCACAGACCTACAAAGACAACTGCAGGGCAAAGGGTTCCCCTGTGCCAGCAGACTCACCTACAACACCACCTTTGGTGGTGTTTTGTGGCCACCACAGTGGGCCCCACATCTCAAATCTTGTTCCATCCAACCCCCCTCCTACCAGGCTATCTATATTGACCATTGGTTTGACCATTTGATCACTGGACCCCACCTGAATTTGCTCCCAAACTCTGTCCCTAATCTGTCTCAGATTCTAATAAGCCAAGTGCTTATTCTGAGCTTATTGGCTTATTCAGTGAAAACTTTGTGCTTTTTCTAGTTTATACTAGTTCACACAACTTATTGGAACTAGATTTTACCATTGTGGGTCCCACACAAGCTCAGTAGAGCTTATTTGCTTATTTGGTCAACTTTGGTCAACTTTGGTCAACTGCTTAAGTTAGTAGCTTATATCTAGCTTATTATTAAGGTATAAAATATTTGTTTTTATTAAAATTAGTTGTTTTTATATATAATATAGTTTTGTAAAATAAAAATCAAGAAAAAACAATATAAAAATAAGTGATAGTTTCTATTTAATTCAATTTAATTTTAATTTTCATTTTTATATTTTTATTAAGTAATTTGTAATTTTATATTTTTATTAATTTCCTCTTATATTAAAGTAATTTTAATAATTTTCTCAGATTTTTATTTTGTAATTTAGTATTTATTAGAATTAAAAATAGTTTTATTAATAATTAATTAATAAGTAAGTTATAAATAGCATAATTAATTTTTACAAAGTAATACCTAGTTTTTATATTTTTTCTAGCTTTTATATGTTATAAAATAGTTTTATAAATTTTTTCATAATTTTCTAAGTCATTTTAGTATTATTTGTAATTTAAAATAGTTTAATTAGTATAATTAATATAAATAGTTTTTAATTAATAAAAAGCTCATAAAAAGACAAAAACATTTATTTTTATTTTTTATACTTTCTTCAAGTTCATTTTAAGTTTTAGAAATTATTTTTATAAATTTTTAGTTTAATTTGTAGTGTTTATTATTTTTAGTTTTAATTAAGTTTGTTTTAATTAAATAGTTAAATAAGTTTTTAATTAAATAATTAATAATAAATAATAAAATAATCAAAAATATAGTTTTCTTTTTTAGTTTAATTTTATTTTAAGTTTGTAGGATTTTCATTTTTAACCCTTGTAGTTTATTATTATTATTTTTTTTTTAAAACTCACCTTTTTCTCAGCACGCAGTCGCGTCTGATTTTAATTTGGTGTACGTTTATACGTATTAGATATTTAGGTTTCACGTAATCGTTAAGATAGTTTATTTAAGTCATTTTAAGTTATAAAACCCTAGGTAATCACACACACACACTTTATACCCTTTCCTGTTCACATTCACTCGATCACAAATTCGTTTATAATAAAACATCGCACACCTCGTTGGGACATTACGACTCGAGAAAACACTGTATTTCACGGAAGCATTTGCCTCAGCCGTTTGACTATTATACTTGACCATTCACAAGTGGTTGACCAATAATTATCTGACCGTTTGAGGCGAATCAAAATTTGTTAGATCTGCTGCTAGTTCTAATGATAATAATTCCATCAGTGATGCTGCCATTTGTGCATTCTTGGCTGATCTGACAACCAACATGTGGTCACAGGTTCTTAATCAAGATATGGATAATATTGATTCTGATGATCTTAAAGAAATTGATCTTAAATGGCAGATGGCCATGCTGACCTTAAGGGCAAGAAAATTCTTGAATAGGACTAGGAGAGAAGTCAAGTACAGGGCTAAAGAAAGTTTGGGTTTTGACAAGTCAAAGGTAGAGTGCTACAATTTCAACAGGAAGGGCCACATTTCTAGAGAATGTAGAGCTCCAAAGGAGAATGCTGAAGCTCCAAAGAAGACCTCTGAAGAATCAAAGAATACCACTACTGCATTGGTATCTTGTGATGGGTTGGGAGATTATGATTGGAGTGACATGGCTGAAGAAGAACCCAATTATTCTTTGGTAGCTCAAGTCAAGCCTAAAGTGCATAACTTTGCACTTATGGGCTATGCATCATCATCTTGTGGATCTGACTCTGAGGTATTTGATGATTCTGATCTATCTGTGTGTTCTTTTAAATCATCTGCTGACACTGTAGAAGAACTTAAGTCTAGGAATGAGAGTCTAATGAGAGAATTTGAACACCTAAAACTTGATAACATAGGTTACAAAGTAGGTATTAAAAATGTGGAAAGAAGATTAGAATATCTCAAACAGTTTGAGCTAGAATATGCAGATAGAATTAACCAACAGGATGTTAAGATCTATAAGAAAAACAGTGAGATTGAATTTCTCAAGAGTAAGTTAGAAGAAGAAGAAAAAGACAGGGATGCAGCTCTTGCTGATAAAGATAAACATATAGTAAGAGTAAATAAACAACAATATGCTTCTGATTTGGTTAATAAATCTATTGAGAGTACTTTGATGAGAAAAAGAAGTGGAATAGGCTACAATGAAGTTTCTCCTCCAGTTAAGAGTGCCTATGCTCCACCAGGAAAAGAACTATCTTTTATTAGTGAGTTAGACATGGAAAAACCTGTAGCTGAACCTAGTACAAGTGTCATAGAAACACCTAAGGATGAAGTTAGAAAATTTACTGAGGCTCCTACTATTGAAGACTAGAATTCAGATAGAGATGAAGAACATGTTGAACTAAAATAAAGTGTGAAAAAGGAAGAAATTCCTGTAAAAGTTGAACCTAAAATTGAACAGGTTAAGTTTGTGAGACCTGTGTTGGGTAAGGGTATCTCTAGGAAAATGGTAGAATATAATAAGGTTCCTAGAGATCAGATGAAAAGATTTTATAATAAGCCTATGGGTAATCAGAGAAACTTTAATAACCTAGTTTCAAATAAATGAGGTAATGAGTTTCAATTAAAGAAGAAGGCTTGTTATAAGTGTGGTAGTTTTGAACGTTTGATTAATAGTTGTAAAGACCACCAAAAGCCAGTTTGGAATCAATACTCAAAGGTGAACCATAAATATGTGTATAAAAATACTCACCCTAATCCTAATAGAAATATGATTTCAAGGGCTGTGTTTGTTAAGATCTGGTGCAACTAGATCTATTTTTGCTGCTAAATCAAATGGTACTTTTAAAACAACAACTGGTTCTATTGCTGGCTCTGTTGCTAGTAAGCACTCTGCTGCTAGTACAGAACTTTCTACTTCTGGGCCAAAAGTTTTAACAATTACAGTTGTAGGAAATTATTTTTATGTTGTTAAGGCCTCAGCTTGTTGGACTTGGAAACCTAAATCATCTGTTTCAAACAACGTTTCCAAAAACAGGAGTTCATCAATTGATTTAAAGAAATTTAACTATGTTAATGCATAAGGCAGATCCAAGTCAGTGATGGCTTGGGTCCCCAAGAGAAACTAATTTCTATATTTTCATGTGCAGGGTAAGCTACAGGATGAGCTAAAAGATATTGTTATAGTTGATAGTGGATGCTCTGGACACATGACAGGTGATGAGTCTCAACTTGAAGAGTTTGAGCCTTCTGAAGGTGGTTATGTTTCTTTTAGGAATGATCCAAAAGGTGGAAAGATTATTGGCAGAGGAACACTAAGAACAGGGAATTTGGACTTTGAGAAGGTGTTTCTTGTGATAGGACTTAAGTTTAACCTCTTTAGTGTCTCACAAATGTGTGACAAAAAGAACTTTGTTCTTTTTACAAACACTGAATGTATGATCCTTTATCCTGATTTTCAGTTGCCACATGATAATTTTTTGCTATTGAAAGTCCCTAGAACTGAAATTATATACAGTGACCATATTAAGAACATTGTTCCCAAAAGAGCTTTAACTTGTCTAATTGCAAAGGCCACTATTAATGAGTCCAAATTATGAAATACAAGACTTGGACATCTGAACTACAAGACCATGAACAAGTTGGTGAAAGGAAATCTTGTGAGAGGGATACCTACAAAGTTGTTTGAAAATTGTGAAACTTGTGTTGCATGTCAAAAGGGTAAACAACACAGAGTTTCATTCAAGTCCAAGACTGTGAACATAATTACTAAGCTCCTACATCTACTTCACATGGATTTATTTGGGTCTATTTTTGTGAATAGTTTGAACAAGAAGTCATATTGCCTAGTTGTCACAGATGACTTTAGCAGGTTTACTTGGGTGTTCTTTCTAGCTACTAAAGATGAAACTCCAGAGATACTCAAGGAATTCTTTACTAGAGTTGAAAACCTGCACAACCACAAGGTAAAAATAATCAGATGTAACAATGGAACTGAGTTCAAGAATAGTGTGATGAATCAATTCTGTATGGGCAAGGGTATTCTAAGACAGTATAGTGTTGCAAGAACTCCACAACAGAATTGTGTTGCAGAGAGAAGAAACAGGACACTGATTGAGGCTGCAAGAACAATGTTATCTAATTCTATATTACCTATACCTTTTTGGGCTGAAGCTGTAAACACTGCATGTTTTGTGCAAAACAGAAGTAAGGTAGTTAAGCCTCACAACAAGACTCCATTTGAGTTGTTTCATGGAAAGAAACCAATGATTGATTTTCTCAAACCAGATGAGGGATCAGTTAGGCAAGTTTGAAGAAAAAGCAGATGAGGGATACTTGGTTGGCTACTCTGTGAATAGTAAAGCTTTCAGGGTGTACAATAAGAGAACCAAACATGTAGAGGAGAATTTGCATATCAAGTTTAGTGAGAATACATCTAATGTTGAAGGGAAGGGACCAAAATGGTTGTTTAATGTTGATACTCTTACAAAGACTATGAATTATGTGCTAGTTATTGCAAATGTTGACACTAACAAACCTCAAGAAGAATTTTTTTGGTTGAGAAATTGAAGATTGGTCCAACTTTACTACCCTTTCAGAAGGATCAAAGTTCACAAGAAGATGTTGTTGCTCAAGAGAAACCTAAGGAAACAGAAGAAGGCATTGAGATACTTGTTGATGTTGAAAAGGTAACAAATGAAGCACCTAAAGTGGTTGTTGATGTCTCTCTAACAAGGCCATAAGACTCTACTGCTGACTCAGAAGACTCTACTGCTAGGCCAAAAGAAACAACTATTGCTTCAATCAATTCTGCTGCCAAGCAAATTGACTCTACTTCTTCACCAAAGTTTCCAACAGTGGACATTCAGGGTAGGACTTCTGCTGATCCAAACTATCCTGATGATCCATATATGCCTCCTCTAGAGAACATTTACTATGATACAGACGATGAAGCTCTTGATGGTAAATTGTTTGGAGCAGATGCTGACATTAATAACATGGAACTCAATATTCCTGTTAGTCCTACTACTACCACAAGAGTTCACAAGAATCATCCCAAAGATCACTTTCTCAGTGATCTAACATCATCTGTTCAAACAAGAAGAATGACTAAAGAGCTAAAGGATCTACAACATCAAAGTTTCTTTGCAAGATCTCTTCATCAAAGAAACAGTCACAAAGATCTGAAAATTGCTTGTTTGCCTGCTTTCTATCTCAAATTGAACCAAAAAATGCTTACAAAGCCTTAGAAGAACCAAGCTGGGTGGAAGCAATGCAAGATGAGTTTCTGCAATTCAAACTACAAGAAGTATAGACCTTGGTTGATTTACCAAATGGGCAAAGGGTGATTGGAACTAAATGGGTTTTCAGATGCAAAAGAGATGAAAGAGGAATAGTCATCAGAAACAAGGCAAGGTTAGTAGCACAAGGATACACTCAACAAGAAGGAATTGACTATGATGAAGTATTTGCACCTGTGGCAAGGATAGAGGCCATTAGATTATTCCTGGCTTATGCTTCATATAAAGATTTTGTTGTGTATCAGATGGATGTCAAAAGTGCTTTTCTATATGGGACTATTACAGAAGAAGTTTTTGTGTCTCAACCACCTAGTTTTGAAGACCCTGACCATCCTGACAAAGTTTACAAGGTGAATAGAGCATTGTATGGTTTACATCAAGCTCCTAGAGCTTGGTATGATACCTTATCAACATATTTGTTAGAATCTGGGTTTAATAGAGGAAAGATTGACAAGACTTTGTTTCTCAAAAGAGGCAAGGATGATATTTTGCTGGTACAAATCTATGTTGATGACATCATCTTTGGTTCTACAAACAAAACTATGTGTTTTGAGTTTGAGAAGCTTATGAAGGATATGTTTGCTATGAGTTCAATGGGGGAACTCACTTTCTTCTTGGGTCTGGAAGTCATACAAAAGGAAGATGGCATATTTATTAGTCAGGATAAGTATGTTAATGACATTTTGAGGAAGTTTGGATTTGAAGATGCTAAGCCTACAAAGACAACCATGGAATCCAATAAACCATTGTTGAAGGATGAAAATGGAAAAGAAGTAGATGTTCACTTGTATAGATCAATGATTGGTTCATTGATGTACCTTACAGCTTCAAGGCCTGATATTATGTTTGTTGTATGTGCCTATGCAAGATTCCAAGTATGTCCCAAAGAATCACATTTCAATGCAGTGAAGAGAATTTTTAGGTATCCTAAAGATTCACTTTTTGATTTGGTAGCATACTCAGATAGTGACTATGCTAGAGCTTGCTTGGATAGAAAGTCTACAACATGAGGTTGCCAATTTCTTGGAAACAGATTGGTGTCATGGCAATTGATACGTGGGAATTGCGCCCTCGCAACAGGTTTTACCTCTCAAGGGATCTTGAGAAGTTTACAACCCCCACCAAGTAGTGTACCCGATCGTTGTAGTATAGTATAGTGACAAGTACCTGGGGATTGATCGTTCAACTCTGGAATAGTGTCGTTAGGATTGAAATTAATCTAACTAGGTCTAAAGGTGAAGGATGATTCTTTTTGTGTTTTTATGTTTAATGAAAAGTAGGTAAAAATCTCGGGTATTGGAAGGAGGGGCGGAATTAGTTGCTAATCAACTAACCCAAAAGCTACTAATTAAACTAATGTGCAAGAAAAATAAACATGGTTCTACAAGGGATGTGAAGCATGTCTACCCATGATATGTTACTCCTTGCTAGCTATCCAATTCTACCTATTGAATTGTCACACCTTGTTTTAATTGACGGGTTTTATTCCTTAATACTAGTCGTAGGGCCGTGTACGGTCTTCCCTAACTCTATAAGCTCCTACTTCACTCTTATGTCGAGCCGTTAAAAGCTCCTAACATGGGATCATTAGAATTCACTTATGCATTAAATACAACCAAATAATCGTAGTACACCTCCGATCATGTTTCTTAAGACGTTCAAGCAAGTTACCAATTGGAAGTCTACCAGTTTTCTTAAGCCTAACATCGAATTCAATCAACCAAACAAGAGACAATAAGAATCAAGAATTATAAGCTAAATCAACTAGACCTATTGAAGTTGTCACACCTTAATTGATGAAGATAGACACAAACATCAACAAAGACATCAATAAGATCTAATCAATTATATACAAGTTTCACACAATCATAAGTAGACACAAGATGAATTAGCCAAGCATAATTAATGAAGAAGAAGCAACAATAATGATAATTGAAGACATGAATGATCAATATGGCCCTTTTGATAACTATGGGAAAGTCACATTTTCAATCCCTATAATTTTCCATAATTACATTTTTGGTCCTTGTGTTTTATTACAAATAATCCAAATGGATCCTAATGTTATTATAAACCAAAACCACACACCAACAGCCCACCCACTATCCTAACCCACTTCCCTTGGCCCAACTTCAAGCCTAGTCCACCCTTGGTCAACACCCGGTCAACCAATACCACCCTTCTCCTTTTCCCTCCCAATACCACCACCACCACACAGACTCACAAAACCGCCCCTCCACCTTGCCTATTTCACCACCACCACCTCATCACCCACCTCTCCACGCAATACCTCCACCTCTCCACAACTTCCAAGGCGCAATAAATGCCCTAAAACCCTCTCCACGCAACCACAGCTACCCCAAGACTTTTTCGCGCCAAAAGGTTTTTAAACGGCCATGATTCATCAAACCAATCCAATGGTCCTAAAGTGGTGGGAAATGTCACAATGGGTCCCACAAGCCCTATAAATCAAGAGAGAGGCAGCAGAAGAGAATTATTAGAATAACTTAGTGTAATTTAGTGTAATTTAGCTCGTATTAGTTAAAATTCCAAACTCTAGTGCAATTTAAAGCTCTCAGGTTTTAGTTCTTGTATTTTCAGTGCATTGTAACTCTTTCTAAACAATCAATTTCAAGTTTACTCTAGTGATTTGTAATTTGGCATTTTTGAGTAAATTCGACAAATTTACTTAATTATTGTTATAAGTTGTTGTTCATGTTCCATTCAGTTCTATTTAACTCAATTTTAAGTCTTTAAAAAGTTATCAAAGCATATTAAGTAGTATTAGTCAGTATTTCATAATTACTAAAAAATTAGACATAATTAAGTCATAAATAGAAACTCAGTGATATGGTGCAAAACTCATGGAGCAGGGTGGTTTATTGATGTCCCTGGGTTAGAGGTTTCATGGGAAATCTATAAGTGATTCTTGGTTGTGGTTCTTTGTTTTCTCAGCTTGAACCATTTGTAAGTCTCAAAGCTTGATTCTTTCATATTATTATTATTGTTGTTATTAGTAGTAATTTAGTGGTCATTTAACTTCCATTTGGTATATTTAATCTATTGCAAACATAAAACCAGTATAGTTAGTTTTAAAATCTTATAGTTGTAGTATCACATAGCAGTTATAGGGGTGTTTGGATTTCGGGATTAATATGTATAAATGATTGTTTCAGTGGGTATACTTAATTAGAACATGTCATATTAGGTTTATATAGGAGTTTAGAAAAAGAAAAACCAGTGCTCATTTGGAAGAAAAGTCAAACTCACTTCTAATTTTGCATGACAGTTAACTGTCATGAGATTTGTGATCCACAAACCATCAATTTAGCTTATAAGTTGTAACTTTAGCTTAATTTAGGATAATTATAGCTTATATTAACTTATTTAGTCAGTAGGATCAATTAGAATCTCACCAAAGTCAACTTAGGGGTTTAAACTCAAAGAGTCAATTTTACACTTCTCAGGTTTTTCCAAAACTAGTAGGATTTTTATAGAATTTAGGAATAGGATTCAAGCTTTGAGCTTTTGTGGACTTATAGTCTACCAGCTTATCTTCAAGATCCCACATAGCTTGTATTTTTAAGATTTTTAGTGTGGGTCCCACAGACCTACAAAGACAACTGCAGGGCAAAGGGTTCCCCTGTGCCAGCAGACTCACCTACAACACCACCTTTGGTGGTGTTTTGTGGCCACCACAGTGGGCCCCACATCTCAAATCTTGTTCCATCCAACCCCCGTCCTACCAGGCTATCTATATTGACCATTGGTTTGACCATTTGATCACTGGACCCCACCTGAATTTGCTCCCAAACTCTGTCCCTAATCTGTCTCAGATTCCAATAAGCCAAGTGCTTATTCTGAGCTTATTGGCTTATTCAGTGAAAACTTTGTGCTTTTTCTAGTTTATACTAGTTCACACAACTTATTGGAACTAGATTTTACCATTGTGGGTCCCACACAAGCTCAGTAGAGCTTATTTGCTTATTTGGTCAACTTTGGTCAACTTTGGTCAACTGCTTAAGTTAGTAGCTTATATCTAGCTTATTATTAAGGTATAAAATATTTGTTTTTATTAAAATTAGTTGTTTTTATATATAATATAGTTTTGTAAAATAAAAATCAAGAAAAAACAATATAAAAATAAGTGATAGTTTCTATTTAATTCAATTTAATTTTAATTTTCATTTTTATATTTTTATTAAGTAATTTGTAATTTTATATTTTTATTAATTTCCTCTTATATTAAAGTAATTTTAATAATTTTCTCAGATTTTTATTTTGTAATTTAGTATTTATTAGAATTAAAAATAGTTTTATTAATAATTAATTAATAAGTAAGTTATAAATAGCATAATTAATTTTTACAAAGTAATACCTAGTTTTTATATTTTTTCTAGCTTTTATATGTTATAAAATAGTTTTATAAATTTTTTCATAATTTTCTAAGTCATTTTAGTATTATTTGTAATTTAAAATAGTTTAATTAGTATAATTAATATAAATAGTTTTTAATTAATAAAAAGCTCATAAAAAGACAAAAACATTTATTTTTATTTTTTATACTTTCTTCAAGTTCATTTTAAGTTTTAGAAATTATTTTTATAAATTTTTAGTTTAATTTGTAGTGTTTATTATTTTTAGTTTTAATTAAGTTTGTTTTAATTAAATAGTTAAATAAGTTTTTAATTAAATAATTAATAATAAATAATAAAATAATCAAAAATATAGTTTTCTTTTTAGTTTAATTTTATTTTAAGTTTGTAGGATTTTCATTTTTAACCCTTGTAGTTTATTATTATTATTTTTTTTAAAACTCACCTTTTTCTCAGCACGCAGTCGCGTCTGATTTTAATTTGGTGTACGTTTATACGTATTAGATATTTAGGTTTCACGTAATCGTTAAGATAGTTTATTTAAGTCATTTTAAGTTATAAAACCCTAGGTAATCACACACACACACTTTATACCCTTTCCTGTTCACATTCACTCGATCACAAATTCGTTTATAATAAAACATCGCACACCTCGTTGGGACATTACGACTCGAGAAAACACTGTATTTCACGAAAGCATTTGCCTCAGCCGTTTGACTATTATACTTGACCATTCACAAGTGGTTGACCAATAATTATCTGACCGTTTGAGGCGAATCAAAATTTGTTAGATCTGCTGCTAGTTCTAATGATAATAATTCCATCAGTGATGCTGCCATTTGTGCATTCTTGGCTGATCTGACAACCAACATGTGGTCACAGGTTCTTAATCAAGATATGGATAATATTGATTCTGATGATCTTAAAGAAATTGATCTTAAATGGCAGATGGCCATGCTGACCTTAAGGGCAAGAAAATTCTTGAATAGGACTAGGAGAGAAGTCAAGTACAGGGCTAAAGAAAGTTTGGGTTTTGACAAGTCAAAGGTAGAGTGCTACAATTTCAACAGGAAGGGCCACATTTCTAGAGAATGTAGAGCTCCAAAGGAGAATGCTGAAGCTCCAAAGAAGACCTCTGAAGAATCAAAGAATACCACTACTGCATTGGTATCTTGTGATGGGTTGGGAGATTATGATTGGAGTGACATGGCTGAAGAAGAACCCAATTATTCTTTGGTAGCTCAAGTCAAGCCTAAAGTGCATAACTTTGCACTTATGGGCTATGCATCATCATCTTGTGGATCTGACTCTGAGGTATTTGATGATTCTGATCTATCTGTGTGTTCTTTTAAATCATCTGCTGACACTGTAGAAGAACTTAAGTCTAGGAATGAGAGTCTAATGAGAGAATTTGAACACCTAAAACTTGATAACATAGGTTACAAAGTAGGTATTAAAAATGTGGAAAGAAGATTAGAATATCTCAAACAGTTTGAGCTAGAATATGCAGATAGAATTAACCAACAGGATGTTAAGATCTATAAGAAAAACAGTGAGATTGAATTTCTCAAGAGTAAGTTAGAAGAAGAAGAAAAAGACAGGGATGCAGCTCTTGCTGATAAAGATAAACATATAGTAAGAGTAAATAAACAACAATATGCTTCTGATTTGGTTAATAAATCTATTGAGAGTACTTTGATGAGAAAAAGAAGTGGAATAGGCTACAATGAAGTTTCTCCTCCAGTTAAGAGTGCCTATGCTCCACCAGGAAAAGAACTATCTTTTATTAGTGAGTTAGACATGGAAAAACCTGTAGGTGAACCTAGTACAAGTGTCATAGAAACACCTAAGGATGAAGTTAGAAAATTTACTGAGGCTCCTACTATTGAAGACTAGAATTCAGATAGAGATGAAGAACATGTTGAACTAAAATAAAGTGTGAAAAAGGAAGAAATTCCTGTAAAAGTTGAACCTAAAATTGAACAGGTTAAGTTTGTGAGACCTGTGTTGGGTAAGGGTATCTCTAGGAAAATGGTAGAATATAATAAGGTTCCTAGAGATCAGATGAAAAGATTTTATAATAAGCCTATGGGTAATCAGAGAAACTTTAATAACCTAGTTTCAAATAAATGAGGTAATGAGTTTCAATTAAAGAAGAAGGCTTGTTATAAGTGTGGTAGTTTTGAACGTTTGATTAATAGTTGTAAAGACCACCAAAAGCCAGTTTGGAATCAATACTCAAAGGTGAACCATAAATATGTGTATAAAAATACTCACCCTAATCCTAATAGAAATATGATTTCAAGGGCTGTGTTTGTTAAGATCTGGTGCAACTAGATCTATTTTTGCTGCTAAATCAAATGGTACTTTTAAAACAACAACTGGTTCTATTGCTGGCTCTGTTGCTAGTAAGCACTCTGCTGCTAGTACAGAACTTTCTACTTCTGGGCCAAAAGTTTTAACAATTACAGTTGTAGGAAATTATTTTTATGTTGTTAAGGCCTCAGCTTGTTGGACTTGGAAACCTAAATCATCTGTTTCAAACAACGTTTCCAAAAACAGGAGTTCATCAATTGATTTAAAGAAATTTAACTATGTTAATGCATAAGGCAGATCCAAGTCAGTGATGGCTTGGGTCCCCAAGAGAAACTAATTTCTATATTTTCATGTGCAGGGTAAGCTACAGGATGAGCTAAAAGATATTGTTATAGTTGATAGTGGATGCTCTGGACACATGACAGGTGATGAGTCTCAACTTGAAGAGTTTGAGCCTTCTGAAGGTGGTTATGTTTCTTTTAGGAATGATCCAAAAGGTGGAAAGATTATTGGCAGAGGAACACTAAGAACAGGGAATTTGGACTTTGAGAAGGTGTTTCTTGTGATAGGACTTAAGTTTAACCTCTTTAGTGTCTCACAAATGTGTGACAAAAAGAACTTTGTTCTTTTTACAAACACTGAATGTATGATCCTTTATCCTGATTTTCAGTTGCCACATGATAATTTTTTGCTATTGAAAGTCCCTAGAACTGAAATTATATACAGTGACCATATTAAGAACATTGTTCCCAAAAGAGCTTTAACTTGTCTAATTGCAAAGGCCACTATTAATGAGTCCAAATTATGAAATACAAGACTTGGACATCTGAACTACAAGACCATGAACAAGTTGGTGAAAGGAAATCTTGTGAGAGGGATACCTACAAAGTTGTTTGAAAATTGTGAAACTTGTGTTGCATGTCAAAAGGGTAAACAACACAGAGTTTCATTCAAGTCCAAGACTGTGAACATAATTACTAAGCTCCTACATCTACTTCACATGGATTTATTTGGGTCTATTTTTGTGAATAGTTTGAACAAGAAGTCATATTGCCTAGTTGTCACAGATGACTTTAGCAGGTTTACTTGGGTGTTCTTTCTAGCTACTAAAGATGAAACTCCAGAGATACTCAAGGAATTCTTTACTAGAGTTGAAAACCTGCACAACCACAAGGTAAAAATAATCAGATGTAACAATGGAACTGAGTTCAAGAATAGTGTGATGAATCAATTCTGTATGGGCAAGGGTATTCTAAGACAGTATAGTGTTGCAAGAACTCCACAACAGAATTGTGTTGCAGAGAGAAGAAACAGGACACTGATTGAGGCTGCAAGAACAATGTTATCTAATTCTATATTACCTATACCTTTTTGGGCTGAAGCTGTAAACACTGCATGTTTTGTGCAAAACAGAAGTAAGGTAGTTAAGCCTCACAACAAGACTCCATTTGAGTTGTTTCATGGAAAGAAACCAATGATTGATTTTCTCAAACCAGATGAGGGATCAGTTAGGCAAGTTTGAAGAAAAAGCAGATGAGGGATACTTGGTTGGCTACTCTGTGAATAGTAAAGCTTTCAGGGTGTACAATAAGAGAACCAAACATGTAGAGGAGAATTTGCATATCAAGTTTAGTGAGAATACATCTAATGTTGAAGGGAAGGGACCAAAATGGTTGTTTAATGTTGATACTCTTACAAAGACTATGAATTATGTGCTAGTTATTGCAAATGTTGACACTAACAAACCTCAAGAAGAATTTTTTTGGTTGAGAAATTGAAGATTGGTCCAACTTTACTACCCTTTCAGAAGGATCAAAGTTCACAAGAAGATGTTGTTGCTCAAGAGAAACCTAAGGAAACAGAAGAAGGCATTGAGATACTTGTTGATGTTGAAAAGGTAACAAATGAAGCACCTAAAGTGGTTGTTGATGTCTCTCTAACAAGGCCATAAGACTCTACTGCTGACTCAGAAGACTCTACTGCTAGGCCAAAAGAAACAACTATTGCTTCAATCAATTCTGCTGCCAAGCAAATTGACTCTACTTCTTCACCAAAGTTTCCAACAGTGGACATTCAGGGTAGGACTTCTGCTGATCCAAACTATCCTGATGATCCATATATGCCTCCTCTAGAGAACATTTACTATGATACAGACGATGAAGCTCTTGATGGTAAATTGTTTGGAGCAGATGCTGACATTAATAACATGGAACTCAATATTCCTGTTAGTCCTACTACTACCACAAGAGTTCACAAGAATCATCCCAAAGATCACTTTCTCAGTGATCTAACATCATCTGTTCAAACAAGAAGAATGACTAAAGAGCTAAAGGATCTACAACATCAAAGTTTCTTTGCAAGATCTCTTCATCAAAGAAACAGTCACAAAGATCTGAAAATTGCTTGTTTGCCTGCTTTCTATCTCAAATTGAACCAAAAAATGCTTACAAAGCCTTAGAAGAACCAAGCTGGGTGGAAGCAATGCAAGATGAGTTTCTGCAATTCAAACTACAAGAAGTATAGACCTTGGTTGATTTACCAAATGGGCAAAGGGTGATTGGAACTAAATGGGTTTTCAGATGCAAAAGAGATGAAAGAGGAATAGTCATCAGAAACAAGGCAAGGTTAGTAGCACAAGGATACACTCAACAAGAAGGAATTGACTATGATGAAGTATTTGCACCTGTGGCAAGGATAGAGGCCATTAGATTATTCCTGGCTTATGCTTCATATAAAGATTTTGTTGTGTATCAGATGGATGTCAAAAGTGCTTTTCTATATGGGACTATTACAGAAGAAGTTTTTGTGTCTCAACCACCTAGTTTTGAAGACCCTGACCATCCTGACAAAGTTTACAAGGTGAATAGAGCATTGTATGGTTTACATCAAGCTCCTAGAGCTTGGTATGATACCTTATCAACATATTTGTTAGAATCTGGGTTTAATAGAGGAAAGATTGACAAGACTTTGTTTCTCAAAAGAGGCAAGGATGATATTTTGCTGGTACAAATCTATGTTGATGACATCATCTTTGGTTCTACAAACAAAACTATGTGTTTTGAGTTTGAGAAGCTTATGAAGGATATGTTTGCTATGAGTTCAATGGGGGAACTCACTTTCTTCTTGGGTCTGGAAGTCATACAAAAGGAAGATGGCATATTTATTAGTCAGGATAAGTATGTTAATGACATTTTGAGGAAGTTTGGATTTGAAGATGCTAAGCCTACAAAGACAACCATGGAATCCAATAAACCATTGTTGAAGGATGAAAATGGAAAAGAAGTAGATGTTCACTTGTATAGATCAATGATTGGTTCATTGATGTACCTTACAGCTTCAAGGCCTGATATTATGTTTGTTGTATGTGCCTATGCAAGATTCCAAGTATGTCCCAAAGAATCACATTTCAATGCAGTGAAGAGAATTTTTAGGTATCCTAAAGATTCACTTTTTGATTTGGTAGCATACTCAGATAGTGACTATGCTAGAGCTTGCTTGGATAGAAAGTCTACAACATGAGGTTGCCAATTTCTTGGAAACAGATTGGTGTCATGGCAATTGATACGTGGGAATTGCGCCCTCGCAACAGGTTTTACCTCTCAAGGGATCTTGAGAAGTTTACAACCCCCACCAAGTAGTGTACCCGATCGTTGTAGTATAGTATAGTGACAAGTACCTGGGGATTGATCGTTCAACTCTGGAATAGTGTCGTTAGGATTGAAATTAATCTAACTAGGTCTAAAGGTGAAGGATGATTCTTTTTGTGTTTTTATGTTTAATGAAAAGTAGGTAAAAATCTCGGGTATTGGAAGGAGGGGCGGAATTAGTTGCTAATCAACTAACCCAAAAGCTACTAATTAAACTAATGTGCAAGAAAAATAAACATGGTTCTACAAGGGATGTGAAGCATGTCTACCCATGATATGTTACTCCTTGCTAGCTATCCAATTCTACCTATTGAATTGTCACACCTTGTTTTAATTGACGGGTTTTATTCCTTAATACTAGTCGTAGGGCCGTGTACGGTCTTCCCTAACTCTATAAGCTCCTACTTCACTCTTATGTCGAGCCGTTAAAAGCTCCTAACATGGGATCATTAGAATTCACTTATGCATTAAATACAACCAAATAATCGTAGTACACCTCCGATCATGTTTCTTAAGACGTTCAAGCAAGTTACCAATTGGAAGTCTACCAGTTTTCTTAAGCCTAACATCGAATTCAATCAACCAAACAAGAGACAATAAGAATCAAGAATTATAAGCTAAATCAACTAGACCTATTGAAGTTGTCACACCTTAATTGATGAAGATAGACACAAACATCAACAAAGACATCAATAAGATCTAATCAATTATATACAAGTTTCACACAATCATAAGTAGACACAAGATGAATTAGCCAAGCATAATTAATGAAGAAGAAGCAACAATAATGATAATTGAAGACATGAATGATCAATATGGCCCTTTTGATAACTATGGGAAAGTCACATTTTCAATCCCTATAATTTTCCATAATTACATTTTTGGTCCTTGTGTTTTATTACAAATAATCCAAATGGATCCTAATGTTATTATAAACCAAAACCACACACCAACAGCCCACCCACTATCCTAACCCACTTCCCTTGGCCCAACTTCAAGCCTAGTCCACCCTTGGTCAACACCCGGTCAACCAATACCACCCTTCTCCTTTTCCCTCCCAATACCACCACCACCACACAGACTCACAAAACCGCCCCTCCACCTTGCCTATTTCACCACCACCTCATCACCCACCTCTCCACGCAATACCTCCACCTCTCCACAACTTCCAAGGCGCAATAAATGCCCTAAAACCCTCTCCACGCAACCACAGCTACCCCAAGACTTTTTCGCGCCAAAAGGTTTTTAAACGGCCATGATTCATCAAACCAATCCAATGGTCCTAAAGTGGTGGGAAATGTCACAATGGGTCCCACAAGCCCTATAAATCAAGAGAGAGGCAGCAGAAGAGAATTATTAGAATAACTTAGTGTAATTTAGTGTAATTTAGCTCGTATTAGTTAAAATTCCAAACTCTAGTGCAATTTAAAGCTCTCAGGTTTTAGTTCTTGTATTTTCAGTGCATTGTAACTCTTTCTAAACAATCAATTTCAAGTTTACTCTAGTGATTTGTAATTTGGCATTTTTGAGTAAATTCGACAAATTTACTTAATTATTGTTATAAGTTGTTGTTCATGTTCCATTCAGTTCTATTTAACTCAATTTTAAGTCTTTAAAAAGTTATCAAAGCATATTAAGTAGTATTAGTCAGTATTTCATAATTACTAAAAAATTAGACATAATTAAGTCATAAATAGAAACTCAGTGATATGGTGCAAAACTCATGGAGCAGGGTGGTTTATTGATGTCCCTGGGTTAGAGGTTTCATGGGAAATCTATAAGTGATTCTTGGTTGTGGTTCTTTGTTTTCTCAGCTTGAACCATTTGTAAGTCTCAAAGCTTGATTCTTTCATATTATTATTATTGTTGTTATTAGTAGTAATTTAGTGGTCATTTAACTTCCATTTGGTATATTTAATCTATTGCAAACATAAAACCAGTATAGTTAGTTTTAAAATCTTATAGTTGTAGTATCACATAGCAGTTATAGGGGTGTTTGGATTTCGGGATTAATATGTATAAATGATTGTTTCAGTGGGTATACTTAATTAGAACATGTCATATTAGGTTTATATAGGAGTTTAGAAAAAGAAAAACCAGTGCTCATTTGGAAGAAAAGTCAAACTCACTTCTAATTTTGCATGACAGTTAACTGTCATGAGATTTGTGATCCACAAACCATCAATTTAGCTTATAAGTTGTAACTTTAGCTTAATTTAGGATAATTATAGCTTATATTAACTTATTTAGTCAGTAGGATCAATTAGAATCTCACCAAAGTCAACTTAGGGGTTTAAACTCAAAGAGTCAATTTTACACTTCTCAGGTTTTTCCAAAACTAGTAGGATTTTTATAGAATTTAGGAATAGGATTCAAGCTTTGAGCTTTTGTGGACTTATAGTCTACCAGCTTATCTTCAAGATCCCACATAGCTTGTATTTTTAAGATTTTTAGTGTGGGTCCCACAGACCTACAAAGACAACTGCAGGGCAAAGGGTTCCCCTGTGCCAGCAGACTCACCTACAACACCACCTTTGGTGGTGTTTTGTGGCCACCACAGTGGGCCCCACATCTCAAATCTTGTTCCATCCAACCCCCGTCCTACCAGGCTATCTATATTGACCATTGGTTTGACCATTTGACCATTTGACCATTGGTATTGGAAGGAGGGGCGGAATTAGTTGCTAATCAACTAACCCAAAAGCTACTAATTAAACTAATGTGCAAGAAAAATAAACATGGTTCTACAAGGGATGTGAAGCATGTCTACCCATGATATGTTACTCCTTGCTAGCTATCCAATTCTACCTATTGAATTGTCACACCTTGTTTTAATTGGCGGGTTTTATTCCTTAATACTAGTCGTAGGGCCGTGTACGGTCTTCCCTAACTCTATAAGCTCCTACTTCACTCTTATGTCGAGCCGTTAAAAGCTCCTAACATGGGATCATTAGAATTCACTTATGCATTAAATACAACCAAATAATCGTAGTACACCTCCGATCATGTTTCTTAAGACGTTCAAGCAAGTTACCAATTGGAAGTCTACCAGTTTTCTTAAGCCTAACATCGAATTCAATCAACCAAACAAGAGACAATAAGAATCAAGAATTATAAGCTAAATCAACTAGACCTATTGAAGTTGTCACACCTTAATTGATGAAGATAGACACAAACATCAACAAAGAAATCAATAAGATCTAATCAATTATATACAAGTTTCACACAATCATAAGTAGACACAAGATGAATTAGCCAAGCATAATTAATGAAGAAGAAGCAACAATAATGATAATTGAAGACATGAATTAACATAGAATTAACAAACCATTACAAGATGTTTATGGAGTGATTGAAACCCTCTAAGTTGCTGGAAAAACACCTACCTAAACCCAGGAATCGACCTTAAGGTTTAGGGCTTACAAAAAGTGAAGTTATGATGTTATATTTATCGGCTATTTTCTGCCCGGCCATCTTGACGGCGTCAGCCCATAAGGAGTGACAGAATCACAACCATTTTTTCACCAAATCGAAGATTTTTTCGTCCCGATCATCTCCTTTTTTGAATCGCTGAAATCTGAATTCGTATGTAAAAGTTATGGCCAAAACAGTGTCAGCTACTCCGCGCGCAAGTTGTGATTGTCTTGATCAACATGTGACGGTTTTACTTAAGGTTTCTTCTTGTGTAAGCCTTCTTCCTGACGTCGTCACTCTATATCATCTGACTTCGTCAGGTTAAATCCTGACGCCGTCATGTATAAACGTGTTCTGGGCCGTCACATGTAACTTGCTCTTGACGGCCTTGGTGACGCCGTCATGTACAAATGCCTTAAAATCTTTCTGGCCCGTCACGTACAACTTGAATTATCCATCTCTTTATCAATGAGTGACGGCGTCACCTTGTAGAGCTTGACGCCGTCAGGTACTGTTTCCAGCATGGATTCTTGATTTTCTCGTTTTCTTTATTCTTAAGCATAAAAACGTCCAAAAAGCTCCAAAATGCTTCATATTCCAGAAATCACGTCCCAAGTACCTAAAATGACAAAAGGAACGATTTAGGGCAATATTTGATCAAATAATCATGATTTAGGGCTTAAATGACCCCCTAAAAGCGGCACACTTTTCGCTTCATCAAATATCCATACACTTGGGATTTGCTTGTCCTCAAGCAAATGAGCTTTTCCACCAATAAAAATATAAGTTAGGGGTCATTTAACACTAATATAAATGTAATTACAACAAATGATCATTATACCTTAGTCAAAACAAGCACATAAATTATACACTAGCACCTCACATTAAGTATTTGGATACTCTCTGTTAGGAATACGAATATTCCTGTAAAAGTCTCGGTCACCTAATGATTGTAATAGCATTAAGTTAGCTCGTAGTTAGTTTGTTTATTAATTAATTAGTATTAGATTAAGTAACACCGTGGAAGAAGGAACGGGTCTTTACCCACTGTATGCCTGATCCACAGCCCGGGTGTGGGCGTTTGTAGAAAACTATATATACCCCTCTCCACATGTGGAGAGGGTTGGTGCTTTTCATTCAATCTAACATTTTCTATTTCCTCTCAACACTCTCTCTCTCTAGAAATCACCCAACTCTCTTCCTCTCTCTAAACTCTCATCCATTATTCTTTCTTTCTTTCTTTAATTCCATCTAAACACAAGAACCATATAAGTTATAAATATTTGTTATCTTACAATTGGTATCAGAGCCATGGTTTCACCTTGGGATTGATTATTTTCGAATCTTTAGCTTGGTTTTTGTGTTTTATTTGGTTCGACTTGTTTTTCATTGCTTATCACCCTTGTTTGATCTTGCTCACAAGTTTATTGCTACATGTTTGTTCCGTCAAGTTTTAATGTGTTGCATAAGTATTAGCGTTATTTAAGTTTTGGTGGGCCTGTTTCTTCAATCCTTGGTATTTTTTGTCCATTCAAGTATTGGTTTGTTGGGACAGTCTTGATTGCGATTATTTCTCCTAAGGCTTCTTGGTTGCGATTAGATCTCCCTTGGCTTACTTTTGAGCTGGAATTTTGTGTTTTTGTCCATTTCAAGTAAAATACAAAATGAAAGATAGTGACTGGTTTGTATTCATATAACCTGCGGTTACCTCTAAAACCTGAGGTTACCTCATTTACTTGTGGTTTCATTTTGTTTGCGTTTAACACTGAGCAGCAGTTAGTACCTTTTGCGTTTACCCAAAGACTTGCGTTTACCTCATAGTCCATATCTTTGCGGTTAAATCTTAAGTCAGTTGTTAGTCCTTTGTTTGTCTACGATTTATTAAAGAGAAACAAAATACAATCAAAAGGGAACTAAAGGATCTCAGACTTCTCTTGTGGTGGTAATCTTATTTGTCCTATGACAAATCCAAACGAGAACAACTTCATCACAGATCTAAAAACAAGATTAACTTCTTTGTAATATCCGAAAATTAAAAGAAGTACATGAACAAGGTTGTCCCATACTTCTCTTGAATCGGCTTAACATAAACATTACAAGATTGTTCACTTTCCTTTCATTTGGTTAACCATAACATGATAATAAAAACATATAATGATCTCAGAAAATCTCTATATATTTTAAGTGATTCAAACCATTAGAGATTATTCTTCTTCTTCATCGATCTTAAAGAAGGAAAGTTTTTTTTTATCCGAATATCTAAGAGAAAAGGACAATTACACAAGCTGTTATCATCTCTCTTTCATTCGGATGGAGCAGGATACTCATTCGATCGTGATGATTGATGTGGACTGAGTCTGGTGTTTGACTGGTTTTGATGTGCATGTGGTAATTTTTTATCTGTGATTAGGTGAGAGGATATGAAAGTGATGGGGGCGGAGTTATCTGTTCGATGCCATTAGGGATTGTGTTAAAATGGTGTTTATTTGAGTGTGTTAGGAGTAGGATTTATTTGGTCAGGTTTTGAAAAACGTGTGGACTGAGATTACTTATGATTGTGATTGGGTTGAGGGAACACATTGGGCTTATCTGAATCTCGACCTAAGTAGTGGGCCTGGTGATTTTTTGCTTGGACTGGTATTTGCTCACATGAATCGTGCTAGAGCATTTTCTGTGATCCGAATTTCTTTTAATATTAGTTTGGACTTAAATTGGTGACATTGTTGGGGTATAATTGTTGGTCACGATTTTGATTATGCATTATTGATCCGAGATTGGTTATTAGCTTGGATTGAGTTATTTTTGGGCTTATTGTAAATCTACAGAGTTTTTTTTCGGATCTCAATCATACAACCATCAAGTTCATCAAACAATCATCTAATCAGTTACCGATCCAACAGTTTCTCACTATCTCACGGTTTTTTCTTGATTTTGTAAAATCCCGCGAAAGAATATATTTCTCGGTTTAAATCATAGAATTGTAAAATCCCGTGAACGATCACAACATGTCAAAATCTTCCATCCTTGTACAACACACAAAGGTGTTTGATTCTAATATTGCTAATATGGAATCCTTGTGCTCTAATTCGCAAGGGAGAGAGTTGCTTCAGCCACAACAAGTGCTTCACAATGCAAAGGAAAGCTGCATAGAATGTTTTCGACAACTTCATTCACATCTCTCGGTACTTTTAGAGGGAACTGGATTCAAGATGGGATTCGAACGTGCATTTGTAACACTCTTTGGTCAAGATGTTCACACTTTCACATGCACAATGATTCTTAACTTAAATCAACTACAACAACAACTTGACCGAGGAGAATTTTCCAAAATGGGATCCATGGCTGCCCTCTGTGTGATCAACAAACAACTCCAAGTGTTCTTTGATTCAAAATTCACTCTGGAGTATGACCATTATAGTGAGATGACGAAAAAGTGCTTTGTTGATCACACGGGATTTGAGGTTGACACGTTCAGTGACACACTTGTCCAGCTTATGGATAAAGTGAAAAGATTCATTAACGAAAAGGCACAGCATATACCTGCATATGATGACAAGGTGAAGGCATGTATGGTACAATCATGTGATGGTGTTGGTGACTCGGGTATAGCATCGGATGTTGGGTCAGGTGTCACAATATGCAAAGAATCAGAGACTGATAAGCTTGACACACCCTGCAACTCAGTGACTAGTGATACTCCAGACTTGGGTACTAAATTAAGACCAGTAAAAGAACAAGTGTCATGTGCTGAGGTACCCCTAACTGAACATCATAATGTGCTTTTTGATGAACGACTGCATACTGATCAAGTTATGCCCAGTTATGACACATATTTGTTGAAAACGACTGATAGCAATACCATTTCTGAGTTAACAAATATGAATCATAAAGGGGGAGAAAGTGATCAGGATGCTGAACGTGATGTTGAGTCAAGTTCTTTGATTACAGCAGAGTCTTTTAAATCAAATGATGTGGTTGATAAAGAAGTTTTTAATGAACTTTCAAACAAATTTGCACAACTTGAAAAACATTGTATTTCACTTGAAATTGCAATGCAACAAAAGGAAGAAAGTTTTCTAACTAATCAACCATGTAAAAATCCGGAACTTCCTGATTTCCGTGAATTCTTTATGATAAATGATTTGAAAGCTCAACTTGAAACAAAGAACTTGACAATCAACAAACTGAAAAAACGTATTTCTGAGATGTGTGATATGTGTGGTGAAGTTAAGAATTATCATGACAGTGATGTTATTGCATCTAGAATCCTTGAGCAAAAAGTGGCTGAACTACTTTTGGAAAATGAGTCTTTGAAAAAGCATTGTGAAAACTTGAATGAGTCAATCAAAGAAATGCAAGCTAAGTCGATAGAACAAACAATCTCTTTGACTGCCAAAAATGATGAATTCAAAGCTCAACTTCTAGAAAAGGGTTTCACAATAACAGCATTAAAGAACGAGCTAAGAAAAGCTACAGGGAATAGTGTGAACACTAAGTTTGCAAAACCATCAATCTTGGGGAAACCAGTTTTTCAATCGAATAGAAATCGATCAGTTGTTAGACAACCGACTACGTTTATATCTGAACGATCAAAACTTTCAAAAACACGGTTTGCCTCCCAAGTTGATGAGGAACAAGTTTTGTCAAAACCAGTCACTCCACATTATTTACCTAAGACTGTTGCTTCTAGTTCTGGTAAACCTCAACAAGTAGTTACTCCTACACCCAACTCTTCTAGGATTAGTTCTAAAATAGTGTCGAAACCGAGCATTAAAGTTCCAAATTTATATGACACTAATGATCTGTACAAGAATTATGATCTAGAAAAGGCTAGGAAAAGAGCACTACTTTATAAGGATGGTATATTAGGTTCACACCCTCGTATGATGCCTCCTTGTTTATTGAGGAACATTGCTAAGACTCAACCAGTGAACTCTAGGAGTTGTAGTAAGTCATCTACCATGCATAAGAAGCAGAACAAACCTAAAACTTCTCCTAGGTGGATACAAATTGCCAAATCATTGGAGACTAGGAATAACGATAAGTCTTCCAGTATGCATGATAAGCTTAGCAAACCTAGATCTTGCCATAAGTGGATTCCAACTGGAAGAATTTTTAAGGATGTCGGACTTAAGTGGAAACCTACCGGAAAGTTGCTCACAGATGGCAATACCATGGTTGAACGTGAAACCCCTAAGGGTTTGGATACTGCTGTTACTAACCCATATATATGCAATCAAGTCTGTAATGTTAGTGCAGGTAGTCCTTACTCAGTTGCAGGTACATCAATCATTCGCTACATGAGAAAACTCAAAGTCTGGAGGCCTAAAGCAAGCATATCTCCTTCTTCAGGAGGTCTGA
The DNA here is from genome assembly GCA_030686995.1 of Artemisia argyi. Taxonomy (NCBI): domain Eukaryota; kingdom Viridiplantae; phylum Streptophyta; class Magnoliopsida; order Asterales; family Asteraceae; genus Artemisia; species Artemisia argyi. The sequence continues at coordinate 5,717,074 of CM060676.1, read as the reverse complement.
AAAGTCAATGTTGATATATACATGCCAATGACGTCTGAACACTTCAGTTCAGGCCTCGTTCTTCAACGACTATGACGTCTGAATACATCAGTTCAGGCCTCATTCTTCATTATATGACGTTTGAACAATTCAGTTCAAGCCTCGGTTCTCAATTTCATCATTATGGCGTCTGCTGACAACACTTCAGGCCCCGTTCATCAAAGAAAAAAAAAGTGTACGCTTGAGTGCGCTTTATCTTCTGAAGTTGTGAAATGTTCTTGCTTCTGACCATTCTCATCAACAAACTTCATATTTGTTCCACGCTTGTTCAGTCTTCAAGTGGATTACCTTCATCGGATTGTATTTGTTATTATCCACTCGATCAAAAATGGCATCGTCAAATGCAATTTTTGAGGGGGAGAAGTGTGAACAGTGGATCAACCTCATATGCAATTTTTGAGGGGGAGAAGTGTGAATAAACTGCATGTATTTCTATTCACTTGTTCAATCAAAAATCGCATCCTCATATGCAATATTTGAGGGGGAGAAGTGTGAATAAAATACATGTTGATTGATGCGTGAAATGACTCTCCTCTTCTCCAACACCTAATGTTCCACTAAGTAAGGATGACTAAATGTGACTGCGGAGTTGATTGGATATTACGTATTTGAGATTGAAGTTGACTCTTACAAAGGTGTGATCTTAGTTTATCTTGAAGTCGGGATTGGATGGATGAATGACTTTCAACGATAACTTGCTTGTGCTTAAGATCTTAGTTGAAGACTTGGTTTATGTAGTTACCAGCAGTCGAGGTGGATGGTTGAAGAGCTGGTTAACTATCACTGTAATGAGTTATGTTGTATTACTCAGTGTCACACGCCGATGTCGTTGTGGATAATCGCAAGAGGTGGTAATGTCTCATACTTTAGTTGGGTAGTGAGTACTTAGAGATTTGCTTGGAGCATAAATTCTCTACACCGTTCTTCCAACATTAGTGCAAGCTTTAGACACAAGTGCGGGAAACTCTACTTCAGTTTCAAAGTTTGGTATATCGGGTTTTCTCCATACGTGGTCATTTACCATTAGCCAGTGGAAGTGAAAAGAGGTTTAATTAGGGGTTGATATGTAGAGAATTGTTGAAGAGAATTGTTATCGACATCTACTCATGGGGTAGTGATTTGTATGTTGCTTCCAGTTGATATGTTTATGTACACATAGTTATGATGATTCCGAGTGATCGTCATCATCATGGAGGGAGAAGAATGGGTACATCGGGGCTTTTATCGAAGAACTGGAAGCATTCTATGTGAGTTGAAAATGTCAAAATATCGTTCCTCAAACAAACCCGTGAAGAAGCTACAGATTATCAGTCTATGATCCACTTTAAGTTGTGGATGACATGTTAAGAGACTTAAGACATCTTGGGCAGAATTGAAAGATACTTCTTCAAAAAACATCAAGGTTATATCAAACGGGTCGTCAGTTTGGGAGGGAGCAAGTACACTTATGGGCTTACTAATTGGGAGGGAGGATTAACCCAATTAGTGAGCATTTCTATAGCAGTTGATTCTCACTAGATATATTTTAGCTTATTTGGTTCTTCTCATTATTTCAAGTAGATGTGCTTAAAAGTTGTTGCTGATTCTGAAGTATCAAAACCAGCAAGGGGGAAGGAGACATACATCTGAATGCATTAAGAATACACATGATGAACTTAATACTTCTTCTTTGAAGTTATCCCGGGAAGACAAATGTCATAACCGCAGAGAATATCAGTGTATTAACTTGTGGCGTTTGGTGTACCATTCCAACTACGTGGGGGAAGTGGTCTTCTGATACTTGTGGTATGTATTACTTCAGCTTTCAATAGGAAGAATTATGAGAAGAACAATTGGAGCGTGAGATGATATTGCTTATCGACATCTTCATATGAGTTGATATGATTTATCGCAAAGTGCTTCTAGTTAATGCTTCATGTACACAATGGTATGATGATTCCGATGAGATCGCAACCATCAGGGGAGAGATTTGTGTACATCAAGGTCGCGCAACAGGTTCACATAATCGGGCTTAATCATATACTCCGGAGGTGATATCCACAGAGATGATCATTGCTTCAACCTGTTACTTTGGTGTCATCATTTCTTCTTGTGTTGGATACATGCGTACAATATGAATTGAGTTGGTATGTGTAAGATAACTGGAAAGAATTTAATGAAATGAAGATGTTGATATCTCAACTCCCCTGAATAGACGACTGCTCCAAACCAGAAAGTAATGTGTACATTGGGGACGTACAATAGGGTCATGTGATCGGGCTTCATCATACATTTCGGGATTGATAACCGCAGAGATGACCCATGGTTCACCCTGTTACTTTGGTGTTATCGTTCTCTTTGGGTTCTCGAGCTTCATACAATGAGACTTTTTGCATCACTTCAACCTCTTGGGGGAAGTGGTCTCATGTAAGTGATTGTCGGTTTGGGGGGAAGCTACCAAAGCTCCACAATGAGGAGGCAATAAAAACTTTCAGAAATTTGGTGGGTGTCTATCGATTAACTCAGTTGTGAGATTCTAGTGATTTGTTAACTACTTGTATTTGGTGAATTGTTGTGACTTAAGTCGTTTCCATTAGTCTGATTGTAATTTGACGTTGTGAGTTAATCTTTACGACTTGACTTATTACGATCGGATCTATTGTAACTTGACTTGTCGCGACTTGACACTTAATGCTAATTGTTACTTATCCAAGATCTCTCTCTAAGTCTAACTCGCATACTAGATCTTTCGGTTTCTTTTGTTGACTTTAGTAAAATCCCGGGAGAGAATTGATCTCTCGGTTTAAGTCACAAGAGTAGTAAAATCCCGTTTAAGATTATATCATGGCATCTACGGATTCAGACAATTATTCAGGAGCCTCGAAAGCTTTGGTGGTGAAAGTTTAAGAGATGTTGACTACTGATTTCTACTACAAGCCGAACGTAATCCTCATTTCGGTATTCATGTCAACATCTTTTTAAACTTAATAGTATCCTTTGTACATATATTATACCTAAATGTAAATAGATATATAAAACCAACAAAAACCCATAAAAAAAAAAAAAAAAAAAAAAAAAAAAAAAAAAAAAAAAAATTAGAAAATACCAAAATAGTTTTTTAAGGCATGTCTTCTGGCATCGATAACATTTACGGTTCTAGAAATGTCATTCAATAATGACACGGGTCTTTAAATGAAGTTCGAACAGAAGTTCAAAAGGTTTTTCAAAACATGCCTAAATGGCTTGCAGTCATTTCAGGCTGTAACCCGTGCTTAAACTTATGGCTTGTAGTCATTTTAGGCTACAACCCGGTCTTCAAAAATATGGTTTGCTATTACTTCAGATAGCAACCCGGTTTTCAAAATTAAGGAAAACACGTCGCCAAAAAGACGGTTGTTCCTAATAAAGGGTGCCGTTCATCCGAGCGTGAATTACTTTATATTCATGCACCCTCGATCTAATGTACGCTTCAGTGCATTATTTCTTGATAAAGAAGAGAAATCTTCTTTTTATCGCCAAATACTTTCTCTTCCATGATTTTTCCGGAAAGTGTTTGTGCAAAACTTGGTGGTACCATGAAATTTTGAATGAAAATCAAATTGAACTCAAAAGTTTGATAAAATTTTCACTCAAATCAATGACGTTAATAGTTTATGAACATATTTATGCTTTAACATCCGTCATTGATTGAGGGGGAGAGTGATTTCTCAAAATTTTATGTATCATCAAAACTCCCCACACTTCGTACATAAAACCTTGCAACAAAAAGACTTGTGATGGTTATGTGTCAGAATGAGTAAACTTTCAAAGAGTTTTCGTTAAAACTTCGAATCTTTTGCACACTCTTCACATCTGACACATAACAACCTCCCTCACATTTTGAGGGGGAGCTAGAAAAAGTTTCTTTTTATCAGAAAATATTAAAATTGACCGCATTTCTCTCCCAAAAAGCTTTCTAAATTATTTAAATCAATTGAGATCAAAAATCTTGAAAGATTTAAAATTTTTGATCGGGGGAGAGAATGTGATTTAAATATGAAATCTGATAATCAAAAGTGATCGTTTGTACTCAATAATAGGCTCCCGCATATGTGCTAAACACTTTCGAATATGGAGGCACATATTGAGGGGGAGCAAAGGCGTTGGCGGAAGTTATACCAAAGACCGACCATTTATCTTTATGCATGGAGTTATAAGGATGGTTAAGGTTAGGTATGAGTTCCCATGATCCACCAGAACCGGAAGGATCTTCCCAGGGACAATCCATAGATAGATTAGAAGTCCTTAGGAATGATTATGAAAAAAGGAGTAAAGTGAGAAAGGGAAGAGTGCGGACTGAGATAGAGCTAGGACTGGAACAAACCCAACAAGGTTCTAGTGGTGAAGTCTCGGTAAGCACTGAAGGGGTTGAAGAATGAAAAAGAAATATAATGAGAAATGGTGAAAAGAAATAGCCCTCCAATTATTCAACCTTAGGGCAGAAACCGGGTTCAATACATATGCTACTGGCGGTTACTAAGGTAACGCCGGTATTGAAGACAAGACGTCATGGACCCAGTGACGCACTGCACCAAAACTTCCCAACTACTCAAGTTCTCTTAAAAGAGCTTGTTTCATTCTCACGGGGAACCCTGTGCAATGTATCGACCGCTCATTGCGAGCTATGTTGATACCTAAAACAGGAGACGCCTCCCCAGTCTCCAGGAGCGGATCAAAACGCACTATTGTGTCTAGAGCCATGAGATCATCCATAAATCTCGATAGGACACACTTCCAAATATGCTTATTGTTTCACACAATGTGGAAAATAAGATAAAATATTTAGAGTCCTACACATTATCCTTGTGGTATTGCCAGAACATCCGAGTGATATGAAAATATTCACAATGAAGATGGAAATCCTTCTAGAGCGAACATTTCTCAAGCTCTTGGTAGGTGACATGTGAGATCCATCTTGGATCAATGATCAAGTGACAACTGGAAAGCAACGATGGTGCGATTCTAATTTGAATCAAACTTGTTCCAGGATATGGATTGACGGATACTTTTGCCAAAACCTCTCAATGTGCTCACCAACTTATCTTTCGAGCACATTGATTGTGTAATATCTTTCAAACAAAAGTATTTTTGATGGAAATGTGATTCAAAGTATAAAACTCTCGTCGTGTCTCAAAAATGTTTATCATAGGTCATGCGAGTGATTTCTATAAATCAATTTCTCATCAAATCCGTGAATATCAATTCACCGATTCACTCTATCGTGCTGTCTGCTTTGAGACGTTCCGGTATGAGAACATGCTAAGTATGAAGTTTCCAAAGTGGATTCCTTGGAACTTTCATTACTACAAGCTGGAAATTCCTGTCAAGGAGAGTCCTCTTTAAAAGAGACTCTACCTGATCACAGGTCGGTTTTCACAAAACCGGAGGGTAGTCTGGCCTCGCAGAATGAATGACAAAGCCATGTTCGTTCTCTATCTTTATTGCTAACTGTTTTATTTTAGGGACACATATAAAGATGGCGTTGATGGCTCCAGTTTCCAGCTGAATCTGGTCAATCCATACCTCATGCTCACACATCCTCCACACTATCAATGAAGATAAGAGACTTGCTACAACAAATGTTGAGAGACTACCAACAACGTTTCCGCAACTCTGATGAAAAAGTCTCCTAATCTACAACTCTTATGCAACGTCTCCAGATAAAGAAGGGTGTGAGCATGATGGTCCTTAGTCACTCCATCACATGAAGGCAATACAACTTTGGATGAGCATTGGAGATTTACTTTGGCTGATGATCTCAAAGGAAGCTCAAAGATCACACATCACAAAGGAACTCTAATCACAAGTTCGCTTGGTTGAAGTACGAAGTGTGCTGAAAAGAGAAGAATCAGATCCTACGAGCTACAAAGACTAAAGAATGCTTAATGACCAAAGATCTTAACTTCAAAGGTGATCTCGCTTAGGGGGAGATTGTTAGGAATACGAATATTCCTGTAAAAGTCTCGGTCACCTAATGATTGTAATAGCATTAAGTTAGCTCGTAGTTAGTTTGTTTATTAATTAATTAGTATTAGATTAAGTAACACCGTGGAAGAAGGAACGGGTCTTTACCCACTGTATGCCTGATCCACAGCCCGGGTGTGGGCGTTTGTAGAAAACTATATATACCCCTCTCCACATGTGGAGAGGGTTGGTGCTTTTCATTCAATCTAACATTTTCTATTTCCTCTCAACACTCTCTCTCTCTAGAAATCACCCAACTCTCTTCCTCTCTCTAAACTCTCATCCATTATTCTTTCTTTCTTTCTTTAATTCCATCTAAACACAAGAACCATATAAGTTATAAATATTTGTTATCTTACACTCTCATCTCTCAGGTGTTGTAAATTTATATGTCATAATTGGAAATGGAGAAATATCACTCACTACCTGTCATAGCAAATAGATTACCATAGGCTTGGGAAAGGATCAAAAACCTCCACCACTTGGCGTAAGCACCTAAGATAAACTATCAAAGAGGTCTTTTATAGGGTTATAACGTTAGGTGTAGGGGATATGAAAAACACGATTTTGTTGGATAAACGGATATTTTACTGGTGGCAAGTCAATTGTCTTAGTTAACTACATGTACAATGAGGCGTTGCTAAGCCAAGACTCGTCTCAACTTGAACTAACTATGACTCTTTTTGGATATTTTTCAAGACACTATTTGAGTTAAACATAAATAAATGAAACGGATGGTAGCCCGTAGGTTTTTCTCTTTTCTTTTCCTTATTTTTTATTATTTTTTTTAAAATTTTTTTGGCATACACTTTTACTCTACTATCCAAAATAATACATCAAAGGGAGCTCGTTTCCTACCTACACTTGAGCTTTTACATACTTCACAATCAACTATTCTAATGACTCGAATCAAGATAATCAAAACACTTGGAGTACTTTTAAATATTAACGCACATATGGGGGTAATAATTGACGTCATCCCCATTACTCCATTACAAAAGTACTTTACCCATGAGTCCCAATCATCCCAAAACAATATGTACAAGATATGACTCGACTTAGTAACCATGTCATCAACTAGACAATTAACTAAGGGTTTAAACAAATAACAATAATGCACTAAAGATGAGTGCATACAAGGAAGGCTAAGGCGATTTGGTTGCACATTTGGGGTGGATTGTAAACAAATTCTTCCTTTAAGTAAGATGCTTAAAGTTAGAAACGAAAAGATAGGCTCGGAGGGGTGTACTAGGGGTTTCGTGTACTAAAAATGAGTAAAACGCAAAGGTGTGGGAGAATTACTTGACCTATAAAGTCAATGTAATTATATTACAGGCGTAAAACAAGGGTTATCCTAATGCCTCTTATCATGTAGTAAATCCTAACTACACGAATGTAGTCTCACTAGCGGTCTCGGGATGCATCGCTATCACAAGTTCTAGAATTTAAATACTACCGGTACACTCACAAGCATTAAGAATTAATGCTTTTTCCTAAAGATCTAAAGGCGAACCTCACATTTTGGGGTGGAAATTTTTGAGTGGTATGCTTTTGGTGCTAGTCATACAATTCCTATCCATGAGACGCTTATTAAGACTAAAGTTTCACTCCTATATGTTGCAAAAAATTTTAAATTTGGAGCTAAAATTGCCCTAACAAATATTTCTCTCAGTTTTATTACACATTCACTATCGAACAAAACAAAAATCAAGTGGAGTTATAGTTTCTAATATACCATCCCTACACTTAAACCGAACATTGTCCCCAATGTTCTAAGTAAAAGATGTAAAAGTAAAAATAAATAAGAATGAAAGAAACTAATACTCCCCTGATTCGTTCGGTGTGGATAATGTGAGAATATAGTTAAATCTTCCTCCAAGAAAATGAATGTTGAAAGCTTCCCTCCAGAAATGTAATCATCTTCTTGACCAATATAACCTGTAATCGACAAACACAAAAACCAAAGCATCAAACCGAACAAAAATTGCAAATAGATGTAATTCTAGACTTAGAAATAGAAACAAAACAAAACAATAAAAGGATAGGATACTTGTGGAATGAATTACAAATAGGAACTCATAAAACATATCCACAAGTATTGACACACAAACAAGATAGAATATATGCTAATCATGAATTGTGAATTTTTTATGTTCGAATTTTGTTCTTTTTAACAAAATATAAACTTCCCTACACTTGTCTTTTTGTAAAATACCTTTATATGCAATTAAGACGAGTTAAAAACAAAATAAAGCATTTTCACAAATTATTCGAAACATGAAAATTAAACAATTATGATTAAGCATATATGACACAAACAAACAAATTAACATCAAACAATTAAAAACATGGGTTGGGTTGCCTCCCAACAAGCGCTTATTTTTGTTCGAGTCACGAGCCTGACTCTACCCTTTTTTAAAGGAAATAGGGGAGGTTTTCCCTACACTTAGGATTAAGTGCGGGTGGAAGTAGCAATACACACCATTTGGGTGGAAATATGCCACGTGAGGTGAAGGGGGTGAGTGAATGGCTTCCTTCATCCTAAAACTACCCGGATAATATTGGTTGATGGGTGGTTCGGTTCCTCTTTTGTCTCCTAGATGTCAATCTAAGGATGGGAAGTTGTGTAAAGGTTGAGGTTTCGGTTCATCAACACTAGGAAATTCACTAGAACTAAGAGTAAGGTTGTCACTACAAGTACTCAAACCTATATCCTCAAGTGGTGCTTGGTCCAAGGGTTCTACCTCAATTGGGGTTCCTATAGTGTCTTCAACTTCCTCCAGGTAAGGCACGGGCGGTGTGTATGCCTCAAATGATGGTATGACTTGTGGGGTACTTAGTGGGCTTGAGTTTTCTACTATCTCTTCCATCACATCAATATCATCTATGTGTTCATCTTGTATTATGGTAGTGCCTATCATGACATGCAACTAGGTGGCTCAACTCTAACCTCATGTGTGTCGTATGTTTTCGTGAAATCTATCCCGCTCATGCAACTAGGTTGTTCAACGCTAACCATTTGATAATCTTGGTTTGATTCTAAGTTCATGTTCTTAGAAACTATGTCATCTTGCTCATACGAATCCCCCAATTCGTTGAACTTATGGGTCATGGTTAGGAAGCTTTTCTCAAAATTCATCCAACGGGTCTCACTAAAAGGAATTGATCCTGATAATGATCGTCTAATAGAAATCACACATGCATAAAATTCATCAAACCCATCTAACTTTACCCCCAACTCCTCTTGGATGTCACTAAGATCACATAAAAAATCATTGGAATAATAGGAAGCAAATCTATTAGTGAAATATAATTGGTCCTCTATTGTTAGTGATCTAAATGGAATTTCATCCGCCATAGTGACAAGTGAAAATGATTTTACAAACAAAGAGCACAAAGAAAAAGATAGAATACAAGAAAAGCTAATAAAAAGAAAATAAAAATCTCAATAAAAAGGAATATAATGAGAAGACCTAATAAAAATTAATTCCAACCTAAGTAATAATTATTCCCCGGGCTGCGACGCCAAAAACTTGATACGTAGGAATTGCGCCTTCGCAACAGGTTTTAGCTCTCAAGGGATCTTGAGAAGCTTACAACCCCCACTAGGCAGTGTACCTGATCGTTGTAGTATAGTATAGTGACAAGTACCGGGGGATTGATCGTTCAACTCAGGAATAGTGTTGTTAGGATTGAAATTAATCTAACTAGGTCTAAAGGTGAAGGATGATTCTTTTTGTGTTTTTATATTTTATGAAAAGCAGGTAAAAATCTCGGGTATTGGAAGGAGGGGCGGAATTAGTTACTAATCAACTAACCTAAAAGCTACTAATTAAACTAATGTGCAAGAAAAATAAACTAAGGTTCTACAAGGGATGTGAAGCATGTCTACCCATGATATGTTACTCCTTGCAAGCTATCCAATTCTACCTATTGAATTATCACACCTTGTTTTAATTGATGGGTTCTATTCCTTAATACTAGTCGTAGGGCCGTGTACGATCTTCCCTAACTCTATAAGCTCCTACTTCACTCCTATGTCGAGCCATTAAAAGCTCCTAACATGGGATCATTAGAATTCACTTATGCATTAAGTACAACCATATAGTCATAGTACACCTCCGATCATGTTTCTTAAGACGTTCAAGCAAGTTACCAATTGGAAGTCTGCCAGTTTTCTTAAGCCTAACATAGAATTCAATCAACCAAACAAGAGAGAATAGGAATCAAGAATTATAAGCTAAATCAACTAGACCTATTGAAGTTGTCACACCTTAATTGATGAAGATAGACACAAACATCAACAAAGACATCAATAAGATCTAATCAATTATATACAAGTTTCACATAATCATAAGTAGACACAAGATGAATTAGCCAAGCATAATTAATGAAGAACAAGCAACAATAATGATAATTGAAGACATGAATTAAGATAGAATCAACAAAGCATTACAAGATGTTTATGGAATGATTGAAACCCTCTAAGTTGTTAGAAAAACACCTACCTAAACCCAGGAATCGACCTTAGGGTTTAGGGCTTACAAAAAGTGAAGTTATGATGTTATATTTATAGGCTATTTTCTGCCAAGCCCATCTTGATGGCTTCAACCCAGAAGCGGTGATGGCATCACAACCATTTTTAACCAAATCAAATATTTTTTCATCTCGATCATTTCCTTTTTTGAATCGCTCAAATCCGAGTTCGTATGCAAAAGTTATGGCCAAAACAGTGTCAGCTACTCCGTGCGCAAGTTGTGATTGTCTTGATCAACATGTGACGGTTTTACGTAAGGTTTCTTCTTGTGTAAGTTTTCTTCCTGACGTCGTCACTCTTTATCATCTGACATCGTCAGGTTAAATCCTGACGCCGTCATGTATAAATGTGTTCTGGGCCGTCACATGTAACTTGCTCTTGACGGCCTTGGTGATGCCCTCATGTACAAATGCCTTGAAATCTTTCTTGCCCGTCACATATAACTTGAATTATCCACCTCTTTATCAATGAGTGATGGTGTCACCTTGTAGAGTTTGACGCCGTCAGGTACTTTTTCAAGCATGGATTCTTGATTTTCTCGTTTTCTTCATTCTTAAGCATAAAAACGTCCAAAAAGCTCCAAAATGCTTCATATTCCAGAAATCACGTCCCTAGTACCTAAAATGACAAAAGGAATGATTTAGGGCAATATTTGATCAAATATTCACGATTTAGGGCTTAAATGACCCCCTAAAAGCGGTACACTTTTCGCTTCATCAACAATGCATGAAACAAACATTGGTTGCAAATTCTACATTTGAAGCTAAGTCTGTGGATGCTTCAAGTTGTTTTGGTCAAGTGCTTTGGATGCAATATCAACTACTGGATTATGGGTATAATTTCATGAACACCAAGATTCACATTGATAACAACAACACACTTTGCATTATTAAAAACATTGTTTTTCATTCTAAAACAAAACATATTGAGATAAGACATCACTTTATAAGAGATTGTTATGAAAAGAAGTTAATTCCAATTGTCAAGATTCATACTGATGACAATGTTGCTAATCTACTCACAAAACATTTTGATGTAGGGTGGTTTCAATTCTGAATTGCTAACATTGGTATGATAAACCTTTGAAAAACTTATCTCCTTATGCTTTTGTAAAGTTTTGTAAAATGATTGTGCTGCTGTTTAAGATGTTTATGTTACTTCTTATGAAGTATTTTGCTAGTTGGATTTTACTCTCCTACTAAATGCCATTCTACTGCTGAGTATCACTAGTACCTATGCTACATGTGTTTGTGTGTCTTGTTGTTTTTGGACTAACATTTTGCATGATAAGTTGATGATTGTTGCTATTTATACACAAGTCTGAAGATACTAAGAACAGAACAGAACAGAGTCATTCTTCAATTGATAAAGGCAAAAGATTACAAAACATATGTTTCAACCACACAAGACTACCCAAGATTACAAAAGATTGCTATATCAACAGACTACATCAAAAGACAATTATCAAAACCTACATCAATGCCTAGTGCATGGAAGCCCAATAACCACTTCTCTTGTCTTTGGCAGAGGAGGATTTGATCTTCTTGTTCTGGGTGATGGCCTTGGTCTTGATGATTATGGTCTTTCAGGAGTTGCAGGGGGATTGTTCTGAGGTTCATCCTCATCATATGATATGCACAAAAATGGAGAAACAAGTTCTCTTGGAGGTGGTTGGATTGGGATCCAGGGATTAGGATCCTCTAATGATTTAGATGAAGATGGAGACTTGGGGGGCATCACACCTTTACCCCTTGATGAGCTTGGAGTTGATTTAGGTTCAAGAGATCCTTGAACACAAGAAAATCATGTTTTCTCTTCCTTGCTTGTTCCTTCGTCCTACATCCATCATGAGGAGGACGGAATGGTGGAACATATGGGGAAGTAGTGTTTCATCCTCGGATGAAGAATCAGAAGAGATGTTGATAATTTCAGGAGTGGATTTCATTTTGATTGTGATTTGATTTGGTGGATTGATGTTTTCGAAAGATATTAGGGTTTGTGCGTGACGAATTAGGGAAAGATTAGTTCCCTATTTTAATGATCAAGGCGTATACCGAGCATTTAATGATGAGGATCTTTTGACTTTTTGACCAAGATTTAATTTTGACTAGTCAACTCTGCTGCTAGTTGTTTTAATCTGCTGCTAGTTCTGCTGATATCAAGGTTTCGCTGCTATGGTTGAAAGTCAGAGGGTGGTTGTGTAACTTCTACAAACAAGTTTAAAACCTAATCGAATCCCATAATTGGTTTCTACGCGCTCCAAATTGTAGTTCTCTCAAACCCTAACACTCTATTATTCTCAAAGTAAAAAATCCCCTAATTCATGGAATCAACACGTACCTGGGCTGAAAGTCACAATAATGTTGCTTTATTGGATGAAGAGATGGTTCATGAAGGTTTCACAGTTATGGTTAAGTTTTTGAATGCTACTTCTCTTAGGTATGCATTAACTGTGAATCCGACTATATATATTTCCTACATCAAACAGTTTTGGCTTACTGCTAAAGTCAAAACTAGGAATGGGGAAAAACATATTAAGGCCATGGTGGATGGTCGACAAGTGCTTGTCTCTGAATCTTCTATAAGAAAAATTCTTCTCTTAGATGATGAAACAGAGGCTAAGTGTCTTGCTAACTCTGCCATTTTTGAGGGATTAAATGATTTGGGATATGAGGGCCAACATTCTAGTTTAAAATTTCAAAATGGGCTTCTCTATTCTTAATATAAATTTTTGGTTCACAATCTTCTTCATTGTTTGAGTTATAAAACTTCTGGGTGGAATGAGTTTAGTGCTACCATAGCATCTGCTATGATATGCCTGAGCAAAGGAGACCCATTTAATTTTTCAAACATGATTTTGGAAGGGATTGCAAAAAGCATCAAAGAGTCTGGTTCTTATTTACTATATCCAAGATTTATACAACTCTTTGTGGAAAACCAAATTTCAAAAGTAAGAACACATAAAGCCACTTATGAATCCCTAAGTTGGTTCCAAAAATGTTTACTTTCTTACTTAAAAATGGAAAAGTATTTTCAGGCACACTTACACCACTTACATCTTATATGGTGCAAATTGTGCAAAATATTCAGGGTGAAGGATCAGGGACTGCCACTGATTCCCATCACACACTGATGCGTGGGAATCGCAACAGGTTTTACCTCTCGAGGGATCTCGAGAAGCTTACAACCCCCACCAGGCAGTGTACCTGATCGTTGTAGTATAGTATAGTGACAAGTACCGGGGGATTGATCGTTCAGCTTAGGAATAGTGTCGCTAGGATTAGAAAACCTAAATACTAGTTCTAAAGGTGAGGGATGATTATTTTTGTGTTTTTATATTTTTTAGAAAGCAAGTAAAAATCTCGGGTTTTGGTAGAGTGGGCGGAATTAGTTGCTATTCAACTAACCCAATACTAAGATGCAATCAAAATAAAATACTGAAAATGAAAATAAACTAATTTATACTAAGGTTGTAAGCAGTAATTGGAGAAAATGTGTTTACTTAGATTTCACTACTCCCTAGATATCTTTTACACGTTAATTACTTGTTATAATTGCATGGATGACGGATCGTATTCCTTAATACCATTCATGGGGTGGCACACATAACTCCCCAATTCTATGAGCTCTTATCTCCTCCTACACCATGCCCAGCACAACTATAGGGATTGTAAACAGTGGCTCATGCATTAAATACAACCAATAAAGACCTAGTGCGCATTGGTTCATGTTTCTTAAGACGTTCAAGCATGTTACCAATTGGAGATCTGCCAGTTTTCTTAAGCCTAACATATAAATCATTCATCCAAGACAAGAATAAACAAGTAATCAACACATAATCAACATCTAGGTTTCATTAGATCTAAGAAAATACAAAAGAGATCTAGCCTAGCATGATAGAATTAAGACAAGAACATGATATAGACAACCAACACATAGACATATTGATTGAATTAGAAGAACACTTATCTTGATTAATCATGCAAGGTATCAAGGGGTTGGAACCCTTGAAAAACCTGTAAAGTTACACCAAAATCGTACTTAGGGTTTCTCCCAAAACTTCTCTCTTTAAATGTGAAAAATTAGAAAACTATATATAGAAAAATAGGTTTGACGGTGTCAAGAATAAACTCGTGACGCCGTCACCTCGCCGCCAAAACAATCCTCGGACTGCCTAGATCTACTTCTGACGCCGTCAAGACTTATACACTTCCAGGCCGTCATGACTCTTTTACTCTTGACGCCCTTTCTACATGACGCCGTCAAATCTGTTCTGGGTAGTCATGGAAATTCATGAAATTTGCTCTTGACGCCGTCAAGGTGTTGCTCTTGACGCCGTCACCTACTGTTCCCAGCATGGAAAATTAAGACTTTGGCGTTTTCTTCACTTTTATGCTCCAAAAACGTCCGAATTGCTTCCTTTTCCAGATTTCTCTCCCAAAGTACCTAAAATCACAAAAGGAACGATTTAGGGCAATATTTGATCAAATAAATTCGAATTCGGGCTTAAATGACCCCCTAAAAACGGATCATTTTTCGCCTCATCATATACCCTTACACTTGAGATTTGCTTGTCCTCAAGCAAATGCGCTTTTATTCTAATCAAAATACAAGTTAGGGGTCATTTAACACTAATATAAAAGTAATTACAACAAATAATCGTTCCACTAAAGACCAATAGACAAGCACGGAGGTCATACACAAGCACCTCACAAATAGTGTTTAGATACTCACATCTCTCGGGTGTAATAAAGTATAAATTACAATATGGAAACGGAAGATATCTCTCACTACCTGTCATAGCAAAATAGATTACCATAGGCTTGGGAAAGGATCAAACCTCCACCACATGGCGTAAGCACCTAGGATAAACTATCAAAGAGGTCTTTTAAAGGGTTGTAACGTTAGGTGTAGGGATATGAAATACACGGTTTTGTTGGATAAAGGAAGTTTTACTGGTGGCGAGTTAACAATCTTAGTTAATTACATGTACAATGTGGCGTTGCTAAGCCAAGACTAGACTCGACTTAAGCTAATAAATGAAAAATAACAAAAACATAAAATGAACATAGAATGAAAAGGGATGGTAGTCCGTATGTTTTTTCTCTTTTTTTTTTTTTTTTTTTTTTTTTTTTTTTGCATACACTCTTACCCTAGCATCCAAAATAATACATCATAGGGGATGAACATTCCCCTTACACTTGAATCTTTACATACTTTACATTAAACTAATCTAATGACTCGAATTAAGAAAATCAAAACACTTGGAGCACTTTTAAGATTACGTACATATGGGGGGTAATAAAATGATGTTCTTCCCCATTACTCCATAAATAAGTACTTACCCATGAGTCCCAATCGTCCCAAAACAATATGTACAAGGATATGACTCGACTTAGCAACCATGTAATCAATTAGAAAGTTAACTTAGGGTTTAACAAATAACAATAATGCACTAAAAATGAGCGCATACACGGAAGGCTAAGGCGATTTGGTTGTACATTTAAGTGGGGTGTAACAAATTCTTCCTTTAAGTAAAATGCTTAAAGTTAGAAACGAAAAGATAGGCTCGGAGGGGTGTACTAGGTGTATCGTGTACTAAAAATGAGTACAACGCTAAGGGTGTGGGAAAAAATTAGTTGACTTTACTAGCCAAGTAATATGACTTAAATGGTCAAGTAATTATAATACGAGTTTAACACAAGGGTAATCCTAATGCCTCTTATCATGTAGTAAATCCTACTACACGAATGTAGTCTCACTAGCGGTCTCGGGATGCATCACTAACGCAAGTTCTAGAATCTAAATGCTACCGGTACACTCATAAGCACTAATAGTAAATGCTTTTCCTATCAAATCTAAAGGCGAACCTCACATATTTGGGTGGAAAATTTTTCTGAATATACGGTTATGTGCTAGTCATACAATCTCCTATCCATGAGACGCTTGCTATGGCTAAAGTTTCACTCCTAAATGTTGTAAAAAAATTTAAATTTGGCGCTAAAATTACACTAACAAGTATTTCTCATAGTTTTATTACACATCTACCATTAAACAAAACAAACTCAAGCGAAAGTGTACATGTAAGGTATCATCTTTTTACCCTCCCCTTACACTTAAGATGAACATTGTCCCCAATGTTCAAGTAAAGAATGTAAAAGTGATAAAGTTAAAAAGAATGAAATCAAATACTCCCCTGATTCGCTCGGTATGGATAATAAGGTGGCCAGGTTAAATCTTCCTCCAAGAAAATGAACAATCAAAGCTTCCCTTCCAGAATGTAAATCATCTTCTTGTCATACATAACCTGTAAATCCTGAGAAAACAAACAAAAACCCAAAGCATCAACCCGAACAAAGATAACTCACAACTAGATGTAATTCCAGACTTAGGAATAGAAACAAAACAATTAAAGATATAATGCTTGCGGAATGAATGTTTGCAGATTTCCTGGAGTTTATAAAACTAAAGAATCAACAAAAACTTTAAGACTCCGGTATAAACAAAACTAGCAAAATTTCCAGAATTTTACACATGACGCCGTCAAGAGTAAACTCGTGACGCCATCAGAAGTGACCTGCAGAAATTCTTATGTTAAGTTTCCGGAAAATTTCTGGAAAAACTTCGTCCTACTTCCTGGAAAATCCTGCAAAACATCATTACGACTCGATACAAGCATTTGACTCTAACAAGTACTAATACACATGTCCATTTAATATTGTTGTGGTTCATGCTCAATTTCGTTCTTATAAACAAATTTGGATCTCCCTTACACTTATCTTTTGCAAAATACCTTTATATGCAATTAAGACGAAGTTAAAAACAAAATAAAGCATTTTCACAATTTACTTTGAAACATGAGCCACAAACAATAAAAATAAAACATGCATACGGAAACAAATAAAATCAAACAAACAAACAAACAAATAAAAACATACAAAACATGGGTTGCCTCCCAAGAAGCGCTTGTTTTTGTTCGAGTCACGAGCCTGACTCTACCCTTATTTAACGGAAATAGGGGAGGTTCTCCCTACACTTAGGATTAAGTGTGGGTGAAAGTAGCGATACACACCCTTAGGGTGTGAATATGCCACGTGAGGTGAAGGGGGTGAGTGAATGGCTTCCTTCATCCTAAAACTACCCGGATAATATTGGTTGATGGGTGGGTCGGTTCCTCTTTTGTCTCCTAGAAATATATCTAAGGATGGAAAGGTGTGTAAAGATTGAGGTTCCGGTTCATCAATACTAGGAAATTCCCTAGAACTAGGAGTAAGGTTATCACTACAAGTGTTCAAACCTATATCCTCTAATGGTGCCTGGTCCAAGGGTTCTACTTCTATTGGGGTTCCTATAGTCTCTTCTACTTCTTCCGGGTAAGTCACGGGCGGTGTGTATGCCTCAAATGATGCTAGGACTTGTGGGGTACTTAGTGGGCTTGGGTTTTCTACTATCTCTTCCATCACATCATTTGTTTCCTCAAAGTCTGACGGATACAAACTCATCAATTCATTCAACTTATGGTTCACGGTTAGGAAACTTTCCTCGAAATTCTTCCAAAGGGTCTCACTAAAAGGAATTGATCCTGATAATGATAGTCTAATTGAAATCACACATGCATAAAATTCATCATACCCATCTAACTTTACCCCCAACTCCTCTTGGATGTCATAAAGATCACACAAAAAATCATTGGAATGATAGGAATCAAATCTATTAGTGAAATACAGTTGTTCCTCTATTGTCAGTGATCTAAATGGAATTTCATCTGCCATAGTGACAAGTGAAAATGGTTTTACAAACAACGGGCACAAAGAAAAAGATAGACTACAAGAAAGCTACAAAATAAAAATAAAAAAATCTCACTAAAAAGGAATCTAATGAGTAGACCTAATACAAAGAAATTCTAACCTAGACAATAACTATTCCCCGGCGACGGCGCCAAAAACTTGATGCGTGGGAATCGCAACAGGTTTTACCTCTCGAGGGATCTCGAGAAGTTTACAATCCCCAGCAGGCAGTGTACCTGATCGTTGTAGTATAGTATAGTGACAAGTACCGGGGGATTGATCGTTCAGCTTAGGAATAGTGTCGCTAGGATTAGAAAACCTAAATACTAGTTCTAAAGGTGAGGGATGATTATTTTTGTGTTTTTATGTTTTTTAGAAAGCAAGTAAAAATCTCGGGTTTTGGAAGAGTGGGCGGAATTAGTTGCTATTCAACTAACCCAATACTAAGATGCAATCAAAATAAAATACTGAAAATGAAAATAAACTAATTTATACTAAGGTTGTGAGCAGTAATTGGAGAAAATGTGTTTACTTAGATTTCACTACTCCCTAGATATCTTTTACACGTTAATTACTTGTTATAATTGCATGGATGACGGATCGTATTCCTTAATACCATTCATGGGGTGGCACACATAACTCCCCAATTCTATGAGCTCTTATCTCCTCCTACACCATGCCCAGCACAACTATAGGGATTGTAAACAGTGGCTCATGCATTAAATACAACCAATAAAGACCTAGTGCGCATTGGTTCATGTTTCTTAAGACGTTCAAGCATGTTACCAATTGGAGATCTGCCAGTTTTCTTAAGCCTAACATATAAATCATTCATCCAAGACAAGAATAAACAAGTAATCAACACATAATCAACATCTAGGTTTCATTAGATCTAAGAAAATACAAAAGAGATCTAGCCTAGCATGATAGAATTAAGACAAGAACATGATATAGACAACCAACACATAGACATATTGATTGAATTAGAAGAACACTTATCTTGATTAATCATGCAAGGTATCAAGGGGTTGGAACCCTTGAAAAACCTGTAAAGTTACACCAAAATCGTACTTAGGGTTTCTCCCAAAACTTCTCTCTTTAAATGTGAAAAATTAGAAAACTATATATAGAAAAATAGGTTTGACGGCGTCAAGAATAAACTCGTGACGCCGTCACCTCGCCGCCAAAACAATCCTCGGACTGCCTAGATCTACTTCTGACGCCATCAAGACTTATACACTTCCAGGCCGTCATGACTCTTTTACTCTTGACACCCTTCCTACGTGACGCCGTCAAATCTGTTCTGGGTAGTCATGGAAATTCATGAAATTTGCTCTTGACGCCGTCAAGGTGTTGCTCTTGATGCCGTCACCTACTGTTCCCAGCATGGAAAATTAAGACTTTGGCGTTTTCTTCACTTTTATGCTCCAAAAACGTCCGAATTGCTTCCTTTTCCAGATTTCTCTCCCAAAGTACCTAAAATCACAAAAGGAACAATTTAGGGCAATATTTGATCAAATAAATTCGAATTCGGGCTTAAATGACCCCCTAAAAACGGATCATTTTTCGCCTCATCACACACCCAATTTTACTGCATCTGTCACACAACGTAAAATACTCTACACCCGTAGGAAAGCCACAAAGAACACTGAGCAACCTCAGACTAGTGTTAGGATGTCTGTACCAGATGAGGCTGTCCTAGGTGATGGAGGGGACATGTTTGTGAGGGTTGTCACTACTACTTCTAGCTTAGCAGCAGAGCAGGACAATGATAACATAAGTAAGACCCAAACCAAGGCAACATCTAGTGAGGAGGGTTCTGATGAATTTGAATCCAATGATGGAAACCCTAGCCAGATGGCAAATACAGGGGGCTCAGATGATTAAACTTGGTTTGATGCTGGGTTTAAGTCTCAAGATTCACCTCTCGGACTAGGTTACACAGGTCGAAGTGATGAGGACAGATCAGTGACTAATGAATTGATGGACGATACTGTACAAGATGACAATGTCAATGATTCACCTCTCAGACCAGGTCACACAG
Organism: Artemisia argyi; assembly: GCA_030686995.1. Classification (NCBI taxonomy): domain Eukaryota; kingdom Viridiplantae; phylum Streptophyta; class Magnoliopsida; order Asterales; family Asteraceae; genus Artemisia; species Artemisia argyi. The sequence continues at coordinate 5,696,685 of CM060676.1, read as the reverse complement.
GTCGAAGTGATGAGACTAGTATGAAACTTATTAAGAAATTGATGGCTACTTTTACCAACCTGGAGCTTAAGTGTGATAATTTGGAGGATAAGATTCTTGGTCTTCAAACTAATTCTGATGCTCAATCTAAAAAGATCAGAAGGTTACAGAGGAAGATAAAGCATTTAAGAAAATCAAGATCTTCAACCTCCTTCAAAAGATTGAAGAAAGTGGGCACATCTCAGGTGGTTTGTTCTCCTGAACACTCTGTTCTTTAGAAGAGGATGCTTCCAAATAGGGGAGGAATGAAGAGCATAACGTGGCAATGGGTTCAGGGGAGGCAATATTGATGAGGGTTGATGGTGCTCAAGTTGTGGATACTAGTATGGTTTCAGGGGAGGTTCAAATGCATGATGATATTAAAGAAGAGCAGAATGTGGCAATGGGTTCAGGGGAGGAAAAATTGATGAGGGTTGATGGTGCTCAAGATGTGGATACTGGTATGGTTTTAGGGGATGTTCAAATGAATGATGATATGGAGGTGGAAAGTCAGGATATGGATGGTTTTGTGGTTACAGATAAGCAGGGGAATTAAGCTGTTATGGAAGAATTGGTTTGTGTTCAAGAAAATGTGGTGGAGAAACTCAAGACTTTGGGGCCTGGGAAATTAGTAATGGCAATAGGGTTGATGGGTGAAGCTTTGAAAACTTTCGGTGATTCTGTGGCTAAAGATGTGGATACTGCTACTATTACTAACAAGACAGGTGACTCTGATGCTGCACATAACTCTGCTGCTCCTGATTCTGCTGATCCTACTGCTAGTGAGAAACTCATTTCTGCTGATGCACAAGGATCTACTGCTGGATCTAGTGACAAAGCTACTGTTGAGGCAATGGTATTGTTAAGTAAGAAGACAACAGATGTTCTACCCAAATTACCATCTCAACCAACAACACAACCAAGTCAATCACAAATCACAACAATCAACATCCACAATAACATATCCATTACCAAGAATACCTCAAAAAGGAGTAGTAATCAGAGAACCTACTGCTTCTAGAAAACATTCAAGTTCTATTTCATCATCTACTGATAAGGGAAAGGGAAAGGTGATTGAAGAACAGATGATAATGTTTAAAGGGATAGACTACTCTCAGATTCCTTTTCATTATTGGCCTAAAGAATTACAAATTGAGCATGATGCAACTTTTGCAAGAAAGGAACAAGAACAAATTGATATTGAAGATCAACAAATGCTGCAACAAGAAAAAGAAAGGGCTGATAAGGAAACTGAAGATTTGAAGAGGTATGAGGAATGGGTTAATGAGAAGATAAGAGTGGATGCTGATATTCAATTATCCAAGCTGGTTAAAATTGAAGAGCAAGAGACTCCAGAATTTGATGTTAAAGCTTGGGTGCAAGAATTCACAGCAAAGAAAAGGAAAGAAGCTGCTGCTGAAAGAAGGAAAAATAAAATTCTCAAGGGACCAACTCCACTTCAACAGAGAAGAGAGCAAGAAATACACCTTAAGAATATGAAGGGATGGAGATTGGCACAATTGAAACACAAGTCAGATCAAGAGGTGTTTAATTTGTATCAACAGGCTAAAAAGGAAATGGATACCTTCTATTCTATGGGTTGTGCAGAAGATCTAGAACATTTTGCTCAAATGAATAAGAAGTTGGTGTCTGAGAAATCAGATAAAGTAGAGCTTATTTAGGCGGAGCAGGTAAAAGAAACAGAGACTAAAATTCCTCCTAGTCAAAGTGTTAAACGAAAAAGTGTTGGTCACAAGACCTTTGCTAGGAAGAAGAAAAAGATTACTGATGGAAGTAGTAGTGACTTGGAAAAGGCAGAAGAAGTTGCTGAAGAAAAAGAGCAAAAGAAAACTCTGGCTATTTGGTCTGAACTAGAAAACCAGAAGTTATCAAGACAAAGCCTTTAGCTGCAAAACATCCTATCATCTCATATAATTTTAAGATAAGAGGTGGAAGTGAAGGATATTGGGAATTCATGAGGTCAAATCATGAAGTTCAAGGTTTTATTGAAATTTTATAGATATTTGATAAGATGGATAGGGATGATGTGATTGCTATATGGAGATTATATAAAGAGAAGTATGATGGAAAGAAGATGAATACTGCTCTTGATATGAATCTTGCATTTGAAAAGATAATGTATCGCAGCTTGAAGACTATGTGTTAGGAATGTATTTTTATTTATAAAAAGTTTCGGTCATTAATATTGTGTAATAGGTTGCTTTAGGATATAATTATGATGAAGTTTTACTAATGTTTTCATGTTTTTATAAAGTCTAAGGGCTAGTTATGTAATAAGGTCAAAGATATGTGAAGCCCTAGACTACCACTATAAATACTCATGTAATAACTCATTTGAGGGTTGGTTCTCTAAGTAATAACATTGGCTTCATTTCACACACTAAGAGTTCCCTCCCACTCTCTCTCTCTACTTACTTTCTCTCTCTAGATTTAGGCATGATTCATAAGTGATATAGGTTGTTCTACGGTCCTACAAGTGATATCAATCGCCTAGGGATAATTTTAGGTTGTTTTAGATCGTTTTTTGGGTGAAAAATCGGATTTTTAAGGATTTGGGTACTGTTCATCGGCATCTTTGTGAGTTAGGGAAAGTTTTTTATCAAGTTAGGGAAGTTTGCGAGTTAGGAAAGTTTTTTATCGAGTTAGGGAAGTTTGCGAGTTAGGGAAAGTTTGCGAGTTAGGGAAGTTTGCGAGTTAGGGAAAGTTTTTTTTTTTTTTTTTTTTTTTTTTTTTTTTTTATATTTTTTTATTGAGTTAGATAATCAAATCTACCGAGTTAGGATTATTGGTTATCGAGTAATTGGTTTTGGCGAGTTAGCCATTTTAGTGAGTTAGCTAAAACACCTTATCGTTTATCGAGTACGGATTTCACTTGGGTTTTACTAAACGAAACGCTGCCGAAATTTAATTAGGTTATCGAGTTTGTAATTCTATCGAGTTAGAGCTGTTTCGAGTTATAACTACAAGTTTTACCGAGTTACAAATTGTTACTGAGTTAGAAGCAACTTTTTCCTAGTTAGTAATATTTGAAGTAGTACCGAGGTTCAACTTTTACCAAGTTAGCAAGGAGTACCGAGTTAGAAGTAGTAATATCGAGTTAGTGATCTATACCGAGTTACAACCATTACCGAGTAAGCCTACAAAACCATTTTATCGAGTTAGTAATAAAAATTATTTTCTAGGGGAGACTAAACGTTCAATTTTTACGCGAGATTCAACTTTTGGTATAACGTTGAAAATTTTGGTCCAGAATTCATATTTTTAGGCCAAAATTAAAATTTTTTCGGTAAAATTTGGCATCAAAATTTTTTAAAAACTCAAATTTTTCTGGTAACCTTAGAATTGAATTTAATAGTGATTTTCAAATTTTGGGCGAGAAAATTTTCAAATTATATTTTTGGAGGGAAAATACGAAATCATAAAGATCAACCGAGAGCGAATTTTCAACTTCACCAAAACATCTAATCTACAACAACAACCTTTGTTATCTTTCAAAAGATCCTCAGAACAACGTTTCACTTTGAATCCAAATCATGGCAGCTCAACAAGATATTCATGCTGCCGGTGCCGAAAATCGAGCTCCAATGCTTGAAAAAGGTGGATATCTTCCATGGACAAGCCGCATGCTTCGTTACATCAAAACAAAGCCTGATGGTAAATTAATGACCAACTCCATTACAAATGGTCCATTTAAGCCATGACAAGTTCAAGATGAAGGTAATCCAAATACAACACCTCCTACTCTACCATTCGTGCGTGAACAAATAGAAGCAGACTACGTAGATGAAGATAAGAAGCAGATAGCCGCTGATGATATGGCAATGCATTTAATCCAACTTAGATTACCACCCGAGATCTTTGCTGCGGTCGACAGCTGTGAAACTGCTTTTGATATGTGGGAATGAGTTAGAAGGATATGTCATGGAACAGAGATTGGGCAACAAGACGTTGAGAACAAACTTCTAACTGAATGGGAGAATTTCACATCCACTAAAGATGAATAGATTGAATCCTACTACACAAGGTTTTGCACTTTAATGAATGAGTTAATCAGAAACAAGTTGACACCACGAACAATTGCTACAAACATCAAATTCATCAATAACCTTCCAAAAGAATGGGGTCGTTATGTTACAATTCTCAACCAAATAAAGGATTTACATAAGGTGAATTATGATCAACTCTATGATTTTCTGAAGCAAAACCAAGCTGAGGCTAATGAAGTGAGGAAAGAAAGATTGGCAAAGAAACATGATCCTCTCGCATTAATTGCTACTACACCAACACTGTTTTCAGTGAACAGACAACAACCATCATCATCTTCCACTCACAACTACATGCAACCATCATGCATTCAACAACCAACACCGGTCTAACAACAACAGTTCTACCCACAGCAACAACAACATGTTATTCAACAACAACAATACCCACAGTTCCAAGAACCAGAATTCACTAACAATGATGAAGCTACTGCAGCATTGATACAAGCCTTTGCTTTTCTGACAAAGGCATTCCAAGGACGTTATTCTAAACCAACAAACAACAACCAAAGGATTTCATCGAACACTCGCAACAAGTAGATTGCTCACCCGAGTTTCAATATGGGCAACGGAGGCCAAATGGTTGAAGTTTATGGTAATCAGCAGGGATATGCTACTGGATTACATATGGGTAATCAGAATATGCAGAATGCAGGTCAGTATGCAGGGAATCAGAATGCAGGTCAGTATGCAGGGAATCAATATGGTCAGTATCCAGGGAATCATATGGGTCAGTTTGTTGGAAATCTGAGGGGTCAGAATGTTTGTAATCAGGCAATGGGTAATCAGAATACGAATGTTGTAGCTCCAATTGTGGGGAATCTGAGAAATGTGAATCAGGGTAATCCGGTAAAGTGTTTTAACTGCTAGAGTGTAGGTCATATGGTAAGGAACTGTCCTACTAAGCTAAACAAAAGAGACACAGCGTACTTGCAGAAAGCATTGCTGTTGGCACAAAAGAATGAGGCAGGGTTTCAGTTGAACGCAGAGGAGAATGATTTAATGGCTCTTATGGATGACATGGAAGACAGAGAGGATATCGATGCGAATTTCATATTCATGGAGAATCTTCAGGAAGCTAAGTATGACATGGACTCTGACACACTTCCTGTTTATGACACCAATGCACCATCTGAGGTATCCAACTTCAACATATGTCACAATAATGATATATTTGATATGCCTCCTCATGAGGAACAGCATTCTGAGAAGCTAGCATCTACTTATGATACATACCTTGACACGCCAAGTAGTAGTAATACTCTTTCAGCAACTCCAGATGTGAATTATAATGGAGGCTTCATTTCACAGCATGCTGAGAATGATGAGGAAACATGTGCTTTGTTTGAATCATTATTGAATAATTGTCGTATTGAAATTGAAAATGTGAAAAAGGTCAATCGCGATGTTAAGGCCGCGAATGTTAACTTGACCGCTGAGCTTGAGAGTTACAAGGAAAATGTTAAAGCTTTTGAGTTTCATAACAAAAGATTGTCTGAATTAGAAACTGGTTATCAAAATTCCGTTTCAAGGAAAAAACTTTTGCAAATCAAGTTTGATACACTTGATGTTAATTCTTTCAAGAAGATAAAATCTTTAAACATGGAAATTTCTGATTTACAAAACCAACTTTCTAAACAAAAATCAGCTTATACCAATCTTGAAAAAGAGAGGGATGAGTTGAAAAAGGAATTTTCAGTGAAAGAAGATAAACTTTTGGATGAAATCATAGAGTCAGAACACAAGATTGCAAAATTAAAAGCATTAGTGGTTAAAAAGGGTCAGTCAAGCCAAACAATGAATATGATTGCTAATCAAACTAATTCGATTTGCCACAGAAAACATAAAATGGCTATAGGGAACAAAACTCCTTGTAATCTCAAGAAAGCTCAGCAAGAACAGAATTGTTTATTTAATGGAAATGTTTTGTTTACTAAGCATGATCATCCTATTGTTCGTGATTCTGTTGAAACGATTGAATTGGTCGAAGAGAGCATTAGTAAAATGAAACAAAAGAATCCTGATTTGAAACCAATAGATTACAACAAATTGAACAAACTTTCGGGCATTACTTTTGTTCCACAAAAACAAGCATATGAGCTTTCCAAACCGGTTTCCAAAAGCCCAGAAGTTTCTACACCTGTAGATGTTTCCAAATCTCTTTCAAAAATGGAACAAATGTCTTCTAACAACACTTTTAATACAAGTGAGGCTAGAGACATTCTTGATGACGTTAAAAGGAGAATTCAAACACTTCAAAATATTGTTAAATCTAAAACTACTATCAGTATTAACAACTGGCATTCAAGTTTTCATAACGAACAGAAAAAGGTGTTTGAAAACGAAATTACTATCCTACTGAGTAACATCAGTGCGAGGGTAATCCATTTTGAACAAGCTTTCTTAAAAGAAACAGTTGATTTTGTCAAGGACCACAAATCCTTGGTAAAACAAGCTAATGAAACTCGTGAAAACATGAATGTTTTGGAAAGGTTAAATGATTCTCTCTTTGAAGCAGTTCTGTCTACTGATATAATGTCTATCATCATACAAACATATTCGGTTCAAGGCGATGAAAGACTGAGAGTTGAGACCTCCAAAATTGTTTCCAAAATATGAACATGCTCTTATAATGCTTGAAAAAGAAAATGTGTCATGTTTTAAACAACTTGATCGGAAAAAAGAAGAATGCAAGTATGACAAATTGTCGTATGAGCGTGCCTTGAAGAACATGAAAGAGCAAAATTATCTTTTGAGGGCACAGCTTGAAAGTCAAATAGGGAAGGGTGAGGAAACTAAGTTTACAAAACCATCGACTTCGGCAAAACCAAATGTTTCAAACATGGTTCAAAAACAAAAAATGTCAATTTCACGGTTTGCGCCAAAAGTCGATGAGAAAAAGGATTTGACAAAACCAGTCACTCCAACACCCTTGCCCAAGGAAAACGAAAATGAAAAGAGTGTTGAAAAAGGAAAAGCTGGTGTTGAAACACCAAAAGTTCTTGCACCTGGCCTTTTTAGGATTAGTCCCACTAATGCGCCGGCCTCCACATCTAAGACTTATGACGGCAAAAATGATAATTCTAAAGAGTCTAGTGATGCTAAAAAGGACAACAATATAAATCCTAATGCGTGTGCCTCAACTACAGGATTAGATAGCACCTCAAGGAGTAGTAGACTAAAGCCTAGGAGCAATACAAGGAAGAATAGAGTCTCGTCTGCATCTACGAGTAGTAGCAAGAATAAAGTTGAAGAAGTAGAAGAACACCCTAGGAATTTATCGCTTTGTAATAAGAGACATGTTTCATCTGAATTTAATGTCGAAAGTACTAGTTCTAATGCATGTAATGACACTGTTTGTTTAAAATGCAAGAAATGTTTAATTAATGATGCTCATGATGAATGTGTTTCTAAGAATGTGAATGTTACGCCTGAACAAAAGAGCGTTTTGAAAGGTCCTAGTGCAAAATCTATATTAGTTGGAAACCTAATTAAAAGAATTAGGAACACCACTAATAGTCGCACGCCTAGGAACTATCTTAAGTATTGTGTTTGGATTCCAACGGGTAGAGAATTTATACTCAAGGATGGCAAATTTGAAATAGTTCAAGCTAAACAAATAGAAACTATCTGCGAGTGTGATTTGGAATGTACACCTAACCCCATGGAACCTAATTTAACACGGTTTCCAAATACAAACTCTTCTATTATTGGCAGGTTATCGAAATATGTCTTTGGATCGTCGACTCGGGTTGCTCCAAGCACATGACCGGCAATTTAAAGCTGCTGATCAATTTCGTCTGGAAATTCATGGGAACTGTACGCTTTAGAAATGATCATGTAGCAGCTATTCTGGGTTTTGGAGATCTTCATTTTGGGAATTTTTTAATCACTCGAGTTTACTACGTCGAAGGGTTGGAACACAACTTGTTTTCAATTGGGCAGTTTTATGATGCAGATTTAGAAGTTGCATTTAGCAGAAACACGGTTTTTATTAGAAATTTGGTTGGTGATGATCTTTTAACTGGTATGCTATCGACATAAACCAAATGGCTTCTACATTACCAATTTGTCTCATGACAAGGGCAACCGAAACAAAGTCCTGGCTATGGCATAGACGTTTACCCCATCTCAACTTCGACACGGTCAACAAGTTAGCCAAAGACAACATCGTCAACGGTCTTCCTAAGTTCAAATACACCAAGGATCATCTATGTCCATCATGCGAACAAGGAAAAAGCAAAAGAGCATCATATAAACCTAAAACCGTACCTAGTTCGGAAGCAAGGTTACATTTGTTGCACATGGACTTATGTGGCCCAATGAGAGTTGAAAGCATTAATGGAAAGAAGTATATTCTTGTTATCGTTGATGACTATTCAAGATATACATGGGTTAAGTTTTTGAGATCAAAAGACGAAGCACCGGGCATCATCAACACCTTTCTGAAGCGTATTCAAGTTCTACTTCAAGCTCCAGTAAGGATTGTAAGAATAGATAATGGCACAGAATTCACAAATCAGGAGTTAAGAACCTATTTTGAAGATGTTGGAATCACTCACCAAAAATCAGTTGTTAGAACTCCACAGCAGAATGGGGTAGTTGAAAGAAGAAACCGAACTCTTGTGGAAGTTGCTCACACAATGCTAATTTATTCTAGTGCACCACTATTCTTATGGGCTGGTGCTGTTGCCACTGCTTGTTTTACTCAGAACCGATCCCTAATTCTTCCAAGATTCAATAAAACCCCATATGAGCTAGTGAACAACTATAAACCTGACATCTCTTACCTTCACGTGTTTGGTGATTTGTGCTATCCGACGAATGACAGAGAAGATCTAGGGAAGCTGAAAGCTAAGGGTTATATTTGAGTCTTCATTGGATATTCAGAAAACTTGAGGGCATTCAGGGTGTATAATAGAAGAACAAAAAGGATAATGGAGACGATGAATGTGAAGTTTGACGAGATTTCACAGATGGCTTTTGAGAGACTCGCTCTAGAACCCGCGCTTAATCCAATGGCTTCTAATCATAACGGATTAGGACCCGCACAAACATGCAGACTTCGGGACACATCAGTTCAGGACTCGTACTTCAAGGAGCTCATTCAACAAACACGGACAACCTTCAGAACAAGAATTGGAAAATTTCTTCGAGTTAATGTTTGATGAATACTATGGTGGAACTTCGCCAAATGTATCTCAACAATATTCCGTTGTACCCGCTCAAAACCATCAACCACCACCACCATCACAAGATGCATCTACAACAATCAAAGCTGAAGCACCAACTCCCTCAGCATCATTAACATCTACTCCAACAACTCTAGTTATTGAAACTGATCTACCAAGAGTTGATGAGTAAAATTAAAACAATAATTTTCAAGAATAACCAACAAATAATTCAAATGATGTTGTGTTAGAAGATGAAGAAGTATTTGAAAACCCATTTCCAACAGACTCTAATGAATCTTCTTCAAGGTTACAAGAACCGACTAACACACATTTGTTAAACCCAAGGTACCCTTCTACGTTTCAATGGACAAAAGACCATCCAATAGAACACGTTATTGGTGAACCTTCAAAGCCAGTTCAGACGAGGAGACAACTTGCCACCGATCTCGAATTGTGTATTTACATTTGCTCAATCAGCCTCAAAGAACGAAAGAACATTCGGGAAGCAATGGCAGAAAACCCATGGATAGAAGCGATGCAGGAGGAAATTCTTTAATACCAGTTACATGGTAGTTGGGAACTTGTTGAACGACCACTTGATAAACGTGTTCTTGATCTCAAGTGGATGTAGAAAAACAAACTGGATGAGGAAATGACTGTAATTCGTAACAAAGCTCATCTCGCGGCTAAAGGATATCCACAAGAAGAAGGGATAGATTTCAAAGAATCATTCACGCCTATAGCTAGACTTGAAGCAGTCTGGATTTTCTTAGCCTATGCAGCTCACAAAAACATCATAGTCTATCAGATGGACATTAAGACAGCTTTCTTGAATGGAACTCTGAAAGAAGAGGTGTATGTGAGTCAACCAGAAGGATTCATCGACAAAGATCATCCAGAATACGTCTACAAGCTTAAGAAAGCCATTTATGGTTTAAAACAAGCTCTAAGAGCGTGGTATGACAAACTATCATCTTTCTTGCTCAAAAACAATTTCACTAAAGGAACAGTTGATGACACCTTGTTTACCAAAAAATTCAAAGATGACATTTTGATTGTTCAGATTTACGTGGACGACATTATCTTTGGGTCCACTAATCCGAATCATTCAAAAAATTTTGAAAATCTCATGAAAAGCAAATTTGAAATGTCCATGATGGGGGAACTAAAATTCTTTCTTGGTTTACAAATACATCAATCCCCTCATGGTATTTTTATCAATCAAGCTAAATATACAATAGAGATTTTGAAAAAACATGGTATGGAAAACTTTGATTCTGTTGGTACACCAATGGTCACTTCACCAAAAATTGGTGCTGATTTGTTTGGGAAACCCATTGATCCGAAAAAATATCAGAGCATGATCGGTTCTCTCATGTACCTAACTGCTAGTCGACCCGATATTCAATTTGCTTTTTGTTTGTTAGCGCGGTTTCAGGCAAAGCCTACCGAACTTCACCTCAAAGAGGTTAAACGGATCTTTCGGTACCTACGAAGCACCATTAACATGGGACTTTGGTATCCAAAGGATTCGGGGTTTAATCTAACAGCATTTTCAGATGCCGACCATGCCGGTGATCAAGTTACAGCAAAGAGTACATCAGGTGGAGCACAATTTTTGGGTGAAAAGCTTGTAAGCTGTTCGTCAAAGAAACATGATTGTACTACACTATCAACTGCCGAAGCCGAGTATGTGTCTCTATCTGCGTGTTGTGCCCAAGTTCTTTGGATGCGGAAACAACTAACAGATTATGGCTTTACTTTTGACAGAATACCTATTTATTGTGACTCAAAAAGTGCCATAGCCATCTCGTGCAATCCCGTACAACACTCAAACACGAAGCATATCAAAGTCCGCTACCGTTTCATCAAAGAACACGTGGAAGAGGGTACTGTTGAATAATTTTCGTTAATACTGATTACCAACTCGCCAATCTATTTACTAAAGCCCTTCCAAAAGAATGGTTTGACTATTTAGTTCGACGAATTGGCATGCGAAGCCTAACTCCTGAGGAGCTAGAACGTCTTCTCGAATCTTCTTGAAAAATGTTTTCAAAATCGCTTCGCTGTAAATATTTTTGAAAAAACAATATACAAAATTTGAAAAACCAACAAAAACAAAATACAAAAATATAAAATTTTAAAAAAATACAAAAACAATATAAAATCAAAAAATCCAAAAATATTCTGCTCACGGCATGTCTCTCGTACATATCAATATTCTGTACGTTTCTAGAAAAGTCATTCAATAATGATACGGACATGTACGGATGCTTGAACGGGAGTTCTTTAAAATGTTTTTCCAAAACATGTCGTTTCTCAAAAGTTTCTTCACTATGTCTTTCATATACTTGAGTACGAAACCCGGACTTAAATGATGACTTCTGATTATTTTCAATCAAGGACTCGTACGTTCAAAGACGAAATCTTTTTCAAAAGTTCGAGTTTAAACAAAAGAAAAAGACTTCAAACAAAAACTCATTTTTCCAAACAGAAATATTGAGCACTTTTTCAAGATTCATCAAATAATTTTTCAAAATCTTTCAAATGAGTGCTCAAGATAACTCCTGTTAGCTTTGCCTTTTTATAAAGATAACGTCACACAAGTGAAATAGACTAGATTAGATACTGCAGGGGCTACTATTGTCAAGTAGGCAAACATGTAGTGTTAGGAGCCTATAAATACCCCTCATGACTCTCCATGAGGGGTGTGGGAAAGTGTGTGTAAAGCTTCACTTTATTTCATTTCAATAAAATACATAGTTCTCCACCTTTCTCTCTCTACTTTCTCTCTATAGAAATAACCATGGTTCTCACATATTTCCATCAACCTCGACCTCCGGAACGTGTTTTTTGGTGGGAAAATTTGAGTAAAATTTATTTTTGAGAGGAAACTAAACGTTCAATTTTTACGCGAAACTCAAATTTTGGTATAACGTTGAAAATTTTGGGCCGAAATTCAAATTTTTAGGCCAAAATTAAATTTTTTTCGGTGAAATTTGGCGTAAAAATTTTCAAAACTCAAATTTTTCTGGTAACCTTAGAATTGCATTGCATAGTGATTTCCAAATTATGGGCGAGACAATTTTCCAATTCTATTTTTGGAGGGAAAATCTGAAATCACTATGAATTAACGAGATTGAATTTCTTGCTTCACCAAAAACACACCACGTATTGCTTAAAAGATCTTGATCAAGAATCACAATCAAATGACAACGGCTAGTATCAGATTTTTGTGGCTACGGAGTTTTTGTACGATATTGCTTATTTGGGTTTAAAGTTCATTTCACGGGCATGTGTACTTATTTATCTCAAACTCTAGGGGTGGATGGATGCATCACTTTCGGAGATACTAGTTTGGGCAAAAACTGGTAGAGATAGTGATTAAGACTTGGATTATCTAGTTATACCTGATGTAAGGAGTTACATTGTAGTGCTCACGGGTTATAGCTATCACTTTAAGGAGTTACATTGTAGTACTCAGTGTCGCACGAAGTTGTGGATAGTTCAAGAGGCAGAGATTTCATATACTATTTGTGGGTTTGAGTATATGGACCTACCTATACTTAAAGGAGTTACGTTGTAGTGCTCAATATAGGTTCTTAGCCACACCATCATACAAGATTAAGTCATATATCTAAGGGATGTTTACTTCATTTTCAGATTGGTTATATTGGGTTGTTTCTCTAGTCATTGGTCATTTACTAGCTGGTTGGAATTTGAAGAGGTCGCTTATAGGTTGAAGAGAAGAGATGAGATTGTAGAAAAAGAGAGTCATGTCTTAGCGACATATACTCACAGAATGTGCTTCAAAAAGCTGTTATGGCTTCTAAATTGCATTAGAAGTGTAGAGTACAGGTAATTGTATGGCATGTACACAAGATTATGATGATTCCGATAACTCGCAACCATCAGGAGGGAGAAGAACATGCCAAATGAAGTAGTGTTTCGTCTTCAGTACGTTGGTTGATCAAGGGAACTGTGCTTAATACCAGAGAAGTACCATGAGGTACCAAGTATGTGTTCATCAGAGCTTATTACCAACCTTCTATGCAATGTTATGTGAGTTATGTTGTTATGCTGCTACCCGAACGACAACCATGTTCCTACACTTGTGTATCTACTTTATCCGCTGCGAGATGAAAGAGGAGTTGTTGGTTCAGGAGGGATCAGGAAAAAGAATAAAGGCTCACTAGTTAGGAGGGAGTAATAACCTAACTAGACCGTTACAGTGGAAGTTCATAGATACAAAGACCTTTGCCGCCAGTGTCAAAGATCATACGCCGAAGTCTACCTCAGTATCTAGACTACAGAGACTCTGCGCTTCAACAACGTCAACATAGTTTACTTTTGTTGTAATGTAATGTACATTGTTTATGTATTTATAGGTCTCATGTAACCATTCACGTGTGACGATATCTTGGAGGGAGAATGTTAGCTTCGTTTTTTTATAAAGATAATGTCACACAAGTGAAATGGACTAGATTAGATACTGCAGGGACTACTATTGTCAAGTAGGCAAACATGTAGTGTTAGGAGCCTGTAAATACCCCTTATGACTCTCCATGAGGGGTGTGGGAAAGTGTGTGTAAAGCTTCACTTCATTTCATTTCAATAAAACACATAGTTCTACAACTTTCTCTCTCTACTTTCTCTCTCTATAAATAACCATGGTTCTCACATATTTCCATCAACCTCGACCTCCGGAACGTGTTTTTTGGTGGGAAAATTTGAGTAAAATTTATTTTTGAGAGGAGACTAAACGTTCAATTTTTACGCGAAATTCAAATTTTGGTATAACGTTGAAAATTTCGGCACGAAATTCAAATTTTTAGGCCAAAATTAAAATTTTTTCGGTGAAATTTGGCGTAAAAAATTTCAAAACTTAAATTTTTCTGGTAACCTTAGAATTGCATTGCATAGTGATTTCCAAATTATGGGCGAGACAATTTTCTAATTCTATTTTTGGAGGAAAAATCCGAAATCACTACGAATTAACGAGATTGAATATCTTGCTTCATCAAAAACACACCACGTATTGCTTAAAAGATCCTGATCAAGAATCACAATCAAATGACAACGGCTAGTATCAGATTTTTGTGGCTACGGAGTTTTGGTACGATATTGCTTATTTGGGTTTAGAGTTCTTTTCACGGGATGTGTACTTATTTATCTCAAACTCTAGGGGTGGATGGATGCATGACTTTCGGAGATACTAGTTTGGGCAAAAACTGGTAGAGATAGTGATTAAGACTTGGATTATCTAGTTATACCTGATGTAAGGAGTTACATTGTAGTGCTCACGGGTTATAGCTATCACTTTAAGGAGTTACATTGTAGTACTCAGTGTCGCACGAAGTTGTGGATAGTTCAAGAGGCAGAGATTTCATATACTATTTGTGGGTTTGAGTATACGGATCTACCTATACTTAAAGGAGTTACGTTGTAGTGCTCAGTATAGGTTCTTAGTCACACCATCGTACAAGATTAAGTCACATATCTAAGGGATGTTTACTTCATTTTCAGATTGGTTATATTGGGTTGTTTCTCTAGTCATTGGTCATTTACTAGCTGGTTGGAATTTGAAGACGTCGCTTATAGGTAGAAGAGAAGAGATGAGATTGTAGAAAAAGAGAGTCATATCTTACCGACATATACTCACAGAATGTGCTTCAAAAAGCTGTTATGGCTTCTAAATTGCATTAGAAGTGTAAACTACAGGTAATTGTATGGCATGTACACAAGATTATGATGATTCCGATAACTCGCAACCATCAGGAGGGAGAAGAACATGCCAAAAGAAGTAGTGTTTCGTCTTCAGTACGTTGGTTGATCGAGGGAACTGTGCTTAATACCAGAGAAGTACCATGAGGTACCATGTATGTGTTCATCAGAGCTTATTACCAACCTTCTATGCAATGTTATGTGAGTTATGTTGTTATGCTGCTACCCGAACGACAACCATGTTCCTACACTTTTGTATCTACTTTATCCGCTGCGAGATGAAAGAAGAGTTGTCGGTTCAGGAGGGAGCAGGAAAAAGAATAAAGGCTCACTAGTTAGGAGGGAGTAATAACCTAACTAGACCGTTACAGTTAAAGTTCAGAGCTACAAAGACCTTTGCCGTCAACGTCAAAGATCATACGCCGAGATCTTCGGAAGAGAGAACTTCAAATCTGCCACAGTATCTAGACTATAGAGACTCTGCGCTTCAACAACGTCAACATAGTTTACTATTGTTGTAATGTAATGTACATTGTTTATGTATTTATAGTTCTCATGTAACCATTCACGTGTGACGATATCTTGGAGGGAGATTGTTAGCTTTGATTTTTTCAAAAGATAACGTCACACAAGTGAAATGGACTAGATTAGATACTGCAGCGACTACTATTGTCAAGTAGGCAAACATGTAGTGTTAGGAACCTATAAATACCCCTCATGACTCTCCATGAGGGGTGTCGGAAAGTGTGTGTAAAGCTTCACTTCATTTCATTTCAATAAAACACAAGTTCTCCACCTTTCTCTCTCTACTTTCTCTCTCTAGAAATAACCATGGTTCTCACATATTTCCATCAACCTCGACCTCCGGAACGTGTTTTTTGGTGGGAAAATTTGAGTAAAATTTATTTTTGAGAGGAGACTAAACGTTCAATTTTTACGCAAAATTCAAATTTTGGTATAACGTTGAAAATTTCGGCACGAAATTCAAATTTTTAGGCCAAAATTAAAAAAATTTCGGAGAAATTTGGCGTAAAAATTTTCAAAACTCAAAATTTTTTGGTAAACTTAGAATTGCATTGCATAGTGATTTCCAAATTATGGGCGAGACAATTTTCCAATTCTATTTTTGGAGGGAAAATCCGAAATCACTACGAATTAACGAGATTGAATTTCTTGCTTCACCAAAAACACACCACGCATTGCTTAAAAGATCCTGATCAAGAATCACAATCAAATGACAACGGCTAGTATCTGATTTTGTGGCTACTGAGTTTTTGTACGATATTGCTTATTTGGGTTTAAAGTTCATTTCACGGGCATGTGTACTTATTTATCTCAAACTCTAGGGGTGGATGGATGCATGACTTTCGGAGATACTAGTTTGGGCAAAAACTGGTAGAGATAGTGATTAAGACTTGGATTATCTAGTTATACCTGATGTAAGGAGTTACATTGTAGTGCTCACGGGTTATAGCTATCACTTTAAGTAGTTACATTGTAGTACTCAGTGTCGCACGAAGTTGTGGATAGTTCAAGAGGCAGAGATTTCATATACTATTTGTGGGTTTGAGTATATGGATCTACCTATACTTAAAGGAGTTACGTTGTAGTGCTCAGTATAGGTTCTTAGTCACACCATCGTACAAGATTAAGTCACATATCTAAGGGATGTTTACTTCTTTTTCAGATTGGTTATATTGGGTTGTTTCTCTAGTCATTGGTCATTTACTAGCTGGTTGGAATTTGAAGAGGTCGCTTATAGGTTGAAGAGAAGAGATGAGATTGTAGAAAAAGAGAGTCATATCTTAGCGACATATACTCACAGAATGTGCTTCAAAAAGCTGTTATGGCTTCTAAATTGCATTAGAAGTGTAAACTACAGGTAATTGTATGGCATGTACACAAGATTATGATGATTCCGATAACTCGCAACCATCAGGAGGGAGAAGAACATGCCAAAAGAAGTAGTGTTTCGTCTTCAGTACGTTGGTTGATCGAGGGAACTGTGCTTAATACCAGAGAAGTACCATGAGGTACCAAGTATGTGTTCATCAGAGCTTATTACCAACCTTCTATGCAATGTTATGTGAGTTACGTTGTTATGCTGCTACCCGAACGACAACCATGTTCCTACACTTTTGTATCTACTTTATCCGCTGCGAGATGAAAGAAGAGTTGTCGGTTCAGGAGGGTGCGGGAAAAAGAATAAAGGCTCACTAGTTAGGAGGGAGTAATAACCTAACTAGACCGTTACAGTTAAAGTTCAGAGCTACAAAGACCTTTGCCGTCAACGTCAAAGATCATACGCCGAGATCTTCGGAAGAGAGAACTTCAAATCTGCCACAGTATCTAGACTATAGAGACTCTGCGCTTCAACAACGTCAACATAGTTTACTATTGTTGTAAAGTAATGTACATTGTTTCTGTATTTATAGTTCTCATGTAACCATTCACGTGTGACGATATCTTGGAGGGAGATTGTTAGCTTTGATTTTTTCAAAAGATAACGTCACACAAGTGAAATGGACTAGATTAGATACTGCAGCGACTACTATTGTCAAGTAGGCAAACATGTAGTGTTAGGAACCTATAAATACCCCTCATGACTCTCCATGAGGGGTGTCGGAAAGTGTGTGTAAAGCTTCACTTCATTTCATTTCAATAAAACACAAGTTCTCCAACTTTCTCTCTCTACTTTCTCTCTCTAGAAATAACCATGGTTCTCACATATTTCCATCGACCTCGACCTCCGGAACGTGTTTTTTGGTAGGAAAATTTGAGTAAAATTTATTTTTGAGAGGAGACTAAACGTTCAATTTTTACGTGAAATTCAAATTTTGGTATAACGTTGAAAATTTCGGCATGAAATTCAAATTTTTAGGCCAAAATTAAAATTTTTTCGGTGAAATTTGGCGTAAAATTTTTCAAAACTCAAATTTTTCTGGTAACCTTAGAATTGCATTGCATAGTGATTTCCAAATTATGGGCGAGACAATTTTCCAATTCTATTTTTGGAGGAAAAATCCGAAATCACTACGAATTAACGAGATTGAATATCTTGCTTCATCAAAAACACACCACGTATTGCTTAAAAGATCCTGATCAAGAATCACAATCAAATGACAACGGCTAGTATCAGATTTTTGTGGCTACGGAGTTTTTGTACGATATTGCTTATTTGGTTTTAGAGTTCATTTCACGGGCATGTGTACTTATTTATCTCAAACTCTAGGGGTGGATGGATGCATGACTTTCGGAGATACTAGTTTGGGCAAAAACTGGTAGAGATAGTGATTAAGACTTGGATTATCTAGTTATACCTGATGTAAGGAGTTAGATTGTAGTGCTCACGGGTTATAGCTATCACTTTAAGGAGTTACATTGTAGTACTCAGTGTCGCACGAAGTTGTGGATAGTTCAAGAGGCAGAGATTTCATATACTATTTGTGGGTTTGAGTATATGGATCTACCTATACTTAAAGGAGTTACGTTGTAGTGCTCAGTATAGGTTCTTAGTCACACCATCGTACAAGATTAAGTCACATATCTAAGGGATGTTTACTTCATTTTCAGATTGGTTATATTGGGTTGTTTCTCTAGTCATTGGTCATTTACTAGCTGGTTGGAATTTGAAGAGGTCGCTTATAGGTTGAAGAGAAGAGATGAGATTGTAGAAAAAGAGAGTCATATCTTAGCGACATATACTCACAGAATGTGCTTCAAAAAGCTGTTATGGTTTCTAAATTGCATTAGAAGTGTAAAGTACAGGTAATTGTATGGCATGTACACAAGATTATGATGATTCCAATAACTCGCAACCATCAGGAGGGAGAAGAACATGCCAAAAGAAGTAGTGTTTCGTCTTCAGTACGTTGGTTGATCGAGGGAACTGTGCTTAATACCAGAGAAGTACCATGAGGTACCAAGTATGTGTTCATCAGAGCTTATTACCAACCTTCTATGCAATGTTATGTGAGTTATGTTGTTATGCTGCTACCCGAACGACAACCACGTTCCTACACTTTTGTATCTTCTTTATCCGCTGCGAGATGAAAGAAGAGTTGTCGGTTCAGGAGGGAGCAGGAAAAAGAATAAAGGCTCACTAGTTAGGAGGGAGTAATAACCTAAGTAGACCGTTACAGTTAAAGTTCAGAGCTACAAAGACCTTTGCCGTCAGTGTCAAAGATCATACGCCAAGATCTTCGGAAGAGAGAACTTCAAGTCTGCTTCAGTATCTAGACTACAGAGACTCTGCGCTTCAACAACGTCAACATAGTTTACTATTGTTGTAATGTAATGTACATTGTTTATGTATTTATAGGTCTCATGTAACCATTCACGTGTGACGATATCTTGGAGGGAGATTGTTAGCTTCGCTTTTTTAAAAAGATAACATCACACAAGTGAAATGGACTAGATTAGATACTGCAGGGACTACTATTGTCAAGTAGGCAAACATGTAGTGTTAGGAGCCTGTAAATACCCCTCATGACTCTCCATGAGGGGTGTCGGAAAGTGTGTAAAGCTTCACTTCATTTCATTTCAATAAAACACATAGTTCTCCACATTTCTCTCTCTACTTTCTCTCTCTAGAAATAACCATGGTTCTCACATATTTCCATCAACCTCGACCTCCGGAACGTGTTTTTTGGTAGGAAAATTTTAGTAAAATTTATTTTTGAGAGGAGACTAAACGTTTAATTTTTACGCGAAATTCAAAATTTGGTATAACGTTGAAAATTTTGGGCCGAAATTCAAATTTTTAGGCCAAAATTAAAATTTTTTTCGGTGAAATTTGGCGTAAAAATTTTCAAAACTCAAATTTTTCTGGTAACCTTAGAATTGCATTGCATAGTGATTTCCATATTATGGGCGAGACAATTTTCCAATTCTATTTTTGGAGGGAAAATCCGAAATCACTACGAATTAACGAGATTCAATTTCTTGCTTCACCAAAAACATACCACGTATTGCTTAAAAGATCCTGATCAAGAATCACAATCAAATGACAACGGCTAGTGTCAGATTTTTGTGGCTACGGAGTTTTTGTACGATATTGCTTATTTGGGTTTAAAGTTCATTTCACGGGCATGTGTACTTATTTATCTCAAACTCTAGGGGTGGATGGATGCATGACTTTCGGAGATACTAGTTTGGGCAAAAACTGGTAGAGATAGTGATTAAGTCTTGGATTATCTAGTTATACCTGATGTAAGGAGTTACATTGTAGTGCTCACGGGTTATAGCTATCACTTTAAGGAGTTACATTGTAGTACTCAGTGTCACACGAAGTTGTGGATAGTTCAAGAGGCTGAGATTTCATATACTATTTGTGGGTTTGAGTATATGGATCTACCTATACTTAAAGGAGTTACGTTGTAGTACTCAGTATAGGTTCTTAGTCACACCATCGTACAAGATTAAGTCACATATCTAAGGGATGTTTACTTCATTTTCAGATTGGTTATATTGGGTTGTTTCTCTAGTCATTGGTCTTTTACTAGCTGGTTGGAATTTGAAGAGGTCGCTTATAGGTTGAAGAGAAGAGATGAGATTCTAGAAAAAGAGAGTCATATCTTAGCGACATATACTCATAGAATGTGCTTTAAAAAGCTGTTATGGCTTCTAAATTGCATTAGAAGTGTAAAGTACAGGTAATTGTATGGCATGTACACAAGATTATGATGATTCCGATAACTCGCAACCATCAGGAGGGAGAAGAACATGCCAAAAGAAGTAGTGTTTTGTCTTCAGTACGTTGGTTGATCGAGGGAACTGTGCTTAACACCAGAGAAGTACCATGAGGTACCAAGTATGTGTTCATCAGAGCTTATTACCAACCTTCTATGCAATGTTATGTGAGTTATGTTGTTATGCTGCTACCCGAACGACAACCATGTTCCTACACTTTTGTATCTACTTTATCCGCTGCGAGATGATAGAAGAGTTGTCGGTTCAGGAGGGAGCAGGAAAAAGAATAAAGGCTCACTAGTTAGGAGGGAGTAATAACCTAAGTAGACCGTTACAGTTAAAGTTCGGAGCTACAAAGACCTTTGCCGTCAGTGTCAAAGATCATACGCCGAGATCTTCGGAAGAGAGAACTTCAAGTCTGCCTCAGTATCTAGACTACAGAGACTCTGCGCTTCAACAACGTCAACCTAGTTTACTATTGTTGTAATGTAATGTATATTGTTTATGTATTTATAGGTCTCATGTAACCATTCACCTGTGACGATATCTTGGAGGGAGATTGTTAGCTTCGCTTTTTTAAAAAGATAACGCCACACAAGTGAAATGGACTAGATTAGATACTGCAGGGACTACTATTGTCAAGTAGGCAAACATGTAGTGTTAGGAGCCTATAAATACCCCTCATGACTCTTCATGAGGGGTGTGGGAAAGTGTGTGTAAAGCTTCACTTCATTTCATTTCAATAAAACACATAGTTCTCCACCTTTCTCTCTCTATTTTCTCTCTCTAGAAATAACCATGGTTCTCACATAATTCCATCAACCCCGACCTCCGGAACGTGTTTTTTGGTGGGAAAATTTGAGTAAAATTTATTTTTGAGAGGAGACTAAAAGTTCAATTTTTACGCGAAATTCAAATTTTGGTATAACGTTGAAAATTTTGGCCTGAAATTCAAATTTTTAGGCCAAAATTAAAATTTTTTCGGTGAAATTTGGCGTAAAAATTTTGAAAACTCAATTTTTTCTGGTAACCTTAGAATTGCATTGCATAGTGATTTCCAAATTATGGGCGAGACAATTTTCCAATTCTATTTTTGGAGGGAAAATCCGAAATCACTAGGAATTAACGAGATTGAATTTCTTGCTTCACCAAAATTACACCACGTATAGCTTAAAAGATCCTGATCAAGAATCACAATCAAATGACAACGGCTAGTATCAGATTTTTGTGGCTACGGAGTTTTTGTACGATTTTGCTTATTTGGGTTTAAAGTTCATTTCACGGGCATGTGTACTTATTTATCTCAAACTCTAGGGGTGGATGGATGCATGACTTTCGGAGATACTAGTTTGGGCAAAAACTGGTAGAGATAGTGATTAAGACTTGTGTTGGATAGTGAACACCTTGAACTTGTGTTAATAATGATACTTTGAGTGATACCACTAAGTATGCGGAATCTACTTAATGATACTTAGAAGATTGATTGTAAATGAAACAGTTGTCTATATGTAAGAACAATGTATGTAACAAACAAATAGCTCCAATATTATTAATGATAATAATACGAGTGATCTATAATATCACTAGGGTTACACCTTGAAGCTCTAAGAAAACATATTAGAAAGATATATTCTAACTTTGAACTAGGATCTCCTTTTATACAACAAGGAGTCCTCTTCTACAAGATAAGTATAATACTAATAGAATAAGATATACACAAAATCTTTTCTATGTTTATCTAAGCGCGTTTCTCTAACAGTTACCAAATGAGCAGTGGTAATATTTGTTCTTGCAGTGGTAATGAGTTTCCACTGCAAGTACAGTCTTCTGCAGTTATAATATCTTCACTGGCCGTGGTAACTGGTAGTATAATTCCCAACAATCCTCCCCTAAACTTATGATTTATTTGTAAATCAACAAGTTTCTTCAAGTATACAATAAACCTGAGGATATGGGAATTCTTCCAAACACTTATCTTGTTTTTCTCAACACTTTATCAGCTCTTGCATATTGATCTTGAATCTTCTGAATCAAAGCTCTAACTTTTTCATTTTCTAAATAAACTCTTAACTTTGATATGCTGAGAGCAAACCTCCCCTGAATCTGATCATCATTTTTCTTATCCTCCCCTGTTTGGGAGAATCTCCACCAAAATCAGCACAATCAAATAAAATTCAGAAGAACTTCCATCAATTAATATCCACCTGTTATGAGAATGTGGTACATAGTTCCATCAATTCCTTTTGTAATATACTGCCTTCAGCACTTCCAGATGTATTACCTTCTGAGAGAGGTGCATCATTAGACAAAGATTCAGTTTCTTACCTAGTGATACTAGATAGTACTTTTGAACCACCCATATGTTTGAATTTGGCTAGGGATTTCACAACCTGTATCCAATCCCTTATAATCCGACACATGAAGTGTTGCCATGGTAGAGCTATGAATGATATTGTCATGTCCTGCATCTACACATATTAAGGAAAAATTTTACACTGTCAGTGGTAACTGTGAGCCTGCAGTGGTAAAAATCAACAGAATTTTCAAAGAGCAATGATAAGTAAAACATGTAAAATTTTCTAGTCTGATCATAGTTTTTAGCAAACTATCAGCTATCAACGGATTTAATATGTCTTTACCATGAGCCGTTTGCTATGGACTAGCCAACTCTTGATCACAAGGATGTATGGTGAGTTGATAACCTAGTTTTTGGTAAACTATCAACCATGAACGGATTTGATGTGTCTTTACCTGTAGCCGTTTGCTCAGGACTAGTTGATTCTTATGTGGATTAGACATGGTGAATCAATAACCATTTGTTATGTGTCTTAAGTTACACATCTTATAACTCCATACACATTAAACATCTTAAGAACCAAACTTAACCAATATTAGTTAACCCAAGTAACTTTTAACCAAGTTACTATTTATACATTTATTGCTCCAAAGTCAACCCGATATCGTCCATAGTTACTTCTTCGAACTACCAAAACGGATAGGAGTAAAGATACTTCATTAATTATCCATTGGCCTTGACTTTGCATATAAATAGGGGTCTCAAAACACATCAATTAGCAGCAACGAAACCATCACATCAACAAACCCTAATCTTAAATATGAGTTTCCCAATCGTGTACATCTCCTCTGACAGCTCTTCTGATGAAGAGATCAGCTATGTTTCAGATTCTGAGGAGCATTCTACTGGATGGAGTGGATACTTTCCACCAAGTACTGCATCAGCTCCATCTGTTGATGTTGATTCAGAGAAAGATGATCCAACCTTCAACCTTTCTGAGGAACTACCAAAAGCACTTACAACTGCCCTGAAGACTGCCATACACAACATGAAGTGGCCAGAGTCTTCAAAGCCTGCAAAAGATCTGAAACCTCCACCACAAGTGCTTGGGCTTGCTTGTCCAAGAAAACAACTATCATGGTTCTAGCAGCCTCAATTAGTGTTCTATTTCTTCTTTCAGCAACACCATTTTGCTGAGGTGTTCTTGCAACACTAAATTCTCTTTTAATACCTTTGTCTTTGCAGAAATCATCCATTACTCTATTCTTGAACTCTGTCCCATTGTCACATCTGATGATCTTAATCTTCCTTTCAGCTTGATTTTCAACTTCAGTGATGAAAGTCTTGAGTATGTCTGTAGTTTCATCCTTGGTATTTAAGAAGAAAACCCATGTAAATCTGCTAAAATCATCAGTCACAACAAGGCAATACTTCTTCAAATTGATGCTGCTAACAGAAGTAGGACCAAACAAGTCCATATGCAGCATGTAGAGTGGATGATCAATAGTGTTTACTGCCTTGGTCTTGCAAGAAGCTCTTTGTTGTTTACCTTTAAGACAAGCAACACATGTTTGATCATTTTCAAATCTCTTCTCAGGTAAACCTATGACTAGACCATCTTTGACAATCTTATTGATGGTCTTGAAGTTAACATGACCAAGTCTTCTGTGCCAAAGCATAGATTCATCCAAAGTGGCATTTGCAAGTAAACAAGTAACATCATCTTTAGCCACTATCTTCTTCATGTCAATGCTATATAGATTACCTTTTCTAGGGATTTTGAGCAAAATGTCTTTTTCTTCAGGTAGCTTATAATCCTTAGATAAGATATAGCATTCATCTTCTGAGAATAGAACTCTGTATTTCTTGTCACACATTTGTGACACACTGAAGAGGTTGTACTTGAGTTCTGGTACATTGTATACATTCTCAAAGTCCAAGTTTCCAGCCTTGATAGTTCCTTTGCCAGAAACTTTGCCACCAATTCCTCCTCCAAAACTAACAGCTTGTCCATCAAGTGATTTGAAATTTGAAAGATAGGCCTTGTTACCAGTCATATGCCTGGAACACCCACTATCTGAATAACCTTGATCCTCTTTTGTCTTTGAATCCTGCACACAGCATAAAGGAATTAGTACCTTTTGGGGACCCAAGCCACAAATGACTTGGATCTGCCTCGTGTATCAATATAATTGTATCTATCAAAGGTCATTGATACACCATTGGGATTGTTTGAGGTTGTTGTTCCTTTTGGTTTCCATTCCCAACGAGCTGAGGCCTTAACAGCTTTTCCCAAGTTTACCCTTTTCTTATTCACATAGACATCAGTGGAAACATTTGGTCTTGCAGTGGTAACTGCATGCCTAGCAGTGGAAACTGCTGGATTAGTAAATTTGGGTTTCCACATGTGATTCTTGTGATCATTCTTTTTAAAATAAGTCTTTTTCCCTGTTTGATATGGTTTAACAAAAGAAGTGACAGGGGACTTAGGATAAACTCTGTTTTTACTACTGGCAGTGGTAACTGCCGGTCTAGCAGTGGAAATTGCTTTGATGCCAATGGTAAGCATAACAGATCTGGGAACCATCTTGCTTAGGGGGGTTGGGTGAGTTATTTTGTTAGAATTATGTCCATTCACCCTAGTATTCACAAATACTTCCCTTCTTCCCATGTGGTAGGTACAGTCTTTAGCTAAATGGTCAAAGCTCCCACATATATGACAAGCCTTATTGTTGAACACAAAATCACTACCAAACTGCCTAGTTTTAACATGATTCCAACTTCTCATGTTCCCTCTAGGAGATTTAGACCTATCCCTGTACATCTCTGCATACCTAGTAGTAGGCCTAGTGTAATTTGACTGTGTCCTAGGCTTCTCTTTGACTTCTTTAGGAATACTTTTTCTTTCCTCAACTTTAACATCTTCAGTAACACTAGTTTTAGACTCAACATTCAAACATTCATCTTTAAGAGATGAGTCACTAGCACTATCAAAAGTCTCAACCTCAACCTGAACCTTTTCAGTTTCAACTGGTTTAACAAATTTTGGTCCATAGGTCATGGGTGGATCCTGAAATTCTTCTAAGCCTGTGTGAGCTAGGTCAATGCCAGGAGGTGCTGGAACACCTCTTAGAGGTGGTGGAACAGATTTGTATCCAAGACCTGATTTAGCTTTGCTCACAACTTGGGCTTCCCAAATTTTGTCAATGCTCTTGGATTGATGGTCTAGTGTTTGTTTAGTTATCTGAATATTCTCACTAGCCTTTTTAACTTTTTCAATCTCTTCCCTAAGAGCTTTATTTACTTCAACATAAAAATCTAAGTCTCTTTTTAAAACAGCAATGTCATCACTGAACTTAGATTCATTAGCCCTATAATGCTCTATCTGTTTTTCTAAAACACCTAGACCTCTTTTTTGATTTGCTAAATTATAATTAGTATGATGTAAATCTAGCATCAAAGCATCATATTGTGTTTTAGAAACCTCTAACTCTTTTACAGCCTTACAGTTTTTAGAACAAGCATTATCAGTATGTACCTCACAGTCAGAGAAAGCCATGAGTGCATGCTCAGTAGCTAGCATTGCAGATTCTGAATCATCTTCTCCATTCTGAGTCATAAAGCTCCAATCAAAGCTCACTCCATCAATAGCCAATAGCACCTTTAGCTCTTCTGTTGTAGGTTCTTTGTTCTTTTCCTTCTTGTACCAAGTTGACTTGTTGTCAGATTTCCTTGGTTTCCTGCATTCTCTTGCAAAGTGCCCCTTCTTGTGACAATTATAGCACTCCACCTTCTTTTTGTCAAAACCTACAGTCTCATCACCACTTATATGTAACTTTCTCCCTGTCTTCTTCCAGAACTTCTTTGATCTTAAGCTTAGTAATGCCACCTGCTATTTAATGTCCATTTCCTCCATATCATCTTCATCAATTTGATCCAAATCCTCATGATTGAGAATTGAACCACCCACATGGCTTGATATAAAGGCATAGAAAGTAGCATCACTTAGTCCTGCAACCTGTTTCTTTGAGCTCCTAGTGGAAACATTTCCATTACCAGTGGAAACAATCATGTTACCACTGTCATCATCACTATCACTTTCATCATCTGAACTATCATTACCTGATGATGATATGAGTGCTACACTTGCAGAACTTGTTCTTAATTTGCCAGCTTTCTTTAATCTTTGTTCAATAACTTTAAAGTTATTGTACACATCATTAAGCTTCATGGTCTCTAGATCTGACTTATCTTCCCAAACAGCAACATTGGTATCAAACTCAGAAGGTAAGCTTCTTAGAAATTTAAGATTGAGGTCTTCCTTTTCCACCTCAATTCCAAAAGTAGTGAGCTGAGTAACAATCTTTTGTAGCCTTGTGAATATGCTATCAAGAGATTCATTACTTGTTGAACCAAAGTTTTCATAAGTCTGCTTCAGTAAAGTCTTTTGAGTCTTCTTGGTAGAGTCATTACCACCAAACACTTCACAGATCTCATCAAAAAGAGTCTTTGCAGACTTGTATTGGCTAAAAGCCAGAACTTGTTCTCTAGGTAGAGCCATCAATAACAAACCTCTAGCCTTCAAATCATTCTTTAATTGACTTCTTTCTTCATTAGTGACAGGACCAGTGTTAACTTTTGTTACTGTCTTGTCACCAACCTGCTCTACAGTTGTACCAGGTTTGAATGAATTTCCACACATTATAATCTCCCATAATGTGTAGTCTTGTACCATAAAGAATTGTTCTATCATAAGCCTCCACATCTCAAAGTCATTAATCTTAAGCTTAGGAAGCTTTGCAGCAATGTTCGATTGGCTTGTTTCTGTCTCCATTGTTTCTTTTGAGTCTGCCATAGGATCTTCTAAATCAAAATATCAAAGCCTTGCTCTGATACCACTTGTTGGATCGTGAACACCTTGAACTTGTGTTAATAATGATACTTTGAGTGATACCACTAAGTATGCGGAATCTACTTAATGATACTTAGAAGATTGATTGTAAATGAAACAGTTGTGTGTATGTAAGAAAAATGTATGTAACAAACAAATAGCTCCAATATTATTAATGATAATAATACGAGTGATCTATAATATCACTAGGGTTACACCTTGAAGCTCCAAGAAAACATATTAGAAAGATATATTCTAACTATGAACTAGGATCTCCTTTTATACAACAAGGAGTCCTCTTCTACAAGATAAGTATAATACTAATAGAATAAGATATACACAAAATCTTTTCTATGTTTATCTAAGCGCGTTTCTCTAACAGTTACCAAATGAGCAGTGGTAATATTTGTTCTTGCAGTGGTAATGAGTTTCCACTGCAAGTACAATCTTCTGCAGTTATAATATCTTCACTAGCCGTGGTAACTTGTAGTATAATTCCCAACAACTTGGATTATCTAGTTATACCTGATGTAAGGAGTTACATTGTAGTGCTCACGTGTTATAGCTATCACTTTAAGGAGTTACATTGTAGTACTCAGTGTCGCATGAAGTTGTGGATAGTTCAAGAGGCAGATATTTCATATACTATGTGTGGGTTTGAGTATATGGATCTACGTATACTTAAAGGAGTTACGTTGTAGTGCTCAGTATAGGTTCTTAGTCACACCATCGTACAAGATTAAGTCACATATCTAAGGGATGTTTACTTCATTTTCAGATTGGTTATATTGGGTTGTTTCTCTAGTCATTGGTCATTTACTAGCTGGTTGGAATTTGAAGAGGTCGCTTATAGGTTGAAGAGAAGAGATGAGATTGTAGAAAAAGATAGTCATATCTTAGCGACATATACTCACAGAATGTGCTTAAAAAAGCTGTTATGGCTTCTAAATTGCATTAGAAGTGTAAAGTACATGTAATTGTATGGCATGTACACAAGATTATGATGATTCCGATAA
Organism: Artemisia argyi; assembly: GCA_030686995.1. Classification (NCBI taxonomy): domain Eukaryota; kingdom Viridiplantae; phylum Streptophyta; class Magnoliopsida; order Asterales; family Asteraceae; genus Artemisia; species Artemisia argyi. The sequence continues at coordinate 5,667,811 of CM060676.1, read as the reverse complement.
CTCGCAACCATCAGGAGGGAGAAGAAATGCCAAAAGAAGCAGTGTTTCATCTTCAGTACGTTGGTTGATCAAGGGAACTGTGCTTAATACCAGAGAAGTACCATGAGGTACCAAGTATGTGTTCATCAGAGCTTATTACCAACCTTCTATGCAATGTTATGTGAGTTATGTTGTTATGCTGCTACCCGAACGACAACCATGTTCCTACACTTTTGTATCTACTTTATCCGCTGCGAGATGAAAGAAGAGTTGTCGGTTCAGGAGGGAGCAGGAAAAAGAATAAAGGCTCACTAGTTAGGAGGGATTAATAACCTAACTAGACCGTTACAGTTAAAGTTCAAAGCTACAAAGACCTTTGCCGTCAGTGTCAAAGATCATACGCCGAGATCTTCGGAAGAGAGAACTTCAAGTCTGCCTCAGTATCTAGACTACAGAGACTCTGCGCTTCAACAACGTCAACATAGTTTACTATTGTTGTAATGTAATGTACATTGTTTATGTATTTATAGGTCTCATGTAACCATTCACGTGTGACGATATCTTGGAGGGAGATTGTTAGCTTCACTTTTTTATAAAGATAACGTCACACAAGTTAAATGGACTAGATTAGATACTGCAGGGACTACTATTGTCAAGTAGGCAAACATGTAGTGTTAGGAACCTATAAATACCCCTCATGACTCTCCATGAGGGGTGTCGGAAAGTGTGTGTAAAGCTTCACTTCATTTCATTTCAATAAAACACATAGTTCTCCACCTTTCTCTCTCTAGAAATAACCGTGGTTCTCATATATTTCCATCAACCTCGACCTCCAGAACGTGTTTTTTGGTGGGAAAATTTGAGTAAAATTTATTTTTGAGAGGAGACTAAACATTCAATTTTTACGCGAAATTCAAATTTTGGTATAACGTTGAAAATTTTGGGCCGAAATTCAAATTTTTAGGCAAAATTAAAATTTTTTCGGTGAAATTTGGCGTAAAAATTTTCAAAACTCAAATTTTTCTGGTAACCTTAGAATTGCATTGCATAGTGATTTCCAAATTATGGGCAGACAATTTTCCAATTCTATTTTTGGAGGGAAAATCCTAAATCACTACGAATTAACGAGATTGATTTTCTAGTTTCATCAAAGACACACCACGTATTGCTTAAAAGATCCTGATCAAGAATCACAATCAAATGACAACGGCTAGTATCAGATTTTTGTGGCTACAGAGGTTTTGTACGATATTGCTTATTTGGGTTTAAAGTTCATTTCATGGGCATGTGTACTTATTTATTGATGAGGCGAAAAATGAACCACTTTTAGGGGTCATTTAAGCCCGAAATTAAATTTATTTGATCAAATATTGCCCTAAATCGTTCCTTTTGTGATTTTAGGTACTTTGGGAGTGAAATCTGGAAAAGGAAGCAATTCGGACGTTTTTGGAGCATAAAAGTGAAGAAAACGCCAAAGACTTAATTTTCCATGCTGAGAACAGTGTATGACGACGTCAAGAGGAAATATTTGACGGCGTCAAGAGTAAAGTCCATGACGACCCAGAAGAAACATGAAGGCGTCACAAGTAGAGAGTCAAAAGTTAAATTCATGACGGCCTGCATAAGGTGTACACATGACGGCGTCAGACCCAGATCTAGGCAGTCCGAGGAACTATTTGGCGGCGAGATGACGGCGTCATACAATTGTTCTTGATGCCGTCACCTTCTAAAATCTATATATAGTTTTCTAATTTTCTTTCATAGAGAGGAACTTGTGTGGAGAAACCCTAAGGCCGAACCTTGTACGTATTTTACAGCTTTTTCAAGGGTTTTCAGCCCTTGAACCCTTTCATGTGTAATTAAGATAAGTCTTCTCTTAGTTCAATCAATATGTCTATGTGTTGGTTGTCTATATCTTGTGCTTGTCTTGATTCCACCATGTTAGGCTAGATCTATCTTGTGTTTGCTTAGATCTAATGAAACCTAGATGTTAATTATGTGTTGATTACTTGTTTATGGTTGTATTGGATGAATGATTTTAATGTTAGGCTTAAGAAAACTGGCAGATCTCCAATTGGTAACATGCTTGAACGTCTTAGGAAACATGAACCGATGTGTACTAGGTTTTATTGGTTGTATTTAATGCATGAGTAAATTCTAATGATCCCATGTTAGGAGCTTCTTAGCCGGCTCTACATAGGAGTGAAGTAGGCACTCATAGGATTGGGGAAGTAAGTACGTGATAACGCTCAAAATTAACATGTTTTTAGGAGCGTTATTGTGGATTTTATGATCACTTTTATGAACTTATGGTACTTAATTGAGCATAATTCGTGTTTTAGGTTCATGGAAGCTAAAGTACAAGAAAATGATGAAAAAGACGAAGAAACGATCAATAAACGAAGATTTATGCATATAAGAAGAATTCCCGACAAATGAAAGTCTCTTGGAGTATGTTCGAGAAGATAAAAGTCATGAATTTGTCACTCAAAAGACTCAAGAATAAAGTACAAGAAGGAAAACGAGAAGTAAAATGAAGAAAATAAGCTCAAACGAAGCATTATTGGAAGACTCGTTGTTCCCGACACACCTTCACCATTTTGGCCATAACTTGAGCATACGGACTCCGTTTGACCCCCCGTTCACGGCCATGGAAAGCTAAGTGAAAGATCTACAACTTTCATTGTTATGACTTTTGCCCAATCGATCGGATGGATGACCAACCGATCGGATGGAGCCCTCGTACAGATTTTGCAAAAACTCATTCTACCTCATTCTACCCGATTCTAGGCCATTCTTTTTGGTATTCTAGGTCCTTCTAAACTACTTGGAGGCCAAGTTGATGTATTAATGAGCCTAGGCCTTGAGAGGAGTATAAATAGAGAACTTTGCAAGCTTTTCTAATCAGCACTTACCAATTCTCTCTATTCCAACTTGAGAGAACACTTCTCTTACTACCATTACTCCCTCTCATACCAAAATTCGTCCATAAAATTCCCGGAAACTTTGGAGGTCCAAGAAGTCATCATTTGGAGGTCAAAACATCAAGAAGTCATCACCAATACTTGAGGCATCATTACTACATCATTTGTTATCTTATTTCAATCATTGTAAGACTTTTAATTATGATTTCTAATGTTCAAAATTCTGAGTTGATGTTCATGTTTGCTATGAGTGGGTAGTAGTCTTTTTACACATGTTTGGATGATGTTTTATGCTTAGTGATAGTTATGATTGTGATAACATGTTTTAATTCAATTTCAAGTCAATCCTAAGAACCAATTGTACCTTAAGTTTCATCGTGACATTTGTTTAGTCAAGGTTAACTAATTGATAATAGTTTCAAGGGTCGAAAGATTTGTTATTATTCAACTAGTTATAATCATTTGTCTATGAATGATTGTTTTTCACCATAATTATTCTTGACTAAACAAAGAAACAAGAAGTGTGATTGTAATAAGAATGCTTTTATAACATCAAATCGGATTGTTTGTAAACCTTTAGTTGGACGAAAGTTTAGATGTTTATAAACAATTGTAAACTTTTTGTCTATGATTGGGTTACCTTTTGTAATGACCATTTCCTAAGAGTATTTGATTTGTAATAAGAGTTTGTTCTTGTGTTTAAGATATTCACCATACCTTATGAACCTTGGATGGATCTTGAATTGATTGGTTTACACTTAAAGCTTGTTTTTATAAACTAAGATCTTGGCCAAAGTTTAATTTGTAAGAACAATAGATTAGACCACCATCTAATTATCACAACCAACATGTTATCAAAAGTTATCACAATCATGTGTGTCATTAAGTAGTAAACTAGTCTAAGCAAGTGTAGTTTTTAATCTTATTGAATTTACATAACCATCATTTTTGTGTTACTTATTGCTTATATGGTATTTTGGATCGTGTCAACCAATTACCATCTTTTTATTGCTTACTGTTACATAGATTCTTCACAATTGAAAATACCCAAATCCATGCGAACGATCCCGACTTACCATCATATCTTGCTATAACGGACGAGTACACTTGCTCGTATGTGTTGTTTCTAAATTTGGTAATTCACCCTTATAAATTTAAAACTTGTACTAACGAATAGCACATCAAGTTTTTGGTGCCATTGCCGGGGATTTGTTTGTGTTTTTGTTTGCTTTGAATCTATGCTTTAATCATTCCCTAGTTGTGTCGCTTTTACTTTGAAAAAAAAAATCTGAGCCATCTAACCGATCGGCTGAACATCCATCCGATCGGCTAAACCAAAACATTTTTTTACCGAGCCATCCAACCGACCGGTTTGATATTTAACCGATTCGGTTAGACCCAAAAACCCAATTCAACCGATCGGTACGAACCCGCATCCGATTCGGTTAGACCAATAACCCAATCCAACCGATCGGTTTGATATTCAACCGATCGGTTAGAACATTTTGTTTACAAAACCCATTTTTTTTTTCAAAACCCATTTTTACCTTTTCACCTTAGTTCGAAACAAACACCACCCAATCCACCCTTAGGAGTGATTTATTTTTCTTGTGTTCTTGTTATTTTATTTTCTTATTTGTTTCTTTGGTAAATTATTTTATAAAATTGTCTTTTTAGATTTTTTTGAACGTCTTTTAATTAAAAGTTTTTTTAAAAAAAAAGTCTTAAAAAAAAAGTTTTGTCGTAATTAGTTTATTTTTCTTAAATTTCTAGCAGTTATAATAGTAACGATTTTCTTATCTTAGTTTAGCTTATTTTTGTTTACTTCAACTTAAAAAAAAAATACAAAAAGATTTTTTTTTTCTTAGTGATCATTTTCATTATGTTTTTATTTTTACTTTTTGTGATATTTTACGAATCGCTCCGGGTTTGTATAAACTCACACTCATGGGGTGAACAACTTGTTAGTCCACTTTACGAGCTTAAACGTAAAATCAAAAAGAGGACTTGTAAACCCGATAAGACACCAATCTTACCCTTAAAGATCGAATCAACCGAACTTTATCCAAAATCACCATTCATCGAGGAACTTTTTGTAGTAATCGACATAATCGAAGAGAAAGTTGAAACTCAACCGAACTTTATCCAAAATCACCACTCATCAAGGGTACCCACATAAAAATGATTCGGGAGAATCAATTCGATGGGAGAATCCGATCCGATCCTCACCGACACATAGCTGATTTTCTTGAGATTAGTAACCTATTCCATTATGGTGAAAATCAAGAGGAAGCGGTTAAATTGAGGACTTTTCCTTTCTCGTTGTCCGGAGAAGCCAAGAATTGGTTGAATGAATTAAATGAAGGAACAATTACTACGTGGGAAGAGATGAGAGAAGCTTTTGTTAGCCGATACTTTTCTCCCGCAAAGTTTAAACGTCTCCTAAATGACATTCACAACTTTCAACAATTCGATCACGAAACTCTCATTGATGCTTGGCTCCATATGAAAGATACGCTTCGCACTTGTCACGGACACGGTCTAACCAAAGGATCGATCATTCAAACATTCTATCATGGTTTAGATAATCCAACTCAAGGAATTCTTGATGCCGGAGGAATATTCCTCTATAATACTCCCAACGAAGCTTACAAAATCCTTGAGGACAATGTCCAACTCAAGCTTGATTTCTGGAAAAATTCTCTAATCATGCCCAAACCAAAAACCGTTGTTTCCGCCGGTGGAAGCAACATCAATGCCGATCATTCCATATTGATTGAGAAATTAGAAGATCTCACCAGTCATATTGACGTTGAATTCAAGAAGATAAGGCAAGAGTTAAAAAGGTTACGAGACGCTTGTAGAGATGATGAAGATGCCAATGCTTCAGAATACCACACGGATAATGACATGTTGATGATTGAACCTAATGAAGCAAGATATCACGACGGATATCACAACCAAAAGCTGAAAAATTCATACTCCTACTCAATCCAAAACCCGAACCATAACCATCCTTATTTATGGCCACAAAATAAAACACCACATCCATCACAATATTCTAAAACCTCACCGGAGGAGATGATGAGAGAATGGATGGAAGCAAAAGAGAGTATGAAAGACCAGGTGGTAGAATTGGAATGACAAATCGATCAAGGAAAAAGAAACCACCAAGACATAATCCAAGACATGGAAAAGAAGCAAGAAATCCATCATACAGAATCAATTTCTCAAACAACAGATTCCAATCCAGGACATGAATTTGTCTACAAACCACCCTCAATCCGAAATGAACATGATAAGGGTGATGTTGAAGTTATTGAGGAGCCCATTCCAACCCCAATCATATCTAGTTCACCAACTGTTTCACCTTTTCTTGAGGATTGCACCGTGCACATCCCGTCCACTGAACACTTAGTAAGAGAGAAGATGTTTACACATGATGAATTGTCAAATCATATTGGTAACAAAAAACTCAATGCAATTGGAAGAGTTGGAAATGGAGTCTTGAAAGAAGAAGAGATTAGAAAGGATGAGAAAGGAGTGTCAAAGGTACCCGACTTAGATTGGAATAAGGAAGGAAAATTGGTTCTTCGAGCCAATCACACTAATCAATACATTTGGCACCCAAAAATTAAGACTCCATACTGGAAACGTATCATCAAAGAGTCCTAACCCGGGGAAGAGTCAAGCTAATGACTCAGAAATAAATTAAGCGCTTCTCGGGAGGCAACCCGAGCTTTTAATTGTTTGCTTATTTTTAAAAAAAAAAAAAAATTCTTTTTTTTTTGTTTGTGTTTAGATCGAATAAGTTTAAATGTCTTTTGGTTTTTGCAAGAGTATCATGTCTTTTATTCTACTTAAACTTGGTCTTTCCATTTTTAATTTTTAGTACATTGTGAATAAATAAGTACTTGTTTTTTAAAAAAATAAAATGTTTTGAACTTTGTGGGTATGTTCACTGGAAACCCTCACGAGACTTCACTCGTCCACTCGGGCCACCGAGAGGTTTAAAAGGCTTGTTGCATATGCTAAATGCAACCGTGATGCCTACGAAAGTGAGTTTTAGAATTTTACGTGTTTTTGTAGTTTAGTTTATTTTTGCAGATTCAATAAGCTCTTGGAGATTGGATTATTGGTGACATTATACATGGTGTGGAGATGTTTTGTTGAATGCGAAATCGATTGATCTCACATGCTTAGCATCTTATCATTTGGAGTTCGATCATGATTTCTACGGCCCAGGAAGTTTCGTTTCTCTTGGACTATTTGTTTACTTATTTATTTTTCCCATTTCACATGCTTTGAAGTTTATTATTCACATTTAGTACATTGCTTAACTTAAGTGTGGGGGGAAGTAAAATAATGGAAAACGAAACTAGTTTTTAATTTTCTGATTTTTGGGTCAATCCTTTTAAAATTTTGTATACTTGTTTGCCCTTGTGATCTAGTTGTTTTCACGCTTTTAGGATAATATATTAGAATAACTTGATAATCCACTGGTGAAATCTGTAATTTTGAAAAATTTGAGATGTGTCCCCATTAATATTGCAATCCATTCTACGATCGATGACATTTGCTAGCGCATATTATAACCCTTACCACTAAATTGTGAGGATTTGAGCCTATTTCATATATAGCATACATCTTTTATGCTTGAATCTTTTGCTATGAGTGTGCCGGTGATTTTATTTATTCTAGAACTTGTACTTGTAAATCATTACCAGACCGTTGTAAGATCGCATTCGTGTGATATAAGTGTATTCGTGTGATAAAGAGGCACCTTAGGAATAAAACCAAATGGCCATCCGTTTACAAAATAATTTTTGCTAACCACGTCGGTTAGTTATCCTCATATTTGGAACCCATTTATTTGCGTTCATCTTTAGCGCTAGATACCCCTAGTTAAACCCTCTGAGCCAATCTTTTCATTTTTTTTAAATCCAGAAAAATACAAAAATATTTTACACTTTAAACCTTAGCCTAACCCCTTGTCAAAGTCTAAATGGTGGGTTGCTAGTTGCTTGCTTGTTGGATTGTTTTTGATGATTATTAGCTAGCCACACTTTGTGATTCATGTGTGTCATTCCGACAAAGACGAAGAGTGCACCATCTTATTTGTATTTTTGTGGTGTATGCTTATACGAAGTGTGGGGGAGATGTTATGTATTATGAAAAAAAAAAAAAAAAAAAAAAAAAAACAAAAACAAAAAGTCATCGCAACTATAAGGTGACAATTATAGCTAATGTGCTATATTATGTATGGAGATGAAGAAAGAAAGTTATGTGATATATTGTTAGTCAATGTGCTAAGTATGAAGAATATTGTTATGGCAAATCAATGTATCGATATGTGAAAGTTTGAAAAGGAGGAAGTTAACTATAATCATTTTTGGGTTCGTGGATTGTTTGGTGACTAGCAACAATGGACTTAGACTTAACTGGATTTTTCTTTTAAAACCAATTTCATAAATATTCCCATGTATTATCCTTACCCTTACCAAATTACTTTATCTCTCCGAATATAGTAATGGTTTTGTGAGAATATCAAGTGCATGAATATTTTCGTGACCATCCGGTTTTTGAGTAATCAAGAATTCGTGCCAGCGATCTATTATGTTTTTGTATGAGATGTTTGAACATAAGCCTGGTACAACCCGAAGCCTAAATATTACAACCCGAATAAAAGACCTCTTTAGATGTTTACACTTGGTGCTTACGCCATGTCGGTGGAGTTTTGTTTCTTGTACAAGCCTATGGTAATAAACAAATCATGACTGAGCAATGAGTGTGATTTCTCTTTTATATACTCCACCACCTAAAAAAATGAGTGTTGAGTGAATTATACTTGATTTATTTTTCGCGAGGTATTTAGAAATGTAAATCAAGCAAGAAAATCATTGGGTATTGTCAAACATCTCAATTTTTCACCACTAAAGCTTAAAACGATGAATCGTATCTTGTACTTGTGCTTGGTAGATTTGCATCACATTTTTCTAAACATACTTGTGCACCGTGTGGATCTATTTTACTTAAGCTATAATAAGTATATCTAAAGTAATATAGCAAAAACCATAAGAGTAACATACAAATAGATCCAACTATGAACTGAGAAACCAAGAACCATGAACCAATAACCAACCTATCACCTCCCAAAAGGTTCTAAACCAGAAATCATCCATCTTTCATCATGTTCAGCTTCTATACTTCCTCAAGCACTAATTTTTTTATTTTTTCTTTATTTATTGGAATTTTTGGTATTTTTCTATTTATAAAGTGAAACTGATAAATAAGGTTTCTAACAGCTTATCTAAGCTTTGTCAAATCTTAAATGAACTAAGAGAATCTTTTTCTAATCAACTACAACCAAGATCAAGTATCTTGAGAATTATTTGAAATTTGAAAGATGCAATACTGAGATATGAACTGAAAACTTGAAATTGAGATTAAATAAAGTTTAAATTACATTAATATAACAGAATACAAGCTTTTTAATTTAAAGATTACAATTAGATTGGATTCTATACTAACTACGATTAAACTACTCCTACAATACACTAATAATTCTTCACCACTGCCTCTTTTTTCTTTTGTAGAGACTTTAGAGGTTTGTGGGACCCACTTTGACATTTCCCACCACAAATTAGGGTCCTTGGATCACTACTTTTCATCTAAGCCGTTTAAATATCTTTTCGCGCCAAAAAGTCTTGGGACAAAGGAGGGTAACGTGTGAGGAATTTAAGGGTTTAATGGGGTGTTGGAGTGTTGTGGAGGTGGAGGGAAGTGGGTAGGCAAGTGGTTGGTGAGCTGGTATTGAAACCAGTGAGGTGGTGGTGGTTTTGGTGGTCTGTGAGTGAGGGAGAGGGAGATGGTGGTGTTTGACCGGGGTCAAACTAGTTTTAATACCAGGGGTTGGTTTGGTTTGTAATTTGGGCTTAGGTGTATGGGCCTAGGATTGGATCACATAAATAGAAAGGGTGGGCTTGGTTGTTTGTATTTGGATTTGGTTTTGGGTTAGTTTTATTTAAGGGTCCGTTTGTATTGTAACTAACAAGGACCAATTATGTAATTTGTGCAAAGTTGAGGGGCTGGGTTTGGGATTTATCCAAAGTTTAAATAAGGACTAAATTTGCCAAGATTGAATAGTACAAGGGTATTTTTGATGTTTTTTCATTTTTTATTGCCCAGGGACTAAAACTGACAAACTGACAAACTTGAGGGACTAATTATGTAAATTCACCAAACTTCACACCAAACTTCACCCAAGGACCATTCCTGCAAAAGATTAGTAATACAAGGACCAAAATTGAATTTCTCAAAGTTTTTAACATCCCAGGGACCATTTATGTCAATTTCCAAAGTATAGGGACTAAACTTGTAATTTTGTGAAACTTTGTACCAAAGGACTAAATATGTAACTTTATGATTAAAAAGGACCTTTGGTGACTTTTTCATGTTTTTAGAATAACCAGGGACTAGTTTTGACAATTTATGAAACTTGAGGGACTGAAACTGCCAATTATGCAAACTTTGTACGTTTTTCATCTGTTTTTGCATATTTTGCATTTGAAACATATAAAACACACTTCTAAGATATTTTAAGTATTATGATGCATATTTGAGTGTTTTTGTATGTTTTGCAGTTCAGATTAGACCAAAAATGATGAGTGTTTGAGCACTCATCAATCCCCCACACTAAACTATTGCTAGTCCCTAGCAATCTTTTGAGAAAAACTTAATGGATTTGAAAAACTCTTTACCAAAAGCCATCACTTCTGGAGTAGCCAGGTGTAAGAACTGTGGTACATCTGATAACCGTGTGATTTTGAGCAAATCACCAGCTGTCAACGGATTTGATTTGTCTTTACCAAAAGCCGTTTGCTTCTGGACTAGCCAACTCTTGATGGAATAGTCAACATCTTGGTGAGTTGATTACCAATTATGGTTTTTCCACGGCCTTTACCACAAGCCATAATCTTGCGGGCTAGCCAACTCATTCGCTTTATGGGATATGGGGAGTTGAGGAACCATACAATTTTTGGCAAATTGCAAGCCATCAACGGGTTTGAGATATCTTTACCAAGAACCGTTTGCTCCTGGATTAGCCAATCCTTATGTGGGTTAGACATGGCGGACTGATAACCATTTATTGCGTTCTAAGTGAGAAATTTTTTTAAAATTTGGGCTAAAATGGGGGTTCTTGATGGAACATGTGTTTAAATTCGTTAGAATAACGAATCTCCCCCCACACTTAGAACTGAATATTGTCCTCAATATTCAAAGCACCGGGTGTTAAACCAACACTTAGAACGTAAAAAGGAAAATACTGTTAGCCTTTATTTAAGTTTATATACACACATTTTTTTTTTTTTTTTTTTTTTTTTTTTTTTTTTTTTTTTGAGATCATATATACATATATACAACATGTGGGTTAGTATTTCCCCCACACTTAGGGTGAAAACCCTAAGTACATGCTACTGTTTTTATTTACCGAGTCGCTAGCTTGACTCGACCCCGAATTCATTTGTCCATGGGGAAGTATGATGTGGAAGAGACAATCTGCATCGGACTTTCATTCAAGACATTTGGATAAATATTTGAAGCACGTGAAAGTTCCACACCGATGAGATATATAGAAAGACCCTAGCTCATAATTTATAAATGAGAATGCCGGGGTCAAAGATAATGTCCTCACTCCCGAAAGAGTGGAGAACAGGAGAAGCCACGGGATATATGAAGAAAAGAAAGAAAGTCATGATGAAAATCATGATTAACTCCTCATCTTCAATAGGAGAATTCATTGTTTCATGAATCTCCTCTTTTAAGCTCGTTTGATCAAGACATATTATGGGTATGTCTAGATCAAAATAAAAATTATCATACTCCGGTGGAGATATGATATGAGTGAGTTCAAAGGAGAACTCCTTGTAAAGAGAATCATTCACAAGATGTAAATCTGTGAACTCATGTTCCGTTGTGGACTCATCACTATCCTCGATCTGAATACCAAATATTGGGTTATCAGAAATCAAAGTGAATTCAGATTCGAATTCAAATAGAGGATTGGTGATAGTAGTTTTGAATGCTTCAGGAACAATGTGATTAACATTCTCTACTGGACTGTTGGGATAAGCACTGAGTGAAGGATCATTATGTAAGAGACTTTCTATCTCTTCCAGATCGGCTTCGATGTCAAAGATATCATCATTACTTCCAGATAGAAGTGGAATAATGTGAGTGAGTTCCTCTGTGAAATCCTCAAGAAGAGGATCAACATCAGAATGAGGCAGTGATGCCTCAACATACTCAATGTCTCCATAAGATATACAATCATCACTGGAATTAGAGACATTCTCAATTTGATCATTTGGATTATCAAGGGGGTAGGAATATCACACATATGATCAAGAATTCCCTGTGACTCACTTGGGATTGGAACAAGGTTCTCAACACTAGACTTTATGAATTCGTCAGATTCCTTTGCAGGAATCGTGTCAAGATGCTCGTCCCCCATGCTCAGAGAGTGAGTGGGAACCTCGGGTGTGATAACATCATACAGAGGGAGCTGAGAAGGACTAGCATACATGGATTTTATAATTTCCATTTGTTCTGCTGCTAGTAATTCTCCCATACTCTTTTCTCCCTGTATATCCATGGAAGGAGTCTTAATTGATGAACTTAATGAGGTACATCATTATCACTTTCATCATCTTCATCGAGAAGAGCAGCATTGTGAAATTTAGAACGTGTTATAGCTGCTCGTTCTAAGACTAATAATTCTTCCATGCTTCTTTCGTCTCTAGCAGCATGTTCTTTAGCAAGTAATTCTGCGATAGATTTATCATGAGAATATTGAGTGAGTGGAGACTGTGGGGGTGTGGATGTGTCAAAACCAGATGTATCAGAACTAGAACAATGTTCAGGTTTATAATACGGTTGACATTTGAAATCATCATGAGGACCCCCACAATGTATACAAGAAAAACTTGGTGCATTGTGAAACGAAATATTAGCTGACTCCTCCTTAAGGTCTTTAAGTTTCTCAAGAACCTCTAGATAAAGGTCTTGCTGAGTTTCATGAGGAGTTGCTTGGATCATTTGGCACTGCGGAGGTGGGTCTTGAAACGAATAGTCGTAATTGTTACAAGGAAATGGATTCCTTGTTTGACAATCAGAGCTAAAGTGTGGACCTCCACAGTACTCACAACAGTTGAACTGATGTGGCTGTGAGTCGTATGTGTTTAAGTCATAATTGTTATTAGGAACCTGCTCATAGACAAGCGTGTTTCCTGATTGACAATCAGAACTGTAGTGTGAACCACCACAGTACTCACAACAGTAAAACTGCTGAGTCTCATGGTGTGGAAGCTGATGGAATGAATCAGTTATGTCAGGGTAGGAATAGGGATTCTGGTTATAGACAGACCCGTTTCCTGACTCTACCATGCCGCAACTGGGGCAATTACCACCATTATAAGGACTACCACACCATTGACAGACAAGAGGATGAGAATAAGACATAGAAAGAATCAAAGGTTTTTGGGGGGTGAGAAATGAAGAATCAAATAGGTAGGAGTGTAAAGGTGAATATTTTTGGTATTTTTGAAAATTTTTGTAGTACCAATAAGAAGGAAAATATTTTTGGGTTTTTGTGTTCGTTGAAAACTGATTTTAAAAAGTATTCGGGAACAGTTTTGGTTTTATATGATAATAGTATGAACAAGGATGGATAAATGTACAATGAGTGTGTATTCAGGTTCACTAATACGCAAAATCGTTTAGAATAAGCGCACAACCTCCCCGGCAGCGGCGCCAAATTTTGATTGGTTCTAAACTAGTCAACTTTTATTAGTCAACCACTTATGAATGGTCAACCGTAAAAGTCAAACTAATCAAGCCAATGCTTCCGTGAAATACAGTGTTTCCCCGGGTCGTAATGTCCCAACGAGGTGTGCGATGTTTTATTAAAAACAAATCTGTGATCGAGTGAATGTGAACAGGAAAGGGTATAAAGTGTGTGTGTGTGTGATTAAACTAGGGTTTTATAACTTTAAATAAACTATTTAAAACGATTACGTGAAAGCTGGATATCTAAAAAAGTTTAAAACCTAGAAACGCGTACGTTTAATTTAATTCTATGTAAATCGTTAGATCCCAACGAGGCGTGAAATCTGAAATAAAACGACTTCGAGATCAGGTGAATTGAACAGGAAAAGGGTTTAAGTGATTGTACTACTGAAATATAAGAGTGAATAGCTTTAATCAGCTATATCAACTAATACGTGAAATCAGATAAGTACAAGTGAAAAAGGAACTGGAAAACGTAAACGTTTATTATTTAAACGTAAACAAAAACAACTTTAACTATAGTAGGAGTTTGCAAGCCTTAGGGGCTTAAATGCAAATTAAATAAACCTTGAAATATTTATTTTAATATTACTAATTATTTAAAATTTAATAAAACCTAAAAAATGTAAAAAGATATAAAGTATACGTTTATATTTAAGTAAACGTAAACGTATGAAATTTAAATGTGAATTCTGTAAAATATAACTTTCACAAATATGAAAATTATACTTTTGGAATCCTAAACTTATTAGAAAATTATTAGAAAATTAAAATTATTTTTATAACTATTTAATTAATTATTATTATGTAATAACTATTTTTAATTAGTTAATAATTCACTAATAAATAGAAAAATATAAAATAAGTCTAGAAATACAAAATTAAAATTTCTAAAAGTCTAAAATATTATAAAACTTATTTTAAAACTAAAATTATATTTTTCACACTATTTATCTATTTATTATTAATTATTAACTATTTAATTATTAATTAACTATTTATATGATTTAAATTATAAAAAAATACTAAAACGACTTAGATAATTAAGAAGATTTTTATAAATCTAATTAACCATCACAGGAATCCTAAAAAATTATAAAAACATTATTTTATCTATTTTTAAACTAGTTTACTAATTATTATTCTATTTATTAATTAATATCTAATTAAACTAATTAAATTATCAAAACTAGTAAATGAACAGTAAAAATTATGGAAAAATTTCTAAAAATGTTTTATGACTTATAGAAGCTAGGAAAAATATAAAATATAAGTGTTTCTTTAGAAAAATTAATTATGCTATTTAAAACTTATTTATTAATTAATTGCTAATAAAACTATTTTTAATTCTAATAAATACTAAATGGAATTATAAAAATCTAATAAAATTACTAAAAATACTTTAATATAAGAGGAAATTAATAAAAATATAAAAACATAACTTACTTAATTAAAATCTAAAAATGAAAATTAAAATTAAATTATATTAAATAGAAACTATCACTTATTTTTATATTGTCTTTTCTGGAATTTTCTTTTACCAACATATATTATACTTAAAAATAGATAACTTTTATAAAAACAAATATTTTATAACTTAATAATAAGCTAGTTATAAGCTACTAACCCTAACAGTTGACTTATGTTGATTGAAAATGAAAATAAGCTCACAAGAGCTTATTGTGGGGTCCACCTAGGTAAAACTAGTTCAGCTAAGTCAAATGAACATATATAAGCTAGAAAGAACACTAATGGTACACTGAATAAGCCAAAAAGCCACAATAAGCTTATGCTTATTGGTTTTCTGAGACAGATTATGGGACAAACTAGATGGCTTAAATCAGGTGGGGTCCAGTGAGTCCAAGGTCAAAATTTTGGTCAACTATTGTTCCCTGGTAGGAGGGGGGTTGGGAGAACCTAAGTTGGAGGTGTGGGGCCCACTGTGGTGGTCACAAATCACCACCAAAGTGGTGGTGATGGACTGAGTCTGATGGAGCAGGGCAATACCTTGCCCTGCAGGTTACTTTGAGAGTGAGTGGGGCCCAGAGAAAAAATGCTAAAAATATAAAACTTGTTGGATCTAAAAGTTGAGATGGTAGTCTATTAATAGGAACAAGTTTCAAGTCAAGTAAGCAACCACACAATTCTTTAAAAATCCTGGAAGTTTTGAGAAAATCTGAGAGAAGCAAATTGACTTTTTAACCTAAACTACTTGGTTTGACTTATGTGGATTTCTAAAGCTTCTAATAAGCTAAAACTGTTATAATAAGCTAATTTAAGACTAAAATAAGCTACATGAATCACTTATGAGCTATGGTGATTGATTTTAGGACCCAAATCCCTCACAGTTAACTGTGAGGGGAATTTTTCTCTGATTTAGACTTTTTAGTGTATAAGTGACTAAACTAATGACTTAAATAACTAAACCTATACTAATGTAGTCTAAGTATACTCCAAACACAGCAAGAATTTACCAAGAACACAGAGTAATCAGCAATGCCAAACACCCTTGTATGTGACAGATTTCAAGGGAAATCAAAGCTTAAACTTGTACAGATTAAACTGAGACTTAAACTAAATTTAATAAGCTAAAACAAGCATGAATGAAGAACAATTAAGCTATAATAAGTATATCTAAAGTAATATAGCAAAAACCATAATAGTAACTTACAAATAGATCCAACTATGAACTGAGAAACCAAGAACCATGAACCAATAACCAACCTATCACCTCCCAAAAGGTTCTAAACCAGAAATCATCCATCTTTCATCATGCTCAACTTCTATACTTCCTCAAGCACTAATTTTTTTATTTTTTCTTTATTTATTGGAATTTTTGGTATTTTTCTATTTATAAAGTGAAACTGATAAATAAGGTTTCTAACAGCTTATCTAAGCTTTGTCAAAGCTTAAATGAACTAAGAGAATCTTTTTATAATCAACTACAACCAAGATCAAGTATCTTGAGAATTATTTGAAATTTGAAAGATGCAATACTGAGATATGAACTGAAAACTTGAAATTAAGATTAAATAAAGTTTAAATTACATTAATATAACATAATACAAGCTTTTTAATTTAAAGATTACAACTAGATTGGATTCTATACTAACTACGATTAAACTACTCCTACAATACACTAATAATTCTTCACCACTGCCTCTTCTTCCTTTTGTAGAGACTTTAGAGGTTTGTGGGACCGACTTTGACATTTCCCACCACAAATTAGAGTCCTTGGATCACTACTTTTCATCTGAGCCGTTTAAATATCTTTTCGCGCCAAAAAGTCTTGGGACAGAGGAGGGTAACGTGTGAGGAATTTAAGGGTTTAATGGGGTGTTGGGTGTTGTGGAGGTGCAGGGAAGTGGGTAGGCAAGTGGTGGGTGAGCTGGTATTGAAACCAGTGAGGTGGTGGTGGTTTTGGTGGTCTGTGAGTGAGGGAGAGGGAGATGGTGGTGTTTGACCGGGGTCAAACTGGTTTTAATACCAGGGGTTGGTTTGGTTTGTAATTTGGGCTTAGGTGTATGGGCCTAGGATTGGATCACATAAATAGAAAGGGTGGGCTTGGTTGTTTGTATTTGGATTTGGTTTTGGGTTAGTTTTATTTAAGGGTCCGTTTGTATTGTAACTAACAAGGACCAATTATGTAATTTGTGCAAAGTTGAGGGGCTGGGTTTGCGATTTATCCAAAGTTTAAATAAGGACTAAATTTGCCAAGATTGAATAGTACAAGGGTATTTTTGATGTTTTTTCATTTTTTATTGCCCAGGGACTAAAACTGACAAACTGCCAAACTTGAGGGACTAATTATGTAAATTCACCAAACTTCACACCAAACTTCACCCAAGGACTATTCCTGCAAAAGATTAGTAATACAAGGACCAAAATTGAATTTCTCAAAGTTTTTAACATCCCAAGGACCATTTATGTCAATTTCCAAAGTATAGGGACTAAACTTGTAATTTTGTGAAACTTTGTACCAAAGGACTAAATATGTAACTTTATGATTAAAAAGGACCTTTGGTGACTTTTTCATGTTTTTAGAATAACCAGGGACTAGTTTTGACAATTTATGAAACTTGAGGGACTGAAACTGCCAATTATGCAAACTTTGTACGTTTTTCATCTGTTTTTGCATATTTTGCATTTGAAACATATAAAACACACTTCTAAAATATTTGAAGTATTATGATGCATATTTGAGTGTTTTTGTATGTTTTGTAGTTCAGATTAGACCAAAAATGATGAGTGTTTGAGCACTCATCACCACTCATACTCCTACAGGGTCTGGATTGTATCTATTAGGTGACCTCAGAGTGCTTTTTGATTCTTCTACTCCCACTGGTGCTGGTGCTGATGTGTAGAAAAACAATCAGAGGTGGAAGGTTCCGAGTTGGAAGTTTTACCCTATGCCATATGTTCATGTGTTGGAAATTACATCTGGACTCAGACTTCTTATGGATCTTGGCAAAAGGTATCCTCTGACAGTGTCTCTTAAGGAGAAAATGCTTCAACAAAAGTTGGAGATTCCTCCTGATCCAGTTGGGAATGCTAGGTTGTTTGCTGAATCTCTAGTTAAAGTGTTCAAACTCAGAATTAGGACTTCCAGAGCTGCTTCTCATTGATGGTATTTTGTTATATTTTTAGTATTAAAAAAAAAAAAAAACTAACAGATTTGTATAGTATTGTGTTTGTTGTATGCAGGTTTGCTGTTGATTATGTTCACACCTTCTCTGGTTATCAACTTACCTGATGTTGACTATTCTATCAAAAAGTTGGCTAGTCCAAAGGGTACAGCTTTGGTAAAGACACATCAAATCTGTTGATAGCTGTAATAGTTTGCTCGAAACTATTGGGTACTCAACTCACCCATGCTTAACAGCTGAGAGTTGAATGGTTGTCAATTGACCATGGATTTTTCCTTTATGGATTCCCAATAATTGGCTAGCCCACATGTATATGGCTTGTGGTAAATGCAATGGAAAACCATATTTGGTATTCAATTGACCAAGATGATTTTTCATCAGATAATTGACTAGTCCTGAGCAAACGGCTACAGGTAAAGACAACTCAAATCTGTTTACAGTTGATGATTTTCTAAAAATCATATGGTCATCAGTGTACCATAGTTTTCGAACTTAACCATTTGGCTACTCCAGTAGTGATGGCTATTGGTAAAGAGACATCAAATCCATTATTTTCAATGATTCACCTGTAACACCCCCAAAATACCGTAGCGGAAGACTGTGTCATAGGGGTGCTACTTCATAATACAAAGTACAAGGTATAGAAAATGAACTCTAAATGAGACGTTTTGAAAAGTTACCATTCGATTAATAAATTCTGAGTTACAAACTTGAGTTCCATAATAAAATACATAAGAGTTTTAAGACATATCGAATGGTAAAGATAAAAGCATAAGTCTTCAAAACATGCCAAGCGACTCTATGCTCCATGCAACAGCTATCACCTTATAGACCTGAGATAAACATGCTAAAGTGTCAACACAATGGTTGGTGAGTTCATAGAGTTTGTCTTAAAATAGTTGAAAAGCCTTAAAGAATGTTCACACAGCAAAGGCATTGAGAATCCACTCAGTTGCAGGTCCCGCCATAAGAGACTTGCAACCTGTGTGTTCACAACCCACTGCTAATATATATGGTATAATAAAGACATGTATAAGTTCATCAAAACAGTTTAGCAATTAGTCGTGAGTCTACACTTCATCTCCAAAGACCTCACATTTATGATGTATCCAACATTCGCAAATGTTAGGATGTATCAAAGCCTCAATGGTCATCCAACAACTTAATTTGGAGCCATCGGAAGTCTCAATGGTCATCCAGCAACTTAATCTGGAGCCACTGGAAGTCTCACAATTAAATATAACGCAATCATGTAGATATGAAATCAAGTATAATGCGATCAAGTATAAGACAATCAAGTGTAACACAATCAAGTATAAACAATCAAGTATAAATGTTTTGAGTATTTGTACAAGTAAGCAAGTAGTTGAGCATGTATCTCCCCCAAAGAGTTAAAACAAGTATGAAAAAGTAGGGGCTATGACTCACCTTAAGCTTAAGTGATGTGAAATCAAAGTGGTAGTCGAATCGTGAAAGTCTCTAAGAGCAGCCTATAATAGAACGTTGCGACTTAGGTTTGGAGTAACGTCTAAGAATACGAAGAATTGCCTATATATGTCTTGCATAATGTTCATGATGTAGTACTTAGTATATAGCGTAAGTCTTTGAATATAAATGGTTTATAAAACATGTATAAGTTGTATATCTCTTACTACCATTCGGGCTGACATAATTCAGAAGTCATGGAGTAAACGTTCGAGGAGCCAGGACACTTTAATTCGTAAATCCACAACTCATCTCGACGGCTTACTTAATGAACTCCTCACATGAGGCTCCTTACTATTGTAGTATTTGATAACAAATGTATAAGTTTTGATCCGAAAAGTTACATGTCCAATATTTGAATAAACTTAGGAAAGTCTATTTGTACATGAAGATTGTTATTAGGGTAAGTTTATTATAACTTGTATCTCATGGTTCTTTAGGTGGAGTAGATCCAAATTTTTTGTTCAAGTTATCGTCATCTCCTTGTTTCATGTTTTCGCCTAAGTAAGTTTATATGGTCATTTAGTCATGGCTTCGCCGTGACCTTGGTCATTTTTCCATGGTCTTGAGACTCAACCTTGGCTTTAGCCATGGTTGTGGTCTTGGCTTTAGGTCATTAGACCTCTTGGTCTTAGTAAATCATAACTATAATATAGTGACTTTGGTCTAAAATGGGCTGTTAAGATTTTGAAGAAAATTATCACTCGGAAAGCGTTTTCAGGGCTCGAGCTTCATTATGCCTGAACGAAAACGTCGTTCCGGACAACTTTCGTGTTTTAACTTTTTGATGAATCGAAGCAGAAGAGTGACTTTCAAAATGGCAGAATGCAAAAACAGTAGGTATAGGCAGTTTTGCCGTTTTGGTTTCGCTAACTTCAAATGGACATAACTTTTGACTCGGGTACTCGTTTTGGGTGATTCAAATTGCTATGTTTTCCTTGTTAAGTCCTTTTTAACAGTAAGTAAGTGTCAAATATCAAATTTATACTATTTTGGTCGTGGTTCTCCATAAAAATCACTAGTTTGCTTGTTTATTTGTCATAAGTTAACATATGTATATCAATACTTGTTTTATCCATTTTTAAACATCATGAACACAATAACAAGAACATATATCGCATGAAAGGAACACAAAGAGCATGAAAATGATAATTAAGCAAGAAAATATGTTAGGGTTTGCTTACAACTTTTGGCCTTAATGAAAAAGGGAAACTAGGACAAGAACTAGGACTTTGATTGAATAAGCTTTCCTCCACTTTAGTAATCCTTCTACCCTTGTACTCTTGAATGATTTGTGATGAAGATTTAGGTGACTTGAGTGGATCTAAACTCAAGAGAATCACCAAAGTATATGAGGTTATGGAAGTGTTTTTGGTTACCTAAAAGAAACTAGGGTTTCTATCTTGTTGAAGCACTTGAACCTTGCTAGAAATTAGAAGTAAATAAGCTAAGTGTGGTGTGGTTTTGGTGTGGGATATGCACGGCACAAAGGGGGATGGGGGGCTTTTATAGGGTCTTAAGGAGGTTAGTTTAGTTGACTAGTCGAACCTTGGAGGCCAAGGTGAACACATGTATGAAATCTAAGCCTCCTAGCATGAGATCAAGCCACCTATGGGCTGAATTCCCCCCCCCCTAGGTCGGTTCATATGCTTGGAGAACAAGGTGTGGACTTTTGATGATATTATCCTACTTATGTGACTAGTTTTGACCCCGTAAATTGCTAACCGTAAATGATTAAGCCTCAAAACGTAAAACCGGGTATCCTAAAAATATGAAACTTAAAAGTATTGTTAAACATGTCATGACACTCCATAATAAAATATAAAATGAGTGGTAGGTTCCATTTGGGTGGTAAAACCCTGCTAAAACTGGAAACACGGGTCTAAAACGCGTAATACGTAAAATGTACGAAAGTTGCGTAAAATTGAGAAAAGTAAAATGTAACTTTTCTAATAGGATAATAATGACTTAAAATGACTTATAATGTCTAGGCTGGGCTCAGTCTAGTGTCGGTTGGTGTTAAATGTCTTTTAGACCTAAAACCGCAAGCCTAAAAATCAAGGAATGACTTATAAAATCAAGGAATGATTTTTGGTCAAAGGAGGAGGGAAAAATATGTTGACTTTTTCTAATAAGTTAAAAACTCAAATCGTCTTAGAAATGCGGTGCAGGTATAGGCTAAGGTTACGGCTGAGTAAAAACGTTTAAAACTGAAAATTCCAGTTTTTCACGGCCGAGGCTTATTTTGGTCATATTTTTCTCAGTCATGATTAATTCTATAATTAATCATGAGAGTACTAAACATTTTTCTGATGCGGGGTCACTTAACGCGGTCGAGTTTCGTTGTGCGTAGAATTTTTGAATGACGTTTTACCCTAAAACGTATAATTCCGTGTAATTCCTTAATAACTTTCACGAAAATGATCTAACGAATGTCAAACATTTAATTTGCCATGGAAATGATTTATCACTCGAGAATATGAAATAAAAATCAACTTTCGGGAAAATTTCGGGAAAAATGAATAGTAACATGAATAGTAAAAGTGAATAGTAAATTTCCCGGAAATAGTAATTAATCTGAAAATGCGAATTGTTACAGTCTCTACCCCTTCAGGAAACTTCGTCCCGAAGTTTAGTGTGTCTAGGTCTCTTATCTTAATAGCGGCATAATAAAGCTAGGTTTAGAATAGAATAATATGGTAGTATAAGGTACGTTCCCATCACGCATTGCGGGCTTCTTTAGCACCCAAATAGTATGCTCGACCCCGAGGTGGACTAACATTGTATTCACGGTTTGGGTTATTTTCTTCAAGCATTACGGCTAGAGTTGGGTTATCTAGCACTTGTCTCTGTGCCCTATTTAACTTAGGATAAGTATCTCGGAAGTGGTTTGGGCTGTTGCACTCAAAGCATGTCTTTTGGTTGTTTCTTATATTGCTCGCATTCACCGGTGCTACTTGCCTTGCCGTTGCTTTACACTGATTTGTAAAATGGCTCTTCTGATTGCAATTAGTACACATTCGACAGGGCTCAGACCTCTGATGATGATAAGCACATTTATTACACTTAGGATGTGGACCTTCATACTTTCCCTGATCATAAACTGTTGCCGCAAATCCTCTTGCTCTCTTATTATCAACCATTGTACCCTTTTGCTCGCCTGATTCACCTGCTCCCTTTCTTTTATCACTAATCTTCAAAGTTCCATTCCTAACCATCTCATCTGTTAGGGTTCCTGCTCTCAATATTGCACTTTGAATTGTGGAAGGCTCGGTTGTTTTCACCATCCCACGAATCTCGGGAACAAGGCCATAAATGTACCTCTCAATCCTCTTGGATTCAGGGGTAACCAGATGAGGAACTAGTTTAGCTAGTTCATGAAACCGATCTATGTAGGTTGCATGACCAGCCCCTACCATAGAGTGATGCCAAAACTCGTCCTCTAGTTTTTGCATTTCATTAACCGGGCAGTACTCTTCCTTCAGTAGTCCCTTAAAGTCGTCCCATGTCATGCCTACAGCTGCTTCTCTAGTCCTTGCTTGAATCTGCATGTTCCACCATGTCAATGCCTTTTCTGATAGCAAGCATGCAGAATATTTCACTCTCTGGTGGATTGCACATTTACTGATATCGATCACTGACTCCATCTTCTCGACCCATCGTGTATATGCCAATGCACCTCTTTTACCATTAAACTCAATTGGTTTGCATGACGTAAATTCCTTATACGTACATCCAGTCCTATGGTTGTTGTTGTTGTTGTTGTTATTACCATTCCTTCCTCCATCATTTGTGGCGTCATTTATGCTTCCGTGGTTTCCCGAATTGTTCATGTGATTGCCAACTTGTGTGACTATAGTGGGAAGTAGGTTTTGTAGTTGTTGGGCAATAATGGTGGAGACATCTGGATTTCCACCATCGTTACTAGGGTTACTAGTGTCGTGAGCATCTCCTCTACCTCCACGTCCACCAGTTCTTCCACTATTATTACTAGTGTCGTGAGTAGTTGTCACACCCCCAAAATCGGGTCCAGCGGAAGCATACATGTAGCTGGGGTGTAACTCAATTGGTGTTACAACACAAGTTCAAAACTGGTTTTCACTTCAATCATTTAGAATAAAATCATTTAATCAAAAGTATTGAATTTACATCATTAAAATATAGTGCGGAAGTAGGCCCGTAAAATAGTTTAAAATGGTCCCCAAGTGAATATCAGAGTCTTCTATGACCATGCCATGCCCTGCCAAAACCTCCAGTAGCGTGCCATTGCTTAAAACCTGAAAATACATGCTAAAGAGTGTCAACACGAGGTTGGTGAGTTCATAAGTTTGTATTAAAACAATAATGTTGTGAGTTCAATAGAGAGTTCTGTGACCATTGTGTGACTCACAATGTCATAAAAATAAAGTTTTGTGACCATTGTGTAACTCACAATGTCATAAAAATAAAGTTTACCTTACAGTAAACTCAGGATTGTGGACCATGAGTAGAGTGTGTGATCATTACAACAAATATAATATCACATAGAAAAATAGTCTATTACGCTAGCGCTAAGTTCATGCAACCGAAGCTATAACAGTGTGCATGCTCTAGAAGCATGTTAAATATAAAGGCCCGGCAAGTGTTTATCCCGTTACACTTGTAATTCGACATGTTATACGCTCGCGTTTGCCTATCCGGTCAAACCGAACGGGGGAGTCACCACCAATAGATCTATTTATAACATTCGCGCTTCCCAGCAGGAATTGACGGTTCATGAGTTTGGGCATAGTGGGATTCAAGGGCTTAGGCTAATCCGCGTAATAGTTTAGATAAAGCATAAGTTTCAGTATGGTCCATAAAAGTGTTTGCATAAAAGCAATAGTTCACAAAGTGTGTTGCATAAAAGCAAGAGTTCATAAAGTGGGTTGCATAAAAGCAAGAGTTCATAAAGTGTGTTGCATAAAAGCAAGAGTTCATAAAGTGGGTTGCATAAAAGCAAGAGTTCATAAAGTGTGTTGCATGTTTATAAAACGCTTGTGTATGCGAGAAAATAATCAAGTATGCAACCGATATACACATAGGTGCATTTGAATAATAAATCAAGCCTTCAAAGAAACAATAGTGTTTAAGTAAACAATTGCGCATTCAAGCATTGAGTTTAGTCAAAAACGAGCATGTATTCTCCCCCAAAACAGTCATAAAAAAACAAGTAAAAGTAGGGGGTATGAACTCACCTGGTGCGATAGCTATGATGACAAAAGTGGATACACTGAAATGAGGCACGATCTCTAATCGCAACCTAATATGAATGATAGTTTCTAATGTAAGAAATGAAATGATGCTACACATGCAAGTACGTATGTTATCGATACCACTCGTTAGTTTTGAAAATAGTGTTTATCGTCAAAAATACATTTTTGACGTCTCGTTAAGTTAATAACCCCTTTTCATGTAGTTGTGTTGAAAAGGTACTCCACGATCCTCGTTTGGTGTTTTATCGGTAAATGTAAGGTTTTCGCCGCAAAAATAACATTTTCATTACTTGAAAATATGACCAAAATGGCCTCGCAAAACTAGTCGCGAAATATTGTACGTTAAGTGTTAATGGTCAAGCTCGGCGTTTTTGAAAACCTTGTGACAATATCTTGAAGTCGTGTTATTTAACTTTTGGCTATACGGGTCTTGATCAATGAGAGAATCGACTCTTATTGTTGCTATTTGAAAATATTATGTTCAACACTTAGAAAATTTCATTATAGCAAAAGCTGTCAAAATACATATAGTTTATCGGTTATATAGATGAGGTCGTAGTTTATTCGTTACGAGTCCAATGATCAAACGGCCAATTGATTTGAAAAGCTTGCTGGGAGATCTTGATTTCATAAAACTACGGCTCGGACTCAAACTGATCCGATCATAAAGAAAAACAGCCGTGAAAGTGGTGTCTTCCAAAGACAGTTTACGTCAAAACTCTATTAGTGTAAAAAGCTGATGGAAATATATATATATCGTCGGATTTCAAATACTCGTATCTTTTTCGTTATAAGCTCGTTTTCTATGTTCTTTATATCCCCGCGAAGGTAATCAAGTATACTTTAGGTTTCTCAAGGTCTCGGCTAGTCAAGATATCATTAAATCTCAGTTTTCCTAGCTAGAAAAATCGGGACAGATTCAATATTTCAGAAAATATAGTTTTCGTCGTAAATCTTGAAAATAGCATATCTTTTTCGTCGTAACTCGGATTTTATCCCCGTTTTCGGCCATAGTTTCGCCTCGGAATGTATTTTCTAAATCTTTGGTCCAAAGTTACACCCTAGACCCTGAGTTTCCCACGTTTTACAGAAATGGACAGCAGCTTTGAAAGTTTGTCAAAATCAACTTTTCTAGTTCAAGGGTTGTTCAAAGCTTAACCAAACTATCTCAAATCAACTCCACAAGTACCCAATCCTACCATACACCTTCTTAGAGTGTTATGGGTTCCTAGTCTTCACCAAAAATGATGGATCTCATGAGATTGTTAATAAAACTTATAGATCTATGTTTATAAAAACAAAATGAGTAATAAGTGGTATGGATCTTACATACTTGCATGTTTTACCAATATTTCTTGAAAATACATAAAAATATAAAGTAATGAAAGTATGAAAAGATCAATAGTGTTTTTGAATCTTACTTGAAGATTTGAGGTGATTTGATGAGAAATTGATTAATAATCTTGGGTTTTTACCACAAAACCCCAACTAGATCTTGATTAGGACTTGATTCAACACTTGATCTTGAAAATTTTATGGATTCTTCTTTGTTTCTTGTTCTTGGCCGAAATTTTAGAGAGGAGAGAAAAGATGAGAGAAATTTTTGGCTAGGTGTTGATATATTAGAGTGAAAATTGTGTAAATGGTGGAGTATGATGATATATATATGAGCTAGGTCTAAGTCTTGGTCAAAAAGTGGTCCAAGGGGGGGACATAGGGGAGGAAAACAAGGAGAGAAAAAAAAGGGGGCTTGGTGGCTCATTAAATGAGCTTGTCTCCACTTTTAAGTATTGGTTAGATTTGTGTATACATTAGGTGTTATCGGGTACCGAGTTAACTAAAAATAAATCATAACGAGTTAAAATAAAATACGACGAAGTTGTAAAAGTTGTAAAATATTATTCCTTGTAAAAATCGGGTGTTGAAATAATTATCGTATTGAAATAACGCAAACCGACGGAGTTATAAGCTCCGACCGTAAAGTATAGCCATTGATTTTAAAACACCGGGTAAATTAATAATATAATTTTTATATTATTATTATGAGTATGTAAATATGTTAGGATCATAGTCGGGAGTATTGGGTATACATTAGTAGTAAAACTGAGTGGTATCGTTAATTACAAATTAAGCATACGTAAATTAAAATAATGCATATCCGTGTAGGTTCTCAAGTGATGACGATAATGTGTAGACTATTCCAGTCTATATCAAGTGTCATTAATGAATGATGCATGAATTCGCAGCTAAACCTAACTGGTTACGCGAATTTAAAGACTCGTAAACTCAGTTTACGAAAAGACGAACGTTGATCATGAATAGTGATTTCCCTTCGGGAATGAATAGTGTCACATGAATAGTAAAATTTCTGAACACTTCTCGGAATCACAAACTGACTCCGAAAATGATGAATAGTAAAATGATGAATAGTGACCGGTGAATAGTAAATGATGAATAGTAACCGATGAATAGTGAATGTGAGCAAAGTCCCGAAAATGCGGGTTGTTACAGTCTCACCCCCTTAAAATGAACTTCGTCCCGAAGTTCAGTTGTTGGTCTCTGAAGTTGTATTGGTGAAAAGATGATGATTCTTATCGTGTGAGCTATTGAGCTCTAACAAGGTTCAAGTCTGACGGCCACCAGGCCTACTCTGTCAGAAATGTTGAATGGTCCAGTGTATATCGGGTTCATGAATTCTTACTGGACTAGAGAGTTAGGCTTTTCCAAATTTCAATCCGTCAATGGATGTTGGCACTTCGGCCATAAAGTGCTTCAAATGGTGTAGTCTCTACACTCGTGTGGTAACCAAGGTTGCAACTGAATTTGATTTATGGCAAATGGTTAGTCCAACCATTTCTAATGTCAATCACACCCGATTTGGGCATATCTCCCTATGTTTGAATCATTCTCAAACTCCTACCATTGGTCTACAGATGATAGGTGGTGTGGTTCCAAAGAGATCTTAATGAAATCATTAGGAGTTGAGGTGAATCGAATTCCTTTATTAGAAATAATTGAAATGGATATCATGAATCTTGTTTTGGAAAGACTTACAAGGTTAAGTTCGTCAAAGGGTGTTGTTGAAAATAATAGACTAGGATAAGGTTGTGATCCTCCGTAGGATGTCATGGATTGAATCTTTCTCCACCTACAATGCTTAGTCTCCATTACTAAGATTTTCCCCAAGTTATATGTCATCGAATCACAAACTCCTAAAGGTATAAGAGATGTAATATAGTGATTGATTTTCAAAGTTTGTTTTGGGATTGTGTGTTTTATTCATAAACCTTCCCTTTACAACTTTAAGCAAACGGCTTTTTAAAGTAACGTATTTCTTGATGTTTCAAAATTTAATAGTTATGCAAGATAGGACAATTTTCAACATAAGGTGGATAATATGGTTGACCAAAGATTGATGTTTAAAATTTCCTAATCATTCAATAGTTTTGTGAAAGATTAACCAAAAGGAATTTGCTTGTCAAAATAAGTGCCTCAGAAAGTATTTCTTTCAAGATATATGTTTTGTATAATGGTAGTTTGGAGAAAAATCCACTTAAAAGTAAAAGTATTAAGAGGATAAAATTGCCAGGTATGTATGTCTGCACAAATGCGCAGGTGTGTAACATGTTTGAATAATGTCTATTGGTGAGGTCATGTTCAATCTATAGTCTTGGTTAAGAGGTTGGATGTATCTCTATAGTGTTGCTTTGTGAGCATTCGCATCGAAACTAATCTTGTAATTCAGTCAAGCCAATACTTTCCATATGGTGGAATTGTGGCAATCAGGCCAGTGATAGTGGTTCGAATGGTTTTGTGGTATCCTGAGATTTCTGTTGAGTTTTGAATGGATTCAATGTACCGAGGGATCCTCCTTTTAGATGGTATGGAAAGTCTTTCCTAGTGAGGTCATTGATAATATCCACTTATCAATATAGGGAGTAGTGAGGAATGAGTGACATCGGAGTCTATAGAGTGTTAGCTAATTCCTTATATATAGGGATGGGGAAAGGAAATGATAATGAGGGTGAGAAGGGGAAAGATTGTGACAACTGCGACAAAATGAGATTGTGATAAAAGAAAATACTGTGATATAAGTGTATCGTGCATAGACGTAAATGTCCATGAGATGAAATGACCAGTTGCGTGCTTCCAATCGGTGGTTAACGAGATGGTGAAAAGTGTCGATGTTCTGCCAACGAGTGTTTACACACACGTAAATGAAACATTTGGGAATTGAGTAGAGAATTCAATCCAGACAGAATTTTATTATAACCATTCTCAGTATTGCAAAATTCATTTCTGAGTCAAACATAGGTGGTCAGCCTATATCTCACTATCCCGGGTTGAATATAGATGACCAGTCTATATTCCACCGAGGTTCCATGAATTTTGAAATACTCAGCTCAGTTATACTAAGACTATGTCCTTCCCAAATACCAAGACGTTCTGAACGACATAAGCAAGTGACCAAACTCGAGGTCGGATTATGAAGCTATGCAAGGAAAAGCATAACGTGGTGACATATACGATACATGAGCATGCTTATATGAAAGACAATTATAGTAATCAACTATAATAAGTGAATATAGTATATCAGATAATGAGACCCAAATCTCATCACCTAAGTCAGCAACTAACCACAAATGAGGCTTCAGCTTGGCAGGCAGGCACGTGACGGTCATAGGGTTATGTTTTCGTGAAAGTAGCTATAGTCTAGGTTTTAAAAACACTTAGTTCGCTATAGCCAAAGCTCTGATACCAATCTGTCACACCCCC
This sequence comes from Artemisia argyi, assembly GCA_030686995.1. NCBI lineage: Eukaryota > Viridiplantae > Streptophyta > Magnoliopsida > Asterales > Asteraceae > Artemisia > Artemisia argyi. The sequence continues at coordinate 5,637,919 of CM060676.1, read as the reverse complement.
AAAATCGGGTCCAGCGGAAGCATACATGTAGCTGGGGTGTAACTCAATTGGTGTTACAACACAAGTTCAAAACTGGTTTTCACTTCAATCATTTAGAATAAAATCATTTAATCAAAAGTATTGAATTTACATCATTAAAATATAGTGCGGAAGTAGGCCCGTAAAATAGTTTAAAATGGTCCCCAAGTGAATATCAGAGTCTTCTATGACCATGCCATGCCCTGCCAAAACCTCCAGTAGCGTGCCATTGCTTAAAACCTGAAAATACATGCTAAAGAGTGTCAACACGAGGTTGGTGAGTTCATAAGTTTGTATTAAAACAATAATGTTGTGAGTTCAATAGAGAGTTCTGTGACCATTGTGTGACTCACAATGTCATAAAAATAAAGTTTTGTGACCATTGTGTAACTCACAATGTCATAAAAATAAAGTTTACCTTACAGTAAACTCAGGATTGTGGACCATGAGTAGAGTGTGTGATCATTACAACAAATATAATATCACATAGAAAAATAGTCTATTACGCTAGCGCTAAGTTCATGCAACCGAAGCTATAACAGTGTGCATGCTCTAGAAGCATGTTAAATATAAAGGCCCGGCAAGTGTTTATCCCGTTACACTTGTAATTCGACATGTTATACGCTCGCGTTTGCCTATCCGGTCAAACCGAACGGGGGAGTCACCACCAATAGATCTATTTATAACATTCGCGCTTCCCAGCAGGAATTGACGGTTCATGAGTTTGGGCATAGTGGGATTCAAGGGCTTAGGCTAATCCGCGTAATAGTTTAGATAAAGCATAAGTTTCAGTATGGTCCATAAAAGTGTTTGCATAAAAGCAATAGTTCACAAAGTGTGTTGCATAAAAGCAAGAGTTCATAAAGTGGGTTGCATAAAAGCAAGAGTTCATAAAGTGTGTTGCATAAAAGCAAGAGTTCATAAAGTGGGTTGCATAAAAGCAAGAGTTCATAAAGTGTGTTGCATGTTTATAAAACGCTTGTGTATGCGAGAAAATAATCAAGTATGCAACCGATATACACATAGGTGCATTTGAATAATAAATCAAGCCTTCAAAGAAACAATAGTGTTTAAGTAAACAATTGCGCATTCAAGCATTGAGTTTAGTCAAAAACGAGCATGTATTCTCCCCCAAAACAGTCATAAAAAAACAAGTAAAAGTAGGGGGTATGAACTCACCTGGTGCGATAGCTATGATGACAAAAGTGGATACACTGAAATGAGGCACGATCTCTAATCGCAACCTAATATGAATGATAGTTTCTAATGTAAGAAATGAAATGATGCTACACATGCAAGTACGTATGTTATCGATACCACTCGTTAGTTTTGAAAATAGTGTTTATCGTCAAAAATACATTTTTGACGTCTCGTTAAGTTAATAACCCCTTTTCATGTAGTTGTGTTGAAAAGGTACTCCACGATCCTCGTTTGGTGTTTTATCGGTAAATGTAAGGTTTTCGCCGCAAAAATAACATTTTCATTACTTGAAAATATGACCAAAATGGCCTCGCAAAACTAGTCGCGAAATATTGTACGTTAAGTGTTAATGGTCAAGCTCGGCGTTTTTGAAAACCTTGTGACAATATCTTGAAGTCGTGTTATTTAACTTTTGGCTATACGGGTCTTGATCAATGAGAGAATCGACTCTTATTGTTGCTATTTGAAAATATTATGTTCAACACTTAGAAAATTTCATTATAGCAAAAGCTGTCAAAATACATATAGTTTATCGGTTATATAGATGAGGTCGTAGTTTATTCGTTACGAGTCCAATGATCAAACGGCCAATTGATTTGAAAAGCTTGCTGGGAGATCTTGATTTCATAAAACTACGGCTCGGACTCAAACTGATCCGATCATAAAGAAAAACAGCCGTGAAAGTGGTGTCTTCCAAAGACAGTTTACGTCAAAACTCTATTAGTGTAAAAAGCTGATGGAAATATATATATATATATCGTCGGATTTCAAATACTCGTATCTTTTTCGTTATAAGCTCGTTTTCTATGTTCTTTATATCCCCGCGAAGGTAATCAAGTATACTTTAGGTTTCTCAAGGTCTCGGCTAGTCAAGATATCATTAAATCTCAGTTTTCCTAGCTAGAAAAATCGGGACAGATTCAATATTTCAGAAAATATAGTTTTCGTCGTAAATCTTGAAAATAGCATATCTTTTTCGTCGTAACTCGGATTTTATCCCCGTTTTCGGCCATAGTTTCGCCTCGGAATGTATTTTCTAAATCTTTGGTCCAAAGTTACACCCTAGACCCTGAGTTTCCCACGTTTTACAGAAATGGACAGCAGCTTTGAAAGTTTGTCAAAATCAACTTTTCTAGTTCAAGGGTTGTTCAAAGCTTAACCAAACTATCTCAAATCAACTCCACAAGTACCCAATCCTACCATACACCTTCTTAGGGTGTTATGGGTTCCTAGTCTTCACCAAAAATGATGGATCTCATGAGATTGTTAATAAAACTTATAGATCTATGTTTATAAAAACAAAATGAGTAATAAGTGGTATGGATCTTACATACTTGCATGTTTTACCAATATTTCTTGAAAATACATAAAAATATAAAGTAATGAAAGTATGAAAAGATCAATAGTGTTTTTGAATCTTACTTGAAGATTTGAGGTGATTTGATGAGAAATTGATTAATAATCTTGGGTTTTTACCACAAAACCCCAACTAGATCTTGATTAGGACTTGATTCAACACTTGATCTTGAAAATTTTATGGATTCTTCTTTGTTTCTTGTTCTTGGCCGAAATTTTAGAGAGGAGAGAAAAGATGAGAGAAATTTTTGGCTAGGTGTTGATATATTAGAGTGAAAATTGTGTAAATGGTGGAGTATGATGATATATATATGAGCTAGGTCTAAGTCTTGGTCAAAAAGTGGTCCAAGGGGGGGACATAGGGGAGGAAAACAAGGAGAGAAAAAAAAGGGGGCTTGGTGGCTCATTAAATGAGCTTGTCTCCACTTTTAAGTATTGGTTAGATTTGTGTATACATTAGGTGTTATCGGGTACCGAGTTAACTAAAAATAAATCATAACGAGTTAAAATAAAATACGACGAAGTTGTAAAAGTTGTAAAATATTATTCCTTGTAAAAATCGGGTGTTGAAATAATTATCGTATTGAAATAACGCAAACCGACGGAGTTATAAGCTCCGACCGTAAAGTATAGCCATTGATTTTAAAACACCGGGTAAATTAATAATATAATTTTTATATTATTATTATGAGTATGTAAATATGTTAGGATCATAGTCGGGAGTATTGGGTATACATTAGTAGTAAAACTGAGTGGTATCGTTAATTACAAATTAAGCATACGTAAATTAAAATAATGCATATCCGTGTAGGTTCTCAAGTGATGACGATAATGTGTAGACTATTCCAGTCTATATCAAGTGTCATTAATGAATGATGCATGAATTCGCAGCTAAACCTAACTGGTTACGCGAATTTAAAGACTCGTAAACTCAGTTTACGAAAAGACGAACGTTGATCATGAATAGTGATTTCCCTTCGGGAATGAATAGTGTCACATGAATAGTAAAATTTCTGAACACTTCTCGGAATCACAAACTGACTCCGAAAATGATGAATAGTAAAATGATGAATAGTGACCGGTGAATAGTAAATGATGAATAGTAACCGATGAATAGTGAATGTGAGCAAAGTCCCGAAAATGCGGGTTGTTACAGTAGTTCCTCTACCTCCACGACCACCAGTTCTTCCACCTCTTGGTGTTGCACCACCTCGGCTAGTGCTACGAGTTACTCTCTTTGGTGCCATGATATCTACAAGGAGGGACATTTTGTCGACGTCAGATATGAGGTGATATTCCTAGACTACTTAGTCTTAAATCTTGTCAATTTGAGTCAATCGTTGATTAATGTAAGCATGGTCACATATGTCTACGTGAGTCGTGACACATTTATAATTATGTTGGCCACCATAATTATAATTGCTTCCTTTCACACGTATACATATTTACCAGGCGCACATAACTCAACAATTGGTACTACATAATTGGGTAGACTTTCTATCATCCGTTCTTAAGTTGTGAAAGGGTAACGTAGTGTGGGTATCTAGAGAAGGTGATATGACGAAATGGACTAGTCGCGCTTGTAGAAAGGTTTGAGTGTCGTACTAGGATATATGAACCATTTCTAGGTATTAGAATCATATAAAGTAAGTATAACGCAAATCATCAAATCTCTACAGGAAACTAATAACCTTTATTTAACTTAATCTTATGTCTTATCAAACAAGAACTGTCACAAGATTAAGTTAATTAAACAATTATTACTTAGCTCTAAATTTTTGATGACTTGACTATTGTCTGGGGTTCCTCCTAAACAAACAATTAGCAATAAGCATATGCGCATGAAGTGTGTGTAAGGCAAAATAAAGAGAAGAGTCTTAATGTTTATATCAGTTATAGTCTAGGCACTAAATGCAACCTAGTTCTCTATAACCAAGGCTCTGGTACCAATCTGTAACACCCCCAAAATACCGCAGCGGAAGACTGTGTCATAGGGGTGCTACTTCATAATACAAAGTACAAGGTATAGAAAACGAACTCTAAATGAGACGTCTTGAAAAGTTACCATTCGATTAATAAATTCTGAGTTACAAACTTGAGTTACATAATACAATACATAAGAGTTTTAAGACATATCGAATGGTAAAGATAAAAGCATAAGTCTTCAAAACATGCCAAGCGACTCTATGCTCCATGCAATAGCTATCACCTTATAGACCTGAGATAAACATGCTAAAGTGTCAACACAATGGTTGGTGAGTTCATAGAGTTTGTCTTAAAATAGTTGAAAAGCCTTAAAGAATGTTCACACAGCAAAGGCATTGAGAATCCACTCAGTTGTAGGTCCTGCCATAAGAGACTTGCAACCTGTGTGTTCACAACCCACTGCTAATATATATGGTATAATAAAGACATGTATAAGTTCATTAAAACAGTTTAGCAATTAGTCGTGAGTCTACACTTCATCTCCGAAGACCTCACGTTTATGATGTATCCAACATTCGCAAATGTTAGGATGTATCAAAGCCTCAATGGTCATCCAACAACTTAATTTGGAGCCATCGGAAGTCTCAATGGTCATCCAGCAACTTAATCTGGAGCCACTGGAAGTCTCACAATTAAATATAACGCAATCATGTAGATATGAAATCAAGTATAATGCGATCAAGTATAAGACAATCAAGTGTAACACAATCAAGTATAAACAATCAAGTATAAATGTTTTAAGTATTTGTACAAGTAAGCAAGTAGTTGAGCATGTATCTCCCCCAAAGAGTTAAAACAAGTATGAAAAAGTAGGGGCTATGACTCACCTTAAGCTTAAGTGATGTGAAATCAAAGTGGTAGTCGAATCGTGAAAGTCTCTAAGAGCAGCCTATAATAGAACGTTGCGACTTAGGTTTGGAGTAATGTCTAAGAATACGAAGAATTGCCTATATATGTCTTGCATAATGTTCATGATGTAGTACTTAGTATATAGCGTAAGTCTTTGAATATAAATGGTTTATGAAACATGTATAAGTTGTATATCTCTTACTACCATTCGGGCTGACATAATTCAGAAGTCATGGAGTAAACGTTCGAGGAGCCAGGACACTTTAATTCGTAAATCCACAACTCATCTCGACGGCTTACTTAATGAACTCCTCACATGAGGCTCCTTACTATTGTAGTATTTGATAACAAATGTATAAGTTTTGATCCGAAAAGTTACATGTCCAATATTTGAATAAACTTAGGAAAGTCTATTTGTACATGAAGATTGTTATTAGGGTAAGTTTATTATAACTTGTATCTCATGGTTCTTTAGGTGGAGTAGATCCAAATTGTTTGTTCAAGTTATCGTCAACTCCTTGTTTCATGTTTTCGCCTAAGTAAGTTTATATGGTCATTTAGTCATGGCTTTGCCGTGACCTTGGTCATTTTTCCATGGTCTTGAGACTCAACCTTGGCTTTAGCCATGGTTGTGGTCTTGGCTTTAGGTCATTAGACCTCTTGGTCTTAGTAAATCATAACTATAATATAGTGACTTTGGTCTAAAATGGGCTGTTAAGATTTTGAAGAAAATTATCACTCGGAAAGCGTTTTCAGGGCTCGAGCTTCTTAGAACCTGAACGAAAACGTCGTTCCTGACAACTTTCGTGTTTTAACTTTTTGATGAATCGGACCAGAAGAGTGACTTTCAAAATGGCAGAATACAAAAACAGTAGGTATAGGCAGTTTTGCTGTTTTGGTTTCGCTAACTTCAAATGGCCATAACTTTTGACTCGGGTACTCGTTTTGGGTGATTCAAATTGCTATGTTTTCCTTGTTAAGTCCTTTTTAACAGTAAGTAAGTGTCAAATATCAAAGTTATACTATTTTGGTCGTGGTTCTCCATAAAAATCACTAGTTTGCTTGTTTACTTGTCATAAGTTAACATATGTATATCAATACTTGTTTTATCCATTTTTAAACATCATGAACACAATAAAAAGAACATATATAGCATGAAAGGAACACAAAGAGCATGAAAATGATAATTAAGCAAGAAAATATGTTAGGGTTTGCTTACAACTTTTGGCCTTAATGAAAAAGGGAAACTAGGACAAGAACTAGGACTTTGATTGAATAAGCTTTCCTCCACTTTAGTAATCCTTCTACCCTTGTAATCTTGAATGATTTGTGATGAAGATTTAGGTGACTTGAGTGGATCTAAACTCAAGAGAATCACCAAAGTATATGAGGTTATGGAAGTGTTTTTGGTTACCTAAAAGAAACTAGGGTTTCTATCTTGTTGAAGCACTTGAACCTTGCTAGAAATTAGAAGTAAATAAGCTAAGTGTGGTGTGGTTTTGGTGTGGGATACGCACGGCACAAAGAGGGGTGGGGGGCTTTTATAGGGTCTTAAGGAGGTTAGTTTAGTTGACTAGTCCAACCTTGGAGGCCAAGGTGAACACATGTATGAAATCTAAGCCTCCTAGCATGAGATCAAGCCACCTATGGGCTGAATTCCCCCCCCCCCTAGGTCGGTTCATATGCTTGGAGAACAAGGTGTGGACTTTTGATGATATTATCCTACTTATGTGACTAGTTTTGACCCCGTAAATTGCTAACCGTAAATGATTAAGCCTCAAAACGTAAAACCGGGTATCCTAAAAATATGAAACTTAAAAGTATTGTTAAACATGTCATGACACTCCATAATAAAATATAAAATGAGTGGTAGGTTCCATTTGGGTGGTAAAACCCTGCTAAAACTGGAAACACGGGTCTAAAACGCGTAATACGTAAAACGTACGAAAATTGCGTAAAATTGAGAAAAGTAAAATGTAACTTTCCTAATAGGATAATAATGACTTAAAATGACTTATAATGTCTAGGCTGGGCTCAGTCTAGTATCGGTTGGTGTTAAATGTCTTTTAGACCTAAAACCGCAAGCCTAAAAATCAAGGAATGACTTATAAAATCAAGGAATGATTTTTGGTCAAAGGAGGAGGGAAAAATATGTTGACTTTTTCTAATAAGTTGAAAACTCAAATCGTCTTAGAAATGCGGTGCAGGTATAGGCTAAGGTTACGGCTGAGTAAAAACGTTTAAAACCGAAAATTCCAGTTTTTCACGGCCGAGACTTATTTTGGTCATATTTTTCTCAGTCATGATTAATTCTATAATTAATCATGAGAGTACTAAACATTTTTCTGATGCGGGGTCACTTAACGCGGTCGAGTTTCGTTGTGCGTAGAATTTTTGAATGACGTTTTACCCTAAAACGTATAATTCCGTGTAATTCCTTAATAACTTTCACGAAAATGATCTAACGAATGTCAAACATTTAATTTGCCATGGAAATGATTTATCACTCAAGAATATGAAATAAAAATCAACTTTTAGGAAAATTTCGGGGAAAATGAATAGTAAAATGAATAGTAACATGAATAGTAAATTTCCCGGGAATAGTAATTAATCTGAAAATGCGAATTGTTACATCACCTTTCACAGGAGTTAACACACCTGGATGTGATGCGAATAGTATGAAACTAATAAGTTTTGATGTACATTTGGTCATTTGTTGCTGCAAAGCATGGAGTTTTCATGTCTGTGCTGATCATAGAGATCTTGCTGATGATGATTCTTTGCTGATGATGCTCGACTTCAATCCTCCTGGTATGTAATTTTAAAGATCTATCAAGAATCTTGAACTTAACCTTGTCAAATTCAAGATTATGGGAGGATTGTTGGGAATTCTGCTAAGAGAGAATTCTGCTGAAGAGTCTACTGAAGAATACTACTGAAGAGACAGATTCTGCTGACAAGATTGTTTCTGCTGAAGTCTAGTTTCAGCATTATTAGTTACTGCGGATATAGTTATTCCGTATTTTATGTAATATAGTTAGGATATGCATGAGTTTATTTAGGAAGTGATAATGCATATCTTTTAGAAGTTTTAGAATATACGTTTCTTGTGAAACGGTTTAAGGTTCCTTGTGTATAAAAGGAACGCACAATTATGTATTGAGTTACGTTTTTAGAAAACACTTTCATTGTTATTGAAAAGATCCATAGAGGATCAATTGTTCTTAGTATTAAAACTTGTGTTTGTTTCCGCTTTAAAATACAAGTTACAGAGATTATCTATTAGTGTGTTGGTGATTACATTAACATAGCTAACGATCATGGAGTGCTCAGAAGATCTATCAAGGTCTTAGTCTCAACAGTAAGTGATGTAAGTGTGCCTGAAAATCCTTTTCCAGTTTTATGTAAGAAAGTAAACATTTTAGAAACCAACTTAGGAGATTCATAAGTGGCTTTATGTGTTCTTACTTTTGAAATTTGGTTTTCCACGAAGAGTTGTATAAATCTTGGATAAAGTAAGTAAGAACCAAACTCTTTGATACTTTTTGCAATCGCTTCCAAAATCATGTTTAAAAAATTGAATGGGTCTCCTTTGCTCAGGCATATTATAGCAGATGCTATGGTAGCACTAAACTCATTCCACCCAGAATTTTTTGAACTCAAACAGTGAAGAAGATTATGAACCAAAAATTTATATTGAAAACAGAGAAGCCCTTTTTGAAATTTTAAACCAGATTGTTGGCCCTCATATCCCAAATCTTTTAAACCTTCAAAAATGGCAGAGTTAGCAAGAAACTTAGTCTCTGTTTCATCATCAAAGAGAAGAAGTTCTCTTATAGAAGATTCAGTGACAAGTACTTGTTGACCATCTACCATGGCCTTAATATGTTTTTCCCCATTCCTAGTTTTGACTTTTGTAGTAAGCCAAAACTGTTTGATGTAGGAAATATATATAGTAGGATTCACAGTTAATACATACATAAGAGAAGTAGCATTCAAGAACTTAACCATATCTGTGAAACCTTCAGGAACCATCTTCTCATCCAATAAAGCAACATTATTATCACTTTCTGCCCAGGTGCGTGTTGATTCCATGAATTAGGGTTTAGAGAATTGGGGATTTTTGATTTAGAGAATAATGAAGTGTTAGGGTTTGAGAAAACTTCAATTTGGAGCGCGTAAAAACCAATTCTGAGTTCCAATTAGGTATTTAAACATATTTGAAGTAGTTACAGAACTACCCTCACACTTTCAACCATAGCAACAGAACTCTAAGTATCAGCAGAATTGACTAGTCTTTAGATATTCTTGGTAAAAAAGTCAAAAGCCTTCGTCATTAATGCCCGGTATCACTCCTTGATCAATATAAAAAGGGAACTAATGTTTACCTAATTCATCAATCACAAACCTTAATATCTTCCAAAATCATCAATCAATCAAATCAAATCCCAATCAAAATGAAATCCATTCCAGAAATCATCAACATATCATCTGATTCTTCTTCTGATGAATCATTTGATGCCACACCACTTCCTCCATACGTTCCACCATTCTGTCCTCCCCAGGGCGGATGCAGAACCAAAGAACAGACACGAAAGAGGAAACATGACCTCCATGTGTTCAAGGATCTTTTGAAACTTAAACAAACTCCAAGCACTTCAAGGGGAAAAGGTGTGATGTCCCCTAAGTATTCAGCTTCATCAGAATCATCAGATGATACCAATCCTTGGATCCCAATCCAACCACCTCCAAGAGAACTTATTTCACCATTCCTCTACACATCATCAAATGAGGATGAACCACAAAGCAATCCTCCGTCAACTCCTAAGAGACCTCAAGCATCAAGACCAAGGTCACCAACCAGAACAAGAAGGTCAAACCCTCCTCTGCCAAAGTTAAGAGAAGTGGTTATTGGTCTACCATGTCATAGACATTGATGTAGTCTTTGGTAGTTGTCTTTTGATGTAGTCTGTTTATGTACTCTTTTGATGTAATTAGTCTCTTGTGTTTGTTTAAAACTTTTTAATCTTTTGGCATCACATGGAATGAATGAAATTGTGTTGTTCTTGTTTCTTTGGAGTCTTATAAAAACAACAACAATCATCAATTTGAACTTATCCTACAAAATGTTAGTCCAAAAACCACAAACCATACAAACACATGTTGCATATGTACTAGTTATACTCAGTAGTAGAATGTCATGTAGCAGCAGAGTAAAGTCTAACTAGAAAAATGCTTCATTAGAAGCAATAGAAACAACTTAAACAGCAGCACAGTTACTTTACAAAACTTTACAAAAGCATAAGGAGATAAGTTTTTGGAAGATTGATCATACCAATTTTTGCAATTAAAAATTGAAACCTCCCCACATCAAAATGTTTTGTGAGTAGATCAGCAACATTGTTATCAGTATCAATCTTGACAATTTGAATCAACTTCTTTTCATAACAATCCCTTATAAAGTGATGTCTTATCTCAATATGTTTTGTTTTTGAATGAAAGATAGTGTTTTTAATGATGCAAAGTGTGTTGTTGTTATCAATATGAATCTTGGTCTTCATGAAATTATACCCCATAATCCAGTAGTTGATTTTGCATCCAAAGCACTTAACCAAAACAACTTGAAGCAGCCACATACTCGGCTTCAGTTGTAGAATTTGCCACCACTGTTTGTTCCTTGCATTGCCATGACACCAATTTGTTTCCAAGAAATTGACAACCTCCTTTTGTAGACTTTCTATCCAAGCAAGCTCCAGCATAGTCACTATCTGAGTATGCTACCAAATCAAAAGGTGAATCCTTAGGATACCAGAGACCCAATTTAGGTTGATGCCTCAGATACCTAAAAATTCTCTTCACTGCATTGAGATGTGATTCTTTGGGACATACTTGGAATCTTGCACAGGCACATACAACGAACATAATATCAGGCCTTGAAGTTGTAAGATACATCAATGAGCCAAGCATTGATCTGTACAAGTGAACATCCACTTCTTTGCCATTCTCATCTTTTAACAATGGTTTATTAGATTCCATGGTTGTCTTTGGAGGCTTAGCATCTTCAAATAAAAACTTTTTCAAAATATCCTTAACATACTTATCCTGATTAGTAAATATGCCATCTTCCTTTTGTGTAACTTACAGACCCAAGAAGAAAGTGAGTTCCCCCATTGAACTCTAGAAAACTTATCCTTCATAAGCTTCTCAAACTCAACACACATAGCTTTGTTTGTAGACCTAAAGATGATATCATCAACATAAATTTTTACCAGCAAAATATCATCCTTGTGCCTTTTGAGAAACAAAGTCTTATCAATCTTTCATCTACTAAACCCAGAATCTAACAAATATGTTGACAAAGTATCATACCAAGATCTAGGAGCTTGATATAAACCATACATTGTTCTATTCACTTTTTAAACTTTGTAAGGATGATTAGGGTCTTCAAAACCAGGTGGTTGAGACACATAAACTTCTTCTGTGATTGTCCCATATAGAAAAGCACTTTTGACATCCATCTGATATACCGCAAAGTCTTTATATGAAGGATAAGCAAGAAATAATCCAATGGCCTCTATCCTTGCCACAGGTGCAAATACTTCATCATAGTCAATACCTTTTTGTTGAGTGTATCCTTGTGCAACTAATCTTGTCTTGTTTCTGATGACTATGCCTCTTTCATCTCTTTTGCATCTAAAACCCCATTTAGTTCCAATTACTCTTTGCCCATTTGGCATATCAACCAAGGTCCATACTTCTTGTAGTTTGAATTGCAGAAGCTCATCTTGCATTGCTTCCACCCAGCTTGGCTCTTGTAAGGCTTTATAAGTATTTTTGGGTTCTATTTGAGATAGAAAACATGCAAACAAGCAATTTTGTAGATCTTTGTGACTGTTTCTTTGATGAAGAGATCTTGCAAAGAAACTTCGATGTTGTAGATCTTTCTGCTCTTTAGTCATTCTTCTTGTCTGAATAGATGATGTTGGATCACTGAGAATTAGATCTTTGGGATGATTCTTATGAACTCTTGTGGTAGTTGTAGGACTAACAGGAACATTGAGTTCCATGTTACTAATGTCAGCATCTGCTCCAAACAATTTACCATTAAGAGCTTCATCATCTGTATCATAGTAAATGTTCTCAAGAGGAGGCATATTTGGATCATTAGGATAGTTTGGATCAGCAAAAGACCTACCCTGAATGTCCACAGATGGAAACTTTGGTGAAGAAGTAGAGTCAATTGGCTTGGCAGTAGAATTGATTGAAGAAGTAGTTGTTTCTTTTGGCCTAGCAGTAGAGTCTTCTGAGTTAGCAGTAGAGTCTTCTGAGTTAGCAGCAGAGTCTTCTGGTGTAGAAGTAGACTGCTTTAGCCTCTCTGTAGAGTCATCTTCAACAACTTTAGGTGCTTCATTGGTTACCTTTTCAACATCAACAGGTATCTCAATCCCTTCCTTTGCTTCTTTGGGTTTCTCATGAGTAACATCATCTTCTTGTAAACTTTGAACCTTCTGAAAGGGTAGTAAAGTTGGACCAATCTTCAATTTCTCAACCAAAACAAATTCTTCTTGAGTTTTGTTAGTGTCTACACTTGCAATAACTAGCTCATAATTCATAGTCTTGGTAAGAATATCAATATTAAACAATCATTCTGGTCCTTTCCCTTCAGCATTAGATGTGTTCTCACTAAACTTGATGTGCAAATTCTCCTCTACATGTTTGGTTCTCTTATTGTATACCCTGAAAGGTTTACTGTTTACAGAGTAGCCAACAAAATATCCTTCATCTGCTTTTTCTTCAAACTTGCCTAACTGATCCTCAGTGTTCGAAATAGTAACAGGACATCCAAATGGTTTAAGGAAATCAATCATTGGTTTCTTTCCATGCAATAACTCATATGGAGTCTTGTTGTGAGGCTTAACTACCCTTCTTCTGTTTTGCACAAAACATGCAGTCTTTACAGGTTCAGCCTAAAAAGGTATAGGTAATTTAGAATCAGATAACATTGTTCTTGAAGCCTCAATCAGTGTCCTGTTTCTTCTTTATGCAACACCATTTTGTTGTGGAGTTTTTGCAACACTATACTATCTTAGAATACCCTTGCCCACACAGAATTGATTCATCGCACTATTCTTGAACTCAGTTCCATTGTTACATCTGATAATCTTCACCTTATGGTTATTCAGGTTTTCAACTCTAGTTATGAATGCCTTGAGAATCTCTGGAGTTTCATCTTTAGTAGCTAGAAAGAACACCCAAGTAAACCGACTAAAGTCATCTGTGACAACTAGGCAATATGACTTTTTGTTCAAACTATTCACAAAAACAGGCCTAAGTAAATCCATGTGAAGTAAATGTAAGGACTTGGTAATTGTGTTTACAGTCTTAGACTTGAATGAAACTCTGTGCTGTTTACCTTTTTGACATGCAACACAAGTTTCAAAATTTTCGAACATCTTTGTAGGCATCCCTCTCACAAGACTTCCTTTCACTAACTTGTTCATGGTCTTGAAATTCAGATGTCCAAGTCTTCTATGCCATAATTTGGACTCATCAAGAGTGGCCTTTGCAATTAGAAAAGTCAAAGCTCTTTTGGGAACAATGTTCTTAATATGGTCACTATATATATTTTCAGTTCTAGGGACTTTCAATAGCACAAATTTATCATCTGGCAACTGAAAATTAGGAGAAAGGATCATACATTCAGTTTCTGTAAAAAGAACAAAGTTCTTTTTGTCACACATTTGTGTGACACTAAAGAGGTTAAACTTCCTTTCACAAGAAACACCTTCTCAAAGTCCAAATTCCCTGTTTTTAGTGTACCTCTGCCAATTATCTTTCCACCTTTTGGATCATTCCCAAAAGAAACATAACCCCTTCAAAAGAATCAAAGTCTTCAAGTTGAGACTCATCACCTATCATATGTCTAGAGCATCCACTATCAACATTAACAATATCTTTTAGCTCATCCTATGGATTGCCCTGCACATGAAAATAGAGAAATTACTTTCTCTTGGGGACCCAAGCGATTAGTGACTTGGATCTCCCTTGTGAATCAACATAGTCAAATTTCTTTAAGTCTATTGATGCACTGCTGTTTTTGGAAACATGATATGAAATAGTTGATTTAGGTTTCTAAGTCCAGCAAGCTGAGGCCTTAACAACATCAAAATGATTTCCAACAACTGTATTTGTTAAAACTTTTGGCCCAGAAGTAGAAAGTTTTGTACTAGCAGCAGAGTGCTTACTAGCAGCAGAGCCAGCAATAGAACCAATTGTAGTTTTAAAAGCACCATTAGATTTAGCAACAAAAATAGATCTAGTTACACCAGATCTTAGCAACACAGCCCTTGGAATCATATTTCTGTTAGGATGAGGGTGTGTATTCTTTGAAACATATTTATGATTCACCCTTGAGAATTGATTCCAAAGTGGCTTTTGGTGCTCTTTACAACTATTTATCAAATGCTTAAAACTACCACATTTATAACAAGCCTTCTTCTTGAATTGAAACTCCTTACCTAACTTATTTGAAATCAGGTTATTAAAGTTTCTCTGATTACCCCTAGGTATCTCATTATATTCTACCATTTTCCTAGAGATGTTCTTTCCTAACACAGGTCTCACAAACTTATCCTGTTCAACTTTAGGTTCAACTTTTGCAGGAATTCTTCCTTTTTCACACTTTGTTTTAGTTTACCCTGTTCCTCATCACTATCTGAATTCCAGTCTTCAATAACAGGAGCATCAGGAAATTTTCTAACTTCAACCTTAGGTGTTTCTATGACACTAGTGCTAGATTCACCTACAGGTTTTTCCATGTCTGTTGGGTCTGAAACTGCTGCTGAGTGAAACTGCTGCTATAAGTGAAACTGCTGCTAGTGGTAATGATTCTGCAGTTAATGTCAAAGTGCTGCTGACAGAATCTACTGCTGATGGGATAAGGATGTATATGGTTTAGATAAACATAGAATAGATTGTGTAAATATTATATTTATCTAGAATATACTTATCTTGTAGAGAAAGGTATTGTAAACCTAGTAGGACTCCTTAGTCTATAAAAGGAGGATCCTAGGGTTAGTTTATGTACGTATTATTATTCACTTCAAGGTTGTAAAACCCTAGCATTGTTGAGTGCTCGTATTAATAATATTGAAGTGTTGAAAGTGAATCATTATTCTTCTTAAGTTAAGCTTTTACATTCCGCATATTAGCTTAAGTATTCAATCAAGTTAACTTCTATACAAGATCGTTTAAGCTCAACTGGGATCAACAAGTGGTATCAGAGCTTGTGATCTAGAAGTTATTAACAAGAAGATTTTGTTTCTTAAAAGTTTGCTGTTCCAAATCTATTGCTACGATGGGTGATGAAACTCATATGGTGACTGCTTCAAGGGTACCCATGCTGAATCCTGCTGAGTATGAGCTTTAGAAGAGAAGGATCAGACAGTACATTCACATGATTGATTTCAACATGTGGAATGTTATTGTTACTGGTGATTCTGTACCTGAGAAGAGTGCTGATGGGAAGGAGATACCAATTAAGTCTGCTGAAGCTAACACAGTAAGGAAGATGGAAATCAAAGAACATAGTATTCTCTTAATGGGAATACCTAATGAATTTCAAATGGACTTTGATGACTGTGAATCTGGAAAAGAATTGATGGATGCTGTTGAATTCAGGTTTGGAGGGAATGATGCTACTAAGAAATCAAGGAAAAACATGTTGAAGCATCAGTTTGAGAATTTTACTTCTGAAAGTGGAGAGAAGATTATTAGCACATACAACAGGCTAAACCAACTTGTTAGCCATCTAAAGCTTGTTGGTTATGTGGTTCCACAAGAAGATGTAAATCTAAAATTTCTTAGAAGTCTTGCACCTGAATGGAGTATGCACACAGTTGTGTGGAGGAATAAGCCTGATTTTGAAACTATGAAGTTGGAGAGTCTCTACAACAATTTAAGAGTGTATGAATCAGAACTATCTACCTCTTCTATTTCGTCTTCTGGTACTCAAAATCTTGCCTTTGTATCCTCTAAAGGAAAATAATCTCACTCTGCTGCTCATTCTACTGCTTATGGAGTCTCTGCTGCTGATGGATCTGCTGCCAGTTCAAATGATAAGATCTCTACCAGTGATATTGCTTTGTGTGCATTCTTGGCTAAGCTCACAACTACTATAAGGTCACATGTCTTAAATCAAGACTTGGATTATATTGATCCTGATGATCTTGAAGAAATTGATCTTAAATGGCAAATGGCTATGTTAACCTTGAGGGCAAGAAAGTTCTTGAAAAAGACTGGAAAAGAAGTCAAGTATAAAGCTAAGGACAGTCCAGGCTTTGACAAATCAAAGATAGAGTGCTACAATTGCAACAGGAAGGGACATTTTGCTAGAGAGTGTAGAGCTCCAAAGAAGAATGCTGATGCTGCAAAGAAGGTTACTGAAGAATCAAAGACTGCACTAGTGTCTTGTGATGGACTGGGAGATTATGATTGGAGTGATATGGCTGAAGAAGAACCAAATTTCTCTGTGGTAGCTGTTGATCAACCCAAGGTGCAGAACTTTGCACTTATGGCCTATGGTTCATTATCAGGCTCTGACTCTGAGGTATCAAATGATTCAGACTTATCTATGTGTTCTTTTAAATCTTGTGCTGACACTATAGAAGAACTTAAGTCTAGGAATGAGAGTTTAAATAGAGAAATTGAACACCTAAAACTTGATAACTTAGGTTACAAAGTAGGTATTCAAAATGTTGAAAGAAGATTAGAATATCTCAAAGAGTGTGAGAAGGAATATGTAGATCAACTTAATCTCAGAGATATAGAAATTTTTAAGAAAAACAGTGAAGTAGAAGTTCTTAAAAATAAGTTAGAAGAAGCAGAAAAAGAAAAAGAGGAAGCTCTTGCTGAAAAAGATAAAGATGTAGTAAGAGTACAAAAACAACAATATGCTTCTGATATGGTTCACAAATCTATTGAGAATAACTTGATGAGAAAAGGCAGTGGAATTGGGTATAATGAAGTGGCTCCTCCAGCCAAAAGTGCTTTTGCTCCACCAGGAAAAGAACTATCCTTCATTAGTGAGCTAAATATTGAAAAACCTGTAGGTGAATGTAGCACAAGTGTTAATGAAACACCTAAGGTTGAGGCTAGAAAATTTCCTGAAGCTCCTATTATAGAAGATTGGTATTCGGATAGTGACAGTGATGAGGAACAGGTTAAACAAGAACAAAGTGTAAAAAAGGAAGAAATTCCTACAAAGTTTAAACCTAAAATTGAACAGGTTAAGTTTGTCAAACCTGTGTTAGGAAATAACTTCTCTAGGAAAATGGTAGAATACAATGAGGTACCTAGAGAACAGATGGAAAGGTTCAATAATAAGCCTAGGGGTAACCAGAGAAACTTCAACAACCTAGTTTCACACAGATTAGGTAGTCAGTTTCAATTACAAAAGAAGGCTTGTTATAAGTGTGGTAGCTTTGACCACTTGATTGTTAGATGTCCTGAACACCAAAAGCCTGTTTGGAATCAATACACTAGGGTGAATCACAAATATGTAACTAAACAAACTCACCCACATCCTAATAGAAATATGGTTCCAAGAGCTGTTTTGTTGAGATCTAGTGCTACTAGATCTATTTATGCTGCTAAATCAAATGGTGTTTTCAAATCCACAACTAGTTCTTCTACTGGCTCTACTGCTAGTAAGCATTCTGCTGCTAGTATGCACTCTGTTGCTAGCAAGCAACCTGCTGCTAGTACAAAAATTTCTACTTCTGGGCCAAAAGTTTTAACAAATACAGTTGTTGGTAATCACTTTTATGCTGTTAAGGCCTCAGCCTGCTGGACTTGGAAACCAAAAACTAATGTTTCAAATTCTGTTTCCAAGGATAGCAGTGCATCAAGTGATTTAAAGAAATTTGATTATGTTGATGCACAGGGCAGATCCAAGTCAGTAATGGCTTGGGTCGTCAAGAGGAACTAATGTCTCTACTTTTCATGTGCAGGTCAATCTACTGGATGAGCTTAAGGATATGGTTATTGTTGACAGTGGATGTTCTGGACACATGACAGGAGATGAGTCTCAACTTGAAGACTTTGAGGCTTTTGATGGTGGTTATGTTGCTTTTGGGAATGATCCAAAAGGTGGAAAGATTGTTGGAATAGGAACTCTTAAAACTGGAAATTTGGACTTTCAGAAGGTGTTTCTTGTGAAAGGACTTAAGTTTAACCTTTTTATTGTCTCACAAATGTGTGACAAAAAGAACTTTGTTCTTTTTACAGACACTGAGTGTATGATCCTTTCTCCTGACTATCAATTGCCCAATGACAAATCTGTACTTTTGAAGGTCCCTAGAAATGAGAATATATACAGTGACCATATTAAGAACATTGTTCCTAAGAGGGCTTTGACTTGTCTAATTGCAAAGGCCACTGTTGATGAGTCCAAATTATGGCATAGGAGATTGGGACACCTGAACTACAAGACCATGAACAAATTGGTAAAAGGAAATCTGGTTAGAGGAATGCCTACAAAGACTTTTGAGAATTGTGAAACTTGTGTTGCCTGTCAAAAGGGTAAACAACACAGAGTTTCATTCAAGTCTAAAACTGTGAACACAAATACTGAGCCATTACATCTACTGCACATGGACTTATTTGGACCTGTATTTGTCAAAAGCTTGAACAAGAAGTCATATTTTCTTGTTGTCACTGATGACTTTAGCAGGTTTACTTGGGTATTCTTTCTTGCTACTAAAGATGAAACTCCAGAAATACTCAAGGCATTTATTACAAGAGTTGAAAACCTGTACAATCACAAAGTGAAGATAATCAAATGTGACAATGGTACTGAGTTCAAGAACAGTGTTATGAATCAATTCTGTGTGGGAAAAGGAATTCTTAGACAGTATAGTGTAGCAAGAACTCCACAACAGAATGGTGTTGCAGAAAGAAGAAACAGGACACTTATTCAAAACTACCTATTCCTTTTTGGGCTGAAGCTGTGAACACTGCATGCTTTGTGCAGAACAGAAGTAAGGTAGTCAAGCCTCACAATAAGACTCCATATGAGTTATTTCATGGAAAGAAGCCACTGATTGATTTTCTCAAATGATTTGGATATCCTGTTACAATTTTAAACACTAAGGATCAGCTAGGCAAATTTGATGAAAAAGCTGATGAAGGGAATTTGGTTGGTTACTCTGTGATTAGTAAAGCTTTCAGGGTATACAATAAGAGAACCAAACATGTAGAGGAGAATTTGCATATCAAGTTTTCTGAGAACACATCTAATCCTGAGGGAAAAGGACCAGAATGGCTGTTTAATGTTGATATGCTTACCAAAACAATGAACTATGTACCAGTTATTGCCAGTGTTGACAAACCACAAGAAGAATTTGTTTTGGTTGAGAAATTAAAGGTTGGTCCTACCTTACTACCCTTTCAGTCAGATCCAAGTCCTAAAGAAGATGTGGTTACTCAAGAGAAACCTAAGGAAACTGAAGAAGATATTGAAATACCTATTGAAGCAGAAAAAGACACTAATGGGGCTCCTAAAGTAGTTGTTGATGTCTCTCCTACAAAGCCAGAAGACTATGCTGCTGACTCAGAAGACTCTACTGTTAGGCCAAAAGATACAACTACTGCTCCACCACATTCTGCTTCCAAGCCTACTAACTCTACTGCTACTTCTATGTTTCCTAATTTGGACTCTCAGGGTAGACCTATTGATGATTCTATCTATCCTGATGATCCAAATATGCCTCCTCTTGAGAATATTTATTATGACACAGATGATGATGTACTTGATGGTCAGTTATTTGGAGCTGCTGCAGACTTTACTAATTTGGAACTCAATATTCCTGTTAGTCCCACAACTACCACAAGAGTACACAAGGATCATCCCAAAGATCAAATTTTAAGTGATCCACAATCATCTATTCAAACTAGGCAGATGACTAAAGCCTTGAAAGATCTTCAACATCAAAGTTTCTTTGCCAGATCTCTGCATCAAAGAAATAGTCATAAAGATCTTCAAAATTACCTGTTTGCATGTTTTCTTTCTCAAATTGAACCCAAAAACACTTACAAAGCCTTACAAGAAGCAAGTTGGGTGGAAGCAATGCAAGATGAGCTTCTACAATTTAAGCTGCAAGAAGTTTGGACCTTGGTTGATCTGCCAAATGGAAAAAGAGTGATTGGCACTAAATGGGCTTTCAGATGCAAAAGAGATGAGAGAGGAATTGTCATAAGAAATAAAGCAAGGTTAGTAGCACAGGGATATACACAACAAGAAGGTCTTGATTATGATGAAGTATTTGCTCCAGTGGTAAGAATAGAAGCAATTAGATTATTCTTGGCTTATGCTTCATACAAAGATTTTGTAGTGTATCAAATGGATGTAAAGAGTACCTTTCTGTATGGGACCATTACAGAAGAGGTTTATGTGTCTCAACCACCAGGCTTTGAAGACCCTGATCATCCTGACAAAGTTTACAAGGTAAATAGAGCAATGTATGGCTTACATCAAGCTCCTAGAGCTTGGTATGACACTTTGTCAACATACTTGCTAGAATCTGGGTTTAGTAGAGGAAAGATTGATAAAACTCTGTTTCTCAAAAGACAAAAGGATGATATTTTGCTAGTTCAAATTTATGTTGATGACATCATCTTTGGGTCTACAAACAAAGCTATGTGTGTCAGTTTTGAGAAGCTTATGAAGGACAAGTTTGCTATGAGTTCAATGGGAGAACTCACCTTCTTCTTAGGTCTGCAAGTTACACAGAAAGAAAATGGTATATTTATCAGTCAGGATAAGTATGTCAATGATATTTTGAAGAAGTTTGGATTTGAAGATGTTAACCATGCCAAGACTACCATGGAAACCAATAAACCATTGCTGAAGGATGAATATGGAAAGGAAGTGGATATACACTTGTACAGGTCTATGATTGGCTCATTGATGTATCTTACAGCATCAAGGCCTGATATCATGTTTGCTGTGTGTGCCTGTGCAAGGTTTCAAGTGTGTCCCAAGGAATCACATCTCAATGCAGTGAAGAGAATTTTTAGATATCTGAGGCATCAACCTAAATTGGGCCTTTGGTATCCTAAGGATTCACCATTTGATTTGGTCTCCTATTCAGATAGACTATGCTGGAGCTTCTTTGGATAGAAAGTCTACAACAGGGGGTTGTCAATTTCTAGGAAGCAGATTGGTGTCATGGCAATGCAAGAAGCAAACAGTGGTAGCAAATTCTACAACTGAAGCTGAGTATGTGGCTGCTTCAAGTTGTTGTGGACAAGTTCTATGGATGCAGAATCAATCATTGGATTATGGGTACAATTTCATGAATACCAAAATTCATATTGATAACAACAGCACACTTTGCATAATTAAAAATCCAGTTTTTCATTCTAAAACAAAACATATTGAGATACGACATCACTTTATCAGGGATTGCTATGAAAAGAAGTTGATCCAAATTGTTAAAGTTCATACTGATAACAATGTTGCTGATCTTCTCACAAAACATTTTGATGTGAGGAGGTTTCAATTTTTAATTGCAAACATTGGTATGATAAATCTTTGAAAAACTTATCTCTTTGTTTTTGTATAAGTGTGTAAAGGAATTGTGATGCTTGTTACTCTGCTGCTTATCGTAAAGCATATATTTGTGATGAAATGTACTGTGCTGCTATTTCTAACTCTACTGCTAGTACATATGTTTGTTTGCTTTGTGGTGTTTGGTCTAATATTGTGCAGGAATAAGTCGAGATGATGATTTGCAATAACAATATTCAGACAACAAAAGAAGCACATTTATCATTTATCAGATTCAGAAGTTCATACATCACAAGAGAAATTACAAAAACTACTTCTGAAACCATAAAAGAGTGCAAAAAAAATCTAAGATGACTACAAGCACTACTTTCTAGGGCATGGAAGTCCAAGAACAATCTTTCTTTCTTTTGGAAGAGGAGAGTTTGTCTTCCTTGTCTTCTTTGCCTTGGTGGATTTCTTTGGTCGTGGCCTTGATGACTGTGGCCTCTCAGGAGTGGAAGGTGGTGCATTTGGAGGCTCATCCTCATCTGATGAAGTATAGATGAATGGGGAAACAAGCTCCCTTGGGGATGGTTGCCTGACAGGGATCCAAGCTGTGTCTTCTGATGATTCTGAAGACGATGGAGATTTTGGGGACATCACAGCTTTACCCCTAGAAGTGCTTGGGGTTTGATTCAAACTGAGGAGATCTTTGAACACAGGGAGATCATGCTTTCTCTTATTCGCTTGCTCCTTGGTTCTACAACCATCATGAGGAGGACGGAAGGGCGGCACATATGTTTCAAAGGGGGTTTCATCTTCAGATGATGAATCAGAAGAGATATTGATGATTTCGGGTGTTGATTTCATGATTATTTGATTTGATTTGAGTTAATTGAAGTTTTGATTTGGTTTATTGGCGTTTTGATTGCGATTAGGGTTTGATTGTGATAAATTAGGGGAAAGATTTAGTCCGTTTTTATAGGGATTACGGCATATCATCACATTAATTGCTGAGGATACTTGACTTTTTGACCAAGCTTGTTTCGTCAACTCTGCTGCTGGAATATTTCATTCTGCTGCTAGTTATACAACTCTGCTGCTAGTGTTATTGTGCTGCTATGGTTGAAAGTGTGAGGGTGGGATGTGTAACTTCTTCAATCCGTTTAAAACCTAATTGATCTTTCTAATTGGTTTTCTCATGTTTCAAATTGAAGTTATCACAAACCCTAACACTCCATCTCTCTCAAAGTCAATAATTCCCAATTTCCCTAAACCCTAACTCATGGAGTGCGTTCGTACCAGGGAAAAGCAACACAACAGTGTGGTCGTTCTTGATGCAGAATCCATTAATGAAGAACTCACAGACATGGTAAAATTTTTGAATGCTACTTCTCTTAAGTATGCACTCACTGTGAATCCTACTATATTTGCTTCCCACATCAAACAGTTTTGGCTTACTGCTAAAATCAAAACTAATAATGGGGAAAAATATGTTAGTGCCTTAGTAGATGGGCAAAAGGTTCGTGTAACTGAATCATTCATAAGAGAAACTCTTCTCTTAAATGATGAAATAGAGACCACTTGTCTTGCCAATTCTGCTATTTTTGCTGGGTTAAAAGATTTGGGATATGAGGGGAATCATACAAATTTAAAATTTCAAAAATCTCTCCTCTGTCCTCAATACAAGTTTTTGATACATCTTCTTCCTCATTGTTTGAGTCCTAAAACTTCTGGATGGCATGAGTTTAGTACTACTATTGCTTCTGCAATGGTATGCTTAGGCACAGGTCAGCCATTCAATTTTTCAAGAATGATTTTGGAAGGGATGTTTCAAACTATCAAAGAGTCTGGTTCATATTTGCGTTATCCAAGGTTTATACAACTCTTTGTTCAAAAACAACTTACAAAGTTTAGAGGCCATGTTTCTACCTATGATGCTCCAAAATTGGTTTCTAAAACTTTTACTTTCTTGGTTAAACATGGAAAAGGTTTTTCAGGCACAAATACAAATCTTACACCTCAAATGGTGCAACTTGTGCAAAACAATCAGGGTGAAGGATCAGGAAATCCCACTGACTCCCATCACACACCCAATTTTAGTGCCTCTGCTACACAACCTAAAATACTCTATACCCGTAGGAACACCAAAAAGAACACTGATCTTCCTCAGGATAGTGTTAGTATGGCTGTACCAGATGAGGCTGTCCTAGGTGATGAAGATGACATGTTGGCAAGGGCTGTCACTACTGCTTCTAGCTTAGCAGCAGAGCAGGATAGTGATAACATCATTAAGACCCAAACCAAGGCAACATCTAGAGAAGATGATTCTTCTGAATCAAATCCTCAGGATGGTAACCCTAGCTAAATGGCAAATACAGAGGGCTCAGATGATCAAACTAGGTTTGATACTGAGTTTATGTCCCAAGATTCACCTCTCGGACCAGGTTACACAGGTCGAAGTGATGAGGACAGACCAGTGACCAATGAATTGATGGAAAACCTTGTACATGATGACAATGTCCATGATTCACCTCTCGGACCAGGTAATACAGGTCGAAGTGATGAGACTATTATGAAGCTTATTCAGGAATTGACGGTTACTTGTACCAACTTGGGGTTGAAATGTACTACATTGGAGGACAAAGTTCTTACTCTTTCATCTGTTGTTGCTGATCAGGACAAGACTATCCTCAATCTGCAAAAACAGATTAAGAACTTACAGAAATCAAGATCTTCAACCTCCTTGAAACGATTGAAGAAAGTGGGCACTTCTCAGGTTGTTAGTTCTCCTGATGTCTCTACTCACTTGGAAGATGTTGCTTCCAAACAGGGGAGGAATGAAGAGGCAATGGGTTCAGGGGAGGCAAATTTGGAAAAGGCTGATAGTGCTCTGGGTTTGAATGATAGAATGGTTTCAGGGGAAGCTCCAGTGATTGGTGATATGGATGTTGAAAGTCCTCAGGATGCTGGAGACTTTGTGGTTGCTGATAAATCAGGGAATGAGGTTGTTATGGAAGAGGTGATTGCTACACAAGACAAGGTGGTACAACAACTTACAACTTTGGAGCCTGAGCAATTAGTAAAGGCAACAGGGTTGATGGGTGAAACATTGATGAAGTTGGGAGATTTGGAGAAAAACAAAAGTCTTGACTCTGCTGCTCAAGAATCTACTGCTAAGGAAATTGCTAACTCTGCTGCTAGTGGATCTGCTGATGCACAAGACTCTGCTGCTGGGTCTGGAGACAATGCTGCTGCTGAAGCCATGGTATTATTGAGCAAGAAAACTACACCAGTATCAACTCCTTCACTACCAAAACAAACTACAACAACAATCAAATCATCAGCACCTAGAAAACCTGAAAAAGGGATTGTTATTAAAGAACCTGCTGCTCAATAAAGGAAGGTTATTTCTTCATCTTCTACTAATAAAGGCAAGGGCAAGCAAGTTGAAAAACCAAGGATTATGTATAAGGGATTGATTTCACTGATGTACCTTTTGATTCTTGGCCTAAGCCATTGCAAGTTGAACATGATACAGCTGCTGCACTTAGAGAACAAGAGTTGATTAATATAGAAGAACAACAGTTAGCTGAGAAAGAGGCTGAGGGCTTAAAGAGGTCTGATGAATGGGTAAATGAGAAGATCAGAATAGCTGCTGATATTGAACTCAATAAGCTGATCAAGATTGAAGAAAATGAAGTTCCAACTTTTGATGTGCAATCTTGGTACAGGGACTTTACTACTAAGAAGAGAAATAAAAATGCTACTGCTAGAAGAAAGATAAAGATATTTAAAGGTCCAACTGTTAAACAACAAAGGAAAGAATATGAAAGGTATCTAAAGAATATGGGTGGATGGACATTGGTACAGTTGAAACCTTATTCTGATAAAGAAGTTTTTGACTTGTATCAACAAACTAAGAAGAGAACAGATACTTTTTATGCTATGGGATGTGCTGAGGATTTGGAACAAATTGCTCAGATGAACAAGAAGTTGGTACCTGAAAAGGTAGCTGAAGCAGAGCATATTCAAGAAGCTGATGTTGTTAAACAGCTTGATATTGATGCAGCAAAGACTATTTCTTCTGTGCAAGGTGATAAAAGAAAAGGTGTTATTCATAAGTCAGTTGCAAAGAAGAAGAGAAAGATTGGGGAAGGAAGCAGTTCTATGCCTGAAGGAGATATGCTTAAAAATGATCTTGATCACATTCCTTCTGATCATCTTAAAGAACAATTGAAGGTTTATGCTATGGTTGGCAAGATGGAAGATCCTGAAGTGGTTGATGCTAAACCAATTGGTGTCAAATATCCTATTATCAAAGTAACTACAGGATATGATACTAATATTGGAGCATTTCATGATGTCCAGAGATCTGATAGTAAGACTCACAGGTTTCTTAGATTTCAACAGATGCTACATTACTTTGATAGAGAGGATGTTGAAGACTTGCGGAAGTTATACAAGGCAAAGTTTGGAGCCAAGAAGTTTGATGGTGAAAAGTATGAGATAGATAAAATTGTTCACATCATAACTTCTTCTGATAATGTTATGTGGAGAGCTCTTAAACTTATGTTTGAACCTTCAATGGATGATTCTGAATGGACAGAGATAGTAGATTACAAAGTAAGAAGATGGAGACTCTTTCAAGATTCTGGAGTTCATGTGTTAGATATTGGACCAATTACTTTGTATATGCTAGCTGAAATGGATTACCCAGTGGTAAGATGCTGGAATATTGTCAATCAGATGGTTAATGGTGATAAATCACTTAAGTTGCAGAAAGACTATGATTCTGATGATCAAGCATTCAATTTGCAGTCAAAGTATAAGAAGATATTTGATCAATTGGATTCTCAAGGTTTGAAGTGTTTGGAAGCATCCTCCAAGTGATTAATTGTGCTTAGAAGAAACTTACTTATTTAGAAATAAATAATAAGTTTAGGGGAGGATTGTTGGGTCTGAAACTGCTGCTAAGTGAAACTGCTGCTATAAGTGAAACTACTGCTAGTGGTAATGATTCTGCTGCTAATGTCAAAGTGCTGCTAAGGTTAAATGCTGCTGACAGAATCTACTACTGATGGGATAAGGATGTATACGGTTTAGATAAATATAGAATAGATTGTGTAAATATTATATTTATCTAGAATATACTTATCTTGTAGAGAAAGGTATTGTAAACCTAGTAGGACTCCTTAGTCTATAAAAGGAGGATCCTAGGGTTAGTTTATGTACGTATTATTATTCACTTCAAGGTTGTAAAACCCTAGCATTGTTGAGTGCTCGTATTAATAATATTGAAGTGTTGAAAGTGAATCATTATTCTTCTTAAGTTAAGCTTTTACATTCCGCATATTAGCTTAAGTATTCAATCAAGTTAACTTCTATACAAGATCGTTTAAGCTCAACTGGGATCAACAATGTCTAACTCACTTATAAAAGACAGTTCTTTTCCTGGTGGAGCATAGGCACTCTTAACTGGAGGAACAACTTCATTGTTGCCTATTCCACTGATGAGTGCTTAAACACTCATCATTTTTTGTCAAATCTGAATAGCAAAACATACAAAAACACTCAGTAATGCATCAAAATATTGAAAATATTTCAAAATTGTGTTTTATATGTTTTAGATGCAAAACGAGTAAAAAAATGAAAAACGTACAAAGTTTGCAAAATTGGCAGTTTCAGTCCCTCAACTTTCAAAAATTGTCAAAACTAGTCCCTGGATATTCAAAATATAGAAAATTATCACCAAAAGTCCTTTTGAAATCATAAGTTGTCATATTTAGTCCTTTGGTGAAAAATTGGAAAAGTTTTGGAAATTTATATTTTAGCCCCTAAAGTTTCAGACTTTGACAGATTTGGTCCCTGGTGGGATAATTTTGAATGAAAAATCAATTTTGGTCCTTGGGAATTCACAAAAATCACTTTTAATCCCTGGATGAAAATTTTGAGAGAATTACAAGTTTAGTCCTCGGAGTTTGGAAATTTGCAAAATTAGTCCCCAGGTATTTTATTTTGGAAAATATTAATTTTCATCCCTGTAATATTCCAATGTTGTCAAAATAAGTCCTTGTGAACACTTTGTGAAAATCACAATTACAGCCCACAACATTTGGTAAATTACAAAAATGGTCCTTGTGGTGTTTTGCAAATTAACCAAATGGACCCTTATTATTATTTCCACCCAAAACCAAATACCAAAACCCAATCCCAGCCCTGATCCATGTATACCCAAGCCCAACACAAAACAAAGCCCAATCCCGTTTTTAATAATTCCCACCCACCGGTCAAAATTAGTCAAACAACTCCCCCCGTTTACGGTTCATCCCTAACCTCCCATTACCACCCTTAATCCCTGGTTTCCAGCACCTTGTCTCCCCCCTCCTCACCAACCCTCATAAATACTATCACCTACACCCATACCTTCCCCCTCCTCATAAATGTACTCACCAAACCCATCCAATTGTCAAAAAGCAGTTTCCCGCCAAAATCCAAAGGAGGGCTAGGATTAAAGGAGGCTACAATTGATGGATGGGATATAGTCAAAGGTTAGAAGTGAAGCCTTGGGGACTTTCAAAAAGAGAACAGGAAGAGCACATGGACACTTTTGATTTTATTTTTATTTTCTAGTATAAATGTAAGCTTGTGTATGATGTACAAGACAGTAGTGTAGCACCTAGTGTAGTTTAGTTTTATTTTCTGCTTGTAATTTATTTTTAAGTTAATGAAAGTTCAACTTTTAGTTTACATCTTGTTTCATGTTTTAATTAAGCATTTTTCAAAGTTTTATTCCAAAACATATAAGCTATCTATAAAGTCCTAGTAAGCTAAACTCAGTATTTATTAGATAAAAAGAAAGCAAAAAGAATAGAAGAATTCAAAGTCAGAAATGAAAAACACAGGGTACCTTGACTGTGGGTTGTGGAATGCTATTGGAAGTTGCCATTTTGGAGATGGCAAGATGGACTGTTACTGGCTTATTCTTTGAATAAGCCAGAGCTTGTTGCAGCTTAAAGATATCCTAGTTTAGCTAGGATTCAAGGTCTCAAGTTCTTGTTTTCTAATTTTTAGTTTTTAAGTAGAATTGGCATAATCTGTGATTGTTAACCTTAAGTGTTTATTTTTGTTAATTTCTGCTTATTTGTGTTTGACTTGGAGTAGTATAAGTTTATTTTTCAGTTTCTTTGCTTAGATTGGCCATTTCCTTCATAAAACCTCAAAACAGATTTTTATAGGGGTGTTTGGATTAAGGATTGTTGTTGTGATGTAGGGTGTTTTAGATGTTCTCATTAGTCAAGATAGGTTAGTATAGGTTAATATAAGTTAGCTAAGTAAAAAAATTGGTAACTCTTTCTTTGAAAGTCAAAAATCATCCTCACCACCCTTTACTTGAACCACTGTTGGAACAGTGGGTTCTAAACCAACCCAAATCTTTTCATTAGTTAGTGTTCTAGCTTATTTTCATCTTCTAATAGCTTATAATAACATGTTTAATCAGTAGGAGTGATCCAAAGTTCATGAAAGTCAAAGTATCATGTTTTCATCAAAAGTCAAATTTTAAGTTCTCAGATTTTCACGAAACTTAGGGGAATTGTTCTGAATTTTGTAATGTGAATTATACCTTGAAATTTTCAGGGATCATAGTCTACTAGCTTAACTTCATTGTCCCATATCCCTTTTATTTTTGTGAATTTTCTGGTGGGCCCCATAATTGGCTAAACAAGGCTGCAGGGCATGCCTTCCTCTGCTGCAGCCAAACGGTCACCATAACCACCACTTGGTGGTGGTTTTCTGGCCACCCTAGTGGTCCACAGCCCCTTCCTTTTTGGTTCATTCAACTTCCCCCATGGTAGGCTCTTGGTTTTGACAATAGCTTTGACCTGAGAACCACTGGGCCCTACCTGAATTGGCCACACAAGTTTGTCCCCTTTTTCAGTTTCCAAACAAGAAGTAGTGTGCTTATTTTAGCTTATTGACTTATTCTGTGGTCCACTAGTGCTTATTCCAGCTCTAACAAGTTCAAATAAGTTATTTGGATCAGAAAAACCCATTGTCGGTCCCATACAAGCTGGTTTGAGCTAATTTTCCCCCTTGGTCAACCAAAGTCAACTGTCTCAACTTTTTGGCTTATTCTAGCTTATTTCTGATTTCCTAAAAAGTTGTTTTTGTAAAAAGTTCATGTTTTTAGTTATAAAATAGATTTCTAAAATAAAAATCCAGAAAAAACAAAGTAATTTTAAGTGATAGTTTCTATTTAATTTTATTTAAATTTTAATTTTCATTTTTATATTTTTATTAAGTACTTAGCTATTTTATATTTTTCTTAAATTCCTCTTATATTAAAGTATTTATAGTAATTTTCTCAGATTTTTATTTTATCATTTAGTATTTATTAGAATTAATCTTAATTTTATTAATAATTAATTAATAATTAAGTTTTAAATAGCATAATTAGTTTTTATTAAGTAAGACCTTGTTTTTATATTTTTCCTAGTTTTTACATATTATAAAATAGTTTTAGAAATTTTCTTGTGATTTTTACTGTTGATTTTCTATTTTTCTTAATTTAAAATAGTTTAATTAGGTAATTAATGTTTAATTAGTAATTAATTAATATAAAAACCACAAAATGACAAAAATACATATTTTTATTTTTTAAAACTTGTTTTTAGTTATTTTATAATTTTAGAAATTTTATTTTCACCTTTTTAGTGTTTAAATAATATTATATTGTATTTAAGTATTTTAAATATTAATAATTAGTAATAATTAGTAATTAATTAATATTAAATAATTAATTAGTGTAAAAATTTATTTTCTTTTTCTAAAAATTTTCTTTTATCTTTTAGTTTGTAAAAAAGTCATTTTCACCCCCTGGGGTTTTCAGATTTTCGTTTTCACTTTTTATTTCGTACGTTTACGTTTTATTTAAACGTGAACGTACGCGTTTTTAAGTTTTAAACGTTCTGGTTTTTCTTAGCTTCCAGTCTTATTCATATAGCTTGTTTAAGCTATTTCTTCGTATATTCCTTAGTTCAGATCACTCACAAACCTTTTCCTGTCCAAATTCACCCGATCACAGAGCCGTTTGATAACCATCCACACCTCGTCGGGACATAACGACCCGGGGAAACCACTATATTCCGCGAAGCATTGACTCTAGGCTGTTTGACCTTGTTGACCATTCCCTGGTCAATTTAGGTTGACCATTTGGATCTCAATCAAATTTTGGCGCCGCTGCCGGGGAGGTGTAGGCGCTATTCTAAACGGTTTTTCTGATTAGTGATTTTGGAATTCGTTCCATTGTACATTAATCCATCATTTGTTCATATTTCCTTATTATCAAAACAAAACCGTTCCCGAAAACTTTTTAAACTCAGTTTTCAACGAACACAAAAAAACACAAAAACATTTTCTTTATCCTTTGTACAAAATGTATTTCCAAAAATCCAAAAACATTCTCCTTTACCCTTTCCCATCTTTGATTCTTCATCCCTACCCCTCTATACACATTTGATTCTTTCTATGTCTCATCCACACTTTTTGGCTTGCCATTGGTGTGGTAATCCTTATAATGGTGGCAATTTCCCCAGCTGTGGCATGGTAGAGTCTGGAAACGGGTCTGTCTATAACCAGAATCCCTATTCCTACCATGACACACCTGATTCATTCCATCAGTTACCACACCATGAGACTCAACAGTTTTAATGTTGTGAGTACTGTGGTGGTTCACACTACAGTTCTGATTGTCAATCGGGAAACACGCTTGTCTATGAGCAGTTTCCTGATAATGATTATAACTTTAGCACATATGACTCACAGCCACATCAGTTTTACTGTTGTGAGTATTGTGGAGGTCCACACACTAGCTCTGATTGTCAAACAGGGAATCCGTTTCCTTGTAAAAATTACGACTATTCGTTTTCAGACCCACCTCCACAGTACCAAATGATTCAAGCAACTCCTCTTGTTACTGAGCAAGACATTTTAATAGAGGCTCTTGAGATATTGAAAGAACTTAAGGAGGAGTTGGTTACTTCATCGTTTCAAAGCTCTCGTAGGAAATCTATGGTAGAATTACTTGCGGAAGAACGAGCAGCTAGAAACGAATTGAGCAAGGAAGAATTGCTAGTCTTAGAACAAGCAGCTAAAACACGTGCCATATTTCGTAATGCTGCTCTTTTCGACGATGATAGTGATGATGAAGTCACCCTTGATTTTTCTCAATTCTGTAAGGGTTCATCAATTTCATCTATAGCAATTCCTTCCATGGAAAATCAGGGAAAAAATCATGAGACGGAGAAATCTCTAGCAGAAGATCGAATGGAACTTGTACAATCCATGAATGCTAGCTCATCTCCACTCCCTCAGTCTATTGATATCACACCCGAAGTTCACACTCACTCTCTGATCATGGGGGATGAGCATCTTAGCACTGTTCCTGATAAGGAATCGGACGAATTAATAAAGTCTAGTGTTGAGATCCTTGTCCCAATCCCGAGAGAGTCACAGGGAACTTTGGATCATGTGTGTGATTTACCTTCCCCCATTAAGTGTCCTAAAGATAAATTTGAGACTTTCTCCGATTGTAGCGATGATTGTATATCTTATGGAGACATCGAGTATGTTGAGGCGTCAGTTCCATATTCTGATGCTGATCATCTTCTTTAGGAGTTCGCTGATGAACTTGCTCACATCAATCCACTTTCATTGGAAAGTCATGATGGTCTCCTCGATTTCCAAGCCGATCTGGGAGAAATTGAAAGTCTCCTTTATCATGATCCGTCACTCACTTCTTATCCCGACAATCCAATTGAGAATAATAATCACTTTGTTCCCGAAACATTCAATACTACTCTCACCAATCCTCTATTTGAATTCGAATCTGAATTCACTTTGATTTCTGATAATCCACTCTTTGATATTCAGAATGAGGATTGTGATGAGTCTATTCCGGAACATGAGTTCACAGATTCACATCTTGTGAATAATTCTCTTCATGAGGAGTTCTCCGGTGAACTCACTCATCATATCATGACTCCTCCGGAGTTTGATAGCCCGGGGGGAGATGCACTCAATCTTGAGAATTTGCAAATTCCCACCCACCCTCCCGAGTTGTTTACGAGCTTACCCTTTGAAATCCAAACACAGGCTATTGAGCCTCCTTTCGAGGAAGACGATCAAATTATGATTTTCATCATGATTTTCTTTCTTTTCTTCACCTAGAAGGTGACTTCTCTTCTTCTTCACTCCTTCGAGAATGAAGATACTATATTTGATCCCGGCATTTTCATGTATCATTATCTTGAACCGGTAATATATCTCATCGGTGTGGAACTTTCACGTGCTTCAAATGTTTGTCCAAACATCTTGAATGAAAGTCCGATTGAGATTGTCTCTTCCACATCATGCTTACCCAAGGACAAATGAATTCGGGGTCGAGTCAAGCTAGCGACTCGGTAAACAAAAACAGTAGCATGCTTAAGTGTGGGGGAGTTCCCCATGTTATGGTTACAAATGAAGTGAAAAACAAAATGGTGTTTTCCACGCTTAGCTTGTAATGTTGCCCTTTTACGTTCAAAATGTCGGCATAATAGCCGGGATTTTGAATATTGAGGACAATATTCATGCTAAGTGTGGGGGGGGGGGGGGGGGGGGTATTTCGCTATTCTAGCGAATTTTATCACATTTTACTATATAATACCCCCGTTTTAGCCAAAATTTCAAAAATTTTAAAAAATTTTCGCTGGTGCTTCAAAATTTTTGTGGTAATCAGTCCGCCTTGTCTAAGTGACAAAAAGGATTGGCTAGTCCAGGAGCAAACGGCTCTTGGTAAAGACATCTCAAATCCGTTTACGGCTTGCAATTTGTCCAAAATTGTATCGTACCTCAACTCGCCATATCCCATAAATCGAATAAGTTGGCTAGCCCGCAAGATTATGACTTGTGGTAAAGGCAGTGGAAAATCCATAATTGGTAATCAGCTCACCAAGATGTTGACTATTCCATCAAGAGTTGGCTAGTCCTGAAGCAAACGGCTTTTGGTAAAGACTAATCAAATCCGTTGACAGCTGGTGGTTTGCTCAAAATCACACGGTTATCAGGTGTGCCACAGTTCTTACACCTGGCAACTCCAGAAGTGATGGCTTTTGGTAAAGAGTTTAAAATCCATCAAGTTTTCAAAACAGTTTATTGCTAGGGACTAGCAATAGTTTAGTGTGGGGGATTGATGAGTCCTCAAACACTCATCATTTTTGGTCAAATCAGAACTGCAAAACATACAAAAACACTCAGTAATGCATCAAAATATTGAAAATATTTCAAAATTGTGTTTTATATGTTTTAGATGCAAAACGAGTAAAAACAAATGAAAAACGTACAAAGTTTGCAAAATTGGCAGTTTCAACCCCTCAACTTTCAAAAATTGTCAAAACTAGTCCCTGGATATTCAAAATATAGAAAATTATCACCAAAGGTCCTTTTGAAATCATAAGTTGTCATATTTAGTCCTTTGGTGAGAAATTGGAAAAGTTTTGGAAATTTACATTTTAGCCCCTGAAGTTTCAGACTTTGACAGATTTGGTCCCTGGTGGGATAATTTTGAATGAAAAATCAATTTTGGTCCTTGGGAATTCACAAAAATCACTTTTAATCCCTGCATGAAAATTTTGAGAAAATTACAAGTTTAGTCCCCGAAGTTTGGAAATTTGCAAAATTAGTCCCCGGGTATTTTATTTTGGAAAATATTAATTTTCATCCTTGTAATATTCCAATGTTGTCAAAATAAGTCCTTGTGAACACTTTGTGAAAATCACAATTACAGCCCACAACTTTTGGTAAATTACAAAAATGGTCCTTGTGGTGTTTTCCAAATTAACCAAATGGACCCTTATTATTATTTCCACCGAAAACCAAATACCAAAACCCAACCCCACCCCTGATCCATGTATACCCAAGCCCAACACAAAACAAAGCCCAATCCCGTTTTTAATAATTCCCAACCACCGGTCAAAATTAGTCAAACAACTCCCCCCATTTACTGTTCATCCCTAATCTCCCATTACCACCCTTAATCCCTGGTTTCCAGCACCTTGTCTCCCCCCTCCTCACCAACCCTCATAAATACTATCACCTACACCCATACCTTCCCCCTCCTCATAAATGTACTCACCAAACCCACCCAATTGTCAAAAAGCAGTTTCCCGCCAAAATTCAAAGGAGGGCTAGGATCAAAGGATGCTACAATTGATGGATGGGATATAGTCAAAGGTTAGAAGTGAAGCCTTGGGGACTTTCAAAAAGAGAACAGGAAGAGCACATGGACACTTTTGATTTTATTTTTATTTTCTAGTATAAATGTAAGCTTGTGTATGATGTACAAGACAGTAGTGTAGCACCTAGTGTAGTTTAGTTTTATTTTTCTGCTTGTAATATATTTTTAAGTTAATGAAAGTTCAACTTTTAGTTTACATCTTGTTTCAAGTTTTAATTAAGCATTTTTCAAAGTTTTATTCCATAACATATAAGCTATCTATAAAGTCCTAATAAGCTAAACTCTGTATTTATTAGATAAAAAGAAAGTAAAAAGAATAGAAGAATTCAAAGTCAGAAATCAAAAACACAGGGTACCTTGACTGTAGGTTGTGGAATGCTATTGGAAGTTGCCATTTTGGAGATGGCAAGATGGACTGTTACTGGCTTATTCTTTGAATAAGCCAGAGCTTGTTGCAGCTTAAAGATATCCTAGTTTAGCTAGGATTCAAGGTCTCAAGTTCTTGTTTTCTAATTTTTAGTTTTTAAGTAGAATTGGCATAATCTGTCATTGTTAACCTTAAGTGTTTATTTTTGTTAATTTCTGCTTATTTGTGTTTGACTTGGACTAGTATAAGTTTATTTTTTAGTTTCTTTGCTTAGATTGGCCATTTCCTTCATAAAACCTCAAAACATATTTTTATAGGGGTGTTTGGATTAAGGATTGCTGCTGTGATGTAGGGTGTTTTAGATGTTCTCATTAGTCAAGATAGGTTAGTATAGGTTAATATAAGTTAGCTAAGTAAAAAAATTGGTAACTCTTTCTTTGAAAGTCAAAAATCATCCTCACCACCCTTTACTTGAACCACTGTTGGAACAGTGGGTTCTAAACCAACCCAAATCTTTTCATTAGTTAGTGTTCTAGCTTATTTTCATCTTCTAATAGCTTATAATAACATGTTTAATCAGTAGGAGTGATCCAAAGTTCATGAAAGTCAAAGTGTCATGTTTTCATCAAAAGTCAAATTTTAAGTTCTCAGATTTTTGCAAAACTTAGGGGAATTGTTCTGAATTTTGTAATGTGAATTATGCCTTGAAATTTTCAGGGATCATAGTCTACTAGCTTAACTTCATTGTCCCATATCCCTTTTATTTTTGTGAATTTTCTGGTGGGCCCCACAATTGGCTAAACAAGGCTGCAGGGCAAGCCTTCCCCTGCTGCAGCCAAACAGTCACCATAACCACCACTTGGTGGTGGTTTTCTGGCCACCCTAGTGGTCCACAGCCCCTTCCTTTTTGGTTCATTCAACTTCCCCCATGGTAGGCTCTTGGTTTTGACCATAGGTTTGACCTGAGAACCACTGGGCCCCACCGGAATTGGCCACACAAGTTTGTCCCCCTTTTCAGTTTCCAAACAAGAAGTAGTGTGCCTATTTTAGCTTATTGACTTATTCCATGGTCCACTAGTGCTTATTCCAGCTCTATCAAGTTCAAATAAGTTATTTGTATAAGAAAAACCCATTGTGGGTCCCACACAAGCTGGTTTGAGCTAATTTTCCCCCTTGGTCAACCAAAGTCAACTGTCTCAACTTTTTGGCTTATTCTAGCTTATTTCTGATTTCCTAAAAAGTTGTTTTTGTAAAAAGTTCAAGTTTTTAGTTATAAAATAGTTTTCTAAAATAAAAATCCAGAAAAAACAAAATAATTTTAAGTGATAGTTTCTATTTAATTTTATTTAAATTTTAATTTTCATTTTTATATTTTTATTAAGTACTTAGCTATTTTATATTTTTCTTAAATTCCTCTTATATTAAAGTATTTATAGTAATTTTATCAGATTTTTATTTTATCATTTAGTATTTATTAGAATTAATCTTAGTTTTATTAATAATTAAGTTTTAAATAGCATAATTAGTTTTTATTAAGTAAGACCTTGTTTTTATATTTTTCCTAGTTTTTGCATATTATAAAATAATTTTAGAAATTTTCTTGTGATTTTTACTGTTGATTTTCTATTTTTCTTAATTTAAAATAGTTTAATTAGGTAATTAATGTTTAATTAGTAATTAATTAATATAAAAACCACAAAAAGACAAAAATACATATTTTTATTTTTTAAAACTTGTTTTTAGTTATTTTATAATTTTAGAAATTTTATTTTCACCTTTTTAGTGTTTAAATAATATTATATTGTATTTAAGTATTTTAAATATTAATAATTAGTAATTAATTAATATTAAATAATTAATTAGTGTAAAAATTTATTTTCTTTTTCTAAAAATTTTCTTTTATCTTTTAGTTTGTAAAAAAGTCATTTTCACCCCCTGGGGTTTTCAGATTTCCGTTTTCACTTTTTATTTCGTACGTTTACGTTTTATTTAAACGTGAACGTACGCGTTTTTAAGTTTTAAACGTTTCTGGTTTTTCTTAGCTTCCAGTCTTATTCATATAGCTTGTTTAAGCTATTTCTTCGTATATTCCTTAGTTCAGATCACTCACAAACCTTTTCCTGTCCAAATTCACCCGATCACAGAGCCGTTTGATAACCATCCACACCTCGTCGGGACATAACGACCCGGGGAAACCACTATATTCCACGGAGCATTGACTCTAGGCTGTTTGACCTTGTTGACCATTCCCTGGTCAATTTAGGTTGACCGTTTGGACCTCAATCAAATTTTGGCGCCGCTGCCGGGGAGGTGTACGCGCTATTCTAAACGGTTTTTCTGATTAATGATTTTGGAATTCGTTCAATTGTACATTAATCCATCATTTGTTCATATTTCCTTATTATCAAAACAAAACCGTTCCCGAAAACTTTTTAAACTCAGTTTTCAACGAACATAAAAAAACACAAAAACATTTTCTTTATCCTTTGTACAAAATGTATTTCCAAAAATCCAAAAACATTCTCCTTTACCCTTTCCCATCTTTGATTCTTCATCCCTACCCCTCGATACACATTTGATTCTTTCTATGTCTCATCCACACTTTCTGGCTTGCCATTGGTGTGGTAATCCTTATAATGGTGGCAATTTCCCTAGCTGTGGCATGGTAGAGTCAGGAAACGGGTCTGTCTATAACCAGAATCCCTATTCCTACCATGACACACCTGATTCATTCCATCAGTTACCACACCATGAGACTCAACAGTTTTACTGTTGCGAGTACTGTGGTGGTTCACACTACAGTTCTGATTGTCAAT
This sequence comes from Artemisia argyi, assembly GCA_030686995.1. Taxonomy (NCBI): domain Eukaryota; kingdom Viridiplantae; phylum Streptophyta; class Magnoliopsida; order Asterales; family Asteraceae; genus Artemisia; species Artemisia argyi. Next base: position 5,599,502 of record CM060676.1, on the reverse strand, counting down.
CGGGAAACACGCTTGTCTATGAGCAGTTTCCTGATAATGATTATAACTTTACCACATATGACTCACAGCCACATCAGTTTTACTGTTGTGAGTATTGTGGAGGTCCACACACTAGCTCTGATTGTCAAACAGGGAATCCGTTTCCTTGTAAAAATTACGACTATTCGTTTTCAGACCCACCTCCACAGTACCAAATGATTCAAGCAACTCCTCTTGTTACTGAGCAAGACATTTTAATAGAGGCTCTTGAGATATTGAAAGAACTTTAGGAGGAGTTGGCTACTTCATCGTTTCAAAGCTCTCGTGAGAAATCTATGGCAGAATTACTAGCGGAAGTATGAGCAGCTAGAAACGAATTGAGCAAGGAAGAATTGCTAGTCTTAGAACAAGCAGCTAAAACACGTGCCATATTTCGTAATGCTGCTCTTTTCGACGATGATAGTGATGATGAAGTCACCCTTGATTTTTCTCAATTCTGTAAGGGTTCATCAATTTCATCTATAGCAATTCCTTCCATGGAAAATCAGGGAGAAAATCATGAGACGGAGAAATCTCTAGCAGAAGATCAAATGGAACTTGTAGAATCCATGAATGCTAGCTCCTCTCCACTCCCTCAGTCTATTGATATCACACCCGGAGTTCACACTCACTCTCTGATCATGGGGGATGAGCATCTTAGCACTGTTCCTGATAAGGAATCGGACGAATTAATAAAGTCTAGTGTTGAGATCCTTGTCCCAATCCCGAGAGAGTCACAGGGAACTTTGGATCATGTGTGTGATTTACCTTCCCCCATTGAGTGTCCTAAAGGTAAATTTGAGACTTTCTCCGATTGTAGCGATGATTGTATATCTTATGGAGACATCGAGTATGTTGAGGCGTCAGTTCCACATTCTGATGCTGATCATCTTCTTGAGGAGTTCGCTGATGAACTTGCTCACATCAATCCACTTTCATTGGAAAGTCATGATGGTCTCCTCGATTTCTAAGCCAATCTGGCAGAAATTGAAAGTCTCCTTTATCATGATCCGTCACTCACTTCTTATCCCGACAATCCAATTAAGAATAATAATCACTTTGTTCCCGAAACATTCAATACTACTCTCACCAATCCTCTATTTGAATTCGAATCTGAATTCACTTTGATTTCTGATAATCCACTCTTTGATATTCAGAATGAGGATTGTGATGAGTCTATTCCGGAACATGAGTTCACAGATTCACATCTTGTGAATAATTCTCTTCATGAGGAGTTCTCCGGTGAACTCACTCATCATATCATGACTCCTCCGGAGTTTGATAGCCCGGGGGGAGATGCACTCAATCTTGAGAATTTGCAAATTCCCACCCACCCTCCTGTGTTGTTTACGAGCATACCCTTTGAAATCCAAACTCAGGCTATTGAGCCTCCTCTCGAGGAAGAAGATCAAATTATGATTTTCATCATGATTTTCTTTCTTTTCTTCACCTATAAGGTGACTTCTCTTCATCTTCACTCCTTCGGGAATGAAGATACTATATTTGATCCCGGCATTTTCATGTATCATTATCTTGAGCCGGTATTATATCTCATCGGTGTGGAACTTTCACGTGCTTCAAATGTTTATCCAAACATCTTGAATGAAAGTCCGATTGAGATTGTCTCTTCCAGATCATGCTTCCCCAAGGACAAATGAATTCGGGGTCGAGTCAAGCTAGCGACTCGGTAAACAAAAACAGTAGCATGCTTATATGGTTTTCATCCTAAGTGTGGGGGAGTTCCCCATGCTATGGTTACAAATGAAGTGAAAAACAAAATGGTGTTTTCCACGCTTAGCTTGTAATGTTGCCCTTTTACGTTCAAAATGTCGGCATCATAGCCGGGATTTTGAATATTGAGGACAATATTCATGCTAAGTGTGTGGGGGGGGGGGGGGGGGTATTTCGCTATTCTAGCGAATTTTATCACATTTTACTATATAATACCCCCATTTTAGCCAAAATTTCAAAAATTAAAAAAAAATTTCACTGGTGCTTCAAAATTTTTGTGGTAATCAGTCCGCCTTGTGTAAGCGACAAATAGGATTGGCTAGTCCAGGAGCAAACAGCTCTTGGTAAAGACATCTCAAATCCGTTTACGGCTTGCAATTTGTCCAAAATTGTATGGTACCTCAACTCGCCATATCCCATAAAGCGAATGGGTTGGCTAGCCCGCAAGATTATGGCTTGTGGTAAAGGCAGTGGAAAATCCATAATTGGTAATCACCTCACCAAGATGTTGACTATTCCATCAAGAGTTGGCTAGTCCAGAAGCAAACGGCTTTTGGTAAAGACTAATCAAATCCGTTAACAGCTGGTGGTTTGCTCAAAATCACACGGTTATCAGGTGTGCCACAGTTCTTACACCTGGCTACTCCAGAAGTGATGGCTTTTGGTAAAGAGTTTAAAATCCATCAAGTTTTAAAAACAGTTTAATGCTAGGGACTAGCAATAGTTTAGTGTGGGGGATTGATGAGTGCTCAAACACTCATCATTTTTGGTCAAATCTGAACTGCAAAACATACAAAAACACTCAGTAATGCATCAAAATACTAAAAATATTTCAAAATTGTGTTTTATATGTTTTAGATGCAAAACGAGTAAAAACAAATGAAAAACGTACAAAGTTTGCAAAATTGGCAGTTTCAGTCCCTCAACTTTCAAAAATTGTCAAAACTAGTCCCTGGATATTCAAAATATAGAAAATTATCACCAAAGATCCTTTTGAAAGCATAAGTTGTCATATTTAGTCCTTTTGTGAGAAATTGGAAAAGTTTTGGAAATTTACATTTTAGCCCCTGAAGTTTCAGACTTTGACAGATTTGGTCCCTGGTGGGATAATTTTGAATGAAAAATCAATTTTGGTCCTTGGGAATTCACAAAAATCACTTTTAATCACTGGATGAAAATTTTGAGAAAATTACAAGTTTAGTCCCCGGAGTTTGGAAATTTGCAAAATTAGTCCCCGGGTATTTTATTTTTGGAAATATTAGTTTTCATCCTTGTAATATTCCAATGTTGTCAAAATAAGTCCTTGTGAACACTTTGTGAAAATCACAACAACAGCCCACAACTTTTGGTAAATTACAAAAATGGTCCTTGTGGTGTTTTCCAAATTAACCAAATGGACCCTTATTATTATTTCCACCGAAAACCAAATACCAAAACCCAATCCCACCCCTGATCCATGTATACCCAAGCCCAACACAAAACAAAGCCCAATCCTGTTTTTAATAATTCCCACCCACCGGTCAAAATTAGTCAAACAACTCCCTCCGTTTACTGTTCATCCCTAACTTCCCATTACCACACTTAATCCCTGGTTTCCAGCACCTTTTCTCCCCCCTCCTCACCAACCCTCATAAATACTATCACCTACACCCATACCTTCCCCCTCCTCATAAATGTACTCACCAAACCCACCCAATTGTCAAAAAGCAGTTTCCCGCCAAAATCCAAAGGAGGGCTAGGATCAAAGGAGGCTACAATTGATGGATGGGATATAGTCAAAGGTTAGAAGTGAAGCCTTGGGGACTTTCAAAAAGAGAACATGAAGAGCACATGGACACTTTTGATTTTATTTTTATTTTCTAGTATAAATGTAAGCTTGTGTATGATGTACAAGACAGTAGTGTAGCACCTAGTGTAGTTTAGTTTTATTTTTCTGCTTGTAATATATTTTTAAGTTAATGAAAGTTCAACTTTTAGTTTACATCTTATTTCAAGTTTTAATTAAGCATTTTTCAAAGTTTTATTCCAAAACATATAAGCTATCTATAAAGTCCTAATAAGCTAAACTCTGTATTCATTAGATAAAAAGAAAGCAAAAAGAATAGAAGAATTCAAAGTCAGAAATGAAAAACACAAGGTACCTTGACTGTGGGTTGTGGAATGCTATTGGAAGTTGCCATTTTGGAGATGGCAAGATGGACTGTTACTGGCTTATTCTTTGAATAAGCCAGAGCTTGTTGCAGCTTAAAGATATCCTAGTTTAGCTAGGATTCAAGGTCTCAAGTTCTTGTTTTCTAATTTTTAGTTTTTAAGTAGAATTGGCATAATCTGTCATTGTTAACCTTAAGTGTTTATTTTTGTTAATTTCTGCTTATTTGTGTTTGACTTGGACTAGTATAAGTTTATTTTTCAGTTTCTTTGCTTAGATTGGCCATTTCCTTCATAAAACCTCAAAACAGATTTTTATAGGGGTGTTTGGATTAAGGATTGCTGCTGTGATGTAGGGTGTTTTAGATGTTCTCATTAGTCAAGATAGGTTAGTATAGGTTAATATAAGTTAGCTAAGTAAAAAAATTGGTAACTCTTTCTTTGAAAGTCAAAAATCATCCTCACCACCCTTTACTTGAACCACTGTTGGAACAGTGGGTTCTAAACAAACCCAAATCTTTTCATTAGTTAGTGTTCTAGCTTATTTTCATCTTCTAATAGCTTATAATAACATGTTTAATCAGTAGGAGTGATCCAAAGTTCATGAAAGTCAAAGTATCATGTTTTCATCAAAAGTCAAATTTTAAGTTCTTAGATGTTTGCAAAACTTAGGGGAATTTTTCTGAATTTTGTAATGTGAATTATACCTTGAAATTTTCAGGGATCATAGTCTACTAGCTTAACTTCATTGTCCCATATCCCTTTTTTTTTTGTGAATTTTCTGGTGGGCCCCACAATTGGCTAAACAAGGCTGCAGGGCAAACCTTCCCCTGCTGCAGCCAAACAGTCACCATAACCACCACTTGGTGGTGGTTTTCTAGCCACCCTAGTGGTCCACAGCCCCTTCCTTTTTGGTTCATTCAACTTCCCCCATGGTAGGCTCTTAGTTTTGACCATAGCTTTGACCTGAGAACCACTGGGCCCCACCTGAATTGGCCACACAAGTTTGTCCCCTTTTTCAGTTTCCAAACAAGAAGTAGTGTGCTTATTTTAGCTTATTGACTTATTCTGTGGTCCACTAGTGCTTATTCCATCTCTAACAAGTTCAAATAAGTTATTTGGATCAGAAAAACCCATTGTGGGTCCCACACAAGCTGGTTTGATCTAATTTTCCACCTTGTCAACCAAAGTCAACTGTCTCAACTTTTTGGCTTATTCTAGCTTATTTCTGATTTCCTAAAAAGTTGTTTTTGTAAAAAGTTCATGTTTTTAGTTATAAAATAGTTTTCTAAAATAAAAATCCAGAAAAAACAAAGTAATTTTAAGTGATAGTTTCTATTTAATTTTATTTAAATTTTAATTTTCATTTTTATATTTTTATTAAGTACTTAGCTATTTTATATTTTTCTTAAATTCCTCTTATATTATAGTATTTATAGTAATTTTCTCAGATTTTTATTTTATCATTTAGCATTTATTAGAATTAATCTTAGTTTTATTAATAATTAATTAATAATTAAGTTTTAAATAGCATAATTAGTTTTTATTAAGTAAGACCTTGTTTTTATATTTTTCCTAGTTTTTACATATTATAAAATAATTTTTGAAATTTTCTTGTGATTTTTACTGTTGATTTCCTATTTTTCTTAATTTAAAATAGTTTAATTAGGTAATTAATGTTTAATTAGTAATTAATTAATATAAAAACCACAAAAAGACAAAAATACATATTTTTATTTTTTAAAACTTGTTTTTAGTTATTTTATAATTTTGGAAATTTTATTTTCACCTTTTTAGTGTTTAAATAATATTATATTGTATTTAAGTATTTTAAATATTAATAATTAGTAATAATTAGTAATTAATTAATATTAAATAATTAATCAGTGTAAAAATTTATTTTCTTTTTCTAAAAATTTTCTTTTATCTTTTAGTTTTTAAAAAAGTCATTTTCACCCCCTGGGGGTTTTCAGATTTCTGTTTTCACTTTTTATTTTGTACGTTTACGTTTTATTTAAACGTGAACGTAAGCGTTTTTAAGTTTTAAACGTTTCTGGTTTTTCTTAGCTTCCAGTCTTATTCATATAGCTTGTTTAAGCTATTTCTTCATATATTCCTTAGTTCAGATCACTCACAAACCTTTTCCTGTCCAAATTCACCCGATCACAGAGCCGTTTGATAACCATCCACACCTCGTCGGGACATAACGACCCGGGGAAACCACTATATTCCGCGGAGCATTTACTCTAGGCTGTTTGACCTTGTTGACCATTCCCTGGTCAATTTAGGTTGACCGTTTGGACCTTAATCATCCACTTCCTTTTCTCATCAAAGTACTCTCAATTGATTTATTAACTAAATCAGAAGCATATTGTTGTTTATTTCCTCTTACTATATGTTTATCTTTAAAAGCAAGAGCTGCATCCCTATCTTTTTCTACTACTTCTAACTTATTCTTGAGAAATTCAATCTCACTATTTTTCTTAGAGTTCTCAACATCCTGTTGGTTAATTCTATGCACATATTCTAGCTCACACTGTTTAAGATATTCTAATTTTCTTTCTATATTTTGAATACCTATTTTATAACCTAAGTTATCAAGTTTTAGGTGTTCAACTTCTTTTATAAGGCTCTCATTCCTAGACTTATGTTCTTCTACAGTGTCAGCACATGATTTAAAAGAACATACAGATAGATCAGAATCGTTAGTAGAAGATGATGATGCATAGGCCGTAAGTGCAAAGTTATGCACTTTTGGTTTGACTTGAGCCATATCACTCCAATGATAATCACCCAAACCATTACAAGAAACCAATGCAGTAGTGGTATTCTTTGATTCTTCAGAGGTCTTCTTTGGAGTTTTAGCATTCTTCTTTGGAGCCCTACACTCTCTAGCAAAGTGGCCTTTCCTGTTGCAATTGTAGCACTCCATCTTTGACTTATCAAAACCCAAATTTTCTTTAGCCCTATACTTGACTTCTCTTCCTGTCCTCTTCAAGAATTTTCTTGCTCTTAAGGTCAGCATAGCCATCTGCCATTTAAGATCAATTTCTTCAAGATCATCAGGATCAATATGATCCATATCTTGATTGAGAACCTGTGACCTTGTGTTGGTTGTTAGATCAGCCAAGAATGTACATATGGCAGCATCACTGACGGAATTATTATCAGTAGAACTAGAAACAGATCCATCAGATATAGCAACAGATACCCCTTAATCAGTAGAGTGGGATTCTTGAGATCCTTTAGTCTTTGAGGACACAAATGCAAGATTTTGAGTTGCAGAAGATGAAGTGGTTGAAAAAGTCTGCTCAGGTTCATACACCTTCAAATTGTTGTAGAGGCTTTCTAACTTCATAGTTTCAAAATCAGGCTTATTCCTTCAAAAAACTGTATGGATGCTCCATTCAGGTGCTAGACTTCCAAGAAACTTAAGGTTTAAATCTTCTTGAGGAACAACATAACCAACAAGCTTTAAGTGACTAACAAGTTGATTAAGACTGTTGTATGTATTGATGTGTGCTTTTTCACACATCATTTTTAGGCGTAAATCAGACCAAATACACCAAGTACTAACCAAATATGCCAAGAGAATTTGTGTTTTTGTATTTGTGTATGTGCAGGTACGGATATGTGAAAAATGAACAAAAACAAAGCCAAAACAGACAAAAACGAGCACGAGATTGGAAAAAGGTCAATAGCCGGAGCCGGGGAAGCAAAATGATCAAAGAAAGCTCAAAAAGTTAAAACAAGTCCTCAGAGATTCAGAATGTTGCATAATTAGTCCCTGGATAAAGTTCTGGAGAGATTGGCAATTTTAGTCCCTGCACTTTCAGGAAATTACATAAATAGTCCTTGGGAATAATAATCAAAGGAAAGTCAAAAGTGGTCCTCCAAGAATCAGAGATTGTCAAGAATGGCCCTTGGAATACAAAGTTGGAAAATTACAGATTTGGTCCCTGTGATTTTACAAATTACAACAAAGGTCCTTGTTTATTACTACTCCTAAACTAATAATATAACCACCGGATCTAGTCCACAACTATTAGTCCAAATAAACCCCAAAGCCCAAACATTACACAGCCCACTTCCTTTTTTCCCATTACCCGGTCCAAACACCCACCCATGGTCGAACCAGTCAACGAAACTAATAATAACACCCCTAAAACTAATTCACGCCCCCCTTTTCATTTTTTTTACCCATAAATAATTTCCCCCCAAGAACCCTAGAATTACCATGTACCTAAATTAACCTCGTAAATAATAATTACCTAATGATTAGTGGTTCTAGAAGCTGTCAGATACTTCAGGTGATGTCAGGGAATGAAACCTGGACCAATAAGGGAGCACACGCAGGATTCATCCAATCATTGACACATGATCCAAGGGTGATTATTGAATGGAAGGATCTGGAATTTAATCTAATGGCTTAGGAGGGCTCAAAGAAACACAAGCATCACGAGGATCAGTGACCTGGCATCTTCCACATACGGCTATAAATAGAGGCTTTTTCCCCCCTCATTAGAGTGTGTAGGTTTTTAATAAATTTAAGCTTTCTGTTTTAAGTCTTATTATTGTAATTTTTATTTCAAAGCATTGTACTCAATTTCCTCTTATTAATAAAATTCTTATTTCAGTTTTTATAATATTGTCTTAATTTTAATTTTAGCTTATTCTGTTTAATTTCCTATTATTAGTTTCTAATCACAATTATTAGTTTCATTTAAATTCAGCTTCAAGTAATTGTTATTGTTTTTCACTTTTATAGAAAATCCAAGAAAATAAAAAAATCAGAAAAATAAAAAAATATTGTTTAAATTTCTTGTTTAATTTTCAAATTAGTTTTGTTTGCTTGTTGATAACTCATATTAGCTAACTAATAGCTTTGTGAGCATCATCTGTCATTAATTCTCAAACACACCTTGGTCAAAGTTAGTCAACTGTAGAGCTTATTGTATAAGCTGGAGCTTATTGGAGTTATAGACAGTTCAAGAGGAGCCATTGGTCTGTCTTAAAGGCAGGCTAGCTAAGTGAACCCCCTCTGTTTGAGCTGAGGGGGCTTTAGCTTGTAAGTTCTCATTTAAATTCTCTTAAATTTGCATAATCTAGTAATTGTAGTTTAGCCCTTTCAATATTGCTTAGTTCTGTTTTACTTTGATATTTTAAGCTTAATCTCAGTTTATTTTGCAATTAGATCCCAGTTTGTTTGAAATTAGTTTGTTTCTGTTTTATTGTTGCAATATTCTGTCATTATTTGCATTCTGTGTTTCTGAGTGAGTTTGTGTTTGTACTATGAGTTTCTGGTTCATTTTAGCATAATTAATCACTATTTTAAGTGTGTGGGTGATTTGTTGATTGATTTGAAGTATTAGTAGCACTTATAAGTTTTGACAGTTGGTATAAGGGTGTTTGGATCATTGTTGTTTGCTAAATTGATTGTTCATTCAGAGGCGATAATTGGTCATAACATCTCACTTAGGTTATAACTTAGTCTAATCTGTCATAAACTCAATAGGTTCAAGGTTATAAGTCAACACTTAGCTTCTATCTAAGTTCTGTGTTCCTGAGTAATAATTTGAAGCTGTGATTTTAAATCCTGTTAGCTTTAGGGTACATGTAGGAAATTAAAGTGCTAAAGTATCTTAATATATCACATTAGTTTAGTTTTTATCAGCAGAAATTAAGAAAAGTCAAACCTTAGTGAAATCAGAAAAGTCAAAACATGCAACTTTCTTGGTTCCATAGCTGCTGATTTCAGATCATTTTAGGCAATCAAAGTAGTTTGTAGGTGTGATTTTCTAGTGGAATTGGTTTCTCAATAGTATAGGTAAACTTTTGCCTCCATAATTTCACTCCTATCAGCTTATTGGATCTACTTAATTTGCCCATTAAGTTGAGTGATTAAGCTAAGTTTCTGTTTTCACTAATAGGGCTGCTAATTTGTTTGAGTGTTTGAACCTGAGAATTAGTTGTTGATTATAGGTCCTTTGTACCTCTAGTGATTTTTCTCTTTTAGATTTTAGCCTTGGCTTATTTTGTTCAGCTTATAGCTTATTCCTAATTGCACATTTCCATCTGTTTGCTCCTTACCTGTGTTACTGAGAGTATTTTGGCCCAAATTCTGTTTCATTAAGCCTATTTGAGTCATAAATCAATTGGTCAAAGTTGGGGTCAACCTGGTCAAAGTCAGCTTATAAATAAGCTCTCTTCAAACTGCTTATTGGGTCCATATAACTTATTTGAGCTAAATTTTTAGAACTTTTATTTTTCCTAAGTCTTTTATATTATTTTAGATTTTTCAGAATTTTTTCAAATTTTTCTAGCTTAATTTAGTATTTTTCTCGTTAAATTTTAGTTTTTATTCAATTTTTATTACTTTTTAATTACCAAAAATTCCAAAAAAATCAGAAAAAGTCAAGAAAAATCCAAAAATATTTTAGAAAATTATTTTAGAATTTTGGAGATTTATTTTGCATTTTTCCCATTTATTTTGAATTTAATTTGAATTTTTAATTATATTTAATAGTTTTTAATTCCCAAAAATTACACAAAAAGCCAAAAAAAATAGTTTTTAATTTTAAAATTACTTTTTAGTTATTTTATAATTTTCAAAATTTATTTTTCATTTTTCTCACCTAATTTACATTTTCTTTTAAAATTTTAGTTAGATTAATTAGTTAAATAACTAAAAAGTCAAAAAAATATTTTTCTTTTTCTCAAAATTTTCTTTTATCATTTTTAACGTTTCAAAATTATTTTCAAGTCCGTAGGAGTAGTGTAGCTAAAAATTCGCGTTTTATTTCGTACGTTAACGTTTTATTTACGTTTAAGCTTACGTTTTCAATTTTACGTTACGTTTTTAGTTGCCTTATTTGAAATACGTGCTTAAGTGATTATTTGTGCTTCATTTACTATTTCATTAGTGTAATCTCATCATATCACTTTTTACCACTTTCACGACACGTTTCACGAATCGGGAATTCGGAATTCCATTCATCCTTCGCACGGACTACGACCTCGGGTTATCCGTATTTCTTTACGGATCTCTTGAGTAATACTATACTATAAATAACTTGATTTTCTCACGAATCAAATTTTGGCACCTCTGCCGGGGAGGGTTGAAGTGAATTTTTCGTTTTCGTTTTTCGAAATTGTGTTTTGAAAACCTTCCTTGTATATATTTTCTATAAAAACAAAAAAAATTGAAAAATCAAAAACACTTTTCCTAAAGTGTTTTCAAAAATACCAAAAAAAAAATAAAGTTACAGCCGCGACTCTCCCGTTGAAGGGTGGGCATTGTAAACCAAATAAGCTTCCCAATATAACATCGCGTGAAATTAATTGCTAATCGGATTACTTCGAATTCTACGACCGAATAAGCGGAAAATACGGATAGCTTTGACATTAAATTGCAAGCTGAAGAGAGATCCATTCTTCTCTCCCGTTCCGTCGCGAGTAGATTTAAGGGAAACGGTTTACGATTAACGTAACGTTTGAAAAAGAAAAAAAAACAAAAGTTTAAGTTTTTGAATTTTACTTTATAAAAACAAAAATACAAAAAGATTTTCTTTTCAAATTTGTTTTCCTTTTACTTTGTTTTTCTTTTTAGTGTATGATCACACATTCACGGTCGAGATTAATCGATAATTCTCTGACCATACCGAACCAACACTATCGTAGACATCGTAAACAAGCTTACGTACCCGAGTTACGTACTCTTGTTAAAACACCCATCACCGTGATGGCCGATCAACGTACTATTCAAGAATTGCCCTAGTGTCCCACCGAGGGATATGGGGATGCAATTGTTTTACCACCAATCCTTTCCGATAATTTTGAACTTAAAACTGGATTGATTCAACTTGTCACATCAAACCAATTTCACGGTTTTGAAAGGGACGATCCTCACGCACACATCTGATGGTTTAATAAGTTAACTTCGACAATGAAATTTAAGGATGTCCCTCACGATGCTATCAAATTGATGTTATTCCCATTTTCACTCGAGGGTTCAGCCCGGATTTGGCTCGAAAAAGAACCCCCTCGTTCAATTCACACATGGGAAGAACTTGTCTCGAAATTTGTTAATCATTTCTTTCCTCCGTCCAAAACGACTAATCTTAAGAATGATATAACTAACTTTCAACAACGTTTTGATGAGAACTTTGGTGAGGCATGGGAACGTTTTAAGGATCTTCTTCAAAAATGTCCTCACCACGGTTTCTCCGAATTACACCAAATCGACACGTTTTATAACGTTTTGACTCAAAACGTTCAAGATTCTTTAAACGCAGCCGCCGGTGGCAATATCTTGAATCGTACACCTAGGGATATTTTATCGATCATCGAGAACAAATCTAAGGTTCCGACTTCTCGTAACAAACCGAATGTTTCGAAAGTGACTTCTTTTACTCCTTCTTCTTCTTCGTCGGTCCAATCATCGGAATTGGCCGAACTTACCGACGCTATCCGTTGTATGATGAAAGAGTTTAAGTTGCAGAACCAAAAACCCGAGACGGTTAAAGCTGTTAATGAAAAATGTGTGATTTGTGGTGGACCCCATCCGTATTATGATTGTCAAGCCACTGATGGCCAAGTTTATAATGCTAACATAGCAGCCGTAAACTACAATCAAAACCAAGGTTTTCGTACTAACCAAATAAGTCCACCTGGGTTTCCACCCGTTCAAATTCATCAAAACCGTTATCCTCAAAATAACCAAGGTTATCAAAACCAAGGTTACAATCAAAACCGTGGAACCAATTATCAAGTCCCTCCACCCCAAAAAGTTTATCAACCACCACAACAAGTACAACCTTCTCCTGAGCTTGCTAATTGTATGAAAACAAACGATGTTAACATTCGAGCAATGCAAAATCAAATCAACAACATGAGGGTTGAACTTAAGAAGGAGATCGACACAACCATGACTCGACAAACGAATGAGCTTAAGCAAATGATGAGTAGTTTTCTTCAGATGAATCAACCATCGATGTCTGGTTCTCTTCCGAGCAACACAATTGCTAACCCGAGGGGTGATGCAAAAGCAATAACGACTGGGAGTGGTGTTTCATACGATGGACCTACGGCTCCGACTACCCCTTCTTCTTCGTCTCCTAAGGTAGTCTCCCGTGAAACCGAGGTGACAACGGATACGGGAATTCCTACTGATAATGGAAGGACCGAAAACATCCAACCTCCGGTGGTCCCAATGTCAAAAGGAAAAGATAAAGTTGTTAATGAAACTGAAAATGACATTCCCGTCAAAACAAAATTGCCTTATCCGTCATGCTTAAACGAACAAAAGAACCGTGAGAGAAATAAAAACCAGATGGAAAAGTTTTATCAGATTTTTCAAGAACTACATTTTGACATAACTCTCGCGGATGCTATACTTTTGATGCATGAATTTTCTTCAATGTTGAAAGGTCTTTTGAATAACAAAGAAAAATTGTTGGAAATGTCACGATCCCAAATGAATGAAAATTGCTCGGCGGTTATTCTCAAAAAGCTTCCTGAAAAGCTTGAAGACCCCGGTCGATTTCTCATTCCGTGTAATTTTCCTAGCATGGTTCAATGCTTCACCTTGGCCGATCTTGGCGCTAGCATTAACCTAATGCCGTTATCCATTTGGAAAAAGTTGTCTTTACCCGATTTAACTCCGACTTGCATGACCCTCGAGCTAGACGACCGAACTACTTCCCGCCCGATGGGAATAGCCGAGGATGTCTTTGTCAATGTTGGGAAATTTAATTTCCCTATGGATTTTGTCATTGTTGATTTTGATGCTGATCCACGGGTACCCCTCATTCTCGAGAGAGGTTTCCTAAGCCATGCGTTAATTGATGTTTATGATGAAGAAATTACCCTACGCATTGGTACCGAAGCCTTAACATTTAATTTGGATCAAACCACGAGGTACTCCTCCGATTATGACAAATATTCCGTTAAACGATTCGACGTTATTGATGAAGTTACGGAGGAGTATGCTCGAGAGTTACTTGGTTTTACCGAACATGCTTCGAGTGGCAATCCCACTCCTACTTCTGAACCAATTATTTCCAATCCTTCCCCTTCCCTTACTCCGTTTGAGGGAAGTGATTTCATCTTGGAAGAGATCTAGGCCATTCTTACTAATGATTCGATTTCACCAGAAATTGATCATTCCGATTGTGACCCGGAGGGGGATGTTCTTTTGATTGAGAAAATGTTAAACGAAGACCCGAACCCGTCTCTCCCTCCGATGGACCTTAAAATGGCCGATGTTAAAGAAGTTAAGCCATCTACTGAGAATCCTCCGGAGCCTGAGCTCAAGGATTTACCTCCTCATCTCGAATCCTCATTTTTAGAAGGAACCGACAAATTACCCGTCATAATTTCAAAAGAACTTAAAGATGAGGAGAAGAACCGTCTCTTAGATGTGCTCAAGAAGCATAAACGTGCCATCATTTGGTAAATTTCCAATATCAAGGGTATCGACCCTCGTTTTTGCACGCATAAGATCTTACTTGAAGACAATTACAAACCGTCCGTTCAGAAACAACGACGAGTTAACCCGAAAATTCATGAGGTTATCAAAAAGGAAGTTATCAAACTCCTCGATGCCGGAATGATTTATCCAATCTCGGATAGCTCCTGGGTTAGCCCGGTCCACTGCGTACCGAAGAAAGGTGGAATGACCGTCGTGACTAATGAAGATAATGAATTGATTCCGAAACGTCTTGTTACCGGATGGAGAGTTTGTATTGATTATCGAAAATTGAATGATGCGACTCTTAAGGACCATTTCCCACTTCCATTTATGGATCATATGCTAGAACGCCTAGCGGGAAATGAGTTCTATTGTTTTCTTGATGGATTTTCTGGATACTTTCAAATACCCATTGACCCTCCGGACCAGGAAAAGACTACCTTTACTTGCCCTTATGGAACGTTTGCCTATCGATGTATGCCTTTCGGCTTATGCAATGCTCCAGGCACGTTCCAAAGGTGTATGATGTCTATATTCTCGGACATGATCGAGAAAACCATGGAAGTTTTCATGGATGATTTCTTGGTTTATGGAGATTCTTTCACTTCTTGCCTCTCCCATTTAGAAAGAATGCTGAAATGTTGTGAAGACACCAACTTAGTTCTAAATTGGGAGAAGTTCCATTTCATGGTCAAAGAGGGCATTGTCCTCGGCCATAAGATATCGAAATCTGGGATTGAGGTCGATAGAGCTAAAGTCGATGTGATTGCAAAATGACCTCATCCCACCACCGTTAAAGGAATTAGAAATTTTCTCAGTCATGCCGGCTTTTACCGACGTTTCATTCAAGACTTTTCTAAGATAGCCCGGCCCCTGACCCACTTGCCTGAAAAAGATGCTCCATTTATCTTCTCAAATGAATGCATCGAAGCATTTAATATTCTTAAAAAGAAGTTAACGGAGGCTCCTATCTTAGTTGCCCCCGATTGGGACTTGCCCTTCGAACTTATGTGCGATGCTAGCGATTATGCCATTGGTGCAGTCCTGGGGCAACGCAAGTCAAAACATTTTCAGCCGATACACTATGCTAGTAAAACAATGACCGATGCTCAATACCATTATACGACTACTGAGAAAGAAATGTTAGCCGTCATTTACGCCTATGAAAAATTTCGACCTTATTTGCTTTTGAAGAAATGCATAGTGTATACGGATCATTCGGCTCTCAAATACCTAATGTCAAAGCAAGATGCTAAGCCACGCTTGATGCGGTGGGTTCTACTCCTTCAGGAATTCAATGTTGAAATTTGAGACAAAAAGGGAGCTGAGAACCTTGCTGCTGATCACCTATCACGTTTAGAGAATCCCCATCAAAGTGTTTTCGAGAAAAAGGAAATTAACGAAGCATTTCCTCTCGAGACACTGGGGAGTTTATCACATTGTGATTCTAGTACCCCATGGTTCGCCGACTTTGCGAATTGCCATGCGGGGAATTTTATCCGTAAAGGGATGTCGTTCTAGCAAAAGAAGAAATTCTTCAAAGATGTTAAACATTATTTCTGGGACGACCCCTACTTGTTTAAAATATGTGCGGATCAAGTGATCCGGCGGTGCGTTCACGGCAAAGAAGCCGCTGAAATTCTTATGGCATGCCACAATGAACCCACGGGGGGACACCATGGTGCCAACTTCACTGCAAAGAAAGTATTTGATTCCGGCTTCTATTGGCCGACGATTTACCGGGATGCCCATGAGTTGGTTAAATCATGTGATTCTTTCCAGCGTCAAGGAAAAATTTCTCAGAAGGACGAAATGCCTCAAAATGCCATCCAAGCCTGTGAAATTTTTGACGTCTAGGGTATTGAGTTCATGGGTCCATTCCCGTCTTCTCGTGGTAACAAGTATATACTCGTGGCCGTCGATTACTTGTCTAAATGGGTTGAAGCGAAGGCGCTACCCACCAATGACGCCCGAGTTGTAGTAAAATTTCTCAAAAGTCTCTTCGCCCGATTTGGTGCACCTCGTGCTATTATAAGTGATCGTGGGACCCATTTCTGTAATGACCAATTCGCTAAAGTTATGCTCAAATATGGTGTCACACATCGTCTTTCTACGGCATATCATCCACAGACAAGTGGACAAGTTGAGGTCTCCAATCGTGGCTTGAAACGAATTTTAGAAAGGACCGTAGGTGAACATCATTCTTCTTGGGCCGATAAGTTAGATGATGCACTTTGGGCTTTCCATACAGCTTACAAAACACCCATTGGGTGCACTCCTTACAAGCTGGTTTACGGAAAGGCCTGCCATTTGCCCTTTAAACTTGAGCACAAGGCCTACTGGGCCTTGAAACATGCTAATTTTGACCTACAAACCGCGGGTGATCACCGTAAAGTTCAATTGAATGAATTAGTCGAGCTTCGTGATTAAGCCTATGAGAATTCTTTGATCTACAAAAAGAAGACAAAGAGGATTCATGATGCTAAAATTAAAGATCGCGTCTTCAATGTTGGTGACCGAGTCCTTCTTTTCAATTCTCGATTGAAGATTTTCTCGGGCAAGCTAAAAACCCGTTGGTCTGGACCATTCACCATTACCCAAGCATTTCCTTATTGAACCATTGAGCTAGCTCAACCTAATGGTCCCAATTTTAAGGTGAATGGTCACCGTCTTAAACATTACTTCGGAGGGGACATACCACCCATGGTTGTCCCGGATCTCTAAACTTTCCCTAAGGATAACTAAATTCGGGGATCGAGTCAAGCTCATGTGACTCGGTAATCAAAAACAAGCGCTTCGTGGGAGGTACCCCATGCTTATCCATTTCATTTTCTTTATTTTCTATTTTCTAAGTAACGTGACGTGAGGGGGGCGACCCTTTCCAAACTCGTGTTTTTGTGGTTGTTTGTGAATGTTCAGGAATTTCCCCGAAGTTTGAGGACTCTCGTGCTCGTGGTTTGTCGTTCTCTCTACTCGAGTCTCATTCTTCACTGCTCTTTAGGAAATTCACCATATCCAAAATCTTATCGACTAACGTTTATCTCTTGCCATACTTAATAAACGGCCTTAGATTTTACGTAAGACTACCCGTACCCTTAAACCATTGAGGACAATGTTTCACTTTAGCCTGGGGGGGGGGGGTGAATCTTCGATTCGATTTGACCTTGCACCTTCGTCTGAGCTGTTAACTTACGCAACTCCGTTTTCCACCAAAATTTTAAATTTTTGTCACCTCTTTATAAAAAAAAAAAATGAAGATACATGATATGAATAATAAGATTTGACACCTTGTTTTGACTTTCCTACCGGCGGGAGTAGAAATAAATGTTTCGACTTGACCGGGCGTGTTGAGCCCTAGCTCGTCTCCCTCAACCAAAATAATCAAAAGATTATGGCTAAGCATCCGCGGATCTCATTACTTGGGATTTTAAATTTGCGGAGATCGAGGAATGATAGAGTTTATTTAGAAGTTTCATGCTAAACATAGAGTAGTTAGATCTCTTTAGAGCCCACGAAAGGTACTTGTGGCCTCCTTGTTCCCACAAGCTTGCACACCAATAATAATAGATCTCTAGGATTAATTAAGTGTATGGGGTTTGGGCAATACTTAGTTTTTTCTCGTTCCCAAACAAATCTCTGCATATGGGGGTTTGGTACACATAGAGGTACTGCAAGTGTTACGGTGAAATAGACTATTGCATCTTGCCGGTTCGCAACCGATGTTGTGATCTTAGTAAAAGCCGTAGGACTCGGGGTTTGGCATATGATTATGAATATCGATAATAATAGTCCAAAGATAAATAAAAAGGCAGAGGAATCCAAAGCTATAAAAAGCAGTGGATATAAATCCAAGGTCATAATAAAGCTCTTACATCTTGGCGGCTCATAAACCTTAAAGAAATAAAGGACTAAAGATCAAGTATTATTAGAGTGCTTATAATTATGCAAAAATGCCAAGCTTCAACTCCGGGGGTTTCCCTAATAAAAAGTTTCCGTTTCGGGTCTCAGACATGGGATGTCTCGGTCGTAAACAAAAAGGGGAACCTCCACAAATCGTGTTAAATCAGAGACCTTCATGTGGACCCGATTTCCGCATGCAGGGGTTTTCGAGGGAAAGTTTGGAAACTACTTTGCGTTATAATTTTGTGCTCTTATCGGACTAATAAATATAAAAACGAGAAAATATGAAGCAATTCATTTCTCAAAAATTAAAATCTTGAGATACAAATCTTAAGAACTGGGAACAAGAGGTAAATACACAAGTAACTTTTGTGGGTAGTGTTAGCACCTAACTTGTGGATAAACAATGATCTCGATTTTACGCTTAGTTTGGGAGCTTGTGAAAAATCAAGGATGACGATTTTTATCTGTATGGTCTCTTCTCTGTGAGAAGTGCTTCTACTCGTTGACCCTGAAACTTATCAACAGATAAGAATTGATAATGAAAGTCAAAGCAAACCGTCACATATATAAATAAAGAAGTACAAAAAGATTAGTAGTAGTTGTTATTCATGAAAATCGGAAAACAGAGCGTTTTTTAGAATAAATGATTTTGATATCTCTTTTGAACATCATTGCTACTTTACAATGTCAGTAAAGAGAGGTTTTGAAATTATTTATCTCTTAAGCGTGAGGTGATGATATTGCGTGAGGACACAGCAATACCTTAGTCTGGGGGATTTTGATGTGTGCTTTTTCACACATCCTTTTTAGGCTTAAATCAGACCAAATACACCAAGTACTAACCAAATATGCCAAGAGAATGTGTGTTTTTGTATTTGTGTATGTGCAGGTACGGATATGTGAAAAATGAATAAAAACAAAGCCAAAACCGACAAAAACGAGCACGAGATTGGAAAAAGGTCAATAGCCGGAGCTGGGGAAGCAAAATGATCAAAGAAAGCTCAAAAAGTTAAAACAAGTCCTCAGAGATTCAGAATGTTGCATAATTAGTCCCTGGATAAAGTTCTGGAGAGATTGCCAATTTTAGTCCCTGCACTTTTAGGAAATTACATAAATAGTCCTTGGGAATAATATTCAAAGGAAAGTCAAAAGTGGTCCTCCAAGAATCAGAGATTGTCAAGAATGGCCCTTGGAATACAAAGTTGGAAAATTACAGATTTGGTCCCTATGATTTTACAAATTACAATAAAGGTCCTTGTTTATTACTACTCCTAAACTAATAATATAACCACTGGATCCAGTCCACAACTATTAGTCCAAATAAACCCCAAAGCCCAAACATTACACAACGCACTTCCTTTTTTCCCATTACCCGGTCCAAACACCCACCCATGGTCAAACCAGTCAATGAAACTAATAATAACACCCCTAAAACTCATTCCCGCCCCCCTTTTCATTTTTTTTACCCAGAAATAATTTCCCCCCAAGAACCCTAGAGTTTCCATGTACCCAAATTAACCTCGTAAATAATAATTACCTAATGATTAGTGGTTCTAGAAGCTGTCAGATACGTCAGGTGATGTCAGGGAATGAAACGTAGACCAATAAGGGAGCACACGTAGGATTCATCCAATCATTGGCACATGATCCAAGGGCGATTATTGAATGGAAGGATCTGGAATTTAATCTAATGGCCATAGGGATCGGTTTGTGTAACAATTCACAATTTCAGGTTAACTTTTATTCCCGAAAATTTCACTATTCACTTTTTACTACTCACCTTTACTATTCACTTTTTACTATTCACTTTTCATTATTCATCTCAAAAATTTTTATTTCATATTCTCGTAAGTTAAACTATTTTAACGATAATCCGAGAATTTCACGCTCGTCGGATCATTTCTGCAAAAATCACAAAGCCGTGTCCGAGATTTACTTTTAGGTTTAAACGTCCTTCTAGCATCCCGATATATCCATAAAACATTATAAACAATAGAAATATGATTTTCTCTCATTTTAGGACAATTCCAAAAGTTTCGGAATTTTACGTTTTTCAGTTCAGCGTTTTACGCGAATTGCGCGTTTTAGACC
The DNA here is from genome assembly GCA_030686995.1 of Artemisia argyi. Lineage (NCBI taxonomy): Eukaryota > Viridiplantae > Streptophyta > Magnoliopsida > Asterales > Asteraceae > Artemisia > Artemisia argyi. Next base: position 5,579,140 of record CM060676.1, on the reverse strand, counting down.
CGTGTTTCCAGTTTTTAGCAGGGTTTTCGCACCCGATAGAACCTACCACTCATTTTATATTTTATTATGGACTATATTGACATGTTTAACCATATTTATAAGTTTCATATTTTTAGGATACCCGGTTTTACGTTTCGTGGCCTAAAAACTTACGGTTAGCAATTTACGGAGTCAAAACTAGCTACATACTTAGGATATTATCATCCAAAGACCATGACTACTCATCTAGTCACCCTTATCATGTATAAACCGACTTAGGGGGGTAGGAGTCACCATTTTGTGGCTTGATCTTGACCATTGATCTCTAGGATGTTTACAAGTGTCTAAACTAACCATGGTTTAATTCTAACCCAATATATGGTTAACTATTTTTCCTACCCTATAAATACCAAGCTAAAACACATAGAAAACTTGCACCACACCTTCTTATAACCTTTAAGTCCTAAAACCTAAGGCACTTTTCTTATATTTTGTAAGAAAGTTAACTAGTTTTTGAAAGAAAACTAGTGTTTGATCTTCAATCTTGGAAATTTTCTAAGAAAAGTTGTTATAACTTTAAAGTCTCCAAAAAGACGTCGTTATAATCTTCAAATAGCTTTGGACTTCAAGAAGGCGTCGTTATAATCTTCAAATAACCTCGGTTTATCATAGGTTGCAAAGGAAGAAAGCTTATTCAATCAAAGTCCTAGTTCTTGTCCTAGTTTCCCTTTTCATTAAGGCCAAAAGTTGCTGCTCTTAGTGACTTTCGCGATTAGACTACCACTTTCATTTCACATCACTTAAGCTTAAGGTGAGTCATAGCCCCTACTCTTTTCGTACTTGTCTTAACTCTTTGGGGGAGACACATGCTCAACTACTTGTTTACTTGTACAAATACTCAAAATGTCTATACTTGACTGTGTTATACTTGATTGCTTACATACATGACTGCGTTATACTTAATTGCGTTATTCTATTTATTGACTAGTAGTTGTCTTTGGGAATTGACTCCCAGTTGTCTTTGGGAAGTGGCTCCCAGTTGTCTTTGGGAATTGACTCCCAGTTGTCTTTGATACATCCTAACATTTGCGAATGTTGGATACATCATAAAAGTGAGGTCTTCGGAGATGAAGTATAGACTCACTTCTAATTGCTTAAATTGTCTTGATGAACTTATACATGTCTTTATTATACTATATTTGTAGCAGTGGGTTGTGAACACACAGGTTACAAGTCTCTTATGGCGGGACTTGTAACTGAGTGGATTCTCGATGCCTTTGCTGTGTGAACATTCTTTAAGGCTTTTCAACTGTTTTAAGACAAACTCTATGAACTCACCAACCATTGTGTTGACACTTTAGCATGTTATCTCAGGTCTATAAGACGATAGCTAGTGCGTGGAACTTAGAGTCAAGCTGCATATTCTGAAGACTTACGCTTTTATCATTTACCATTCAAAACATTTTGTATACATTTATGTATCATACTATGGAATCTCATGTTTGTAACTTTGAATTCATTAATCGAATGGTAACTTTTCAAAACGTCTCATTTAGAGTTCGTTTTCTATAACTTGTACTTTGTATTATGAAGTAGCACCCCTATGACACAGTCTTCCGCTGCGGTATTTTGGGGGTGTTACAGATTGGTACCAGAGCCTTGGTTATAGAGAACTAGGTTGCATTTAGTGCCTAGACTATAACTGCTATATACGTTGGGACCTTCCTCTTTATTTGCCTTACACACAATACATACACATGTGCTTTTTGGTTAGATGTTTGCTTAGTTCCACGCTGTTAGATGATGTGACTTTAGTATTATAAGGAGCCCCAGAGATTCGTCGAGTCATTAAAAACATGGAGCTCAGTAATAACTAATTAGTTAACTTAATCTTGTGTTTGATGAGACACAAGATTTGAGTTAAATAATATTATTGCTTAGCTTTAGGGATTTGATGACTGGATTATCTTACCATCTGCCTCAGAAGGCGGATTTTGTGTCGGAAATTCTTAAGTAGGATGTTTTAGAATCTCCTTATTTAAATGGATTGGGACGCCTCTTCAGTTAAATAAAGAAATTGTAAATCACCGAACCATAAGTTTATGAGACCTTACTTACATAAATTTGGACGCTTCTTTATGTAAGTAATGTGTTATAAATAAGTGGGCTTAATTGTAGCCGATACAACTCCTTAACCAGAATCTTAGACGAATCAGAGTAAACACCTCTATATTAGAGATCCCGAATTCTCTTAGACACACCGTAAGTAGTTAACATTAACTGAACTTCGGGACGAAGTTCTCCTTAAGGGGTAGAGACTGTAACAATTCACAATTTCAGGTTAACTTTTATTCCCGAAAATTTCACTATTCACTTTTTACTATTCACTTTTACTATTCACTTTTTACTATTCACTTTTCATTATTCATCTCAAAAATTTTTATTTCATATTCTCGTAAGTTAAACTATTTTAACGATAATCCGAGAATTTCACGCTCGTCGGATCATTTCTGCAAAAATCACAAAGCCGTGTCCGAGATTTACTTTTAGGTTTAAACGTCCTTCTAGCATCCCGATATATCCATAAAACATTATAAACAATAGAAATATGATTTTCTCTCATTTTAGGACAATTCCAAAAGTTTCGGAATTTTACGTTTTTCAGTTCAGCGTTTTACGCGAATTGCGCGTTTTAGACCCGTGTTTCCAGTTTTTAGCAGGGTTTTCGCACCCGATAGAACCTACCACTCATTTTATATTTTATTATGGACTATATTGACATGTTTAACCATATTTATAAGTTTCATATTTTTAGGATACCCGGTTTTACGTTTCGTGGCCTAAAAACTTACGGTTAGCAATTTACGGAGTCAAAACTAGCTACATACTTAGGATATTATCATCCAAAGACCATGACTACTCATCTAGTCACCCTTATCATGTATAAACCGACTTAGGGGGGTAGGAGTCACCATTTTGTGGCTTGATCTTGACCATTGATCTCTAGGATGTTTACAAGTGTCTAAACTAACCATGGTTTAATTCTAACCCAATATATGGTTAACTATTTTTCCTACCCTATAAATACCAAGCTAAAACACATAGAAAACTTGCACCACACCTTCTTATAACCTTTAAGTCCTAAAACCTAAGGCACTTTTCTTATATTTTGTAAGAAAGTTAACTAGTTTTTGAAAGAAAACTAGTGTTTGATCTTCAATCTTGGAAATTTTCTAAGAAAAGTTGTTATAACTTTAAAGTCTCCAAAAAGACGTCGTTATAATCTTCAAATAGCTTTGGACTTCAAGAAGGCGTCGTTATAATCTTCAAATAACCTCGGTTTATCATAGGTTGCAAAGGAAGAAAGCTTATTCAATCAAAGTCCTAGTTCTTGTCCTAGTTTCCCTTTTCATTAAGGCCAAAAGTTGCTGCTCTTAGTGACTTTCGCGATTCGACTACCACTTTCATTTCACATCACTTAAGCTTAAGGTGAGTCATAGCCCCTACTCTTTTCGTACTTGTCTTAACTCTTTGGGGGAGACACATGCTCAACTACTTGTTTACTTGTACAAATACTCAAAATGTCTATACTTGACTGTGTTATACTTGATTGCTTACATACATGACTGCGTTATACTTAATTGCGTTATTCTATTTATTGACTAGTAGTTGTCTTTGGGAATTGACTCCCAGTTGTCTTTGGGAAGTGGCTCCCAGTTGTCTTTGGGAATTGACTCCCAGTTGTCTTTGATACATCCTAACATTTGCGAATGTTGGATACATCATAAAAGTGAGGTCTTCGGAGATGAAGTATAGACTCAATTCTAATTGCTTAAATTGTCTTGATGAACTTATACATGTCTTTATTATACTATATTTGTAGCAGTGGGTTGTGAACACACAGGTTACAAGTCTCTTATGGCGGGACTTGTAACTGAGTGGATTCTCGATGCCTTTGCTGTGTGAACATTCTTTAAGGCTTTTCAACTGTTTTAAGACAAACTCTATGAACTCACCAACCATTGTGTTGACACTTTAGCATGTTATCTCAGGTCTATAAGACGATAGCTAGTGCGTGGAACTTAGAGTCAAGCTGCATATTCTGAAGACTTACGCTTTTATCATTTACCATTCAAAACATTTTGTATACATTTATGTATCATACTATGGAATCTCATGTTTGTAACTTTGAATTCATTAATCGAATGGTAACTTTTCAAAACGTCTCATTTAGAGTTCGTTTTCTATAACTTGTACTTTGTATTATGAAGTAGCACCCCTATGACACAGTCTTCCGCTGCGGTATTTTGGGGGTGTTACAGTTTGCACCGTCACTTGGCTATAGAAGTCGAGGACAAAATGGGGAATTATTGGTTCGTTGATTTTGAAAAGACAGTCAAGACGAATATTGGTGAACATTCGTTCAATTTGATCGGATTCATAAAAGGATGGATTGACAATTCTACCCTCGTGAATGTTTCTATTTTCAATGGGACGATAGAAACATGCAACGGAAGGAGACATGCCGGGAGTAGCGGAAACTTTAGGAATGTATTGCTTTGTTTTTGAAACGTCACCAACCGTGGTTTTAGGCATTTTCATCTAAACAATATAACAACAAAAATAAAATTAAGACAAAAACAATTATCATGCATATGTTATATATAAATATATGCAATACATGTGGAACGGAAGCCTACTTCGACCAAAAAAATATCCTAGGAAGTAGTTTCACAATGTTCCTTGATTTTAATTTTTAAATCGCTTAAAATGTATCTTATGATGTCAAAATGTAGTTGTGGAATTAGTTCGATATATTACCAAGACTATCCAAACAACTTCTTTAGACATCATAATTCATTTCGAAATTTGGCTAGATATATATTAGGTTATATATCTTGCTATCTCTTACGAGTTTTACTAACATTAAACTTGTTTAGAAAGTGAAAATGTGAATTTTGGTTTTCAAAATATCTTTTTCTTAGTTAAACCAAACGCTCCCTTAAATAAATGAATATCGACCAAAACATCAATATACATATTGATTATATATCTTGATGACTTCTATAGTGTGGAAAACTAGAAGGGGGGTTGAATAGTTTTACATCCTTTTTATAATTTATAAAAACAAGTTTGTTTGAAAAACTTCGATTCTAGTTTATGTGATCTCAATACTTGCACTATATGAATAATTATATGGTAACTAACTAACTAAGCTAATATAGTATAGGTAAATAAGTAAGTAATGAAAAGAGTTGGAGAGATCAAACCACAACACAAGGATTTATAGTGGTTCGGCTACAAGGTCACCTTCCTTGTTCCTACTCCACTCCCCGAGTCACCTACTCGAGAGTTTTCTTCACTATGTCAACAAACTCCCTTATGGCGGAGAAAACCTTACACACCAATTTACACCCCACAAGTACGTCACAACTAAATCACAACTTCTAAGATACTTCTACACAACTTCTTCACACCAATCTACTTTACACCTATCTTCTTCACACCAATCTTCTTCACACCTATCTTCTTCACAACTACACAACTTCACTACTAAACAACTTCTTCTACCTACACAACTTCTATATCTTCTAAACTACTAATTACAAGCACAACACAACTTCACAAATAATATACACAATATACACAACTACTCTTCAATGCTTCTTGAACTTAGTTGTAGAAGGAGTGTTCTTCTTTTGCACTTTGGACGAGGATGGATGAGAAGGGATTGAATCACTTGAAACAAGGATTAGTATTCTAATGATCAAAGGGTTTTAGAAGATGTTTAGAGAGTTTGAGATCTGAAATTTTCGTGCAAAAGGTGGGGAAAAATTCCAGATTTAAGATGGTATTTATAGGAGAAAAATTCTGACAGTTTCTGACACAGGAGCCTGGCCAGTCCCCTTAAATCATGGCCGGTCCCCTTAATTTTAAGTTGACCGCCCCTTATAATTAAGGGGGCCGCCCAGCTGTAACGGCTAGAAAACTTGTCATTTAGTGGGGAAAGTTTATTTGGTGAAAAACTAACTGATTTTGGTTAAAAATTTGAATTCATATATTTAGTATGATTAAAAAAAATTTCTTTATTACCAAAAGTGGTTTTCAAAAATATATAGTATGTTTATGTAATTGAATAAACTTTGTATTAATTAATTTAAATACCTGCCTTTCTAAAAAAAAAATAATAATTTAAATACCCCTTTGATCATGAGATGTATTAAGCACTTGTTTATCCATACCTTAAGTGATTAAGTTGGATATAATGATATAAACTAGCTTAATACTTGTTTACGTAGTAATCTTACGTTTGATGATTTTACATTTTGTGATCGACAAAACATAGAGATATCAAAAAATACAAATAACGTTTTTATGCATTATTTATGTCAAAAATCTCCCCCTTTTTGATGATTACAAAATCTAAATTCATTAAGCGAAAATTAGTATATATCAAAAAGGTTATCCAGATTTTATTGTAGCTCCCCCTTGAAGTATACCCCCCCTCGTTTTGAGGTCATAAAGAAATCGAGATATGGAATTCTTGCAAAAAATATTTAGTGGACAAGCAACATATATATATATATATATATATATATATATATATATATATATATATATATATATATATATATATATATATATATATATATATATATATATATATAGCATGCAAGAATAGATACTAAACATAACCATAATCATTAATAGAATTAAGATGTTACAACAAGCGTTACATCAACAAGAAGTGCAAATAATAAAAGCCTTGAAGGCTTAAAATCATAACTAAAATAAACCAAAGCTCTAACATGAAGGTCCTCTCTAGAACTTGCCATCCAAAATGGTTTAAGACAATATTATTTGTTAAGTACCAAGCATGTTTAATTGGGTGGAATTGATGGTGAACATGGAGATGGTGATGGTGGAGGAGTGTTTGTTGATGGTGGTGGAGGAGATGTGTTTGTTGTTGGTGGTTGATGCAACAAGTTTTCAATGTGTGAAAACATGTATTGTATCTCATCTCTTAGTCCGAACACAATTGTTCGGTTGTGGATGCAACAAAGGCAAGTGTCTCCATGAGCATCAAGTAAGCTCCATGGGACGGGGTTATAGGTTGGTGGATTGATAGGGGATGATGAGAAGTGTGCATCAAGAGGTGTTAATGGTGATAATGAGAGGGTTAATGCAAGAGTTGTGTTTTCATTGGTAGGTTGTGGTGGTTAAACTATTGGTGGAGGAGACAAGTGGGTGTTTATGTAGTCATTTATGGATGAAGTGGATGGTATGGATGTTACACCCCCAAAATTTACAACGCAGCGGAATACCAATTTGGGTGTCACTTCATAATTCATAAAAACAAGTTACATAAAACGACCTCAAAAGAGACGTTTAATAAAATGTCACATTCGATTTGATAAATCAGAGTACAAAGGTCCCAACAATTTATATTTAAAACTTAAGCTACAAGAGTTCAAAAATGACTCATTTGCATATTCAAAGAAAATAATTACCGAATGTGAAGAAAACAAGTCCTTCAATGTTTGATATCCACGCGACTCCGATTGCTCCCAATGCTCAGCTAGCAACTAATACCTGTGAAAATACATGCTAAAAAGTCAACATAAAGTTGAGTGAATTAATAGAGTTTAATAAGTAATAAGTTGAATACAAGCATTATTTATCAATAGACATATAACAAATACATGTCGGGTAATCAGATTATAGTATTGAGAATTATGAAACCGAAACCTTAAGCATGATTTTGTGCCCCGAGGTAAAAATTGCCAGTTTACCCCAAACTCTCAAGATTATGTGACCGTACCCAGTCAAAGCCGGCCAAGCCTAATATGCATATCCATAATAATAGTGTTTCCCTACGGAATTAACGGTTTCATGGTGGGGACTTAATTGGCAAGAAGCATTCAATCACTATAATCGTATAATCGGGTCCAGCATACCAAAAACTACTTGTATTCAGTTTGTAAAAACTAGCATGTATCCCCCTCGCGAGGTTTATAAAATATTTAAATAAGTAAAGGCGAGGCTATGAACTCACCGTGAATAAAGGAAGTAGCAAGGAACAAGCAAGTGAAGAAAATAGCCGCGAAGCTCTACGATGAACCTAAATAGATATACGCTTGTCTTAAGTTTTTGAAAATAAATATTGATGTAATTTTAGCTATATATAAATTATGATCTTAATTATGCTTGGTACATAATTTCTAAATATCTAAGAAGTTCTAATTTGGTATTTAAAAATGGTCTTCAAGTATGACATTTACATTTCTTACAAAAATTAAGCATTAAGTCTAAGGTTTAATTTGACACTTTAAAATGATTTATAAGTATGAAGTATATATATTTTACAAAAGTTCAAATTAAGTTTAAAGGTTCAATTTATATTACGTGGTTCAAATAAAATTTAAGGGTCCAATTATAGAAGTTAATACCTTTGCATGTTTAAATTTTACAAAAGCTGATGAAATTTTTAGTAATTTATTCACTTTCAAAAATTTGTTATTTGCAAACCATAAGTCGAAAAATTAAGTTCCTTATATCCCTGGAAAGGTATTCATCTGTGTTAACAAGTTTTGTGGGTCCCACTAAGTCAAAAGTTACTTAAAAATAGTAAAATTACCCATTTACTCTTACTATCCAGTTCTGATTTTTATCAATGTCAAAACAGTCCCACTAAAGTTGCGATATCTAAAGTTCTACAAGTCCAATTAATTCCCCGTTTGTGGCCACGTTTAAGTTGAGATGTTATCTAAAACTTTTAGGTTTTGAGAAACCATTGGCTATGTCCAGAAAAACAAGTTTCATACATTATAAATCTAGTACTCAGAATCTGACATGTTTCACGAAATTATTTCTAGTTTAATCATCGGGTGTCGTCACGGGATGCACCACCCGGGAAAATGACCACAAGACATAGGGATACAACCAAATATTTTTAGTTTATGTCAAATGTTTACTGATTAGATCAGTTAATTCCATTTTTACCCTTGATCAAAACTGTCTTTTGCATGACTAGTCCATAAGTGATTTTCTAGTGATCTAGCTTATGTACCAAGCATAATAAGCCTATGAAACATATAAAATACATAATATATGTTTTGAAACAGGAAGGAAATGAAAAGAAAGATGGTTCCTTACAAAGTTTGATGAACAAGAAAGAACAAACAAGAGAGCAATAGTATTTGAAATATCAAGAACCTAGTAAGAACACCCTTGAAATATCAACAAGAAAACCCTCTCAAAAACTTCCAAATAAAATCTTTACAAAACTTCCAAAAGAACCCTAGGATTTGATGTGATTTTAATGATCTTTGAAGGAAATAAACCAAGAATACTTGCAAGCTATCTAAACCTTCAACACAAGATGTGAGAATATGAGCAAAGATAATAAAATGGATGTGTTTTGGTGTTTATGGCTCGTTAATAACAAGAGAGAGGAAGAGAGGAGTGAATTTTTGATCTAAAGTGTAAGAATTAGGTGTGTTGAGGTTGTTTTATAAGAGTGTAACATGCAAATGTGTACAACAAGTGTCAAAATGGGTCTCACAAGGACATAAGTATCTTGTGAGCTGGTGCTTATTAGGTGTAAGTGGGGTGAGGTTGGATTTATTTTGTGGAGATTTGGTTAGTAGGTGTAGTTTATTTTTGCTCCAGGTAATTAAAAACGTGTAGTTTTAAAGACGCGTAACGTAAAATTGGGCAGTAATATAATGTAAAACATATAAAAATGTTATCACTTGTCAAAATAACTACTTTTAATATATTAGTTGAGTCATGGGTTTATCGGAGTATTTAAACGTCGTTAAAACTGAAACCGTGAGTTGAAAAACGCGTTTGGTGACACCGGTTTTTGATAAAAGTGATGTAAGCTATAAAAATGACACGACAAGTATAAACCTCATTTGTAAACATAAAATAGTTTACAAATTCATAAATATGTAAATTATCATAGTCTAGGGTTGGCTCACTTTGTCAAAACCTTAAAACGTAAATTTAAATCAGGTAAAACGTAATGGTGCAAGGTTTACGTAAAAATGGAAAAATTGAAAAGTGACTTTTAAAATAGGATTTTAAGGAAACAATGATGCATAAAAATTGTAGAATGGACGTAGTCTAGTCGCGGTTGAATTATTTGAACGTGTCATGACGAAACGCGGATAACTTTCGACAAAGTTAATTATTTAAAAATAGAACAGTTAAATAATATTAAGATTAATGACATGAAAATTTTGAAATGTCACAGCACGTACCCCTTAAGAGAGCGACGTCCTGGCGCTCAATTCTTCTTAATCATTTTTGGTCGTTTAAGAGATTTTTGGGATGGAAGCATGTATAAAAACCATGTTGAAACTCGGGTTTATGGTTGCGATTGTAAAAGGTCGATTTTCAAATCTTTAGGACTCATTAGTTGAAACAAAGTTTAAATCGGTCATATCCTTAAGACGTGAATAAAATATGACGTATAAAACATGTAATTTGAAAGATAGGTCACAAGTTGCAAAAGAAAACAGTGTAAAAATTGTTCCAGATGGCCGGTCCCCTTAAATTTAAGGGGGCCGCCCCTTATGAATTAAGGGGGCCGCCCATCTAACGACCCAGAAATCAAAATTTTTCAAAATTTTTCTGGAAAAATGTTATATTCTGTTTTGTTTTTGCAGCAAGCTCTATTTGGACATTTCACATTTGTTTTGGTCTATTGGAAAGCATACATGTCATATATATATATATATATATATATATATATATATATATATATATATATATATATATATATACATAAACTAATCATCCAAGCTTATATATAGATTAAGTGATAAAGCATCCATTCATAAACATATATTAAACATAAATAAGCAAGTTAACATCCTAATCAAATATCCAAACAATTATCCAAGAAAATAACTAGTACTTCCGAATATACTTCGGACAAATAGCACATAAAAAATTCACGATCAAGAGACATAAAAATAAATATTGTTCAACAAACATAAGCTAAACACATCTTCTCCTTTTCTTCCCGAAGATACCCTTCAACGTCTTCCCGATGGATTTGAAGCCACCTCTAACTTCTTCATGCAAACTCTTTTGTCATCTAAGCATCTCGGTTGTTCGCTCATGAAGTACTTCGTCGGTTTGATCGCTAGGAGGTGGGGTTGAATACTCAGGATAGTCAAGATCCTCTAAATTATCAACGAACTCGGAAAATGAAGGGGTACTAGCATCATGAATGTTTTCCTCCTCATCATCATCGTCTTGTCGAGAAGATGAACCGTGAAAGCTATGACGACGAGATTTTCCGTTGTCACTTCGAGTTCATCGAGCTTGTTTTAGAGCGAGAGAACGTAAGGTGGGGTTGATGGACTCATAGATGCTATTGTCAAGATCGGGGTAGTATTCGATAACATGACGATAGAGACGAGTAAGAAACATTCCATATGGAAGATTCGCTTTGGGAGTTTTTCTAGCACACTCAATCCGTTTCATAGTCGAATTGAGCAAAGGCTAGATCTACTACACGTCCCTCATGAACGTTTCTATCTTCAATTTCACGATATATACGTCCAATGGAAGGAGATGTAGTAGGGAGTTGGGAAACTTTGGGAATGTAGTTTTTATTGTGGGAAAGATCTTCGGTAGTCGCTTTTGGCATTTTCACCTAAATACAACAACAATACAAATATATATATATATATATATATATATATATATATATATATATATATATATATATATATATAAAGAAGAATAAAAGTGTATATATTGTTAAGACTTATGTTGGAACGTAAACATACTTCGACGATAATCCTAGGAAGTAGTATACCATGTTCCTTAATATTATTTTTAACTCGTTCTAGATATATTTTACGATGTTTAATAAGTAGTTATGGACAAATCCAAACGCCCTTTTAAACATCTTAATATATTATGAAATTTACTAGATTTACATTAGGTTGTAAAACTAGCCATTTCTTACGAGTTTCTTATGCATGTGATTTGTTTCCGAAAAGGATGGTTTATGTTTTGACTCAAAAATGTCATTTTTTGTACTAAACCAAACGCTTCCTTAACTAGACACTTACACTACTTGTATGTCAATATATATATGAATTATATATCTTGACAAGTCCGAATTACAAGTTTTAGGTTTATAATCTTGACAATGATTTATAAAAATTATAACGACTTAATTTCGACATTATTTGGATATAATCCAAACACCTTCTTATCGTGTACAAAAATATTTTTACTTAGTCGAAAAATATAGTTTCATATTTTTCCAAGTTATAAAAATATAATGTGATTAGTTTTAACAAGTTTTTATAGCATTATTCAACAATGTGTTTACCAAAAATTTTGAAAAGAAATGTATGAAATTTTTCAAAAATTTTTCGACATGAGGGTTTATAATTACTAGTTTCTAGTGTTAATTAACCACCCTAATCCTAAGGGACGCATTTAGTTATGGAAATTTCATACTCAATTCGAAAGAAATTATGAATTTGAAGAAATTATTAAAACATGAATAATCTTGAGTTTGACGAAATTAGATTGAATTAGATGAAATGTGTTATGAAAAACTTACAACATGTAACGGTGATTGTGTTAGATGAATTTGGCTTTTGCGAATTAACCCAAATTATGTGATTTGGAAGTAGTTTTTAGGTGTTTTGGGGTTTGGGATTCGTCACAGCAGCAGAAAATGGAAGAGGTGTTTGAAAAGTGGAGTGTTTGGCAAAAGAAACAAGAGGAAAAATGGGTTGGAACTATCAGATGGCCAGCCCCCTTAAATATTAACGGGGCCGCCCTTCATTTGGCTGTCGGTCCCCTTAAACATTAAGGGCCGCCCTCCAAACTTTGATTTTCGTGGTTTTGGTTTCTAGAAAGAACAAGAAAATATTATATATATATATATATATATATATATATATATATATATATATATTAGATTTATATTTAATCAAGAATACGTTGGAAAGTATTCGCACGAAAGGAATTACTTGACACTTTTACTTGACATTTCGTCAATTAAAATTTCTTGATCATTTCGGATGAAATTTAGAAAGTTGTCAAGTGCACGAGAGAGATGTGGAGGGTTTATAAGTATATACGTATATATATATATATATACTATATACGTATATATATATATATATATATATATACGTATATATATATATATATATATATATATATATATATATATATATATATATATATATATATATATATATATACGTATATAGTATGGGCTTTTAAGACGAGAATATAGGAGGGAGACGTATGCAACGGAAGACGAGAGTTTGTTTCATCCATAGATTTTTCGACTCATCTCTCTACATCAGCATGAGTGTTGTTGAACATTAAAGTTCAATAAGGCAAATGGGGGGAAAGAAAAGGTTCATAAACGAACAATTTCTAGTTCTAGAAAATCAACAAATGAATTTTCTAGGTTATAAGGTCCTAGATATAGCTAAGTATATATATATATATATATATATATATATATATATATATATATATATATATATATATATATAGATGTAATATAATTAGATAAGTATATATATATGTATAGATATAAAATCTAGAGGAAACAATGAGCCAAACAAAATCACATAAAAACTAGATACTAAACTAAGCATGCATTTCTTGACAAGGAAATAAAAGGAAATATGTACCTTTCGTCTTCATTGCGTTTATCTTCAAAGTCATCAAGGAATAGTCCGAATAGTAGGTGACAACAAAAATTTCCATGTTTGAATGGTGAATTTTCTACGTTGGTCCGCATTGTCTCATTTGACAAAAGTTATTTGATCCGAACATGTTTTGTATTTGACTTGGGTGCATATATGGTGGAAACATTCCCCACGGATTGAAGTTCCACATTTGTTGATTATTGTTAAAGTTTCGTCTATTTTGGTTTGCTCTTGGTTGAGGTTTTTTAGGTCTAGGGTAAGAATTATTTGGTTTCCTAGGTGGTGGAGTTTTAGATTTTGTTTTAGGCTTAGACGATCCTACCTCGGTTTTTAAAGATGGTTTATAAAACGGTTTTATTTCTTCATCACTAGCAAGAGCTATTTTCTTATCATTTATGAGTATATACTTAGGATTAGATTTTAGAGGTTTTAGTTCCTTGAGTTCACTTTCAAATTTAACATTTTTAATTCACTTATTGAAGCTTCGGTTGAGTTAAATCCTAAACCGGTTTTATCTCCGGATACTCTTTGAATACTTATAATTTTACTAAGTGAGTTACTACTATTTTCAAATTTATCAAGTTTAGAAATTTCTTCCCTAAGTTTGTCGTTCTCACTTTTAAGCTCTTGACATGATTTACATTCTTCAAAAAATTCTTTACCTTTTTCAAGTTGATGTATTTTAATTTTTAGTTCTAGTACTTCATTTTCTAATTGGTTGTTTATGTATTTTAGTGATTTGTTTTTAGCCATTACTTGTTGTCCTAGTTTGCATAATCTATGGTATTCACTATCAAAATCTTTTTCATCTAATGATAAATTTTCATCACTAAAGTATTCGGTTTCGGAACGTACCTCACTTGATGTCTATGCCATGAGACACTTTTCTTCTTTTGTTATTTCTTTCTCATCTTCATCGCTATCACTCCAAGCTCCTCCAACAAATGATCTTTGATTTTGATCTCTTGTCATCATTGGACATTTTCCAATGAGGTGATTCGGATCACCACACTTGAAACACTTTCTCTCATTCTTGCTATACTTTTCATCGTTATTCTTTTGAGGTGCTCTCCTTTCATCGTGTGGTTGTCTAACAAATCTTCCTCGCCTTTTGAAGAGTTTCTTGAAATCTCTTACGGCCATGGCATATTCTTCGTCATCACTTTCGGAAGATGAGCTATCTTCGTTGTTGGATTCCTTTCGAGCTTTCAAGGCGATTGACTTGCTTTGCTCTCGTTTTCCTTTAACCATTTCGGAGTCCTTCTTTATAATTGCTTCGTAGACTTTCAAATTTCCAATTAATTCATCAAGTTGCAACGTTGACAAATTCTTTGATTCTTCAATAACCGTCACTTTAGCTTGCCATTTTGGGTGAAGAGCCCTAAGAAACTTCCTAACAAAATTCTTACTAGAAAAATTCTCATCAAGTGCTTTTAAACTTGTGATGATAGTGTTAAATGTAACAACTCGCATTTTCGGATTACTATTCATTTTACTATTCACTTTTTACTATTCACTTTTAAAATTTTTATTTCATATTCTCGTAAGTTAAACTATTTTAATGATAATCCGAGAATTTGACACTCGCTGGATCATTTCTGCAAAAATCACGAAACCGTGTTCGAGATTTACTTTTAGGTTTAAACGTCATTCAAGCATCCCGATATGTCCATAAAACATTATAAACAATAAAAATATGATTTTCTCTCATTTTAGGACAATTCCAAAAGTTTTGGAATTCTACGTTTTCCAGTTCAACGTTTTACGCGAATTACGCGTTTTAGACCCGCGTTTCCAGTTTTAGCAGCGTTTAAGCAACCCGATAGAACTTGTCACTCATTAAATAGGCTAAGATAGGTTATATTAATAAGTTCTAAAATATTTATAAATTTCATATTTTTAGGATACCCGATTTTAAGTTTCATGACTTAACGACTTACTGTTAGCGATTACCGGGACCAAAACTCACTCCGTAACTTAGATAAGACCATGACTACTCATCTAGTCACCCCTTATCCCATATGAACGTGTATCACAAGCCTTGTTGGCTTGTGATAAGTCTTGAGGACTTTAGGTAGCAAACATGTGTAAAACTTCCTAAGTAAGCCTCCTAAATATCCTAAAAACTAACCTCCTTAAGTCACCTTCCTAGGCACCTTCCTTGCACCTCCTCTTCATGCTATAAATACAAGGCTCATTTCCTTCCTTTCATCATAATAAAAAAGCCACATATAAATCCCTAGCACCATGATCCTTGATCTTCAAACTACAAGTTACACTACAAAGTTCAAGGTCTTAGTATTCTCTACCTAGTTCTTAAGTTTGTTTGGTGATTCCATGGTTGAATTAGGAGCTACACAAGGTGATTTGGGGCTGAAGTTAAATGGTTTTCACAAGGTCTATATCAAGGCTAGCAAGGGTTACAAGAGTTATGGTGAAGGGTTTACAAGCATAGGTTTAGTGTCCTAGTTTCATACTTGACTTCCTTTCTTTAGAAAGCCAAAAGTTGTAAGAAATCCTATTACACTTTCTTGCTAAACATCATTATCATGCTTATTATGTTTCTTTCATCCTATATATGATCTTTGTATTATGTTCATGATGTATAAAAACTAGTAAAACAAGTTATGGTATATATATGTTAACTTATGTTATTTAAACAAGTAAACTAGTGACTTTTATGGAGAACCACGACCAAAATACTATAACTATGATATTTGACACTTACTTACTGTAAAAGAGGACTTAACAAGGAAAACATAGCAATTTGAATCACCCAAAACGAGTACACGAGTCAAAAGTTATGGCCATAAGAAGTTAGCGAAACCAAAACGGCAAAACTGCCTATACCCTACTGTTTTGCATTCTGCCATTTTGAAAGTCACCCTTCTGGTCCGATTTATCAAAAAGTTAAAACACGAAAGTTGTCCAGAACGACGTTTTCGTTCAGGATCAAAGAAGCTCGAGCCCTGAAAACGCTTTCTGAGTGATAATTTTCTTCAAATTCTTAACAGCCCATTTTTAGACCAAAGTAACTATATAATGGTTATAATTACATGAGACCAAGAGGTCTAATGACCTAAAGACCATGGTTGAGTCTCAAGACCATGGTAACAATGACCAAGGTCACGGCAAAGCCACGGCTAAAGGCCATGTAACTTTTAAAGATCAAAAACTTATATATATGTTATCAAATACTACAATAGTAGGGAGCCTCATGTGAGGAGTTCATTAAGTAAGCCGTCGAGATGAGTTGTGGATTTACGAATTAAAGTGTCCTGGCTCCTCGAACGTTTACTCCACGACTTCTGAATTATATCGGCCCGAACGGTAGTAAGAGATATACAACCTATACATGTTTCATAAACCATTTATATTCAAAGACTTACATTATATACTAAGTAATACATCATGAACATTATGCAAGACATATATTGGAAATTCTTCGTATTCTTAGACGTTACTCCAAACCTAAGTCCCAACGTTCTATTATAGGCTGCTCTTAGAGACTTTCGCGATTCGACTACCACTTTTATTTCTCATTACATAGACTTAAGGTGAGTCATAGCCCCTACTCTTTTCATAATTGTTTTAACTCTTTGGGGGAGATACATGCTCAACTACTTGCTTACTTGTACAAATATTCAAAGCTTTTATACTTGATTGTCTTATACTTGATTGCATTATACTTGATTTCATACATACATGATTGTGTTATACTTAACTGCGTTATACTTGATTGTGAGACTTCCAGTGGCTCCAGATTAAGTTGCTGGATGACCATTGAGACTGCCAGTGACTCCAGATTAAGTTGCTGGATGACCATTGAGACTTCCGGTGGCTCCAAATTAAGTTGTTGGGTGACCATTGAGGCTTTGATACATCCTAACATTTGCGAATGTTGGATACATCATAAACGTGAGGTCTTCGGAGATGAAGTGTAGACTCACGACTAATTGCTTAACTGTTTTGATGAACTTATACATGTCTTTATTATACTATATTTTTTAGCAGTGGGTTGTGAACACACAGGTTGCAAGTCTCTTATGGCGGGACTTGCAACTGAGTGGATTCACGATGCCTTTGCTGTGCGAATATTCTTTTAAGGCTTTTTCAACTGTTTTAAGACAAACTCTATGAACTCACCAACCATTGTGTTGACACTTTAGCATGTTTATCTCAGGTTATCAAGGCGATAGCTAGTGCGTGGAACTTAGAGTCAAGCTGCATATTCTGAAGACTTACGCTTTTATCATTTACCATTCAAAACATTTTGTATACATTTATGTATCATACTTTGGAAACTCATGTTTGTAAGTTTGAATTCATTAATCGAATGGTAACTTTTCAAAACGTCTCATTTAGAAATCGTTTTCTATAACTTGTACTTTGTATTATGAAGTAGCACCCCAGTGACACAGTCTTCCGCTGCGGTATTTTGGGGGTGTTACAGACTGGTACCAGAGCCTTGGTTATAGAGAACTAGGTTGCATTTAGTGCCTAGACTATAACTGCTATATACATTACGACTATCCTCTTTAATTACCTTACACACACTACATACGCATATGCTTTTGGTTAGTTGTTTGTTGAGTTCCACGCTATTAGATGATATGACTTTAGTATTATAAGGATCCCCAGAGATTAGTCGAGTCATTAAAAACATGGAGCTCAGTAATAACTAATTATTTAACTTGATCTTGTGACAGTTATTGTTTGATGAGACACAAGATTTGAGTTAAATAATATTATTGCTTAGCTTTAGGGATTTGATGACTTGATTAACTTACTATCGGCCTCAGAAGGCGGATTTTTGTGTCGGAAATTCTTAAGTAGGATGATTTAGAATCTCCTTATTTAAATGGATTGGGACGCCTCTTTATTTAAATAAAGAAATTGTAAATCACCGAACCATAAGTTTATGATCCCTTACTTACATAAATTTGGACGCTTCTTTATGTAAGTAATGAGTTATAAATAAGTGGGCTTAATTGTAGCCGATACAACTCCTTAACCAGAACCTTAGACGAATCAGAGTGAACACCACAATTTTAGAGATCCTGAAATCCTGAATTCTCTTAGACACACCGTAAGTAGTTAACATCAACTGAACTTCAGGACGAAGTTCTCCTTAAGGGGTAGAGACTGTAACAACTCGCATTTTCCGATTACTATTCATTTTACTATTCCCTTTTTACTATTCACTTTTTACTATTCACCTTTACTATTCACATCCAAAATTTTTATATCATATATTCGTAAGTTAAACTATTTTAATGATAATCCGAGAATTTGACACTCGCTGGATCATTTCTGCAAAAATCACGAAACTGTGTCCGAGATTTACTTTTAGGTTTAAACGTCATTCCAGCATCCCGATATGTCCATAAAATATTATAAACAATAGAAATATGATTTTCTCTAATTTTAGGACAATTCCAAAAGTTTTGAAATTTTACGTTTTCCAGTTCAGCGTTTTACGCGAATTACGCGTTTTAGACCCGCGTTTCCAGTTTTAGCAGCGTTTAAGCAACCCGATAGAACTTGCCACTCATTAAATAGGCTAAGATAGGTTATATTAATAAGTTCTAACATATTTATAAATTTCACATTTTTAGGATACCCGATTTTAAGTTTCATGACTTAACGACTTACTGTTAGCGATTACCGGGACCAAAACTCACTCCGTAACTTAGATAAGACCATGACTACTCATCTAGTCACCCCTTATCCCATATGAACGTGTATCACAAGCCTTGTTGGCTTGTGATAAGTCTTGAGGACTTTAGGTAGCAAACATGTGTAAAACTTCCTAAGTAAGCCTCCTAAATATCCTAAAAACTAACCTCCTTAAGGCACCTTCCTAGGCACCTTCCTTGCACCTCCTCTTCATGCTATAAATACAAGGCTCATTTCCTTCCTTTCTTCATAATAAAAACGCCACATATAAATTCCTAGCACCATGATCCTTGATCTTCAAACTACAAGTTACACTACAAAGTTCAAGGTCTTAGTATTCTCTACCTAGTTCTTAAGTTTGTTTGGTGATTCCATGGTTGAATTAGGAGCTACACAAGGTGATTAGGGGCTGAAGTTAAATGGCTTTCACAAGGTCTATATCAAGGCTAGCAAGGGTTACAAGAGTTATGGTGAAGGGTTTACAAGCATAGGTTTAGCGTCCTAGTTTCATACTTGACTTCCTTTTTTTAGAAAGCCAAAAGTTGTAAGAAATCCTATTACACTTTCTTGCTCAATATCATTATCATGCTTATTATGTTTCTTTCATGCTATATATGGTCTTTGTATTATGTTCATGATATATAAAAACTAGTAAAACAAGTTATGGTATATATATGTTAACTTATGTTATTTAAACATGTAAACTAGTGACTTTTATGGAGAACCACGACCAAAATAGTATAACTATGATATTTGACACTTACTTACTGTTGAAGAGGACTTAACAAGGAAAACATAGCAATTTGAATCACCCAAAACGAGTACACGAGTCAAAAGTTATGGCCATAAGAAGTTAGCGAAACCAAAACGGCAAAACTGCCTATACCCTACTGTTTTGCATTCTGCCATTTTGAAAGTCACCCTTCTGGTCCGATTCATCAAAAAGTTAAAACACGAAAGTTGTCCGGAACGACGTTTTCATTCAGGAGTAAAGAAGCTCGAGCCCTGAAAACGCTTTCTGAGTGATAATTTTCTTCAAATTCTTAACAGCCCATTTTTAGACCAAAGTAACTATATAATGGTTATAATTACATGAGACCAAGAGGTCTAATGACCTAAAGCCAAGACCACAACCATGGCTAAAGCCAAGGTTGAGTCTCAAGACGATGGTAACAATGAACAAGGTCACGGCAAAGCCACGGCTAAAGACCATGTAACATTTAAAGATCAAAAATTTATATATATGTTAACAAATACTACAATAGTAGGGAGCCTCATGTGAGGAGTTCATTAAGTAAGCCGTCGAGATGAGTTGTGGATTTACGAATTAAAGTGTCCTGGCTCCTCGAACGTTTACTCCATGACTTCTGAATTATGTCGGCCCGAACTGTAGTAAGAGATATACAACCTATACATGTTTCGTAAACCATTTATATTCAAAGACTTACATTATATACTAAGTACTACATCATGAACATTATGCAAGACATATATTGGAAATTCTTCGTATTCTTAGATGTCACTCCAAACCTAAGTCCCAACGTTCTATTATAGGCTGCTCTTAGAGACTTTCACGATTCGACTACCACTTTCATTTCTCATTACATAGACTTAAGGTGAGTCATAGCCCCTACTCTTTTCATACTTGTTTTAACTCTTTGGGGGAGATACATGCTCAACTACTTGCTTACTTGTACAAATATTCAAAGCTTTTATACTTGATTGTCTTATACATGATTGCATTATACTTGATTTCATACATACATGATTGTGTTATACTTAACTGCGTTATACTTGATTGTGAGACTTCCAGTGGCTCCAGATTAAGTTGCTGGATGACCATTGAGACTGCCAGTGGCTCCAGATTAAGTTGCTGGATGACCATTGAGACTTCCGGTGGCTCCAAATTAAGTTGTTGGATGACCATTGAGGCTTTGATACATCCTAACATTTGCGAATGTTGGATACATCATAAACGTGAGGTCTTCGGAGATGAAGTGTAGACTCACGACTAATTGCTTAACTGTTTTGATGAACTTATACATATCTTTATTATACTATATTTTTTAGCAGTGGTTGTGAACACACAGGTTGCAAGTCTCTTATGGTGGGACTTGCAACTGAGTGGATTCACGATGCCTTTGATGTGCGAATATTCTGTTAAGGCTTTTTCAACTGTTTTAAGACAAACTCTATGAACTCACCAACCATTGTGTTGACACTTTATCATGTTTATCTCAGGTTAGTAAGGCGATAGCTAGTGCGTGGAACTTAGAGTCAAGCTGCATATTCTGAAGACTTACGCTTTTATCATTTACCATTCAAAACATTTTGTATACATTTATGTATCACACTTTGGAATCTCATGTTTGTAAGTTTGAATTCATTAATCGAATGGTAACTTTTCAAAACGTCTCATTTAGAATTCGTTTTCTATAACTTGTACTTTGTATTATGAAGTAGCACCCCAGTGACACAGTCTTCCGCTATGGTATTTTGGGGGTGTTACAGATTGGTACCAGAGCCTTGGTTATAGAGAACTAGGTTGCATTTAGTGCCTAGACTATAACTGCTATATACGTTAAGACTATCCTCTTTAATTACCTTACACACACTACATACGCATATGCTTTTGGTTAGTTGTTTGTTGAGTTCCACGCTATTAGATGATATGACTTTAGTATTATAAGGATCCCCAAAGTTTAGTCGAGTCATTAAAAACATGGAGCTCAGTAATAACTAATTATTTAACTTGATCTTGTGACAATTCTTGTTTGATGAGACACAAGATTTGAGTTAAATAATATTATTGCTTAGCTTTAGGGATTTGATGACTTGATTAACTTACTATCGGCCTCAGAAGGGGTAGAGACTGTAACAACTCGCATTTTCGGATTACTATTCATTTTACTATTCACTTTTTACTATTCAATTTTCACTATTCACTTTTACTATTCACATCCAAAATTTTTATTTCATATTCTCATAAGTTAAACTATTTTAATGATAATCCGAGAATTTGACACTCGCTGGATCATTTCTACAAAAATCACGAAACCGTGTCCGAGATTTACTTTTAGGTTTAAACGTCATTCCAGCATCCCGATATGTCCATAAAACATTATAAACAATAGAAATATGATTTTCTCTCATTTTTGGACAATTCCAAAAGTTTTGAAATTTTACGTTTTCCAGTTCAGCGTTTTACGCGAATTACGCGTTTTAGACCCGCGTTTCCAGTTTTAGCAGCGTTTAAGCAACCCGATAGAACTTGTCACTCATTAAATAGGCTACGATAGGTTACATTAATAAGTTCTAACATATTTATAAATTTCATATTTTTAGGATACCCGATTTTAAGTTTCATGACTTAACGACTTACTGTTAGCGATTACCGGGACCAAAACTCACTCCGTAACTTAGATAAGACCATGACTACTCATCTAGTCACCCCTTATCCCATATGAACGTGTATCACAAGCCTTGTTGGCTTGTGATAAGTCTTGAGGACTTTAGGTAGCAAACATGTGTAAAACTTCCTAAGTAAGCCTCCTAAATATCCTAAAAACTAACCTCCTTAAGGCACCTTCCTAGGCACCTTCCTTGCACCTCCTCTTCATGCTATAAATACAAGGCACATTTCCTTCCTTTCTTCATAATAAAAACGCCACATATAAATCCCTAGCACCATGATCCTTGATCTTCAAACTACAAGTTACACTACAAAGTTCAAGGTCTTAGTATTCTCTACCTAGTTCTTAAGTTTGTTTGGTGATTCCATGGTTGAATTAGGAGCTACACAAGGTGATTAGGGGCTGATGTTAAATGTTTTTCACAAGGTCTATATCAAGGCTAGCAAGGGTTACAAGAGTTATGGTGAAGGGTTTACAAGCATAGGTTTAGTGTCCTAGTTTCATACTTGACTTCCTTTCTTTAGAAAGCCAAAAGTTGTAAGAAATCCTATTACACTTTCTTGCTCAATATCATTATAATGCTTATTATGTTTCTTTCATGCTATATATGGTCTTTGTATTATGTTCATGATGTATAAAAACTAGTAAAACAAGTTATGGTATATATATGTTAACTTATGTTATTTAAACAAGTAAACTAGTAACTTTTATGGAGAACCACGACCAAAATAGTATAACTATGATATTTGACACTTACTTACTGTTAAAGAGGACTTAACAAGGAAAACATAGCAATTTGAATCACCCAAAACGAGTACACGAGTCAAAAGTTATGGCCATAAGAAGTTAGCGAAACCAAAACGGCAAAACTGCCTATTCCCTACTGTTTTGCATTCTGCCATTTTGAAAGTCACCCTTCTGGTCCGATTCATCAAAAAGTTAAAGCATGAAAGTTGTCCGGAACGACGTTTTCGTTCAGGAGTAACGAAGCTCGAGCCCTGAAAACGCTTTCTGAGTGATAATTTTTTTCAAATTCTTAACAACCCATTTTTAGACCAAAGTAACTATATAATGGTTATAATTACATGAGACCAAGAGGTCTAATGACCTAAAGCCAAGACCACAACCATGGCTAAAGCCAAGGTTGAGTCTCAAGACCATGGTAACAATGACCAAGGTCACGGCAAAGCCACGGCTAAAGACCATGTAACTTTTAAAGATCAAAAACTTATATATATGTTATCAAATACTACAATAGTAGGGAGCCTCGTGTGAGGAGTTCATTAAGTAAGCCATCGAGATGAGTTATGGATTTACGAATTAAAGTGTCCTGGCTCCTCGAACGTTTACTCCATAACTTCTGAATTATGTCGGCCCGAACGGTAGTAAGAGATATACAACCTATACATGTTTCATAAACCATTTATATTCAAAGACTTACATTATATACTAAGTACTACATCATGAACATTATGCAAGACATATATTGGAAATTCTTCGTATTCTTAGACGTTACTCCAAACCTAAGTCCCAACGTTCTATTATAGGATGCTCTTAGAGACTTTCGCGATTCGACTACCACTTTCATTTCTCATTACATAGACTTAAGGTGAGTCATAGCCCCTACTCTTTTCATACTTGCTTTAACTCTTTGGGGGAGATACATGCTCAACTACTTGCTTACTTGTACAAATATTCAAAGCTTTTATACTTGATTGTCTTATACTTGATTGCATTATACTTGATTTCATACATACATGATTGTGTTATACTTAATTGCGTTATACTTGATTGTGAGACTTCCAGTGGCTCCAGATTAAGTTGCTGGATGACCATTGAGACTGCCAGTGGCTCCAGATTAAGTTGCTGGAGGACCATTGAGACTTCCGGTGGCTCCAAATTAAGTTGTTGGATGACCATTGAGGCTTTGATACATCCTAACATTTGCGAATGTTGGATACATCATAAACGTGAGGTCTTCGGAGATGAAGTGTAGACTCACGACTAATTGCTTAACTGTTTTGATGAACTTATACATGTCTTTATTATACTATATTTTTTAGTAGTGGTTGTGAACACACAGGTTGCAAGTCTCTTATGGCAGGACTTGCAACTGAGTGGATTCACGATGCCTTTGCTGTGCGAATATCCTTTTAAGGCTTTTTCAACTGTTTTAAGACAAACTCTATGAACTCACCAACCATTGTGTTGACACTTTAGCATGTTTATCTCAGGTTAGTTAGGCGATAGCTAGTGCGTGGAACTTAGAGTCAAGCTGCATATTCTGAAGACTTACGCTTTTATTATTTACCATTCAAAACATTTTGTATATATTTATGTATCATACTTTGGAATCTTATGTTTGTAACTTTGAATTTATTAATCGAATGGTAACTTTTCAAAATGTCTCATTTAGAATTCGTTTTCTATAACTTGTACTGTAACAATTCGCATTTTCAGATTAATTACTATTCCCGGAAAATTTCACTATTCATTTTTACTATTCACTCCCGAAATTTTTATTTCATATTCTCATAAGTTAAACTATTTTAATGATAATCCAAGAGGTTGACACTCGTCGGATCATTTCTGCAAAAATCACAAAACCGTGTCTGAGTTATACTTTTAGGTTTAAACGTCATTCCAGCATCCCGATATGTCCATAAAACATTATAAACAATAGAAATATGATTTTCTCTCATTTTAGGACAATTCCAAAAGTTTTGGAATTTTACGTTTTCCAGTTCAGCGTTTTACGTGAATTACGCGTTTTAGACCCGCTTTTCCAGTTTTAGCGGCGTTTAAGCAACCCGATAGAACTTATCACCCATTAAATAGGCTAAGATAGGTTATATTAATAAGTTCTAACATATTTATAAGTTTCATATTTTTAGGATACCCGATTTTAAGTTTCGTGACTTAACGACTTACTGTTAGCGATTACCGGGACCAAAACTCACTCCGTAACTTAGATAAGACCATGACTACTCATCTAGTCACCCCTTATCCCATATGAACGTGTATTACAAGCCTTGTTGGCTTGTGATAAGTCTTGAGGACTTTAGGTAGCAAACATGTGTAAAACTTCCTAAGTAAGCCTCCTAAATATCCTAAACTTGGTCACCAAGTTTAGGCACCTTCCTAGACACCTTCCTAACCTCCTCTTCATGCTATAAATACACGCTTAATCCATTCCATCCTCTTCATTCCAAACGCCACACTTAGATCACAAAACCATGATCCTTTGATCTTCAAACTATAAGTTACACATAAGAGTTCAAGGTCTTAGTATTCTCTACCTAGTTCTCAAGTTTGTTTGGTGATTCCATGGTTGATTTAGGAGCTACACAAGGTTACTAGGGCTGAAGTTAAATGATTTTCACAAGGGTTAGATCAAGGCTAGCAAGGGTTACAAGAGTTGTGGTGAAGGGTTTACAAGCATAGGTTTAGTGTCCTAGTTCATACTTGACTTCCTTTCTTAAGAGAAAGCCAAAAGTTGTAAGAAATCCTATTACACTTTCTTGCTCAATATCATTATCGAGCTTATTATGTTTCTTTCATGCTATATATAGTCTTTGTATTATGTTCATGATGTATAAAAACTAGTAAAACAAGTTATGGTATATATATGTTAACTTATGTTATTTAAACAAGTAAACTAGTGACTTTTATGGAGAATCACGACCAAAATAGTATAACTATGATATTTGACACTTACTTACTATTAAAGAGGACTTAACAAGGAAAACATAGCAATTTGAATCACCCAAAACAAGTACACGAGTCAAAAGTTATGGCCATAAGAAGTTAGCGAAACCAAAACGGCAAAACTGCCTATACCCTACTGTTTTGCATTCTGCCATTTTGAAAGTCACCCTTCTGGTCCGATTCATCAAAAAGTTAAAACACGAAAGTTGTCCGGAACGACGTTTTCGTTCAGGATTTAAGAAGCTCGAGCCCTGAAAACGCTTTCTGAGTGATAATTTTCTTCAAATTCTTAACAGCCCATTTTTAGACCAAAGTCACTATATTATAGTTATGTTTTACCAAGACCAAGAGGTCTAATGACCTAAAGCTAAGACCACAACCATGGCTAAAGCCAAGGTTGAGTCTCAAGACCATGGTAACAATGACCAAGGTCACGGCAAAGCCACAGCTAAAGACCATATAACTTTTAAAGATCAAAACTTATATATATGTTATCAAATACTACAATAGTAGGGAGCCTCATGTTAGGAGTTCATTAAGTAAGCCGTCGAGATGAGTTGTGGATTTACGAATTAAAGTGTCCTGGCTCCTCGAACGTTTACTCCATGACTTATGAATTATGTTGGCCCGAACGGTAGTAAGAGATATACAACCTATACATGTTTCATAAACCACTTATATTCAACAATTTACACTATATACTAAGTACTACATCATGAACATTATGCAAGACATATATAGGCAATTCGTCGTATTCTTAGACGTTACTCCAAACCTAAGTCACAACGTTCTATTATAGGCTGCTCTTAGAGACTTTCGCGATTCGACTACCACTTTCATTTCTCATTACATAGCTTAAGGTGAGTCATAGCCCCTACTTTTTCATACTTGTTTTAACTCTTTGGGGGAGATACATGCTCAACTACTTGCTTACTTGTACAAATATTCAAAGCTTTTATACTTGATCGTCTTATACTTGATTGCATTATACTTGATTTCATACATACATGATTGTGTTATACTTAACTGCGTTATACTTGATTGTGAGACTTCCAGTGGCTCCAGATTAAGTTGCTGGATGACCATTGAGACTGCCAGTGGCTCCAGATTAAGTTGCTGGATGACCATTGAGACATACAACAAACGTGAGGTCTTCGGAGATGAAGTGTAGACTCACGACTAATTGCTTAACTGTTTTAATGAACTTATACATGTCTTTATTATACTATATGTTAGCAGTGGGTTGTGAACACACAGTTTACAAGTCTCTTATGGCGGGACTTGCAACTGAGTGGATTCACGATGCCTTTGCTGTGTGATCATTTTTATAGGCTTTATTTCTTAGACAAACTCTATGAACTCACCAACCATTGTGTTGACACTTTAGCATGTTTATCTCAGGTTAGTAAGGCGATAGCTAGTGCGTGGAACTTAGAGTCAAGCTGCATATTCTGAAGACTTATGCTTTTATCATTTACCATTCAAAACATTTTGTATACATTTATGTATCATACTTTGGAATCTCATGTTTGTAACTTTGAATTCATTAATTGAATGGTAACTTTTCAAAACGTCTCATTTAGAGTTCGTTTTCTATAACTTATACTTTGTATTATGAAGTAGCACCCCTATGACACAGTCTTCCGCTGCGATATTTTGGGGGTGTTACATGTACTTTGTATTATGAAGTAGCACCCCAGTGACATAGTCTTCCGCTGCGGTATTTTGGGGGTGTTACATTAAATCTAGCGAAAGCATTATCAATTGATTCCTCTTCCGGAATCGTGAATTGCTCATATTGTTGAACAAGTAGATCTATTTTATTATCTTTGACTTGATTATTACCTTGGTAAGTTATTAATGAAGAGTTCCAAATTTCTTTTGCGGTTTCACAAATAAAAATCCTTTCATACTCTTTACGTGGTAGCACATTATAAATAACCATTTTTGCTTCATTATTTTTAGCAAGTTTTCTTTTTAAATCATCATTTTGTTTTTCAAAAGGTACGATTTCATCTTTCTTTGTTTCGGGGTTATTTTGAATAGGTAAAAAATCACCATTGGTAATAACATGCCAAAGATCTAGATCTTTTGATTTCACATAAGTTTCGAATCGATTTTTCCAATATAAAAATCCATCACTTTCAAATAGTGGTGGTCTTTGCATAGATTGCCCTTCTAAATATTTTTCAGATTCCATAGATCGTTACAAGTTTTAAAATACAATATATTTTAAAGATCTTGCAAGACGTGGCTCCTGATACCAATTGTGGAAAACTAGAAGGAGGGTTGAATAGTTTTACGTCCTTTTTATAATTTATAAAAACAAGTTTGTTTTAAAAACTTCGATTCTAGTTTATGTGATCTCAATACTTGCACTATAAGAATAATATTATAGTAACTAACTAACTAAGCTAATACAATATAGGTAAATAAGTAAGTAATGAAAAGAGTTGGAGAGATCAAACCACAACACAAGGATTTATAGTGGTTCGGCTACAAGGTCACCTACCTTGTTCCTACTCCACTCCCCGAGTCACCTACTCGAGAGTTTTCTTCACTATGTCAACAAACTCCCTTATGGCGGAGAAAACCTTACACACCAATTTACACACCACAACTACGTCACAACTAAATCACAACTTCTACACAACTTCTTCACACCTATCTACTTCACACCTATCTTCTTCACACCTATCTTCTTCACAACTACACAACTTCACTACTAAACAACTTCTTCTACCTACACAACTTCTATATCTTCTAAACTACTAATTACAAGCACAACACAACTTCACAAATAATATACACAATATACACAACTACTCTTCAATGCTTCTTGAACTTAGTTGTAGAAGGAGTGTTCTTCTTTTGCACTTTGGATGAGGATGGATGAGAAGGGAGTGAATCACTTGAAACAAGGATTAGTATTCTAATGATCAAAGGGTTTTGGAAGATGTTTAGAGAGTTTGAGATCTGAAATTTTCGTGCAAAAGGTGGGGAAAATTCCCGATTTAAGATGGTATGTATAGGAGAAAAATTCTAACAGTTTCTGACACAGGAGCCTGGCCGGTCCTTTTAAATCATGGTCGGTCCCCTTAATTTTAAGGGGACCGCCCCTTATAATTAAGGGGGCCGCCCACCTGTAACTGCCAGAAAACTTGTCATTTAGTGGGGAAAGTTTATTTGGTGAGAAACTAACTAATTTTGGTTAAAATTTTGAATTCATATATTTAGTATGATTAAATAATTTTTCTTTATTACCAAAAGTGTTTTTCAAAAATGTATAATATGTTTATATAATTAAATAAACTTTGTATTAATTAATTTAAAAACCCCTTTGATCATGAGATGTATTAAGCACTTGTTTATCCATACCTTAAGTGATTAAGTTGGATATAATGATATAAACTAGCTTAATACTTGTTTACGTAGTAATCTTACGTTTGATGATTTTACATTTTGTGAACGTCAAAACATAGAGATATCGAAAAATACAAATAACGTTTTTATGCATTATTTATGTTAACATATAGACTAGAATTAGGTTAATAAGTTTAACAAAATAGATTCAAGATTTAAATTAATTCATTTAAGTATACTTTGTTCATGAACCAAATACCCATGTTGTATTCATGAAAATTTTTACAATGATTCGAAAAGTATGTTTTGGTTGTTTAAAACATTAAATCACTACAATGTAATATGCTTTAACTAGTTTTGAAGAATTATATCAACAATGTGCTTTTTGAAAAATAATCTTAGTAAGGGTTTATGGGCGATTATAAATTTCAACAACATAATGTGTTATACTTAGTTTGAGTAGCAATTCTACATCCTAATCCTATGGGGAGCATTTAGTTATGCAATTCGTAAACTTAATTTTACTAAAATTCGGATTTAGATAAATTTTAATAAAATACCTAATTTTGATTAGACACTAAATTGAATGAAATTAGATGAAATGTATGTTGGAAAACTTACAAGAGATGTTGTTATACGTTTAGTTAATGTTTGCTTCTTGCAAAACAAGCCCGGATCGGTGATTTGGTGAAGGATTTTGATGGTTTTGTGTGTTTAGAATCGTTCACAGCAGCAGGGGAGAGGAGATGTTTGAACAAATGGAGTGTTTGGCAAATATTTTACGAGGAAATTGATTTTGGAAGTAATAGTAGGCCGGCCCCCTTAAACATTAAGGGGACCGCCCCCGATTACAAGTCGGTCCCCTTAATTATTATGGGGGCCGCCCACCAAAAAAGAAAAGTTTTGCGAATTGGATACTGATAGCAAAATGTTTTTATGTATATAGTTAGATTTATGTTATATCGAAACTACGTTGGAGTTTATGAGAACGAGGAAGGAATACTTGACGTTTTTAATTAACATTTCGTTAATCAAAATATATCTTGATGATTTTGGACAAAATGATCAAGATGTCAAATTTACAAAGGATTTAAGAGATAAGAGGGAATGTGTGTTTATATATATATATATATATATATATATATATATATATATATATATATATATATATATGTATACATATGTATATATATATATATATATATACGTATATATATGTATATATATACTAGACTTCATGGCCCGCCCGATAGGCGGGCATGACTTATAAGCCCTCACGGGCATATAAGCCGCCCGATGGGCGGCCATGACTTATGATTATCGTTGAAAAAAGCAAGTTGACAAAAAATAAGGATATAAACATACTAAACATACTAAATTATATATTTAATAAATTAATACAAAGCTTGACAACCTTCGTGTTTACAAACTTATTTACATGAATGTTGCATTTGCTATTCAAATTGACTGTTGATATAACTTTTATATTAATAGATAAATATGCTAAAACCGATGAAACATAATTGGTTGCCAATATTTATTTAATATGCTTTTTTTTCCCATATAAGTCGTAACATGGGCATATATTTATTTATTTAATATGCCTTTTTTTTTCCATATTTAACTTTTAAATATGCAACAATATGACATAAGTCGTACTTTTTTTTTTCGTTTTTTATTTTTTTTATTTATTTATTTTTTTAGAATTATAAGAAAAAGTTAAGTATTATTTATATTCTTAGGATATTTGTTTATCACTATTAGAAAATATGTTTGGCAAATTCACTCGTGACTTATAAATATCGTTCACATATTTTTTCTTTAACGAAAGAAGGGTGGTTAAAAATATTTGGAAAAGTGGACTTGTACAAAGAAAGGTAATTGGTAGACGTGTCTCAAATTTGCAAAGCCCGGCCGATTGGCGGATGTGACTTGTAAATATCGTTGATATATTTTTCTATAAGAAAAGAAGGGATAAGAGTCTCATACCACAAACAATAATTTATGAAACATATAATAAGTGCAACTTTTAGCGGTGAAAAATGTACCTTTTGACTTTCGTGAGGTTGACACATTAGAACAGCTAATTACTTGTATATGTTTGGCACAGTGAAGTCTCAATTGGTTGGTAACTTCACAAGGTAGAGCTTTGGGCATTCTTTACGCCATAACTAATGTGTATTCTACCTTCATGAAGATGGCAACATACATTTTTATGGAGCATTACATTTGTCACATGTCACTCTGCATGAAAATTAATAAGTAAGCAGTCGTTAACAGCCTAATGACTTAGGATTTTCCATTTTTGGAATGTAATTCTACAAACATCTAAATCCTAATATGTTCAACTTCAAAATCCCTTTTAACATTTCTGGGAATAGTTGATGATCATATCAAAAGAAAAAACAAAATGTTTTCAACTAGTCATACAACTCAGATCAAGTTCAACGTACACGACATAAGCAAATGCAAAACCAATCCTGATATATGTGCTTATTTTGAATGTGATTTTTTTACGTAAATGTTGTTTCGATCATTTAAAAAATACTCTACAAAACTAACATATAACAGGTGTGGTACAGGTATGGTACCTTAGTTCTATGAGCTCCTGAGTTGATCCGTCACACATATTCTCAGATTGGGAATATCCACTTGGTCCTCGTAGTGAAAAGCCAAGTAAATAACAAAGTAATAGAAAACATGTTAAACACATAATAAACATATACAGGTTGCATTATATTCGGTTTTCTTACACAATATAGGAATCAAGGCACAAATCACAATGCACAAATCTTTTTGTTGATTTTAGCATTTCCTCATCAAACACGTCATCTGATCTATAAAGTTAAGTATCTTTGACATTGCACATGATTCAAGTATTTGTCCCTTAAGAAAGACTATATATGCATCAGCGAGAACTGATTATCGTGAGCCTAAATAAAAAACAATAATCATTTTAATAACCACAATCAACAATAAGTACTTCTAAGTCAAAGTTTTCAAGTATGGAAATTTAAAGGTCAGCTTCTATTGTAAAGAGTATATAAAAAAGTTATGTTCTTACAATTCTCAATGCGATGCCAGTGAAAGCCGTGTGATACTTAAAACTTGGAGTTGGAAGATCGGGTGTCAGGTAGGCATATAGCAGCAAGGTTCATGAGAAAGTTTTTTCAACAACTTCATTTTGTTTGCTTAATCACATAGTACTTTTTAAGTATTGTCATATGGACTTTCCTGAAGGAAAGAATACCTTTAGTTGTCATTTCGTATCAAGCATCTCTTTAAAGATTTAGAATTCAGCATTTCATGGATATGGTATGCAAAAAACTAACTGGCCATACATGAGTCTATCTGTACATTTATTACATTTTAGTGGAACTTACTAAAACAGTTAGTATAAGAAATAACAAATAAACTATAAACTTTGAATCGGGGTTATTCCTGATTTGCTTTCATCGATGAGGATTGTTTGAGTACAAACCGCCCATGAAAATCAGTCTAAAGTGCATATCCAAACACACCCCCAAAATCTCACAATGAGTACTTACCTAGTGATATTTGTTCTCCAACATAACGATTTGATCACTGGATTAGCCATCTTTTATATATGACTCATCTCTACAATTAACTCATATTGAAGCAATTAACAAAAGTTTACTTCAATAATTTTATGTGGTAGATACATAAGTAGTTTCTAAATATACGGCTTGTACTTTCACAGCTTACATGGTGAAAGGTGTTTGAGTACCCTACCTTTAACATTGAGATCATAGTCATGAGAACTCAAGATTCAAAGAAGATCCAAAGCTGAGGTTCCATTAGACGTGACTGACATACTGATGCCATTTTTGGACCCTAAAAGCCACCTCAAAACATTATTCAATAAACTACAAACACAAACAGAAGCCAAACATATAAGTTAAACTCTTACCAAGTCCCATTTTAGTTCTCCCATTAAATTCACCAATTACATCTGAAACTCTTATCATATTCATTTCATACTAATTACATTTCAGTTGTTCTAAAAAATAGTCTCTCATATGTCATAGATCGGGAAAGCTAATCATACTGAAAAGGGACACTTTTAGGCATAGAAGTATATTATTAGCAAAATCAACACCAAAGCACCTCATGATCCCCACCTTCACCCATCACAACATTAACAACCGGTACCTTTATATCAATCACCAAGCATAATCCTCTTTAGTCTTCACCCTGCATACATATAAATCAACCACTTAGGAGTGTTTGAATGTGCATTTAAATGCTTGCTGCAACTTCAAGTTATAGCAACTTATAAAATCAATAGAGTATGACATTTCAATGACGACATTTTTAGGGGGGCCACAAATACTGTTTTTGTATCAGTATCGACCCATTCAAAGAGTAAATGGGTCAAATTTGACATTTTTCTGCTATTTGTTTTCTAACCCCTAACTTTTCCTCATTCTAAAAGTCACTACAAATATTATTGGTGGTCGTGTCAGGTAAGCCTCAAAAGAATTAGGATAGATTGGCCCGAAACAATACCCAAAGTGTAAAATGGTCATAAAAAACGCCTTCTAATGATCCTATTGAAACTGAACTCAGAAAAAGAGCCTTGAGAAATTACAATTATCATACTGGAATTAAAGTTCAGTGTCTTTGATCTGAGAACTAAAAGAGTTGTCAATGTGATTTAAACCTAGAGAGCACCGAGCAAGATGGAAGTTATTCCGATGCCTTTGTGAGTTAGTGCTTAGAAACTGAGTTGTTTTTCATGATTAATCCAACAAATCATCAGGCTAAATGAAGTTGTTTATTCCTTTTCTTGATTACCTCCTCAATTGGGCTATTTGTGATATCTGAATATTTGTTTTGAGCAATAAGTGAAAAGGATGGGTACATCTTTTTTTTCCCATTCTAAGCCTACAACTCGTTTTCTTGCCAATGGCTAGCTGATCACCAGTGTATCTACCAAAACTGCATACAATTAAAACTCATGAGTAAGGAGCCAGTGGTGGTTTTTTTGAATCTTTGTTTTCCGAAGAAAAAGAATCAACCTAGTTCAAATCCTCCTTGACTTCCAACTATGACATAATAAACTTGTATAAGTTTCGAAAATGAGCCAAAAAAAACTGTTGATTAAGAAATCATCAAAATTATTGATTTTAAAGAAAACGCATCATCAAAAATAAAGAATTATGAGCTATTAGGAATTGATGACTATAACTAATTCAAGAAGGCAGGAAGCATAATATTTGGCCAAGGGGCAAGCTTGAAAATATCATACCTCCAGAAATTGCCACTAATGTTCCACCAGTTATAGCAGGAGCTCCAATGACACATCCACATTTCCATCGGCCACAAGTTTTTTGTGCTGTTCCTTTTCATTTGGATCTTCTTGATTCAATATAGCCAATGCAAAGTAAGCAACAACGAATCTTCCAACAAAACAAACTACTCTTTTTGTTAAATTCATGATTTAGGTATTAGTAGACAATTTTAATCAATTTAATAACAAACAAATCAGCCTTTAAAAAAAATAGCAAAAAAATCATGTGACATAAAAGCTTTAAAGAATAACCATAAAAATCATAAGAAAACTAATCAACATAAAGCATTCAAATCTAACTTCTTCATCATGGGTTCCATTCACAGCTGCTAAAAGATCGAATCTTGATTCGGATTTGGTGTGCCTAAGCCAATCAAACCTTCCTCAAGATCCAAGCAATCATAAGTGTTGAGACTGTTAGACCTTGATAGATCTTCTTGAGCACTCTAGAATCGTTAGTTATGTCACTGTAATCAATAACACACTAATAGACAATCTCTGCAACTTGTATTTTTAAAGCGGAAACAAAACACAAGCGTGATACTAAGAACTCTTGATCCTCTATGGATCTTTTAATAATAATAAGAGTGTTTTCTAAAAACTATCTGTCAATACATAATCGTGTGTTCCTTTTATACACAAGGAACCCTAAACCGTTTCACAAAAAACGTATATTCTAAAACTTCTAAAAGATATGCATTATCACTTCCTAAATAAACTCATGCATATCCAAACTATAATACATAAAATACGGAAATACTACATCCGCAGAAACTAATAATGCTGAAACTAGTCTTCAGCAGATACACTGCTTCAGCAGAAACCAACTCTTCAGTAGGAACCTTCAGCAGAATTCTTACTTAACAGAATTCCCAACAATCCTCCCCTAATCTTGAATTTGACCTGGTTAAGTTCAAGATTCTTGATAGATCTTCAAAATAACATACCAAGAGGATTGTAATAAGATAGCACCAGCAAAGAATCATCTTCAGCAAAATCTCTATGATCAGCAAATACTTGAAAGCTCCATTCTTTGCAGCAACAAATGACTAAATGTACATCAAAACAAATTAGTTTCATACTATTCTCATCACTTCCAGGTGTGTTAACTCCTGTGAGAGGTGAATCATTGAAAATAATGGATTTGATGTCTCTTTACCAATAGCCATCACTACTGGAGTAGCCAAGTGTTCAAAGGTACACTAATAACCACATGATTTTTAGCAAATTATCAGCTATAAACGGATTTGAGATGTCTTTACCTGTAGCCGTTTGCTCAGGACTAGCCAATTATTTTGATGAAAATCATCTTGGTTAACGGATTACCAAATATGGTTTTCCACTGCCTTTACCACAAGCCATATACATGTGGGCTAGCCAATTATTTGGAATCCATAAAGGAAAAATCCATTGTCAATTGACAACCATTTCAACTACTCAGCAACAAAGCATAGGTGAGTTGAAAACCCTATGGTTTTGAGCAAACCATTACAGCTATCAACAAATTTGATGTGTCTTTACCAAAGCTGTACCCTTTGGACTAGCCAACTCTATGATGGAATAGTCAACATCAGGTAAGTTGATAACCAAACCTGCATACAAAACTATACAACAACAAGTTAGTTTTTTTTTTTATTTATTTATTTATTTTATTAATAATAAGAAATAAAAACAAATATATAACATGATATCCCTAATCAGATGCAGCTCTGGAAGTCTTAATCCTTTGTTTGAAAACCTTCACCAAAGATTCAGCAAACAATCTTGTATTCCCTGCTTGATCAGGAGGAATCTCCAACTTTTGTTGTAGCATTTTCTCCATCAGAGATACTTTCAGTGGATATCTTTTGGTGAGATCCATAATAAGCCTTAGACCAGTTGTAGTTTCTAACACATGAACATAAGGCATAGGATAGAACTTCCAACTCTGAACTTTCCATCTCTGATTGTTCTTCCATATATCATAGCTTGCATCAGTAGGAGTAGAAGAATCAAACAACACTTGAAGATCACCCAACAAATACAATCCAGACCCTTCAGGAGTATGAGTTGCATAATACTTAAGAACTAACTCATATAAAGTGACCAAATCCTGATGATCTACAAGATGTAGAATCTGTTGAAGAAACGTAAAGGATATGAAAGTTTTATCCAATCTGTAAATGGTATTAATTTGACCATTTTTACTTAACTCCCAGTGTACCAAAACATCTCTTGTTCCCTCAGGCCAATCATCAGGGGATCCTTCTCTGATAAATGAAGCATCAGATGCATTCACATTGATTAATCTTTGTTGTGAAGATCTGACTTTAGCCATTCTCTTGCCTCTTCTTCCAGGAACATAAATAGCAGCAGGAACTTCAGCTTCAGCAGATTCAACTTCTGCATCATGAGTTTCCACTGATGGAGTATCCAAGTGTTCATCAGTAGAATCTTGAGAAGATTCAAGTGTAGCAGAGGCATATTGTTCATCCATAGCCTTCCTTATCTGTTTGTTTCTAGCTGCTTGAATTTCAACTTCTCTTACCTTCAGCTCATGAAATCTTGCAAATTCAGCTTTTTGTTCTTCATCTAACTTCCTAGCAGCCTCTTCACCCAATATTTCCTGCTCCAATTGTCTCCTAGTTCTCTTTCTAGTTGGAGGATCGGATGTCATCACTTTTGCTTTACCTTTATCCACATAAGATGAAGCAGCAACATGTAGTACATCAGCAGAAGTATCAGGTAAAGATACTTTTTCAGCAGCATCAGCATCGACGTTGAGGAGAGGAATATTCTTGGAAGCACCCATTCCATCTTGATCATTCCTAGCCTTGATTCTGTTATAAATCTCAACCAGTTTTTCAAATTGAAGTCCCCACACCTTTTGCTTAGACCAAGCACTGTTAAACAATGAACTGCTTTGATTTTTTACATAGGTTCTCATATAATCCCTCTGCTGTGCTTGAGTCATAGGTTTTTCTCTTTTAGCTTTAGCTTTCAACTCATCTGCTACCTTCTTTCTCAACTTCATCAATTTCACAATTTCAGAAGGCCATTCTTGCTTCTCTACCTTTTTACCAATAATTTCTGCAGCTACATCAGGATTATCAAGCATTTGTTGTCCAATCTGCTGCCAATCTGACTCATCAAAATCTTGAACAGCTGCATCCAATTCTCTTTGTCTTTTTATGGGCAAAGTAGAAACATATCTTTGATTGACTGACTCATATGTTGCATCTAACTTTGCTTGCTGTTCCTCAGTCATATTAGTACTCTTCTTATAATCTTCCCATTCTTGGAGCAGTTTTTCTTGTCCAGCTCTGTCTTCAGCTGTAACAAGCTCATCCAAATCATCATCTGTTCCTTCAGCAATATCATCATGAAGAACATTCACATCTGCCATAGGTTCATCATGTACTTCTTGAACCTCTCTATCAGAAGAAACTTGTTGATTCTTAGATGAATGATGAACAGGGGAATTCAAATACTCTTTCCCTATAACAAAGAATACATCTCCTGATGTTTTAACTTGATCAGCAGATTTATCAGCAGCAACTCCACTTGGTGATTGTTTCTTCTGAAGTATATCAGCAGCTTCAGTCATGAGCACATCATCATCACCACTAGACACTTTGGATGATTCAGCAGCTTTCCTAGCCAAATATTGTCTTGTACTTCTTCTTCTGCTGACTAGAATTGGTGGTTTAGATTTAGATAGTTCAGCAACTTTAGGAGGTATAACCTTAGACTGTCTAGCAACTTCAGCTAGAATTTCAAGAGAATCCAAATTTGCCTCCTGAACAACTTCTGCAGTATCCAATCCATCCTTACTTTTCTTCTGCTGATTCAGCTGTGCCTCCAAATCTTGAACCTTACTTTTCAAACTTTCAATTTCATTACCAAGAGTAGTCTTGGTATCAGCAAGCTCTTTTTGGAGATCCTCAGTCATTTTCATGTACCTGGTAAGAGAATCATATATAAAAGTGAGAGTAATAGGGTCCTCTGCTCTACCAGCTGATTGCTCATTGGTAAGAGGAGCTTCATTGAACCCTGAAGGAGAAACAGACTCATTTACAACATTAGGAAAGCCTTCATTACTTGGCTCTCTCATAGGACTAGGTGTATGCATTCTAGTGATCTCAGGTTCATGAGGCTGAAAGTTATCTTCAAACTCATGAATTTGCTCAGCTGGAGCATC
Organism: Artemisia argyi; assembly: GCA_030686995.1. Taxonomy (NCBI): domain Eukaryota; kingdom Viridiplantae; phylum Streptophyta; class Magnoliopsida; order Asterales; family Asteraceae; genus Artemisia; species Artemisia argyi. Next base: position 5,539,789 of record CM060676.1, on the reverse strand, counting down.
CTGAGCTGGTGAAATGGTAGGACTAGGTGACATATGTACAGGGGTAGGTGGGGGTAAGTCAGTAGAATCATGTAATGGTTCAGCAGTTGTAGTTGGCTCTTCCTCCATTACCACTGAAGGATTACCATCAGCAGCAACACCAGAAGATGATGGATTACCATCATCAGCAGCATTAGGAGCAGGCACATTACCACATCATCTCCCTCAACTACATTGCCATGTGGCAAAATAGCTTTCATGGATGCAAACAACTTATAACCAAGACTTTTAATAGGCACATGGGTTCTATCTTCAGTGGTTATGTCTAAAATTATTTGTAAGAAGCTAGGGTACATTAAAAACTTATGCTGTTGTTTATCAATGTTTTCTAGCATATTATCAAAGATAAACTTAGAGAAATTATAAGTTTGACCCTTAGGAAGACAAACAATACCACAACCCAATTGCAGAGAGAATTGGTTCCATCCTCCACATTTGTTGCTTATACATTGCAGCAGCAGATGCACCAAATATCTCCACTTAGGACAAAATTGATTCTTGTGCCACTTGGATGTATCAGTACTTTGATATCCAGCTTCCCTTAGCCCAGCAAGAATCTCTGCAGTGTTGGAATGATACACACCATTCTCATCATCCAACTGAAGTTTTGTCCTAATCAAATCTTCTGTCACCACATACTCTACACCATCAATCTTAGCAACAATCTCTGTAGCAGATCTCTTAGCAGCAGATGCCCAAAATTGCTTCACCAATGATTCACACACCAAATTGGGACTATATGACAAAGCATAATAAATCTTCGACCTTTGTAGAAACTCCACCATTAAATCGAATTCTTCATGTCCCTTAGCCTTTTTCAGAATAGCATACTTGTTATGGTCGCCTTTCAATTCGAGTTGTGCCATTGGGATAATCTTGCGTGAGACGGTTATGAATTACACAGAGAATAATGGGTTTAAATGGAGTGATAAGTGATAATTTTGTTTAGGAATAGATATGCAAGGTGGGTTAAATTTGGAAGTTCCCCAATCGTGGTCAAAATTATAGGAAATAATTATTGACCGATTCTGTCGTGTAGTTCAACAACTTCCAATTTGAAAATTTACCCTTCAGCAGAAATGAACGTCAAATCTGCTGAAGAATGGTTAACATCAGTAGAAACCACCCAAAAGTAAAAATATCTTCGGTCAATATCTTGATTTTACTATGCCACCCAACTCGCATTAATTTTTGTAACGCCTAAACTTTACTTATTTAATCACCCCCAAATCACATCTCAGTCACCAATTTACCCCAAATCATCTTTCCAACCCTAATTTTCCAATTAAAACCCAATTCTTCACCAAAATCATGTCCTCAAACCCAGAAACCTCAGATCCAAATTCCTCTTCTCCATCATCAGAAGAAGATTTACCACCATATCCATGGGGGCTTGATGGTTCTGACTTTGAAAGAGAACTGGAGAAACGATGGGATGCACAAGAAAGACAATGGAATGCACATAGGAATGGTGAACCAAGCCATGTACCCATTCCTGCTGAGAGAGAGCTTGTCTCTCCCTTCATCTATACCTCTGATGAAGACTCTTCAGAGGAAGAAAATGAAGATCCAACCTTTCTTCCTCCTTCCACACCAGAGAGATCCCAACCAAGATCCAGTAAGAGGGATCCATCTCCTCTAACATCACAACATTTGGTGTTGGATCTTCCTGCTCCAGGACCTGGTCTTCCTCATCAAGAACATATTGGACAGAGCAAGAAGACTGAGATCATACGTAAGGGAAAGGAGAAGCTGAAGTAGACGATTGAGGAATGTTGCCATGGAACAAAGTTCTTGAGTATTTTCTTGACTTTGTTACTTGAGCATCTTCTCAGTCTTCCTTCTCTTCTTTTTCCATTTTCATCTTCAGCTTCATCATTGTACTTGTCATAGCCTCAAGTACTTTGTAATAAGTGATAGAAGCTAGTAGTAGTACTTAATTAGCCAAACGTTTAGGAATGATCATTGTAATTCAGTTGGAACTTTGAATGTAAGCTGTAACTTGTTTCTTTGAATGAATGAAAAGATCTTCTTAATTTATCAACTGTGTAAGACCTTCAGCATAATTAACTCATCAGTAGAAACCATGTTCAACACTTTTGACCACATTCCTTTTACTTCTGCTCTTGGTGACTTTATCATACAACTTACAATCTCAGAACATCTGCAAAACAGACATAAAACATGCAAATACACCAAAAAACTTGCAAACATATTAGTGGGTTAGTGTTAAAACTCAGAAATTATACAACTTATACAAATCTACAAAGTTTACACTCACAATCCTCCCCTGAGGCATATGCCTCCCCTGAGGCTTATGCCTCCCCCTAAACTTTGTAGTTAAGGGTTAAGCATTCCAATATAGACCACCAAATATTGAAACCTTGGTCCATCAAATGCTTTAGTTAACATATCTGCCACATTCTCATCTGTGGGAATTTTTACCACTTTAACCAAATGTTTTTCATAAGCATCCTTTATAAAGTGGTGCCTGATTTCAATATGTTTGGTTCTATTATGAAAAACTGGATTTTTAACAATACAAATTGTACTTTGATTGTCAATGAAAATGGTAGTATTCATAAAGTTATACCCATAATCCAGCAATTGATTCTGAATCCATAGAACCTGTCCACAACAATTGGTAGCAGCAACATACTCTACTTCAGTAGTAGATGTAGCTACAATGGTCTGTTTCTTGCATTGCCAAGAAATCAGTCTTCTTCCAAGGAATTGGCAACCTCCAGTTGTGGATCTTCTATCCAAATTTGCACCAGCATAGTCACTATCACTATAAGCTGCTAGCTGAAATGGAGATTCTTTGGGATACCAAAGACCTAACTTGGGTTGGCCTTTTAGGTACTTAAAAATCTTTTTGACAGCATTCATGTGAGAAGTAAGTGGAGTGACTTGGTGCCTTGAACGAGCACTCACAGCAAATGTAATATCAGGTCTTGAGGCAGTCAAATACATCAAAGAACCAATCATTGGCCTTTATAAATGAACATTCACAAGGAGATCAGGATCAATATTGTTCTTTGGTTTGGGAGCCTCATAGGGAGTAGTGGCAGTCCTGACATTCTCCATAGCAAACTTGGACAACATATCTTTTACATATTTCTCCTGATGTATGAATATACCATCAGGTTTCTGCTGAACCTGTAATCCCTAAAAGAAAGTGAGTTCTCCCATGGCACTCATTTGAAATTCACCCTTCATCAGATCCTCAAATTCTCTACACCATGCTTCTTTGGTTGAACCAAAGATAATATCATCCACATACACCTGAACAAGAATAATATCCCTTGATCTTTCTTGAGGAATAGAGTCTTGTCAATGGCACCTCTTCTGTAGCCATGCTTCAGCAGAAATGTGGAAAGTCTAGCATACCAAGCTCTGGGAGCTTGATGAAGTCCATAGAGAGCTTTGACAACCTTATACACATACTCAGGATGATCAGGGTCTTCAAATCCTTTAGGTTGAGTCACATATACTTCCTCTTCAATCTCACCATACAAGAAAGCACCTTTAACATCCATCTGATAAACCATGAAGCCCATATAAGAGGCATAGGCAAAAAATATCCTTATAGCTTCAACTCTGGCCACTGGTGCAAAGACTTCATCATAGTCAATGCCTTCCTCTTGTCTATACCCTTGAGCCACTAGTCTTGCTTTGTTCTTCACCACAATCCCCCTTGCATCTCTTTTATTCTTCAGAATCCATTTAGTCCCAATGGCATATTTACCATCAGGAAGAGGAACCAAAATCCAAACCTGCTGATTCTTAAATTGCAGCATCTCTTCTTGTATTGCCTCAAGCCAACTTGAATGAGCCAGTGCTTGAGGAACACTAGTTGGTTCTATCTGAGAAAGAAAGCATGCAAACAGACAATGTTTGAAGTCTGTGTGATTGTTCCTCCTTTGATTGTAGACATAAGAGATGAAAGCAACTTCACCATATTTTGTATTCTTTACAGTGCTTCTAGTTCTAACAGGATCTTTAGGATCTCCAATAATCTTTGATAGGGGATGAGCATTATGAATCCTTTTTGTTTCAGTAGGTGGAACATCAATTTTGGCATCAAGGTTGTAAACTGTATGCCCATACTCAGTATCATAAGAAGCTGAGTGAAATAGGCCAGGCTTTGGCTGATAATTCCCAAGATCAGAAGGACTTGGAAATCTTGTAAAGGGCTTCTCAAAGTCTGTAGAGACTTCAGTAGAAATGGGAGAATGAGCATCAGTAGTATCAGCATCTGAGACCTTATCAGTGGGAATAGATTTGCCTTCAGCAGATGCATTAGCAGTATCCTTGTTTCCACTGACTGCTTGTGCTGATTGATGTAGGATTGCTTCAGTCTCTTGGGTAACCTTTTCATTGAGTTTCTGAGCTTCCTGAGTAGCAGCATGTTCTTGCTTCTTCAGTCTTGCAAGATCCTTTGCATAATGTGACTCATCATCTTGTTCAGCAGCAGAATGATTACCTACAAAATGGTTAGGTGGAAAAGATGGTACAACAATGGTTTGTTCCTCTGGCTCAGATTTACAGTCTGAGTCATCATCCATGGAACCTGCAGGGTTAGAGTTTGGATCTTTGGTACCTGCATTAGGATTGGAAGCATGTCTAGTATAACCCATATAGTCAGTCAAATAATCTAGGTCAAAATACCAAGAGTGGCCTTGTCCCTGAATATTAGGCTGATCTTCTAGAAATCTTAGATTAAGGGTCTCTTCTATCCTTTTGGCATTCAAATTATAAACCCTATAGGCCTTGCTATGAGCTGAATAACCAACTATATATCCCTCATCAGCTTTCCCATCAAACTTACCCAGTATATCAACAGTATTTAAAATGGTCACTTTGCATCTAAAAGGCTTAAGGTAATGTATGTCTGGAACTTTCCCAGTGAGAAGTTCATAAGGTGTCTTGACATGGTGTCTAGTGATGGATACCCTGTTCAAGACATAGCAAGCAGTACTTACTGCTTCAGTCCAAAACATTGTGGGTAACTTGGAATCTACAAGCATTGATCTTGCTGCCCAATGAGGGTTCTATTTTTCCTTTCAGCAACCCCATTTTGTTGTGGGGTTCTTGGAGTACTATAGTCCCTTCTAATCCCCTTAGACTTACAGAATTCTATGAAAACAACATTTTTGAATTCTGTCCCATTATCACACCTAATCCCTTTAACCTTTTTATTAAGCTGGTTTTCAATTAAAATGATGAATTCTTTCAAAATAGGAGTTGTTTCATCCTTAGTTTTAAGAAAGAATACCCAGCAAAACCTGCTAAAATCATCTGTGATAACTAGGCAGAAATACTTGTGATCAATACTTCTGATAGGAGTTGGACCAAATAGATCCATGTGCAACAGCTGAAGTGGTTCTGAAATGGTCGTCACAGCTTTGACTGCTTGGTAGGAGGCTCTGTGTTGCTTTCCCTTGTTGCAAGCAATACAATTGTGTTCATTGGTGAAGAGTTTAGAAGGTAGACCCTTAACAAGACCAAGTTTAGACAACTTGTTGATTGCCTTGTAATTCACATGAGCCATTCTTCTATGCCACTTGGTAGATTCATCCTGGGAAGCTTTGGCCACCAAACATGTTAGATCACCTTCTGGCTTGACATCATTCAGATTGAATGTGTACAAGTTGAAGGTTCTAGGAACTCTTAGCAAAACAGTTGTGTCTTCTGGAAGTTTGAAGTCCTTGGAGAGTACAAGACATTCATCCTCAGAGAAGAAAACCTTATTCTTAGTGTCACAAATTTGTGATACAGAGAATAGATTAAAGTGCTCTAGTTCCTTCACATAATAAACATTTTCAAAGTCTAACAAGGGTGTCTTAATAGTCCCTTTCCCAGTAATTTTGCCATCTCCACCACCAAAAGTAACAGTGCCTCCTCCTTCTATGGGTACAAAGTCATGCATCTTGTCCTTGTTCCCTGACATACTTCTAGAACAACCACTGTCAACTATTCCTACTTCAGTACTCTTTAAAGGATGATCCTACAACAACAACAAAAAATTATACAAAAAGTTAGTACACATTGGAGACTCAAGCCATTGCTGACTTGAGCCTGCCTTGTGGATCATTAGTGATAGGCCATGTAGATGTTTTAGATCCACCATTGTTCTTGGGCCTGTATTGCATATTAGGTCCCTTCTTTGTCCAAGAACAACCTGCTGAGGGCTTCACAGTAGTATTCCAACACCCACCACCATAATACATTGAGTCAAAGTGATTAGGTCAATAACCATTAGAAAAGAAAGAACTAGTGGGTCGAACATATGGTCTAGTACTGGTTCTTCTCCATGAAGAATGTGGTTCAGCAGAATTGGATTTCTGCTGATGTGGAACAAAAGAGGGTATTTCACTAACATTCTTCCACATTTGCCTAGGTTTCCTTTGACTAAAACAAGCACCCATTCTTTGCTCATGAAATGTACAATCCTGAATCAAGTGATATTTACTTCCACACACAAAACACTTCTTCTTTTTAGAAGATTTATTCAAACCAAAAGAAGTTCCATAACATGAAAAAGTATTCAAATCACCATGATAAACAGAATTGTTTTTAACATAACCAAAAGTATTATTATGCAAAGAATTTAAAAACAAGTCTTCAGTAGAAACTGTCTTGTTATCAGCAGAAACTCTAGACGTCTTGTGGGGAGTCTTGGGTGATGTCTTTGGTGTGGTCTTGGGAGTGGTCTTGGGCAGGTCAGACTTCTCACTTGAATCACAGCTAGCAAATGAGGTAGACCCTTCATCAGAAAACTTGTCACTGTCACAACAAGAGACAAAGTCAGTAGATTTAACACTAGGGTCTGGCAAGTCAGTTGACTTTTTGCCATAGAGATGGTGTGATCCATCAAAGTCACTAGGTATGGATAGGTCAATAGGCATATGTTCCCCTCTTATAGGTCCAGGGACAGCATGTAAGTTACCTTCTTTGACAAAGTTAGCTAACCCTGCTGGTGTTGATTTACCTAGGTCATTCTTAGCTTCTAAACCAACATATTTTTGAAATCCCAAACCTATTTTAGAGTTCACAGCCTGACTACCATAAAGTTCTCGAGCTAAATTATCACCTGATATTAACCATTGTTTATTTCTAGCTATTTCTTTGTCTAATTTAGCTTGTAATTCTTGTTTTTCTAATTCAAGATCAGACTTCTCTTTTTCAGTACGTCTTAAGTCTATCTTAGCCACTTCTAAGTCACTTTTTAGAACTCTTATTTTTTGATCATACTTAACTTGATTCTTTTGAAACCAGACTTTTTGTTTTTCTACAGTTTTTAAAGCCATTTTATAGGATTCCACTTCAACATAACACTCATTGTACTTTGGTTTCAATTCATCAAATTCTTATTTAAGTTCATTGTATCTTACACTACATCCAAACACACAGTTGTGTACCTGAGAGATTCCCATTAAGGAGATTTGCTCCTTCTTGTCCTCAGAAGATGAGTATGCCAGCAGATTCACTTGTGAAGTAGTAGAAGCTTCCTCTCCAACAGGTTCATGTTCAGCCCAATCAATTTGGTGATCCAGAGTCACCATTGCCTTTGAAGGTGCAGCCTTAGTAGTCCCTGCTTCCACTGGATAAGAACCATATCTAACTTCATCTCCAGGCTTTCTCTCCTTGCATTCTCTTGAAAAATCTCCCACTTGACCACAAGTGTAGCATTTAACTTTCCTTCTATCAAACCTTGCTGCCTCTCTTCCATTAAAACCAAATTTTCTTCCAGACTTGGCTTCAAACCTCTTAATGTTCATGGAGATCATTGCAAGGTGCCATTTTAAGTGCATCTCCTCCATCTCCAATAGATCCACCTGTTCAAAATCCTCATAAGCAAGAAACTGCTGATGTTCATATTCAGCCACAAATGAATAAACAATATCATCCAACACACTACTGGACTTAGGAGCAGATTGAGTATGAGTTTGAGAGGATGCTCCTGATGAATAAGAACTTGAGGCTTGATGCACAGGTTTTGTAGAGGCACCAACAAATGCAGAGTGAGTAGATGGACGAATAGGACTTCTAACATCAGGCTCAAGTGATTTAAGCCTGTTGTAGAGGTCATCAAAGGTCATTGTGTCCAACCCACCCTTGGTCTTGAGAGCAATACAGACTTGCAACCAAGATGGCGGCAAGGATCTCAGAAACTTAGCATTGCAGTCCTCGTTGTCAGGTCTAGCCTTCAGCTGATTAAGCTGACTTAAGATCCGATGAAACCTGTCATAGCCTTTATGAATTCCCTCTTCTTCAGATATCTGAAACTCTTGGAACTTTTGCTTTAATATAGACTTCTGCAACCTTCTTGATTCATCATTCCCACCAAATCTAGCTTTTATTGCCATCCAGATGTCCTTGGTATCCTCCATAAAGTGGAAGTCACCCATATGGTCATCAGGTATAGCTTGGAGCAGAATTGTTCTTACCTTGCTCTCCCTTTGCACAGCCAGAATCTCTTCAGCTGTTCTGGGACCTAAAATAGTAATTACTCCATCAGCATCTGTAACATGCTTCTTCAGGCTATTCCCCTTTTTAACAATCTCCCACATATTCCAATCTATGTTTGTGATCGAGTTATGCATCTTCATGGACCACAGATGATATTCTTCAGCATTTTTCAAGTATGGAAACTTAGCATTACTGTTGGAGAGGTTGAGTTGTTGAAGAGAAGTGGTGTTAATGTTTTGGGTTGTATCAGCATCATCATCAGATCCAGGCATGGTTGTTGATTTGTTTGGATTCTTAAGGTGTAAGGTTTGTGTTTCTTAGTATGACAGAGACTCTCTCGAGGCTCTAATACCACTTGTTGAGATTGTTAGACCTTGATAGATCTTCTTGAGCACTCTAGAATCGTTAATTATGTCACTGTAATCAATAACACACTAATAGACAATCTCTGCAACTTGTATTTTTAAAGCAGAAACAAAACACAAGCGTGATACTAAGAACTCTTGATCCTCTATGGATCTTTTAATAATAATAAGAGTGTTTTCTAAAAACTATCTGTCAATACATAATCGTGTGTTCCTTTTATACACTAGGCCTAAACCGTTTCACAAGAAACGTATATTCTAAAACTTCTAAAAGATATGCATTATCACTTCCTAAATAAACTCATGCATATCCAAACTATAATACATAAAATACAGAAATACTACATCCGCAGAAACTAATAATGCTGAAACTAGTCTTCAGCAGATACACTGCTTCAGCAAAAACCAACTCTTCAGCAGGAACCTTCAGCAGAAACAGCAGCAGAATTCTTACTTAACAGAATTCCCAACAATAAGAAAGAGAAAGATACAAAGTCAAAAATGGGTTTAGATGATTAAAGTAAAAAATGGCTTATGAAATATACTAGATTAATATCATAATTCCACATTTTATGTTCTAGCACAAATGTACCAATCACTGTCAAGCTTTTTCAATTCTCGTGATGTGGGCATGAAATTAAATGCATCCATTGGTAGTGTCACCAAGTGCATGAACGTGAAATCCATGAGATCCAGGTTTTAGGACAGAAAGTTCTCAGGTAACAGTAGTGGGAGCACCTGAGACATTGTGCAAGTAAGATGACTAATATGTTTATGTATACTCTAAACAAAACATCAAAACATAACTCGAATATTACCTTCTGTCTCTTGATTAAAGAGGATGGTGCCGCTAACACATTCGCTCACTTACATTTAACACATAACATACCAGGAAAAATTAGCAAACTTCTCATAACACCCATCACCACCTTCATATCTACTCACTGGAAACTTCAATGGGACACGTTTCGGGCAATCTAAAACAACCAAAAATCGTATGTTGCTCATAAATCAACTTTCCTCCTTTGCAAATTGCTCATAAAGATAAGGATTATGATGCATGGTGAAAATATGCATTAGTAGAGCAATTAGTATCAATGATGTATTTTCATTTATTAGTAGTTTCTTGGATATCTAATTAAAGGGTGCCTGGTTAGTGTAACCAGACCCGACACTTTTGATCCGCACATTAGAAAATTGGCCTTTTTGACTCATAATCCAACCTGGCTAACCCTTCCATTTTCTTACCCATGTGATTCATTTAAAAAAACTAATCCAAAACCTAATGAAAATTCTTGTAACTTCTATGTATAAATATAGATCCCTTGTTACCTCAGATAAATCCAAAACCTAATGAAAATTCTTGTAACTTCTAAAAAGCCTGGGAGTGAATTAGGTGAGGGAGCTAAAGCGTGATCTATCACTGATATCAAATGAGACTCACGATCACCTCAAATATCCTTATAACACCACATGTATCACATCAGGACATAAATGGATTTATCTTTTATATTAACCAATTCTATCATGATAGTTGACTATAATACAATTAAAACGTACCCAGGATAACCAAGCTACATTGTACAGAAAAATCTGCATTTCAAGAAAAAGATTAAAACTAATAGAATTAAAGCAAACACTAATCGTGTGTTGAGGTTAAATATCAATCTCAAAGTCAATACTCTACCACAGAAAACCCTTTATTTGAATGATTACAACAACAAAATTGATGAATAAAATCATGCCCACATGTTGTAATTTTTTTTTCTATAAAAGTAACATACCTTTGGACCTCCAATCATCCAAATCCAATGTGCGTCGTACATCGTACCATGATGTGCATTACCGTCGCAGCGTTTTTTTCGAAACCTGAAGTATTAAGTTGTCAATAACAGTCACTGCAATTTATTGTAAATGCTAATTGGTTAATAGCATAATGGATAAAACACTAAAACTTACAGAAGTGTAGTAGCATTGGTTGTAAAACCAATATTTATTTCCATATTCTCTACTCTTTCATTATAATAAGGCCTACACAGTTAGCTTTCAAAACATGTATTACTCTTCGTAACTTAACTATAAAAGATTCAAAATTTTCAGAGTAGAAATTAAATTGGTAATCTATTTAGAGAAAAATTCCATGTAGAGCAAATCCCAAACACCCTTTATGGAACCATATAGAAACATACAATTGTAACGAATATACCTAAGCAACTGATGTTCAGATACTGATATCTTCCTGATCACTATCAAGCTCTAGGCCCTACAAATGGAATATACCTAAGCAACTGATGTTTAGATACTGATATCTTTTATTGAGGCAAAACATTCAACTAAAGTCAACAACGGATGTGGTCAATATTGTCAAACTCCTTAAGCTTAATGCTCCGCGGAATATTGGGCTTCCCCGGGTTGTTACGTCCCGATGAGGTGTGGATGGTTATCAAACGGGTTTGTGATTGGGTGAATTTGGATGAAAAAGGGGTTGAGATTTGTTATACTAAGGAATCTACGAAGAAATAGCTTAAACAAGCTATATGAATAAGATTGTGAAATCAGAAAAACCAGAAACATGTAAAACCTAAAAACGCGTACGTTATATTTAAATTTACGTTAACGTACGAAATAAAAAGTGAAAACTGAAATCTGAAACCCCCAGGGGGTGAAAATGACTTTTTTTACAAACTTAAGGGTGAAAGAAATTTTTTAGAAAAAGAAAATAAATTTTTACACTATTTAATTATTTAATATTAATTAAATACTATTTAATACTTATTATTAATATTTAAAATACTTAAATACAATATAATATTAATTAATTACTAGAAAAATGAAAATAAAATTTCTAAAATTATAAAATAACTAAAAACTAATTTTAAAATTAAAAATATGTATTTTTGTCTTTTTGTGATTTTTATATTAATTAATTACTAATTAAATATTAATTACCTAATTAAACTATTTTAAATTATAAAAAATAGCAAATGAACAGTAAAAATTATAGAAAAATTCCTAAAATTATTTTACATTAGATAAAAGCTAGAAAAAATATAAAAACTAGGTCTTACTTAATAAAAACTAATTATGCTATTTAAAACTTAATAATTAGTTAATTATTAATAAAACTAATATTAAATCTAATAAATAATAAATGACAAAATAAAAATCTGAAAAATTTACTAAAATTACTTTAATATAAAAGGAGTTTAAGAAAAATATAAAAAAGCTAAGTGCTTAACAGTAATTTAAAAATGAAAATTAAAATTTAAATTACATTAAATAGAAACTATCACTTAAAATTAAATTATTTTTTTCTGGATTTTTCTTTTGGAAACTCGTTTTATACCTAAAAATGGAAAACTTTTGCAAAAAAAAATTTAGTGGGGCTTAAAAATAAGCTGTGTGCAAGCTTAAAGGTATGACAGTTGACTTTGGTCAACTGTCAAGTGCAAAAGCTGATGTAGGCAGCTAGGGGCCCACAAGGGATGATTCAGGTGTGAATAAGCTAAGTGCACTTGAAATGTGCAAAATTAGTGAGCTGAGACTAGAAAATAAGCTGTAGAAAAATAGAAGGGGGGGGGGGTTGAATAGTTTCGCGTCTTTTTCGTTTTAATAAAAGTTTACTTTCAAATAATTAATGATAGTTTGTAAAAACCCTTTGAAGCTAAAGTATAGATACAAATTAATTCACATATGTCATATAAATACTTCTTATTTAAAGTGTTAAATAGAAATTATAATTTCATATATCTCACTTAAATATAAGTTTGTATTTATATGTGTATATGTGTTTTAATGATTGTATATACTTTAATTTACTAATGTATAATTAATGTTTTGAATGGAAGCTAGTTTGATCTTTATGTGAAACCAATATATGCACAACACAAAATAATAATAATGTACCAGAAGACAAGTAAGTAAATGAGTAAAGAATGAGGGATGGAAAGATCAAACCGAGAGACAAAGGATTTATAGTGGTTCGGCTACAAGGACACCTTCCTTGCCCTACTCCACTCCCCGAGCACCGAACTCGAGAGTTTTCTTCACTAAGTCAATAACCTCCCTTATGGCGGAGAAAACCGTACACACCAAATGCTTACACCAATTTACGACACAAAGCAAGATGTCGAGTTCTAATCGTAGCTAGAACCAATCTCACACCAAGTAACACACCACCATTTCTTCACGCCTTTGACTTCTTCAATAAGTCTTCACGCCACTAGTATCTTCACACCTTTACAAAATTCTTCACAACTTCAATGTCTTGCGACTTCACAACTTCAAAGCACCAATGTCTTCACAACTTCAATCAACTAATGTTTTCAAGTGTTCACCGCTTGAAAGCTTCACTCTCTTCACTACTAATCACTATTGTCACTTTCTCCTATCTTCACTATTATCCAACACTACTTCTTCACTTCAACTTCCACTACTCACTTACAATAATTCTAGATTCTACAACTAAATCTAGCAAACTATACATACACCTTATTCACCAAAGTATGAAAGATCAACAAGATGAAACAACCAAACAACTTAGATAGCAAGATGATACTAAGTTGTAATACTTCTAGTAGAAGTATTATTCTCTTTGCACTTGAGTGTTGAGGCTTGAATCACTTTGAAACAAAGATCAAAGTATATAAGATCAAAGGATTTTTAGAAGATGGAGAGGGATGTTTAGATCAGAAAGTTTTTGTGCAAAAAGGTAAGGAAAAAATCCAGGTTTAAGGTGGTATTTATAGGCAACAGATTCTGACAGAGGAGCGTGGCCGGTCCCCTTAATTTTAAGGGGACCGCCCCTTATAATTAAGGGGGCCGCCCAGCTGAAACGGCCAGAATCTTTGTCTTTTAGTTGGGAAAGTTTATTTGGTGAAAAACTAACTGATTTTGGTTAAAAATTTGAATTCATATATTTAGTATGAATAAAACATTTTTCTTTATTACCAAAATTGATTTTCAAAAACATATAATATGTTTATATAATTAAATAAACTTTGTAATACTTAATTAAACTTTCCTTTTAGCTTATAATGCTTTAAACACTATGTTTATTTATACCTTAAGTGATTAGATGGTGAAAGTGATTATTAACTACTAAATACTTGTTTACGTCATTATCTTTGATTTAATGTGTTTACGTTTTGTGATTATCAAAACATAGAGATATCGAAAGATATGAATTACGTTTTTAGTCGTTTATTTATATCAACAATCTCCCCCTTTTTGATGATTACAAAACCTAAACTCATTAAATCTAAAAATTAATTTTTAGACAAGTATTAAGTGAGTTTACATTCACTTCTCCCCCTTTTTGTAGAATCAAAAAGGTTTAAGCCAATAAGATGAAAACTCCCCCTTGATGTATGCTCCCCCTCATTTGAAAGCACCAAGGGTTCGAGAAATGGGATTCTTGCAAGAAAAAAATTAGAAGCACAAGCATGACACAAGCAAACACATATAGCATAGTACTAACTAATAATATAGCAAAAGAGAATTAGAAACATATATTAAATCATTCATTAAAGGAAAATGATTACGTCAACCCATAATCATTGTTACATAGGCTAAAAAGATGAAATTCTAAGCAAAGTAGAATGTCCTAATTTGCCAGCAAGAAGTGTCACCAAACTTTCTTGAATCCCAAAATGGTTGAGGAGTTTTATTTGAAAATGAGAAACATAAGCATGTAAAATGCTTGATGGTTTAGTGGAGGTAAACATTTGGTTGCATGGATGTTGTTGGGTTTGGAGATGTGGAGCTTGTAGGTGGTGAAATTGAAGATGGGTTTGTTGATTGAGGGTTTTGATGTTATTCAAGTGATGGTGTTTGTTGAGATCTAGTAAGAAGATACTCAATCCAAGTAAAGTGCTCATTCAATGCAATGGTTTGTTGTTGGAGGAAGATGCAACAAGGGCAATTGTTAACATGCTTCTCGATTTGGTTTTTGTTATGTGGTAATGATGGTGAGCTTGATTGTGGTGGATCCAAATTGCGTTGAGCAAGATGTAATGCTAAAAGAGCACTAAGCTCATGTGCCTCTTTTAGCTCCTCAACGAACTTCAAGTGTTCGGAGGAAGGTGATGGTGGTGGAGCTTGATAGTTGTCTTGGGTGAAAGTTTGAACATGCAACATGGGAGTGGCATGTGAAGTTGTAGGATGTGGTAGTGGTACTCTTGGTGGTGGAGACATGGTTGAGCTTGGATAGTCATGAAAACATGAAATGTGTGGGAGAGGTTCTTCATGAGTGGGTGATGTTTTTGTTGAATGAGCAACATGTGAAGTATTGATTGAGAGATTGGGATTGATGTTTTGGGATTGAGCATGCTCATCATAAGAAGAGGCATGAATGAGGGAATGAGTGGGTGATAGGTTGTGAGATGAATCATTGTTGTGGTTTTGAGGTTTAGTAGTTGGTTGACTTGGAACAACATCACTTGAGTTATGACAAGAATCAAGTTTCCTCCTCCAAACGGGTTTGACGGAGATCCTTGCGGTTCTTGAAATCTTAGGTTTTTGGTTGTTGGGAGATGACATGTTTGGGTGTGATGGCATTAATGATGGGAAGAGGGTATTTATAGTGTATGAGAAATGTGGTTTAGGAAGGTAAATTTTGAGGGATAACATGGGACAAAATATGTTTGTGAATTTTGGGAAGTATAGGCTGAAATGGGTCAAAAAGTGATAAAAAAAACAGCATCCCCGACCATCAGATGGTCGGTCCCCTTAATTAGGGGCCGGTCCCCTTAATCATTAAGGGGGCCGCCTTATATAATTAAGGGGGCCGCCCATCTGGTGATTCCCAGAATGCCAGAAATGGATTTTTGGCACAAAATTTTCAAAAAGGTTGTGTTTTCGGATTTGGATTCAAGTAAGTTCAACTCTTTGAGGCAATATAAGGCATACTATTCATGAATGTAGAGAGTGATATAGAGATAATAGAAAAAATCAATAAATTTCTAATAATCATGCTATCTATTTATTAATCAATTAAGATATGCAATTAAGGAAGCAATAAGGTAAATAAGCTAAATGAGCAACTATATGAAAATGATAACACTTAGCCTAGAGCAAACATGTTGATGATTGTTAACAAGTAACACATAGGTGGATATGATTATATGGACTTCAAGACTTGTTACAAACAAGATCCATATGGGCAAGTCATGATTCTCATGAAATGATATGATTAAATTGTGAATGTCATTTCCAATAGAGGTGTATGACACATGTGAGAAGGTTAAATGTGTTTTAAGCAAAACGTTTTTAGTTTTATTCAACAATGTTTTGAAGAAAATTCAAGTGTGCATTATAATAACGAAAGAAAATTTTAATCTTGTTTTTGATAAAAAAAATGGTTATGAAAGAAGTTTTAGTTAAGTAAAGAAATATTTCATTCAAAAAGAGAGAAGTTTTAAACATGATGTTTTGATCATAATAATCAAGAAGTTGCAAATGAAGGATTTGAAATGGAAGCTTGTCATTTTTAAGAGAATCAATTAAGCCCATTGTCACATATAATCATCTTTAATGACACCTAAAGATATTAGAGTGAAATGATAGATACTTATGATCTAAATGCAATGGGACAGGAAGGAGCAAGGTAAATAGTTCATGGATACAAGATAGACATATGTACATATATATATATATATATATATATATATATATATATATATATATGTATACAAAGAACATCATAATATCAAGTTGCACACAAATATCAATTATAATGTATCTATTAATACGACTAGTAAGATCATATAGCTTAAGTGGAAGGGTTCTACTATAGATCATAGAAGATTTAAGAAAAATGATAATAGACTAAACAACAAGAAGGTTAATAATGCTAATATCATATATGCATATATTAGTGTTAATAATCTAAAAGCATGGCAACTTATCAGTTAAATCGTATTCACACACTAATTAAAACATTCTAAAGTATAATATAACATTGACAAGTTTTTGAAAAGAAAACTTATCTCAGGTCCAGCTTTTCAAAGAGGATGGGCATGACGGTGAAAGAAGAAATCTTAAGAGCAAGTCCAAGACATGTCGAAGTAGCCAAGTGATATTCCCATGAATAGAAAACAAGGTAACTAGATCCGAGATGCTCAATCGATCACACCAATCATCACAAGTCGTGAAGGTTAATAGAAGTAGTACTTAGGAGGCTTCATCATGAAATAGTAACGGATACACCATGATACCAATACTCCAAGAGTGAAGAACAAAATGCCGATACAAGAATAAATCCGCAACAACGTCATAGGCGAAACATTTGCAGAAAGTGAAACAATATAATAGAGACCAATATCCGTCAAAGGTAATAGAGCGAGATGAGTAAATCAACACGTAATAGACTCTTCATTCGTAAATTACCTAAACATGATAAACAGCTTGGTACCCAGATTCTCATGGGTCCTAGTTGGTTAGATGACAACATCCATTGCATTTGAATGCACATGATGTGGATGTCGTCGATAAGTACAAGAATTCATCAATAGTTTGTTTTAATTAACAAACAATGACTTTCTTGACTAGAATAATAAGTAATGAATGTTAATAGTATTAGTTCTAAATTTATTCACTAGATTTAACAAATTTTATTTGTTTTAATGCATTTGTTGAAGGATCATTTACGATAAATCCTAACCCGGTTTTATCATAAAATGGCTTTTGAATGTCGAGAAGATATTTTAAAGATTTAGAGCTATTTTCGAATTTTGCCAATGTTTTTGCTTTTTCATTTTCCATTTTAATTTCATGTTTGTAGTCTCGACATTTTTTACATACAAGATCGATTTCAATATTACTTTTAAGTCTAGACATTTTATCTTCTAAAATGATTTCTTTTTCAAAGTTGTTTTCAGCGGATGTTGAAAATTCGTTCTTAAAAATAATTTTTGAGTCAATGTTGC
Organism: Artemisia argyi; assembly: GCA_030686995.1. Lineage (NCBI taxonomy): Eukaryota > Viridiplantae > Streptophyta > Magnoliopsida > Asterales > Asteraceae > Artemisia > Artemisia argyi. The sequence goes on along the minus strand of CM060676.1, from coordinate 5,521,983 downwards.
AAAAATGTTTGAAGTTGTTTTCCATTTTTAAAAATTCTAATATAAATTGATCGTAACAAAAATGTTCAGTTTTGAATTGTACCTTCTTTGTAGTTGTGCATTCCTCACATGCTATACGATGATCAATTTCATTTTCCATGTCGCTCCATGTTTTGTTTGTAGTTTCACTTGAATCTAGGAACATGTAGTTCTTGCCATCAATACTTGTGTTCTCATTTGTTTGAATATTCTCACAAGCCGTATTATTATCGTCTTCTTTGCACTTGTTGCACCATGATTTATTCACGCTCTTTCTTTGGATTTGGCTCATGTATTCTTCGTTGTAGGTACCTTCAATGATCACATTTGAACTAGTAGTACATGTATTTATTTCAACTAAATATTTATTTACTAAATTTTCTAGATTAACTATTTCTTGTGCAATGTCAAGTTTATCATTTTTGGTTTTACATTTCTCTTGGTGAATCTTTAAAAGACATTTCCAAATATCATTTGCCGTTTTACAACGAAATAATCTTTCATATTTAACTTTTGGTAGAGTTTTGAAAATAAGTAATTTGGCTTTACTGTTTTTATCAATATTATTTTGAAGATTATTATATTGATTTTCAAACTCTATTTTGGTTGGTTTAAGATCACCAATTGAAATGATATGCCAAAGATCAAGATCTATTGATTTCACATAGTTTTCAAATTTGTTTTTCCATTCAAGAAAATGATCATTTTCAAATAACGGTGGTTGTTGTGCAAATTTCCCTTCTACATATTTTTCAAATTCCATTGATCGTTGCAAGTTTTAAAATACAATCTATTTTAAAAATCTTGCTAAACGTGGCTCTTGATACCAATTGTAGAAAACTAGAAGGGGGGGGGTTGAATAGTTTTGCGTCTTTTTCGTTTTAATAAAAGTTTACTTTCAAATAATTAATGATAGTTTGTAAAAACCCTTTGAAGCTAAAGTATAGATACAAATTAATTCACATATGTCATATAAATACTTCTTATTTAAAGTGTTAAATAGAAATTATAATTTCATATATCTCACTTAAATATAAGTTTGTATTTATATGTGTATATGTGTTTTAATGATTGTATATACTTTAATTTACTAATGTATAATTAATGTTTTGAATGGAAGCTAGTTTGATCTTTATGTGAAACCAATATATGCACAACACACGATAATAATAATGTACGAGAAGACAAGTAAGTAAATGAGTAAAGAATGAGGGATGGAAAGATCAAACCGAGAGACAAAGGATTTATAGTGGTTCGGCTACAAGGACACCTTCCTTGCCCTACTCCACTCCCCGAGCACCGAACTCGAGAGTTTTCTTCACTAAGTCAATAACCTCCCTTATGGCGGAGCAAACTGTACACACCAATTGCTTACACCAATTTACGACACAAAGCAAGATGTCGAGTGCTAATCGTAGCTAGAACCAATCTCACACCAAGTAACACACCACGATTTCTTCACACCTTTGACTTCTTCAATAAGTCTTCATGCCACTAGTATCTTCACACCTTTACAAAATTGTTCACAACTTCAATGTCTTGCGACTTCACAACTTCAAAGCACCAATGTCTTCACAACTTCAATCAACTAATGTCTTCAAGTCTTCACCGCTTGAAAGCTTCACTCTCTTCACTACTAATCACTATTGTCACTTTCTCCTATCTTCACTATTATCCAACACTACTTCTTCACTTCAACTTCCACTACTTACTTACAATAATTCTAGATTCTACAACTAAATCTAGCAAACTAATACATACACCTTATTCACCAAAGTATGAAAGATCAACAAGATGAAACAACCAAACAACTTAGATAGCAAGATGATACTAAGTTGTAATACTTCTAGTAGAAGTATTCTTCTCTTTGCACTTGAGTGTTGAGGCTTGAATCACTTTGAAACAAAGATCAAAGTATATAAGATCAAAGGATTTTTAGAAGATGGAGAGGGATGTTTAGATCAGAAAGTTTTTGTGCAAAAAGGTAAGGAAAAAATCCAGGTTTAAGGTGGTATTTATAGGCAACAGATTCTGACAGAGGAGCGTGGCCGGTCCCCTTAAATCAAGGCCAGTCCCCTTAATTTTAAGGGGACCACCCCTTATAATTAAGGGGGCCGCCCAGCTGAAACGGCCAGAATCTTTGTCTTTTAGTGAGGAAAGTTTATTTGGTGAAAAACTAACTGATTTTGGTTAAAAATTTGAATTCATATATTTAGTATGAATAAAACATTTTTCTTTATTACCAAAAGTGTTTTTCAAAAATATATAATATGTTTATATAATTAAATAAACTTTGTAATACTTAATTAAACTTTCCTTTGATCTTATAATGCCTTAAACACTATGTTTATTCAAACCTTAAGTGATTAGATGGTGAAAGTGATTATTAACTACTAAATACTTGTTTACGTCATTATCTTTGATTTAATGTGTTTTCGTTTTGTGATTATCAAAACATAGAGATATCGAAAGATATGAATAACGTTTTTAGTCGTTTATTTATATCAACATAAGCTATTTCAAGAACCAAACTCCCCACTCAGAAATGGGACAAGGTTCATGGACCTTGCAGCCCTATCAAGTGAAGTGCAAATCCCAAGATAAGCCAGGAACTATGAAGAGGGGCTTATTGGCTTTTCAAAAAGCCAATAAGCAACCTCTGGGGCCCACTATGTAAGCCAAGGGAGGCCATGAAAGTGGGGGTCTTGGGCTGAGTATCTGTGTGCAGGGTAAAGGCTTGCCCTGCAAGTGACTTTGAGCAGGTATGGGGCCCAGTACAAAATTCACAAAAATAAAACAAGGGGGGAATCAAGAGTTGAGCTGGGGGACTACCTTTCCTAAAAAGCACAATGCTTAAAACACAATACTAAATTCTACAAAAATCATGCTAGAAATGAAAAAATCTGAGATAGACAAAATTGACTTTTTGTGAAAACTACATGTTTTGACTTTTACCAAATTCTGATGATCACTACTGACTATTTATACTGTATTATGATATATTAAGTTGATTTTAAGCTAAAATAACAATTAAAGAGCTGATATGAAGAAAATAAGCACTAAATTCTTAACAGTGAGCCAACAAGTTGAAATCCAATGTGATTTTGACTTTCCTGAGTTTGGAACTTGTGATTTTGGGTCAGTATCACCTAATTAGACTATGACTGACATACAGCAACCTTAATTAACAATAATAACCACCAAGACCCTTTTGGATCAGGCAATCCCAAACACCCCTTAATTGTAGCTGTTTTGAAGTTTTATGAAACAAACCTACAATTTAATCCATGAAGCTGAACTCTAAACTTATACTGGCATTAGATAAGCTTAAATGAACTGAAATTAACAATAAGTTAAATATATGAACATTGAATGCAGAAAATGGAAATTGCTTACAAAGGCAGTTGATTGAGATAGTTGATCAGGGCTTCAAATCACAACCTAAGGCCTCCCACTAGGCACTAAAACCATGTAAAACATCTATTATGACTAAGTTCCAAGCCTGCTTCCTTCTCCTTATTGACTTTTTATTTTAAACCTATTTGTGAGTTATTTTTGAATATTTTTAGTACATTGAGTAAAAACTGATCTCATTACTCTAAATATTAAAGAAAACTTATAAATAAGCTAGAGTAGGCTTAAACAAACAATGAGCAACAAGTTTAACAACTGATACAGTGGAATGAGATTTTCAAATTAAAATGGTAAATATAGATTTGAACAATAGAACTTTGAATTACTTGGTTAGAACTTAAAAACAACAATCTTAAACTGATATTACATTCTTGATACTAAGTTTATTTAGCAAAACACCACAAGGACTAATTTTGTAATTTATGAAAATAGAGGGCTGGTTTTGTTATTTTTCCAAAGTAGTTACAAGGGTGAGTTATGCCAATGTTCAAATAACCAAAGGACCACACAAGTTAATTTCCCATTTTTAGATTCCCGGGGACCAAAATTGTTAATATCCAAAACTGAGGGACTAAAATTTTATTTTCCTCAAACTTTTTACCCAAGGATCCAATTTGCCAATTTGTGATTTCCCAAGGACTTAAGTTGACTTTTCTTTCAAAAATATCCCACCAAGGACCAATCATGCCAAAGTTTGAAACTCCAGGGACCAAAAGTGTAAATTCTCAAAACTTTTCACATTTTTCACCAAAGGACTAAATATGACCACTTATGATTTTAAAAGGACCTTTGGTGATAATTTTCCATATTTTGAATATCCAGGGACTAGTTTTGACATTTTATGAAAGTTGGGGGACTGAAACTGCCAATTTTGCAAACTTTGTACGTTTTTCATTTGTTTTTACTCATTTTGCATCTAAAACATATAAAACACAATTTTGAAATATTTTCAGTATTTTGATGCATTTCTGAGTGTTTTCGTATGTTTTGCAGTTCAGATTTGACCAAAAATGATAAGTGTTTGAGCACTCATCAATCTTCCTGATCACTGTCAAGCTCTAGGCCCTACAAATGCAAAAATGAGGGCATGTCAATGGAATGAGTATTGACCAACAGTACTAAAGAAACATAGTTCCAAATAACAAACATGATATCAAAGGAGAGTTTGGATTAGCTTATTTTTCGAGTATATGAGACTAACAGTGAAAACAAAGTTTTAAATAACAAACATGATATCAAAGAAGTTTTGCATTAGATTTTTTTTTCGAGCTTTTGGCATATTTAGAATTGGAATCGCCAATAAGCTCAATTCTTAAGGCTTTTGAGGTTAACTAATTTTTCAATTTCAAATAAGTTCATAAGCTAAAAAAGAGGACGGATCATAAGCTAATTATATTATCCATACTATACCAGATAATTAAACGCAGATCCAATCATCAATGCAAACGCCTAACTTCATGTAAAGCATGCATGGTTGCAAACCTGTGATGAAGAAAACACAAAAATCAGTAAAGCGAACATTATAAGAGCTTGTGAGGAAAAAGAAAAAAATGATATTAGGGTTTTTGAGAAAAACTATATTATGAATGAAGTGCAGATTGTTTTTTACGTATATGCTTTTAGGGTTAGATTAATCGAAATTTTAGGCTAAAAAAGATTTTAACAAAATATATTCTAAACTGTAGGACCTTAAATAACACAACTTTATCACACACAATATAAGCACAATAAGAAGGAAAGATGGAAAGATGGTGACTTGTATGAGATATATGTATTTCATATGTATTGAGAGAGAGAGATGGAAATGAGAGCTTTTATTCAAAGAAAACACACACAAATACACACACAAGCACACCTTACAAATGAGAGGTAAGGTGCCTTATATAGTTCCATACATAGGCTTTGATGGGCTTGGGCTTGGACTTGGTTACATGAGAAGATATGAAGGCTTATGAAACAGAACTAATAGCATATTAGCTTACCAAGACCAAGGCCCAATGACTATCCTATTCCATAAACTAAGACACATTACAAAGTTCCTAATATGAGAATGACCATCACTTCTCAATACATATTTTTAATGCTAACAATCTCCCCCTAAGGGGTGGTCATTCGAATGATGCTCCACGTGATTAGGTCTTTCGTGTTCTTTGACTTGAACTTTGTGTGTTGTTGTAGAATAGTCTTTAGTCTTTGTTCCTTCATGCTTTGTGATCTTCGATAACTGATTTTTCATCGTTCTTTGTTCCTTTGTGATGTGGAGTTATCTGCCTTTTGTCACTTCTGCGTCTGTGATGGTTGTTTGCCATTCCAACATGCTCATACATCTTTGGACTTTGATATTCATATGCACATAGTTCCCTTTCTTTCACTTTGATCTTTAGTCTTCATACTTTGTAGATTCTTCTTTTTGGCGTAGAATCTTTCTTTGAACTTTGTGTTGTATAGATCTTTGAGGGAGCTTTCTTTAACTTCCAGATGTATGTATGAGCATGTGGAATATGTTGCCATGGAGATGAAGTGTCCCTGCATATAAATAGTTAGCAATAAAACATCCGGTACTTACAGATAAGAATTAGAGATCGTCAACAGCATAGTGTGAAGACTCCTTCTAACCCTTACCAAGGCCGTTCCCATGTCAGATACTCTCGAGAGAGCTTACAAGACCTACTTAGTAGCTCAATGACTGGGTGAGTCGCTGGGGATCACTCCTCGACTGTAGACCGTTTGAAACCACCATGAACACTAAGCGTAACCCATAAAGAATTACCGAAGTGACCTGCTGTCAGGGCTGCTTGATGTTGACCCTGGCAGGAATTTCCATTCAATCATTGAGAATCACAAAAGTGAATCCTCTCATAAATGTTCTGGCAGATTGCTAAGATCTGCGTAGGACTCTAAAGTTTACAGCTGGCGTCCTTAATGATGAACAACCAGTGTAGAAATATCATGTGTTCCTATGAGATCTTTTGATGATTCTCGGGGCTCTAGACTTGATAAGTGCACATTTGGTTTCCTATGCGGAGATTAGGGAGAGGTCTCCTGCTTTAATATCAACCATCTCTAAGAGACAGGTCAATAGATTACACCAGTTCCCCGTGAGAATGAAACAAGCTCTTTTAAGAGAACTTGAGTGGTTAAGAAGGTTTAGTGCAGTGCGTCACTGAGTCCATGACGTCTTTGTCTTCAATACCGGTGTCACCTTAGTAACAACCAGTAGCATACGAATTGTACCCGGTGTCTGCCCTAAGGTTGAACATTTGGAGGGCTATTTCTTTTCACCCTTTATCATAACTTTTCTTTTTAATTCTTCAACCCCTTCTTTCTCCTTTCTCATTTTCTCCTTTTTTCAATCATACCTAAGGACTTCTAATTCTACTCTATTGGATTTGTCCTTGGGTAGATCCCTCCGGCTCTGGCGGATCATAGGACGGTTTTTCCTAACCATAGTCACCTTATAACTCCATGACTATCCTATAATTGTTACCATAAACCATTTATTCGAAAATCTCTCAAAGTGTTTATGATAATAAAACACATTGTTGTTACCACTTTGAGAGTTTTGCAACTTTTGAAGGACTCCCCCTTCACATGTGCTCATGAATTTTTAAGAAATTTGCACATGCATGAGGAGTTTGCACTTTTTAGAATTGATCCACTTTCAGTGAACATGACCGATTCGAGACACGCTTACATCACTAGTTAGACTAGCTTGAAGTTATTACCCGTCCTGGTCAAGTCCAAAGAAAGTATCTCGATACGGTACATTCTACTTAGGCAAGTCCTATTCGAGACACGCTTACATCACTAGTTGGACTAGCTTGAAATTATTACCCGTCCAGGACAAGTCTTTTCGATTACTGACATTTTAAGCTTCGTCAATTCATTGGTACATTCTGAGTCTAGCTCTTTTGAGATTCAGTCACAAGCTTTAAACATCTTTGATCACATTTTAATCATGTCTTCTCCCCCTCAAAAATAGCATAGCGTGATATTTTTGATATTGTCACACCCTCGCCGAAGGTGGAAACACGAGGTGTAACGAAATCGATAAACATCACCAAAGAGAAATAAGACAATACCATAATTTACATTAAGGAAAAGTATAACATTACAACGTTGTTATTGCCGACCTTGGCAAATATAAGACATAAGTTTGATTCCCAAAAGATGGTATTTCAGTACATAATGAAAAGAAGTGACATGTGAAAACTTCATTATGCAAGACCTTGATGACAAGCTTACTGACGATCACCTGAAATGCATGAGAGAAAACGGTCAACTATAAAAATAGTTGGTGAGTATAAACGTTTTATATAATAAGAAAACCATTTGAAAAAGTTCACAAGCCAAAGGCATTGTCAAGTATCATGTCTTGTAGTCAAGCACTCGTGGTCATAATAAGTCACAATATAAGCACCACATATATAATAATGTATGCCATGCAAAGCCCCTAATTAAATAATATGCGTCCCGTAACATAGTGGACGAGAGGTTGGCCGACCTCTAATAGCGCTATCCATACTACTAATAGGTGTCGAACAATGCGAATGTACGAACAGTACATCATACAACTATTATATAAGATTAAGAACGCTCCGAACATGGGAGACTTAGCACGCTCCACCAATAAGGTGAGACTTAGGTCATAGTACGTACGGTACATTAAGTTCAAGGGGTCAAGTTGAGTTCAAGAGTTCTAAACAAGTTATAAGGTCAAGACAAGTCAAAGGAGTTCATAAAAATCAAAGGGTTCAAAACAATGTTCAAAGTGTTCAAATAATAATTCATGCATCCACCCCAAAGCGATTAAAATAGTTAGAAAAAGGGGTTCGTGAATACTCACCTGATATAAGCGATATGATAACAAAGGGTACGAACTGAGGTAAGACGCGCACTCTAACCGCAACCTAAATGAATGATATGATCTACTTTAGATCATGAAATGATGAAGGAATGTACATGCACATGTTTCCCTATACCACTCTTAACTTGGAAATACTAGTTATTGTCAAAATAAAATATTTTCCATACATAGGAAAAATAAGTCCAACTGGAATTATAAAAACTTGTCGTAATATATATCGTATAAAGATGTTAGCATTGTATTCCCCGTCTTGAAAACCTTAAAATAATGTCTAGTAGTCGCGTAATAAACTTTGAGTCGTACGTATTTTGTTAGTTAAAAATAAACTCCTTGAATAAGAAATCTAGAAAATATATCATTTAGTACGTAGTTATATTATTTTCTAGTAGTGACTAAATATATATATAGTTTTGACGATTTTAAAACGTATATAACTTGGTCGTTTTAAGCTCATTTTACTCGTTCTTTATATCCACGGGTTCGTTTTAGTATATACTAATATATTTTTGGTAGTTCGGCTCCTCTAGGTTACGTTTAACGCCTCTTTTTGTCCGTCGAAAACTGCCAAACAGCATGCAGTTTTTATAAAAATAGTTTTCGTCGTTAAATTTGCAAAAATCATATCTCCTTCGTTATAAGCTCGTTTTAATCCGTTCTTTCGCCTAAAGTTTCGTTTTTGAAAGTATTTTCTAGAAAAATTGTCAAAGGTTACTGTGTAAATTCGTATTTTTCTGGGTAAACCAAAATGGAACAGCATGTATTTTTACTTGTTCAAAAACCATTTTCAAGGTTTAAATCTAGTTCCATCTTCAATCAAACCACTTTCAATCACCACAAAACTAGTCTAATCCTACCATACACCTTCTTAGGGTGTCATGGGTTCCTAAACATCATAAACCAAGTGGATCTAACAAGGATCTAACTATAATCACTTTCTAGGCTTCAAAAGTTATAAGTTTGTAAAATAAAGTGGTATAACTAACATATGTATGTAAATCTTGTATAAAAATCATATGAACATAATTAGAACTTGGTAAAATTATAAAAGTGAGTTTCATACACTTACTTGAAAAATTAGTGAGCTTTTGATGAGAAATACTTAATTATCTTTGAGGTTTTTATTTCAAAACCTTAACAAGGAGTATATAATCAACTAGTTTATTGCTTGATCTTGGAAATTTCTATGGTTTCTTCATTCTTGTTGTTTTGGTCGTGGGTTCCAAAGAGAAAAAGAAAGAACAATTTGCTTTTTGCTTGTAAGAAAATATTATGTAGCTAAGTCTTCAATTTTTGGCAAAATATCTTTGAATTAATGAAGGGAACAAGATCCATATATTAAGGAAGGGGGGGGGGGGGGGGGCTGCAATTCAAAGGGGTAGATAGATTTGTGTAAGATATTTGGTAAAACTTTTGTGTATTATGTAGATAATATTTGTTTTAGAGGATACCGGGTACCGAGTTAACTAAAAATAAATTTTAACGGAATTAACCGGGACATAATAAAGTCGTAAAAAATTGTAAAAATATGTTGGGTATAATTATTTAGTGTTTGGATAATTATTGTTTAATTTCTACAAAAATCGTCGTAATTAAATTAGGCGTACGATACGAAATAAATAATTTTCCAAAATACCGGGTAAATTAATATTATAATTTTTATATTAGCATTATGAGTATGAAATTATACTAGGATCATAGTCGGGAGTGTCGGACATGTTAGTCACATTATTGGTCGCGTGTTAACGTTTATTTAGAAATAAATACTTATACGTAAAACGTTAAATATACTAAACATATTAATTTGAAAATCCTAAGAGTGGTATAACATGTAAATGACCTAATGATGATATGCCGACTATTTCTAGTCCGTATGAGAGGTCCTTACTGATAATTCACGTGAATAGTGGAATATTCAAAGTTTGGGATTAAACGTAGACGTGGAAAATATCGGGTTGTTACATTCTACCAACCTTAAAAGGAATCTCGTCCTCGAGATTCAAATCGTCCATTCTATAGGTGTATGTGATCGCGGTTAAATTTGATGAAGCAACTAAGGTTGAAAACGCTAGGTCTCGGATTAGTCGGTGTTGTGTATAAGTTCTATACTAAGACTTAAGTGCTAGGAAAATAATATAGTTGTTCAAGAGAATGTACCCGTTATGCTATCGTGGACATGTTGGGTGATAGGATTTCCTAGGAAGTAAGCTCTGCCACGCGCGGGTGGAATCTCAACGGCCTCATCTTATGGCCCTTCAATTGCCGCCGCCAGGTTTGGACGATTCGGTCCTTGGTTGGGAGTCCTTTTCAACTTTGGACAGGTATTCCTGAGATGATCCAAGCTTCCACACTCGTAACATGCTGGCCTTGGTCCTTGGTTCACAGTCCTGTTTGAGCAATTTCGCATGAAGTGGCCCGACTGTCCGCATTTGGTAAATCTTGGGCAGTCTCCTGAGTGGTGGTAGTTACATCGAGTGCACATAGGATGTGGACCGGCATATCTTCTGGGCCCTTGAGTTGTTGCTCCGTAGTTTCCCATTACTCGTTGTCTCTTGTCCTGTTGGTCTTGATCACGGCTTCTTTGCTGATCTTCCTGTCTCTTTCGTCCTTCATTATTTCCCTTTGTTAGTTCACCAGACCTGATCACATCATTTGTCAAGCGGTATGCCATGCCCACAGCGGCTTGTAGAGTGGTTGGGTTCGATGAAGTGACATCCCTCCTGATTTCAGGAATCAATCCCCAAATATATCGATCGATCAACTTTTCCTTAGTGGAGACCATATGAGGAACCATCTTAGTTAGCTCATGGAAACGGGCCGTGTACTTGTCAATCTCTACTCCTACCATCAAGTGGTTCCAAAATTCCACTTCCAGCTTCTCCACTTCATCTTTTCTGCAATACTCGTCAGTTAGTAGTTTCTTAAATGCTTCCCAAGATAATCCATTTGCAGCCTCTCTTCCTCGAGTCTGTAGCTGGTTGTTCCACCAAGTCAATGCTCGACCTTGAAGCAGACCCGCAGAGAACTCAACCTTATCTCCTTCAGCACATTTAGTGATGCTGAGTTTCGACTCAACATTCTCAAACCATGATAGCAGTCCAATGGCACCCTCAGTGCCATAAAATTCCATTGGCTTGCATGTCATGAAAGTCTTATAGTTGCATCCCTGACCGTTGTTCGAAGGACCCGCACCATTATTGGATCGGTTGGCATCAATGTGCGCAACAATCTGAGTGAGAAGGTCAGCTAATCTAGCAGCACTGTCATTCGGGTTTTCATTGTTGTTACGTCCAGCAGCATCGTCATTCGGGTTTTCATTGTTGTTACGTCCTGAGCGAGTGTTCATTGCGGCCATGGCTCTGCGATAGACCAAAAATAATGGGTTGAGTGAACGATACATGAATGATGACGGATGATGTACGGTATAATGATAGTCGTGACATAGAGATCGCAGAATGATGGGAACAAAGCCATGCCTAATCTAACAAGGCGTAAGATAGCAAAGAGAAAGCATATACATAAATGCATATATAAGGTACGGTAACATAATCGCGAACATATAAACAGGTTATGCATACCCACCCGACCAATGCAACTTCAGGTGACCAGACTCTCTAGACTCGACCAAACATGATCTTTGACCACTACTCCCTTCATCGCATGATTCTTCCTGAATTATACATAGTTGATCAGGCTATGCATACTTGAGGATTAATAATGCAATGCTAGGACTAGTCGACTCGTATCAATTTTTTTTTTTTTTTTTTTTTTTTTTTTTTTTTAAGAAAATGTTACTTTGGTTATAGTTGCGATTTTTATTTTAGAAAAATCGGCATTCTCTATAACCTCTGGCTCTGGTACCAATCTGTCACACCCTCGCCGAAGGCGGAAACACGAGGTGTAACGAAATCGATAAACATCACCAAAGAGAAATAAGACAATACCATAATTTACATTAAGGAAAAGTATAACATTACAACGTTGTTATTGCCGACCTTGGCAAATATAAGACATAAGTTTGATTCCTAAAAGATGGTATTTCAGTACATAATGAAAAGAAGTGACATGTGAAAACTTCATTATGCAAGACCTTGATGACAAGCTTACTGACGATCACCTGAAATGCATGAGAGAAAACGGTCAACTATAAAAATAGTTGGTGAGTATAAACGTTTTATATAATAAGAAAACCATTTGAAAAAGTTCACAAGCCAAAGGCATTGTCAAGTATCATGTCTTGTAGTCAAGCACTCGTGGTCATAATAAGTCACAATATAAGCACCACATATATAATAATGTATGCCATGCAAAGCCCCTAATTAAATAATATGCGTCCCGTAACATAGTGGACGAGAGGTTGGCCGACCTCTAATAGCGCTATCCATACTACTAATAGGTGTCGAACAATGCGAATGTACGAACAGTACATCATACAACTATTATATAAGATTAAGAACGCTCCGAACATGGGAGACTTAGCACGCTCCACCAATAAGGTGAGACTTAGGTCATAGTACGTACGGTACATTAAGTTCAAGGGGTCAAGTTGAGTTCAAGAGTTCTAAACAAGTTATAAGGTCAAGACAAGTCAAAGGAGTTCATAAAAATCAAAGGGTTCAAAACAATGTTCAAAGTGTTCAAATAATAATTCATGCATCCACCCCAAAGCGATTAAAATAGTTAGAAAAAGGGGTTCGTGAATACTCACCTGATATAAGCGATATGATAACAAAGGGTACGAACTGAGGTAAGACGCGCACTCTAACCGCAACCTAAATGAATGATATGATCTACTTTAGATCATGAAATGATGAAGGAATGTACATGCACATGTTTCCCTATACCACTCTTAACTTGGAAATACTAGTTATTGTCAAAATAAAATATTTTCCATACATAGGAAAAATAAGTCCAACTGGAATTATAAAAACTTGTCGTAATATATATCGTATAAAGATGTTAGCGTTGTATTCCCCGTCTTGAAAACCTTAAAATAATGTCTAATAGTCGCGTAATAAACTTTGAGTCGTACGTATTTTGTTAGTTAAAAATAAACTCCTTGAATAAGAAATCTAGAAAATATATCATTTAGTACGTAGTTATATTATTTTCTAGTCGTGACTAAATATATATATAGTTTTGACGATTTTAAAACGTATATAACTTGGTCGTTTTAAGCTCATTTTACTCGTTCTTTATATCCACGGGTTCGTTTTAGTATATACTAATATATTTTTGGTAGTTCGGCTCCTCTAGGTTACGTTTAACGCCTCTTTTTGTCCGTCGAAAACTGCCAAACAGCATGCAGTTTTTATAAAAATAGTTTTCGTCGTTAAATTTGCAAAAATCATATCTCCTTCGTTATAAGCTCGTTTTAATCCGTTCTTTCGCCTAAAGTTTCGTTTTTGAAAGTATTTTCTAGAAAAATTGTCAAAGGTTACTGTGTAAATTCGTATTTTTCTGGGTAAACCAAAATGGAACAGCATGTATTTTTACTTGTTCAAAAACCATTTTCAAGGTTTAAATCTAGTTCCATCTTCAATCAAACCACTTTCAATCACCACAAAACTAGTCTAATCCTACCATACACCTTCTTAGGGTGTCATGGGTTCCTAAACATCATAAACCAAGTGGATCTAACAAGGATCTAACTATAATCACTTTCTAGGCTTCAAAAGTTATAAGTTTGTAAAATAAAGTGGTATAACTAACATATGTATGTAAATCTTGTATAAAAATCATATGAACATAATTAGAACTTGGTAAAATTATAAAAGTGAGTTTCATACACTTACTTGAAAAATTAGTGAGCTTTTGATGAGAAATACTTAATTATCCTTGAGGTTTTTATTTCAAAACCTTAACAAGGAGTATATAATCAACTAGTTTATTGCTTGATCTTGGAAATTTCTATGGTTTCTTCATTCTTGTTGTTTTGGTCGTGGGTTCCAAAGAGAAAAAGAAAGAACAATTTGCTTTTTGCTTGTAAGAAAATATTATGTAGCTAAGTCTTCAATTTTTGGCAAAATATCTTTGAATTAATGAAGGGAACAAGATCCATATATTAAGGAAGGGGGGGGGGGGGCTGCAATTCAAAGGGGTAGATAGATTTGTGTAAGATATTTGGTAAAACTTTTGTGTATTATGTGGATAATATTTGTTTTAGAGGATACCGGGTACCGAGTTAACTAAAAATAAATTTTAACGGAATTAACCGGGACATAATAAAGTCGTAAAAAATTGTAAAAATATGTTGGGTATAATTATTTAGTGTTTGGATAATTATTGTTTAATTTCTACAAAAATCGTCGTAATTAAATTAGGCGTACGATACGAAATAAATAATTTTCCAAAATACCGGGTAAATTAATATTATAATTTTTATATTAGCATTATGAGTATGAAATTATACTAGGATCATAGTCGGGAGTGTCGGACATGTTAGTCACATTATTGGTCGCGTGTTAACGTTTATTTAGAAATAAATACTTATACGTAAAACGTTAAATATACTAAACATATTAATTTGAAAATCCTAAGAGTGGTATAACATGTAAATGACCTAATGATGATATGCCGACTATTTCTAGTCCGTATGAGAGGTCCTTACTGATAATTCACGTGAATAGTGGAATATTCAAAGTTTGGGATTAAACGTAGACGTGGAAAATATCGGGTTGTTACAGATATCAACTGATTAATAAAAAGCTTTTTGGAGAGAAAGACAGATTTGTTTTTGCATGATTTCAAAACATTTTTGTTTTTGTACTCCCCCTTAATGATAGCACATTTTAAAATCAATTAAGGGTATAGAGGGAGTTATCTTGAGCTCTAATTTTGAGAGATTTTTGAGAAATCTTTTGAACAATCTTGAAAAAGTGCTCAAGAATTCGGTTTGAAAACGAGTTTTATGCTTGAAATCTTTTTCGTTTGTTTAGACTCGAACATTTTGAAAAAGAGTTCGTCATTGAACGTACGAGTCCTAGATTTGAAAATAATCAGAAGTCATCGTTTAAGTCTTGGTTTCGTACTGAAGTATACGAAAGCCATAGTGAAGAAAACATTTGAGAAACGACATGTTTTAGAAAAACATTAAAAAGAACTCCCGCTCAAGCATCTGTACATGTCCGTATCATTTTTGAATGACATTTCTAGAAACGTACAGAATATTGATTTATACGAGAGATATGTCGTGAGAAGAATATTTTTGGATTTTTTGATTTTATATTGTTTTTGTATTTTTTGAAATTTTATATTTTTGTATTTTGTTTTTGTTGGTTTTTCAAATTTTGTATTTTGTTTTTTTCAAAAATATTTACAGCGAAGCGATTTTGAAAACTTTTTTCAAGAAGATTCGAGAAGACGTTCTAGCTCCTCAGGAGTTAGGCTTCGCAAGCCAATTCGTCGAACTAAATAGTCAAACCGTTCTTTTGGAAGGGCTTTAGTAAATAGATCGGCGAGTTGATAATCAGTCTTAACGAAAAATAATTCAACAGTACCCTCTTCCACGTGTTCTTTGATGAAATGGTAGCGGACTTTGATATGCTTCGTCTTAGAGTGATGTACGGGATTGCACGAGATGGCTATGGCACTTTTTGAGTCACAATACATAGGTATTCTGTCAAAAGTAAAGCCATAATCTGTGAGCTGTGTTCGCATCCAAAGAACTTGGGCACAACACGCAGATAGAGACACATACTCGGCTTCGGCGGTTGATTGTGCAGTACAATCCTGTTTCTTTGACGACCAACTTACTAGCTTTTCACCCAAGAATTGTGCTCCACCTGATGTACTCTTTGCTGTAACTTGATCACCAGCATGGTCTGCATCTGAAAATGTTGTTAGATTAAACCCCGAATCCTTCGGATACCAAAGTCCCATGTTAATGGTGCTTCGTAGGTACCGAAAGATCCGTTTAACCTCTTTGAGGTGAAGTTCGGTAGGCTTTGCCTGAAACCGTGCTAATAAACATACAACAAATTGAATATCTGGTCGGCTAGCAGTTAGGTACATGAGAGAACCGATCATGCTCCGATATTTCTTCGGATCGATAGGTTTCCCAAACGAATCAGAACCTATTTTTGGTGAAGTGACCATTGGTGTACCAATAGAATCACAATTTTCCATTCCATGTTTTTTCAAAATCTCTATTGTATATTTAGCTTGATTGATAAAAATACCACGAGGGGATTGATGTATTTGTAAACCAAGAAAGAATTTTAGTTCCCCCATCATGGACATTTCAAATTTGCTTTTCGTGAGATTTTCAAAATGTTTTGAATGGTTAGGATTGGTTGATCCAAAAATTATGTTGTCTACGTAAATTTGAATGATCAAAATATCATCTTTGAATTTTTTGATAAACTAGGTGTCATCAACCGTTCCTTTTGTGAAATTGTTTTTGAGCAAGAAAGATGATAGTTCGTCATACCACGCTCTTGGAGCTTGTTTTAAACCATAAATTGCTTTCTTAAGCTTGTAGACGTAGTCTGGATGATCTTTGTCGATGAATCCCTCTGGCTAACTCACATACACTTCTTCTTTCAGAGTTCCATTTAAGAAGGCAGTCTTAATATCCATCTGATAGACTGTGATGTTTTTGTGAGCTGCATAGGCTAAGAAAATCCGGACTGCTTCAAGTCTAGCTACAGGCGCGAATGATTCTTCGAAATCTATCCCTTCTTCTTGTGGATAACCTTTAGCCACGAGACGAGCTTTGTTGCGAATAACAGTCATTTCCTCATCCAGTTTGTTCTTCCACAACCACTTGAGATCAAGAACACGTTTATCAAGTGGTCGTTCAACAAGTTCCCAACTATCATGTAACAGGTATTGAAGAAATTCCTCCTGCATCGCTTCAATCCAAGGGTTTTCTGCCATTGCTTCTCGAATGTTCTTTGGTTCTTTGAGGCTGATTAAGCAAACGTAGATGCACAATTCGAGATCGGTGGCAAGTTGTCTCCTTGTTTGAACTGGCTTTGAAGGTTCACCAATAATATGTTCTATTGGATGGTCTTTTGTCCATTGAAATGTAGAAGGGTACCTCGGGAGTAACGAATGTGTGTTAGATGGTTCTTGTAACCTTGAAGAAGATTCAGCAGAGTTTGTTGCAAACGGGTTTTCAAATACTTCTTCTTCTTCTTCTTCTTCTTCTTCTTCTTCTAACGTAACATCGTTTGAATTATTTGTTGGTTCTTCTTGAAAATTTGTGTTTTGGTTTTGCTCATCAACTATTGGTATTTCAGTGTCAAGTACTGGAGTTGCTTGAGTAGATGTAGATGATGTTGATGTAGTTGGTGCTTCAGCTTCGATTGTTGTAGATGCGTCTTGTGATGGTGGTGGTGGTTGATTGTTTTGAGCGAGTGCAGCGGAATGTTGTGGAGATGCATTTGTCGAAGTTCCACCATAATATTCATCAAACATTAACTCGAAGAAATTTTCCAGTTCTTGTTCTGAAGGTTTATCCGTGTTTGTTGACTGAGCTCCTTGAGGTACGAGTCCTGAACTGATGTGTCCAGAAGTCTGCATGTTTGGTGCGGGTCCTAATCCGTTTTGATTAGAAGCCATTGGATTAAGCGCGGGTTCTAGAGCGTATCTCTCAGAAGCCATTTGTGAAATCTCGTCAAACTTCACATTCATCGTCTCCATTATCCTTTTCGTTCTTCTATTATACACCCTGAATGCCCTCGAGTTTTCTGAATATCCAATGAAGATTCCAATATCACCCTTAGCTTTTAGCTTCCCTAGATCTTCTCTGTCATTCGTCGGATAGCACAAAGCACCAAACACGTGAAGGTAAGAGATGTCAGGTTTACAGTTGTTCACTAGCTCATATGGGGTTTTATTGAATCTCGGATGGACTAGGGATCGGTTTTGAGTAAAACAAGCAGTGGCTACAGCATCAGCCTATAAGAATAGAGGTGTACTAGAAAAAATCAGCATTGTTCGAGCAGCTTCCACAAGAGTTCGGTTTCTTCTTTCAACTACCCCATTTTGCTGTGGAGTTCTAACAATTGATGTTTGGTGTGTAATTCCAACATCTTCAAGGTAAGTTCTTAACTCCTGGTTTGTAAATTCTGTGCCATTGTCTGTTCTTATAATCCTTACTGGAGCTTGAAGTAGAACTTGAATATGCTTCAGAAAGGTGATGATGATGCCTAGTGCTTCGTCTTTTGGCTTTACCCAAGTATATCTTGAATAATCATCAACAATAACGAGAATATACTTCTTCCCATTAATGCTTTCAACTCTCATTGGGCCACATAAGTCCATGTGCAACATATGTAACCTTGCTTCCGAACTAGGTACGGTTTTGGGTTTATATGATGCTCTTTTACTTTTTCCTTGTTCGCATGATGGACATAGGTGTTCCTTGGTGTATTTGAACTTAGGAAGTCCGGTGACGATGTTGTCTTTGGCTAACTTCTTGATCGTGTCGAAATTAAGATGGGATAATCTTCTATGCCACAGCCAGGACTTAGTTTCGGTTGCCCTTGTCATAAGACAAATTGGTGATGTAGAAGCCATTTGGTTGATGTCGATAGCATACAAGTTTGTACCACGATTACCGGTTAAAAGATCATCACCAACCAAATTTCGAATAAAAACCGTGTTTCTTCTTAAAGCCACTTCTAAATCTGCATCACAAAACTGCCCGACTGAAAACAAGTTGTGTCCCAACCCTTCGACGTAGTAAACTCGAGTGATTAAAAAATTCCCAAATTGAAGATCTCCATAACCCTGAATAGCTGCTACATGATCATTTCCAAATCATACAGTTCCCATGAATTTCCAGATGAAATTGATCAGCAGCTTTAAATTCCCGGTCATGTGCTTGGAGCAACCCGAGTCGACGATCCAAAGACATATTTTGATAACCTGCCAAGAACAGAAGAGTTTGTATTTGGAAACTGTGTTGAATTTGGTTCTATGGGGTTAGGAGTAAAAGCAGAATCACACTCATAGACAGTTGCTACTTGTTTAGCTTGAGTTATTTCTAATTTGCCGTCTTTAAGAGTGAACTCTCTACCCATCGGAATCCACATACAAAACTTAAGATAGTTCCTAGGCATTCGACTAATAGTGGTAGTCCTAAATCGTGCAACTAATCTTTCTATAGATCTGGATCTAGCACTAGGTCTTTTTGGAACATTCTTCTGTTCAGGCGTAACATCCACATTCTTAGAAACACATTCATCATGAACATCATTAATTAAACATTTCTTGCATATTAAACAAACAGAGTCATTACATGCAATAGAAACAGTACTGTCGACATTACATTCAGATGAAACATGTCTCTTATTACAAAGCGATAAATTCCTAGGGTGTTCTTCTACTTCTTCGGCTTTATTCTTGCTACTACTCTTAGAAACATGCGAGACTCTATTGTTCCTTGTATTGCTCCTAGGCTTTAGTCTGCTGCTTCTAGAGGTGCTTTCTAATCCTGTAGAAGGTAAGGCACACACATTAGGATTTATATTGTTGTCCTTTTTATCATCACTAGACTCTTTAGAATTATCCTTTTTGCACGCATTTGTCTTAGAAGTGGAGGCAGACGCATTAGTGGGACTAATCCTAAAAAGGCCAGGTGCTATCACTTTTGGTGTTTCAACAACTGCTTTTCCTTTATCAACAATCTTTTCATTTTCACTTTTCTTGGGCAAGGGTGTTGGAGTGACTGGTTTTGTCAAATTCTTTTTCTCATCGACTTTTGGAGCAAACCTTGAAATTGACATCTTTGGTTTTTGAACCGTGTTTGAAACATTTGGTTTCTCCGAAGTCGACGGTTTTGCAAACTTAGTTTCCTCACCCTTTCCTTTTTGACTTTCAAGCTGAGCCCTCAAAAGATCATTTTGCTCTTTCATGTTCTTTAAGGCACGCTCATACGACAATTTGTCATACTTGCATTCTTCCTTTTTTCGATCAAGTTGTTTAAAATATGACACATTTTCTTTTTCAAGCTTTATAAGAGCATTTTCATATTTTGAAACAATTGCGGAGGTCTCAGCTCTCAGTCTTTCATCGTCTTGAACAGAATATGTTTGTAAAATGATGGACATAATGTCAGTGGTCATAACAGCTTCGAAGAGAGAATCACTTAGGTTTTCCAAAACATTCATGTTTTCACGAGTATCATTAGCTTCGTTTACCAGGGATTTGTGGTCCTTGACAAAGTCGGCCGTTTCTTTTAAGAAAGCTTGTTCAAAATGGATTACCCTTGCACTGATGTTATTCAGTGGGATAGTAATTTCGTTTTCAAAAACTTTTTTCTGCTCAATATGAAAACTAGAATGCCAGTTGTTAATATTGATTGTAGTTTTAGAAGCAACAATATTTTGAAGTTCTTGAATTCTCTTTTTAATGTCATCCAAAATTTCTCTAGCCTCACTTGTATTAAAAGTGTTGTTAGAAGAAATTTGTTCCATTTTTGAAAGAGATTTGGAAACAATTACTTTCTTAGAAAACATTTTTGAGAATGGTCGTATTATGGAAAACACAGATGGTTCTTTTTGTGGAACAAAAGTAATTCCCGAAAGTTTGTTCAATTTGTTGTAATCAATGGGTTTCAAATCCTTTTGTTTCATTTTAGTAATGCTCTCTTCGACATGTTCTATCGTTTGCACAGAATCCCGAACGACGGGAGGATCATGTTTGGTGTAAATCATATTACCATTATACAAAACATTCTGTTCTTGCTGAGCTTTCTTGAGATTACTGGGGGTGTTGTTACCAAGAACCACTATATGTTTCGTATGGTAAACCGGATTAGTTTGATTTAAAATCATTTTCATTGTTTGACTTGACTGACCCGATTTAACCACTAATTCTTCTAAATGAGCAATCATGTGTTCTAACTCTACAATTTCGGCCAAAAGTTTGTCTTCTTTCTTTGCAAAGTCCTTTTTCAACTCATCCCTTTCTTTTTAAAGATTGGTATAAGCTGTTTTTTGTTTAGAAAGTTGGTTTTGTAAATCAAAAATTTCCGCGTTTAAAGATTTTATCTTTTTGAAAGAATTAACATCAAGTGTATCAAACTTGAGTTGCAATTGTTTTTCCCTTGAAACGGAATTTTGATAACCAGTTTCTAATTCAGACAATCTTTTGTTATGAAATTCAAAAGCTTTAACGTTTTCTTTGTAACTCTCAAGCTCAGCGGTCAATTTAACATTCGCGGCCTTAACATCGCGATTGACCTTTTTCACATTCTCAATTTTAATACGACAATTATTCAATAATGATTCAAACAAAGCACGTGTTTCCTCATCATTCTCAGCATGTTGTGAAACGAAGCCTCCATTATGATTCACATCTGGAGTTGCTGAATGAGTATTGCTACTACTTGGCGTGTCCAGGTATGTATAATAAGTGGGTGCTAGCTTCTCAGAATGCTGTTCCTCATGAGGAGACATATCAAATATATCATTATTGTGACATGTGTTGAAGTTGGATACCTCAGATGGTGCATTGGTGTCATAAACAGGAAGTGTATCAGAATCTGTGTCATACTTAGCTTCCTGGAGATTCGCCATGAATATGCAGTTCGCATCGATATCCTCTCTATCTTCCATGTCATCCATAAGAGCCATAAAATCATTCTCCTCTGCGTTCAACTGAAACCCTGCCTCATTCTTTTGTGCCAACAGTAATGCTTTCTGCAAGTATGCTGTGTCTTTCTTGTTCGGCTTAGTAGGACAGTTCCTTGCCATATGACCTACACCCTGACAGTTGAAACACTTTACCGGATTAGCTTGATTCACATTTCCCAAATTCCCAACTACTGGAGCTGCAACATTTCTACTCTGATTACCCATTGCCTGATTACCAACATTCTTGTTGGGATCATACTTTAGTATTTAGTCAAGTCTCGGTCATTGCATTTTGTAATAGGTTGCTTTAGTATTTATTTCATTATGTTTCATGTTACAAGGCTTATGTATTAAAGCCTTATGGGCTTGAAAGCCCACGTATTAGAGAGATAAGGGAGGAAGGGAGTGTTGCCCTAACTCCTCCCTTATAAATAGAAAGCTTATGTAAACATTATGTTTGTTGGTTATTTGATTATCTTAAGGAAACTCTTGCACTTTCACTTTTCATATTGTCTCATAATCAACCATCTTTCATTCTCATCTTATTTCTTTCTAAATCATACTTGTGTTTACATAAATGGTGACCTAACAAGTGGTATCATTCGCCAAATAGAGATTGAAGTGTGTTTCTTGGTCTTAACGTGGGTATTTGGTGCTTATTCTTCATCTTTTTGCATTTTTCTTGGTTTCTTTCACTCAAATCTTGAAGCTTGGATAAGTTTCAAGGTTGATATAGTGATTTGAAACTTAGTTTTTGCATAAAGTTGTGTTTTTTAAGGTTTTATAGCTTCTTTGATATTGGAAAACTGGTTTTTGGTAGCAAAATCTTCAATAGTTAGTGTTTTCTAAGTATTGGTGAAGTTATTTGATAAAAAGTACCTTATTTCTAAGCATTTTTCTTCAAAAATTTGAGATTTTTCAAGTTTCTGACCAGTTTACGCGTAACTAAAGTGAATAGTACGATTTTAAAGCTGTCAACAGTACTTTTTGTCCTGTCTACGCGTAATTTTTGGCTAAAACCCTTTTTCTTACGAGTAACTTAGGTCAGTAACTTTGAGTTCCTACGCCTAATTCTTATGCATAAGTGACTTCCTACGCGTAAGCTCTACGCATAAGTGATTACTACGCCTTATTCTTACGCGTAAGTGGGAATTCCTACGCAGAAGACAGATCCTACGCCTAAAATTTACGCATAAGTCCATCTTACGCGTAAGTTTCAGAATCTACGCTTAACTTTCAACAAAGATCTTCTCCTTGTGTTCCGGTGACTCAGTACTTCCCTAGCTTGGATAAGTTAGTGGAATACTTCGACTTCGGATATCTTTCAAGCTTGGATAAGTTTGGAAGATTTGTTTGGTTGTTTAACCTTACGTATAAGTCTAAACTTACGCATAAGCCAAAGCTTACACGTAAAGAGAAAACTTACGCCTAAACTCTTTTGTTTACGCCTAAACTACTCTTTACGCTTAACCTAAAAGTTTACGCGTAAGATTAAAGGTACGCGTAAGAATTCAACTTACTCCAAGGATTTTGGACTTGCTCAAAGGAACGTGCATTTCAATCTTCTACAAAGATCCATTTCTACACAAGTGTTCTAAGATGTCTAAACCACCTAATTACTACTTCCCTCATTCTCAGCAACAACAACATCAGCAGTATCAGCAACAACAATACCATCAGCAACAACCGTATCAACAACCTTCACAATCACACGTTCAACAACAACCATTTAATCCACTACATCATTACCTAATGATGCAACAACATCAAATCATTCCTCAACAACAACCATATCAAATTCCACAACAAAACACTCAGTTTTCCTCCAAACAACCTCACTGGTTTGACAGAATGTGTGAAGTTATTACAACTCAACAATCCTGTGACATTTCAAAATTTTCATGTCATTAATTATAGTATTTTATTATTTAAATATTCTATTTTTTTTATATAATTAACTTCATCGGAAGTTATCCGTGTACGTCGTTAAACGTATATTTAATTTAAACAAACTATACACTATGATTAGTCTACTTATTTTATACATTTTAATTACCTTACAAACATATTTTTTATGTCACATTTTTATTCTTCCATCTATAAATAAACTGTGCACATTTATTTATTTTTTCTTTCACGTCTACGAGCTATGTTTCAATTTTAACAACATTTTAACACTCCGGCAAGCTCGTGATTCATCTAAAATAATAAATTTTGTTATTCTGACAAGTTATAATATTTGTATAAGTTTTAAATTTTTATGTTGGCCGGTTTTAAGTTTTGAAATTTAAAGTCTTATCATTAGTAATTATCGAGATCAAACTACACATTATAACCCTTATATTAAATAACAAAATCACCAACTCATGAATTATTTCAACCAAGCCCACGCCCCTCCCCTCTACTTTCCCTTGATTTAAGGATCATGTCTTGTAACACCCCCGAAATTGGGGTCCAGCGGAAGCATACATGTCGCTGGGGTGCTACTCGAATGGTATCACAACACAAGGTACAAAGAATGGTTTCATTTCATTTATTTAGAATGAAAGTTGTTATCAAAGCATGTATTTTACATATTATAAAAGAAGAGTGGAAATAGTCCCATAATTTAGTTAAAACGGTCCCAATTAGTTATCAGAGTCTTCTATGACCATGCCATGCCAAAAGCCTCCAAAGGTAAGATAACGCCTTAAGAACCTGAAAATACATGCTAAAACGTCAGCATAAGGCTGGTGAGTTCATAGATTTTAGTAAACAAGTAATTTTCGGTAAACAAGTATTTTTGGTAAACAAGTATTTTGCGGAAGGCAAGACAATATAACAAATACAATGTCACAGCCAAAAATAAGGTATACAGTGCCTAAGCTCATGACCCCGAAGCTCGACGTAATCGTATGCAATCAAGCATAAAATGCCCCAAGTAAGTGTTTGCCAGACACTCGGAAGTAATCCGAATGATATGCGTCCGTTTGACAGGTTGGCGCGACCAACTCGGACGGGGTGTCAACCCAAATAGATCTATCCACAGCATTCGCGCTCACACGCATGTAATTAATGGTTCATGATAAAGGGGACTTCAGTGGCAGTAATAGGTAACTCAGGCAAAGTAACAGTTTTGTATTTATGTCCGCAAAAGCAAGAACTTGTATCCATAAGAAAGTAATCAAGGATGGAATAAGAAATTCATAAGGTATTCAAGAAATTAATCAAGTATTTCAACCATCTAGTAATGTTTGAGAAAGTGAATCGCGTTCAAGTAAAACAAGCATTGAATTTAAATAGTAATGAGCATGTATCTTCCCCCAAAACAGTTGTAAAACAAGTAAAAGTAGGGGTTATGAACTCACCTTAACAATAGCAATCCAAATAGAGTAATGAAAACGGAAGAATAGGTCCAACAATCACTAGTCGCGACCTAATTATGCATATGTCTTAGTTACCGAAATCAAGTCAAGCATGCAAGTCATACACTACATTATCACTTGTACATGTCGTCGTAGTATTCGTCGTCAAAAATGTAGGTAATCAAAGTAATCTCGTATTTAAGTCATCTACCATTTTAGAAAACGTAACTTGTAAATCTCACGACCAAATATTAGTCGTCTCGAAAATATATATTTTGAAAATCTCTAATGTACCCAATAAGTATACATAATGTTCTACTATTTTTATATACGTCATTTTAGCCAAATTATACTCTAAAATGTCCAAAAGTCAATTTTTAAATATTCCATCAGCTTTTATTATTTGAACCAAAGCTGTCAAAAAGTATATGTTTCGTCGCAATTTTCTTAGGCCATAACTTTTGCGTCGTAGTTCCGTTTTTCAAGTTCTATATATTCCCGCGAAGGTAATAAAGTATACTTTAGGTTTTTCGAGGTCTCGGCTAGCCTAAATATCATTTAATCTCAGTTTTCCTAGCTTGAAAAACCGGGACAGAATCATAATTTCAGAAAATATAGTTTTAGTCGTAAATCTTGAAAATAGCATATCTTTTTCGTTATAAGTCCGTTTTAACCCGTTCAAGCGGCTATGTTTTCATTATTAAGTCTACTTTCTATATTTCTAGCCTAATATGGCCACCAAGGTGCTGATCTATCTGTAGGAGGTCGAATGGGACAGATTTGACATCTAAAGTGTCAAACTATATTTACAAACCTTTTAGTCATCCTACCTTATTTAACAACATCTCCAAAAATAATACTAGTTCATCCATCATCATTTCAACTAGAAATTAATGATCTAAACCTAAACTTAGCATTTTTCAAGAGTCCAAGTAAAAGATCATCAAGGATGTTTAAAAATACTAGTTTACTAACATATATATATATATATATATATATATATATATATATATATATATATATATATATATATATATATATATATAATGTTTTCATCTTCAACTTCTTGTAGATGTGTTTACTAACCAACTTTCTTATAATTAAAACTTGTTCAAAACATCATTTCTTGCTAAATGATCAAGGTGGATGTAAAGATTTTTCAACATGTACCAAGTGATAACCAAGTATATACACTAGACAAGCATAAAATTTATGAAAATAATGAAGTATTAGTAGTGTAAAAATTACTTACAAAGAGGTTAATGAGATGAGATTGGTAAAACACTTGTGTAACCCCAAGATTAGTGTCAATCCTTGTTAATCTACCCTAAGTACTCTTGTAATTACCCACAAGCTCACTTTTCCTTCCTTGCTCTTTTGATATGTCGAAATATTGTATATAGTGGGAGGTGATTAAAATTTTCTTCTTCTTTGTAATTATAAGGAAGTAATATATTATGGTATATATATAGGGCTATATGTAGCTAGTTAGTCAAAAGTACACAAGGACTTTAGTCCTTGTGGCTTGCCGAAATTTATGGAAAGAAAAGGGACAAAGTATGGTTCATGACATCAAACATTTATTACCATGTTTCATGGAAATTAATACAAGTAGAAAAAATGTAGTAAGTAATTATGGAACAAAGGGGAGGGGCGGCTCATAGGGTAATATTGGAAGAATTGAGTTGTAATTTGTATAAAATGTATATATTGAAAGTATTGGGTAGTAAAAATATGTATTGGTATTAGTTTGGTAGTTGACGAAAGTTACACGTAATTAAACGTAATATGTAAAGAATTTAACTTGGTCATCGGAAAATATTTTTGGAACTTTTGTAATAATTTTGGAAGTATAAAAATACTCTAAAAATAATTGTTGAGAGAATCGGGTATGTCATGTGTTACATTCTTGAATAAAAATTAACATTTTATTGAATTTAAAACCGTGTGTATTTAAAGAATAGAAATTTGTTTTATAGTATAAAATTATGAATTGGGGAAGGAGCAAGGTACCGGAGCGTTGTGGACTAAAATTAGCCTAAGTCCTAGTGTACTTAGAATTTAGTTAGAAATTCGCGTCGATTCAAGTAAAAGGGCTCACGTAAAATGTTTCAAATTAAAAGTCAAGAATTTAAATTCGAGTTTAGAAATTAGTATTGACCTGGGAAATAGCGGGTTGTGACATTCTACCCCCCTAAAAGGGAATCTCGTCCGCGAGATTCAGTCAGCGTTGGTCGTTGAAGTGGTATTAGCGAAGAGATGGGGGTACTTCTGACGAATTCGGTCTTCTCGCTCCCAAGTGAATTCGGGACCTCGTTGAAAATTCCAGCGAACCTTGATGATAGGAATTCGACTATGTCTTAACTACTGAACATCCCGGTCCATGGTTTTAAAAAGATATGAGTTGGTTATCAGGTTGAGTTGTGTCCAGCGGAATGATGAGCGATTCAAGCATTTCTTGAGATTGGAAACATGGAATGTATTGTATTCACTACTGAGTTCTGGCGGAAGCTCTAGTCTGTACGCTACAGGGCTGACTCTAGCCAATATCTTAAATGGACCAACGTATCTCGACTTTAACTTCCTGCACTTTTCGAACCATATCACGTCTTTCCAAGGCGAGACTTTCAACATAACTTGGTCGCCAATCTTGAAATTCTAAAGGTTTGCGTCGCACATCGTATAGCTTCTTATGTCGATCATGTGCAGCCTGTTGACTTGGAACGTTGTTCCAAGCCCTGATGTGTTCTAACGATCAATGAAAATGAAATGACCAAGGAAGCGTACTAATAGCCAAAAGAAGTAGATGTCAATGCTAATGAAAGGAGTGAGAAGTACATTACAATACACATGAAAGAACTAATGAATCATAAGAATAAAAAGGGAATCATGTCAAGTACCATGTTTTAAGAACAGAGAATGTCAAAATGAAAGGTTGCAAACGAAAAGATCAACAATTGAAAGAACATTCGTACTAGTATGAGCCAATAATGCTTGAAAGAAAGATTAAATATCCGTACGAATAAAGAAGCAAACTGTTATCGATTAACGAAAAAGAATTAATGAATCACAACAATAGTAAATAGAATTAGATGTCAAAACAAAGAATGATTGAAAGGAGATTAGATGTACGAATGGAGAAGGAAAACACAATTGATTTATGCAAACGAAAGAGTCAATAAATCATAACATTAGTAAATAGGTTTAGATGTTAAGAACAAAGAATGCTTAAAAGGTATGTTTGAAATCAGGATGAACAAAGAAACAAACGAAATGATGGGTAAAAGAAAGACCAATAATGATGCAATTAAACGCAAATAGAGGAATCATAAATCATTACGATAGCAAAGAGGATGAATAGAGAATATCAACACAATAATAAATTAACCGAGAGAACCAAAGTGTTCAAATAATAATCAAGAGGGGTAAATACTGAAAGACAGAGTGTCAAATGAGGACAATCAAGAAATGAGACCGACAATAAGCATCCCATATGAGAATAAATGAGGACACGCAATAAATGAGAAAAAAAACATTACGCAAATAGAATGCTAAGTAAGAACAACAATAAATACAAAAGACATTAAATTTTTCGAATGTTGATTGAAGGTAATTGGGAGCGAACAATAAATGAGAAAGACAATAAATGTCATAACTATGAACAAGTAATCAGCGAGAAGTCAATTAGTATTACAAATTTTGATTAAGATTGAATGTGAACAACAAATAACCGGTTAGACAACAAATGTCATGGATGAGAGCAAACAGTAAATGAAAAGTCGAATATTGATTGAGTAGGGACGAAGACAGTAATAAATGGGAAAGACAATAAGTGTCACGAACGAGAATGAGTCAATAAATGCAAAGTCAAACAAGTATCAAGGATGTTGATTGATTATGAATGAGA
This sequence comes from Artemisia argyi, assembly GCA_030686995.1. Classification (NCBI taxonomy): domain Eukaryota; kingdom Viridiplantae; phylum Streptophyta; class Magnoliopsida; order Asterales; family Asteraceae; genus Artemisia; species Artemisia argyi. The sequence continues at coordinate 5,492,847 of CM060676.1, read as the reverse complement.
ACAACAATAAATGTGATAATCAATAAGTATGGCGAATCCTGATTGAGAAGGATAGAATATTCGTACTCAACCTCTCAGGCTTTATTCTGGTCTAACAAGACCGTAGGTTGGTCGTCAAGCAGTTTCTACTGGTGCGTGATGTTCCTTACGAGGCGCCATGCGTGTCACCGGTAATAGGGTAGAGTGGTGAATGGATTTTCTGGTGTTAAACTCTAGTCGGGTGGGAAGAGTAGGCTTATTAGTGGCTCTCCTATTCGTCTTTCAAGAGGTCTCATTATTGACTTCGAATGGCTCCGTCTCATTGTCAGGCATTAGTAAGTAGGTCAGTGATATGGGTGTTGGGAGGGTGGCCGACAAATTTTCCAACTTGTCCCCGGAATCGAAAAATACATTAAGTAGGGTAAACATTGCTGTCGAGCTCCGTCGTTACATTCCTGGTGACGTGATTCTTCAAATCCACAAGAAGTGAGGAAGAATGAGGTGTTATAAAGTCGTGTCCCGAAAGTAGATGTTCCAAAAGTATAGTGTTACAAAAGCATGGGACGAGTGTTCAAACTAGTCTTCAGAAACGGCTAGTAAGGTAGTCAGGGAAATTGACAGACTATAATGGGTTTTAAATGTCACATATGATTTTGAAAATTTTCAGAGACCATTTGTATTAATCCTGATATGTCGGAAGGTTTAGAGGACCTTCAAAAGTACGAGTGTGTATGTTAGTTCAGTTACGCTAGTAATATGTCTCTAGCTTTTAAAAGTTGTTTTGAAAGACCAAAATGAGTGTCCCAACTTGAAGTCAAATGGTAAGATTACGTAGGAGAAAAGGCGTAACGGTGTGACAGGTATGGTATGTATGTATAAGTGTACAGAAAATACTTATAGTGAATAGCGTTAATCATGTAAAGTATAAATTATCAAGTAGCAAGGTATAACACATAGTTACGTCACGTAGATCATTAAGTAAAATATCAAGTAAGGCAGTGGCTTGGCAGGCAGGCATGTGGCGGTCATAGGGTTAAGTTTTTGTAAAGGTAGTTATAGTCTGGGTTTTGGAAATACCCAATTCTCTATAACCGAGGCTCTGATACCAATCTGTAACACCCCCGAAATTGGGGTCCAGCGGAAGCATACATGTCGCTGGGGTGCTACTCGAATGGTATCACAACACAAGGTACAAAGAATGGTTTCATTTCATTTATTTAGAATGAAAGTTGTTATCAAAGCATTTATTTTACATATTATAAAAGAAGAGTGGAAATAGTCCCATAATTTAGTTAAAACGGTCCCAATTAGTTATCAGAGTCTTCTATGACCATGCCATGCCAAAAGCCTCCAAAGGTAAGATAACGCCTTAAGAACCTGAAAATACATGCTAAAACGTCAGCATAAGGCTGGTGAGTTCATAGATTTTAGTAAACAAGTAATTTTCGGTAAACAAGTATTTTTGGTAAACAAGTATTTTGCGGAAGGCAAGACAATATAACAAATACAATGTCACAGCCAAAAATAAGGTATACAGTGCCTAAGCTCATGACCCCGAAGCTCGACGTAATCGTATGCAATCAAGCATAAAATGCCCCAAGTAAGTGTTTGCCAGACACTCGGAAGTAATCCGAATGATATGCGTCCGTTTGACAGGTTGGCGCGACCAACTCGGACGGGGTGTCAACCCAAATAGATCTATCCACAGCATTCGCGCTCACACGCATGTAATTAACGGTTCATGATAAAGGGGACTTCAGTGGCAGTAATAGGTAACTCAGGCAAAGTAACAGTTTTGTATTTATGTCCGCAAAAGCAAGAACTTGTATCCATAAGAAAGTAATCAAGGATGGAATAAGAAATTCATAAGGTATTCAAGAAATTAATCAAGTATTTCAACCATCTAGTAATGTTTGAGAAAGTGAATCGCGTTCAAGTAAAACAAGATTTGAATTTAAATAGTAATGAGCATGTATCTTCCCCCAAAACAGTTGTAAAACAAGTAAAAGTAGGGGTTATGAACTCACCTTAACAATAGCAATCCAAATAGAGTAATGAAAACGGAAGAATAGGTCCAACAATCACTAGTCGCGACCTAATTATGCATATGTCTTAGTTACCGAAATCAAGTCAAGCATGCAAGTCATACACTACATTATCACTTGTACATGTCGTCGTAGTATTCGTCGTCAAAAATGTAGGTAATCAAAGTAATCTCGTATTTAAGTCATCCACCATTTTAGAAAACGTAACTTGTAAATCTCACGACCAAATATTAGTCGTCTCGAAAATATATATTTTGAAAATCTCTAATGTACCCAATAAGTATACATAATGTTCTACTATTTTTATATACGTCATTTTAGCCAAATTATACTCTAAAATGTCCAAAAGTCAATTTTTAAATATTCCATCAGCTTTTATTATTTGAACCAAAGTTGTCAAAAAGTATATGTTTCGTCGCAATTTTCTTAGGCAATAACTTTTGCGTCGTAGTTCCGTTTTTCAAGTTCTATATATTCCCGCGAAGGTAATAAAGTATACTTTAGGTTTTTCGAGGTCTCGGCTAGCCTAAATATCATTTAATCTCAGTTTTCCTAGCTTGAAAAATCGGGACAGAATCATAATTTCAGAAAATATAGTTTTAGTCGTAAATCTTGAAAATAGCATATCTTTTTCGTTATAAGTCCGTTTTAACCCGTTCAAGCGGCTATGTTTTCATTATTAAGTCTACTTTCTATATTTCTAGCCTAATATGGCCACCAAGGTGCTGATCTATCTGTAGGAGGTCGAATGGGACAGATTTGACATCTAAAGTGTCAAACTATATTTACAAACCTTTTAGTCATCCTACCTTATTTAACAACATCTCCAAAAATAATACTAGTTCATCCATCATCATTTCAACTAGAAATTAATGATCTAAACCTAAACTTAGCATTTTTCAAGAGTCCAAGTAAAAGATCATCAAGGATGTTTAAAAATACTAGTTTACTAACATATATATATATATATATATATATATATATATATATATATATATATATATATATATATATATAATGTTTTCATCTTCAACTTCTTGTAGATGTGTTTACTAACCAACTTTCTTATAATTAAAACTTGTTCAAAACATCATTTCTTGCTAAATGATCAAGGTGGATGTAAAGATTTTTCAACATGTACCAAGTGATAACCAAGTATATACACTAGACAAGCATAAAATTTATGAAAATAATGAAGTATTAGTAGTGTAAAAATTACTTACAAAGAGGTTAATGAGATGAGATTGGTAAAACACTTGTGTAACCCCAAGATTAGTGTCAATCCTTGTTAATCTACCCTAAGTACTCTTGTAATTACCCACAAGCTCACTTTTCCTTCCTTGCTCTTTTGATATGTCGAAATATTGTATATAGTGGGAGGTGATTAAAATTTTCTTCTTCTTTGTAATTATAAGGAAGTAATATATTATGGTATATATATAGGGCTATATGTAGCTAGTTAGTCAAAAGTACACAAGGACTTTAGTCCTTGTGGCTTGCCGAAATTTATGGAAAGAAAAAGGACAAAGTATGGTTCATGACATCAAACATTTAATACCATGTTTCATGGAAATTAATACAAGTAGAAAAAATGTAGTAAGTAATTATGGAACAAAGGGGAGGGGCGGCTCATAGGGTAATATTGGAAGAATTGAGTTGTAATTTGTATAAAATGTATATATTGAAAGTATTGGGTAGTAAAAATATGTATTGGTATTAGTTTGGTAGTTGACGAAAGTTACACGTAATTAAACGTAATATGTAAAGAATTTAACTTGGTCATCGGAAAATATTTTTGGAACTTTTGTAATAATTTTGGAAGTATAAAAATACTCTAAAAATAATTGTTGAGAGAATCGGGTATGTCATGTGTTACATTCTTGAATAAAAATTAACATTTTATTGAATTTAAAACCGTATGTATTTAAAGAATAGAAATTTGTTTTATAGTATAAAATTATGAATTGGGGAAGGAGCAAGGTACCGGAGCGTTGTGGACTAAAATTAGCCTAAGTCCTAGTGTACTTAGAATTTAGTTAGAAATTCGCGTCGATTCAAGTAAAAGGGCTCACGTAAAATGTTTCAAATTAAAAGTCAAGAATTTAAATTCGAGTTTAGAAATTAGTATTGACCTGGGAAATAGCGGGTTGTGACATGTCTTATTAGATATTTTATTTTCATTACTTTCTTAATAACTACCTAAATTTTATAACATTTATTCACTTCTACAATTTGACTCATTTTCTTCCTTTTCTTCTTTGCTACTGCCGAACCATCAACACCCCACAAAGACATTATCCACATTTATTTTACTAATTATTTTGAGCTTTTGTTGAAAGGTTTTAGTTCCTTGCTAAAATCTCTAGTTTATTTTCACTACAAAATCACTATAAAACTATAACAATCTCATCTTTTCCAAGGGGTGTTTATCGAAGCTAGACAAACGGTGGAAGTTTGGGTGCTCTACTTGAAGGTTTAAATTGAAGGTCGTGGGTGTTGGTTTGATTGGGATCTTGTTTGGTTCGAGTTACCGCCGCCGTCACCACCGTCCCTCTCCTCCTCTTGGTATGTCAACTCGTAAATCCCGTCTAGTGCTATTTTTGTTTCCTTGATTTGATTTAGTTTTGATTATTGCATGTGATGGGTCTTGCGTGATTTAGGCTAGACATAGTTGGTGATGATTTGAATGATGTAAGTATGTTATAAGGGATATTTAGTAATTGGGTTTTAGATCAAAAATGATTTTTGATGTGTTTGGTAAAGAGTAAATTCAGACAGCAGGTGGGACATACAAATCGATGTCCGAGATTTTGTAAAAACTGATTTTTAAATTGATAATGTGAAAGAGCATATTTTCATGTTCGTTTCGGTAATTTGAACGTCCCGTAACTCCTAATAACGAAGTTTTTATGGCCATCCGAAATCTGAAAAATTCTATATTAAAATTCAGCATTATAGTGGTAAATTTGAATCCTGCGCAGAACTGAAATGGGTCATTTTGGGCACTTTCTGACCCGTTTCGGCCTTCGGCCGAAACACGAAAGTTGTCCGGAACGACGTCTTTCATAAAATTTATTTAGAGTCCGTGTCACGAAGGTGTGATATAACGGGTCAAAACTGAAAGTCAAACTACTGCAGGTTATTTAAAAATGTCAAAGTACCAGCAGAAACGGCAGGGGCATTTGGGTCATTTTACGTTGAGATTCAGGTCTCGGCTATAACTAAAAAGTTTTCCAGAATGTCGTTTTACACAAGATCTCTTTTGAGTCCGAATCTTGAAAATGTGATTTAACGGGTAAAAACCAGAAGTCAAACTTCTGGAATTTTGTTAAAAAGTCAAACATACAGCAAATTCTTTTAAGGGCAAAAAGGTCATTTTCTATTCAGTTTCGGCTTTTCGCCAAAACTAAAAAGTTGTTCAAAATAATGTTTCGCTTTTACCATGTAAACTTCATAATTTATCGAGTTAAAAAGAATAAACTACACTATGTACGGATATATACATAATTTTATACTTTATGTAGTATTTTTATAATAAGTCAAAGTAAAGGTCAAACTTGTGTTTAAATTGATGTTAACACATCGTATGGATTAAAATAGGTGATAAACTATCGTGATTAAATATTTTCGAGAAGCATAAATATTCCGAGACCGTTGGTCGATATAAGCGCAAAGACTAAAAATAGTAATTTTTACTAAGTGTCAAATGTAATTTATAAAAAGGGGATAAATGACCAAGTCATTTACTTGATAATTATTGAGTATAAATTACTTAAGTGATGAAAATATGAATTGGTAATAAACTTACTAAAAATGGTGATTATCCGAGATTGTAACCTTCTAAAAATAAAAGTTTCTAAAATGAAGTTCTTAAATGAAATGATCGTAACTTAGTTACGAGGGGGATTTTAGGAATTTAATCACGCAAGTAGGTTCTCATTACATGTATATCATAAGTATATATATAACATATCGTCATGATGATGTACGCATTGTCCAACGTAGTTTTCGACTTCGTAACTTAGCGACTATATTTTAGGTCGTGATCGCGTACTTGGATTTCGCGTTAAGTGTCTTTGGTTGATCCTCGACTTTGATCAAGGTGAGTTCATAGCCTCGCATTTTACTTACTTAAATGTTTTATAAACCTCGCGAGGGGGATACATGCTAGTTTTTACAAACTGAATACAAGTAGTTTTTGGTATGCTGGACCCGATTATACGATTATAGATATTGAATGCTTTTTGCCAATTAAGTCCCTTCATGAACCGTTAATTACTCGAGTAGTAAACGCTAGTATTATGGATATGCATATTAGGCTTGGCGGGCCTTGTTCGGGATACGGACACATAATAGTTAGAATTGTGGTAAATGGTAAAATTTACCTTTCTGGGGCATTATTAAAAATCGTCAAGGTTCGGTTACATGAACTCAATACTATAATCAAATAAACCGACATGTAATTGCAATACTTGTCGCCCGATAAATAATGCTTGTATTCAACTTATTACTTATTAAACTCTATGAATTCACTCAACTTTATGTTGACTTTTTAGCATGTATTTTCTCAGGTATTATTTGCTAGCTGAGCATTGGGAGCAATCGGAGTCGCGTGGATATCAAATATTGAAAGACTTGTTTTCTACACATTCGATAACCTTTTATCTTTAAAATATACATATGTGTCATATTTAACTCTTGTAACTTAATTTTTAAATAGAAATTGTTGGAACCTTTGTACTCTGATTTATCAAATCGAATGTGACATTTTATTAAACGTCTCTTTTGAGGTCGTTTTATGTAACTTGTTTTTATGAACTATGAAGTGACACCCAAATTGGTATTCCGCTGCGTTGTAAATTTTGGGGGTGTCACAGAATGGTACCAGAGCATTAGTTATAGAGAAATAGGTCGTTTTCAAAACCTAAACTATAACTGATTTTCAAAATTTTTTTTAAGTCTTTCACCATTGTTCGATATCCGCGCACGCTTGCTCCCAGGTAACTTATATGCTCTATTTTGCATCTATACTTCTATTATATGATTAATGAGTATATCCCTTAGTCATGATTTACTCTTTCACGTCTATCTTATGACGTCATATTATTTGCTTTATATCGGCCTGTTATATATACGCTGACCACTCCGATTTATCGTGTACTTCGTGTTTTCTTATTTCCTTCCTCGAACGTCGATACTAGTATTGTATAAGGATACCCGTACATATATGTGTTACTCTCTTCTCAAATCGTTACACATGTGTGTAATACTATTATATGTATTAATGAGTTCGTTTACTTTAACCTTTTATGAACGATGTGGTGATCTCTGAAACATTTTCGCTACTTCACTTTATTTCCTTTTGATGATATTGACATTCAGTGTACTTTGTCAATTCCACTAGTTATTTTATTGTTCAACTCCGAGTGTGAACATTCTTCTTATGCCTTTGAAGCACGTATAATGTTTTCGTTGTCCTTTCTTTTGAAATCTTTCAATTGATGGGAGTACGACCTTAACTTGTCATCTCAGATCGTGTCATCCTTTGGCACTCACCTTTGGTAATGCGATTGACTAATGTCATATTATTATCCTCATTACTTCTTCTTATGATTTTTATAAATCATGTCGCTAATTAGACATCCTTTTATTTATTATAGCACTTAATCTTGTTGTGTAATTTTTTTGTGTGACGGACATACTTAAGTAGGATGACTTATAATCGTCTTATTGAAATGAATTGGGACACTTCTTCATTTGAATAAGGAAATTATAAACCGCCGAACCATAAATCCATAAATCTTCGCGTACATGGATTGGGACGCCTATTTATGTAAGTGACGAGTTATGAATGAGTGGGCTTATGTGTATCCGCCATAGCGTGCATACGAATCATTCTTTGGGCTATGAACTCCTCTCGACTCGTAATTTGTTACGTTGCTTTTTTTTCCGATTTTGTATCAACCGCCGCGAGCTTGATAAGCTAATAGTAATGTACTATTATCCGCTTCCACGAATTGACGACTTGATAAATTCCTTGTCTCCTGTTGTTTTATCGCCAACACTTTTGTTCTATCCTTTCCTTTCAGGACCCTCACGACATTCAAATCGTTCCCTCATACCATTGCTTACACATTATGTGATTTCTATCACTTGTTCTATCTTCGTTGATATCTTGATACTTTGTCAAAAAAAAAATAAAAAAATAAAAAAAAAATAAAAAAAAAATCCCGAGCACAAAATGCATTAAGCACCTCCATGGGCTTCTATAAAAATTTTATGCGTCTTTATGAAAATTTTACAAATATTTCACAAGTGTTTAAATTACCAAAATGACCTTATGTTAGAGAGTCGGCTCTAACCACCCTCTTTTATAAAAATCATAACCAATAATTATAATGACACCATGCCTTATATTTCAAATTACACTTTTTATACATCATATTTTAATCACGTCCTGAGGATATGACTGATTTAAACTTCATTTCAACTTATGATTCCCAAAAAAAAAAAAAAAAAAAAAAAAATTTGAAAATAGACATTCTACAATCACAACCATAAACCCGAGTTTCAACATGGTTTTTATACATGCTTCCATCCTAAAAATCTTTAAAACGACCAAAAATGATTAAGAAGAATTGAGCGCCGGGACGTCGCTCTCTTAAGGGGTACGTGCTGTGACATTTCAAAATTTTCATGTCATTAATTATAGTATTTTATTATTTAAATATTCTATTTTTTTTATATAATTAACTTCATCGGAAGTTATCCGTGTACGTCGTTAAACGTACATTTAATTTAAACAAACTATACACTATGATTAGTCTACTTATTTTATACATTTTAATTACCTTACAAACATATTTTTTATGTCACATTTTTATTCTTCCATCTATAAATAAACTGTGCACATTTATTTATTTTTTCTTTCACGTCTACGAGCTATGTTTCAATTTTAACAACATTTTAACACTCCGGCAAGCTCGTGACTCATCTAAAATAATAAATTTTGTTATTCTGACAAGTTATAATATTTGTATAAGTTTTAAATTTTTATGTTGGCCGGTTTTAAGTTTTGAAATTTAAAGTCTTACCATTAGTAATTATCGAGATCAAACTACACATTATAACCCTTATATTAAATAACAAAATCACCAACTCATGAATTATTTCAACCAAGCCCACGCCCCTCCCCTCTACTTTCCCTTGATTTAAGGATCATGTCTTATTAGATATTTTATTTTCATTACTTTCTTAATAACTACCTAAATTTTATAACATTTCTTCACTTCTACAATTTGACTCATTTTCTTCCTTTTCTTCTTTGCTACTGCCGAACCATCAACACCCCACAAAGACATTATCCACATTTATTTTACTAATTATTTTGAGCTTTTGTTGAAAGGTTTTAGTTCCTTGCTAAAATCTCTAGTTTATTTTCACTACAAAGTCACTATAAAACTATAACAATCTCATCTTTTCCATGGGGTGTTTATCGAAGCTAGACAAACGGTGGAAGTTTGGGTGCTCTACTTGAAGGTTTAAATTGAAGGTCGTGGGTGTTGGTTTGATTGGGATCTTGTTTGGTTCGAGTTACCGCCGCCGTCACCACCGTCCCTCTCCTCCTCTTGGTATGTCAACTCGTAAATCCCGTCTTGCGCTATTTTTGTTTCCTTGATTTGATTTAGTTTTGATTATTGCATGTGATGGGTCTTGCGTGATTTAGGCTAGACATAGTTGGTGATGATTTGAATGATGTAAGTATGTTATAAGGGATATTTAGTAATTGGGTTTTAGATCAAAAATGATTTTTGATGTGTTTGGTAAAGAGTAAATTCAGACAGCAGGTGGGACATACAAATCGATGTCCGAGATTTTGTTAAAACTGATTTTTAAATTGATAATGTGAAAGAGCATATTTTCATGTTCGTTTCGGTAATTTGAACGTCCCGTAACTCCTAATAACGAAGTTTTTATGGCCATCCGAAATCTGAAAAATTCTATATTAAAATTCAGCATTATAGTGGTAAATTTGAATCCTGCGCAGAACTGAAATGGGTCGTTTTGGGCACTTTCTGACCCGTTTCGGCCTTTGGCCGAAACACGAAAGTTGTCCGAAACGACGTCTTGCATAAAATTTATTTAGAGTCCGAGTCACGAAAGTGTGATATAACGGGTCAAAACTGAAAGTCAAACTACTGCAGTTTATTTAAAAAGTCAAAGTACCAGCAGAAACGGCAGGGGCATTTGGGTCATTTTACGTTGAGATTCAGGTTTCGGCTATAACTAAAAAGTTTTCCAGAATATCGTTTTACACAAGATCTCTTTTGAGTCCGAATCTTGAAAATGTGATTTAACGGGTAAAAACCAGAAGTCAAACTTCTGGAATTTTGTTAAAAAGTCAAACATACAGCAAATTCTTTTAAGGGCAAAAAGGTCATTTTCTGTTCAGTTTCGGCTTTTCGCCAAAACTAAAAAGTTGTTCAAAATAATGTTTCGCTTTTACCATGTAAACTTCATAATTTATCGAGTTAAAAAGAATAAACTACACTATGTGCGGATATATACATAATTTTATACTTTATGTAGTATTTTTATAATAAGTCAAAGTAAAGGTCAAACTTGTGTTTAAATTGATGTTAACACATCGTATGGATTAAAATAGGTGATAAACTATCGTGATTAAATATTTTCGAGAAGCATAAATATTCCGAGACCGTTGGTCGATATAAGCGCAAAGACTAAAAATAGTAATTTTTACTAAGTGTCAAATGTAATTTATAAAAAGGGGATAAATGACCAAGTCATTTACTTGATAATTATTGAGTATAAATTACTTAAGTGATGAAAATATGAATTGGTAATAAACTTACTAAAAATGGTGATTATCCGAGATTGTAACCTTCTAAAAATAAAAGTTTCTAAAATGAAGTTCTTAAATGAAATGATCGTAACTTAGTTACGAGGGGGATTTTAGGAATTTAATCACGCAAGTAGGTTCTCATTACCTGTATATCATAAGTATATATATAAGATATCGTCATGATGATGTACGCATTGTCCAACGTAGTTTTCGACTTCGTAACTTAGCGACTATATTTTAGGTCGTGATCGCGTACTTGGATTTCGCGTTAAGTGTCTTTGGTTGATCCTCGACTTTGATCAAGGTGAGTTCATAGCCTCGCATTTTACTTACTTAAATGTTTTATAAACCTCGCGAGGGGGATACATGCTAGTTTTTACAAACTGAATACAAGTAGTTTTTGGTATGCTGGACCCGATTATACGATTATAGATATTGAATGCTTTTTGCCAATTAAGTCCCCTCATGAACCGTTAATTACTCGAGTGGTAAACGCTAGTATTATGGATATGCATATTAGGCTTGGCGGGCCTTGTTCGGGATACGGACACATAATAGTTAGAATTGTGGTAAATGGTAAAATTTACCTTTCCGGGGCATTATTAAAAATCGTCAAGGTTCGGTTACATGAACTCAATACTATAATCAAATAAACCGACATGTAATTGCAATACTTGTCGCCCGATAAATAATGCTTGTATTCAACTTATTACTTATTAAACTCTATGAATTCACTCAACTTTATGTTGACTTTTTAGCATGTATTTTCTCAGGTATTATTTGCTAGCTGAGCATTGGGAGCAATCGGAGTCGCGTGGATATCAAATATTGAAAGACTTGTTTTCTACACATTCGATAACCTTTTATCTTTAAAATATACATATGTGTCATATTTAACTCTTGTAACTTAATTTTTAAATAGAAATTGTTGGGACCTTTGTACTCTGATTTATCAAATCGAATGTGGCATTTTATTAAACGTCTCTTTTGAGGTCGTTTTATGTAACTTGTTTTTATGAACTATGAAGTGACACCCAAATTGGTATTCCGCTGCGTTGTAAATTTTGGGGGTGTCACAAATCCCGACATGAGGCAGGATCACTTGAAACACCTCCAATGCTTACACCTGGGAACTATGTTCAATGGTCAAGCCGATTCTTACGATTTCTTGAACTTAAGAAACCTCATGGGAAATTCTTGAAGCAAGTGATACTTGAAGGACCATTTGAGTGGCCAACAAGATTTGAAATTGGTGATCCAACTGCTGATCCTCCACGTCCTCCTGGTGATCGACCTCTTCCAGAATCTCAACTCACAGAAGAACAGAAACTACATCGTGAAGCTGATCAGTATGCAATGGCTTATATACTTCAAGGTATACCTAATCCAATCTATCGAAGTGTCGATGCTCAGAAAACAGCCAAAGCTATGTGGGAACACGTTCATCTCCTTATGGAAGGCACTCAATTGAACAAAGATGATATGGAATCCAAACTCTACATGGAATACACTGACATCACAATTGAACCAGGAGAGTCACTTGAATCCTACTATCATCGTTTCACAAATGTGGTCAATGATCTGGAACGTCACAAAATCACAGTACCAAGGATCGCTGTGAACTCCAAATTTGTTGGTAGTCTTGGCCCTGATTGTCATAAATATGTGACATTTGTTCGTCAAACAAAAAATCTTCATGATGCTCCATATGGTTTGTTATATGATTTTCTGAAACACCATGAACCTGAAGTGGAAAAAGATAGAGCTCTACGAGGAGGATACACACCAACACCAACACCAAATTCTTTGGCACTCGTAGCTCAATCTCCCTATGCTCCACCACCAATGTCAAATCATGCATATGTTCAAGAGCAGAACTACTTCAGTTATCCACAATCTTCTACCTCGAACCAAATGGTCCCTTATGATTCATCTCCACAGAATGCTTCCACTCAACTTGTTCCATTAAACAACAATGATGCAATGTATTACTCGAACTCCAATGACGATGACGATGATGACTTTAACACATTGAATCAGGGACTTGCTCTTATTGCTCGTGCTTTTAGCAAATTCTCCAACAAAACAAACAACCGTCAACGTTCATCTTCTAACACAAGGAATCAAGCTGTTGTCAATGATGGAAGGGTGGAAATTCAGAATCGTAACTTTGGTCGATCTGGTTCAGGAAGTTCTTCAAGAAATTTTGGGAATGGTCAGAGGTTTAATAACAACGGAGGGTTCAGAAACAACTCAGGCTCTTCTCAGCAAAGGCCTGAACCAGTTGCAACTAGGAACTCCAACTCAGGGAATGCAGTGTGGTGTTATAACTGTAATGAACAAGGTCATATAGCGACTGCATGTCCTAAACCGAGAACTCGGGGTAGTAAGTTTCATAAGCAGGCATTACTCATGGCTCTTCAAGATGAAAAAGATGGACATTTCCCTGACCAGGACAACAACTTCATGGCAAATGTGCACAATGACGATGACATGGAAGATCTAGAAGCCAATGCAGCTGTGATGCTTATGGCCAACATGCAGGAACTTAAGCTTAATGATTCAGGTCCGTGTATGACACTGATGGCTTGTCTCAGGTACATGACCTCAATGCATGCTTTATAAATGATATAATCTCACCTTCTGCTTATGAATCAGATATGGCGCAAGTTGTTCCATCTGAATCATCTTCATCTTCTCAAACAGATGACCAAATAAGCACAGTTGTCATATTTGATGATGACACAGTTATTTCATTTGATAATCCTACTGAGAATGATAAACATGATCATTTCGAACAACATGAACCATCATTTGATCCAGACCCTGACCTAATATTGTTATCTAAACAACTGGATGCTCAACAATTGCAAATCATAAAATGCAACGAGAAAAACAAAGTTTTAAAAGAACAAAATGCGTCACTTGCAAGAGATATTGAGTGTTATAAAATTCAGCTTTCAAATCAGGAAGACAAGATTAAACATACAAAAAGTTTTGTAAAAGCTTTTCAAGATTCTTACAACAAAGAACAAGATCTTCAACGTAAAATGCAAGATTTAATTGAGTCAAACGGAAAGTTAATTTCGAAACTCGAAAGTGAAAAGTGTGAATTGAAAATGTAAGCTGAACGTCTTCAAACAGTTCTTTCAAAAACAAAAACAGAATTGTCAAATTGCAAAAAGGAGTTTTATGAACATAAAATACGAAAAAGAAAGTATATAGATGACTTACTCGGTGATATTGTTGATCTTGAAAAACAACTCAAAGAATTTCGTCACATTGTTTACAAACACGGGAACTCTGTCACAACAATTCAGAAATTTGCTTTAAAACCGAGACCCGATAAAGGATTTGCACTTTGCGATTTCAAATCAATGTTTCTTCACACAGCATTCAAAGAAAATCCTAAGATTTACAGTATAGATCACATGTTTGATAATACAATTGTGCGTGCTGTTGTTTTTGATACTGAGGAAGAAGAAGAACTTGAAGACGAGAGTCAATCAAAAATGAGTTATGTTCAATATTGGACACCATATGACTATTCAAAAGCTCCACCTCTTTCTAAATCTTTTGTTACTCAAAAAGAATTACCTGAGAAATCTTTGTTTGTCGAAGAGTCATATGTTTCATCCTCTAATGCGGCCCCTGTTCAAACAGTAGCACAAATAAATGGTCCTTTACCATCATCTGGTGAACTTACACCTTTACCAAAAAGTTGTCGTGTCTTAAACTATTACAAAACTTTTATGGAAGACATCGAAATTTTAGAGGAAACAATTGAACGCAATTCTGAAATAAAAGTTGAAACTTTTCAATCCGCTTACGAGCGAGAAAAGAGAGATATTTTTCAAAAACAAATGCTGCCAATTGTTAAACACCTCCGTCTTTGTGCTACACGTTGGGATTAGGAACTTCAAAACGAGGTCAAAATTATGATAAACGTTTTCAACTCAACTGAAAATGAAATTTTGACTCAAAAGCAAAGAAATCGAGTTTTACAAAAAGATGCTGATCGACTCTTGGAACAAGTTCTCAATGCTGATATTTTGTCTGTTATCATGAATGATCTCTACAAATCTGGTACTTCTATGCTTATGGATGATCTTTGTGTTGATAATAACTTGTTGAATGTGGAAATTGAGACACTCAAACAGGAAAATGATAAGTTGAGAATTACAAATGATGATGTGACAAAACAGTTTTCAAAAGAAATTTGTTTACTCAAACAAAGGATTGAATGGTGTCAAGCTCAAAGTCTCGAAAGGGAATTGAAACTTCAAAATCAAAATATTTCAAATTCTTGTCAACTCTGAAAAAACAATGAGTCTTTCAAAAATCTGTGTCTAAAATACGAGAAAGAAATTGCGGATTTAAAAATTGAAAACGCCGATTGGCAACAAAACCGCGTGACATCAGATATTGCAATGGTTTACTTGAGTCTGAAATTCAGGACAAAAATCACATCATCATCGATTTGAAAGAGAAAATTAAGCTACTCCAAAAAGGAAATATGGTTGACACCACGGTGATAGCACCAGGATTGTATCAATTAGACAAAACTACTAAAGGAAATATTGTTCAAACCACTAATGTTGATACCTCCACTTCTACAGGACTAGTCTCCACTAATAGCGTTAGCAGACCCAAGCGTAAAAGTAAAAGGAAGAATAGGCTCTGGCAACGTAAAAGAGGATCACTAGAAGCTCAAGAAGTAGAAGATCAACTTAGGAACTTGAATAAAACTTATGTTGCATCAGATTTAGATTCTAATCTGGCAAATTGTAATCAAATTCTAAATGTAACGAATGATGAACCTTTGAATGTTTTGAATATTAATGCATCTTGTGTGTTTTGTCGTAAAAGCGTTTCATCTGGTGATCATACAAAATGTATAGCTAATTCTCTACTTAATCGTCATAAGAAACGTAGGACACGAATTCCTCTTAGGCCCACTACTGCCTCTAAGTCTATCTTAGGAAAGCCGCCTTCTACGGTTTCTAATGAAGTTGATGTTAACCCCATAAGTGCAGAGAACAAATCTAGGAATCAGCCAAACACTAGTGAATTCACCATTAAGAAAGCTCGAACTAGTTGGAATTGGCAACGTTGGTTACAACACAAACCAGACTTTAAATGGATTCCTAAATTATTGAATACATGTGCTTCTAACCAACAGGAACCCGCAGTTTCTTTGGGTTCCAACCTTACTTCTGTTCCATCCGTGTCTTCTTCTTGTGATGCAGGTGGTGCAGATTGTTCTCTGGATTGTTGATAGCGGATGCACCTGACATATGACAGGCAATCTCAAACTGTTGCAAAACTTTGTCTCAAAGTTCATTGGTACTGTCAGATTCGGGAATGATCATTACGCTTTAATCATGGGATATGGTGACTATGTCAGTGGGAACATTGAAATCAGTCGTGTTTATTATGTGGAAGGCCTTGGACACAACCTTTTCTCTGTTGGTCAGTTTTGTGATGGGGATCTAGAAGTCGCATTTCGTGAGAAAACCTGTTTCGTTCGTGACTTACAAGGAAACGGTCTAATGTCTGGCTCACGTGGTTCTAACCTTTATACAATATCAATGTCAGCTACTTCTCCGATATGTCTTCTCTCTAAAGCAGAATCGACTAAATCTTGGTTATGGCACAAACGTCTTTCGCACTTGAATTTCAAAACTATGACTGACCTTGCTCGTTATAAACTTGTTGATGGATTTCCAAGATTCCGCTTTACCAAAGATCACTTATGTCCAGCCTGTGAACAAGGAAAAAGTACTCGGGCTCATTTTCCTTCAAAACCTGAGCACAGTACGAATCATGTTTTACAATTGTTACATATGGATTTGTGTGGACCGATGCGTGTTCAAAGTGTCAACGGTAAACGCTACATTCTCGTAATTGTGGATGATTATTAAAGATGGACTTGGGTTTATTTTCTACGTAGTAAAGATCAGGCTCCTTCAATGATCATCACCTTTCTCGCTAAAATTCAAGTTCAGTTACGCAACACGGTATGAATAGTCAGAACTGACAACGGAACTGAATTTAAGAATCAGACACTTCGGTCATACTTCGAGAAAGTGGGAATTGAACATCAAACATCTATTCCTAGAAGCCCAGAACAGAATAGAGTTGTTGAAAGATGCAACAGGACATTAGTGGAAGCTGCTAGAACTATGTTGATTAATGCTCAATTACCAAATTACTTGTGGGCGGAAGCTGTTTCAACTGCATGTTACACCCAAAACCGTTGCATGATCACAAAACGCCATCGCAAAACACCTTATCAAATTGTTCACAAAAGGAAACCGAACATCGATTACTTTCATGTATTTGGAGCACTTTGTTATCCGAAAAATGATCGTGATGATTTAGGTAAACTTAAAGCAAAGGCTGACATCGAAGTGTTCGTTGGATACTGTGAAAATTCCAAAGGTTTTCGGATATGGAATCGTCGTACAAGAGAAATTCAAGAAACCATTCACGCTAATTTTGATGAACTCACACAAATGGCTTCTGAGCAACACAGCTTAGGACCCGAATTCAACCGTCTTAACTCTTCGGAATCTTCGGCTGAACCATTGCCACTCAATCGCAAAGAATTAGAAACCTTGTTTGCTCCACTATTTGATGACACAATTGAATACCGTCCTACTGAGGTCTCACCTAATTTCGCTGCTCAACCTGATAACATTCCAGTACCAGACTCACCTCAACAAACAACTACAAGTGTTGAGAGAGACGGTCCTCCAATTGTATCACCATCTACAACAGAACAAACTGGTTCTAACTCCCGCCATCCAGCTGAAGATCTAACACCACAATCAGTTCCACAACCCGCAGAGCATGATCCTGATGCGTTCTTTAATCCGTTTGCACCGGCTCCTACAATTCCTGATATAGCTGAGTCGTCAACACGCAATTTGGATCCTGCTAACATGCGAGATACTTATCAACTACACCCTTCAACACACAAATGGACTCGAGACCATCCACTAGTTCATATTATTGGCCATCCAGATGCACCTGTAATGACAAGACAACGACTTCACACTGATGGAGAAACTTGTATCTATGCACTCACAGTTTGTCAAGAAGAACCGAAGAACATTAAAAAAACAATGACTTATGACAATTGGATTGAATCTATGCAAGAGGAATTTCAGCAATTCATAAGATTAGAAGTCTGGGAATTAGTTGAAAGACCTGACGGAGTCTTTGTCATCGGGTTAAAATAGATCTGGAAGAATAAGCTTGATGCTGAAGGAACTGTCATACGTAACAAATCACGCCTGGTAGCGAAAGGATACTCTCAACTAGAAGGACTCGATTTTGCTGAATCCTTTGCTCCAGTGGCTAGACATGAAGCTGTTCGGATTTTTTTGGCCTATGCTGCACACAGAAACATGGTTGTTTACCAAATGGATGTGAAAACTGCATTTCTTAATGGAGAACTCCGTGAAGAAGTGTATGTGAGCCAACCAGAAGGCTTCGCTGATCCTGAGCGTCCTACTCACGTTTACCGACTCAAAAAGGCACTCTACGGACTTAAGCAAGCCCCACGGGCGTGGTATGACAAACTATCCACTTTCTTGCTGGCCAATAAATTTTCTAAAGGATCGGTGGATCCAACACTATTTACAAAAACCTACGGGGAGGACTTACTTGTTGTTCAAATATATGTCGACGACATTATTTTTGCCTCAACAAAAAGAAGTTACTCTAATGATTTTGCAAAATTAATGAAAGATAATTTTGAAATGTCCATGATGGGTGAACTTTCGTTCTTTCTAGGACTACAAGTTCATCAATCACCCCGTGAAATTTTTATAAATCAGTCCAAATATGCTCTTGAAATTTTAAAGAAACATGGAATGATGACTTGTGATACTTATAATACACCAATGGGCTATACCACAAAACTAGATGCTGATTTACATGGGATTCCAGTTGACCCTACCAAATACTGAAGTATGATTGGGTCCCTCATGTATCTCACAGCTAGTAGACCTGATATAGTATTTGCTGTCTACATGTGCTCTCGCTATCAGTCCAAACCAACTGAAAAACACCTCAGTGAGGTCAAGAGAAACCTTCGATACATAAAGGGAACCATTAACTTGGGAATCTGGTATCCGAAGGATTCTGGTTTTGAACTAATTACTTTTTCAGATGCTGACCATGCAGGATGTTTAGACACACGCAAAAGTACATCTGGTGGATTACAATTTCTTGGAGACAAACTTGTGTCATGGCAATCTAAGAAGCAGGACTGCACATCACTGTCGTCTACAGAATCTGAATACGTAGCCATGTCTGCTTGTTGTGCTTAAGTCATTTGGATGAGATCACAACTTAAGGATTATGGCTACCTATTCAACAAGATTCCTATCTACTGTGATTCAAAGAGTGCAATTGCTATCTCCTACAACACAGTACATCATTGCAAATCCAAACACATCGATCTCCGATATCACTTCATCAAAGAGCATGTGGAAAAGGGTACCGTTGAACTTTATTTTGTTGGGACTGAGTACCAATTGGCGGACTTACTTACCAAATCCTTGGCACCATCAAGGTTTGCTAGTTTAGTTCACCAAATTGGTATGTGATGTTTGACTCCAGAGGATCTGGAAAAGTTTTTAAAACACAATTGATCGTCAAACATCATAACTATCTTTTGTATATATTTTTTTCAAAAAAAATAAAAAAACAATCAAAAACACAAAAAGATTTTCTTGCTCTTAGTTAAAAAAAAAAAAAAAAAAAAAAAAAAAACACCTCGTTCAACACTATTTTATAAAATGTCATCAATTATTTAAAACAAGTGTTGAGGGGGAGGAAAAGTAATTTTTCAAATTTCTCAAAAAGATATTAACTTTTATACTTGCGTTTTACCAAAAATAAATACGTTTTATCAATTGTGTTGATTCAAAAAGTGTTTCGGGTTACTCTCCTTGACCAATATAATTACTTTTTCAGTATTTTACTACGGTCTAAGGTCGAGGGGGAGTACCACAAGTTGTTCTTATCATGTATTGGTGTTAATTAACGAAAGTTAAATGAGATTAAGTGTTTGGGCATTAGGTTTGCATGAAACTTGAGGTTAAGGGACTAAATATGTCAACTTGTGTAAAATGATTTACCACTAGTCAAAACCTAGTTTGACCGCACATTTACTATCACTGACATCCATAGTTACTACCCTCACCTACACGATCAACGACTCACAATCATCTGATTAATCCGTGCATCAATCTTCGAATCTGTAAGTGTAAACATGTTTTGATCATGATTTCAAACAATGGTTTTTAATTTCATAACAATCCAACGGTTAAATCTATCAAATCGATTAAATTTTTCTTAGGGTTGTGCGTAGAAATTAAACCCAGAAATTGGTTGTGTTATGGTTGAATTTGTTAATGGGAAATGTTCTTTAGATGTTTATAAACATGTACCTAATCTTTATACTCACCCAGTAACATCAATTGATCGATTTATAGATTAGGGTTCATACGATGGATTTGGGGGTTCTTGATTTTATACGATTAGGATTGAAATTGGTGATGGGGATAATGTTCTTGTAGGCCTAGGATCATGTTGTCATGGGTTAATTGCTTCAGGAACATCTCTTGATCATGTATGAATGATTTAGGGTTCGTATGCATGAGCAGTTATGATCTTACGATTTTGTGGTTAATTCTTGTTATAACTTGGACCATATGATCCTTAGGATATTTAATACACTTGCCCCATGCTAATACCCACCCAGATTCATGATGGAATATGATTGTGATTATGTGTTCATGCATACCTACACGTAATTTATATTTTAGCATGTTTACGCATAAAAATGGGTAGCAAGTGTGTTATAAAGTTTATTGATCAGTGGTTGTGTGTTTTGCACTTTCAGGAATCAAACCACTCTAATTACGAAAGGTGATTTTTCAGGAAAAAGGCATGTTTACGCACAACTTGTTCATCCTACGCGTAAGATTGAATCTTACGCGTAAGATTCGACACGTGGACAAACTTTGTCTTGGATAATACAAAGTTTACGCTTAAATGTAATTCTTACGCATAAGTTCTGACCTTACGCATAAGTCTGGAACTTACGCATAAGTCATTACCTACGCATAAGTTGTACGCTTAAGGGTAATCCTATGCATAATATCAATTCCTACGCCTAAGATTTATCTTACGCATAAGATTGACCTTACGCATAAGATTCACCTTACGCGTAAAATACAAACTTATGCGTAGCTTTTGCTCTTACGCATAATTTCTACTCTTACGCTTAAGTTAGGTTACGCGTAAACTTACCTACTTACGCGTAAACTTGTCAAAATCAAAATTTTCCTAAGTGTTGTGAAATTTCCAAAGTGTAACTTCTTGTAATGATAAACTTATGTTGTAACTGAATTGTTATAAGTTTCTACCATGTAATATAACTCAAGTTTGTCATATATCAAAAGTTTTCACACACACAAACACCCACTGCTCAATGGATAACATGCAAATCTAAAAGTGTACATGATAATTGAATGTCTTTGCTAACACAGTCAACAATTGCCATGTTTGTGTTTGTTTATGATCAATTCAGATGGCAGAACACAACGACATTCCATACGGACCAGAACCCGAACCTAAGCGTTCATGGGAAGAGACATTCCCAGATGATTACACCAGGAAGATTGGAAAGAATAACCTCCGTATCAACTTCAACAAAATGACTTGCAACGAGTCCTCATGTATTGTTGCAGTGGATGCTCTTCTATATCACCCCAACAAGTTGTTGTTCACCAAGTCGGCCTCAGTCTCCTGCTTCTACATCCACCAGTTTTGGCATACACTTCAGCTAGATCTTGGGGAGGCTTCTTTCACCTGTATGCTTCATAACCGTCAAGTCACTGTGGACATTGATATGCTCAGGAATGTACTTGGATTACCAGACCTCGGCCCAGATGAAGAATACGATCCAGTCCCCACTGAAGAAGAGCTGATAAAGTGGTTAAGGGATATTGGTTATGACGAATCAGAAGAAGTTATTACTAGACATTCTAGAGTCAACATTAGGTATCTTCCACAACCATGGAGAACCCTATATATTCTGATTGCCAAATCCTTGTCTGGCAGAGACACTGGCCACGAACACCCAA
This sequence comes from Artemisia argyi, assembly GCA_030686995.1. Classification (NCBI taxonomy): domain Eukaryota; kingdom Viridiplantae; phylum Streptophyta; class Magnoliopsida; order Asterales; family Asteraceae; genus Artemisia; species Artemisia argyi. The sequence continues at coordinate 5,470,792 of CM060676.1, read as the reverse complement.
AGCTCCCACACCTCAAACTCTTCTGGGCTGTGGCTAATGTGAAGAAAGCTGATTATGCCAGTATCATTTGGGAAGACCTTGTGTGGCACATTCAACACAAGACAACCAACATTCCATTTGTCCGCTTCACAAAACTACTCATCGAAAGCTTCCTTCGTGAGTATGATGATATCCCACAGAGACTTGACGACAAAGATAAGAACACGTTCAGAAATGAAGATACTCTCAGAGTCATCAAGAGACTTGAAACCAGCACACGCAAGTAGGGAAAGAAACTTCCCGATTGTCTCTTGAATGCCAAAGTTAAGGCTTGCAAGAATTACAAGTATTACGAACAAGCTCTTGAAGCAGAAAAAGTTGGTTTCTTGGATGAAGTTCAACCATTTAAGGGTAAGACAGGTACCAATACTGGGAGCTCTGGCAGTTCTACCAAGTCTAAGAAAAAGAAGGGTACTCTCAAGAGAAGGACTCCTGCCCAGAAGCCCGCATCCATTCCTGAACCTGGGTGGTTTCCCTCACCACAATCCTCTCCAAAACCGTGTGACTCTGAACAAACCGAATCTGACGAAGGTCGAGTGTATAGACAAGCTTATTCTAACATTGATAAGGATGTGAATCTTGATGACATTGACGATAAGGATTTGACGTTCGACGATTGGAACAAAGACATTGATGAGTTTGCTAATAATGCCGTATATCCATCATACCTCAATCAAAGACCATTCACTGAAGCTCAGACAATTTTTGAAGAAGAAAGATTAGGAGAGAGAAGATGAAAGAACCAGTGACTGCTGAACAAGAGTCAGTAGGCCTGTCAGTCGAAGAAGAAAATGAAAGGGCTCTCAATCTGGGTCTCCTCCACAGCCGAATTGATGCATTCAATGCTGATCTACCTCCACCTCCAGTGTTCTCTCAAACCACCGAAGCTGGTGGATCAAGCAGCATTCCTGAGCCTACCACAGGGATCAACACAGACTTGGTCGTTTACGACAATCCCTCGGTATCTCCCACAGATATTGAAATGACTAATGCTACATCTATGGGAGAAGAAGAAGAGGAAGATCCCATGGATACTGATGCTCCAAGGTTAATGACTATGGAAGAAATGGAGCTCAGAGAAAGGGCTCAGGAAGAGGAATTGAAGAGAAAACAGGAAGCTGAAGAGGCCGGGCTTGAGGAGCTTGCCCAAGCCAAACTGGAAGAATCTATCCGTATGGAAGAGAACAGGAAAGCAGAAGAGGCAACCAAGCTGGCTGAAGAAAAGTTGAAAAAGGAAGAAGAAGCCAAGCTTGCTGAAGAACTAAGGCTTAAGGCCGAAGCTGAAAGACTGGCTGAAGAACAAAGGTTGGAAGAAGAAGCAGCCAAAGCAAAGAAAGTTGAACAACCTGAACCACAGAAAGGAGATGACAAAGACATTACCACCAATCTTGAATCCTCACAATCATCACCTCCTGCATCCAAATCAACACATGACAAATCTATCAAGAAACCAAGCACCAAAGCCTCTACTGCATCAAAGTTGCTTAAGTCAGCATTCAGAAGAGTACATGATAAGAAGAGAAGCAGACTAGAAGATCAGGTTGCAACACTAGCAACCTAAGTTGCTGAATTGACTAAGCTGAACTCGAACGTCCAAGAGCTGCAAGATAAAGTTGAGACTTTCTTAGCTAAAGACGTTCAAGAGAACTTGGAAGCCATGTTGGCTGCTCAAGCACAAGAATACATGGCACAACACTTAGTGGCTTAGTTGAAAGATCTACTGGCACCCATGAGAGATGAACTCACCAAGTTCGCAGAGCAAGCCGTCAAGAAAGTAATCCGATCAACCACATTTACTCTTCGAGCTGACAAGTCTACTGTTCCACTACCAGGGCTATCTCTGGATGAATTGGAAGCTCAACTCTTGGACAAGCTGGCAAGCAAGTTCACCTTGACTCCTGAAGAAGCCAAAGTCCTGGAAGCATTGAAAGACAAGATGAACAAAGAAACTTGCAGCACAGAGGCCGATAAACTGAAGCATCGAAGAGATGATGAAGACAGGGATCCTAATTCTCAGGCAAAGAAACATAAACAAGCCAAAGGACCCTCATCTCAATCTAAAACACCGGTCAACCCTCCAACTACAACAACTTCCTCACAACAACCGAAGGCATCAGGTTCTGCTCCCAAGGCACACGACCACTTTGAATACACCGGTGGTGACGAGATTCCTCAACCCGATGAAGTTCCAGAACCGTCCCCTAAGAAGAAAGATAGGAAAGGAAAGCACCATCAATCCAAACCGGACACCTCACCAAAAGGCACAGAACCAAAGAAACCGAAAACCGTCCTTAAATGGCTAGACCATGACGATAGTGCCGAATACTCCTGGTTTGAGAAGATGATCAATTCGCAACCACCTCTCGAAGAAAATCATAAACCTCAAGATGGTCGAACGGTGGAATACGCTCAACTGATTCAGCAAAAGTTTAAGATGAAAAAGATGAATAAGAAAGAGCTGCGAAGAATCAAGAATGATGCTTTCAATCTTTTGAAAGATCGGTCTGCTAACTCAATCGAACTTGAGTATCATCTGGAAAATATTGCTCGAGCTATGTCAAGCAATATTGACTGGATCAATCCTGAATCTTATGTCGATCCGGTCACAAGGAAAACCGCACCCTACATTACTGACTCGTCCAAACCACTACCGATGATTGGGAAGCCTAAGGAACCGAAGATCTCGTACAAGTTCTTCTTCAACACAGACTTGGAATTTCTGAAACTTGGCAGCAAGAATGAGAAGAAGTACGTTACATCACTCGCCTTTCTCCCTGCAGCTCGATATCTCAACAATGCCATCGAAGAAGAAGCTTCAGCATTATTCGTTGACAAAGTTGTTGAATATGACCGGAACGCTCTTTACGGTATACATCATTGGCCAGACAACCGGGCACAGTACTATCGCAGCAGCAGACTCAATCAGACAATGGGCGATGTGACAAAGTGATTTGAAGATAGTCTCAATTCAGTTCATCTCGACTGTCACTCACTTTGGGTACCCCTTCCTCAGCAAAATCACACTGAAAAGACTTGATGAAAAGAGTACGATATTTCCGAGTCAGACTTTCCACGACTACTTCACAATGACATCGAAGACATGTACCTGCTCAAAGTTCAAGGAAAACTCTGTGGCTTACCTAAAGAAATGCAGCTGGCCTTTATCCAAGCTCTCCTCATCTTCATCAGGCAGATAGTCATCAGAGAAAGAGTAGAAGATCTTCAATTAGGATTGGAAAGTTATCAGAAGAAGCTCAATCTCACCAAACCCAACATGTTTGACATCCCCGACCTTCAACATCTACCTCAATACACATTGATCAAGCAACCATTTGGGTTCACCTACCGCAGCATAAACGGTCGCAACTGCTTCATGGCTTACGACAAAATACATAAGTTCTGTGATGAAACCTTGAAGTTCGTAAGAGACGGAATCAAAAGCAGATTGGATGACATTGCTCTGGGTAAGTCTAAAAGGTGGAAAACCAATGAGGCCAGGGATGCTCGCAGATTCATCTTAAGGATTGAGAACAGATTGAAGCGCATGGATCAGTTTCGAAGGTTGGAAAGTTATGTGGGAGGCAGACAGAAGTTTCCGGTGTTGACATTTCAGAGACCTGATTGGTAGATAATTGTAAGAGTTTGATTTGATTTGTCAATTTTATATTTCATTATGGCTTGTGCACACATTACAGTGCACAATCCGAACTTGTAAAGAAAGGACCCTGAGGTACGCATCAGTGCCTCAATCCTAAATATAAGGAGCGAAGGCTTCTTACTTTTGAGTAGAATTAATCAAACATTTATGATTCTCATAATTCTGCTCAAAAGGACAAGTATTTCACCTCAATAAGACCTAATCACTTGTTGAGGGGGAGCACTTGTCAAAACAAAATACTTTGCTCAAAATCAAAAGTTCTTGGTGAATCTCCCCGTAAGACTCAAAAGGCATATTTTAATCTAAAAGATTGTCAAAAACATCATTTTATATGCTATTTTTGAGGGGGAGAAAATGAAAAAGTGATTAAAATATATGAAGTCAAAGCTTAAAAGTTGTATCATGTGCGAGCTAGACTCAGTATTGACCCAGGAATTGACAATACAATAAAAGTTAGTAACATCGAAAGGACTTATCCTCGACGGGTAATAACATCAAGTTAGTTACTAGAGCTAGTTGTCACCTAAAAGCTGACAATGCATCTCTTTAACTGACCACGTAAGCGTGTCTCGAAAAGGATATGTCTTAGTAGAAATGTACCGTCTCGAGAAACTTTCTGTGGACTTGATCAAGCCGGGTAATAACTTCAAGCTAGTCTAACTAGTGATGTAAGCGTGTCTCGAATCGGTCTTGTTCACGGAAAGTGGATCAATTCAAAATGTTTGCTTCCCCCGCATGTGCAAATTTATTAAATACTTATGAGCACATGTGCAGGGGGAGCCCTTCAAAAAGTGTACACAAAACTCTCAAAGTGTTAAACAAAATATTTGATTAACATAAACACTTTGAGAGATTTTCAATCAAAGGTTTCTTGGCTACTGTCGGAGTTATAAGGTGATTAAGATAGGAATATCCGTCCTATGATCCACCAGAGTCGGAGGGATCTACCCAATGACATCTCCCATAGTTAGAATTAGAAGTCCTTAGGTATGATACGGAAAAATGAAAGGGAAAGAAGGAGTTGAAGAATTAAAAAGAAAAGTAAAGAAAAGGGTGAAAAGAAATAGCCCTCCATATGTTCAACCTTAGGGCTGACACCGGGTTCAATACGTATGCTACTGGTTGTTGCAAAAGACAACACCAGTATTGAAGACAAAGTCGTCATGGACCCAGTGACGCAATGCACTAAACCTTCTTAACCACTCATGTTCTCTTAAAAGAACTTGTTTCATTCTCACGGGGAACCAGCATAACCTATCGACCTATCTCTTAGAGACGGTTGATATTGAAGCAGGAGACCCCTCCCTAGTCTCCGCATAGGAAACCTAGGTGTGCACTTATAGAGTCTAGAGCCTTGAGATACATCAAAGATCTCTTAGGAACACTTAGTATTTCTACAACTGGTGGTCTACATCAATGGGCATCAGTTGTAAACTATCGAGTCTTTCGCAGATCTTAGCAATCTGCCGAGAACGTTTATGAGAGGATTACGCAAGTATTTCTCAATGATTGAACGGAAATCCTGCCAGGGTCAACATCAAACAGCCCTGACAGCAGGTCACTTCGGTAACCTCACAAGGGTTATGCTTAGTGTTTGCGGTGGTTCCATAGCGGTCTACAGTCGTGGAGTGATCCCCAGCGACTCACCCAGTCATTGAGCTACTTAGTAGGTCTCGTAAGCTCCTTCGGGAGTATCTGATATGGGAACGGCCTGGATAAGGATTAGAAGGAGTCTTCACAATATGCTGTTGATGAGCTCTAATTCCTTATCTGTAAGTACCGGTGGTTTTATTGCTAATTGTTTACTCGCAGGTACCTCACTTCCATGATGGTAGATTCCAACATGCTCATACATACATCTTGAAGTCAAAGAAAGCTCCCCCAAAGATCTTAACACCACAAAGTTCAAAGAATGATTCTACGTCAATAAAGAAGAATCTACAAAGTTTAAAGACTAAAGATCTCATAGTATGAAAAGGAACTTCGTGCATGTTAAAGTCCGAAGATGTATGAGTGTGTTGGAATGGCGGATAACCACCACAGACGCTGGAGTGACAAACGGCAGACAACTTCATAACACAATCACTACATCATCACCAAAGAACTAAGACAAAGAGCAAAGTACATTCATTATCATTCAATCATTTTTGAAGACGTCTAGAGTTTACTTGCCACAAGTCAGCAACAAAGATGAAGACGTCAAGCAACCGTGATGACCGACCCATAGGGGGAGATTGTTGGGATCATACTTTAGTATTTAGTCAAGTCTTGGTCATTGCATTTTGTAATAGGTTGCTTTAGTATTTATTTCATTATGTTTCATGTTACAAGGCTTATGTATTAAAGCCCTATGGGCTTGAAAGCCCACGTATTAGAGAGATAAGGGAGGAAGGGAGTGTTGCCCTAACTCCTCCCTTATAAATAGAAAGCTTATGTAAACATTGTGTTTGTTGGTTATTTGATTATCTTAAGGAAACTCTTGCACTTTCACTTTTCATATTGTCTCATAATCAACCATCTCTCATTCTCATCTTATTTCTTTCTAAATCATACTTGTGTTTACATAAATGGTGACCTAACAATTCTGACCCCTTTGATTTCCAACAAACTGACCCAACTGATTCCCTGCATACTGACCATACTGATTCTGATTCCCTGCATTCAGCATATTCTGATTCCCCATGTTAATTCCAGTAGCATATCCTTGCTGATTCCCATAAACTCCAACCATTTGGCCTCCGTTACCCATATTGAAACTCGGCTGAGCAATCTGCTTGTTGCGAGTGTTCGACAAAATTCTTTGGTTGTTGTTTGTTGGTATAGAATAACGTCCTTGGAATGCCTTTGACAGAAAAGCAAACGCTTGGGTCAATGCTGCAGTAGCTTCATCATTTTCAGTGAATTCTGGTTCTTGGAATTGTTGGTATTGCTGTTGTGGAATAACATGTTGTTGTTGCTGTGGGTAGAACTGTTGTTGGTAGACCGGTGTTGGTTGTTGAATGTATGATGGTTGCAAGTAGTTGTGAGTGGAAGATGATGATGGTTGTTGTGTGTTCACTGGTAGCGGTGTTGTTGTAGTAGCAATTAATGCAAGAGGATCATGATTCTTTGCCAATCTTTCTTTCCTTACTTCATTAGCCTCAGCTTGGTTTTGCTTCAAAAAGTCATAGAGTTGATCATAATTCACCTTATGTAAATCCTTTGTTTGATTGACAATTGTAACATAACGACCCCATTCTTCTGGAAGGTTATTGATGAATTTGATGTTTGTTGCAATTGTTCGAGGTGTCAACTTGTTTCTGATTAACTCATTCATCAAAGTGCAAAACCTTGTGTAGTAAGATTCAATCTGTTCACCTTTAGTGGATGTGAAATTCTCCCATTCAGTAAGAAGTTTGTTCTCAACGTCTTGTTGTCCAATTTCAGTTCCATGACATATCCTTCTAACACGTTCCCACATAGCATAAGCAGTTTCATAACTGTCGACCGCAACAAAAATCTCCCGTGGTAATCCAAGTTGGATTAAATGCATTGCCATATCATCAGCGGCGATCTGCTTCTTGTCTTCCTCTGTGTAATCTGCTTCTGTTTGTTCATGCACGAATGGTTGAGTAGGAGGTTTTGTATTTGGATCACCTTCAATTTGAACTTGTCGTGGCTTGAATGGACCATTTGTAATGGAGTTGATCATTAATTTACCATCAGGCTTTGTTTTGATGTAACGAAGCATGCGGCTTGTCCATGGGAGATATCCACCTTTTTCAAGCATTGGAGGTCGGTTTTCCGCACCGGCTGCATGAATGTCTTGCTGAGTTGCCATTGATGAAGTGTAGATGGATAAAGTTGATTCTTGGATCGTTCCAACGAAATAGGAGTAGAGTTTAGAGTGAGTTGATGCAAGTATTTATGGTGAAAATTTTGACTTAAAACCTTAAAACCTCAGTAACTTCTTCTCGGAGCGTTTTTAGGCCTCGAAACTTCGCCTAAATCGATTTAGCGTGTTGTTCTCCTCTGTCTCACGGTCGTTTTGACAGCTGATTCGTCGAAAACGGAGTTACGGTTCAAAAGTTATGGCCGTTTCACTTTTTCAAAAATCTCGAAACTTTGCTGTGTTCTCGAAACTTTGGGATTGCGAAACTTATGGATTGCGAGACTTCAAGATTGCGAAATTCTGTGTGCTCGAAAGTTTACAAGTTCTCGATAAAATTTTTCCAAGTTCTCGAAAATATTCCAAGTTTGCAATAAGTAGTCCAAGTTCTCGATAAAATTTTCGAAAATTTTGGCTGAGTAACTTTTTAAAAATTTCAACAAAGGAATTCTCGATAATTTTTGCAAAGCTTCTCGATAATTTCAGCAAAAGATTCTCGATAATTTTTGCAAAACTTTCTCAAAAATTTTCACTTATCGAAAAAGTACAAACTTATCTAAATTATACAATCTTGAAAAGTATCCCAAGTCGAAGTGTTTTTTCAAACTTATACAAGGAAGAAAAACACCGAGTAAACCACGGAATCGTCTGAAGATTTCTTGTAGAAAATTCTCGAAAGTTGGTAAAATGGTGATTGCGAAACTAGTAGCGATTTCGAAAACAGGTACTAAGTGATTTCGAAATTTTACAGATTTTAGAATTCGCAAAAAGCACACCCAAATGAGGTTTGTAATCCAAGATTCTTGTACTTCTAGGCTAAACAACACCAAAACTTGAAGAAAGTTCAAAACTTGATGATTTTTATGAAACTTTTTAGAGATCTCGAAAACAAGTACAATAACCAATACGAATTTTTAAGCTAGAAATTTTCAAAAAGATTGAAACTTTCTTGTTAGATAAGGTTTATAACACTAGTTTGTAATCAAAAAAGTGTTAAAAGCCAAAAAAAACAAGAAAAGTAAGAATTTTTATGAAAAAAAACGTGTAAAAATAGCTTAGAAACATGAAACTAACAAACCCTCAACCCTCCTAAATCATTGTTAGGCGATTGATACCACTTGTAGGACCTTAAATAACACAACTTTATCACACACAATATAAGCACAATAAGAAGGAAAGATGGAAAGATGGTGACTTGTATGAGATATATGTATTTCGTATGTATTGAGAGAGAGAGATGGAAATGAGAGCTTTTATTCAAAGAAAACACACACAAATACACACATAAGCACACCTTACAAATGAGAGGTAAGGTGCCTTATATAGTTCCATACATAGGATTTGATGGGCTTGGGCTTGGACTTGGTTACATGAGAAGATATGAAGGCTTATGAAACATAACTAATAGCATATTAGCTTACCAAGACCAAGGCCCAATGACTATCCTATTCCATAAACTAAGACACATTACAAAGTTCCTAATATGAGAATGACCATCACTTCTCAATACATATTTTTAATGCTAACATAAACTTATCTTATAATGTTTATCTTATATTCATTATTCTATGTATATCTTTTTACATAAATGCCAAAATAAAATACAAAATCCGGAATTAAATATTCACTTGAATCATATAGATTTGGTTTTGAAAGATATAATTCAAAAAATGTGTTGGTCTAGTGGTAAGATGCATTATTAGTTTAACAATAGATCAAGGGTTCGAACCAAGCTTGTTAAATTTTTACCCAAAAAACAAATTAAATTCGAAATTAAAAAAAATGGAAAATGCAAATAAAATAAATTTATAAAATTGCTTACATGGCGACAATGTGATGACATAGCTGATGACATGGCTGATAATGAATTACTGGGTAATAAGGTGGCATATTATTCAAATGCCTCCTGTTATGTTATATATAATGTGTGTGTGTATATATATATATATATATATATATATATATATATATATATTATGTGCTAACGTGGATTTTAGAATGAGGAAATGGAAGAGGCAGATGCTGGCGGCGATGGGAGTTTGTTTCATTCATAGTTTACTTGTGCGAATGTTCTTCTTTCTACTCTTATGTTGATCCACTTAACTCACTTCTCTTCATCACCATGAGTTTTGTAAAAGTGGACACAAAAGATTTTCGTGTTGAACGTTAAAGTTCAAAAGAGCCAAGAGGGGAAAGAAAAGGTTCGAGAACGAACAATTTCCTGGAGTTCTAGAAAGTCAACTAATGACGTATCTAGGTTATGTGCACATATATGTATATATATTTATATAATATTATAAGTATAGGGATATATATATATATATATATATATATATATATATATATATATATATATATATATATATATATATATATATATTCAAACAAAAGAAAGAAGGTAATAAACTATATCTACGCAAACAAAGCAACCAATCAAAAAAAATTTATCTACGCATGGCAATGAGTTGTGAAAGAATGGCGTACCCGGCGGTCTTCAACCAAAATCTTCTAAATCTTCAAGATGATATATAGACTTTGCAAAAGTCTATGGTGAGAAAGCTTCAAGTTAGTCATATTGAATGTTGAACTAGCTATTCGGTCCCCATTGCCTCTCGCTTGATGTTTTTGCCATAAGACACTTTTCTTCTTTTGTCGTGTCTTTCTCATCTTCATCGCTATCACTACAAGCTCCTCCAACAAATGCTCTTTGATTTTGATCTCTTGACATCATTGGACATTTTCCAATGAGATGATTTGGATCACCACATTTGAAACACTTCCTTTCATTCTTGCTATTCTTGTCATCTTTATTCTTTTGAGATGCTTTCCTTTCATCATTTGGTTGTCTAACAAATCTTCCTCGCCTTTTGAAGAATTTCTTGAAATCTCTTACGGCCATGGCATATTCTTCGTCATCACTTTCGGAAGATGAGCTATGTTCGTTACTAGATTCATTTCTAGCTTTCAAGGTGATTGACTTGCTTTGCTCTCGTTTTCCTTTGACCATTTCGGAGTCCTTCTTTATTATTACTTCGTTGACTTTCAAGTTCCCAATTAATTCTTCAATAGCCGTCCCTTTAGCTCGCCATTTTGGGTGAAGAGCCCTAAGAAACTTCCTAACAAAATTCTTACTAGAAAAATTCTCATCAAGTCCTTTTAAACTTGTGATGATAGTGTTAAACCTAGCAAAAGCATTATCATTTGATTCCTCTTTCGGAATTGTGAATTTCTTATATTGTTGAACAAGTAGATCTATTTTTTTATCTTTGACTTGACTATTTCCATGGTGAGTTATTAGTAAAGAGTTCCAAATTTCTTTTGCGGTTTCACACATAAAGATCCTTTCGTATTCTTTACGTGGTAGCACATTGTAAATAACAATTTTTGCTTCATCATTTTTAGCAAGTTTTCTTTTTAAATCATCGTTTTGTTTTTCAAAAGGTACGATTTCATCTTTCTTTGTTTCGGGGTTATATTGAATAGGTAAAAAATCACCATTAGTAATAACATGCCAAAGATCTAGATCTTTTGATGTCACATAAGTTTCGAATCGATTTTTCCAATATAAAAATCCATCACTTTTAAATAGTGGTGGTCTTTGGATAGATTGCCCTTCAAAATATTTTTCAGATTCCATAGATCGTTAGAAGTTTTAAAATACAATATACTTTAAAGATCTTGCTAGACGTGGCTCCTGATACCAATTGTGGAAAACTAGAAGGGGGGGGGGGTTGAATAGTTTTACATTCTTTTTGAGTTTATTTTCAAAAAACTTTAGTTGCTTATTAAAACTTTTATTCGATCTTATATGAATTCAATTGTTAACAATGATGAGCAAATCTAAGTAAATACAATCTAATAATGTAAGTGTAGTAATGAAATGAAATAAAAGATAGAGATGGAGAGATCAAACCACAACACGCGAATTTATAGTGGTTCAGCTACAAGGACACCTTCCTTACCCTACTCCACTCCCCGAGTACCACACTCGAGAGTCTTCTTCACTCTGACAACAAACTCCTTATGGCGGAGAAACCTTGCACACCTTGGCTTACACCGTCTACTTCACAACTTCTTCACGATAGTTTCACGACTTCTTCGCAACTTCACAACTTCTTCACGATAGCTTCACGACTTCTTCTTTACGTCTACTTCACACCTTCTTCTATGCACAACTAATTCACAACTTCTACTCAATTTATCAACACAACTAATATCTACAATCTACTAAAGCACACAACACTTTGCAAATAATCTAGCACTGCTACAAGATGATATCAATTAATCACAACACTACTACTTTGTATAGATGTTGAAGGAGTGTTCTTCCTTTTGCACTTGTGTGGATGAAGCTTTGGATCACTTGGAAATAAAGACTTATGAATTATATGATCAAAGGTTTTAAGAATCGAAATGGAAATAAGATCAGAAAGTTTCTAGTGCAAAAAGGTGAGAAAAATATGTGGAATGAACCACTATTTAAAGGCCAGAAAAACACTATTCTAGAGCATGCCTGTCCCCTTAATTAGAGGTCGGTTCCCTTAATAATTAAGGGGCCTGCCTAGGTAATTAAGGGGGCCGCCCCTCCAGAACGTTGGACTTGATTGTCCTTTTGTGGGTAAGGTTTTTCTGGATAATATTTGCCATTTTTGGTTGAAAATTTGAATTCATATATTTATAATGAATTAAACATATTCTTTTAATTCCAAAAATATTTTTATAAAAGTTATAAAATGTTTGATGTCATTTTATAAAATGTCTTGTGTTTAAGAAAATGCTTCTTTGATCATGTAATGCATTTGTCACTTTGTTTATACATACCTTAAGTGATTAGATGGTAAAAGTGAACATTTATTACTAAATACTTGTTTACGTCATAATTTTCGATTTAATCTAGTTTGCGTTTTGTGATTATCAAAATGTAGAGTTTTTGTAAAATATTAATAATGTTTTTAAGCATTATTTATATCAACAAAAAGTGTTAATGATTTTTTCTGATATGATTAAGATTTTTACAAAAATTTACAAAGTGGTGAAATTTGTACAAGGGGAGTTTTGAAAATCAGTAAAGCTAAACATTTTTTTTGAACCACGCAACAACCTCCCTGGCAGCGGCGCCAAAATTTGACTCCTCCCAAACCAACCATGTATGGTCAACAGGTCAATCAGTAAGGGAGAGGAGTGATCAATTTATGATCCGGTGTAAGCACAGTATTTTCCCGGGTCGTTATGTCCCGATGAGATTGAAATTATGTTTTTGGGAAACATTTGAGTGATTCAGTGATTTGGGAAAGTGACAAATAATTAGTTGGATTTGATTACACTACTGGAATGATTGAGACTAAGATAAATAAGAAGTATTAACAATTACAGGAATACGGATACGTATAAACGTAAACTAAATTTAAAACAAATGCGATTACGTGCTGGGAAAAAGGTAAGTTTTAAGCAAATTCAAACTAGAGGGGGAAAAAGTGAAATTTTTAAAAAACTTAATATTAAAAGACAATTTTAATAAAAACAAAATTATTTTTTTATTATTTTATTAATCAATATTAATTAAAAACTATTTTAAACTATTTAATAATTAATTAAAACTAATTTAAACTACTTTTAAATTAAGAAAAATACTAAATTAACTTAGAAAATTATGAAAAATTTAATAAAACTAATTAACCATTACAGGAATCCTAAAAAATTATAAAAAGTTTATAAAAATTATTTTCAAACTATTTTACTAATTATTTACTCATTTATTGACTAAAATCTATTTTAACTAATTTGATTATGAAAAATACTAAATGAACAGTAAAAATTATGAATTTTTTTTCAAAAATACTTTATTAATTATAAAAGCTTGTAAAAATATAAAAAGGCACTTTTGCTTCTAAATAAGTCGAAAGAAAATTAATTGTTTGGTTTTTTTTAATTAAAACTAATTAAACTTAAATTAATTATAATAAATACTAAATAAACTCAGAAAATTATGAAAATTATTCTTTTATAAATCTGTTTTAATACTAAAAATAAGCAGCTTTTACAAAGACAATTTAATTGGAAATAAAAAATAAGCAGTATGCACACTAAAGAGCTTAACAGGAAGCTTATTGAGGGTTTTTATGGATTTTAGAGTGAGATAAGCTACCAATAAGCTACACAGGTTAAAATGTCACACCCCCAAAATCGGGTCCAGCGGAAGCATACGTGTAGCTGGGGTGTAACTCAATTAGTACCACAACACAAGTACAAAATGGTTTTCACTTGAATCACTTAGAATAAAATAGATTAATCAAAAATGTTGAATTTACATTGTCAAAAGTAGTGCGGAAGTAGGCCCTTAAAATAGTTTAAAATGGCCCCCAAATGAATAATCAGAGTCTTCTATGACCATGCCATGCCCTGCCAAAACCTCCTGTGGCGTGCGATTGCTTAATACCTGAAAATACATGCTAAAGTGTCAACAGGAGGTTGGTGAGTTCATAGAGTCTTGTGAAAAAGAATGTAATGCATATGAATGAAGATTTCCCAGCAAATGCCTCGTAAATCCACTCAGTTCCAAGTCCCGCCATAAGAGACTTGTAACATGTTTGTTTACGACCCACTGCCAAAAGTAATAAGTTTGGTTCGTGTACACAAAAGTAATAAGATTGATGTAAAGGCATCGTAAATCGGTAATAAGGTGGATGCAAAGGCATCGTAATTCAGTAATAAATCAGTCATAAGGTTGATGCAAAGGCGTCGTAATTCAGTAATAAATCAGTAATAAGGTTTATAAAAACCATCAGTATATAGCTTTAATCGTATGTACAATAGCCAAGTATAAAGTAAAGTAATAAGATTTCAGTCATAAAATTTACATTGGCTCTTAAGCTCATGACCCCGAAGTTAGACGTTACTTGGCCCCAAATGAGTGTTTACCAGACACTCTAAAGATATTAGACATGAAATGCATCCGTAATTCCGTTGGAGCAACCCAAACACGGATGGAGGAGTCACCCTCAATAGATCTATTCACTCACTCTCGCTCGTACTTTAATTAACGGTCCATGATAATAAAGGGGACTTGTCAAGATGTGGTAATAAGGCAACTTAAGCAATGTAAGGCATTTAATATTTTGGCATTGTACAAAAATAATTAAAGCAGCGTATTCTCCCGCAGGAGTAATTCAAATCGTATAAAAGTATAAAACAAGTATTGAAGCATGTATCTCCCCCAAAGAGTTTATAAAGTCATTAAACAATTAAAAGTGGGGCTATGACTCACCTCGAAATGATGATACAATGATGGTAAAATGATCGGGACAATAAGGCGCGAACACTAGCCGCAACCTAAAATGAGTGGAAATGATCTACTTTAGATCATGAAATGATGTAATGAATGCACATGCACATGATGCCTATACCACTCTTAACTTGAAAATACTTGTTATTGTCAAAGTAATATGCTTTTCCATAACTTGGGAAAAATAAGTCTAACTAGACTTATAAAACTAATCGTAATATATATATCGTATTTATAAATGGTAGTGTTGAATTTCTTGCTTTGGAAACCTTGAAATAACGTTTAATAGTCGTATAAATAAGCTTGTAATCATAAGTACTTCGATGGTTAAGAATTTGGCACATTGGTGGTATTTCTAGAAAATCTAGGATTTAGTACGTAGTATTATTATTTCTATTAGTGACAAAATGGTCTCGCAAAACTAGTCGCGAAATAATGAATATAAAGAGTTAGGAATGAAGCTCAGTAGTTTTAGGAATATTTTCACCATATCTAAAAAGTCACAGAAATGAAGTTTGTCCATACGGGTCTCGATCATAAAGATAAATAGCCATCAAGTGAGGTGTTTGGGCTGTTTTGGCAGATTCTCGGCAGTTTTCGGGAAAGTTAAAAAGGCCATAAGTTATTCGTTATCAATCCTTTTGACAAACGGTTGGATGTTTCGGAAACTAGGTTGGGTGAACTAACTTTTTGTCAATGATGTAAATTTTCAAGAAATGAGTTTATCAATGAGTAAATTGGCTCTCAACATGATGTATTACAAAAACTGTTTCTATAAGTAATATTTTGCTAAAAATCTGATGGAAATAAATAGAGTTTCGTCGATTTTGAAACGTGTATATCTTGGTCGTTATAAGCTTGTTTTCTACGTTCTTTATATCCCCGGAATCGTGGGACAACATACTAATATATTTTTGACAAGTCGGGATGGCTAGATCAAGTTTTACACATCAGATTGCCCATTGAAAATTGTGGGACAGCAAGTACAATTTTCAGAAAATAGTTTTTGTCGTTAAACTTGCAAAAATTATATCTCCTTCGTTATAAACTCGTTTTAATCCGTTCTTTCGCCCACGGCTTCGTTTTTGAAAGTATTTTCTAAATCTCTAGCCCAAAGTTACCCGGAAACCCCTGAGTTTTATGGATTTTACAAAAATGGACAGCAACGTTCATATAGTGGCTAAAATTCATTTTTCTTGTTTAATACTTGTCTAAATCCACTCCAAATCACTTCCAATCACCACAAATCTAGTCTAATCCTACCATACACCTTCTCAAGGTGTCATGGGATCTTAAATATCGCCAATCAACTAGATCTAACAAGGGTTTTCATTTCTAGTGTTTCAAAGATATATATATATATATATATATATAAGAGTGGTATAAACTAACATATGCATGAAATCATGTATAGAAATCACATGATCATAAAGATAACATGAAGAAATGATGAAGATGAATTTTGTAAACTTACTTTGAAAGATTAGTGAGCTTTGGAGATGAAAACTTATAAAACCTTGAGTTTATATTACAAAACCCTAAGAAGGAATGAAAGTAGAGCTTGATTATGTCTTGATCTTCAAAATTTGATGGATCTTGCTTGTGTTTTTAATTTGGGTCGTGGCTAGGGAGGAGAGGAAAGGGAGAAAACCTTGCTTTTGATTCATGAGAATATGTATGAAAGTGTTATTTGTGTTTTTGTAGGAAATATCTAATCCAATGGCATTTTGGTAAATAAATGAACAAGTGGAAGTAACATTGGGATGGGGGGGGGGGGGGCGGCACATGTGAGATAGGAAAGGATGAGTATGTAGAAAACTTGTTAATATCTAGTTCACGGAGTCGGTTTTGGTACCGATAATCGCTATTGGGAATTAAATAATCAGCAGAATTAGCATAAAGGTTTAAGAAAATACATCAAGTATGTTTCTGCTGATAAAGCACAAAGCACGTTCCCACTGATGGATTCTGCTGAAGAACGTTTCCTACTGATAGTGTTTCTGCTCATGGATTCTGCTGATGCTACTATGACTCATATTACAGCTGTGTTGATAAGTACGACTTATTCTACTGATTATATACAAGAAAAATATCTTTGTTGTAGTCATCAAATTGAACACTCCAAGTAAGTTGTAATCCTAGATACATGTGGTATCTTAATGACTAACATGATAAGTCATCATCTAGCTAGAATAAAGATAAGTCATAAACTAGTAATTTGATGAGTCATATAGATTGTAAAAGATCTTTTCCTTGGACTATAAAAGGAAGATCTTAGATATATCTTTAATAGAGTGTGACAAGAGTGCGTGTGATAAGTGTGATAGAAATAGACATATACATAGAGAAAAACATTAGAACAAAACATAAGATTCAAGGTCTTTGTAACCCTAGTGATAGTGAAGATCACTCGTATTATTCTGAATAATATTGAATCGTTTGGTGAAATACTTTCATTGTTCTTTGTTAAATAAACACAAGTGTTGGGAATTATTCTATCAGTTACCACGGCTAGTGAAGATATTACAACTACAAGAAGATTGTACTTGCAGTGGAAACTCATTACCACTGCAAGAACAAATATTACCACTGCTCACTTGTTAGCTGTTAGAGAAACGCGCATTGATAAGCATAGAAAAGATTTTGTGTATATCTTATTCTATTAGAATTATACTTATCTTGTACAAGAGGACTCCTTGTTGTATAAAAGGAGATCCTAGATCATAGTTAGAATATATCTTTTCTAATACGTTTTCTTAGAGCTTCAAGGTGTAACCCTAGTGATATCTCAAATCACTCGTATTATTATTATTAATAATATTGGAGCTAGTTGTTTTGATATATTCATTGTTCATACATAAATCTGTTTTACTTACAATTAATCTTCTAAGTATCATTAAGTAGATTCCGCATACTTAGTGGTATCACTCAAAGTATCATTATCAACACAAGTTCAAGGTGTTCACGATCCAACAAGTGGTATCAGAGCAAGGCTTTGATATTTTGATTTAGAAGATCCTATGGCAGATTCAAAAGATACAATGGAGACAGAAACAAGCCAATCTAATATTGCTGCAAAGCTTCCCAAGCTTAAAATTAATGACTTTGAGATGTGGAGGCTTATGATTGAACAATTCTTTATGGTTCAAGACTACACATTATGGGAGATCATAATGTGTGGATATTCATTCAAACCTGGTACAACTGTAGAGACGGTTGGTGGCAAGCCAGTAACAAAAGTAAATGCTGGTCCTGTTACAAGTGAAGAAAGAAACCAACTAAAGAATGATTTGAAGGCTAGAGGTTTGCTATTGATGGCTCTACCCAGAGAACAAGTTCTGGCTTTTACCAAATACAAGTCTGCAAAGACCCTCTTTGATGAGATATGTGAAGTGTTTGGTGGTAATGACTATACCAAGAAAACTCAAAAGACTTTACTGAAGCAGACCTATGAGAATTTTGGCTCATCAAGCAATGAATCTCTTGATAGCATATTCACAAGGCTTCAAAAGATTGTAACTCAGCTGACTGCTTTTGGAATTGAGGTAGAAAAGGAAGACCTCAATCTTAAATTTCTAAGAAGTTTACCTGCTGAGTTTGATACAAATGTTGCTGTATGGGAGGACAAGTCAGATCTTGAGACCATGAAGCTTAATGATGTGTACAATAACTTCAAAGTTATTGAACAAAGACTAAAGAAAGCTGGCAAGTTAAAGACAAGTTCTGCAGGAGTTGCACTCATATCATCATCAGGTAATGACAGTTCTGATGATGAAAGTGACAGTGATGATGACAGTGGTAACATGATTGTTTCCACTGGTAATGGAAATGTTTCCACTAGGAGCTCCAAGAAGCAGATTGCAGGACTAAGTGATGCTACTTTCTATGCCTTTATATCAAGCCATGTGGGTGGTTCAATCCTCAATCATGAGGACTTGGATCAAATTGATGAAGATGATATGGAGGAGATGGACATCAAATGGCAGGTAGCATTGCTCAGCTTAAGATCAAAGAAGTTCTGGAAGAAGACAGGGAGAAAGATTCATATAAGTGGTGATGAGACTGTAGGTTTTGATAAAAAGAAAGTGGAGTGCTATAACTGTCACAAGAAGGGGCACTTTGCAAGAGAATGCAGGAAACCAAGGAAATCTGACAATAAGTCAACTTGGTACAAGAAGGAAAAGACCAAAGAACCTACAACAGAAGAGCCAAAGGTGCTATTGGCTATTGATGGAGTAAGCTTTGATTGGAGCTTTATGTCTCAGAATGGAGAAGATGATACAGAATCTGCAATGCTAGCCACTGAGCATGCACTCATGGCTTTCTCTGACTCTGAGGTATATACTGATAATGCTTGTTCTAAAAACTGTAAGGCTGCTAAAGAGTTAGAGGTTTCTAAAACACAATATGATGAACTGATGCTAGATTTACATCATACTAATTATAATTTAGCAAATCATAAAAGAGGTCTAGGTGTTTTAGAAAAGCAGATAGACCATTATAGGGCTAATGAATCTAAGTTCAGAGATGATATTGCTGTTTTAAAAAGAGACTTAGATTTTTATCTTGAAGTAAATAAAGCTCTTAGGGAAGAGATTGAGAAAGTTAAAAAGGCTAGTGAGAATATTGAGATTACTAAGAAAACACTAGACCATCAATCCAAGAGCATTGACAAAATTTGGGAAGCCCAAATTGTGAGCAAGGCTAAATCAGGTCTTGGATACAATACTGTTCCACCACCTCTAAGAGGTGTTCCAGCACCTCCTGGCATTGACCTAGCTCACACAGGCTTAGAAGAGTTTCAGGATCCACCCATGACCTATGGACCAAAATTTGTTAAACCAGTTGAAACTGAAAAGGTTCAGGTTGAGGTTGAGACTTTTGATAGTGCTAGTGACTCATCTCTTAAAGATGAATGTTTGAATGTTGAGTCTAAAACTAGTGTTACTGAAGATGTTAAAGTTGAGGAGAATAAAAGTATTCCTGAAGAAGTCAAAGAGAAACCTAGAACACAGTCTAATTTCACTAGGTCTACTACTAGGTATGCTGAAATGTACAGGGATAGGCCTAAATCTCCTAGAGGTAACATGAGAAGTTGGAATCATGTTAAAACTAGACAGTTTGGTAGTGATTTTGTGTTCAACAATAAGGCTTGTCATATATGTGGTAGCTTTGACCATTTAGCTAAAGACTGTACCTACCACATGGGAAGAAGGGAAGTTTTTACAAGGGTGAATGGATCAAATTCTAATAAAATGACTCACCCAAATCCACTAAGCAAGATGGTTCCCAGGTCTGTTATGCTTACCACTGGCATTAAACATGTTTCCACTGCTAGACCAGCAGTTACCACTGCCAGAAGTAATAACAGAGTTTATCCTAAGTCCCCTGTCACTTCTTTTGTTAAATCTTATCAAACAGGGAAAAAGACTTATTTTGAAAAGAATGATCACAAGAACCATATGTGGAGACCAAATTTTTCTAATCCAGCAGTTTCCACTTCTAGGTATGCAGTTACCACTGCAAGACCAATTGTTTCCACTGATGTTCAAAAGAAAAGGGTAAACTTGGGAAAAGCTGTTAAGGCCTCAGCTCGTTGGGAATGGAAACCAAAAGGAACAACAAACAATCCCAATGGTGTATCAATGACCTTTGATAGATATAATTATATTGATACACGAGGCAGATCCAAGTCATTTGTGGCTTGGGTCCCCAAAAGGTACTAATTTGTTTATGATGTGTGCAGGGACAGTCAAAGATTACAATTGATTATGAATGACTTGATGATATTTTCTGTGTTTAACTAATATGGTTTCAAGTTGTTTGATATATGTCTGTTCTGCAAATGTAAATGAAATTGCAAGAAGTGTGTTACAGTCACCAAGAGATATAGCCAAGGAAGTGGTCTCATGAGCTGTATTTAGTCTCTATTGCAAACAAAATAATGCTGAAGGTCTTACATATTAAGCTAATTAAGAAGATCTTTTCATTCATTTCAAGACATAAGATACAGCTTACATTCAAGGTTCCAACTGGATTACAAAGATCATTCCTAATATATTTGGCTACTAGCTTCTATAAATTATTACATCATACTGGAGGCTATGACAAGTACAATGAAGAAGCTGAAGCTGAAAGTGGAAAAAGAAGAGAAGGAAGACTGTGAAGATGCTCAAGTACCAAAGTCAAGAAAATACTCACAAACTTTGGTCCTTGGCAACATTCATCAATCATTTACTTCTGCTTCTCCTTTCCCTTATGTGTGATTTGAGCTTTATTGTTCTGTCCAATATGTTCTTGATGCAGAAGACAAGGTTCTGGAGCAGGAAGATCCACCATCAAGTTTGATGATGTTGGGAGAGATGGATCTCTCATACTTGATCTTGGTTGGGATCTCTCTGGTGTGGAAGGAGGAAGAAAGGTTGGTTCTTCATTATCTTCCTCTGAAGATTCTTCATCAGATGTCCAGATGAAGGGAGAGACAAGCTCAGCAGGATTTGTATTACGGCTTGATTCACCCTCTATGTATGCATTCCATTTCTTGTCTTCCACATCCCATCGTTTCTTTATTTCTCTCTCAAAATCAGAACCTTCAAGTCCCCATGGATATGGTGGTACCTCTTCTTCTGATGTTGGAACAGAAGAGTGTTGATCAGAGGACTCAGGGTTTGATGACATGATTTTTGGATGCAAATTGGTTTTGAGATTTTGTTGTGGGCTATTAGGGTTGAAAGATTGTTGGTGATTGAGATGTTGTGTTTGGAGGAGGTTAAATAAGCCAAGGTTAGGTGTTACAATAATTAATGAAGATTATTTACTTCCATCTGTTTTGGTTGGTTTGAGGAGTAACTGTGGTTTGACTTTTGAGAAGATATTTTGTGTATAGTAACTTAGTTAAAAAGTTACTTTGGTTAATAATTGAGAGTTAAGATGAGATTTATTTTGTGATGTTACATCTCATTGGAGTTATAAGGTGTGTAATATTGACACACAACAAATGGTTATTGATTCACCATGTCTAACCCACATAAGAATCAGCTAGTCCATAAGCAAACGGCTTCTGGTAAAGACTTGTCAAATCCGTTGATAGCTGATAGTTTGCTAAAAACTATGATAAGAGCAGCACATTTAATATATTTTACTTACCACTGCTCTTTGAAATTTTGTTGATTTTTACCACTGCAAGTTCATTGTTTCCACTGAAAGTGTAAATTTTACCACTGATGAACTAGCCGTTACAACTGTGTGTCAGTAATCTTATTTTTACTAGCCGTTACCAAAATAACTGTCTTTCCTTATTAATAGGGTTAAATTTTTGGGAATTATCTACTTACCAAATTGTATTTCTTCAAAAGATTCATCATTCCATAGATAATTCTTCATCCGCGTTTTTCTCAAAACCCTACTAATATAAATTGATTTTGTACGGCTTGCTTTTTACTCACGATTACTGATTCGCCTCAAACAGTCAGATAATTATTGATCAGCCACTTGTGAATGGCCAACTGTAATAGTCAAACAGCCGAGGCAAATGCTTCCGAGGAATACAGTGTTTTCCCGGGTCGTAATGTCCCAACGAGGTGTGCGATGTTTTATTATAAACGAATCTGTGATCAGTGAATGTGAACAGGAAAGGGTATAAAGTGTGTGTGTGTGATTACACTAGGGTTTTATAAAATAAAATGACTTAGGAAAACTAAATTAACGATTACGTGAAACCTAAATATCTAAAACGTTAAAACGTACACCAATTTAAAAATCAGACGCGACTGCGTGCTGAGAAAAAGGTGAGTTTTAAGGAAAATAAACTACAGGGGTTAAAAATGAAAATTCTATAAACTTAAACTTAAAATAAAATTAAATTAAAAAGAAAACTATTTTTTAGGTTATTTTATTATTTATTATTAATTATTTAATTAAGTTATTATTTAACTATTTAATTAAAACTAACTTAAATAAAACTAAAAATTATAAATACTACAAATTAAACTAAAAACTCATAAAAATATTTTCTAAACCTAAAATAGAACTTGAAGAAAGTATAAAAAATAAAAATAAATGTTTTTGTCTTTTTATAGATTTTCTATTAATTAAAAACTATTTATATTAATTAAACTATTTAAACTATTTTAAATTAAAAATAATATTAAACTAACTTAGAAAATTATGAAAATTTTTATAAAACTAATTAACCATCATGGGAATCCTAAAAAATTATAAAAACTTTATTTTATATATTTTTAAACTAGTTAACTAATTATTATTCTATTTATTAATTAATATCTAATTAAACTATTTAAATTATAAAAACTATTAAATGAACAGTAAAAATTCTAGAAAAATTACTAAAATTATATTATGACTTATAGAAGCTAGGAAAAATATAAAATATAGGTGTTACTATATAAAAACTAATTATGCTATTTATAACTTATTTATTGATTAATTATTAATAAAACTATTTTTAATTCTAATTAATACTAAAAGACAAAACAAAAATCTGAGAAAATTATTATAAGTACTTTAACCTAAAAGGAAATTAATAAAAATGTAAAATTACAAATTACTTAATAAAAATCTAAAAATGAAAATTAAAATTAAATTGAATTAAATAGAAACTATCACTTATTTTTATGTTGTATTTTCTGGAATTTTCTTTTACAAAACTAATTTACTATTAATATTAAGCAACTTTTATGAAGAAACTTATTGTATAGCTTATTAATAAGCTGTGTGGGATCCAATTTCCTTAACAGGTTAGGTTATAGCTTATTAGGTTTTGTCAAGACTTGTATAACCTAGCATTAGGCCACACAGAGCACAATAAGCATACTACTAACAATATTAACTAGAAATAAGCACAAAGGAATAAAATAAGCACACTTAATAAGCTAGAATAAGCAAATAAGTTATTGGCCAAAACCTGAGATCCAAAGAGGCCAAATGGCAACTTTTGGACCTCTGTGGGGTCCACAGAGGTGAAAGGGAGTCCAAATTGAAACTTGAACCTTAAAGTTGGACTGGTAAACTCTCAAATAAGCCAATAAGCAAAGCTTATGGCTTATTAATGAAGTCTAGGTGGTGCTTGGAAATTTGGTGACAAACCTGAGTGCTCAGGTTTGGTTTCTGAGACAACTCAAAAAGAGGGTCAAATAAGCTATGCTACAATAAGCTAAAACCCAAACTAATCCTAGGTCTGATAAGCTAGACTATTAAGTTACAAAATAAGCCAATATGTATAGTGTGGGGCCCACTGGGAAACCAGATAAGGGCTTATGAAGTTGGGCTTATCACACTGAGGAATCAGTGTATGGGTATGATTAGGGTGAGTTCAAGGTACCAATAGGCTATAAGCCAAAGATCTAAAGCCCAGAACAAGCCTGAGTCTGATAAGCCACACCAATAAGCTTTCCAAAAAGCAAAGGTGCAAAGGGTGGGACCTACTATGTAGCAAAATGTAAACCTGTGAACTTGGGTCTCAACACTGATTGATCAGTGTAGGGTCTGAGGTCAGGGTAAGTTATGAGACCAACTAAGCCAAGACAGATAAGCTAATCTACAAAATAAGCTAAAGACTTAACAATACTACTAGTAAGCTATTTAAAAAACCAAAGGATTTGCTGTGGGGCCCACTAGGGTGGCCAGAACACCACCACAAAGTGGTTGTGATGGTGGTGTTGCTGCTGTGAACAGGGCAAGTTGCAGCCCTGCAGCTTAGTTTGAGAGTGAGTGGGGCCCAGAATAAAATTACTAAAAATATAAGGGTTGTGAAAACTTAAAGATGAGATGGTAGTCTGTTACTAAAACAAATTTCGAGTTCTAAAACCTTCTACAAAAATCAAAACAATTGCTTGAAGTTTTGATAAAATCTAAGAAGTGTAAGATTTGACTTTTAATGAAACTTGATATGTTTGACTTTGGTGAATTTTAACTTGATCCTAGGTACTGAAAATGATTAATTAACCTATATTAAGACTAAATTAACCTAAATCTACTTGTTTAGGATTGAATCAAGGTATTGTGGATCCTAATTCCACCACAGATGGCAACTATGATGATCAATTTGTCATTTTGACTTTTCACAGAACTACCACTGAATTTACTTGTTAATATGAACTATATAAGCCTATTGTGACTTGTATAAACAAAGAACAACAATAAAAACAACCTAAACTATAGTGAATAGCACAGATCCAAACACTCCTTTATGGACTGTATTACTTGATTTTTTAAGCTAGTGATATATTTGGCTAATGAAAGTGATGCATAAGTATAAATGATGATATAATAAGCTGAGAGGATCACTTAAACACCAACAATAACCACAAATAACCAAAAATTAAAATTAAGCTATATAAGTAGTCATAATGGAAAACATGAGCACAGTTAAATCTGATAAACTAATATCCAATATTAAGCTATATTTTAACTTACGTACACTTAATAAGCATTTAAATCAAAGATTAACAGGTAATAATCTAATCTACAGTAAAATATGAAAATTGAAAATTAAGCTTACAATTGGAATGAGACTGAGATGATGGAACCAAGGATAAAAAACACTCCCACTGACTTGTCACTACACCAATGGAATCATTTCCATCCAAAATAAATACCCTGCTCAGTCCTTCTTCCTCTCTTCCTCTATTTTTTTATTTTCTATTTATTTATTGGAATTTATGAGTAATTATGAAATGCTGAGTAAAACTGATTAATAAGCTTTGAGAACTTTTAAAAACTTAAAATTGAATTTAATAGAACTGAAATGAACATGAACAACAACCTATAACAATGATTAAGTAAATTTGTCAAATTTGCTTAAAAATACCAAGATACGAATCACAAAAGTAAACTTGAAATTGAGATCATGGAAAGTTAAAGTACATTGGAACTGTGAATTACAAGCTTTTAAAACTGGAAAATACAACTGAAATGCTAAATTTAAGTTATACGACACTAAACTATGCTACCTACACTAATAATCTCTCTTCCTTTCTTCCTTTCTGCTTTATAGATATTTCCAGGGTTTTGTGGGACCCACTTGTCATTTCCCACCACTCCTTAGCCATTGATTTCATCTGATTGATCATGGCCGTTTAAAATGTTATTTCGCGCCAAAAGTCCAAGGTGTCAGTTGGTGCACTGTAGATTGCGTGGTGAAGATTTTCAATGGTTTGGAAGGTTGTGGAGGTGGAGGAGAGTGGTTAGGACAGCTGGGGGACAGGTGGTGGTTAAGTTGGGTTGAAACCATGGTGGTTTTGTGTTGCAGTGGTGGAGAGGGAAGGAAAAGAGAGGGTGAGTGGTTTTGTGGGTTTGACCAAATGGTTGACCCATTTTTATTTTAAAAAGTGGACTGGGCTGTTGCTTGGGCCAAGGGGAAGAGAAGTGGGTGGGCTTTGGTGTACATTAGTTTGGATTGGTTTTGTGGTATAATATAACTTAGGGTCCGGTTGGTTTAAGTGCTACACAAGGACCATTTTTGTAATTTATTCAAAGTTGAGGGGACTTGTTGTGTAGTATTTTCATAGTTTAAATAAGGACTAAACTTGCCAAGATTAAATATCCCAAGGACCAATAATGACAAATTCCCATATTTTATATCCGGGGACCAAAGTTGACAAATCACCAAACTTGAGGGACCAATTATGCAATTTCACCAAACTTATCACCAAGGACCATTCCTGCAAAAGATTATTAGTATAAGGACCAAAATTGATTTTTCTCAAAGTTTTAAATATCCCAGGGACCATTTATGTCAATTTTCAAAGTACAGGGACTAAACTTGTAATTTTATGAAACTTTGCAACAAAGGACTAAATATGTAACTTTATGATTAAAAAGGACCTTTGATGACTTTTTCATGTTTTTAGAATAACCAGGGACTAGTTTTGACAATTTATGAAACTTGAGGGACTGAAACTGCCAATTATGCAAACTTTGTACGTTTTTCATCTGTTTTTGCATATTTTGCATTTGAAACATATAAAACACACCCTTAAGATATTTTAAGTATTTTGATACATATTTGAGTGTTTTTGTATGTTTTGGCAGTTCAGATTAGTATAAAATGATGAGTATTTAGACACTCATCAATCCCCCACACTAAACTATTGCTAGTCCCTAGCAATCTATTGAGAAAAACTTAATGGATTTGAAAAACTCTTTACCAAAAGCCATCACTTCTGGAGTATCCAGGTGTAAGAACTGTGGCACACCTGATAACCGTGTGATTTTGAGCAAACCACCAGCTGTCAACGGATTTGATTAGTCTTTACCAAAAGCCGTTTGCTTCTGGACTAGCCAACTCTTGATGGAATAGTCAACATCTTGGTGAGCTGATTACCAATTATGGATTTTCTACGGCCTTTACCACAAGCCATAATCTTGCGGGCTAGCCAACTCATTAGCTTTTGAGGATAATGGGGAGTTGAGGAACCATACAATTTTTGGCAAATTGCAAGCCATAAACGGGTTTGAGTTATCTTTACCAAGAACCGTTTGCTCCTGGATTAGCCAATCCTGTTGTGGGTTAGACATGGAGGATTGATACCATTTATTGCGTTCTAAGTGAGAAAAAATTTTTAAAATTTTGGCTAAAATGGGGGTTCTTGATGGAACATGTGTTTAAATTCGTTAGAATAACGAATCTCCCCCCACACTTAGAACTGAATATTGTCCTCAATATTCAAAGTACCAGGTGTTAAACCAACACTTAGAACGTAAGGAGGAAATATTACTAGCCATTATTTTATGTGTATATACATACAATTATTTTTTTAGATAAAACTTCTTAAATAGAAGCTATCACTATATGTACATTTTTTTTTTTTTTTTTTTTTTTTTTTTTTTTTAGGATATATATATATACATACAACATGTGGGGATTTCCCCCACACTAGGGTGGTACACACGGGTGAAAACCCATGTTTTTGCTAATGTTTTTGATTTCCGAGTTGCTAGCTTGACTCGACCCCGGATTTATTTGTCCATGGGGAAGTAAGTGGAAGAGACAATCTACATCGGACTCTCATTCAAGACGTTTGGATAAACATTTGAAGCACGTGAAAGTTCCACACCGATGAGATATAATGACACCCGGCTCATAATTTGTAAATGAGAATGCCGGGGTCAAAGATAATGTCTTCACTCCCGAAAGAGTGAAGAACAGGATAAGGAACAGAATATATGAAGAAAAGGAAGAAAGTCATGATGAAAATCATAACTAACTCCTCATCTTCAATAGGAGAATTCATTGTTTCATGAATCTCCTCTTGGTAGCTCGTTTGATCAAGACATATTATGGGCATGTCTAGATCAAAATAGAAAGTATCATACTCCGGTGGAGATATGATATGAGTGAGTTCAAAGGAGAACTCCTCGTAAAGATAATCATTCACAAGATGTAAATCCGTGAACTCATGTTCCATTGTGAACTCATCACAATCCTCATTCTGAATATCAAATAGTGGATTATCAGAAATCAAAGTGAATTCGGATTCGAATTCATATAGAGGATTGGTGAGAGTAGTCTTGACTGCTTCGGGAACAAAGTGATTATCTTTCTCTTCTTCTGAGTTGACAAGCTCAGAAGGTAATTCCTCCACATAACTGATGTCTCCAGAAGATAAAGAATTATCATCAGTATGTGAAGTACTAAGCTCGATGTTGGGATTAGAGTTTAAAAGATTTTTAGTTTCTCCCATATCGGCTTCAAAATCAAGAATATCATTATCACTTCCAGATAGAAGTGGAATGATATGAGTGAGTTCCTCTGTGAAATCCTCAAAAAGAGGATCAACATCAGAATGAGGCAGTGATGTCTCAACATACTCAATGTCTCCATAAGATATACAATCATTACTGGAATTAGAGACATTCTCAATTTGATCATTTGGATTATCATGGGGGGTAGGAATATCACACATATAATCAAGAATTCCCTGTGACTCTCTTGGGATTGGGACAAGGTTCTCAACACTAGACTTTATGAATTCGTCAGATTCCTTTGCAGGAATTGTGTCAAGATGCTCGTCCCCCATGTTCAGAGAGTGAGTGGGAACCTCGGGTGTGATAACATCATACAGAGGGAGCTGAGAAGGACTAGCAGTAATGGAGTCTACAAGTTCCATTATTTCTACTGCTGGTGATTCAGTTATATTCTTTTCTCCCTGTATATGCATGGAAGGAGTCTCAACTGATGAACTTGATGATTCTTTTTGAATGATAACAATGTTATCATCATCATCACTGTCATCATCGTCCTCATAAAAAGCAGCATAGCGAATATTGGCACGTATTTTGGCTACTCTTTGCTCCGCAATTAAATCTTCCATGCTTTTCCCAGAATCTCGTTCTTCAGCAAGTAATTCTGCGATAGATTTATCACGAGAATTTTGAATGAGTGGAAACTGTAGAGGTGTGGATGTGTCAAAACCGGAAGGTTGACATTGATCATCATTATGAGGACCCCCACAATATACACAAGAAGAACTTGGATCATGGCGAAGTGACATATTAGCTAACTCCTCCCTAATGTTTTTAAGTTTTTCAAGAACCTCTAGACAAGGATCTTGCTGGTTTTGAGGAGTTGCTTGGTTCATTTGGTACTGTGGAGGTGGGTCTTGAAACGAATAGTCGTAATTGTTACAAGGAAATAGATTCCTTGTTTGACAATCAGAGCTAAAGTGTGGACCTCCACAGTACTCACAACAGTAAAACTGTTGAGTCTGGCTTGGTGTATTTTGATACGAAGCATCATTGGTATTTGGATAATATGATTCTTGCTCGTATGAATGTGATGGGTAGTTTGAAAAATTTAAGGAGTCGTTGAATGAGTTTTGATTAGGATCATAAGAAAATGAATTACTCGATCCACAAAACAAACAACTCCCGTTTTGAATATCATTACCACATTGTACACATGTACACCAACGACATGGAAAACCGAAAAGCGGCTCACCACAACCGTCACAAGGAACAAAATCTGGTGGTTGGACAAGTGGTGTGCTCTTAGAGCTAGGAATTTCCGCCACTTCCGTTATGGTCTCGGGTTTTGGTTCTTGATAAACGTGAAGGTTAGGTAAATCGTTCTTTTCAGTTACTGCCCTAAGCTCTGTACGTTTGCTTGACAAACTTTTAACCGTAAACCGTGAAAGATCAGGATTGATTCTTGAAGGTTTAGGAGCATTTGTGAGCTCAGGTTTTTGGACAACCGTGGTTTGGACGTATTTAGCACTTCCATCGTCAGAGGAAAGTACAAGGTCCTTTGTCACCTCGGTTTCATGATCTCTTTCCCTCACCGGAGAGGGAATAGGAATCAAAGGTCCATCATAATCAACATAACATCTCGATATTTTTGACAAGGCCATAAGTTTTTCAACTTTGCTTTTACAGGCCCTTTGTTTAAAGAAATCGTCATCGAGAGATGCCATTAGAATCAATTATGAGATAAGTGGAAGAAGGTAGAATCAAAGGGTTTTGGGGATGAGAAATGAAGAATCAAATAGGTAGAGGTGTAAAGGTGAATATTTTTGTGTTTTGTTTTATAAAAATATGGATAAAAGATGGTAAATATACAATGGATGTATATCCAGAATCACTAATACGCAAAATCGTTAGAATAAGCGCACAACCTCCCCGGCAGCGGCGCCAAATTTTTATTCGCCTCAAACAGTCAGATAATTATTGATCAGCCACTTGTGAATGGCCAACTGTAATAGTCAAACAGCCGAGGCAAATGCTTCCGAGGAATACAGTGTTTTCCCGGGTCGTAATGTCCCAACGAGGTGTGCGATGTTTTATTATAAACGAATCTGTGATCAGTGAATGTGAACAGGAAAGGGTATAAAGTGTGTGTGTGTGATTACACTAGGGTTTTATAAAATAAAATGACTTAGGAAAACTAAATTAACGATTACGTGAAACCTAAATATCTAAAACGTTAAAACGTACACCAATTTAAAAATCAGACGCGACTGCGTGCTGAGAAAAAGGTGAGTTTTAAGGAAAATAAACTACAGGGGTTAAAAATGAAAATTCTATAAACTTAAACTTAAAATAAAATTAAATTAAAAAGAAAACTATTTTTTAGGTTATTTTATTATTTATTATTAATTATTTAATTAAGTTATTATTTAACTATTTAATTAAAACTAACTTAAATAAAACTAAAAATTATAAATACTACAAATTAAACTAAAAACTCATAAAAATATTTTCTAAACCTAAAATAGAACTTGAAGAAAGTATAAAAAATAAAAATAAATGTTTTTGTCTTTTTATAGATTTTCTATTAATTAAAAACTATTTATATTAATTAAACTATTTAAACTATTTTAAATTAAAAATAATATTAAACTAACTTAGAAAATTATGAAAAATTTTATAAAACTAATTAACCATCATGGGAATCCTAAAAAATTATAAAAACTTTATTTTATATATTTTTAAACTAGTTAACTAATTATTATTCTATTTATTAATTAATATCTAATTAAACTATTTAAATTATAAAAACTATTAAATGAACAGTAAAAATTCTAGAAAAATTACTAAAATTATATTATGACTTATAGAAGCTAGGAAAAATATAAAATATAGGTGTTACTATATAAAAACTAATTATGCTATTTATAACTTATTTATTGATTAATTATTAATAAAACTATTTTTAATTCTAATTAATACTAAAAGACAAAACAAAAATCTGAGAAAATTATTATAAGTACTTTAACCTAAAAGGAAATTAATAAAAATATAAAATTACAAATTACTTAAAAAAAATCTAAAAATGAAAATTAAAATTAAATTGAATTAAATAGAAACTATCACTTATTTTTATGTTGTATTTTCTGGAATTTTCTTTTACAAAACTAATTTACTATTAATATTAAGCAACTTTTATGAAGAAACTTATTGTATAGCTTATTAATAAGCTGTGTGGGATCCAATTTCCTTAACAGGTTAGGTTATAGCTTATTAGGTTTTGTCAAGACTTGTATAAGCTAGCATTAGGCCACACAGAGCACAATAAGCATACTACTAACAATATTAACTAGAAATAAGCACAAAGGAACAAAATAAGCACACTTAATAAGCTAGAATAAGCAAATAAGTTATTGGCCAAAACTTGAGATCCAAACAGGCCAAATGGCAACTTTTGGACCTCTGTGGGGTCCACAGAGGTGAAAGGGAGTCCAAATTGAAACTTGAACCTTAAAGTTGGACTGGTAAACTCTCAAATAAGCCAATAAGCAAAGCTTATGGCTTATTAATGAAGTCTAGGTGGTGCTTGGAAATTTGGTGACAAACCTGATTGCTCAGGTTTGGTTTCTGAGACAGCTCAAAAAGAGGGTCAAATAAGCTATGCTACAATAAGCTAAAACCCAAACTAATCCTAGGTCTGATAAGCTAGACTATTAAGTTACAAAATAAGCCAATATGTATAGTGTGGGGCCCACTGGGAAACCAGATAAGGGCTTATGAAGTTGGGCTTATCACACTGAGGAATCAGTGTATGGGTATGATTAGGGTGAGTTCAAGGTACCAATAGGCTATAAGCCAAAGATCTAAAGCCCAGAACAAGCCTGAGTCTGATAAGCCACACCAATAAGCTTTCCAAAAAGCAAAGGTGCAAAGGGTGGGACCTACTATGTAGCAAAATGTAAACCTGTGAACTTGGGTCTCAACACTGATTGATCAGTGTAGGGTCTGAGGTCAGGGTAAGTTATGAGACCAACTAAGCCAAGACAGATAAGCTAATCTACAAAATAAGCTAAAGACTTAACAATACTACTAGTAAGCTATTTAAAAAACCAAAGGATTTGCTGTGGGGCCCACTAGGGTGGCCAGAACACCACCACAAAGTGGTTGTGATGGTGGTGTTGCTGCTGTGAACAGGGCAAGTTGCAGCCCTGCAGCTTAGTTTGAGAGTGAGTGGGGCCCAGAATAAAATTACTAAAAATATAAGGGTTGTGAAAACTTAAAGATGAGATGGTAGTCTGTTACTAAAACAAATTTCGA
Organism: Artemisia argyi; assembly: GCA_030686995.1. NCBI lineage: Eukaryota > Viridiplantae > Streptophyta > Magnoliopsida > Asterales > Asteraceae > Artemisia > Artemisia argyi. The sequence continues at coordinate 5,437,924 of CM060676.1, read as the reverse complement.
GTTCTAAAACCTTCTACAAAAATCAAAACAATTGCTTGAAGTTTTGATAAAATCTAAGAAGTGTAAGATTTGACTTTTAATGAAACTTGATATGTTTGACTTTGGTGAATTTTAACTTGATCCTAGGTACTGAAAATGATTAATTAACCTATATTAAGACTAAATTAACCTAAATCTACTAGTTTAGGATTGAATCAAGGTATTGTGGATCCTAATTCCACCACAGATGGCAACTATGATGATCAATTTGTCATTTTGACTTTTCACAGAACTACCACTGAATTTACTTGTTAATATGAACTATATAAGCCAATTGTGACTTGTATAAACAAAGAACAACAATAAAAAGAACCTAAACTATAGTGAATAGCACAGATCCAAACACTCCTTTATGGACTGTATTACTTGATTTTTTAAGCTAGTGATATATTTGGCTAATGAAATTGATGCATAAGTATAAATGATGATATAATAAGCTGAGAGGATCACTTAAACACCAACAATAACCACAAATAACCAAAAATTAAAATTAAGCTATATAAGTAGTCACAATGGAAAACATGAGCACAGTTAAATCTGATAAACTAATATCCAATATTAAGCTATATTTTAACTTACATACACTTAATAAGCATTTAAATCAAAGATTAACAGGTAATAATCTAATCTACAGTAAAATATGAAAATTGAAAATTAAGCTTACAATTGGAATGAGACTGAGATGATGGAACCAAGGATAAAAAAACACTCCCACTGACTTGTCACTACACCAATGGAATCATTTCCATCCAAAATAAATACCCTGCTCAGTCCTTCTTCCTCTCTTCCTCTATTTTTTTATTTTCTATTTATTTATTGGAATTTATGAGTAATTATGAAATGCTGAGTAAAACTGATTAATAAGCTTTGAGAACTTTTAAAAACTTAAAATTGAATTTAATAGAACTGAAATGAACATGAACAACAACCTATAACAATGATTAAGTAAATTTGTCAAATTTGCTTAAAAATACCAAGATACGAATCACAAAAGTAAACTTGAAATTGAGATCATGGAAAGTTAAAGTACATTGGAACTGTGAATTACAAGCTTTTAAAACTGGAAAATACAACTGAAATGCTAAATTTAAGTTATACGACACTAAACTATGCTACCTACACTAATAATCTCTCTTCCTTTCTTCCTTTCTGCTTTATAGATATTTCCAGGGTTTTGTGGGACCCACTTGTCATTTCCCACCACTCCTTAGCCATTGATTTCGTCTGATTGATCATGGCCGTTTAAAATGTTATTTCGCGCCAAAAGTCCAAGGTGTCAGTTGGTGCACTGTAGATTGCGTGGTGAAGATTTTCAATGGTTTGGAAGGTTGTGGAGGTGGAGGAGAGTGGTTAGGACAGCTGGGGGACAGGTGGTGGTCAAGTTGGGTTGAAACCATGGTGGTTTTGTGTTGCAGTGGTGGAGAGGGAAGGAAAAGAGAGGGTGAGTGGTTTTGTGGGTTTGACCAAACAGTTGACCCGTTTTTATTTTAAAAAGTGGACTGGGCTGTTGGTTGGGCCAAGGGGAAGAGAAGTGGGTGGGCTTTGGTGTACATTAGTTTGGATTGGTTTTGTGGTATAATATAACTTAGGGTCCGGTTGGTTTAAGTGCTACACAAGGACCATTTTTGTAATTTATTCAAAGTTGAGGGGACTTGTTGTGTAGTATTTTCATAGTTTAAATAAGGACTAAACTTTCCAAGATTAAATATCCCAAGGACCAATAATGACAAATTCCCATATTTTATATCCGGGGACCAAAGTTGACAAATCACCAAACTTGAGGGACCAATTATGCAATTTCACCAAACTTATCACCAAGGACCATTCCTGCAAAAGATTATTAGTATAAGGACCAAAATTGATTTTTCTCAAAGTTTTAAATATCCCAGGGACCATTTATGTCAATTTTCAAAGTACAGGGACTAAACTTGTAATTTTATGAAACTTTGCACCAAAGGACTAAATATGTAACTTTATGATTAAAAAGGACCTTTGATGACTTTTTCATGTTTTTAGAATAACCAGGGACTAGTTTTGACAATTTATGAAACTTGAGGGACTGAAACTGCCAATTATGCAAACTTTGTACGTTTTTCATCTGTTTTTGCATATTTTGCATTTGAAACATATAAAACACACCCTTAAGATATTTTAAGTATTTTGATACATATTTGAGTGTTTTTGTATGTTTTGGCAGTTCAGATTAGTATAAAATGATGAGTATTTAGACACTCATCAATTACTAACACTTTCATCTCTAAAATCACAAAATCATGGTGACTCTCAAGTTTGCAGAAGAACACAATCAAGTGGCTTATCTACAAAAGTCAAACGTCAAGAGTGGACCTACTTTTCATCAGATTGTGGACTTCCTAAACTCAACTCATATAAGGTATGCCTTAACTATGAATCCCACAATCTTTGTTTCTCAAATCAAACAGTTTTGGAACTCTGCGGAGTCCATCACACTTGAACAGGGAGACATACATGAACCTGTGGAAGCTCTTAGAGCCACAGTTGATGGGGTAACTATTGATGTTACTGAGTCATCTTTGAGGAGAATTCTCCAATTAGATGATCTCAATGGTATCATCACATTACCTAATTCAGACATATTCCACTACATTGGTCTGATGGGGTATGATACATCTGATCAAAAAGTAACCTTTAAGAAAGGATGTTTTTGCCCCCATTGGAGATTTTTGATACACACTCTGTTGCATTGCCTAAGTCCTAAGAAAACTTCTTATGAACAATTTGGATCAACCATGGCTTACCCTTTAGTTTGCTTGGTTTCTGATAGGACTTTCAATTTTTCAAAGTTTATATTTAATAACATGAAAGGCAATGTAACAAGTTCATACAAATTTTTGATGTATCCAAGGTTTGTGCAAGCAGTGTTAAATGAATTTCAACTGCATAATCATAATAGGATTTATGACACTCCATATCTTAAGCCAAAAGTATTTCAAAACATGAGTAAGGCTTCAGATCTTTGGGATGGAGTGACTCATCCTCTTTTACCAAACATGCTTGCAAAGATTTCACAAATACAGGGTGAAGATGCAACAATCCCAGTTGTATCCCATCACACACCCACTATTTCTGTTCCACAAATTCAACATTTTCCTGCTATCACTCACACATATGAAAGGAGGCAAAAACAGCCAACTCCTTCCATGACAACATTGCATGTTGCTGATCCTTATGGTTTAGGAACAAGCAGTGGTGGTTCAAGGCTTCAATTTAGTCCAACTAGAGAAGAGCCTGAATCAATGCCTTATGATTCACCTCTCCCAACAGGTAACACAGTTGGAAGTGTTGAAGGCAGTGTGACACTAACTGAATTGATGGGATTATGTACCAAATTAACCAAACAGGTTCAAACTCTGGAGAAGGACCTGGCACTGACCAAAGTACAACATGCCACAGAGTTGAATCAATTGAAGACTGAGATTCAAAAGTTGCAGGCTGAAGTTGTGGATCTCAAGAAGAAAAGACATGTTCAGGTTGTGGTTTCTTCTCCATCATCCTCTCATGATGGTCTTTCTACAGATTCTGGTTATACTTTGGGAACTTCTTCCAAACAGGGGAGGAAACCAGATGCAGAGCTTAAGGGGAGGAGTAAAAATTTTGATAAAGAGTTTGCTGAGCTTCCTGATTCTGATGATGATCAAGTAAAAGATGATGATGTTGAGTCTGAGGGGAGGAAATTGGATTTTAAAGATATGGATGCTGATGCAGGTTTTAATTTTGATGATTTAGTTGGAACTGCTCAACCAATTTCCACTGAAGCAGAACAAGTTTCCACTGATCAACAACTTACCACTGCAAGTGAAAATATTCCCACTGCTAGTCAAGGTATTACCACTGCAGAGGAAGAAGCTGTCAGAAGAAGCTTGGTTAAAGGAAAGGCTATTGAAATTGCTTCAGATCAAGTGACAAGAAAGATTTCTAAGTTTGAACAAGCTCAGATTGACTTTGATCATAGGTTAGCTGAACAACAACAAGCTGAAGAGTACGAAAGAATTAAAAAGATTAAGGAAGATGAAGTTGCTAGTTTCATGGAGGCAAGAAGGTTGGATAAACTTGAAGCTGTTGTAGCAGAACCTATTTCAAGTGTCTCACCAACTGTTATGTATGAGAAACCTCCAAAATTTACCTATGTGCCTACAGAAGAAGAAATTGATTATTTGATTAACAATGATCAAATAATTAGAAAGAAGGCTATTGAATTGATTGCAAATACAACCTTGAATGAAGAACAAAGGTCTGCTCAACTTAAGGATTTGATTCTAATGAAAAATCAGCAGGCTCTTGATCAAATCATTGGAGATGCAAGAAAAGGTCAAAAGGTGCCAAGGAAACTTACAAAGGCACAAATTATCTCTGAGATGAAGATTTATTGTTGTCATGTTGGTAATATGAAGATGGGTCAATTCAAAGGAATGTCACATGATCAGATTGAAGGTATTTACTACAGAATCAAAAGACAAGACAGTAAATTTATTCCAATGAATCAAGAACCATTATCTATGAAGACAAAAAGGACTGGAGTGAGTCTTGAATCAAAAGAAGCAAAGAAGTTGAAGACTCAGAAATCATCTCAAGAAGAAGAAGGTCCTAGCAAGTTGACTGAAGAGCAAGTTACAAACATGTTGTTCATAGAAACTGATGTGCTTAATATTGAACCTCTACAAGCAAAATATCCAGTAGTTGGATGGGAAATCTTTTCTGATAGTTTTGGTGCAGCTTGGAAGATCATCAGAACTGGAAGTGTCACAAGTATTTGTAGAGATTTTGAAGATGTTATTAGATCTTGTGATAGAGAAGATCTGGATACTTTGTGGAAAATAGTTCAAGATCAGTTTAAGAAGGAAGAACTTGTTAATGTCAAAGCTAAGGAATTATGGGTTCACTTCAGAAGACTATATGAACCTGACCCAAGTGATAGATATTGGAGATTTGAAGCTCATGATCAAAGAACCTTGTGGAAATTCTATGATTCAAGTTTTGTGCATCATGTTTCTACTCAAGATGGAGTTGATGTCTTTATGTTGGTTGAGAAAGAATATCCATTGAGAGCTGGAGTATTAGATGTAATGAGAACTGTGAAGCTTAGGTGTTGGGAAAGAACTGAAGTCATAGATGATTTGCTTCAAAGGATATATGATCAAAGTGTAAGAGCTGATAAACGATTAAGAAAAACAAGATAAGTGTTTGGAAGTATTCCCATATCCTCAGGTTTATTGTATACTTGAAGAAACTTATTGATTTCCTAATAAATCATAAGTTTAGGGGAGGATTGTTGGGAATTATTCTATCAGTTACCACGGCTAGTGAAGATATTACAACTGCAAGAAGATTGTACTTGCAGTGGAAACTCATTACCACTGCAAGAACAAATATTACCACTGCTCACTTGTTAGCTGTTAGAGAAACGCGCATTGATAAGCATAGAAAAGATTTTGTGTATATCTTATTCTATTAGAATTATACTTATCTTGTACAAGAGGACTCCTTGTTGTATAAAAGGAGATCCTAGATCATAGTTAGAATATATCTTTTCTAATACGTTTTCTTAGAGCTTCAAGGTGTAACCCTAGTGATATCTCAGATCACTCGTATTATTATTATTAATAATATTGGAGCTAGTTGTTTTGATATATTCATTGTTCATACATAAATCTGTTTTACTTACAATTAATCTTCTAAGTATCATTAAGTAGATTCCGCATACTTAGTGGTATCACTCAAAGTATCATTATCAACACAAGTTCAAGGTGTTCACGATCCAACAACAAGCATCACAGTTCCATTTCCAATAAACATTCTAAGTGTGGTTAAGTAGATTCCGCATACTTAATCATATTCACTCAAAGTATCATATTTACACATTAAAAGGTCCAACACCCATAGTGTGTGATCAAATCAAGTGATCCTCTCAGATGGTATCAGAGCTCCCAGGTTGATATCTTTGATTTAGAAGAAGAAATGGATACAGAATATATTCAAACAAATGTTGCTACAAAGTTGCCAGTTATCAAAGAAAATGAGTTTGAATTGTGGAGGTTAAGAATAGAACAGTTTTTCCAGGTGCAGGATTACACTCTCTGGGAAATCATTGAAGATGGAAACTCTTTCAAACCCACAACCACTTCATCAACTGTTGAAGGTAGGGAAATTACAGTTGTTCAAACTATCCCTACAACTGCTGATGAAAGAATAAAGAAGAAGAATGACCTCATGGCCAGAAGTTTGCTGATGATGACCATTCCAAATGATCAACTTATAAACTTTAGCAAATTCAAAGATGCCAAGTCATTATTTGAGGCAATTGTTGCAAGGTATGGAGGGAATGAAGCCACCAAGAAGACCCATAAAACCCTTCTCAAGCAGTAGTTTGAAAATTTCTCGTCAACCATGAATGAATCTCTTGACCACATGTTTACAAGGATACAGAAAATTGTGAGTCAACTTGCTGTTCTTGGGGTTGATATACCTCAAGAAGATTTAAACTCAAAATTTCTGAGAAGCTTACCTGAAGAGTGGGCTATGCATGTTGTTGTTTGGAAGAACAAATCAGACATAGACACTATGGATCTTATGGATTATTATAGCAACTTTAAAATTGTGGGACAAGAAGTAAAGAAAACTGGTGTCTCTAGTTCATATACTGGGAACATGGCTTTTATGTCATCTCCTAGTATCTCAAACCCAGTTAAAGATGAAAAGGTTGATAGTGAAGCTGGTACTGCTAGTTCATCAAGCAGTACCTTTGGTATATTGAATGAAAAGGCTTGTTGTACCTTTTTCAGAAGCCAGAATAATGGGTCCATGCTTACTCATGAAGATCTCTTAGAAATCAATGATGATGATTTAGAAGAGATGGACCTAAAATGGCAAATTTCTCTTCTTAGCATGAGGGCTAAGAAATTCTATCAGAGGACGGGGAAGAAACTTACCATCAGCAGCAATGATACTGCTGGTTTTGACAAGTCAAAGATAGAATGCTATAACTGTCATATGTTGGGGCACTTCTCAAGAGAATGTAGAAGGCCAAGGCAGCAAGATAGCAAGAATACAAGTTTTGGAAGCAAGACCAAGACAGGGGAATCAACCAATCCAAAGGCTATGGTAGCTATTGATGGATTAGGATTTGATTGGAGCTTTACTGCTGATGAAGAAGAAACTTCTCCTCAGACAGCTCTTATGGCTTTCACCACAGAGGTACAACCTGATAAAGTTTGTTCAAATAATTGTTCTGCTCTTAAAAGTTTAGAAACCTTAACCAAACGTTATGAGAATCAAAGGAAAGAAATAATTGATACAACTCATAGCTTAACAAATCATAAAAGAGGTATAGCTACTCTAGAGGAACAAGTCATACATTTTCAAACAAATGAATCTACCTTTACTGATGTCAAAATTCTTCTTGAAAGAGAAATAATGTTTAAAGATAATGACATTTGTAACTTGAAAGCTGAAGTAGATAGGCTTAGTAAGGCTAAAGAGAATATTCAAATGAGTCTAGAAACACTAGATTATGCATCTAAGGGTGTGACTAACTTAATTGAATGTCAAGTTATTAATAAAGCTAAGCCTGGTGTTGGATACAAATCTGTTCCTCCACCATATAGAGGTATTCCTTCACCCCCAGAAATTGACCTAGAACACACAGGATTACCTGAATTTCAACTACCTGAATTCAAATATTGAATTCAACCAAAGTCTAATGTAGTTGATAATGAACCTTTGAAAGAAAGTGAAAGTTTAAGTAAAACTTCACTTCCTAAGGACAAGGTGTGTTCTTGTAGAAAGTCAGATAGTCCAATCATTGAGGACTCAACATCTGATGATAAAAAGTTTAAACAGGTTATGTCTAAACCTGAAGTGGTTAAGAAAGCAGGAACAAGAGTTCCTAAGATAGTCAAACACAATACTGATAAGCCTAAGACCAATGAAAAACATGTTAGGCAAGCAGTAAGATATTGTGAACAATATAGAACCATAAACAAGCCTAGAGGTAACCAAAGGAATTGGTATAGCCTCAAGTCTCTCCAACAAAGAGATAACAAAGTTTGTTACACATGTGGTAGTTTTGACCATCTTGCAGCTTTCTGCAACCAATGGGTATCTGGGTATGAAAGTAATAGAGTGAACTACAAAAGGCAAACACCTAAATCTCATTTTCACTCTAATTCTAAAAGATCAAAACCCAAAACAGTCACAAAAACTGTTCCTGCTGAAAGGAAAATGGTTTTTGCTGAAAAACCATATATGACTGTTTACCAAAAATCAACAATTAAGGGTGCAAAAACAACTTTCAAACATGCATCTAATGTTGTTCAAAGGCCCATTCAAACAAAAGCAATGGTCCAAAAACATGTTTGGAGACCAAAGGGTACAACTACAAAGCTAGCAGTTTCTGCTAAGCATACTGCTGCTAAGGGAAACAGGGCAAATGCTGTTAAGGCCTCAGCATGTTGGATTTGTAACAATTCGCAATTTCAGGTTAACTTTTATTCCCGAAAATTTTACTATTCACTTTTTACTATTCACATCAAAAAAAAATTTTATTTCATATTCTCGTAAGTTAAACTATTTTAATGATAATCCGAGAATTTCACACTCGTCGGATCATTTCTGCAAAAATCACAAAGCCGTGTCCGAGATTTACTTTTAGGTTTAAACGTCATTCCAGAATCCCGATATGTCCATAAAACATTATAAACAATAGAAATATGATTTTTTCTCATTTTAGGACAATTCCAAAAGTTTTGGAATTTTACGTTTTTCAGTTCAGCGTTTTACGCGAATTACGCGTTTTAGACTCGTGTTTCCAGTTTTTAGCAGGGTTTTAGCACCCGATAGAACCTACCACTCATTTTATATTTTATTATGGAGTATATTGATAAGTTCTAGCATATTTATAAGTTTCATATTTTTAGGATACCCGGTTTTACGTTTCGTGGCCTAAAAACTTACGGTTAGCAATTTACGGAGTCAAAAGTAGCCACATACTTAGGATATTATCATCCCAAGACCATGACTACTCATCTAGTCACCCTTATCCATTCAAAACCGACCTAGGGGTGGGGGGAGTCACCATGTGTGGTTAAATCTTGACCATTGATTCTTTAGATCATTACAAGTGTCTTAAACTAACCATGGTTAAATTCTAACCCAATATATGGTTAACTATTTTTCCTACCCTATAAATACCAAGCTAAAACACATAGAAAACTTGCACCACACCTTCTTATAACCTTCAAGTCCTAAAACCTAAGGCACTTTTCTTATATTTTGTAAGAAAGTTAACTAGTTTTTGAAAGAAAACTAGTGTTTGATCTTCAATTTTGGAGAGTTTCTAAGAAAAGTTGTTATAACTCTAAAGTCTCCAAAAAGACGTAGTTATAATCTTCAAATAGCTTTGGACTTTCAAGAAGGCGTCGTTATAATCTTCAAATAACCACGGTTTATCATAGATTGCAAAGAGTGAAGCTTAAGTCTATCAAAGTCCGTACCTTACTAGTTACTTACCTTTCTTTTAGAAAGCCTCAAGTTGTAAGCAAACCCTTTTACACTTTCTTGCTCAATATCATTTTCATGCTTATTATGGTTCTTTCATGCTATATATGTTCTTGTTATTGTGTTCATGATGTTTAAAAATGGATAAAACGAGTATTGGTATACATATGTTAACTTATGACAAGTAAACAAGCAAACTAGTGATTTTTATGGAGAACCACGAAAAAAATAGTATAACTATGATATTTGAAACTTACTTACTGTTATAAAGGACTTCAAAAGGAAAACATAGCAATTTGAATCACCCAAAACGAGTACACGAGTCAAAAGTTATGGCCATAAGAAGTTAGCAACACCAAAACGCCGAAACTGCCCATAACCTACTGTTTTGCATTCTGCCAATTTGAAAGTCACCCTTCTGGTCCGATTCATCAAAAAGTTAAAACACGAAAGTTGTCCGGAACGCCGTTTTCGTTTAGGATTAAAGAAGCTCGAGCCCTGAAAACGCTTTCTGAGTGATAATTTTCTTCAAATTCTTAACAGCCCATTTTTAGACCAAAGTTACTATATAATGATTGTAATTAGATGAGACCAAGAGGTCTAATGACCTAAAGCCAAGACCACAACCATGGCTAAAGCCAAGGTTGAGTCTCAAGACCATGGTAACAATGACCAAAGTCACGGCAAAGCCACAGCTAAAGACCATATAACTTTTAAAGATCAAAAAGCTTATATATATATGTTATGAAATACTACAATAGTAGGGAGCCTCATGTGAGGAGTTCATTAAGTAAGCCGTCGAGACGAGTTGTGGATTTACGAATTAAAGTGTCCTGGCTCCTCGAACGTTTACTCCATGACTTCTGAATTATGTCGGCCCGAACGGTAGTAAGAGATGTACAACCTATACATGTTTCATAGACCACTTATATTCAACGACTTACACTATATACTAAGTACTACATCATGAACCATATGCAAGACATATATGGGCAATTCTTCGTATTCTTAGACGTTACTCCAAACCTAAGTCGCAACGTTCTATTATAGGCTGCTCTTAGAGACTTTCGCGATTCGACTACCACTTTCATTTCTCATTACATAGACTTAAGGTGAGTCATAGCCCCTACTTTTTCATACTTGTTTTAACTCTTGGGGGGGATACATGCTCAACTACTTGCTTACTTGTACAAATACTCAAAACATTTATACTTGATTATTTCATACTTGATTGTCTTATACTTGATTGCATTATACTTGATTTCATACATACATGACTGTTTTATCTTTGGGAAGTGGCTCCCAATAATCTTTTATCTTTGGGAAGTGGCTCCCAGCAAACTTTTATCTTTGGGAAGTGGCTCCCAGTTTTCTTTGGGAAGTGGCTCCCAGTTGTCTTTGGGAATTGGCTCCCAAGTGAGGTCTTCGGAGATGAAGTAGAGACTCACTACTAATTGCTTAATTGTTTTGATGAACTTATACATGTCTTTATTATACTATATGTTAGCAGTGGGTTGTGAACACACAGGTTACAAGTCTCTTATGGCGGGACTTGCAACTGAGTGGATTCAGGATGCCTTTGCTGTGCGAATATTCTTTTAAGACTTTTCAACTGTTTTAAGACAAACTCTATGAACTCACCAACCATTGTGTTGACACTTTAGCATGTTTATCTCAGGTTAGTAAGGCGATAGCTAGTGCGTGGAACTTAGAGTCAAGCTGCATATTCTGAAGACTTATGCTTTTATCATTTACCATTCAAAACTTTGTATACATTTATGTATCATACTTTGGAATCTCAAGTTTGTAACTCGGAATTTATTAATCGAATGGTAACTTTTCAAAACGTCTCATTTAGAGTTCGTTTTCTATAACTTGTACTTTGTATTATGAAGTAGCACCCTTATGACACAGTCTTCCGCTGCGGTATTTTGGGGGTGTTACAGGATTCCTAAATCCAATGTTGCATCAACAATTCTCAAAAGATTACATCCCATTGATGCAAAAGGCGGATCCAAGTCAGAAATGGTTTGGATCCCAAAACAAAACTAATTCATTTATTTATGTGCAGGGACATTCATCAGTAGATACTGAAGATCAATGATTCTCAGATAGTGGATGTTCAAGGCACATGACAGGTTCCAAGTCTTATCTTTCAAATATTCAATCAGTAGATGGAGGCTATGTTACCTTTGGAGGAGGAATTGGAGGAAAAATTACTGGTAAAGGTACTATTAAAACCGGTAAATTAGATTTTGAAGATGTGTACTATGTGCAAGAGCTTAAGTATAATCTTTTTAGTGTCTCACAAATGTGTGACAAAAAGAACAAAGTTCTCTTTACTGACACTGAATGTCTTGTATTTTCTTCTGATTTTAAGATGCCTGATGAAAGTCAAGCACTTCTTAGAATTCCAAGAAAAGGCAACATGTACAGTGTTGATATGAAGAAAATTGTTCCAAAAGATTCTCTTACTTGTCTTATTGCTAAGGCCACATTGGATGAATCTATGAAATGGCATAGGAGGCTTGGTCATATTAACTTCAAAACCATAAATAAAATTGTCAAAGATGGTTTGGTAAGAGGTTTACCTCAAAAACAACTTGAAAATGATCAAACATGCATTGCTTGTCTTAAAGGCAAACAACACAAAGCCACTTGTAAGCCCAAAATTTTTAACTCTATCAATCAATCATTGTTTATGCTGCATATGGACTTATTTGGTCCTACAAATGTCAGAAATTTGTTGCATAAGAGATATTGTCTAGTTATTACTGATGACTTTAGTAGATTTACATGGGTATTCTTTTTAGGTACTAAGGATGAGACTTCTAGCATCCTTAAGACTTTCATTACAGAGATAGAAAACCTAGTAAGAAAAAGAGTAAAAGTCATTAGATGTGATAATGGGACAGAATTTAAAAATAGAGTTATGGATGATTTCTGCAAAGAAAAAGGTATTAAAAGAGAATTTAGTGTTGCAAGAACTCCACAACAGAATGGAGTTGCTGAAAGGAAAAATAGAACACTAATAGAAGCTGCTAGAACTATGTTAGCTGACTCTAAGTTGCCTATAACTTTTTGGGCAGAAGCAGTCAACACTGCTTGCTATGTTCAAAATAGAGTTTTAGTTGTAAAACCTCACAATAAGACATCATATGAACTTTTTAGAGGTAGAACTCCTGAGATAGGATTTCTTAGACCTTTTGGATGTCATGTGACAATTCTAAATACCTTAGACCATCTTGGAAAGTTTGATGGTAAAGTAGATGAAGGATTTTTAGTTGAATACTCTATCAATAGCAAAGCATTCAGAGTATACAACATGAGAACTAGAAGAGTAGAGGAAAATCTACATGTGAAGTTTTTGAAAAACAAAACCAATGTAGAAGGTCAAGGTCCCAAATGGCTATTTGATCTTGAATCTCTATCCAAATCAATGAATTATGTGCCTTTTGTTGCAGAAACTAATGAATTTTCAGGTTCACAAACTGCTGATGCAACAAATGTAGAAGGATTAGAGAAGGAGACACATCAAGATTATATTATGATGCTAATATGGACAAATTCAAGTGTGGATTCAACTTCAATAAATGGTGAATCTTCTTCTGGAAATTCTAAAAAAGATGTTGAAGATGAATACAAGGAAGAAGGAGCTAAGGAACAAACATTTCAAGTCAGAAGTCACACTGCTGTTTCTGCTGATAAGCAAATCGTTCCCACCGATAAGCAAAATGTTTCTGCTGATGGACCATCAGAAGAAACACAAGCAAATCTCTCAGAAGATGAGGTGGATTTCAACAACCTTCCACCTGATTATCAAGTTCTTTCTACTCCACACTCAAGGATTCACAAAGTCCACTCCCTAGACAACGTAATTGGAGATGTACAATCAGTTGTGAAGACAAGACAACAGTTGATGTCTTCAGATCAACAAGGACTTCTTGATGCCCTTTATGCTTCAAAACAACATGAGTTTTCGAACTCTTGCTTATTTGTATGTTTTCTCTCACAAGATGAACCAAAGAACATTCATAAAGCCCTAGAGAATTCAAGCTGGTTGGAGGCTATGCAAGAGGAGCTTTTTCAGTTTAAGATTCAAAAGGTATGGGTGCTAGTTGATTTACCAATTGGTGTAAGAGTAATTGGCACTAGATGGGTTTTTAGGAATAAAAGGGATGAAAGGGGCATAATGTTAAGAAATAAAGCTAGACTAGTAGCTCAAGGGTACACACAAGAAGAAGGGATAGACTATAAAGAAGTTTTTGCTCTAGTAGCAAGGATTGAAGCCATTAGACTCTTTTTGGCTTATGCTTCATTTATGGGATTCACAGTTTATCAAATGGATGTCAAGAGTGCTTTCTTATATGGTACTATTGAAGAGGAGGTGTATGTCTCACAACCTCATGGTTTTGTTGATCCTGACCATCCAAACAAAGTGTACAAGGTTGTTAAAGCTCTATATGGCCTACATTAGGCACCAAGAGCTTGGTATGAAACACTGGCTTCCTACTTAATTTCAAATGGGTTTCAAAGAGGCAAGATAGATCAGACACTTTTCACCAAGAAGCATAAGAAGGATCTTTTGCTAGTTCAAGTGTATGTGGATGATATCATCTTTGGATCTACAAGGAAGGAGATGTGTTTTGAGTTTGAGAAGCTTATGCACAATAAGTTTCAGATGAGTTCCATGGGGTACATTCTTTTTGGGTCTGCACGTTAAACAATCAAGAGAAGGAATCTTTATTAGTCAAGACAAATATGTTGCAGAGATTCTTAGAAAGTTTCAATTTGCTGATTCCAAAACAGCAAGCATACCAATGGATCCTGAGAAGCCACTTCTTAAAGATGTAGAAGGAACTAATGTGGATATACACACATACAGATCTATGATAGGTTCTTTGATGTATCTCACATCATCAAGACCTGATATCATGTTCTATGTTTGTACTTTTGCAAGATATCAAGTAACTCCTAAGGTTTCTCATTTAACAGCAGTCAAGAGAATTTTTAGATATCTCAAGGGTCAACCTAGGTTGGGTCTGTGGTATTCTAAGGAGTCATCTTTTGACTTGGTAGCATACTCAGATAGTGATTATGCTGGTGCTAGCTTGGACAGAAAGTCAACAACTGGAGGATGTCAATTCCTTGGGTGTAGACTTATCTCATGGCAGTGTAAGAAGCAGACAATGATGGCTACTTCAACAACTGAAGCTGAATATGTAGCTGCTGCAAATTATTGTGGTCAAGTCCTATGGCTTCAAAACCAACTTCTTGACTATGGGTATAATTTCTTACATACCATTATTCATATTGATAATGGTAGTACAATTTGCATTACTAAAAATCCAGTGCAACATTCTAAAACAAAGCACATTGAAATAAGACATCATTTTATTAGAGATTGCAATGAAAAGAGGTTAATTCAAGTAATGAAAATTGCTTCAGAACAAAACTTTGTAGATCTTCTTACAAAAGTTTTTGATGTTGGAAGATTTCAGTACTTGGTAGCAGGTATTGGAATGCTTAATCTTTAAATTTTTCAAAATAATGTGTTCTTGTATATAGATTTTGTTAATGCATCTAACTTTGTCATCTAAAACTACTATTACCAATTAAAAGTTATTCATACAGTTAGTCCTATGCATAATTCTAATTCAAGACAAGTACTTTGTACTTTGTTATTTTGGTTTTAGACTAACAATTTCAGGTATGAATGTTTGAGCTCAAAGGTTATTTCAAGTGAAATCTATGATCATTGCTGCTGATATAATAGGTTCATGATAGAAAGAGTTTGGGATTTCAAAACTCCTTAAAACTTCTTTCTTGGAACCTGATTATGATGTTTCACATTGAATTGATAAATTAGTTGATCAGTTATTAACTAATACAACTCACTTTCTATCATTTTATACTCTCAAGTATAATGTGACTAATCTACGGATATCTGATAGAAAGAACAGCGAGCAAAAGTGAATCTAACACTTGTGTTAGATGTAACAAATGCCACGAGCTGGAAACCCTGTAAAGAAAGCCTATTGAATAGGTTTATCTGTACACATGCAGTTATCTATAACTGAAAACATTGGTTCTCACACAACCAGAGGTTGCTTTAAACCGAAATTTTGATTAAGTGTTAGTTACCACACTTAATCCCTTCAAAATGGTTAGAAGCAGTATGATTTTTTATCATAAAATCATTTTCATACTGCTAAGTCAAATATTTCTTAAAAAGGATTTTCAAAGAGGCTCAGAAAATCATCTAACGATGCATTATGAGTCAATGCTCAGTGATTCACCACTCATAGGAGGTTACACACCTAGAAGTGATGAGGGCAGCATTTAAACTCTTAAGGAATTGATGGCTTCGTGTACAAATTGTCTGAAAACATGGAAATTGCTAGATCAGATGATGATTATATGATATGATTGTGAGAGATCTTCCAAACAGGGGAGGAAATTGCTCAAGAGAGAAATAAATCTCAGGGGAGGTTACAAAAAGCCCTTTAAAAGGAAGATTATCCAAAGAAAAAGAAGGAAAAGATAAGAACATACAAGATGATGACATGGTTTCTTCTGATAAAGAACAAGAATAGAGCTGATAGGAGAAAGTTCTATCTAGATCAATTGATGAAAGGTTTCAATTTCAGTTCACTACGTTTGTTCATCACTTCCAAAGATATGCTGAAAGATGATTTCTATTTCTTGGAACAAGCATCCAAGATACACAGCATCATTGCCTCTTATAATTCTTCAAGTTGAATATTGCACCATCTTTTAGTCCAAGAATGGAGCAAAGAACAGAAAGTAGATGAGTTACAGAGAAAGACATTCAATCACTAAAAAGAGAAGAAAGTTCAGATCACAGTCTGACAATGAAGTGTTTGAAAGATCTTCACAAAGTCCTCATTTAATTCAGAAAAACATGTTTGAATGTAATTCACATGTTTAGGGGAGGATTGTTGGGAATTAAATAATCAGAAGAATTAGCATAAAGGTTTAAGGAAATACATCAAGTATGTTTCTGCTGATAAAGCACAAAGCACGTTTCCACTGATGGATTCTGCTGAAGAACGTTTCCTACTGATAGTGTTTCTGCTGATGGATTCTGCTGATGCTACTATGACTCATATAACAGCTGTGTAGATAAGTACGACTTATTCTACTGACTCATATACAAGAAAAATATCTTTGTTGTAGTCATCAAATTGAACACTCCAAGTGAGTTGTAATCCTAGATACATGTTGTATCTTAATGACTAACATGATAAGTCATCATCTAGCTAGAATAAAGATAAGTCATAAACTAGTAATTTGATGAGTCATATAGATTGTGAAAGATCTTTTCCTTGGACTATAAAAGGAAGATCTTAGATATATCTTTAATAGAGTGTGGCAAGAGTGCGTGTGATAAGTGTGATAGAAATAGACATATACATAGAGAAAAACATTAGAACAAAACACAAGATTCAAGGTCTTTGTAACCCTAGTGATAGTGAAGATCACTCGTATTATTCAAAATAATATTGAATCGTTTGGTGAAATACTTTCATTGTTCTTTGTTAAATAAACACAAACATCAGAGTTCCATTTCCAATAAACATTCTAAGTGTGGTTAAGTAGATTCCGCATACTTAATCATATTAACTCAAAGTATCATATTTACACATTAAAAGGTCCAACACCCATAGTGTGTGATCAAATCAAGTGATCCTCTCAGTTGGTATCAGAGCTCCCAGGTTGATATCTTTGATTTAGAAGAAGAAATGGATACAGAATCTATTCAAACAAATGTTGCTGCAAAGTTGCCAGTTCTCAAAGAAAATGAGTTTGAATTGTAGAGGTTAAGAATAGAATAGTTTTTCCAGGTGCAGGATTACACTCTCTGGGAAATCATTGAAGATGGAAACTCTTTCAAACCCACAACCACTTCATCAACTGTTGAAGGTAGGGAAATTACAGTTGTTCAAATTATCCCTACAACTGCTGATGAAAGAATAAAGAAGAAGAATGACCTCAAGGCCAGAAGTATTTTGATGATGACCATTCCAAATGATCAACTTATAAACTTCAGCAAATTCAAAGATGCCAAGTCATTATTTGAGGAAATTGTTGCAAGGTATGGAGGGAATGAAGCCACCAAGAAGACCCAGAAAACCCTTCTCAAGCAGCAGTTTCAAAATTTCTCATCAACCATGAATGAATCTCTTGACCACACGTTTACAAGGATACAGAAAATTGTGAGTCAACTTGATGTTCTTGAGGTTGATATACATCAAGAAGATTTAAACTCAAAATTTCTGAGAAGCTTACCTGAAGAGTGGGCTATGCATGTTTTTGTTTGGAAGAATAAACCAGACATAGACACTATGGATCTTATGGATTTGTATAGCAAATTTAAAATTGTGGAACAAGAAGTAAAGAAAACTGGTGTCTCTAGTTCATATACTGGGAACATGGCTTTTATGTCATCTCCTAGTATCTCAAACCCAGTTAAAGATGAAAAGGTTGATAGTGAAGTTGGTGTTGCTAGTTCATCAAGCAGTACCTTTGGTATATTGAATGGAAAGGCTTATTGTGCCTTTTTCACAAGTCAGAATAATGGGTCCATGCTTACTCATGAAGATCTCTTAGAAATCAATGATTATGATTTAGAAGAGATGGACCTAAAATGGCAAATTTCTCTTCTTAGCATGAGGGCTAAGAAATTCTATCAGAGGACGGGGAAGAAACTCACCATCAGCAGCAATGATACTGCTGGTTTTGACAAGTCAAAGATAGAATGCTATAACTGTCATATGTTGGGGCACTTCTCAAGAGAATGTGGAAGGCCAAGGCAGCAAGATAGCAAGAATAGAAGTTTTGGAAGCAATACCAAGACAGGGGAATCAACCAATCCAAAGGCTATGGTAGCTATTGATGGATTAGGATTTGATTGGAGCTTTACTGCTGATGAAGAAGAAACTTCTCCTCAGAAAGCTCTTATGGCTTTCACCACAGAGGTACAACCTGATAAAGTTTGTTCAAATAATTGTTCTGCTCTTAAAAGTTTAGAAATCTTAACCAAACGTTATGAGAATCAAAGGAAAGAATTAATTGATACAGCTCATAGCTTAACAAATCATAAAAAAGGTATAACTACTCTAGAGGAATAAGTCATACATTTTTGAACAAATGAATTTACCTTTACTGATGTCAAAATTCTTCTTGAAAGAGAAATAATGTTTAAAGATAATGACATTTGTAACTTGAAAGCTGAAGTAGATAGGCTTAGTAAGGCTAAAGAGAATATTCAAATGAGTGTAGAAACACTAGATTATGCATCTAAGGGTGTGACTAACTTAATTGAATGTCTAGTTATTAATAAAGCTAAGTCTGGTTTTGGATACAAATCTGTTCCTCCACCATATAGAGGTATTCCTTCACCCCCAGGAATTGACCTAGAACACACAGGATTACCTGAATTTCAACTACCTGAATTCAAATATGGAATTCAACCAAAGTCTAATGTAGTTGATAATGAACCTTTGAAAGAAAGTGAAAGTTTAAGTAAAACTTCACTTCCTAAGGACAAGGTGTGTTCTTGTAGAAAGTCAGACAGTCCAATCATTGAGGACTCAACATCTGATGATAAAAAGTTTAAACAGGTTATGTCTAAACCTGAAGTGGTTAAGAAAGCAGGAACAAGAGTTCCTAAGATAGTCAAACACAATACTGATAAGACTAAGACCAATGAAAAACATGTTAGGCAACCAATAAAATATTGTGAACAATATAGAACCATAAACAAGCCTAGAGGTAACCAAAGGAATAGGTATAGCCTCAACTCTCTCCAACAAAGAGATAACAAAGTTTGTTACACATGTGGTAGTTTTGACCATCTTGCAGCTTTCTGCAACCAATGGGTATCTGGGTATGAAAGTAATAGAGTGAACAACAAAAGGCAAACACCTAAATCTCATTTTCACTCTAATTCTAAAAGATCAAAACCCAAAACAGTCACAAAAACTGTTCCTGCTGAAAGGAAAATGGTTTCTGCTAAAAAACCATATATGACTGTTTACCCAAAATCAACAATTAAGGGTGCAAAAACAACTTTCAAACATCCATCTAATATTGTTCAAAGGCTCATTCAAACAAAAGCAGTGGTCCAAAAACAAGTTTGGAGACCAAAGGGTACAACTACAAAGCTAGCAGTTTCTGTTAAGCATACTGCTGCTAAGGGAAACAGGGCTAATGCTGTTAAGGCCTCAGCATGTTGGATTCTTAAATCCAATGTTGCATCAACAATTCTCAAAAGATTACATCCCATTGATGCAAGAGGCGGATCCAAGTCAGAAATGGTTTGGATCCCAAAACAAAACTAATTCCTTTATTTTTGTGCAGGGACATTCATCAGCAAATACTGAAGATCAAGGATTCTTAGATAGTGGATGTTCAAGGCACATGACAGGCAACAAGTCTTATCTTTCAAATTTTCAATCAGTAGATGGAGGCTATGTTACCTTTGGAGGAGGAATTGGAGGAAAAATTACTAGTAAAGGTACTATTAAAACCGGTAAATTAGATTTTGAAGATGTGTACTATGTGCAAGAGCTTAAGTATAATCTTTTTAGTGTCTCACAAATGTGTGACAAAAAGAACAAAGTTCTCTTTAATGACACTGAATGTCTTGTATTTTCTTCTGATTTTAAGATGCCTGATGAAAGTCAAGCACTTCTTAGAATTCCAAGAAAAGGCAACATGTACAGTGTTGATATGAAGAAAATTGTTCCAAAAGATTCTCTTACTTGTCTTATTGCTAAGGCCACATTGGATGAATCTATGAAATGGCATAGGAGGCTTGGTCATATTAACTTCAAAACCATAAATAAAATTGTCAAAGATGGTTTGGTAAGAGGTTTACCTCAAAAACGATTTGAAAATGATCAAACATGCATTGCTTGTCTTAAAGGCAAACAACACAAAGCCACTTGTAAGCCCAAATTTTTTAACTCTATCAATCAATCATTGTTTATGCTGCATATGGACTTATTTGGTCCTACAAATGTCAGAAATTTGTTGCATAAGAGATATTGTCTAGTTATTACTGATGACTTTAGTAGATTTACATGGGTATTCTTTTTAGGTACTAAGGATGAGACTTCTAGCATCCTTAAGACTTTCATTATAGAGATAGAAAACCTAGTAAGCAAAAGAGTAAAAGTCATTAGATGTGATAATGGGACATAATTTAAAAATAGAGTTATGGATGATTTCTGCAAAGAAAAAGGTAATAAAAGAGAATTTAGTGTTGCAAAAACTCCACAACAGAATGGAGTTGCTAAAAGGAAAAATAGAACACTAATAGAAGCTTCTAGAACTATGTTAGCTGACTCTAAGTTGCCTATAACATTTTGGGCTGAAGCAGTCAACACTGCTTGCTATGTTCAAAATAGAGTTTTAGTTGTAAAACCTCACAATAAGACATCATATTAACTTTTTAGAGGTAGAACTCTTGAGATAGGATTTCTTTGACCTTTTGGATGTCATGTAACAATTCTAAATACCTTAGACCATCTTGGAAAGTTTGATGGTAAAGCAGATGAAGGATTTTTAGTTGGATACTCTATCAATAGCAAAGCATTCAGAGTATACAACATGAGAACTAGAAGAGTAGAGGAAAATCTACATGTGAAGTTTTTGGAAAATAAAACCAATGTAGAAGGTCAAGGTCCCAAATGGCTATTTGATCTTGAATCTCTATCCAAATCAATGAATTATGTGCCTTTTGTTGCAGAAACTAATGAATTTTCAGGTTCACAAACTGCTGATGCAACAAATGTAGAAGGATTAGAGAAGGAGACACATCAAGATTATATTATGATGCCAATATGGACAAATTCAAGTGTGGATTCAACTTCAATAAATGGTGAATCTTCTTCTGGAAATTCTAAAGAAGATGTTGAAGATGAATACAAGGAAGAAGGAGCTAGGGAACAAACATTTTAAGTCAGAAGTCACACTGCTGTTTTTGCTGATAAGCAAATTGTTCCCACTGATAAGCAAAATGTTTCTGTTGATGGACCATCAGAAGAAACACAAGCAAATCTCTAAGAAGATGAGGTGGATTTCAACAATCTTCCACCGGATTATCATGTTCTTTCTACTCCACACTCAAGGATTCACAAAGTCCACTCCCTGGACAATGTAATTGGAGATGTACAATCAGGAGTGAAGACAAGACAACAATTGATGTCTTCAGATCAACAAGGGCTTCTTGATGCCCTTTATGCTTCAAAACAGCATGAGTTTTCAAACTCTTGCTTATTTGTATGTTTTCTCTCACAAGATGAACCAAAGAACATTCATAAAGCCCTAGAGAATTCAAGCTTGTTGGAGGCTATGCAAGAGGAGCTTTTTCAGTTTAAGATTCAAAAGGTATGGGTGCTAGTTGATTTACCAAGTGGTGTAAGAGTAATTGGCACTAGATGGGTTTTTAGGAATAAAAGGGATGAAAGGGGCATAGTGATAAGAAGTAAAGCTAGACTAGTAGCTCAAGGGTACACACAAGAAGAAGGGATAGACTATGAAGAAGTTTTTGCTCCAGTAGCAAGGATTGAAGCCATTAGACTCTTTTTGGCTTATGCTTCATTTATGGGATTCACAGTTTATCAAATGGATGTCAAGAGTGCTTTCTTATATGGTACTATTGAAGAGGAGGTGTATGTCTCACAACCTCCTGGTTTTGTTGATCCTGACCATCCAGACAAAGGGTACAAGGTTGGTAAAGCTCTATACGGCCTACATCAGGCACCAAGAGCTTGGTATGAAACACTGGCTTCCTACTTAATTTCAAATGGATTTCAAAGAGGCAAGATAATTAGACACTTTTCACCAAGAAGCATAAGAAGGATCTTTTGCTAGTTCAAGTGTATGTGGATGATATCATCTTTGGATCTACAAGGAAGGAGATGTGTTTGGAGTTTGAGAAGCTTATGCACAATAAGTTTCAGATGAGTTCCATGGGGGAACTTACATTCTTTTTAGGTCTGCAGGTTAAACAATCAAGAGAAGGAATCTTTATTAGTCAAGACAAATATGTTGCAGAGATTCTTAGAAAGTTTCAATTTGCTGATTCGAAAACAGCAAGCACACCAATGGATCCTGAGAAGCCACTTCTTAAAGATGTAGAAGGAACTAATGTGGATGTACACACATACAGATCTATGATAGGTTCTTTGATGTATCTCACATCATCAAGACCTGATATCATGTTCTCTGTTTGTGCTTGTGCAAGATATCAAGTAACTCCTAAGGTTTCTCATTTAACAGCAGTCAAGAGAATTTTTAGATATCTCAAGGGTCAACCTAGGTTGGGTCTGTGGTATTCTAAGGAGTCATCTTTTGACTTGGTAGCATACTCAGATAGTGATTATGCTGGTGCTAGCTTGGACAGAAAGTCAACAACTGGAGGATGTCAATTCCTTGGGTGTAGACTTATCTCATCGCAGTGTAAGAAGCAGACAATGGTGGCTACTTCAACAACTGAAGCTGAATATGTAGCTGCTGCAAATTGTTGTGGTCAAGTCCTATGGCTTCAAAACCAACTTCTTGACTATAGGTACAATTTCTTACATACCATTATTCATATTGATAATAGTAGTACAATTTGCATTATTAAAAATCCAGTGCAACATTCTAAAACAAAACACATTGAAATAAGACATCATTTTATTAGAGATTGCAATGAAAAGAGGTTAATTCAAGTAATGAAAATTGCTTCAGAACAAAACTTTGCAGATCTTCTTACAAAAGCTTTTGATGTTGGAAGATTTCAGTAATTGGTAGCAGGTATTGGAATGCTTAATCTTTAAATTTTTCAAAATAATGTGTTCTTGTATATAGATTTTGTTAATGCATCTAACTTTGTCATCTAAAACTACTATTACCAATTAAAAGTTATTCATACAGTTAGTCCTTGATACGTGGGAATCGCACCAGGCTTTACCTCTCAAGGGATCTCGAGAAGCTTACAACCCCCACCAGGCAGTGTACCTGATCGTTGTAGTATAGTATAGTGACAAGTACCGGGGGATTGATCGTTCAGCTTAGGAATAGTGTCGCTAGGATTAGAAAACCTAAATACTAGTTCTAAAGGTGAGGGATGATTATTTATGTATTTTATATTTTTTAGAAAGCAAATAAAAATCTCGGGTTTGAAGGATTAGGGCGGAATTAGTTGCTAATCAACTAACCCAATACTAAAGATGCAATCAAAATAAAATACTGGAAATGAAAATAAACTAAATTATACTAAAGTTGTGAGCAATAAGTGGAGAAAGTGTGTTTACTTAGATTTCACTACTCCCTAGACATCTTTTACACGTTAATTACTTGTTATAATTGCATGGATGACGGATCGTATTCCTTAATACCATTCATGGGGTGGCACACTTAACTCCCCAATTCTATGAGCTCTTATCTCCTCCTATACCATGCCCAACACAACCATAGGGATTATAAACAGTGGCTCATGCATTAAATACAACCAATAAAGACCTAGTGCGCGTCGGTTCATGTTTCTTAAGACGTTCAAGCATGTTACCAATTGGAGATCTGCCAGTTTTCTTAAGCCTAACATATAAATCATTCATCCAAGACAAGTATAAACAAGTAATCAACACATAATTAACATCTAGGTTTCATTAGATCCAAACAAACACAAGATAGATCTAGCCTAGCATGATGGAATTAAGATAAGAACAAGATATAGACAACCAACACATAGACATGTTGATTGAATTAAAAGAACACTTATCTCAATTACACATGAAATGTATCAAGGGCTTGAAACCCTTGAAAAACCTGTAAAATTCGCACCAAGTTCGTACTTAGGGTTTCTCCAAAACTTCTCCTTTTCTTAATGTGAAAATTATAAAACTATATATAGGAAAAGGGGTCTGACGGCATCAAGAATAAACTTGTGACGCCGTCACCTCGCCGCCAAAACTCTTCTCGGACTGCCTTGATCTACATTTGACGCCGTCATGTGATAATCATTTCCATGCCGTCATGACTTTTACTCTTGACGCCCTAATTCGTGACGCCGTCAAATCTGTACTGGATCGTCATGGAATTTTGCTCATGACGCCGTCAGGAAGTTACTCTTGACGCCGTCACCTACTGTTCCCAGCATGGAAAATTAAGACTTTGGCGTTTTCTTCACTTTTATGCTCCAAAAACGTCCGAATTGCTTCCTTTTCCAGATTTCACTCCCAAAGTACCTAAAATCACAAAAGGAACGATTTAGGGCAATATTTGATCAAATAAATTCAATTCCGGGCTTAAATGACCCCCTAAAAGTGGATCATTTTTCGCCTCATCAGTCCTATGCATAATTCTAATTCAAGACAAGTACTTTGTACTTTGTTATTTTGGTTTTAGACTAACAATTTCAGGTATGAATGTTAGAGCTCAAAGGCTATTTCAAGTGAAATCTATGATCATTGCTGCTGAATGCTGATCATTGCTGCTGATATAATAGGTTCATGATAGAAAGAGTTTGGGATTTCAAAACTCCTTAAAACTTCTTTCTTGGAACCTGATTATGATGTTTCACATTGAATTGATAAATTAGTTGATCAGTTATTAACTGATACAAATCACTTTCTATCATTTTATACTCTCAAGTATAATGTGACTAATCTACGGATATCTGATAGAAAGAACAGCGAGCAAAAGTTAATTTAACACTTGTGTTAGAGGTAACAAATGTCACGAGCTGTTAACCCTGTGAAGAAAGCCTTTTGAATAGGTTTATCTGTACACAGGCAGTTATCTATAACTGAAAACATTGGTTCTCACACAACCAGAGGTTGCTTTAAACCGAAATTTTGATTAAGTGTTAGTTACCACAATTAATCCCTTCAAAATGGTTAGAAGCAGTATGATTTTTTATCATAAAATCATGTTCATACTGCTAAGTCAAATATTTCTTAAAAAGGATATTCAAAGAGGCTCAGAAAATCATCTAATGATGCATTATGAGTCAATGCTCAGTGATTCACCACTAATAGGAGGTTACACACCTAGAAGTGATGAGGGCAGCATTTAAACTCTTAAGGAATTGATGGCTTCGTGTACAAATTTTTTGAAAACATGGAAATTGCTAGATCAGATGATGGTTATATGATATGATTGTGAGAGATCTCCCAAACAGGGGAGGAAATTCCTCAAGAGAGAAATAAATCTCAGGGGAGGTTACAAAAAGCCCTTTAAAAGGAAGATTATCCAAAGAAAAAGAAGGAAAAGATAAGAGCATACAAGATGATGACATGGTTTCTTCTGATAAAGAACAAGAATAGAGCTGATAGGAGAAAGTTCTATCTAGATCAATTGATGAAAGGTTTCAATTTCAGTTCACTACGTTTGTTCATCACTTCCAAAGACATGCTAAAAGATAATTTCTATTTCTTGGAACAAGCATCCAAGATACACAGCATCATTGCCTCTTATAATTCTTCAAGTTGAATATTGCACCATCTTTTAGTCCAAGAATGGAGCAAAGAACAGAAAGCAAACGAGTTACAGAGAAAGACATTCAATCACTCAAAAGAGAAGAAAGTTCAGATCACAGTCTGACAATGAAGTGTTTGAAAGATCTTCACAAAGTCCTCATTTAATTCAGAAAAACATGTTTGAATGTAATTCATATGTTTAGGGGAGAATTGTTAGGAATTAAATAATCAGAAGAATTAGCATAAAGGTTTAAGGAAATACATCAAGTATGTTTCTGCTGATAAAGCACAAAGCACGTTTCCACTGATGGATTCTGCTGAAGAACGTTTCCTACTGATTGTGTTTCTGCTGATGGATTCTGCTGATGCTACTATGACTCATATAACAGCTGTGTAGATAAGTACGACTTATTCTACTGACTCATATACAAGAAAAATATCTTTGTTGTAGTCATCAAATTGAACACTCCAAGTGAGTTGTAATCCTAGATATATGTTGTATCTTAATGACTAACATGATAAGTCATCATCTAGCTAGAATAAAGATAAGTCATAAACTAGTAATTTGATGAGTCATATAGATTGTAAAAGATCTTTTCCTTGGACTATAAAAGGAAGATCTTAGATATATCTTTAATAGAGTGTGACAAGAGTGCGTCTGATAAGTGTGATAGAAATAGACATATACATAGACAAAAACATTAGAACAAAACACAAGATTCAAGGTCTTTGTAACCCTAGTGATAGTGAAGATCACTCGTATTATTCTGAATAATATTGAATCGTTTGGTGAAATACTTTCATTGTTCTTTGTTAAATAAACATAAGCATCACAGTTCCATTTCCAATAAACATTCTAAGTGTGGTTAAGTAGATTCCGCATACTTAATCATATTCACTCAAAGTATCATATTTACACATTAAAAGGTCCAACACCCATAGTGTGTGATCAAATCAAGTGATCCTCTCAATCGCTAAACGTAAATTGTTAAACCGCGAAACGTAAATCCGGGTATCGTAAAAATATGAAACTTGAAAGAATGACTAAACTTGTCAAAATACTCCATAATAAAATATAAAATGAATGGTAGGTTCCATCGGGTTGCATAAACGCTGTTAAAACTGGAAACGCGGGTTAAAAACGCGTAATTCGCGTAAAACGCAGAACTGGAAAACGTAAAATTCCAAAACTTTTAGAATTGTCGTAAAATGAGAGAAAATCATATTTCTATCGTTTATAATGTTTTATGGACATATCGGGATGATGGAACGACGTTTAAACCCAAAAGTAAATCTCAGACACGGCTTCGTGATTTTTGCAGAAATGATCCGACGAGCGCCAAACTCTCGGATTTTCGTTAAAATAGTTTAACTTACGAGAATATGAAATAAAAATTTCAGAGATGAATAGTGAAAATGAATAGTAATAGTGAATAGTAGAAATGAATAGTAACTTTCTGAAATAAAAATGAAATTTTGATGTTTGAAAAAGGACATGAAATTACGAGTTGTGACATTCTTCCCCTCTAAAAGGAACTTCGTCCTGAAGTTCAGTTTGTGTTGGTTTCTAGAATGGTATTGGTGAAAAGATGATGATGTTCATTGTGTAAACTACTGAGCTCTAATAGGAGCTCAAGTTTGTAGGCCACTAGGCTCATTCTGTCTGAAATATTGAATGGTCCAATGTATATCGGATTTATCTCTCCATGTTTGTGAATTGTGTCTCAATGATGTTGTCCTTGGGATCGTGTGATATCTATTGTTGTAAGTGAGTCTAAGTTATAGCAAATGGTCAGCCCAACCATTTCCAGAATCATCACACCTTATTTGGGCATATCTCTCTATGTTTGAATCGATCTCAAATTTCTGACCATTGGTCTGCAGATGATAGGTGGTGTAGTTCCAAAAGAATCTTAATGTAATCGCTAAGAGTTTGAGGTGAATCAAATTCCTCCATTAGGAATAGTTGGAATAGGTATCATGAATCTTGTGGAAAAATCTTACAAAGTTAGGTCCGTCAAAGGGTGTTATTGAAAAGAATAGATGAGGATAAGGTTGTCATGAATTGGGTCTCTCTCCACCTACGATGCTTAGTCTCCATTACTAAGATTTTTCCCCAAGATCTATGTCATCAAATCACAAAATCCTAAATGTATAAGTGATGTAATATAGTGATTGATTTTCAAAGTTTGTTTTGAGATTGTGTGTTTCGTTCATAAACCTTCCCCGAATAAATGAATCTACAAGTTTAAGCAAACGGCTTTCCAAGTAACATTTTTCTTGATGTTTCAAAATTTAATAGTTATGCAAGATAGGACAATTTTCAACATAAGGTGGATAATATGGTTTACCAAAGATCGATGTTTAAAATTTACTAACATTCAATAGTTTTGTAGAGGATTAACCAAAAGGAATTTGCTTATCAAAATAAGTGCCTCAGAAAAGTATTTCTTACAAGATATATGTTTTGTATAACTGTAGTTTGGAGAAAAATCCATTTAAAAGTGAAAGTATTAAGAGGATAAAATAGTCAGGTATGTATGTCTGCACAAAGGCATAGGTGTCTAACATGTTTGAATAAAGTCTATTGGTGAGGACATGTTCAATCTATAGTCTCGGTTAAGAGGTTGGATTTATCTCTATGGTGTTGCTTAGTGAGCACTCGTATCAAAACTAATCCTGTAATACAGTCAATCCAATACTTTCTAAATGATAGAATTTTTGGTGATCAGGCCAGTGATAGTGGTTCGAATAGTTTTGAAATATCTTGATATTTCTGTTGAGTTTTGGGTGGTCTTAATGTACCAAGGGATTCTCCTTATAGATGGTATGGAAAGTCTTTCCTAGAGAGGTCATTGATAATATCCACTTATCAATATAGGGAGTAGTGAGTGATGAGTGGCATAGGAAACTATATAGTGTCAGCTAATTCCTTATATAAATAGTGATGGGAAAGGGAAATAATAATGATGGCGAGAAGGGAAGAGACTGTGACAACTGCGATAAAATAAGATTGTGATAAAAGAAAATATTGTGATGTAAGTGTATCATACATAGACGTGAATGTTCATGAGATGAAAAGATCAATTGACGTGCTTCCAAGCGGCGGTTCACGAGGTGATGAAAAGTATGAATGTTCTGACAACGAGAGTATACACACATAAATGAAACATTTGGAAATCGAGTAAAGGATTCAATCCAGACAAAATTTTATTATAACCATTCTCAGTGTTGCAAAATTCATCTCTGAGTCAGACATAGGTGGTCAGCCTATGTCTCACTATCCCGGGTTGAATATAAATGACCAGTCTATATTCCACCGAGGTTCCATGAATTTTGAAATACTCAGCTCAGTTATACTAAGACTATGTCCTTCACAAATACCTAGACGTTCTGAAAGACGAAGGCAAGTGACCAAACTCGAGGTCAAGTGATGAAAATATGCAAGGAAAACATAATGCAATGACATATATGATACGTGAATATGCTTATATGAAAGACAATTATAGTAATCAACTATAATAAATGAATATAATATATCAGATAATGAGACACAATCTCATCACCTATGTCAGCAACTAACCACAAGTGAGGCTTCAGCTTGGCAGGCAGGCACGTGACGGTCATAGGGTTAAGTTTTCGTAAAGTAGCTATAGTCTAGGTTTTAAAAACACTCAGTTCGCTATAGCCAAAGCTCTGATGCCAATCTGTCACACCCCCAAAATCGGGTCCAGCGGAAGCATACGTGTAGCTGGGGTGTAACTCAATTAGTACCACAACACAAGAACAAAATGGTTTTCACTTGAATCATTTAGAATAAAATAGATTAATCAAAAATGTTGA
Source organism: Artemisia argyi (assembly GCA_030686995.1). Lineage (NCBI taxonomy): Eukaryota > Viridiplantae > Streptophyta > Magnoliopsida > Asterales > Asteraceae > Artemisia > Artemisia argyi. The sequence goes on along the minus strand of CM060676.1, from coordinate 5,408,012 downwards.
ATTTACATTGTCAAAAGTAGTGCGGAAGTAGGCCCTTAAAATAGTTTGAAATGGTCCCCAAATGAATAATCATAGTCTTCTATGACCATGCCATGCCCTGCCAAAACCTCCTGTAGCGTGCCATTACTTAATACCTGAAAATACATGCTAAAGTGTCAACACGAGGTTGGTGAGTTCATAGAGTCTTGTGAAAAAGAATGTAATGCATATGAATGAAGATTTCCTAGCAAAGGCCTCGTAAATCCACTCAGTTCCAAGTCCCGCCATAAGAGACTTGTAACATGTGTGTTTACGACCCACTGCCAAAAGTAATAAGTTTGGTTCGTGTAAACAAAAGTAATAAGATTGATGTAAAGGCATCGTAAATCAGTAATAAGGTGGATGCAAAGGCATCGTAATTCAGTAATAAATCAGTCATAAGGTTGATGCAAAGGCATCGTAATTTAGTAATAAATCAATAATAAGGTTTATAAAAACCATCAGTATATAGCTTTAATCGTATGTACAATAGCCAAGTATAAAGTAAAGTACTAAAATTTCAGTCATAAAATTTTCATTGGCTCTTAAGCTCATGACCCCGAAGCTAGACGTTACTTGGCCCCAAATGAGTGTTTACCAGACACTCTAAAGATATTAGACATGAAATGCATCCGTAATTCCGTTGGAGCAACCCAAACACGGATGGAGTAGTCACCCTCAATAGATCTATTCACTCACTCTCGCTCGTACTTTAATTAACGGTCCATGATAATAAAGAGGACTTGTCAAGACGTGGTAATAAGGCAACTTAAGCAATGTAAAGCATTTAATACTTTGGCATTGTACAAAAATAATTAAAGCAGCGTATTCTCCCGCAGGAGTAATTCAAATCGTATAAAACAAGTATTGAAGCATGTATCTCCCCCAAAGAGTTTATAAAGTCATTAAACAAGTAAAAGTGGGGCTATGACTCACCTCGAAATGATGATACAATGATGGTAAAATGATCGGGACAATAAGGCGCGAACACTAGCCGCAACCTAAAATGAGTGGAAATGATCTACTTTAGATCATGAAATGATGTAATGAATGCACATGCACATGATGCCTATACCACTCTTAACTTGAAAATACTTGTTATTGTCAAAGTAATATGTTTTTCCATAACTTGGGAAAAATAAGTCTAACTAGACTTGTAAAACTAGTCGTAATATATATGTCGTATATATAAATGGTAGTGTTGAATTCCTTGCTTTGAAAACCATGAAATAACGTTTAATAGTCGTATAAATAAGCTTGTAATCATAAGTACTTCGATGGTTAAGAATTTGTCACATTGGTGGTATTTCTAGAAAATCTAGGATTTAGTACGTATGTGTTATTTCTATTAGTGAGAAAATGGTCTCGCAAAACAAGTCGCGAAATAATGAATATAAAGAATTAGGAATGAAGGTCAGTAGGTTTAGGAAGATTTTCACCATATCTAAAAAGTCACAGAAGTGAAGTTTATCCATACGGGTCTCGATAATAAAGATAAATAGCCATCAAGTGAGGTGTTTGGGCTGTTTTGGCAGATTCTGGGCAGTTTTCGGGAAAGTTTAGAAGGCCATAAGTTATTCGTTATCAATGCTTTTGACAAACGGTTGGATGTTTCGGAAACTAGGCTGGGTGAACTAACTTTTTGTCAATGATGTAAATTTTCCAGAAATAAGTTTATCAATGAGTAAATTGGCTCTCAACATGATGTATTACAAAAACTATTTCGTCGATTTTGAAACGTGTATATCTTGGTCGTTATAAGCTTGTTTTCTATGTTCTTTATATCCCCGGAATCGTGGGACAACATACTAATATATTTTTGATAAGTCGGGATGGCTAGATCAAGTTTTACACCTCAGATTGCCCATTGAAAATCATGGGACAACAAGTAAAATTTTCAGAAAATAGTTTTCGTCGTTAAACTTGCAAAAATCATATATCCTTCGTTATAAACTCGTTTTAATCCGTTCTTTCGCCCACGGCTTCGTTTTTGAAAGTATTTTCTAAATCTCTAGCCCAAAGTTACCCGGAAACCCCTGAGTTTTCTGGATTTTACAAAAATGGACAGCAACATTTATATAGTGCCTAAAATTCATTTTTCTTGTTTAATACTTGTCTAAATCCACTCCAAATCACTTCCAATCACCACAAATCTAGTCTAATCCTACCATACACCTTCTCAAGGTGTCATGGGATCCTAAACATCACCAATCAACTAGATCTAACAAGGGTTTCGGTTTCTAGTGTTTCAAAGATATATATATATATATATATATATATATATATATATATATATATATATATATATATATATATAAAGAGTGGTATAAACTAACATATGCATAAAATCATGTATCGAAATCACATGATCATAAAGATAACATGAAGAAATGATGAAGGTGAATTTTGTAAACTTACTTTGAAAGATTAGTGAGCTTTGGAGATGAAAACTTATAAAACCTTGAATTTATATTACAAAACCCTAACAAGGAATGAAAGTAGAGCTTGATTATGTCTTGATCTTCAAAAATTGATGGATCTTGCTTGTGTTTTTAATTTGGTTCGTGGCTAGGGAGGAGAGGAAAGGGAGAAAACCTTGCTTTTGATTCATGAGAATAAGTATGAAAGTGTTATTTGTGTTTTTGTAGGAAATATCTAATCCAATGGCATTTTGGTAAATAAATGAACAAGTGGAAGTAACATTGGGATGGGGGGGGGGGGGGGGGGCGGCACATGTGAGATAGGAAAGGATGAGTATGTAGAAAACTTGTTAATATCTAGTTCACGGAGTCGGTTTTGGTTCCGATAATCGCTAAACGTAAATTGTTAAACCGCGAAACGTAAATTCGGGTATCGTAAAAATATGAAACTTGAAAGAATGACTAAACTTGTCAAAATACTCCATAATAAAATATAAAATGAATGGTAGGTTCCATCGGGTTGCATAAACGCTGTTAAAACTGGAAACGCGGGTTAAAAACACGTAATTCGCGTAAAACGCAGAATTGGAAAACGTAAAATTCCAAAACTTTTAGAATTGTCGTAAAATGAGAGGAAATCATATTTCTATCATTTACAATGTTTTATGGACATATCGGGATGCTGGAACGACGTTTAAACCCAAAAGTAAATCTCAGACACGGCTTCGTGATTTTTGCAGAAATGATCCGACGAGCGCCAAACTCTCGGATTATCGTTAAAATAGTTTAACTTACGAGAATATGAAATAAAAATTTCGGAGATAAATAGTGAAAATGAATAGTAATAGTGAATAGTAGAAATGAATAGTAACTTTTTGAAATAAAAATGAAATTTTGATGTTTGAAAAAGGACATGAAATTACGAGTTGTGACATAAAATAAGCTTTAACTAACTGAGATAAACACAAAACAAGCTAAAAAGACTAAATAAGAACACTGATTAAGCCAAGAATCACAATGAAGCACATAACCAAATTACACAGTCCAAACAGGCCAAAATAGGCTATTTGCAGCCTTTGGTGGGGCCCACATGGTTGACCAAGGTTCCAAATAAAATGGAGGTCTAAAAAGGTGGTCTGGTAAGCTTTGAAATAAGCCAATAAGCAGAGCTTATGGTTCACTAATGAGCTTGGGGAAGGCTTGAGAAGTTGGGCAATGTATACTGACCACTGAGTATACTAAGTGTGATGGGGGTAACTTAGGAGGACCAATAAGCTAAGGGCAAAAGGACAGGGATCCAAAATAAGCACTGGCATCTGAAGTTTGACTAATAAGCTACTCAAAAAGCCAAGCTTGTGGGCTGGGGCCCACAGGTAAGCTCAGGGTGAGCCTAAGAAAGTTGCTCAAATGCCCTGGTGTAGGGGAGGTTCTCTCCCTGCAGGCTCAAATAAGGTATCTAATAAGCCCTTAAATAAAATCTTAAAAATAGTCCAAGAGTGGATTCCACAAGTTAAACTGATGGACTTTAACCTCCAAAAAGATCAGGGTCTAATTGTGGAAACTAAAATCATGAAAATTCCTTGAAAAACTGACTTTCTGTCAAACTATGCAAATTTGACTTTTTGATGTTTCTTGAAACATTGAATAAGATGAACTTTGATTGATCTCAAATGACTGAAAATGTATTAATAAGCTAACATAAGGCTAAAATAAGCTAATCTAACTACTTTAGTAACTGTGGATATGATTAAGCACTTAAAAAATCCTAACAATGAACAATCAAAGGTCTTAAAGAAGTGTTTTGACTTTTGAACAAAGGAGACTTGGTTTTTGTGATTAAACTGAGTAAATGTGACCTAATGCAACCTGTGTACACCAAAAACAACAACAATAACAAGCCTGAACACAAAGTTGCAAGCAAATCCAAACAACCTATAAAGAAATTGATTTTGGATTTTTTTTTTGAAACAATTCAGCACCAGGGATTATGAAACTGATTTTTAATGACTTATTAAGGTCTAATAAGCTTAAATAAGCACTGAAACACTGGTTTTAACCTTAATAACCTAGGATTCTTATGAAAAACTAAAACATAGTTTGAACTAAGATTTTGAGTAAAATGGATTCTAATAAGCTACACCCTGGTTTTAAGCTATAATATGCTTAGATTACACTAAATAAGCACAGAATCACAGACATAAGCACAACATAAGCACTTGAACAGTTATAAGGCAAAAATAGAGAAATGAGCTTACAAAGTGCATTCCAAGGTTACACCAAGTACTAGGACCCAAGAATCAATATTATAGGCTTTCCACAAAGCCACTAACCCAAGGCCATCCACAATTTACCCTGCTCTAGCCATCTTCATCTTCATACCTGATTTTTGAATTTTTGAATTATTTAATTCTAATTTTTTTGTATTTTTAGTTTTTATGTCTAAACTGTTTTTAAATACTTCTAATAGCTTACAAAAGCTATAATAGGAGCTTACATGAACTATTAAGTCACTAAAGAAGCTTTAAACAACTTATAGCTTATAATGAGAATTTTAACTATGAAATGCTAAAACCTGAATTGCAAATTGAAACTTGAAATTGATATTGAAAAGAGTTGACATTACACTTAAAAGTACTGAGTACAATCTTTAAAAGCTAGAAAGTACACTGAAACTTGAAAGATTAATTAAGTCAACACTAATTTAAAACTAATGAACTACTTGCTCTCTCCTCTTGCTTCTTCTTCATTATATAGGCACTGATGAGTGCTCAAACACTCATCATTTTTACCGTATCTGGACTGCCAAAACATCCAAAAACACCCAAAAACGCATCAAAATACACAAATTATTCCAAAAGTGTGTTTTATATGTTTTAGATGCAAAATGTTTGAAAACAAATTAAAAACGAACAAAGTTTGCACAATTGGCAGTTTCAGTCCCCCAAGTTTCAAAATTTGGCAAAACTAGTCCCTGAAAGTTTAAAAAGAAAGAAAAGTCAACCCAAGGCAAATAAAAATAAAAAATTATCAAAATAAGTCCTTGGGTGATAAAGTTTGAGAAAATTACACTTTTACCCCTTAAAATCCAAAATTGACAAGAATGGTCCCTGGAGTTTTGGAAATTGACAGATTTGATCCAGGGTGGAATTATTTTGAATAAAAATCATCTTTGGGTGTTGGAAAATCATAAGTTATCACAAATGGCCCTTGGATCATAAGCTTGGGAAAATTACAGGAATAGTCCCTCAACTTTAAAAATTTTACAAAAATGGTCCTCGGGTATTTTTAAATAAAAAATGTTAGTTGTGGTCTTTGTACAATTAACAATTGGCATGATTGATCCTTATGGTTACATGGGTAAAACACCACAGCCCCCCCCCAACTTTGGCTAAGTTACATGAATGGTCCTTGTGAAATTAACTTAACAAAAAACCAAATCCGGACCTAAATAAACTAATCCAAACCCAGCTGGTCCATTTCCCACTTCAGCCCATCAAGCCCAAACACACTTAGCCCACCCACTTCCCTAACCATTTTAAATAACACCCCCCATTTTGACCTGCGTTGACCAACCCTTTTCTTCCTCACCCAGCTCCCACTTGTCTGCAATCCTCACCAAACACTCCACATCCCCCCTCCTCCACCTCATCAGCCATACCCTGTCCCATTGACATTCCACCAAACTCCAAAAGGCATTTAATGCTTCTTCTTAGCTCCAAGTTACCAGATAAAGTAGAAAAAGATTTTGGCGCCAAAATCTACTTGAACGGATGAGATCACTCCCACCCAATCCAATGGGTGGGATTTACTCAGAAAAGCACAAGGAAAAAGATGGATGCATTATAAAGAGGAGAGAAGCAGCAGAAAAAAAAACTAGTTCTTAATTTTATTTTTTTTATGTCGAATGTACTTTAATTATGCAAATTGTTGTAATTTCAAGTTAGTAACTGTGTTAGTAAGCTAAAAAATTGTAATTTGAATCTTTTCAAGTGATGAATGAAAGCAGTTTAGTTTAAACACCTTGTGTATGATTATCATTGAAAAATTTCTACTATGGTTTAAAAGCTTTCATAATATAATTGTGAAGTCTTATTTAAGGCTTGTGTGATTTCATTTGAAGACTTCTTTAACTTTTAGTTACTCAGAAATCAGTTCTAATAAGTATTATTCAAAAAAAAAAGCCAAATGGTCAATGAAAGTCAAATAGTATTAGTGTGTTTGAAAAGCTGATTCAGAAGACAATGGGGAAAGGAAATAAGCTTTGGAGTTGGGTTAGTGGCTTATGGAAGCCTTAGGATTGGTTCTAATCATTGGATCTTTGGTTCTAGCTTGGATGCCTTTGTAAGATATTTCTACCAAATCCTTGTTTCCATTATTGATTAGCTTGTTATCTGATTTATTGTCTCAGCTTATACCATTCTCATATATCTGTGCTTAACTTACATAGGTTTAAGTGTTAGAAAGTCTTCCAAAAATCATTTGAGCAAAATTTCTTAGTTCAACTGTCATGACATTTTATATATAGATTCTAGGTATTTGTGGTGTTTGTTTGTTTTTGTATGCTTATTAAGAGTTCATTGAACTTATTTAATCCTCAAAAACCTGTTGTGTTGCTTAATCACTCAATTTGCTTCATAAGATTATTTTTCATATCTATTTAGGGGTGTTTGGATCAGTGGATTAGCCACTGATTCCTTGGTCTTGGATTGGTATTTGTTGTTTCCCTACACTACCTAGGACTGCTTTAGCTTTAATCTAACCTTAAAACCTGGTCTTAGTAGCCTTAAAGTCAAAGTAGCAAAGATCCACCACCACAGTTAACTGTGGTGGTTTTTAGAGTCCAAAATCATTTCATTTCAATAGATTAGTGATTGTTTCAACTTAATTCAGTCATCATTTAAGTTATAAACATGATTTGAGTAAACTAGATTAAGCAAAAGTTCAAAAAAGTCAAACCATTGCATGTTTTAGAAAAGTCAAAAGCAGTCCATTGTGATTTTGAGCAATCTTTGAAGACTTATAACTTGTTGGTTTTTAAGATTTAGGATCTGAAATTTTGTGTGGATAATCTTTACCACTTTGTTTAATTTTGAGATTTATTTCAGATTTTTAGGAATTTATTTAGTGGGTCCCACAACCCTTTGAAGTAGGCTGCAGGGCAACCCAGTGCCCTGTGCACAGACCACCACCTCAACCACCATCACTTTGGTGGTTCATTGTGACCACCACAATGATCCCCTAGGTCTCAATTTTGGTTCTCCCAACCCCCCTCCTACCAGGGAGTAGTTTTGACCCTTTCATTTGAACCCTAGACCTGTGGACCCCACCTTGCTTGGACCCTTAAGTTTGTCCCCAAACTGCATCAGTCCCATTATTTTAAGTGCTTATTTCAAGCTTTTTGGCTTATTCAAACCCATCTGTTACTTATTAGTTGCTTAATTTTGTTCCTAAGACTCAGTGAAACCAAGTTTATTCAGTGTGGACCCCACATTCATCATTTGAGCTTAAAAACAACCCACAGTCAACAAAAGTCAACTGTGGATTAAATAAGCACTTGAATTGCTTATTCAGTGGGTTTAAACAAAAGTGTTTTTATTAAAGTTACTTGTTTTTATCTTATTATTAGTTTAGAAAAAGAAAAAAATCCAAAAAACCAATTTTACCAATAGTGATAGCTTCTATTTAATAGGATTTATCTATTTATTTTTCTTTTTAATTAATTTCTAAATAATATGTCACTTTTATATTTTTAGAAATTATATTTTAGGTTAAAATAATTTTGCAAATTTTTCCAGATTTTTATTTTGTCATCTAGTGGTATTTCTAATTAATTTTAATTTAATTTAGTTTTAATTAATATTAATCAATTAAATAGCTTAATTAGTTTTTATATAGTATAACCTAGTTTTTATAATTTTTATAGCTTCTATTTTAGTTAAAATAATTTTATAAATTTTTCTAGAATTTTTACTGTTCATTTAATAGTTTAAATAATTTAAATAGTTTAATTAGATAATAATTAATAAGTAGAATAATAATTAGTTATTTAACTTAAAAATACATAAAATTAGCTTTTTATAATTTTTTAGGATTCCCATGATGGTTAATTAGATTTATAAAATTTTTCTTAATTTTCTAAGTCTTTTAAGTATTTTTAATAATTCTAATTAGTTTAATTAATATTAAATAGATAATTAGTAATTAATTAATTATAAATAATTAAATAGTGTAAAAATAATTTTAATTTTTCTTAAAATTTTCTTTTATTATTAGGATTGTAAAAATTTCAATTTTACACTTTTAACCCTTTTGATCCTTCAGTTTTACTTTTTGTTTTGTGCGTCTGTTACGTTTTTTAATTAAAACGTACGTTTTTAGTGTTTAGCTCAAATTCCCGTAATCTAAATTCCAGTAATCAGTCACGTAGCTTTCCTAAGCTATATTCGTTAAATAATTCCAAATAATTCTGATCAAAACCTTTTCCTGTGGATAATTACCCGATCACAAATACGCCAAAGTTACAATTCACACTTCAACGGGACTTAACGACCTGGTGATACCCTTTATTACCCGGAGCATTGACCTAGGCTATTTGACTTTGTTGATCATTATCTGGTCAATACAAGTTAGGTGGTTTAGCCTCAATCAGGCACCATTAGGCCTTCCTGCATTGCTTTGAGCAAATCCCATCACTAATCCAAGCCATTGGATGTCTGAAACTCAATCTTGACCCTTAATTGGTTTTTGGCGGGAAACAGGATAAGGGCAATTGGCTCTGTGAAATACCAACTGGGGGGGGGTGCATTTAATGTTGATGTGAAGGGTAGGTAGAAGGAGGGGTGTTGGGCGGTGGATGTGACTGGGATGATGGAGGAGGTGAGGTGATGTTTTGCAGGTTGCAAGTTGTGGAGATGGGAGGGAAAGGGTTGGTCAAATGGGAGGTTTGACCCCCGTTTTATTAATAAAAAGGGAGTGAAGTTGGGCTGGTGAGGGATTGGGCTTAGGATAGGGATTGGACCAGGCCTGGGAGTTATAAGGGGTGTTTGGACTTAGATTTTGGATTGGATTTGGATTATAATAAAACAAGGGTCCGTTTGGTTAGTTTTATAACAAGGACCAATTTTGCATTTTTTTGAAAATTAAGGGGCTGAATTTGGCAAGTATCCAAAGTATTAAAAGGGTGCTTTCTTGCATATTTTGAATAGTACAAGGACCATTTTGATAATTTCCATGCTTGAAATTCCCAGGGACTAAATATACCAAAACTAAAAGTTCAGGGACCAATCTTGTAATTTCTTCAATCTTTTTCACCCAGGGACCAATAGTGACACTTGTGAATTTTCAAGGACAAGTGTCGACTTTTTCTTCCAAAATCTAATGCTCAGGGGCCATTTCTGTCAAATTCCAAACTTGAGGGACCAATTCTGCCAATTTTTCAAACTTTTGCTCCAATGACTATTTTGGCATTTTGTGATTCTCCAAGGTGTGTTTTGACAATCTGAGCTGAGAAGTGGTAATTTGCTTCCCCGGCTCTGGATTTTGACACGTTTCTCAAACTCTTGCTCATTTTTGGCCTGATTTTTGCCAATTTCTGAAATATCTATTCCTGCACGATCACAAACACAAAAACACAATATCTTTGGCATTTATGGTTAGTTTGTGCATGTTTTGGTCTTAATATGGATAGAAAAAGGTTTGTGAATAAGCACACACACCAATCCTGTATTTTGATTTTTCATTTTATGAAGCCTTTTGGGCGTCGTCTTGGTTGCAGACTTGCAGGTACCAAAAGTTTTTTTTTTGAAAAGATTATTCTCGATCTAATCTGTTAATGTTAAGTGTGCTGTTCGACTTGTTTTATTTGTGATAGTATTTTTGGGCAAATTAAGTCAATTTTGTTCAATAGATTATTGGTCAAGTTTTATGGTTAATGATTAATTACAGCCTTCAATGCCGTTATTGTTGCAAAGTAAAGATTCACATTATCTAGTCATGCTATTTCTTTGTAATTTGTAGAGGAATTTTGCTCAAAAACAAGTTACTAACACACCGGAGTAATTGTCCATCAGTTATATAAGTGAGAGGGATGTCACTTTCGCTCAAATGAATAACAATCACACTCTCATTTTGACGTACAAAGTAAATACATAATATTGGACCCTTGTGGCTGAGTGGTAAGGTTATGATGTTTGGTTTTGTACATTTCTACATTATTTGGTGATTACTAATTTCCTTTTGCTGTTACAAACTCATTTTTTCAGGTTTCGCGATTACAATCTGGTGATTTAGATCTTGCACTTAGTTTCAAGAAAACGTTGATGAATCGGCCTAAGGCTTTCATTGCACTTGCAGTGTAAAGTGACAAATGATCACTCGTTCCAGGAAATATAAGTTCATATCTTATTTCTGAAACGTATGATTTTTTCAGGAAACGTAAGTTTGCTTTTGAGCATGATTCTTGTTATTGCATTGTCATTTTTTAAGTTGCAGATAATTAGTTTTTAGTGTTTGATTATAGTGAAACGAATCTCATCTGGTTTGGAATTATTATTTTTATGCATCGACATTGTAGACGTCAACGACTTATCGATTTGATTATGTAAAACAACACAATTTAAAATAACAATCCATTTTTTAGATTCTTATAAATTTAACCTAGAGTTTATGTAACGTTTTTTTAACAAATATTATCCATGCCTATCTTTTATATAATAAAGGAAGGACATCATTTCGAAATGATTTTGCAAAATCAATTTTAGTGGAAAAAAATTGGACCTATAAGAAAGCTCGATTTTGACATATGGGCGAAATCGAGCAATGTGATTGACCAATAAAAAGTCAAAATTCAATTGATTTTGGTCAAATTTTAATAAATTTGGTGGAGAATTTGATTGAAAAAAAAATACATAAAAATATAGGTGTCAAATTTATGAAAATAAAAACTTAAAAAAAGATGATGTAATTAATAAAACATTAGTGGTTGAATTTTAAATATATTGTATGGATTTATGTGTACAATTATAAATCTCCATGTTTTTTGATAACTTTAGATAATAAACAAATAACCTCTTACACTTTATACCCCATAGACTTTATAATATGAAATTTGTTTACAAATGTATGAGTATCAGTATTGGCTTGAAACTTCCATCCATTAAACTTACAAAATTTTATAAATATACGAATTAGGTTTAATATACGTTAAATATTTTTGTAATAAATATTAGTTTTACACTTCCATATATTAAAATATTCTTTTTATTATGTACATTAAATAAGGACTCATGTTATCCTATTTAAAAGTTTAATCTATGTGTACATGGATTTAAATATTAAAAGAATATTTTAATCACGAGATACTGTGAAATGAAAATAAATATACACGATTGTACTTATGAGTTATAACAACGACTCATGTAATTATTATTTAAAGTGTATATATGGATATCATGAAACATTTTTAAAAAACTTTACAGAGTATATTTTAACTTCATCAGTGTTGGATTGATATACTGTGACCAAACTTAACTATAACTTGTAATGGTCTTAGCAATCTTGAATAACTCAAAACTACTAACAATGAAACGCTGATGTAACCTTGTAAAATATGTGGAATCTACTAACACAAAGCTAAGAACTTTGAATGATTATATTAAAACCAACTTGAACCTGCTTATCTTACACAGATTCACTAACAATCCCTAACTCTCTAATATCGTATTCTCTAATCTATGAAATCGTATGCATGTACTCGTACGTCTAATACCATCCTAAGGCTCCTTTTATAGGCACAAGGAAAACCTTAAGTCGGTTTACGATACTTGAATGACAAGTAACTAACTCTAACTAATTCTAGAATATTCTAATAATATTACATAACAATCCTTAAACGATATTGCATATCATTCCTTTATCTTAGAAGTACTTTGAATATTCTTCATGCACTAGTAGTACTTTGACCATGAGCTGCACTTTGACACAAGCAGTACTTCGAGCATCAGAAGTACTTTGATCTTCATATCCCAACAATCCTCCCCTAACTTGAATTCTACTTGCTTGATTTCAAGTTCCTTTGTTATCTTTTTATTCTTCAGTATCTTTAGCAAATCATCAGCTATCAATGGATTTGTTTAGTCTTTACCAAGAGCCGTTTGCTTTTGAACTAGTTAGTTCTTTTATCACAACCATGGTGAACTAATTACCATATAAATGAATTTTCCACAGCCTTTGCCACAAGCCATTTTCTTGTGGGCTAGTCAACTCTTCACTTTTACAGATATGGTGAGTTGAAAACCATACAAATTTTAGTAAATTTTCAACTAAAAATGGATTTGATTATCACATCAGAGTCATACCCTCATGATGAGTCAAACTCTTTCTTGTCTATTAAACCTGGTGAGTTGATTACCATTTGCTGTGTAGTACAAGTACTAACACCATGTATTATTCTCAAATCCTTTTATTCATATCATCTTAAGCTTCAAAAAGTTTTATTCAAAAAGACTTTACTGGATTTATGCAGCAAACAGTACTTTGATAAAGTACTGTTTGTCTTGCCGTACTTTGAATAAAGTACTTTTTATTCAATAATCATATACAATAACAAATGATACTATTATTTATGCATTATCATCATCTGAAGTAGTCCACTTTAGGAAGAGTTCAATCACCATTAATGCTACTTCAGTCTCATTCTTAACCTCCATGCCATGATCTAGCATTCTGACCATAAGATCTCTTACAAGAGGATATCTTCTCTCTGCTAGCATATGGATCATAGCTCCATCTTCCATTTCAAGTGAGTGTACCCCTGATGACTCAAAGAATCCCCATATTATTATCTCCCAATTCTCTTGATCATTCCACAGAGCATCACTACTTGTTTCATTAGTCTCCCAGATGGTTATTAAATCACCCAATAAGATCAATCCCACTCCTGTTGGCTCAGTATTCGCAAAGTAAGCTTGCACTTGTAGATACAAATAATATAGATCTTCTCTATCTATCTTGCGCAGTATATCCCATAGCATATTGAATATTATAAAGCATTCATCCTCTCTATGAAAAATGAGATAATCTCCATCGGATGATTCTACGATAGAAAATGTAGAAATCCTGGACTTCTTCTCAACATTCTCTGTCTTCTTTGGATTCTCAAAATCCACAACCCTAAGATAATTCCTCAGCTCATCAATAGTGTCTGATCTCACCATCTTGAGCCTCTTTGATAACTGATCATCTTGAGTTGCTCTCTTCCTCTTTAACTTTCTTTTCTCAGCTTGTTCTTTCATTAAACCTTCCAACTTCTTTCCTTTCTTAGAATCCATAGGCACAAACTATCCAACTATCTTTTAATGGACTCTTGAACACTGTCATATAGTTCTTTCACATGTGGATATCTTAACCTTTGTAGATCTTTAAATCCTCTGCCTTTCAGAAAACTTATCATATAATTTCTTTCTTGAGCTTTAGACAGTGGCCTTCTTGTTTCAACAACTGGCTTCCTTTATTTCTTTAAGTATACAACATCCAAATCAGCTTGATACTTTCTAGCAGCTTCTTCATTCTTAGCTATCTCAAAAGCTCTTAATTGTGCTAGAGTGAACTTCTTCTTTTTCTTCTTCTTCTTTGATTCCTGCATAATTCCTTTTCCTTTGTCTTTAGGATCTAATTCTCCAGATTCAGAAGAAGCTTGTGAGACTTGAACTTGTTCAACACCAGGAATATCTATCCCTCTTGGTCTTGACATATTAAGCATAATCTAAGCAATAGTCTCATCATCACTAGCTGTGTGCTCCTTTATCTCTTCTTGCTGAACAGAAGGACCAGCTTCTTCATCAAAAATTCTTGTAGAAGGTCCAGCTTCATCAACATTCAAGGCAGCAGTACCTTGATCACCTTGATCCAAAGTACTTTGGTTGGACCGATATACTCTGACCAAACTTAACTATAACTTGTGATGGTCTTAGTAATCTTGAATAAATCAAAACTCTAATAATGAAACACTGATATAACCTTGTAAAGTATGCGGAATCTACTAACACAAAGCTAAGAAGAACTTTGAATTATTATATTAAAACCAACTTGATCCTGCTTATCTTACGTAGATAATCCCTAACTCTCTAATATCGTATTCTCTAATCTACTAAATCGTATGCAAGTACTTGTCCGTCTAATACCATCCTAAGGCTCCTTTTATAGGAACAAGGAAAACTGTAAGTCGGTTTACAATACTTGGACGACAAGTAAACTATCTCTAACTAATTCTAGAATATTCTGATAATACTACATAACAATCCTTAAACAATATTGCATATCAGTCCTTTAACTTTAGAAGTACTTTGAATAATCTTCATGCACAAGCAGTACTTTGACCATGAGCAGCACTTTGACACAAGCAATACTTTGAACTTCTAGAAGTACTTTGATCTTCATATCCCAACAATTCTCCCTTAACTTGAATTCTACTTGCTTGATTTCAAGTTCCTTTGCTATCCTTTTGATCTTTAGCATCTTTATCTTCAAGGAAAATTGTATCTTTAACTTTTATCTGACTTGTGTGTCAAAGTACTCTTTATCAGCTTCAGAGGATATCTTCACAGCAACAAATCTTTTCAGCAACTCAGCAATATTTTAACAAAGTGTACATCAAATCTTTAAAGTTTCATACTATTCTCATCACTTCTAGGTGTGTAAACTCCTGTGAGAGGTAAATCATTGAAATTTAATGGATTTTGATGTCTCTTTACGAAAGCCATTAACTTTGGAGTAGCCAATGTTTAGGTTAGAACAACCATGGTACATTGATAACCATATGATTTTTAGCAAATCATTAGTTATCAGCAGATTTGTTTAGTCCTTACCAAGAGCCGTTTGCTTTTGGACTAGTTAGTTCTTTTATCACAACCATGGTGAACTAATTACCATATAAATGGATTTTCCATAGCCTTTACCATAAGCCATTTTCTTGTGGGCTAGCCAACTCTTCACTTTTACAGATATGGTGAGTTGAAAACCATACAATTTTTAGTAAATTGTCAACTAAAAATGGATTTGATTATCACATTAGAGTCGTACCCTCATGATGAGTCAAACTCTTTCTTGTCTTTTAAACATGGTGAGTTGATTACCATTTGTTGTGTAGTACAAGTACTAACACCATGTGTGACTTCTCAAAACCTTTATTGATATCATCTTATGCTTCGCAAAGTTTTTCTTTAAAAACTTAATCAATATCAAAAGACTTTACTGGTTTTATGCAGCAAGCAGTACTTTGAGAAAGTACTATTTGTCTTGCAGTACTTTGAATAAAGTACTTTATTATTCAAAAAATATTTATACAATACAAATCATACCAGTATTTATGCAATATCATCATCTGATGTAGTCCACTGTATGAACAATTCAATCACCATTAATGTTGCTTCAGTCTCATTCTCAACTTCCATACCATGATCCAACATTCTGACCATAATTTCCCTTATCAGAGGATATCTTCTCTTTGCAAAGATATGGATCATGGCTCCATCTTCCATTTCAAGTGAGTGGACCCCTGATGACTCTAAGAATCTCCATGTTGTTATTTCCCAATTCTCTTGATCATTCCACAAAGCATCACTACTTGTTTCATTTGTCTCCTAAATGGTTATTAAATCACCCATTAAGATCAATCACACTCCTGTTGGCTCAGTATTCTTAAATTATTCATGTACTTGTAGATACGAATAGCATAAATCTTCTCTATCTACCTTGTGCAATATATCCCATAGCATATTGAATACTTTAAAGCTTTCATCCTCTCTATGAAAAATGAGATAATCTCCATCAGATGATTCTACCACAGAAAATGTAGAAATCTTGGACTTCTTCTCAGCATTCTCTGTCTTCTTTGGATTTTCAAAATCCACAACCCTAAGATTGTTTCTCAGTTCATCAATAGTGTCTGAGCTCAGCATCTTGAGCCTCTTTGATAACTGATCATCTTGAGTTACTCTCTTCCTCTTTAACTTTCTTTTCTCAGCTTGTTCTTTCATTAAACCTTGCAACTTCTTTTCTTTCTCAGAATCCATAGGCACAAAACTATCTAACTCTCTTTTGATTGACTCTTGAACACTATCATATAGTTCTTTCACCTGTGTATGTCTTAACCTTTGTAGATTCTTAAATTCTCTGCCTCTCAGAAAAGTTATCATAGAATTTCTCTCTTGAGTTTCGGATAATGGCCTTTTTTTTTCAATAACTTGCTTTCTTGTTTCCCTTAAGTATTCAGCATCAAAATCAGCTTGATACTTTCTAGCAGCTTCTTCATTCTTAGCTATTTCAAAAGCTCTTAGATGTGCCAGAGTAAACTTCTTCTTCTTCTTGTAAACTTTCATAATTCCTTTTCCCTTGTCATTAGGATCCAATTCTTCAAATTCAGAAAAAGCTTGTGAGACTTGAGTTTGTTCAACACCAGGAATACTGATCCCTCTTGGTCTTGACATATTAACCAACACCAGGAATACGTATCTGTCACAACTCGAAATTTCATGTCCTTTTTCACATATCGAAATTTCATTTTTATTTCGGGAAGTTACTATTCATCAGTTACTATTCATTTTTTACTGTTCACTTTCACTATTCATCTCCAAAAATTTTATTTCATATTTGCGAAAGTTAAACTATTTCAACGGTAATCCGAGAGTTTGGCGCTCGTCGGATCATTTCTGCAAAAATCATGAAGCCGTGTTCGAGATTTACATTCAGGTTTAAACGTCCTTTCGGCACCCCGATATGTCCATAAAACACTATAAACGATAGAAATATGATTTTCTCTCATTTTACGACAATTCTAAAAGTTTTGGAATTTTACGTTTTCCAGTTCAGCGTTTTACGCGAATCACGCGTTTTAAACTCGCGTTTCCAGTTTCAACAGCGTTTAAGCAACCCGATGGAACTTACCATTCATTTTATATTTTATTATGGGGTATTTTGACGAGTTTAGTCATTCTCTCAAGTTTCATATTTTTACGATACCCGGATTTACGTTTCGCGGTTTAAAACTTTACAGTTAGCGATTAACGGAACCAAAACCGACTCCGTGACCCAGATAACACCAAACTTCTTACATACTCATCCCAAAACTCACCATGTGCAGCCCCCCCCCCCCCCCCTTATCCATGTTACTTGAACTTGACCATTTATTTACAATAATGCCATTGAAATTAGATATTTTATACAAAAAATTATATTTTTTTTTAGATCAAAGCAACTCATTTCTCTTCTTCTCCACCAAAACCCACGACCCAAATTCATTTCATAACCAAAATCCATTATTTTTCAAAGTACAAAGTATCAAAGTTGTTCATTTCATCATCCTAATCAAGAATCATAACACAAAAACACAAGTAATCCAAGGTTTCTCATCATTTAATCACCTATTATTTCAAAGTGAGTATTCAAATTTATTTTCATGTTTTCATCTAATTAACATATGTATCTTATGGTATTCATGCTTAATTTCATGCACAAACTAGTTATACCACTTTATTTTTGTATACTATTTGAACATACAAACCCTAGATTGTGATTTAGGTGTTCCCTTGTTAAATTAACTTGATTACTAGTCATTAGGAACCCATGGCACCCTAAGAAGGTGTATAGTAGGATTAGTATAGCTTTGTGGTGTTTGCAAGAGTTTTGGTTGATGTAGAAACTAGTTTTGAACCTTGGAAATGGATTTGTAACAAGTAAATATACATTCTATCCCATTTTGGTAAATTCTGGAAAATCAGTAAATACAAAGTAAACTTTGGCAAAAATTTTAGAAAATACTTTCAAAAACGAATCCGTAGGCGAAAGAACGGATTAAAAAGAGTTTATAACGAAGAAGTTATGATTTTTGCAAGTTTATTGACGAAAACTATTTTCCGGAAAAATACATGCTGATGGACGTTTTTCGTCGGTCAAAAAGAGGCTTTAAACGTAACCCGGAGGAGCCAAGCTTTCCAAAATATATTACTACATACTAAGACGTAACCGTGGATATAAAGAACAAGTAAAATGGACTTAAAACGACAAAGATATTCACGTTTGAATATCGGCAAAACTCATTTCATTTTGACAGCTTTTATAAATATTAACGCCAAAACTACATAGTAACTCTAGATTTTTAAAATAATACCAAGTACCCAATTTTATAACTAATGAAGTATTAGTTATTACAAGTATATTTTTATCACTACAAGGCGTTATTTCAAGGATTTCAACCCGAGGATTTCAACACGAACATTGATACATACGATATATATATAAGTATATATATTGCAACTATTATTTTTCTAATAGCCATATTTTTCCTAAGTCTTGGAAATGTATATTTTTGATAACAACAAGTATTTTTCAAAGAGTAGAGTGGTATAGGAACATGTGCATGGACATTCATAACATCATTTCATGATCTAAAGTAGATTGTACATCATTCATATTAGGTTGCGGCTAGTGTGCGCGCCTTGTTTTTCAGCTCATTATCATATCAGGTGAGTCATAGCCCCTACTATTTTAATTGTTTGATAAACTCTTTGGGGGAGATACATGTTTAAATACTTGATTTATACTTTCACAAGTTCTCTTAACGATATACATATTTCTGTGAGTTTCATAACCCCGTTTTAATTCAATATTTTGATTTCAAATCCCACGGGGGAGAATACATTGCATTACTTATTTTTGTGTACATGCCTAAGTATAAAATTCCTTACATTGCTTAAGTTGCCTTGTTATCACGTCAGGACAAGTCCCCTTTATTATTTCATGGACCGTTAATTAAGTTCCAAGCGAGAGTGAGTGAATAGATCTATTGAGGGTGACTCCTCCATCTGTGTTTGGGTTGCTCCAACAGAATTACAGATGCATTTCATGTCTTTATTATTAGAGTGCCTGATAAACACTCATTGGGGCCAAGTATCGTCTAGCTTCGGGGTCATGAGCTTAAGAGACAATGTAGCACTTTTGACATTTATGTCGGTTCACTTTATACTTGTGGCTATTGTACATACGAAAATTACTTATGGAATTACGATACTTTTCCACCACTATTACTACAGAATTACGATGCCTTTGCAACAACCTTATGACTGATTTATTACAAACATATTACATTTGGCAGTGGGTTGTAAACACACAGGTTACAAGTCTCTTATGGCAGGACTTGGAACTGAGTGGATTTACGATGCCTTTGCTGGGAAATCTTTATTTCAATGCATTACATTCTTTTTCACAAGACTCTATGAACTCACCAACCATTGTGTTGACACTTTAGCATGTATTTTCAGGTATTAAGCATTGGCACGCTACAAGAGGTTTTGGGCAGGGCATGGCATGGTCATAGAAGACTCTGATTTATTCATTTGGGGACCGTTTTAAACTATTTTAAGGGCCTACTTCCGCATTACTTTTAACAGTGTAAAATCAACATTTTGATTTAACTATTTTATTCTAAATGATTCAAGTGCAAACTATTTTTGAACTAGTGTTGTAATACCAATTGAGTTACACCCCAGCTACATGTATGCTTCCGCTGGACCCGAATTTGGGGGTGTGACAGATTGGTACCAGAGCTTTGGCTATAGCGAACTAACTATTTTTAAAACCTAGACTATAGCTACTTTAAAAAAAAAACTTAACCCTATGACCGTCACGTGCCTGCCTGCCAAGCTGAAGCCTCATTTGTGGTTAGTTGCTGACATAGGTGATGAGATTTATGTCTCATTATCTGATATATTATATTCATTTATTATAGTTGTTTACTATAATTGTCTTTCATATAAGCATGTTCACGTATCGTATATGTCACCGCATTATGTTTTTCCTTGCATAGTTTCATCATTTGACCTCGAGTTTGGTCACTTGCTTTTGTCTTTCAGAACGTCTTGGTATTTGTGAAGGACATAGTCTTAGTATAACTGAGTTGAGTATTTCAAAATTCATGGAACCTCGGTGGAATATAGACTAGTCATCTATATTCAACCCGGGATAGTGGGACATAGGCTGACTACCTATATCCAACTCAGAAATGAATTTTGTAACACTGAGAATGGTTATAATAAAATTCTGTCTGGATTGAATCCTTTACTCATTTTCCAAATGTTTCATGCATGTGTGTGTATACTCTCGTTGTCAGAACATTCATACTTTTCATCACCTCGTGAACCGCCGCTTGGAAGCATGTCAATTGATCATTTCATCTCATGAACATTCACATTTATGCATAATACACTTACATCACAGTATTTTCTTTTCTCACAATATCAATTTTGTCGCAGTTGTCACAGTCTCTTCCCTTCTCACCATCACTATCATTTCCTTTCCCCATCCCCATATATATATATAATTAGCTGACACTTTATGGATTCCTATGCCACTCATCGCACACTACTCCCTATATTGATAAGTGGATATTATCAATGACCTCCCTAGGAAAGACTTTCCATACCATCTATAAGGAGAATCTCTCGGTACATTAAGACCATTCAAAACTCAACAGAAATATCAAGATATCGCAAAACTATTCGAACCACTATCATTGGCCTGGTCACCAAAATTCCATCATCTAGAAAGTATTGGCTTGACTGAATTACAAGATTCGTTTAGATACGAGTGCTCACTAAACAACACCATAGAGATAAATCCAATCTCCTAACCAAGACTGTAGAACATTCAATTGAACATGGACTCACCAATAGACTTTATTCAAACATATTATACATTTATACATTTGTGCAGACATACCTACCTGGCTATTTTATCCTCTTCATACTTTCACTTTTACATGGATTTTTCTCCAAACTACAGTTATGCAAAACATATATCTTGTAAGAAATACTTTTCTAAGGCACTTATTTTGACAAGCAAATTCCTTTTGGTTAATCTTTTACAAACTACTGGATGCTAAGAAATTTTAAACATCGATCTTTGGTAAATCAATCATTATATTACATTACTTATACATTTAGGATTTGGTGATTTAATGACATAGAGCTTGGGGAACATCTTAGTAATGGAGACTAAGCATCGTAAGTGGAAAAAGACTCAATTTATGACATCCTGTGGAGGATCTCAACCTTATCCTAATCTATTATTTTCAACAACACCCTTTGACGGACTTAACCTTGTAAGTTCTTCCACAAGATTCATGATACCCATTTCAATTATTCCTAATAGAGGAATTTGATTCACCTCAAACTCCTAGCGATTTCATTAAGATTCCTTTGGAACCACACCGCTTATCATCTTCAGACCAATGGTCAGAATTAGAGAACGATTCAAACATAAGGAGACCTGCATTGGGTATGGATTTACCTACATTCAACGGGTATGGATTTACCTGCATTGGGTATGGATTTACCTACATTCAACGGGTATGGATTTACCTGCATTGGGTATGGATTTACCTGCATTTATTGGGTATGGTTAACTGCATCGCATGAGTGATTGACTCTAGAAATGGTTGGATTAACCATTTGCCATAAATCAGATTCCTTTACAACCATAGTTACCACACGAGCTTAGAGACTACACCATTTGGAGCACTCTATGGTCGAAGTGCCAACATTCATTGATGGATCGAAATTTGGAAAAGCCCAACTCAGTAGTCTAGTAAGTATTCATGAAATAACCAGAAATTTCCTACAAGTCAAGAATCAGTTACAAGTTCAATAAGTTGTAAACCATTAAAACTTCATGTTGTTAGGCAGAGTTATGTTGAAAATTCTGCCTAGGAAAGGCATGATACCATTCAGAAAAATTCGGGAAGTTAAACCCGATATACACTGGACCCAACACTGGACTATTTAATATTTCAGACAAGTAGGCCAAGTGGCCGTCAGACTTAAACCTTGTAGAGGGAACCAGTAGAAATCATGGACCGTGAGGTCAAACAGTTGAAGCAAAGTCGAATTCCTACCGTGAAAGTTCGCTGGAATTCTCACATATCATCATCTTTTTACCAATACCACTTCAGAGACCAACATAAACTGAACTTTGGGACGAAGTTCCTTTTAGAGGGGAAGAATGTCACAACTCGAAATTTCATGTCCTTTTTCACATGTCGATATTTCATTTTTATTTCGGGAAGTTACTATTCATCAGTTACTATTCATTTTTACTGTTCACTTTCACTATTCATCTCCAAAATTTTTATTTCATATTTGCGAAAGTTAAACTATTTCAACGGTAATCCGAGAGTTTGGCGCTCGTCGGATCATTTCTGCAAAAATCACGAAGCCGTGTCCGAGATTTACATTCAGGTTTAAACGTCCTTCCGGCACCCCGATATATCCATAAAAGACTATAAACGATAGAAATATGATTTTCTCTCATTTTACGACAATTCTAAAAGTTTTGGAATTTTACGTTTTCCAGTTCAGCGTTTTACGCGAATCACGCGTTTTAAACCCGCGTTTCCAGTTTTAACAGCATTTAAGCAACCCGATGGAACTTACCATTCATTTTATATTTTATTATGGGGTATTTTGACAAGTTTAGTCATTCTTTCAAGTTTCATATTTTTACGATACCCGGATTTACGTTTCGCGGTTTAAAACTTTACGGTTAGCGATTAACGGAACCAAAACCGACTCCGTGACCCAGATAACACCAAGCTTCTTACATACTCATCCCAAAACTCACCATGTACAGCCCCCCCCCCCCCCCCCCCTTATCCATGTTACTTGAACTTGACCATTTATTTACAATAATGCCATTGAAATTAGATATTTTACACAAAAACACCATATACACTACACTTATATTTTTTTTTAGATCAAAGCAACTCATTTCTCTTCTTCTCCACCAAAACCCACGACCCAAATTCATTTCATAACCAAAATCCATTATTTTTCAAAGTACAAAGTATCAAAGTTGTTCATTTCATCATCCTAATCAAGAATCATAACACAAAAACACAAGTAATCCAAGGTTTCTCATCATTTAATCACCTATTATTTCAAAGTGAGTATTCAAATTTATTTTCATGTTTTCATCTAATTAACATATGTATCTTATGGTATTCATGCTTAATTTCATGCACAAACTAGCTATACCACTTTATTTATGTATACTTTTTGAACATACAAACCCTAGATTGTGATTTAGGTGTTCCCTTATTAAATTAACTTGATTACTAGTCATTAGGAACCCATGGCACCCTAAGAAGGTGTATGGTAGGATTAGTATAGCTTTGTGGTGTTTGCAAGAGTTTTGGTTGATGTAGAAACTAGTTTTGAACCTTGGAAATGGATTTGTAACAAGTAAATATACATTCTGTCCCATTTTGGTAAATTCTGGAAAATCAGTAAATACAAAGTAAACTTTGGCAAAATTTTTAGAAAATACTTTCAAAAACGAATCCGTAGGCGAAAGAACGGATTAAAAAGAGTTTATAATGAAGAAGTTATGATTTTTGCAAGTTTATTGACGAAAACTATTTTCCGGAAAAATACATGCTGATGGACGTTTTTCGTCGGTCAAAAAGAGGCTTTAAACGTAACCCGGAGGAGCCAAGCTTTCCAAAATATATTACTACATCCTAAGACGTAACCGTGGATATAAAGAACAAGTAAAACGGACTTAAAACGACAAAGATATTCACGTTTGAATATCGGCAAAACTCATTTCATTTTGACAGCTTTTATAAATATTAACGCCAAAACTACGTAGTAACTCTAGATTTCTAAAATAATACCAAGTACCCAATTTTATAACTAATGAAGTATTAGTTATTACAAGTATATTTTTATCACTACAAGGCGTTATTTCAAGGATTTCAACCCGAGGATTTCAACACGAACATTGATACATACGATATATATATATATAAGTATATATATTGCAACTAGCTTTATTTTTCTAATAGCCATATTTTTCCTAAGTCTTGGAAATGTATATTTTTGATAACAACAAGTATTTTTCAAAGAGTAGAGTGGTATAGGAACATGTGCATGGACATTCATAACATCATTTCATGATCTAAAGTAGATCGTACATCATTCATATTAGGTTGCGGCTAGTGTGCACGCCTTGTTTTTCAGCTCATTACATGTTCATGGTACCATCATATCAGGTGAGTCATAGCCCCTACTATTTTAATTGTTTGATAAACTCTTTGGGGGAGACACATGTTTAAATACTCGATTTATACTTTCACAAGTTCTCTTAACGATATACATATTTCTGTGAGTTTCATAGCCCCGTTTTAATTCAATATTTTGATTTCAAATCCCACGGGGGAGAATACATTGCATTACTTATTCTTGTGTACATGCCTAAGTATAAAATTCCTTACATTGCTTAAGTTTCCTTGTTATCACGTCAGGACAAGTCCCCTTTATTATTTCATGGACCGTTAATTAAGTTCCAAGCGAAAGTGAGTGAATAGATCTATTGAGGGTGACTCCTCCATCTGTGTTTGGGTTGCTCCAACAGAATTACAGATGCATTTCATGTCTTTATTATTAGAGTGCCTGATAAACACTCATTGGTGCCAAGTATCGTCTAGCTTCGGGGTCATGAGCTTAAGAGACAATGTAGCACTTTTGACATTTATGTCGGTTCACTTTATACTTGCGGCTATTGTACATACGAAAATTACTTATGGAATTACGATACTTTTCCACCACTATTACTACGGAATTACGATGCCTTTGCAACAACCTTATGACTGATTTATTACAAACATATTACATTTGGCAGTGGGTTGTAAACACACAGGTTACAAGTCTCTTATGGCAGGACTTGGAACTGAGTGGATTTACGATGCCTTTGCTGGGAAATCTTTATTTCAATGCATTACATTCTTTTTCACAAGACTCTATGAACTCACCAACCATTGTGTTGACACTTTAGCATGTATTTTCAGGTATTAAGCATTGGCACGCTACAAGAGGTTTTGGGCAGGGCATGGCATGGTCATAGAAGACTCTGATTTATTCATTTGGGGACCGTTTTAAACTATTTTAAGGGCCTACTTCCGCATTACTTTTAACAGTGTAAAATCAACATTTTGATTTAACTATTTTATTCTAAATGATTCAAGTGCAAACTATTTTTGAACTAGTGTTGTAATACCAATTGAGTTACACCCTAGCTACATGTATGCTTCCGCTGGACCCGATTTTGGGGGTGTGACAGTATCCTTTATCTATTCTTGCTGCTTCATCATCAAAAATTCTTGTAGAAGGTCCAGCTTCATCAAGAATTCTCAACGTAGGAGTTGGTGAAACTTCAAGATTATCTTCCAAATTTGTGAAATCAGGGTCTTCATTGGAATCTGAGAAAATGCCTTCTTTCTCCAACTCATCATCAGTATCTTCTAAGGCAAGCATGGTTGGATCATTCAAATCGTCAGTATTGATCCAGTTCGATGTATCTAAGACATTTGAAGTACTTTCAAATGGATCAGCAGTACTTTGATGCAAAGTACTGTCAGTGCCTTTAGCCTTCTTCTTTTGTGCTTCATAAGCTCTCCTTTGATCATCTTCGTAGGATTTTGCAATAGTTTCTTAAAGAAGCATCCTATTAAGTTCATCTTGGATAGCTTGGTCTTCATCAGATACTGTGAAATTTGGTTGAACGGTACTTTGTGGTTCAACAGTACTTTGAGGTTCAACAGTACTTTGAGGTCCAAAAGTACTTTTCTTCTTTTCAATGGATTCTTCATCATGAACATCTTCAGATCTCATATTTACTCCATGAACAATGTATTTTGATTCTTCTTCATTGTGAACAACTTGATTTTCTTCTCTAACAGGCACATAATTCATGGACGAGGTGTTGAACAAGGTGATTCCTCATCACTAGATGTGTTTTCCTCTAAGCTTATGAATTCTTCATCACTAGTTGAGGTCTCTTCTGAAAGACTTAGTTCCTTGTTCCTAGTTGGGGTTTCTTCTGAACTACAATCATCAAAACCTTGGCCAGTTTTAATGTTTGCTGTTCTTTTTTTTTCAACAAAACTAACATGTGACAGACCTGGTTCTTTCCAAACAGCAAGTTTTGCCAACAACTTATCTCTTTCTTTAGTGATCTTTTCTAGATCAGAAACCTTACATCCTCACTTCCAATCACTTAACTTTAATTGATAATCTTGTTGTTCATACTTTTCTGCCCCAGCTACTTCATTATTTTCATGAGTGATTATCTTTGCTTCCATTGACTCTAAATTCAATTGGTAACCAGCTATCTATGACCGCCTTCTATAATTATCTCTTTCAGTTTCATATTCTTTAAGCAATTTTTGATAAGAATTACTACATTTAGAGCATACCTCAGAGATAGTAGATGAACTTAGTGAAGTAGCTACCATAGCAAGCTGAACAGGTTCTTCTTCAATTTCCATGCTCTAATCAAAGCTTCCTAGACCATCTCTTGATTCTAAAGCAGCATATCCTGGTTCCTCATCAAAAGTTGTGCTCCAATCAACCTCTTCTAATGCAACCATAGAGTAGGTTACTGGTTCATCATCAAATTCATTACTCCTGACAACCTCTGATAGATTTTCTTGAGCCACCAAAGCTTGTGACTTTGGTTCAGCAATAGGAACCTCCTTTCTTTCAACCTTGGGTTTTTCAATCATTCTGTTTGCATGATACTTTGCAAACTTGCATTCCCTACCAGTCTTTTGACAATTGAAGCATTCAATCTTAGATTTATCAAATGCTATACCCTACTTAGCTTTAAAATCAATACCTCTCCCTATCTTGTTCATGAACTTCTTGATCCTTGCAGTGATCATGGCAACATGCCATCCTATGTCAATTTCTTCTAGAGCATCATCATCAATTTACAAGACATCTTCTTGATATGTAACAGGTAGAGTGGCTTGTTGAGCAAAGAATGAACATAGAACATCATCTGAATTGGTGTTGTTTGATGGTGATGAAGTGGTAGTGACCATGGTTGTACAGGGATGCTGTTTCTCTTCAACAGTACTTTGGACAGGGTAAGCAGTACTTTTAGTGGAAGTACTGCCTCTGTTTTCAGTAGACACAAAAGCAATGTTATGAGAACTTGAACCTTTGTTACCCTTCATCTCATGCTCATACACCTTCAAATTGTTGTTGAGATCATCAAAGTCCATAGTGTCCAAACCAGGTTGTCCTCTAATCATGGTAGCAACCACATGCCATGCAGATGGCAAACTCCTCAAGAACTTCAAGTTTGCATCTTCAATAGATGCCTCTGCTCCATATAACTCTATCATACTAAGTAGATTTTGATATATATCATAGGCAGAGTCAAGGCTTTCTCTTTCACCAACAGTGAATTTTTCAAACTGTTGCTCCAATAGGTTCTATGCATTTTCTTGGAAGCATCATTACCTCCAAATCTTGTCTTAATAGTAGCCCATAGTTGTTTTGCATCCTTAACATCATGAAACTTCAATAGTTGACCATCAGGAATAGCAGAAATCAGTATGTTGAGAGCCTTATCTAGATTTCTTTTAGTAACTGCTGGCAAGGTTGGCTTAGGTGGTGTAGGTTGTCCTTCAATGGATACAGGTTCATCAATGACAACATTACCATTGACAATCACATCCCATAAAGCATGGTCTGTGATGGCAATATACTGCCTCATCTTCATACTCCATAGATCATATTCTCCCTTCTTGACAATGGGAATTCTGATAGAGGTGATGGATGGAACTGGTGCAACTTCTGTCGACATCTTTTAGGGTTTGTTGTGAAATCGATTTTAAGGGTTTCTTCTTAATCATAGTTTCCACACAAGCTCTGATACCACTTGTTGGATCGATATACTCTGACCAAAGTTAACTATAACTTGTAATGGTCTTAGTAATCTTGAATAACTCAAAACTACTAATAATGAAACGCTGATATAACTTTGTAAAGTATGCGGAATCTACTAACACAAAGCTAAGAAGAACTTTGAATTATTATATTAAAACCAACCTGAACCTGCTTATCTTACACAGATTCACTAACAATCCCTAACTCTCTAATATCGTATTCTCTAATCTATTAAATCGTATGCAAGTACTTGTCCGTCTAATACCATCCTAAGGCTCCTTTTATAGGTACAAGGAAAACCTTAAGTCAGTTTACAATACTTGAACTATAAGTAAACTATCTCTAACTAATTCTAGAATATTCTGATAATATTACATAACAATCCTTAAACAATATTGCATATCAGTCCTTTAACTTTAGAAGTACTTTGAATAATCTTCATGCACGAGCAGTACTTTGACCATGAGCAGCACTTTGACACATGCAGAACTTTGAACTTCCAGAAGTACTTTGATCTTCATATCCCAACAACTTTGCACACCAGTACTTTGAGGATCAGTACCTTGAATATCAATATTTTGATCAGCAGTACCTTGAATATAGTTTCCTTGAGCTCCAATACCTTCCAAATCACCATTCTTAACTTGCTCAACAGCAATATTCTCTTGTTCAACAACTTCCTCAACTTCATCAAGTTTTAGTTCTGCAGTACTTTGAGCAATGTCTAAAAAATCCATAGCATGAGCTTCTTCATATGGGCCTTGAGGTACACCATCATCTTCATTCAGATTATCATTTTGATTCCTCCCCAATTTGAACGATGATGACCTCTTCTTGCTCTTCTTAGATTTAGAAGCCTTCTTGGATTTCTGACCACTCCTTCTATGTTGCTTCACCCATAACCTATGATGAGTAACCAGTGGCTAAACAAATTTCTTCAATCTCCTGAACTTATATTTTAATCTCTTGATCTAATCAGCTTGAGCATTAACCATCTTCTTCAGCCTTCTGAACTCCCTAGTCAAAGCGTAAGTATCCAGTGTTCCCTCATCTCCTCCAGATGTTTGAGACCCATCTGTGGAAGTATAATCATTGGGAGATGGTGGTAGATTCACATCTTGCTCTAAAGCCTTACCTTTCAGAGAAGTACTTTCCTTGGAAACAGAATGTTGAGAAGTACTTTCTCTGGAAAGAGTATTCTCCCTTGAAACATGTGCTGGAAAAGAGGTAGTTCTTTCACTTGAAAAACATGCTGAGGTGATGCAAGAGGTAGTGTTGAAGTATGTTCTGATGCAGAATGCTCAGAATTTGCAGAATCACTTGCTGCATCAGCTGCATCTCTAACTGCCTGTGCCATTTCCAAGATATGAGCTGACAAAGGTGTAGTGCGCCCAGAAAACTTAACACCCTTGTTAGACATAAAAGTAAACACCTTGGGTGGAAGTACAACAGTAGGTCCAAAATCTTGAGGTTTTGGAACACCCTCAAGTTGTTTGTCTAAAACTAACTAAACAAACCTAGGATACATCAAAAATGGTGAACCAGCTTTGATGTGACCAAGCATACCATCAAGAATCATATATGAGAAATTGAATAGTTGATTGGTAGCTAACCCAACTAATGTAGAGGCTATGTTATGTCTAAATTGATCCCAAACAGTACTTTTGGGACTTAGACAATGAAGTAAAACATGTATAAGGTACTTCCAATGGGGACTAACCAATGCCTTTTGAAAAGTAAGCTTATTGAGAGCACCTTCATAGCCTATCACTCTGATTTCATCCCAAATACCTTGTTTGTCAAAAAGAACAGTACATTCTTCATCATCAAACAATAAGGCTTCCCTTATTGTGGCTTTAGTGATGCGAATAGGTCTCCCTGCAATTGTAGCTTGAATAATATCTTCTCCTTCTTCCAAACCAAATCTAGCAGTATTCTAAAACTCTTGAATCCAAGGACCAATGATTTCAAGATTGACCAACAGAGCATAGTTGATTGATGACCCAGTGAGAAAATCAATGATGGCATGGAAATCAACATTCTTTTGTGTCTTATCCAAGTTGGCAATCATGTTGTGTTTGTTGATGGTGGAACAGTTTGCCATTGTTTGTGTTTGTGAAAGAGGATGATAATCGATGATGGATGTGGTAGTGTTTGAATGGATGAACAGTAATGATGATGAGGGTAGATAAAGATGGAAGATATAATCACAAAGAGGGATGATATTCAAAAAAATCTCAGCCCATTAAATGCATATATCGTTATTTTTGGCATTTATCTCCTCCGTATATTGTGCAAAGTTGTTAACCCCTCTTTTTGACCGTTGGAACAGTACTTCTGACAGAACAATACTTTCTACTAAGTGTCAAACAGTACTTTCCCATATAATACTGAGCAGTACTTTCATTCAAATATGAAGCATTACTTTGCCTAAAAGTACTTTCCACCAAAATATCTAACCAAATTGACTTTTTGACCAAGCCACTAAAAAATATCTTCTAAAATTCAACCCGATATAATAAAGACTATCCATATTTACTTCCCAAATCTACCAAAACATGTAGGAGTTAAACTCCTTCATAATTATCCCTTGGGATTGACTTTGCCTATAAAAAGAGCTTGGACCAACACAAATCTTCCCCAAAACCTTTGCTTTACCATCACAAACCCTATTAGCATTATGAGCCATTTTCCACTAATCTAAATCTCTTCAGATGATTCATCTGATGAAGAGATAAGCTATTATTCTGACTCAGAACAAGAATCTTTAGGATGGGGTGACTATTTTCTTCCATGTGCTTCAAGCTCAACAAACATGAAGCCAAATAAGAAGGTTTCTACCCCTGCTCCTGCTCCATCTCTTACCGAGGAGTTACCACATGCATTGACACAAGCTCTGGAATCAGTATTGACAAACATGAAGTGGCCTGCCCCAAAGAAGCCTACAAGACTCCAAAAGCCTCCAAAACAAGTGTTAGGTCTTGCTTGCCCAAGGAAGCAATCAACCTTTGATAACAAGAGGAAGAGTGCTCAGAAGGCAAAGCAGGACTACAAGGGAAAGGGCAAGAGGCCAATGGAGTAGCTGGTGTAGGTTGTGAGTTGTTAGGATTTGTGCTTTGTTGTTTTGATGATGTGTCTGTCTTGAATGTTGAATGTAACTCTATTTATGATGATTATGAATAAAGTTAGACTTCTGTTTAATGATTAATGTAGCCTCCCCTCAAATAAAGAATAGCTACTAATGCCTCCCCTTAAATGTAGCGTAATTATTGATCATCCCAATACTCACCACTAAATAATTAAATCTTGAAACATCAAAGCCCTTTATGAGTAAATCAGCTACATTATCATCTGTGTGAACTTTAACCACATTTATAAGTTTGTGCTCATAACAATCACGGATAAAGTGATGCCTAATCTGAATATGTTTAGTCTTGGAATGATAGACAAGATTCTTCATAATACAGATTGTACTCTCATTATCAATGTTGATAGGAGTATTCTTGAAATTGAATCCATAGTCCAAAAGTTGATTTTGCAACCAAAGCACTTGAGCACAACAACTTGCAGCAGCTACATATTATGCTTCTGTGGAAGATGTTGCTGCAATTGTTTGCTTCTTGCATTTCCATGAAACTAATCTTCTTCCAAGGTATTGACATCCTGTAGTAGTTGATCTTCTGTCATAATTGTCTCCAGCATAATCACTGTCTGAAAAGGCTTCCAAATGAAAAGGATACTCCCTAGGATACCACAATCCTAGCTTAGGTTGTTGCCTGAGATACCTAAAAATCCTCTTGACTGCATTCAGATGTGAAATTGATGGATTTAAACACCTTGAACTTGTGTTAGATTGATACTTTGAGTTATATCACTAAGTATGTGGAATCTACTTATTAACACTTAGAAGTTTGATTGTGAGTAAGACAGTTGTATACGAATAAGAACAATGTATGTAAACAAACTATTAGCTCCAATATTATTAATAATAATAATACGAGTGATCTTGATATAACTAGGGTTACACCTTGAAGCTCTAGAAACGTATATCAAACCTTTAACATAGGATCTCCTTTTATAGCACAAGGAGTCCTCTTCTACAAGATAAGTATAAAGCTAATAGAATAAGATATACACAAGATCTATTCTATATTTATCTAAACACGTTTTCTAACAGTTATCTAATAAGCAGTGAAGGCTTCTTTGTTGGATGCTCTTGCTTTCTCTTTCTTTCATTCTCTTGTTGTTGCTCTGCCAATCTTGCATCAAAGTCAATCTGAGCTTGTTCTTTCTTAGAAATCTTTCTTGTCTCTTGATCTAAAGTAATCACAATAGCTTTTCCTTTAATTGATCTTATTCTGGCAGCTTCTTCCTCTGCAATGGTAATTTCTTGAATAGCAGTGGGAACTTTTTCACTTGCAGTGGTAATTGGTTGATCAGTGGAAACTTGTTCTGCTTCAGTGGAAATTGGTTGAGCAGTTCCAACTAAATCATCAAAGTTAAAACCAGCATCAGCATCCATATCTTCAAAAACCAATTTCCTCCCCTCAGTCTCAGCTACATCATCTTTTGCTTGAGCATTATCAGAATCAGTGAGCTCAGCAAACTCATTTTCAAATTTTTTACTCCTCCCCTTAAGCTCTGCATCTGTTTTCCTCCCCTATTTGGAAGAATCTCCCAAAACTTTAGTAGAACTTGCAGAAAGCTCATCCTGAGGTGAAGATGATGAAGATAACACAACTTTAGATCTTTTCTTCTTGAGATTCTCAACTTCATTCTGCAATCTTTGAATCTCAGACTTCAATTTATTCAGCTCTGTGGCATGTTGTTCTTTGGTCTGTGCCAGATCTGTCACAACTCACCATTTCAGGTCATTTCTAAAACTTGGAAAACACTATTCATCAAAACACTATTCATTATTTTACTATTCATCATTTTTGGTGTCAGTTTGACATTCAGAGAAGCATTCAGAAATTTTACTATTCATTGAACACTATTCATTCTGGAAGGAATTTCATCATTCACGTGCATTATTCATTTCATCGTAAATTTAGTTTACGGGTATTAAAATTCGCGTAACCGTATTGGTTTAGATACGAATTCATTTCATTATTAGTAAGGACATTGCATACGGACTAGAGACAGTTTGCATATCATCAGTAGGTCATTTACATGTTATACCACTCTTAGGATTTTCAAATATATATATTTGATACATTTAACGTTTTCCTTATAAGTATTTATTATAAACGTTAACACCCGATTTATAAACACGACGAATATATCTAAATATTCCCACAATGGTCCCGACATATTTTTATATCCATTTTATCATCATAAAAGTTATTATATTCATTTACCCAGTATTTTGTAAATTTATTTTATTTATAACGTAAGATTATAAATATTACGACGGTTTTCGTGAAAACTAAACAATAATCACCCGATCACTCAATACTTGTACCCAACGTATTTTTATCATTCTTATGACTTTATTTTGTCCCGGTTAACTTCGTTAACATTTATTTCTAGCAAACCCGGTACCCGATTATAACAAATACTTACACTAAACTACAACTAATATTACACTACATTTCCTAAGTGATCAAAACCCATTTTGCTACCCTTTCACTTATTGAAAACCGGCCACATGCCCCCCCCCCCCTAGACCACATGGCTTTTATTTTTAACCTTAAGCAATTATGTACACATATTATACAATATAACCTAACATAAATATCTACAAAAAACTCAAAACACATAAACATACATATTCTTAGAATCAAAACACCAAAACCTCATCTCTTCCATCAAAACCCACGACCCAATCCCAAAATCCATGATCAAGTGGAGATTTTTCAAAGATCAAAGCTACAAAGTTGTTCATTTCATCATTCTAATCAAGATTCTTGCAACAAAAACACAAGTAACACAAGATTTCACATCATCTAATCACCTATTATTTCAAAGTGAGTTATCAAATTTATTTTCATGATTTCATCAAATTAATACTTGTATCTTATGGTTTTCAAGCTTAATTTCATGTACAAGTTAGCTATACCGCATTATTTTTGTTAACTTTTTGATCATACAAACCCTAGATTTTAATTTAGGTGTTCCTTTGTTAAATTAACATGATTAGTAGTGATTAGGAACCCATGGCAGCCTAAGAAGGTGTATGGTAGGATTAGTATAGCTTTGTGGTGTTTGCAAGAGATTTGGTTGAAGTAGAAACTATTTTTGAACATGAAAAATGGATTTGTAACAAGTATATAAACATTCTGTCCCATTTTTGTAAATCCAGGAAAACCAGTAAACATAAAGGAAACTTTGGCAAAATTTTTAGAAAATAATTTCAAAAACGAATTTGTGGGCGAAGGAACGGA
This sequence comes from Artemisia argyi, assembly GCA_030686995.1. Taxonomy (NCBI): domain Eukaryota; kingdom Viridiplantae; phylum Streptophyta; class Magnoliopsida; order Asterales; family Asteraceae; genus Artemisia; species Artemisia argyi. The sequence goes on along the minus strand of CM060676.1, from coordinate 5,373,404 downwards.
TTAAAAAGAGTTTATAACGAAGAAGTTATGATTTTTGCAAGTTTATTGACGAAAACTATATTTTCTGAAAATACATGCTGTTAGACATTTTTCGTCGGACAAAAAGAGGCTTTAGACATAACCCGGAGGAGCCAAGCTTTCCAAAATATATTACTACATACTAAGACGTAACCGTGGATATAAAGAACAAGTAAAACGGACTTATAACGACAAAGATATTGACATTTCAGTATCGGCAAAACTCATATTGTTTTGACAGCTTTTAGACCAAAAATAATACTAAAACTACGTAGTAACTCAAGATTTCTAGAAATAATACCAAGTACCCAAATTCATAACTAATGAAGTATTAGTGATTACAAGTATATTTTTATCACTACAAGGCGTTATATCAAGGATTTCAAACCGAGGATTTCAACACTAACATTGATACATACGATATATATATATATATATATATATATATATATATATATATATATATATATATATATATATCAACTAGTTTTATTTTTCTAGTAGCCATATTTTCCTAAGTCTTGGAAAATGTATATTTTTGATAACAACAAGTATTTTTCCAAAGAGTAGAGTGGTATAGGAAACATGTGCATGGACATTCATAACATCATTTCATGATGTAAAGTAGATCGTTCATCATTCATATTAGGTTGCGGCTAGTGTGCGCGCCTTGTTTTTCAGCTCATTACATGTTCATGGTACCATCATATCAGGTGAGTTTTCATAGCCCCGTTTTCAATACAATATTTTGATTTCAAATCCCACGGGGGAATACATTGCATCAACCATTTTAGTACGAGCCCAAGTACCAAAACATATGTACATTGCTTAAGTTGCCTTACCAACCTGTTAAAGTCCCCTATTTATTATCATGGACCGTTAATTTGCCGGTTAAGCGAGAGTGAGTGGATAGATCTATCGAGGGTGACGCCTCCATCCGTGGTAGTTATTACCAACAGTAAGCGGATGCATTTCATTTTGACATTTTGGGAGTGTTCTGGTAAAACATTCGGGTGGGGCATAAAATTTCATCAGTCATAGCTTCGGGGTCATGAGCTTAAGGTCTATTGTACTATTTTACATGACTTTTGTCATGCACTTATACTTGTGGTGGCCGTACATCATTACATTTTATAAACCTATGGAATTCACCAACATTCGTGTTGATGTTTTAGCAATGTATTTTAGGTTATTAAGGTAGCTCATGTGACATGCATTTGGACCTTCATGGAGTCGCGGAGTCGACACGTCTCACTCTTATTTCATGCACTTATGTAAACGTTTGATCTAGTATGACTTGTTTTTCATAAACATGCAATACCTTTTGGGGACCTCATTTTGTAAACTCTGGATTATTTCAATGATCAAACGAAGTATTTTCCAAACAACACTTTAGGTCGTTCAATGTAACTGTAACTGTGATGCTATGACAGACACCCCCAAGTATTCCATTCCGCTGCAAGTCAGGTAAATTGGGGGTGTGACAGATTGGCATCAGAGCTAAGGTTATAGCGAACTAGGATGTATCTTGGACCCTAGACTATAACCACATCATCATAACATCTCATCATTTCATTATAAGTGCATAATCATGATACATGTTGTTTCATGCATACCCTGTGCGAGTTATTTATACTTATATTCGTATATATATATATATATATATATATATATATATATATATATATATATATATATATATATATATATATATATATATACTAGACGAATACCCGTGCATAGCAACGGTTTCTAGCGGCAGATAATTAACGATTTGTGATATTGTGGTGAGTGTTTTGTGTAGCGTTCAAAATAGAACGTGAACATATCATAATGTAATTGCAAACGGTTGTACTACACGATAACTAAAGTCTAAGAAAAATTCTTAACATCTATCAAACAACATATAAAAACATTTATAGTTGCGATATTGTGATAAGTGTTTCGTGTAATGTTTAACATGAATTTAAATGGGTGGTGTTTCTTCTCTTTATCGTTTTTGCGTCTCTTCTCTTTAATTTGCGGAGAAACAATTATTTATATGTGTCAAATATGGATTTAAATGGGTGGTGTTTCTTAGCTTTCCGATTACTTGCGGCCTTCATTACAATCAATCAAAATGAATTTTAGCGGTAAAGATTATATTTGTGAGTGAAAACATTTAATTAATCAGGTTTTTTCATAACTTTTTACGTTAAGAGTGAACACTTATTATTGATAGGGGTATGCTACATCCACAAAAAATCCTCACCCACTCGCTGACGTGTCAGCGGGTGATTGGATTTTATTGGGATCCACAAAAGACTAATCACCCAGACACGTCAGTGAGTGAGAGTTTTTTGTGAGAATTTTATGTGGATGTAGCAAAATTATTTACATGTTCATAAAAGGCCATGCCTTTTTCTTTTTCTTTTACTATATACTTTGATGCAAGAAAATATTTTTTTATCAATGGTTTTCGTTAAGTTAAGTTAGCAACAATGGTTTTCTTTTTGAAAGCAACAAATTAGAAAAAAAAATACAACAAATTTCAATAGCAAAAATTTGTTCGCGGCGAGTAATTTTTTTCAATAAATTGTAACCGTTGCTTTAGGGATTCCCTTTCCAAGAATTCTTTTTCGGATGCCATGGTTGCATAACGGTGACAACATATAGTTTCGACAAAGTTTCGTATATTAGATCTGTATACAATTCTTTTTAAGTGTGCATTTTTATATATTTCAATAGTCGATTAAGATTGTAACATCGGCTCTATATAATGTTCAAGTACCAGCTTCACGCATAACAGCGGCACTATATAAACTTTCCCAAAATTCGATTGCTTGAATCTATTTTCTTTCTACTCATCATCAAATCCTAATCCTATTCTATATTCATCTATTCATTATCAAATACAGTAGTAATCTTATTCCATGTATGATCTTATTCCACATTTACCTACTCATCATCAAATCCTAATCTTATTCCATATCCATTGACGAAACAAAAGCCCCCTTAAATATAATGCTCCATATTTGTGCATGCTTTAAAAAATGAAAATCCACTTGAGTATTAGGAACGATCTTTTAATCATTTTCACTGTTGTGTTAATTTTATTATTTAAAGAAGTTGATCTAGTGGAGTTATATAATAGTAGTTAGTTAAAGACCCTAATTTTAAAAATAAAAATCACAAAAACAAATAATTCCTTTGAAACAGAATATGGCCATTAAGACCCTCCTATGATATGATAATAGGAGGTTTTGGTCAAAATGTACAAACTGTAATACACATCGTATAAACCCGCAATGCACAAGACTTCGCAAAACCCCTATAAGAGGGGCGTATAAACTCCCCAATGCAATATCTGATTTTTTCAAATTAAAGTTTTCGTATTTCTATGCAACTCATTTTATTATCCCTTTTATGTCACTCTGCTTTGCAAATTAAAGTTGTTGTATTTCAAGGCCACTTTTTTCATTGACTCATTCATTTGCTAGTTCCCATATTTCATTGTACAATACCACTTTCCTGTCATATAATTTTGGTGGTCTCGAGAACATAAACTTTTTGATGTAGTTTAGACTCATTTAATTTATTCTAAATTTTAATGACTATTATACTTTCAAAATATTCCAAATTTTAAAAGTTTTACAATTTTACTCTTTCAAAAGTATAATGAAAAGAGCTCATTTCAAAATTTTGGAACCTTAAAATTTCAAAACATTTCAATTTAAAATACTACTTCCGTCTCATATTAAGTGTCCACTTTCATAATTCACAAAGATTTAAGAGATTCTACTAACTAAACTCTCCACCAATCAAATATTATATTTACCCACTAAAATCTCATCTTATTAGTTAAAAGATACAAGTGGACATTTAATTTGAGACATCCAAAGATTCAATTATGGACAGTTTATATGAGACGGAGAGAGTAAATTTCAATATTTCAGAATTTCAGAATATATATGCAAAATTTATTAAATGTCACAAAGTTTAACCACAATAACTAACAATATTATAACATAATTTACTAACAAATTTAAACCAATGGATCCAAATAAAAAATATATACTATATACAAACAGTGTAACAACAAAATACACTAAGTTACATCAACACACGAAGTTATTTGATGGGCTCTATAAAATTTTAGAAAAAAAAAACATTTGAAAAAAACTATTCTAAAATATTTCCTAAAAAAAAGTTTAGAAAAAAAATTTTGAAAAAAAAAGTTTTTGAAAAATAAAATTCAAAAAAAATTACTAACGAAGAAATACGTACGAAAACATAAAAAAGCGGACAAAAACGTATGAAAACGTAAGAAAAACGGACGAAAACATATGAAAACGTACTAAAACGGACAAAAACGTAAGAAAAATGAACGAAAACAACTAAAAACGTACGAAAACGTATAAAACGGACAAAACCGTATGAAAACTTAAAAAAAACGGACAAAAATATATAAAGGACTAACGATGCAAAAGATTGTTGGCTAAATGGACTAACGTTGCCACATGATAACTAACATAACTGACGGCCGTTAGCTCAGGGATGAATGGTGCAAATTCTGTGCGTAAATTCGAGGGTATTTTACTCATATCACGTTTTTTTTAAACTATTGGACCAAAAGTGTTACGGGTCGTCGGATCTTGGACTGGATCCGTTACATTTTAAACTATTGGACCAAAACCGTTATACCCGGTAAACCACGAGGACCAAAAATGTAGTTAACTCTTAAATATATAAATTGCAAAAAAGAAAAAGAAAAAACCATTAAAATTTTGTTTTAATAATCAAAATAAATTTAAAGTGACAAAATTGAATCCAATTTCAAACTTAGCATTTCATAAATTTCACCCTATTAATAGCATTTTATATTGCTCTTAGGCTAGGGACAGTAAGGTCACACGACCGATTGAATCGATCGATCCCAGTCGATCCATGCTGCTGTGGGTATTCGGTCGAGGCAAGAAACATGGGACAAAAGGTCGAGACCTGGATCGACTTTTCAAAAACATATGTTTGTTCCTTTTTATTATTTAGCCCAGTACACCATCCCACTAAATGTTTGTATTGGGAGATTGGGCTTTGGTACAACACTGTACAACACGTATTTGATGGATTAATGTACAACACTTATTTGAGCTTTGCATGTACAACACGTATTTGGCTGATAAGGAGTGTTTGCATGCATGTAAAAAAAAAAAAAAAAAAAAAAAAAAAAAAAAAAAAAAAAAAAACTGAACTAGGTCGCCCTTACTGGGGCACTGAATCGCCTGCAGGTCGCTGGAGAGAGAAAGCTGACGTGGCAGGGAAAAGTAAGGGGATTGAATCCCCTTACTGTGGGTAGCCTTATACACCTATTTGGAAGTTTGAAATTTGAATTCATGCGTTATAGTTTTCTAGGTTGCCGCTTCCAAAAATTTTAGAGTCAATGCAATGTGTCAGATTTTTTAAAAAGTATGTACTGTTATAGCTGTCTTTCTATCAACTTTTTTTATCTACCTTTTCGATTTTATAATCCTTTTTACGTGTACTTTTTAGCACGTATTTTTTTATCAAAGGCATTTCTAATTTTTCAAATGACCAAAATTGTTAATACAACACCTTTATAATAATACTATTCTTTTCATATTCTTAGATACATATCATGAAAAAACAATTAATTTCGAACGGTTTATAATATAGGTAGTGGTGCATAAGACACACATGACTATGCTGAAATTCTAAAGCAAATTTAAAGAACCTCGAGCCTCGCAAAACATAATTGATCTTGAATAATACAACTAAAAAAAAAATAGATCTAACAACAAAAAATCCAAGAAACTTAAGATCCAACAAATAAGATTAAACACTTAAACACAATAAACTTTGTGACAAACTTACACAATAAACTTAATAACAAAATTTACACTATAAACTTCATATTAACTTACACCATAAAAATAATAACAAATCTACACAACAAATTTTATAACAATGTTTACAATATAAACTTAATACAAAATTTACAATATTAACAAAAACTTAAATAATAAATATTGACAACAATAACCATTATAACAAATATTAACAAAAAAAATTAGAAATAAATCATACTATTCCGGCGAGAAACAATTTCCGGCAGCAACCCAATTTTTTCCGGCGACCCCAAATTTTTTCCGGTGACAATGGTATAATTTTCCGGCTAGAGCGTGGCGGCTACAGCAGCTGTTGGCGGCGGTACTACAAAAAAAATACCAAACACATTAGATATAAAAAATCAAGCGTAACTATAGAAAAAAAACAAATAGATCTCAAAAAAAAATATAGAATCACAAAAAAAAAAAAAAAAAAAAAAAAAAAAAAAAAAAAAAAAACATGTTTTTATCTAAAAAAATCAAACGTACATATAGAAAAAAACAAATAGATCTAAAAAAAATATATAGATTTACAAAAAAACGTGTATATTAAAAAAAAACGAAACATGTTTGGATCTAAAAAAAATAAAGATTCACAAAAAAACGTGCATATTAAAAAAAAAAAAAAAAAAAAAAAAAAAAAAAAAAACATGTTTGTATCTAAAAAATCAAACGTACCTATAGAAAAAAAAAAACAAATCGATCTCAAAAAAAAATACGGATTCACAAAAAAAACGTGTATATTAAAAAAAAAAAAAAAACATGTTTGGATCTAAAAAAAATATTGATTCACAAAAAATCATTAGATCTAAAAAAACGTATAGATCTATAAAAGAAATTATAGATCTAACAAAAAAACTATAGATCTACATAAAAAAACAATAGATCTGCCAAAAAACTATTAGATCTACAAAATATATATATAGATTTATACCTCGAAACTTGATGTTGGAAGGTTTCGATGGAGCGTTAGTGGTACAGTCAGGTTGGCGGTGGCGGCGTCGGGTGGTGGCGGCCTAGTGTGGTGGTGGTGTGAGTTGGGATGGTAAATGGATAAATTTTTATGTGTGTGTTTGTTTTAGTTGTGAGGTGAGAGAGTTTAAGGTGTGTGTGTGTTTTTTTTAAATGAATAAAGTGGAAGTAAATTGGATGAGAATGTGGGGTGTTGGTTTGTGTGATACACATGGATAAGGACAAGGGTAAAATGGGAAATACATTAATTTCAGTTTTTCACATTTGACTTGTTGACCAAATCTCCATTATAAGTAGTAAAGATATATCATTTTATTGACCTAGTTCACAAGTGACATGTCTTCAGATACTCACCCTGACATCCTTTTATCGGATTCCGACATTGAAGATGCCTTGTCATCTTCCACTACCATTATACCACCAGTTGCACTTACACCACCATTAACACTATTGATTTGCCATAGGAACAGGGTTTTCCTATCATTCAGCCCATACATGGAATGCCTTTTTGTAGAGTATTCAGACTTAATCTTAATGGACTGATTAGGATGTTTATTGCAAGGAAGATAGTATGTTTCTTTCCTTCACTATTAGGGCGCTTACTACTCAGGTACTACCACCACTGTCAGTTACTTATTACACTATTGGTCGTCCCACAGTGCGTACTTTAGTTTTACCTCTTAGATGTCGCGAGGTAGCGCGAAAGAGGGTAGTATTCCATTCACTAGTACCATCATTGTCATTTTCCTTTTCCATTCCCACTTGCCATGAACTAGATAACACCTAGTAGATAATACCAATATCACGGACTCAACAGAAACATCCGCAGATTCTTCAGGAATGGTTCAGAACCCACATTATCTAAGATTTGATCGATGCACAACTTCAGACACCACTTCAGGAATATCTCGACCTTATGATACCACAAACCTGATTTCACACAGAGGGACACCAGGAAGTCCCTAGACCAGACTTATATCCTCACTAGCTTTTACTATTATCCTAGCCACAGAAGGTGTGGGACATAGTCTAAAGAACTTGTTGTCTTTTGATTGTTGTACAAACAAATATATCAAGTGTGACTCTACTATGCAAGAAATGGTTGTGCTATTTGTGATATCGGTTCACGTAGACCGAAATTTTCATGTATTATATTCATGTGTTGTGAATATGATGACTTTGATTAACTATATATTCTCATGGTCTCTTATGATTTGATGAAGAGAGATTTAAGCAAACCACTCCAAGCATGACACAAGCTGTTGTTGGACAAGTCATTGCCAAGAACATAGCCACCGCCCTCACTAAGGAACTTACTCACGTGGAATTTATGGCGTGCAATCCTCCCTCCTTAAGCGGAACTAGAGACACAAAGGAATTTCTCAAATGGTTCGAAGAAATAGAAACAATATTTCAATGTGGCGACTGTCGTAAGGAAGACAAGGTTGAGTTCGCCACATGCACTTTTCAGGATCATGCCCAGGAATGGTGGACCAAACATATTAAGATGGTGGGAGTTGATGCTGCCTACTCACACTCTTGGGAGAAACTAAGAAGGATGATTAGTATAACATTTTGTGTAGGAAATGAATTACGAGCAAAGGAACAGGAAACACTTAACTTTACCATGGTAGGAAATGATGTTGACGAGTACACTACTCATTTTTATGAATTAACACGACTAGGTTCTGCAATGGATGAACCGGAAAGCAAGAAACTTGAAAGGTACATCGGGGGACTCTCCCATGAAATTCGTATGTTGGTCATCGCATGGGAACCCGATACCATGTCTGAAGCTATCAAAATGGCGATCGAAGCAAATGAACTCATAGTTTACGCCAAGACATCAGGAAACAATAGTGACAATAAAAGGAAGTGGAAAAACAATCTAGGTTGTAATGCTGCTCAACAATCACCCAAAGGACAAGAAGTGAATAGAGCCTTTGCGGCAGAACCGTACACAAAGAGAAGGTATATTGGAAAGTTACCTTACTGCAACCTGTATAATCAACATCACCGAGGTCATTGCAGTAAAACGTGCGGAGTGTGCAAGAAGCGGGGTCATTGGACTGAAGACTGTAGGAAACTCACAAATCAGAAGACCCCAGGGAGTTGCTTCAAATGTGGAAACTTTGGGCATTTCAAGAATGACTGCCCGGAGCTAAGGAACAAGGAAAATCAGGAACTTGGAATCAAGACTGAATCGCTCAAGGAATAGCGTGAACTGTTGAAAGAGAACCGTCAGGATATTAGCAACATCAAGGATAACAACAATGCTTCAGCAGAAGGAGCCTTGTTTCAATATATAAACCGTAGTTTGAGCCCTTTAGGGTTGTATCTTTCCTTTTGTACTTACCGTTGGTACGATGACATAACCTAGTTGTATTAAGCACTTTCTCTATCCAATGTAGTATCCATCCTTTGTTACCTCTGTGATAATCATAACCATCGTTTACTCCATTTTCTATCCCAATTGCTCAAACTTCAATCGTTCGCAACATTTTAGCATTGTCTTATCAGGGATTAGGTTGATTTCGTTTTTGACGAATTAGTAGACTATTACCATTCGACAAGATTCACCCACGTATCCAATACACCATTCAAGCTATTTTACTATCATATGAGGAAATTGTTTTACAGAAAAATTACTGAAGTAAGCTATTTTATTACCATCCTATAAATTGATTTTCTATCATTACACCAAGTATTTACTCTTATTACGCGAGGCAATTTTCATGTTATTTGAAAGAAAACATCAGGATACCATTTTTAATAACAATGCGTTGAACACCATCTAAAACTTTTGAGAAAAGTTATGATATTTTGACAAAATCTAACATCGCATCATTAGTCCTCAATTGTACATAGCCTGATCACCTATGTAAAATTCAGGAAGGATTATGGCATGAAGGAAAAATTACCTTTTCAAAGGATTGTTAATAACAATCTTCATTTAAAAGTTTTGTAAACAAAGGAACTCTTCCATAAACATCCCTTTTGCTGAACTATCCCTGGATACTTACCCCACCTGTCACCCACTTAGCCATTAAGTTGGATTTTCCCATTGACTTCCCTAGGAGAGACTTTCCATATTAATTACATAATTCCTCGATACAAGAAAAGCAACGAAGGGATTACAGAACTACTAACCAGGACTAGGAGTATATAGTGAGAGAATTCATAACTCAACAACAAATTCTAAGATACTGCGAGACCATCCGAATCATCATCTCTGACTTAGTTGTCAAATTCAATCATTTAAAAGTACTAGCTAGACTGAGCTACAGGATTGAACTCAATATAAATGTTCGTAGGATACACAATAGAAATAAACCAAGCTTCTAATTGAGACTGTAGAGCATTTCATTTAAACATGGCCTCATCAATACATAAACTTTCCTGCAGTAAATTTTCACAAAGGACAATTGTTAGAATCAAGAATATCGATGTAGATTCCTCTAAGGCCTTATGTCACTAGAAATTTCCGATAACCTCACCTTCATACCAAGCAAGGGATCAAACCGGAACATATCTCCTCATCTACATGGGAAAACAGAATAGACATTCATCGACACAACATCAAGTGATACCTTCGTCTTGCCAATTACAACGATAAAATATTTCAGGACTTAAGTTTGTCTAAATACCTATGCTTGTAGTTATGCCTGATAACCACCAATAGGCATTATCCAACCTCAGGAACTAAATGTTAGACACCTATGCATTTAAGCGAACATTTCCTATTCTACCATTTTATCCTTGTTAGTGTTTTCACTTTTAAATAAAGTTGATGCGTTTACATAAATCACATACCTTGTGGAAAAATGATTTCTGAAATTCCTATTCTGAACAAGTACGATCCTTTTCGGTCAATCTTTAGCAACACTATTGTACAATGAGAAATATACATAGACATCAAACTTTGGTAAGCAGTCTTAATCACAACATGTTTGAAAACATTTTTTTTTTCTATTTCATAACTACTGGATTTTGAATCATCAAGAAAAATATTACTCAGTAAATCATTTGCTCCATTTTCTAAATTCGTTTATTCAGAAAAAGATTTCAACCAAAACTCACAATCGCGAGACAAATTTCCAGAACCAATTTCCCTACAACATCGCTTATGCATTTAGGATTTGTGACTTGACAATAAAGAATATTTGGAATATGTGATGAAGGAAGGACATCACAAATTAATCACGAACTTCAGTAGTGGAGACCAAACCCAATAGACAAAGAAGGACATATGTCTTATCATCCGTTGGAACAAAACACAAGGAATCAAATTGTTAGCTATATTCTATCCCTTTCAGATAACGCCAAGTTCGAAGGACCGAACGTTGTGGAATTAGTCACAAAGGTTTATTGTACCCATTTCAGTTATTCCTGTTAAGGAAACCGATTCACCTTGGACTTCAGGTAATCATTTCAGAATTTCCTTCAGAAACCCAGTTAGATGTGAACATCACCTATCATCCTCAGACCGATGGTCAAAGCGAGAGAACAATTTAAACATAGGAAAGTATGCTCAGAGCATGAGTGATTGACCCTAGAAATGGTTGGACTAACCAGTTATCATAAATCAAATTCAGTTGCAATCATAGTTATCACACCAATAGCGAGAAACTGGCAGAAATTAGGTTGGTACATAACACACATCATTTGGATTGGGTATCCTGAACAACAAACCATCCAGATTCAAGTGGGAGGATAAACTAAGTTAAAAACATTGCCTTGGATTGGCATGATACAAATTGGATAACAAGAGAGGTTGAACCTTTAGCATGGACCATCTAAGATTCATTTTAGAATCGACCAACTAGCATATAAACTTGAGTTCTGGCAGAATTCAGCAGTATATATTACCAGTATCACATTTAAAACATTAAGAAGCAGAGATCATCTATTGATGGGCCAAACTCGGAAAAAGCTCAACTCACTAGTCCAGTAGGCATTCATGAAATAACCAGAAATTTTCTACATGTCAAGAATCAGTTACAAGTTCAATAAGTTGTAAACCATTAAAACTTCAAGTTGGTAGGCAGAGTTATGCAGAAAATTCTACCTAGGAAAGGCATGATATCATTCAGAAAACTTGGAAAGTTAAACCCGATATACCCTGGACCATGTAATATTTCAGACAGAGTAGGCCTAGTGGCCGTCAGACTTGAGCCTTGTTAGAGAACAACAGGACTACACAACCATGTATTATCATCTTTTCAGATTAGTCACTCATAATCCCATTTGGAAAGGAATCCAACCCAAAGTCAAACATAAACCTTGTAGGAGAACAAGTAGAAATCATGGACAGTTAGGTCGAACAGTTGAAGCAGAGTCGAATTCCTATCGTTAGAGTTCGCTGGAATTCTCGAATATCATCACCTTTTCACCAATACGTTTTCAGAGACCAACATAAACTGAACTTCAGGACGAAGTTCTTTTTAGAGGGGAAGACTGTCACAACTCACCATTTCAGGTCATTTCCCAAACTTGGAAAAACACTATTCATCGTTTTACTATTCATCATTTTTGGTATCAGTTTGACATTCAGAGAAGCATTCAGAAATTTTACTATTCATTGAACACTATTCATTCCGAAAGAAATTTCATCATTCACGTGCATTATTCATTTCATCGTAAATTTAGTTTACGGGTATTAAAATTCGCGTAACCGTATTGGTTTAGATACGAATTCATTTCATTATCAGTAAGGACATTGCATACGGACTAGAGACAATCTGCATATCATCAGTAGGTCATTTACATGTTATACCACTCTTAGGATTTTCATATTTATATATTTGATACATTTAACGTTTTCCTTATAAGTATTTATAATAAACGTTAACACCCGATTTATAAACACGACGAATATATCTAAATATTCCCACAATGGTACCGACATATTTTTATATCCATTTTATCATCATAAAAGTTATTATATTCATTTACCCAGTATTTTGGAAATTTATTTTATTTATAACGTAAGTTTATAAATATTACGACGGTTTTCATGAAAACTAAACAATAATCACCCGATCACTCAATACTTGTACCCAACATATTTTTATCATTCTTATGACTTTATTTTGTCCCGGTTAACTTCGTTAACATTTATTTCTAGCAAACCCGGTACCCGATTATAAGAAATACTTACACTAAACTACAACTAATATTACACTACATTTCCTAAGTGATCAAAACCCATTTTGCTACCCTTTCACTTATTGAAAACCGGCCACATGCCCCCCCCCCCCCCCCCCTAGACCACATGGCTTTTATTTTTAACCTTAAGCAATTATGTACACATATTATACAATATAACCTAACATAAATATCAACAAAAACCTCAAAACACATAAACATACATATTCTTAGAATCAAAACACCAAAACCTCATCTCTTCCATCAAAACCCACGACCCAATCCCAAAATCCATGATCAAGTGGAGATTTTTCAAAGATCAAAGCTACAAAGTTGTTCATTTCATCATTCTAATCAAGATTCTTGCAACAAAAACACAAGTAACACAAGATTTCTCATCATCTAATCACCTATTATTTCAAAGTGAGTTATCAAATTTATTTTCATGATTTCATCAAATTAATGCTTGTATCTTATGGTTTTCATGCTTAATTTCATGTACAAGTTAGCTATACCACATTATTTTTGTTAACTTTTTGATCATATAAACCCTAGATTTTGATTTAGGTGTTCTTTTGTTAAATGAACATGATTAGTAGTGATTAGGAACCCATGGCACCCTAAGAAGGTGTATGGTAGGATTAGTATAGCTTTGTGGAGTTTGCAAGAGATTTGGTTGAAGTAGAAACTAGTTTTGAACATGAAAAATGGATTTGTAGCAAGTATTTAAACATTCTGTCCCATTTTTGTAAATCCATGAAAATCAGTAAACATAACGGAAACTTTGGCAAAAATTTTAGAAAATAATTTCAAAAACGAATCCGTAGGCGAAAAAAACGGATTAAAAAGAGTTTATAACGAAGAAGTTATGATTTTTGCAAGTTTATTGATGAAAACTATATTTTCTGAAAATACATGCTGTTGGACGTTTTTCGTCGGACAAAAAGAGGCTTTAGATGTAACCCGGAGGAGCCAAGCTTTCCAAAATATATTACTACATGCTAAGACGTAACCGTGGATATAAAGAACAAGTAAAACGGACTTATAATGACAAAGATATTCACGTTTCAGTATCGACAAAACACATATTGTTTTGACAGCCTTTAGACCAAAAATAACACTAAAACTACGTAGTAACTCTAGATTTATAGAGATAATACCAAGTACCCAAATTCATAACTAACGAAGTATTAGTGATTACAAGTATATTTTTATCACTACAAGGCGTTATATCTAGGATTTCAAACCGAGGATTTCAACACTAACATTGATACATACGATATATATATATCTCTACATTATATATAACAGGAGGCATTTGAAGGAAATGCCCAGTCATTGTCCAGTCAATGCCCAGTAATTCAATTTCAGCCATGTCATCTGCCATGTCATCACAATCAATTTCGGAATTTATTTTTTATTTAAAATTCAGGATTTATTTTTTAAGGCAATGGATTTATTTTTCAAAAAAGTGACACTTGCAGGATTCGAACCAAGGTCTTGGCATCCATACACAAGAGTGTCAACCAGTGAAGCATATAAGTTAATGTGATTTGATAATTGAAAACAATTATGTTACTGCATCCCAAAATTATATATAAAACCCAATACAGAATTATATATATATATTTTTTACTCATAAGCCTAATGTCGACTTTCTCTCTTCTTTCTCAAAACCCTAATATCGTTTTTTACAGATCACAGGAAAAAGGTATGACTATTTTCCCTCAAAACCCTAATGATGGAACTTTGTTACCGTGTATGCATATGTTGGTTTGTTTGCAACTTTTTGTAGGTTAGACATCATCTTTGCAGGTTATTCGTCTTCTATGAAACATGTTCATCTCTATGCATGCATGCCAATATATGGTTTTTAATGGTATATACTAATGAGAATTGGACTGACATCTTTATCAGTGGAAATCAATAAGGTGTAATCACCCAAAAGTTCAAAAAGTGTTGAATTATGTTGTGTTATGATTTTAGTTTTGGAATGGTGTAGGTACGTCCCACTAAAGGCATGCCTCACTCGATTACCTGAGAATGGTTGTGAAGGTAAATAATAGATGAATTATAACAACATTCATTAATTCTCATATTGCTTTAGTTAATACTCTTCAAGCTTCTTGAATATGCATTTAACCCTTTAGAATGTGTGTTTATTTGTTTCTATGTCTTCTTACTTCTGGATTATGATTTGATTTTTTACTTTCTTCAAGTTTCTTGAATATGCCTTTAACCCTTTAAAATGTGTGTTTATTTGTTTCTACGTCTTCTTACTTTTGGATTATGATTTGATTTTTTACATTTCAGGGAAAAGGTCTGCAGACCGGAAGTTTGCTTGTGAATCCAGCTGGAATAAAGCAAAAGTATTTGGTTAAGAATATTGTAACAAAGGTAAGTGGGCAGGTATCAACCCACGCTGCTGCGGATGCCAAATTTGTTTATCAAATCAATTTAGCTATGCCCTGTGACCTTTTAAGTTTTAAAGACTTGGAAAATAGACTCCTTATCAGAGGGGGTGCTTGTGCATATCATTTAGGGGGTGTTTGCACATGCATTTAACAATGAATACTAATGTGATACTGAATAATAAGAATTATATAATAATCTGTAATAAAATTATAGAAAAGTGTTAGCATATGCATTTTTTCAGTGTAAAATGTTAGATACTCAAACAGCATGCTCATGGTGGGACTGGATTTCACAGCCTATGCTTGGTGGAATGATCGGGGATTAGGGGCAGTTCAAGTATTTGAATAATTGGTGAGTTCTACGTATTCAACAGATGAAAAACTTAATTTTACATAAACAGGACATGTCAATCAGGAGATGCGTAACAACCCTATTTATGTTATTGGTTAAATCTGTTCTTTTGATGAAAATGATTGATCAAAACTATATCAAAATGCTAATTAGTGGTCAGTTCCATGGTTTATACTATCTGTAAATATATGGTCAGATGACTCCAATTATATGTAACACTAATTGAAGACACTCTATATTTATTTGTGTGTACTGATTTAGTATAAAAAAGAACATTAAGATTCATGGTTAATCATTGAACTGAAAAAAGTTGAAAGGGGATAACATGTAATTGCAATGAAACCGAATTACAGATTGCTTTGCATTGGTATGTTTCTTTTATACGTTATATCTGTTTCCTATGAGCATCCTATGGTCATGGCGGGCTCATATGTTTTTATAAATCGTCCTGGATTTTGAGGTGATCAAACAATGAAAAACATTGGTTTTTAAGTTGATGTTTTAATTTACAGTGAAGATGAATAAGAAAAAGATGGTGATGGTGATGATGATGGTGACATTGAGATGAGAAGAGTGAGGGAAACTTACATATAAGCATTATATGAATCTACCCGTCTTTTCTCAAAACCCTAACTTTTACTCCTGGGTACGTCATTGACATCCATTCGATCTAAGAATTTGGAACTGAGATATTCTTTTAAATCTATTTAGAGGTTTAATGGTGAAGTAGATAACAAGCTAAGATTACAGGTAATGGATGTTACTCTTCATCGTTCACATATATTGTTATGGCTATCTGTATTAAAATTTAAATCACTGCACTATGATAAGATGCATTACATTTACGTATTTTAGTATTAGTTTGTCTTGCAATTTTACAAGTTAATTATATTCGAGACTTTGTAACATATAACTTAAAATTCTCATGACAATATAGTTTGAAAGGTTCACTATTGTGTTTTCTAATTATGTGCGGGAAGAAGATGTTGACAAAAAAAAGACAAAGAAGTTAAACCATTTATTTCCGTTAACCCAAGGTAAAAACTCATATTTATCGTCATAATCTCATTATGTAAACATTGAATGTAACTAGATGACATGTGAAGAATTGTGATCACCGTTGTCTATGTGAAAGATAAATATATCATACTTGTGTTCTGATTTCTATTGTCAAGGGGTATCGGGTCTGCGTATACGCCTCTAGAGAACGTACACCCAAGCGTGTTGAATGATGTTGCACGGGGGACAACACCTAGGCTGTTGGACTTTCAGGCCGGGGTCATTTGTGATAGCTGTGGTGGTGGTTCATCGTCAGGTGCGTGGTATCTGTAATAGTATATTTTATGGATAGAAATGAGGAAAAAATTGTTGTGTATAATTAATGATGTAGAACATGGATGTGCTACAAAGGGTATGCAAACATTTAATAGTTTCAATCACTACTAACATGTTTATGGTTATCTTTCAGTGGCAGCCCAGGTCACATCGCCAGCAGTGGATACTGATGTTACTCATAATACCTGTAAGAATGATTGCATGTTTCTAACGCGGATTATTAATTTCCTCTTTTGTATTTGCACTTTGGGAGGAACATGTTTTTTCAATTATTCATATTATGCATAGGTGAACAAACTACATCAGCCAGAAATGCGCCAGCCGTGATCCCCCGACCACAGTGTTTTACAAATCCAAGTAGAGTTGACCCCTACTCGGTTTATCATTCAAGAGTTGTGTTAGGAAAGTTGTTTTAAGTCACACGTTTACAAGTGTTTTAGATGGACCCCCAACAACGCAATCAGTTCCTGACATCTGCAATAGTTTTTCATTGTTCATACGATTTATTTTTCACATAGTTTATTACATCTCAGTTACATTATCATTTTTGCATTCTAATGTTTTTATTAACATGAATGCTCTTGAATTAAACGTCACAAATCATGACTCATTTGATCAAAAGTCTTAACAAGTAACAGGTTTATTGTTATTCATCTTCAATATTTTTTTCATTGTTCATACGATTTATGTTTCATTCAGCTTATTGTATCTCAGTTATGCTATCATTTTTGCATTCTCATGTTTTTATTCACATGAATGCTTTTGAATTGAATTAGTGATCTCTTTTTGCAGAAAAACAAGCCGGATGTTACTCTACTCACCTCATAGATGGAGATGGCATTTTCAATGGAGTTGTACTGCATAAATTTATCAAGCATGTCAAAATGCGAGAACTGGGACTTTCTTATGCTGTTATTGCGATCATGGGTCCACAAAGCACCGGTATATCTCCCTTACGTTATCAAAAATTAAAAGTGATGTTTTCTCATGTAACACATGGTCCTAGATTTAAATCTGTCATTACAACCATAGTTAGACATTATGCATATAAATAGTTAATCAAGAAATAGCCATTGCGTTATACGGAGTATGCATGTTCTGACATTTATGTGTTTGTTACAGGGAAGAGCACACTTATGAATCATCTTTTTCATACCAACTTCATTGCGATGAATGCTGGGAATGGAACGCATGTTCGGATTTGCTAATTAGATATCCTTTTTTTCTTGATTTGCAATTTTCTGAGTTTTAGTTCTCATTATCAGGTCTCAGATCACTCTAGGTATATGGATGGCAAGGTGTGCTGGCATTGAACCTTGCACTATTGTAATGGATCTTGAGGGTAGTGATGGAAGAGAGCAAGGAGAGATTACTTTAAATAATAGTTTGTTTCTTTTTGTTATCTTTATGAATATGAAATGTTGTTTGTTGTTTACCGATACTTTATAAGCTATTAGGATGATACGACATTCAAAAGACGAATCATACATTCAAAAGACGAATCATACTTTTTGTACTTGCTGTAGCAGATATAGTGCTTATTAACATGTAAGTTTGCTGGTAAGGGCAGTGTAATTTTAGCATTACAATAGTACAAGAAATATATAAAACAACTCATTACAATATCAACACTGAGAATCATTTTACCATATACTCGGCTTCTGGCTAATTTTCTTCCGTTTCTCTTCCGGTGCTAAACAATAAATGATTTAAGTTTTCTTCTTTAACCAGGTATAAATGAACATCTTGAGCTAATGAAGAATCACGACAACGCTGAGATTGCGGCTGATTTTGGTCATGCATCGAAAAATTCCCCTGTTGTTAATCATTTAAATAATATACGCGGCCATTATATTATTGAAAGTAAGTAGCTTGCCTTATTCTTGTGTTTTAAAGTTGCGATATACGTCATATGGCAGATGCTTCATCTCACACTAATGTTAATACTCTATTATTTTACAAGGTATAGATGAGCCATTGTGAACTTGGGTTTTATCTAACCTATTAAAAAGCACTTTATTACCTTTTGAAAACCACCTTTGTAGTAATGATTGAACCATTTGAAACTGGTTATTTGACCCTTAAATAGTAAATAATAGAATATGACTTCTCTAAACATTAAAGTGATTATTAAAAAACATGTAGTCGTCTCAGTAATCAGATAATCAGGTTTTCACCCATATGTTTTCATGTTTTCTATTTAAACACTAAAAACTGAATATTGTTTGTCATGTGGACAAAATAGTAAAGAATACACTTATGGAAAAACAAGTGTGGATGGGCTTGATGTTGTTCCTTATGAGTATCCGTTCACTGTACAAGCTTACTATGTACTAATATTGAGACCACTTACTGTTAAGAAGGTTTAGCCCTTTATGTTGATCCATATTTTAAGGTGCTACCTGCTTCATATCCGTATTTTGCCAAAAGGCTGCTTACAGACCCGAATACATATCCAAGAGATGCGCATATTGTGTTACTGTTCAAGGATTTCAAGGACAGAAGGTTCAGGTATGTGTTCTTATGCAATTTTTCTTTTTATATTTGGTATGTTCTTGACTTTATATAGAGACAACAAAATGGGAGGGTCACCGGTTTGTTATCATTTCTATAGAATTGGGTTGAAATGGGATAGTTTATTATTTGTTGAAACTGGCCAGATTCTTAACCTCTGGATCATATTCTGAAATTTTACGGGTTTGCTTCTATCACCCTATATGTGACAAATGAAAGCATTTTAATCGAAACCTTGAATTTTGTCTGCAAGTGAGGCTGCAAGTCTGCAATTAATTACAAGTCTGAATTTAAATTCAACACATTTTATTGAGCAACATGTGTTTGGTTTAAAAAGGTTGGGTTTTGTTTAAATTGGGTCATCGACTCACTTTTGTAGTACGAACAAATTTAGGTTCGGTTCAGTTTCAACCGCTGAACCACCAATTGTGCCTCCTCTAACTTTAGGTGTAGGTGTATAAACATTTTGTATGGGTGAAGTTCTTCCATCGTCATTATTTTTGCAAAAAACATAATTTCTTATGATGTGCAGGTTGTTGATAACATTTCGTATCGGTGAAATTCTTTGGACACATTAAGGAAGCAGCAGGGTATGCATTGAAATATGTTGAGAGCATAAAAGGCCAACGCCCGATGCACAACAAGATGAGCGTGAGATCTACAACATAATGCACTACTTTATTATAAAGTTTCACCATGGAAAATAAATTAACATCAGATAATTTTCAAATGTAATGCCAAACACCCTCTTAGTGCTCCAACCATCTACTGCGCCAATTTATTAACTTTGGTTATACTGATCTTAATGGATAACTGAATAAACACTTATGAATCTATTCATTGGACTGAGAACAAGGTCTTGGATGGTTATAGAGCAGTAATGATGGTCAACGAAATTAAGGTCAATGTTGATGCATTTAATTAATGGTGATGAAAAAACATGGTGGCGTTCGTGACGTCACCAATATTGTCTTATGGAGACGGAAGAAAGACATCAAGCAAAGGTGGACCATGGCCCTTACTGTAAGTTCGTTTCTACATACTTTGCTCAATAATTTGAAAGTTTATAAGAGGCCTCTTCGGTGTTTGATAAGTATTTTAGCCATGTGCATGTATGGCCTTGGTGATGTCTTAATTTGCTAAACTTAAGACAAATTGTATATTGGTGGTCATGGTAACTCAGGTTTCCTTACACATGCCTTTAATCATATATGTATATAGCATCTCAATGTAATATCTGTTTTAGATTCTTTTCCTATACCTTAACCAGATTCACTATTCGACCCGAATTCAGGTGTTGCTATGTGCTTCTTCAAAGACTATGCTTTTTTTATTATAAACTTCCATTTTCAACTATTGCTGTTGTTTTAGGCTTTTTTAGTCAACTTTATGTTAAACATGAAGATCTTTTTTTTGGGTTGTACAGGCACAGAGATTCTTCACCATACCATCTATATATTGAGTCCTTTATACGAGAAGATGGACCACTAGATTAATGAATGAACACTATATATGAAAATGACAGCAAAAGATCTGAATGGAGTTTCGGTAAGAGGATCATTGACTTCTTCTTGGTATTGTCTAGAACATAGATACTTGCAGAAGTTCACATGCACAGAGATGTCATGATTATGTCTACAAGTTATAACTCTCCACCTTCTCACTTATTATGTAACTTTCACTTAGTGATGGGAACTTCATTTTTGGGTACTGGGTGTTTTGTCATTTTCTTATTAGGCTTGAGTCATCTGGTGCATCTTTTATTCTTTCAACAAGTAGTTTATTTGACTTTGAATTGGTTGATTGTTGGTATACTTTCACTACTTTTAATTGATGCATTTTTCTCTTGATTGAGTTTCTACAATATTGCATGTATGTGGAGATACAATAGTGCAAAATAAAAATCCATTCCGGAGAGTTTTACTCCAACTTTTATGAAAAAATTGAGGTCTTAGGTTCAAAACTCACTACGTAAAAAATTTAAGGGTGGCAAGGGAAAGGGTTCAGAAACGATCAGGTACCCTGTAAGGACACATATATCCAAGTCAAGGACTCCCCTTCTTTGGATAACTTGGACAATAATCTGATAACCCATTTCATTAGTTGAGGTTATAAAAAATATCCATATCTGGATTATTAATTGCAAATGTTAATTACTACTGATATCATGCTCCATTATGCTTAACTAGATACATTTGTTAATAATTAATAGAATATTTTAGAAACTAACATAAAGAAGATACCAAATATACTAAATAGATAATGTTGATGCTATAAGAACATAGAAACCTGGACTACATTTGCCATGATGCTTATGCTCTACGTATATTTTTATATGAGAAAACACACTTTTATATGATAGCAAATTGTGAAAGAATAACTTGAACATTGTTGAGAAAATAACTTTAACTATGTAGTTTAGCATTGGTCAAAAGAACCTAGCCATATAAAAATATTAAAATGATTGAGAGGCCTAAATGTGTGACTAATTTTATACCTAAACGGATGTAGAAATTGTTTATTTATTTGTGAATAAGTGGACCTCTCTTCTGTCACGAATAGGATGATGACACTCAAGATTAGGCATACATTTAGGCATACCAATTATGCATGTCAATCAGACGGCCATGGATTACGTCAGCTTTCCTATTCACTAAAAGATCATGCTTATACTTTTTTTTAACAACAAAATAAAATAAAATAAAGTATAAGCTAAGAATGTACACTTTTGCACATTTGCCATGATGCTTAGGCTCTACGTATATTTTTATATGAGAAAACACACTTTTATATGATAGCAAATTGTGAAAGAATAACTTGAACAATGTTGAGAAAATAACTTTATCTATGTAGTTTAGCATTGGTCAAAAGAACCCAGCCATATAAAAATATTAAAATGATTGAGAGGCCTAAATGTGTGACTAATTTTATACCTAAATGGATGTAGAAATTGTTTATTTATTTGTGAATAAGTGGACCTCTCTTGTGTCACGAATAGGATGATGACACTCAAGATTAGGCATACATTTAGGCATACCAATTATGCATGTCAATCAGACGGCCATGGATTACGTCAGCTTTCCTATTCACTAAAAGATCATGCTTATACATTTTTTTAACAAAAAAATAAAATAAACTAAAGTATAAGCTAAGAATGTACACTTTTGCGATTTAAGTTTTATTTCGCATTTGAGTTTAAATCATATACAATGTTGTTACAAAGAACTTTCTATATTTTAATTGATCTATAACTATTAACATTCATTTATTTTCATTCTTAATGAATTCAATATAAAAATTGGAACGATTATATCTTTTTTTCATCTTAAACGATAAAGACTAAATATTTCAAACATATACAATATTCAAACAAATAGCTTCGTAAATTAAATAAATAGCCTTATTTTCGATAACCCTTCTCTCACTATTTTTATTGGTTTAGATTATATCATGTTTGTGTCTACTTATACCGATTAGAATGAAATGGTGAATATCAGGATATATTGGTATGTCTACAACTTATTTTCGTTAACTAACATTTTTTAACGATATTCATACAGTTTGCTTGCCTATCGGCCGGGTTATGCTTTGATACTTTGTTCATGCGTACCACTTTGAAACTTTTTTCCCACTCATATTAGATAACCGTTATTTATTTTCGTTCTTAATGCATTCAATAAAAAATTTTGGTATGTTCATAGCTTATATTTCGTTAACTTAAGTTTTTAAACAATATTCATAAGGCTTGCTCACCCACCGGGCGGGCTATATTTTGATACTTTGTTTTTACGTACCACTTTGAAACTTTTATTTTCTTTCATATTCGATAACCGTTTATTTATTTTCATTCTTAATGCATTCAATAAAAAATTTAGTAATCGTTAACTTATTTTTTCCAACGATATTCATAAATCTGCTGCTCTTTTGAAAACCACCTATGTTTTAAAATGTAATTTTACTAATTAAATAATACTCAATTGCTTAAATTCATATTAAAGTTCATTTGATTATTACCTACGGGGGTATGTTTTAAAATGTAATTTTACTACCTTCTCTCGATATAGAAAAATATTCCAACGATATTTATAAGTCATGCCCGCCCATCGGGCGGGCTTCGAAATCTAGTATATATATATATATATATATATATATATATATATATATATATATATATATATATATATATATATACATTTCAACTAGTTTTATTTTTCTAGAAGCCATATTTTTCTAAGTCTTGGAAAATGTATATTTTTGATAACAACAAGTATTTTTCCAAAGAGTAGAGTGGTATAGGAAACATGTGCATGGACATTCATAACATCATTTCATGATCTAAAGTAGATCGTTCATCATTCATATTAGGTTGCGGCTAGTGTGCGCGCCTTGTTTTTCAGCTACATGTTCATGGTACCATCATATCAGGTGAGTTTTCATAGCCCCGTTTTCAATACAATATTTTGATTTCAAATCCCACGGGGGAATACATTGCATCAACCATTTTAGTATGAGCCCAAGTACCAAAACATACGTACATTGCTTAAGTTGCCTTACCAACCTGTTAAAGTCCCCTATTTATTATCATGGACCATTAATTTGCCGATTAAGCGAGAGTGAGTGGATAGATCTATCGAGGGTGACGCCTCCATCCGTGGTAGTTATTACCAACAGTAAGCGGATGCATTTCATTTTGACATTTTGGGAGTGTTCCGGTAAAACATTCGGGAGGGGCATAAAATTTCATCAGTCATAGCTTCGGGGTCATGAGCTTATGGTCTATTGTACTATTTTACGTGACTTTTGTCATGCACTTATACTTGTGGTGGCCGTACATCATTACATTTTATAAACCTATGGAATTCACCAACATTCGTGTTGACGTTTTAGCAATGTATTTCAGGTTATTAAGGTAGCTCATGTGACATGCATTTGGACCTTCATGGAGTCGCGGAGTCGACGCGTCTCACTCTTATTTCATGCACTTATGTAAACGTTTGATCTAGTATGACTTGTTTTTCATAAACATGCAATACCTTTTGGGGACCTCATTTTGTAAACTCTGGATTATTTCAATGATCAAACGAAGTATTTTCCAAACGACACTATAGGTCGTTCAATGTAACTGTAACTGTGATGCTATGACAGACACCCCCAGGTATTCCATTCCGCTGCAAGTCAGGTAAATTGGGGGTGTGACAAGATCTTTCTCCAGAGCTTGAACCTGCTTGACTAATTTGGTACAAATTTCCATCAATTCAGGTAGTTGCACACTGCCTTCATCACTTCCAACTGTGTAACCTGCTGGGAGAGGTGAATCATGAGGCATTGATTCAGGCTCTTCCCTAGTTGGACTAGGATTAAGCCTTGAACCACCACTGCTTGTTCCTAAACCAAAAGGTTCAGCAACATGCAATGTTGAGATGAGAGAAGTTGGCTGTTTAGACCTTCTCTCATAAGTGTGAGTTACAGCAGGGGTATGTTGAATTTGTGGAACAACAATAGTGGGTGTATTTTGGGATACAACTGGGATGGTTGCATCTTCATCCTGTACTTGAGCAATTTTAGCAAGCATTTGAGGAAAAAGTGGATGAACCTCCCCATTCCAAAGATCTGAAGCCTTACACATGTTTTGAAAAACTTTTGGCTTTAGGCTGGAAGGTTCATAAATTCTATTGTGAGGTCGCAGTTGAAACTCATTTAACACTGCTTGCACAAACCTTGGATACATCAAAAATTTATATTGACTCTTTACATTGCCTTTCATATTATTGAAAATAAACTTTGAAAAATTGAAAGTCCTATCAGTTGCCAAACAAACCAAAGGATAAAAACATCCTTTTCTGAAAGTAACTTTTTGTTCAGATGTATCATACCCCATTAAAGCAATATTAATGAAAATTTCTGAATTAGGTAATGTAATGATACCATTGAGATCATCCAATTGGAGAAGTCTCCTCAAGGATGACTCAGTAACATCAATAGTTACCCCATCAACTGTGGCTCTTAGAGCATCCACAGATTCATGTGTGTCTCCCTGTTCAAGAGTTATGGACTCCACAATGTTCCAGAACTGTTTGATATGAGAGACATAGATTGTGGGATTAATAGTTAAGGCATACCTTATATGAGTTGTGTTTAGAAAATCCACAATCTTATGAAAACCAGGGCCACTCTTCTCGTTTGACTTTTGTAAGTAGGCCACTTGGTTGTGCTCCTCAACAAATTTTAGAATCGCCATGATATTTGTGAAAAAGAGAATAAAAGTGTTAGTAATCAAGATAAAAAGTAAGCCGTATGATAATCAATTGATACTAATAGGGTTTGAGGAGGTTGCGCAATGTGAATTATCTTTAGAAAGAATTATCTTTGGAAAAAGAATAATTTATAATAAGTAAGTAGATAATTCACAAAAGATTTTAACCTATTAATAAGGAAAGACGGTTATTTTTACAACGGCTAGTAAAAAATGGATTACTGACACAACAGTTGTAACGGCTAGTTCATCAGTGGAAAAATTACTCTTGCAGTGGTAACTAATGAACTAGCAGTGGTAAAATTTTCACAACATATCAAAGAGCAGTGGTTAAGAAAACATGAAAATATGCTACTCTTATCATAGTTTTTAGCAAACTACCAGCTATCAACGGATTTGATATGTCTTTACCATGAGCCGTTTGCTATGGACTAGCCAACTCTTGATCACTTGGATGTATGGTGAGTTGATGACCTAGTTTTTGGTAAACTATCAACCATAAACGGATTTGATGAGTCTTTACCAGTAGCCGTTTGCTCTGGACTAGCTGATTCTTATGTGGATTAGACATGGTGAATCAATAACCATTTGTTGTGTGTCTATGATACACACCTTATTAATCCAATGACTCCAATAATATGGATTGTATGGTGCAAACCAAAGTAACTTTCAACTTAACCCATAAAGATTAACCCAAAGTAACTTTTTAACCAAGTTACTATTCACAAAAATATCTTCCAAAAGTCAACCCGATAATAACCAAATTTACTCCTCCAACCTACCAAAACAAGTAGGAGTAAATATTCTTAATTAATTAGAATTCGACCTTGACTTTGCATATAAAAGGGGGCTCAAAACTTTTATCTCTCACCAACAAACAACTTTAACAACACAAACCCTTAATCAACACAATGAGCTGGTTCCCGTTAATCTACATCTCTTCTGATGACACTTCAGATGATGAAATCAATTACTACTCAGACTCTGAAGAACTTTCTGCTGGATGGAGTGGATATTTTCCACTCAGTGCAGCATCTGCTACATCTTCAAGCATGAAGCCCAACAAGAAGATTTCAGATGATCCTGCTCCATCACTTGAGTTTTATTCAAGCTCTTCATCTGATGATGATAATGATCCAACCTTTGATCTTTCCAAAGAGCTTCCAAAGGCCCTCACCACAACATTGACAACAGCTATATACAACATGAAGTGGCCAGCTGTTGAAAAGCCTACTCAAGCACCAAGGCCTCTCAAGCAAGTTCTGGGACTTGCTTGTCCAAGGAAACAACTTTCTTTTGATGACAAGAGAAAGAAGACTTCCAAGGGCAAGCATCAGTATGAAGGAAAAGGAAAGAAACCTATGGAGTAGGTGTTAGGTTGTAGGGTCATGTCTTGTGTGATGGTTTTCTATTTTGGTGACAATGTGTTCTTGATGGTTGTAATGTACTCTTCTTATGATCAATAAAAGTACTTCTTTGTTCTTGCTATTATCACCAAACTTTCCACTGTTGTATGTTAATTTCCACTGTGCTCTTGATAACTCTGCATACAAATTAGTAGAAAACCATACATACAATACAAACAATACTAGTACCTAAAAACTATCCTGTAACACTGAAAAGTATTAGACATCATAGATTTATGGATTTAGCATTCCAATACCTGTTACCAAGTATTGAAATCTACCCACATCAAGCCCTTTTGTTAATAAATCAGGATAATTATCATCAGTATGAATTTTGACAACATTAATAAGCTTTTTCTCAAAACAATCTCTAATAAAGTGATGTCTAATTTCAATATGTTTAGTTTTAGTGTGTTGCACAGGATTTTTAATAATGCATATGGTACTACTATTGTCTATATAGATAATGGTGTTCATGAAATTGTACCCATAATCCAATAATTGATTCTGAAACCAAAGGATCTGAGCACAACAACTAGCAGCTGCAACATATTCTGCTTGAGTGGTTGAAGTAGCAACCATAGTTTGCTTCTTGCACTGCCATGACACCAATCTACATCCAAGAAATTGACATCCTCCAGTAGTTGATCTTTTATCCAAACTTGCACCAGCATAGTCACTATCTGAGTATGTGATCAATTCCATTGGAGAATCTCTTGGATACCATAATCCTAGATTAGGATAAGTCTTCAAGTACCTAAAAATCTTTTCCACTGCTGTCATATATGATGTCTTTGGAGTTACTTGAAATCTTGCATAAGCACATACAGCAAACATAATGTCTGGCCTTGATGAAGTAAGATACATCAGAGAACCAATCATAGATCTGTAAGTGTGAACATCAACATTAGCACCACTAGCATTCTTCAACAATAAGTGAGTGGTCTTGTCAGCAGGGGTATTTGAAGGTTTTGCCTCAGTAAACTTGAACTTCCTAATGATCTTAGCCACATATTTGTCTTGACTGATAAATATGCCTTCCTTACTTTGTTGTACTTGCAGCCCCAAAAAGAATGTAAGTTCTCCCATAGAACTCATTTGAAATTCATCCTTCATCAGCTTCTCAAACTCTTTGCACATCTCTTGTTTAGTGGACCCAAAGATAATAACATCAACATATACTTGCACAAGTAAAATATCACCCTTGTCTTTCTTGATGAACAAAGTTTGATCAATCTTGCCTCTATGAAACCCATTATTCAACAAATAATTAGCTAAGGTTTCACACCACTTCCTTGGAGCCTGATGTAGGCCATAAAGAGCCTTAACCACTTTATATACTTTATTTGGGTGTTGAGGATCTTCAAAGCCTGGAGGTTGATAGACATATACCTCCTCATCAATAGTACCATACAAAAAGGCACTCTTAACATCCATTTGATAGACTGTAAAGCCCATAAAGGATGCATAGGCTAAAAACAATCTAATAGCCTCAATCCTTGCAACAGGAGCAAAAACTTCTTCATAATTAATACCCTCCTCTTGAGTGTATCCTTGAGCAACCAATCTAGCTTTGTTCCTTATTAAAATACCTCTTTCATCTTTCTTGTTTCTGAAAACCCATTTAGTACCAATGACCTTCATACCATCAGGCAAGTCACAAAGAACCCAAACCTTTTGAAGTTTAAACTGCAGCAACTCTTCTTGCATAGCTTCAACCCAGCTAGATTCTCCTAGAGCCATATTAACATTCTTAGGCTCCACCTGTGAGAGAAAACAGAAGAACAAACACTCATTCTTCTTACTGTGTTTCTTGGACTCATACACTTCACTTATGAACCCATGAATATCATCTTTCTTTGTCTGTCTTCTAGT
The DNA here is from genome assembly GCA_030686995.1 of Artemisia argyi. Classification (NCBI taxonomy): domain Eukaryota; kingdom Viridiplantae; phylum Streptophyta; class Magnoliopsida; order Asterales; family Asteraceae; genus Artemisia; species Artemisia argyi. Next base: position 5,344,233 of record CM060676.1, on the reverse strand, counting down.
CTTCACACCTGATTGAAGTTCACCAATAACATTATCAAGTGGATGCACTTTGTGAATTGAAGACTGTGATGTGCTAGGAATATCATATGTTGTAGGCATGTTTGAGATCTCTACATCATCACTTGGTGATTCCTGAGAAGTATGTTCTACATTTGGGCTGACAGTGGAAACTTTTGGTGTAGTAGTGGAAATGGAGTTACCACTGCTAGTAGGAATATCTTTATTTACATCAAAATTCACACCCTCTGCATCACTTGTCTTTTCAGAATTATCAACATATTCCCAAAGTGGCATAACAATTTGATCTTCGTCATTTTTACAAGCTTCATCTTCGTTATTGAATTCTTCTGAATCTTCAAGATCTTTGTCTCCAGTGCTTGAAGTGAGAGGAACATAATTCATTGTATTTGATAATGTTTCAAGATCAAATAGCCAATCTAGTCCTGAACCTGCCATGTTTGCTTTATTTTCAAGAAACTGAACATGCAAGTTCTCTTCAATCTTCTTTGTTCTTAAGTTATAGACTCTAAAAGCCTTGCTAACCATAGAGTATCCAAAAAAGAAGCCTTCATCTGACTTTTCTTCAAATTTACCCAGATCATCAATGGTATTGAGAATAGTAACATGACACCCAAATGGCCTCATAAACTCCAAAGTAGGAGGTCTTCCTCTGAATAACTCATAAGGTGTCTTGTTCTTTGTTTTGACCACTAAAACCCTATTCTGAATGTAACAAGCAGTGTCAACTGCTTCAGCCCAAAAAGTTACAGGAAGCTTGCAATCAGCTAACATGGTTCTAGCAGCCTTAATTAGTGTTCTGTTTCTTCTTTCTGCAACTCCATTTTGTTAAGGAGTTCTTGCAACACTAAATTCTCTTTTAATACCTTTGTCTCTGCAGAAATCATCCATAACTTTATTTTTGAATTCTGTCCCATTGTCACACCTGATGATCTTGATTTTCTTTTCATATTGATTTTCAACTTCAGTGATGAATGTCTTAAGGATGCAAGTGGTTTCATCCTTGGTTCTTAAAAAAAAACCCATGTGAATCTACTAAAATCATCAGTCACAACAAGACAATACTTCTTCAAATTTATGCTACTCACAGAAGTAGGACCAAACAAGTCCATATGCAGCATAAAGAGTGGATGATCAATAGAATTGAATGCTTTGGTCTTGCATGAAGCTCTGTGTTGCTTTCCTTTGAGACATGCAACACAAGTTTGGTCATTTTCAAATCTTTTCTCTGGTAGACCTCTGACAAGTCCATCTTTCACAATCTTGTTGATGGTCTTGAAGTTGACATGACAAAGTCTTCTATGCCAAAGCATTGATTCATCCAAAGTGGCTTTAGCAAGCAAGCAAGTAACATCATTATTAGCCACTATGTTCTGCATGTCAATGGTATACAGATTACCTTTTCTAGGGATTTTAAGCAAAATGTCACTTTCATCAGGAAGCTTATAATCCTTAGATAAGATATAGCATTCATCTTCTGTGAATAGAAGTCTATGCTTCTTGTCACACATCTGTGACATACTAAAGAGGTTGTACTTGAGTTCTTTCACATACTGCACATCTTCAAAATCAATGTTTCCAGCCTTGATTGTTCCTTTACCAGAAACTTTGCCACCAATTCCTCCTCCAAAGCTGACAAATTGTCCATCATAAGGTTGAAAGTCTGAAAGATAGGACTTATTGCCAGTCATGTGCCTGGAGCATCCACTGTCTGAGTATCCTTGATCATTCGTAGTCTTTGAATGTCCCTGCACACAAAATAAAGGAATTAGTTCCTTTTGGGGACCCAAGCCACAAATGACTTGGATCTGCCTCGTGTATCAATATAATTATATCTATCAAAGGTCATTGATACACCATTGGGATTGTTTGAGGTGATGGTTCCTTTTGGTTTCCATTCCAACGTGCTGAGGCCTTAACAGCATTTCCCATATTTACCCTTTTCTTGTTAACAGACCTACCAGTGGTAACCTTTGGCCTTGCAGTGGTAACTGCTTGCTTAGCAGTGGAAACTGGTTGTTTTGAAACTTTGGGTACCTACTTTTGATTATTGTTAACTTTCTTTTCAAAATTGGTCTTTTTCCCTGTTTGAGTAGATTTAACAAAAGTAGTAACAGGGGGCTTAGGGTAAACTCTGTTTTTATTTCTGGCAGTGGCAACTGCTGGTCTAGCAGTGGAAACTGGTTTAATGCCAGAATGAAGCAAAACAGACATGGGAATCATCTTGCTAAGTGGATTTGGGTGAGTTAAGTTATTAGCATTTTGTCCATTCACCCTAGTATTCCCAAACACTTCCCTTCTTCCCAAGTGGTAGGTACAGCTATAAGACAAATGGTCAAAGCTACCACACATATGACAGGGTTTGTTATTGAACACAAAATCACTACCAAATTGCCTAGATTTAACATGATTCCAACTCCTCATATTACCCCTAGGAGTTGGTGACCTACTTCTGTACATCTCTGCATATCTAGTAGTGGGCCTAGTGAAATTAGGTTGTGACCTAGGCTTCTCTTTGACTATATCAGGAATACTTCTTTTAACCTCCACTTTAACATTCTCAGGAACACTAGGTTTAGACTCAACATTTAAATTTTCATCTTTAAGAGATGAGTCACTAGCACTATCAAGTATATCAACCTCAACCTGAACCTTTTCAATTTCAACTAGTTTAACAAACTTTGGTCCCTAGGTCATAGGTGGTTCCTGGAATTCCTCTAATCCTGTGTGAGCTAAGTCAATGCCAGGAGGTGATGGAACACCTCTTAGAGGTGGTGGAACTATTTTGTATCCAACTCCTGATTTGGCTTTGCTCACAACTTGGGCTTCCCAAATTTTGTCAATACACTTGGACTGATGATCCAGTGTTTGCTTAGTTATCATTATATTTTCACTAGCCATCTTAACCTTTTCTAGTTCTTCTCTAAGAACTTTATTAACAGCAACCTGATAATCTAACTCTCTTCTTAATATTGCAATATCATCATTGAACTTAGATTCATTTGCCCTATAATGCTCTAATTGAGTTTCTAAAACTCCTAGGCCTCTTTTATGATTTGCTAAGTTATAATTAGTATGAGTTAACTCTAGCAATTGTTCATCATATTGTGCTTTAATTTTCTCATACTCTTTTAAGGCCTTACAAGATTTAGAACAAGCATTATCAGTTTGTACCTCAGAGTCAGAAAAAGCCATTAGTGCAAGCTCTGTAGCAACCATTGCAGACTCTGAATCATCTTCTTCTTCCTAAGTCATAAAGCTCCAATCAAAGCTCAATCCATCAATAGCCAATAGTCCCTTTGGCTCATCAGTAGTAGGTTTCTTCTTCTTGTCCTGCTTATACCAAGTTGACCTGTTGTCAGATTTCCTTGGCTTCCTGCACTCCCTGGCAAAATGCCCCTTCTTATGACAATTATAGCACTCCACCTTCTTTTTGTCAAAACCTATTGTTTCATTGCCACTGATGTTAATCTTTCTTCCAGTCTTCTTCCAAAACTTCTTAGTCCTTAGGTTGAGTAATGCCACTTGCCATTTAATGTCCATCTCCTCCATATCAACCTCATCAATTTGATCCAAATCCTCATGATTGAGAATTGAACCACCCACTTGACTTGATATAAAGGCATAAAAAGTAGTATAACTAAGTCCTGCAATATGTCTCTTTGAGCTACCAGTGGAAACACTTCCACTACCAGTGGAAACAACAATGTTAGCACTGTCATCATCACTATCACTTTCTTCATCTGAAGTATCATCAAGAGATGATGATATGAGTGCTACACTTCCTGAACTTGAGCTTATTTTGCCAGCTTTCTTCAATATTTGTTCAATAACCTTGAAGTTATTGTAAAAATCATTGAGTTTCATGGTCTCCAATTCTGGCTTATCTTCCCACACAGCATCATTGGTTCCAAACTCAGAGGGTGTGACATTTCAAAATTTTCATGTCATTAATTTTAATATTTTATTATTTAACTATTCTATTTTTTTTAAATAATTAACTTCGTCGGAAGTTATCTGCGTACGTCATGACACGTTCAATTAATTTAACCACAACTAGACTATGTCCATTCTACACTTTCTATGCACCATTGTTTCCTTACAATCCTATTATTAAAAGTCAATTTTCAATTTTTCCATTTGTACGTAAACCTTGCACCTTTTAAGTTTTACGCGATTTAAATTTACGTTTTATGGTTTTAACAACATGGACCAACCCTAGACTATGATGATTTTATATATTTTATGCATTTTAACCTATTTTCATGATTACAAGTGAGTTTTATACTTTTTGTTTCATTTTTATAGTTTACATCACCTTTATCAAGAACCGGTTTCACCAAACGCGTTTTTAACTCACGGTTTCAGTTTTAACGATGTTTAAACCGTTCAAAGAATTTACCACTCATCTAAATTACTAAAATACATTGTGAAAACAAGTTTTAATATATTTGAAAGTTTTATAAATTATTACTACTCGGTATTACGTTACGCGTCTTAAAAACTTCACGTTTTAAATTATCGGGTTCAAAACTACACCCTATAACCAAATCTATGCAAAATAAATTATCCACATCCCCACTATCTCAAAACCCACGAAATTCTTATCATTTTATTGAGTCATGATGTGTTGTCAAAGGTTTGCTAACATATAAGTACACTTGTCTATCCCATTTGCATGTATTGTTTTTATAAAACACCAAGATCTCTTTCTATCCTCATTTTTATCACCACTTCACCAATTTTATTGTTTTCTCCACCCTTAGAACGACCCATATCAGCCCTCCATCACCATCATCTTAATTTTCTAGTTACATTGGTGCAAGATCTTGAAGGCCTAGTATTGTTCTTGGTTTATTACACTCAAACAACACATAAATCTCATCATTATCAACATCAATTTTTCTTGGATTCAAGGGTTTTATTTGGTGATTTTCTAATGACTAGAAGATGATTTTGTTGCTGTAAATTTAAGTTCTCCAAGAGTTTTTCAAAGTTCTTCTTACAAGAGATTGCAATGGTTTCATGATTGGTGATTTTGGAAGACCTTTGTTCTCAAGTTCTCTTGTTATTATTCTACATCAAGACTTTTCTTCCTTAGATTTATGGTGATCTTCAAAGATGGTTTAGGGGCTGAGATTTTCAAGTTTTTACAAAGGGTTTGGTGGTTAAAAATTTGGTTGTCATGGGGTAAAGAAATGGTGCAAGTGTTGTTGGGTCAATATAGGATTAGTGTTCTTGTTCTTGTTGTTCCTTCTTGTTCTCCACTTTTGTAAGGAAATCAATAACTCCCTTTTCATTTTATTTTTACTTACTCTACTGTAAATGTAATATTATTTGATGTATTTGAGCATTATATAAATTATTATGCTTAATTAGGCTTAGTACATAGTTAGGAAACACTAAAAACCCTAAGGGACTAGACATGCAAACTGTGAATCTGATTCAGGGGTAAAAATGGAATAAACTGATTTAATCAGTAAATGTTGGACTTAAACTAAAAATATGTAGTTGTAGCCCGATGTCTTGTGGTCATTTTGATGGGTATTCCATCGAATAACTCATTACGATGATTAAACTAGAATTATTTTCGTGAAACATGTCACATTCTGAGTAACAGATTTGAAACGTGTATAAGTCATTTTTTTTGTGAATAACCCACTGATACTCAAAACATAAAACTTTTAGATAACATCTTAACTTAAACGTGGCCGTAAGCAGGGAATTAATCGGGTTAGCAAAACTCTAAATATCGCACTTTTCGCGGGACAGTTGTAAATTTGAAAACTAATGGACTAAGTAGTATGGGTAAATAAATAGTTTTACTAATGTAATCAAATTTTTGACTTAGTGGGACCCACAAAGTTTATTAGTACAGACAAATACCTTTCCGGGGATATAAAGAACGTAAATTTTTAACTTACGGTTTACAAGTAACGGAATTTCTAAGATGAGCAAGTTATAAAAATTTCCATCAGCATTGAAATAAAAAGTATAAAAATGTTTACATTTTATAAAACTTTTGGACTTTAAATATATTTTGAACCACCTCCTATATTTTGAACTATTAGGCTTAATTTGAACCTTTTTGATTAAAAATGGGACCCTTGGACTAAATTTGAACTTTAGACTCGTCGTTGGACCTTCATAACATATTTTGAACTTAGAAACAAATATATATTTGACACTTGACTTTTATAAAGAATATAAATTCATATTTATAAATAACTCTTTAGTGTCAAACTAAAACTTGTTATATATGTATTTAGTATATGTGTACCAAGCACAATTAAGATCATAATTTATGTAACATATAGCCATATGGCATAAATATTTATTTTCAAAACCTAAGACAACGTATATACGTTTAGGTTCTTCTTAGAGCTTCGCGGCTATCTTTCTTCGCTTGCTTGATTGTGATTATTCCTCTTTGTTCACGGTGAGTTCATAGCCTTGCCTTTACTAATTTAAATGTTTTATAAACCTCACGAGGGGGATACATGCTAGTTTTTACAAACTAAATACAAGTAGTTTTTGGTATGCTGGACCCGATTATATGATTATAGTGATTGAATGCTTCTTGCCAATTAAGTCCCCACCATGAAACCATTAATTCCGTAGGGAAACGCTATTATTATGGATATGCATATTAGGCTTGGCCGGCTTTGACTGGGTACGGTCACATAATCTTGAGAGTTTGGGGTAAACTGGCAATTTTTACCTCGGGGCACAAAATCATGGTTAAGGTTTCGGTTTCATAATTCTCAATACTATAATCTGATTACCCGACATGTATTTGTTATATGTCTATTGATAAATAATGCTTGTATTCAACTTATTACTTATTAAACTCTATGAATTCACTCAACCTTTGTGATGACTTTTAGCATGTTTTATCTCAGGTCCGTAAGTGGCTTAAGCATGGATGGGTGACACAAAGAAATGGATATCTACTTGATGGCTCATGTTCAATAAAATTTCTCATTCGATAATGTTTCAAACTTTTAAACTTATGTAACTTTAGATTATGTTAAAAATTTTGGGACCTTTGTTAACTCTGATAAATTATCGAATGTGAAGTTTTAAAAACGACTTTGTTTTAAAGTTGTTTACTATATTTGTACAATGTGACTAGTATATAACATCCCATGTCCCTTTCCGCTGCGATCCTAATATGGGGGTGTTATAGAATGGTACCAGAGCACAAATTATAGTGAACTAGGTCTTTTTGTTTTTAAAAACCTAGACTATAATCATTTATTTTTTTTCAAAATCATGAGCTTCCATCATCTTGTCCGATATCCATGTGCGCCTACTCCTGAGCTTCCTATTTCTCCCTCGTATATATATCTTAATCATACTATATTAAGGATGATTATAGGAGCACTATAATTATTTTTTTAACTCGTTCGATAATCTGCGAAAGTATCACTCTTATATATACAACCTTTTGTGCACTAAAATTCCTTGTTGTATTTTATGCTATTCATGAGCATTATAAACATTCATCCAGAAATTTTTACACATCTTCAAGTGCACCGTTGCTATACGTATATGTGTAGTTAATATTACTATATGTACTTACGATATATTTTTCTTATTTTATTTCTATTTTTTTTCTCGACTATCTTGCTTGATTCTAAAACATCGATATATTTCTATATAAAGTTCTCACATGAATACTAAACTCTTCTAACCATTGTGAGTTACACGATGGTCTCTCTTAGACATTGTATGCGATTACAATGGTGTCATTCATTATTATGACATTGTGGGTTACACAATGGTCTCGCTTACTTCATTAACATTGTGAGTTGCACAATGGTTTCTCTTATTTATCAGACGTTGTAGGTGATTACAATGGTCTATATACCCTTTCATAACTTTATGTACTATCATTACATCTGATGGCGAAACTCGTTACGATTTATCAATTCCTCTCGATTGCTTTACTCCCCGTAAACTTATGTTTTCTGAGCATTTCTTATCCCTTTCCGAATTAATGCTAATTATATTAAAGACTATCTACCCATCAAAGCATTACTTCTTATTTGTATAGAGGTTAATTTTATAAATGTTTTATCCGATTCTTTACACATCGAGTCCAACCCTAATAGTCCCAAGTATATATATGTTTCATTAAATTCCTAAACTATTAAATACATATTTATTCATTTTGATGATCGTCTAAAAACTTTCTCGTACATTGTGGGTGACATAGTGGTCTCATTTATTTTCTCAAAAATCATGAGTAATGTTATGATCTCTAAAAATCTTTTCATGACCTTAAACAATGGTGTCTTATATGAAACCCATCACATTCTATTTATTTACCTTGGAAGTTCACTCCCATTTTATAAACAACTTCGTTATTACCATATAAACTTTATTTCACGATATTATAAAACGTATTTACTACTCTCCAAAGAACTACCTTACGAATACCTTGTATAACATATAACCATACTTACTATCAACTTATGAACACCTTTGTTAGTCTTATATAAACTATTTTAAGCACCTTACAAATGATTTTGCCGTTAACTTAACTATTTTACTACCGCTTTATAAATCATTTCGCTAAAATAATTCGCAATGTTTGTCACCATCCATCAATCATTTTGTCACTCCCTTACAAACTACATCACCACCACCTTATAAACTAAATCACTAATTTACTACCGTTACATAAACTGTTTTGACTAGTTCCGAATAAACTATTTGTTATCATCTTACAAATCGCTCTGTCATTTACCTTATACCAAAATTTTCACCACCCTATAAATCATTTAGATATCTTCTTGCAAATCATAACTATTTTGTTATTATGTTATCGTTCTTCATTCTTCTATAATTCTTATACACGGATTCATCATACAAAAGCTGAAGTTCAGTAACTTTCTCTACATTCATCAAGTTCTCTTTTGAATCCTTCATTGTTAAAGGTCCGTGATTCTGGCCCGATGTGGACTGATTTAGAACTGCTTAAAACTTCCATTTCTGCGTACATTTTCCTTATTCGCTTGTGTTACATACTCATACTACTTACTTATGATTGATTCTTATGTATGTACAAACTTATATCACTCTTTGTATATAAGATACTTATGCAAACTCCATACTTGTCCAATAATGGACATATCACGAGTATAACGAAGTTAAGTATTTGAAAATTTTATGGAACCTTGATTAAATATAGTCTAGTCACTATATTTAACCTTGGGACCGTGGAACATAGTCTGACTACCTATGTTCGACTTAGATTTTTCAAATACTAGGAATAGTTATATATGGGTTATGTCTAATTGATCTTCTACTTGATCTTCGAGAATCACAAAATTTTTATGTGAGTATAACAATTCAGCGGTATTCATATGATCGAGCAAAACAACTAAACAAATCCTCAATCTATATTTATCACGTATAGTCAACCTTACTCCGCACCGTATTTCTGGACGACGAGAATAGAACCGCGTTGTTAGTTATCCTAAACTTTATTCCTTATGAGTATCATCATCTTTTCACAAGTAAACCGTCTAGAGATAAAGCGAGTTGAGCTCCGGGACGGCGCTCTCTTAAGGGGTACGTACTGTGACATTTCAAAATTTTCATGTCATTAATTTTAATATTTTATTATTTAACTATTCTATTTTTTTTAAATAATTAACTTCGTCGGAAGTTATCTGCGTACGTCATGACACGTTCAATTAATTTAACCACAACTAGACTATGTCCATTCTACACTTTCTATGCACCATTGTTTCCTTACAATCCTATTTTTAAAAGTCAATTTTCAATTTTTCCATTTATACGTAAACCTTGCACCTTTTAAGTTTTACGCGATTTAAATTTACGTTTTATGGTTTTAACAACATGGACAAACCCTAGACTATGATGATTTTATATATTTTATGCATTTTAACCTATTTTCATGATTACAAGTGAGTTTTATACTTTTCGTTTCATTTTTATAGTTTACATCACTTTTATCAAGAACCGGTTTCACCAAACGCGTTTTTAACTCACGGTTTTGGTTTTAACGATGTTTAAACCCTCCAAAGAATTTACCACTCATCTAAATCACTAAAATACATTGTGAAAACAAGTTTTAATATATTTGAAAGTTTTATAAATTATTACTATCCGGTATTACGTTACGCGTCTTAAAAACTTCACGTTTTAAATTATCGGGTTCAAAACTACACCCTATAACCAAATCTATGCAAAATAAATCATCCACATCCCCACTATCTCAAAACCCACGAAATTCTTATCATTTTATTGAGTCATGATGTGTTGTCAAAGGTTTGCTAACATATAAGTACACTTGTCTATCCCATTTGCATGTATTGTTTTTATAAAACACCAAGATCTCTTTCTATCCTCATTTTTATCACCACTTCACCAATTCTATTGTTTTCTCCACACTTAGAACGACCCATATCAGCCCTCCATCACCATCATCTTAATTTTCTAGTTACATTGGTGCAAGATCTTGAAGGCCTAGTATTGTTCTTGGTTTATTACACTCAAACAACACATAAATCTCATCATTATCAACATCAATTTTTCTTGGATTCAAGGGTTTTATTTGGTGATTTTCTAATGACTCCAAGATGATTTTGTTGCTGTAAATTTAAGTTCTCCAAGAGTTTTTCAAAGTTCTTCTTACAAGAGATTGCAATGGTTTCATGATTGGTGATTTTGGAAGACCTTTGTTCTCAAGTTCTCTTGTTATTATTCTACATCAAGACTTTTCTTCCTTAGATTTATGGTGATCTTCAAAGATGGTTTAGGGGCTGAGATTTTCAAGTTTTTACAGACGGTTTGGTGGTTAAAAATTTGGTTGTCATTGGGTAAAGAAATGGTGCAAGTGTTGTTGGGTCAATATAGGACTAGTGTTCTTGTTCTTTTTGTTCCTTCTTGTTCTCCACTTTTGTAAGGAAATCAATAACTCCCTTTTCATTTTATTTTTACTTACTCTACTGTAAATGTAATATTATTTGATGTATTTGAGCATTATATAAATTATTATGCTTAATTAGGCTTGGTACATAGTTAGGAAACACTAAAAACCCTAAGGGACTAGACATGCAAACTGTGAATCTGATTCAGGGGTAAAAACGGAATAAACTAATTTAATCAGTAAACATTGGACCTAAACTAAAAATATGTAGTTGTAGCCCTATGTCTTGTGGTCATTTTAACGGGTATTTCATCGAATAAATCATTACGATGATTAAACTAGAATTATTTTCGTTAAACATGTCACATTCTGAGTAATATATTTGAAATATGTATAAGTCATTTTTTTTGTGAATAACCCACTGATACTCAAAACATAAAAGTTTTAGATAACATCTTAACTTAAACGTGGCCGAAAGCGGGGAATTAATCGGGTTAGTAAAACTCTATACATCGCACTTTTCGCGGGACAGTTGTAAATTTGAAAACTAATGGACTGAGTAGTATGGGTAAATAAATAGTTTTACTAATGTAATCAAATTTTTGACTTAGTGGGACCCACAAAGTTTGTTAGTACAGACAAATACCTTTCCGGGGATATAAAGAACGTAAATTTTTGACTTACGGTTTACAAGTAACGGAATTTCTAAGATGAGCAAGTTATAAAAATTTCAATCAGCATTGGAATAAAAAGTATAAAAATGTTTACATTTTATAAAACTTTTGGACTTTAAATATATTTTGAACCACCTCCTATATTTTGAACTATTAGGCTTAATTTGAACCTTTTTGATTAAAAATGGGACCCTTGGACTAAATTTGAACCTTAGACTCATCATTGGACCTTCATAACATATTTTGGACTTAGAAACAAATATATATTTGACACTTGACTTTTATTAAGAATATAAATTCATATTTATAAATAACTCTTTAGTGTCAAACTAAAACTTGTTATATATGTATTTAGTATATGTGTACCAAGCACAATTAAGATCATAATTTATGTAACATATAGCCATATGGCATAAATATTTATTTTCAAAACCTAAGACAACGTATATATGTTTAGGTTCTTCGTAGAGCTTCGCGGCTATCTTTCTTCGCTTGCTTGATTGTGATTATTCCTCTTTGTTCACGGTGAGTTCATAGCCTCGCCTTTACTAATTTAAATGTTTTATAAACCTCGCGAGGGGGATACATGCTAGTTTTTACAAACTGAATACAAGTAGTTTTTGGTATGTTGGACCCGATTATATGGTTATAGTGATTGAATGCTTCTTGCCAATTAAGTCCCCACCATGAAACCGTTAATTCCATAGGGAAATGCTATTATTATGGATATGCATATTAGGCTTGGCCGGCTTTGACTTGGTACGGTCACATAATCTTGAGAGTTTGGGGTAAACTGGCAATTTTTACCTCGGGGCACAAAATCATGGTTAAGGTTTCGGTTTCATAATTCTCAATACTATAATCTGATTACCCGACATGTATTTGTTATATGTCTATTGATAAATAATGCTTGTATTCAACTTATTACTTATTAAACTCTATGAATTCACTCAACCTTTGTGTTGAATTTTAGCATGTTTTATCTCAGGTCCGTAAGTGGCTTAAGCATGGACGGGTGGCGCAAAGAAATGGATATCTACTTGATGGCTCATGTTTAATAAAATTTCTCATTGGATAATGTTTCAAACTTTTAAACTTATGTAATTTTAGATTATGTTAAAAACTTTTGGGACCTTTGTTAACTCTGATAAATTATCGAATGTGAAGTTTTAAAAAATGACTTTGTTTTAAAGTTGTTTACTATATTTGTACAATGTGACTAGTATATAATATCCCATGTCCCTTTCCGCTGCGATCCTAATATGGGGGTGTTATAGAGGGTAAGCTTCTTAGGAACTTTAAATTAAGGTCTTCCCTTTCCACCTCTATTCCAAAAACAGTGAGTTGAGTAACAATCTTTTGTAGCCTTGTGAAGATGCTATCAAGAGATTCATTACTTGTTGAACCAAAGTTTTCATAATTCTGCTTCAGCAAGGTCTTTTGAGTCTTCTTGGTGGAATCATTACCACCAAAAACTTCACAGATCTCATCAAAAAGAGTCTTTGCAGTCTTGTACTTGTTGAATGCAAGAACTTGGTCTCTGGGAAGTGTCATCAGCAACAAACCTCTGGCCTTTAGTCCAGTGTTGACCTTAATTACTTCCTTGCCATTAACCATCTCTAATGTAGAACTTGGTTTGAAAGAATTTCCAACCATAATGATCTCCCAGAGTGTGTAGTCTTGGACCATAAAGAATTGTTCGATCATTAGCCTCCACATCTCAAAGTCATTCAACTTAAGCTTTGGAAGCTTAGCAGCAATGTTTGAGTTACTGGTTTCTGTCTCCATTGATTCTTCTGAGTGAACTAGAGTCTTCTAGATCAAAGTATCAAAGCCTGTCTCTGATACCACTTGATGGATCTAAACACCTTGAACTTGTGTTAGATTGATACTTTGAGTTATATCACTAAGTATGTGGAATCTACTTAGTAACACTTAGAAGTTTGATTGTGAGTAAGACAGTTGTATATGAATAAGAACAATGTATATAAAGAAACTATTAGCTCCAATATTATTAATAATAATAATACGAGTGATCTTGATATCACTAGGGTTACACCTTGAAGCTCCAGAAACGTATATCAAACCTTTAACATAGGATCTCCTTTTATAGCACAAGGAGTCCTCTTCTACAAGATAAGTATAAAGCTAATAGAATAAGATATACACAAGATCTATTCTATATTTATCTAAACACGTTTTCTAACAGTTATCTAATAAGCAGTGGTAATATATGTTCTTGTAGTGGTAATGAGTTTCCACTGCAAGTACAATCTTTTGCAGTTGTAACATCTTCTCTTGGCCGTGATAACTATTAGTATAATTCCCAACAGAAACTTTGGGGTTGACCTAATGTCTTGCACATAAACACACAGCAAAAGTAATGTCAGGTCTAGATACAGTCAAATACATTAGACAGCCAATCGTGGATCTATATAGCTTAACATCAACATCTTCTCCATCTTCATCTTTTCCCAATGGTTTGTTAGCATCAATGGGTGTGGAGCTGGCTTGACAGTGGTGAAGTTAAACCTCTTTAAAATGTCTGTAACATACTTATCTTGACTAATGAAAATTCCACTGCTTGATTGTTGAACTTGAAGCCCTAAAAAGAATGTTAATTCACCCATGGAACACATTTGAAATTCTTGTTGCATGAGCTACTCAAACTCTTTCACCATTGACTATTTTGTGGCTCCAAAGATAATGCCATCCATATACACTTGGACAAGCATAATATCCTTTTTGTCTTTTTTGATAAACAAAGTCTTATCAATGGAACCTCTCATGTAACCATGTTGCAATAGAAAAGTTGTGTGTCTTTCATACCAAGTTCTAGGGGCTTGATGGAGGCCATACAGAGCCTTAATAACCTTGTAGACTTTGTTTGGATGTGCAGGATCTTCAAAACCAGGAGGTTGTTTGACATAGACTTCCTCTGTGATAGTGCCATAAAGAAAAGCACTCTTAACATCCATTTGATATACAGGAAAGCCCATATATGATGCAAAATCCAGAAACAACCTTATGGCTTCAATTCTTGCCACAGGAGCAAACACTTTATCATAGTCTACCCCTTCTTCTTGTCTGTAGCCTTGAGCAACCAATCTAGCTTTATTCTTGATGACATTCCCTATTTCGTATATCTTAACTCTGAAGACCCATTTTGTACCAATTAATCTCTTACCATAAGGCAAATCACATAATACCCATACTTCTTGAAGCTTGAATTTTAAAAGTTCTTCTTGCATGGCTTCAACCCAACTCTCTTTAGCTAATGCTTGAGATACTGTCTTAGGTTCCTCTTGAGATAGAAAGCAAGAAAATAAGCACAATTGCTGATCCTTGTGATTTACCCTGTTTTGTTTATAAACAAAGCTAAGTAAAGACGTATGTTTCTGAGAGAGATTCTTAGCTTTTGTTCTTGTGAGCACTCCTGAGGTAGAAGGTCCAATAATCTTACTGACAGGATGATCTTTATGAATTCACAATGTAGGAGTTGGTGAAACTTCAAGATTATCTTCCAAATTTGTGAAATCAGGGTCTTCATAGGAATTTGAGAAAATGTCTTCTTTCTCCAACTCATCATCAGTATCTTCTAAGGCAGGCTTGTTTGGATCATTCATGTTGATATAAATAATGCGTAAAATCGTTATTAATTTTTCTCGATATCCCTATGTTTTGACGATCACAAAATATAAAATCATTAAACGTAAAATAATTACATAAATAAGTATTTAGTGACAAAATATCATTATATCCAAGTAATTCACTTATGGTATGAATAAACACTTGCCTAATACATTTTATGAACAAAGAAAGGATTATTTACGAATTACAAATTATATAAAATGGTATAAACATTTTATATATTTAGAAAAACACTTTTGGTAATTAGAGGAAAATGTTTATTTCATAATAAATAAATGAATTCAAATTTTTAACCAAATTCAGTTAAACTTTCACCAAATAAACTTTCTCCAGAAAAGACAAAACATTCTAGCCGTTACAGGTTGGCAGCCCCATTAATTATAAGGGGCGGTGATTCGTGGTAAACACAATATCAATATTATAGTATAGATGTAAGCTCAAGAAATCCGCAAAGAAATACGGATAATCCGAGGTCGTATTCCGTGTGAAGGGTGAATGGAATTCCGAATTTCCGATTCGGAAAACGTGTCGTGAAAAGTGTAAAAAAGTGATGTGAATGAGATAACACTAATGAAATATTAAATGAAGCACAAATAATCAATTAAGCACGTAATTCAACTAAACAAACCAAAAACGTAACGTAGAATCGAAAACCGTAAATTAAAACGTGAAATAAACGTCAACGCGCAAAATAAAACGCGACTTTTAAGCTACGCGACTCCTACGGACTTGAAAATAATTTTGGAAAGTTAAAAATGATAAAAGAAAATTTTGAGAAAAAGAAAAATATTTTTTTGACTTTTCATTTATTTATTATGAATTAAAAACTATTTTAACTAATTAAAAATTAAAAGAAAATGGAAATAAAGCGAGAAAAATAAAAATTCAATTTTGAAAATTATAAAATAACTAAAAAGTAATTTTAAAACTAAAAACTAATTTTTTTTGGCTTTTTATGTAATTTTTAGAAATTAAAAACTATTAAATCTAATTAAAAATTCAAAAGAAATTCAAATTAAATGAGAAAAATACAAAATAAATTTCTAAAATTCAAAAATAACTAAAAATAATTTTCTAATATATTTTTGGATTTTTCTGGGGTTTTTCTGATTTTTTTGGAGTTTTTAATAATTAAATAGTAATTAAAAATGATTAAAATTGAAAATAAAATAAGAAAAATAGCAAATGAACTCGGAAAAATCTGAAAATTTCAGGAAAATTCTAAAATTATATTTAAAAGCTAGGAAAAATAAAAAATTTGAAAAATCAGCACTGGAAGTGCTGATTGCTTTGAAACTGCTTATTTAAAAGTGCTTATTAATAAGCAAATCTTGCTCAAACTAACCAAAACTTTGACCAACTTATATATTGACTCAAAAATGCTCAGTTAAACAAATTTAAGATCAAAAGAAACTCAGAATCACAGAAATGGGCACAAACAAGTGAAATAAGCTCAATGCAATAAGCAATAAGCTACGACAGAATAAGCAAATAGCAAAACTCAACTGAAACAGTAACTATAGGTATTATTGAACTCAAATGAGCCACAAATCACAGATTTCAACAACTCAAACACACTAGCAGATTAAAACTTAAAAACAGATTAAGTATTGAACTACGCTACTCGATAAGCACAATTAGTAGTGAAAATAAGCTGTTACTACTGAGCAAAAAGGGACAAACTCTAGTCTTATGCTACTGAGAACCTAGAGAACTAAAGAGCTTCAAATCTAATCAACAATTCGTCACTTAAATCCACCCTTATTCAGCTGCTATTGAACCAGTTATGCAGCTGTTTCTAACAATGTAACAAAAGAAATTCAAGTATGCTAACTGAATGAGAAAATGATGTCTGACTATTAACTCTAAGTCCTACTGAATTTGATGTTAAAACCTAGTTAATTACACCTAACTCAAACTGTTGATGCAAAGATTCGAGTGAGGGAACAAAAGGAATCAATCAGAAGCTTAGCTATCCAAACACTCCTTGAAACAGCAGTTACATATCATAGGACCTAACTGATGCAACCTAACCTCAGATATTAAACTATAACCTACTACTTAAAGGTTCAAAACAGATTCCTCAATCAATACTTAAATCTAATCAACAATAATCTTTAATATGCAAATAGTGAAATTCAAAACTGCAAACAGTAATCCAACTTATGACAAGTAACAACTTAAAAAGCTAACTGAAACACTGAGAATAAAATGAAAGAAGAGATTAAACCACAATTCAACTAGCTTAAACTAGCTGATCCAAACACCTTAATAACTAACTGTTACAACTAGATACTACTCAATTCAATTCCCATTCAGTCCAAATCAAATCCTAGATACCTAATATGATTCACAACTCCAATTAATAATGAAACTCAAATCTCAGATATGAATAAACTCAGACACTCAATTACAAAATTCCACAATTACAAGCAGTAATGAAACAGTAACCAAACAAAACCAATGCAGATCATAAACAAAAAGGTGTAATGAAGCTAAGAAACACAACAACCAAAAGCAAACAGAAATATCAAATCTCAGATTTATATTAATGAAAATAGAAGCTAACCAATACTACTTAGATCAGAATAATACTATGATGCAATAATTAGCTTATGAAAATTAAAATGAAGACGTACCAATCCTCTCAGCCAAACAGAGAGGATATCCCACACAGCCTGTCTCTAGACAGGCCAAAAGCTCCTTTTTGACTGTCTCTAATCTCCAATAAGCTTCAGCTTATACAATAAGCTGATGTTGATTTTTTTTTTTTTTTCTTTTTTTTTATATATATATGAAATAGGAATTTAAAATAGAAACAATAACTGAATTAATCTAAAAGATACGAATGATAAACTGAAAATAAGGATTTAAGACAATAAGATGAAAATAAAGACTGAATTATATTAAGATGAAAATTTAGTACAAAGCTTCTGAAATAGAAATTACAATAACAACTTTTAAACAGAAATCTAACAATTACTTCTAAAAAAACTACCCTAAACACTGACTAGAGGGGGGGTTTATATAGCCTGAGGAGAGGAGAGCTTTGTTGTTGCCAGGTCACCTATCCGCGTCATTTGTGCTTCTTTGAGCTCATTTCAACCGTGTGATTGCTTCCAGATAATTCCATTCAATTTGGACCGTCTGATTGATTGATATGATGTGACTAATCCTCGTGATAGCTCCTCATTGGTCCACGCGTCTGACATTCCTGACACCTTCTAGAACCTCCAATTATTAGGTAATTATTACCTAAGTGAGGTAATTTTGATGTTGGGGAGTTAGGGTTCTACGAACAGTAGAAAAATCTGGGTAGGGGAAAAATTGGGGGCGGGGTAAATGGGAATTTGGGGATTTTTGTTATTTAACGTTGTCTTTGTTGACCGGGTTTTATTTAAGGGTTGACTACGGGTTTAGGTGCAGGCTGGGTAAGGTTTACACAAAGGATGGGCTTGTTATCTTGGGCTTGTGGGATTGGGGTATAATTTTGGGTTTTGGGGTAATTGTTATTGTAGATCCGGTTATTGTGTAAGGTTTAGGATTAGGTAATGTTAGCCAAGGACCATTTTTGTAAATCTTTAAACCGTGGGGACCAAATCTGTAATATATCAAAAGTATCTTCCATGGGCTAATGTTGCCATTCTTTGATTCACGGAGGACCACAATTGACTTTTCTTTGAAATTTACTTCAAGGGACCATTTATGCCAAACTCTGAAATTTGAGGGACTAATGTTGTAATTTCTTCAAACTTTTACCAGGGGCTAAACTTGGAAAATGATGAATCTCTGAGGTTGATTTTGTCATCTTGAGCTTAGACTTTGACCATTTGACTTCCCTGGCCTCGGCTTTTGACACTTTCCATTCTCGTGCTCGTTTTTGTCGGTTTTGGTGTGTTTTTGTCCATTTTTCTCATATCCGTACCTGCACATACACAAATACAAAAACATGCATTCTCTTGGCATTTTTTATTAGTATTTGGTATTTTTGGTCTGAAATAAGGCCTGAAAAGGATGAGTGAATAAGCACTCATCAAAATCCCCCAGACTAAGGTATTGCCGTGCCCTCACGCAATGTCATCACCTCACGCTTAAAAGATAAATAATTTTCAAAACCTCTCTTTACTGACGTTGTAAAGTAGCAATGATGTTCAAGAGAGATAGTAAAATCATTTATTCTCAAAAACGCTCCGTTTTCCGATTTTCATGAATAACAACTACTACTACTATTTTTGTATTTTTCATTTATATATGTGACGGTTTGCTTTGACTTTCATTATCAATTCTTATCTGTTGATAACTTTCAGGGTCAACGAGTAGAAACACTTCTCACAGAGAAGAGACCGTACGGATAAAAATCGTCATCCTTGATTTTTCACAAGCTCCCAAACTAAGCGTAAAATCGAAATCATTGTTTAACTAGAAGTTAGATGCTAACACTGCCCACAAAAGTTACTTGTGTATTACCTCTTGTCCCCAGGTCCTAAGTTTTGTATCTAAGGATTTTAATTTATGAGAAATGAATTGCTTCGTATTTTCTCGTTTCGATATTTGTTAGTCCGATAAGAGCACAAAATTTGAACGCTAAGTAGTTTCCAAACTTTTCCTCGAAAATCCCTGCATACAGAAATCGGGTCCACATGAAGGTCTCTGATTTAACACGATTTGTAGGGGCTCCCTTTTTATTTACGACCGAGACATACCATGTTTGATACCCGAAACGGAAGCTTTTTATTAGGGAAACCCCCGGAGTCGAAGCTTGGCATTTTTGCATAATCATAAGCACTTTAATAATACTTTTGTCCTTAGTCCTTTATTTCTTTTACAATCAACGGTTTATGAGCCGTCAAGATGTAAGAGCTTTATAATGACTTTGGATTTCTATCCGCTGCTTTTTATAGCTTTGGATTCCTCTGCCTTTTTATTTTGGCTTTGGACTATTATTATTGATATTCATAACTATATGCCAAACCCCAAGTCCTACGGCCTTTACTAAGATCACAACATCGGCTGCGAACCGGCAAGATGCAATAGTCTATTTCACCGTAACACTGGCAGTACCTCAATGTGTACCAAACCCCCATATGCAGAGATTTTGTTGGGAACGAGAAAAAACTAAGTATTGCCCAAACCGTATACCCTTAATTAATCCTAGACATCTATTTATATTTTGGTGACGTTGCTGATGGAAACAAGGAGGCCACAAGTACCTTTCGTGGGTTTTTTAAATCCCAGTAATGCGATCCGTGTATAGCACGAAACTTCTAAATAAACTCTATCATTCCTCGATCTCCGCAAATTTAAAATCCCAAATAATGAGATCCGCGGATGCTTAGCCATAATCTTATGATTATATTGGTTAAGGGAAACAAGCTAGGGCTCAACACGCCCGGTCAAGTCGGAACATTTATTTCTACTCTCGCCGGTAGGAAAGTCAAAACAAGGTGTCAAATCTTATTATTCATATCATATATATATATATATTTTTTTTCATTTTTTCACTTTTTTTCTTTTTTTTTTTTTTTTTTTTTTTTTTTTTTTTAGATTATAAAGCGGTGACAAAAATTAAAATTTTTGGTGGAAAACGGAGTTGCGTAAGTTAACAGCTCAGACGATGGTACAGGTCAAATCGAATCGAAGATTCACCCCCCCAGACTAAAGTGAAACATTGTCCTCAATGTTTTAAGGGACGGGTAATCCTACGTAAAATCTAAGGCCGTTTATTAAGTATGCCAAGAGATAAACGTTAGTCGATAAGATTTTGGATATGGTGAATTTCCGATAGAGCAGCGAAGGATGAGACTCGAGTGGAGAGAATGACAAACCACGAGCACGAGAGTCTTCAAACTTCGGAGAAATTCCTGAACATTCATAAACAACAACGAAAACACGAGTTTGGAAAGGGTCGCCCCCCTCACGTCACGTTATTAAAAAATAGAAAATTAAGAAAATGAAAATGGATAAGCATGGGGTGCCTCCCACGAAGCGCTTGTTTTTGTTCACCGAGTCACATGAGCTTGACTCGATCCCCAAATTAATTCGTCCTTGGGGAGAGCAAATGGAAAAATTAATCTCTCTCGGGCTTTCATTCAAAAAATTTTGAAAAACATAAGACTTAATTGAAAGTTCCATCCCGAAGAGATAACCACTGGTATTTTAATTTAGAAAACTTGGAAAAACGATACCAGGGTCAAAAACAACATCCTCACTCCCCACGGAGTGAAGGATAAGAGAAACCACACCAAACATTACAAATGGCAAGAAAGTCATGATAACAATCTTGTAAAACTCATCTTTATCAAAATAAAATTTCATAATTATGGAATTATGACTTTTATTATTTAAGCTCCTTTTAAAATCTTGTCCGGGTGGGAGGGATGGGATAAAATTTTCATTAAAACTCTCATGTTTAAGAAAACCACCCGGATCATGATCAATTCCAAGATCAAAATTGAAACTTTCATATTCTGGATTAGAAAAATTTCCAAACTTATCGAAACAAAACGAATCATACTCCGGAAGAGAGATAAAAGCATGAGAAGTGGTACTGCCACGACTCGTCTCTTCTGAGTGATCGATATCAAAGTTAAAAACTTCATAAGTCGGATAGGAAAAATCAGGACGATAAGTGGGATTGCCACTTATCTCCTCAGTCGTGTCAAACGAAAAACTCTCAAAGTCGGGTAAAAATTCCTCGAGCTCGGGCTCCAGAGGATCGTCAATTATAAGCTCAATCTTCGTCTTAACTTTATCCGGAGGGATTGACGGTTCGTCGTTCAACAAATTGTTAAGAAAAATAGTATCTCCCTCCGAATCAAAGTAAGATTCATCAATCTCAGAAAACGGAATCGTATCAATAGCAAGAAATTCATCGACCTCTTCCCAAAAAGAATCATGTTCCTTAGTCGGAGGAAATGATGGGGAAGAGTCGGAGACGAACGTTTTCATAAAATCGTCAAAGGAGTAATCACAAGCATCAATGCTGTTGACGGAGAACTTCTTTGATTTCGAATCATCGGCTTTAAAAATCATAATATCATCATCGTGTCGTAAAGTTAGAGTATCCTCAAAATGATCTACTAGGGCTTTTGCGGTTCGTAAAAACGGTCGCCCTAGTATAAGAGGAACTCTCGGATCGGGTTCGAAATTAACAACGACAAAGTCGGCCGGGAAAGTACACGAGTTCACTTGAACAAAAACATCTTCGGCAATTCCGACCGGATGAGTAATCGAACGATTAGCAAGCTCTAAAGTCATTCGGGTCGGTTTAAGTTCTCCCATTCCAAGTTGTTTATAGATTGACAAAGGCATAAGGTTAATGCTTGCACCTGAATCGGCCAGGGCATTGCAAACCTCTTGATCTTTCAACGAACAAGGAATGAGAAACTTTCCCGAATCTCCAAGCTTCTCGGGAAGCTTCGTGGGAAGAATCGCGGAGCATTGAACATTAATCGGTGTTTCGGCTAATTCGAGCAATTTCTCTTTATTACTTATTAGATTCTTAAATGTTGAGGCAAATTTAGGCATGTAAACAAGAGCATCCATAAAACTGATATCAAAGTGCAATTTTTGAAAAATATCAAGAAACTTTTCCATTTGTTTTTTAGATTTTGCACGGAGCTCTTCATCATTAAATCGTGACGGATATGGCAATTTAGACTTGTATTTCACATTATTTTCAAAAACAACTTTTTCTTTATCTTTCGACTTTTGGACAACCGGAGGTTGGACGTTTTCAGCTCCTCCATTATTAACAGGAGGAACCGGGTCCTTTGTCGCCTCGGTCTCACAGTCTACTACCTTGGGTGGAGACGAAGAAGAAGAGGTAGTCGGCACTGTGGGTTCATATAAAGCACCACTGCGAGTCGTGATCGCATTGATCTCGCCCCTCGGGTTAGCGATCGTGTTGCTTGGAAGAGTTCCCGAACCCGAGGGTCGATCATTTAAAGACTTCTTCAATTCGGCCATTTGATTAATTAACATTTTATTCATTTCCTCTTGACTTTTCATAAATTGCTTGAGTAATTCATCCGAAGAAGACTGATTCACAACTGGATTTTGAAAATTTTGAGCACGATTGTTGTTATTGAAACCTTGATTCTGAAAATTCTGATTTCCATGATTATAATTCCCATGATTAGCATTTCCTTGAAAATTCCCTTGATTCGGGCCTTGATTATAATTTCCCCGATTTTGATTTTGAAAATCATGATTTTGATTCTGAAAACCATTGTTCATCCGATTTTGATTAGCATTGTGATTAAATTGATGATTTCGGTTTTGCACATTTTGATTAACTTGATTGACTTGATTAACTTGAGACGGTTGATTAAAACCGGGTGGTCCAACATAGTGGTTCGAACGGTAGCTAAGAAGATTTCGGTCACCCTGTGGTTGGTATCCGTTACCGCCCATATTGTAGGTTCCCGAAGTAGCATACACATTCTCGTGAGTGTAGCCACTGATGGCTGGGCACTCAAAATACGAATGAGGACCACCACAAGTCTCACAAACATTGTTCACCATATTGACTTGATGGTTCTTGACTTGATTTTGATTTTGAGACGTTTGGTGCATTCTTAAAACAGCAGTCGACAAATCATCGAGTTTCTTAGTAATTGCGGCTATTTCAGAATTAGATGTAGAAGAATTATGAGCAACGGTTGTTCTTGACTCATTCCTCTCGGCAGAGGAATCCCAGTAATTGTAATGAGCCGTCATATTCTCAATAAGTTCGTAGCAATCTTCAGGACGTCGTTTCATAAAAGTTCCACCCGCAGCTGCATTGATCGTGTCCCGATGTCGCAAAGTCAAACCATTGTAAAACGTATCAATTATCGTAACAAGAAGCATGTTATGGTTTGGACACCGATCAATAGCAAGCTTATAACGTTCCCAAGCTTCGAATAAAGATTCGTCGGGAAGCTGACGGAAATTGCTAATATCGTTTCGAAGTTTCGTCACCATCGATGGTGGAAAATATTTCGCCAAGAACTTTGATACCATTTCTTTGAAGGTATGAATCGAGTTCTTGGGAAGACGATCAAACCACGCGGTGGCATGATGTGTAAGAGAATAGGGGAAGAGAGAAAGACGAAGGGCGTCATCGGAGACCCCATGTTGTTTCATACTTTGGGTGACGGTTAAAAATTTGTCGAGATGCTTGTTAGCATCGTCACCCGGTAAACCGTGAAATTGGCACGAATTCTGGACTTGTTGAATCATGTGGTGTTTAAGTCCAAAATCCGTAGCCTCAATATTGAGAGGGGCAATCGGACCGCCTCTACCGTGCATTGTCGGTTGACACAGCTCCTCCATCGTTCGGAGATCGGGAGCTGGTGCATTTTGAACAACACCCACCGGAGGGTGTTGATTGTTGTGGTTGTTTTGTTCCATTTCCGTGATGTTAGGGAAACGAACTTTGTGTGTGTGACGTATCAAACTCTCGGGGTTCGATAATGGAGAAATAAGATGTTTAGAAGATGACCGGGTGTTCATACACCACAAAAACTCAAATTTTGAAAAATAAAAGGAAAATCAAATTTGAAAAGGAAAATCTTTTTGTGTTTTTGTTTTTATAAAGCAAAATTTAAACTTAAACTTTTTTTCTTTTTCTAACGTTACGTTAATCGTAAACCGTTTCCCTTAATCTACTCGCGACGGAACGGGAGAGAAGAATGGATCTCTCTTCAGCTTGCAATTTAATGTCAAAGCTTCCGTATTTTCCGCTTATTCGGTCGTAGAATTAAAGTAATCCGACTCGCAACTAATTTCACGCGTAGTTATATTGAGAAACTTTTTTGGTTTACAACGCCCTTTCTTTCGATCGGAACGAGGCTGTAACTTTATTATTTTTTTTGGTATTTTTGTGAAAACACTTTAGGAAAAGTGTTTTTGATTTTTTTGATATTTATATAATATATACAAAATAGAGGAAGGCTTATCAAAACACAATTTTTCAAAAACGAAATTTCAAAAATTCACTTCAACCTTCCCCGGCAGCGGCGCCAAAAATTGATTCGTGGTAAACACAATATCAATATTATAGTATAGATGTAAGCTCAAGAAATCCGCAAAGAAATACGGATAATCCGAGGTCGTATTCCGTGTGAAGGGTGAATGGAATTCCGAATTTCCGATTCGGAAAACGTGTCGTGAAAAGTGTAAAAAAGTGATGTGAATGAGATAACACTAATGAAATATTAAATGAAGCACAAATAATCAATTAAGCACGTAATTCAACTAAACAAACAAAAAACGTAACGTAGAATCGAAAACCGTAAATTAAAACGTGAAATAAACGTCAACGCGCAAAATAAAACGCGACTTTTAAGCTACGCGACTCCTACGGACTTGAAAATAATTTTGGAAAGTTAAAAATGATAAAAGAAAATTTTGAGAAAAAGAAAAATATTTTTTTGACTTTTCATTTATTTATTATGAATTAAAAACTATTTTAACTAATTAAAAATTAAAAGAAAATGGAAATAAAGCGAGAAAAATAAAAATTCAATTTTGAAAATTATAAAATAACTAAAAAGTAATTTTAAAACTAAAAACTAATTTTTTTTGGCTTTTTATGTAATTTTTAGAAATTAAAAACTATTAAATCTAATTAAAAATTCAAAAGAAATTCAAATTAAATGAGAAAAATACAAAATAAATTTCTAAAATTCAAAAATAACTAAAAATAATTTTCTAATATATTTTTGGATTTTTCTGGGGTTTTTCTGATTTTTTTGGAGTTTTTAATAATTAAATAGTAATTAAAAATGAAAATAAAATAAGAAAAATAGCAAATGAACTCGGAAAAATCTGAAAATTTCAGGAAAATTCTAAAATTATATTTAAAAGCTAGGAAAAATAAAAAATTTGAAAAATCAGCACTGGAAGTGCTGATTGCTTTGAAACTGCTTATTTAAAAGTGCTTATTAATAAGCAAATCTTGCTCAAACTGACCAAAACTTTGACCAACTTATATATTGACTCAAAAATGCTCAGCTAAACAAATTTAAGATCAAAAGAAACTCAGAATCACAGAAATGGGCACAAACAAGTGAAATAAGCTCAATGCAATAAGCAATAAGCTACGACAGAATAAGCAAATAGCAAAACTCAACTGAAACAGTAACTATAGGTATTATTGAACTCAAATGAGCCACAAATCACAGATTTCAACAACTCAAACACACTAGCAGATTAAAACTTAAAAACAGATTAAGTATTGAACTACGCTACTCGATAAGCACAATTAGTAGTGAAAATAAGCTGTTACTACTGAGCAAAAAGGGACAAACTCTAGTCTTATGCTACTGAGAACCTAGAGAACTAAAGAGCTTCAAATCTAATCAACAATTCGTCACTTAAATCCACCCTTATTCAGCTGCTATTGAACCAGTTATGCAGCTGTTTCTAACAATGTAACAAAAGAAATTCAAGTATGCTAACTGAATGAGAAAATGATGTCTGACTATTAACTCTAAGTCCTACTGAATTTGATGTTAAAACCTAGTTAATTACACCTAACTCAAACTGTTGATGCAAAGATTCGAGTGAGGGAACAAAAGGAATCAATCAGAAGCTTAGCTATCCAAACACTCCTTGAAACAGCAGTTACATATCATAGGACCTAACTGATGCAACCTAACCTCAGATATTAAACTATAACCTACTACTTAAAGGTTCAAAACAGATTCCTCAATCAATACTTAAATCTAATCAACAATAATCTTTAATAAGCAAATAGTGAAATTCAAAACTGCAAACAGTAATCCAACTTATGACAAGTAACAACTTAAAAAGCTAACTGAAACACTGAGAATAAAATGAAAGAAGAGATTAAACCAC
This sequence comes from Artemisia argyi, assembly GCA_030686995.1. NCBI lineage: Eukaryota > Viridiplantae > Streptophyta > Magnoliopsida > Asterales > Asteraceae > Artemisia > Artemisia argyi. The sequence goes on along the minus strand of CM060676.1, from coordinate 5,317,137 downwards.
AATTCAACTAGCTTAAACTAGCTGATCCAAACACCTTAATAACTAACTGTTACAACTAGATACTACTCAATTCAATTCCCATTCAGTCCAAATCAAATCCTAGATACCTAATATGATTCACAACTCCAATTAATAATGAAACTCAAATCTTAGATATGAATAAACTCAGACACTCAATTACAAAATTCCACAATTACAAGCAGTAATGAAACAGTAACCAAACAAAACCAATGCAGATCATAAACAAAAAGGTGTAATGAAGCTAAGAAACACAACAACCAAAAGCAAACAGAAATATCAAATCTCAGATTTATATTAATGAAAATAGAAGCTAACCAATACTACTTAGATCAGAATAATACTATGATGCAATAATTAGCTTATGAAAATTAAAATGAAGATGTACCAATCCTCTCAGCCAAACAGAGAGGATATCCCACACAGCCTGTCTCTAGACAGGCCAAAAGCTCCTTTTTGACTGTCTCTAATCTCCAATAAGCTTCAGCTTATACAATAAGCTGATGTTGATTTTTTTTTTCTTTTTTTTTATATATATATGAAATAGGAATTTAAAATAGAAACAATAACTGAATTAATCTAAAAGATACGAATGATAAACTGAAAATAAGGATTTAAGACAATAAGATGAAAATAAAGACTGAATTATATTAAGATGAAAATTTAGTACAAAGCTTCTGAAATAGAAATTACAATAACAACTTTTAAACAGAAATCTAACAATTACTTCTAAAAAAACTACCCTAAACACTGACTAGAGGGGGGGTTTATATAGCCTGAGGAGAGGAGAGCTTTGTTGTTGCCAGGTCACCTATCCGCATCATTTGTGCTTCTTTGAGCTCATTTCAACCGTGTGATTGCTTCCAGATAATTCCATTCAATTTGGACCATCTGATTGATTGATATGATGTGACCAATCCTCGTGATAGCTCCTCATTGGTCCACGCGTCTGACATTCCTGACACCTTCTAGAACCTCCAATTATTAGGTAATTATTACCTAAGTGAGGTAATTTTGATGTTGGGGAGTTAGGGTTCTACGAACAGTAGAAAAATCTGGGTAGGGGAAAAATTGGGGGCGGGGTAAATGGGAATTTGGGGATTTTTGTTATTTAACGTTGTCTTTGTTGACCGGGTTTTATTTAAGGGTTGACTACGGGTTTAGGTGCAGGCTGGGTAAGGTTTACACAAAGGATGGGCTTGTTATCTTGGGCTTGTGGGATTGGGGTATAATTTTGGGTTTTGGGGTAATTGTTATTGTAGATCCGGTTATTGTGTAAGGTTTAGGATTAGGTAATGTTAGCCAAGGACCATTTTTGTAAATCTTTAAACCGTGGGGACCAAATCTGTAATATATCAAAAGTATCTTCCATGGGCTAATGTTGCCATTCTTTGATTCACGGAGGACCACAATTGACTTTTCTTTGAAATTTACTTCAAGGGACCATTTATGCCAAACTCTGAAATTTGAGGGACTAATGTTGTAATTTCTTCAAACTTTTACCAGGGACTAAACTTGGAAAATGATGAATCTCTGAGGTTGATTTTGTCATCTTGAGCTTAGACTTTGACCATTTGACTTCCCTGGCCTCGGCTTTTGACACTTTCCATTCTCGTGCTCGTTTTTGTCGGTTTTGGTGTGTTTTTGTCCATTTTTCTCATATCCGTACCTGCACATACACAAATACAAAAACATGCATTCTCTTGGCATTTTTTATTAGTATTTGGTATTTTTGGTCTGAAATAAGGCCTGAAAAGGATGAGTGAATAAGCACTCATCAGGCGGCCCCCTTAATTTTAAGGGGGCCAGCCATGAATGAAAGGGGCCGGCACGCTCCTGTGTCAGAAAGTTTTGCCTATAAATACTGGTTCAAATCTGTAATTTTTCCTCACCTTTTGCACTAAAACTTTCTGTCCAAATTCTCTTAAAGCATCTTCCTAAAACCTTTGATCATAAACATATTAGTTCTTGTTTGAAGTCATCTAATCCATCCTCATTCAAAGTGCAAGAGAAGAATACTTCTCCAACATCTTGTTTAGAAGTATTATAGAGTTGTGTATATTGTTAGTTATTGTGTAAATTATTTGTAAAGGTAAAGAAGGTGTGTAATAGGTAGATCTAGGTGGTTAGTTGTTGTGAATAGAAGTAGTGAAGAAGTAGTTGAGTTGTGAAAAAGAAGTAGTGAAGGTGTGTGAAGTAGTTGAGTTGTGAAGAAGGTGTGTAGTGACAAGTGGTGTGAGATTGGTTCTAGCTACTATTAGAACTCGAAATTTAGCTTAGTGTCATTAATCGGTGTAAGCAAAAGTTGTGTAATGTTTCTTCGCCAAAAGGGAGCTTGTTGTGATTAGTGAAGAAAACTCTCGAGTAGGTGACTCGAGGAGTGGAGTAGGGCAAGAAAGGTGACCTTGTAGCCGAACAACTATAAATCCGTTGTGTCTTGGTTTGATCCTTCCATCTATTGTTCATTACCTTATTTACATCTTTATTTTTTACATACTCCTAACTATTTACATCTAATTGTAGCTTGTGATATTGTGCTAAAATTGATTTCACACAAAGTTCAAACAAAAGGTTCGTTCACAAAATAAAGTTTTTATAAATAACCTAAAAATGATATAATACATTCATAAACATATGCATGTATAATTGATCATTTCGATCGAGTATAGTTTTCACAACAAAACTTAAATTGAAGATTTTGAAAACAAAGTTTTAAAATCAAAATTGACGTAAAACTATTCAACCCCCCCCCCTCTAGTTTTCCACAATTGGCATCAGAGCTACGTTAAACAAGTCTTTTTCTAAAATAAATTGTATTTTAAAACTTGAAATCGATCTATAGAATCGGAAAAATATTTAGAAGGGAACATGACATTTAAACCACCATATCTTGAAAATGAGAATTTTAGTGAATGGAAAAATAAATTTGAAAATTATGTGAAATCAATAGATCAAAATCTTTGGTACATCATTTCAATTGGTGATATTCAAACAAAAACAGATTTTGAAAATCAATACAATTACCCCCAAACAAAGATTGATAAAAATACTAATGCCAAACTAATTATTTATAAAACCTTACCTGGATTAGAATATGAAAGAGTATTCTTTGGTAAAACGGCAAATGATATTTGGAAATGTCTTTTAAACTTTCACCAATGGAAATGTCGAGCCAGATATGATAAATTTGATGTTTCACCAGAATTAATTGTTCTAGAAAAATTAATAGACAAACATTTAGTTGATGTAAATACAAGTGCTACCAGTTCAAATATGGTCATTGAAGGTATCAATAACGAAGATTACATGAGCCAAATCCGAAGAAAGATTATAAATGAAATATGGAGCGACATGGAAGGTGAAGAGGATCGTTATATAGCATGTGAAGATTGTGAAGCATATAAAGCCAGGTGGTTGTTGCACATATACATCTTCTTTAATGGTACCATTTACGAATGCACTCTTTACATCCATTTGGTAGACTTTAAAGTTCATGTATGTTGCATATGCAAGAAAGATCCTGATGGCTTCCATTCTTGCAACAGGTGCAAAGGTTTCCTCATAGTCAATACCCTCTTGTTGATTATATCCTTTTGCAACAAGTCTTGCTTTGTTTTTGACTACTGTTCCTGACTCATCTGTCTTGATTTTGAAGACCCATTTCATTCCTATGATAAACACTCCCTGAGGACATTCAACTAAGGTCATGACATCATTTCTATCAAATTGTTCTAACTCATCTCTCATGGCCTGAACCCAACTCCCATATTTAAAGGCTTCTTTCACATTTTTAGTTTCTATTTCAGATATAAAGTCAACATAGAGGCATACATTGGCTGAAGCCGCCTTGAGTTTGGCAGCCATGCTCTTTATAAGCATGCCTTCTGAAGGTTCACCAATGATGTTAACAAGTTCAATTGTTTTGGACTTGGTCCAGCTATCTTGAGGTCTAGGATAGGAATTGGAACTTGTAGAGGCCTGATGTATACTTGGAGTGGGTTCAGATGTGGTTGCCTGAGGTGCTTCAAGATTGAGATTTTCAACAACCTCAGTATGGTTAACTTGTGTTGTGGTATCCTGGACACTAGGTTCACTGGTGGTGGTCTCATTGGGGACAGGTTGAGTTTCTATGAACTCACTGATGGTGGGTTGAGGTAGGTTGTGTGGATTGATGTAGTAAGAGACATCAGCATCAACTTGCTATTGTGTGGAAAGATTACTCTCAGGATGAAACACATCAGGAGGATATCTTGATGAGTTATCAATACCAATTTCTTCCATAGTGGAATTTGAGAATCTAACAGCTTCAGTACTCTCATCAAAAGTGACATGGAAGGTTTCCTCAGTCTGTTGTCTCCTAGTGTTGAATACCCTAAAGGCTTTTGAGATAAAGGAGTACCCTAGAAAGTATCCATCATCAGCTTTTGCATCAAACTTTCCAAGATGGTCCTTATGATTATGGATAAACACAGGACATCCAAACACATGGAAGTAGCTGATATCTGGAATCCTTCCTTTAAACAACTCATAGGGAGTTTTGCTATGTCTCTTCACAATAATGGACCTGTTTTGTGTATAGCAGGCTGTTTTTACTGCCTCAGTCCAAAAATGTTTGGAGAGAGCAGATCCATTAAGCATTGTTCTAGCAGCCTCAATGAGAGTTCTGATTTTTCTTTCAACAACTCCATTTTGTTCAGGGGTGTAAGGAGAGGTGAAGTTTTGAGAGATACCCTTCTCATCACAGAAACATTCAAGGTCATTGTTTTTTAATTCAGTTCCATTATCAGTCCTGATTTGTTTGACCCTGATGTCATTTTGGTTTTCAATCTTCCTGATCAAGGACATAATTGTTTCAGCAGCCTGACTCTTTTTGGTCAGAAAATATACCCAAGTGTATCTTGAGTATTCATCTACTATGACCAGAGTGTACTTCTCATGATGAATAGCCATTGGACTGATGGGTCCAAAGAGATCCATGTGAAGTAGGTGTAAGCATTTGGTGATAGAGGAATTTTGTTTGGTTTTAAAGGATGCCCTGTGGTGTTTACCTTTTTCATAGGCAGGGCAGGGTTTATCTTTTGTGAACACAAGTGATGGTAAGCCAAGGACTTTGTTTTGTTTGGCCAGGTTGTTTATGTCTTTGAAGTTCAGGTGAGATAGTCTTTTATGCCAAAGCCAGTTGAGGGTTTCAGTGGCTTTAACAAAAAGACATGTTCCATTCTGAGTGCGTGAAGACATATCCAAGACATAGACATCCTGCCTCCTTGGTGCAATAAGAACTACTTCTTTGTTTGCATTAAAGATAGTACCTTGCTTATCATCAAACTGAACTATGTATTTTGCATCACATAGTTGACTGACACTGATCAGGTTATATTTAAGACCATCAATATAAGTTATTCTTGTAAAAACTATTCAACTACAGTTTACTGAACCATAACCTTCAGTGAGACAAGTTGAATTATCAGCAAATACCACCTTAGGTCCTGGTTCTTCTACATATTTGTACATATATTCCTTCATGCCAGTTATGCTTCTTGAACATCCACTATCAAGATGCCAAACAGGATCTCTGGCATGTCTCTGCACAAATGTAAACGGAGTTAGTTTTTCTTGTGAACCCACTTTTTGGTGGACTTGGCTTTAATGGCCTTTTTGAACTGGGATATTGATCCATGATCAGTGGTGGTGTGAATGTTGCTTCCACAGATATTGCATCAGGGTGAAGGGGTAGTTTGTTGGGTTGGTTTGGTATTTCCTCTTCTAGACTGAATAACATGTTCATGTCCTGAACTGTCATGTGTAGGATCTCCACAGATATCACAACATGGATACATCAAACAATCATTAGGGAGATGATCATTGAATCCACAGTGGATGCAAGGTGTGAAAGGTTTGGCTTTCTGCCTTATCTGTTTGGAGCCTGAGGCATAGTTGTGGGGTTGAGCATTGTGGTAGGATACAGCACTTGATGAGACTGTGTAAGATGCATGATCAGAGGTTCTGTGATCATCCTTTTTGCATATCATGCAAAAGAGAATTCTATAACAGTCATCAGTGGTATGTGTTGTATAACTACACAGTTTACATCTGATTTTTGGTTTAGATGTTGCCTTAGATTTGGCAAAACTTGAGGAAGCTGGTTTAATTTCCTTTTCCAAGGGTTGAGTTTTCTTCTCGGATGATTCAATTTTTTCACTCAACTTCCTAACAAGTTCAGCCAACTGATCAAATTTGGAATCAGGGTTGTCAGTGGTAACCTCATTTGAGATTGAGGTTGTGGAGTCATCATTTGTGGTAGATCCTTCAGTGAGTGGTATTTTCAAGATAGTTCTTCCTCAACCAACTTTCTCTCTTGGAGAGTGTTAAGTATACACCAAAGGTGTTAGCTCAGAGCTAGGTTCAGCTCCCTGAAGAACTTTTAGTGGTGGGGGTGGACTCTGTGATATAGGTTCAGACTCATTAATGGTCTCAGGAAGACTAGACTCATCAGTGACACCAAGCATATTTTTGATGGCCTGACTTTCAGGTTCCAAAATTTTACCTGTGTTAAAGTTTGGCAGTTTGCTATCTGGGTTGACTCTTTCAATCCAGTCTCTGGGTTTTGGTGCCATTTCCTTGTTAAAGGATATGCCTGAAGGCAGAAATGCCTTTTCACCATGATTCTCACTTGAGGATTTAGTGGTTTGATCTTCACCAATAATGGCTTTCTTGAGACTCACTGAGTCAAAAACTCTAGGGTTTTTCCGAGTCCACTTATATATCACAGCCTTTTCTTTCTTAAGTTCTTCTTGAAGAGCCTGATTTTGTTTTACAAGTTCATTGTTTTGAATTTGAAGTGTGACAGCCTCAAGTTTAGCTTGTTTTAAAACCAGTAACTCATCTCGACACTTATTTAATTCAAAAGTTAACTTGTTGAATTTAGAAAACAAATTTTGCCTTTGCTCTTCAATGAACTTAAGATCTACATTTAATTAGTTTAAAAAGGATTTCCAATCAGCATCATCATCCATAGATAACAAAATGTTTACCTTTTACATGGTGATGTTGACCCATTCTCCATTTCTAGCATGGCTTTTTCCAACAGCCATCTTGTTGTCATCATAAAGTGCCATCAGTGCACTGACCCTTACTTCTTCATCAGAGGAGACATCTTCCTTGTCCCAATCATAGGCCTCAGCAACGAGCACCTTGTTTTTGCCTTGAGCAGGTTTGATAGGTGCAGCCTGAGGTACTGAGGGAGTTGTCTCAAGGAGAGCAAGTTTAGCTTTTGCTTTTCTGTATTTAGCTTCAAAATCCTTTTGAATGTTTGCATTTTGAAAGTGTTGAGTGGATTGAAGCATTTTTGGTTGAAACTTGCTAGTTCCTGAGGAAGAATTACTACCAGAAGGTTTGTAATAAAGGATCTGAGGTTGTTTTTGAAAAACAGTCTTTAGCAAAGTGACCCTTTTTGCCATAGTTGAAACATTCAGTGGACTCATTTGCCTTACCTTTTTGAAAATTGAACTTGTTTCTTTTAATAAACATTTTGAATTTGCTAAAAGAGCCATTTCTTGAAATTCAACTTGAAGATCATTGAGGTACTCATCACTGGTTCTCATATCAACCTCATCATCATAGTCATCTTGAAAGTCCTGCACAACACCATTAGAAATTAGAATAGAAGGTAGTGGATATGGGTGAGACAGTCAGGGCCTTTTTGTTTTCTTGAGCCTTTTCAGGGTATCGCCTTGCGATTAAGTTGTCTTCATAGACAAACTTCCCATATATTTGAGGCAGCTCAAGATTTTGAATGTGATTAGCATTCCTGAGACCCTGAGAGAAGTTTAACCACTTCTCAGGGAGACTGTTAACAAAGCCAACATTGATCTCATGCTTAGACAGTACTACACCATCATTTGAAAGCTCATTAAGCAAGGTTTTGTATCAGGTATAGGTCTGAGAGAGACTTTCATATTCTTTGGCCCTGAAAGTGTTATACTCAAGTTTCAGGTCCATGATCCTATTTTCCTTGGTATTTGAGGGACCTTCAAAGCTATGAACCAAGTCAAGCCAAGTTTGTTTGGCTGTAGGATAGTTAATGACTGATTCCATTATATCGTCAGGGAGACACGATATAATGATGCTTTTCAGGCGTTGGTCCTGATTGACCACCCTTCTCTCATCAGGAGTCCATTATGATTCAGGTTTAGGTAAACCTTCAGTGGTCGTTTGGACAACGGGACCTTCATTGATACACTTGATATAGTATGGTTCCATACCAGTCAAGTAGCAAAGCATACGCTTTTTCCACTTGCTAAATTTTCTAGCTTCTAGTCTAGGAGCGACAGCTGAATAGCTACCTCCCTTTTAGTCAACTAGCTGGGGTACATCGCTATCAGCCATGGTGGGATCTTTTGATTTTAAAAACTGAGCACTCTTTTGTATGAAAGATTTTGAAAGTTTTACAAATCAGAGGCTCTGATACCACTTATTGGACCCTTTTACTTAGTTAATGTTAACTACAAAGTTAATCTAACCAAGTTCCATGGTGTAGCAACGTGTTGATTAATTATAAAAGCAAATAAACGTAAAAGATAAGACACAAAGTTTTTCAACGTTTAAGTCTTTATTGGAAATTAATCAAAAGAATTATACCCAAGTGTTTGTCGAACAACACTTGGGATTGAAATGACAAGTATGGTGTTCTCCTCACTAAACCCAAATTAAGTTTGAGTGACAACTAAGATCCTGCAGAGCTAACTCAGGGATTGTGTTGTTCTTTGGAGAGAGTAAAGATTTGGTTTGTGAATGTCTAAGCATTAAGTCCACAAACTTAATCTTTACCTTTCTCACTTATTCGGTATTTATACACAAGTAATTTCTAACACTTACCTAATGGACAAAGACTACAAGACAATATTACATCATCCTACATTGGACAAAATACATAGGTATTTTGTCCCTGTTACAATTGACTATAAGTAGTAAAGAACAAGGATGCTTTCTGGTCTTCAGTGTTGACACACTTCTTGGTATTATACTCATTCAGGGAAAGTTGACCTTTGCATGATAAGGACCATCCCTTATCCATTCAAACTTATCCCACCTAATCCCTCCTTTACTTCAGTCTTCTTATCTTCAGTCTTTGTTCACGCAGTGATCTTAGTTGGTGAGGAGTCATGGAACTTAGTGAGTTATTGTCATCACTCACTGAGTCCATCATCCTCTTCTTTGGCTTAGGTATCATTCACTGAGAACCGCCTCACTGAATGGTGAACCTTTCTTCATAGATTCGCCCTGAGCGTCTTGAGGATGACTCACTGAACAACTATGCATTCAGTGACTTGTTTGGTGTTCTTGGTTATGAAACACTTAGGATATTTTATGTTCAAATCCTTGATTAAAGAGTTTGGGTTTTAACAGACCCAACACAGGTCGATTTACGTGAGGCTGCAACTACTTAGTTGAATTATGAAGGTTGTGATCTCCATGGACTTACAAAAGTCGATGTATTAGGTGAACTGTGATATGAGTCGCTATTAGAAAGATAAATATGACAAGAAAAATAAAGAATCTAAGGAAAATGGATGAGCTTTTAAAGCGATTGATTGAGAGAGTAAGGGTAGAACCGGGAGTTGTATCTGGTATCTTCCTCATTTATAACCTATATGCTTCCGTCCACCGTGTGGTGTCAAATGATGTTTTGTGATTTATTCTCCATGTCGTCACGTGAGTCGTGGATCGAAGAAATTAAATGGAGCGCTAGGAGAAAATTTGTAGATAGAGGAAAGATTTTGTTACTGAAGAAATCATTGATGATATTCTCAATAGTATTGATGGGGAGAAATTTGGTGGGATAGATTACGGTATAGTTGGGCCATTGGGGAGAGAATTTTTGAACAAATGTAAAGGGGAGGAAAATCATACGCATCAAAAAATCATCAAGGAAGGACGCACTGTCAGTTTTGCATGAACAGCTGAAGGCGATGGTCTATGAATCAAGAGGCTTATAGGCAGAACCTGGTGTCAATGATCAGGAACCCTCGAAAATCATTATTAGGCGAAACTCTTACGTCTAAGTGCTCAATTCCTTTAGGCAGGACTGAAATATATAATGAATCAAAATTTTTGCCAAGTGAATACTACATCGAGAGGTCTGGTTAGCAGTTTAAGCCAAAGATCTTATGGTTCAGTGCAACTTCATGTACCCAAGTGTAATAGTAAAGGCATGTCCTAACGTTACTAACTTATCTAGGACTCCGAAAAGGATACGTCGTCTCTTGAGTAAAACTGATTGTTTTATCCAACGTGCTTCGATCAACACGAGAGTCTTATCCTCTGGGATGGGTGGGAAGGTTGCACTACGAAAGAATGATGTCAAAGCACGGTACCCTGCTACTGATAGTCTCAGACAGAGGTCTTCGATTCACTTCTGATGAGTGTGTAAATACTCATCATTTTTACCAATTCTGAACTGCCAAAACATCCAAAAAACACTCAATAATGAATCAAAATAGTGAAAATATCCCAGGAAAGTGTTTTACATGTTTCAAATGCAAAAATACCAAAAACAGATGAAAAACACATAAAGTTTGCATAATTGGCAGTTTCAGTCCCCCAACTTTCAAAAGTTATCAAATCTAGTCCCTGGAAGTTTAAAATGAAAGAAAAGTCAACCCAAGGCAAAGAAAAGTCAAAATTTATCAAAATAAGTCCTTGGGTGATAAAGTTTGAGAAAATTACACCTTTACCCCTCAAAATCCAAAAATGGCAAAACAGGTCCCTGGAGTTTGTGAAATTGGCAGATTTGGTCCCTGAGGTTTAAAATAATACTTGTGGTCCTTGTACTAATGTTTAAATGCAGGTTTGGTCCCTTGGTAAAAAGTTGGTGAAATTACAAGGCAGGTCCCTAAAGTTTGGGAAATTGACAGATTTAGTCCCTGGGGTTTTTAAAAGTGAAAAATTCAAAATTACACCTCATACTAATCACACTTTGGCATTATTCAACCTTTGAAATACTCTAAGAAAATGCCAAATCCAGTCCCTTAACTTTCCTATATTTACACATTTAGTCCTTGTGATTAATTCCATGTTACAAAACCAACCGGACCTAAATTAAACTAAAGCCAAAATCCATATCCAATCCACACTTTTGGGCCCAAAATAAATAACCCACCCCCCAAGCCCAGTCCACACCCAATTTTGACCCGAAGATAACTTTGACTTCGGTCAAACGATAACCTCCTTCTTCCCTTTCCCTCTCAGACGTCCCCCACGAACACCACCACTTGCAGTCGACCTCCCCTCTCCTCCAATCAGAAACCAAAGCCTCCTCAATCATCACTACCTCACCCCCCCTACACCTACCCATCACCTTTGCATTAAATGCTTCTCCCCAATTTGAAGATAAGCGTTTTGGCGCCAAAACACGTGTACGCTCTCCATTGGACCAAAATGACAAGAGAGAGGTGGGAAATGATGGAAATGCAGAGGGAAACCCTAATTGAAGGCTATAAATAGGAGAAGAGTGCAAGGGAACAAGTAGTTAGTTAATTTAGTTTTTAGTTATGTCGTGTAATTTTAATGTTCAATTTTAGGGTACACCCAAGCTATTAAGCAGTGGTAACCTTCTTCTTATTGTATTGTAACTCTTTTCAATCAAGTAATTTCAAGTTTCTATAACTTTTCCAGCTTATGCATTTTAATTTCAAATTTTATATCATCATTAAGCTTAATTATTGTTATTGTGTAATGTACTGGAATCTTAGGTTCACATAAGCTCCCCTAAGCTTGTTTAAGCTTTAGAGACTCCTAAAACTCAGTACTAGTAGAAGAAAAGCAAAAATTAAAAAAGGTCAACATTAGTCAACTGTTTGGTTTAATTTGATGTTTTTCAGGTTTTAAGGTGGAATGGTGAGTAATATTGGAGCTGGAAATAGCCTATCTAAAGATAGGCATCATGGGAAAACTTCTTGTTCAAGCTAGAAGTAATTAGTAAGTTTTTACTCATTTCATTTTCCCCTCAAAGGTTTACTTTCTAAGTTCCTTGCTTGTGTCTGCAAATTTGAGCTTGCTTTGTGTTCTTGAATGTTATTTGAGTAATTTCTAGATTAATCATAATAGTTTGTCTGTTAAAATCTAAATCTTCTTAATCATTTTTACTTTAACTGTCAAAACTTAGTTTTAGAATAAAACTTGTGCTAGTATAGTGTCAATCTGTTTTCTAATACTTAGATAAACTCACTTAGTCATATTCAGTAGGTTGAAATCAAAACCTTGAACCCTAGCCATCATTTGCTTTGAAAATCATCAAAGCCTAAACATAAGGGTGTGTTTGGATTAACTATGTTCAAAGTGCTCAAGGGAAAATTGGTAGTAATTTCTGGTTCAGTTAAGTCACAGTAGGTCTAAAGTAGTTAAGTAAGTCACAAAATTGGTTTAGTTTAAAGCAAAAAGTCAAATCTTACATCTAATTCCCCACACAGTCAACTGTGTAGGAATTTTGAGTCCATAAGCTCATAATCTGATAAGAATTAGTCAATCTAGCCTTTAGTCATCTTATTTTAGCTTAAAGTAACTTAATCAGTAAGTTAGATAGCTTAAAATCTCATATAAGTCAACTAGTTCAAAATTTCACTCAAAGTCAAAATACTTGTTCTCAGATTTCATCAAATTTGCTTGTTAATTTCTGATTTTTGTGATTTACTTGGGATTGTGAAAATTGGAGGTTTAGTTTTCTACCAGCTTAACTTTGAGAATATGCCTTCATTCCATTTTTAGAAAATTTAACTTGGGCTTTACAGACTCTCAAAGTGACCTGCAGGGCAAGCTTGTGCCCTGCTCACCCAGTCACCACCTCACCACCATCACTTGGGTGGTGTTTTGCTACCACCTCAGTGGACCCCAGACCCCATACTTAGATTGTTACATCCCCCCTCCTACCAGGCTCCATACATTGACTATTTGTTTGACCTTCACCCCAGTGGACCCTACCTGAAATTGCTCACCAAGTCTGTCCCAGGTCTGAGTCAAAAGTGAAAAGTGCAAAGTGCTTAATTTAGCTTATTCAGCTTATTTGTGTTGTTTATTAGTTGTATCTGGCTTATTTGAGTGTACTTAGCTTGTGTGTATCTGTTTTAATCATTGTGGACCCCACCCAAGGCCATTTGACCCAGATTGACCAAACAGTCAACCAAAGTCAACTGTTTAGAACAAGGGGGTGTCACAGCTTATTTATAAGCTATTTCAAGAAGTGTTTTTACAAAAGTTTGTCATTTTAAGGTGTTTAGTAGTTCTGAAAAAGAAAAATACAAAAAAAATCCAATTTAAAACAAGTGATAGTTTTTATTTAATTCCATTTAAGTTTAATTTTCATTTTTAGATTTTAATTAAGTAACTAGTATTTTTATATTTTTATTAAATACCTCATATATTAAAGTAGTTATAATAAATTTTTCAGATTTTTATTTTGTCATTTAGTGTTAATTAGATTTAATTTTCATTTTCTTTATTATTAATTAATATCAAATATTAAATAGCTTAATTAGTTTTTATAAGGATAAATCTAGTTTTTATAATTTTTCTAGTTCTAATATAGTATAATAAGTTTTTAGAAAATATAATTTTGAATTCTACTGTTCATTTTATATTTTTCTTATTTTAATTGTTTAAATTAGTATTAAGTTAATTAAAAGGTAAATAATTATTAGTTTAATCTTAAAACTTAATTTTTAGAGTTTTTATAATTTTTTAGGATTCCTGTAATGGTTAAGTAATTTTATAAATTTTATCTTAATTTTCCAAGTTAATTTAGTATTAATATAAATTAAAAGTAGTTTAATTAGTTTAATTAAGTTAAATAGTTTTTAATTAATTACAAAACCACAAAAAGACAAAAATATTATTTTTAATTTTTTATACTTTCTTTAAGTTCTAATTTAGGTTTAGAAAATATTTTTGTTAATTTTTAGTATAATTTAAATCATTTGTCATTTTTAGTTAGATTTTAATTTAGATTTTAAATAGTTTAATTAATTAAATAATAGTTTAATATTATTTTAATGACTTTTATAATTTCTTTTTCATTTTTAATTTTAAGTTTTGAAAAGTGTCAAAAGCACCCCCTGTAGTTTCATAATTACCAAAAACCCACTTTTCCAGTCCGATACGTGATCTGAATTGTGAATACGTGCATATATCTATTATCTGATTTTTGTGAATATTATATCTGTTTGCCAATACCAAAATAACAGTAGCAATACCAACTCCACATCATCTGGCTACTGTCCTCAGTGCCACTTTCTCAAAAACGATTCCAAAAGCACCATTTCAATCTCGCTGGGACTTTAACGACCCGGGAATACACTATACTATCACCGGAGTATTGATTCTAGGCTGTCTTTGACTTGTTGACCTTGGTCAATAATAATAAGACGGTTCAGGCTCAATCAAAATTTGGCGCCGCTGCTGGGGAGGTTGTTGCGTGTTTTAAAATCGTTTTAAGTTTAGTGGTTTTCAAAACCCTCCCTGTAAAAAGTTTTTAAAAACATAATCATATCAAAAACGTTCATTAACACTTCTCCTGAAGTGTTGAAAAACACCAAAAAAAATTAAAAACAATCAAAAACAAACTGTGAAGTTAAATTACTTCGTGTTCTTTAAGATTACAACCTGAAACAGTTGGTTTAAGGTAAGTTCTGACATTAAATTGCGAACTGAAGAGGAAACCTATTTACTTCCTCCCGCCAGCTTGCGAGTAATCTTAAAGGGACAATTTCGGTTAACGAATCAGTTCCAAAAATATTTCCCAAGTTTTCTGCACACACACCCATAAGCCTAAAACAGTTTTTCAAAAATCAATTAATAAACCCATAATAAGTTCCCAATCTTAAGATTAAAACTTGCCTTTGTATCCCTGTGAGTAGTGTACCTTTTTCAAAGAAGCTGCTCACTTGTGATTATTGGTTTAAGTTCACTGTTGTTTTGCCTCGAACTTGTGTTGAAAAATTGTTTTTAGTGCATGCGCACTCGGTCTCAAACAAAGAATAAAAAACAGAAAGACGTACCCGAGCTACGTTCTAACACAGAAACCGAAATGGCCGCTGGGCCACCACCACCACTATTACCACCCCCTGACCCTCCTAGGGATGAGCCAGCTCCCGATCTCCGAACTATGGAGGAGCTGTGCCAACCTACCATGCAAGGACGGGGTGGGCCTATTGCACCACTCACTATTGGGGCTGCGGACTTTGGCCTCAAGCATCACATGATCCAACAAGTCCAGAATTCGTGTCAATTTCACGGATTACCGGGTGACGATGCCAACAAGCATCTTGACAAATATCTTACGGTCACCCAAAGCATGAAACAGCATGGTGTCACCGATGATGCCCTTCGGCTGTACCTCTTCCCCTATTCTCTCGCTCATCATGCCACTGCATGGTTTGACCGACTTCC
Organism: Artemisia argyi; assembly: GCA_030686995.1. Classification (NCBI taxonomy): domain Eukaryota; kingdom Viridiplantae; phylum Streptophyta; class Magnoliopsida; order Asterales; family Asteraceae; genus Artemisia; species Artemisia argyi. The sequence goes on along the minus strand of CM060676.1, from coordinate 5,301,681 downwards.
CAAGAATTCTATTCGAACCTTTGATGAAATGGTAACCAAGTTTTTAGCAAAATATTTTCCACCATCCATGGTTACCAAGTTACGTAATGATATCAGCAACTTCCGGCAACTTCCCAATGAGTCTCTTTTTGAGGCTTGGGAGCGTTATAAGCTAGCCATTGATCGGTGCCCTAACCACAATATGTTACAAGTTACCATCATAGATACCTTCTATAATGGTCTGACATTGAGGCACCGAGACATTCTCAATGCTGCTGCTGGTGGGACCTTTATGAAAAGGCGTCCCGAGGAGTGCTATGACTTAATCGAAAACATGACTGCCCATCATAACTTTTGGGATTCCTCTGCGGAGAGGGAAGCGTCATGTCATTCCGTTACTCCCTCATCATCATCATCTCCTGAAATAATCGCTCTTACCAAAAAGATGGATGATATTTCTACGGCTGTGTTGAGAATGAACCAAACGATACAACATCAGGCTCAAAATCAACAAGTGAAAGCCGTGGCCCGAAGTTGTGAAACTTGTGGGGGCCCACATCTGTATTTCGAGTGTCCAGCTACTGCTGAATTTTCTCAAGAGAACGTTTATTCTGCTAACGGTTCCTACAACACGGGGGGTAACTCTTACCAACCGCAAGGGGACCGTAATCTCTTAAGCTATCGTTCCAACAATTTTCTCGGACCTCCCGGTTTTAACCAAAATCAAAACCGTAACACGAATCAGAATTTTAACCAAGGTCAAAACTCAAATTTCCAAAACCCGAACCAAAATCAAGGCCAGTTTAATCAAAATAATTTTCAAAATGGCAATCAAAATCAAGGTTTTCAAGGAAATTTTCAAAGAAACCAGAATCAAGGGAATTACAATCAGGGTAATTTCAATCAGAGAAACACTTTTCAGGGTAAAAACAATCAAAACCAAGGGAATTTTCAAAACAACCGTGTTCAAAATCCCCCTGTTCAAAATCAAAACGTTGTTCCACCCCCGTCTTCCTCAGATGCTGAAATTAAACAATTCATGAAAGCACAAGAGGAAACAAATCGGCTATTGATCAAGACTATCTCTGAACTTCAGAAGTCTTTAAATGATCGACCCTCGAGCTCTGGTACACTACCGAGCAACACGATCGCTAACCCGAGGGGCGATGTCAAGGCGATCACTACCCGAAGTGGGGTATCATACAATGGACCCTCGATTCCCTCTACCTCTTCTTCTCCTCCTAAGGTAGCGGAACGTGAACCTGAGGTCACTACGGACAAGGTACTTCCTACTAATAACGGAGGTATCAACAACGTCCACCCTCAAGTTGTCTCTGTCCCGGCTCGTAAGCCGAAAGTTGTATTTGATCCTCCTGTGTGTCCTGATGAAATCTCAAAGAACAACCCTAAGCCGTCAATTCCATATCCTTCACGAGTGACTGAACAAAAGAACCGCGAGAAAGCTAACCATCAGATGGAAAAATTTTATCAAATTTTCCAAGAATTACACTTTGATATTAGCTTCGCGGACGCTCTTCTTCTCATGCCTAAGTTTGCTTCAACAATCAAAAATCTGATAAGCAACAAAGAAAAACTTTGTGAGATGGCAAAAACTCCTCTTAACGAGCATTGCTCAGCAGTGCTTTTGAAAAAGCTTCCCGAAAAGCTTGGAGATCCCGGGAAATTTCTCATTCCATGTATTTTCCCTGGGATGGTTGAATGCTTTGCCTTGGCCGATCTTGGCGCAAGCATTAACCTGATGCCTTACACAGTCTGGAAAAGACTCTCACTTCCTACTCTCACTCCGACCTGCATGACACTCGAGCTTGCAGACCGTACCATATCCCGTCCTCTCGGCATTGCCGAAGATATCTTTGTGAAAGTAGGAAAGTTCCACTTTCCGGCAGATTTCGTGATTGTTGATTTCGATGCTGACCCACGAGTCCCTCTCATTCTCGGGAGAGGATTCTTAAGAACGGGTCGTGCTTTGATCGATGTATTCGAAGAAGAAATCACTCTACGTGTTGGTGGCGAAGCCATCACATTCAATCTTGATCAGACCTCGAGATACTCCTCCAACTATGACGCTGAAACGGTTAACCGTATTGATATCATCGATGTTGCGTCTGAGGAGTATTCTCAAGAGGTCCTTGGTTTCTCATCCAGTGGCAGTCTTTCTACTGGCCCTATCATTTCCGACTCTTCCCCTTCCCTCACTCCGTTTGAGGGAAGTGACTTCCTTTTGGAAGAGCTCGAGGCTTTTCTTGCTCAAGATAGCTCAATTCCCGATGGAGTTGATGAAAACTATCTTGACCCGGAGGGGGACATTCTTCTCCTTGAAAGATTGTTAAATGACGATCCTTCACCCTCTCCGTCTCCACAAATACTTCATAAAGCGGAAGTCAAAAATGTTGAAATAACTGAAGACTTACCCGAGGTTGAGCTCAAGGACTTGCCTCCTCATCTAGAATATGCATTTCTGGAGGGTGATAATAAATTACCCGTCATTATTGCCAAAGACTTAAAAGATGAGGAAAAGGCTGCACTCCTAAAGGTTCTTAAATCAAACAAACAAGCAATTGCTTGGAAACTCTCCGACATTAAGGGCATAAGCCCGAACTTTTGTACTCATAAAATCTTAATGGAGGATGACTTTAAACCAGCTGTGCAACATCAGAGAAGGGTAAATCCCAAAATCCACGAAGTTATCAAACAAGAAGTTCTTAAACTTCTTGATGCGGGATTGATTTACCCTATATCTGACAGTCCTTGGGTTAGCCCAATTCATTGTGTTCCTAAAAAGGGTGGCATTACCGTTGTCACCAACGAGGATAACGAGTTGATTCCAACTCGTTTGGTCACGGGTTGGCGGGTTTGTATTGACTATCGAAAGTTAAATGAAGCCACCCGTAAAGACCATTTTCCTCTCCCTTTTATGGACCAAATGCTCGAAAGACTTGCGGGGAATGAATACTACTGCTTCCTCGATGGCTTCTCGGGTTACTTCCAAATCCCCATTGATCCCCAGGATCAAGAGAAGACTACCTTCACATGCCCCTACGGAACTTTTGCTTACAGACGTATGCCTTTCGGCTTATGTAATGCACCAGGCACGTTCCAGAGATGCATGATGTCTATTTTTTCCGACATGATCGGGAAAACTATGGAGGTATTCATGGATGACTTTTCAGTCATCGGGGATTCATTTCAGACTTGCCTCTCCCACTTGGAACAGATGCTTAAACGTTGCAAAGAAACGAATCTAAGTCTCAACTGGGAGAAGAGCCACTTTATGGTCAAGGAGGGCATTGTCCTCGGCCATAAGATTTCAAAAAACGGGATCGAGGTTGACAGAGCTAAAATCGATGTCATTGCCAAATTACCTCATCCCACCACCGTAAAAGGTGTTCGGAGCTTTTTGGGTCATGCCGGCTTCTACCGTAGGTTTATCCAAGATTTTTCTAAGATTGCCCGGCCTATGACCCATCTCCTCGAGAAGGATGCTCCTTTCATCTTCTCTCCTGAGTGCATCGAAGCTTTTGAAACACTAAAGAAAAAGCTTACCGAGGCACCGATTCTTGTTGCCCCCGATTGGGACCAACCTTTTGAGCTTATGTGCGATGCTAGTGATTTTGCCATAGGTGCGGTCTTGGGGCAACGAAAAGCAAAATACTTTCAGCCCATACACTACGCAAGCAAAACTATGACTGAGGCTCAAGGTCATTACACCACCACTGAAAAAGAACTCCTAGCTGTGGTGTATGCCTTCGAGAAATTCCGGTCATACCTAATCTTGACTAAATGCGTAGTGTACACAGATCACTCGGCTTTGAAATACCTATTTGCAAAACAAGATGCAAAGCCGAGGCTTCTTCGTTGGGTTCTCCTCCTTCAGGAATTTGATATCATTATCCGTGATAAAAAAGGAGCCGAGAACCTTGCTGCTGATCATCTCTCACGATTAGAGAACCCTCATCAAGATGTGTCCGAGAAAAAGGAAATAAATGAAACATTTCCTCTCGAGGCACTAAATGCAGTTGCTTTTCGTGGTGACTCTACTACCCCATGGTTTGCCGACTTTGCAAATTACCATGCGGGTAACTTCATAGTGAAGGGGTTAACGTCCCAACAAAAGAAAAAATTCTTCAAAGACGTTAAACATTACTTCTGGGACGACCCCTTCCTCTTCAAAATCTGTGCCGATCAAGTCATCAGGCGATGTGTATACGGACAGGAAGCCACTGATATTCTCAAGGCTTGCCATGCTGGACCCACCGGGGGCCACCATAGTCCTAACTACACCGCCAAAAAGGTGTTTGATTCCGGTTTCTATTGGCCCACAATCTACAAGGATGCCCACGAATTAGTCAAAGCCTGTGATGCTTGTCAGCGTCACGGGAATATTTCACAAAAGAACGAAATGCCACAAAATGCTATTCAAGTTTGTGAAATCTTTGACGTCTGGGGCATTGACTTTATGGGGCCATTCCCATCTTCTCACGGAAACAAATACATACTCGTGGCTGTTGACTATTTGTCAAAATGGGTTGAGGCAAAGGCCTTACCCACTAATGATGCCCGAGTAGTCGTGAAATTCTTGAAATCCCTCTTTGCTCGTTTTGGAACCCCACGTGCCATCATTAGTGATCGCGGTACTCACTTTTGCAATGATCAATTTGCAAAAGTCATGCTGAAATACGGTGTTACTCATCGTCTTTCCACCGCATATCACCCCCAAACAAGTGGGCAGGTGGAGGTTTCCAACCGTGGTATTAAACGGATTCTTGAGAGGACAGTAGGTGAAAACCGTGCTTCCTGGTCGGATAAACTAGATGATGCACTCTGGGCCTTCCGTACAGCTTACAAAACACCCATCGGGTGTACTCCATACAAGCTTGTATACGGGAAGGCGTGTCATTTACCGATCGAGCTCGAGCACAAAGCCTACTGGGCCTTGAAACATGCTAACTACGACCTTCATAAAGCGGGTGATCACCGTAAGGTTCAAATCAATGAATTAAACGAACTTCGTGATCAGGCCTACGAGAACTCTTTGAGCTACAAAGAAAAGACAAAGAAGATTCACGACTCTAAGATTAAGAACCGAGTTTTCAACGTCGGTGACAGAGTCCTTCTTTTCAATTCAAGATTAAAGATCTTCTCGGGGAAATTAAAAACCCGATGGACTGGACCATTCACCATTGCTAAAGTTTACCCATACGGGACTGTTGAGTTATCTCAACCCGAAGGTCCCAACTTCAAAGTGAATGGTCACAGATTGAAACATTATTTTGGAGAGGACACACCACCCATGGTAGTCCCGGATCTCCAAACTTTCCCCATGGACCAATGAATTCGGGGATCGAGTCAAGCTAGTGACTCGGTGAACAAAAATTAGCAACATATATGGGTTTTCACCCGTATTTCTGACTTCTTTCTACTTTCTACCACCCTAGTGTGGGGGAGTGGCCATCCCCCACTGTTTCAAAAGTAAATATTTTCAAAATTCAATAAACATGTTTCGTATGTATATTATGTCATTCAAATCCCGGGCTGTCAGGACAGATTTACTACAGTTAATCATTCACAAGTGATTAGCTAGCGTGGTAAACTTGACACAAGCCTGGGAAGTGTATGTATATTATTATTCATCTTCCAGGCTGTTAGGGCAAATTTATTACAGTTAATCATTCACAAGTGATTAGCTAGCGTGGTAAACCTGACACAAACCTGGAAGGTGTATGTGTATTATAAACTTTATCATTCAACTCCCGGGCTGTTAGGGCAAATTTATTATAGTTAATCATTCACAAGTGATTAGCTAGCGTGGTAAACCTAACACAAGCCTGAGAGGTAGTGAGCAAAAAAAAAAAAAAAAAGATTGTATGTACAGGTAAAATAAAGTGAAAAATAGAAATTTCCACAGTTAGAATCAAATATTAGCTTTTCCATTCAGAGATTCGGCATAATAGCCGGGACTTTGAATATTGAGGACAATATTCAATTCTAGTGTGGGGGGGGGGGGGGGGGAAATTCTTACGAATTTTATCATAAAACTTTCCAAGTACCCCCATTTTAGGCCAAAATTTTTCAAAATTTTTCACTTTATTCCAAAATTTTTGTGGTTATCAATCCGCCAAAGTCTAAATGACAAAGGGATTGGCTAGTCCAGGAGCAAACGGCTCTTGGTAAAGACATCTCAAACCCGTTGATGGCTGGCAGTTTGCCAAAAATTGCATGGTTCCTCAGCTCCCCCGCATCCTCATAAGCAAATGAGCTGGCTAGCCCTCAAGATTATGGCTTGTGGTAAAGGCAGTGGAAAATCCATAATTGGTATTCAGCTCACCAAGATGTTGACTTAGTCCATCAAGATGCTGGCTAGTCCAGAAGCAAACGGCTTTTGGTAAAGACTAATCAAATCCGTTGACAGCTGGTGGTTTGCTCAAAATCACACGGTTATCAGGTGTGCCACAGTTCTTACACCTGGCTACTCCAGAAGTGATGGCTTTTGGTAAAGAGTTTCAAATCCATTATGTTTTTCTCAAAAGATTGCTAGGGACTAGCAATGTTTTAGTGTGAGGGATTGATGAGTGTGTAAATACTCATCATTTTTACCAATTCTGAACTGCCAAAACATCCAAAAAACACTCAATAATGAATCAAAATAGTGAAAATATCCCAGGAAAGTGTTTTACATGTTTCAAATGCAAAAATACCAAAAACAGATGAAAAACACATAAAGTTTGCATAATTGGCAGTTTCAGTCCCCCAACTTTCAAAAGTTATCAAATCTAGTCCCTGGAAGTTTAAAATGAAAGAAAAGTCAACCCAAGGCAAAGAAAAGTCAAAATTTATCAAAATAAGTCCTTGGGTGATAAAGTTTGAGAAAATTACACCTTTACCCCTCAAAATCCAAAAATGGCAAAACAGGTCCCTGGAGTTTGTGAAATTGGCAGATTTGGTCCCTGAGGTTTAAAATAATACTTGTGGTCCTTGTACTAATGTTTAAATGCAGGTTTGGTCCCTTGGTAAAAAGTTGGTGAAATTACAAGGCAGGTCCCTAAAGTTTGGGAAATTGACAGATTTAGTCCCTGGGGTTTTTAAAAGTGAAAAATTCAAAATTACACCTCATACTAATCACACTTTGGCATTATTCAACCTTTGAAATACTCTAAGAAAATGCCAAATCCAGTCCCTTAACTTTCCTATATTTACACATTTAGTCCTTGTGATTAATTCCATGTTACAAAACCAACCGGACCTAAATTAAACTAAAGCCAAAATCCATATCCAATCCACACTTTTGGGCCCAAAATAAATAACCCACCCCCCAAGCCCAGTCCACACCCAATTTTGACCCGAAGATAACTTTGACTTCGGTCAAACGATAACCTCCTTCTTCCCTTTCCCTCTCAGACGTCCCCCACGAACACCACCACTTGCAGTCGACCTCCCCTCTCCTCCAATCAGAAACCAAAGCCTCCTCAATCATCACTACCTCACCCCCCTACACCTACCCATCACCTTTGCATTAAATGCTTCTCCCCAATTTGAAGATAAGCGTTTTGGCGCCAAAACACGTGTACGCTCTCCATTGGACCAAAATGACAAGAGAGAGGTGGGAAATGATGGAAATGCAGAGGGAAACCCTAATTGAAGGCTATAAATAGGAGAAGAGTGCAAGGGAACAAGTAGTTAGTTAATTTAGTTTTTAGTTATGTCGTGTAATTTTAATGTTCAATTTTAGGGTACACCCAAGCTATTAAGCAGTGGTAACCTTCTTCTTATTGTATTGTAACTCTTTTCAATCAAGTAATTTCAAGTTTCTATAACTTTTCCAGCTTATGCATTTTAATTTCAAATTTTATATCATCATTAAGCTTAATTATTGTTATTGTGTAATGTACTGGAATCTTAGGTTCACATAAGCTCCCCTAAGCTTGTTTAAGCTTTAGAGACTCCTAAAACTCAGTACTAGTAGAAGAAAAGCAAAAATTAAAAAAGGTCAACATTAGTCAACTGTTTGGTTTAATTTGATGTTTTTCAGGTTTTAAGGTGGAATGGTGAGTAATATTGGAGCTGGAAATAGCCTATCTAAAGATAGGCATCATGGGAAAACTTCTTGTTCAAGCTAGAAGTAATTAGTAAGTTTTTACTCATTTCATTTTCCCCTCAAAGGTTTACTTTCTAAGTTCCTTGCTTGTGTCTGCAAATTTGAGCTTGCTTTGTGTTCTTGAATGTTATTTGAGTAATTTCTAGATTAATCATAATAGTTTGTCTGTTAAAATCTAAATCTTCTTAATCATTTTTACTTTAACTGTCAAAACTTAGTTTTAGAATAAAACTTGTGCTAGTATAGTGTCAATCTGTTTTCTAATACTTAGATAAACTCACTTAGTCATATTCAGTAGGTTGAAATCAAAACCTTGAACCCTAGCCATCATTTGCTTTGAAAATCATCAAAGCCTAAACATAAGGGTGTGTTTGGATTAACTATGTTCAAAGTGCTCAAGGGAAAATTGGTAGTAATTTCTGGTTCAGTTAAGTCACAGTAGGTCTAAAGTAGTTAAGTAAGTCACAAAATTGGTTTAGTTTAAAGCAAAAAGTCAAATCTTACATCTAATTCCCCACACAGTCAACTGTGTAGGAATTTTGAGTCCATAAGCTCATAATCTGATAAGAATTAGTCAATCTAGCCTTTAGTCATCTTATTTTAGCTTAAAGTAACTTAATCAGTAAGTTAGATAGCTTAAAATCTCATATAAGTCAACTAGTTCAAAATTTCACTCAAAGTCAAAATACTTGTTCTCAGATTTCATCAAATTTGCTTGTTAATTTCTGATTTTTGTGATTTACTTGGGATTGTGAAAATTGGAGGTTTAGTTTTCTACCAGCTTAACTTTGAGAATATGCCTTCATTCCATTTTTAGAAAATTTAACTTGGGCTTTACAGACTCTCAAAGTGACCTGCAGGGCAAGCTTGTGCCCTGCTCACCCAGTCACCACCTCACCACCATCACTTGGGTGGTGTTTTGCTACCACCTCAGTGGACCCCAGACCCCATACTTAGATTGTTACATCCCCCCTCCTACCAGGCTCCATACATTGACTATTTGTTTGACCTTCACCCCAGTGGACCCTACCTGAAATTGCTCACCAAGTCTGTCCCAGGTCTGAGTCAAAAGTGAAAAGTGCAAAGTGCTTAATTTAGCTTATTCAGCTTATTTGTGTTGTTTATTAGTTGTATCTGGCTTATTTGAGTGTACTTAGCTTGTGTGTATCTGTTTTAATCATTGTGGACCCCACCCAAGGCCATTTGACCCAGATTGACCAAACAGTCAACCAAAGTCAACTGTTTAGAACAAGGGGGTGTCACAGCTTATTTATAAGCTATTTCAAGAAGTGTTTTTACAAAAGTTTGTCATTTTAAGGTGTTTAGTAGTTCTGAAAAAGAAAAATCCAAAAAAAATCCAATTTAAAACAAGTGATAGTTTTTATTTAATTCCATTTAAGTTTAATTTTCATTTTTAGATTTTAATTAAGTAACTAGTATTTTTATATTTTTATTAAATACCTCATATATTAAAGTAGTTATAATAAATTTTTCAGATTTTTATTTTGTCATTTAGTGTTAATTAGATTTAATTTTCATTTTCTTTATTATTAATTAATATCAAATATTAAATAGCTTAATTAGTTTTTATAAGGATAAATCTAGTTTTTATAATTTTTCTAGTTCTAATATAGTATAATAAGTTTTTAGAAAATATAATTTTGAATTCTACTGTTCATTTTATATTTTTCTTATTTTAATTGTTTAAATTAGTATTAAGTTAATTAAAAGGTAAATAATTATTAGTTTAATCTTAAAACTTAATTTTTAGAGTTTTTATAATTTTTTAGGATTCCTGTAATGGTTAAGTAATTTTATAAATTTTATCTTAATTTTCCAAGTTAATTTAGTATTAATATAAATTAAAAGTAGTTTAATTAGTTTAATTAAGTTAAATAGTTTTTAATTAATTACAAAACCACAAAAAGACAAAAATATTATTTTTAATTTTTTATACTTTCTTTAAGTTCTAATTTAGGTTTAGAAAATATTTTTGTTAATTTTTAGTATAATTTAAATCATTTGTCATTTTTAGTTAGATTTTAATTTAGATTTTAAATAGTTTAATTAATTAAATAATAGTTTAATATTATTTTAATCACTTTTATAATTTCTTTTTCATTTTTAATTTTAAGTTTTGAAAAGTGTCAAAAGCACCCCCTGTAGTTTCATAATTACCAAAAACCCACTTTTCCAGTCCGATACGTGATCTGAATTGTGAATACGTGCATATATCTGTTATCTGATTTTTGTGAATATTATATCTGTTTGCCAATACCAAAATAACAGTAGCAATACCAACTCCACATCATCTGGCTACTGTCCTCAGTGCCACTTTCTCAAAAACGATTCCAAAAGCACCATTTCAATCTCGCTGGGACTTTAACGACCCGGGAATACACTATACTATCACCGGAGTATTGATTCTAGGCTGTCTTTGACTTGTTGACCTTGGTCAATAATAATAAGACGGTTCAGGCTCAATCAACTTCTAAGGTTGCTTAGTATGTAGGTATTGTGATTGTTCTTGAGGTTTTCCCATGATTAAAGCGTGTTCCCTCTTGGAGGCATAGTTTTTGAAATTTGTAAGAAAAATTTGACGATAAATGTATTTTAAAGCAACATCGTTTGAAATTTTTAACAACTATCGTCATGTGAAAAGATATGACTACCAAAAAGATTTTATTTTCAATACCCTCGGGTCAAAGCTTATGATCCCGAACCCATACAATCCCAATATAACCCTCGGTCTCTTTTCGGGTCAACTAGAGTCTAAATAACGTTAAATAGTCCAAATAATTTACGTAAGTCCATATGGGCGAAACGAAAGGTACACCGAGACCACAAGGTCTCGGATAACCCTTGTCGAGGCCAAACTTTCACAATAACAAACCAATTTCCAACTCACAATCAACCACAACCACAATAGTACTCGGCTAGTTCTAAACCAATGGCTCGAGACACAATGGAAATCCAAATACCAAGTTTACCACGCGGACTAAACTTACCATGCCGAGACTCTGGGGTCTCGAATCCATGTCGTACGCTAGGAGGATGATCCAACAGACCAAAAAGAAAATCCACAAGCTTCGCCAAGACCTCATGGTCTCGGCTTGAATCCATTCCGAAACCCAAAATAATAAAACGGACCAAAATAAGTTTCCCAAGCTAACCATTCAAACAAACTAACCAAATAAGCTTATAATTAAGCTTGCACGAACCATAAACTCAGGGATAAGCTCGAATCAAACACAATATAAAACAAAAAAATGACACACTCTTGATGATACCACGAGTTTTAACAAGTTTTAAATCGTTTCCCGTTTGTTTTGACCCTCACCGATTCACATGAGGGTGTGAATCGGTGAGCTTATTACCTCAGCTCTTAGATGCTTCTCTACATGGACCTTTCTTCTAGTTAATTTGAACCAATCAAGCGACTTGCCTTGTTTTTAATGAAATCCACTCTTCAAAGGGTGCCTTTATTCCCTCCTTGTCCGGTTTCCGAAATCTAGCTTACCACTCTTACCTAGACAAGAAAAACGACCAAAAGTGGTGGTGGTGTGGCGCGTGTTGTGAGATTTAACGCGCGTGTAGGTGGGAAACACGTTCACAACCAAGAATCAGTGGTGGATTTGGTCTTGTTTTAATGGTGTATGCGACGGTGGAGGTGGTGACGTGTGGCAGTGGTGTTTGGGCGCGCGTGCACCTCAAAAACGAGTTCACAAGGATGTTTAAGGGGTGGGTGTGGTGGTGTTTTGTCGTGGAGGGTGGTGGTCGACGGTGACCAGAGATGGTGGTGTGGGTGGGTGCGGCGGCTACAAGAAGAGAGGAAGAGAGAATATGAGTGTTTAGGATTTGAAGGGAAATAAGGAGAGAGGGAGATGGGAGGGTTTTTATTATATGGGGGGTTAATAATCACAAGGACCCTATGCATAATTTGTTAAACTTTCACTAAAAGCGTTCTCGGGCTCGTTTAGTGTACCAAAAATGCTCGTATGACTCTCTAAGTTGCGTAAATATTTTTAAAAATTGTTTTTCCGTTAAAACTGACTATAAATACATCTAGGTTCGTGTCATCTAGTAAAAAAACCAATTGCTTAACGTGTTATTCAGTTTAGAATCGTGCCGACTCGCGTTGTGCTCTGCTTTCACGTTTCACAAGAAAATCTCTCATTTTCAATTCAAATGATGTTCAAAAAGCTCAAAAATATATATAGTAGATAATAATAAATGAAACTTATTATTAAAATAAGTTTGGAAAAATCATCGTCTGCTGTAACTGGTTTTTAGTTTTATAATTAAGTATTGCCCTAAAATTGTCGGTTGCTACAACACAATCGACAGAAAGAGCAATTTGTTTGTTTGGTTTGACTTGGTCAAACATATCAAGCTAATATCAAGAATATTAATTTTTGTTTGATTAACACGTTCGAACGTATATCTTTTGGTATTTTATCGTGTTTAAGTTACAACAAGAACACAAGTTTGTTTGTTTGTTATATGTGAAGCAAGCGACTAGCATCGTAGTGTATTTGTTTGACGTGTTTGTGTGAGCACTCGTAGAGGTGATTGTTTTAATCACTTGTTTCATTTGCTGGTGTCTACGAGGGTTAGTTTTCTATTTACTTTTCATGTTTCTCTTTTCCTTTAATTTGTTTATTATATGTGTTAAACATAATTGCTAAAATAGATTTATTATCAGCGTACTCATAGTTAATTGGTTAACATGTTAATAAATTCCAACAGTGTTGATGAAATAGATATAGAACATTAGAAAATAATCACTGCGAACAACAGCAAACAACAACTCAACACAACAAATGACACTGAATATATCATCAAATTGACATTCAAAACAGCATCAAATTGACACCCGAACCAGCGGCAAATAACACTTCAAAGATCTTCAAACTAACACTTGAACAACAAACGACGAACCTGGCAAACCTTTGACAACAACAAAAGAACACACGCTTCTTCAGAATAATAAAAGCTTCTGCATTTGAGTGATAACTCATCCAAAAAGAAAATTGTCGTGAATAATATATGTTCCCTTTCAGTGATAACTCATCTAAAGACTATCACACCATGTTTGAATCTGATGTTAATCCTCATACTTTCCTTTTCACAACCCCATTGTGAACAACACCAAGTGTGGCACTATTACTAGTTTACCAATGATAGAAGAACCTCTAACTCATCAAAAAAAAAAAAAAAAAAAAAAAAAAAAAACTGACTGACCGTGAGCCCTAAAAATAGTAACGAAGAATAGTAGCGAAAAGAATATGCATTCGATTTTGTTAAGGAAGCTTTCAATTTGTGTTAATGCTTTACAATCGCCACACACAAGATGATACAGGGTTTTAGAAGAATTTTTTTTTTTTTTTTTTTTTTTATTTATTTATTTATTTTTTTTTGCTAAGTGTGCGTCGCACGATCCGTGGTTGAGGGTATTTATACCCATTTTTGTATGTAGATATGTGTAGGGGTGGCAATTCGGGTTAGGTTCAGGTTGGCGGGTTCGAGTTGACAAGTTGGCGGGTCAGAAAACCCCAACCCGAACTTAACCCATTTAAATAATCGAGTCAGCTATGTCAACCTTAACATGTTTACACATAACCCGAACCTGACTCATTTAACCCGTATATATACTTGGGTTGCCGGGTTAAATAGGTTACACATGTTGAATAAGTTAAACGGGTTTTGGGTTGATCCATTTAACCTATTTTATATACAAAAGTTAGCACATTACACGAGATAAACATATTAAATGGGTTTGCGGGTTAACCCGTTTAACTATTACCCGTATAATAAAATATAAATAAATTTAAATTTAAGAAAAAAAATCTTAAACGGGTTGGCGGGTCAACCCACTTTGTTTATTCCCAATCCGAACCTGATCACCTGTTTAATAAACGGGTTAGATGGGTTGACCCAAACCCGACCCGAAATCTATTTAGACTTAACTCGAACCTGTTAATTTTCGTATCGGTTTTAGGTCGGGTTTTGTGTCGGGTGAGAAATTGCCACCCTAGATACGTGTATAATTCCCAATGAATTATGCAGAGAATCCAATTTTAATTCTCCATTTTCATTCCTTTACTCAACGGTAACACCCCTTAATCCCCTTTCTCATTTGTTATTCACTCATATCAAACATCGTATAAGCATCGGAAAATTCCACTAACCACACTAAAAAGCAAATATATGCTTATTATATTATATATATTATACAGCCACACATAACAAAATATCTTACAAACAAACTTTTAAAGAGTAAAACTGATGAAAAACAACGACATGGTTACAAGAACTTGTTATGTTTACAAATTAACCAGAATCCCAGTTTCAACGTACTTTCTGAATGCTCATGCATGGTGAAAACTTGTTGATGCAGCACATTACTTCATTCTGGATCACATTCTAGATCGGAAGTTATTATGGGAGCCTTAAATAATCGCGCCACTTGTGAATAAAAGGAAAGTCATCTGGATTCAAGACAGGTTGGCGGGTCAGAAAACCCCAACCCGAACTTAACCCATTTAAATAATCGAGTCAGCTATGTCAACCCTAACATGTTTACACATAACCCGAACCTGACTCATTTAACCCGTATATATACTTGGGTTGCCGGGTTAAATAGGTTACACATGTTGAATAAGTTAAACGGGTTTTGGGTTGATCCATTTAACCTATTTTATATACAAAAGTTAGCACATTACACGAGATAAACATATTAAATGGGTTTGCGGGTTAACCCGTTTAACTATTACCCGTATAATAAAATATAAATAAATTTAAATTTAAGAAAAAAAATCTTAAACGGGTTGGCGGGTCAATCCACTTTGTTTATTCCCAATCCGAACCTGATCACCTGTTTAATAAACGGGTTAGATGGGTTGACCCAAACCCGACCCGAAATCTATTTAGACTTAACTCGAACCTGTTAATTTTCGTATCGGTTTTAGGTCGGGTTTTGTGTCGGGTGAGAAATTGCCACCCTAGATACGTGTATAATTCCCAATGAATTATGCAGAGAATCCAATTTTAATTCTCCATTTTCATTCCTTTACTCAACGGTAACACCCCTTAATCCCCTTTCTCATTTGTTATTCACTCATATCAAACATCGTATAAGCATCGGAAAATTCCACTAACCACACTAAAAAGCAAATATATGCTTATTATATTATATATATTATACAGCCACACATAACAAAATATCTTACAAACAAACTTTTAAAGAGTAAAACTGATGAAAAACAACGACATGGTTACAAGAACTTGTTATGTTTACAAATTAACCAGAATCCCAGTTTCAACGTACTTTCTGAATGCTCATGCATGGTGAAAACTTGTTGATGCAGCACATTACTTCATTCTGGATCACATTCTAGATCGGAAGTTATTATGGGAGCCTTAAATAATCGCGCCACTTGTGAATAAAAGGAAAGTCATCTGGATTCAAGACAGGTTGGCGGGTCAGAAAACCCCAACCCGAACTTAACCCATTTAAATAATCGAGTCAGCTATGTCAACCCTAACATGTTTACACATAACCCGAACCTGACTCATTTAACCCGTATATATACTTGGGTTGCCGGGTTAAATAGGTTACACATGTTGAATAAGTTAAACGGGTTTTGGGTTGATCCATTTAACCTATTTTATATACAAAAGTTAGCACATTACACGAGATAAACATATTAAATGGGTTTGCGGGTTAACCCGTTTAACTATTACCCGTATAATAAAATATAAATAAATTTAAATTTAAGAAAAAAAATCTTAAACGGGTTGGCGGGTCAACCCACTTTGTTTATTCCCAATCCGAACCTGATCACCTGTTTAATAAACGGGTTAGATGGGTTGACCCAAACCCGACCCGAAATCTATTTAGACTTAACTCGAACCTGTTAATTTTCGTATCGGTTTTAGGTCGGGTTTTGTGTCGGGTGAGAAATTGCCACCCTAGATACGTGTATAATTCCCAATGAATTATGCAGAGAATCCAATTTTAATTCTCCATTTTCATTCCTTTACTCAACGGTAACACCCCTTAATCCCCTTTCTCATTTGTTATTCACTCATATCAAACATCGTATAAGCATCGGAAAATTCCACTAACCACACTAAAAAGCAAATATATGCTTATTATATTATATATATTATACAGCCACACATAACAAAATATCTTACAAACAAACTTTTAAAGAGTAAAACTGATGAAAAACAACGACATGGTTACAAGAACTTGTTATGTTTACAAATTAACCAGAATCCCAGTTTCAACGTACTTTCTGAATGCTCATGCATGGTGAAAACTTGTTGATGCAGCACATTACTTCATTCTGGATCACATTCTAGATCGGAAGTTATTATGGGAGCCTTAAATAATCGCGCCACTTGTGAATAAAAGGAAAGTCATCTGGATTCAAGCTTGGTAGTTCGCGATCTTTAAGGACTTCGATAATCTGTGTAGTCTCACCGAGAAGTTGGGCGGCAGCTTGGACATTGGCTTCCCTTTTCTCTATCTCACTTGAGTGGCATTTCAATTCTATGACTTTGGGTAAGTTGGAGAGACAAGCAGCCACTATGTCTGATATCATTGATGATAATTTATCAAACAGATCCTTTTGGCTAACCTGGTCAATGTTGGCTTGGTAGGAAAGCATGATTGTTTCGGTTATCCGATACATTGAGTTGGCACATATAGACCTGCAAATGGGATCATCATTTGGCCCTCCAGTTTCTGTACTTCCCTCCTTGCTGACAATGTCGTTTGCTGTATTACTAAACCATTGAAGTATATCCCTAATACTCACCTTGAGCTCAGAAGCAGATTCTTTTAGCTTATGCTCTAACCATTTGTGATCGATTTCAACTTCTCGCCACAACTTTTTAGCCGCCTTTTGAATGCTTACATAGTCACTGGTAACATTGAGGCTTTCTTCCACAAGTGTAACATACATAAAAGCTTCACTCACACTCTCCAAAAACCTTTTAGCTATGTCCTTTTCGATGTTAGGAAGAGAAACCACAATGGCTGTCAGGGTTACCACCGGCAAACTCCAGCAATCAAGATATTCTTTTGATGAGATAGTTGGAACTTGATCATCGTCAAACTTTTCAACTCCTTCAAAACCAGTAGATTTTTCTAGAAGCTTCATGAGATTGTTAGGTTGTTGCTTTTCAGCCTTCTTGATCAAGCGGTTCATAGATTTCAAAAGGCTTTTCAATGTTTTCTCATGAAGCTCCTGCTCTTCATGAAGCTGCAAAACATACTGTTGAAGATCTTTATAATTTTCCAGTTGGTGAGTGTTTTCCCCCCCCTGCTCCAGCAGGATTGCATGTTGTTGTTGTTGTTGTTGTTGTTGTTGTTGTTGTTGTTGTTGTTGTTGTTGAGTGTTTTTCTCCAAGCCAGCACTTAATTCACAACACATGACATTTTTCCGCTTCAAATAACGGCACATCAAACAACGGAAACAATACAAAACACACATCATCAAGAAAAATGAGATTAGTGATATCATCTTGCACGCTACCACAACTGCCTCCTGAACTTCTATTAAAAAAATCAGAATTATGAATTTCAATTTCTCGATGACAACCTTCCATTTGTGGCTACGAACAGGAATTGGTATCCTTTTCCATTCTGATAACTTCTGAATCCAGTAGCTCTCTGTTTCAAAGACATTAATATGGTTCCAAATATGTTTTTCGGACATATTAAAGCTTAAGGCTGCAAAACATCTAGAAAGTGGTGCAACTGTGCCTACTAGTACTCCAATAAATTGTGTTACGAGAATCACTAACATTGACCACTGATAATCTGACTCACAGTTCTTAATTTCTAACATATCTCTAATATTTAACACTGTAAAAATGTGCAAGATAGTGCTTAAAACACATATTACCCCAGAAGCAGAGGTTGTAGCAGAACAAACTGTAATGAATTGGGGACTGCCAGTTCCCCCCATGATCCAATACTTGCTCACATGTTGCTTCAGCTCCTCAAGAGTTAAACGTCCCAATGGTCGGGCCTCTAAAGCAGCATGATTGTGTTGGTATTGCCGATCTATAATCTGTTTAGAATTTAGAATAGCTAAAGATGAACAGATATGTATAACCAGCAACATCAGTAGCAAAGTCACGTGAATTGTTGCTGCTATTTTATTGAAATTTTCATATGCGCCCAATGACTTAGTGTTAATACCAACCATATCGTAGATCCTAACTTTTTCTTCATGTGAAACGACACCTGTTGCTATTTGAATGCAGATGTTTACAACCAAAGTGATTATCAGAACAACCAAAGCTATGATATTTGTGAGTAGTTCCTGGCTGCACATTGTTGCTAATGAAGGCAATAAATTAGCCATCATGGAGCACATGAACGCCATGCTTCCAAGCTTTGCCACTTGGTCCACATTACCAGGCATTGGAGCAGTTAAATCCACGGGCAACTTCATAGCAACAGCTATCACAGTAAGCGAAGCGGCATTTATAGTGAAGTATTTGCATGGAAACCATAGCTTTCTAGCTCGTAAACCATGCAATAAATCACCCACCATTGCAAGAATACAGATCAGAGAAGCTAAAGCGATATACATCCCAATCCATAACATAGGTTTGCTATATTTGCTTTCCTCTTCTGATCTATATATTCCTCCTGTGTATCTGTTCAAGAAATCTATATCATTGCTTTCAAGGTTATAAGGATCAGCCGAGAGTTTATGTACAAATTCAAGATAATCTAAGGTTGAGTTGGAGCCCATAGTTATGGTTCGCCGAGAAACAAAGAAATTTATGTGAGATTACTCAAGCTGGGTGTAATTAGAAACAAGTTATGGTTTCTTTAAATGATATAGAGGATGTTAGAATTTTGTACAAGATCCTGCTTTTAAAGTTGCATGAATGACCAAATTGAACCACTACTTTTTACTAAAAAGCTGGTATGAACGTGACTAGCACAAAGCGAACGCATGATAGTGTGTGTTTTTTTTATCACATTACATCCATCACTTATTCACTTGGACTATCCAAGAAACTTTTGTTATCATTATTACCCCTTAAAGTAGGATCCATATGAATGTGGAAAACACTTCTGCAAAGCGTTTAAAGTGGGATCCATTTTATTTTTATTTTTATTTTTATTTTTTTATTTTTTTAAACACTAAGAGCACATGGTGTAGATGGGGAGGCTTGCCACCCCATTCAGGTCCCACCCCTGCCACATCACCAAACACCTCAACTTCAACTAACCATAACAACCCCCCCCCCCCCCTCCCCCCTCACCAAACAACAAACCTCAACTTCCCCATTAGAGCCACCTCTTACACATTTAATTTTTTTATTCATTTCATTAAATAAACTAAAATAAAAAATAATATAAACAACCAACAACATCACCACCAAACCCATTTTTTCCGACCATCCCTGCCATTTTGTCCGACCACCCTCCACCACCATCCCACCATCACAAACCACCATAGTTCTCCACTCTCACCACCATCACATGGAGAAAGAAAAACTAAACCAAATCTATGGAACAAACCCAGATCGGAACAAACCCAGATCTTTGGAACAAGGAAAATTAAACCAAACATATGGAAGTAAGAAAGAAAAAAAAAATGAAAGAAACCTGCCATTGTCAGAAAGATATCTCGCCGTGGCCACGGAGAGATGCCCAACGGGGAAGAACGGCAAGGCCGTTGTGGTGTAGCGGTGAGCAACGGCTCGCCGTTGAGATTGCCAAGTTTGACGGCGAGCAAGAACGGGGAGATTACACCTTGTGCTCTAAAAGTTGTTATACACAAAAATGTACTGTAACATATGGATACGTGTTGCTATGCAAAACACAAACAATTCATGTATTTTACAAAATGTAACATTATTATTCATACAAGTGCATTTACGTTTAAGTATAAGAAGACAAAAGACAAATCTATAACACATATAAATCATTTTAGACTCTTTCTCTCCTAACTTTTTAAAGATTTCTAAAAATTAGATTTTAAACATTTACAAATTACTAAGCACTATGTACAATCAATTAACAAGTGCAATACCCGTGTTATCCACGTACATTTCGTTTATGTGGCGTTTGTATAAGCTAAGAAGCATTCATATACAAAATTTGAGAAATTAAATAATATAAAAATTCAATGTTTGATGTATTCGAAATTTAGGGTGCGTTTAGTTGGAGAGAAATTTCTCAATTTTTCCATCTTTAAATTCCTTGAGAGAAGAGTTGAAAATTTTGAAAACGCGTTTAGTTGGAGTTAAATTTTTCCATTTCTAAAAAAATGAAATGTTGTTTAGTTGAAAGTTATTTCCAATCATTTTTCTCATTTCTCTTTTCATAATCAACTTTTTCTTCATATTGGATCTTTGTATACAAGTATAAAAGTAAAATAACATAAAATACAAATAAAATTAATGAAAACTAACTACAACCGTAAGCATATATTTAATTTATAGTATACTCGAAATTAACATTACTAGAGCACATATTTAAATCCCGATTAAAAAAACACAAGTATCAAATCCTAAAAGTGAACATAAACATATTTAATACATAAGCATGGTATCAAGGTTGCATCCGAGCCCGACGACGACTAGTATACTTATCCCACAAGCTATTTGCAATTGAATCTCTAACATGAAGCATTTCCATATTATTCGTCAAATCCAAATCAAAAAACGTCTTTGTACGTTTTCGTCAGTTTTTTTACGTTTTCGTCCGGTTTTTCAAGTTTTCGTCCGTTTTTCCACGTTTTCGTCAGTTTTTTTACGGTTTCGTCCAATTTTTTACGTTTTCGTCCGATTTCTACGTTTTCGTCCGTTTTTCCACGTTTTCATCAGTTTTTTAACGTTTTCGTCCAATTTTTTACGTTTTCGTCCGGTTTTTTCACTTTTTCGTCCGTTTTTTCACGTATTCGTCCATTTTTTTACGCTTTCGTCCAATTTTTTACGTTTTCGTCCGTTTTTCCACGTTTTCATCAGTTTTTTAACATTTTCGTCTAATTTTTTACGTTTTCATCCGTTTTTTCACGTTTTCGCCCGCTTTTTTACGTTTTCGTCTGTTTTTCCACGTTTTCATCAGTTTTTTAACGTTTTCGTCTAATTTTTTACGTTTTCATCCGTTTTTTTTACGTTTTCGCCCGATTTTCATGTTTTCTTCTGCTTTTTTACGTTATTGTTTGATTTTTTATGTTTTTACGTTTTTCCACGTATTCGTCCATTTTTCTTTTTTTGTCAGAATTTTTATATTTTCGTTAGTTTTTTTACATTTGATTCCCTTTTTTCCATAAAAAACGTAAAAAAATAGAATGAAAACGTAAAAAAAGCTGACGAAAACGAAAAAAACTAAAGAAAACGTAAATAAAGCAGACAAAAACGTAAAAATAGGATGAAAACGTAAAAAATTTGACTAAAATGTAAAATAAAATGGACGAAAACGTAAAAAATCGGATGAAAACGTGAAAAAACAGACAAAAACATAAAAAATGGATGAAACCGTGAAAAAATTGGATGAAAACGTAAAAAAACAAACTAGGACGTGAGAAATCGGACGAAAACGTGAAAAAACGGATGAAAACGTAAAAAATCGGATGAGAACTTGAAAAAACAGACAAAAACGTAAAAAATTGGACGAAAACGTGAAAAAACGGACAAAACGTGAAAAAACGAACGAAAATGTAAAAAATCAGACGAAAACATGAAAAAACAGTCGAAAACGTAAAAAATCAGACGAAAACGTGAAAAACGGGTGAAAACGTGAAAAAACTGACGAAAACGTAAAAAATTAAATGAAAACGTGAAAAATAGACGAAAACAGAAAAAATGGATGAAAACGTGAAAAAAAATGGACGAAAACGTAAAAAAAACGAATTAGAACGTGAAAAATCGGACGAAAACGTGAAAAAACGGACGAAAACGTAAAAAATTGGATGAGAACTAGAAAAAACGGACGAAAACGTGAAAAACAGACGAAACGTGAAAAAACGGACAAAAACGTAAAAAATTGGACGAAAATGTGAAAAAACAGACGAAAACGTAAAAAAGCAGACAAAAACGTGAAAAAACGGGTGAAAACGTGAAAAAAACGGACGAAAACGTAAAAAATCTAAAGAAAACGTGAAAAAACGGACGAAAACATAAAAAAAACAGACAAAAATGTAAAAAAGACTGATGAAAACGTGAAAAAACGAGCGAAAACGTGAAAAAACGGACAAAAACGTGAAAAACCAGATGAAAACGTATAAAAACGGACGAAAACGTAAAAAAAACGACGAAAACATAAAAAAACAGACCAAAATGGAAAAAAAACAGACGAAAACATAAAAAACGGACGAAAACGTGAAAAAACGGACGAAAACGTAAAAATTCGGACGAAGACGTGAAAAATCGGATAAAAACGTGAAAAAACGGACGAAAACGTAAAAAACCGGACGAAAACGTAAAAAGACTGACGAAAACGTATAAAATCGGACGAAAACACTATAATTTCGTGGCTCAACCCGACCCAAACCGTCTGACCCATGACCCATTAGACCCATTTTTAAAACATGACCCATTTGACCCATGACCCATTTTACCCATAACCCATTTGACCCATGACCCAAGCCGACCCATTTGCCACCTCTAGTTAGAGGAAATAGGGTTTTTTATTTTGGAAATGAAAAAAGTGAGAATCGTGTATTGTTATTTTCATTTTTTCTATTATAGTTTAAGAAATGAGAATTTCATTTTTTTTTAAATTATTGGAAAAAAGTGCAACTAAACGCGTTTTCAGTTTTTTCATTTTCACATGAAAAATTTCTTGGAAAAATGATGAATTTCTCTCCAACTAAACGCACCCTTAGAGTTTGAGGTATTGCAAAATTTTGAGAAGTGGTAATCTATCACAAAAATATTCTATTGACTTAATCACCCTGTTTTTTGGAAATCTATACAATTTAATATATGAGAAAACTTTACAAGCCCTCTAAGCATGCATTGCAATTAATATTCATCGTGTCTCTTCCATGATTGGTTACTGATTTAATGCGTACAACATGCTTATGCTATACTTTTTCACACCTTATCATCAAAAATGCTCCACCAAAATCAATAGTCAATAAAAAATCAAATTAAAAGAGGAATGTCTCCATAAGTTCATATTGATTGATGTTATTTTTAGTAATGAATTAATGCAGTCAATTTTTTGTAACTGAATGTTGAAAGATGTTCAAAACCAAATCCGCTTCTTCAGCAATTAATGTTGACACATTCAAACAATCATGTCCAAAAATAAGTTACGATTTTTGAATTGAAATCTTATATTTGACTCCGACTTTATGTCTTTCATTGAGTCCCCTACAATAAAAATTCTTTCTATGTTATCAACATGGAAGAAGAACAGAATTGGAGACTTTATTTTTTTTTATTTTTTTTAATTTAATATTTTTTCTATTTGTTTGTTTAAATCTGTTTTTATATAGGATTGTTCATATTCAAGTTTGTAATGATGGACTATTTGATCAAATTGGATTATGGATTACAATAACTGAAAAAGGTTTTGATGTTTGTACGAGTTTATCTATTCATGTTTTTTTCCAGGAAATGATATAATGATATGCAAAGGAGATTAAGCACCTATGCGACCAAACAACCGGTGAATAAAATATTTTACGTTTTTCCATCTTCATTTGATGCAAGTTTTTGTATTTCCCCTTAAGTTGTTTCATTTTAACTATGATAAGTTCTTTTGGGGGTTCTTTTATGAGTTGATTACAAGGAGGTTACTTTATTTTGCATCGAATTTGGTATTTGCACATTAACTATTTGATGAAATGCGACAATAACTGATTTATATATTGAAGTAATCTGTTAATTTTATAGAGTTTTGTGTTGAACTATGGATTTCATGTTTTTGTTTTCAATGTCATGTTTTTGTTTCATAATATGTATGAGATTGTGATAAACTTTAAACTTATTTGTAGCTTGAAAACCAAAACATCATATAAAACCCAATACCAAAACATCATATAAAACTCAATTCCAATCGGTGAAACAGCACTAGACAAGTTGGCTAAACATTACTCGAGCAAACGAAATTAATTAAATTACCATAAGTTTAAAGTTTGCGCACTTTAAGAATCTGATGTTACAGGCCCCAGAGCATGACTATGAGAAAGATAAGCTAAATAAAAGAATCATCAAATTATTTGATAGAGTTTTTATCTAGGTTTGTTTTAATTTTCCAGTATTTAATTTTAGCTCACTGTGGAAGTATTTATTTGTATCAAGTAGAAAGTGTGTTTCGGGTTGGAGCACAAACCAAAACCAAACTTAAGGAAAAGAAACTGAGAGTAGAAGATACCCTTAATGCAACGAAGGTTATTAATAACCATTGTCACTATCAACAAGGATGGCCACATCAACAACTACGCCCAGGTACCATTCAATCTCATTATCTTTTTGCATATCATCATATGTGTAGTAACCCACTTACTTCCCCATTAAGCCTCCCCTAGATTAGCTAAGCCCTACTAACTTAACTTAGGCCCTCACTAAGCATCATCTAGGATTAGCTATGCCTATATCATTTTCCCAAGTAAAATTTTTTCTTTATTATATCTTTATTATCTATATGACTCTTAGACATGCTCATGTATCCACCTATGCCCAACCCCACCATCTTTACATCATGTAAACATCCCAGTATGTCAAGTCTAGGTTCTAAACATCATTACACCAAGTAATCTATCACTCTAGTATACTATATCTATTCGAAACCCTAATTAAACCCTAAATGAACCGTATGTGTTTATGGTTATCTTTAGAACCCTAATTGCTTATCTAAACTAGTTTGAAAGTGTTCAAGGCTTAGGTATGAGTTAAATTAGCAACTTTAGGATATCTTAAACTTCCTAGACCATAGTACAACTCCCTAGAACTTAGGTACAAGTCCCTTAAGCACAAAACCCTAAATAGGTTACTAAAGTCCCGGAACTAGGTCTAAACTATCCTAAATCTTTTGTATAATTTACCACCACTTAGTATAAGCTTACTAAGACCTAACCTTAGTCACTCAACACTCATAGGACCCTAATCTAGGCACTAAACCCTAAACTAAACCCTAATCTTTAACTAAGCAAGATTAGGTCTAAACTAAACCTAAACTAGTACATACCTAAACTTAAGCACCTCAAACAAGCATCCTAGCATCTTAGTCACCCTAAGCACCCTCCCTAGAACCTCCCTAGGTAGCACACAAATAGGTGCATCACCTACTTGTCACCACCTTGAGCCGCGGTAACACCACCACCACAAACACCCCTAGGCCACCCCCTACCTACTCCTAGCCACCCTTAGTCACCACCATAGCTCCCTTAGTCACCATGTAGCTGTGGATAGTCACCTCCCCCCCCTTCTCACCACCTAGCACCCCTTTGCTTGCTCTCTACTCTTCTAATACCCTATAAATACCTCGACCCCCTTCACCATTGGAAATCCAAGAAATCCAAGAACCCTCGTTAACCCTCCCCTTGACAACGTAAGCTTCTATATTTGTTCTAATAGCCTTATAAATGACCTAGAAAGTTATGATATGCCTTAGAACCTAAGCTAGAGCCTTGATCATTTTATTTCTATCGTTTTCATTTTGAACCCTAATTCTAGTCGAATTGATGTTTATATGCTATAATGCCTAATCATGTGTTATAAGTTAGTTTAGGTAACTTAGTTAAGCATATATTAGTTAAACATAAGCTAAGAAACTCTTTTGTTACATAAAAATATGAATTGCATGGAAAAAGGACTAGTTTTGCAACTATTTTCATGCATAAGGGTATATATGGTAACTTTCTGAAAGTATTACGTAAGGATAAAGTTTTGCAACTATTTGACATTTCTTAGAAGTACTAAGTACATGGACCCTTTTTGCAAAATTATAAAACCTAAGGATAAAAAGTAATATAGTTATAAACTTATAAGGACTAGTTTTGCAAATGTTATTAAGTTAAGGGTATAAAAGTTAAATATTGAAAACTAATATAGTCTAAGGATCATTTCTGTCATTTATCTAAAATATATAAGTATAGGGACTAAATATGTGAAATCTAGAAACTTAAAGGTCTAATATATATATCTCTATATTATATATAATAGGAGGCGTTACACGCGTATTGCCACCTCATTGCCCAGTCATTGCCATGTAATTCATTTTCTGCCATGTCATCACATTTTGTCCATGTAAGCAATTTTTATAATTTATTATTTGTTTTTTTAATTTATTTCGTAATTAAAGCCACATCATCACCATGATAAAATTCGGATTTAATATTTAGGGCGAATTAATTTTATAAAAATTTAATAAGTAGGGTTCGAACCCTTGATTTGTAGATAGGCTAATAAGTATTCTTACCACTAGATCAACTTAATTTTTGAGTAATATGTTGCAAATCAAAATCTATAAACCTATACAAGCAATTATGTTGGAGAATCCCTACAAGTTAGGTAACCTAATCAAACATATACGTAAAAAAACTGCAGTTCATTCATAATACATTTTTTTTTCTCAAAAACCCTAATATCTTTTTTTCCTAATAATCTCATCTGCTCTTTTCGGCTGTGAATGAGTAATCTTTTTCTCATCTCCTCTAATGATCATGTCTTTTTATTCTGCATTCGATTTGGAATTTGTTATCAGCTATTCATAATTCATTATAAATGTATAACGTAACCCTCTTGAGGATTTTGTATGTTTTATGTAGTTAACAATGATGCAATCAGTAATCCTCTTTTGGGCTAAGTATAAATCATCACATGGATCAACTCCCATGGTATGACGTACTGATGAGCATGTATATGAAATCATCATTACTTCAAATATTGCAACTCATGTTTTGTTTCGGTAACTTTTACTTTTTGTTACAGGAATTTATTAATGGTTTGGTTACAGGTCAGAATACCACGGTAATATATTTAAGGCATTTGCTCATAGAATTAAATATTTTGTTAGGATATACAGTTGTGACTTTTTATTTTGTAGGTGTCAAGAAGATTAACTTTTGATGAAGTAATGCCACATACAATAGTAAGCTTTAAAGTTCCTAATCCTAGATCCTAACAGGTTAGTAGTCTTTTCTGTGTTGCAAGTATGGACCTCTTAAATCACTGTCATAAGCTAGGTTTCTAAATGATTTGCAAAATAAGATAAATGGACTCATAGTTTAGATTTGTGGTTCACTATGCAAAATGTTTACGTCTTTGAGTTGATTTTATGTTGCTTTTTAGTGATTGGTCATACAAAAAATATTAACGTGAGTTGTTTTTATTTACCCTAATCCTTAATATACATTGTTTCTAATTGTGGCTTTAACATCATCCTTTAAGAGTGTCATGTTTACCTTGATGCGAGTATAGGCCTGAACCGATCCCCAATTTTAAATTTAAGGGCAGCAGATGACTAGAAGGATGTAGCTCTTGGTGATGAAGTTGGATTCGATGCCGCCTCTGTTTCTTTCAGCAAATACACAGATGCCTTAGTCTTGCTCAATTGTATCCAAATGTATCTTAAAATATCTGATGCCCTAATATAATATGGATTCATATTTTTTTATCTACTGATTTGTATATGTAGGCAAGGAGGGCTTTGAGGGCGATAATAGGGCTTGTGAGGTTGAAAACATTGATGCTACTTATGTATATAGGTTTGGTGAAAGTTCATTCTTACTTAGGCTGCTGATGTTGAGGCATCACGGGCTGCTTTGAATTATTATTTTGGGTACTCTCAATATCAACGCACCATTGAGATCAATCTGATTAAATACGTCTCTATTCTTATTCATATTTTGAGATAGCCATAAAAGTTGCAATCTGCAGTTTGCCTTTGTGAAGTAGTATTTGTTTGTTTTGAAAGCATAGAGTCCCGGGTTCATGACTTGCAAACATTTAGATCCCGACTCAACATCAGGCAATACTTAAGTGAACGGAGTCGCGTTTTCCCATTTTGTACCAGGAATAACAAAAGAAATATTAATGGTCTATCAAAAACTGAACTGATAGACAATTTAGCTGGTTAGGTGTTTGGTTCTTATAATTTTCCATTTAGTACTCTTTCAACCTTCTCAGTAGTTTTGTTCTGATTATTTTATTGTGGTTCAAAACATGAAATCTTGATAGAAAATATGTACAACTGAATGAAAAAGTGCTAAATTTTTAGGGTCAGTGTACGAGAATGTTGAATTCTATGACAGTCGCCAAACTATCATGGATGTTGGTACGTCTCCCACCCCGATATGTGGCAGTCAGTCATTATCTCACCCAACTAATTTCAACAAAAATATAGAAGAGCACTTATTACAGGAGGCCGGCTACTCTAAGAACCTCTAATTTCTATGTAGCATTGTCTTTTTGGTTGTCCAAAGAGTATGGAAACTTGGATAGAAGTCTGCAACTGGTGGAAGTCGGGTGAAAGGAATTTTTTAAGTGTTGAACATTGAGGAAGTGCTTAATTTTTGGAGCTTCAAAAATGATAGCGCAATTTACCTATGACATTATCTTGGCCAGGCAACCAATCCAAATTGTGGTTGCAACACATTGTTAGTATTCAGTTTTTCCAACTACGTTTGTAGACCTATATCTTGGCTGGGCAATCACATTGAGAGTGTAATTGCAGCCATGTCGGGTGTTTGGCACCGCTCAAAATGTGGTCGCAGCCAAGATCCAAAAATTTATCACCGCTATGGAATATAAGGGATAAGTTTAATACATTTGAACTGGTACTAATTAGCCTGGCTCCTCGGCTCTAAATTTTCAATTTTGGCATGTATCTTATTGTTTTGATGACGTGTTCTGGTGTATTTGTAACTGCAGCATATACGAGCACAACTTGCGAGCAGTACCTCGTCCTATTAGAAGGCCTCTTGAGCTGGTATACACCTTAAACATTTTCACTTTCTTAATGATGAATTGTAATATGATAAAATAAGCCAGAAAATTTGAACTTAATAAAATAAGCGTAAATCACATAAGCTCATAAGCCAACAAATAAGTTTAAAAAAACACCCACAAGCCTAAATTTGGTGGCTTATGAGCTTATTAAGATTTAAAGATGAACTATTTGTTCATAAGCTGAAACATAAGCCTAACTTATGTAACTTATTAAGATTTAATGCTCTATTTATTTCTTATGATTGTTGATGAAATATTTACACGTGTCGCAACAGTAAGCTCACTACCATTGGCGCTATGAAACGCTTGGTATCAGCAAGTGATATGGAGTTTGAAAAGAATCTAGCCAACGCACCTGACGACATAATATTCATGATCTTGGACCCTTCCACTGGTGAAGGCTACTGCTTATTCTTCTCCTTAATCTGCTATTTGTACACTGGCTAAAGATATAAACAACTAATGCTGGTCGTACTTATTAACAAGTTGAATTAAAATCACATTTTGGCTTATCTAATAGGCATAGCAGATGACGAGTTTAAGGCATCTATGATCAAGCATATTGCCAGCTTGCCGCGTGCCCAACAAACTAAATCCACTTCTATATACTGTTTAAATTGGATGTGTTTCTATCATTTATCAGTTTCATTACCTTTGCCTTAATCCTTCTCCAATGTTCAGCGCCACCACTTGAATCCCAACATCCGCAACTCACTCTAGCTCACTATTCAAATGACATTGTAGTTTTAGTTGCCGTGTAGTTGCTAGAAACTTGGGGCATTTCGTACAAGTAGTAAAAAAACATGTAGATTTTATAAAGAAGAATGTGCTAATTGGATGAGTAAAGTCACTCGCTTTTCGGAGATTTCCAAAAAAGTGTAGGAGTTTGTTTGGTTACGAAATTTCAAAGATCCCAATTATCATAATCATGAACCTTCTTGGCCTAACCCTTATGATCCAGGTTTTCAATTATGTACATCGTAGATATTATGGGGTGTTTATTTTAGCTTATTTATAGGTTTACGAACATATCCGTTTTCAGGGTATATTTCATAAGCCCCATTTTTTTGGCTTCTTTAGGGACTTATATTAAGTCAAGGGTTCAATCCTTGCACCTCCATAGCCACAACCACTTAGTAAGACTAAAGAAGAGGTAACAATGCTTGAAGAGATTAGATTTCTTCTAATCTTAGATTTTAGCTAGGAAGTGGTCTAATTTCAACTACTGTTTGTTTGATGTACTAATGCTGACGGGTGGATCAGGCTTTGAAGTCTGGTCAAGTACCAGCAGATCTTTTGATTGGGAATACCAATGATACTAACAAAAATGCAACAGATGGTTGTAAAGAAGCGACAGAGGATGGTCCTACAGATATGGATCAGGTAGTAAAGTACCATAATAAGCTAGGGGTCTAATTTGATTATGTCTTTTACAGATTTATAGACCTATTTATTTAAAAGCAGGTCAAGTTCAGTTATATATTATCATAACGGGATAATGGGTTTAAGTTGGTTTTAAATATAAAAAATAAACAAGGTGGATGGCTTAAAGTTCTAAATGACACCGCTTAAATTGTCTTATTTCTACAAATAGATGATTATGCTCTTCACAATTTCTATAAAATTTTTGTAGCTGAACCAAACTGTTATTTGCCACCCTAAACATGTAGATAAAGTCCCTTTTCTCTAGCAACACCATGAGTCAAGTGAAACCGTGGTTGCTTAACCTTAATTAAGTTATTTTCAGAACGTTATTAAGTTGTCATGGCTTAAATCAATGCCTTGTGTCTCTTATTCATTAGCTATTCCAGAGTAAGTGCTAGGAGCATCTGTGCTCAAGGGCTACCGACAAGATGAATATGTGGACACAACTTCTAGTAACAATTAATTCCAGTCTTGAAAGGGTTGAGCTGGCCAATAAGTAGTTCCTCCATAGTCTATTTAGTAGAGTTAAAGTAAGGTCCTTAGCCTATATAATTTCTATTGTGGTATGCCTAATATTCTATTTCTAAATATACCCATCACTGTTTTGAAAACTTTACGTTGGGAGAACTTCTGTCTGCAACCGCATTTTAAATCTAATTTTATTGGGTTTTCAAATTTTACCCGTTACAAATTACAACAGAATCCTCATCAAGCAAACAGCTGGTCACTCATTTGTTGTTTTACATGATTCTATTTTAGTCTAAGACTTCTTTCATGGATTTTGTGGTAGAATATAATGCTTGGGTAGTCGTAAAGAGAAACCTTAGTCTCCTATTTTATCAAATTGGTTGGTCTGAATATGGGAATGCTTCAAAATGACCCATTCGATCTTTGTAGGTGAACTGAACATGCCACACTTAGCCAGGATGTTCAAGGAATGCTCTCAGCTTTTCATCCAAGTTTCACATCATATCTCATGGAATAAAGCATCATGGAATAAGTGCCGTAAATCCTTATAGATGGCGGAGATTCTTAATATGGTGAGCAAAGTAAAGAAGGTCGTGCATTGTTTTTTTACCTTTGTTTCTTATTCAGTCCCAAGACCTCCTATTTCATTATTCCTTTTGTTAGGATCATAAGCAAGCACACCTCGGCTAACACCTCTTGGATCACCTCCAAGCTTATCACCATCAGGAAAGAAGCCTGAAAATATATTACTCAGATCTATAATGTATTATGTCAGGTAGGTTGTTGATGTACAAGTACTATTATATCAGATAGGTTGGTGTTTAATGTATTAAATCAAATGTATAACGTGTATAGTGTATCATACTAAGCTAGATTGCAGTCAGAGGCTCAAGAGTGAAGAGCATAAAGGGATTGAAGATTATTTGTTTTGATAAATATGGTAATTACGCACATATCAACAACAATCGTTGTATACATAGAAGCTTTATTTTGCATTGGACTTTTTTTGGTCGTATACGTTGTTCTTGCAGACCACTTTGTGTCTTTTCCTCTCACATTCGACAAACATATATTTCTTTTCGTTATTAATGCATTCAATAAATAATTTGGTATGTTTATAGTTTATTTTCATTAAGTTACTTTTTTTAACGATATTTAAAAGTCATGCCCGCCCATCGGGCGGGCTTTGAAAACTAGTATATATATATATATATATATATATATATATATATATAACAAGAGGCGTTTGACCAATTTAATGCCAAATAAGCGTGGTTAATGCCTTGTCATCAGCCTTGTCATCAGTTTTCCCAGTCATCACATGCCATGTCATCAATAGTGTAAGCAGCATTGATGCCACGTAAGCATTATTTTTTTTTTAAATTCGTTTAATATTTATGCCGAAATTTGATATTTTAAAATTTTAATATGTAGGATTCGAATCCATGATTTGTAGATCAATTAATAAGTAGCCTTACCAACTGATCTACTTAATTTTTTGGTTATATCTTTCATAGCCAAATATATAATACTCAAGAGAATTTAAATACCAGATTCCCTGATTTATCTATTCTTTAATTATAGCTCTACAATCAAATTAATATACGGCTGTTTATTTATTTATCATACAAAGCCCTAATTTTTTCTAAACTAATTTTTTTTTGTTTCTAAAAATCATTGAATACAGGCGTCTTGACAATAAGGGCACAGGTATGTTCTTTCGTTGCTTTACTACTATGTTCAAACCTTTTAGATAATTATTATTGTGTTTGTTCTTTATAACATGTTAGGCTATGTTTTTAGTTTTAAGTTTTCTTATTGCTTATGACAATAGGAATATTCTTGATACCGTTTCCTGTTACTGAATAATGTTGGAGATGGAGCTAATGATAATTCCAGTGATTCTCAGAAATACGAGTTAAATGACGAAGTTGACATGTCAAGTGCCTAACTGTTTTTTTTTTTTTTTTTTTTTTTTTTTTTTTTTTTTTTTTTTTTTTATGTCACTATGTGTGATTGTCTGTTAACATTAGTATGTTGTGTTTCCTTAAATTGAGCTAAGACTTTAACTATCTATTGATTGGTATTTATGAATAAAAAAAGAAAAAAAGAAAAGATGCCCCAAAAAAAGATGTTACCATTATGCCAGTGCAAAATATACCTATACATCAGCATCAGGGTTCACCTACTGTAACCGGTTCTGTGTTGATCATGGCTTTAAGCGACCCAAAGTTAGTTGGGTTGGGGATATAAATGATGTAAACATTGGAAGCGGGATGCTTAGTTCTGAGGTTTGCAACGTTATAAGTCCGGGTCATTCCATTGGGAGTGTTGTTGTACGTGCCATTGGGAATGTTGCCTCTTCTAATACTCAAAGTGCCGTGCACATTTGCACAAGCAGGATCACTATACATGAACCTGATTCTACTTTCAGCCATCCTAATGTTGTGCCTGATCGTGACAAGGGCAAACAGAAGTTAGATGCATTTAGCTATGTAACACCATCTTCATATATGGACGCCACTCGATTGTCTAATTTGGCGAGCGATATGAACGTCTGGAATGGGCAGCCTGTGCAAGTGCCTACTGTTGATGGTTTGTTCTCGGTATTTCAACCGGCCTCTTTTAGTAGTAGTTCTTCCACACCCATCCATTTTTCAGGTAAACGTAGTTTCCGTTATATGATCTGTGTTACCATAAAAAAGTTGCAAACTTTTTAAAAACACTAACTGCCACTACAAGTCTTCTAATTAGTAATTGGAGGTGACGTAACACCATTATGGTCCAATCATGGGTTGTTTGTTGTTATAATGTTATTGTCCATTTATAGGCGCAGGTGCATCCACTGAAATGGTCACTTCAATTGATGCCATTCCATGTGGCCCAAAGAATTTGGATTTTTCTACGGGTGTTGTGTCAGACAGCCAGCTTGTTGTTCACCCAATAACTGTCATATGTACGGTGCCACAGTATCTACAGGGTTAGTACGAATGTATGTGTTGTGTGTCTTTAATGTATATACTTATACTGGTGATATTTGCAGGCTTCCATTACCATACTTAATTAGCAATCTTTTGCTTTCTATTTGTAGCTGATGCGATAACTGAAACTGAATTTCAGCCACCTGCTAGGACTGTTCGGCGATATTGTAGGCGTGCAGGTAAGATAACCATACATTCATTTATTTTAAAAAATACACTTGCACCTTCTATACTTCTTTCTTTGATTTGCTTTATGGTGCACTCTTTGTTAATTTAGACCGACCACGTGGACTGGATTCGTGACGCACGCCTTCTATTGCACATCAATATCATAGTGGTCGTGTGGGTATATTTCCAAATATTGACTTCCATATTTATTGTTGTGGTTTTCTACCCGTTTTGTTTCTTTTCAACAGACCTTATGTATCTTATGTTCTTTTGGTATGTAGGTCTGCCACATGTACCAAATATTCACCCAAAAGTTTTAGCTGACCCACCACCTTCTTAGAACTGAAACTCTGAAAGATGAATCTAATGATTCTACTACTTTTGTAGTTATGCATTTTATGGTCTCATCAAAGTTATTGCCATAGATATGATTTTTGCAACTTGAAGTTGTAGTAAGATGTTATTTTTTTTCAGGCGTTTTAAATTATTAACGTCATATGGGTGGCCATGTATGTTGTCGCAACATTTTGCGTTCTGTTATTTTGGTAGGTATACATATGCGACCCGAAAATGTCAATACTACTTCGCTGTGCTTTAAGCCTTTCACCTAAAAATGTCAAGCAACAACTATTTGTTAAGCTTTGGCTATAAATATATGTCTGTTTAAATGTTTGAATTCAAGGATCAAATGCTATATGAATAGATATAGGTTTTGCCAACGACTTCTTAATTTGAGCTTAGGGTTGATCTCTATGTTCTCATGATATAAGACCAAAGTTTAGTTTTTAGTTTTTTTACATTCAATTCTTCATAATATCACTGTTAAATTGAGACTCATTGAAGGGTAGGTTGACTGTGACATGGATATGGGGTGTTTGGGATTGCTTTATTCAAACTGTTTTTCTTTTCCAGTCCACCACTAAATTCATGACAATCAATCGCGCCTACTATAGGCTTTCTTGCAGATATGGTCAGGAAAATAACCTCAGTTATGTGTGTTTTGACACTCATAATTTTAGTAAAACGTCCAATGTGTGTGTTTGTGTATGTGATTACTTACTTCCCTTGCGATACAGATTGAATGGGTGGGTGATAGAGGATGACCTGCTTAGGCTCCTTTAAGCGATAACTATATGCTCACAACTTCTAAGTTACAAGATTTGGGATAAGGCATTTGACTGAGCTCGATCCGTTAAGACTGAGACTAAATCTTTAATTAGTTTTAAACGAACAAGTAGTAATTAATTTCCCTGAACCATTTATATTTACTAATTCAAATTTTGTATTGATGTTATGTTTATTGTTATTTGTATTTGTTTGGTTCAGATGGATTACCTCAACTTATGACCTTCAATAGAAAAAGAGCACGGTCTTTCTTTGTCTGGTGCTTTGGAAGATCTAGAACTTATCCGTTTTGATCATTAATCCAACCCGTGCGTCTCTACTTATTATGGTCCACAAAATTTGGCTGACAGCCTATGTTCCAGTTTACTCCAGCTTCTATTTCTTTAAGTTCTTAAACTATTATTAACATGCCAAGGAAACTCTCAAATGCGTGGATGTAACCCCGAAACCGAAGAAACCATGGATCGTCTTAAACAAGTTGTGGAAAATGGTCACCTACAACAGACCCGCACTGGAAGAGAGTTCATAGACTAAAACTGACAGACACTCAGGTACAACTTATATGTTAGTATACTAGCACGTTTTTTTACATTCATTTATAGGTCTCTTACTTAGTTTCTCCATACAAGGAGTGACACTAATGATCCTTATTCCCAGGTTCAACAAGTTTTCAAGTATGTGGCAATTAGCTTGAGTACAAGATTTCGTCAGCGGTGCATCTCAGTTATTCAAAGGCGGATATGAACTCATATAACTAATCAACAGTTCACTGCATCACGAAAGGCTTTAGTTTTCTTACAATCGTTCTCGTAGAGGTGATGAACTATGCCTATTCTGACAATCTATAATGAATTGATAGTTTAGTTATGACTTTTATTGCTACAGATCACAGCGATAATTGAAGTCTGGGTTGTAACTGACATCTACATTATGGTTGGTCAGGCAAAAGATATGTTAGATCACCTACAGAGTGTTGGCAAATGAACTTGGTATTGTCAAAAGTGGCCAATATATCATTGAACTTCCACGTCAGGTGTGATGTTTATTTTGGTCCGCTTGTCACTGACATTGATCCATGTAAATATAAAACTTAAGACGGGTGGTGTCACAACCCACAATTTCAGGTCATTTTTCCAAACTTCGACATTCTACTATTCACAAATTACTATTCATTGATCACTATTCATCGTTTTACTATTCATCGTTTTTGAGGTCAATTTGACATTCCGAGACACCTTCAGAAAATTTACTATTCACTTGACACTATTCATTTCCGAGAGA
Source organism: Artemisia argyi (assembly GCA_030686995.1). Classification (NCBI taxonomy): domain Eukaryota; kingdom Viridiplantae; phylum Streptophyta; class Magnoliopsida; order Asterales; family Asteraceae; genus Artemisia; species Artemisia argyi. Next base: position 5,265,192 of record CM060676.1, on the reverse strand, counting down.
AAACTACTATTCACGTGCATTATTCATGTCATCGTAAATTCAGTTTACGAGTGTTCAAATTCGCGTAACCGTATTGGTTCAGGTGCGAATTCATGCATTATTATCAGGGACATTTCATACGGACTAGAAATAGTCTGCATATCATTATTAGGGCACTTGCATACTATTCCACTCGTAGGGTATTCAAATTATATTTTTAATATAATTAACGATTTACGTATGTTTATTTTGAATAAACACTAATACGCGAACTATAAATGTGACTAACACGTTCAACACTCCCGACTATGATCCCACTATATTTTTATATTCATTTTTATAATATAAAAATTATAATATTAATTTACCCGGTATTTTGGATATTTATTTTTATTATTAACTTAAGTTTACTAAAACTTCGACGGTTTTCATGGAAATTAAACTATAATTATCTAAACACCCAATAATTTTATCCAACCTATTTTTATAATTTTTATAACTTTATTATGACCCGGTTAACTCCGTTAAAATTTATTTTTAGTTAACCCGGTACCCGGTACAATTTAAAACTACACAAAACAACTAATAATGCATTTTCTTACAACAAAAGTCTTTTACATTCCCCCCCCCCCCTTGACTTTGCCGCCCCCCCCCCCCCCTCTCCAATCACTTACAATTTTACTTATACACTCCTTGTTCATTAATGCTTATTACTAACCATTTTATATAATAATACTAATAACAAATAATACTTAAACATTACTAGCTTTTTCTCATCTCATTTTTCATCAAACAAAAAGGTGTTCTACCTCTCTTTTTCTCTCTATATCCACGGCCACAAGGAGAAGCAAGCAAGAACCAAAAGTTTTTCAAAGATCAAACTATAAATCTTGTGTTTATAGTGTCCTTGTTAGAGTTTTGAAATAAAAACTCAAGGATTATTAGGTTTTAATCATCTTAACTTCACTAATCTTACAAGTAAGTTTACTAAACTAATTTCATAATTTTTACAAGGGTTAATACACAAAAAAGTTACTAAACTTTACAAAAAAGTTCGCCTAAGTTACTGAACTTTCATTTTGTTCACTTAGGTTACTGAACTTTCGGGAAAGATACACTCGAAAATTCAGCCTTAGTCCGAGTAACCTGAACATATATTCTTTGATAAGTTTAGTAACCTGATTGAACAAAGTTTCAAAGTTTAGTAACCTGGTTGAACAAAGTTTCAAAGTTTAGTAACCTGATTGAACAAAGTTTCAAAGTTCAGTAACCTAAGTGAACAAAATGAAAGTTCAGTAACTTAGGCGAACTTTTTTGTAAAGTTTAGTAACTTTTTTGTGTATTAACCCTTTTTACAAAGTTATTACTATGTTTATACATGTTTCTTGCAAGATCTCATACATGCATTAACTTATACCACTTTATTTTTGTAAACCTTTGATCATACAAGCCCTAGAAGTGATTTTTGGTTAGATCCTTGTTAGATCTACTTGGTTTTAGTGATTAGGAACCCATGACACCCTAAGAAGGTGTATGGTAGGATTAGATTAGTTTTGTGGTGTTTGAAAGTGGTTTGATGGATGATGGAACTAGTTTGGAGACTTGGAAATGGTTTTTGAAACTTTTGAAATACCTACTGTCCCAATTTTAATTTCGTGGGAAAATCAGTGGGTGATGGTTAATTTTTGACCAAAGATTTAGAAAATACATTCAAAAACGAAAGTTTGGGCGAAAGAACGGATTAAAACGAGTTTATAACGAAGGAGTTATGATTTTTGCAAATTTAACGACGAAAACTATTTTTGGTAGAAACTGCTTGCTGTTTGGCAGTTTTCAATGGGTAAAAAGAGGCATTAAACGTAACCTAGAGGAGCCGAGTTATCTAAAATATACTAGTATACACAAAGACGAATCCGTGGACATAAAGAACAAGGAAAACGAGCCTAAAACGACCGAGTTATACCCGTTTTAACATTATCAAAACTATATATATATATATATATATATATATATATATATATATATATATATATATATATATATATATATATATATATATATATAGTCACAAATAAAAATAATAACGTACGTACTAAATGGTATATTTTCTAGCAACGTTACTAATGACGATTTTATTAACAAATGAATATGTACGACTCGAGGGAATATTTATACGACATGACGACGTCATTCTAAGGTTTTGATACAAGGATTTTAACGCTAACTTTTTGTACGAGTTAATATGACAAGTTATATACTCCTATATATGGAAACTATTTTACTATGACGATAACTAGAATTTACAAATTACGAGTGGTATGAGTATCATGTGCATGTGCATTCATTTCATTTCGGCATTATCTTAATTAGATCGCGATTATTCATTTAGGTTGCGGCTAGTACTCGCACCTCATTGTCCCGATTACTCTTACATCATTGTACCATCGTTGTATCATCCTTTTGAGGTGAGTTCTCATAGCCCCGTTTTAATTACTTATTTGATTTCAAATCCCACGGGGGAGAATACATTGCACAATTATTTTTGTACATGCCCAAGTATATCAAATTCCATACATTGCTTAAGTTGCCTATTTACCACGTCTTGACAAGTCCCCTTTATTATTTCATGAACCGTTAATTTCTAGTACTAAGCGAGAGTGAGTGGATAGATCTATCGAGGGTGACGCCTCCATTCGTGTTTGGGTTGCTCCAAATGGGACGAATGCATTTCATGTCTTAACGAGTTGAGTGTCTGGTAAACACTCTGGTGGGGCATTACAAAGTCTAGCTTCGGGGTCATGAGCTTAAGAGCCAATGTAGCATTTTTGACATTCGTGTCGGTTTACTTATTACTTGTGGCTTATGTACTTACGATTTACTTACAAACCTATGATTATTCACCAACTTTATGTTGACCGTTTTTCGCAATGTATTTCTCAGGTAACTAAGGCATATCCTCATGGCATTGCATGGAGTCACTTTGTATATCAAGGATGACGCGTCACTTTTGGATTTCATGCACTTTGAACTATCGTTTGATTGTACTAAACTTGTTTCCTTAAACCTTTTCCAACTTATGGGACCAATGTTTTATAACTCTGAATATTTTGAATGAATCAAACGATGTATTTTATAAACGACACTTTAGGTCGTTCAATATTTCCTTGCTTGTGTGCTATGATCCGTTACACCCTCAGGTATTCCATTCCGCTGCCATTCAGGTATTTTGGGGGTGTTACAGATTGGTACCAGAGCTAAGGTTATAGCGAACTAGGTTGCATCATAGACCCTAGACTATAACCACACCATCATAGCATATCATCATTTCATCATAAGTGCATATTTACTTATATTTAGGCAATGCCATTATGCGAGTTATTTATTTTTATTTCACCTTGATTATCACAGAGACATGTCTTCGAATCCCAACACTGTTGTACTTTACTCCATATCCGACTCTGATGATGAGGGCTCTATGTCCTCTACTGCTGTTTCACCACTTGTTTCTCCTACACCTGAGTTGCCACTTTTGGCATCTGATGGTGACACCGAGCCTTTCGAGGAGGAGGAGACGGCTCCTACTCCCCATGTCCATCCTACTATACCTACTGACATACCATCATCCCCTACTACTACTATCCATTCAGAGCCGAGACTTATGTTTCCTAGGGAGAAGACTTACCAGACTATTAGGAAGAGAGTTCGTATTGCTACATGTACTTATAGGAGTCTCCCTAGTCCTACTGTGCCTACACCACCACCACCAGCCATACCCACTACCACTCCTATACCTACCACACTCTTGCCGCTCAGGAAGCGCGCAAGGCTTACCACTCCAGATTCACCCATTACCGAGACTGCTGACCTTTCACCACCACCTGTGTACCACATAGGTGAGAGTTCTAGAGCGGCTGCAGCTAGGGATCCTACAGCCGTTACACTAGAGGATCAGTTGGATGCTCAGCAGGAGCAAGTTGATAGCTTGGGGTATAGAGTTGATGAGATTATTACTACTAGACTTGAGACTGTTGAGGAGCAGGTTGAGGATTTGATTCAGGGTAGGGTTAGTATTGATGTGTCTTACCATGGACTCGAGGCACGACAGTTGAGGCACCAGGAGGAGATTGAACTACTTAGGGATGAGTTACCTGAGATTCGAGATAGAGCTCAGGCGACACAGGAGACCCAGTGGGAGCAGGTAGACCAGTTGACATTGCTTCGAGAGAGGGTAGTTGTTTTGGAGCGTAGGGATGCTTCTTCTCAGTTACGACTTGAGCATCTTGAGGAGATCGTGGTGGCGATGGATCGTGAGATTCGCCGCTTGAGGGGAGAGCCTGGACCATCTAGAGCACCGAGAGGAGCCTAGACGTAGACTGGTATTATATTAGCTTGTATTATTTTCCTAGTCCCGGGATGTGGGACATAGTTCAAGAACTTGTAGTCTTTTGATTGTTGTACAAACAAATATTATCAAGTGCGACTCTACTATGTGGAAATGTTGTGCTATATATTATATCGGTCCATGTAGGCCGAAATTTTCATGTATTATATTCATGTGTTGTGATTATATTTATGATGTTTCGTGGTTGCTCTTTATTATTATCGCATTTATACAGGTTGTGGTTGTATATATACATGTCGTGGTTGTATTCGTACATGTTGTGCTTGTATCGACACAGGTTGTGGTTGTATATATACATGTCGTGGTTGTATTCATACATGTTGTGGTTGTATCGACACAGGTTGTGGTTGTATATATACGTGACGTGGTTGTTGTGGTTGTATATATATACTTGTCGTTGTGATGTCTAGACAGATTGTGGTTGTACTCGTACATGTCGTGGTTGTATTTATATTTGTTGTGGTTGTATATTTATATACGTGTTGTGGGTGTATATCTTTGGTACGATGACTATTTCTATTATGATTTTTCTCATGGTTATTTCCATTATGATTTATCAGAAATATGGCACCAAGGAAGAGTAAGACTGCACCAGAAACCCCCACTATGACTCAAGCCGCTATCCGCAAGTTGGTCAGGGATAGTATTGCAGAAGCTCTGGAGGTTGAGAGAGCTGAGGTTGCTGCAAGGGCTACTGAGACTGCTTCTAATACAGGAACAGTTGAACCAACCGCTACTAAGCGGGAATGTACATGGAAAGATTTCAAGATTAGTGATCCTATTAAATTTAAGGGCACTGAAGGAGCGGTTGCTTTAATCCGCTGGTTTGAAAAGACTGAGAATGTATTTCTCATGTGCGGATGCCCGGATGTCAGCAAGGTAAAATTTGCTACAGGTATGCTTCTTGATGACGCTATGTCTTGGTGGAATTCGTATGCTCAGCCGATTGGAATGGAAAATGCTTACAAGCTTACTTGGGAGGAATTCAAGAAACTGATGTCTAAGAAGTTTTGCCCGCGTACTGAGGTACAGAAATTGGAAACGGAATTTTATGAGCTTGTGACTAAAGGTGATGACATTGAGACCTACTTTAGGAGGTTTCAGGAGTTGGCTGCACTATGTCCAACTATGGTTCCCGATGATGAGAAAAAGATGGAAAACTTTGTTGGTGGATTGCCTGAAAGTGTTCGAGGAGATGTGATTTCTTTTGACCCTCAATCAATGGAAGAGGCTATTCGTATAACTCAGAAACTCATGGTTCAAGTAGTCAAAGGGAAATCTGCTGTCAACAACAATAACCGTTCAAACAACACCAACTACAACAACACTCGAAACAACAACAACAACTATAACAACAATCGGAACCGCAACTATCCCAATAACCGAAACAACAATCCAAACAACAATAACAACAACAAGAGGAGGTTTGATTACAACCAAGGTGGTAATGCTGTTCAGCCGCCACCTAAGAGGCAGGAAGTAGCAAAGGTTTATGCTGCAGGACCAAATGATAGGAAAGGTTACACTGGTAACCTACCTAAGTGCGAAAGGTGTCAGAAGCATCATAACCCAGGTCGTTGTCCAGATATTTGTGGCAATTGCAAGAAGGTTGGTCACCACATCAAAGATTGTAGACTTCCAATCGTGGGTGACAATCAGAAACCACCGGTAACGTGTTTTGGCTGTGGAGAACTTGGACACTTTAGGAATGAGTGCCCGAAGAAGAAGAATCAAGGAACAGGAAACCAAAATGGAATGGCTCGAGGAAGAGCTTATGTCATGGGAGGAGACGATATCAAAGAAGACCCGAATGTTGTTGCGGGTACGTTCCTCGTTAATAATCGTTATGCATCCATTTTATTTGATTCAGGAGCGGATAGAAGTTTTGTTTCTATTGCATTTGCACCTTTGCTTAACATAGAACCAACCCCATTAGACATTTCCTATATCGTTGAATTAGCCGATGGGTCTTTAGTTAACACCAACACCATTGTTCGTGGTTGCACCATAAATTTCCTAAACCATCCATTCAATATAGACCTTATGCTCGTAGAACTTGGAAGTTTCGACGTTGTTATCGGCATGGATTGGTTATCTCGGCATCGAGCGAGAATTATTTGTGATGAGAAAGTTGTTCACCTTCCTTATAACGGTGAAACTTTGGTTGTTCGCGGAGAGTGAAGTGGAACTAGACTCAGTATTATATCGTGCATTAAGACCGAGAAGTACATAAAGAAGGGTTGTTATGCATTCTTGGCTCACATCACGGAGAAGAAGTCGGATGAGAAACGACTTGAAGATGTGCCAATTGTTAAGGAATTTCAAGAGGTTTTTCCGGAAGAATTGCCAGGACTTCCGCCTACACGCCAAGTTGAGTTTCAGATTGAATTAGTGCCAGGAGCTGCACCAATTGCACGAGCACCGTATAGACTTGCACCTTCGGAAATGCAAGAATTGTCGAATCAATTACAAGAACTTTTGGACAAAGGATTCATTAGACCGAGTTCCTCGCCTTGGGGAGCGCCGGTTTTGTTTGTGAAGAAGAAGGACGGAACTTTCAGAATGTGCATCGACTATCGTGAGCTGAACAAGTTAACGATTAAGAACCGTTATCCACTCCCAAGAATTGACGACTTGTTCGACCAGTTACAAGGTTCTAGTTTTTATTCCAAGATTGATTTAATATCCGGTTATCATCAACTTAAGGTTCGGGAAGAGGATATCCCGAAGACGGCATTTAGAACACGCTATGGTCATTATGAATTTCAAGTGATGCCTTTTGGATTAACCAACGCACCTGCGGTATTTATGGATCTCATGAATAGGGTGTGCAAACCGTATCTTGATAAGTTTGTGATCGTATTCATTGACGATATCTTGATTTATTCCAAGAGTAAGGAAGATCATGAAGAACATCTCAGAACAATCCTGGAAGTACTCAAGAAGGAGCAATTGTATGCCAAATTTTCAAAGTGTGATTTTTGGATACGTAGAGTTCAATTTCTTGGCCATGTCATTGATAGCCAAGGTTTACAAGTCGACCCAGCAAAGATCGAGGCAGTTAAGGATTGGGCTACGCCCAAGTCTCCTACGGAAATTCGTCAATTCCTAGGACTTGCCGGATATTACAGAAGGTTTATTGAAGGGTTTTCTAAGATAGCGAAGTCGTTGACGAAACTGACACAAAAGAATGAAAAGTACGAGTGGGGAGAAAAACAAGAGTCCGCATTTCAATTACTGAAACAAAAGCTTTGTAGCGCACCGATTTTGTCACTACCTGAAGGTATTGAGAACTTTGTGGTATATTGCGATGCTTCGCATCAAGGACTTGGAGCTGTGCTAATGCAAAACGAGAAGGTGATAGCTTATGCATCTAGACAGCTTAAGATACACGAGAAGAATTACACTACGCACGACTTGGAATTGGGTGCGGTAGTTTTTGCACTCAAGATTTGGAGACACTACCTTTATGGTACTAAGTGTGTAATTTTTACCGACCACAAGAGCTTACAGCATATACTTGATCAGAAGGAACTCAACATGAGACAACGTCGTTGGCTAGAATTGTTGAGTGATTACGATTGTGAAATCCGATATCACCCAGGAAAAGCGAGTGTTGTAGCAGATGCACTTAGCCGAAAAGAACGACTCAAACCTTTGAGAGTTAGGTCATTGGGAATGACTATCGTTTCGCCATTGCCATCGAAAATTCTAGAAGCTCAGATTGAGGCTCTCAAAGAAGAAAACCGACCACATGAGAAGCTTTATGGTATGCCAGAAAGCGATAATGGCTTTGTAAAGAGATCAGATGGAGTGTTATGCTTCAAGGACCGAAGTTGGATACCACTCTATGGTGGAGTGCGAGAATTGATTATGCATGAATCACACAAGTCGAAGTACTCTATTCAACCAGGTTCTGATAAGATGTATCAGGATCTCAAAAAGCTTTATTGGTGGCCGAACATGAAAGCAGAAATTGCTACGTACGTCAGCAAATGTCTTACTTGTGCTAAAGTGAAAGCCGAGTACCAGAAACCGTCAGGGTTACTTCAACAGCCAGAAATTCCACAATGGAAGTGGGAACGTATTGCTATGGACTTTGTCACTAAACTTCCTAAGACGTCAGGAGGTTTCGATGCTATTTGGGTAATCATTGATCGACTTACCAAATCAGCTCATTTCATACCCATTAGAGAGACTTATTCCATGGAACAACTTGCTAGACTTTATGTCAAGGAAATAGTCTCAAGACACGGTGCACCAGTTTCCATCATTTCTGACAGAGATAGTCGTTTTACTTCAAACTTTTGGCGGTCATTGCAAGATTCTTTTGGATCTAAGTTAGACATGAGCACTGCTTACCATCCTCAGACCGATGGTCAGAGCGAGAGAACTATTCAGACGCTTGAGGACATGCTTAGAGCATGTGTGATTGACTTTGGAAATGGTTGGGCTAACCATTTGCCGTTGATCGAGTTTTCCTACAACAACAGTTACCATTCGAGCATTAAGGCTGCACCATTTGAGGCACTTTATGGTCGTAAGTGTCGATCTCCAGTTTGTTGGGCCGAAGTCGGTGAAGTACAATGTACTGGCCCGGAGATGGTACAAGAAACAACAGAAAAGATAATTCAGATTCGAGAGAGACTCGAAACTGCTAGAAGTCGACAGAAAAGCTACGCAGATGTTCGACGCAAACCATTGGAATTCCAGATCGGAGACAAGGTCATGTTGAAAGTCTCGCCTTGGAAGGGCGTGATACGATTTGGAAAACGCGGGAAATTAAACCCGAGATACATTGGACCATTCAAGATCCTGGAGAGGATTGGTCCGGTTGCTTACAAGCTTGAACTTCCATCAGAACTTAGCAACGTACATAACACGTTTCATGTTTCGAACCTCAAGAAATGTCTTTCGGACGAGTCTGCCATTATACCTTTAGAAGAAATACAACTCGATGACAAGCTTAACTTTGTGGAAGAACCAGTTGAAATCATGGACCACGAGATCAAACAGTTGAAACAAAGTCGAATTCCGATTGTGAAGATTCGCTGGAATTCTCGAAGAGGACCCGAGTTTACTTGGGAACGAGAAGACCAAATGCGTCGCAAGTATCCACAACTTTTCACCGAGCCTAGTACCGAGACCAACACTAACTGAATTCAGGGACTGAATTCCTTTTTGGATGGGCGACTGTCACAACCCACAATTTCAGGTCATTTTTTCAAACTTCGACATTCTACTATTCACAAATTACTATTCATTGATCACTATTCATCGTTTTACTATTCATCGTTTTTGAGGTCAATTTGACATTCCGAGACACCTTCAGAAAATTTACTATTCACTTGACACTATTCATTTCCGAGAGAAAACTACTATTCACGTGCATTATTCATGTCATCGTAAATTCAGTTTACGAGTGTTCAAATTCGCGTAACCGTATTGGTTCAGGTGCGAATTCATGCATTATTATCAGGGACATTTCATACGGACTAGAAATAGTCTGCATATCATTATTAGGGCACTTGCATACTATTCCACTCGTAGGGTATTCAAATTATATTTTTAATATAATTAACGATTTACGTATGTTTATTTTGAATAAACACTAATACGCGAACTATAAATGTGACTAACACGTCCAACACTCCCGACTATGATCCCAATATATTTTTATATTCATTTATATAATATAAAAATTATAATATTAATTTACCCGGTATTTTGGATATTTATTTTTATTATTAACTTAAGTTTACTAAAACTTCGACGGTTTTCGTGGAAATTAAACTATAATTATCTAAACACCCAATAATTTTATCCAACCTATTTTTATAATTTTTATAACTTTATTATGACCCGGTTAACTCCGTTAAAATTTATTTTTAGTTAACCCGGTACCCGGTACAATTTAAAACTACACAAAACAACTAATAATGCATTTTCTTACAACAAAAGTCTTCCACATTCCCCCCCCCCCCTTGACTTTGCCGCCCCCCCCCCTCTCCAATCACTTACAATTTTACTTATACACTCCTTGTTCATTAATGCTTATTACTAACCATTTTATATAATAATACTAATAATAAATAATACTTAAACATTACTAGCTTTTTCTCATCTCATTTTTCATCAAACAAAAAGGTGTTCTACCTCTCTTTTTCTCTCTATATCCACGGCCACAAGGAGAAGCAAGCAAGAACCAAAAGTTTTTCAAAGATCAAAGTATAAATCTTGTGTTTATAGTGTCCTTGTTAGAGTTTTGAAATAAAAACTCAAGGATTATTAGGTTTTAATCATCTTAACTTCACTAATCTTACAAGTAAGTTTACTAAACTCATTTCATAATTTTTACAAAGTTATTACTATGTTTATACATGTTTCTTGCAAGATCTCATACATGCATTAACTTATACCACTTTATTTTTGTAAACCTTTGATCATACAAGCCCTAGAAGTGATTTTTGGTTAGATCCTTGTTAGATCTACTTGGTTTTGGTGATTAGGAACCCATGACACCCTAAGAAGGTGTATGGTAGGATTAGATTAGTTTTGTGGTGTTTGAAAGTGGTTTGATGGATGATGGAACTAGTTTGGAGACATGGAAATGGTTTTTGAAACTTTTGAAATACCTACTGTCCCTATTTTAATTTCGTGGGAAAATCAGTGGGTGATGGTTAATTTTTGACCAAAGATTTAGAAAATACATTCAAAAATGAAACTTTGGGCGAAAGAACGGATTAAAACGAGTTTATAACGAAGGAGTTATGATTTTTGCAAATTTAACGACGAAAACTATTTTTGGTAGAAACTGCTTGCTGTTTGGCAGTTTTCAATGGGTAAAAAGAGGCATTAAACGTAACCTAGAGGAGCCGAGTTATCTAAAATATACTAGTATACACAAAGACGAATCCGTGGACATAAAGAACAAGGAAAACGAGCCTAAAACGACCGAGTTATACCCGTTTTAACATTATCAAAACTATATATATATATATAGTCACAAATAAAAATAATAACGTACGTACTAAATGGTATATTTTCTAGCAACGTTACTAATGACGATTTTATTAACAAATGAATATGTACGACTCGAGGGAATATTTATACGACATGACGACGTCATTCTAAGGTTTTGATACAAGGATTTTAACGCTAACTTTTTGTACGAGTTAATATGACAAGTTATATACTCCTATATATGGAAACTATTTTACTATGACGATAACTAGAATTTACAAATTACGAGTGGTATGAGTATCATGTGCATGTGCATTCATTTCATTTCGGCTTGATCTTAATTAGATCGCGATTATTCATTTAGGTTGCGGCTAGTACTCGCACCTCATTGTCCCGATTACTCTTACATCATTGTACCATCGTTGTATCATCCTTTTGAGGTGAGTTCTCATAGCTCCGTTTTAATTACTTATTTGATTTCAAATCCCACGGGGGAGAATACATTGCACAATTATTTTTGTACATGCCCAAGTATATCAAATTCCATACATTGCTTAAGTTGCCTATTTACCACGTCTTGACAAGTCCCCTTTATTATTTCATGAACCGTTAATTTCTAGTACTAAGCGAGAGTGAGTGGATAGATCTATCGAGGGTGACGCCTCCATTCGTGTTTGGGTTGCTCCAAATGGGACGAATGCATTTCATGTCTTAACGAGTTGAGTGCCTGGTAAACACTCTGGTGGGGCATTACAAAGTCTAGCTTCGGGGTCATGAGCTTAAGAGCCAATGTAGCATTTTTGACATTCGTGTCGGTTTACTTATTACTTGTGGCTTATGTACTTACGATTTACTTACAAACCTATGATTATTCACCAACTTTATGTTGACCATTTTTCGCAATGTATTTCTCAGGTAACTAAGGCATATCCTCATGGCATTGCATGGAGTCACTTTGTATATCAAGGATGACGCGTCACTTTTGGATTTCATGCACTTTGAACTATCGTTTGATTGTACTAAACTTGTTTCCTTAAACCTTTTCCAACTTATGGGACCAATGTTTTATAACTCTGAATATTTTGAATGAATCAAACGATGTATTTTATAAACGACACTTTAGGTCGTTCAATATTTCCTTGCTTGTGTGCTATGATCCGTTACACCCTCAGGTATTCCATTCCGCTGCCATTCAGGTATTTTGGGGGTGTTACAGGTGGCTTGCTATTTGATAATCTCATTGTTGCAGACTTCTTCTCCCACGGCCTTTTATCAAAGGACTGGAGAGGGGGAAGAGCTGCTTCTTTCAACACTATTTCCGACAGCACTAGAGCTGCCAAGGTAGTTAAATCGGCATTATTACAATTGACACTTCACTTACTATTAGAGGTTCTAAATTGGACCCGTAAAGCTATTTTTTTCTATATATATACATATATATATATGATTTCATTTCAACAGATCCTATTAAGACGGTATCCAAGTAAGACAGTAATCAAATAGCTCACCGGCACCTGTTGTTACTGAATTTTGATCAAGAGACCCAAACTCCATTTCACCAGATATACTCAAGGTACTTTAAATCCACATTCAATATTTATTACTTAAGTTCAAAACAAAATGAGACTTAACAAGGAAATTTTTAATTCACCAGCCATATATAACTTCTCCCGGAATCAGCATATTAGCAGCATTGCCTCTCGGAATATTACCAACTTCAACTACTATTGATCAACGATCCGCATAATGGAATTTCCAATCAGGAACATCAATGTCATGCCCACATGTATCCGGTAACGTTGCTGACAAAAAACTGTTGATTTAAGGCTGAGTTGATCACCTGAAGGAGGTTTGTTTCTCCTGCTACAACTGGTACTATGACCGTATCTACATTCAAAAATAGCCCATCATTTACTTATCGTTGAAGTACTAGATTCAATAAAAAGTTATAGTATACTATAGAAGCAAACCTTTACTGAAGCACTTGTATAGATCACCGGGTTGACCATTGATGGTATATGCATCAGAAACATTTGGAGCTGCTCCTGTTCTTGTGACTTCTCTTATAACGTCTATTGGGTTTGCATCCCACCATTCACCTGATCATCATCATAATATTCTTTCAGGTATGACACGTTTAATTTTTAAACATGTATAAATGGTATCCGAATAAAGTGTATACCAAGAGCGATGACTGCTTCACGCTTTGGCTTAGGAAATGGTTAGGAATATCCTTTTTTTGGGTGAATAATAATGGAACCATAAACAGTGGCTCTAAGCCATGAACTATGTGCATGCCACCATAGTGTTCCTTCTTGTCCTGAAATTGTAAACCTTGAGGTGTAACTCGCTCCTGGTCTAATTGGATACTGTGTAATGAACTCAGGTCCATCTGCCCATGCTGTCGTCATTTGTCTAACACCATGCCTAAAAAGTCACAAAACAAAAATATTAATGTTAATGAGAATGACATCTATAATATTCTGACTAAAACTATTTGTAAGCATTATATTTTAATTATACCAGTGAATGGTGATATTAAATCTCCCATTGTTTGTAACATGTATCACTAACGTGTCACCATTTGTCACAACTCGTAATTTTAGGTCATTTTTCAAACTTCGACAATTTACTATTCACCGATTACTATTCATCATTTTAGTATTAATCGTTTTCAGAGTTAGTTTGAGTTTCTGAGAAGTATTGCAAAATTTTACTATTCACTTGACACTATTCATTCTCGGAGGGAAAACACTATTCACATGCTTTGCTCATTTTATCGTAAATTTAGTTTACGGGTATTTAAATTCGCGTAACCGGATCGGTTCAGGTGCGAATTCATTCATTATCAATAGGGACATTTCATATGGACTAGAAATAGTCTACATATCATCATAATAGCTTTTGCATACTATACCACTTGTAGAATATTCATATTAACATTTTTGGTATATTTAACGTTTTACGTATATTTATTTCAATTAAACGTTAACACGCGATTAATAAATATAACTAACATATCTAAAAATTTCCACAATGGTCCCGATATATTTTTAAACTCCTTACAATATCACAAAGGTTATAAAAATTCATTTACCCGGTATTTTGGAAATTTATTTAATTTATATCGTAAGCTTAATATAATTACGACGGTTTTCGTGGAAACTAAATAATAATCATCCAAACACCCAATACTTGTACCCAATATATTTTCACAACTTTTATGACCTGATTATGTCCCGATTAACTTCGTCATATTTTATTTTAAGTCGTCACGATTTATTTTTAGTTAACTGGATACCCGATAATGCCTAACGGATACACAAAACAACTAATACTACCAAGCTTCCCCAATACTCTTCCTTAATTAGCATGTGCCCCCCCCCCCCCCCTTTTTTTCCAAGTCTTCACATTGACCATTTAATTAAAACTTTGCCCTAAACTAACTAAATATCTAAAAACCTTTAACACATTCTCATCCAAAATTTTTAGATCAAAATATCAACTTTTCCTCTCTTTTCTCTCATCATAACCCACGACCCAAAAATCAAATCAAGAACAAAACCACCATTTTTCAAAGATCAAGTTATTTCCTAGTTCATTTAGTGATCCTTGTTAGGGTTTTGCAATATAAACTCAAGGATCCTTAGGTTTTCATCATCCAAGCTTCATAATCATTCAAAGTAATTTTACAAAATTTATTTTCATCATTTCTTCAAGTTATCTTTATGATCATATGGTTTTCATACTATATTTCATGCATATGCTAATTATACCACTTCATTTTATAAACTTTTAACTTATAAACCCTAGAAATGGAAACCCTTGTTAAATCTAGTTGCTTGATGTTGTTTAAGAACCCATGACACCTTAAGAAGGTGTATGGTAGGAATAGACTAGATTTGTGGTGCTTGGAAGTGATTTGGGTGGATTAGAAACTAGTTTAGAACATTAGAAATGGATTTGGAACATGTTTATAAACCTACTGTCCCAAAATGTAAATTCTGGAAAGCTCAGTAACTCAGAGGAGATTTTCAACCAAATATTTAGAAAATACTTTCAAAAACAAAGCCGTAGGCGAAAGAACGGATTAAAACGAGTTTATAACGAAGGAGATATGATTTTTGCAAGTTTAATGACGAAAACTATTTTTTTGAAAATTATATGCTGTTGGACGATTTTTGGTGGACAAACCGAGGTGTTAGACGTAACCTAGAGAAGCCGAGTTATCCAAAATATATTAGTACATACTAAGACGAATCCGTGGATATAAAGAACGAGAAAAATGAACTTATAACGACAAAGATATTCACGTTTCAATATCGGCAAAACTATAAAGATTTTGACAGCTTTTTCACTAGAAATAATAATAATACTACTTCTACGTACTAAATCCTAGATTTTCTAGAAATACTACCAAAGTGCCAAATTGATTACTAATGAAGTACTAGTGATTACAAGCTTATTTTTACGACTATGAGACGTTATTTCAAGGATTTCAAGGCGAAGATTATAACACTAACATTCTATATACGATATATTACGACAAGTTTTTACAAGTCTAGTTAAGACTTATTTTTCTTAAGTATGGAATATATTCTACTATGACAATAACTAGTATTTCCAAGTTATGAGTGGTATAGGCATCATGTGCATGTGCATTCATTACATCATTTCATGATCTAAAGTAGATCATTATCGTTCATATTAGGTTGCGGATAGTGTTCGCTCCTTGTTGTCCCTATCATTTCCCATTCTTGTATCATCATTTCGAGGTGAGTCATAGCCCCACTTTTACTTGTTTAATTACTTTATAAACTCTTTGGGGGAGATACATGCTTAAATACTTGTTTTATACTTTTATACGTTTTGAATTACTTCTGGGGGAGAATACGTTGCTTTAATTATTTTTGTACATGCCAAAGTATTAAATGCCTTACATTGCTTAAGTTGCCTTATTACCACGTCTTGACAAGTCCCCTTTATTATCATGGACCGTTAATTAAAGTACGAGTGAGAGTGAGTGAATAGATCTATTGAGGGTGACTCCTCCATCCGTGTTTGGGTTGCTCCAACGGAATTACGGATGCATTTCATGTTTAATATCTTTAGAGTGTCTGGTAAACACTCATATGGTGCCAAGTAACATCTAGCTTCGGAGTCATGAGCTTAAGAGACAATGTAGTTTTATGACTGAAATCTTATTACTTTACTTTATACTTGGGCTATTGTACATACGATTAAAGTTATATACTGATGGTTTTTATAAACCTTATTAGTGATTTATTACTGAATTACGATGCCTTTGCATCAATCTTATTACTGAATTACGATGCCTTTGCATCAACCTTATTACGGATTTACGATGCTTTTACTGGGAAATTCTTCTCTCCAAATGTTTTACATTACCTACTTGCTCACTAAATATATGAACTCATCAATCTCGTGTTGACACTTTAGCTTGTATTTTCAGGTTAATAAGGTAGCTCATGTTGCATGTATTTGGGCCTTCATGGAGTCACGGAATCGACGCGTCTGACTATATTTTCTGCACTTATGAAACGTTTGATCATGTTTGAACTTATTTTACGTAAATTGGCAACATCTTTTGGGACCTATGTTTTGTAAACTCTGAATGTTTTAATGATCAAACGCTGTATTTTCTAAACGACACTTTAGGTCGTTCAATATAACTGTAACTGTGATGCTATGGCAGTCACCCCTCAGGTATTCCATTCCGCTGCTTAAAACAGGTATTTTGGGGGTGTGACAGATTGGCATTAGAGCTAAGGTTATAGCGAACTAGGATGTATCTTGGACCCTAGACTATAACCACATCATCATAGCATCTCATCATTTCATCATAAGTGCATATTTACTACATATGTTATTTCATGCACACACTGTGCGAGTTATTTACACCCATATTTATATATAATTATATTGACCTGGTTCACAAGTGACATGTCTTCAGATACCCACCCTATCATCCTTTCACCAGATTCCGACATTGAAGATGCCTTGTCATCTTCCACTACCATTGTATCACCAGTTGCACTTACACCACCATTAGCACCATTGATTTGTTATAGGAACGGGGTTTTCCTATCATTCAGCCCATACTTAGATTGCCGTTTGGCAGAGTATTCAGACTTAATCTTAATGGACCTATTAGGATGCTTATTGCAAAGAAGATAGTATGTTTTTTTCCTTCACTAGTAGGGCGCTTACTACTCAGGTACTACCACTACCGTCAGCTACTTATTTCACTATTGGTTGTCCCATAGTGCGTACTTTAGTTTTACCTCTTAGATGTCGCGAGATAGCGCAAAAGAGGGTAGTATTTCATTCACTATTATCACCATCGCATCTCAGAGACCCTACACCCATATATGACAGGCCGCTTAAGAAGCAACCACTATTTGACATACCATTACCATCTACCACACGTTACACCACCTGATGGGTTTTAGGTCGGTGAGAGTTTGAGAGCCTCTACTGCTTGACAACCTACTACTCTTCATCGCTAGATGATGATCTCTAATTATTTGAGATTACCCACGAGTGTTTGGATGATACACTCTAAATAATACCACAAGCCTCACAGACACAATAAGAATTGCAACAAATAGCCCAAAGGTGGCATCTCTCACAAGGACTCTATATTATCTTAGATATGATTGACTCATACCTCCATAACACAATAGACCAACAAGATGCCTTGAACGGTATTATACTATCATAATGGAACTCATCACAACTCTCCCTTCATTATCATGTTTGATTACACCACATTCTAAGTCGATGATTTCATCATTAGTCGCTCTAGCAACACTTCACCGACCAATGTGATCACATTAGTAGATTTGATTTATAATTACAACTTTAGGAAGATGCGAGTAAGACAATAAGATTTATAAAGACGAAGGTGTCTTTACAATTAAATGGTCATGTTGACCAAGAAAAAGTGACTCCCCTAGTTTTCATGTTTCGGAGATAATAACAATTCAAGTAAGTCAAAGCCAAATTAAATTTTTGTACAAATAAAAAGATTTCCTGCAAACTTTACGAAGTACGACAAATTATTTAATTTCAATGGTTGGATTAAAACTCATTTGTGTTTAAGCGACAATCTTCTTGAATTCCCTTTTTCCAAAGACATATATATATATATATATATATATATATATATATATATATATATATATATATATATATATATATATATATATATATATATATATATATATATTTATATATATATATGAGATATTGTTTTTATCTAAATACAAAATATTTCGTAGTCACATCTTTTACATAACTATATTCATTACAAACTTCAAATAAAGTCACTCCAAAATACATTTATGACCAAATTTCACAATGTTTCACTCAAATAAAGGTTGTAATTTTAGAAACCATATCTCCAAGAAGGAACACGCATAACTCATGAACAAATCTCGAAAGCAACCACTATACCTACTTACTATTTGACCTTAGATGCGAAAGAAACCCCTCTACCAGAGATTACCAATATTGATACACCATGCCTTAACACCACTACTTCAAATTACGACTTTTTCGCTCATTCCATATTATAAGACCCTCACGCTAGTATGAGCTCGTTGGATTAAAAGATCAAGGTACAATTACTCAACAAAATTTATATTCCTTTCGGAGATCGATATAGCTTAGTCACATTGGGACAAGACCTCATTTTCATGAAAAGGACATCGAGAAGTTTCACCTGACCATAAGGCGTTTAGCTTGCATTCACGAAAAATCAAACATCATTCGATGTGGTACATACTTGACTTAGATCACCCGTACAACAATTTCCATTCTTTATACATTTTAGTCATGCCTAGATGGATTAAGCATTTGAACTTGCGAGCTTTACCTAGTATAAATTCTCGAATACTTCAAATCATTGGCACCAATTTCTACCCTATATCCTTTGACACATAGACTATCATCTTCAGTGGACTATAGATGCCTTAACGACACGTTCATCCTTCACGCTCTCAATATCACTACCATATTCTTGACCACTTCATAATCATAAACCACTGCCCTGTTATGAACTAAGATGTTTACATTCTTTAAATAAGTGGATTAGTAGACTATTACCATTCCATAAGATTCACCTACGTATCCAATACACCATTCAACGAATTTTGTTTCAAGCTATTTTACTACCCTATGGGGAAATTGTTTTACAGAATTTCTAAAGTATGCTATTTTATTGCCACTCTATAAATTGATTTTCTGTCATTACACCAAGTATTTAATATTATTACGCGAAATAATTTTCATGTTACCTTGAAAGGAAATATTAGGATACCATTTTTAATAACAATGCGTTGAATACCATCTAAAACTTTTGAGAAAAGTAACACTATTTTGACTAAATCAAGCATCGCATCATTAGTCCTCAATTATACATAGCCTGATCACCTATGTATAATTCAGGAAAGATTATGCCATGAAGTAAATAATTTCTTTTTAAGTATTGCTAATAACAATCTTCATGTAAAAGCGTTTTAAACAAGTAAACTCTTTTATAAATGTCTCTTTCTGACAAACTTTCCCCTTGATACTTACCCCACCTGTCACTCACTTAGCCATTAAGTTGGACTTTCAATTGACTTCTTTACGAAAGACTTTCCCTATCAAGTACTAGTAGGATTCCTCGATACAAGAAAAGCAATAAAAGGAGTACGGAACTACTAACCCAGACTAAGAAACTTCATAACTCAACAACAATCCTAAGATACTACGAGACCATCAGAATCACCATCTCTAACCTAGTTGCAAATTTTACCATTCAAAGGTACTAGCAAGACTGAGCTACAAGATCGAACACATTGTGAAGGTACGCTAAACAACACTATAGAAATAAACAAAGCATCTAATTCAGACTGTAAAGCATTTCATTTAAACATGGCCTCATCCAAACGCAAACTTCCCTGTAATGAGTTTTCACCAAGGATAATTGTTTATATTAAGAATATCGATATGGGTTCCCCTAAGGAGTTGTGCTCTCTAGAAATTTTAGATAACCTCATTTTCTTACCAAGAAAGGGATCCGGCCCGAATATATATTTTGCCAACATGATAATACTTTCAACGATAAACTATTTCAGGACTTAAGTTAGTTTGAATACCTAGGCTTGTAGTTTTGTCTGATAACCACCAATAGGCATTATCCAACCTCAGGAACTAAACGTTAGACATCTATGCAATTATGCGAATACTACCTATCCTACTATTTTATCCTTGTTAATGCTTCCACTTTTGAATGAAGTTGATTTAAAATTTGTGTTTATACAAATCACATATCTTGTAGAAAATAATTTCTGAAATTCCTATTTTGAACAAGTACGACCCTTTTTGGTCAATATATTGCAAAACTATTGTACAATTGGAAGTATATAAACATCAAACTTTGGCAAACAATCCTATTTATAACATTTTTGAAAACAGTTTCACATTTCATAACTACTGAATTTTGAATCAGCAAGAAAGATATTACTTAGTAAATCATTAGCTCCATTTTCTAAATTCGTTTATTCAGAAAAAGATTTCAACCAAAACTCACAATCGCGAGACAAATTTCCAAAGCTAATCACCATACTACATCGCTTATGCATTTAGGATTTTGTGACTTGACAATAGAGAACCTTGGAATACGTGATGAAGGAAATTAGGAGGGACACCATAAATCAATTATGAACTTTAGTAAGAAAGAGACATATCTTATCATCCGTTGGAACAAAACACAAGGAATCAAAAATTGTTACCCATATTCTCTCTCCTTCAGATAACACCAAGTTCGAAAGATAGAATGTTGTGGAACTAGTCACAAGATTTATTGTATCCATTTCAATTATTCCTGATGAAGGTAATCGAATCACCTCAGACTCCTAGTAATCATTTTAAGATTTCCTTCGGAACCCCATTTAGATGTAAACACCGCCTACCATCCTCAGACCAATGGTCAAAGCGAAAGGACCAATTCAAACATAGGAAAGATATGCTCAGAGAGTGAGCGATTGACTCTAGAAATGGTTGGACTAACTATTTATGATAAATTAGATTCGTTTGCAACGATAGTTATCGCACGAGCGTAGAGACTACACCGTTTGAGGCACTCTATAGTCGAAGTACCAATTACCAATTTACAGACTGAAATCGGAAAGTTAAATTCACTGGTTGATGAGTGCTCAAACACTCATCATTTTTGGTCAAATATGAACTGCAAAACATACAAAAACACTCAGAAATGCATCAAAATACTGAAAATATCTCAAAATCGTATTTTATATGTTTTAGATGCAAAATGAGTAAAAACAGATGAAAAACGTACAAAGTTTGCAAAATTGGCAGTTTCAGTCCCCCAACTTTCATAAAATGTCAAAATTAGTCCCTGGTAATTCAAAATATGGAAAATTATCACCAAAGGTCCTTTTAAAATCATAAGTTGTCATATTTAGTCCTTTGGTGAAAAATGTGAAAAGTTTTGAGAATTTACACTTTTAGTCCCTGGAGTTTCACTTTTGGCAGTTTTGGCCCCTGGGAGTGCAATTTTGGAGAAAAAGTCAAATATGGTCCTTGGGAATTCACATTTGTCAATTTTAATCCCTGGGTGAAAATTTTGAGGAAATTACATGTTTGGTCCCTAGACTTTTGAAAAATGACAATTTTGGTCCCTGTGAATTTCAAAATGAAAAATATCACTTTTTGTCCATGTGCTAATGAAACTTGGCAGCAATTATCCTTACTTGTACTTTGGAGACTTGTCAAAACAGCCCCTTGGATTTTTGGTAATTACAATATTGGTCCTTGTCAAATACCAAATGGACCCTTGATATTAAAAATAAACAAACAAACCAAATCCACCTAAAAACCAAACCTGGTCCATTATACTATCCAAGCCCATGTTTAGAAACCTACTGTCCCAAAATATAAATTCTGGAAAACTCAGTAACTCAGGGGAGATTTTCAGCCAAAGATTTAGAAAATACTTTCAAAAACGAAGCCGTAGGCGAAAGAACGGATTAAAACGAGTTTATAACGAAGGAGATATGATTTTTGCATGTTTAATGACGAAAACTATTTTTCTGAAAATTATATGCTGTTGGACGATTTTTGGTGGACAAACCGAGGCGTTAGACGTAACCTAGAGAAGCCAAGTTATCCAAAATATGTTAGTACATACTAAGACGAATCCGTGGATATAAAGAACTAGAAAAATGAACTTATAACGACAAAGATATTCACGTTTCAATATCGGCAAAACTATATAGATTTTGACAGCTTTTTCACTAGAAATAATAATAATACTACTTCTACGTACTAAATCCTAGATTTTCTAGAAATACTACCAAAGTGCCAAATTCATAACTAATGAAGTACTAGTGATTACAAGCTTATTTTTACAACTATGAGACGTTATTTCAAGGATTTCAAGGCGAAGATTATAACACTAACATTCTATATACGATATATTACGACAAGTTTTTACAAGTCTAGTTAAGACTTATTTTTCTTAAGTATGGAATATATTCTACTATGACAATAACTAGTATTTCCAAGTTATGAGTGGTATAGGCATCATGTGCATGTGCATTCATTACATCATTTCATGATCTAAAGTAGATCATTATCGTTCATATTAGGTTGCGGATAGTGTTCGCTCCTTGTTGTCCCTATCATTTCCCATTCTTGTATCATCATTTCGAGGTGAGTCATAGCCCCACTTTTACTTGTTTAATTATTTTATAAACTCTTTGGCGGAGATACATGCTTAAATACTTGTTTTATACTTTTATACGTTTTGAATTACTTCTGGGGGAGAATACGTTGCTTTAATTATTTTTGTACATGCCAAAGTATTAAATGCCTTACATTGCTTAAGTTGCCTTATTACCAGGTCTTGAAAAGTCCCCTTCATTTTGGATGGGTGTGGGGCCCAACAGAAAAATCACAAACCTTATTACTGATTTATTACTGAATTACGATGCCTTTGCATCAATCTTATTACTGAATTATGAAGCCTTTGCATCAATCTTATATACTGATGGTTTTTATAAACCTTATTACTGATTTATTACTGAATTACGATGCCTTTGCATCAATCTTATTACTGAATTATGATGCCTTTGCATCAACCTTATTACGGATTTACGATGCTTTTACTGGGAAATTCTTCTCTCCAAATGTTTTACATTACCTACTCGTTCACTAAAATCTATGAACTCACCAACCTCGTGTTGATACTTTAGCATGTATTTTCAGGTTATTAAGGTAGCTTATGTTGCTTGCATCTGGGCCTTCATGGAGTCACGGAATTGGCGCGTCTGACTATATTTTCTGCACTTATGAAACGTTTGATCTTGTTTGAACTTATTTTACCTAAATTGGCAACATCTTTTGGGACCTATGTTTTGTAAACTCTGAATGTTTTAATGATCAAACGCTGTATTTTCTAAATGACACTTTAGGTCGTTCAATATAACTGTAACTGTGATGCTATGGCAGTCACCCCTCAGGTATTCCATTCTGCTGCTTAAAACAGGTATTTTGGGGGTGTGACACCATTGTTCACTTCAGAAGTTGGACCATGGTTTTTAGTTGATCCCAGAAGGATACCCGAGTAATCCACTGCTTTCAAAGCTTTGGGGGGCGTTACTCATACAAAACCAATTCTTATTACAGAAATACTCTATAGGGCTATTAAGGAGCAATCACAATTATACTAAAAATCTTTTTAACATATAACTTAATCTTAACCTCATTCAATATCAATATTTTGATAAGAAAAAACAATCAAAGTGGTCACCTTCACTAAAAAAAGTTAATCTTATAATTATACCGAATGCAAATAATTCACTGAAAATCACTAGATAACCAATTTTAGTACTCTAACTATAGAAAATTTTCAGAATTTAAACCCTAAATACTTTAAAAAATGATCACAGTCATCACCTTTACTAAAAAACATCACATTTTAATCACACCCAATGCACATATTTCACTCAAACTCACTAAACAACCAGTTTTAGACTTTTAGTACTCAATTAACAAATAAGGTCAATTCTTAACAGGAAATAATCTAGGGCTATTAAACATCATTCAAAGTCATCCATCACTAATAATTAGTTAAATCTTGATAGGAAATAATTAGAGCATTGGGAGGAAAAAGAAGCTCGGGGTCGGGGTGAAGAAGGGGTCATCACCACACCTCTCGGTGACACCGAGCAAAATTGGTAGGATCGTGGTGGGGACACTGGTCGTAGTTAAGGTTTTGTGTTTTTTTTCCCCTTTTGCTATCAATAATAAAAAGTGGTAGTGTCACACCCCGCCACGGCGGAAACGCGAGGGTGCAACTTCATAGATATCATCACAACACATGGTGTCTATATAGAGAATAACTACATGCAATAAAAACGGAAAAGTGTAGACACAAAGTGTCATAACAATACCCAAAAGATAACAACATGATAAACTCCAAACGCACAGATAAACCACTTCCAATGAAACTAAGGTCTCGTCTAATCACATCCTTCTATCTTATCCTTAGAAAGCTCACCTGAAAATGATGCTTAAAACGTCAACATAATGTTGGTAAGATTCATAGGTTTAAGACACACATACACTCTCAAGGCAACCAGTTCACTATGATCATAAAATGGGTTATTAGACAAAGATGTTACTAAAGTTTGCGTTTATGTTGTCCTAAGGTAATAAAGTTTCAAAGTTGTCATCCAGGTTACTCAAGTTCACGGGTTTATCAACTGGGTTACTAAAGTTTCAAAGATGTTACACTAAGGTTACTCCCAAGGTGGGCAACCGGTTGATAACTGATATCTCAACCTGGAACATATTCTACCTCAAAGAAGTTACTAAAGTTTGAGAAAGAGTTCATCTAAGTTACTAAAGTTTCAAAACTGTCATCTAAGTTAGTCCTCATTGAGTTAAAATATTTGCATCGTTAGTCCTGATTGACTGTTCTTACGATTTTATCCTTTTTCGTCCGTTTTTCTCATGTTTTCATAGGTTTTTATCAGTTTTCGTCCGTTTTTATACGTTTTCATCCATTTTCTCATGTTTTTATCCGTTTTTCTCACGTTTTCATATGTTTTTATCCGTGTTCATACACTTTTATTCGTTTTCATCTATTATTACACGTTTCATATGTTTTTCTTATATTTTATCCGTTTTCATCCATTTTTATACATATAATATGTATGAAAATGGATAATAATCGTGATTTAATATCGATACATCATTTTGGATTTAAAATCGTGATTTAAAATCGATTCATCCATTTTCTTATATTTTATTGTTTTCATCTATTAAAATATCGCGAGTCTTGATGTAAAACATCATTTCGGACAACTTTCGTGTTTTACACTTTTGATGATTCAGACCAAAAAGGAGTCAAAATCGTGATTTAAAATCGATACAGAAACAGACAAAAATGTATAAAAGAAGACGAAAATGTATAAAATTAGATAAAAACAGATGAAAACATATGAAAACCTATGAAAACGGACTACAATGGATAAAAACGTATGAAAATATATAAAAGCGGATTAAAACGTATGAAAATATATAAAAACTGTCAAATTAACATAAATATAACTTGGATGACAAATATAACAAATCGCAAGAAGTTGGGTAACCTGGATGACAAAAAATGCATGCCACGTAGGATTTTCACCGGTAACTCTATGTTACCCAAAACACAGTAACAAATTTAACCTGTCAAATTAAGTTGAGTAACTTGGATGACAACTTTGAAACTTTATTACCTTAGGACAACACAAACGCAAACTTTAGTAACATCTTTGTACAATAACCCATCATAAAATATAGCTGGACAAATAATTGAAATTATCATATAGGCTACATGTATTCACACAAGATAAAGGCAACCAACACACATAAGGCAACCAATGAGACGGAATGTGTCCCCCGCTTCAATATAGACATCAATTAGGTCGCATGCGCGAGCAACATGATAAGCATCCTCCCAATTAAGTCTCTGATATGCATGTCAGATATTGACATCAATTAGGTCGCATGCACGAGCAACATGATAAGCATCCTCCCAATTATGTCACTGATAATACATGCCTAATAATTCCCGACAATCCACAATAATCACAACATATAACAATCACACCATAATAATCATCACATATAGCATACGTACGATAAAATTATAAGTCCAAGCTCTTTTAAATCACACATAATCACAGTAACTCAAAACATTTAAGACAGGCATCATTCCCATCCCAAGTTTAAAACAAAGTAAAAATATGGGACTATGAACTCACCTCAAACCTTGCAGCCTCCACAAAACAAATCATAATCTATAACACACAAAAATAAATCCACATTACACATGGTCAAGCCAAAAGCTACAACCCATGTAATACACATATGATGGATGTCTAAGACTCAAATGACCCGCCATGGATCTCCTAGACACCATACTAACCATTACCATAACATAACACTCACTAAATCCCTTGCACTTATAAAATCAGAAAACACATAATTTTTGGGTACATTCAACCACATGAAATCATGACAAATAAAGCTCAACAACTCACACCAAAAATTTAATATGGTCTCTCATAAGCATACAAGCAAATCCCAGAAGGCCATGGACCAGTAACACACACAAGTATTCAAAAGAAAATCAAACTTGTCAACTATCCAAATTCGGATCTGAACGCACACCAAAAAGTTTTAATTAACATAAAATACTTCTACAAGTTTTTATCGCAAAACCATTTCGTGGTAGTCTAAGATAACCTGAGACTTAACTATTCGAAAACGGCTAGTCTAAATACCACTTTTACAACCACAATTCACTATCAAACTTTTATCCAAATTCTGTCCCGGTGTGACAGCTTTGACACCTTAACAAAGAAAAATCAAAACACTAACTTCCCGACCTTGAAATCAATCGTGGCCTGACTTTTTGGAAAGCTCTTTCATTAAACTTCAATTTAGACTAAAAATCATGATCTAACTCTTCACCATCTGTTAAATACACTTGTATCTTTACAGCCTTACAAATCTGTCAAAACCCTAACTCAATAACTAGCATGTTTTACGCTCAATTCTCTTAACCAATCACCATACTATTATCATTAATTGATCCCAACATGTTTAATAACATTAATTTACAGAAGTTAACACAAACCCTAATCCATCATATAATTATTGCACGGATTATATTAATTAATCAATTAACTGAACATAAGGTTTAAAGATTTTACCTTGATTCTTGATTTTAGCTTCAAAACTATAAACCCCAATTTTTCTCCTCTTCTCTTGCCCTTGTGATCGACTCAAATTTACAGAAAATAGGGGTATGGGTTTTTGGTATTGCTTATCTGGGTTTCAGGTTGGGCTTGTTTGGGCTGGACTAGGATTCCTTTTAATTAGGTGTTATAATTGGACTCAAATTCTGTTTCCTTTTTTCCTTTTTAAACCCTTTGGCCAATTTTATGCATATATATATATATATATATATATATATATATATATATATATATATATATATATATATATATATATATATATATATTGTTAAACTAAGCTATTACACTCAAAACCTCATAGTTTTCATATTTTATAAACTCCCAACACAAAACCTAACGTCTTTCGCGATAAACCTTAACTTTTACGACAACCGGCAAAATTATCATTTTCAAAACATAGTTTCCAAAAATAGAATTCCACACTCTTTTGAAACATAACTCATAAAAACAAAACACACATAACTCGCTTACGCTCATTAACTTGAATGAAGACTCGTTACGCAAAATCGCAAAAAGACCAAAACTACACAAGTCATTTCTACACCACAAAGGTGATCAAAATGAACTTTCCCAAATTCCAAACTTTCCAAATCACAATAAAACCATTTACGCTAAGGGATTTAGTGCTAAAACTAACCTATATCACTTCAAACACCTAAGACACACCAAACAAACTTCAGCCAAGTCAAGACTATCAGTCAAACTGACCTGCCAAAACCACGGTTGTTACATCATCCGCCACTTAGGGAAATCGCGTCCCGAGATTTCAACTACTATAGTCACCACTCACAACAGCAAAAGAAAATTTATGGATTTTTAAGCAGAAAAAATACTACACTATAAAATAACAGAGAAAGAATTGCAAAAATGTGAACCGACTAAATACTCGAATTCACACGATAGAAAACATTCCGTCACTCCAACGATACACGCAAATAGATACACTCCCCGATCAATACACCATTGATCAAAACGACTTCTCACAGGCAGGTAAGATACCCCCGAACCAAATGAAAAACCAAATGGTAACCGCAAGACGAACTCACAAATGACAGATACCCATAACAAACATTTATGAATACCCCACATCTAACTTCCACGATCTAAAATCCAACTACAAACGATCTACTTCGCCAACCACATCAGCAAATAAATTTGGGTACTTAAATTTCATAGGATCCTTACATTCCCAAGTAAACTCAGGACCACGCTTAGAATCCCACCATACCTTTACCAATGCTATCTCACCACACTTCAAACCCTTAACATCTCGATCCATAATCTCAACAAGTTTCTCGACAAAACGAAGAGTCTTGTCAACCTTACATTCATCTAATTGCACATGCAGACTAACATCCGCCAACCACTTCTTTCCATTAGATACGTGAAACGTATCATATACTCTACTTCACTCCTCATGCAAATTCAACCGATATGTCTCAAATCCAATCCTTTCCGTAAATCTCAAATGGTCCTACGTATCTTGGTGCTAGCTTGCCTTTCTTAACGAAATGCACAACACCCTTTCAAGAAGATACTTTTAACCTCACAATATCACCAACACCAAACTCTACGGTTTACAACAATAATCCGCATAACTCTTTTGGCGATCTCTTACTGCCTTAAGTCTTTTCCTTAGTCAGAAAACCTAATTCGTAGTCTCTCGTTCTAGTTCAGGACCAATTAGTTGGCTTGTTCCAACCTTTGCCCACAGAACACGTGACCTACATTTCCTTCCATAGAATTTTCACACGACACATACTCAATACTAGAATGATAATTGTTGATATAGGAGAACTCAGCTAAGGGTAAATGTATACCCCGGCTTCCTCCAAAATAAAACACACCCATGCTCTCAACTCACCATCTAACGCCTGATTTGTACGCTCACTTAGTTCACTCTTTAGAGAATGATAAGTCGTATTCCTCTACATACGCGTTCTCAAGACTCTATAACACGTTTACCACTATCGTGAAGTAAGTATTTCATCATGTATCTTGATGATCAACGCGACACCCCAAGGTTCTTTACCAACTCCCCGTGCAAAAGTCTCACCAACCCTCCTTATTAAAATCTCCAGGTACCTCTGGCTGTTGCAACACCCTAATAACCTTTGACTACAACCTTTACCTTCAAGCATTTCAAACACTTGCTAAAGTATCAGTATTCTCCTTCATACCCACTCCTCCATACACCTCTTGCTAAGGTAATAATACGTCTTATCCATTCTCGGATGTATCAAATACCTTGCATGAATGATGTCCTTTCGCTTCCTCTCAATGAAACCAATAGCTGGTCTGCAAAGCACATTCCTCCATCTTCGTTCCTTTCCATTTACTGGTCTAAACCAAGTAATCATTCTTCTTACATGTTCTCATCCTTGAACCTCTCTCTCTAGGCTATCAATATCATCCTCTTTACTCCGAACTGAATTATCATAATCATTGCTCTCAACATCTAAGTTTCACTCATTCACTCCCGCTCAGCGCTCTTACCACAATGTCTGCCTTTCCTTGACAGTGGCGAATCATACAATCGTAGTCACTGAGAAATTCCACACCCAACTTCTCTTCTACATATTTCGCCTCTCGTCAAATATATGCTGTAGATTCTTATGATCTGTGTAGATAAAACTTTCTACTCCATACCAATATCATCTTCAAGTTGACCTCCCCAACTCTAAGTCACGTATCACATAGTTCCTCATATGGTTCTTCTACCTCCGCGATGCCTGAAGAACGTACATCTTGAAGCTGAACTTCTCACTTAGACACTTTGCAACACCCCCTTCTTCTTCAACGAACAAATTGATAATCAAAACGACAATCTATCCTAAGTAAACGGCGCGAACCATGAAACCGGTCAAACTATTACATACATCAACGGACTTAAAAGGGGTACGAATTACCGACTAGCGAAGTAACGAACATCAAAATCAAAGCTAGAAAAACACAATGAGAAATTTTTCCCAAATAAAAGTACACGCGGATAAAATGTTCATGAAAACCCATACAAAGAAAATATAAAATACACA
The DNA here is from genome assembly GCA_030686995.1 of Artemisia argyi. Classification (NCBI taxonomy): domain Eukaryota; kingdom Viridiplantae; phylum Streptophyta; class Magnoliopsida; order Asterales; family Asteraceae; genus Artemisia; species Artemisia argyi. The sequence goes on along the minus strand of CM060676.1, from coordinate 5,234,467 downwards.
TACCCATAAAACATCCGCAAGAGTACCCTCAACGAAAGAAACACTCGATGAACCAAATACATAACAAGTTTGGTAAATGAGAACCATAGATAGTTCTTATTCCCGTACTCGACCTTCCCAAAAACAAATGAACACCGTTTTTTCACAAGACATATCTTAGACTTATGCATTTTTTTATAAAATATAAATATATAAACCATTTTATGTAAGACAACAACATAACCATTTTTTTCCACACTTCATTTTCACTATAAAAATAATAGTTTCCAACAAATGACCTTGAATTACCCAAAACGAATTTTAAAATACTATAAGAACTTTAATATAACCCCTTTATTGGATGCGGAAAACACAGAAGAATCACATAATCAAAATAATCATCAAACGAATCTCATACCAGTGAACACTTATGCAAATACATTGCAAACCAAACGATGAACTTACAGACTCATTCGTACAACGATTAAACCAAAATCATAGAAAAACACCGATACTAACAGGTCACAAAACATGTCAGGAACTTCAATTGGTGTGTGTAAATGAGAGATCAAATATCCACACCAACTCATCACGAACCACCAATACTCGAAGAACAATATAATATTCATTCGCGGAATGAATGCAAGGAATAACCAAAGAAACAAACCAATATCCAGCAAAACGAATTCGATTACCCAACACCTATCACGATGTCAAAGAGAGAGAATATGGCATCTGTACCATCATGGTATGAATAGGAATGTCAACCCAAGAATTAGGTATACAAACAAAATGTCTAGCAAACGAATCAACCTAAATATCACAACATAAGTACCCACCGATAATTGAGGTATCAACATATGATAGGTAGGATGGAATCTCACCACCTACACACCCCAACATATAAAGACTGCCCAAACGGTTAAGAGAATACTTCTCTAACCATACAGCCATCACCAACATGATATCACATACCATCTACCACAACATCTAACAACAAACATCAATCAATGCAATAATGGTCATAAGTCCACGTGTGTGATACACTTATAATTATGCTCGCGACCATAGTCATAAGCCTATTCCACATGCATACATACTTCCAAAACCGCACACCTCAATGATAACGCACATATACCACATAGCACCTAATACACCATGCAATCCATGTCATCATACTTGCAAGTCCACTTGTGTTGTGATGCGTGTATAATTATGTTGGCCACCATAATTATCTATGCCCCCTTTCAAATGTGTACTCCCTCCTATGACAACACATCATGCAAACAAAAACAAAAGACGTCGCAAACACTCATCTCGCGTGGAACAATTCGAACGATCACGTAAACTCTATAGTCAAAATCACTTGGATAAGGTTGATCCAATATCCAAGAGTAATCACGCTTTAACATGGCTCCAGACGGCAAAAGACAATATACGAATTCCAAAACATAACACAAAACAAAGATGTCGCACAATGGCTCAAACTCAATTCTCGCACTTGCCTCCCTACTCAAATCGGTTAAACTTACTACTCGTTGTAGACTCCAGATCCGAATCCACATTATTCCATCCTAACTCCCCTTTCATCTTTACTCAACCACTCATTCCTATATCCTATACGTTGAGGAAATCGACAACATACAAAATCGCCTCTATTCTTTTCTTCCAATTTCACATGATCCACAAGTGCCTACGAATTTATGAGGTTTGGACTGAACCACCTTTCCTTCACCTGAAAAGAAAGGAAACTTCCCAGGGTACTCGGTGATGGCTCCATCTCTAGAAGTCATCGTGGTTCCAAACCTCTCCACTTCTTCTCCACCAACGTTTCCCATAAACGTCCTCTGCTTGTCCGAACATGGATACATGCTATTGGGAACTCGGATTCTGCGGTTAGTCCGCTTCATCCTACCACTTCTCTCACATCTGATAGCGACAACAGTAGTCCAATAAAGCATCTTACGCGCGGAAGACGATATAATAAATTCGATATATACAATACTACGTATAGGGGATAAAATAGAAGTCCGAAACTCAATAAAACATCTCATAAATATAGGAAAATAGACATATAAAATACTATACTTACACATAGATCCTAAATGTAACTATGTGGAGGAATCCTAGGTTATAGTCTAGGTTCGACCACCTAATTCTCTATAACCAAGGCTCTGTTACCAATCTGTCACACCCCGCCATGACGGAAATGCGAGGGTGCAACTTCATAGATATCATCACAACACATGGTATCTATATAGAGAATAACTACATGCAATAAAAACGGCAAAGTGTAGACACAAAGTGTCATAACAATACCCAAAAGATAACAACATGATAAACTCCAAACGCACAGATAAACCACTTCCAATGCAACTAAGGTCTCGTCTAATCACTTCCTTCTATCTTATCCTTAGAAAGCTCACCTGAAAATGATGCTTAAAACGTCAACATAATGTTGGTGAGATTCATAGGTTTAAGACACACATACACTCTCAAGGCAACTAGTTCACTGTGATCATAAAATATAGCTGGATAAATAATTGAAATTTTCATATAGGCTACATGTATTCACACAAGATAAAGGCAACCAACACACATAAGGCAATCAATGAGAAGGAACGTGTCCCCCGCTCCAATATAGACATCAATTTGGTCGCATGCGCGAGTGATGAGTGTGTAAATACTCATCATTTTATACCATTCTGAACTGCCAAAACATCTCAAAACACTCAATAATGAATCAAAATAGTGAAAATATCCCAGGAAAGTGTTTTACATGTTTCAAATGCAAAAATACCAAAAACAGATGAAAAATGCACAAAGTTTGCATAATTGGCAGTTTCAGTCCCTCATCTTTCAAAAGTTGTCAAATCTAGTCCCTGGTTGTTCTAAAAACTTGAAAAAGTCACCAAAGGTCCTTATAAATCAAAAAGTTACACAAATAGTCCTTTGGTGCAAACTCTCACAAAATGTCAAGTTTAGTCCCTGTACTTTGAAAATTGTCAAAAATGGTCCCTGGGATATTAAAAACTTTGAGAAAAACAAATTTTGTCCTTGCACTAACCTTTTATGACAGGATTGGTCATTGGTGGAAAGTTTGGTGAAAATTACACATATGGTCCCTGAAGTTTGAAAGTTTGGCAAAATTAGTCCCTGGTGAAAATTAAATGGAAAAGTCAACTATGGTCCATGTACTATTCACAATTGGCAAAACTCACCCTTGGGAACACTTTGGAAAATTGCCAAAACCCCACCCCAAACTTTCGTTAAATTACAAAAATGGTCCTTGTGTAATCCTAAACCAAAACCGGACCTTAAACTAGTATCCCTAAAACAAAACCCAAATCCAATCCATTCCACAGCCCACCCCCTTGTTTTATTTTGGGCCCAAAACACAACAGCCCACCACCCAACTAATAAACCAGGGTCAAATGGTTTGACCCCCTCGGTCAAACAAAGTCAAACAACCATCACCTCGTACCTCCTTTTCCCTCCCACTTGACTGCAACTCAGTCCCATCACCAACACCCTCCTCCACTTGTTCCACGGCCCAAACCAACCCACTACACCTAACTATCCCACCACAATAAATGCACCACCCCCTTGTCTGATTATCAGAACGATTTGCAGAAATCATTTTGGCGCCAAAATCCAATCAAGAGCCAGGATCACTCCACCTCACAATTGATGGTTGGGATTTAATCAGAAGGTCAGAGGGAAGCTAGTGGACCATTTCTTATCTCACAAAAGAAGCAATCAAGGAAGGAACCCTAGTTTTTAGGAAATTAGTATAAATAAGCAATTGATGTAAGCCAAAAAAGGCATCTCTCTTTTCATTTTCTCTCTTGTAATTTTAGTAAAAATAGACTTAAAATCTCAGTGTACTCTTTAGTTTTCAAGTTAATGTAAGCTTTGTTTAAGTTTTATGAAATTCGAATTTTAGTTAAAAATTTAAATTTCTTGTTATTTGTTTCACAAGCAACTTATTTAATCTCAGATTGAATCTTTAATCTTGTTAAAAGTTATTTTGAAACAGAAAAAAAAAAAAGCAAAACTCAGAAAAAAAAAGGGGGGAAAATACAAAGGAAAATAAAAAATAAAATAAAAAGTAGCAGAAGAAGAGGAAGCAAGGAATGAAATGGGGTATTAGTGAGTCTGTGGAGACTCTATAGGTGGTTCTAGTTCTTGCATTGCTGGGCTTGGATGGCATGAAGTAAGCCACACTTTTGATTTTTCATAATTTTTAGAATCTAAGCTTATTAACTGTTTATATATGCTTATTTATGATTATTAGATATATTTAGGTTGCCTTAAATCTGTTTCTAAAGTTTACTCAGTGTATTACTTTGAAAAAATCAAAACCAGTCCATATATAGGGGTGTTTGGATTAGCATGCTCAGCTGTGTTGCTGCAAGTTTCACAGGTCAATAGTGGTTTAGGCATCATTCCTTAGGCCATATTAAGTCAAGCAAAGCATAAAAATAGTTGGACTTTTGGAAAATTAGTCAAAATACCTTGTAATCAAATCCACAGTCCACTGTGTGGAATTTTGAGGTCTAGAAACCCTCACTTTAGCTTATAAGTAATTCCTCTAGTCTAAATTAGCTTAATCTAAGTTTATTATATCTTATATAAGCAGCTAGGATCATCCAAATCTCATTTTAGTCAACTTAGGTGGAAATCTCAAATGTCAAAATTTGCTTTGGTCAGAAAAAATCAAAACTTGGAAGATTTTTCATGAATTTATGGTTAGGAATCAAGGTCTGAAATTTCTTGTGCTCAAAGTCCCCCACCTCAGATTTAGTTTCCCATAGTTGTGTTATTTTTGTGATTTTTTGTGTGGGCTCCACAAGCCCTTGAACTGAGTTGCAGGGAAGAAGCCTTCCCCTGCACCAGCAAACCTCAACCACACCACCACCTTTGGTGGTGGCTGCAGCCCACCTTAGTGGACCCCAGAGGTTCATTATTGGTCTGGACAACCCCCCTCCTACCAAGGATCAAGTATTGACCCTTGGTTTGACCTAGGATCAAGTGGACCCCACCTAGAATCCATCTCAAAGTCTGTCCCCAATCTGTGTTCAGTTTCAAATTGCAAAGTGCTTATTTGATTGCATTCAGCTTATTTGTGCTTATTGCTTGCTATTCTCTGCTTATTTAAGTTTGTTTAGCTTATTTGTATCAAAATTTGCCATTGTGGGCCCCACCTACACTCATTTGAGCTGATTTGTTCACACAGTCAACATAAGTCAACTATCTAACTTAAAAGGGGTGCACACAGCTTATTTTCAAGTTGTAAAAAAGTTTATTTCACAAAAAGTCTTTGTTTTTAAATATAAAACAAGTTTGTAAAAGAAAATCCAAGGAAAACCAATTTAATATTAAGTGATAGTTTCTATTTAATTTAATTTAAATTTTATTTTTCATTTTTAGATTTTTATTAAGTACTTAGTATTTTTATATTTTTATTAATTACCTTATATAGTAAAGTAATTTTAGTAAATTTTTCAGATTTTTATTCTACCATTTAGTATTTATTAGATTTAATTGTAGTTTTCTTAATTATTAATTAATATTAAGTATTAAATAGCATATTTAGTTTTTATAAAGCATAACCTAGTTTTTATATTTTTTATAGCTCTTATATAATATAATAGACTTTTAGAAAATAAATTTTTAGTTTCTACTGTTCATTTTCTATTTTTCTTATTTTAATTATTTAAATTAGACCTAAGCTAATTAAAAGGAAATTAATTAGTGGATTAACCTTAAACATAATTTTTAGAAGTTTTTATAATTTTGTAGGATTCCTGTGATGGTTAAGTAATTTTATAAATTTTCTCATAATTTTCTAAGTTAATTTAGTATTAACTGTAATTTAAATTAGTTTAATTAGTTTAATTAAATTAAATAGTTTTTAATTAATATAAAACTCATAAAAAGACAAAAATATTTATTTTTATTTTTTATACTTTCTTCAAGTTCTAATTTAAGTTTATAAATTGTTTTTGCAAATTTTTAGTTTAATTTGTAATACTTATAATTATTAGTTAATTTAAATTAGATTTAATTTAGATTTTAAATAGTTTTATTAATTAAATAATATTTAAATATTTTAATCATTTTCATAATTTCATTTTCATTTTCAATTTTATTTTAATCTTAAGTTTCAAAAAGTTCAAAAGCACCCCCTGTAGTTTGTTAAATACCAAATCCCACTTGCTGTCTGTTACGTGATCTGAATTGTGAATACGTGCATATATCTGGTATCTGATTTTTGTGAATATTATATCTGTGTACCAATACCAAAATAATAGTAGGAAAATCAATTCCATATCATCTGGGCTACTGTCCTCAGTCCCAGTCACTCATAAACGATTTCAAACGACACCATTTCAATCTCGCTGGGACTTTAACGACCCGGGAAAACACTATACTATCACCGGAGTATTGGAACGAGGCTGTCTTTGACTTGTTGACCTTGGTCAATAATATCTGACTGTTTCGGGACCAATCAAAATTTGGCGCCGCTGCCGGGGAGGTTGTTGCGTGTTTTACAAAATCGTTTTAAGTTTAGTAATTTTCAAAACCCTCCCTGTACAAATTTGACACAAATTTGTAAAAAGTTTTTGAAAAAAAAAATATAATCATATCAGAAAAGTTCATTAACACTTATCCTGAAGTGTTAACAACACCAAAAAAAAAAAAAAAAAAAACAACAAAACAAACTGTGAAGTTAAATTACTTCGTTTTCTTTAAGATTACAACCTGAAACAGTTGGTTTAAGGTAAGTTCTGACATTAAATTGCGAACTGAAGAGGAAACCTATTTACTTCCTCCCGCCAGCCTGCGAGTAATCTTAAAAGAACGATTTCGGTTAACGAATCAGTTCCAAAAATATTTCCCAAGTTTTCTGCACACACACCCATAAGCCTAAAGCAGTTTTTCAAATTAATAAATACACACCCATAATAAGTTCCCAAACAAAAGATAAAAACTTGCCTTTATATCCCTGTGAGTGGTGTACCTTTTTCAAAGAAGCTGCTCACTTGTGATTACTGGTTTAAGTTCACTGTGGTTTTGCCTCGAACTTGTTTTGAAAAATTGATTTTAGTGCATGCGCACTCGGTCACAAACAAAACGTAAAAATCAGAAAAACGTGCACTCGGTCACAAACAAAACGTAAAAATTAGAAAAACGTACCCGAGCTACGTTCTGATACAGAAGAACCAAAAACCGAAATGGCCGCTGGGCCACCACCACCATTACCACCCCCTAACCCTCCCGTGGGTGGGCCAGCTCCCGATCTCCGAACAATGGAGGAGCTGTGCCAGCCTACTATGCAAGGGCGGGGTGGGCCTATTGCATCACTCACTATTGGGGCTACGGACTTTGGCCTCAAGCACCACATGATCCAACAAGTCCAGAATTCGTGTCAATTTCACGGATTACCGGGTGACGATGCCAATAAGCATCTTGACAAATATCTCACGGTCACCCAAAGCATGAAACAGCATGGTGTCACCGATGATGCCCTCCGGCTGTACCTCTTCCCCTATTCTCTCACTCATCATGCCACTGCATGGTTTGACCGACTTCCAAAGAATTCTATTCGTACCTTTGATGAGATGGTAACCAAGTTTCTAGCAAAATATTTTCCACCTTCCATGGTTACCAAGTTACGAAATGATATCAGCAACTTCTGGCAACGTCCCGATGAGTCTCTTTTTGAGGCTTGGGAACGTTATAAGCTACCTATTGATCGTTGCCCTAACCACAATATGTTGCAAGTTACCATCATAGATACCTTCTATAATGGTCTGACATTGAGGCACCGGGATATTCTCAATGCTGCTGCTGGTGGGACCTTTATGAAAAGGCGTCCCGAGGAGTGCTATGACTTGATTGAGAACATGACTGCCCACCATAACTTTTGGGATTCCTCTGCGGAGAGGGATGCGTCATGTAATTCAGTTACTCCTTCATCATCATCTCCTGAAATAATTGCTCTTACCAAAAAGATGGATGATATTTCTACGGCTGTGTTGAGAATGAACCAAACGATGCAACATCAGGTTCAAAATCAGCAAGTGAAAGCCGTGGCCCAAAGTTGTGAAACTTGTAGGGGCCCACATCTGTATTCCGAGTGTCCAGCTACTGCTGACTTTCCTCAAGAGAACGTTTATGCTGCTCACGGTTCCTACAACACGGGGGGTAATTCTTACCAACCGCAAGGGGACCGTAACCTCTTAAGCTATCGTTCCAACAATTTTCTCGGACCTCCCGGTTTTAACCAAAATCAAAACCGTAACGCGAATCAGAATTTTAACCAAGGTCAAAGCTCAAATTTCCAAAATCCGAACCAAAATCAAGGCCAGTTTAATCGAAACAATTTTCAAAATGGCATTCAAAACCAAGGTTTTCAAGGAAATTTTCAAAGAATCCAGAATCAAGGGAATTACAATCAGGGTAATTTCAATCAGAGAAACAATTTTCAGGGTAACAACAATCAAAATCAAGGGAATTTTCAAAACAACCGTGTTCAAAATCCCCCTGTTCAAAATCAAAACGTTGTTCCACCCTCGTCTTCCTCCGATTAAGTGCTAAAACAATTCATGAAAGTACAAGAGGAAACGAATCGGTTATTGATCGGCAAGATCTCTGAACTTCAGAAGTCTTAAAATGATCGACCCTCGGGCTCGGGTACACTACCAAGCAGCACGATCGCTAACCCGAGGGGCGATGTCAAAGTGATCACCACCCGAAGTGGGGTATCATACAATGGACCTGCGATTCCCTCTACCTCTTCTTCTCCTCCTAAGGTAGCTGAATGTGAACCAGAGGTTACCACGGACACGGTACTTCCTACTAATAACGGAGGTACCAACAACGTCCACCCTCAAGTTGTCCCGGTCCCAGCTCGTAAGCCGAAAGTTGTATTTGATCCTCCTGTAAGTTCTGATGAAATCCCAAAGAATGATCCTAAGCCTTCAATTCCATATCCTTCACGTGTGAATGATCAAAAGAACCGCGAAAGAGCTAATCATCAGATGGAAAAATTTTATCAAATTTTTCAAGAATTACACTTCGATATTAGCTTCGCGGACGCTCTTCTTCTCATGCCTAAGTTTGCTTCAACAATCAAAAATCTGATAAGCAACAAAGAAAAACTATGTGAGATGGCAAAAACTTCACTCAATGAGCATTGCTCAGCAGTGCTCTTGAAAAAGCTTCCCGAAAAGCTTGGAGATCCCGGGAAATTTCTCATTCGTTGTATTTTCCCAGGGATGGTTGAATGCTTTGCCTTGGCCGACCTTGGCGCAAGCATTAACCTGATGCCTTACACAGTCTGGAAAAGACTCTCACTTCCTGCTCTCACTCCGACCTGCATGACACTCGAACTTGCAGACCGTACTATATCCCATCCTCTCGGCATTGCCAAAGATATCTTCGTGAAAGTAGGAAAGTTCCATTTTCCGGCAGATTTCGTGATTGTTGATTTCGATGCTGACCCAAGAGTTCCTCTCATTCTTGGGAGGGGATTCTTAAGAACGGGTCGTGCTTTAATCGATGTATTCGAAGAAGAAATCACTCTACGTGTTGGTGGCGAAGCCATCACATTCACTCTTGATCAGAATTTAAGATACTCCTCCAACTATGACGCTGAAACGGTTAACCGAATTGATGTCATCGATGTTGCGTCTGAGGAGTATTCTTAAGAGGTCCTTGGTTTCTCATCCAGTGGCAGTCTTTCTACTGACCCTATCATTTCCGACCCTTCCCCTTCCCTCACTCTGTTTGAGGGAAGTGACTTCCTTTTGGAAGAGGTCGAGGCTTTTCTTGCTCAAGATAGCTCAATCCCAAGTGGGGTTGATGAAAACTATCTTGACCCGGAGGGGGACATTCTTCTCCTTGAAATATTGTTAAATGATGATCCTTCACCCTCTCCGTCTCCACAAATACTTCATAAAGCGAAAGTCAAAAATGTTGAAATAACAGAAGACTTTCCCGAGGTTGAGCTCAAGGACTTGCCTCCTCATCTAGAATATGCATTTCTGGAGGGTGATAATAAATTACCCGTCATTATTGCCAAAGACTTAAAAGATGAGGAAAAGGCTGCACTCCTAAAGGTTCTTAAGTCAAACAAGCAAGCAATTGCTTGGAAACTCTCTGACGTTAAGGGCATAAGCCCGAACTTTTGTACTCATAAAATCTTAATGGAGGATGACTTTAAGCCAGCTGTGCAACATCAGAGAAGGGTAAATCCCAAAATCCACGAAGTTATCAAACAAGAAGTTCTTAAACTCCTTGATGCGGGATTAATTTACCCTATATCTGACAGTCCTTGGGTTAGCCCAATTCATTGTGTTCCCAAAAAGGGTGGCATTACCGTTGTCACCAACAAGGATAACGAGTTGATTCCAACTCGTTTGGTCACGGGTTGGCGAGTTTGTATTGACTATCGAAAGTTAAATGAAGCCACCCGTAAAGACCATTTTCCTCTCCCTTTTATGGACCAAATGCTCGAAAGACTTGCGGGGAATGAATACTACTGCTTCCTCGATGGCTTCTCGGGTTACTTCCAAATCCCCATTGATCCCCAGGATCAAGAGAAGACTACCTTCACATGCCCCTACGGAACTTTTGCTTACAGACGTATGCCTTTCGGCTTATGTAATGCACCAGGCACGTTCCAGAGGTGCATGATGTCTATTTTTTCCGACATGATCGGGAAAACTATGGAGGTATTCATGGATGACTTTTCAGTCATCGGGGATTCATTCCAGACTTGCCTCTCCCACTTGGAACAAATGCTTAAACGTTGTAAAGAAACGAATCTAAGTCTCAACTGGGAGAAGAGCCACTTTATGGTCAAGGAGGGCATTGTCCTCGGCCATAAAATTTCAAAAGACGGGATTGAGGTTGACAGAGCTAAAATCGATGTCATTGCCAAATTACCTCATCCCACCACCGTAAAAGGTGTTAGGAGCTTTTTGGGTCATGCCGGCTTCTACCGTAGGATTATCCAAGATTTTTCTAAGATTGCCCGGCCTATGACCCATCTCCTCGAGAAGGATGCTCCTTTCATCTTCTCTCCTGAGTGCATCGAAGCTTTTGAAACATTAAAGAAAAAGCTGACTGAGGCACCGATTCTTGTTGCCCCTGATTGGGACCTACCTTTTGAGCTTATGTGCGATGCTAGTGATTTTGACATAGATGCGGTCTTGGGGCAACGTAAAGCAAAATACTTTCAGCCTATACACTACGCAAGCAAAACTATGACTGAGGCTCAAGGTCATTACACCACCACTGAAAAAGAACTCTTAGCTGTGGTGTATGCCTTTGAAAAATTCCGGTCATACTTAATCTTGACTAAATGCGTGTAACACCCCCAAAATACCACAGCGGAAGACTGTGTCACAGGGGTGCTACTTCATAATACAAAGTACAAGTTATAGAAAACGAACTCTAAAGGAGACGTTTTGAAAAGTTACCATTCGATTAATGAATTCAAAGTTACAACCATGAGATTCCAAAGTATGATACATAAATGTATACAAAGTTTTGAATGGTAAATGATAAAAGCGTAAGTCTTCAGAATATGCAGCTTGACTCTAAGTTCCACGCACTAGCTATCGCCTTACTAACCTGAGATAAACATGCTAAAGTGTCAACACAATGGTTGCTGAGTTCATAGAGTTTGTCTTAAAACAGTTGAAAAGCCTATAAAGAATGTTCACATAGCAAAGGCATTGAGAATCCACTCAGTTGCAAGTCCCGCCATAAGAGACTTGCAACCTGTGTGTTCACAACCCACTGCTAAAAGATAGTTTACATAATACACCGGATTATATTCACCCAAGGCCAGGAATATATGGCAATGGTGGGGGCATCTCCCAAATAGTACTACGACATCCAAGGTCAAGCATAGACACAAGGGTAGGGGAATCTTCCCATGAGTACTACCAATACCTCTCCGACAGAATAGAGTATTATGTATGCACGTAAATACGAATCTTGTATTTAATTTAAGCAAGTATAGTGTATCAAGTATGTATAACGCAATCAAGTATAATGCCAACCAAGTATAACACAATCAAGTATAAATGTTTAAGAGTATTTGTACAAGTAAGTAAGTAGTTGAGCATGTATCTCCCCCAAAGAGTTAAAACAAGTATAAAAAGAGTAGGGGCTATGACTCACCTTAAGTCTATGTAATGAGAAATGATAGTGGTAGTCGAATCGCGAAAGTCTCTAAGAGCAGCCTATAATAGAACGTTGCGACTTAGGTTTGGAGTAACGTCTAAGAATACGAAGAATTGCCTATATATGTCTTGCATATAGTTCATGATGTAGTACTTAGTATATAGTGTAAGTCGTTGAATATAAATGGTTTATGAAATATGTATAGGTTGTATATCTCTTACTACCGTTCGGGCCGACATAATTCAGAAGTCATGGAGTAAACGTTCGAGGAGCCAGGACACTTTAATTCTTAAATCCACAACTCATCTCGACGGCTTACTTAATGAACTCCTCACATGAGGCTCCCTACTATTGTAGTATTTGATAACATATATATATATATATATATATATAAGCTTTTTGATCTTTAAAAGTTATATGGTCTTTAGCCGTGGCTTTGCCGTGACCTTGGTCATTGTTACCATGGTCTTGAGACTCAACCTTGGGTTTATCGATGGTTGTGGTCTTGGCTTTCGGTCATTAGACCTCTTGGTCTCATCTAATTATAACCATTATATAGTTACTTTGGTCTAAAAATGGGCTGTTAAGAATTTGAAGAAAATTATCACTCAGAAAGCGTTTTCAGGGCTCGAGCTTCTTTGATGCTGAACGAAAACGGCGTTCCGGACAACTTTTGTGTTTTAACTTTTTGATGAATCGGACCAGAAGGGTGACTTTCAAAATGGCAGAATGCAAACAGTAGGGTATTGGCAGTTTCGGCGTTTTGGTTTCGCTAACTTCTTATGGCCATAACTTTTGACTCGGGTACTCGTTTTGGGTGATTCAAATTGCTATGTTTTCCTTTTGAAGTCCTTTATAACAGTAAGTAAGTGTCAAATATCATAGTTATACTATTTTGGTCATGGTTCTCCATAAAAATCAATAGTTTGCTTGTTTACTTGTCATAAGTTAACATATGTATACCAATACTTGTTTTATCCATTTTTAAACATCATGAACACAATAACAAGAACATATATAGCATGAAAGGAACACAAAGAGCATGAAAATGATAATTAAGTAAGGAGTATGTTAGGGTTTGCTTACAACTTTTGGCTTTCTAAAGAAAGGAAGTCAAGTATAGAACTAGGACACTAAACCTAAGCTTGTAAACCCTTCACCATAACTCTTGTAATCCTTGCTAGCCTTGATAGAACCCTTGTGAAAACCCATTAACTTCAGCCCCTAATCACCTTGTGTAGCTCCTAATTCAACCATGGAATCACCAAACAAACTTATGAACTAGGTAGAGAATACTAAGACCTTGAACTTTGTAGTGTAACTTGTATATTGAAGATCAAAGGGTCATGGTGCTAGGATTAAAGGGTGTGGCGTTTATGGTGATGAAGAGATGAAGATCAAAGTGTTTCTAGTTGGCTATTTATAGCATGAATGAGGAGGTTAGGAAGCTAACTAGGAAAGTGCTTAAACTTGGTGACAAAGTTGTAAATAAGTCTTGATCTAATGGCTAAAGTCATGAGATCATGCCACAAGTGTGAATCCCCCCACCCCTAGAGGTGGTTTCAAAGGGATAAGGGTGACTAGATGATGACTCTTGGTGTTATCTTGCTTAGTTTGTGCATTTTGACTCCGTAAAATGCTAACCGTAAATTATTAAGTCACGAAACGTAAAACCGGGTATCCTAAAAATATGAAACTTATAAATATGCTAGAACTTATCAATATACTCCAAAATAAAATATAAAATGAGTGGTAGGTTCTATCGGGTGCTAAAACCCTGCTAAAAACTGGAAACACGGGTCTAAAACGCGTAATTCGCGTAAAACGCTGAACTGAAAAACGTAAAATTCCAAAACTTTTGGAATTGTCCTAAAATGAGAGAAAATCATATTTCTATTGTTTATAATGTTTTATGGACATATCGGGATGCTGGAATGACGTTTAAACCTAAAAGTAAATCTCGGACACGGCTTCGTGATTTTTGCAGAAATGATCCGACGAGTGTGATATTCTCGGATTATCATTAAAATAATTTAACTTACGAGAATATGAAATAAAAATTTTGGATGTGAATAGTAAAAGTGAATAGTAAAAAGTGAATAGTAAAAAGTGAATAGTGAAAAATGAATAGTGAAATTTTCGGGAATAAAAGTTAACCTGAAATTGCGAATTGTTACAGTCTCTACCCCTTAAGAAGAACTTCGTCCCGAAGTTCAGTTGATGTTAACTACTTACGGTGTGTCTAAGAGAATTTGGGATCTCTAATATAGTGGTGTTTACTCTGATTCGTCTAAGGTTCTGGTTAAGGAGTTGTATCGGCTACAATTAAGCCCACTTATTTATAACACATTACTTACATAAAGAAGCGTCCAAATTTATGTAAGTAAGGTCTCATAAACTTATGGTTCGGTGATTTACAATTTCTTTATTTAACTGAAGAGGCGTCCCAATCCATTTAAATAAGGAGATTCTAAATCATCCTACTTAAGAATTTCCGACACAAAATCCGCCTTCAGAGGCCGATAGTAAGATAATCAAGTCATCAAATCCCTAAAGCTAAGCAATAATATTATTTAACTCAAATCTTGTGTCTCATCAAACAAGAACTGTCACAAGATCAAGTTAACTAATTAGTTATTATTGAGCTCCATGTTTTTAATGACTCGGCTAATCTCTGGGGCTCCTTATAATACTAAAGTCACATCATCTAACAGCGTGGAACTAAACCAACAACTACCAAGAAGCGTATGCGTATGTAGTGTGTGTAAGGCAAATAAAGAGGAGAGTCTTAACGTATATAGTAGTTATAGTCTAGGTACTAAATGCAACCTAGTTCTCTATAACCAAGGCTCTGGTACCAATCTGTAACACCCCCAAAATACCGCAGCGGAAGACTGTGTCACAGGGGTGCTACTTCATAATACAAAGTACAAGTTATAGAAAACGAACTCTAAATGAGACGTTTTGAAAAGTTACCATTCGATTAATGAATTCAAAGTTACAACCATGAGATTCCAAAGTATGATACATAAATGTATACAAAGTTTTGAATGGTAAATGATAAAAGCGTAAGTCTTCAGAATATGCAGCTTGACTCTAAGTTCCACGCACTAGCTATCGCCTTACTAACCTGAGATAAACATGCTAAAGTGTCAACACAATGGTTGGTGAGTTCATAGAGTTTGTCTTAAAACAGTTGAAAAGCCTATAAAGAATGTTCACATAGCAAAGGCATTGAGAATCCACTCAGTTGCAAGTCCCGCCATAAGAGACTTGCAACCTGTGTGTTCACAACCCACTGCTAAAAGATAGTTTACATAATACACCGGATTATATTCACCCAAGGCCAGGAATATATGGCAATGGTGGGGGCATCTCCCAAATAGTACTACGACATCCAAGGTCAAGCATAGACACAAGGGTAGGGGAATCTTCCCATGAGTACTACCAATACCTCTCCGACAGAATAGAGTATTATGTATGCACGTAAATATGAATCTTGTATTTAATTTAAGCAAGTATAGTGTATCAAGTATGTATAACGCAATCAAGTATAATGCCAACCAAGTATAACACAATCAAGTATAAATGTTTAAGAGTATTTGTACAAGTAAGCAAGTAGTTGAGCATGTATCTCCTCCAAAGAGTTAAAACAAGTATAAAAAGAGTAGGGGCTATGACTCACCTTAAGTCTATATAATGAGAAATGATAGTGGTAGTCGAATCGCGAAAGTCTCTAAGAGCAGCCTATAATAGAACGTTGCGACTTAGGTTTGGAGTAACGTCTAAGAATACGAAGAATTGCCTATATATGTCTTGCATATAGTTCATGATGTAGTACTTAGTATATAGTGTAAGTCGTTGAATATAAATGGTTTATGAAATATGTATAGGTTGTATATCTCTTACTACCGTTCGGGCCGACATAATTCAGAAGTCATGGAGTAAACGTTCGAGGAGCCAGGACACTTTAATTCTTAAATCCACAACTCATCTCGACAGCTTACTTAATGAACTCCTCACATGAGGCTCCCTACTATTGTAGTATTTGATAACATATATATATATAAGCTTTTTGATCTTTAAAAGTTATATGGTCTTTAGCCGTGGCTTTGCCGTGACCTTGGTCATTGTTACCATGGTCTTGAGACTCAACCTTGGCTTTAGCCATGGTTGTGGTCTTGGCTTTCGGTCATTAGACCTCTTGGTCTCATCTAATTATAACCATTATATAGTTACTTTGGTCTAAAAATGGGCTGTTAAGAATTTGAAGAAAATTATCACTAAGAAAGCGTTTTCAGGGCTCGAGCTTCTTTGTTGCTGAACGAAAACGGCGTTCCGGACAACTTTTGTGTTTTAACTTTTTGATGAATCGGACCAGAAGGGTGACTTTCAAAATGGCAGAATGCAAACAGTAGGGTATTGGCAGTTTCGGCGTTTTGGTTTCGCTAACTTCTTATGGCCATAACTTTTGACTCGGGTACTCGTTTTGGGTGATTCAAATTGCTATGTTTTCCTTTTGAAGTCCTTTATAACAGTAAGTAAGTGTCAAATATCATAGTTATACTATTTTGGTCGTGGTTCTCCATAAAAATCACTAGTTTGCTTGTTTACTTGTCATAAGTTAACATATGTATACCAATACTTGTTTTATCCATTTTTAAACATCATGAACACAATAACAAGAACATATATAGCATGAAAGGAACACAAAGAGCATGAAAATGATAATTAAGTAAGGAGTATGTTAGGGTTTGCTTACAACTTTTGGCTTTCTAAAGAAAGGAAGTCAAGTATAGAACTAGGACACTAAACCTAAGCTTGTAAACCCTTCACCATAACTCTTGTAATCCTTGCTAGCCTTGATAGAACCCTTGTGAAAACCCATTAACTTCAGCCCCTAATCACCTTGTGTAGCTCCTAATTCAACCATGGAATCACCAAACAAACTTATGAACTAGGTAGAGAATACTAAGACCTTGAACTTTGTAGTGTAACTTGTATATTGAAGATCAAAGGATCATGGTGCTAGGATTAAAGGGTGTGGCGTTTATGGTGATGAAGAAATGAAGATCAAAGTGTTTCTAGTTGGCTATTTATAGCATGAATGAGGAGGTTAGGAAGCTAACTAGGAAAGTGCTTAAACTTGGTGACAAAGTTGTAAATAAGTCTTGATCTAATGGCTAAAGTCATGAGATCATGCCACAAGTGTGAATCCCCCCCCCCTAGAGGCGGTTTCAAAGGGATAAGGGTGACTAGATGATGACTCTTGGTGTTATCTTGCTTAGTTTGTGCATTTTGACTCCGTAAAATGCTAACCGTAAATTATTAAGTCACGAAACGTAAAACCGGGTATCCTAAAAATATGAAACTTATAAATATGCTAGAACTTATCAATATACTCCATAATAAAATATAAAATGAGTGGTAGGTTCTATCGGGTGCTAAAACCCTGCTAAAAACTGGAAACACGGGTCTAAAACGCGTAATTCGCGTAAAACGCTGAACTGAAAAACGTAAAATTCCAAAACTTTTGGAATTGTCCTAAAATGAGAGAAAATCATATTTCTATTGTTTATAATGTTTTATGGACATATCGGGATGCTGGAATGACGTTTAAACCTAAAAGTAAATCTCGGACACGGCTTCGTGATTTTTGCAGAAATGATCCGACGAGTGTGATATTCTCGGATTATCATTAAAATAATTTAACTTACGAGAATATGAAATAAAAATTTTGGATGTGAATAGTAAAAGTGAATAGTAAAAAGTGAATAGTGAAAAAGTGAATAGTGAAATTTTTGGGAATAAAAGTTAACCTGAAATTGCGAATTGTTACAGTCTCTACCCCTTAAGAAGAACTTCGTCCCGAAGTTCAGTTGATGTTAACTACTTACGGTGTGTCTAAGAGAATTTGGGATCTCTAATATAGTGGTGTTTACTCTGATTCGTCTAAGGTTCTGGTTAAGGAGTTGTATCGGCTACAATTAAGCCCACTTATTTATAACACATTACTTACATAAAGAAGCGTCCAAATTTATGTAAGTAAGGTCTCATAAACTTATGGTTCGGTGATTTACAATTTCTTTATTTAACTGAAGAGGCGTCCCAATCCATTTAAATAAGGAGATTCTAAATCATCCTACTTAAGAATTTCCGACACAAAATCCGCCTTCAGAGGCCAATAGTAAGATAATCAAGTCATCAAATCCCTAAAGCTAAGCAATAATATTATTTAACTCAAATCTTGTGTCTCATCAAACAAGAACTGTCACAAGATCAAGTTAACTAATTAGTTATTACTGAGCTCCATGTTTTTAATGACTCGGCTAATCTCTGGGGCTCCTTATAATACTAAAGTCACATCATCTAACAGCGTGGAACTAAACCAACAACTACCAAGAAGCGTATGCGTATGTAGTGTGTGTAAGGCAAATAAAGAGGAGAGTCTTAACGTATATAGTAGTTATAGTCTAGGTACTAAATGCAACCTAGTTCTCTATAACCAAGGCTCTGGTACCAATCTGTAACACCCCCAAAATACCGCAGCGGAAGACTGTGTCACAGGGGTGCTACTTCATAATACAAAGTACAAGTTATAGAAAACAAACTCTAAACGAGACGTTTTGAAAAGTTACCATTCGATTAATGAATTCAAAGTTACAACCATGAGATTCCAAAGTATGATACATAAATGTATACAAAGTTTTGAATGGTAAATGATAAAAGCGTAAGTCTTCAGAATATGCAGCTTGACTCTAAGTTCCACGCACTAGCTATCGCCTTACTAACCTGAGATAAACATGCTAAAGTGTCAACACAATGGTTGCTGAGTTCATAGAGTTTGTCTTAAAACAGTTGAAAAGCCTATAAAGAATGTTCACATAGCAAAGGCATTGAGAATCCACTCAGTTGCAAGTCCCGCCATAAGAGACTTGCAACCTGTGTGTTCACAACCCACCGCTAAAAGATAGTTTACATAATACACCGGATTATATTCACCCAAGGCCAGGAATATATGGCAATGGTGGGGGCATCTCCCAAATAGTACTACGACATCCAAGGTCAAGCATAGACACAAGGGTAGGGGAATCTTCCCATGAGTACTACCAATACCACTCCGACAGAATAGAGTATTATGTATGCACGTAAATACGAATCTTGTATTTAATTTAAGCAAGTACAGTGTATCAAGTATGTATAACACAATCAAGTATAATGCCAACCAAGTATAACACAATCAAGTATAAATGTTTAAGAGTATTTGTACAAGTAAGCAAGTAGTTGAGCATGTATCTCCCCCAAAGAGTTAAAACAAGTATAAAAAGAGTAGGGGCTATGACTCACCTTAAGTCTATGTAATGAGAAATGATAGTGGTAGTCGAATCGCGAAAGTCTCTAAGAGCAGCCTATAATAGAACGTTGCGACTTAGGTTTGGAGTAACGTCTAAGAATACGAAGAATTGCCTATATATGTCTTGCATATAGTTCATGATGTAGTACTTAGTATATAGTGTAAGTCGTTGAATATAAATGGTTTATGAAATATGTATAGGTTGTATATCTCTTACTACCATTCGGGCCGACATAATTCAGAAGTCATGGAGTAAACGTTCGTTGAGCCAGGACACTTTAATTCGTAAATCCACAACTCATCTCGACGGCTTACTTAATGAACTCCTCACATGAGGCTCCCTACTATTGTAGTATTTGATAACATATATATATAAGCTTTTTGATCTTTAAAAGTTATATGGTCTTTAGCCGTGGCTTTACCGTGACCTTGGTCATTGTTACCATGGTCTTGAGACTCAACCTTGGCTTTAGCCATGGTTGTGGTCTTGGCTTTAGGTCATTAGACCTCTTGGTCTCATCTAATTATAACCATTATATAGTTACTTTGGTCTAAAAATGGGCTGTTAAGAATATGAAGAAAATTATCACTCAGAAAGCGTTTTCAGGGCTCGAGCTTCTTTATTCCTGAACGAAAATGGCGTTGCGGATAACTTTCGTGTTTTAACTTTTTGATGAATCGGATCAGAAGGGTGACTTTCAAAATGGCAGAATGCAAACAGTAGGGTATTGGCAGTTTCGGCGTTTTGGTTTCGCTAACTTCTTATGGCCATAACTTTTGACTCGGGTACTCGTTTTGGGTGATTCAAATTGCTATGTTTTCCTTTTGAAGTCCTTTATAATAGTAAGTAAGTGTCAAATATCATAGTTATACTATTTTGGTCGTGGTTCTCCATAAAAATCACTAGTTTGCTTGTTTACTTGTCATAAGTTAACATATGTATACCAATACTTGTTTTATCCATTTTTAAACATCATGAACACAATAACAAGAACATATATAGCATGAAAGGAACACAAAGAGCATGAAAATGATAATTAAGTAAGGAGTATGTTAGGGTTTGCTTACAACTTTTGGCTTTCTAAAGAAAGGAAGTCAAGTATAGAACTAGGACACTAAACCTAAGCGTGTAAACCCTTCACCATAACTCTTGTAATCCTTGCTAGCCTTGATAGAACCCTTGTGAAAACCCATTAACTTCAGCCCCTAATCACCTTGTGTAGCTCCTAATTCAACCATGGAATCACCAAACAAACTTAAGAACTAGGTAGAGAATACTAAGACCTTGAACTTTGTAGTGTAACTTGTATATTGAAGATCAAAGGATCATGGTGCTAGGATTAAAGGGTGTGGCATTTATGGTGATGAAGAGATGAAGATCAAAGTGTTTCTAGTTGGCTATTTATAGCATGAATGAGGAGGTTAGGAAGCTAACTAGGAAAGTGCTTAAACTTGGTGACAAAGTTGTAAATAAGTCTTGATCTAATGGCTAAAGTCATGAGATCATGCCACAAGTGTGAATCCTCCCCCCCCCCCTAGAGGCGGTTTCAAAGGGATAAGGGTGACTAGATGATGACTCTTGTTGTTATATTGCTTAGTTTGTGCATTTTGACTCCGTAAAATGCTAACCGTAAATTATTAAGTCACGAAACGTAAAACCGGGTATCCTAAAAATATGAAACTTATAAATATGCTAGAACTTATCAATATACTCCATAATAAAATATAAAATGAGTGGTAGGTTCTATCGGGTGCTAAAACCCTGCTAAAAACTGGAAACACGGGTCTAAAACGCGTAATTCGCGTAAAACGCTGAACTGAAAAACGTAAAATTCCAAAACTTTTGGAATTGTCCTAAAATGAGAGAAAATCATATTTCTATTGTTTATAATGTTTTATGGACATATCGGGATGCTGGAATGACGTTTAAACCTAAACGTAAATCTCGGACACGGCTTCGTGATTTTTGCAGAAATGATCCGACGAGTGTGATATTCTCGGATTATCATTAAAATAGTTTAACTTACGAGAATATGAAATAAAAATTTTGGATGTGAATAGTAAAAGTGAATAGTAAAAAGTGAATAATAAAAAGTGAATAGTGAAATTTTCGGGAATAAAAGTTAACCTGAAATTGCGAATTGTTACAATGCGTAGTATATACGGATCACTCGGCTTTGAAGTACCTATTTGCAAAGAAAGATGCAAAGCCGAGGCTTCTCCGTTGGGTTCTCCTCCTCCAAGAATTTGATATCATTATCCGTGATAAAAAAGGAGCCGAGAACCTTGCTGCTGATCATCTCTCACGATTAGAAAACCCTCATCAAGATGTGTCCGAGAAACAGGAAATAAATGAAACATTTCCTCTTGAGACACTCAATGCGGTTGCTTTTCGTGGTGACTCTACTACCCCATGGTTTGCCGACTTTGCAAATTACCATGCGGGTAACTTCATCGTAAAGGGGTTGACGTCCCAACAGAAGAAAAAATTCTTCAAAGATGTTAAACATTACTTCTGGGACGACCCCTATCTCTTCAAAATCTGTGCTGATCAAGTCATCAGGCGATGTGTATACGGACAGGAAGCCACTGATATTCTTAAGGCTTGCCATGCTGGACCCACCGGGGGACACCATAGTCCTAACTACACCGCCAAAAAGGTGTTTGATTCCGGTTTCTATTGGCCCACAATCTATAAGGATGCCCACGAATTAGTCAAAGCCTGTGATGCTTGTCAGCGTCACGGGAATATTTCACAAAAGAACGAAATGCCACAAAATGCCATTCAAGTTTGTGAAATCTTTGACGTCTGGGGCATTGACTTTATGGGGCCATTCCCATCTTCTCGTGGAAACAAATACATACTCGTGGCTGTTGACTACTTGTCAAAATGGGTTGAGGCTAAGACCTTACCCACTAACGATGCCCGAGTTGTTTTGAAATTCTTGAAATCCCTCTTTGCTCGTTTTGGAACTCCACGTGCCATCATTAGTGATCGCGGTACTCACTTTTGCAATGATAAATTTGCAAAAGTCATGCTTAAGTACGGTGTTACTCATCGTCTTTCTACCGCGTATCACCCATAAATAAGTGGGCAGGTGGAGTTTTCCAACCGTGGTATAAAACGGATTCTTGAGAGGACAGTAGGTGAAAACCGTGCTTCCTGGTCGGATAAGCTAGATGATGCACTCTGGGCCTTCCGTACAGCTTACAAAACACCCATCGGGTGTACTCCATACAAGCTTGTATACGGGAAGGCGTGTCATTTACCGATCGAGCTCGAGCACAA
Organism: Artemisia argyi; assembly: GCA_030686995.1. Classification (NCBI taxonomy): domain Eukaryota; kingdom Viridiplantae; phylum Streptophyta; class Magnoliopsida; order Asterales; family Asteraceae; genus Artemisia; species Artemisia argyi. Next base: position 5,211,638 of record CM060676.1, on the reverse strand, counting down.
AGCCTGCTGGGCCTTGAAACATGCTAACTACGACCTTCATAAAGCGGGTGATCACCGTAAGGTTCAAATCAATGAATTAAATGAACTTCGTGATCAAGCCTACGAGAACTCTTTGATCTACAAAGAAAAGACAAAGAAGATTCACGACTCTAAGATTAAGAACCGCGTTTTCAACGTTGGTGACAGAGTCCTTCTTTTCAACTCAAGATTAAAGATCTTCTCAGGGAAATTAAAAACCCGATGGACTTGACCATTCACTATTGCTAAAGTATATCCATACGGGACTGTTGAGTTATCTCAACCCGAAGGTCCCAATTTCAAAGTGAATGGTCATAGATTGAAACATTATTTTGGAGAGGACATACCACCCATGGTTGTCCCGGATCTCCAAACTTTCCCCATGGACCAATGAATTCAGGGATCGAGTCAAGCTAGTGACTCGATGAACCAAAATTAGCAACACATATGGGTTTTCACCCGTATTTCTGACTTCTTTCTACTTTCTACCACCCTAGTGTGGGGGAGTGGCCGTCCCCCACCTTTTGAAAAGTAAATATGTATATAAGTTCTCAAAAAAAAATAAATAAAAAAAAAATGATGATGAAAAATGAAAAAAATGTGTGATTGTATGTACAGATAAATAAAGTGAAAAATAAAATCGACATTTCCACAGTTAGATTCGAATATTAGCTTTTTCCGTTCAGAGATTCGGCATAATAGCCGGGACTTTGAATATTGAGGACAATATTCAGTTCTAGTGTTGGGGGGGGGGGGGGGAAATTCTTACGAATTTTATCACAAAACTTTCTAAGTACCCCCATTTTAGGCCTAAATTTTTCAAAATTTTTCACTTTATTTCAAAATTTTTGTGGTAATCAGTCCGCCAAAGTCTAAGTGACAAATGGATTGGCTAGTCCAGGAGCAAACGGCTCTTGGTAAAGGCATCTCAAACCCGTTGATGGCTGGCAATTTGCCAAAAATTGTATGGTTCCTCAACTCCCCCGTATCCTCATAAGCAAATGAGTTGACTAACCCGCAAGATTATGGCTTGTGGTAAAGGCCGTCGAAAATCCATAATTGGTAATCAGCTCACCAAGATGTTGACTTAGTCCATCAAGATGCTGGCTAGTCCAGAAGCAAACGGCTTTTGGTAAAAACAAATCAAATCCGTTGATAGCTGATGGTTTGCTCAAAATCACACGGTTATCAGGTGTGCCGCAGTTCTTACACCTGGCTACTCTAGAAGTGATGGCTTTTGGTAAAGAGATTCTCAAATCCATAAAGTTTTTCTCAAAGGATTGCTAGGGACTAGCAATGTTTTAGTTTGGGGGATTGATGAGTGTGTAAATACTCATCATTTTATACCATTCTGAACTGCCAAAACATCTCAAAACACTCAATAATGAATCAAAATAGTAAAAATATCCCAGGAAAGTGTTTTACATGTTTCAAATGCAAAATACCAAAAACAGATGAAAAACGCACAAAGTTTGCATAATTGGCAGTTTCAGTCCCTCATCTTTCAAAAGTTGTCAAATCTAGTCCCTGGTTGTTCTAAAAACTTGAAAAAGTCACCAAAGGTCCTTATAAATCAAAAAGTTACTCAAATAGTCCTTTGGTGCAAACTTTCACAAAATGTTAAGTTTAGTCCCTGAACTTTGAAAATTGTCAAAAATGGTCCCTGGGATATTAAAAACTTTGAGAAAAACAAATTTAGTCCTTGCACTAACCTTTTATGACAGGATTGGTCATTGGTGGAAAGTTTGGTGAAAATTACACAAATGGTCCCTGAAGTTTGAAAGTTTGGCAAAATTAGTCCCTGGTGAAAATTAAATGGAAAAGTCAACTGTGGTCCACGTACTATTCACAATTGGCAAAACTCACCCTTGGGAACACTTTGGAAAATTGCCAAAACCCCACCCCAAACTTTCGTTAAATTACAAAAATGGTCCTTGTGTAATCCTAAACCAAAACCGGACCTTAAACTATTATCCCTAAAACAAAACCCAAATCCAATCCATTCCACAGCCCACCCCCTTGTTTTATTTTGGGCCCAAAACGCAACAGCCCACCACCCAACTAATAAACCAGGGTCAAATGGTTTGACCCCCTCGGTCAAACAAAGTCAAACAACCATCACCCCGTACCTCCTTTTCCCTCCCACTTGACTGCAACTCAGTCCCATCACCAACACCCTCTTCCACTTGTTCCACGGCCCAAACCAACCCACTACACCTAACTATCCCACCACAATAAATGCACCACCCCCTTGTCTGATTATCAGAACGATTTGCAGAAATCATTTTGGCGCCAAAATCCAATCAAGAGCCAGGATCACTCCACCTCACAATTGATGGTTGGGATTTAATCAGAAGGTCAGAGGGAAGCTAGTGGACCATTTCTTATCTCACAAAAGAAGCAATCAAGTAAGGAACCCTAGTTTTTAGGAAATTAGTATAAATAAGCAATTGATGTAAGCCAAAAAAGGCATCTCTCTTTTCATTTTCTCTCTTGTAATTTTAGTAAAAATAGACTTAAAATCTCAGTGTACTCTTTAGTTTTCAAGTTAATGTAAGCTTTGTTCAAGTTTTATGAAATTCGAATTTTAGTTAAAAATTTAAATTTCTTGTTATTTGTTTCACAAGCAACTTATTTAATCTCAGATTGAATCTTTAATCTTGTTAAAAGTTATTTTGAAACAGAAAAAAAAGCAAAACTCAGAAAAAGAAAAAAAAAGGGAAAATACAAAGAAAAATCAAAAAAAAAAAAAGTAGCAGAAGAAGAGGAAGCAAGGAATGAAATGGGGTATTAGTGAGTCTGTGGAGGCTCTATAGGTGGTTCTAGTTCTTGCATTGCTGGGCTTGGATGGCATGAAGTAAGCCACACTTTTGATTTTTCATAATTTTTAGAATCTAAGCTTATTAACTGTTTATATATGCTTATTTATGATTATTAGATCTATTTAGGTTGCCTTAAATCTGTTTCTAAAGTTTACTCAGTGTATTACTTTTAAAAAATCAAAACCAGTCCATATATAGGGGTGTTTGGATTAGCATGCTCAGCTTTGTTGCTGCAAGTTTCACAGGTCAATAGTGGTTTAGGCATCATTCCTTAGGCCATATTAAGTCAAGCAAAGCATAAAAATAGTTGGACTTTTGGAAAATTAGTCAAAATACCTTGTAATCAAATCCACAGTCCACTGTGTGGAATTTTGAGGTCTAGAACCCCTCACTTTAGCTTATAAGTAATTCCTCTAGTCTAAATTTGCTTAATCTAAGTTTATTATATCTTATATAAGCAGCTAGGATCATCCAAATCTCATTTTAGTCAACTTAGGTGGAAATCTCAAAAGTCAAAATTTGCTTTGGTCAGAAAAAATCAAAACTTGGAAGATTTTTCATGAATTTATGGTTAGGAATCAAGGTCTGAAATTTCTTGTGCTCAAAGTCCCCCACCTCAGCTTTAGTTTCCCATAGTTGTGTTATTTTTGTGATTTTTTTTGTGGGCTCCACAAGCCCTTGAACTGAGTTGCAAGGAAGAAGCCTTCCCCTGCACCAGCAAACCTCAACCACACCACCACCTTTGGTGGTGGCTGCAGCCCACCTTAGTGGACCCCAGAGGTTCATTATTGGTCTGGACAACCCCCTCCTACCAAGGATCAAGTATTGACCCTTAGTTTGACCTAGGATCAAGTGGACCCCACCTAGAATCCATCCCAAAGTCTATCCCCAATCTGTGTTCAGTTTCAAATTGCAAAGTGCTTATTTGATTGCATTCAACTTATTTGTGCTTATTGCTTGCTATTCTCTGCTTATTTAAGTTTGTTTAGCTTATTTGTATCAAGATTTTCCATTGTGGGCCCCACCTACACTCATTTGAGCTGATTTGTTCACACAGTCAACATAAGTCAACTGTCTAACTTAAAGGGGGTGCACACAGCTTATTTTCAAGTTGTAAAAAAGTTGATTTCACAAAAAGTCTTTGTTTTTAAATATAAAACAAGTTTGTAAAAGAAAATCCAAGAAAAACCAATTTAATATTAAGTGATAGTTTCTATTTAATTTAATTTAAATTTTATTTTTCATTTTTAGATTTTTATTAAGTACTTAGTATTTTTATATTTTTATTAATTGCCTTATATAGTAAATTAATTTTAGTAAATTTTTCAGATCTTTATTCTGCCATTTAGTATTTATTAGATTTAATTGTAGTTTTCTTAATTATTAATTGATATTAAGTATTAAATAGCATATTTAGTTTTTATAAAGCATAACCTAGTTTTTATATTTTTTATCGCTCTTATATAATATAATAGACTTTTAGAAAATAAATTTTTAGTTTCTACTGTTAATTTTCTATTTTTCTTATTTTAATTATTTAAATTAGACCTAAGCTAATTAAAAGGTAATTAATTAGTGGATTAACCTTAAACATAATTTTTAGAAGTTTTTATAATTTTGTAGGGTTCCTGTGATGGTTAAGTAATTTTATAAATTTTCTCATAATTTTCTAAGTTAATTTATTATTAATTGTAATTTAAATTAGTTTAATTAGTTTAATTAAATTAAATAGTTTTTAATTAATATAAAACTCATAAAAAGACAAAAAAAATTTATTTTTATTTTTTATACTTTCTTCAAGTTCTAATTTAAGTTTATAAATTGTTTTTGCAAATTTTTAGTTTAATTTGTAATACTTATAATTATTAGTTAATTTAAATTAGATTTAATTTAGATTTTAAATAGTTTTATCAATTAAATAATATTTAAATATTTTAATCATTTTCATAATGTAAGGAATTTTGGAAGATCCTACTGATGAAGTTCTACTGACAGGATTCTGTTGAAGCTATAGATGGTTTCTGCTGACATAGTGTTCCTGCTGAAGACTTGTTTCTACGGATATTATTAATCCGTATCTTTAGTATTTATTTGTTAGAATATGCATGAGCTATATTAGGAAGTGATATGCATTGGTTTTATATTAATTGTATTTTAGGGTTCCTTATGCTTATAAAAGGAACACATGTTTTATTGTTTTAGTAACACTTCAAGAAAAACATTTTTATTTAGATCCATAGAGGATCATTCTTCATTAGAAAAACCTTGTTAATAATTTTGATTGTGTTCTTGATTATTATTCCTTGTCCAAGGTCTTTCTTTTTGATACTTAGCTTTAATCTCTGCCTCCTGTTGTCTCTTCAATCTTCCTCTTTCAACCATCAGCTGAACAAAATCAGGATTATCAACTCCAAGCTCAGAGTTACCCAATTTGGGCTTGAAAGCAGCCTGTTCAGCCAAGTTTTCCCATTGTTGAGCAGTAAGATTCTTAGCTATTTCATCAAGCTCCTTCTGTCTTTCAGCAGGCAATGTGGTAGTATACTGAGGTCCCATCTTGTCCAAATCAGCTTGAATTTTCTTAGCCAATTCTTCTGAGGCTTTCAAATCCAACTCCTATTTAGTAACTGCAGCATCCTCTTGAGCTTGCAGATGTGCAGCAACATTCTCACTAATTTTCTCATAAGCAAGTTCCTCCTTGGATTTGACTCTAGAAGGAATGTCTTGATCAATCAAAATAGACTTTCCTTTATCTTGCTTCTGAGAATGGACAAAAGACTGATCAGGAGCATCATGTGGAAGATCAGTTGGAATATCTACTGATGGACCAGGAGTGCCCACTTCTGGCAAAGGATTAGGAAATGATTCCTTTCCTGAATTATCAGCAGATGTCTTCTTGGCAGGAGAATCAGCAGACTTCTTATCAGCAGAATGTTTTCTGCGGACATAATGAGCAACACCAGTAGAATTCTTGGCTATGGAATCCTTGGGAACACTTATATCAGGAGTAAGAGCAACATCAGCAGTTGGAGCTACATCAGCAGTTGAAGTTACAAAGGGTTCAGGTCTAATGTCAGCACTCTTCTGAACACTCTCCAAAGTGGTAGCAGCAATAAGCTCAAGGCCTTCCAAATCAATGTTGTTAGATGCTTTGGTAGAATCTTCATCTGAGTCATACACCACACCTTGTCTTTTTCTTTGCTTCAGCTTACCCTCCAACTTCTTAACTCTTCCAACTAAAGTCAGAACAGCACTGCTAAGATTCTTTTTAGTGAAGTTCAGATCATTCTCCAATTTGTCCACCTTTAAAACATACCTGTTCAACAAATCTGATACAGAAGTGAGAGTAACATGACCTTCCGCTCCACCAACAGGGATATCTGTGGTATTGGGAGCATCATTGGTCTTGTGAGAGAAATTATCTACATTTACATCTACATCTACATTATCCTCAAATTGAGGTCTTAAAGGACTGAGTGAAGGAAGTCTTGTAAATTTTGGTGAGTTTACAGGTTGGTCAAAGCCTAAATTCTCATGGAGCTCATGCTCAGGAGAATTGAACTCCATTGGTGAGTGTACAGGTGTGGGTAGCCTAGGAGAGAGTGGAGGCTGAACATCAGAAGCAACTGAAGCATGTGCATCAGGAGCATCTTCAGTTCTATCAGGAGAATCCTCTGATGCTTGAGCATCAGGAGAATCCTGACCACCAACAGCCATATCAGCTGCATCTCCATCAGGGGGATTGCCCTCAGGGGCATCAGCAGCTACATCAGTAGCTACTCCATCCGGAGGATTGCCACCAGGCAACATGGATGGAAGTAAGGGTCTTTTGTTCACCATTAAATTTAATTTTCATTTGATAAAACAACTTTTTAGACAAACCCTTAACAGGCAAGTGAGTGGGGTCATTGGTCTGTATGTCCAAAATTATTTGAAGAAACCTAGGATACATTAGATATTTAAGTTTTGTATCCTTAACATTTTCAAGCATAGCATTAAAGATATACCTAGAAAAGTTAAATGTTCTTCCTTGAGAGAGACACACAATGGCAAGAGCAATATCTATAGAAAACTGATCCCATCCACCAGATTTAGAACCTATGCACTGAAGCAATGTATGTGTCAGGAACCTCCATTTTGGACAAAATAGATTCTTGTACCATGTTTTCCCATCACCACTATACCCAGCAGCCTGAAGCCCTCTAAGTATGTCACTTTTAGGCAAATCAGTCACCCCTCCTTCATCATCCAACTGTAGTTTGGTCCTGACCAAAGACTCGGTAACCACATATTCTACCCCATCTATCACAGCAACAATCTCTGATGGTCCATCTTCAATGGTCCTAGTTTGTGCCGTTTCCCAAAATTGTACAACAAGAGATTCGTGAATAACCTCCGGGTATTGAAGCAGAGCATATCGAATCTTAGACCGTTGAAGAAATTCCATCATACCCAAATAATCTTCATCACCCTTTCCACGACCAAGAAAGGCATGTTTGTTATGATCAGCTTTGAAATATAATTCAGCCATTGATTGAGAATTAGAAATTAGGTTTAGAAGTTCTGAAGGATGTTGAAATGGTTTCGAAAAATATATAGTGAGAGGGAATCAGTTAATTTGGGAGTGGAATTTGCACGTCTTTGGTTAATAAGGAAGTTACCAAACGTGGAATGAAACTGATGTGAATTATTGGAAAGAAATCCTTGACCAATAATTAACTAAGACACATCCCAATTAACTGACTCATCCGTAGAAACCGAATCAAACGGCTGAAAACAAATAGTCAATCCGTAGAAAAATAGTCAAACATTGACTATGGTCAACAGACCCATCCGCAGCATCACTCAGCAGAATCTACCCTTCAGTGGAAACCAAATATCTTTAACACAGATCTTTTAATTCAAAAATTCAAAGCACCTTTAATAATCTTCAAACTGCCTCGCATTAATGGTAATAAAGACACACGATTGAGGGATCATATAAATTAAGACTAATTATCCCCAAATCTCTCAACTTCAAATCAAATCCCTAATTATCATATCGCCAATCAAAAATACATACATGGCTTCCAATCAACCCATCATCAACCTTACATCTGAATCATCAGATACTTCTGACTCATTTACATCTCCACCACCATGGAATATGCCAAACCGTCCTCGTGGTCTAACAAAGGAACAGGCTAAGAAGAAGAAACATGATGTGCCTGCACCAAGTTCATCATCATCTGAAGATCTTCCACCCTTTCCCTCTGAGATTGATGATCATAAGTCTAAAGACTTGCCAAACAAGTCTGAAGACTGTCCAATCATAGGAACCCCTAAACCCACATCCCATAAGTCTGACTCACCTGAATCAAAGGAAACCACTGGCATTAGGATCAATGACTCCCCTGACACTAGAAGTATATCTAGTAATGAATCTAACACTTATGTATCTTGTTCTTCCAGGGACAAGACCTCAGAGACCTCTAGTTATGCCAGCTGTGATTCCAAGACCAAGTCAGACTCACCCAAGTCCTCAACAAAGATTTCTGACAAATCAACATACAAGTCTGTGGGCTCTGAAGTTGCTGCTGATGAAGTTTTTTATCAACCAGCCTCTTCTGAAGACTTGTTATTTACTTCTTATGAAAACAATTCCTTTCAGTGTTTACAAAACAATTCTGTTTCTGATGTTTGTTTGAATAATTCTATGTTTAATAAGACATCTTTTGGATTTAATAAATCTTATAAGAAAAAGAAGTGTTTTGTTTGTGGTAGCAAGTTGCATTTAATTAAGGATTGTGATTTTCATGAAAAGAGGATGGGTGTTTCTGTTGTGAACAATAGACCTAGACATAAGTGGACTAATACCAAACCCTCACAGGCCAATTATCATGTCAGCCGAATGTATTCCACTCCAGCTGATTGGCTTGTTTATTCCAATAGGTCTGATTTTAACAATAGATGTATGAATACCAATAGAAATAGATATGGTTTTCAACCATTTAATGGTGCTAATCATTGGTATGAATATACTGGCCCAATGCATATGGGAAGGGGTAATTGGGATTCTGTTGAAAAGTCCTCAGCAGATTGTTCTTGGACATATAAAAGACCATTTAACTACAGGGCATCCAGGAACAATTGTGGATCTAACTCATCATCTTGGGTTCATCAGAATGATTCACAGGGCAGGCTCAAGTCTTTCATGACTTGAGTCTCATACTATTTGTTATTGTTGTATATTAACTTTCTTTGTTGTAGGAACATCCTCTTCTTAATAAAGACTTAGGTATTGTTGATAGTGGCTGTTCAAGAAACATGTCTGGTAATGAAGAGAAGTTGGAAGACTTTGTACCTATTAATGGAGGCATTGTGAGGTTTGGAAGTGGAGTAGGAAGGATTACTGGCAAAGGAACCATTAGAACTCCAAAGGTGGATTTTGAGAATGTCTATTATGTGAAGGAGCTTCAAGGATTCAATTTGTTCTCAGTTTCACAAATTTGTGACAAAAAGCTTCCTGTGCTTTTCAATGAAGATGGTTGTTTCATTCTTTCACCTGAATTCCAAATGCCTGATGATAATCTTATGTTACTTAAAGCTCCAAGAAACCATAATCTGTATACCTTTGACTTGAATGATGTCAAGCCAGAAGGTGATCATACTTGTTTGGTGGCTAAAGCATCCTTAGATGAATCTACAAAATGGCATAGGAGGATGGCACATGTAACACCTAAAATCTGAAAGCATGTGAAATGACCAAATTGCCCCTACAAGTTTAAAAATTACTTAAAAGCTTATAAAGTCTCCAAATAAGTCCCAAACTTCTAACAATGCACAAGTTATGATCCAAAGTAATTTTAACAACTTCATTTAACATTTATACAAGTGGTAAAATTACCAAAATACCCCTCATAGGGCCGAATGAAATAAAATGAATTTTAAAGAGATTTAAAATGATGTAAACTTGGTAAATAAGGAAGATAATCATCACAATTATTCTCCAAACCTAAATTTCGAAAATTCTGGACCAAGCCCTCCCCTCATTCACACGGCATTCCATTTTAAAAGTCAACCCATATCTTTTTCTCCACAAACCCTAATTGCCGATCCAAAATAAACACACAAACAATTTCCCTTGGCCTCCATTCGACAACCCCATAATTCCTAAGCATTTTTCTGTGATCAAACAACATCCAAGAGGTCCTAGAAAAATCCCTTTTCGAATTATTGAAGCTTGGTTTGTTCGTGGTGAAGGTTTCTTTTGTCGAGCCCTAATAACAAGGTAAATTCGTTTTTGATTCATTCGACCTCCACAAAATTCGTTTCTCATTTTTCCTGTGATACTTACATCATATAAGACCCACGAAAATTGGTTTCAAGGTTGGAAGATCGTTGGTGAAGTCGTGAGCATTTTGGGTTCGTTTTGTCCATACGCGTACACAACAAATCGTACAGCCCTCTCCACACGTTCAAGTATTGGTTTGGTATTTTTCTCAGGTCCCTTACATCCTATAAACATCTAGTAAAATGTTCCATTCGATCCATGCATGCTCTACATCATTTTCGTGATTTAAAACCCTAAAAACGTGTTTAATTGTGAAATACATATTCCGATCCAGAATAATTATTAATAAAATTTATTTACATATGTTATAATGTAATATGATCTGGAAAAATGTTGGAAGAATTATCATGGCCTAAAACATTGTGTTTCGTAATTATTTTGTTTTGATTAAATCGTATAAAGAGAAAAAGAAAATAAAATCGTGTAACCTAGGGTTTATGAACTAGGGCTTGTTTTGATTTTATTAATGGCTCTTAAATGATTTGGTAATGATTAAAAATGGATTGGATGGATTAGGGTTTCTAATTTCTTATTTTTGTGTTATACGATTTGTATGTAAATGTTTTGGGTGAGTTTTGTAAACTTTAAAACTTAAGGGTTAATTCTGGAACTTTATTTGAGCTGTATAATATTCGAATAAAATATATAATAAGGGTGCTAAGTGTAAGTTTTGCATTTAAATGGATTAAAATGTATTTTAAACCTAATTAGGGTTTGTTTTGAAAATAATTAAAAGAGAGGGACTAAACATGTAATTTCTGGAAACTTGGGACTGATTTGAGTGATAAAATATATTCAGGGGGTTTTGTGCTAATTTGGTAATTTAATGGCTTAATATGTAATTATTGATAATTAAAAGTTGAAATTGTAAATTAAAGGGTTAAATATGTAACTTTGATAACTTGAGGGACTTAAAGTGTAAATTAGGAATATTTGAGGATTCATTCGAATAACTTAATAAAATGAGTGCTCATTATGTAAAATGGATAAGTTAAGGGTTTAATGTGTAACTTTGAATACTAAAAGGTTAAAAGTGTAATTTTGGAAAGTAAAGGGTATAAATGCAAAGTTATGAAACCCTAAGGACCAAATGAGTAAAAAGGTTAAAAGATACTTTATTTCCATTAATAATGATTCAACTTTCTAAATATGGAAACTTTCTAAAAGTGGAAACTTACTATTTATGGAAACCTGCTAAAAATGGAAAGTTACTTAAAAAGGAAAGATATGAATTTAAAGAATGAATTATGATTCCCCCTCTTCTCCTCTAGGTGTGAAGAAGGAGAGGTCCTGAGCCACATCTGTTTTCTGAGTTTGTTCTATTTTCTGTGCTTGCAATAAGGTACGGATACTCTGCCTTTTCAGTAAAGGCTCCATTATGCTATTATGAGTTTGGAAATATGATACACTTAAGATTCCCCAAGCCATTGCTATGTTCCCTTTGATTGAACTTTGATACGATTCTGAGATACACATTTGCCATATGACCTTTTGTATGATATGAGACCTGACTCTTAGTTTGATACCCGAGCCATTTCTGTTTCCCTACCTATGGAGGTACCATAGGCGTGTCTGTGATGCACCACTGGCATGACTAGTGTGTGGCCCTAGTGATTTGGCTACACCGTCCCCTTTCTGTTATATTATGTGCACACTTATGATATGATTTATTATGGCCAATCTGATTTCTGTGGGGGCGTATGGATGCATCCTAGATCTGTTCTGTTTAGTGGATTTAACTATGATTATGTTTATGATATCTGTCTGGTGACTGGTACTGTGTGCTATACATGCCTTTCACAACTTCTGGGAGCTGATCACTCCACTTTATGATACATGAGGACACCCCTCATATTATCTGGTTGCCTGAGAGGTATCCCCTCTGATTATGAGATTATGATATTGACGGCTTATATGATATGATATGATATGTTTCTGGGCTCGTGGTAGATGACTATCCTATTTTTCCTTTCTATTATTCATTTGTTTATTCCTTATGATTTTTCCCCAATGCACTATATTTCAGTTCTATTTCATTATCGTTGCTTTGTTTATGTATCTGTTCACTGGGCTTTTTAAGCTCAGCCGCATTTCCTTTTCCCTGCGGCAGGTTTCTAAGCTAGGAGCTGGGCTTTTGCTATGGGATGAGAGTTAGAGCTTGTGTTGAAGCTTTTACCTTAGATGACCACCCTATGTTATGACTTTGGATTTGGATTATGTTCTTATTTCCTTTGGATTATTTCTTCATCATTGAACTTATGTACTTTGACTTAAGCTGTGTTGGCTTGGTCTTTCTTATTGAATTATGTTTAAGACTTCCGCTATGTATGATATTATGTATGTATGCTTTGATATGTCACCATCCTTGTGGCACTTCTACCCTTGTTGGGTTGGGGTGTTACAATTATGGTATCAGAGCCCAGGCTGCGACCTGTAGTACATAAACATGGCCTGTGAGTCTTATGGACCTTAGGATTTGACCCTTAAGACTTTAGGTTTGACTAGTGAGGATTTGGGTAGCATAGGTTTCTGCTTCGTCTTCCATTTCGTGCTTATTTTCTCTTATGTTTTGCTAATCCCTTTCCATGATCATTCAGATGGTGAACACCCGCTTTACTCAGTACACTGATGGGGATGATGATGCCCCTGATTTCCAAGCTATGATTAACGCTGCTTTGGAAGCTGCTATTCCACGAGTAGTGACTGAAGTGGCCAATAACCTCAGGAATGGGCCGAGTCCTTCTGGTAGTGGTGCTAGACCTTCTACTCCACCAAATGCTCAACCTAATGCTTCACCTCATGTTCCCCCAACTGGTATCCATGTGTGGATCGAGAGGTTTAACAAGCTCAAGCCTCTCTCATTCAAGTCCGCTGCTACTCCCCATGAAGCGGAGGACTGGATCACACATGTTGAGAAATTGTTTCGTGTTCTGGGATGTGGTGACGAGTTTAAAACTCGTTTGGCTACATTCAAATTGGAAGGTGATGCTCAGAACTGGTGGACTGCTCTTGTTCAGGCCAAAGGAGGTGATTTTGCTGAGACTTGTTCGTGGGCTAATTTCATTGAGGCATTTTACAGACAGTATCTTCCTATGGCAGAACAGTTAAGGTATGAGAGAGATTACGGGTCGATTCGTCAGGGTGATCAGGAGTCATCCGGAGAGTTTATGCAGAGATTCTTGCGTTTGGCTAGTTTTGTTGGGCCAGAGGTTACTGGTGATGCTGTGCGTCAGGCACGTCATTTTAAATGGGCTTTGAAGAAGTGGGTGTTGGACAAGATCGTTAACACTACTTTTGAGGATGTTGCTGGAGTGCAGGATGCCGCCCGTAACATTGAGTTGCTACATGCGGATCGGGTGTCTTATAAGCGTGATAGGGATGGTAACAGGGTGGATTCTCGTAGTCATGGTCGGCAGGACCATAGGCAGGATTCTCGGGGTCGACAGGACCAGGGGTATGATCAGAGGGGTCGTCAGGACCGTGGTTATAATAATAGACAGCAGGATTACAGGAACCAGGATCATCGGGATACTGGTAGGTATGGTGGTGATCGTCAAGGGCAGAATAATAACAACCGACGTAGGGACTCTCAGCAATATCAGCAGTCGGGATCGTCGGGTCAGAAGAAGATTGAAGCTCTACCCCCTCCTCCTACATGTCCTTCTTGTGGGAAGACTCATCCGGGTCCTTGTTATAGAGCTTCTGGTGGTTGTTTCGGGTGTGGATCTACTCATCATAAAGTCATCGACTGCCCTAAGAAGAAGACTGGTGGACCTAAGATTGATGATAGGACTGCTCCTAATTCAGGCAGGGTTTACTCTATGACTCGTGATCAGGCAGCTGGTTCCTCAGGTACTATTACGGGCTTTCTTTATATTGGAGATCGTACTGTCTTTGTTTTATTTGACACCGGTGCTACACATTCCATAATATCTACTTCACTTGCAAATAAAATAAACATAACCCCAACACAACTAATGAACCGTATATCTATTGCTACTCCGATGAAAACTCATGTGATTATTGATGTTGAGTATGTGAATTGCCCTCTTCGTTTCGATGATCGTATTCGTGCTGCGAACCTTCTTCCCATCGATATGATTGACTTTGATATTATTCTGGGCATGGACTGGTTGGCTGCTCATAAAGCGACCATTGATTGTTATGCTCGTAAAGTGATCTTTGGTAATCTTCATCATCCTGGTTTTGTCTATTCTGGTTCACAACCTCTGAAATCCGTAAAGATTATTTCGGCTATGAAAGCCCGGACACTGATTTCACATGGCTGTATTGGTTTCCTTGCTTCTATCAAGGATATTTCTGTGGATGTTCCTAGCATTGATGGTATTCGCGTTGTGCGCGATTTTACTGATGTGTTTCCAGATGAACTTCCTGGTATTCCTCCTGTTCGAGAAATTGAGTTCAGTATCGATCTGATTCCGGGTGCTGAACCCATATCTAAAGCTCCATACCATATGGCACCGATCGAATTGAAGGAACTGAAGGAGCAATTGCAAGAACTGTTAGATAATGGATTCATTCGTCCGAGTGTGTCTCCATGGGGTGCTCCCGTATTGTTTGTTAAGAAGAAGGATGGAAGCATGCGTCTTTGTATTGATTATCGGGAACTTAACCGTATCACAATCCGTAACCGTTACCCTCTTCCACGCATTGATGATCTATTTGACCAATTTCAAGGAGCGAGGCATTTCTCTAAGATTGATCTGAGGTCCGGATATCACCAACTTCGGGTGAGGGAGCAAGATGTTCCTAAAATGGCTTTTCGAACTCGGTACGGTCATTATGAATTCTTGGTTATGCCTTTCGGGTTGACCAATGCTCCTGCAGTTTTCATGGACCTTATGAACCGGGTATTTTACGAATTCCTCGATAAGTTCGTCATTGTCTTCATTGATGACATCCTTGTGTATTCTAAGTCCGAGGAGGAACACGAGCAACATCTTAGTATGGTTCTGGAGGTTTTTCGACAGCAGAGATTATATGCGAAGTTTTCGAAATGCGAGTTTTGGTTGTATCGAGTAGCCTTCTTAGGTCACATTGTTTCTGCGGACGGTATTACTATGGACCCTGCGAAGGTTGAGGCTATCACAAAATGGCCGAGACCTACAAACGTGACGGAAGTAAGGAGTTTTCTGGGTCTTGCTGGGTATTATAGGAGATTTGTTGAAGGCTTTTCGCGTCTCGCTTTGCCTTTAACACAATTGATGAGGAAAGGAGAGAAGTTTGTTTGGACTGATGAGAGGGAAAGTAGTTTCGAGGAGTTGAAGAAACGTTTAGTGTCTGCACCTATTTTGACTCTTCCATCTGGTTCAGGTGGTTTCCAGATATATAGCGATGCATCGAAGAAAGGTTTGGGATGTGTGTTGACGCAACATGGGAAAGTGATTGCGTATGCTTCGAGGCAGTTGAAACCTCACGAGGTGAATTATCCGACACATGATCTTGAGTTAGCAGCTGTGGTTTTCGCGCTAAAGATTTGGCGCCATTATTTGTATGGAGAGTCTTGTGACATTTTCACCGATCACAAGAGTCTTAAATACATTTTCACTCAGAAGGAACTGAATATGAGACAGAGGCGGTGGTTAGAACTCCTGAAGGACTATGATGTTAATATTCAGTATCATCCCAGTAAGGCGAATGTAGTCGCGGATGCTCTTAGTAGGAAGTCTGGTATGGTTGCGAGTTTAGAGTTTGATCCTCGTGTTTTGCATGACTTAGAACTTCTGGATGTGGAGTTTTGTATTCGAGGTCAGGATGGTTATTGGGCTAGTCTTAAAGTTGAGTCCAATCTTATCTTGCGAATAAAGGAAGCTCAGAAGGAGGATGGTGAGCTGTGGTCTATAGTTCAAAATGTTAAGGAAGGCAAACCGTCAGAGTTCAGAGTTGACGAATTTGGTGTGGTTTGGTTTGAGGATCGTCTTTGCGTTCCTAACGATCCGGAACTTCGAGAGACTATTCTATCAGAGGCTCATAGTTCCCCGTTCACTATTCATCCTGGTTCTACCAAGATGTACAGGGATCTTAAACAACATTTTTGGTGGAATGGTATGAAACATGATGTGGCTTTGTTTGTATCTAAGTGTTTGACTTGCCAGCAAGTAAAGATTGAGCATCAAAGAGCGAGTGGGTTATTGCAGCCATTAGAGATTCCGAAGTGGAAGTGGGAAGAGATTTCCATGGATTTCGTTACAGGTTTACCTCTTACCCGTAAGAAGCATGATGCGATTTGGGTAGTTGTTGATCGACTAACCAAGTCTGCTCACTTTCTCCCTATTCGTGTGGACTACAGAGTTAGTAAGTTGGCGGACATATTTCAGCAGGAGATCGTTAGACTTCATGGTATGCCTACGGCCATCATATCAGATAGAGACCCACGGTTTACATCTCGTTTCTGGAAGGGATTGCATAAGGCATGGGGTACGCGCCTTAAGTTCAGCACGGCTTTTCATCCTCAGACAGACGGTCAGTCGGAGAGGACCATCCAGACATTAGAGGATATGTTGAGGGCATGTGCTTTAGAGTGGACTGGTAACTGGGACGAATATTTGTGTTTGGTTGAGTTTGCATACAACAATAGCTGGCACGCGAGTATTCGTATGGCTCCTTTCGAGATGTTGTATGGTAGGAAGTGTAGGGCTCCAGTTTGTTGGAATGAGGTTGGTGAGCGCATTATTGAGGGACCGGAGTTGGTTCAGATTGCTACCGAGAAAGTGGATGTTGCTAGGGAAAAGTTGAAGGAAGCACGTGCGCGTCAAAAGAGTTATGCTGATAAGCATCGGCGTGACTTAGAGTTTCGGGTTGGTGATCGGGTATTCCTTAAGGTTTCGCCGTTTCGTGGAGTTAAACGTTTCGGGATCAAGGGCAAGCTTAGTCCTCGATTTATTGGACCGTTTGAGATTTTGGAGCGCATTGGAGAGGTTTCGTATCGTTTGGCTCTTCCTCCGCAGTTATCACATGTTCACGACGTCTTTCATGTATCTCTTCTGAGGGGATACAATTATCATCCCTTGCATGTGGTGTCCTATCCTTTCGATCAGATTCAGCCCGATATGTCTCTTCCGGAGGAGCCCGAAGCTGTTCTTGATCGCCAAGAGCGAGTTATGAGGCGTAAAGTTATTCCTTTCGTTAAGATTCTTTGGCGGAACCACCCAGAGCGGGAAGCTACCTGGGAAACCGAGGAGTCTATTCGAGCTAGTTATCCTCACTTTGTATTCTGATCTCGTATGTCTCCGTTATGTTTCGATTCGTTTCATTTCTGATTCCTTTCAAATTTCGAGGACGAAATTTTTCTTTTAGAGGGGAAGAAGTTGTAACACCTAAAATCTGAAAGCATGTGAAATGACCAAATTGCCCCTACAAGTTTAAAAATTACTTAAAAGCTTATAAAGTCTCCAAATAAGTCCCAAACTTCTAACAATGCACAAGTTATGATCCAAAGTAATTTTAACAACTTCATTTAACATTTATACAAGTGGTAAAATTACCAAAATACCCCTCATAGGGCCAAATGAAATAAAATGAATTTTAAAGAGATTTAAAATGATGTAAACTTGGTAAATAAGGAAGATAATCATCACAATTATTCTCCAAACCTAAATTTCGAAAATTCTGGACCAAGCCCTCCCCTCATTCACACGGCATTCCATTTTAAAAGTCAACCCATATCTTTTTCTCCACAAACCCTAATTGCCGATCCAAAATAAACACACAAACAATTTCCCTTGGCCTCCATTCGACAACCCCATAATTCCTAAGCATTTTTCTGTGATCAAACAACATCCAAGAGGTCCTAGAAAAATCCCTTTTCGAATTATTGAAGCTTGGTTTGTTCGTGGTGAAGGTTTCTTTTGTCGAGCCCTAATAACAAGGTAAATTCGTTTTTGATTCATTCGAGCTCCACAAAATTCGTTTCTCATTTTTCCTGTGATACTTACATCATATAAGACCCACGAAAATTGGTTTCAAGGATGGAAGATCGTTGGTGAAGTCGTGAGCATTTTGGGTTCGTTTTGTCCATACGCGTACACAACAAATCGTACAGCCCTCTCCACATGTTCAAGTATTGGTTTGGTATTTTTCTCAGGTCCCTTACATCCTATAAACATCAAGTAAAATGTTCCATTCGATCCATGCATGCTCTACATCGTTTTCGTGATTTAAAACCCTAAAAACGTGTTTAATTGTGAAATACATATTCTGATCCAGAATAATTATTAATAAAATTTATTTACATATGTTATAATGTAATATGATCTGGAAAAATGTTGGAAGAATTATCATGGCCTAAAACATTGTGTTTCGTAATTATTTTGTTTCGATTAAATCGTATAAAGAGAAAAAGAAAATAAAATCGTGTAACCTAGGGTTTTTGAACTAGGGCTTGTTTTGATTTTATTAATGGCTCTTAAATGATTTGGTAATGATTAAAAATGGATTGGATGGATTAGGGTTTCTAATTTCTTATTTTTGTGTTATACGATTTGTATGTAAATGTTTTGGGTGAGTTTTGTAAACTTTAAAACTTAAGGGTTAATTCTGGAACTGTATTTGAGCTGTATAATATTCGAATAAAATATATAATGAGGGTGCTAAGTGTAAGTTTTGCATTTAAATGGATTAAAATGTATTTTAAACCTAATTAGGGTTTGTTTTGAAAATAATTAAAAGAGAGGGACTAAACATGTAATTTCTGGAAACTTGGGACTGATTTGAGTGATAAAATATATTCAGGGGGTTTTGTGCTAATTTGGTAATTTAATGGCTTAATATGTAATTATTGATAATTAAAAGTTGAAATTGTAAATTAAAGGGTTAAATATGTAACTTTGATAACTTGAGGGACTTAAAGTGTAAATTAGGAATATTTGAGGATTCATTCGAATAACTTAATAAAATGAGTGCTCATTATGTAAAATGGATAAGTTAAGGGTTTAATGTGTAACTTTGAATACTAAAAGGTTAAAAGTGTAATTTTGGAAAGTAAAGGGTATAAAATGCAAAGTTATGAAACCCTAAGGACCAAATGAGTAAAAAGGTTAAAAGATACTTTATTTCCATTAATAATGATTCAACTTTCTAAATATGGAAACTTTCTAAATATGGAAACTTTCTAAAAGTGGAAACTTAGTATTTATGGAAACCTGCTAAAAATGGAAAGTTACTTAAAAAGGAAAGATATGAATTTAAAGAATGAATTATGATTCCCCCTCTTCTCCTCTAGGTGTGAAGAAGGTGAGGTCCTGAGCCACATCTGTTTTCTGAGTTTGTTCTATTTTCCGTGCTTGCAATAAGGTACGGATACTCTGCCTTTTCAGTAAAGGCTCCATTATGCTATTATGAGTTTGGAAATATGATACACTTAAGATTCCCCAAGCCATTGCTGTGTTCCCTTTGATTGAACTTTGATACGATTCTGAGATACACATTTGCCATATGACCTTTTGTATGATATGAGACCTGACTCTTAGTTTGATACCCAAGCCATTTCTGTTTCCCTACCTATGGAGGTACCATAGGCGTGTCTGTGATGCACCACTGGCATGACTAGTGTGTGGCCCTAGTGATTTGGCTACACCGTCCCCTTTCTGTTATATTATGTGCACACTTATGATATGATTTATTATGGCCAATCTGATTTCTGTGGGGGCGTATGGATGCATCCTAGATCTGTTCTGTTTAGTGGATTTAACTATGATTATGTTTATGATATCTGTCTGGTGACTGGTACTGTGTGCTATACATGCCTTTCACAACTTCTGGGAGCTGATCACTCCACTTTATGATACATGAGGACACCCCTCATATTATCTGGTTGCCTGAGAGGTATCCCCTCTGATTATGAGATTATGATATTGACGGCTTATATGATATGATATGATATGTTTCTGGGCTCGTGGTAGATGACTATCCTATTTTTCCTTTCTATTATTCATTTGTTTATTCCTTATGATTTTTCCCCAATGCACTATATTTCAGTTCTATTTCATTATCGTTGCTTTGTTTATGTATCTGTTCACTGGGCTTTTTAAGCTCAGCCGCATTTCCTTTTCCCTGCGGCAGGTTTCTAAGCTAGGAGCTGGGCTTTTGCTATGGGATGAGAGTTAGAGCTTGTGTTGAAGCTTTTACCTTAGATGACCACCCTATGTTATGACTTTGGATTTGGATTATGTTCTTATTTCCTTTGGATTATTTCTTCATCATTGAACTTATGTACTTTGACTTAAGCTGTGTTGGCTTGGTCTTTCTTATTGAATTATGTTTAAGACTTCCGCTGTGTATGATATTATGTATGTATGCTTTGATATGTCACCATCCTTGTGGCACTTCTACCCTTGTTGGGTTGGGGTGTTACAGCACATGTTAATTTCAAAGTCATCAACAAACTTGCAAAAGATGGACTTGTTCATGGACTTCCTTCCAAGATCTTCACCAATGAACATAATTGTGTGGCTTGTAACAAGGGAAAGCAACACAAAGCTTCTTATAAAGCCATTACCACTGTGAGCATAATCTCAGAACCTTTGCAGCTGCTTCATATGGATCTTTTTGGTCCTACATCCATCAGAAGTATAGATCATAAGTACTTCTGTTTAGTGATCACTGATGCTTTCAGTAGATTCAGTTGGACATTCTTCTTAGTGACTAAAGATCAAACCTTTCAGGAACTCAAAGAGTTTATGGATCTAGCTGAAAATCAACTTAACAAGAAGATTAAAGGTATAAGATGTGACAATGGGACAGAGTTCAAAAATGCCAAACTCAGACTTTGTGGTTTGAAGGGTATCAAAAGAGATTATAGCACTCCTAGGACTCCACAACAGAATGGAGTTGATGAAAGAAAGAATAGAACCCTTATAGAGGCTGCAAGATCTATGCTTGCTGTCTCTAAACTTCCCACCATATTTTGGACTGAGGCAGTTGGTACTGCCTGTTATGTATTGAATAGGGTGTTGATCACTAGACCTCATAATAAGACACCCAATGAACTGTTGACAGGGAAGAAGCCTACCATTGAACACTTGAAACCTTTTGGTTGTCAGGT
The DNA here is from genome assembly GCA_030686995.1 of Artemisia argyi. Taxonomy (NCBI): domain Eukaryota; kingdom Viridiplantae; phylum Streptophyta; class Magnoliopsida; order Asterales; family Asteraceae; genus Artemisia; species Artemisia argyi. The sequence continues at coordinate 5,190,406 of CM060676.1, read as the reverse complement.
GACCATACTTAATACAAGTGATCATCTAGGCAAATTTGAAGCAAAAGCTGGTGAAGGTTATATTGTAGGCTATTCAGCACATAGCAAGGCTTATAGGGTCTATAATTTGGCTACAAAGAAGATTGAAGAAACACTTAACCTGAAATTTTTGGAGGATAATGTTAATGTACAGGGCAAGGGTCATGAATGGTATTTTGACCTTGATTACCTTACTGATTATTTGGGATATGCTAGACACACAGCTAACCCATCTGCAGGTATACAAGTGTCATCTTCTAACAATGCAGGTACACTGAAGGATGATTCAGACAGTGACTTAGACGGTGATGAACCCACTATTGTTGTAACAACTCTACCCACCCAGATAGCAGATCCTCCTACCAAAGAAACCTCTGATGCCCAATCTGCTGATGATGTGGAAAATTCAACGTATGCAGAAGATCTTGCTAGACTCAAAAAGCAAGAACATGCAGCTGCTGAGGAAGCTAAAAGACTTGGTTTTGAGTTTGCTCAAGATACTGAAGCCCTCTTAAAACAAGCTGCTATTGAAGACAGCAGAAAACCTAGTTCTGCTGAAGCATCAGCTGATGCAGCTGTTCATTCTGCTGATGGAGATTCTGCTGAAGGTGTTTCTGCAGCAGTTCCTGTTTCTACTGAAGTTTCCACAAGTTTTGATGAACCATTTGGCAGGTTTCCTACCCCCTCAGATCTTGCTAATGTTGAGCAAAGTGATGGTATCTTTCAATCAGCTTCTTATGATCAAGACTTTGCTACCACTTTAACCAATCTTGATACCTCAATTGATGTTAATCCTGTTACCATTAAACGGATCAACACCATACATCCACAAGATAATATACTTGGTGATCCAAATGCAATGGTACTCACAAGAAGTGCTATTAAGAATACCAAGATTGGGCAATGTGCATTTTTGACTTATGTATCCACTCAGAAGAGAGACAATCACACAGATCAGAAGCATTGTTTATTTGCTTGTTTCTTGTCTCAAGTTGAACCCACAAGCATTAAACAGGCTTTGAGTGAGCCTAGTTGGGTTGAAGCTATGCAGGAAGAGATGCAACAATTCAAAAATCAAGATGTTTGGGTACTTGTTGATCTGCCTACAGGGAAGATTGCCATTGGGACTAAGTGGATCTTAGAATGCAAGAGGGATGCCAGAGGTATTGTGGTCAGAAATAAAGCAAGATTAGTGGCTCAAGGGTTCAGACAAGAAGAAGGTATTGACTACACTGAGGTCTTTGCACCAGTGGCTAGGGTTGAGGCCATTAGATTGTTTTTAGCCTTTGCCTCATATATGGGGTTTAAGGTCTATCAGATGGATGTCAAAAGTGCCTTTCTCTATGGCAAAATGGAAGAGGAGGTGTATGTTACTCAACCACAAGGCTTTGAAGACCCCCATCATCCCAAGAAGGTTTACAAGGTTGTTAAGGCACTTTATGGACTTCACCAAGCACCAAGAGCATGGTATGCTAGATTGTCCACATTTCTTTTGGAGCATGGATACAGAAGAGGTGCTATTGATAAGACTCTCTTCATCAAGAAAAACTCCAGGGACATAATTCTAGTACAAGTCTATGTGGATGACATCATCTTTGGATCCACAAAAGAATCATGGTGCAGAGAATTTGAAGATTTGATGAAAGGTGAATTTATAATGAGTGCAATGGGAGAGTTAACCTTTTTCTTAGGGTTGCAAGTCAAACAACACCCTGAAGGGATCTTTATTCATCAGGAGAAATATGTTAAAGATATTTTGAAAAAGTTTGACTTTGAACTTTTGAGGACTGCTACCACTCCATATGAACCACCCAAGCTTAAAAATCCAAATGAGCAAGATGAGGCTGTTAATGTTCATCTTTATAGATCCATGATTGGCTCACTCATGTATCTTACAGCCTCTAGGCCTGACATCACTTTTGCTGTCAGTGCTTGCTCAAGGCATCAAGTCACTCCATTAACTTCTCATCTCAATGCTGTGCAGAAAATTTTCAAGTACATCAAGGGCCAACCTAAACTAGGTCTTTGGTATCCAAGGGATTCACCATTTGTGTTGGAGGCATACAGTGGCAGTGACTATGCTGGAGCTAATTTGGATCGGAAATCCACAACAGGAGGTTGTCAATTTCTGGGAAGAAGACTCATCTCTTGGCAGTGTAAGAAACAAACCATTGTGGCCACTTCTACCACTGAAGCAGAATACGTGGCTGCTGCCAATTGCTGTGGTCAGGTACTTTGGATTCAAAATCAGATGTTGGATTATGGGTTTAACTTTATGAACACTAAAATCTACATTGACAATCAAAGTACTATTTCCATTGTTAAAAATCCTGTTTTTCATCAGAGAACTAAACACATAGAAATTAGGCACCATTTTATAAGAGATGCTAATGAGAAGCATCTAATTCAAGTGCTTAAGATTCACACTGATGATAATGTGGCTGATTTGTTAACAAAAGCTTTTGATGGACCAAGGTTCAATCACTTGGTTGTCAACATTGGGATGGTTAACCCTTAAATACAATGTTTGAGGGGAGGCATAAGCCTCAGGGGAGGCATATGCCTCAGGGGAGGATTATACATGTTGTATTTATGTAGATTATTATGTTTACTAACTTTCTTTTGCAGGTTTTTACTAATATTGTACAATTTTATGGTTGTTCTTTTGTGCTTTTGTGTTGTGTGTGATTGTCTGGTCTCAGATCATGTTCCTGCTGATGGTCAATAGTCTACTTTCAGTGGAATAAGATGCAAAGACTTAAAAGTAAATTTTATTTATTCATGGCAAGTTTGGTTCATCATGATCAGTTATCAGAAGAAACACAGATTACAGAAACATCAACAAGACAAACAACCACCATCATACCACCACATCCCTTAACTAAAATCAACCACCAACATACCAACTCACCCCCAACAAACAGCCTACTCCATCTTTCTTTTCCCTTTACCCAAGTCCTTCGGGTCTGGCATCTTCTTGTGGATTCCTCTGGATTGCATGTCCTTGGTCCAGAGTTTGGGAGCTGTAAGACCAAGAACCATTTTCAATGGACCCTTCCTTTTGCCTGAGGACTGTGGCTCTTCAGGGACAGAGATTCTTCTCATATCAGCACAGACTCTTTCCATTTCACTTGTTAAGAATGCAGTGACAGGGGTGAAGTCAGGGACAATCATAGCTAGAGGAGCTGGTGTTTCCTCAGCTTCAGTGGTTTCCTCTGATGAGGTTGGAGATGGACATAACTCTGAAGGACCTTCATTCAAATAGTAGTATGATCTCTGTATTTGAGGTATGTCAAAAGTTGAGTCTGATGAATCAGAAGAAATTTCAATGACATTGGGGATTGGTTTCATGGTGTAAATGTGTGAAAGACTTTGGAATATGTTATTTGTGGAATGGTGGGTTGATTATGACTTGAAGATCTCTTTTTAAAGAGCTGATTTGGGTTTACTGTGAGTTAATGTAAGTTAATGGGAGGTAGTTGAGTCAGTAGCAATTACTAAGTGTGCAAGTTGTCCATTTAATTAGATTCTTCGGATGAAAGTCAATGGTTTGACCAACATGCTGCTGATACAAGTTATCTTGTGGTTAAGAGTGTTCCTGCTGATGGATTAGTCAAGTTCAAATTATTCAGGGGAATGCTACTCAGAAGAATTCAAACAAGTAATTTTACACCAAAGCAAATTTTATTAATTCTTCAAAAGTACAATACAAGATAATGAAAGTAAAAGACAAACAACAAAGTCCCTATTCTACTTTACTCTTGCCCTTGCCTGCCACAGTCTTCTTTTTGTCTTGGTTGTTGATGTTGAAGAGCCCATACCACTGAGGACAGGATAAACCTAACACAACCTTTCTAGTCTTTGGTAATGGGGAGTTCCTCTTTCTTTTCCTTGGACGAGATGACTGAGACTTATCAGAAGTTGTAGGAGTGTAAAGTTCATCATTCTCATCATTCTCTTCATCAGAAGATGTAAAGAAGATGAGAGACTCATCAGGATTGGGAACTTGGTTTGCACTCTCAAATTCATTCCACTTTCTCTCCAACTCTCTTTGATAATTAGGATCTTCCAAAATTCCATACACATAATTTCATTTTCATTTTCAATTTTATATTAATCTTAAGTTTCAAAAAGTTCAAAAGCACCCCCTGTAGTTTGTTAAATACCAAATCCCACTTTTTGTCTGTTACATGATCTGAATTGTGAATACGTGCATATATCTGGTATCTGATTTTTGTGAATATTATATCTGTGTACCAATACCAAAATAACAATAGCAAAATCAATTCCATATCATCTGGGCTACTGTCCTCAGTCCCACTCACTCATAAACGATTTCAAACGACACAATTTCAATCTCGCTGGGACTTTAACGACCCGGGAAAACACTATACTATCACCGGAGTATTGGAACGAGGCTGTCTTTGACTTGTTGACCTTGGTCAATAATATCTGATTGTTTCGAGACCAATCAAAATTTGGCGCCGCTGCCGGGGAGGTTGTTGCGTATTTTACAAAATCGTTTTAAGTTAAGTAGTTTTCAAAACCCTCCCTGTACAAATTTGACACAAATTTGTAAAAAGTTTTTGAAAAAAAAAATAATCATATCAGAAAAGTTCATTAACACTTATCCTGAAGTGATAAGCATCCTCCCAATTAAGTCTCTGATATGCATGTCTGATATTGACATCAATTAGGTCGCATGCGCGAGCAACAGGATAAGCATCGTCCCAATTATGTCACTAATAATACATGCCTGATAATTCCCGATAATCCACAATAATGACAACATATAACCACCACACCATAATAATCATCACATATAGCATGCATACAATTACATTATAAGTCCAAGGTCTTTAAATCACACATAATAACAGTAACTCAAAATATTTAAGACAAGCATCATTCCCATCCCAAGTTTAAAACAAAGTTAAAATATGGGACTATGAACTCACCTCAAACCTTGCAGCTTCCACAAAACAAATCACAAACTATAACACACAAAAATAAATCCACATTACACATGGTCAAGCCAAAAGGTACAACCCATGTAATACACATATGATGGATGTCTAAGACTCATATGACCCGCCATGGATCTCCTAGACACCATACTAACCATTACCATAACCTAACACTCACTAAATCCCTTGCACTTATAAAATCAGAAAACGCATAATTTTTGGGTACATTCACCCACATGAAATCATGACAAATAAAGCTCACTATCAAACTTTTACCCAAATTCTGTCCCGGTTTGACAGCTTTGACACCTTAACAAAGAAAAATCAAAAGACTAACTTCCCGACCTTGAAATCAATCGTGGCTGGACTTTTTGGAAAGCTCTTTCATTAAACTTCAATTTAGACTAAAAATTCGTGATCTAATTCTTCACCATCTATTAAATACACTCATATCTTTACAGCCTCACAAATCTATCAAAACCCTAACTCAATAACTAGCATGTTTTACGCTCAATTCTCTTAACCAATCAGCATACTATTATTATTAATTGATCCCAACATGTTTAATAACATTAATTTACATAAGTTAACACAAACCCTAATCCATCATATAATTATTACATTTATTATATTAATTAATCAATTAACTGAACATAAGGTTTAAAGATTTTACCTTGATTCTCGATCTTAGCTTCAAAACTATAAACCCTAATTTTTCTCCTCTTCTCTTGCCCTTGTGATCGACTCAAATTTACAGAAAATAGGGGTATGGGTCGTTGGTATTGCTTAAATGGGTTGGAGGTTGGGCTTCTTTGGGCTGGACTAGGATTCCTTTTAATTAGGTGCTATAATTGGACTCAAATTCTGTTTCATTTTTTCCTTTTTAAACCCTTTGGCCGATTTTATGCATACATATATATATTTTTAATTTTTTTTACTAAATTTACCTATTACGCTCAAAACCTCATACGTTTTATAGTTTATAAACTCCCAACACAAAACCTAACGTCTTTCGCGATAAACCTTAACTTTTACGGCAAAATTATCATTTTCAAAACAAAGTTTCCAAAAATCTTATTCCACACTCTTTTGAAACATAAGTCATAAAAACAAAACACACATAACTCGCTTACGCTCATTAACTTGAACGAAGGCTCGTTACGCAAAATCACAAAAACACCAAAACTACACAAGTCATTTCTACACCACAAAGGTGATCAAAATGAACTTTCCCAAATTCCAAACTTTCCATGTTGGGTTTTGGATTATCTTGCTGAGAGTAACTGCTGCTATGATGAAACTGCTGCTAAGGTAAATGATTCTGCTGCTGATGTCAAAGTGCTGCTAAGGGAAAATGCTGCTAGAGAAATCTACTGCTAATATGATAAGCATGTATTCGAAGTAGATAATTATAGAATAGATTGTGTGTATATAATATACGTCTAGAATATTCTTATCTTTCATAGAAAGTTATTGTAAACCTAGTAGGACTCCTTGGCCAATAAAAGGAGGATCCTAGGGTTAGATTGAGTACATATTATTTAGTTTTCGTTTACACTTCAAGGTTGTGAAACCATAGCATTGTCGAGTGCTCGTATTAATAATATTGAAGTGTTGATAGTTAAATTGTTCTTCTTAAGTTAAGCTTTTATATTCCACATTCTAGCTTAAGTGTTTAATACAAGTTAACTTTTATATAAGATCGTTTGCTCAACTAGGATCAACAAGTGGTATCAGAGCTTGTGATCTAGAAGTTGTAATCAAGTAGAAACTGTTCCTTGCAAGTTTTCTGTTCCTAATCAACTGCTAAAGATGGGTGATGACACACATATGGTGACTGCTTCAAAGGTTCCCATGCTCAACCTTGGAGAATATGAGCTGTGGAAGATGAGAATCACACAGCACATTCGCATGATTGACTTTAACATTTGGAATGTGATTATCAATGGTGACTCTTTACCAAAAAAGGGTCCTGATGGTAAAGAGATACCAATCAAGTCTGCTGAAGAGAACTCAGTGAGGAAGATGGAGATCAAGGCACACAGTATTCTCTTAATGGGAATACCTAATGAATTTCAGTTGGACTTTGATAGCTGTGAGACTGCAAAAGACTTGATGGATGCTGTTGAATTCAGGTTTGGAGGAATGATGCTACAAAGAAGTTAAGGAAAAATATGTTGAAGCATCAATTTGAGAAATTACTGCTGAAAGTGGAGAGAAGATTAATGGCACTTACAACAGGCTCAATCAACTTGTCAGTCATTTAAAGCTTGTTGGCTATGTGGTTCCACAAGAAGATGTAAACCTCAAGTTCCTTAGAAGTCTTGCACCTGAATGGAGTATGCACACTGTTCTTTGGAGGAATAAGCCTGACTTTGAAATTATGAAGTTGGAAAGTCTCTATAACAACTTAAGAATGTATGAACCAGAGTTGACTTCTTCATCTACTTCATCTTCTGGTACACAAAATCTTGGCTTTGTATCTTCAAAGTCAAAGGGGTCTAAAGAATCTCACTCTACTGCTTATGGAGTATCTACTACTGATGGATCTGCTACTAGTTCTAATGATAATAATTCCACCAGTGATATTGCTTTGTGTGCATTCTTGGCTGATCTAACTACAAGTGTAAGGTCACAGGCTATTAATCAAGATTTGGATCACCTTGATCCTGATGATCTTGAAGAGATGGATCTTAAATGGCAAATGGCCATGTTGACCTTAAGGGCAAGAAAATTCTTGAAGAGAACTGGAAGAGAAATCAAGTATAGGCCTAAAGAGAATGTTGGATTTGATAAGTCAAAGATAGAGTTCTACAACTTCAACAGGAAGGGTCACTTTGCCAGAGAATGTAGAGCTCCAAAGAAAAATACTGAAGCATCAAAGAAGACTGAAGAAACAAAGAATACCACCACTGCATTGGTATCTTGTGATGGATTGGGAGAGTATGATTGGAGTGATTTGGCTGAAGTCAAACCTAAAGTGCATAACTTTGCACTTATGGCCTATGCATCATCATCTTCTGGATCTGACTCTGAGGTATCTAATGATTCTGATTTATCTGTGTGTTCTTTTAAGTCTTGTGCTGACACTGTAGAAGAACTTAAGTCTAGGAATGAGAGTCTAATTAGAGAAGTTGAAAACCTAAAACTTGATAACCTAGGTTACAAAGTAGGTATTCAAAATGTTGAAAGAAGACTTGAGTACTTAAAAGAGTGTGAGCTAGAATATGTAGATAGAATTAACCAACAAGATGTTGAAATTTTTAAGAAAAATAGTGAAATTGAGTTTCTTAAAAATAAATTAGAAGAAGCAGAAAGAGATAGGGATGCAGCTCTTGCTGAAAAAGAAAAACATATAGTAAGAGTGAATAAACAACAATATGCTTCTGATTTGGATAATAAATCTATTGAGAGTACCATAATGAGGAAAGGAAGTGGAATAGGTTACAATGAGGTTGCTCCTCCTGCTAAGAGTGCCTATGCTCCACCAGGAAAAGAATTGTCCTTCATGAGTGAGCTGAACATTGAAAAACCAATAGGTGAGTCTAGTACAAGTGTCTTAGAAACACCTAAGGTAGAGTGTAGAAAATTTCCTGATGCTCCCATTATTGAAGATTGGTACTCAGTTAGTGATGAGGAACAAGAACAGGTTGAACTAGAACAAACTGTTGAAAAGGAAGAAATTCCTACCAAAGTTAAACCTAAAATTGAACAAGTAAAGTTTGTGAGACCAGTGTTAGGTAAGGGCATCTCTAGGAAAATGGTTGAATATATGAGATTTCTAGAGAGAGAATGAATGGTTTCAATAATAAGCCTAGAGGAAATCAGAGAAACCTTAATAACCTAGTTTCCAACAAATTAGGTAGTAAGTTTCAATTAAAGAAAAAGGCTTGTTATAAGTGTGATAGCTTTGAACATTTGATTAATAGTTGTCCTGATCACAAGAAACCTGTTTGGAATCAATATGCTAGGGTGAATAACAAATATCTTAATCAGAATACTCACCCTCATCCTAATAGAAACATGATTCCTAGGGCTGTGTTGTTAAGATCTGGTGCAACTAGATCCATTTATGTTGCTAAATCAAATGGTGCTTTTAAAACCACAATTGGTTCTGTTGCTGGCTCTACTGCTAGTAAGCACTCTGCTGCTAGTAAGCATTCTGCTACTAGTAAGCAATCTGCTGCTAGTACAAAACCTTCTACTTCTGGGCCAAAAGTTTTATCAAATACAGTTGTTGGAACTCATTTTTATGCTGTTAAGGCTTCAGCTTGTTGGGTTTGGAAACCAAAATCAACTGTTACAAACAATGTTCCAAAAACAGTAGTGAATAAAGTGATTTAAAGAAATTTAACTATGTTGATGCACAAGGCAGATTCAAGTCAGTAATGGTTTGGGTCCCCAAGAGAAACTAATTTCTCTATTTTCATGTGCAGGGTAATCTACTGGATGATCTTAAAGATATGGTTATTGTTGATAGTGGATGCTTTGGACATATGACAGGGGATGAGTCTCAGCTTGAAGACTTTGAGGCTTTTGAAGGTGGTTATGTTGCTTTTGGGAATGATCCAAAAGGTGGAAAGATTGTTGGTAGAGGCACTTTAAGAACAGGGAATTTCGACTTTGAGAAGGTGTTTCTTGTGAAAGGGCTTAAGTTTAACCACTTTAGTGTTTCACAAATGTGTGACAAAAGAATTTTGTTCTTTTTATAGACACTGAATGTATGATCCTTTCTCCTGATTTTCAGTTGCCAAATGATAAATTTGTGCTATTGAAGGTCCCTAGAAACGAAAATATACACAGAGACCATATTAAGAACATAGTTCCCAAAAGAGCTTTAACTTGTCTGATTGCAAAAGCCACTGTTGATGAGTCCAAATTATGGCATAGAAGACTTGGGCACCTAAATTACAAGACAATGGATAAGTTGGAGAAAGGAAATCTTGTGAGAGGCATGCCCACAAAGTTGTTTGAAAATTGTGAGACCTGTGTTGCCTGTAAAAAGGGTAAACAACACAGAGTTTCATTCAAGTCTAAGACAGTGAACACAAATACAGAGCCCTTGCACTTACTTCACATGGATTTATTTGGGCCTGTTTTTGTGAAAAGTTTGAACAAGAAGTCATATTGCCTAGTTATCACAGATGACTTCAGCAGGTTTACTTGGGTGTTCTTCTTAGCCACTAAAGATGAAACCCCAGAGATACTTAAGGAATTCATTACAAGAGTTGAAAACCTGCACAACCACAGAGTGAAAATTATCAGATGTGACAATGGTACTGAGTTCAAGAATAGTGTGATGATTCAATTCTGTGTGGGGAAAGGAATTGTAAGACAATACAGTGTTGCAAGAACTCCACAACAGAATGGTGTTGCAGAGAGAAGAAATAGGACACTTATTGAGGCTGCAAGAACAATGTTATCTGATTCTAAACTACCTATACCTTTTTGGGCTGAAGCTGTAAATACTGCATGTTTTGTGCAAAACAGGAGTAAGGTAGTGAAGCCTCACAACAAAACTCCATATGAGCTTTTTCATGGGAAGAAACCATTGATTGATTTTCTCAAGCCATTTGGATGTCCTGTCACTATTTTGAATACTAAGGATCAGTTAGGCAAGTTTGAAGAGAAAGTTGATGAAGGTAATTTGGTTGGTTACTCTGTACATAGTAAAACTTTCAGGGTATATAACAAGAGAACCAATCATGTGGAGGAGAATTTGCATATCAAGTTTAGTGAGAACACATCTAATGCCGAAGGAAAAGGACCTGAATGGATGTTTAATGTCGATATCCTAACCAAGACAATGAATAATGTACCTGTTATTGCTAGTGTTGACCCTAACAAACCACAAGAAGACATTGTTTTGATTGAGAAACTGAAGGTTGGTCCTACTTTCTTACCCTTACAGAAAGATCAAGATATACAAGAAGATGATGTTACTCCAGAGAAACCTAAGGAAGCTGAAACAGATGTTGAAACTCCTATTGATGCAGAAAAGATACCCAATGAAGCTCCAAAAGTAGTTGTTGATGACTCTCCCAAGGCCAGAAGACTCTACTGCTGACTCAGAAGACTCTACTGCTAGACCAAAACAAGCAACTACTGCTTCAATCAATTCTGCTGCCAAGCCTATTAACTCTGCTTCTACATCACAGTTTCCTTCATTGGATACTCAGGATAGAACTTTTGATGATTCAAACTATCCTGATGATCCAAATATGCCTCCTCTAGAGAATATCTATGATGACACGTATGATGAAGCTTTTGATGGTAAACTATTTGGAGCTGAAGTTGATTATACTAATTTAGAACTCAACATTCTTGTTAGTCCCACTACTACTACAACAGTTCACAAAGATCATCCAAAAAAACAAATTCTAAGTGATCCTCAATCATCTGTACAAACAAGAAAAATGACTAAAGAGTTCAAAGATCTTCAACATCAAAGTTTCTTTGCAAGATCTCTGCATCAAAGAAACAGTCACAAAGATCTACAAAATTGCTTGTTTGCCAGTTTTGTCTCAAATTGAACCCAAGAACACTTACAAAGCCTTACAAGAAGCAAGTTGGGTGGAAGCAATGCAAGATGGGCTTCTGCAATTCAAACTACAAGAGGTATGGACTTTGGTTGATTTGCCAAATGGAAAAAGAGTGATTGGCACTAAATGGGTTTTCAGATGAAAAAGAGATGAAAGGGGAATAGTCATCAGAAATAAAACTAGGTTAGTAGCTCAAGGATACACACAACAAGAGGGACTTGACTATGATGAGGTATTTGCACCAGTGGCAAGAATAGAAACTATTAGACTATTCTTGGCTTATGCTTCATTTAAGGATTTTGTGGTGTATCAGATGGATGTAAAGAGTGCTTTCCTTTATGGGACCATTACAGAAGAAGTTTATGTATCTCAACCACCTGGTTTTGAGGATCCTGATTATCCTGACAAAGTTTACAAGGTGAATAGAGCAATGTATGGTTTACATCAAGCTCATAGAGCTTGGTATGATACCTTGTCAACATGTTTGTTAGACTCTGGGTTCAGTAGAGGAAAGATTGACAAGACTTTGTTTCTCAAAAGACAAAAAGATGATATTTTTCTGGTTCAAATCTATGTAGATGACATCATCTTTGGTTCTACAAACATGGCTATGTGTGTTGATTTTGAGAAGCTTATGAAGGATAAGTTTGCTATGAGTTCAATGGGAGAACTCAACTTCTTTTTGGGACTACAAGTGGTACAAAAGAAAGATGGCATATTTATTAGCCAGGATAAATATGTCAATGACATTTTGAAGAAGTTTGGATTTGAAGATGCTAAGCCTGCTGAGACAACCATGGATACCAACAAACCTTTGTTGAAGGATGAAAATGGAAAAGAAGTAGATGTTCACTTGTACAGATCCATGATTGGCTCATTGATGTATCTTACAACATCAAGGCCTTATATTATGTTTGCTGTATGTGCTTGTGCAAGATTCCAAGTATGTCCCAAAGAATCACATCTGAATGCAGTGAAGAGGATTTTTAGGTATCTAAGGCTTCAACCTAAATTGGGCCTATGGTATCCTAAGGATTCACCTTTTGATTTGGTGGCATATTCAAACAGTGACTATGCTGGTGCTTGCTTGGATAGAAAGTCTACAACTGGAGGTTGTCAATTTCTTGGAAACAGATTGGTGTCATGGCAATGCAAGAAACAAACAGTGGTTGCAAATTCTACAACTGAAGCTGAGTATGTGGCTGCTTCAAGTTGCTGTGGTCAAGTGCTTTGGATGCAAAATCAACTACTGGACTATGGGTACAATTTCATGAACACCAAAATTCATATTGATAACAACAACACACTTTGCATAATTAAAAATGCTGTTTTTCATTCTAAAACAAAACATATTGAGATAAGACATCATTTCATAAGGGATTGCTATGAAAAGAAGTTAATTCAAATTGTCAAAATTCATACTGATAACAATGTTGCTGATCTTCTCACTAAACATTTTGATGTGGGGAGATTTCAATTCTTAATTGCAAACATTGGTATGATAAATCTTTGAAAATCTTATCTCTTGTTGTTTTTGTAAAGTGTGTAAAGGTACTGTGCTGTTTGTTAATCTGTCTCTGCTGCTTCTTAAGAAGCATCTGATTAAGTTGGAATGTACTCTGCTGCTATTTTACTCTACTGCTAGTATATATGTTTGTATGCTTTGTGGTGTTTGGACTAACATTTTGCAGGCACAAGTTTAAAGGATGTTAGTTGATGATTTGCAAGTAAACAAAACAAGAAGTAACCATTCATCGTTCATCACAAAGACAATACAACAAATCATAAAACAAAAGAGTACATTCATAAATCACTTCAGACACAACAAAAGACTGCTACATAACAAGCTGAAATTAAACGACTACAAATATCAATGTCTAGGGCATGGAAGCCCAAGTACAATCATTCTCTCATTAGGAAGAGGAGGGTTTGCCTTTCTTGCCTTGGCTGATGTCTTGGGTCTTGGCCTTGAAGATTGCGGTCTTTCAAGAGTGGAAGGTGGATTGTTGTGTGGCTCATCCTCATCAGATGAAGTACAGAGGAAGGGGGAAACAAGCTCCATTGGAGATGGTGGTCTAATAGGGATCCAAGCAGGGTCTTCTGATGACTCTGAAGGCGATGGAGACTTGGGGGACATCACCTCTTTACCCCTAGAAGTGCTTGGGGTTTGATTCAAGTTTAAAAGATCTTTGAAAACAGGGAGATCGTGCTTCCTCTTGCGGGCCTGTTCCTTGGTTCTACATCCGTTGTGAGGAGGACGGAAGGGAGGAACCTAGGTTTCAAAAGGTGCTTCATCCTCAGAAGATGAATCAGATGATATGTTGATAATTTCGGGGGAAGATTTCATGATTCTTGATATTTGATTTGGGTGATTGAGATTTGATTTGGTTATTGATTGTAATTAGGGTTTGATCGTGTTGAATTAGGGAAAGGTTTAGTCCGTTTTTATAGGGATTACGGAGTATCAAGCGCATTTATTTTTGAGGGTTCTTGACTTTTTGACCAAGTTTGATTAGTCAACTCTGCTGCTAGCTTAAAATCACTCTGCTGCTAGTTGTTTCATTTTGCTGCTAGTTATAGATGATATGGTTATGCTGCTGCGGTTGTAAGTGTGAGGGTGGAATGTGTAACTTCTCCAAATCAGTTTAAAACCTAATTAATATTCACAATTGGTTTTTACACGCTCCAAATTGAAGTTCTCATAAACCCTAACACTCTATTATTCTCAAAGTCAATTATCCCCAATTTCTCTAAACCCTAATTCATGGATTGTACACGTACCTGGGCAGAGCAGCACAATAGTGTGGTTAGTTTGGATGAAGTGTTGGTTCCTGAAGGTTTCACAGACATGGTAAAATTCTTGAATGCTACTTCTCTTAGGTATGCATTAACTGTGAATCCTACAATATTTGTTTCCTACATCAAACAGTTTTGGCTTACTGCTAAAGTCAACACTATGAATGAGGAAAAATATGTTAGTGCTATAGTAGATGGTCAAAGGTTTGTGTAACTGAATCATCTATAAGGGAAACTCTTCTCTTAGATGATGAAACAGAGACCACTTGTCTTGCCAATTCTGCTATTTTTGAAGGTTTAAATGCTTTGGGGTATGAGGGAAGACATACAAATTTAAAATTTCAAAAGGCTCACCTCTGTCCTCAATACAAATTTTTGGTACACCTTCTCCTTCATTGTTTGAGTCCTAAAACTTCTGGGTGGAATGAGTTTAGTGCTACCATTGCTTCTGCTATGGTATGCCTAAGCAAAGGCCATCCTTTCAATTTTTCAAATATGATTTTGGAGGGGATTGTTAAAAGTGTTAAAGAGTCTGGTTCTTATTTGCATTATCCAAGATTTATCCAGCTCTTTATTGAAAACCAACTTACCAATTTCAGATCACATACTGTTACTTATGATGCCCCCAAATTGGTTTCCAAAACTTTTACTTTCTTGATTAAGCAGGGAAAAGGTTTTTCAGGCACACATACAAATCTTACACCTTCTATGGTGCAACTTGTGCAAAATATTCAGGGTGAAGGATCAGGAAATCCCACTGATTCCCATCACACACCCAATTTTACTGCATCTGATACACAACCCAAAATACAGTATACCCATAGGAAAACCAAAAAGAACACTGATCTACCTCAGGATAGTGTTAGTATGGTTGTACCAAATGAGGCTGTCCTAGGTGATGGAGGGGACATGTTGGCAAGGGCTGTCACTACCACTTCTAGCTTAGCAACAGAGCAGGACAGTGATAACATAATTAAGACCCAAACCAAGGCAACATCTAGAGAAAAGGATTCTGCTGAATCTAATTCTCAGGATGGTAACCCTAGCCAAATGGAAAATATAGGGGGCTCAGATGATCAAACTAGGTTTGATACTGAGTTTATATCCCAAGATTCACCTCTCGAACCAGGTCACACAGGTGGAAGTGATGAGGACAGGACAATGACTAATGAATTGACGAAAAATCTTGTACATGATGACAATGTCCATGATTCACCTCTCGGACCAGGTTACACAGGTCAAAGTGATGAGACTACCATGAAACTCATTCAGGAATTAATGGTTACTTGTACCAACATGGAGGTGAAGTTTACTTCATTGGAAGATAAAGTTCTTAGTCTCTCTACTGTTGTTGATGGTCAAGCCAAGCTCATCACCAAATTGCAAAAACAGATTAAGAACTTAAGGAAATCAAGATCTTCAACCTCCTTGAAAAGATTGAAGAAAGTGGGCACTTCACAAGTTATAAGTTCACCTGAACTTTCTACTCATTTGGAAGAGGATGCTTCTAAACAGGGGAGGAATGAAAATATATATATATATATATATATATATATATATATATATATATATATATATATATATATATATATATATATATATATATATATATATATATATATATATATAGTGAAGCGTTCAAATGAGAAGCCTAAATTTTGTGAGAACGCGAGAAGCAATCCTAGCCACTCATTTTATCCTCCTTTAACTTTAATCTAATGGATAATATTAGTTAATAAACTTTTTGAAAATTTCTTAAAAAATTTTGAAAAATTTTCAAAAAAATTTCGAAAAAAAAAAATTTCGAAAAACATTTTTTTTTCGAATTTTTTCTAAAAACATTTTTTCGAAAGATATTTTCCGAATTTTTTTCCGAAAAAATTTTTTTTGAAATTTTTTTTTCCGAATTTATTTTTTCGTCACATGTGAAAAAATAATTGAAAATTTTCACGAAATTTTTTGTCACGTGTGAAAAAAAAAATCGTCGCATGTGAAAAAAAAATTTCGTCGCATGTAAATTTTTTTTTCGTCACATGTGAAAAAAAATTCCGTCACATGTAAAAAAAAAATTCGACACATGTGAAAAAGAATTTGGAAAATTTCACGAAATTTTTTGTCACGTGTGAAAAAAATATTCGTCATACGTGAAAAAAAAAATTCCGTCACATGTGAAAAAAAAATTCGTCACATGTGAAAAAAAATTTTGAAATTTTCACGAAATTTTTTTTATCACGTGTGAAAAATTTTTTTGTCACATGTGAAAAAAAAATTTCGTCGCATTTAAATTTTTTTTTTCATCACATGTGAAAAAAAGAATTTCGAAAATTTTTCAAAAAATTTTTTGAAAATTTTTCAAAATTTTTTGAAAATTTTTCAAAAAAAATTTCAAAAATTTTTTGAAAATTTTTCAAAAAAATTTTCGAAAATTTTTTGAAAATTTTTTGAAATTTTTTCGAAATTTTTTTGAAATTTTTCAAAAAAAATAGTTAGCTAATAATAGCCATTAGATCAAAGTTTAAGGAGTATAAAATGAGTGGCTAGGATTAATTCTCGCGTTCTCACAAAAATTAGATTTCTCACATGAATGGCCCCCTATATATATATATATATATACATATATATATATATATATATATATATATATATATATATATATATATATGTATATATATATATATATATGTATATATATATATATGTATATGTATATATATATATATATATATATATGTATAATATATATATACATACATATATATATATATATACATACATACATACATATATATATATATATATATATATATATATATATATATATAAGTTTAGGGTAGATATTGTAAATATGTAAACTTGAAGGATATAAACGGACTATTTTTCATATAATTATAAAAATCTATTTTTACTTAAAAACATAACACAATACTAGGGAGCTTCGTGTAAGGGGTTTCATTTGGGTATTCGTTTTGACGAGTTTTTTGGGTTTACGAATTAAAGTGCCCTGGCTCCTCAAACGTTTACTACATGACCTCTGAATTATGATGGCCCGAACGGTGTTATGTTATATCTAAAATCTAATAACAACATGACACAATCGTACGTAGCTTTTTGTGAGGGGTTAAATACTTCTGAATTATGATGGCCCAAACGGCATTATGTTGACAAGATAGTACAATAGTAGGGAGCTTCATGTGAGGAGTTATACTTCTGAATTACGATGGCCCGAATGGTGTTATGTTATAACTAAATCTAGAAACCCTAAGTGTGATTACTCGAGAAACCTAAAAACAATAACTAGGACTTGACATACATACACCTACACTACCCCCAGGATACGTGAGTAAGCTGTCTAAACCTCTATCCTACTTGCCTTACACCCAGGTAAGTTTTTACAGCCTCACTTTTAAATGCTTTACAAACCCCATGAGGGGGATACATGCTTTAAACCGAATACAAGTCTTTTTCTTTTGTTATTGCACGAGTGTTACTTTCTGCCACCATTACATAACTAAAAATCATGAACCATAATCACTTGCGAGTGAACGCGAATATAGTTGATAGATCTATTGGAGTTTGACAACTCACGTTGGTTTGCCTTATCTGGGTACCAATTAGTACTATATTTGAAAACACCCCTTTAGGTTTAACTTTGGCAAGTTAACCTTATCTCTGTCCCATCATGTAAGGGTCTGCAGTGCCCCATGACCTGGACATGTTAACGGGCGGTCTCATAAGCTTAGTGCAATAATTCTCTCTCTTAACTTTTTCTACAACTAGGGTTTAAGTTGAACACTATGGTACTTGTACTCACTCTATATCTACTTAAACCTATGACTTTCACTCAACCTTAGTGTTGACCTTTAAGCATGTTATCCTAGGTAATTGAGCCCTTTAGGAACCTTGGAACGGTCTGGCACTGGACATGAGGACGTCCAGATTAGTTAGTTATCATTCACCTACTTTTGATTTAAAAACGTATCTTAGGGACATCTCTTTTGGTAAAAGTATAACTTTTACTATAAAAACTCTGATAAATAAATGAATGATAACTCATTTTTCATAAACGTCTCTTTTCGAGTCATTTTCTATATCGTTTCTTTGTATCCATGAAGTAATACCCCATATCAAATTTCGCTATGATCTGTGTTAGAAATGGAGGTGTTACAGATTGGTACCAGGCGTTGGTTATAGAGAATAAAAGGTTTTTCTTAAACTATAACCATTTTTCTAAAAAGGTCCTTGATGCCACTAGATTCTTGTTGCCTCTAAGATAGATTCCCTACTGCCTATAGGATAGATTCCCTATTGCCTTTAGGAGAGATCCCCCATTACATTCCCCAAATTTCCTTTAGGATATAGCATAAGATAGAGGTATGCTAAGATACTTTTTCCGGGTATTACAGTTAGATATGTCTTCCTTTAATTATCCTATCATTGTATCAGACACCGATGATGAGGATACTTCATCGGATAGTTATGAGTATACCGGGCTACTCCTAGTCAATCATTCTCGGATTCTAATTCTTCGGAAGAATTAGCTCAGAATGTCTTAGTTGCCTTAGCTATAGAACCCTCTCCGAATGATCCCTATATGCAAACATATAATGGTTATATGCAAGCATATGGTGGTTATATTCCTATCGTACTCACTTTAACCCCTACTCCATTTATACCTCACTTTAATACGCAAGATTGCTATGTTCCCGAGGTAGTTTCCCCTCCCTATAAGAAAATACGTATTATACCACCTTCGCCTCCCCTTAGGTATGAAATAGGAAGTAGTTCTTATAAAACGCCTTTAGAAAGGCATGAGGAACAAATTGAGGATATACTTAATCACCTAGATAAGTTGTCCTTAAGATGTATCGAGGAAGTAGAAAATAAGATTAGTGTTCTAGGAAAAGGTAGGTTATGAAGGACAATCTGATGAGGTAGTTATAGCTCATCTTAGGCTTTCCACTCTAGAAATGATTATCGAGGACATTAGAAATAATCCTAGGTCTGATATAAGGGATCTTTTAGATGCAATCCTGGACTTAAATATAGCAAATGATCAAACTAGTAAAGTTATACACTTAGTTTTAATATATAACTTAGTTATATGCGAGTACTTGTCACCCTCTAAGATATAGGAATAAATCGTTATAAAAGTTATAGTTTGCCTATACTTAAGTTAAGTATCTCGTATTAGGATCCCCTATGCTTTATATTCTAGAAACGACTATAGACTTACCCTAAGTGTAGTAACCTACTAACTTACCCACTAGCTCCCCTTACGTTAGCAAAGCCTTACTAACATAACTTAGGCCTCACTAAGCACAACCTAGGTTAGAAATGCCTATAGCTATTTCTCGAGTGAAATTTTTGCTTTGCTATACCACTATTGCCTATCTAACCTCTAGACAAGCTAACGTATCCATCTGTGCCAACCACCACTATGTTTACATCATGTAAACATCCAGGTATGTCAAGTCATGGTTACAAACACATTTTCACTAAGTAAACTATCACTCTAAGTACACTATACTCATCAGAAAACCCTAATTGCACCTATGTGTTCCGGTTAGCTTTAAAATCCTAATTGCTTATCTATACTAGCTTGTAAGTTTTCAAGGCTTAGGTATGAGTTACATTAGTAACTTTAGGATATCTTAGACTCCCTAGACCATATTACAACTCCCTAGAACCTAGGTACAAGTCCCTTAAGCACAAAACCCTAATTAGGTCATAACTTCCCAAAAACTAGGTTAAACTTTCCCAAATCTTTACCATAAGCTTGCACCACTTAGTATATGCCTCCTAGGACTTAACCTTAGTCACTAAACACCCATAGGACCCTGATTTAGGCACTAAACCATAAGCTAGGACCAAATCTTAAACTATACAAAACTAGATCAAAACTAAACCTAAAACTGAAAACTAGCTACGTAAGCATCTCAAGCACCTCAACCTAGCACCCTAGCACCTTACCCATGCCAAGCTAACACCCTAGCACCTCCCTAAGCAAGCACAGAAGGTGGTGCATCACCACCTTGTCACCACCTTCAATTGTTAGGGCAACCATGGCCACAACCGGCCTATGGCACCCCTAGCTACCTTTAGCCATCATTAGTTACCCATTAGGTCTTCCATAACACCACCTAGCTTCCATGAATTGACCTCCCCACTCGACACCTATCACCCCTTACGTACCCTATAAATACACCCACCTCCCCTCCAATTCTCTTCACACCTTCCTCTCTTCTTTATCACACACATTTCTGTAATACTAAGTCCCTATGACCTATAGAAGTTGAGTACAAGAGCCCTAGTCCTTGTCGAGTTAGGTTTTGAGTCAAGAAACCCTAGAAACCCACGCTAAGGTTCCCACGACTTAGGTAAGCCTCAACTTTTATCCTAGTAGACTTAGAACTGATATAGAACATCTAGGAAATACCTTAGAACCCTTAGAATAGCCTTGACCATTTTCTTTTAGAAGTTTTCATTTAGAAACCCTAATTTTGTATAATTATGTGTTTATGTGCTAAATTGCTTTATTTTATGCTATAATCTGATTTAGGTGAACTAATTGAGAAAATATAACTTAAAAATAAGCTAGGAAACTTAGTTGTGTCATTAAAATACAATTTGCATGGAAAAAGGACTAGTTTTGCAATTGTTTTCGTGCATAGGGTATATACTATAAATTTCTAAAAATATATAGTTTAGGGACTGTTTTTGACATTTCTTAAAAGTTATAAGTACAAGGACCCTTTTTACAAAGATTTAAAACCTTAGGATAACAAGTAAAATAAGTTATAAACATATAGGGACTAGATTTGCAAATATTATTAAGTTGAGGGTATAAAGGGTAAATCTTAAAAGTTAGTATAGTTTAAGGACCATTTCTGCCATTTCTTTAAAATATATAAGTATAGGTACTAATTGTGTAAAAGATAGAAAGTTATATGCTTAAATGTTATAAGTTTATAAGTTTAGAGTAGAAAGTGTAAATATGTAAACTTGAAGGGTATAAATGGACTATTTTCATATAAAAACCTATTTTTCAGTTAGAAACATAACACAATACTAGGGAGCTTCATGTGAGGGGTATCATGTTGATATTTCATTTTGACGAGTTTGATGGGTTAACGAATTAAAGTGCCCTGTTTCCTCAAACAATTATAGCATGACCTTTGAATTATGATGGCCCGAACGGTGTTATGTTATAGCTAAAACATAATAAAAATGTAACTCAATAATAGGACGCTTCATGTGAGGAGTATTAGCTTCTGAATTATGATGGCCCAAACGTTATTATGTTGATAACATAATACAATAGTAGGGAGCTTCATGTGAGGAGTCATATACTTCTAAATTATGATGGCCCAAACGGAGTTATGTTAAGTCTATAAACCTTAAGAGTGATAACTGAAAAACCTGGACTAAGAGTTGACATACATACATACACACCTACACTACCCCAGGATACGTGAGTGACCTGTCTAACCCTACCCTACTTATTTTAGAGCCAGGTGAGTTTTCATAGCCTCACTTTTAAATGATTTACAACCCTGTGAGGGGGATACATGCTTTAAATCGAATACAAGTCTTTTTTTTTTGTTGGACGAGTAAACTATCTGCCACCCCTATACAACAAAATTCATGAATCTAATCGCTTGTCATATTTTACAAAAGTGAACGCGGATATAATTGATAGATCTATTGGAGTTTGACAACTCCCATTGGTACTACCTCTCTCTGGAGTCAATAAGTATTATATTTAAACCCTCTGAAGGATTAACTTTGGCAAGTTATCCTTTCTGTCCCATCATGGTTTGGTTTACAGACCCCATGATCTGGACCGTTAGCATGTGGTCCATGAGCTTAGTGCAATATACCTACTATCACTAAACTTTTCCACACATAGAGTTTAAGCTGAACAGTGTGGAACTTGTATTCACACACCCTATCTAATTAAACCTATGACTCTAACTCAACATTCGTGTTGACTTTTTAGCATGTTATCGTAGGTAATTGAGCTCTTTAGGAACCCTGGCACGGAGAAGTACTGGACATGAGGACGTCCAAAATAGTTATCATTCATCTGTTTTGCCTTAAAACGTATCTTAAGGGAACTCTCTTTTGGTAAAAGTTTATCTTTTACTATAAAAACCCTGATGAATAAATGAATGATAACACCTTTTTCAAAAACGTCTATTTTCGAGTCATTTTCTATTATCTTGCCTTTGTTTCCATGAAGTAATACCCCAAACACTAAATCCTCTGCGATCTGTGAAAATGGGGGTGTTACAGATTGGTACCAGAGCCATCGTTATAGATTACAAAAGGATTTTTCCTAAACTATAACCACTTTTTCAAAAATTCCTCCTTGCCACTAGAATCCCCAAACTTGTCATTAGACTCCCGACTTGCCTTTAGGTTAAGATTCTTCACTTGCCTTTAGGTTAGATTTCCCGAATTGCCTTTAGGATAAATTCCTGACTATTGCCTCTAAGATAGATTCCCCGCTATTACTATTGCCTCTAGGATATAACATAGGTTAGAGATATGCTAAGATACGTTTCCTGGGTATTACAGTTAGTTATGTCTTCCTTTAACTTTCACTTTGACCGTCAGTTTGAGGGTGGTATGATGTGCTCATATCTAGTTTAGTTCCTAAGGCTTTCTGTAATGATTTCCAAAAGTGAGAGGTGAAACGACTATCTCGATCCGAGATAATCGAAATTGGTACTCCATGTCGAGTGACAATTTCTTTCACATACAGTTGAGCTAGTGTATTCATCTCATCGGTTTCTTTGATGGGTAGAAAATGAGCGGATTTTGTGAGACGATCCACAATAACCCATATTGTGTCGTATCCGAATGAGGTTCTTGGGAGTTTGGTGATGAAGTCCATAGTGATTCGTTCCCATTTCCACATAGGAAGTTCTGGTTGTACAAGTAAGCCTGAAGGTTTCTGATGTTCTGCCTTTACCCTTGAACATGTCAAACATTTACCGACATATTCTGCGACGTTAGCTTTCATGTTTGGCCATCAATATAGTCTCTTTAAATCCTGATACATCTTGTCGGAACCTGGATGAATGGAGTATTTTGACTTGTGGGACTTGTACATGATGAGCTCACGAATACCTCCAATCATAGGGATCCAACTTCTGTCCTTGAAACACAGCGTTCCATCGGATTTCTTCACGAAACCATTCTTATTCTCGGCATACCGTTAATCTTTTCCTTGGGTCGGTTTTCTTCTTTAAGTGCTTTGTTCTGCGCGGTAAGGATTTGGGATGAAAGGGGTGAGTGGATAGTCATCCCTAGTGATCTAACTCGAAGGGGTTTCAATCGTTCCTTTCAGCTTAACGCATCTGCTACTACATTAGCCTTTCCTGGGTGGTAACGGATCTCACAATCATAATCGCTGAGCAACTCTAGCCAGCGACGTTGCCTCATATTCAAATCCTTCTTATCCAAAACATGTTGAAGACTCTTGTGGTCGGTGTACACGGTACATTTGGTGCCATATAAGTAGTGTCTCCATAACTTGAGTGCAAACACTACCGCTCCTAATTCCAAGTCATGAGTCGTGTAGTTTTCCTCATGTTTCTTCAGTTGCCGGGATGCATAAGCTATCACCTTGCTTCTTTGCATCAAAACTGCTCCTAGTCCATGATAAGATGCGTCGCAATATACTATAAAGTCCTCATTTCCTTCTGGGAGGGCTAATATTGGAGCTTCACAAAGCTTTTGTTTTAACAACTGGAAGGCTGCTTCTTCCTTTTCTTCCCAGATGTACTTCTCATTCTTTTGGGTTAGTTTAGTCAAAGGTTTTGCAATCTTGGAGAATCCTTCTATAAATCTTCGGTAGTAACCTGCGAGACTGACTCCTCCCAAACCAACCAGTCAGCCGTGTGCAGCTGTTAGGCCCACCTGGGAGAAAGTGCAAGTTAATATTGACCGTGGAAGTACAGGGAAATCCCCGGGTCGTTAAATCCCAACGAGATTGAAATTGTATTTGTAAACGATTAGGAAAGTGAGTGGTACTGAGGACAGTAACAAAGATGATTTGAGGGTTTATTTATACTACTGATTGCTTGATATTTGGAAAATATAAAACTATAACGGAAATACAGATATAAGCACAAAATCAGATAATCAGATAACAGACAGAGAAAAGTGGTTTTTAACAAGTTACAAACTACAGGGGGTAAAAGTGAAACTTTTGCAAACTTAAAATTAAAGAAAATGGAAAATGAAATTGAAGCAATGAAAATGATTATTATAATATTTAATTATTATTTAATTAATAAAACTAATTAAAATCTAATTTAAAACTTAATTTAAATTAACTAAAAATTACAACTATTACAAATAAACCTAAAAACTTATAACAATAATTTCTAAACCTAAATAAGAACTTGAAGAAAGTATAAAAAATGAAAATAAATATTTTTGTCTTTTTATGAGTATTTTATTAATTATAAACTATTTAATTTAATTAATCTAATTAATCTATTTTAAATTACTATTATTGCTTAGATGACTTATAAAATTATGTAAAAATTTATAAAGCTAATTAACCATTACAGGAATCCTAAAAAATTATAAAAAATTACTAAAAATTATATTTAAGCTAATTGACTAATTAATTACTTATTAATTTATTTAAATCTAATTTAATTAATTTAAATAGGAAAATTAGAAAATGGACAATGGAAATTATGAAACTATTTTCTAAAAGTCTTAACTACTTTATAAAACTTAGGAAAAATATAAAATTCTACTTTAGTTAATTAAAATTAAAGAAATTTATTTAATTACTATTATTACCTATTTAATTATTTAAACTAATTTTAAATCTAATAAATAGTAAACTGCTTAGGAAAAATCTAAGAAAATTATTTTAACTACTTAAAGGTACTAGGTAATTTATAAAATTATAAAATTGGATAAGTGCTTATTAATAAGCTGAGATGAAAATTAAATAGATAATTTCTATTAAATAGAAGCTATCACTATTTTTATGTTTGCTTTTTCTGGTTTTTCTTTTATAAAACTACTTAAATACTTAAATTAAGAAACTTTTACAAAGGAAACTACTTTAGAACCTAAAAATAAGCACTGAGAGTGCTTATAAGCTTATACAGTTGACTATGGTTGACCAAACTAAGAAATAAGCTAAGTTGAGGTTATGTGGGGTCCACTATGGTTAAATCTGGTTTACCTAAGTTACTTATGCCTATTTAAGCTAGATGTGGTGAGATAAGCTCCTAGGATAAGCTGGAAAGCTCAAATAAGCACTTGCTTATTTGTTTTCTGACTCAGAAGTGGGACAAAGTTCCAAGCTGATTTCAGATGGGGCCCAGTGGTCAAATGGTCAGACCAAGGGTCAACTATTGAACCTGGGTAGGAGGGGGGTTGTAAGGAACTAAGTTGGAGGTCTGGGGTCCACTGAGGTGGTCACAAACCACCACCAAAGTGGTGGTGATTGCCTGAGCTGCTGGTGTGCAGGGTAAAGCTTTGCCCTGCAGTTGTGTTTGGGGGTATGTGGGACCCAGGATAAAAATCCTAAAAATATAAAACTTGTTGGAACTTAAAAATGGGCTGGTAGAGTATCACTACAACAATTTTCAAGTCCTAGATCCTAATATACAATTCTACAAAATTCCTTTAAGTTTTGAGAAAATCTGAGATGTGCACTTTGACTATTTTGCTTAAAACTTAAACTTTGACTTTGGTGAATTTCTAAACTATCTTACTGATTGATTATGTTATATTAAGCTATATTAAGATTAAAATAAACTAAATTACTAACTTATTAGTGGACTTAATGAGTTTTGGACTCCAATATCACCACAGTTAACTGTGGTGATGTATTACTTGTGATTTTGACTATTTGTGTGTTAGACCTAATCTTTTATGCCTTAATTAACCTAAGTGACACTACTGCAAACTATTGAAACACAGATAAACACCAAATAACAATAAGAGCTAAGCTCACAAGCTTATTCCAAACACTCCCTAATCTAGACTGTTTTGAGTTTTAAGTAGTTAAGGGATATAAGAACTTATTCTACTGATCTAACATGATTTATTATGATATATCAGATCTTAATAGGTGCTTAGAAACAGATAATGACCACAAATACACACTAATGCTAATTATACTAAGTTGACTGTGAAACTTTGATTATTTAGTAACTAGAATTTCCAATAAGCAAGATACCAATCTAGTGTTATATTATTACTATATAATACTGAATAAGCATAAAACAACTAAAAAATCAGCAATGAACAAAGCTACACTATAAAGACAGTTATGAGAATTTTTTGAACTTACAAAGTTGCTTTCCTGATCAAACCATGAACCAAGAACAACCTATTTCCTCCCCTGAGGATCTAAACCAATACTCCAAAGCTGCTTCCTTTCCAAATACCTTCTGAAACCAAGAATTCAAAACCAAGTGCCACAGTTGACTTTCTTTGACCAAATTTGTATATGATGAATTTTTTATCTTATACTGATTAGTAGGTTACTAAAAGCTTTATTGAGCTTATGGGAGCTTATATGAACTTATTGATCCTTATCAGTTACTACAAACAACATTAGATAGTATTGAGATTTTTTATTAGAATTTTAAACTTGCATAAACTGAAAAATCAAACCAAACTTAATTCTTATTATCTGAAAACCTTAAGAGTACACTGAAAATGATAACTAGAAAGTTGTAAAGCTTGAATTACACTGGAAATTTAGATTGACTAAAATACGAAATAAGAAAATTACAATTCAACTAGATAACTATGTCTTCTGCCTTCTCTTCCTTTTATAAGCTTCAATTAGGGTTTCTTAGATGACTTGGAGCTTTTCCCACTTCAATCTTGACCTTTAAATTATCTGAATCAATCTCATCCGTTTAAACTTACTTTTGGCGCCAAAGTCCTTCACGTTAACTTGGAGACTACGGTGAATAATTAAGGACAATTGGAGTTATGTGGAGGTGGCAGGGGACAAATGGGAAGGATTTTAGGCAAGTTGGGGTAATAAGGAAGAAAACAGAGGAGCAGGGTATGGTTTGGAGTGAAAAGGGTGGGAATTGCATTAAATGGTGATGTGGGTTTGCTGTGAGGTGGAAAGGAAGGTTAGGGGGAGTAGGTGGTGAGCTGGGGAGGTGAGGTGGAGGTGGAATACCACCTGGTTTTGGTGGATGCAGGGGTGAGAGTGGAGGGTGAACAGTGGTGGTGGTTTGGGCGGTATTGGGTGGTCAAACGGGGTCAAACCCGTTTTAAATAACAAAGGGGTGTTGGACTGGGCTTATGTTGGGCTAGGGGTTTGTGTGGGTTGGGTAGTTTAGGATTGGGTTTGGTTTATGGATTTGTTAAATAAATAAGGGTCCGGTTGGTTAAGTGTACACAAGGACCAAATTTGTAATTTTGGAAAAATAGAGGGACTGAATTTGTAGATCTCCCAAAGTAGTTTCAATTGCTATTTTTGCCAAATATGATAAACCAAGGACCAATTTATTTATTTTTTTCATTTAAAAATATCCAGGGACCTTTTCTGTAATTTCTCAAACTCTAGGGACCATTTATGTAAATTTGGATTTTTAAGGGACTGTGGTTGTAATTTCTCAAAATGTTATCAAAATTGTTCCATTTTGTCATTCATGCACAGTACAAGGGTATTATTTGTAAATTTCCCAGTTTTGAATACCCAGGGACCATTTTTGCCAATTTTGTAACTTGAGGGGTAAAAGTTGCCAGTTTGTATAAACTTTCATCCAGGGATCATTTGTGAATATTTTTGGTTTCCCAAGGACTTAAGTTGACTTTTCATTCATTTTAAACCTTCAGGGACTAGTTTTGACAATATTTGAAACTTGAGGGACTGAAACTGCCAATTATGCAAACTTTGTACGTTTTTCATTTGTTTTTGCATATTTTGTATTTGAAACATATAAAACACACTTCTAAGATATTTTAAGTATTATGATGCATATTTGAGTGTTTTTGTATGTTTTGGCAGTTCAAATTGGTATAAAATGATGAGTATTTAGACACTCATCAATCCCCCACACTAAACTATTGCTAGTCCCTAGCAATCTATTTGAGAAAAAATTAATGGATTTTTACTATTTACCAAAAGCCATCACTTCTGGAGTAGCCAGGTGTAAGAACTGTGGCACACCTGATAACCGTGTGATTTTTAGCAAACCACCAGCTGTCAACGGATTTGATTTGTCTTTACCAAAAGCCGTTTGCTTCTGGACTAGCCAACTCTTGATGGAATAGTCAACATCTTGGTGAGCTGATTACCAATTATGGTTTTTCCACGGCCTTTACCACAAGCCATAATCTTGCGGGCTAGCCAACTCATTAGCTTTTGAGGATAATGGGGAGTTGAGGAACCATACAATTTTTGGCAAATTGCAAGCCATCAACGATTTTGAGATGTCTTTACCAAGAGCCGTTTGCTCCTGGACTAGCCAATCCTGTTGTGGGTTAGACATGGAGGATTGATACCATTATTTGCATTTCTAAGTGTGAAAAAACTGGTAATTTTGATCAAATGGGGGTTCTTGATGGAACATGTGTTGTGTTTTGCATTCGTGAGAACGCTCCCCCACACTTAGAACTGAATATTGCCCTCAATATTCACAGTACTTGGTGTCCCACCAAGACTTAGAACGTAAGAAGGTAATATTATTAACCTTTTATTTTACTCTATTTACATACAAACTCACTTTTTTCTTTTTATATGTCTTATACCATTTTTTTTTTTTTTTTTTTTTTTTGAAAAAATATTTTACATATGTACAACATGTGGTTCGTCTCCCCCACACTAGGGTGGTAGAAAGGGATGAGAAGACAGAAATATGGGTGAAAACCCATATTGCTACTGTTTTTGATTACCGAGTCGCTAGCTTGACTCGACCTCGAATTTATTTGTCCATGAGGCAGCTTGTTTTTGATTCCCGAGTCTCTAGCTTGACTCGACCCCGAATTAAAATTGTCCTTGGGGAAACTAGTTTTTGTTAACCGAGTCACTAGCTTGACTCGACCCCGAATTTATTGGTCCATGGGGTAAGTTTGGAGATCTAGGACAGCCATTGGTTGTATGTCCCCTCCAAAATAGTGTTTTAACCGATGACCATTTACTTTGAAATTGGGACCGTCAGGTTGCAATAACTCAACAGTTCCATATGGGTATACTTTTGTTATAGTAAATGGTCCAGACCAACGGGTTTTTAGTTTTCCCGAGAAAATTTTTAACCTTGAATTGAAAAGAAGAACTCTGTCACCAACGTTGAAAACGCGGTTCTTAATTTTAGAGTCATGTATCTTCTTAGTCTTTTCTTTATAGATTAAAGAATTTTCATAAGCTTGATCACGTAATTCATTTAGTTCGTTTAGTTGAACTTTACGGTGATCACCCGCTGTCTGAAGGTCGAAATTTGCATGTTTTAAGGCCCAATATGCCTTATGTTCTAATTCGATCGGAAGATGACATGCTTTCCCGTACACTAGCTTATATGGAGTACACCCGATGGGTGTTTTGTAAGCAGTGCGGAAAGCCCATAATGCATCGTCCAGCTTATCCGACCAAGAGGTACGGTTTTCACCAACCGTCCTCTCGAGAATTCTCTTAATACCCCGATTTGAGACTTCCACCTGCCCACTTGTTTGGGGGTGGTATGCTGTAGAAAGACGGTGAGTTACACCATATTTCAGCATTACTCTCGCAAATTGTTCATTGCAAAAGTGAGTACCACGATCACTGATAATGGCACGAGGAGTCCCGAATCTGGCAAAGAGAGACTTTAAAAATTTAACAACTACTCGGGCATCATTGGTGGGTAAGGCTTTTGCCTCAACCCATTTTGACAGATAGTCGACAGCCACGAGTATATACTTATTCCCTCGTGAAGACAGGAATGACCCCATAAAATCAATGCCCCACATATCAAATATTTCACAGACTCGGATGGCGTTTTGCGGCATCTCATTCTTTTTAGAAATATTCCCGTGACGCTGACAAGCCTCACAGGTTTTGATAAGTTCATGGGCGTCTTTATAGATCGTAGGCCAAAAGAATCCTGAATCAAACACCTTTTTGGCGGTGTAGTTTGGGTTATGATGTCCCCCCGTGGGTCCATCATGACAAGCTTTAAGAATTTCCATGGCTTCTTGGCCATGGACACACCGTCGGATGACTTGATCCGCACATATTTTGAACAAGTAGGGGTCGTCCCAGAAGTAATGTTTCACATCTTTAAAGAATTTTCTTTTCTGTTGGGACGACATCCCTTTCACAACGAAATTTCCCGCACGGTAATTTACAAAGTCGGCAAACCATGGGGTGGTGGCATCATCCCGGTTAGAGATGAGATTTAGAGTCTCCAGAGGAAAAGTTTCATTAATTTCTTTTCTCTCGAGAATATCCTGATGAGGATTTTCTAATCGGGACAAGTGATCAGCTGCAAGGTTCTCTGCTCCTTTTTTATCTCTTATGAGAATATCGAATTCCTGGAGGAGGAGGACCCAACGGAGCAGTCTTGGCTTTGCGTCCTGTTTAGTGAACAGGTATTTCAAAGCCGAATGGTCCGTATACACCACGCTTTTGTTTAAGATTAAGTAAGACCGAAATTTTTCGAAGGCATATACCACAGCTAATAATTCTTTTTCTGTGGTGGTATAGTGTGTTTGAGCTTCGTTCATGGTCTTACTTGCGTAGTGTATTGGCTGAAAATGTTTGGTTTTGCGTTGCCCCAGAACTGCACCAATAGCGAAATCGCTAGCATCGCACATAAGTTCAAAGGGTAAGTCCCAGTCGGGGGCAACAAGGATTGGTGCCTCGGTAAGCCTTTTCTTTAAAATTTCAAAAGCTTCGATGCACTCTGGTGAGAAGATAAAAGGAGCATCCTTTTCAAGAAGATGAGTCATGGGCCGGGCTATTTTGGAGAAATCCTGAATGAATCTCCGATAGAACCCGGCATGGCCGAGGAAACTCCTAATTCCTTTAACAGTGGTGGGATGAGGCAGTTTAGCAATAACATCAATTTTGGCCTTATCGACCTCAATCCCACTTTTTGAAATTTTATGGCCGAGGACAATGCCCTCCTTAACCATAAAATGGTTCTTCTCCCAGTTTAGACAAAGATTAGTGTTTTCACAACGTTGAAGCATTTTTTCTAAGTGGGAGAGGCACGAGTCGAAAGAATTCCTGATGACTGAGAAGTCATCCATGAATACCTCCATAGTTTTTCCAATCATGTCATGGAAAATAGCCATCATGCACCTTTGGAAAGTGCCCGGAGCATTGCATAACCCAAAAGGCATGCGACGATAGGCAAATGTCCCGTAAGGGCATGTGAAGGTAGTCTTATCTTGATCCGGTGGATCAATGGGAATTTGGATGTAACCCGAGAAGCCGTCAAGGAAACAATAATACTCATTTCCCGCTAGTCTTTCGAGCATTTGATCCATGAAGGGTAGAGGAAAGTGGTCTTTACGGGTGGCTTCGTTAAGCTTTCTGTAATCAATACATACTCGCCACCCTGTAACCAAACGAGTTGGTATTAACTCGTTGTCCTCATTTGTGATAACCGTAATGCCACCCTTCTTTGGAACACAATGAATTGGGCTAACCCAAGGACTATCTGATATAGGGTAAATCAATCCCGCATCAAGAAGTTTGATAACTTCAGTTTTTATAACTTCGTGGATTTTTGGATTTACCCTTCGTTGATGTTGCACGGTAGGTTTAAAGTCCTCTTCCATTAGGATTTAGTGTGTACAAAAATCCGGGTTAATACCCTTTATGTCTGAGAGCTTCCAAGCAATTGCTTGTTTGTGGGACTTTAAAACCTTGAGCAGCGCGGTTTTCTCCTCATCCTTTAAGTCTTTTGCAATAATGACTGGTAACTTATCGTTACCTTCCAAGAATGCATATTCTAGATGAGGAGGCAGGTCCTTAAGTTCAACCTAGGGGAAGTCATCATTTTTCTCAACATATTTGACTTCCACCTTATGAAGTTGTGGAGGTAGAACAGGAATGGGAGAAGGATCTTTGTTCAATAACTCCTCAAGGAGAAGTATATCCCCCTCCGGGTCAATCTCTTGGTAATCAATTCCTTCGGGAACTGAATCACTTTTGAGAAAGGCCTCTAATTCCTCAAGGACGAAATCACTTCCCCCAAACGGAGTGAGGGAAGGAGAAGAATTAGCGATTACGGGATAAGAAGAAGTAGTGGGATTGCCACTCGGAAAATTATCAGCGAATCCAAGGATTTCCGGAGCATACTCCTCGGATGCAATGTCAATGACATCAATTCGGTTGACCGATTCAGCATCATAATTCGAGGAGTATCTCGAGGTTTGATCAAGGTTGAATGTTATCGCTTCATTGCCAACTCGTAACGTGATTTCCTCATCGAAAACATCGATTAATGCACGTCCCGTTCTTAAGAATCCCCTCCCAAGAATGAGAGGAACTCTTGAATCTGCATCGAAATCAACAACGATAAAGTCTGCCGGAAAATGGAACTTTCCCACTCTCACAAATACGTCCTCGGCAATACCGAGGGGACGTGAAATTGAACGGTCTGCAAGCTCAAGAGTCATGCATGTGGGACTAAGTGCCTGAAGAGAGAGCTTTTTCCAAACTGAGTGAGGTAGGTTGATGCTTGCACCAAGATCGGCCAAGGCAAAGCATTCAACCATACCCGGGAAAGTACATGGTATTAGAAATCTCCCGGGGTCTCCTAGCTTTTCGGGAAGCTGTTTTAACAGAACCGCAGAGCAGTTCTCATTAAGTTGAGTTCGTGCCATTTCAAACATTTTTTCTTTATTGCTCAACAGGTTTTTGATTGTCGAAGCGAATTTGGGCATTAAAGAAGAGCGTCCGCGAAACTAATATCGAAGTGTAGTTCTTGGAAAATCTGAAAGAATTTTTCCATCTGATGATTAGCTTTTTCACGGAGCTTTTGGTCTTGCAATCGTGAGGGATATGGAATTGTTGTTTTTGGGTTGGCTTTTGGATTTTCAACAGGACCTTCGGTAGTTTCAAACCTGACTCTTTTAAAGGGAGTCGGGACCGGAATAACTGGAGGAGGGATGTCATTGGTACCTCCGTTGTTTCTAGGAAGTACCGTATCCATTGTATCCTCAGTTTCATATTCCTCTACAGGGATAGGAAAAGAGGTAGAGGGAGCTGTAGGTCCTTGGTAAGAAACTCCACTTCTTGTGGTGATCGCCTTTACATCGCCCCTCGGATTAGAGATCGTGTTGCTAGGTAAAGTAGTACCTGAGCCCGAGGGTTGATCATTTAAAGACTTCTGCAAATTAGATATCTGATTAACCAGCATTTTGTTCAGTTCATCTTGGGATTTCATAAACTGTTTTAGTAACTCATCAGATGATGGTCCAGTTGGAACAATGGCTTGATTTTTGTTTGGAAAATTTTGAGCCCGATTGTTCTGGAAATTCCCATGTTGCTGGTTGTTATTACCCTGGAAGTGGTTTTGTTGTTGAAAATTACCCTGTGGGTAATTGTTCTGACCTTGATTTCGGTTATAATTCCCTTGGTTCTGATTTTGTTGAACCTGGTTTTGACTAGGGTTGAAATTCCCTTGGTTGTTATAGCCTTGGTTCATCCGGTTCTGGTTCTGGTTGAAATTCTGGTTTCTGTTTTGACCATTTTGGTTCTGGGATTGATTAAACCCTGGTGGTCCGATGTAGTTATTAGATCGATAGCTCAAAAGGTTTCGGTCTCCTTGTGGTTGGTAAAAATTACCTCCCGTATTATAGGAACCTTGAGCTGCATACATGTTTTCACGAGCCGAGCCACCGGAGGCTGGGCACTCTGTGTAAGGATGTGGACCACCGCAAGTTTCACAACTTGGGTTAACAACTTTGACCTGATTTGGATTTGTCTGATGGATACGCAAAACTGCTGTAGACAAATCATCCAGCTTTTTAGCTAGGATAGATATTTCATTGCTTGCCGGAGTGACAGACTTAAATGAATCATTCCTCTCAGCAGAGGAGTCCCAAAAATTATGATGGGCAGTCATGTTTTCGATTAAGTCATAGCACTCTTCAGGGGTTCTTTTCATAAAGGTACCCCCAGCAGCAGCATTGATGGTGTCACGATGACGGAGTGTCAAACCATTATAAAAGGTATCAATAATGGTGACCAGAAGCATATTGTGATTAGGACACCTATCAATAGCAAGTTTGTAGCGTTCCCATGCCTCAAATAAGGACTCTTCGGGAAGCTGTCTAAAATTGCTGATATCATTCCTGAGCTTTGTGACCATAGATGGTGGAAAGTATTTGGCCAGAAATTTAGTGATCATCTCATCAAAAGTGTGGATCGAATTCTTTGGAAGTCGATCGAACCATGAAGTTGCATGATGAGTGAGTGAATAGGGAAACAGGTGTAAATGTAGGCCGTCATCGGTGACGCCATTTTGTTTCATGCTTTGGGTGACAGTTAAAAATTTGTCGAGATGCCTGTTGGCATCGTCACCCGGCAATCCATGGAACTGGCACGTATTCTGGATCTGTTGTATCATGTGGTGTTTTAATCCAAAATCCGTGGCTTCAATAGTGAGTGGTGCAATTGGTCCACCCCTCCCGTGCATGGTAGGTTGACACAGTTCCTCCATAGTTCGGGTGTCAGGAACTGGCTCATCTTTGGGAAGGAATGGGGGCTCGTCGTTCATTTTTAATGTGTGTTCTTCTTCAACAATACGTAACTCGGGTACGTTTTTCTTCTTTTTATTCTTTGTTTGTGAACGAGTGCGCATGCACAAAAATTAGTTTTCAACACAAGATCGAGGCAAAACTACAGCGAACTTAAACCCAATAATCACAAGTGAACAGCTCCTTTAAAAAAGGTACACCATTCACAAGGATACAATGGTAAGTTTTTAATTTTAGGTTTGGGAACTTATTATGTTCACACCCCCAGTTGGTAGGTGTTCTGCCTTGGTTTGCGGTGGTAAACTTTTATGTAATTATATTCACAGTAAAATGTTTTTGGCTTTTCGTGTATGGGTGAAAAAACTTGGACAATATTTTTGAAACTGATTCGTTAACCGAAATCGTTCCTTTAAGATTACTCGCAGGCTGGCGGGAGGAAATAAATGGATCCCTCTTAAGTTCGCAATTTAATGTCAGAACTTACCTTAAACCAACTGTATAGGTGGTAATCGTAAAGATACGAAGTAATTTAACTTCACAGTTTGTTTTGTTGTTTATGATTTATTTGGTGTTGTTAACACTTCAGGAGAAATGTTAATGAACGTTTTCAGATATGATTTTGCTTTTCTTAAAAATTTACAAAGTGGTGATATTTGTAAAGGAGGGTTTTTGAAAACCACTAAACTTTTACCGTTTTGAAATACGCAACAACCTCCCCAGCAGCGGCGCCAAATTTTGACTCCTCCCAAACCAACCAGTCAGCCGTGTGTAGCTGTTAGGCCCACCTGGGAGAAAGTGCAAGTTAATATTGACCGTGGAAGTACAGGGAAATCCCCGGGTCGTTAAATCCCAACGAGATTGAAATTGTATTTGTAAACGATTAGGAAAGTGAGTGGTACTGAGGACAGTAACAAAGATGATTTGAGGGTTTATTTATACTACTGATTGCTTGATATTTGGAAAATATAAAACTATAACGGAAATACAGATATAAGCACAAAATCAGATAATCAGATAACAGACAGAGAAAAGTGGTTTTTAACAAGTTACAAACTACAGGGGGTAAAAGTGAAACTTTTGCAAACTTAAAATTAAAGAAAATGGAAAACGAAATTGAAGCAATGAAAATGATTATTATAATATTTAATTATTATTTAATTAATAAAACTAATTAAAATCTAATTTAAAACTTAATTTAAATTAACTAAAAATTACAACTATTACAAATAAACCTAAAAACTTATAACAATAATTTGTAAACCTAAATAAGAACTTGAAGAAAGTATAAAAAATGAAAATAAATATTTTTGTCTTTTTATGAGTATTTTATTAATGATAAACTATTTAATTTAATTAATCTAATTAAACTATTTTAAATTACTATTATTGCTTAGATGACTTATAAAATTATGTAAAAATTTATAAAGCTAATTAACCATTACAGGAATCCTAAAAAACTATAAAAAATTGCTAAAAATTATATTTAAGCTAATTGACTAATTAATTACTTATTAATTTATTTGAATCTAATTTAATTAATTTAAATAGGAAAATTAGAAAATGGACAATGGAAATTATGAAACTATTTTCTAAAAGTCTTAACTACTTTATAAAACTTAGGAAAAATATAAAATTCTACTTTAGTTAATTAAAATTAAAGAAATTTATTTAATTACTATTATTACCTATTTAATTATTTAAACTAATTTTAAATCTAATAAATAGTAAACTGCTTAGAAAAAATCTAAGAAAATTATTTTAACTACTTAAAGGTACTAGGTAATTTATAAAATTATAAAATTGGACAAGTGCTTATTAATAAGCTGAGATGAAAATTAAATAGATAATTTCTATTAAATAGAAGCTATCACTATTTTTATGTTTGCTTTTTCTGGTTTTTCTTTTATAAAACTACTTAAATACTTAAATTAAGAAACTTTTACAAAGGAAACTACTTTAGAACCTAAAAATAAGCACTGAGAGTGCTTATAAGCTTATACAGTTGACTATGGTTGACCAAACTAAGAAATAAGCTAAGTTGAGGTTATGTGGGGTCCACTATGGTTAAATCTGGTTTACCTAAGTTACTTATGCCTATTTAAGCTAGATGTGGTGAGATAAGCTCCTAGGATAAGCTGGAAAGCTCAAATAAGCACTTGCTTATTTGTTTTCTGACTCAGAAGTGGGACAAAGTTCCAAGCTGATTTTAGATGAGGCCCAGTGGTCAAATGGTCAGACCAAGGGTCAACTATTGAACCTGGGTAGGAGGGGGGTTGTAAGGAACTAAGTTGGAGGTCTGGGGTCCATTGAGGTGGTCACAAACCACCACCAAAGTGGTGGTGATTGCCTGAGCTGCTGGTGTGCAGGGTAAAGCTTTGCCCTGCAGTTGTGTTTGGAGGTATGTGGGACCCAGGATAAAAATCCTAAAAATATAAAACTTGTTGGAACTTAAAAATGGGCTGGTAGAGTATCACTACAACAATTTTCAAGTCCTAGATCCTAATACACAATTCTACAAAATTCCTTTAAGTTTTGAGAAAATCTGAGATGTGCACTTTGACTATTTTGCTTAAAACTTAAACTTTGACTTTGGTGAATTTCTAAACTATCTTACTGATTGATTATGTTATATTAAGCTATACTAAGATTAAAATAAACTAAATTACTAACTTATTAGTGGACTTAATGAGTTTTGGACTCCAATATCACCACAGTTAACTGTGGTGATGTATTACTTGTGATTTTGACTATTTGTGTTTTAGACCTAATCTTTTATGCCTTAATTAACCTAAGTGACACTACTGCAAACTATTGAAACACAGATAAACACCAAATAACAATAAGAGCTAAGCTCACAAGCTTATTCCAAACACTCCCTAATCTAGACTGTTTTGAGTTTTAAGTAGTTAAGGGATATAAGAACTTATTCTACTGATCTAACATGATTTATTATGATATATCAGATCTTAATAGGTGCTTAGAAATAGATAATGACCACAAATACACACTAATGCTAATTATACTAAGTTGACTGTGAAACTTTGATTATTTAGTAACTAGAATTTCCAATAAGCAAGATACCAATCTAGTGTTATATTATTACTATATAATACTGAATAAGCATAAAACAACTAAAAAATAAGCAATGAACAAAGCTACACTATAAAGACAGTTATGAGAATTTTTTGAACTTACAAAGTTGCTTTCCTGATCAAACCATGAACCAAGAACAACCTATTTCCTCCCCTGAGGATCTAAACCAATACTCCAAAGCTGCTTCCTTTCCAAATACCTTCTGAAACCAAGAAATCAAAACCAAGTGCCACAGTTGGCTTTCTTTGACTAAATTTGTATATGATGAATTTTTTATCTTATACTGATTAGTAGGTTACTAAAAGCTTTATTGTGCTTATGGGAGCTTATATGAACTTATTGATCCTTATCAGTTACTACAAACAACATTAGATAGTATTGAGATTTTTGATTAGAATTTTAAACTTGCATAAACTGAAAAATCAAACTAAACTTAATTCTTATTATCTGAAAACCTTAAGAGTACACTGAAAATGATAACTAGAAAGTTGTAAAGCTTGAATTACACTGGAAATTTAGATTGACTAAAATACGAAATAAGAAAATTACAATTCAACTAGATAACTATGTCTTCTGCCTTCTCTTCCTTTTATAAGCTCCAATTAGGGTTTCTTAGATGACTTGGAGCTTTTCCCACTTCAATCTTGACCTTTAAATTATCTGAATCAATCTCATCCGTTTAAACTTACTTTTGGCGCCAAAGTCCTTCACGTTAACTTGGAGACTACGGTGAATAATTAAGGACAATTGGAGTTATGTGGAGGTGGCAGGGGACAAATGGGAAGGATTTTAGGCAAGTTGGGGTAATAAGGAAGAAAACAGAGGAACAGGGTATGGTTTGGAGTGAAAAGGGTGGGAATTGCATTAAATGGTGATGTGGGTTTGCTGTGAGGTGGAAAGGAAGATTAGGGGGAGTAGGTGGTGAGCTGGGGAGGTGAGGTGGAGGTGGAATATGTAACAACCCGCATTTTCAGGACATTCCTCATATTCACTATTCATCAGTTACTATTCATCATTTACTATTCACCGGTCACTATTCATCATTTTCGGAGTCAGTTTGTGATTCCGAGAAGTGTTTCAAATTTTACTATTCATATGACACTATTCATTTCCGGAAGGAAATCACTATTCACGATTGCCGTTCATTTCATCGTAAACTGAGTTTACGAGTCTTCAAATTCGCGTAACCAATGTGGTTTCGCTGTGAATTCATGCATCATTCATTAATGACACGTCATATAGACTGGAGTAGTCTACATATCCTCAGGTACATCATCATCACATTTTAGGCCCTACACGGATATGCATTATTTCTATATACGTATGCTTAATTTGTAATTAACGTTACCACTCAGTTTTTACTACGAACGTATACCCAATACTCCCGACTACGATCCTAACATATTTTCATACTTATTATAATGATATAAAAATTATATTATTAATTTACCCGGTGTTTTGAAATCAATTACTATATTTCATGGTCGGAGCTTATAACTCTGTCGGTTTGCGAAATTTCAACACGATAATTATTTTAACACCCAATTATCATCAGGAATAATATTTTACAACTTTTACAACTTCGTCATATTTTATTTCATCGCGTCATGATTTAGTTTTAGTTAACTCGGTACCCGATAACACCCAATACACAACCAAAACTAACTAATACTTGCACTCTTTGGACAAGATCATTTAATAGCCCACCAACTCCCACCTTTCTCCCCTAATTCATGCCCATTGCCCCCCCTTATGACCAAATGCATTTAATGGTTTGACAAAAAAAAATATCTTCTACTAAATATATATACCTTATTTCATCACATTTCTTGATTAACACATCAAAACAACTAGCAAAAATTTGCTCTCATCCTTTCTCATCTCTACCATTTTCGATCACAACAAGAACACCAACAAGAAACCATGGATTTTTCAAGATCAAGTAATTTTCAAGTCCCTTTATTGATTCTAGTTGGGGTTTTGTGGTAAAAACCCTAGGTTTTTATACATTTTCTCCTCAAATCACTCCAATATTTCAAGTAAGCTTCAAGAACACTTTTGATCTTTTCATACTTTCATTTACTTTATATTTTTATGTATTTTCAAGATATATTAGTAAAACATGCAAATATACTATGATCCATACCACTTATTGTTTATTTTTGTTTATAAACACTAGATCTATAAATTTCCCTAGTAATCTCATGAGATCCACCATTTTTGGTAAAGACTAGGAGCCCATGACACCCTAAGAAGGTGTATGGTAGGATTGGATATTTGTGGAGTTGATTTGAAGTAGATTGGTTAAGTCTTGAACAAGTTACAAACTAGAAAAGTTGATTTTTACAACTATATAAAAGCTACTGTCCATTTTTGTAAAACGTGGGAAACTCAGGGTCTAGGGTGTAATTTTGGACCAAAGATTTAGAAAATACATTCCGAGACAAAACTATGGCCGAAAACGGGGATAAGAACGAGTTAATAACGAAGGAGATATGATTTTCCGAATATTAACAACGAAAAATACTTTCAAATATAGGTTCTGTCCCAAATCGCCAATTTCAGAAAACTCAGGGGTTTCCGGGTAACATTGCGTTAGATATTCAGAAAATACTTTCAAAAACGAAACCGTGGCCGCTTGAATCACTAAAATCCGAGTTACGACGAAAAAGATATGCTATTTTGAATTTTAACGACGAAAACTATTTTCTGAAAAATAGCTTGCTGTTGAACAGTTTTCATGGACTGTTTCGAGACGTAAAACTTGATCTAGCCGTCCCGACTTATCAAAAATATATTAGT
Organism: Artemisia argyi; assembly: GCA_030686995.1. Lineage (NCBI taxonomy): Eukaryota > Viridiplantae > Streptophyta > Magnoliopsida > Asterales > Asteraceae > Artemisia > Artemisia argyi. The sequence goes on along the minus strand of CM060676.1, from coordinate 5,149,482 downwards.
ATGTTGTCCCACGATTCCGGGGATAGAAAGAACGTAGAAAATGAGCTTATAACGAAAAAGATACAAGCGTTTGAACTTATACGATTTTTACAAATTTCCATCAGCTTTTCTATTATTATTTTGCCGCAAAACTGTCTTTGCGAGACACCACTTTCTTGGCTGTTTTTCTTCATGATCGGATCAATTTGAGTCCGAGCCGTAGTTTTATGAAATCAAGATCTTCCAACAAGCTTTTCAAATCAATTGGCCGTTCGTCGAATAGACTTATAACGAATAAACTACGACCTCATCTATATACCCGATAAACTATATATATATTTTGACAGCTTTTACTATAATGAAATTTTCTAAGTATTGAACATAATACTTTCAAGTAACAACAATAAGAGTCGATTTTCTCATCGATCGAGACCCGTATCGCCAAAAGTTAAATGACACGACTTCAAGATATTGTTACAAGGTTTTCAAAAACGCCGAGTTTCATCACTAACCCTTAACGTACAACATTTCGCGACTTGTTTTGCGAGGCCATTTTGGGCATATTTTCAAGTAATGAAAATGTTATTTTTTAGACAAAAACCTTATATTTGCCGATAGGACACCAAACAAGGATCGTGGAGTACCGTTTCAACCTATTTCCATGAAAAGTGGTTATTAACCTAACGAGACGTCAAAAACGTATTTGTCGACGATAAACGTTATTTTCAAAACTAATGAGTGGTATCGATAACATACGTATTTGCATGTGTAGCGTCATTTAATTTCTTACATTAGATTATATCATTCATATTAGGTTGCGGTTAGAGATCGTGCCTCATTTCTGTGTATTCATTGTTGTCATCGTAGCTATTGCACCAGGTGAGTTCATAACCCCTACTTTTACTTGTTTTACAACTGTTTTGGGGGAAGATACATGCTCCTTACTATTTAAATTCAATGCTTGTTTTACTTGAACGCGATTCATTTTCTCAAACATTACTGGATGGTTGAAATACTTGATTGATTACTTGAATACATTATGAATTACTTATTCCATCCTTGATTTCTTTCTTATGAACACAAGTTCTTGCTTTTGCGGACATAAATATAAAACTGTTACTTTGCCTGAGTTACCTATTACTGCCACTGAAGTCCCCTTTATCATGAACCGTTAATTACATGCGTGTGAGCGCGAATGCTGTGGATAGATCTATTTGGGTTGACACCCCGTCCGAGTTGGTCGCGCCAACCTGTTAAACGGACGCATATCATTCGGATTACTTCCGAGTGTCTGGCAAACACTTACTTGGGGCATTTTATGCTTGATTGCATATGATTACGTCAAGCTTCGGGGTCATGAGCTTAGGCACTGTATACCTTATTTTTAGCTGTGACATTGTATTTGTTATATTGTCTTGCTACTGAAAATCTCGTGTTCCACAAATGACTTGTTTACTTAAACATATTACTTTTGGCAGTGGGTTGTAAACACACAGGTTACAAGTCTCTTATGGCGGGACTTGTAACTGAGTGGATTTGCGATGCCTTTGCTGGGAAATACTTGATTTCTGGAAACACTTGTTTACAGGAAATACTTGTTTACTTAAAACTATGAACTCACCAGCTTTATGCTGACGTTTTAGCATGTATTTTCAGGTTTTAAGCAATGGCACACTACAGGAGGTTTTGGTAGGGCATGGCATGGTCATAGAAGACTCTGATATTCTTATGGGGACCGTTTTAAAGTATTTTAAAGGCCTACTTCCGCACTACTTTTAACAATGTAAATTCAACATTTTTTATTAAGATATTTTATTCTAAATGATTGAAACGAAAACCATTTTACACTTGTTTTGTAATACCAATTGAGTTACACCCCAGCTACATGTATGCTTCCGCTGGACCCGATTTCTGGGGGTGTGACAGATTAGTATCAGAGCTTTGGCTATAGCGAACTAAGTGTTTTTAAAACCTAGACTATAGCTACTTTCAAGAAAACTTAACCCTATGACCGTCACGTGCCTGCCTGCCAAGCTGAAGCCTCATTTGTGGTTAGTTGCTGACATAGGTGATGAGATTGTTATCTCATTATCTGGTATATTATATTCATTTATTATAGTTGATTACTATAATTGTCTTTCATATAAGCATGTTCACGTAACATATATGTCACCGTGTTATGTTTTTCCTTGCATAGTTTCATAATTTGACCTCGAGTTTGGTCACTTGCTTTTGTCTTTCAGAACGTCTTGGTATTTGTGAAGGACATGGTATTAGTATAACTAAGATGAGTATTTCAAAATTCATGGAACCTCGGTGGAATATAGACTGGTCATTTATATTCAACCCGGGATAGTGAGATATAGGCTGACCACCTATGTCTGACTCAGAAATGAATTTTGTAACACTGAGAATGGTTATAATAAAATTTTGTCTGGATTAAATCCCCTACTCAATTTCCAAATGTTTCATTCATGTGTGTGTATACTCTCGTTGTTGGAACCTTCATACTTTTCATCACTTCGTAAACCACCGATTGGAAGCATGTCAGCTAGTCATTTTATTTCATGAACTTTCATATTTATGCACAATACACTCATATCACAGTATTTTCTTTTCTCACAATCTCATTTTGTTGCAGTTGTCACAGTCTCTTCCCTTCTCACCATCATTATCATTTCTTTTCCCCACCCCCATATATACAAAGAATTAGGTGACACTCTATAGATTCCGATGTCACTCATCCCTCACTACTCCCTATATTGATAAGTGGATATTATCAATGACCTCCCTAGGAAAGACTTTCCATACCTTCTATGAGGATGATCCCTCGGTACCTTAAGATCATTCATAACTCAACAGAAATCTCAGGATATCACAAAACAATTCGAACCACTATCAATGGCCTGATCGCCAAAATTCTATCATCTAGAAAGTATTGGCTTGACTGAATTACAAGATTCATTTAGATACGAGTGCTCACTAAGCAACACCATAGAGATAAATCCAACCTCTTAACCAAGACTATAAATTGAACATGACCTCACCAATAGACTTTATTCGAACATGTTAGACACCTATGCATTTGTGCAGACGTACATACCTGGCTATTTTATCCTCTTAATACTTTCATTTTTAAGTGGATTTTCTCCAAACTACCGTTATACAAAACATATATCTTGTAAGAAATACTTTTCTGATGCACTTATTTTGACAAGCAAATTCCTTTTGGCTAATCTTTTACAAAACTATTGAATGTTACAAAATTTTAAACATCGATCTTTGGTAAACCATATTATCCACCTTATGTTGAAAATTTTCCTATATTGCATAACTACTAAATTTTGAAACATCAAGAAGGATGTTACCTAAAAATCCGTTTGCTTAAACTTGTAGATTCATTTATTCGGGGAAGGTTTATGAACAAAACACAATCTCAAAACAAACTTTGAAAATCAATCACTATATTACCTCACTTATACATTTAGGATTTTGTGATTTGATGACATAGAGCTTGGGGAAAATCTTAGTAATGGAGACTAAGCATCGTAGGTCGAGAAAGACTCAATTCATGACATCCTGCGGAGGATCACAACCTTATCCTAATCTATTATTTTCAACAACACCCTTTGACGGACTTAACCTTGTAAGTTTTTCCACAAGATTCATGATATTCATTTCAATTATTCCTAATAGAGGAATTTAATTCACCTCAAACTCCTAGCGATTACATTAAGATTCCTTTGGAACCACACCACCTATTATCTTCAGACCAATGGTCGGAATTTGAGGTCGATTCAAACATAGGAAGATATGTTCAAAGCATGAATGATTGACTCTAGAGATGGTTGGATTAACCATTTGCCATAAATCAAATTCAGTTGCAACCATAGTTATCACACGAGCTTAGAGACTACACCATTCGAAGCACTCTATGGTCGAAGTGTCAACATCCATTGACGGATCAAAACTTGGAAAAGCCCAACTCACTAGTCCCGTAAGCATTCATGAAATAACCAGGAATTTCCTACAAATCAAGAATCAATTACAAGTTCGATAAGCGGTAAACCACTAGAATTTCAAGTTCGTGGCAAGATTATGTTGAAAGTTCTGCCTAGGAAAGGCATAATACCATTCAGAAAACTTCATAAAGTTAAACCCGATATAAACTGAACCATTTACGATTTCTGACAGAGTAGGCCTAGTGGCCGTCAGACTTGAACCTTGTTAGAGCTCAGTAGCTTACACGATTATATCATCATCTTTTAACCAATACCACTCTAGAGACCAACACAAACTGAACTTCGGGACGAAGTTCCTTTTAAGGGGGTGAGACTGTAACAACCCGCATTTTCAGGACATTCCTCATATTCACTATTCATCGGTTACTATTCATCGGTCACTATTCATCATTTTACTATTCATCATTTTCGGAGTCAGTTTGTGATTCCGAGAAGTGTTTCAAAATTTTACTATTCATATGACACTATTCATTTCCGGAAGGAAATCACTATTCACGATTGCCGTTCATTTCATCGTAAACTGAGTTTACGAGTCTTCAAATTCGCGTAACCAATGTGGTTTCGCTGTGAATTCATGCATCATTCATTAATGACACGTCATATAGACTGGAGTAGTCTACATATCCTCAGGTACATCATCATCACATTTTAGGCCCTACACAGATATGCATTATTTCTATATACGTATGCTTAATTTGTAATTAACGTTACCACTCAGTTTTTACTACGAACGTATACCTAATACTCCCGACTACGATCCTAACATATTTTCATACTTATTATAATGATATAAAAATTATATTATTAATTTACCCGGTGTTTTGAAATCAATTACTATATTTCACGGTCGGAGCTTATAACTCTGTCGGTTTGCGAAATTTCAACACGATAATTATTTTAACACCCGATTATCATCAGGAATAATATTTTACAACTTTTACAACTTCGTCATATTTTATTTCATCGCGTCATGATTTAGTTTTAGTTAACTCGGTACCCGATAACACCCAATACACAACCAAAACTAACTAATACTTGCACTCTTTGGACAAGATCATTTAATAGCCCACCAACTCCCACCTTTCTCCCCTAATTCATGCCCATTGCCCCCCCTTATGACCAAATGCATTTAATGGTTTGACAAAAAAAAATATCTTCTACTAAATATATATACCTTATTTCATCACATTTCTTGATTAACACATCAAAACAACTAGCAAAAATTTGCTCTCATCCTTTCTCATCTCTACCATTTTCGATCACAACAAGAACACCAACAAGAAACCATGGATTTTTCAAGATCAAGTAATTTTCAAGTCCCTTTATTGATTCTAGTTGGGGTTTTGTGGTAAAAACCCTAGGTTATTATACATTTTCTCCTCAAATCACTCCAATATTTCAAGTAAGCTTCAAGAACACTTTTGATCTTTTCATACTTTCATTTACTTTATATTTTTATGTATTTTCAAGATATATTAGTAAAACATGCAAATATACTATGATCCATACCACTTATTGTTTATTTTTGTTTATAAACACTAGATCTATAAATTTCCCTAGTAATCTCATGAGATCCACCATTTTTGGTAAAGACTAGGAACCCATGACACCCTAAGAAGGTGTATGGTAGGATTGGATATTTGTGGAGTTGATTTGAAGTAGATTGGTTAAGTCTTGAACAAGTTACAAACTAGAAAAGTTGATTTTTACAACTATATAAAAGTTACTGTCCATTTTTGTAAAGCATGGGAAACTCAGGGTCTAGGGTGTAATTTTGGACCGAAGATTTAGAAAATACATTCCGAGACGAAACTATGGCCGAAAACGGGGATAAGAACGAGTTAATAACGAAGGAGATATGATTTTCCGAATATTAACAATGAAAAATACTTTCAAATATAGGTTCTGTCCCAAATCGCCAATTTCAGAGAACTCAGGGGTTTCCGGGTAACATTTGGTTAGATATTCAGAGAATACTTTCAAAAACGAAACCGTGGCCGCTTGAATCACTAAAATCCGAGTTACGACGAAAAAGATATGCTATTTTCAATTTTAACGACGAAAACTATTTTCTGAAAAATAGCTTGCTGTTGAACAGTTTTCATGGACTGTTTCGAGACGTAAAACTTGATCTAGCCATCCCGACTTATCAAAAATATATTAGTATGTTGTCCCACGATTCCGGGGATATAAAGAACGTAGAAAATGAGCTTATAACGAAAAAGATACAAGCGTTTGAACTTAGACGATTTTTACAAATTTCCATCAGCTTTTCTATTATTATTTTGCCGCAAAACTGTCTTTGCGAGACACCACTTTCTTGGCTATTTTTCTTCATGATCGGTTCAATTTGAGTCCGAGCCGTAGTTTTATGAAATCAAGATCTTCCAACAAGCTTTTCAAATCAATTGGCCGTTCGTCGAATAGACTTATAACGAATAAACTACGACCTCATCTATATACCCGATAAACTATATATATATTTTGACAGCTTTTACTATAATGAAATTTTCTAAGTATTGAACATAATACTTTCAAGTAACAACAATAAGAGTCGATTTTCTCATCGATCGAGAACCGTATCACCAAAAGTTAAATGACACGACTTCAAGATATTGTTACAAGGTTTTCAAAAACGCCTAGTTTCATCACTAACCCTTAACGTACAACATTTCGCGACTTGTTTTGCGAGGCCATTTTGGGCATATTTTCAAGTAATGAAAATGTTATTTTAGCGACAAAAACCTTATATTTGCCGATAGGACACCAAACAAGGATCGTGGAGTACCGTTTCAACCTATTTCCATGAAAAGTGGTTATTAACCTAACGAGACGTCAAAAACGTATTTGTCGACGATAAACGTTATTTTCAAAACTAATGAGTGGTATCGATAACATACGTATTTGCATGTGTAGCGTCATTTAGTTTCTTACATTAGATCATATCATTCATATTAGGTTGCGGTTAGAGATCGTGCCTCATTTCTGTGTATTCATTGTTGTCATCGTAGCTATTGCACCAGGTGAGTTCATAACCCCTACTTTTACTTGTTTTACAACTGTTTTAGGGGAAGATACATGCTCCTTACTATTTAAATTCAATACTTGTTTTACTTGAACGCGATTCATTTTCTCAAACATTACTGGATGGTTGAAATACTTGATTGATTACTTGAATACATTATGAATTACTTATTCCATCCTTGATTTCTTTCTTATGAACACAAGTTCTTGCTTTTGCGGACATAAATATAAAACTGTTACTTTGCCTGAGTTACCTATTACTGCCACTGAAGTCCCATTTATCATGAACCATTAATTACATGCGTGTGAGCGCGAATGCTGTGGATAGATCTATTTGGGTTGACACCCCGTCCGAGTTGGTCGCGCCAACCTGTTAAACGGACGCATATCATTCGGATTACTTCCGAGTGTCTGGCAAACACTTACTTGGGGCATTTTATGCTTGATTGCATATGATTACGTCGAGCTTCGAGGTCATGAGCTTAGGCACTGTATACCTTATTTTTAGCTGTGACATTGTATTTGTTATATTGTCTTGCTACTGAAAATCTCGTGTTCCGCAAATGACTTGTTTACTTAAACATATTACTTTTGGCAGTGGGTTGTAAACACACAGGTTACAAGTCTCTTATGGCGGGACTTGTAACTGAGTGGATTTGCGATGCCTTTGCTGGGAAATACTTGATTTCTGGAAACACTTGTTTACGGGAAATACTTGTTTACTTAAAACTATGAACTCTCCAGCTTTATGCTGACGTTTTAGCATGTATTTTCAGGTTTTAAGCAATGGCACACTACAGGAGGTTTTGGCAGGGCATGGCATGGTCATAGAAGACTCTGATATTCTTATCGGGACCGTTTTAAAGTATTTTAAAGGCCTACTTCCGCACTACTTTTAACAATGTAAATTCAACATTTTTGATTAAGATATTTTATTCTAAATGATTGAAACGAAAACCATTTTACACTTGTTTTGTAATACCAATTGAGTTACACCCCAGCTACGTGTATGCTTCCGCTGGACCCGATTTCTGGGGGTGTGACAGAATACCACCTGGTTTTGGTAGATGCAGGGGTGAGAGTGGAGGGTGAACAGTGGTGGTGGTTTGGGCGGTATTGGGTGGTCAAACGGGGTCAAACCCGTTTTAAATAACAAAGGGGTGTTGGACTGGGCTTATGTTGGGCTAGGGGTGTGTGTGGGTTGGGTAGTTTAGGATTGGGTTTGGTTTGTGGATTTGTTAAATAAATAAGGGTCCGGTTGGTTAAGTGTACACAAGGACCAAATTTGTAATTTTGGAAAAATAGAGGGACTGAATTTGTAGATCTCCCAAAGTAGTTTCAATTGCTATTTTTGCCAAATATGATAAACCAAGGACCAATTTATTTATTTTTTTCATTTAAAAATATCCAGGGACCTTTTCTGTAATTTCTCAAACTCCAGGGACCATTTATGTAAATTTGGATTTTTATGGGACTGTGGTTGTAATTTCTCAAAATGTTATCAAAATTGTTCCATTTTGTCATTCATGCATAGTACAAGGGTATTATTTGTAAATTTCCCAGTTTTGAATACCCAGGGACCATTTTTGCCAATTTTGTAACTTGAGGGGTAAAAGTGGCCAGTTTGTATAAACTTTCATCCAGGGATCAATTGTGAATATTTTTGGTTTCCCAAGGACTTAAGTTGACTTTTCATTCATTTTAAACCTTCAGGGACTAGTTTTGACAATATTTGAAACTTGAGGGACTGAAACTGCCAATTATGCAAACTTTGTACGTTTTTCATTTGTTTTTGCATATTTTGTATTTGAAACATATAAAACACACTTCTAAGATATTTTAAGGATTATGATGCATATTTGAGTGTTTTTGTATGTTTTGGCAGTTCAGATTGGTATAAAATGATGAGTATTTAGACACTCATCAGAGACCTAAAAATTGACGTATCTCCATGGGGTTTGTAGGAGATGACCAACCTTTAACAGCCTCAATCTTTGCAAGGTCTACGTGAATGCCTTGATTATCGATGATGTGTCCTAAAAATTGTACGGTGTGAATCCAAAAGTTGCATTTGGAGAACTTAGCGTACAATTCTTCTTTCTTGAGCATTTCTAGGATGATTCGTAAATGTTTTGCGTGTTCTTCTTCGTTGCGAGAGTAGATCAAAATATCGTCGATGAATACTATTACAAACTTATCCAAGTAAGGTTTGCATACTCGATTCATTAAATGCATGAAAACTGCTGGTGCATTGGTCAGACCGAATGGCATTACTTGAAATTCGTAGTGACCATAGCGCGTTCTGAAAGCAGTTTTCGGAATATCCTCTTCTCGAACTCTTAGCTGATGATATCCTGATCTCAGATCAATTTTTGAGTACACACTCGATCCTTGCAATTGATCAAACAGATCATCAATTCGAGGCAATGGGGATCGATTCTTTACCATAAGTTTATTCAACTCCCGGTAATCGATGCACATTCTAAAGGATCCATCCTTCTTCTTAACAATTAAAATTGGCGCTCCCCAAGGTGATGAGCTTGGTCGAATAAATCCTTTGTCCGACAATTCTTTTTGTTGTTCTGACAACTCTTCCGTTTCAGATGGTGCTAGCCTATAAGGTGCTTTAGCCACTGGTGCCGCTCCAGGCACTAGTTCAATCTGAAATTCTACTTGACGTACGGGTGGAATACCAGGTAATTCTTCAAGGAATACTTCAGGAAAATCCCTAACGATAGGAACGTCATCGAGCTGCTTCTCGGATGTCTTATTTTCCGTAACTTGGGCCATGTATACTTGACATCCTTCCTTCATGTATTTTATTACTCACATACATGAGATAATTCCATATCGAGGTTTGCTTTTGTCGCCCTGGACAATGAGTGTTTCATCCTTGAGTGGTATATGGATGGCCTTTTCGTCACAGTGAATCCTAGCACGATGGTGGGATAGCCAATCCATGCCGATGATAGCGTCGAAACTACCAAGTTGAACCGGCATAAGATCAATGGCAAAAGGTTTTTCGGATAAGGTTAGGGTGCAATCTTTCATGATAGTATTTGTATCTATTAAATTCCCGTCAGCCATTTCGACTTCGTAGGTAGTGTTTAGCTTAGAGAGGGTAACATTAAGTAAAGGGGCAAACGTGTATGATGGTTTAGTAGAAACGTACCGGTGACTACATCGGGTCCGTTTCCATCTCCGAGTAGGTATACTCTAGCTGGAGCGTTGATTGGTTCATTTCCTTTTGGGCAGTTCCTCCGGATGTGTCCTACTTCTCCGCATCTGTAACAAGTGGGTGATACAACCTGTGTGTTGCTTCCTGTAGCCGGAATCCTACAGTTTCTGGTTTGATGACCGATCTTACGACATTTGTCACATCGGACGGTACAACGACCCTCGTGATGAAGTTTGCATCGCTGGCATAGGGGTTTCTGCCCGTTGTACCCTACACCTTCCGTGGCGGTGTAGACTCGGGGTTTTTCTTGTCTTTGATTCTGCTGTTGAGTGCTTCGAGTGTTGTGATATGGTTGGTGGTTCCGATTATTGTTGCGTTGGTTGTTGTTGCGGTGATGATTGTTGTAGTTTTGTTGGTTGTTGTTGTGATGATGGGTGGTTCTCTTATCGTCTAATTTCCTTTTAAGTTCATTGCATTTCACTTCTTGATCTAGAAGTTTCTGAGCAAGTTCCATTGCTGCTTCCAAGGTTGGCGGGTTTGCTGAGGTGACATTTCCTTCAATACTCCTAGGGAGTCCTTCGACATATTTCTCTAATGTCTTCTCATGATTGGGTACCATGGTAGGGCGTAGTATCCTAAGTTCTTGGAATCTCCGGTTGTAACTTCTCAAATCAATTCCTTTCACTATTAAGGCATGGAACTCATCCTCGAGTTTTCGCAGTTTGGAATGAGGACAATACTTCTTTAGTATTTTAGCCTTGAATTTAATCCAAGTAAGCTGATGTGCCGCTTCTGCTCCTAGTGTTTGAACGGTAGAGTTCCACCAGGATAGAGCGTCTTGCATTAGTGTTCCCGTTGCGAAACTTACCTTGTTGTTTTCCGAGCATCAACTTCTTTGGAAAACAGTTTCACTTCTTTCAAACCATTGAGCTAATTCCGACACTCCTTCAGTTCCTTTGAAATACGTTGGTTGACACGCTATGAAGTCTTTGTATGTGCAGTAGCGGGGTGTCGGAGCATTTCCATCTCTATTACGGGCTTGTCCTGCTAAAACGGCATTAACGCCATCAGCGATTGCTTGCTGGATTGCTGCCGGGGTCATAACTTCGGGGTTTGCTGGTGCGGCGTTCGTGGTTGTTCTCCTAGTTCTAGCCATATTGCTATAAAAGAAGGTATATTATTAAAACAATTATAATAACCTTATCACGTTGAAAATACATATCGAGTAATGAATAGTTAAATATAGGTCGTAGTTACAATGATTCGATCATTGAAAAGGTTTAAATCGTAAATTATCGTATGTTGGGATGACACACATTACGAATAAGTTTGACCTGTATGAACCAATATATTACGATATTATGCAACGTAAATAAAGATAAAATAAACTTCCATAAATCAATGTCAAGGTGTTACAATACTTATTGATACTTGTGCAAATGTTTACAAAACAAGACAAGATATTCTTATTTGTAGGACATTGATTTTTCTTAATAAGGTGATGGTCTCATGGTTTTCCTAAGGCCTTGTCTAGGCGGGTTTGGATTTCTTGAATGGTAGTGGACATGGTTTCCATGGTTTGATCTCGAGTCCTTTCCCTTTCTCGAGCTTCTAGCAGGGCTTGCCTAAGGCGTAGGTTTTCAGTGTTGATCCTCTCAATTTCTCGGTCTAAAGTTTCCAATGCTATTTCGGTCGAAGTGTTAGCCCCACATAGTGCTCCTATGAATTCCATTGATTCCCAAAATAAAGAATCCAACTTTTCAACCTTATCTTCTATTGCAAGATGACCAATTATGAGACTGTTCATATCATCTTCAAAGGTTTCTAGAAGTTCATGTGGAATCTTGTTGAGTATACTAGCGATGGAATCAAGTCGGTCTTCGTGGCGAACTATTCTTGCAGCTAACAATGGTATGGTATGGTGTATGGGTTCCCCAGTGACTGGCAGAATTCGGGAGGTAGAGTAAGAACTTTCCCCAAGTTCCCTTGTTGTTGGGGTTCCTTCTTGAGATCTCCAATATCGCATAATGGGCAACAAGAAAGACTATTTACGAGCATCTACTCGCTTGTGGGTCCTTCGGCGTCTGCGTTGAACACAAGATTCTGAGGTGGTTGGGCGGATTGGGTAAGTCCTTTGGTGAGGTGATAGTGGGACACTTCGGTAAGGTGCAGGTGGTGATGCTAGTGGAGGTGATGCTATGGGTGATGGTATTAGTGGCACAGTAGTAGTTTGGCTATAGAAGTGTCACAACCCGCTATTTCCCAGGTCAATACTATTTTCTAAACTCGAATTTAAATTCTTGACTTTTAATTTGAAACATTTGACGTGAGCCCTTTTACTTGAATCGACACGAATTTCTAACTAAACTCTAAGTACTCTAGGACTTAGACTAATTGTAGTCCACAACGCTCCGGTACCTTGCTCCTTCTCCAATTCACAATTTTATACAACAAAACAAATTCCTATTCTTTAAATACTTACGGTTCTTAAATTCGACAAACGTTAAATTTTATTCAAGAATGTAACCCTCGACATACCCGACTTTCTCAACAATTATTTTTAGGGTATTTTTATACTTCCAAAATTATTACAAAAGTACCAAAAATATTTTCCGATGTCCAAGTTAAATTCCTTACACCTTACGTTTAATTACGTATCACTTTCTTTAACTGCCAAACTAATACCCAATACATATTTTTACTACCCAATACATTGAATATATATATATATATTTATAAAATTTGACACATTTTCTTCCCATCCTAATAAATGAGCCGCCCCCCCCCCCTTGTAATGTATAAAAATTTCCCTACAAAAATCTACAACATTTCAACCTTATGATCATGTGGAGACAACCAATTTAATTTTGGTGGCTAAAAGCCACATTTTTGTCCTCTCTTTTCCATGAAACTCGGCAAGACCATGGACCAAGACCAAAATCACTTTGACCACCTTTTACCCCATTTGCTATATATATACAAGAGCCTAATACTCCCATTTTTAGTTACAAGAAAGAAAACAATCACCTCACCACTTATACATACAATTCGCCACACCTAAGGAGCAAGGGAAGGAAAAAGTGAGCTTGTGGGTAATTACAAGAATACTTAGGGTAGATTAACAAGGGTTTGATACTAATCTTGGGGATTACACAAGTGTTTTTACCAATCTCATCTCACAAACCTCTTTGTAAGTGATTTTACACTACCTATACTTCATGATTTTCATGATTTTTATGCTTGTCTAGTATATATACTTGGTTATCACTTGGTACATGTTGAAAATCTTTACATCCACTTTGATCTCTTAGCAAGAAAATATGTTTTGAACAAGATTTTATTACAAGAAAATTTGTTAACAAAGATCTTTACAAGTAAATGATGAAAACTTTATATATATATATATATATATATATATATATATATATATATATATATATATATATATATATATATATATATATATTAGTAGATATGAAGTTAAATATTTGGATGATCTTGTACATGGATCTTGAATATTGTTAAGTTTATGTTTAGATCACCATATACTAGTTGAGAAGTTGATGGAGGAATTAGGACTAGATTTGGAGTTGTTGTAAGTGGTGAAAATAAATAAAACACTAGGAAATATTCGACCCTTCATAGAAAAATCAGTACCTTGGTGACCATATTAGGCTAGAAATATAGAAAATAGACTTAATAACGAAAACATAGCCGCTTGAACGAGTTAAAACGGACTTATAACGAAAAAGATATGCTATTTTCAAGATTGACGACTAAAACTATATTTTCTGATATTATGATTCTGTCCCGATTTTTCAAGCTAGGAAAACTGAGATTAAATGATATCTAGACTAGCCGAGACCTTGAAAAACTTAAAGTATACTTGAATACCTTCGCGGGAATATATTGAACTTGAAAAACGGAACTACGACGCAAAAGTTATGGCCTAGGAAAGTTGCGACGAAACAATAAAATTTTGACAGCTTTTGTGCTATATTTAAAAGCTGATGGAAAATATTAAAATGAGTTTTTGGACACTTTAGAGTGTAGTTTGGCTAAAATGACGTAAATAAAAATGGTAGAGCATTACGTATACTTATTAGGTACGTTAGAGATTTTCAAAATATATATTTTCAAGACGACTAATATTTGGTCGTGGGATATACAAGCTACGTTTTCTAAAATAGTGGATGACTTAAATACGAGATTACTTTGATTACCTACGTTTTTGACAATAAAAATTTCAATAACATGTACAAGTGATAATATAGTGTATGACTTGCATGCTTGACCTTGTTTTCGAACCTAAGACATATGTACTATTTAGGTCGCGATTAGAGTACCCGGACCTTATTTCTAACTACTACTTTGTGTATCGGATATTGCTTTTGCTAAGGTGAGTTTTCATAGCCCCGTTTTCAATTACTTATTTGATTTCAAATCCCACGGGGGAGAATACATTGTATCAATTATTTTTGTACATGCCCAAGTATTAAATTCCATACATTGCTTAAGTTGCCTTACTACCAAGTTAAGTCCCCTTTATTATCATGGACCGTTAATTATATTGCCAAGCGAGAGTGAGTGGATAGATCTATTGAGGGTGACGCCTCCATTCGTGTTTGGGTTGCTCCAACGGGGCGAATGCATTTCATGTCTTAACAATTTGAGTGTCTGGTAAACACTCTGGTGGGGCCATTACAAATTCTAGCTTCGGGGTCATGAGCTTAAGAGCCAATGTAGCATTTTTGACATTTTGTCGGTTTACTTTATACTTGTGGCTTATGTACATACGATTTAACTTACAAACCTATGATTATTCACCAACTTTATGTTGACCGTTTTCGCAGTGTATTTCTTAGGTTATTAAGGTAGCTCATGTTGCACACATTTGGACCTTCATGGAGTCGCGGAGTCGACGCGTCTCACTATATTTTCTGCACTTATGATACGTTTGATCTTGTTGAATTTGTTTTTACCTAAATTGGCAACATCTTTTGGGACCTAAGTTTTGTAAAATCTGAATGTTTTAATGATCAAACGATGTATTTTTACAAACGACACTTTAGGTCGTTCAATATATCCTTGTTGTGATGCTGTGACAGTTACACCCTCAGGCATTCCATTCCGCTGCAAGTCAGGTAAATTGGGGGTGTGACAAGAAGATAGTTGGTGGTTGTGGTATCACTGGTGGTGCAGGTGGTGATGGCACAACTGATTCAGGTGGTATGACAAGAGCTGGTGCTGGTACAACAGTACTTGCTTCATACGGCTGAAGTTGTCTAATTTGCCTAGATCGGCGAATCGGACCAGATGTTGCCAGAGGAGAAGCCTCTGTGTCAGATGCTGGCAGAAAATGCTGGCTTTGCATGTATCTGTCGGTAGCAGGAGACATAGGCATAGGTGAGGTAGCATAGGCTGACATGACACTGTAATAAATTTCCCGATTAGTAAATGTAAGCATAATTATAACCAATTTATAATGCTATAAGGTAAATAATACTTTTTACCAATTACATCTTCAGTTCCTGAGTTTGAGGACAAGCTGATAGGATGCGTAGGCACGAAGGGCGTAGGATGGTATTTTATGAAAATTTTGTCCCGTTTAAAGTGTAGTTATAGTCCAATGTTCCAAAAACACTTGGTTCACTATAACCGTAGCTCTGATGCCAATCTATAACACCCCCGAAATCGATCAATACAGCGGAAGACTTAAAATGTCAGCGGAAGACTTTTGGGGTATTATATCGTGGATTTTTGTCACAATTATAGAAAACGATTCAAGTGATCGTTTTAAGTTTTATTTAAAATACCAAATATTCATAATTCCAAGAGAATTCGTTATTCAACAACAAGTTTTATTCAAAGAGAAGTAAACATTTCTTTATTTGCCCACTTCATGCCTTTGCCATCCATTCCATTTAGTTACCTGAGATAAACATGCTAAAGGTCAACAAAAGTTGAGTGAAATTCATAGGTTTATAATTAAGAGTTTGAACACAAGAGATAAGTGCTTATTGTATAAAAATACAAATAAACAAGTTAGAAAAATCGCATTCATTATTGCATTAAGCTCATGACACTCAACGATTCAACAGACATCAATATTTTCCGTAATAATGATGTAAAGTATATAGCCCCCAAGATAGGTATTTGCCAGTAACCTATGATATTTAAATAAAGTGCATTTGGTAACTTTCCTCTAGCAACCAAATGGGGATTGTCAATCCCTAATAGATCTATTCACAATTATTTACGTTCACCCTTCAAGTGATTAAGGTTCATGATCGAGGGACTTTTGGCAATAGCTACTTAAGCAATAATAAGATCAGGAAAAGACTTGTGTTCGGTTTTTGAGCATGTATCCCCCCCATAAAAATAAGTTAAATGTGGGCTATGAACTCACCTTAGTAGGATAGTAGAACAAACGTAATCTCAACGATGCAAGGCAACGGCTTCACACACAACCTATAAGATATGGCACGTTTCAGTTATTAAGTCTCGTTTTATTGCGAACGTTTATTATTAATTATGAGTAATCGATAAAGTGCATACGTGATGTGTTACGTCGTTTAAAAATAGATAATGGTTACGTATTGTTTTATTCGTCTAAATTTAGTTATTCGTTATATAAGTTTTATTCGTATTGTATATATATATATATATATATATATATATATATATATATATATATATATATATATATATATATATATATATATATATATATATATAATAAGTTACGTTTATTATTTATCGTTTTAATATATATTCAAATATATATATATATATAAGTATAAATATATATAATTTATAAAATTATTATAAAAATCAATATTACTATTCAATCCTTCATGTTTCTCAATTTTACACTTTTTACCCTTAACGGGTTATATTTACGTCGTTAGTCCAAAAATTATATATATTTATGTTTTTAGTCCAAATATCAAATATTTACATTCCTTATCCCTAAGTTTCAATATTTACAGTTTATACTCTTTAGAAAAACAGTTTTATACTTTTCACCCAAAGTTTACAAACTTTACACTTTTAGTCCCTAACTCTCGAATATTTGCAAAAATAGTCCAAACATTACCAAATTTAAAACTTAGCATTTTTATTATTTCAATAAGCTCATAAGGTCTTAAATAGCTTATTCCCTCAGCTTAACAGCTTATTATTAGCTTATTCTTAAATTGGGCCTTAACGAGTCCAATTAAGGGCCAGTTATGATTTTATGATTCAAGAGGTTTTGGAAAATGTTCGTTTAATCAAAATTCATCTTTTTAAATCCAAAGATCATTTCAAGATAGCTTTTCTATTCAGCTTAATTTTAATAAGCTCAAAACAGCTTATTGGGCTTTTAGGCCCAACGTAAGGTTTTTAATATCCTTAAAACAGTTTTCAATCCGATTTGCTTTAGGCCTCATTAGGTGATCAAACGATGTTTCTAACTCCAAACGTTTATCAATCATGTTTCTCTACTTGTAGAGCTATTAGTATACGTAAAAATATATGTAGGTTGTGTGTCTACATTCCACAATATATGATCAAAGTAAACGGTTTATACGAGTTTCTCATCTTAGTATATTAGTGTTGAATTATTCTAAGTCTTTTAGTGTGTAACGTGCATATTTTATACGCCTTAAGATCGTATGGCTTTTAGTATTTAAACGTAACTATAAACTCGTAATAATTATATAAGCTCGTTTGTGACTTAGTAAACGTGTAGAATAAAGAATAATACATATGTGTTACGTTTTAGTTTCACGTTTTAATTAGACGAAGTGTTTGTGCATAGTGACGATACGATATATATATGTATATATATATATATATATATATATATATATATATATATATATATATATATATATATATATATATATATATATATATATATATAAGAAATAAGAATTGGAGGTCTCACCTCACCTCAAAGGTGGAGTAAGACAATGAGGATGGTTCGTGTACAGGGTTCAACGTGTTGTGGTTCTCTTCAATTATTTCAATGGTTCACTTCAAGCTCTTCAATGGTTCGCTCTAAGCTTGCCACTCGTTCCTTGGTTCCCTTACTTCGTGGTTCCCTTGTGCACTCCGTATGACTCCCAATGTAGCCTTAGTGTTCTCGTTTGTGTGAGTTTTGGTACATACAAGTGTGCTTCAATTTGTGAGTGCATGTGCTTGTTATATATTGTGTTTAAGATATGGGAAGATATGTAATATCTTGGAGATGATTTGGTTCTATCATGAGCGAATAGTAGTGCCACCTCCTTCGTCCAATGAGGTGCGTACAAGCCAAGAGTCTTGTGAAACATTCCTGCCAATTTTCTGTTCATTTACTCGTGATAGGGGGGATGAGGGGAGGTGTGGAAGAAATATTTGGCCACGATTTGGCATTATCTTGATGGAAGTTCTCATGCCTTAGCTTTGCTCGTCTTTAGAGTAGTAAACGATAGTATGTAGGTAATACTTTGGTCTCGTGTGATTCCTTGGTAGTAGATAAACCAAGATGTGTAATGAAATGGGTATGTCGTATGTAGGAATCGTAAAATACTAGGGTGCGTTTGAGGGTGTCGAGGTGTGTTTGCAAAAGAAAGAAATAACTAAGAGTGTGTGGGCTTTTGGCATGTTGGGCTCAGCGAGGTACACAGCCCAGCATGGAAATAAAGAGAGAAATGGAGCCCGTTTGGTTATGAATTGATACGTGCGGCCCAAAGGGTGTTGGGGGCCCAACTATGGTATTTCAAATGTCATGTCAAGGTTTGTAAATATTCGTGATCATTCTCGGGGATTTTTGTAGGTTCGGGAAATATAAAAATAGTATACGTTATTTAGACGATACGTATAATTATAATTACAATTATTTAGTTTATAGTTCGCAATAAACTTAAGTAATCGAGGTTGTGTGAGCAACGTTCCTAGATAGACAGTCAACCACAGTTACCGTAGTGGTTCCAATATCAAGTTATATATAAAAAAAAAAAAAAAAATTTGTTACCCGTAAAATGGTGTTAATTTATCGTAACATCGTTTTATTTATTCGTATGCATTTACTAATCGTAAGGGAAATTTACGAGAGGTTACAAACAGACATCTCAAGATTTGAGTGTTTGGAAGCATCCTCCTGGTGTATGATTGTGCTTTGAAGAAACTTAACGATTTAGTGATAAATATTAAGTTTAGGGGAGGATTGCTGGGTTTTGGATTCTGCTGCTGAGAGAAACTGCTGCTGTGATGAAACTGCTACTAAGGTAAATGATTCTGCTGCTGATGTTAAAGTGCTGCTAAGGGAAAATGCTGCTAGAGGAATCTACTACTAATATGATAAGCATGTATTCGAAGTAGATAATTATAGAATAGATTGTGTATATATAATATACGTCTAGAATATTATTATCTTGCATAGAAAGTTATTGTAAACCTAGTAGGACTCCTTGGCCTATAAAAGGAGGATCCTAGGGTTAGATTGAGTACGTATTATTTAGTTTTCGTTTACACTTCAAGGTTGTAAAACCCTAGCATTCTCGAGTGCTCGTATTAATAATATTGAAGTGTTGATAGTTAAATTGTTCTTCTTAAGTTAAGCTTTTAAATTCCGCATTCTAGCTTAAGTGTTTAATACAAGTCAACTTCTATATAAGATCGTTTGCTCAACTGGGATCAACATTCCAAATCACAATAAAACCATTTACGCAAAGGGATTTAGTGCTAAAACTCACCTATATCACTTCAAACACCTAAGACACACCAAACAAACTTCAACCGAGTCAAGACTATCATTCAAACTGACCTGCCAAAACCACGGTTGTTACAGGCAGTGGTTCGTAGCGTCATTGCGGGGTAAAAGTGGTGGGAATGTGACGCTGAGGTGGCACCAATGGTGGGCAGGGTCACCCCACCGCAACGAATGCTCTTAACAATCCAAAGGTATTAAACAAACAATCAACAATACCCACAAAACAAAAACGCATAATCACTACATATCAGGGTGTTTGTTTAAGCTCAATTTTTAGGCTTATTTTGATACTTATAGGCTTATATAAATTTATAAACTTATATAAGCCCACAAGTCTCAAAATAAGCCGGAAAATTGAGGCTTATGAAACATAAGCCGAAACACAAATAAGCTCATAAGCCACATATAAGCTTACACAAACACCCCACTATCTAACCATCATTCAATTCTAATTTTCAAAAAACCTTAACACAACCCAAAAAAAAAATAATATAAAAAAAATGGTCATCACCTTTATTAAAAAGATACTCTTATCACATTTTAGTTGCACGCAATGCACTAGCTTATTACGTCATTTTGTGGGCTTATTAGCTTATGTGATTTGGGCTTATTTTCCAAAAGCTCAGAATTTTCATGTTTATTTTGAGTTTACACATATCAATGGTATAAAACGATTTAATGTGTGTACTTAAAAAATTATCAGAAAAAAAATAAATGGAACGTTCAAAAAACAATGGTCACAATAAAACAATAACTACATTTACGTAACAACATGCGAACATTATTAATAAAAATATAATTACAAGTCAATGCACACATTAAAACAAATAAAAATAAAATTTAAAATTACAAGTCATGCCCGCCCATTGGGCGGGCTTTGAGACTAGTATATATATATATATATATATATATATATATATATATATATATATATATATATATATATATATAGGGAAGGGATCGGGTGCATTTTTCCTTTTTAGTGCGGATGGTACGGATGAATGTGGACCGCACGATCATCCGTCCATCTCAGATTCTGATAAAAAAACGCGGTGGCAATATCGTAAATATCCCGTCTTTTTTCAAAAACGTTACTATCGTATTAGCTTTTTTTCTGAAAAAAATTCAAAAAAATCTGAAAAAATTAAAAAACTAAAGAGGACAACAAATAATTAAGAATCACTGACAAAAATTTAAAAAAAAAAATCATTTTCATCATTAAAGGTATTGTGATATTAGCGTATGATTTTGACTTTTTTACAAAAGTCAGGATCTGATCTTGACATCAGATCTTGACTTTTGTAAAAAAGTCAAAATCAGATTCTGAAACTTTTTTTTTAATAAAAATTTTACTATCACAATAACTTTTTTAATATCATAAAAACTTTTTCTTAATAAAAATTGTTAATATCGCCGTAACCATCATGCTTTCTTGATATCACTCTAATATTCATACATTCTTTTTCAGTTTTTTTAATATCACCATCAGTTTTTTTAATATCGTAATAAAAAAAACAATTATATTAAGCTTTTCACTAATATGACGGTTCATTTTTACATGTAAAAAAGTTTAATATCACGTTGGTCTTACAATATTACCGTAGCTATCATGGGTTTTTAAAATCACGGCTCATAATATTGTTAATATCATGGTAGAACTCATAATATGGTTAATATCACGGTAGCACTCATAATCAAAAAACAAAAAGTTCTCAGAAAAATCTGAAAAAATAAAAAAATGAAAGAAGATAACAATATTAAGGATCGCTCAAAAGGAAAAAAATTAAAAAAAATCATTTGAATGGTGATTTGGTACTGTGATAGTTGCGTAGATCTTCACTTTTTTACAAAAAGTCAAGATCAGATCTGGATTGGACGGCCTAGATCTATCCGCACGTCCGCACTAAAACAAAACATCCGCACGTGATCCTCACTCTATATATATATATATATATATATATATATATATATATATATATATATATATATATATATATGTATATATCTATATATATATATATATATATATATATATATATGTATATATATATATATATCTGAAAAAATAAAAAAAATGAAAGAAGATAACAATATTAAGGATCGCTCAAAAGGAAAAAAATTAAAAAAATCGTTTGAATGATGATTTGGTACTGTGATAGTTGCGTAGATCTTGACTTTTTTACAAAAAGTCAAGATCAGATCTGGATTGAACGGCCTAGATCTATCCGCACATCCGAACTAAAACAAAACATCCGCACGTGATCCTCACTCTACATATATGTATATATATATATATATATATATATATATATATATATATATATATATATATATATATATATATATATGTGTATGTATATATATGTGTATATATATATATATACAGATATATGTATATACATATACATATATATGTATATACATATACATATATATGTATATACATATACATATATATCTATATATATATATACATATATATATATATATATATATATATATATATATATATATATATATACATATATAGATATATATACATATATAGATATATATATACATATATACATATATATATATATATATATATATATACATATATATATATACATATATGTAACAATTCGCAATTTCAGGTTAACTTTTATTCCCGAAAATTTTACTATTCACTTTTTACTATTCACTTTTTACTATTCACTTTCACTATTCATCTCAGAAATTTTTATTTCATATTCTCGTAAGATAAACTATTTTAACGATAATCCGAGAGTTTGACGCTCGTCGGATCATTTCTGCAAAAATCACAAAGCCGTGTCCGAGATTTACTTTTAGGTTTAAACGTCCTTCTAGCATCCCGATATGTCCATAAAATATTATAAACAATAGAAATATGATTTTTTCTCATTTTAGGACAATTCCAAAAGTTTCGGAATTTTACGTTTTTCAGTTCAGCGTTTTACGCGAATTGCGCGTTTTAGACCCGTGTTTCCAGTTTTTAGCAGGGTTTTAGCACCCGATAGAACCTACCACTCATTTTATATTTTATTATGGAGTATATTGACATGTTTAACCATATTTATAAGTTTCATATTTTTAGGATACCCGGTTTTACGTTTCGTGACTTAACAACTTACGGTTAGCAATTTACGGGTCCAAAACTAGCTACATAAGTAGGATAATACCAAGTTTTTGCATCTAGTCACCCTTATCTCTATATGAACGACTTAGGGGGGGGGGAGGATTCACACTTGTGGCATGATCTCATGACTTTAGCCATTAGATCAATACTTATTTACAACTTTGTCTCCAAGTTTAGCAAAAATATCCTAAAAACTAACCTCCTTAATGAACCTTCCTAGACACCTTCCTAACCTCCTCTTCATGCTATAAATATAAGCTCATACCTTCATCTTTTCATCACCAAAACGCCACACCATTAATTCCTAGCACCATGATCCTTTGATCTTCAAACTACAAGTTACACTACAAAGTTCAAGGTCTTAGTATTCTCTACCTAGTTCTTAAGTTTGTTTGGTGATTCCATGGTTGAATTAGGAGCTACACAAGGTTACTAGGGCTGAAGTTAAATGATTTTCACAAGGGTTAGATCAAGGCTAGCAAGGGTTACAAGAGTTGTGGTAAAGGGTTTGCAAGCATAGGTTTAGTGTCCTAGTTCATACTTGACTTCCTTTCTTAAGAGAAAGCCAAAAGTTGTAAGAAACCCTTATACACTTTCTTGCTCAATATCATTTCATGCTTATTATGTTTCTTTCATGCTATATATGGTCTTTGTATTGTGTTCATGATGTTTAAAAATGGATAAAACAAGTATTGGTATACATATGTTAACTTATGACAAGCAAACAAGCAAACTAGTGATTTTTATGGAAAATCACGACCACAATAGTATAACTTTGATATTTGACACTTACTTACTGTTAAAGAGGACTTAACAAGGAAAACATAGCAATTTGAATCACCCAAAACGAGTACACGAGTCAAAAGTTATGACCATTTGAAGTTAGCGAAACCAAAACGGCAAATCTGCCTAAATAGCATTCTGATCAAATTATGATTTTGAAAGTCCCACTTCTGGTCCGATTCATCAAAAAGTTAAAACACGAAAGTTGTCCGGAACGACGTTTTCATTCAGTAACAAAGAAGCTCGAACCCTGAAAACGCTTTCTGAGTGATAAATTTCTTCAAATTCTTAACAGCCCATTTTTAGACCAAAGTAACTATATAATTAGATGAGAACAAGAGGTCTAATGACCTAAAGCCAAGACCACAACCATGGCTAAAGCCAAGGTTGAGTCTCAAGACCATGGTAACATGACCAAAGTCACGGCAAAGCCACGGCTAAAGACCATATAACTATTAAAGATCAAAAGCTTATATATATATATATGTTATCGAATACTGCAATAGTAGGGAGCCTCATGTGAGGAGTTCATTGAGTAAGCCGTCGAGACGAGTTGTGGATTTACGAGTTAAAGTGTCCTGGCTCCTCGAACGTTTACTTCATGACTTCTGAATTATGTCGGCCCAAACGGTAGTAAGAGATATACAAACTATACATGTTTCATAGACCACTTATATTCAAAGACTTACACTATATACTAAGTACTACATCATGAACATTATGCAAGACATATATGGGCAATTCTTCGTATTCTTAGACGTTACTCAAAACCTAAGTCGCAACGTTCTATTATAGGCTGCTCTTAGAGACTTTCGCGATTCGACTACCACTTTCATTTCTCATTACATAGACTTAAGGTGAGTCATAGCCCCTACTTTTTCATACTTGCTTTAACTCTTTGGGGGGGATACATGCACAACTACTTGCTTACTTGTAAAAATACTTGATCGCATTATACTTGATTGTTCTATACTTGATTGTCTTATACTTGATCGCATTATACTTGATTTCATACATACATGATTGTGTTATACTTAACTGCGTTATACTTGATTGTGTTACTGCCAGTGGCTCCAGATTAAGTTGTTGGATGACCATTGAGACTTCCGGTGGCTCCAAATTAAGACCTTGGATGACCATTGAGGCTATTGATACATCCTAACATTTGCGAATGTTGGATACATCATAAACGTGAGGTCTTCGGAGATGAAGTGTAGACTCACGACTAATTGCTTAATTGTTTTGATGAACTTATACATGTCTTTATCATACTATATTGTAGCAGTGGGTTGTGAACACACAGGTTACAAGTCTCTTATGGCGGGACTTGTAACTGAGTGGATTCACGATGCCTTTGCTGTGTGAATATTCTTTTAAGGCTTTTCAACTGTTTTAAGACAAACTCTATGAACTCACCAACCATTGTGTTGACACTTTAGCATGTTTATCTCAAGTTAGTAAGGCGATAGCTAGTGCATGGAACTTAGAGTCAAGCTGCATATTCTGAAGACTTACGCTTTTATCATTTACCATTCAACATTTTGTATACATTTATGTATCATACTTTGAAATCTCATGTTTGTAACTTTGAGTTCATTAATCGAATGGTAACTTTTCAAAACGTCTCATTTAGAGTTCGTTTTCTATAACTTGTACTTTGTATTATGAAGTAGCACCCCTATGACACAGTCTTCCGCTTCGGTATTTTGGGGGTGTTACAATATATATATATATATATATATATATATATATATATACATATAAACGGACTATTTTTCATATAATTATAAAAATCTATTTTTACTTAAAAACATAACACAATACTAGGGAGCTTCGTGTAAGGGGTTTCATTTGGGTATTCATTTTGACGAGTTTTTTAGGTTTACGAATTAAAGTGCCCTGGCTCCTCAAACGTTTACTACATGACCTCTGAATTATGATGGCCCGAACGGTGTTATGTTATATCTAAAATCTAATAACAACATGACACAATAGTACGTAGCTTTTTGTGAGGGGTTATATACTTCTTAATTATGATGGCCCAAATGGCATTATGTTGACAAGATAGTACAATAGTAGGGAGCTTCATGTGAGGAGTTATACTTCTGAATTACGATGGCCCGAATGGTGTTATGTTATAACTAAATCTAGAAACCCTAAGTGTGATTACTTGAGAAACCTAAAAACAATAACTAGGACTTGACATACATACACCTACACTACCCCCAGGATACGTGAGTAAGCTGTCTAAACCTCTATCCTACTTGCCTTACACCCAGGTAAGTTTTTACAGCCTCACTTTTAAATGCTTTACAAACCCCATGAGGGGGATACCTGCTTTAAACCGAATACAAGTCTTTTTCTTTTGTTATTGCACGAGTGTTACTTTCTGCCACCATTACATAACTAAAAATCATGAACCATAATCACTTGCGAGTGAACGCGAATATAGTTGATAGATCTATTGGAGTTTGACAACTCACGTTGGTTTGCCTTATCTGGGTACCAATAAGTACTATATTTGAAAACACCCCTTTAGGTTTAACTTTGGCAAGTTAACCTTATCTCTGTCCCATCATGTAAGGGTCTGCAGTGCCCCATGACCTGGACATGTTAACGGGCGGTCTCATGAGCTTAGTGCAATAATTCTCTCTCTTAACTTTTTCCACAACTAGGGTTTAAGCAGAACACTATGGTACTTGTATTCACTCTATATCTACTTAAACCTATGACTTTCACTCAACCTTAGTGTTGACCTTTAAGCATGTTATCCTAGGTAATTGAGCCCTTTAGGAACCTTGGAACGGTCTGGCACTGGACATGAGGACGTCCAGACTAGTTAGTTATCATTCACCTACTTTTGATTTAAAAACGTATCTTAGGGACATCTCTTTTGGTAAAAGTATAACTTTTACTATAAAAACTCTGATAAATAAATGAATGATAACTCCTTTTTCATAAACGTCTCTTTTTGAGTCATTTTCTATATCGTTTCTTTGTATCCATGAAGTAATACCCCATATCAAATTCCGCTATGATCTGTGTTAGAAATGGAGGTGTTACAGATTGGTACCAGGCGTTGGTTATAGAGAATAAAAGGTTTTTTTTAAACTATAACCATTTTTCTAAAAAGGTCCTTGATGCCACTAGATTCTTGTTGCCTCTAAGATAGATTCCCTACTGCCTATAGGATAGATTCCCTATTGCCTTTAGGAGAGATCCCCCGTTGCATTCCCCAAATTTCCTTTAGGATATAGCATAAGATAGAGGTATGCTAAGATACTTTTTCCGGGTATTACAGTTAGATATGTCTTCCTTTAATTATCCTATCATTGTATCGGACACCGATGATGAGGATACTTCATCGAATAGTTATGAGTATACCGGGCTACTCCTAGTCAATAATTCTCGGATTCTAATTCTTCGGAAGAATTAGCTTAGAATGTCTTAGTTGCCTTAGCTATAGAACCCTCTCCGAATGATCCCTACATGCAAACATATAATGGTTATATGCAAGCATATGGTGGTTATATTCCTATCGTACTCACTGTAACCCCTACTCCATTTATACCTCACTTTAATACCCAAGATTGCTATGTTCCCGAGGTAGTTTCCCCTCCCTATAAGAAAATACGTATTATACCACCTTCGCCTCCCCTTAGGTATGAAATAGAAAGTAGTTCTTATAAAACGCCTTTAGAAAGGCATGAGGAACAAATTGAGGATATACTTAATCACCTAGATAAGTTGTCCTTAAGTTGTATCGAGGAAGTAGAAAATAAGATTAGTGTTCTAGGAAAAGGTAGGTTATGAAGGACAATCTGATGAGGTAGTTACAGCTCATCTTAGGCTTTCCACTCTAGAAATGATTATCGAGGACATTAGAAATAATCCTAGGTCTGATATAAGGGATCTTTTAGATGCAATCCTGGACTTAAATATAGCAAATGATCAAACTAGTAAAGTTATACACTTAGTTTTAATATATAACTTAGTTATATGCGAGTACTTGTTAAGTTTTCACCCTCTAAGATATAGGAATAAATCGTTATATTCTAGAAACCACTATAGACTTACCCTAAGTGTAGTAACCTACTAACTTACCCACTAGCTCCCCTTACGTTAGCAAAGCCTTACTACTTAACTTAGGCCTCACTAAGCACAACCTATGTTAGAAATGCCTATAGCTATTTCTCGAGTGAAATTTCTGCTTTGCTATACCACTATTGCCTATCTAACCTCTAGACAAGCTAACGTATCCATCTGTGCCAACCACCACTATGTTTACATCATGTAAACATCCAGGTATGTCAAGTCATGGTTACAAACACATTTTCACTAAGTAAACTATCACTCTAAGTACACTATACTCATCAGAAAACCCTAATTGCACCTATGTGTTCCGGTTAGCTTTACAATCCTAATTGCTTATCTATACTAGCTTGTAAGTGTTCAAGGCTTAGGTATGAGTTACATTAGTAACTTTAGGATATCTTAGACTCCCTAGACCATAGTACAACTCCCTAGAACCTAGGTACAAGTCCCTTAAGCACAAAACCCTAATTAGGTCATAACTTCCCAAAAACTAGGTTAAACTTTCCCAAATCTTTACCATAAGCTTGCACCACTTAGTATATGCCTCCTAGGACTTAACCTTAGTCACTAAACACCCATAGGACCCTGATTTAGGCACTAAACCATAAGCTAGGACCAAATCTTAAACTATACAAAACTAGATCAAAACTAAACCTAAAACTAAAAACTAGCTACGTAAGCACCTCAACCTAGCACCCTAGCACCTTAACCATGCCAAGATAACACCCTAGCACCTCCCTAAGCAAGCACAGAAGGTGGTACATCACCACCTTGTCACCACCTTAAATTGTTAGGGCAACCATGGCCACAACCGGCCTATGGCACCCCTAGCTACCTTTAGCTATCATTAGTCACCCATTAGGTCTTCCATAACACCACCTAGCTTCCATGAATTGACCTCCCCACTCAACACCTAGCACCCCTTACGTACCCTATAAATACACCCACCTCCCCTCCATTTCTCTTCACACCTTCCTCTCTTCTTTATCACACACATTTCTGTAATACTAAGTCCCTACGACCTATAGAAGTTGAGTACAAGAGCCCTAGTCCTTTTCAAGTTAGGTTTTGAGTCAAGAAACCCTAGAAACCCATGCTAAGGTTCCCACGACTTAGGTAAGCCTCAACTTTTATCCTAGTAGCCTTAGAACTGATATAGAACATCTAGGAAATACCTTAGAACCCTTAGAATAGCTTTGACCATTTTCTTTTAGATGTTTTCATTTAGAAACCCTAATTTTAGATAATTATGTATTTATGTGCTAAATTGCTTTATTATATGCTATAATCTGATTTAGGTGAACTAATTGAGAAAATATAAGTTAAAAATAAGCTAGGAAACTTAGTTGTGTCATTAAAATACAATTTGCATGGAAAAAGGACTAGTTTTACAATTGTTTTCGTGCATAGGGTATATACTATAAATTTCTAAAAATATATAGTTTAGGGACTGTTTTTGACATTTCTTAAAAGTTATAAGTACAAGGACCCTTTTTACAAAGATTTAAAACCTTAGGATAACAAGTTAAATAAGTTATAAACATATAGGGACTAGATTTGCAAATATTATTAAGTTGAGGGTATAAAGGGTAATTCTTAAAAGTTAGTATAGTTTAAGGACCATTTCTGCCATTTCTTTAAAATATATAAGTATAGGTACTAATTGTGTAAAAGATAGAAAGTTATATGCTTAAATGTTATAAGTTTATAAGTTTAGGGTAGAAAGTGTAAATATGTAAACTCGAAGGGTATAAATGGACTATTTTCATATAAAAACCTATTTTTGAGTTAGAAACATAACACAATACTAGAGAGCTTCATGTGAGGGGTATCATGTTGATATTTCATTTTGACGAGTTTGATGGGTTAACGAATTAAAGTGCCCTGTTTCCTCAAACAATTATAGCATGACCTCTGAATTATGATGGCCCGAACGGTGTTATGTTATAGCTAAAACATAATAAAAATGTAACTCAATAACAGGAAGCTTCATGTGAGGAGTATTAGCTTCTGAATTATGATGGCCCGAACGTTATTATGTTGATAACATAATACAATAGTAGGGAGCTTCATGATGGCCCAAACGGAGTTATGTTAAATCTATAAACCTTAAGAGTGATAACTTAAAAACCTAGACTAAGAGTTGACATACATACATACACACCTACACTACCCCAGTATACGTGAGTGACTTGTCTAACCCTACCCTACTTATTTTAGAGCCAGGTGAGTTTTCATAGCCTCACTTTTAAATGATTTACAACCCTGTGAGGGGGATACATGCTTTAAATCGAATACAAGTCTTTTTTTTTTTGTTGTTGCATGAGTAAACTATCTGCCACCCCTATACAACAAAATTCATGAATCTAATCGCTTGTCATATTTTACAAAAGTGAACGCAAATATTATTGATAGATCTATTGGAGTTTGACAACTCCCGTTGGTACTACCTCTCTCTGGAGTCAATAAGTATTATATTTGAACCCTCTGAAGGATTAACTTTGGCAAGTTATCCTTCTTGTCCCATCATTGTTTGGTCTACAGACCCCATGATCTGGACCGTTAGTGTGTGGTTCATGAGCTTAGTGCAATATACTTACTATCACTAAACTTTTCCACACATAGAGTTTAAGCTGAACAGTTTGGAACTTGTATTGACACACCCTATCTAATTAAACCTATGACTCTAACTCAAGATTCGTGTTGACTTTTTAGCATGTTATCGTAGGTAATTGAGCTCTTTAGGAACCCTGGCACGGAGAAGTACTGGACGTGCAACGTCCAAAATAGTTATCATTCATCTGTTTTGCCTTAAAACATATCTTAAGGGACCTCTCTTTTGGTAAAAGTATATCTTTTACAATAAAAACCCTGATGAATAAATGAATGATAACACCTTTTTCAAAAACGTCTATTTTTGAGTCATTTTCTATTATCTTGCGTTTGTTTCCATGAAGTAATACCCCAAACACTAAATCCTCTGCGATCTGTGAAAATGGGGGTGTTACAGATTGGTACCAGAGCCATCGTTATAGAGTACAAAAGGATTTTTCCTAAACTATAACCACTTTTTCAAAAATTCCTCCTTGCCACTAGAATCCCCAAACTTGTCATTAGACTCCCGACTTGCCTTTAGGTTAAGATTCTTCACTTGCCTTTAGGTTAGATTTCCCGAATTGCCTTTAGGATAAATTCCTCACTATTGCCTCTAAGATAGATTCCCCGCTATTACTATTGCCTCTAGGATATAACATAGGTTAGAGATATGCTAAGATACGTTTCCTGGGTATTACAGTTAGTTATGTCTTCCTTTAATAATCCTATCACCGTGTTTGACACCGATGATACGGATACCTCATCGGATAGTTATGAATATAACCCGGCTACCCTTAGTCACTCATCTTCTGGTTCTAATTCTCTGGGAGAATTAGCCCAGAATGCCTTATTTAACTTAGGTTTAGAACTTTCCCCGAATGATCCCTATATGCAAGCGTATAACGGTTATATGCGAGCATATGGTGGTGATATTCCTACCGTACCTACGATAACCCCTACCCCATCTATACCTCACTATACTAGTCGAGATTGCTATGTTCCCGAAATACCTTCCACTCCCAGTAAGAAATTACGTATTATACCGCATTCGCCTCCTCGTATGTTTGAAATAGGAAGTAGTTCTTATAAAACACCTTTAGAAAGGCATGAGGAACAAATAGAGCATATACTTAGTCATTTAGATAAGTTGCCCTTTGGACGTAGTGAGGAAGTAGAAAATAAGATATGTGCCCCAGGAAAAGGTAGAGTTATAATCCAAAAAGAATGTAATAGGTTAGAAAACGAATTAGAGAAAACACTTAGCCAAATCTTTAGGTTACAAACAAAGTATGAAGGACACTCTGATGAAGTAGTTACAGCACATGTTAGGCTCTCCACTATAGAAATGATCATCAAGGATATTAGGGATAGTCATAAGTCTGATATAAAAGATTTGTTAGAAGGAATCCAGGAACATAAGAACAACAAAGAATCAAACTAGTAAGGTTATAGATTTAGTTTTATAGGTAGTTTAACTATAGATATCTTAGTTATGTACGGGTACTCGCTAGGTTGCACTGTATAAGATATAGGAATAAGTTGTTATAGAAGTTATAGTTTGCCTACACTTAGCTTTCTTATATCAAGAATCCCGTATTAGGATTCCCTATGCCTTAGGAAACACTATAAGTCTACCTTAAGTCTTAAGAACTCGAGGTCATTAGAAATTTTATAATAAGAAGACTTATCTAGAAACACTAAAACTTATAATTTGAATCCCTTAGACTAGTACCACTATGCCTTTAGACGGGGTAAGTGAACTCCTGGGAATATAGTAATCTTATTAGGAAATCAGCCCTTTTAGGTTTTGGATTCCCTACCTATTCATTACTCCGGTATCAGACAATGTTCTACTAGTTAGAACTTGTACTATCTGTCTATATGCAAGCTTCTATTAGTTAGAACTTGCAAGAATGTCTAAAATGGATATGACATTATTCTTAGCCCATTTTGTTCTTACGAACGTCTATAGAATGGGACGTACGAGAGCCAATACTCTCGCTACTCCTACTGCTCCTGCCATGTCTTAGGAAGCCATTCGGCAATTAGTTGCTGACAGTGTGACTGCAACACTAGAAGCTAGGAATGCAAACATGGCTAGAAACCGCGAAATTCCTGTAGTGAAGAAGAGTAACTACAAGGAATTGATGAGCTGTCAGCACTAGAAGCTAGGAATGCAAACATGGACAGAAGGGCCCTTAGGATTGATTCACTGGTTTGAGAGGTGTGAATCAGTATTGTCCACTAGTAACTGTACTGAGGAATGTAGAGTTAAATTTATGACCGGTACTCTTACCCAGGAATCATTATCTTGGTGGAACTCGTATGCCCAACCCATAGGAATAGAAGAGGCATAAAAGTTATCCTGGACTGAATTTAAGAATCTTTTGATTAAGAAATACTGCCCTCGAATGAAAGTTAAGAAAATAGAAGACGAGTTCTATAACCTGTCTGTGAAGGGGAACGATGTTAAAACTTATATTAGGAGATTTCATTGGCAACTTTGTGTCCTACAATGGCGGCGACATTTAAAAGGAAAATAGAAGTTTTCAACGGAGGTTTACCCCCAACTATCGAAGGGAATGTTACTGCCTCTAGACCTCAAACTATGTGTTAGCGCCCAAAGATAATAAACGAAAGTTCCACGATGGGAGAGCTTTCGGTAACACTCGTAACACCTATGGAAATAATCGTACCAACCCCTATGTGGAAAACTAGAAGGGGGGGGGGGGTTGAATAGTTTTATGTTGTTTTTATTTTTAATAAAACGTTGTTTACAAAATCTTCGATTCTATTTTTATGTGAGATCAATACTTGCACACAAGTTAATACAAACATGTAAGAGACTAAGTAATAATAGTATAGATAAGTAAATAAAGAGATAGAGATGGAAAGATCGCACCACAAGACAAAGGATTTATAGTGGTTCGGCTACGAAGCTCCTCTTCACCCTACTCCACTCCCCGAGCACCTAACTCAAGAGTTTTCTTCACTATGTCAACAAGCTCCCTTATGGCGGAGAAAACCTTACACAACTTTTGCTTACACCAATTAACGACACTAAGCTAGATGTTGAGTCCTAATCGTAGATAGAACCAATCTCGCACCACTAGTCACTACACAACTTTTTCACAACTTGTACACACCACTACTACTACACAACTTCTCACAACGTCACTACTTCTTCTTCACAACACTACCTCTTCACTACTTCTATTCACAACTTCTATTCACTACTTCTCTTCACTACTAACACACCTAAATCTACCTATTACAAAACCTTTACACCTTTATAAATAATTTACACAGCTACAAATAATATTCATAAATATACAATACTTCTTAACTAGATGTTGAAGGAGTATTCTTCTCTTGCACTTTGAGTGATGAAGGATTTGGTCACTGGAAACAAAAATTTATAATCTTATGATCAAAGGATATAGAAGGATGTTTTGAAAGGATTGGGATAGAAAGTTTTAGTGCAAAAGGTGAGGAAAAATTGCAGGAATGAACCAGTATTTATAGGCGAGGAATGCTGGTCACAGGAGCATGCCGGTCCCCTTAAATGGTGGCTGGCACCCTTAAAATTAAGGGGGCCACCCCTTATAATTAAGGGGGGCGCCCTCCTGTAACGGCCAGATTCCTTGTCTTTTTCTGGGGAAAGTTTATTTTGTGAAAATCTAACTAATTTTAGTTAAAAATTTGAATTCATATACTTATGATGAATTAAACATTTTCCATTAATTACCAAAAGTGTTTTTCTAAATATATAAAAATTTTATATCATTTTATATAATTTGTAGTGTTTAAATAAAACTCTCTTTGATCATAAAATGTATTAGGCAATTGTTTATTCATACCTTAAGTGATTTAGTTGGATGGAATGATACTTTGTAACTAAATACTTGTTTTAATAATGATTTTACATTTAGTGATTTAACATTTATGATCGTCAAAACGTAGGGATATCGAGGAGTATTAAAAAGTTTTTATGCTTTATTTATATCAACAATCTCCCCCTTTTTTGATGATTACAAAATCTAAACTCATTAAATCAAAAATTAATATATATACAAGTATTTAGTGAGTTTATATCATTTCACCCCCTTTTTGTGAGCATCGAAAAGGTTATCCCGATGAATGTAGAACTCCCCCTTGATGTATACTCCCCCTCATTTTAAGGTTATAAGACAAATCGAGATATGGAGTGCTTGCAAAAATATTTAGAGCATAAACAATATATATATATGGTGCATGAAACAAATATATAAAAGAGAACTAATAAAAGTGCATAAAAGAAATAAATCTCAAGAAGCATTCATTAGTTATTAAAATAGATTATGTTGAAAACATAATCATTGGTACATAAGCGTACATATTTGTTTTTCTTAGCAAACTACAATAGATAATGCTAAGTTGCCAACTTGAGGTCTCTAGGACTTGCATGGAGATGTGGAGCATGGTGGTTGGAATTAGTGGAGTTAGATTTTTGTGGAATGTTGTTTGGAGAGTTTGGAGTGTTTGGTGGTACTGTGTTTGGAGTGGAAGGGTTGGATTGTTGTGTTTGTGATGGCGGTAGAGAAGACCTTGTGAGGAGATACTCAATCTAAGTGAAGTGTTCATTGAGAGCAATGGTTTGTTTTTGGAGAAAAATGCAACAAGGACAATTGTTAACATGATTCTCAAGTTGGAGCAAGTTGTTCAGTGGTGATGAGTGAGTGGAAGAAGGTTGTTGATCCAAATTTAGTTGAGCAAGGTGTAAGGCAAGAAGAGCACTAAGCTCATGAGCTTCTTTGATTCCCGGAGTGGCACCTATAGCCCAAGCACCCTATAGGTTAGCCACTTTAGAGATGAAGGAACTCTTTGAACAACTCCATGAATTAACCGATCGAGGTTTCATACGCCCAAGATCATCACCCTGGGGAGCTCGTAACTTATTCATAAAGAAGAAAGACGGATCTTTAAGGATGTGTCTTGATTATTCTGGATTGAACAAACTTACTATCAAGAATCGATACCCATTACCAAGGATTGATGACTTATTTGATCAACTTCAAGGTTCGTGTGTATATTCAAAGATCGACTTACGAACAGGTTATCATTAACTGAGAGTGAGGGAAGAGGATATCCCTAAGACCGCTTTCAGAACAAGATATGGGCACTATGAATTTCATGTTATGCCATTTGGTTTGACAAACGCACTAGCGGTTTTCATGGATCTCATGAAACGGGTGTGTAAACCATACTTGGATAAATTTGTCATAGTGTTCATAGATGATATCCTTATCTATTCTCGTAATGAGTAAGAGCATGCCCAACACTTGAGAATAATCCTAGAACTACTTAAGATGGATAAACTTTATGCAAAGTTCTCTAAGTGCGAGTTCTTGATTAGTGTTGTGCAATTTCTCGGACACTTGATAGATAAACAAGGACTTCGTGTCGATCCTGCGAAAATAGAAGCCGTTAAGAATTGGTTGTATCCTATGAATCCTACCGAAATACGACAATTCTTAGGACTTGCTGGTTATTATCGAAGGTTTATTGAAGGATTTTTAAAAATAGCAAAACCTTTGACGGAGTTAACCCAGAAAAATAGGAAGTTTGTCTGGGAAAAAGACCAAGGGAAAGCCTTCCAACTTTTGAAGATAAAGTTGTGTGAAGCTCCGAACTTAGCATTACTAGAGGGAAACAACGATTTAGTTGTTTACTGTGATGCTTTACGTCGAGGTCTTAGAGCTGTATTGATGCAAATAAATAAGGTTATCTCTTATGCATCACGACAACTCAAACGGCATAAGGAGAATTACACTACACACGATCTAGAATAAGGAGTAGTAGTCTTCACTCTGAGAATATGGAGACGTTATCTATACGGCACAAAATGTACGGTTTTCACCGATCATAAAAGCCTACAACATATTCTTAACCAAAAAGAGTTGAACATGAGACAACGTCGTTGGATAGCAATGCTCGCTGATTACGAATGTGAGATTCGTTACCACCCTGGCAAAGCTAACGTAGTAGCTGATGAGGCGAAAAATGAACCGTTTTTAGGGGGTCATTTAAGCCCAGAATTGAATTTATTTGATCAAATATTGCCCTAAATCGTTCCTTTTGGGATTTTAGGTACTTTGGGAGTGAATTCTAGAAAAGGAAGCAATTCGGACATTTTTGGAGCATAAAAGTGAAGAAAACGGCAAAGACTTAATTTTCCATGCTGAGAACAGTACCTGACGGCGTCAAAAAGAAAATCATGACGGCGTCAAGAGTAAAATCCATGACGACCCAGTGAAAATCTGAAGGCGTCACAATAAGGGCTTCAAGACTATTTTTGGTGACGGCCTGCATAAGGAGTACACATGACGGCGTCAGACCCAGATCTAGGCAGTCCGAGAAACTATTTGGTGGCGAGATAACGACGTCAGAAATTTGTTCTTGATGTCGTCACCTATCAGAATCTATATATAGTTTTCTATTTTTCATTCATTAAGGAGGAACTTGTGTTGAGAAAACTAGGGCCGAACTTTGTAAACCCTAGGTCGTATTTTCAAGGGTTTTCACCCCTTGAATCCTTTCGTGTTCAATTGAGATAAGTCTTCTCTTAATTCATTCAATATGTCTATGTGTTGTTTGAATATATCTTATGCTTGTCTTAATTTCAACATGCTAGGCTAGATCTATCATGTGTTTGCTTAGATGCAATTAAACCTAGATGTTAATTATATGTTGATTACTTGTTTATAGTTGTATTGGATGAATGATTTCAATGTTAGGCTTAAGAAAACTGGCAGATCTCCATTGTGTAACATGCTTGAACGTCTTAGGAAACATGAACCGATGTGTACTAGGTTTTATTGGTTGTATTTATAATGCATGAGCAAATTCTAATGATCCCATGTTAGGAGCTTCTTAGCCGGCTCGACATAGGAGTGAAGTAGGCGCTTATAGGATTGGGGAAGTAAGTACGCCACCGCATGAATGGTATTAAGGAATACAATCCGTCATCCACGCAACTGTAACAAGTAATTAACCTGTAAAAGATATCTAGGGAGTAGTGAAACCTAAGTAAACACAATTCTCCCATATATTGCTCACAACTCTAGTTTAATTTAGTTTATTTTCATTTCTAGTATTTTATTTTGACCGCATCTTAGTAATTGGGTTAGCTGACTAGCAACTAATTCCGCCTAACTCCTTCAAACCCGAGATTTTTAATTGTTTCATAAAAATATAAAAATACAAAAAGAATCATTCCTCATCTCTAGACCTAGTCTTTTGGTTTTCTAATCCTAGCGACACTATTCCTAGCTGAACGATCAATCCCCCGGTACTTGTCATTATACTATACTACATCGATCAGGTACACTGCCTGGTGGGGTTTGTAAGCTTCTCGAGATCCCTCGAGAGGTAAAGCCTGGTGCAATCCCTACGTACCAAGTTTTTGGCGCCGCAGCCCAGGGAATAGTTATTGTGTAGGTTAGAATCTCTTTTTATTAGGTCTACTTGCTAGATTCCTTTCTAGTAAGATTTTATTTTTATTTTTAGGTTCTCTTTAGTCTATCTTATTTCCTCGTATTTTTGTTCGTAACTCTTCGCCAGCCGACATCATGGACCATGGTAACATCTTTGAACCCGTCATCCCATCACAACAAAACCCACCACTAGATAACCAACCTCTTAGGCCCCGAACCCTAGGAGAGTACTCCCGACCTAGCCATCAAGGCTATCGAAACACCATTGAGCTCACCCAAGGAGCCAATGTAACCCCCTTGCGATCCGACATCATCCGGTTGGTGCAAAGCGGATGTGCATTCCATGGACTTCGTTTCGAAGATCCAAACCAACATCTCAAGGACTTCATTAAAATCGTAGATTCTATAGACCTTGATGTTACAACTAGAGAGTCAACCCGATTACACCTATTCCAATTCTCTCTACGTGATCAAGCTAGCCAATGGCTTGAATATTTACCCGCGGGATCCATCACCTCATGGGATGATCTCACCACTCGTTTCCTTGCTCAATTTTTCCCACCGAGGAGAACTACCATGCTTAGAAATGATATCTTGATGTTCCAACAACGTCAAGGTGAAACTCTATATGAAGCATGGACTCGATTCAAGGACTTACTCCAAAAAGTCCCTCATCATGGCATAGATCTTTGGCTCCAAGTCCAAATCTTCTATGACCATATCGATCTCTCCACAAGGCGAGCCATTGACCAATCGGCCGGCGGTAAGCTACGTGATCTAAGTGCAGAACAATCATGGGAACTTGATGAGGCGAAAAATGATCCGTTTTTAGGGGGTCATTTAAGCCCGAATCCGAATTTATTTGATCAAATACTGCCCTAAATCGTTCCGTTTGTGATTTTAGGTACTTTGGGAGTGAAATCTGGAAAAGGAAGCAATTCGGACGTTTTTGGAGCATAAAAGTGAAGAAAACGCCAAAGTCTTAATTTTCCAAGCTGGGAACAGTAGGTGACGGCGTCAAGAGCAAAACCTTGACGGCGTCAAGAGCAAATTTCATGAATTTCCATGAAGATCCAGAACAGTTTTGACGGCGTCACGTAGGAAGGGCGTCAAGAGTAAAAGAGTCATGACGGCCTGGAAGTATATAAGTCTTGACGGCGTCAGAAGTGGATCTAGGCAGTCCGAGAAGAGTTTTGGCGGCGAGGTGACGGCGTCACAAGTTTATTCTTGACGCCGTCAAACCTATTTTTCTATATATAGTTTTCTAATTTTCACATTTAAAAAAGAGAAGTTTTGGGAGAAACCCTAAGTACGATTTTGGTGTAACTTTACAGGTTTTTCAAGGGTTCCAACCCCTTGATACCTTGCATGATTAATTAAGATAAGTGTTCTTCTAATTCAATCAATATGTCTATGTGTTGGTTGTCTATATCATGTTCTTGTCTTAATTCTATCATTCTAGGCTAGATCTCTTTTGTGTTTGCTTAGATCTAATGAAACCTAGATATTGATTATGTGTTGATTACTTGTTTATTCTTGTCTTGGATGAATGATTTATATGTTAGGCATAAGAAAACTGGCAGATCTCCAATTGGTAACATGCTTGAACGTCTTAAGAAACATGAACCAACGCGCACTAGGTCTTTATTGGTTGTATTTAATGCATGAGCCACTATTTACAATCCCTATAGTTGTGCTGGGCATGGTGCAGGAGGAGATAAGAGCTCATAGAATTGGGGAGTTATGTGTGCCACCCCATGAATGGTATTAAGGAATACAATCCGTCATCCATACAATTATAACAAGTAATTAACGTGTAAAAGATATCTAGGGAGTAGTGAAATCTAAGTAAACACATTTTCTCCGATTACTGCTCACAACTTTAGTATAAATTAGTTTAATTTTATTTCTAGTATTTTATTTTGATTGTATCTTAGTTTTGGGTTAGTTGAATAGCAACTAATTCCGCCCACTCTTCCAAAACCCGAGATTTTTACTTGCTTTCTAAAAAATATAAAAACACAAAAATAATCATCCCTCATCTTTAGAACTAGTATTTAGGCTTTCTAATCCTAGCGACACTATTCCTAAGCTGAACGATCAATCCCCCGGTACTTGTCACTATACTATACTACAACGATCAGGTACACTGCCTGGTGGGGGTTGTAAGCTTCTCGAGATCCCTCGAGAGGTAAAGCCTGTTGCGATTCCCACGCATCAAGTTTTTGGCGCCGCAGCCCGGGGAATAGTTATTGTCTAGGTTAGAATTTCTTTGTATTAGGTGTACTTGCTAGATTCCTTTCTAGTAAGATTTTTATTTTTATTTTTAGGTTTTCTTTAGTCTATCTCATTTCTTCGTGTCTTTGTTCGTAACTCTTTACCATCCGACATCATGGAAGGTGGTAACATCTTTGAACCCGTCATCCCACCACAACAAAACCCACCACTAGAACCCCTTAGGCCCCGAACCTTGGGAGAGTATTCCCGACCTAGCCACCAAGGCTACCGAAACACCATTGAGCTCACCGGAGCCAATGTGACCCCCTTGTGATCCGACACCATCCGGTTGGTGCAAAGCGGATGTGCATTCCATGGACTTCGTTCCGAAGATCCAAACCAACATCTTAAGGACATTCTCAAAATCGTAGATTCCATAGACCTAGATGTTGAAACTAGAGAGACTACCCGTTTACGCCTATTCCAATTCTCTCTACGGGATCAAGCTAGTCAATGGCTTGAGCGTTTACCCGCGGGATCCATCACCACATGGGATGATCTCACCACTCATTTCCTTGCTCAATTTTTCCCACCGGGGAGAACTACTAAGCTTAGAAATGACATCTTGATGTTCCAACAATGTCAAAATGAATCTCTTTATGAAGCATGGACTCGTTTCAAGGACTTACTCCAAAAAGTCCCTCATCATGGCATAGATCTTTGGCACCAAGTCCAAATTTTTTATGACCATATCGACATCTCCATGAGGCGAGCCATTGACCAATCGGCCGGTGGTAAGCTACATGATCTTAGTGTGGAACAATCATGGGAACTCATAGAAGATCTTGCTCTCTATGACAACGAAAGTTGGAATGATCCCCGTGATTTGAACAAAACGGTCAAGGCAATATCTTTGCCTTCGAACAATTCTAGCACTCCCGACCGTAGGATCATGGAACTTGAGGACCAAGTCAAGTTTCTCATGAAATCTTACGAAGCTCCAAAGCCTTCAAGTCAAGTGAACAAAATCACTTCTTCATGCGAATTATGTAGTGGTCCCCATGGCACTCGTGATTGTGGGGAACTCCCCGGAACAACTTTTGCGGACTACGCATCCACGCGTACCGACGAAGCGGGAGATAAGTGGTACACTTTCAAGCCCGAGCCAAACACTTACGGTGATTCATACAACCCCTCTTGGAAAAATCACCCAAACCTTAGGTGGAAACAAAATCAACCCAATTCTTCCAATCCGCCTAATCGTTACCAACCAAACGGTCCACCATCCAACCGTACTTTCAACGACAATCCTTCTAACAACTATGGTAGTACCAACAATCTTGAAGGATTGATGTCAAAGTTCATGGCATCTCAAGAAGCCCGCATAGCTAGGTTTGAAACCGAATTCAACCAACAACAAACGGAGATGACCAATAAGATCGACAACTTGTTGAAAGCCCTCAACAACCAAGCGTTAATCACACCTAGGAAGGACACTAGGGACACCATTAGTGGAACCCAAATTAAGGACCCCTCATCATCCAAACATGTCCACTTTGTCAATGTTGTCACCATTAAGCCGATAGATAAAGAGATAGAGAAGAGTGACAAGGATGAAGTTAGAGTAGAAGCCGAGATTAAGGATGAGAGTAGGGAAGTTGAGGATAACAAGGAAGAGGAGTTAGAAGGGGTAGAGCCTATAGAAAAACACTTTGATAAGTTGCCCACCGAAGAAGAACGGGAGTACCATAAGGATCTATTCGATAGTCCCGAGAGAACATATATCTTCGGCACACCCCTTATCAAAATGGGAGACCCCTCTAACATTAACATCCCATGCAATATCGGGCACATGCATATATGAAAAGCTTACATCGATCTTAGATCCCCCGTGAACATCATGACTAGAACTTATTTCAATTGGGTGATGAAGAAGCAACTCAATTTTAGGATGATGCCCGGTAAGAATCTGATAAGTAATTTGCAAGAAGAGTGAAGGGATTACATGTGATTATAGGGAATCTCACCTATGAAATCGATTTTATGATAGTGGAAGACATTCGTCCGGTGATAGATGCTTGCCTAAGCCAAATAGTATTCGGAAAACCATTTGTTGAAGCCACTAGGATGAGTTATGATCCAACTTTAGGGATAGTTAGATTTAAGGAAGAAAACGATGAGGTTGCCTATCAAATGCCCTACAAGATTGAACAATACCGCCTTCTCTCTAATTTCGAGAAAGAACACAAGCAAGCGGCTTATTATAGGAATGAGGAGGATAGACGTAGGGGAGTAGAATATGTAAAGAATAGGATGCTTGGTTTCTATAAAGAATGCTTACAACTAGGTCCGAAATACAAAACTGGTTTAGAAGACGACCTAGAGAATGGAACCAATGATGAAGTCACGTAGTAACCCATAACCTTGAGTCTAGCTACAAGACTCGTAAATAAAGAAAAGCGCTTCTTGGGAGGCAACCCATGTTTTGTGTGATTTTATTTGTTTGATTTTTATTTGCTTCCGTATGCATGTTTAATTTTTATTGTTGGTAGATCATGTTTCTAAACTAAAAAGTGGAAATACTTTACTTTGTTGTTTTGGCCTAGTCTTAACTCCACCTAGAAGTATTTTTGCAAAAGATAAGTGTAAGGGGAAACCCCAAATATGTTTTTAAGAAACAAACCGATTATGATTCTCCACAATATTAAATGAGCATGTATATTCGTATTTGTTAGAGTCAAATGCTTGTATTGAGTCATAATGAAGTTTTGCAGGATTTTCCAGGAAGTAGGACCAAATTTTTTCCAGAAATTTTCCGGAAACTTAACATAAGAATTTCTGCAGGTCCATTCTGACGGCGTCAGGGGTTTACTCTTGACGGCGTCAGGAGTTAAAATCTGGAAATTTTACCGGTTTTGTTTTTCTAACGGAGTCTTATGGTTTTTGGGAATTATTAAGTTTTATAATCTCCAGGAGATCTGCAAACTTCATTCCACAAGCATTATATCTTATCTTGTTTTCTAGGATTTAGAAACTTATATAGGATGCCGCCGATTTTACGCGAGGTTGTCTTGTCTATTTTGTCAGGTTTTACAGGTTATGTATGACAAGAAGATGATTTATATTCTGGAAGGGAAGCTTTGATTGTTCATTTTCTTGGAGGAAGATTTAACCTGGCCATCCTATTATCCATACCGAGCGAATCAGGGGAGTATTTGATTTCATTCTCTTTACTTTTTCACTTTTACATTCTTTACTTGAACATTGGGGACAATGTTCATCTTAAGTGTAAGGGGAGGGTAAAAAGATGATACCTTACAGATACACTTTCGCTTGAGTTTGTTTGTTTGATAGTAGATGTGTAATAAAACTATGAGAAATACTTGTTAGTGTAATTTTAACCCCAAATTTAAAATTTTTTACAACATTTAGGAGTGAAACTTTAGCCATAGCAAGCGTCTCATGGATAGGAGATTGTATGACTAGCACATAACCGTATATTCAGAAAAATTTTCCACCCAAATATGTGAGGTTCGCCTTTAGATTTGATAGGAAAAGCATTTATTATTAGTGCTTATGAGTGTACCGGTAGCATTTAGATTCTAGAACTTGCGTTAGTGATGCATCCCGAGACCGCTAGTGAGACTACATTCGTGTGGTAGGATTTACTACATGATAAGAGGCATTAGGATTACCCTTGTGTTAAACCCGTATTATAATTACTTGACCATTTAAGTCATATTACTTGGCTAGTTAAGTCAACTAATTTTTTCCCACACCCTTAGCGTTGTACTCATTTTTAGTACACGAAACCCCTAGTACACCCCTCCGAGCCTATCTTTTCGTTTCTAACTTTAAGCATTTTACTTAAAGGAAGAATTTGTTACACCCCACTTAAATGTACAACCAAATCGCCTTAGCCTTCCGTGTATGCGCTCATTTTTAGTGCATTTTTGTTATTTGTTGAACCCTAAGTTAACTATCTGATTGATTACATGG
Organism: Artemisia argyi; assembly: GCA_030686995.1. Lineage (NCBI taxonomy): Eukaryota > Viridiplantae > Streptophyta > Magnoliopsida > Asterales > Asteraceae > Artemisia > Artemisia argyi. Next base: position 5,105,234 of record CM060676.1, on the reverse strand, counting down.
TTGCTAAGTCGAGTCATATCCTTGTACATATTGTTTTGGGACTATTGGGACTCATGGGTAAGTACTTATTTTATGGAGTAATGGGGAACATCATAATATTACCCCCATATGTACGTTAATCTTAAAAGTGCTCAAAATGTTTTGATTTTCTTAATTCGAGTCATTAGATTAGTTTAATGTAAAGTATGTAAAGATTCAAGTGTATGGGGAATTCTCATCCCCTATGATGTATTATTTTAGATGGTAGGGTAAGAATGTATGCAAAAAAAAAAAAAAAAAAAAAAAATCGAAAAATCAAGAAAAAGAAAAAAAAAAAAAAAAAAAAAAAAGAAAAACATACGGACTACCATCCCGTTTCATTCTATGTTTATTTTATGTTTTTGTTATTTTCCATTTATTAGCTTAAGTCGAGTCTAGTCTTGGCTTAGCAACGCCATATTGTACATGTAATTAACTAAGATTGTTAACTCGCCACTAGTAAAACTTCCTTTATCCAACAAAACCGTGTATTTCATATCCCTACACCTAACGTTACAACCCTTTAAAAGACCTCTTTGATAGTTTATCCTAGGTGCTTACGCCATGTGGTGGAGGTTTGATCCTTTCCCAAGCCTATGGTAATCTATTTTGCTATGACAGATAGTGAGAGATATCTTCCGTTTCCATATTGTAATCTACACTTTATTACACCCGAGAGATGTGAGTATCTAAACACTATTTGTGAGGTGCTTGTGTATGACCTCCGTGCTTGTCTATTGGTCTTTAGTGGAACGATTATTTGTTGTAATTACTTTTATATTAGTGTTAAATGACCCCTAACTTGTACTTTGACTAGAATAAAAGCGCATTTGCTTGAGGACAAGCAAATCTCAAGTGTAAGGGTATATGATGAGGCGAAAAATGATCCGTTTTTAGGGGGTCATTTAAGCCCGAATCCGAATTTATTTGATCAAATATTGCCCTAAATCGTTCCTTTTGTGATTTTAGGTACTTTGGGAGTGAAATTTGGAAAAGGAAGCAATTCGGACATTTTTGGAGCATAAAAGTGAAGAAAACGCCAAAGTCTTAATTTTCCAAGCTGGGAACAGTAGGTGACGGCGTCAAGAGCAAAACCTTGACGGCGTCAAGAGCAAATTTCATGAATTTCCATGACGATCCAAAACAGATTTGACGGCGTCACGTAGGAAGGGCGTCAAGAGTAAAAGAGTCATGACGGCCTGGAAGTATATAAGTCTTGACGGCGTCAGAAGTAGATCTAGGCAGTCCGAGAAGAGTTTTGGCGGCGAGGTGACGGCGTCACAAGTTTATTCTTGACGCCGTCAAACCTATTTTTCTATATATAGTTTTCTAATTTTCACATTTAAAAAAGAGAAGTTTTGGGAGAAACCCTAAGTACGATTTCGGTGTAACTTTACAGGTTTTTCAAGGGTTCCAACCCCTTGATACCTTGCATGATTAATCATGATAAGTGTTCTTCTAATTCAATCAATATGTCTATGTGTTGGTTGTCTATATCATGTTCTTGTCTTAATTCTATCATGCTAGGCTAGATCTCTTTTGTGTTTGCTTAGATCTAATGAAACCTAGATATTGATTATGTGTTGATTACTTGTTTATTCTTGTCTTGGATGAATGATTTATATGTTAGGCTTAAGAAAACTGGCAGATCTCCAATTGGTAACATGCTTGAACGTCTTAAGAAACATGAACCAACGCGCACTAGGTCTTTATTGGTTGTATTTAATGCATGAGCCACTGTTTACAATCCCTATAGTTGTGCTGGGCATGGTGTAGGAGGAGATAAGAGCTCATAGAATTGGGGAGTTATGTGTGCCACCCCATGAATGGTATTAAGGAATACAATCCGTCATCCATACAATTATAACAAGTAATTAACGTGTAAAAGATATCTAGGGAGTAGTGAAATCTAAGTAAACACATTTTCTCCGATTACTGCTCACAACTTTAGTATAAATTAGTTTAATTTTATTTCTAGTATTTTATTTTGATTGTATCTTAGTTTTGGGTTAGTTGAATAGCAACTAATTCCGCCCACTCTTCCAAAACCCGAGATTTTTACTTGCTTTCTAAAAAATATAAAAACACAAAAATAATCATCCTTCATCTTTAGAACTAGTATTTAGGCTTTCTAATCCTAGCGACACTATTCCTAAGCTAAACGATCAATCCCCCGGTACTTGTCACTATACTATACTACAACGATCAGGTACACTGCCTGGTGGGGGTTGTAAGCTTCTCGAGATCCCTCGAGAGGTAAAGCCTGTTGCGATTCCCACGCATCAGAACTTATAGAAGATCTTGCTCTCTATGACAACGAAAGTTGGAATGATCCCCGTGATTTGAACAAAACGGTCAAGGCAATATCTTTGCCTTCGAACAATTCTAGCACTCCCGACTGTAGGATCATGGAACTTGAGGACCAAGTCAAGTTTGTCATGAAATCTTACGAATCTCCTAAGCCTTCAAGCCAAGTGAACAAAATCACTTCTTCATGCGAATTATGTAGTGGTCCCCATGACACTCGTGATTGTGTGGAACTCCCCGGAACAACTTTTGCGGACTACGCATCCTCGCCTACCGACTAAGAGGGAGATAAGTGGTACACTTTCAAACCCGAGCCAAACCCTTACGGTGATTCCTACAACCCCTCTTGGAAAAATCACCCAAACCTTAGGTGGAAACAAAATCAAACCAATTCTTCCAATCTGCCTAATCGTTACCAACCAAATGGTCCACCCTCCAACCGTACTTTCAACAACAATCCTTCTAACAACTATGGTAGTACCAACAATCTTGAAGGATTGATGTCTAAGTTCATGGCATCTCAAGAAGCTCGCATATCTAAGTTTGAAGCCGATTTCAAACAAAAGCAAAGCGAGATGACCACCAAAATTGACACATTGTTGAAAGTTCTCAATGACCAAGAAATGGAAGCACTCCCAAGCGACACGGTCAAGAACCCGAAACTAAACATTAATTCCATATCATCAGTTTCGTCACCCACTTCTTGTCCGCAATACTACTCGGTTAAATCAACGAGCACATGTTTCAAGCAAAAACCAAATTCTTCAAAAGGACCGATCAACTAAAACACCCGATATAAAACCGGTCAAAAACATAGTTGAAACACCTCCTACGCAAGACCTTGACGATGAATTCAAGGAGCTTCACCTTGAACGCCCCGTTATTGATGTCTTAGCCCGTGCTCCCTACTATAGTGCCCTCCTAGAAAAATATGAGAAGTTTAAACTAGGTAAAAATGGAACCGCCTTCGTTCAAAACAAGTTGCCTAAAAAGCTTGATGATCCGGGTATATTTGTTTTGCCTTGTAAGATAGGAAGATCCGAAGCTTTCGACACACTAGCCGATTTAGGGTCAAGCCTCAACTTGATTCCCTTATCCCTTTTCACCACTCTCAAGCTAGGAAAGTTAGAGGAGACGGAGATATTGATTGGTCTAGCGGATGGGAGTATTGCCCACCCAGTTGGAATGATTAAAGATGTAGTTGTTCACGTAGGGAAGTTAACTATCTTAGCGGACTTTCACGTCCTAGACATGGTTAGTGACACTACATGCCCATTGTTGGTAGGAAGAGGATTTTTAGCAACCGCTATCGCCATAATAGATTGTAAGGAGTCTAAGATAGCGGTAGGTGAAGGCGATACTTGGTCAGTATATGATGTTAAGAAACATAGCTACGATTGTGAGGCTGAACCGACACCACATTGGGTAGAGATGAATAGGAGACCATCTAGATATTGACCTTGGATAGAAAGGAACTTTATAGGACCTCAACGTCCATTCTATCTAGAAAAAGATTTCATCGAAAAGACACATTCAGTGGAACAACTCATAGCTAGAGATGAAGAGCTAGAACCTTAAGCGTAATGCCTATTAATATAGAGATGAATAAGTGGAAAAGAGAGGGAGATAAGTGTAAATGGAGGTGGGACAAGCCACCTAAGGAAGGTGACGGATCATGGCATATGAAGATGACTTTGTATGATCCAGATTGAGAAAGGTTTGAAAGGTCATACCGTACTAAGAAAACCGATAGGAAGTTTAAACCTAAGTTTGATCCCAAAGATGTCCTCAACGAGGAACTTACCCGTATCACGTAGTAACCCATGACCTTGAGTCTAGCTACAAGACTCGTAAATAAAGAAAAGCGCTTCTTGGGAGGCAACCCATGTTTTGTGTGATTTTTATTTTGTTTGTTTGTTATTTTCTTCCGTATGCATGCTTTATTTTTATTGTTGGTAGATCATGTTTCAAAACTAAAATAGTGAAAATACTTTACTTTGTTGTTTGGCTTAGTCTTAACTTCATCCAAAGGTATTTCGCAAAAGATAAGTGTAAGGGGAAACCCCAAATATGTTTTTAAAGAAACAAAACCGATCATGATTCTCTACAATATTAAGTAAACATGTATATTCGTATTTGTTAGAGTCAAATGCTTGTATCGAGTCATAATGATGTTTTGCAGGATTTTCCAGGAAGCAGGACGAAGTTTTTCCAGAAATTTTTCGGAAACTTAACATAAGAATTTCTGCTGGTCACTTCTGACGGCGTCAAGAATTAATTCCTGACGGTGTCACGTGTAAAATTCTGGAAATTTTACCAGTTTTTTTTTATAACGGAGTCTTAAAGTTTTTGTTGAATTATTAGTTTTATAATCTCCAGGAAATTTGCAAACATCATTCCACAAGCATTATATCTCATTTTGTTTTCTAGGATTTATTAGCATATGTAGATTGCCGCCGATTTTATGCGAGGTTCCCTTGTCTGTTTTCTCAGGTTTTACAGGTTATGTATGACAAGAAGATGATTTATATTCTGGAAGGGAAGCTTTGATTGTTCATTTTCTTGGAGGAAGATCTAACCTGGCCACCTTATTATCCATACCGAGCGAATCAGGGGAGTATTTGATTTCATTTGTTTTACTTATTTCACTTTTACATTCTTTACTTGAACATTGGGGACAATATTCATCCTAAGTGTAAGGGGAGGGTAAAATGATGATACCTTACAGATACACTTTCGCTTGAGTTTGTTTGTTTGATAGTAGATGTGTAATAAAACTATGAGAAATACTTGTTAGTGTAATTTTAGCGCCAAATTTAAATTTTTTTACAACATTTAGGAGTGAAACTTTAGCTATAGCAAGAGTCTCATGGATAGGAGATTGTATGACTAGCACAAACCGTACTATTCAGAAAAATTTTCCACCCAAATTTGTGAGGTTCACCTTTAGATTTGATAGGAAAAACATTTACTATTAGTGCTTATGAGTGTACCGGTAGCATTTAGATTCTAGAACTTACGTTAGTGATGCATCCAGAGACCGCTAGTGAGACTACATTCGTGTAGTAGGATTTACTACATGATAAGAGGCATTAGGATCACCCTTGTGTTAAACCCGTATCATAATTACTTGACCATTTAAGTCATATTACTTGGCTAGTTAAGTCAACTAATTTTTTCCCACACCCTTAGCGTTGTACTCATTTTTAGTACACGAAACCCCTAGTACACCCCTCCGAGCCTATCTTTTCGTTTCTAACTTTATGCATTTTACTTAAAGGAAGAATTTGTTACACCCCACTTAAACGTACACCCAAATCGCCTTAGCCTTCCGTGTATGCACTCATTTTTAGTGCATTATTGTTATTTGTTTAAACCCTAAGTTAATTATCTAATTGATTACATTGTTGCTAAGTCGAGTCATATCCTTGTACATATTGTTTTGGGACGATTGGGACTTATGGGTAAAGTACTTATTTTAGGGAGTAATGGGGAAGAACATCATATATTACCCCCGTATGTGCATTGATCTTAAAAGTACTCTAAGTGTTTTGATTTTCTTAATTCGAGTCATTAGATTAGTTTATTGTAAAGTATGTAAAAATTCAAGTGTAAGAGGAATGTTCATTTCCTATGATGTATTATTTTGGATGGTAGGGTAAAAGTGTATGCAAAAAAAAAAAAAAAAAAAAAAAAAAAAAAAAAAAAAAAAAAAAAAAAAACATATGGACTACCATCCCTTTTCATTATATGTTCATTTTATGTTTTTGTTATCTTTGATTTATTAGCTTAAGTCGATTCTAGTCTTGGCTTAGCAACGTCATATTGTACATGTAATTAACCAAGATTGTTAACTCGCCACCAGTAAAGACTGCCTATATCCAACAAAACCGTGTATTCCATATCCCTACACCTAACGTTACAACCCTTAAAAAGACCTCTTTGATAGTTTATCCAAGGTGCTTACGCCGTGTGGTGGAGGTTTGATCCTTTCCCAAGCCTATGGTAATCTATTTTGCTATGACAGGTAGTGAGAGATGTTTTCCATCTCCACAATGTGATATTACTTTATTACACCCGAGGGATGTGAGTATCTAAACACTATTTGTGAGGTGCTAGTGTATGACCTCCGTGCTTGTCTTTGGTCTTTAGTGGAACGATTATTTGTTGTAATTACTTTTATATTAGTGTTGAATGACCCCTAACTTGTATTTTGACTAGAATAAAACCCATTTGCTTGAGGACAAGCAAATCTCAAGTGTAAGGGTATATGATGAGGCGAAAAATGAACCATTTTTAGGGGGTCAATTTAGCCCGGAATTGAATTTATTTGATCAAATATTGCCCTAAATCGTTCCTTTTGTGATTTTAGGTACTTTGGGAGTGAATTCTGGAAAAGGAAGCCATTCGGACGTTTTTGGAGCATAAAACTGAAGAAAACGGCAAAGACTTAATTTTCCATGCCGATAACAGTACCTGACGGCGTCAAGAAGAAAATCATGACGGCGTCAAGAGTAAAATCCATGACGACCCAGTGAAAACCAGAAGGCGTCACAACAAGGGCATCAAGACTATTTTTGGTGACGCCCTGCATAAGGAGTACACATGACGGCGTCAGACCCAGATCTAGGTAGTCCGAGAAACTATTTGGTGGCGAGATGACGGCGTCAGAAATTTTTTCTTGACGCCGTCACCTATCAGAATCTATATATAGTTTTCTATTTTTCATTCATTAAGGAGGAACTTGTGTGGAGAAAACCAGGGCCGAACTTTGTAAACCCTAGGTCGTATTTTACAGTATTTTCAAGGGTTTTCACCCCTTGAATCCTTTCATGTTCAATTGAGGTAAGTCTTCTCTTAATTCATTCAATATGTCTATGTGTTGTTTGAATATATCTTATGCTTGTCTTAATTTCAACTTGCTAGGCTAGATCTATCATGTGTTTGCTGAGATGTAATTAAACCTAGATGTTAATTATATGTTGATTATTTGTTTATAGTTGTATTGGATGAATGATTTCAATGTTAGGCTTAAGAAAACTGGCAGATCTCCATTGTGTAACATGCTTGAACGTCTTAGGAAACATGAACCGATGTGTACTAGGTTTTATTGGTTGGATTTAATGCATGAGCAAATTCTAATGATCCCATGTTAGGAGCTTCTTAGCCGGCTCAACATAGGAGTGAAGTAGGCGCTTATAGGATTGGGGAAGTAAGTACGCCACCCCATGAATCGTATTAAGGAATACAATCCGTCATCCACGCAACTGTAACAAGTAATTAACCTGTAAAAGATATCTAGGGAGTAGTGAAACCTAAGTAAACACAATTCTCCCAGATATTGCTCACAACTCTAGTTTAATTTAGTTTATTTTCATTTCTAGTATTTTATTTTGATCGCATCTTAGTAATTGGGCTAGTTGACTAGCAACTAATTCCGCCCAACTCCTTCAAACCCGAGATTTTTAATTTCTTTCATAAAAATATAAAAATACAAAAAGAATCATCCCTCATATGTAGACGTTGTCTTTAGGTTTTCTAATCCTAGCGACACTATTCCTAGCTGAACGATCAATCCCCCGGTACTTGTCATTATACTATACTACATCGATCAGGTACACTGCCTGGTGGGGGTTGTAAGCTTCTCGAGATCCCTCGAGAGGTAAAGCATGGTGCAATCCCTACGTACCAGTAGTAGATGCTTTGAGCCGAAAGGAACAAATCAAACCACTTAGGGTTAGGTTGTTAGTTATGACTCTTTAGTCGAATCTACCCTCTCAAATACTCAAAGCCCAAGATGTAGCCCTCAAAGAGGAAAATCTTAAAATGGAAAGCCTACGAGGGATGAATAAAGCTTTTGAGGTGCGTTCATACGGAACTCGTTGTATTAAGAATCAGATATGGTTACCATATTATGGTAACTTAAGGAAATTAATAATGTACGAGTCCCACAAATCTAAGTACTCTATCCCTCCGGGTTCTGGTAAGATGTATTAGGATCTGAAGAAACACTATTGGTGGCCCGACAAGACAGCATCCATTACTAGATATGTGGGAAAGTGTTTAACATGTTCCAGAGTGAAGGCTGAATGTTAAAGCCATCCAGCTTATTGGTACAGCCTGAAATTCCCATTTGGAAATGGGAATGGATTACAGTGGATTTTATCACTACACTTCCTAGAACATCCAACGGGCATGATACTATTTGGGTAATAGTTGATCGCCTTACGAAATCAGCTCACTTCATTCCTATGTGAGAAATAGATCAAATGGAAAGCCTTGCTAGGGTGTACCTCAAGGAAATAGTTTCCGGACATGGAGTGCCAATATCTATTATATCTGATTGTGATTCTCGTTTCATGTCAAGATTTTGGCAATATATGCAAAAGGCCCTAGGTACTCAGATAGACATGAGTACGGCATATCATCCTCAGACTAACGGTCAAAGTGAAAGAACTATCCAAACACTCGAGGACATGCTTGGAGCGTGTGTGATAAATTTTGGAAAAGGATGGAAAAAACATTTACCATTGATCGAATTATCGTATAATAATAGTTATCACACTAGTATTCAGGCAGCACCATTTGAAGCACTTTATGAACGTAAGTGCAGATCCTCTGTCTGCTAGGCCGAAGTTGGAGAACTTCAACTTACGGATCCAGAGATAATCCATGAGACTAATGAGAAAATAGTTGAAATCCGACAATGCTTACAAGAAGAAAGGGATCGGCAAAAGCGTTATGCCGATATAAGACGTAAGCCTTTAGAATTTCAAGTCGGAGACAAGGTTATGTTGAAAGTTTCACCTAGGCAAGGTGTCTTTCGTTTCAGAAAGCACGGAAAGCTTAATTCGAGATACATCGGACCATTAAATGTTTTAGAACGAATTGGTCCGGTGGCATACCGACTTGAATTGCCAGATGAACAAAGTAGTATACACGACACATTTCACGTCTCAAACCTTAAGAGGTGTTTATCAGATGAATCACTCGTCATTCATATGAAAGAGCTTCAGTTAGATGATAGGCTCATTTTGATGGAAGAACCAATCGAAATCATGGACCGAGAGCTCAAAAATCTAAAACATAATCGGATTCATATCGTTAAGGTACGCTGGAACTCTAAAAGAGGACGAGAGTATACTTGGGAATGAGAGGATAAAATCTGTGCTAAATATCCCCATCTATTCTCACCCTCACCCACTAACCCTAGCTAAATCTCGAGAAGAGATTTTCTTTTAAGATGGGAGACTGTAGTAACCCACCACTATGTTTACTTCATGTAAACATCCAGGTATGTCAAGTCAAGGTTACAAACATGTTTTCACTAAGTAAACTATCACTCTAAGTACACTATACTCTTCAGAAAACCTTAATTACACATATGTGTTCCCAGTTAGCTTTAAAACCCTAATTGCTTATCTGAACTAGCTTGAAAGTGTTCAAGGCTTATTTGTAACACCCCCATTTTTCACTAATCGCAGTGGATAAAGTGTTTGGGGTATTACTCATGGAAACATAGACAAGATAATAGAAAAACACTCGAAAGGAGACGTTTCTAAAAAAGTGTTACCATTCATTTATTCATCTGATTTTTTATAGTAAAAGGTGTACTTTTACCAAAAGAGAGGTCCCTAAGATACGTGTTACAACTCAAAACTGATGAATGATAACTATTTTGGAGGTCCTCATGTCCAGTGGTTCTCCGTGCCAGGGTTCCTATAGTGCCTAATTACCTAAGATAACATGCTTAAAAGTCAACACGTATGTTGAGTGAGAGTCATAAGTTTAAAAAGTTAAAATATAAATACAAGTTCCACAGGGTTCAGCTTAAACCCTATGTGTGGAAAAGTGTTAGTGTTAGAAGGTATATTGCACTAAGCTCATGAACTACACGTTAACAATCCGGGTCATGGGGTCTGCAGACCAAACCATGAGGGGATAGGAAGGATAACCTGCCAAAGTTAAACCATCAGTGGGTTCAAATATAGTACTTATTGGTACCACCTAGTGGGGTGTTAATACCAACGAGAGTTGTCAAACTCCAATAGATCTATCAACTATAATCACGTTCGCGTGGGTAAAATATCCCAAACGATTAGATTCATGAATTTTGGTTATATAATGATGGCAGTTAGTTTACTTGTGCAATAACCAGAGCAAAGACTTGTATTTGGTTTTAAAGCATGTATCCTCCTCACACGGTTTGTAAAACATTTAGAAAGCATTTAAAAGGGTGTGAGGCTATAAAAACTCAACTGAGTCTCTAGCCAATTAAAGTAGGGGTTTAGACAACTCACTCACGTATCCTAGGGTAGTTCGGGTGTGCGTATGTCAAGTCTTAGTCTAGGTTTTCTTAACTAATTACTATTAGGTTTTGATATATAACATAACACCGTTCGGGCCATTGTAATTCAGAAGTATATGACTCCTCACATGAAGCTCCCTACTATTGTATCATGTGATCAGCATAATACCGTTCGGGCCATCATAATTCAGAAGTTAATACTCCTCACACAAAGCTCCCTATTATTAAGTTATGTTGTTATTAGGGTTTAGTTATAACATAACACTGTTCAGGCAATCATATCTCAGAAGTATATGCAATAATCGTTCGAGGAGTCAGGGCACTTTAATTCGTATACCCAACAAACTCGCCAAAACGAAATATCCACATAGTACTCCTCGCATGAAGCTCCCTAGTATTCTGTTATGCTTCTAACTTAAATAGGTTTTTATAATTTTATGAAAATAGTCCATTTTTACCCCTTATATATATATTTACGTTTTCTACCCTAAACTTATAAACTTATAACAAATAAGCACATAACTTTCTAACTATTCCATATTTAGTCCCTATACTAATTTATTTTAAAGAAATGATATATATAGTTCCTAAATTATATTAATTTTTAGTATTTACTCTATTTACCCTTATATTTATAATATTTGCAGTTTTAGTCCTTTTAGTTTTATATTTGTTATAATAGTTTATTTTAAGGTTTAATATGTTGCAAATATAGTACTTACACTATTATCCTCTAGTAAATGTTAAAAACAGTCCCTAGAATTTATAGTTTTAGGAATTTATAATATATACCCCTATGCATGTAATAATTTGCAAAACTAGTCCTAAATGTCTATAATTCTAATTCTAGCATGGAAATCCAGTTTCTAAGCTTATAACTAACTCATATAAGTTTAAATAAGCCACATAATTCATATTATATCAAGTAGATAAGCTATATAACACATAAGCATGAAATTCGACTTATAACTAGGGCTACGAAAGAAAACATGCATGCAAGGAAATCTAATGGCTATCCTAGGGTCTCTAAGTCTTATACTGAGTATCTAGGTCTATTCTAAAACTATGTATACGTAAATTAAGGGTTACCTAGGTTGGGGGACGGCTGAACAAGGGTTTCTAGGGCTCACTCGACTTCAAACCACAACACAACTTGGCCAGAGCTTCGTTACCTGTTTCTTATGGATTTTAATGATCTTAGACTACAAAAATGTGAGGTAGAGAGGAGAAGGAGAGGTGTGAAGAAGAAATGATTAGAGGAGGGGGTATTTATAGCCCGCGTAGGGATTGTTGCCCAAGTTTTGGCTGCTAGGTGTCACAGAGGAGGAGGGGGGAGTAAGCAAAGCCAGGGGATGGTGTGGCAGGTCTATAGGGTGATGAGGATGGTCTATGGTGGTAGCTAGGGGGCGGGGTAGGACGGTTGTGGTGGTTAGAAGCCGAGAGAGGCGGTTAGGGTGAATGGGGTGACAAGGTGGTGATGCACCTCCTAGCTTGGGTGGTTGGAGGTGCTAGGGTGCTAGCTTAATCATATAGAGGAGCTAGGATGGTTGCTTGTTCAATTTAAGGTGCTTAAGTAACATGGATTAGGTGTTTAAGTCTAATTTTAATCTAGTTTTGTTTAATAAGTGTTTAAGATTTTATCTATGTTTTAGTGTCTTATTTAAGGTCCTAATGATTATCAGTAACTATTAGTAGCTTATACTAAGTGATGGTAGCTTATGGTATAGATTTAACCTAGTTTAGACCTAGTTTCGGGAAGTTATGACCTAATTAGGGTTTTGTGCTTATATGACTTGTACCTAAGTTTCTAGGGGTTGTACTATATCCTAAGGGTTCAAATATTTCCTAAGGTAGCTATTATAACTTATATCTAAGTGCTAGGCACTTTTCATGTAAGTTCAGATAAGTAGTTAGGGTTTTAAAACTAACCGGAAACACATAGATGCACTTAGGGTTTTCTAGCAAGTATAGGGGTATTATAGTACTAGTTTTCTTAGTGAAAATATGTTTATTACCTTGACTTGACATAGTAGTGGTTGGCATAGATGGATACGTGAGCTTGTCTGAGGGTTAGTTAGGTTATAATAATATATTAAAGAAAAAATTTAGCTCGGGAAAATCCTATAGGCATTTCTAATCCTAGTGTGCTTCTAATAAGGCATTTCTAATCCTAGTGTGCTAGTGAGGGCCTAAATTAAGTTAATAAGGCATTTCTAATCCTAGTGTGCTAGTGAGGGCCTAAGTTAAGTTAATAAGGCATTCCTAACCTAAGGGGAAGTTAGTGGGTTGTGACAGTCTCCCGTCCTGAAAGAAAATCTCATCCCGAGATTTAACTATGGTTAGTATATGATGGTGAGAATAGATGGGGATATTTAGCACGGATTTGATCCTGTCATTCCCAAGTATACTCTGGTCCTCTTTGGGAGTCCTAGTGTACCTTAACGATAGGAATCCGGTGATGTTTTAGATTTTTGACCTCTCGGTCCATAGTTTCCACTGGTTCTTCAGTGAAATTGAGCTTATCATCCAATTTAAGCTCGTTAATAGGAACAACAAGTGACTCGTCCGATAAACTCTTCTTAAGATTTGATACGTGAAACGGGTCGTGTATATTACTTAGTTCTTCCGGTAATTCAAGTCGGTATGCCACTGGACCAATTCGTTCTAAACCTTAAAAGGTCCAATGTATCTCGGACTAAGCTTTCCTGGCTTTCCAAAACGAAAGACACCTTTCCTAGGTGAAACTTTCAAGATAACCCTATATCCGACTTGTAATTCTAAAGGCTTACGTCTTATATCGGCATAACTCTTTTGCCGATCTCTTGCAGCTTGTAAGCGTTGTCAGATTTGAACTATTTTCTCATGGATTATCTCCAGACCCGTGAGTTGTACTTCTCCAACTTCAGCCCAGCAGACCGGAGATCTACACTTTCCCCCATAAAGTGCCTCATACGGTGTTGCTTTGATGCTAGCGTGATAACTATTGTAATATGAGAATTCTACCAATGGTAAGTGTTTCTCCCATCCTTTTCCAAAATCTATCACACATGCTCTAAGCATATCCTCGAGTGTTTGGATAGTTCTTTCACTTTGACAATCGGTTTGCGGATGATATGCCGTACTCTTGTCTATCTGAGCACCTAAGGCCTTTTGCATAGATTGCCAAAATCTCGACGTGAAACGAGAATCACGATCCGATATAATAGATATTGGCACTCCCTGTCGGGAAACTATTTCCTTGAGGTATATCATACCCTGAATTTACCTGAATGGCAGCGGAATAGAATACTTGGGTGTAACGTCCATAGCATCACATACAAGGTTATATTGAACGACCTAAAGTGTCGTTTTGAAAATACATCGTTTGATTTATTTAAAACATTCAGAGTTACATAACATAGGTCACAAAGTTTGAAAAGTTTGCGGAAATAAGTTTGGTACAATCAAACGATATTACAAAAGTGCATGAAAATCCAAAATGAGACGCGTCATCCTCGCTACCCAATGTAATGACTCCATGCATGCCATGATGGTTATGTCTTAGTTACCTGAAAATACATTGCTATAACGGTCAACAAATATGTTGGTGAGATTCATAGGTTTATAAAATGATATGTTATACGGTAACCTTAAGTATAAGTGAATGACAAAAGTCTCGTGAAAAATAAAAATGGCACAATAGCCCTTAAGCTCATGACCCCGAAGCTAGACTGATGACGTATATGCCCTTCCAGAGTGTTCTGCCCAAAACTCTAAAATGACAGAAATGAAATGCATCCGTTGACTATCGGTATAACTACCACGGATGGAGGCGTCACCCTCAATAGATCTATCCACTCACTCTCACTTATGCATAATTAACGGTCCATGATAAATGAATAGGAGACTTTAAAATGGCAGTTAGGTAACTTAAGCATTGTACAAATGATTTGATACTTAGGCTCATACGAAAATTGGTGCACTGTATTCTCCCCCATGGGATTTAAAAACAATAAAAATGTATACGGGGCTATGAAAACTCACCTGTAGTGATGGAACAAAGTAAAACGAAGTGATTTGAAATAACAAGGCGCAACTCCTAGCCGCAACCTAATATTAATGAAGTATAATCTAATTTAAACTATATATCGATGTTATGAATGCATGTATAAGTACAACCACTACATGTATAAGCACAATAATAGTAAAGAGAAACCACGAAATATCATAAATATAATCACAACAAATGAATATAATACATGAAAATTTTGGACTACATGGACTAGGAAAATAGTAAAAGCTAACATAATACAAGTCTATGCCTAGGCTCCTCCGGGTGCTCCACTAGGTGCTCCAGGTGCACCAGGTCCTCCACTAAGGCGGCGGATTACCTAATCCATCGCAACAACAATCTTCTCCAGGTGCTCAACTCGGAGCTGGAGAGCAGCCTCCCTGTTCTCCGCAGCTGTCAACCTATCCTGAGCTAAAGCTAACTGATGTGCCTGCTGTCCCTGTGCCTCCTGGGTCATCTGTGCTCTATTACGTATCTCTGGCAACTCATCCCTCAACTGCTCAATCTGCTCCTGATGCTCCATCTGTAACAATTCGCAATTTCAGGTTAATTACCATTCCCAGAAAATTTCACTATTCACTTTTACTATTCATTTTTCCCGAAACTTTCCCGAAAGTTGATTTTCATTTGATATACTCGAGTGATAAATCATTTCCATGGCAAATTAAATGTTTGACATTCGTCAGATCATTTTCGTGAAAGTTATTAAGGAATTACACGTTTTAGGGTAAAACGTCATTCAGAAATTCTACGTACAACGAAACTCGACCGCGTTAAGTGACCCCGCATCAGAAAAATGTTTGACACCCTCATGATTTATTTGAGAATTAATTGTGACTGAGAAAAACATGACCAAAGACTTCCCGGCAGGTCGCCCAAGTCGGTACTACTCTCATATGAGCACGCTTAACCGAATGGGCGATTAACCGTTAGACCACGAAATGAGTTTCTAAGACGTTTTGAGTTTTCAAACTTATTAGAAAAAGTCAACATAATTTTTCCCTCCTCCTTTGACCAAAAGTCATTCCTTGATTTTTAGGCTTACGGTTTGATGTCTAAAAGACATTTAACACCAACCGACACTAGACTGAGCCCAGTCTAGACAATATAAGTCATTTTAAATCATTTTTATCACATTAGAAAAGTAACATTTTACTTTTCTCAATTTTACGCAATATTCGTATGTTTTACGTATTACGCGTTTTAGACCCGTATTTCCAGTTTTTAGCAGGGTTTTACACCCAAATGGAACCTACCACTCATTTTATATTTTATTATGGAACTTATTGACATGTTTATCAATACTTTCAAGTTTCATAATTTTACGACACCCGGTTTTACGTTTTGAGGCTTAATCATTTACGATTGGCATTTCCCGGAGTCAAAACTAACCAAGTATCTTGGATAATACCAAGAAAAGTCCACACCCTTTCTCCCCAAGTCTCCAAACCGCCATTAGGGGGGGGGGTTTCACACTAGGTGGCTTGATCTCAAGCTTGATGGCCTTAGATTTCATCCATGTGTTCACCTTGGCCTCCAAGGTTGGACTAGTCAACATTTCTAACCTCCTTCAATCCATATAAATACCCCCTTCCCCTCCTTGGCCGTCCACCATAACCACACACCAAACCCATCTCATTTGTTCATTCTCTTCCAAGTTTCATGCAAGATTCAAGTGCTAGTTCAAGGTAGAAACCCTAGATAGGTTATCATTCATCAAACACTTCCATAACCTTATATACTTGGTGATTTCTCTTGAGTTTAAATCCACTCAAGTCACCTAAACCTTCATCATCCATCTTTCAAGAATACCAAGGGTAGAAAGATTGCATGAAGTGAAGTGGGTTGAAGCAAGTCTATCAAAGTCCTATCCTTACATGTTAACTTCCTTTCATCTTTGAAAGCCAAAAGTTGTGAGCCAAACCCTAACATACTTCTTGTTAATTTATCATGTTAATATCATTTACATGTTATTCTTGCTATATTATGTCTTGTATTGATGTCCATGATGTATAAAAATGAGTAAATGATGTTGTTATAATGGATTGTTGAAACAAGTTACTAAAACGAGCAAACTAATGAATTTCTTGGTAAGACCTGATCAAAATGGTAAAAATATGATATTTGATTATTACATATTGTGGTAGACGACCTAAAAAGGAAACCATAGCAATTTGAACCACCCAAAACGAGTATACGAGTCAAAAGTTATGGCGATTTGAAATTACCAAAGATTTCCGGCAAAACTGCCAAATACCATTCTAATCAAATTTGGGTTTTGAAAGTCCCACTTCTGGTCCGATTCATCAAAAAGTTAAAACACGAAAGTTGTCCGGAACGACATTTTCGTTCAGGAACAAAGAAGCTCGAGACCTAAAAATGCTTTCCGAGTGATAAAATTCTTCAAATTCTAAACAGCCCATTTTTAGGCGAAAGTCACTAGATTATGGTTATACTTTGAAAGGAACAAGAGGTCTTATGACCTATAATCAAGACCACAACCATGGCTAGAGCCAAGGTTGTGTCTCATGACCTTGGAACAAGGACCAAAGGTCATGGCTAGGCCATGACGAAATGACCATAACAACTTACATAGGCGTAAACATGAAACAATGAATTAGGCGATAAAATGAACAAACAATTTGGATCTACTTCACTTAAAAGGAAACCATGAGATATTACCAAGAGAAAATGGTCATTCAAGACTTATGAAACTACCCCTAATAACAATCTTCATGTACTAATAAACTTTCCTAAGTTTATTCAAATATCGGACATGTAACTTTTCGGATCAAAACTTATATCTATATATTTCATCAACTACTACAATAGTAGGGAGCCTCATGTGAGGAGTTCATTATGTAAGCCGTCGAGTTGAGTTGTGGATTTACGAATTAAAGTGTCCTGGCTCCTCGAACGCTTACTAACATGACTTCTGAAATATGTCAGCCCGAACGGTAGCAAACGATATACAAAACATACATGTTCATGAATCTTTTCTTTCAAGGACATACAATATACATCATACCACATCATGGACTAATGCAAGATATATATATAGGCACTACTTCATATTCTCTACTCCGATCCTAAGTCGCAACATTCTATTATAGGTTGCTCGTAGAAACCTTCGCGATTCGACCATCACATTCACTACTCACTACATAACTTAAGGTGAGTTCGTAGCCCCACTTTCTATTGTTTAACTATTTTACAAACCCATGGGGGGAATACATGCTATTATTTTTCTACTCGAACACGATGCTTTCTACTGTATGCTACTGATGAGTGTGTAAATACTCATCATTTTTGTCTTATATGAACTGCCAAAACATACAAAAACACCCAAATATGTATCAAAATACTTAAAATATCTTAGAGGTATGTTTTATATGTTTCAAACACAAAATATGCAAAAACAAATGAAAAACGTACAAAGTTTGCATAATTGGCAGTTTCAGTCCCTCAAGTTTCATAAATTTGCAAAACTAGTCCCTAGTCACTCAAAACTTGTAAAAATATCATAAAAGGTCCTTGGGATTCATAAGTTGTTAGGAAAAGTCCTTTGAAGTTAAAAATCATAAAATTACAACTATGGTCCCTCAACTTTGGAAAAGTGTCAAAATTAGTCCCTAAGGTTTAAAAATAAGAAAATATTCAAAATAAACCTTATACTATTCTAAAATGACATAACTGGTCCTTTGTGTTAACTGTTTGATATTTACAGGTTTGGCCCTTCAATTATCAGAAAATTACAGTTTGGTCCCTGGAGTTTGAGAAATTGGCAGAAAAGGTCCCTGGGCATTTAATATGGAAATATTACATTTTTGGTCCTTGGGTTGTTCATGAATGGCAAGTATGGTCCTTATAATAATTTTGGGAAAGTTACAAAATCAGTCCCTCTACTTTGGCTGAATTACAAAAATAGTCCTTGTGAACACTTTATACCAAACGGACCCTTATTAAAATTAATACCCAACACCTTATAACTCCAAACCAGCCCACCCTTTTCACTCCAAACTAAACCCAGCTACAAGCCCACTCCAAGCCCAACCTAAAACTAAACCCAGTCCACACCCCATGGTTTGACTTCGGTCAAACTCTTACTACTCCCTTCTCCTCTTCCCTTTCAGACTCACACACACACACCACCACTTGCAGTCGACCTCCATTTTCCACCAATCACAAGCTACTACCCCCCACAATAAATGCTCCCACCTCCCTATACCTACCCATGACCCCCCACAATAAATGCTACCCCCTCCCATTGCGTGTATCAGATATAAGCTGCAAAAGCAGGTTTTCCCGCCAAAATACGTGGAGCACAATCAGTGGACCAAAGATTGAACAAAAAGGTGGGAAATGATTGAAATGCAGTGGTGAACCCTAATTGAGGGCTATAAATAGAAGATGGATGCAAGAGGAAGAGTAGTTAGTTAATATAGTTTTAGTTAATGTCGTATTATTTCAATTCTCAATTTTAGGGTACACCCAAGCTATTAAGCAGTGGTAACCTTGTTTTTAATGTATTGTAACTTGTTTTAAGTTATTAATTTTAAGGTTCCTTTATTATTACATCTATTGCAATTTTAATCATATTTCAAGTTTTCATATTGTTCAGTTGTTGAATTTGTAAGCCTTATGTATTGGACTCTTAGCTCATATAAGCTCCCCTAAGCTTGTTTAAGCTTTAGAGACTGCTAAAACTCAGAACTAGTAGAGAGAAAACAAAAAAATAAAAAAGTCAATGATGGTCAACTGTTTTGTGTTTAATGTTTGTTTCAGGTTCTAAGCACATTGGGGAATTGGATTGAGTTTGATATTGCCTATTTAAAGATAGGCAACTGTGGAGAAAACCCCTTGTTCAGCTAGGGGTTGAATGTAAGATTTGTTTTATTTTTAACTTTCCACTAAATTCATGATCCATAGTTAGATTATAGATTGCTTGATTGTATCTGTGTTAAACTTGTTCTTGTGTAATCAATTGGTAGAATTTAGTTATAATCTAGCATAATTTAGTTAAGTTGGTTGTTAAAATTAGTTGTAGTTTAAAATCTTGATTTCAAAGTGAAATTAGTATAATTGTCATTTATATGATTCATACTGATATGGCTGTTAAATTGTGCTTCTATGGTCTCAATAAATAGTATTATAAGCTTTTAAATCTGTATTGGGATCTCAATCACCAATTTGTAGTGGAAATCACAAAAATCTGTTTTCAAAGAGGGTGTTTGGCTCAGGTTTGCTCAGTGAGCTTAACTGAGTTTTAGGGTGAATTTGTGTTTCATAATAGTAACATAGGGTCATATAAGCTCAGTCAGTCCATCTCTTTAGGTAATATACAAGGTAAAAGTCAAAATCACTCACACCATTAGGTTATAACCAACTGTTACACAGTTGGTGTCCAAGAACCCTCACCTTAGCTTATATTGAATAGTTCTAGCTTAATTTAGTCCTAGTATAGCTTAACTAACTTAAATCAATCAGTAATATAGCTTAGAAATCCATAAAAGTCAACTAGTTCAAAATTTCTTAAAAAGTCAAAGTTACCCATTCCCAGTTTTCACCAAACTTACTCAAGGATTTCTGAATTTTGTGATTTAATTGGTATTGTGAAAATTGGAGTTTTAGTTCTTTACCAACTCAAGTTTGAGAATATGTTTTCATTTCATAATTAGAAAATTTATTCTAAGTCCCATTCAACCTCAAAGACAACTGCAGGGCAAGCTTGTGCCCTGCTCACCCAGTCACCACCTCAACACCACCACTTTGGTGGTGTTTTGTGGCCAACCCAGTGGTCCCCACACTTAGTATTTAGGTTCACCCAACCCCCCTCCTGGTAGGCTCTCACCTTTGACCCTTGGTTTGACCTGAGTCACTATGGACCCCACCTAGATTAAGCTTAATAGTTTGTCCCAATTCTGACCCAGTCTTTGTTTAGATAAGTGCTTAATTGGTTCTAATTGGCTTATTTGTGCTTATTGTTTGCTCTTTCTGGCTTATTTGTGTTTGTTTAACTTGTTGGTATCTGTTTTCACCATTGTGGACCCCACCCAAGGCCATTTGACCTTATTTGACCAATCAGTCAACCAAAGTCAACTGAGTTGGTTAAGGGGGTGTTTACAGCTTATTTATAAGCTAAAGTTCAAAGTGTTTTCACAAAAAGTCTTTTATTTTAAGTATAAAGTTAGTTTGTAAAAGAAAAATCCAAAAAAAATTAGTTTTAAAATAAGTGATAGTTTCTATTTAATTCAAGTTAAGTTTAATTTTTCATTTTTAGATTTTAATTAAGTAACTAGTATTTTTATATTTTTATTAAATACCTCATATATTAAAGTAATTTTAATAAATTTTTCAGATTTTTAATTTGTCATTTAGTGCTTATTAGATTTAATTTTAATTTTCTTTATTATTAATTAATATCAAATATTAAATAGCTTAATTAGTTTTTATAAGGTTAAATCTAGTTTTTATAATTTTTCTAGTTCTAATATAGTATAATAAGTTTTTAGAAAATAAATTTTAAGATTCTACTGTTCATTTTCTAGTTTTCTTATTTTATTTGTTTAAAATAGACTTAAGTTAATTAAAAGGTAATTAATTAGTAGATTAATCTTACAATATAATTTTTAGAGTTTTTATAATTTTTTAGGATTCCTGTAATGGTTAAGTAATTTCATAAATTTTCTTGTAATTTTTCAAGTTAATTTAGTATTAATATAAATTAAAAGTAGTTTAAATAGTTTAATTAAGTTAAATAGTTTTTAATTAATAACAAAACCACAAAAAGACAAAAATATTATTTTTAATTTTTTATACTTTCTTCAAGTTCTAATTTAGGTTTAGAAAATATTTTCATAAATTTTTAGTTTAATTTAAATCATTTGTCATTTTTAGTTTAATTAAATTAGATTTTAATTTACAATTTAAATAGTTTAATTAATTAAATAATAGTTTAATATTATTTTAATCACTTTTATCATTTCTTTTTCATTTTTAATTTTAAGTTTTGAAAAGTGTCATAAACACCCCCTGTAGTTTCATAATTACCAAAAAACCCACTTTTTCAGTCCGATACGTGATCTTAATTGTCAATTTGTGCATATATCTGTTATCTGATTATTGTGAATATTATATCTGTTTGTCAACACCAAAATAACAGTAGCAATATCATTCCTACATCATCTGGCTACTGTCCTCAGTGCCACTTTCCCATAAACGATTCCAAAAGCACCATTTCAATCTCGCTGGGACTTTAACGACCCGGGAATACACTATACTATCACCGGAGTATTGATTCTAGGCTGTCTTTGATTTGTTGACCTTGGTCAATAATAATCAGACGGTTCTGAACCAATCAAAATTTGGCGCCGCTGCCGGGGAGGTTGTTGAGAAACATAATCATATCAAAACCCTCCTTGTAAAAGTTTTTAAAAAACATAATCATATCAAAAAAAACGTTCATTAACACTTTTCCTGAAGTGTTGAGAAACACCAAAAAAATTAAAAACAATCAAAAACAAACTGTGAAGTTAAATTACTTCGTGTTCTTTAAGATTACAACCTGAAACAGTTGGTTTAAGGTAAGTTCTGACATTAAATTGCGAACTGAAGAGGAAACCTATTTACTTCCTCCCGCCAGCCTGCGAGTAATCTTAAAGGGACGATTTCGGTTAACGAATCAGTTCCAAAAATATTTCCCAAGTTTTCTGCACACACACCCATAAGCCTAAAACAGTTTTTTTCAAATCAATTAATAAACCCATAATAAGTTCCCAAACTTAAGATTAAAACTTGCCTTTGTATCCCTGTGAGTAGTGTACCTTTTTCAAAGAAGCTGCTCACTTGTGATTATTGGTTTAAGTTCACTGTAGTTTTGCCTCGAACTTGTGTTGAAAAATTGTTTTTAGTGCATGCGCACTCGGTCTCAAGCAAAGAATAAAAAACAGAAAGACGTACCCGAGCTACGTTCTAATACAAAAACCGAAATGGCCGCTGGGCCACCACCACCACTATTACCACCCCCTGATGAGCCAGCTCCCGATCTCCGAACGATGGAGGAGCTGTGCCAGCCTACCATGCAAGGGCGGGGTGGGCCTATTGCACCACTCACTATTGGGGCCGCGGACTTTGGCCTCAAGCATCACATGATCCAACAAGTCCAGAATTCGTGTCAATTTCACGGATTACCGGGTGACGATGCCAACAAGCATCTTGACAAATATCTTACGGTCACCCAAAGCATGAAACAGCATGGTGTCACCGATGACGCCCTTCGGCTGTACCTCTTCCCATATTCTCTCGCTCATCATGCCACTGCATGGTTTGACCGACTTCCAAAGAATTCTATTCGAACCTTTGATGAAATGGTAACCAAGTTTTTAGCAAAATATTTTCCACCATCCATGGTTACCAAGTTACGTAATGATATCAGCAACTTCCGGCAACTTCCCGATGAGTCTCTTTTTGAGGCTTGGGAGCGTTATAAGCTAGCCATTGATCGGTGCCCTAACCACAATATGTTACAAGTTACCATCATAGATACCTTCTATAATGGTCTGACATTGAGGCACCGAGACATTCTCAATGCTGCTGCTGGTGGGACCTTTATGAAAAGGCGTCCCGAGGAGTGCTATGACTTAATCGAGAACATGACTGCCCATCATAACTTTTGGGATTCCTCTGCGGAGAGGGAAGCGTCATGTCATTCCGTTACTCCCTCATCATCATCATCTCCTGAAATAATCGCTCTTACCAAAAAGATGGATGATATTTCTACGGCTGTGTTGAGAATGAACCAAACGATACAACATCAGGCTCAAAATCAACAAGTGAAAGCCGTGGCCCGAAGTTGTGAAACTTGTGGGGGCCCACATCTGTATTCCGAGTGTCCAGCTACTGCTGAATTTTCTCATGAGAACGTTTATGCTGCTAACGGTTCCTACAACACGGGAGGTAACTCTTACCAACCGCAAGGGGACCGTAATCTCTTAAGCTATCGTTCCAACAATTTTCTCGGACCTCCAGGTTTTAACCAAAATCAAAACCGTAACACGAATCAGAATTTTAACCAAGGTCAAAACTCAAATTTCCAAAACCCGAACCAAAATCAAGGCCAGTTTAATCAAAACAATTTTCAAAATGGCAATCAAAACCAAGGTTTTCAAGGAAATTTTCAAAGAAACCAGAATCAAGGGAATTACAATCAGGGTAATTTCAATCAGAGAAACAATTTTCAGGGTAACAACAATCAAAATCAAGGGAATTTTCAAAACAACCGTGTTCCAAATCCCCCTGTTCAAAATCAAAACGTTGTTCCACCCTCGTCTTCCTCCGATGCTGAAATTAAACAATTCATGAAAGCACAAGAGGAAACGAATCGGTTATTGATCAAGACGATCTCTGATCTTCAGAAGTCTTTAAATGATCGACCCTCGAGCTCTGGTACACTACCGAGCAACACGATCGCTAACCCGAGGGGCGATGTCAAGGCGATCACTACCCGAAGTGGGGTGTCATACAATGGACCCTCGATTCCCTCTACCTCTTCTTCTCCTCCTAAGGTAGCGGAACGTGAACCTGAGGTCACTACGGACAAGGTACTTCCTACTAATAACGGAGGTACCAACAACGTCCACCCTCAAGTTGTCCCGGTCCCGGCTCGTAAGCCGAAAGTTGTATTTGATCCTCCTGTGTGTCCTGATGAAATCTCAAAGAATAACCCTAAGCCGTCAATTCCATATCCTTCACGAGTGACTGAACAAAAGAACCGCGAAAAAGCTAACCATCAGATGGAAAAATTTTATCAAATTTTCCAAGAATTACACTTTGATATTAGCTTCGCGGACGCTCTTCTTCTCATGCCTAAGTTTGCTTCAACAATCAAAAATCTGATAAGCAACAAAGAAAAACTTTGTGAGATGGCAAAAACTCCTCTTAACGAGCATTGCTCAGCAGTGCTCTTGAAAAAGCTTCCCGAAAAGCTTGGAGATCCCGGGAAATTTCTCATTCCATGTATTTTCCCTGGGATGGTTGAATGCTTTGCCTTGGCCGATCTTGGCGCAAGCATTAACCTGATGCCTTACACAGTCTGGAAAAGACTCTCACTTCCTACTCTCACTCCGACCTGCATGACACTCGAGCTTGCAGACCGTACTATATCCCGTCCTCTCGGCATTGCCGAAGATATCTTTGTGAAAGTAGGAAAGTTCCACTTTCCGGCAGATTTTGTGATTGTTGATTTCGATGCTGACCCACGAGTCCCTCTCATTCTCGGGAGAGGATTCTTAAGAACGGGTCGTGCTTTAATCGATGTATTCGAAGAAGAAATCACTCTACGTGTTGGTGGCGAAGCCATAACATTCAATCTTGATCAGACTTCAAGATATTCCTCCAATTATGACGCTGAAACGGTTAACCGTATTGACATCATCGATATTGCGTCGGAGGAATCATCCCAAGAAGTCCTTGGTTTCTCATCCAGTGGCAGTCTTTCTACTGACCCGATCATTTCCGACTCTTCCCCTTCCCTCACTCCGTTTGAGGGAGGTGACTTCCTTTTGGAAGAGCTCGAGGCTTTTCTTGCTCAAGATAGCTCAATTCCCGATGGAGTTGATGAAAACTATCTTGACCCGGAGGGGGACATTCTTCTCCTTGAAAGATTGTTAAATGACGATCCTTCACCCTCTCCGTCACCACAAATTCTTCATAAAGCGGAAGTCAAAAATGTTGAAATAACTGAAGACTTTCCTGAGGTTGAGCTCAAGGACTTGCCTCCTCATCTAGAATATGCATTTCTGGAGGGTGATAATAAATTACCCGTCATTATTGCCAAAGACTTAAAAGATGAGGAAAAGGCTGCACTCCTAAAGGTTCTTAAGTCAAACAAGCAAGCAATTGCTTGGAAACTCTCCGACATTAAGGGCATAAGCCCGAACTTTTGTACTCATAAAATCTTAATGGAGGATGACTTTAAACCAGCTGTGCAACATCAGAGAAGGGTAAATCCAAAAATCCACGAAGTTATCAAACAAGAAGTTCTTAAACTTCTTGATGCGGGATTAATTTACCCTATATCTGACAGTCCTTGGGTTAGCCCAATTCATTGTGTTCCTAAAAAGGGTGGCATTACCGTTGTCACCAACGAGGATAACGAGTTGATTCCAACTCGTTTGGTCACGGGTTGGCCGGTTTGTATTGACTATCGAAAGTTGAACGAAGCCACCCGTAAAGACCATTTTCCTCTCCCTTTTATGGACCAAATGCTCGAAAGACTTGCGGGGAATGAATACTACTGCTTCCTCGATGGTTTCTCGGGTTACTTCCAAATCCCCATTGATCCCCAGGATCAAGAGAAGACTACCTTCACATGCCCCTACGGAACTTTTGCCTACAGACGTATGCCTTTCGGCTTATGTAATGCACCAGGCACGTTCCAGAGGTGCATGATGTCCATTTTTTCCGACATGATCGGGAAAACTATGGAGGTATTCATGGATGACTTTTCAGTCATCGGGGATTCATTTCAGACTTGCCTCTCCCACTTGGAACAGATGCTTAAACGTTGCAAAGAAACGAATCTAAGTCTCAACTGGGAGAAGAGCCACTTTATGGTCAAGGAGGGCATTGTCCTCGGCCATAAAATTTCAAAAAACGGGATCGAGGTTGACAGAGCTAAAATCGATGTCATTGCCAAATTACCTCATCCCACCACCGTAAAAGGTGTTCGGAGCTTTTTGGGTCATGCTGGCTTCTACCGTAGGTTTATCCAAGATTTTTCTAAGATTGCCCGGCCTATGACCCATCTCCTCGAGAAGGATGCTCCTTTCATCTTCTCTCCTGAGTGCATCGAAGCTTTTGAAACACTAAAGAAAAAGCTTACCGAGGCACCGATTCTTGTTGCCCCCGATTGGGACCAACCTTTTGAGCTTATGTGCGATGCTAGTGATTTTGCCATAGGTGCGGTCTTGGGGCAACGTAAAGCTAAATACTTTCAGCCCATACACTACGCAAGCAAAACTATGACTGAGGCTCAAGGTCATTACACCACCACTGAAAAAGAACTCCTAGCTGTGGTGTATGCCTTCGAGAAATTCCGGTCATACCTAATCTTGACTAAATGCGTAGTGTACACAGATCACTCGGCTTTGAAATACCTATTTGCAAAACAAGATGCAAAGCCGAGGCTTCTTCGTTGGGTTCTCCTCCTCCAGGAATTTGATATCATTATCCGTGATAAAAAAGGAGCCGAGAACCTTGCTGCTGATCATCTCTCACGATTAGAGAACCCTCATCAAGATGTGTCCGAGAAAAAGGAAATAAATGAAACATTTCCTCTCGAGACACTCAATGCGGTTGCTTTTCGTGGTGACTCTACTACCCCATGGTTTGCCGACTTTGCAAATTACCATGCGGGTAACTTCATAGTGAAGGGGTTAACGTCCCAACAAAAGAAAAAATTCTTCAAAGACGTTAAACATTACTTCTGGGACGACCCCTTCCTCTTCAAAATCTGTGCCGATCAAGTCATCAGGCGATGTGTATACGGACAGGAAGCCACTGATATCCTCAAGGCTTGCCATGCTGGACCCACTGGGGGCCACCATAGTCCTAACTACACCGCCAAAAAGGTGTTTGATTCCGGTTTCTATTGGCCCACAATCTACAAGGATGCCCACGAGTTAGTCAAAGCCTGTGATGCTTGTCAGCGTCACGGGAATATTTCACAAAAGAACGAAATGCCACAAAATGCTATTCAAGTTTGTGAAATCTTTGACGTCTGGGGCATTGACTTTATGGGGCCATTCCCATCTTCTCACGGAAACAAATACATACTCGTGGCTGTTGACTATTTGTCAAAATGGGTTGAGGCAAAGGCCTTACCCACTAATGATGCCCAAGTAGTCGTGAAATTTTTGAAATCCCTCTTTGCTCGTTTTGGAACCCCACGTGCCATCATTAGTGATCGCGGTACTCACTTTTGCAATGATCAATTTGCAAAAGTCATGCTTAAGTACGGTGTTACTCATCGTCTTTCTACCGCGTATCACCCCCAAACAAGTGGGCAGGTGGAGGTTTCCAACCGTGGTATTAAACGGATTCTTGAGAGGACAGTAGGTGAAAACCGTGCTTCCTGGTCGGATAAACTAGATGATGCACTCTGGGCCTTCCGTACAGCTTACAAAACACCCATCGGGTGCACTCCATACAAGCTTGTATACGGGAAGGCGTGTCATTTACCGATCGAGCTCGAGCACAAAGCCTACTGGGCCTTGAAACATGCTAACTACGACCTTCATAAAGCGGGTGATCACCGTAAGGTTCAAATCAATGAATTAAACGAACTTCGTGATCAGGCCTACGAGAACTCTTTGATCTACAAAGAAAAGACAAAGAAGATTCACGACTCTAAGATTAAGAACCGAGTTTTCAACGTCGGTGACAGAGTCCTTCTTTTCAATTCAAGATTAAAGATCTTCTCGGGGAAATTAAAAACCCGATGGACTGGACCATTCACTATTGCTAAAGTATACCCATACGGGACTGTTGAGTTATCTCAACCCGAAGGTCCCAACTTCAAAGTGAATGGTCACAGATTGAAACATTATTTTGGAGAGGACACACCACCCTTGGTTGTCCCGGATCTCCAAACTTTCCCCATGGACCAATGAATTCGGGGATCGAGTCAAGCTAGTGACTCGGTGAACAAAAATTAGCAACACATATGGGTTTTCACCCGTATTTCTGACTTCTTTCTACTTTCTACCACCCTAGTGTGGGGGAGTGGCCATCCCCCACCGTTTCAAAAGTAAATATTTTTCAAAATTCATGTTTTGTATGTATATTATGTCATTCAAATCCCGGGCTGTCAGGACAGATTTACTACAGTTAATCATTCACAAGTGATTAGCTAGCGTGGTAAACTTGACACAAGCCTGGGAAGTGTATGTATATTATTATTCATCTTTCAGGCTGTCAGGGGGAATTTATTACAGTTAATCATTCACAAGTGATTAGCTAGCGTGGTAAACCTGACACAAACCTGGACGGTGTATATCATAAACTTTATCATTCAACTCCCGGGCTGTTAGGGCAAATTTATTACAGTTAATCATTCACAAGTGATTAGCTTGCGTGGTAAACCTAACACAAGCCTGGGAGGTAGTGAAACAAAAGCAAAAAAAAAAAAAAAAAAAAAAAAAAAAAAAAAAAAAAAATTGTATGTACAGATAAAATAAAGTGAAAAATAGAAATTTCCACAGTTAGAATCGAATTTTAGCTTTTCTAGTCAGAGATTCGGTATAATAGCCGGGACTTTGAATATTGAGGACAATATTCAGTTCTAGTGTGGGGGGGGGGGGAAATTCTTACGAATTTTATCACAAAACTTTCCAAGTACCCCCATTTTAGGCCAAAAATTTTTTCAAAATTTTTCACTTTATTCCAAAATTTTTGTGGTTATCAGTCCGCCAAAGTCTATATGACAAAGGGATTGGCTAGTCCAAGAGCAAACGGCTCTTGGTAAAGACATCTCAAACCCGTTGATGGCTGGCAGTTTGCCAAAAATTGCATGGTTCCTTAGCTCCCCCGCATCCTCATAAGCAAATGAGCTGGCTAGCCCACAAGATTATGGCTTGTGGTAAAGGCCGTGAAAAACCATAATTGGTAATCAGCTCACCAAGATGTTGACTTAGTCCATCAAGATGCT
Source organism: Artemisia argyi (assembly GCA_030686995.1). NCBI lineage: Eukaryota > Viridiplantae > Streptophyta > Magnoliopsida > Asterales > Asteraceae > Artemisia > Artemisia argyi. Next base: position 5,075,843 of record CM060676.1, on the reverse strand, counting down.
GGCTAGTCCAGAAGCAAACGGCTTTTGGTAAAGACTACTCAAATCCGTTGACAGCTGGTGGTTTGCTCAAAATCACACGGTTATCAGATGTGCCACAGTTCTTACATCTGGCTACTCCAGAAGTGATGGCTTTTGGTAAAGAGTTCTTTCAAATCCATTAAAACTTCATAAAATATTGCTAGGGACTAGCAATAGTTTAGTGTGGGGGATTGATGAGTGTGTAAATACTCATCATTTTTGTCTTATATGAACTGCCAAAACATACAAAAACACCCAAATATGTATCAAAATACTTAAAATATCTTAGAGGTATGTTTTATATGTTTCAAACACAAAATATGCAAAAACAAATGAAAAACGTACAAAGTTTGCATAATTGGCAGTTTCAGTCCCTCAAGTTTCATAAATTTGCAAAACTAGTCCCTAGTCACTCAAAACTTGTAAAAATATCATAAAAGGTCCTTGGGATTCATAAGTTGTTAGGAAAAGTCCTTTGAAGTTAAAAATCATAAAATTACAACTATGGTCCCTCAACTTTGGAAAAGTGTCAAAATTAGTCCCTAAGGTTTAAAAATAAGAAAATATTCAAAATAAACCTTATACTATTCTAAAATGACATAACTGGTCCTTTGTGTTAACTGTTTGATATTTACATGTTTGGCCCTTCAATTATCAGAAAATTACAGTTTGGTCCCTGGAGTTTGAGAAATTGGCAGAAAAGGTCCCTGGGCATTTAATATGGAAATATTACATTTTTGGTCCTTGGGTTGTTCATGAATGGCAAGTATGGTCCTTATAATAATTTTGGGAAAGTTACAAAATCAGTCCCTCTACTTTGGCTGAATTACAAAAATAGTCCTTGTGAACACTTTATACCAAACGGACCCTTATTAAAATTAATACCCAACACCTTATAACTCCAAACCAGCCCACCCTTTTCACTCCAAACTAAACCCAGCTACAAGCCCACTCCAAGCCCAACCTAAAACTAAACCCAGTCCACACCCCATGGTTTGACTTCGGTCAAACTCTTACTACTCCCTTCTCCTCTTCCCTCTCAGACTCACACACACACACCACCACTTGCAGTCGACCTCCATTTTCCACCAATCACAAGCTACTACCCCCCACAATAAATGCTCCCACCTCCCTATACCTACCCATGACCCCCCACAATAAATGCTACCCCCTCCCATTGCGTGTATCAGATATAAGCTGCAAAAGCAGGCTTTCCCGCCAAAATACGTGGAGCACAATCAGTGGACCAAAGATTGAACAAAAAGGTGGGAAATGATTGAAATGCAGTGGTGAACCCTAATTGAGGGCTATAAATAGAAGATGGATGCAAGAGGAAGAGTAGTTAGTTAATATAGTTTTAGTTAATGTCGTATTATTTCAATTCTCAATTTTAGGGTACACCCAAGCTATTAAGCAGTGGTAACCTTTTTTTTAATGTATTGTAACTTGTTTTAAGTTATTAATTTTAAGGTTCCTTTATTATTACATCTATTGCAATTTTAATCATATTTCAAGTTTTCATATTGTTCAGTTGTTGAATTTGTAAGCCTTATGTATTGGACTCTTAGCTCATATAAGCTCCCCTAAGCTTGTTTAAGCTTTAGAGACTGCTAAAACTCAGAACTAGTAGAGAGAAAACAAAAAAATAAAAAAGTCAATGATGGTCAACTGTTTTGTGTTTAATGTTTGTTTCAGGTTCTAAGCACATTGGGGAATTGGATTGAGTTTGATATTGCCTATTTAAAGATAGGCAACTGTGGAGAAAACCCCTTGTTCAGCTAGGGGTTGAATGTAAGATTTGTTTTATTTTTAACTTTTCACTAAATTCATGATCCATAGTTAGATTATAGATTGCTTGATTGTATCTGTGTTAAACTTGTTCTTGTGTAATCAATTGGTAGAATTTAGTTATAATCTAGCATAATTTAGTTAAGTTGGTTGTTAAAATTAGTTGTAGTTTAAAATCTTGATTTCAAAGTGAAATTAGTATAATTGTCATTTATATGATTCATACTGATATGGCTGTTAAATTGTGCTTCTATGGTCTCAATAAATAGTATTATAAGCTTTTAAATCTGTATTGGGATCTCAATCACCAATTTGTAGTGGAAATCACAAAAATCTGTTTTCAAAGAGGGTGTTTGGCTCAGGTTTGCTCAGTGAGCTTAACTGAGTTTTAGGGTGAATTTGTGTTTCATAATAGTAACATAGGGTCATATAAGCTCAGTCAGTCCATCTCTTTAGGTAATATACAAGGTAAAAGTCAAAATCACTCACACCATTAGGTTATAACCAACTGTTACACAGTTGGTGTCCAAGAACCCTCACCTTAGCTTATATTGAATAGTTCTAGCTTAATTTAGTCCTAGTATAGCTTAACTAACTTAAATCAATCAGTAATATAGCTTAGAAATCCATAAAAGTCAACTAGTTCAAAATTTCTTAAAAAGTCAAAGTTACCCATTCCCAGTTTTCACCAAACTTGCTCAAGGATTTCTGAATTTTGTGATTTAATTGGTATTGTGAAAATTGGAGTTTTAGTTCTTTACCAACTCAAGTTTGAGAATATGTTTTCATTTCATAATTAGAAAATTTATTCTAAGTCCCATTCAACCTCAAAGACAACTGCAGGGCAAGCTTGTGCCCTGCTCACCCAGTCACCACCTCAACACCACCACTTTGGTGGTGTTTTGTGGCCAACCCAGTGGTCCCCACACTTAGTATTTAGGTTCACCCAACCCCCCTCCTGGTAGGCTCTCACCTTTGACCCTTGGTTTGACCTGAGTCACTGTGGACCCCACCTAGATTAAGCCTAATAGTTTGTCCCAATTCTGACCCAGTCTTTGTTTAGATAAGTGCTTAATTGGTTCTAATTGGCTTATTTGTGCTTATTGTTTGCTCTTTCTGGCTTATTTGTGTTTGTTTAACTTGTTGGTATCTGTTTTCACCATTGTGGACCCCACCCAAGGCCATTTGACCTTATTTGACCAATCAGTCAACCAAAGTCAACTGAGTTGGTTAAGGGGGTGTTTACAGCTTATTTATAAGCTAAAGTTCAAAGTGTTTTCACAAAAAGTCTTTTATTTTAAGTATAAAGTTAGTTTGTAAAAGAAAAATCCAAAAAAAATTAGTTTTAAAATAAGTGATAGTTTCTATTTAATTCAAGTTAAGTTTAATTTTTCATTTTTAGATTTTAATTAAGTAACTAGTATTTTTATATTTTTATTAAATACCTCATATATTAAAGTAATTTTAATAAATTTTTCAGATTTTTAATTTGTCATTTAGTGCTTATTAGATTTAATTTTAATTTTCTTTATTATTAATTAATATCAAATATTAAATAGCTTAATTAGTTTTTATAAGGTTAAATCTAGTTTTTATAATTTTTCTAGTTCTAATATAGTATAATAAGTTTTTAGAAAATAAATTTTAAGATTCTACTGTTCATTTTCTAGTTTTCTTATTTTATTTGTTTAAAATAGACTTAAGTTAATTAAAAGGTAATTAATTAGTAGATTAATCTTACAATATAATTTTTAGAGTTTTTATAATTTTTTAGGATTCCTGTAATGGTTAAGTAATTTCATAAATTTTCTTGTAATTTTTCAAGTTAATTTAGTATTAATATAAATTAAAAGTAGTTTAAATAGTTTAATTAAGTTAAATAGTTTTTAATTAATAACAAAACCACAAAAAGACAAAAATATTATTTTTAATTTTTTATACTTTCTTCAAGTTCTAATTTAGGTTTAGAAAATATTTTCATAAATTTTTAGTTTAATTTAAATCATTTGTCATTTTTAGTTTAATTAAATTAGATTTTAATTTACAATTTAAATAGTTTAATTAATTAAATAATAGTTTAATATTATTTTAATCACTTTTATCATTTCTTTTTCATTTTTAATTTTAAGTTTTGAAAAGTGTCATAAACACCCCCTGTAGTTTCATAATTACCAAAAAACCCACTTTTTCAGTCCGATACGTGATCTTAATTGTCAATTTGTGCATATATCTGTTATCTGATTATTGTGAATATTATATCTGTTTGTCAACACCAAAATAACAGTAGCAATATCATTCCTACATCATCTGGCTACTGTCCTCAGTGCCACTTTCCCATAAACGATTCCAAAAGCACCATTTCAATCTCGCTGGGACTTTAACGACCCGGGAATACACTATACTATCACCGGAGTATTGATTCTAGGCTGTCTTTGATTTGTTGACCTTGGTCAATAATAATCAGACGGTTCTGAACCAATCAAAACCATTAGTCACTACCCGACGATGTTTTATTATCACTAAGTAACGATTGCCATGTTCGAAGTCCCTATATCATGAACCATTAGTCACTACCTTTAGTGAGCGCGAATATTGTGAATAGATCTATTGGGATTGACGAATCCCATTTGTGTTGAACAACGACGAGTTCACACAAATGCACTATATTTGAGATTTAGCGGTATAATGGCAAAAGTACCTCGATAGGGCTTCTATAATGCCAATTTTGTTGGTTCGATGTTAATGTTTTGGTTGCATGAGCTTAGTGAAATAAATAACGATTTTGTTTTCTAACTATGAGTGTGAGTCTATAGCTCACACTACGACATATTGTGTTCAAACGATTTAACTAAACTCTACGAATATCACTCAACCTTTGTGTTGACCTCTCAAGCATGTATTTCAGGTTCATGACGATCAAGGATGGCACGGAAGGACACGGATACTCAAGAGGGCTATAAATTTACTTATCATTCAAAAACTCACTTAATGTGATTTGTAAACATGGAACCAATTGGGACCTCATTTTGTAACCTCTGATATTTATATAATTTGAATGATAAATCTTTTAAAACGACTCAATTGGAGTTCGTTTTCTATTATTGTGACTATTGTGCCGTCGAGTAACACCCAGTTCGAATTCCGCTGCAACCATGAATTGGGGGTGTTACAGATTGGTATCAGAGCCATGGTTATAGAGAAACGGGTCTAATTGAGACCTAAACTATAACTACAATCACAAGCAAAAACATTTTTATAGCCTTCCGCTCTCCGTGTCTTCCATCCTCCAGATGATTATGGACTTTATAAGCATGTTATGCTACACAAACATATAAGTATATTTATATATACATTCGAGTTATATTCAATCATTTTATCTAAACATATCTACACATGCCTATTCTATGACATTTCGACACAACCACATTCTCCCAACCATGTTCCTACTCCAACATTTTATATCCAAGACATTGTAACTGATTACAATGACCTTTTCTAGTTCCCGGACATTGTATGACACAATGGTCTTAATCATTTCTCAAATGTTTTGAGTCACACAATGGTCTAATCTACTTCCGAGACATTGTGATTTGTGCAATGGTCTCTGGAATTATTCCACCACCTCATCAACATCATTTCATATGATATCAAAAACCCATCACAATCTATCGATTTCCAAACAAGAAATATGAGATTTCTAAAGGACAAACTAATCCATCATCGACAAAAGCTGAACTTTCTCTACATTCATCAAAGTTTTCTTATGAAACCTTCATTATTAAAAGTTCGTGATCCTGGCCAAGTATGTTCTATTTTAGAACTACTGAAAACTTCCTTTCCACACGTACCTACCTTTACTATCTTCTATCCAATGGAATATGAAAACATACGTTACAAGTCTTGTATGGACGGGACTTGCAACTTAAGGGTTTGACATCACCTTTGTTTAGTGGACAGTTTTCCGAAAGCAACAGACATATCAAAAGTATACCTAATTTAGGTATTTGAAAATTTTATCGAACCTTGGCTAAATATAGACTAGTCACCTATATTTAACCTAGGGACAGTGGAATATAGTCTGACTAACTATATTCGACTTAAAATTTTCAAATACTGAGAGTAGTTGTACTAGGGTTATGTTCAGATTGATTTCCTACTTGAACTCAATAAACCACCAGAATTCTTTAAAACGATCTAGAGACACGATAGTGTTTTACCACTCAGCGAAATCTTAACACCTTATTTGTACTACCTAATTTCATTCTTGAAAGTTTTCATTTATGAGATAATCCGAACTACTATCTTGGGATAGCTATCAATTCTTCTCTTCATCCTGTAGAAGTACTAGCCTGTTTAGGTCCTGAGGATACCATTCCATCATAAACCTTTAAAATCTCTTAAGATTTTCAAAACAAACTCAACATCTATACCTAAGAGTATTAATGTTAAGCATACACTACACACTTCTGTTCATCAACATATCACATCATTATCTCTACAACCGTTGGAACCACAAGCTCATTAACAGATCTTGATGCACTTTTAAAGCTCAAATCATCCATAGTTACACCACAAGCACCCACATCAGCTTTACAAGATTGAATATTCATCTTGTACTTTTGGAACACCAGTATCATCTCGTAATACCTTGTAACTTATCGACTAAGTATGAATGTTGTGTAGGATGATTTGTAATTATTTGAATGGATTGGGATGCCTTTTCATTTAAATAAAGACATTGTAAATCACCAAACCATAAGTTTATATTTCCTTATTTACATTGTTTGGGATGCCTCTCTATGTAAATAAAGAATTATAAGCAAGTGGGCTTGTTTGTATCCGAAATAACATAAGTACGAAGTCAATAAACACTAGGTACAACAACCGATTACCTACTAGGCTATGATTGCAATTACTATCTCAATTCCTATTAATATTCGACTGCTATATCAATTTTCTTTGATATTCGACTATTACCATACCTTTCCTACATAAAAGTAAGTCTCATTCTACACCATACACTGAAATGACAAATCAAATTAATCACCGGTAATCCCAGACTTTAGTCCTCATAAGTAACCACATCTTTTCATCGACACCACTCCAACATATGACACACAAAGAACTTCGGGATGAAGTTCCCCGTAAGGGGTAGAGACTGTAACAATTCGCAATTTCAGGTTAATTACCATTCCCGGAAAATTTCACTATTCACTTTTACTATTCATTTTTCCCGAAACTTTCCCAAAAGTTGATTTTCATTTGATATTCTCGAGTGATAAATCATTTCCATGGCAAATTAAATGTTTGACATTCGTCAGATCATTTTCGTGAAAGTTATTAAGGAATTACACGTTTTAGGGTAAAACGTCATTCAGAAATTCTACGTACAACGAAACTCGACCGCGTTAAGTGACCCCGCATCAGAAAAATGTTTGACACCCTCATGATTTATTTGAGAATTAATTGTGACTGAGAAAAACATGACCAAAGACTTCCCGGCAGGTCGCCCAAGTCGGTACTACTCTCATATGAGCACGCTTAACCAAATGGGCGATTAACCGTTAGACCACGAAACGAGTTTCTAAGACGTTTTGAGTTTTCAAACTTATTAGAAAAAGTCAACATAATTTTTCCCTCCTCCTTTGACAAAAAGTCATTCCTTGATTTTTAGGCTTACGGTTTGATGTCTAAAAGACATTTAACACCAACCGACACTAGACTGAGCCCAGTCTAGACATTATAAGTCATTTTAAATCATTTTTATCACATTAGAAAAGTAACATTTTACTTTTCTCAATTTAACGCAATATTCGTACGTTTTACGTATTACGCGTTTTAGACCCGTATTTCCAGTTTTTAGCAGGGTTTTACACCCAAATGGAACCTACCACTCATTTTATATTTTATTATGGAACTTATTGACATGTTTATCAATACTTTCAAGTTCCATAATTTTACAACACCCGGTTTTACGTTTTGAGGCTTAATCATTTACGATTGGCATTTCCCGGAGTCAAAACTAACCAAGTATCTTGGATAATACCAAGAAAAGTCCACACCCTTTCTCCCCAAGTCTCCAAACCGCCATTAGGGGGGGGTTTCACACTAGGTGGCTTGATCTCAAGCTTGATGGCCTTAGATTTCATCCATGTGTTCACCTTGGCCTCCAAGGTTGGACTAGTCAACATTTCTAACCTCCTTCAAGCCATATAAATACCCCCTTCCCCTCCTTGGCCGTCCACCATAACCACACACCAAACCCATCTCATTTGTTCATTCTCTTCCAAGTTTCATGCAAGATTCAAGTGCTAGTTCAAGGTAGAAACCCTAGATAGGTTATCATTCATCAAACACTTCCATAACCTTATATACTTGGTGATTTCTCTTGAGTTTAAATCCACTCAAGTCACCTAAACCTTCATCATCCATCTTTCAAGAATACCAAGGGTAGAAAGATTGCATGAAGTGAAGTGGGTTGAAGCAAGTGTATCAAAGTCCTATCCTTACATGTTAACTTCCTTTCATCTTTGAAAGCCAAAAGTTGTGAGCCAAACCCTAACATACTTCTTGTTAATTTATCATGTTCATATCATTTACATGTTATTCTTGCTATATTATGTCTTGTATTGATGTCCATGATGTATAAAAATGAGTAAATGATGTTGTTATAATGGATTGTTGAAACAAGTTACTAAAACGAGCAAACTAATGAATTTCTTGGTAAGACCTGATCAAAATGGTAAAAATATGATATTTGATTATTACATATTATGGTAGACGACCTAAAAAGGAAACCATAGCAATTTGAACCACCCAAAACGAGTATACGAGTCAAAAGTTATGGCGATTTGAAATTACCAAAGATTTCCGGCAAAACTGCCAAATACCATTCTGATCAAATTTGGGTTTTGAAAGTCCCACTTCTTTTCCGATTCATCAAAAAGTTAAAACACGAAAGTTGTCCGGAACGACATTTTCGTTCAGGAATATAGAAGCTCGAGACCTAAAAATGCTTTCCGAGTGATAAAATTCTTCAAATTCTAAACAGCCCATTTTTAGGCGAAAGTCACTAGATTATGGTTATACTTTGAAAGGAACAAGAGGTCTTATGACCTATAATCAAGACCACAACCATGGCTAGAGCCAAGGTTGTGTCTCATGACCTTGGAACAAGGACCAAAGGTCATGGCTAGGCCATGACGAAATGACCATAACAACTTACATAGGCGTAAACATGAAACAATGAATTAGGCGATAAAATGAACAAACAATTTGGATCTACTTCACTTAAAAGGAAACCATGAGATATTACCAAGAGAAAATGGTCATTCAAGACTTATGAAACTACCCCTAATAACAATCTTCATGTACTAATAAACTTTCCTAAGTTTATTCAAATATCGGACATGTAACTTTTCGGATCAAAACTTATATCTATATATTTCATCAACTACTACAATAATAGGGAGCCTCATGTGAGGAGTTCATTATGTAAGCCGTCGAGTTGAGTTGTGGATTTACGAATTAAAGTGTCCTGGCTCCTCGAACGCTTACTAACATGACTTCTGAAATATGTCAGCCCGAACGGTAGCAAACGATATACAAAACATACATGTTCATGAATCTTTTCTTTCAAGGACATACAATATACATCATACCACATCATGGACTAATGCAAGATATATATATAGGCACTACTTCATATTCTCTACTCCGATCCTAAGTCGCAACATTCTATTATAGGTTGCTCGTAGAAACCTTCGCGATTCGACCATCACATTCACTACTCACTACATAACTTAAGGTGAGTTCGTAGCCCCACTTTCTATTGTTTAACTATTTTACAAACCCATGGGGGGAATACATGCTATTATTTTTCTACTCGAACACGATGCTTTCTACTGTATGCTACCCGACGATGTTTTATTATCACTAAGTAACGATTGCCATGTTCGAAGTCCCTATATCATGAACCATTAGTCACTACCTTTAGTGAGCGCGAATATTGTGAATAGATCTATTGGGATTGACGAATCCCATTTGTGTTGAACAACGACGAGTTCACACAAATGCACTATATTTGAGATTTAGCGGTATAATGGCAAAAGTACCTCGATAGGGCTTCTATAATGCCAATTTTGTTGGTTCGATGTTAATGTTTTGGTTGCATGAGCTTAGTGAAATAAATAACGATTTTGTTTTCTAACTATGAGTGTGAGTCTATAGCTCACACTACGACATATTGTGTTCAAACGATTTAACTAAACTCTACGAATATCACTCAACCTTTGTGTTGACCTCTCAAGCATGTATTTCAGGTTCATGACGATCAAGGATGGCACGGAAGGACACGGATACTCAAGAGGGCTATAAATTTACTTATCATTCAAAAACTCACTTAATGTGATTTGTAAACATGGAACCAATTGGGACCTCATTTTGTAACCTCTGATATTTATATAATTTGAATGATAAATCTTTTAAAACGACTCAATTGGAGTTCGTTTTCTATTATTGTGACTATTGTGCCGTCGAGTAACACCCAGTTCGAATTCCGCTGCAACCATGAATTGGGGGTGTTACACCATCTATCGTGCCTCTAACCCATGATAAGACACATCAATACCAACTCTACCTAAGACTAATCCCTCAACCTCCTCCTTGACCACCTCAAGTCGACTAGTGAGAGTCTCATCTACCCGATAACTCAACCTATCAATATGCCCCTGTTGGTCTCCTAACAGGGCATCCAAAGTAAAAGCAGTAGGTCCTCTCGTGGTAGCTGCTCGAGAGCTCTCACCTATGTGATATAGTGGGGGTGGTGGAATGTATGAGGTCTCAGTAGTAAGTGATGCTGGAGTAGTGAACCTTGCACGCTTCTTGAGCGGCGAAGGTAAAGTAGGTGTAGGAGTAGTGGTAGGTGTAGCTGATGGTGGAGGTGTTTTTTGAGTAGTAAGAATCCTAGGAGTAGGGGTAACAAGGCGTACACTCTTCCTAGTGCCTATGGTCGTCTTGCGACGGGGAAACATGAGAGTCGGTTCTTGGTGAACAGAAGTAGTAGGTGATGATGGATCTGAAGGTGCAAGTGTAACTGCTGGTGGTGCAATAGGAGAAATCTGGGGAGTAGGAGCAACCTCATCCTCCTCGAAGGGCTCAGTGACCTCACCCGATGCCAAAAGTGGCGACAGGGGTGCTAGATGAATGGGTGGTATAATAGCAGTGGAAGACATAACGTCCTCAATGTCAGTGTCTGAGGAAAGTATGATAAAGCTTGAGTCTGAAGACATGTCTCTGTGACAATCAACGTGAAATGGAATGAATAACCCGTATAATGAAATCATCTAAAATAATAAATATGCACTTATGATGTAATGATGAGATGCTATGATGATGTGGTAATAGTCTAGGGTCTAAGATACATCCTAGTTCGCTATAACCTTAGCTATGATGCCAATCTGTCACACCCTGAATTTACCTGAATGGCAGCAGAATGGAATACCTGGGTGTAACGTCCATAGCATCACATACAAGGTTATATTGAACGACCTAAAGTGTCGTTTTGAAAATACATCGTTTGATTTATTTAAAACATTCAGAGTTACATAACATAGGTCCCAAAGTTTGAAAAGTTTGCGGAAATAAGTTTGGTACAATCAAACGATATTATAAAAGTGTATGAAGATCCAAAATGAGACGCGTCATCCTCGCTACCCAATGTAATGACTCTATGCATGCCATGACGGTTATGTCTTAGTTACCTGAAAATACATTGCTATAACGGTCAACAAATATGTTGGTGAGATTCATAGGTTTATAAAATGATATGTTATACGGTAACCTTAAGTATAAGTGAATGACAAAAGTCACGTGAAAAATAAAAACGGCACAATAGCCCTTAAGCTCATGACCCCGAAGCTAGACTGATGACGTATATGCCCTTCCAGAGTGTTCTGCCCAAAACTCTAAAATGACAGAAATGAAATGCATCCGTTGACTATCGGTATAACTACCACGGATGGAGGCGTCACCCTCAATAGATCTATCCACTCACTCTCACTTATGCATAATTAACGGTCCATGATAAATGAATAGGAGACTTTAAAATGGCTGCTAGGTAACTTAAGCATTGTACAAATGATTTGATACTTAGGCTCATACGAAAATTGGTGCACTGTATTCTCCCCCATGGGATTTAAAAACAATAAAAATGTATACGGGGCTATGAAAACTCACCTGTAGTGATGGAACAAAGTAAAATGAAGTGATTTGAAATAACAAGGCGCAACTCCTAGCCGCAACCTAATATTAATGAAGTATAATCTAATTTAAACTATATATCGATGTTATGAATGCATGTATAAGTACAACCACTACATGTATAAGCACAATAATAGTAAAGAGAAACCACGAAATATCATAAATATAATCACAACAAATGAATATAATACATGAAAATTTTGGCCTACATGGACTAGGAAAATAGTAAAAGCTAACATAATACAAGTCTATGCCTAGACTCCTCCGGGTGCTCCACTAGGTGCTCCAGGTGCACCAGGTCCTCCACTAAGGCAGCGGATTACCTAATCCATCGCAACAACAATCTTCTCAAGGTGCTCAACTCGGAGCTGGAGAGCAGCCTCCCTGTTCTCCGCAGCTGTCAACCTATCCTGAGCTAAAGCTAACTGATGTGCCTGCTGTCCCTGTGCCTCCTGGGTCATCTGTGCTCTATTACGTATCTCTGGCAACTCATCCCTCAACTGCTCAATCTGCTCCTGATGCTCCATCTATCATGCCTCTAACCCATGATAAGACACATCAATACCAACTCTACCTAAGACTAATCCCTCAACCTCCTCCTCGACCACCTCAAGTCGACTAGTGAGAGTCTCATCTACCCGATAACTCAACCTATCAATATGCCCCTGCTGGTCTTCTAACAGGGCATCCAAAGTAAAAGCAGTAGGTCCTCTCGTGGCAGCTGCTTGAGAGCTCTCACCTATGTGATATAGTGGGGTGGTGGAATGTATGAGGTCTCAGTAGTAAGTGATGCTGGAGTAGTGAACCTTGCACGCTTCTTGAGCGGCGAAGGTAAAGTAGGTGTAGGAGTAGTGGTAGGTGTAGCTGATGGTGGAGGTGATTTTTGAGTAGTAGGAATCCTAGGAGTAGGGGTAACAAGGCGTACACTCTTCCTAGTGCCTATGGTCGTCTTGCGACGGGGAAACATGAGAGTCGGTTCTTGGTGAACAGAAGTAGTAGGTGATGATGGATCTGAAGGTGCAAGTTTAACTGCTGGTGGTGCAATAGGAGAAATCTGGGGAGTAGGAGCAACCTCATCCTCCTCGAAGGGCTCAGTGACCTCACCCGATGCCAAAAGTGGCGACAGGGGTGCTAGATGAATGGGTGGTATAATAGCAGTGGAAGACATAACGTCCTCAATGTCAGTGTCTGAGGAAAGTATGATAAAGCTCGAGTCTGAAGACATGTCTCTGTGACAATCAACGTGAAATGGAATGAATAACCCGTCTAATGAAATCATCTAAAATAATAAATATGCACTTATGATGTAATGATGAGATGCTATGATGATGTGGTAATAGTCTAGGATCCAAGATACATCCTAGTTCGCTATAACCTTAGCTCTGATGCCAATCTGTCACACCCTGAATTTACCTGAATGGCAGCGGAATGGAATACCTGGGTGTAACGTCCATAGCATCACATACAAGGTTATATTGAACGACCTAAAGTGTCGTTTTGAAAATACATCGTTTGATTTATTTAAAACATTCAGAGTTACATAACATAGGTCCCAAAGTTTGAAAAGTTTCCGGAAATAAGTTTGGTACAATCAAACGATATTATAAAAGTGCATGAAGATCCAAAATGAGACGCGTCATCCTCGCTACCCAATGTAATGACTCTATGCATGCCATGCGGTTATGTCTTAGTTACCTGAAAATACATTGCAAAAACGGTCAACAAATATGTTGGTGAGATTCATAGGTTTATAAAATGATATGTTATACGGTAACCTTAAGTATAAGTGCATGACAAAAGTCACGTGAAAAATAGAAATGGTACAATAGCCCTTAAGCTCATGACCCGGAAGCTAGACTGATGATGTATATGCCCCTCCAGAGTGTTCTGCCTAACACTCTAAAATGCAGAAATGAAATGCATCCGTTGACTGTCGGTATAACTACCATGGATGGAGGCGTCACCCTCAATAGATCTATCCACTCACTCTCGCTTACGCATAATTAACGGTCCATGATAAATGAATAGGGGACTTTAACATGGCAGCTAGGTAACTTAAGCATTGTACAAATGATTTGATACTTAGGCTCATACAAAAATTGGTACAATGTATTCTCCCCCGTGGGATTTGAAAACAATAAAAATGTATACGGGGCTATGAAAACTCACCTGTAGTGATGGAACAAAGTACAATGAAGTGATCTGAAATAACAAGGCGGAACTCCTAGCCGAAACCTAATATTAATGAAGTATAATCTAATTTAGATTATATATCGATGTCATGAATGCATGTGCATATATGTTATCTATACCACTCATAATGTTTTGAAATGTTTATAATTGTGAAAATTATACTTCATATTTTCACACCAAGTCATATAGTGGTATACGTGTTTATATAGTGAAACAATGTTTTATAATAGTCATATAGTGAAAATATAGCTTTCGTCGAAATTTACTATACTTAGAAAATTTCTAAAAATGGTTTTGGACAACATGTCGCAAAACAAGGTGTATTTTGGTCGTTATAACCCCATTTTATACGTTCTATATATCCATAGTTTCGTACTATAGTGAATTAGTAAATTCTTAACAAGTTAGTGCATTTTATTAATGGTTAGTGTCCCATTTTACCCACCAAAAGTCGTGCTTCAGCACTCAATTTTTCAGAAAATGTCTATTAGACCTTCAATATGGTTTTTGGCATAACTTTTTCGTCATAAATCCAATTTAGTCCATTCAAGCGGCTACGGTTTCGTTATAAGATTTACTTTCTGAGTATTTGGTCAAAAATAGGTCATGGGCGACTGATTTCTCCAGGTTTTTCAAAAATGACCAGCCTGTCCCAAATTGTTTAAATCAAAACTTGGTATAACTTGTTTTTATCATAACTTTTTCGTCATAAATCCGTTTTTACTCATTCTTGCGGCCATGGTTTCATCTTAGAATTTATTTTCTACATCTTTGATCAAAAATTAGTCCATACCTACCAAGTTTACCATATTCTACAAATAGGGACAGTAGCAAAAATGTATTGCCAAAAATGGTTTTCCTAGCTAATAACTCGTCCAAATTCATCACAAACAACCCCAACAATTCCCATAACCTACCATACACCTTCTTAGGGTGTCATGAGTTCCTAAATGTCATTAAGCAAGTCCCTTCACTAATACATTCTTAAGATTAATTTCTAACTCATAAGGATGATAAAAACATAAAATGGAGTGGTATAAATTACATACTACTTGCATGTGTAAATAAATTGAGATGGATATTGTAAAATTATTGTAAGATTATGAAAAATACATTGGTTCACTTACTTGAATGATAATGAGATTTTAGTGATGAAAACCTAAGTATACCTTGGGTTTTTATTTCAAAACCCTAACAAGGAATACATAATAAACTAGAAACCAACTTGTTCTTTAAAATTTGATGTTTTCTCCTTGTTGTTCTTGTTCTTGCCGAGCACCACCAAGATAAAAAGAGAATAGAGAATTTTATTTTGATCTAATATTAGTTAGCGTTGCATGTATGTTGTTGTACTTAGGTATATTGGCTTATATAGTGGGTTTAATTTCTAGGACATGTGTCCTAGACACAAGCCAAAAACCGGCCACCTCTATTTGGGGTTGTTGTGTTGCTAGTTTTTGTCCAATATTTTGATTACGGGGTACCGTTTAGTGTATAGTTTGAGCGGTTTAGCGTATTTGGCTACTGGGTTAATTAAAAATAGATTTTTATTGGAACTAACATGACAAAATAATGTCATAAAAATTATAGCATATAATTTTTGCAACCATTAAGTATGTTGATAGGTATTGCTTGGTTGCTATAAATATTGTTATAAGTTAATATAAATGAAGGTTTAAAAATATATAAACCCTTAAAATATAAAATAAATAACTTTTACCATTTTAGTAACAATATATTTAGTATATGAAAATACTAGTGCCATAGTGGGAATTGTTTGGTGAGTTGATAAAAATTATTGATCACTTGTGATTGTTTATTTATAATTACATATAAGTAATTTAAATAATACATAACTTAAGAGTGGAATAGAATGCACATGATGAAGTGATGATATGTAGACTAACCCTAGTCTATGAAATGTATTATGAATGATGTCTCATGATGACATGGTTAACCCTTCCAGGTTAGGAAAAATGAATACCAGAAAACCTAGTTTACGTGAAATGATGAATTGTGAAATGATGAATAGTAAATGATGAATTGAAATCTGTGAATAATAAATTGTCAAGACTTGGGAAAATGACATGAAATTGTGAATTGTGATAAGGTACAATCTAGCAAGGGTTTCCATATCATCTGTTTCTCGTATAGGAATGAAGTGTGCTGATTTCGTAAGGCGATCAATGATGAGGCAAAAAATGATCCGTTTTTAGGGGGTCATTTAAGCCCGAATCCGAATTTATTTGATCAAATATTGCCCTAAATCGTTCCTTTTGTGATTTTAGGTACTTTGGGAGTGAAATCTGGAAAAGGAAGCAATTCGGACGTTTTTGTAGCATAAAAGTGAAGAAAATGCCAAAGTCTTAATTTTCCAAGCTGGGAACAGTAGGTGACGGCGTCAAGAGCAAAACCTTGATGGCGTCAAGAGCAAATTTCATGAATTTCCATGACGATCCAGAACAGATTTGACGGCGTCACGTAGGAAGGGCGTCAAGAGTAAAAGAGTCATGACGGCCAGGAAGTATATAAGTCTTGACGGCGTCAGAAGTGGATCTAGGCAGTCCGAGAAGAGTTTTGGCGGCGAGGTGACGGCGTCACAAGTTTATTCTTGACGCCGTCAAACCTATTTTTTCTATATATAGTTTTCTAATTTTCACATTTAAGGAGAGAAGTTTTGAGAGAAACCCTAAGTACGATTTTGGTGTAACTTTACAGGTTTTTCAAGGGTTCTAACCCCTTGATACCTTGCATGATTAATCAAGATAAGTGTTCTTCTAATTCAATCAATATGTCTATGTGTTGGTTGTCTATATCATGTTCTTGTCTTAATTCTATCATGCTAGGCTAGATCTCTTTTGTGTTTGCTTAGATCTAATGAAACCTAGATATTGATTATGTGTTGATTACTTGTTTATTCTTGTCTTGGATGAATGATTTATATGTTAGGCTTAAGAAAACTGGCAGATCTCCAATTGGTAACATGCTTGAACGTCTTAAGAAACATGAACCAACGCGCACTAGGTCTTTATTGGTTGTATTTAATGCATGAGCCACAGTTTACAATCCCTAAAGTTGTGCTGGGCATGGTGTAGGAGGAGATAAGAGCTCATAGAATTGGGGAGTTATGTGTGCCACCCCATTAATGGTATTAAGGAATATAATCCGTCATCCATGCAATTATAACAAGTAATTAACGTGTAAAAGATATCTAGGGAGTAGTGAAATCTAAGTAAACACATTTTCTCCGATTACTGCTCACAACTTTAGTATAGATTAGTTTAATTTTATTTCTAGTATTTTATTTTGATTGTATCTTAGTTTTGGGTTAGTTGAATAGCAACTAATTCCGCCCACTCTTCCAAAACCTGAGATTTTTACTTGCTTTCTAAAAAATATAAAAACATAAAAATAATCATCCCTCATCTTTAGAACTAGTATTTAGGCTTTCTAATCCTAGTGACACTATTCCTAAGCTGAACGATCAATCCCCCGGTACTTGTCACTATACTATACTACAACGATCAGGTACACTGCCTGGTGGGGGTTATATGCTTCTCGAGATCCCTCGAGAGGTAAAGCCTGTTGCGATTCCCACGCATCAATCAACTATTACCCAAATAACATCATGGCCGTTGAATGTTCTAGGTAGTTTGTTGATAAAATCCATCGTAATTCTTTCCCACTTCCAAATGGGAATCTCAGGTTGTTCCAATAAACCAGACGGCTTTTGACATTCAGCCTTTACTCTAGAACATGTTAAACACGTGTCCACATATCTGGCAATATATGCCTTCATGTCAGGCCACCGATAGTGTTTCTTCATATCCTGATACATCTTATTAGAACCTGGGTTAATGGAGTACTTAGATTTATGGGACTCGTGCATTATTACGTTCCTTAAGTTACCATGATAAGGTAACCATTTTCGACCCTTAATACAACGAGTTCCATCTGAACTTATCTCAAAAGCCTTATCCATCCCTCGTAAATTCTAAAGTTTACGATCCTTCATTTCGAGGGCTTCATTCTGGGCTTTGAGTATTTGACAAGGTAGATTCGAATGAAGAGTCATTACTAATGACCTAACTCTAAGTGGTTTGATTCGTTCCTTTCGGCTCAAAGCATCTGCTACTACGTTAGCTTTGCCAGGATGATAACGAATCTCACAATCGTAATCAGCAAGCAGTTCTACCCATCGACGTTGTCTCATGTTCAACTCTTTTTGATCAAGAATATGCTATAGGTTTTTGTGATCAGTGAAAACTATACACTTAGTGCCATACATATAATATCTCCATATTCTTAGAGCGAACACTACTGCTCCTAATTCTAAATCATGTGTAGTGTAGTTTTCCTCATGTGTCGTGAGTTGTCGTGATGCATAAGCAATTACTTTATCCTTTTGCATTAACACAGCTCCAAGACCTCTTCGAGAAGCATCACAGTAAACGACAAAATTACCTTTTCCCTCTGGTAATGCTAAGAGCGGAGCCTCACACAACTTTCTCTTCAAAAGTTGGAAAGCTATCTCTTGATCTTTTCCCCAGTCAAACTTCCTATTTTTCTGGGTTCGCTCTGTCAAAGGTTTAGCTATTTTTGAAAATCCCTCAATAAACCTTCGATAGTAGCCCGCAAGTCCTAAGAATTGTCGTATCTCAGTAGGATTCTTAGGTTGCGACCAATCCTTAATGGCTTTGATTTTTGTTGGATCGATAAGAAGTCCTTGTTTATCTATCATGTGTCCGAGAAATTGCACAACACTAATCCAAAATTCACACTTAGAGAACTTTGCATAAAGTTTCTCTTTCTTAAGCAGTTCTAGGATTATTCTCAAGTGTTTAGCGTGCTCTTCCTCATTACGTGAATAGATAAGGATATCATCTATGAACACTATAAAAATTTATCCAAGTATGGTTTACACACCCGATTCATGAGGTCCATGAAAACTACTGGTGCGTTTGTCAAACCAAATGGCATAACTTGAAATTCATAGTGCCCATATCTGGTTCTGAAAGCGGTCTCAGGGATATCTTCTTCCCTCACTCTCAGTTGATGATAGCCTGATCGTAAGTCGATTTTTGAGTATACGCTCGAATCTTGTAGTTGATCAAACAAGTCATCAATCCAGGGTAATGGGTATCGATTTTTGATAGTAAGTTTATTTAATCCATGATAATCGATACACATCCTCATAGATCTGTCTTTCTTCTTTAAGAATTGGACAGGAGCTCCCCAGGGCGATGTACTTGGACGTATAAAACCTCAATAGGTTAATTCCTGTAGATGTTCAGAGAGTTCCTTAATCTCTGAAGGGGCTAACCTATAGCGTGCTTGGGCTATAGGTGTTGCTCCAGGAATTAACTTGGATTTGAAATTCAATTTGATGAATCGGAGGTAGGCCAGGTAAATCTTGGGAAAGACTTCTGGGTATTCCCTGACTACAGGGATCTCCTCCAGTCATTTTTCATCTAGCTTAGTCTCCGTTACTTGAACCACAAAAACTTTACAACCTCGTGACATGTATCATTTTGCTTTGATACATGAAATGAAGTTAAGTCTAGTTCTACTTTGATCTCCTCATATAGTTAAACTCTCACCGTTGATAGGTACATGGATGATTTTCTCGTCACAAAGAATCTTTGCTTGATTCTTGAACAACCAATCCATTCCCACAACAACGTCAAAACTACCGAGGCTAATTGGTATGAGATCAATCTCAAAGTGGTGATTAAGTAAGGTCAGGGTACAACCCTTAATGACCGTGTTAGTACTAACTAAGTTTCCATCAGCCATTTCTATCTCATAATAATTATCTAAAGCTATGGGGTTAATCCTAAGTCTAGAGGCTAAGGGTATGGATGTGAAACTTATATCTGCTCCAGAATCAAATAATATATTAACTAAATGATTATTTAAAAAAACTTACCCGAGACTATGCTTAGATCTTGTGAATCATTCCTATCCCTCAACATATATGCTCTACCTTGGGCACCATCAGTATTTTTCTTTGGGCATTTATTCATATAATGACCCTTATCCCCGCAAGTATGACAAATGACTGTTGCTGGTGGTGGATTTCCTCCAATAACTCGTCTTTTGTTCCTGCAATCCTTTGGGTAATGCCCCACCTTGTTACATATGTAACATTTAATGACACAAGGCCCTGTGTGATGCCGGCTGCATCTCCTACACAGAGGGGCACTTCCAGCATACTCACTTTTCTCGTTTAAAGTGGTGGCATAAGTGCTTACATTATCTTGCCTTGGTTGAGGATAGGGATTTGCATGATTACCACTGGTGTTATTATGGTTGTTACCGAATGCTCTCCCATCGTGGAACTTTCATTTATTATCGTAGGGCACAGGCACAGAGTTGTGCTTTGTTACTTGGTCCATTAACCTTAAGGTCACGTTAATGGTCTCCTCTAACGTTTGAGGTTTAGAGGCTGTAACATTCCCTTCGATACTCCGGGGCAAACCTCCGATGAAAACTTCTATCGTCTTTTCAACAGTTGGTACCATTGTAGGACACAAAGTAGCCAACTCTTGAAATCTCCTAATATAAGTTTTAACATCGTTCCCCTTCATAGTCAAGTTATAAAATTCATCCTCCATTTTCTTCACTTCTGTTCGAGGGCAATATTTCTTAATCATAAGTTTCTTAAACTCAACCCAAGATAACTTATATGCCTCTTCTATTCCTATTGGTTGGGCATACGAATTCCACCAAGATAACGCTTCCTTAGTAAGCATTCCCGTTGCAAACTTAACCCTACAATCCTCTGTACAATTACTACAGGAAAATACCTATTCACATCTCTCAAACCAATGAATTAATCCTATGGCCCCTTCTGTCCCCTTGAAATTTAAGGGCTGACAGCTTATAAATTCCTTGTAGTTACTCTTCTTCACTACAGGGATTTCAGAGTTTCTAGCCATGTTTGCATCCCTAGCTCCTAGTGCTGCAGTTACACTAGAAGTCACTAGTCGCTGGATATCTTCCTGAGTCATGGCGGGAGTAGTGGGAGTGACAGGTGCGGTAGTTCTTTTACGTGTCATTCTAAATGTAAGATGTGGTAAGAATTTTGTTATAGTTTATGTTTTAAGTGCTAAAAGCACTTTTTTGATACAGGATGGGTATTCAAAAGGGCAAGTTCCTACCAAGAATCATTACAGTTCACCAAAAATAGTTTCCCCCTCCGTCTAAAGGCATAGTGAGTCTAAGGGATCCTAAGTTTTTACTATTCCTAGGTATGTCTACTTGCTTTAATTTTTCCTATTTGTTTTAGTTTTTAAGTCCTAAGGAAATCTATAGTGTGTCCTAAGGCAATGGGGAACCCTAATACTGGATACGAGTTTTATGAAAAACTTTCTATTAAGTGAAAACCTAGCAAGTACCCGTTTAACTTAGTTATCTACCTATAACCTATATTATCTAAGCCTGTAACCTTATTTTTGTTCTATGTTACTCTTAAGATCCTGAATGGCCTCCAAGAGTTCATCTACGTCAGACCTATGATTATCCCTAAGATCCTCGATAATCATTTCGATAGTGGAAAGTCTAACATGTGCGGTACTTACTTCGTCAGAGTGTCCTTCATATTTTGTTTGCAACCTAAAGACTTGATTGCAAGTTTTCACTAATTCATATTCTAACCTATTTTTACCTATTCCTAATTCCCTAATCCTAATTTCTACTTCTTCTATTCTTTCTAAAGATAGTTTATCTCGATGACTAAGTATTTCATCTATTTGTTCATCATGCCTTTCTCAAGGTGTTTTATATGAACTACAACCTATGTTAAACCTAGGGGGAGGTGATGGTGGTATAAAATGTATTCTCTTAAGGGGAGGTGAATCTATTTCAGGAACATAACAATCTTGACTAGTATAGTGGGGTTTAGGAGGGGTAGGGGTTATGGTAGGTACAGTAGGAATGTTTCCACCATATGCCTGCATATACCTATTATATGCTTGCATATAGGGATCATTCGGGGAAAGTTCTAATCCTAGGTTAGTTAAGATATTCTGGGCTAATTCTTCCAGAGAATTAGAACCAGTAGATGAGTGAGTAGGAGTAGTCGGAGCATACTCATAACCATCAGATGAAGTATCCGTCTCATTGGTATCCAACATGATGATAGGATTGTTAAAGGTTGACATATCTAACTGTAATTCCCGAAGGAATATCTTAGCATAATTCTAACCTAAATAGGCATTTTAAAGGCAATTCTAATAGTGGGGTTTCTATCCTAAATGCAATAGTGAGATATCTAATCCTAAAGGCAATTCGGGGGTTCTCATCTAAAGGCAAGTTAGTCTAGAGGCAAGTTAATTCTGAAGGAAAGTTAGGGATTCTAACCTAAAGGCAGTTTGGGATTCTAATCTTAGGGCAGTTGGGGATTCTAACCTAAAGGCAGTTGGGGATTCTAATGGCACGGTGGACCTTTTTGAAAAAGTGGTTATAATTTTTGGAAAATCCTTTTGTTCTCTATAACCAAGTCTCTGATGCCAATCTGTAACACCCCCATTTTTCACTGATCGCAGCGGATAAAGTGTTTGGGGTATTACTCATGGAAACAATGACAAGATAATAGAAAACGACTCGAAAAGAAACGTTTTTGAAAAATGATTTATCATTCATTTATTCATCAGAGTTTTTACTGTAAAAGATGTACTTTTACCAAAAGAGAGGTCCCTAAGATAAATTTTACGACACAAAACTGATAAATGATAACTATTTTGGACGTCCTCATGTCTAGTGGTTCTCCGTGCCAGGGTTCCTATAGTGCCTAATTACCTAAGATAACATGCTTAAAAGTCAACACGTATGTTGAGTTAGAGTCATAGGTTTAAAAAGTTAAAGTATAAATACAAGTTACACAGGGTTCAGCTTAAACCCTCTGTGTGGAAAAGTGTTAGTGTTAGAAGGTATATTGCACTAAGCTCATGAACCACACGTTAAAAATCCGGGTCATGGGGTCTGCAGACCAAACCATGAGGGGATGGGAAGGATAACCTGCCAAAGTTAAACCTTCAGTGGGTTCAAATATAGTACTTATTGGTACCACCTAGTGGCTTGTTAATACCAACGGGAGTTGTCAAACTCCAATAGATCTATCAACTATATTCGCGTTCGCGTAGGAAAAATATCCCAAACGAACAGATTCATGAATTTTGGTTATGTAGTGATGGCAGTTAGTTTACTCGTGCAATAACCAGAGCAAAGACATGTATTTGGTTTTAAAGCATGAATCCCCCTCACAGGGTTTGTAAAACATTTAGACAGCATTTAAAATTGCATGAGGCTATGAAAAATCACTTAAGTCTCTAGCTAATTAAAGTAGGGGTTTAGACAACTCACTCACGTTTCCTGGGGTAGTGCGGGTGTACGTATGTCAAGTCTTAGTCTAGGTTTTCTTAACAAATTACTATTAGGTTTTTATATATAACATAACACCGTTCGGGCCATTGTAATTCATAAGTATATGACTGCTCACATGAAACACCCTACTATTGTATCATGTGATCAGCATAATACCGTTCGGGCCATCATAATTCAGAAGTTAATACTCCTCACACAAAGCTCCCTATTATTGAGTTATGTTGTTATTAGGGTTTTGTTATAACATAACACCATTCAGGCCATCATATCTCAGAAGTATATGCAATGATTGTTAGGGGAGTCAGGGCACTTTAATTCGTAAACCCAACAAACTCGTCAAAATGAAATATCCACATAGTACTCCTCGCATGAAGCTCCCTAGTATTGTGTTATGCTATTAACTTAAATAGTTTTTTTATATTTTTATGAAAATAGTCCATTTTTACCCCTTATATATATATATATATATATATATATATATATATATATATATATATATATATATATATATATATATATATATATATATATACGTTTTCTACCCTAAACTTATAAACTTTCAACAAATAAGCACATAACTTTCTAACTATTGCATATTTAGTCCCTATACTAATATATTTTAATGAAATGATATATATAGTTCCTAAATTATATTAGTTTTAGTATTTACTCTATTTACCCTTATATTCATAATATTTGCAGTTTTAGTCCTTTTAGTTTTATATTTGTTTTAATAGTTTATTTTAAGGTTAATATATTACAAATCTAGTCCCTACACTATTAGCTTTTATGAAATGTCAAAAACAATCCCTAGACTTTATAGTTTCAGGAATTTACAATATATACCCCTATGCATGTAATAATTTGCAAATCTAGTCCTAAATGTGTATAATTCTAATTCTAGCATGACAATCTAGTTTCTAAGCTTATAACTAACTCTTATAAGTTCAAATAAGCCACATAATTCATCTTATATCAAGTAGATAAGCTATGTAACACATAAGTATGCAATTCGACTTATAACTAGGGCTAGGAAATAAAACTTGCATGCAAGGCAATATAATGGCTATCCTAGGGTCTCTAAGTCTTATGCTAAGTATCTAGGTCTATTCAAAAATTATTTTTATGTAAATTAAGGGTTACCTAGATCGGGGGAGGGCTGAACAAGGGTTTCTAGGGCTCGCTCGACTTCAAACCACAACACAAATTGGCTAGAGCTTCGTTACCCATTTCCTATGGCTTCTAATGATCTTATGCTACAGAGATGTGAGGTAGAGAGGAGAGGGAAAGGTATGAAGAAGAAATGAGGAGAGAAGGGGGTATTTATAGCTCGCGTAGGGCGTGTTGCCCAAGTTTTGGCTGCTAGGTGTCACAGAGGAGGAGGGGGAGTAATCAAAGCCAGGGGATGGTGTGGCAGGTCTAGAGGGTGATGAGGATGGTCTATGGTGGTAGCTAGGGGGTGGGGTAGGACGGTTGCGGTGGTTAGAAGCCGAGAGAGGGGGTTAGGGTGAAAGGGGTCATAAGGAGGTGAAGCACCTCCTAGCTTGAGTGCTTGGAGGTCCTAGGGTGCTAGCTTAATCATATACAGGAGCTAGGATGGTTTCTTGTTCATTTTAAGGTGCTTAAGTAACACGGTTTAGGTGTTTTAGTCTAATTTTAATCTAGTTTTGTTTAATAAGTGTTTAAGGTTTTATCTATGTTTTAGTGTCTTATTTAAGGTCCTAATGATGTTTAGTAACTATTAGTAGCTTATACTAAGTGATGGTAGCTTATGGTAAAGATTTAACCTAGTTTAGACCTAGTTTCGGGAAGTTATGACCTAATTAGGGTTTTATGCTTATATGACTTGTACCTAAGTTTCTAGGGGTTGTACTATATCCTAAGGGTTCTAATATATCCTAAGGTAGCTATTATAACTTATATCTACGTCCTAGACACTTTTCATGTATGTTCAGATAAGCAGTTAGGGTTTTAAAACTTACCGGAAACACATAGGTGCACTTAGGGTTTTCTAGCAAGTATGGGGTATTATAGTGCTAGTTTTCTTAGTGAATATATGTTTATTACCTTGAATTGACATACCGGGATGTTTACCTTAAATAACCATAGTAGTGGTTGGCATAGACGGATACGTGAGCTTGTCTGAGGGTTAGTTAGGTTATAATAATATATGAAAGGAAACATTTAGCTCGGTAAAATCCTATAGGCAATTCTAAACCTAGTATGCTTCTAATAAGGGCCTAAGTTAATTTAATAATGCATTTCTAATCCTAGTGTGCTAGTGAGGGCCTAAGTTAAGTTAATAAGGCATTTCTAATCCTAGTGTGCTAGTGAGGGCCTAAGTTAAGTTAATAAGGCATTCCTAACCTAAGGGGAAGTTAGTGGGTTGTGACATTATGTATGAGTTACATTAGTAACTTTAGGATATCTTAGACTCACTAGACCATAGTACAACTTCCTAGAACCTAGGTACAAGTTCCTTAAGCACAAAACTCTAATTAGGTCATAACTTCCTGAAAACTAGCTTAAACTTTCCCAAATATTTACCATAAGCAACAACCACTTAGTATAAGCCTCATAGGACTTAACCTTATTCACTAAACACCCATAGGACCCTGATTCAGGCTCTAAACCATAAGCTAGGACCAAATCTTAAACTATACAAAACTAGGTCAAAACTAAACCTAAATCTTAAAACTAGCTACTTAAGCACCTCAAGCATCTCAACCTAGCACCCTAGCACCTTACCCATGCCAAGCTAACACCCTAGTACCTCCCTAAGTGAGCACACAAGGTGGTGCATCACCACCTTGTCACCACCTTTACTCGTCAGGGCAACCATGGCCATAACCGGCCTATGGCGCCCCCTTGCTACCCTTTAGCTGTCATTAGTCACCGATTAGGTCTTCCACAACACCACCTAGCTGCCATGAGTCGACCTCCCACCCCCTCGACAGCTAGCACGCCTTTACTTGGTAACTACTCCTTATGCACCCAATAAATACCCCCTCCTCCCCTGCATTTCTCTTCGCACCTTCCTCGCTTCTTTAACACAAACATTTATGTAGTACTAAGTCCCTAAGACCCATAGAAGTCGAGTACAAGATCCCTAGTTCTTGTCGAGTTAGGTTTTGAGTCGAGAAACCCTAGAAACCCACGTTAAGGTTCCCACAACTTAGGTAAGCATCAATTTTGATCCTAGTAGCCTTATAACTAATATAGAACACCTAGGACATGCCTTAGAACCCTTAGAATAGCCTTGACCATTTTCCTTTAGAAGTTTTCATTTAGAAACCTTAATTTTGGATAATTATGTGTTTATATGCTAAATTGCTTTATTATATGCTATAATCTGATTTAGGTGACCTAATTGAGTAAATATAAGTTATACATAAGCTAGGAAACTTAGTTGTCTCATTAAAATACAATTTGCCTGGAAAAAGGACTAGTTTTGCAATAGTTTTCATGCATAGGGGTATATACTATAAATTTATGAAAATATAAAGTTTAGGGACTGTTTTTGACATTTCTTAAAAGTTATAAGTACAAGGACCCTTTTTGCAAAGATTTACAACCTTAGGATAACAAGTAAAATAAGTTATAAACATATAGGGACTAGATTTGCAAATATTATTAAGTTAAGGGTACAAAGGGTAATTATTAAAAGTTACTGTAGTTTAAGGACCATTTATGCCATTTCTTTAAAATATATAAGAATAGGGACTAATTGTGTAAAAGATAGAAAGTTATATGCTTAAATGTTATAAGTTTATAAGTTTATGGTAGAAAGTGTAAATATGTAAACTTGAATGGTATAAATGTACTAGTTTAATCTAAAAACCAATTTTTGAGTTAGAAACATAACACAATACTAGGGAGCTTTATGTGATGGGTATTATGGGGATATTTCGTTTTGACGAGTTTGCTGTGTTTACGAATTAAAGTGCCCTAGCTCCTCAAACGATTATTGCATGACCTCTGAATTATGGTAGCTCGAATGGTGTTATTTTATAACTAAAACTTAATAACAACATAACTCAATAATAGGGAGCTTCATGTGAGGAGTATTAACTTTTTAATTATGATAGCCCGAATGGTATTATGTTGATAACATAATACAATGGTAGGGAGCTTCATGTGAGGAGTCATATACTTCTGAATTATGATGGCCCGAACGGTGTTATGTTATATCTATAAACCTTAAGAGTGATTACTTAAAAACATAGACTAAGACTTGACATACACACACACCCCTACACTATCCCAGGATACGTGAGTGAGCTGTCTAACCCTACCCTACTTACCTTAGACCCAGGTGAGTTTTCATAGCCTCACTTTTAAATGCTTTACAACCCTGTGAAGGGGATACATGCTTTAAATCGAATACAAGTCTTTTTCTTTGGTTGTTGCATGAGTAAACTATTTGCCACCCCTACACAACAAAATTCATGAATCTAATCGCTTGTGATATTTTACATAAGTGAACGCGAATATAATTGATAGATCTATTGGAGTTTGACAACTCCCATGGGTACTACCTCTCTCTGGAGGGTACCAATAAGTATTATATTTAAACCCTCTGAAGGATTAACTTTGGCAAGTTATCCTTCCTGTCCCATCATGGTTTGGTCTGCAGACCCCATGATCTGGACCATTAACGTGTGGTTCATGAGCTTAGTGCAACATGCCTAGTATCACTAAACTTTTTCACACATAGGGTTTAAGCTAAACCCTGTGGAACTTGTATTCACGCACCCTATCTACTTAAACCTATGACTCTCACTCAACATTCGTATTGACTTTTTAGCATGTTATTCTAGCTAATTGAGCTCTTTAGGAACCCTAGCACAGAGAAGTACTGGACATGAGGACGTCCAAAATAGTTATCTTTCATCTATTTTTCCTTAAAACGTATCTTAAGGGACCTCTCTTTTTGTAAAAGTATATCTTTTACAGTAAAAAATCTGATGAATAAATGAATGTTAACACCTTTTTCAAAAACGTCTCTTTTCGAGTCATTTTCTATTATCTTGTCTTTGTTTCCATGAAGTAATGCCCCAAATACTAAATCCATTGCGATCTGTGAAAATGGGGGTGTTACACTAAGTTTTAAGAACTCGAGGTTATAGAAAATTTAAAATCTTACCTAGGAACACTAAAAAACTTATACACAATTAGAATCTTTTAGACTAGCATCACTATGCCTTTAGATGGGGGAAACGAACTTCCGAGGAATTTAGTAAATCTTATTAGGAATTCTGCCCTTTTAGCTTTAGGATTCCCAACTCATTCCTACAATGTTCTAAGAGTCAAAATTGTATTCTTAAACCCCTGACCAAAATGCAACGTACTAAGAGCTAGAACTGGTATTTTCCGTCTTTACACAAGATTTTATTAGTTAGAACTTGCAATAATGTCTATGTCAAATTTTAATCCTCATTATATTCGACTACGCCATTATTCTTATCTCATCTCATCTTATAAACGTCTATAAAATGGCACGTACGAAATCGACTACTCCTACTACTCCCGCCATGACTCAGGAAGCCATCCGACAACTAGTTACTGACAGTGTGACGGTGGCATGATACGTGGTTTTGCAACCTTGCAAAAGGTTTTACCTCTCAAGGGATCTTGAGAAGCTTGCAATCCCCACCAGGTAGTGTACATGACCGTTGTAGTATAGTATAGTGGCAAGTACCGGGGGATTGATCATTCAACTCAAAGAATAGTGTTCGCTAGGGTTAAAACTCAATTAAACTAGGTCTAGAGGTGAGAGATGATTCAATTTGTATTTTATATTATATGGAAAGCAAGTAAAAATCTCAGGTTTTAGAGGAATGGGCGGAATTAGCTGCTAGTCAACTAACCCAAATAACTACAAATGCATATAAAATAAAATGACACTAAAGTAAATGTGGAGAAAAACAATAATAAGATAAAATGTGTTTACTTAGATTTCACTACTCCCTAGCTATCTTTTACTAGTTGATTAGTTTGTTATAATTGCATGGATGACGGGTTATATTCCCTAATACCATTTGTAGGGCCGTGTATGATCTTCCCTAACTCTATAAGCTTCTACCTTTTTCCTATGTCGAGCCGACTACTAGTTCCTAACATGGCCTCCTTAGTAGTTACTTATGCATTAAATATAACCAATTTCTCGTAGTACACATCCGATCATGTTTCTTAAGACGTTCAAGCATGGTACCAATTGGAAGTCTACCAGTTTTCTTAAGCCTAACATCGAAATCATTCATCCACAATAATTATAAACAAACAACCAACCAATAATCAACAACTAAGTTTCATACATCTAAGCAAACACAAAGAAAACCTAGCCTAGTATGTTAAAGTAAAGACAAGCATAAGATGGAATCAAACAACACATAGACATATTGAATGATTGTTGGAAAACTTATCTTCAATTAAAAATGGATGAAACAAGGGTTTGGAACCCTTAAAAATAAGATAAAATTCGTGCAAGGGTTTCTCCAAAGTTCTCCTCCCGAAGGTTACACCCTAATTGAATGAAAAATCAAAAACTATATATAGAGTTTTGAGTCTGACGGCGTCACGTGTAGATCCTGACGCCGTCAACTCGCCGCCATAAAAACTCTCTTATTGCCTAGATCCAATTCTGACGCCGTCATGTGTAAACTATCTCTTGTCCGTCTCTTGTATTTTGTACGTGACAGCCTTGGTGATGCCGTCACGTGTAAATCTTCCAAAAGCATTCTGGCACGTCACGTGTAACTTGATTATCCACCTCTTTGTTAATGAGTGACAGCGTCACATGCAAATCCTGACGCCGTCAGGTACTGTTTTCAGCAATATTTGGAGACTTTGTCATTTTCTTCACTTTTTCGCTCCAAAAATGTCCAAAATGCTTCCTTTCCCAGATTTCTTCTCAAAAGTACCTAAAATGACAAAAGGAGCGATTTAGGGCAATATTTAATCAAATAATCTCGACTTTAGGCTTAAATGACCCCCTAAAAGCAGTACAATGTGGCGTTGATAACCCAAGACTCGACTCAACTTAAGCTAATCAAAAACTAACAAAAACATAAAAATTACATAAAAGGAAACGGATGGTAGTCCGTACGTTTTTTTCTGTTTATCTATTTCTATTTTTTTTTCTTTTTTTCTTGATTTTTTATTTATTTATTTTTTTTTTTGCATACACTCTTGCCCTACCATCTAAAATAATACATCATAGGAGATTTACATTCCCCTTATAGTTGAACTTTTACATACTTTACAATTAACTATTCTAATGACTCGAATTAAGATAATCAAAACACTTGTAGCACTTTTTAATATTAACGCACATATCATGATGTTCTTCCCCATTACTCCATAACACTAGTACTTTAGCCATGAGTCCCAATCGTCCCAAAACAATATGTACAAGATATGACTCGACTTAGCAACCATGTAATCAATTAGACAATTAACTAAGGGTTTAAACATGTAAGAATAATGCACTAAAGAAGAGTGCATACAAGGAAGGATAAGGTGATTTGGGTGCACATTTGGGGTGGATTGTAAAAAAATTCTTCCTTTAAGTAAAATTCTTAAAGTTAGAAAAGAAAAAGATAGGCTCGGAGGGGTGTACTAGGGGCATCGTGTACTAAAAATGAGTACAACGCAAAGGTGTGGGAGAATTAATCGGCTTTACTAGTCAAGTAATGATGACTTCATTGGTCAAGTAATTATGATACGGGTTTAAACACAAGGGTTATCCTAATGCCTCTTATCATGTAGTAAATCCTAACTACACGAATGTAGTCTCACTAGCATCTTGGGATGCATCACTAACGCAAGTTCTAAAATCTAAGTACTACCGGTACACTCATAAGCATCTTTTCCTAACAAATCTAGGGGCGAAACTCACATATTTGGGGTGGAAAATTTTGAGTGGTACGGTTTTTTCATGCTAGTCATACAACTCCTATCCATGAGATGCTTATTAAGGCTAAAGCTTCACTCCTAAATTTTGTAAAAAAAAAATTAAATTTGGCACTAAAATTGCCCTAACAAGTATTTCCCTTAGTTTTATTACACACCTACTATTGAACAAACAAACTCAAGTGGAATTGTATTCTCTAATGTATCATCATTTACCCTCCGCTTACTTACACTTAGGCAGAACATTGTCCTCAATTTTCAATAAAAAGGATGTAAAAGTAATGAAGGTAAAAGAATGAGACAAATACTCCCTTGATTCGTTCGTTGTGGATAATGTGATAACAAGGTTAGATCCTCCTCCAAAAAAATGAACGTTGAAAGCTTCCCTCTAGAAATATAAATCATCTTCTTGTCCAATATAACCTGTTAAACCTGAGAAAACAATCAAGGCAAACCTTACGTAAAATCGGCGGCAATCTATATATATATATATAAAGATATAATACTTGTGGAATGAATGTTTGCAGATTTCCTGGAGTTTATAAAACTAAAGAATTAACAAAAACTATAGGACTCCGTCAGAAAAACAAAACTCGTAAAATTTTTCAGAATTTTACACCTGACGCCGTCAGGTTATAATCCTGACACCGTCAGAGTGTCCGGATAGAAATCTTATGTTAAGTTTCCTGAAAATTTTATGAAAAACTCACGCCTTAATTTCTAGAATTCCTGCAAAACATCATTATGACTCGATACAAGCATTTGACTCAAACAAATACTAATATGCATATTCATTTAATATTGTTGTGGTCCATGTTCAATTCAGTTCTTAGAAATAAATTGAGATTTCCCTTACACTTATCTTTTGCAAAATACCTTTATATGGAGTTAAGACGAAGTTAAACAACAAGGTAAAGCATTTTCACGATTTATTGTGAAACATGAGCCACAAACAATAAAAATAAAGCACGAATACGGAAATAAATAAAATCAAACAAACAAACAATCAAACAAATAAAGTAAATAAAACTTGGATTACCTCCCAAGAAGCGCTTTTCTTTATTTACGAGTCTTGTAGCTAGACTCAAGGTCATGCATCGTCCATTAACACAACAGATCCAGTTTTAGAGGAGCTTTTCACGGTAAAAGGTCCATACAATCTAGATTTAAGTTTCCCAGGAAACAACCTTAAACGGGAGTTATATAGTAGAACTTTATCTCCTTCTGAGAACTCCTTAGGTCTCTTAATTTGTTGGTCATGCCATCTTTTTGCCCTTTCCTTATATGTAACGGAGGATTCATATGCTTCCAGTCTTAATTCATCAAGCTCCTAGAGTTGTAAGAACCTATTTCTCCCCGTGACCGTATAATCCAAATTACAAGCCTTCAGTGCCCAATATGCCTTGTATTCTAGCCCTACTGGAAGGTGACATGCCTTGCCGTAAACCATGCGGAACGGGCTCGTTCCAATGGGTGTTTTTTAGGCGGTTCGGAATGCCCATAAAGCCTCATCGAGTTTAAATGACCAATCCTTTCTGTTCTGATTGACCATTTTTTCTATTATTCTCTTAATTGCTCTATTGGTGTTTTCTACTTGACTGTTGGTTTGAGGATGATAAGCGGTGGAGAATCGGTGGGAGACTCCGTATCTTTTCATGACCTTTTCCATTTGTGCGTTGCAAAAATGGGTTACCCTGTCACGAATGAGAGCTTTAGGAATGCTGAACCTAGCAAACAGTTTCTTTAAGAAATGAATAGCTACCTTAGCATCGTTGGTCCTAAGGGCTTGTGACTCTACCCATTTTGAAATATAATCAATGGCCACTCAGATGTATTCATTTCCCTTTGAGGATTGGAAGGGGCCCATCAAATCTATTCCCCAAACGTCAAAAACCTCACAAACTTGTATAAAACACCCATTGAGATATTTCCAGCTCATTGACGTGCATCGCATGCTTGTATCATTCCCTTTACATCACAAAATATTGTAGGCCAATAGAATCCTGCATCGAAAATGTTTCGTGCAGTGGTGTTCATTCCATGATGCCCCCCCCCCCAGAGGGGCCTGAATGACATTCTTTCATGATCTTCATTTCCTCTTTTTCTGAAACACAGCGTCTGATTACTTGATTAGGACAACTTCTGAACAAGAAAGGTTCGTCCCAAAAGTAGTATTTTAGTTGGGCGAAGAACCTTTTTCTTTCGTGTCTGTTCATGTGTTCTGGAATAATTTTACTTTCCAGATAGTTAGCATAATCTACGTACCATGGCTCAAAATTAGTTATTGACATGAGCTTCTCTCCAGGAAATGAATCCCGAATCTCACTCTAGTCAAATTCGCTAAGGCTGGGATTTTCGAGACGAGAGAGGTGATCGGCTGCTAGATTCTCTGCCCCCTTCTTATCACGAATTTCAACATCCAACTCTTGTAACAACAAGATCCATAGAATTAGTCGTGGCTTAGCGTCTTGCTAGGCAAAAAGGTATCGAAGAGCCGAATTATCTATAAAAACGACCGTTTTTGAAATGACAAGATATTGGCGAAATTTATCGAAAGTGAATACTACGGCCAATAGCTCCTTTTCAATGGTGGAGTAGTTCTCTTGAGCAGGATTCATAGTTTTGCTAGCATAATATATTGGCTGGAAGTGTTTGTTAAGCCTTTAGCCTAATACCACTCCAACAACATAATCACTGGCGTCGCACATGATTTCGAAGGGCAATTCCCAATTAGGTGTAACCATGATCGGGGCTTGCGTGAGTTCCTGCTTCAGCCGATCGAACATATCCTTGCATTCTTGAGAGAAATCGAAAGGGGCATCCTTTACAAGCAACTGAGTCATTGGCCGAGCTATTTTAGAGAAGTCTTTAATGAATCTCCTATAGAAACCGGAATGACCCAAGAAGCTACATATTGCCTTGACTGTAGTTGGATAAGGTAGCTTAGATATAGCTTAAATTTTTGCTCGGTCCAACTCAATTCCGTTTCCCGAGACTTTGTGCCCTAGCACAATCCCTTCTTTTACCATAAAATGGCATTTTTCCCAGTTAAGAACCAAGTTGGTCTCCTCGCAACATTTGAGCATTTTTTCGAGGTTAGCAAGACAACGATCGAAAGAGTCTCCAAAGACCGAGAAATCATCCATGAATACTTCCGTGCTGTCTTCCATTAACTCGTGAAAGATTGCGGTTATACATCGCTGAAAAGTGGCGGGAGCGTTACATAACCCGAAAGGCATTCTCTTATAGGCGAATGTCCCATATGGGCATGTAAATGTGGTCTTTTCCTGGTCCTCAGGGGCGATGGGTATTTGGAAATACCCTGAGAACCCATCTAAGAAACAGTAGTACTCATGCCCTGCTAATCTTTCCAACATTTGGTCTATGAATGGGAGAGGAAAGTGATCATTTCGGGCAGCATCATTTAGCTTTCTATAATCGGTACACACACGCCAACCAGTGTCTGTGCTTTGACGCACCAATTCACCGTTGTCATTTTTCACCGTAGTCATCCCTTCTTTCTTTGGTACGACCTGTACAGGACTAACCCACGGGCTATCTGAAATTGGGTAGATTAGCCCTGCATCCAAGAGTTTGATGACTTCTTTTTTAAATACCTCCTTGATGTTGGGATTTACTCGCCTTTGGGGTTGCACATCTGGTTTATAATCCTCTTCCATAAGGATTTTATGCGTGCAGAAGGTCGAGTCGATCCCCTTAATGTCGGCTACACTCCATGCAATGACTCCCTTATATTTCTTTAAAACTCCTAGGAGTTTATCTTTTTGTCCATCTTCAAGGGAAGAATTTATGATTACTGGCAGTTAATCTTTTCCCTGGAGGATAGCATATTTTAAATGGTTTAGGAGTTCCTTGAGTTCTAACTTGGGTGGCTCGATGACGGAGGGTTTAAGTTTGTTTTTGGGTTTACGTAGCTCGAGTGGTTCACTGACTTCTCATCCGGGATAGAAGGAGACTCCACTAACACCCTTTGTCTTCTCCTTCTCAATTATAGGTAGGAAAGCCTCGTCCCGCAACCAGCCTTCTTCAATTTGTTCATCAACACAGTTGTCAATGACATCGGTCAATTCATCGACCTCTCCGATGAAATATAGCCGGTTAGCTGCTTCGAGAGAAAGGTTCATTGTATCCTTAATATCAAAGGTTAAGCTGTCAGCTCCTACTCGCAAGGTTAACTTGCCATCATGAATATCAATGACGGCACGAGCAATGGCAAGAACTGGTCTCCCTAAGATGATGGGAACTAGGTCATCCTCCTCCATTTCCAAGATTACAAAGTCAACCGGAAATTTGAACTTCCCTACTTTAACTAGCACGTTCTCGCATATTCTCAAGGGGTATTTAATTGATCTATTAGCTAGTTGGATGTTCATACTGGTTGGTTTCAATCTGGAATACCCTAGTTTGACGAACATGGAATAAGGCATGAGGTTGATGCTTGCCCCTAAATAAGCTAGAGCATTCTTTACCGATAGAGATCTTATGGAACAGGGCAAGGTGAAACTACCCAGGTCGTCTACCTTTTTCGGTAATCTTCGTTAGGTCACCATCGGACATTCTTCTCCTAGAGTCACAAGACCCTGGAGTCTTTTTCGGTTGGCAAGTAATATCTTGAAGTATGTGCTATATTTTGGCATATGGTAGCATGCATCAAGGAGGGGTATGGTGACCATTGAATCCTTTAAGTATGACAAGAATCTTTTATTATCATTCTCAATCTTTTGATTCTTGAGGCGGGACAGAAATGGGACTTTCACAGGTTGGTTGGGTGGAGTAGGTGGAGAGGAGGTCATCTGAGGGGGCTGCTCGAGAGACTCATCGCTCACATTACCTTCTTCCCCATGAGGAACATTTGACTCAACGGCGATGGGGTGTTGGCTCGGATAAGTAGGGTCCTTGGTTGTTGTTCCGGCTCGAGTAGTAATAGCGAGCAGGGGGTCTTTTTGGCTTACTTGGGGCTTGTTATGGCCATCAAGTGTAGCATTAAGTTCTAGGAACATATTTCTATGTCATTTTTTTGTTCAGTGATGAGCTCGTCAAGGCCTTTCAATTGTAAGCCTTTTTCATAAGTGTCCAAGATCATCCTCAAAAGTGCTCCTAATTTTGAAGTCATGACCTTTCTCTCCCTCCTCTTTTCTTATAAGATTTCCCCAAGGGGTAAAATCATCGTTTTGGTAAAAAGTCAAAAGGGAAGGATCATCGAAGATGTCATGGCTTGACAAGTACGCATGTTCGGTGGTGGTGTCTCCCCCGCATTTTTCAACTTCATGCGGTCCCCCACAGTGGTCACAAATCAAGTATAGGTATGATAGTTGTTTAGCTATTCGCGACCCTGCTAGGTATGATACCCTCTCGTGAAGCTTTCTTAGCCGATTCTCAGGCGAGGATGTTTGTACGATTTTGGATATACTCACAGTCAAATTGGGTTCATCCAAGGTATCGTCCTGGTTTTGAGCATATTCCTCAATCTTATTCCACCTTTCCTCGGCGCTTATATTGGCTATTTTCTCTTTTTTCGAATTATTGATTCTGTTCTGGTCATTTTAGGAGACGTTGTCGTACAAGATTTGGACAAGAAGCCAAATCTCGATGCCATGATGGGGAACTTGTCTTATTAGATCCTTGAATCTAATCCATGATCTACAGATGGGTTTGTCTTTTCCTTTACGGAAACGAAGGATCCTATCACTAAATGCTGAGGTTTTTCTTACTGGGAAGAATTTCTCATAAAATTTAGAGATAAGTTGCTCCCATGTAAAAATGGACTCAGAGGGAAGTTTATCGTACCAATCTTTGGCTTTTTTTAAGGGTAAAAGGAAAGAACCATAATCGGGGCGTGTTTCTAGTGGCCCCATCCACATGGAGGGTGTCCACTATCTTCAAGAAATCCCTAACATTTTGCATTGGGTCATCAGTTTGCAACCCATGAAACTTGCATACACTTTGGACAAGCCAAAAGTCGTTTGCACGCAAGACCTCATTGGTGCGTTCGTTTGGAAAAACAATGGCATTTGAGAAGCCGCGAGGGTTTGGGGAGGAGTAATCCTTAAGGCGCTTAGGGGTGGGAATTTCAGGAGTGTCCATATCGTGGTTGGATTGGGGGCTAGGGGTGTAAGGTGATGATCTGAATCTTCTTCAGAAAGGGCCTCATCAAAGTTAATGGCTGTACCAGATGGTTCGGGTGTTGGAAGAGATTGCCTTAGCCTATGCATTTTCCTTTCAGGTTCTGCGTAGGGCAGAATAAGATTTCTTAAGGAACTACGACTCCTACTGATTCCAAGATTAGAGAGATCTTTGTTTACCATGATGGCGGATGATAACGGTTACTAACAAAGGAAACAAAGAAAAAGATAGACTAAAGAAGACCTATAAAAATAAAAATAAGAATCTTACTAGAAAGGAATCTAGCAAGTAGACCTAAAAAGAAATTTCAACCTAGACAATAACTATTCCCCAGGCTGCGGCGCCAAAAACTTGATGCGTGGTTTTGCAACCTTGAAAAAGGTTTTACCTCTCAAGGGATCTTGAGAAGCTTGCAATCCCCACCAGGCAATGTACCTGACCGTTGTAGTATAGTATTGTGGCAAGTACCTCTCAAAGAATAGTGTTCGCTTGGGTTAAAACACAATTAAACTAGGTTTATAAAATAAAATGACACTAAAGTAAATGTGGAGAAAAACAATAACTACAAATGCAAATAAAAATCTCGGGTTTTGGATTTATATTTAAAACTCAATTCTTTTTGTATTTTATATTTTATGGAAAGCAAGTAAAAATCTCGGGTTTTGGAGGAATGGGCGGAATTAGTTGCTAGTCAACTAACCCAAATAACTACAAATGCAAATAAAATAAAATGACACTAAAGTAAATGTGGAGAAAAACAATAATAAGAGAAAATGTGTTTACTTAGATTTCACTACTCGCTAGCTATCTTTTACTAGTTGATTAGTTTGTTACAATTGCATGGATGACGGGTTATATTCCTTCATACCATTCGTAGGGCCGTGTACGATCTTCTGTAACTCTATAAACTTCTACCTCTTCCTATGTCGAGCCGACTACTAGCTCCTAACATGGCCTCCATAGTAGTTACTTATGCATTAAATATAACCAATTTATCGTAGTACACATCCGATCATCTTTCTTAAGATGTTCAAGCATGTTACCAATTAGAAGTCTGTCAGTTTTCTTAAACGTAACATGGAAATCATTCAGCCACAACAATTATAAACAAACAACCAACCAATAATCAACAACTAAGGTTCAATACATCTAAGCAAACACAAAGAAAACCTAGCGTAGCATGTTAAAGTAAAGAAAGCATAAGATGGAATCAAACAACACATAAACATATTGAATGATTGTTCAAAAACTTATCTTCAATTAAACATGGATAAAACAAGGGTTTGGAACCCTTAAAAATAAGGTAAAATTCATGCAAGGGTTTCTCCAAAGTTCTCCCCAAGGTTACAACATAATTGAATGAAAAATCAAAAACTATTTATAGAGTTTTGAGTCTGACGGCGTCACGTGTAGATCTTGATGCCGTCAACTCGCCGGGATAAAAACTCTCATATTGCCTAGATCCAATTCTGACGCCGTCATGTGTAAACTATCTCTTGGCCGTCTCTTGTGTTTTGTACGTGACGGCCTTGGTGACGCCGTCACATGTAAATCTTCCAAAAACATTTTGGCGTGTCACATGTAACTTGATTATCCACCTCTTTGTCAATGAGTTAAGGCGTCACATGCAAATCCTGCCGCCGTTAGGTACTGTTTTCAGCATGATTTGGAGACTTTGTTGTTTTCTTTACTATTTCGCTCCAAAAATGTCCAAAATACTTCCTTTTCCAGATTTCATCTCAAAAGTACCTAAAATGACAAAAGGAACGATTTAGGGCAATATTTGATCAAATAATCTCAACTTTAGGCTTAAATGACCCCCTAAAAGCGGTACAATTTTTGTCTCATCACGGCACTAGGAGCAAGGGATGCTAACATGGCTAATAACACTGCTAGAAACCCCAAAATTCTTGTAGTGAAGATGAGTAACTACAAGGAATTTATGAGTTGTCAGCCTTTCAATTTCAAAGGGACAGAAGGGGCCATAGGATTGATCCACTGGTTTGAAAGGTGTGAATCAGTATTATAACACCCCCAAAAATTATCACAGCAGAAGATTGTGTCACTGGGGTATTACTTCATGGTTCACAACACAAGTTACAGAAAA
This sequence comes from Artemisia argyi, assembly GCA_030686995.1. Lineage (NCBI taxonomy): Eukaryota > Viridiplantae > Streptophyta > Magnoliopsida > Asterales > Asteraceae > Artemisia > Artemisia argyi. Next base: position 5,036,032 of record CM060676.1, on the reverse strand, counting down.
CGTCTCTAAATGAGACGTTTTGAAATAAATTATCACTCGATTAAAATATCAGAGTTTACAAAGAGGTCCCACAAGTTTACAAACATACATAGAATGTACAACATAAAAGTTGTACAGTTTTTCGAATGATAATATATGCATTGCCTTCAAAATGTTTTTCCGTGTGCCTTCACATGCCAGCTAATTCCTTTTGTACCTGAGAATACATGCTAAAAAGTCAACACAAAGGTTGAGTGAATTCATAGGTTTGTAAAACAGTAGTAGACAATTAGTTATCAGAGTTATAATGATAATTGCAACGAATACAATCATCGGGTAAGTATATTATTGCATCTAAGCTCATGGAACTCAAACTGACGGTATATATCAACAATGATATATAGAATAATAATGGCCCCGTGTAGGTACTTGCCATATACCTAGAGTTACAAATATAGTGCGTTTGGTTACTTATCCAGCTAACACAAACGGGACTCGTCAATCCCGATAGGCCTATCTACTATATCAGCGTTCACTCGCAAGTGATTAATGGTCCATGATGTGAGGGACTTGTGGCATAGGAAACTTAGACACAAGCAATAATATATATTCAAGAAAGCATTCAGTTTACAAGTAATTGTCCATAGTAAAAACAGTAGCATGTATCTCCCCCAAAGAGTTTATATAACAGTTAAACAAAAGTAGGGGCTATGAACTCACCGTCATAATCAGTAGTAGTTTATAACAACACATAGTGTATGACGAGACCACGATCTTTAACCATGACCTAGGAGAGTATAGTGATCGTGTCTTAGTATAGTGTACAATATAAGCGTACAAGTATATGTAAAGTCATCGACATGATTAAGATGTTGTACATATGTCTTATGTTGTGTAAATGAGTGAAGCGTACTTAAAATGTGGTTTGGCTATTAGCCTTTTATAAATAACTTCGTACTACTGTTCGGGCTATCAAAATCTAGAGGTCATGTAGTGAACGTATGAGGAGCCAGGACACTTTGATTCATAAATCCACAACTCCTCGATACGACACCCCGAAGAGGCCTCTTATGATAATGAAATTCCCTACTATTGTAGGACTTATCATTTATGAGTAAAATTATTTGACAAGACAAACGCTGAATAAAAATATTTGTCATGTTTCGTCAAAGACTATTGGTAATAGTTATGTGCCGTGAAAAGATTTAGTGTAACACTTATCAAGTCTGAATGTTACTAATTTAGTAGTCAAGTGTGTTGTAATGAAATTGCTAACGGCGTTTCATAACTTTGTCGTGTAAAGTGTTCAAAACGATATTTAGATATCATACTAGTTATTATAATTTTGGGATCAAGTGTAAGTTGTGACTTTGTAGTAATGATATATGTGATATGGTCAATTTTTATTAGTTGTCGAGGTCAAGAAAATGAGTCATTTAAATGATCAAGTCTCAATAGTAAGTTTCGGGTCATCAAATCCCAAACTAGTCACGCGGCTAGATACATAACCTTAAGACATCAACCAAGACCATAGCCGTCGCTATATCTCAGCTTAGAAGGCATTGAGACAACAGCGTTGGCTGTGTCTCGGCCTCAAGAGTTCAAAACACCATAAAAACTCTTGAGTCATGGCTGTTTTTATGGTCTAAACAGGTCCAGTTGGGTTTTGCAGTTCGTAGCTTTTGTTGTTCACTTTCTGCTTACGTGCTCGAGAGTTTTTGTATAAAACATCATTCTGAGCAACTTTCATGTTTTATACTTTTGCTGGTTCGGAGCAGAAAAGGGTGAAAATCTCGATTAAAAATCGTATCAGAACCCTTTTTGTTCCAGCACCATATTCCTTCTACTAAATCTTCATTTACCTATAACTTTTGAGCTATAAGTCCTTTTTAAGTGATTCAAAAGCTCAAGTTCTAGTTTTTACTTCCTCCATCTGTTTCTTAAGCTTGTCCAAGTCCATGGTTCATTATTTTGTGCCAACACTTAACAAAATTCACTAGTTACCAACTAGTTGTTTCAAAAGTATCTCTAACAAGTTAACTTGTGTTTTTCTTGTATGTACAACATCATACCATGCCATATTACATATGAAACTTGTACAACATGTAAGTTACATCCAAATGAATAAAAGACTTGAAAACTAAACAAAGTCTTACAACTTCTTTGGATGGAAAATACTAAGAACCCAAGAATTACTATACTAGTCTTCTAATATCCAACTTGTCTTTCAACCTTCAACTACTTCTTGTAGTCTTATGAAAACCTTGCACATGGACATCTACTTCAGCTCTTGGTCTTGTGTAAGTCTTGTTGTGAGCTTGGAGTCAACAATTCTTCACTTGGACTATGTAGGAATCACCTAGGTCTTTATCTTACTTGTATGTCTTAGAGCTTGAATCAAAACTTATGATGATGATGGTGAATATATGGTGTACGGTGGGAGATGAGACCAAAAGAGATGAGTTAGTTTTTCTCTCATCTTTTCCTAAGTATCTTTGAGGTGAAGTTATGGTTAAAGTTAATATATGATCAATCTACTAATGTGTCATAATGCATGACTAAAGTTACTAAAACAAAGCCATGTGGTTTTGTTGTAGCTTAACTGTACGCCACCTCTTGCTTGAGGTGGTGAGGTGCTTGGTTGCAAGCTTATATGGATAGCCTCATGGTGAAGTTATCACCCTACGGGGTATATTTTGGTCCCGGTGATTACTAATGTTAAGCCCTTAAGTCACAAAACTTAAAACTAGGCAATATAAAAATATGATACTTACAAAAATGTCAAAACTTATCAATATACTCCAACTAAGTATATTAGATGGGTGATAGTGTAACGGAGTGCGTATACGTTGTTAAAACCTAATAACGTAGATTTGAGTACGCGTAATATGTAAAGATTAAAAATGATAAAATGACAATAGTTCATATATGTAATATGACTATTGGTGAGATTTGAGTATTTTAAACACATAGACTTATCCTAGTCTTATGTTGGTCGCGAGGAAAGTTTACACAGTTAAACTTTCATGATTACTTATAAGAGTAATTTAAATATTAAAAGTAATATTATATGTCATAAGAAAAATAATAATCAAGTCAATTTGCTTGTTGAGTTTATTGTTGTGTCGGTACGCGTTGTGCGCGATTTTTACATTTGGCGAGATATCGTCTCGTTAAATAGACAAAGGTGAACAAAAATGTTCAGAGAGTAATAATTCAAAGTAGAGTGAATTATTTAACTGGGAAGTTATGGGTTAACTACCGATTATGGTATTTGCTTTTACGTTACGGTGAAAGTCCAAAGTCAAAGTCAAAGTCAAAAGGCAAAATAGTCATTTTGCCTTATGAAAATTTTCAGGTTGCTACTGCCACCACCAGTTACGGGAATCATGTCCTCATGATTTAGTTTGTGTTATGAGTTGATGATGTGCCTGAGAAAAGGTGGGGGTACTTCTGTAAGGGAACTTCGTCATGAAGTTCAGTGAGTGTTATCTACTAACGGTGTGCGAGAGAAAAGATGAGAGTACTTGCGACACATTTGGTCTTCACACTCCCAAATGAATTCAAGTCCTTGCTAGAGTTCTAAAGAACTTCGATAATAGGAATGCGACTTTACTTAAGTCGTTTGACCTGACGGTCCATGATCTTGGTAGGTATCTTGATAGGTTCTTCGTTAATCTAGATATTTTCCAAAGGAATAGTAAGTGTCTCATCAGTATGACACTTCTTCGAATTGCACAACGGAAAGACATTGTGTACGCTGCTAATTTTTGGTGGTAAGTGTACAAGCTACCGGACCATCCTAATCAGGATCTTAAATAGTCCGATATTAAGATGTTTGGGAAAAGGTGTGGGTATTTGTAGTGAATTCTGATCTTCACAACCAAAGGGTCTAATGTTGCAATGCCAGTTGGAGGGTCAGATATTGCAAAGCCAACTGAAAACGCTAGAGAACCAAATGTAGCAGGGCCAACTGAAGGCGCCAGAAAAGTGAATGTCATACCAGAGGATAAAGGCTACTTTTACAAGGATTTTTTGAGCGGCAAGCTCAGAAATTTCAAAAGCACTAAATGAGCGGTTGGTTTGGGTCGTTTCTTTGAGAGGACAGAGTCGGTATTTCTAGTAAGCAATTGTGCTGAAAACTGCAAAGTCAAAAATGCCACAAGCATACTTCCGGACGATGCTTTGTAATGGTGGAATGTTGTTGCTCAATCCATTAGTATTGATAATGCTTACAATGTTGCTTGAATTAAGTTGAAGAAGTTATTAATCAAGAAGTACTTCCCTCAGATTGAGGTGTAAGAAATGGATGTGAAGTTTTCTTGCTGTCAGTGGTGTTGATATCACAACTTCTATTCGTCGCTTTCAAGAGTTGGCAGTAGTGTGTCCAATGATGGTTTCAACCAATGAGAAGTTATGGGAAAAATTCATCCGAGAACTTCCATTCAGTATTCAAGGAAACGTAACTTCGTTTGATTAATTCCCACTGGATGTAACAATCCAGATGTCTCGTAATCCAGTGGATCAAGTTGTGCAAGCTTGGTCTGCTCAAGGATCCAAACGGTGATGGAATGTGGAAGTGAGGACATTTCGAGAAACAGTGTCTCTAGAATAAAGGCCAACAAATTGGAGGAGCTCGTGAGAAAGCTTATGTGTAGGTGTCCACGCACCTAAGTAGAGTAGGCATCTTATGTACCCAAGTAAGTAAGTGGAATATCGTACTCAGTTTGTCAGTACAAGATTGAACCAAATTAAGAGTAATAAGTTTGTTAACTCAATAAATAGTTCATGATCGTAAGGATTCGTAACGGCAAAAGTGATAACTTAAAAATGAACTCAGGTAGTTCAAATGAGTTCGTAAGACTTTTCCTGAGTGACGGAATACTGAAGATTCTCAAGTTCGAGTTCATACTCATGTCATGTCGGATACTGATGGATCTAAACACCTTGAACTGTGTTAGATTGATACTTTGAGTTATATCACTAAGTATGCGGAATTTACTTAGTAACACTTAGAAGTTTGATTGTGTGTAAGACAGTTGTTTATGAATAAGAACAATGTATGTAAACAAACGATTAGCTCCAATATTATTAATGATAATAATACGAGTGATCTTGATATCACTAGGGTTACACCTTGAAGCTCTAGAAACGTATATCTAACCTTTAACCTAGGATCTCCTTTTATAGCACAAAGAGTCCTCTTCTACAAGATAAGTATAATGCTAATAGAATAAGATATACACAAGATCTATTCTATATTTATCTAAACACGCTTCCTAACAGTTATCTAAACAGCAGTGGTAATATATGTTCTTGCAGTGGTAATGAGTTTCCACTGCAAGTACAATCTTCAGCAGTTGTAACATCTTTACTTAGCCGTGGTAACTGTTAGTATAATTCCCAACAATCCTCCCCTAACTTATGATTAATAAATGAATCAATAAGTTTCTTAAAGTATTCAGCAAACATGAGGATATGGGAATTCTTTCAAACACTTATCTTCTTCTTCTTAACTCTTTGTCAGCTACCACAATGTGATCATAAATCCTTTGTAGCAAATCTTCTATGACTTCAGTTCTTTCCCAGCACCTAAGCTTTACTGACATCATCACAGTCAATACTCCAGCTCTCAATGGATATTCTTTCTCAGCAAGCATAAACACATCAACTCCATCTTGAGTAGAAAGATGATGCACAACACTTGAGTCATAAAACTTTCACAAGGTATTCATGTTGTGAGCTTCAAATCTCCAATGTCTGTCACTTGGGTCAGGTTCATATAATCTTCTAAAGTGAACCCATAATTCTTTAGCTTTCACATCAACAAGTTCATCCTTCTTTGACTGACTTGAACAATCCTCCACAAAGTATCCAAGTCTTCTCTATCACAAGATCTAACAATATCTTCAAAATCTCGGCAAATGCTTATGGTACTTCCAGTTGTAATGATCTTCCAAGCTACTCCAAAACTATCAGAAAAGATCTCCCAACCAACTATTGGATATTTTGTTTGTAGAGGTTCAATATTAAGTACATCAGTCTCTATGAACATCACGTTTGTAACTTGCTCTTCTGTCAACTTGCTAGGACCCTCTTCTGCTTGAGATGATTCCTGAGTCTTCAATTTCTTTGCATCTTTTGATCCAAGACTCACTCCAGACCTTTTTGTTTTCATAACTATAGGTTCTTGATCCATTGGAATGAAATTACTATCTTGTATTTTGATCCTGTAGTAAATACCTTCAATCTGATCATGTGACATTCCTTTGAATCGAGCCATCTTCATATTACCAACTTGGAAACAAAAAGTCTTCATCTCAGCAATGATCTGTGCCTTTGTAAGTTTCCTTGGCTTCTTTTGACCTTTTCTAACATCCCCAATGATTTCATCAAGAGCCTGCTGATTCTTCATTTGAATGAAATCTTTTAGTTGTGCAGACTTTTGTTCTTCATTCAAGGTTGTATTTGCAATAAGTTCAATAGCCTTCTTCCTGATTATTTGATCATTATTAATCAAGTAGTCAATCTCTTCTTCTGTAGGCACATAAGTGAACAAAGGAGGTTTCTCATGAATGACAGTTGGTGAAACACTTGAAATTGGTTCAGCCATTACAGCTTCAAGCTTATCCAACCTCTTAGCTTCCATAAAACTAGCAACTTCATCTTCCTCTAGCTTTCTTTTCCTTTCATTCTCTGCTGCTTGCTCATGCTCTCCCAATCTTGCATCAAAGTCAATCTGAGCTTGATCTTTCTTAGAAATCTTTCTTGTTTGCTCTTGATCTGAAGCTGTCACAATAGCTTTTCCTTTGACTAATCTTATTCTGGCAGCTTCTTCCACTACAGTGGTAATTTCTTGGGTAGCAGTGGGAACATTATCACTTGCAGTGGGAATTGGTTGATCAGTGGGAACTTGTTCTGCTTCAGTGGAAATTGGTTGAGCAGTTCCAACTATATCATCAAAGTGAAAACCAGCATCAGCATCCATATCTTCAAAATCCAATTTCCTCCCCTCAGTCTCAGCTACATCATCTCTTGCTTGAGCATTGTCAGAATCAGTGAGCTTAGCAAATTCTTTTTCAAAATCAGTACTCCTCCCCTTAAACTCTGCATCTGTTTTCCTCCCCTGTTTGGAAGAATCACCCAAATCTTTAGTAGAACTTGCAGAAAACTCATCCTGAGGTGAAGATGATGAAGATAACACAACTTTAGCAGGTCTTTTCTTCTTGAGATTCTCAACTTCATTCTGCAATCTTTGAATCTCAGCCTTCAGTTGATTCAGCTCTGTGGCATGTTGTACTTTGATCTGTCCCAGATCTTTCTCCAGTGCTTGAACCTGCTTGACTAATTTGGTACAAATGTCCATCAATTTAGGTAGTTGCACACTGCCTTCATCACTTCCAACTGTGTTACCTGTTGGGAGAGGTGAATCATGAGGCATTGATTCAGGCTCTTCCCTAGTTGGACTAGGATTAAGCCTTGAACCACCACTGCTTGTCCCTAAACCAAAATGTTCAGCAACATGCAATGTTTAGATGAGAGAAGTTGGCTGTTTATGCTTTATCTCATAAGTGTGAGTTATAGCAGGGGTATGGTGAATTGGTGGAACAACAATATTGAGTGTGTTTTGGGATACAATTGGGATGGTTGCATCTTCACCCTATACTTGAGAAATTTTAGCAAGCATTTGAGGAAAAAGTGGATGAACCTCCCCATTCCAAAGATCTGAAGCCTTACTCATGTTTTGAAAAACTTTTGGCTTAAGACAGGAAGGCTCATAAATTCTATTGTGAGGTTGCAGTTGAAACTCATTTAACACTGCTTGAACAAACCTTAGATACATCAAAAATTTATATTGACTCTTTACATTGCCTTATATTATTAAAAATAAACTTTGAAAAATTGAAAGTCCTATTAGTTGCCAAACAAACCAAAGGATAAGCCATGGTTGATGCAAATTGTTCATAAGATGTTTTCTTAGGACTTAGGCAATGTAAAAGAGTGTGAATTAAAAATCTCCAATGGGGAAAAAACATCCTTTTCTAAAAGTTACTTTTTGTTCAGATGTATCATACCCCATTAAAGCAATATTAGTGAAAATTTCTGAATTAGGTAATGTGATGATACCATTGAGATCATCCAATTGGAGAATTCTCCTCAAGGATGACTCAGTAACATCAATAGTTACCCCATCCACTGTGGCTCTTAGAGCATCCACAGATTCATGTGTGTCTCCCTGTTCAAGAGTTATGGACTCCACAGTGTTCCAGAACTATTTGATATGAGAGACATAGATTGTGGGATTAATAGTTAAGGCATACCTTATATGAGTTGTGTTTAGAAAATCCACAATCTGACGAATAACAGGGCCACTCTTCTCGTTTGACTTTTGTAGGTAAGCCACTTGGTTGTGCTCCTCGAAAAATTTTAGAATCGCCATGATATTTGTGAAAAAGATAATAAAAGTGTTAGTAATCAAGATAAAAATCAAGCCGTATGATAATGAATTTATACTAATAGGGTTTGAGGAGGTTGCGCAATGTGAATTATCTTTAGAAAGAATTATCTTTGGAAAAGAATAAATTATAATAAGTAAGTCGATAATTCACAAAAGATTTTACCCTATGAATAAGGAAACACGGTTATATTTACAACGGCTAGTAAAAAATAGATTACTGACACAACAGTTGTAACGGCTAGTTCATCAGTGGAAAAATTACTCTTGCAGTGGTAACTAATGAACTAGCAGTGGTAAAATTTTCACAACATATCAAAGAGCAGTGGTGAGTAAAACATAAAAAATTAGCTGCTCTTATCATAGTTTTTAGCAAACTACGAGCTATCAACGGATTTTATATGTCTTTACCATGAGCCGTTTGCTATGGACTAGCCAACTCTTGATCACTTGGAGTATGGTGAGTTGATAACCATATAGTTTTTGGTAAACTATCAACCATAAACGGATTTGATAAGTCTTTACCAGGAGCCGTTTGCTCTAGACTAGTTGATTCTTATGTGGATTAGACATGGTGAATCAATAACCATTTGTTGTGTGTCTATGATACACACCTTATAACTCCAATGACTCCAATCATATGGGTTATATGCTGCAGAACAAAGTAACTCTAAACTTAACCCATAAAAATTAACCCAAAGTAACTTTTTAACCAAGTTACAATTCACAAAAATATCTTCCAAAAGTCAACCCGATAATAACCAAATTTGCTCCTCCAACCTACCAAAACAAGTGAGAGTAAATATTCTTCATTAATTATAATTCGACCTTGACTTTGCTTATAAAAGGAGGCTCAAAAACCTTTATCTTTTATCAACAAACCTCTTCAATAACACAAACCCTTAATCAACACCATGAGCTGGTTTCCATTAGTCTACATATCCTCAGATGATTCAAGTGATGAGGAAATCAGCTATTGTTCAAACTCAGAGGAGTATTCTACAGGTTGGAGTGATTACTTTCCACCAAGTGCAACCACATCCACAGCATCCAACAAGACATCCAAAAAGATTGAAGCTTCATCTGCTCCATCCTTGGAGTTCTATTCCAGTTCTTCCTCTGATGATGATGATGATCCAACTTTCAACCTTTCTAAAGAGCTTCCAAAGGCCCTTACCACAGCATTGACATCTGCCATAAACAACATGAAGTGGCCTGCTGTTGAGAAGCCTACCCAAGCACCAAGGCCTCCCAAGCAAGTTCTGGGACTTGCTTGTCCAAAGAAACAACTTTCTTTTGATGACAAGAGAAAGAGGGCATCCAAAGGCAAGCATGATTATGATGGAAAGGGGAAGAAACCTATGGAGTAGGTGTTAGGTTGTAGGTTTATGTCATTTGTGATTTTTTTGTGTTGGTGACAATGTTATCTTGAATGGTTGTGATGTACTTGCTATTATATCAATAAAAGTACTCTTTTTCTTTCTGCTTTTATCACCAAGCTTTCCACTGTTGTATGATTATTTCCACTGTGCTTTTTATAACTCTGCATACAAGTTAGTAGACAACCATACATACATATACAAACAATATTAGTACCTAAAAACTATCCTGCAACACTGAAAAATATTAGACATCAATGATTTATGGATTGAGCATTCCAATACCTATTACCAAGTATTGAAACCTACCCACATCAAGCCCTTTTGTTAATAAATCAGCATAATTGTCATCAGTATGGATTTTGACAACATTAATAAGCTTTTTCTCAAAACAATCTCTAATAAAGTGATGTCTAATTTCAATATGTTTAGTTTTAGTGTGTTGCACAGGATTTTTAATAATGCATATGGTACTACTATTGTCTATATAGATAATGGTGTTCATGAAATTGTACCCATAATCCAATAATTGATTCTGAAGCCAAAGGATCTGAGCACAACAACTAGCAGCTGCAACATATTCTGCTTCAGTGGTTGAAGTAGCAACCATAGTTTGCTTCTTGCACTGCCATGACACCAATCTACATCCAAGAAATTGACATCCTCCAGTAGTTGATCTTCTATCCAAACTTGCACCAGCATAGTCACTATCTAAGTATGTGATCAATTCCATAGGAGATTCTCTTGGATACCATAATCCTAGATTAGGATAAGTCTTCAAGTACCTAAAAATCTTTTCCACTGCTGTCATATGTGATGTCTTTGGAGTCACTTGAAATCTTGCACAAGCACATACAACAAACATAATGTCTGGCCTTGATGAAGTAAGATACATCAAAGAACCAATCATAGATCTGTAAGTGTGAACATCAACATTAGCACCACTAGCATTCTTCAACAATAGATGAGTGGTCTTGTCAGCAGGGGTATTTGAAGGTTTTGCATCATGAAACTTGAACTTCCTAATAATTTCAGCCACATATTTGTCTTGACTGATAAAGATGCCTTCTTTACTCTGTTGTACTTGCAGCCCCAAAAAGAATGTAAGTTCTCCTATAGAACTCATTTGAAATTCATCTTTCATTAGCTTCTAAAACTCTTTGCACATCTCTTGTTTAGTAGATCCAAAGATAATATCATCAACATATATTTGAACAAGTAGAATATCACCCTTGTCTTTCTTGATGAACAAAGTTTGGTCAATCTTGCCTCTATAAAACCCATTATTCAACAAATAATTAGCTAAGGTTTCATACCACTTCCTTGGAGCCTGATGTAAGCCATAAAGAGCCTTAACCACTTTATAAACTTTATTTGGGTGTTGAGGATCTTCAAAGCCTGGAGGTTGAGAGACATATACCTCCTCATCAATAGTACCATAAAGAAAGGCACTCTTAACATCCATTTGATAGACAGTAAAGCCCATAAATGATGCATAGGCTAAAAACAATCTAATAGCCTCAATCCTTGCAACAGGAGCAAAAACTTCTTCATAATCAATACCCTCCTCTTGAGTGTATCCTTGAGTAACCAATCTAGCTTTGTTCCTGATTACAATACCTCTTTCATCTTTCTTGTTTCTGAAAACCCATTTAGTACCAATGACCTTCATACCATCAGGCAAGTCACAAAGAACCCAAACCTTTTGAAGTTTAAACTGCAGCAACTCCTCTTACATTGCTTCAACCCAGCTAGATTCTTCTAGAGCCATATAAACATTCTTAGGCTCCACCTATGAGAGAAAACAGAAAAACAAACACTCATTCTTGCTTTTATGCTTCTTGGACTCATACACTTCACTTATGAACCCATGAATATCATCTTTCTTTGTCTGTCTTCTAGTCTTTACACCTGATTGAAGTTCACCAATAACATTGTCAAGTGGATGCACTTTGTGAATTGAAGACTGTGATGTGCTAGGAATATCATATGTTGTAGGCATGTTTGAGATCTCTACATCATCACTTGGTGATTCCTGAGAAGTATGTTCCACATTTGGGTCAGTGGAAACTTCTGGTGTAGCAGTGGGAATTGAGTTACCACTGCTAGTAGGAATTTCTTTATTCAATTCATTGAAATTTACACCTTCTGCATCACTTGTCTTTTCAGAATTATCAACAAAGTCCCAAAGTGGCATACCAATTTGATCTTCATCATCTTTACAAGCTCCATCTTCATCAATAAGTTCTTCTGATTCTTCAAGATCTTTGTCTCCTGTGCTTGAAGTAAGAGGTACATAATTCATTGTTTTGGATAATGTTTCAAGATCAAATAGCCAATCTGGTCCTGAACCTGCCATGTTAGCTTTATTTTCAAGAAACTGAACATGCAAGTTCTCTTCAATCTTCTTTGTTCTTAAGTTATAGACTCTAAAAGCCTTGCTAACCATAGAGTATCCGACAAGGAAGCCTTCATCAGACTTTTCTTCAAATTTACCTAGATGATCAATGGTATTGAGAATAGTAACATGACACCCAAATGGCCTCATAAACTCCAAAGTAGGAGGTATTCCTCTGAATCACTCATAAGGAGTCTTGTTCTTTGTTTTGACCACTAAAACCCTGTTTTGAATGTAACAAGCAGTGTTAACTGCTTCAGCCCAAAAAATCACTAGAAGCTTGGAATCAGCTAACATGGTTCTAGCAGCCTCAATTAGTGTTCTGTTTCTTCTTTTTGCAACTCCATTTTGTTGAGGAGTTCTTGCAACACTAAATTCTCTTTTAATACCTTTGTCTCTGCAGAAATCATCCATAACTTTATTCTTGAACTCTGTCCCATTGTCACACCTGATGATCTTGATTTTCTTTTCAAATTGATTTTCAACTTCAGTGATGAATGTCTTAAGGATACCAGTGGTTTCATCCTTGGTTCTTAAAAAGAAACCCATGTGAATCTGCTGAAATCATTAGTCACAACAAGACAATACTTCTTCAAATTGATGCTGCTTACAGAAGTAGGACCAAACAAGTCCATATGTAGCATAAAGAGTGGATGATCAATAGAATTGAATACTTTGGTCTTGCATGAAACTCTGTGTTGCTTACCTTTGAGACATGCAACACAAGTTTGGTCATTTTCAAATCTTTTCTCTGGTAGACCTCTGACAAGTCCATCTTTCACAATCTTGTTGATGGTCTTGAAGTTGACATGACCAAGTCTTCTGTGCCAAAGCATTGATTCATCCAAAGTGGCTTTTGCAAGCAAGCAAGTAACATCATTATTAGCCACTATGTTCTTCATGTCAATGCTATACAAATTTCCTTTTCTAGGGATTTTAAGCAAAATATCACTTTCATCAGGGAGCTTATAATCCTTAGATAAGATATAGCATTCATCTTCTGTGAATAAAACTCTATGCTTCTTGTCACACATCTGTGACACACTAAAAAGGTTGTACTTGAGTTCTTTCACATACTACACATCTTCAAAGTCAATGTTTCCAGCTTCGATTGTTCCTTTGCCAGAAACTTTGCCACCAATTCCTCCTCCAAAGCTGACAAATTGTCCATCATAAGGTTGAAAGTCTGAAAGATAGGACTTATTGCCAGTCATGTGCCTGGAACATCCACTGTCTGAGTATCCTTGATCATTTGTAGTCTTTGAATGTTCCTGCACACAAAATAAAGGAATTAGTTTCTTTTGGGGACCCAAGCTACAAATGACTTGGATCTGCCTCGTGTATCAATATAATTATATCTATCAAAGGTCATTGATACACCATTGGGATTGTTTGAGGTGATGGTTCCTTTTGGTTTCCATTCCCAATGTGCTGAGGCCTTAACAACATTTCCCATATTTACCCTTTTCTTGTTAACAGACCCACCAGTGGTAACCTTTGGCCTTGCAGTGGTAACTGCTGGCTTAGCAGTGGAAACTGCTGGTTTTGAAATTTTGGGTACCCACTTGCGATTGTTGTTAACTTTCTTTTCTAAATTGGTCTTTTTCCCTATTTGATTAGATTTAACAAAATTTGTAACAGGGGACTTAGGGTAAACTCTGTTTTTATTGCTATCAGTGGTAACTGCTGGTCTAGCAGTGGAAATTGGTTTTATGCTAGAATGAAGCAAAACAGACATGGGAATCATCTTGCTAAGTGGATTTGGGTGAGTTAAGTTATTAGCATTGTGTCCATTCACCCTAGTATTCCCAAACACATCCCTTCTACCCAAGTGGTAGGTACAACTATAAGACAAATGGTCAAAGCTACCACATATATGACAGGGTTTGTTATTGAACACAAAATCACTACCAAATTGCCTAGATTTAACATGATTCCAACTCCTCATATTAGCCCTAGGAGTTGGTGACCTACTTCTGTACATCTCTGCATATCTAGTAGTGGGCCTAGTAAAATTAGGTTGTGACCTAGGCTTCTCTTTGACAACATCAGGAATACTTCTTTTAACCTCCACTTTAACATTTTCAGGAACACTAGGTTTAGACTCAACATTCAAATTATCATCTTTAAGAGATGAGTCACTAGCACTATCAAATGTATCAACCTCAACCTGAACCTTTTTAATAACAACTGGTTTAACAAACTTTGGTCCATAGGTCATAGGTGGTTCCTGGAATTCTTCTAAACCTGTGTAAGCTAAGTCAATGCCAGGAGGTGATGGAACACCTCTTAGAGGTGGTGGAACAGATTTGTATCGAACTCCTGATTTGGCTTTGTTCACAATTTGGGCTTCCCAAATTTTGTCAACACACTTGGATTGGTGATCCAGTGTATTGCAAGTTATCTTTATATTCTCACTAGCCAACTTAACCTTTTCTAGTACTTCCCTAAGAACCTTATTTACAGCAACCTGATAATCTAAGTCTCTTTTTAACACAGCAATATCATCATTGAACTTAGATTCATTTTCCCTATAATGCTCTAATTGAGTTTCTAAAACACCTAGGCGTCTTTTATGATTTGCTAAGTTATAATTAGTATGATTTAACTCTAGCAATTGTTCATCATATTGTGCTTTAATTTTCTCATACTCTTTTAAGGCTGATATGTGTCTAATTACACATATCTTTTATACAATTTGAACCCACAAAAATGACCAAAAACACACAAATTACTCACAAAATGTTATAAATATCAATGAAATGTGTTTTTATGTGATTCAGGTACAAAAGATTGAAAAACAAGTGAAAAATGATCAATTTCACAACAATTGTCGTTTTCAGTCCCTGGAGTTTCACAAAATGTCAAAATTAGTCCCTAAAGGTTTTAAATGAGTAAAAAGTCAACTTTAGTCCTTGGGAAACCAAAAATGTTCACAAAACATCCCTGGATAAAAGTTTACACAAACTGGCAACTTTTACCCCTCAAGTATCAAAATTGGCAAAAATGGTCCCTGGGTATTCAAAACTTGGAAATTTACAAATAATACCCTTGTACTATGCATGAATTACAATTTGGAACAAATTGATAACTTTTGGGGAATTTACATTTTCAGTCCCTCAAAATCCAAAGTTTACACAAAAGGTCCTTTTAAGTTTAAAAATGAAATAATTATCAACTATGGTCCTTGTGTTTATATTATTGGCAGGTTTGGCCCTTTAAAAGAAGTTTGGAATGTTGACAGGATCAGCCCTTCAGGAATTCAGAAATGACAGTTTTGGTCCTTGGGTTTACACAACTAAAAACCAAACGGACCAATGTTATTTAATAAACCAAATCCAAATCCAAACCAATCCAGTCCCAAGCCCAAAACAAAACAGATCCAACCCAATTGTAAATTTAAATAATACCGGGTACTGTTGCCCTTCCCTTTACCTTACTCTTTCTCCCTCACAACACACTGCAATACCAAAACCACCTTCTCTCCCACGGTTTCACTACCACCTCACCCCCTACTACTCTCACCTTATCCCTCCACCTGTAAACAAGTTCCAAGAAGCATTAATTGCTCAAAAACCGCTACACGCTATTATTTGGACTTTTGGCGCCAAAATACCAATTGATGGCCAAGATGGTTTACAGAGATCCAAAGGCTATAAATTAAAGTGGGATATGACTAAAATCAAGTGGGGAATCAACTGAGACTATAAAAAGAGAAGAAGGAAGTGAAGAGAAACACTTTTGGGCTAGCCAATAGTCATAGTGTAACTTAACATTTAAATGCTTTCGTAGAGTAAACCATTTACAGCTTTTCTAGTCTAAATGTTGTTTTTAACTTTCAAATAGTGTAATGAAAGTCTTTAATTTCAGTTTAATGCAAGTTACATTTACAATTCATGTTGTAGCTTAATCCTTTAATTTTCAAGTTATTTTTCCTTCTTAGTGGATTGTATTTGATTGATTGGACTCTATAAGCAAACTTAAGCTCCTGACAAAGCTCAATGAGCTTTTAGATAAATGAAAACAGCAATGATCCTTTAAATTTCAATATTAGTAAAAAAAATGAAGAAAATAGAAAATTAAATAAAAAAGAAGTTGTGACCATGGTGAATCTGCTTTGAGCATGGCTATTATGGATGGACATTGGTTGTAGTGCCTCATGGGGGGCTATAGGTTATGGTTGGGTCCTTGGTTTCCAAAGTCTCAGCAGGATTAACTTGTAAGCATTTTCTTTAATTATTGCATTTTACTGTTCAAGTGTTCTATTTACCTTAATTTTTATATCTTGTTGTTCATATGTTGTTATTAAGTGATGTTAAAGTTTAAAATTGCATAGTTATGTGTTAGTTTTTTAAGTTGCTCAATATTTCACTTTTCACTATGAAAATGAGGTGGTAGTGATTTTGTTGTTCTTGTTGTTATTTTTGTTAATTCTCTGTTTGATCATGTTTATTTGGTTGTTACTTAGTGTAATTGATGTTTGGAATAAGGTTCTCAGTCAAATTCATTGAAAACATAAAGATTCATTTGACACTTGAAAATTTAAGGACTGTTTGGATTGGGTGTGATTTGGGGTCATGAGAAGTTTTGTGATGTTCATTGCTGTCCCTGCATAATCACTGGGTTATTGGAAGGTTTGACACCCTTTTAGGCCTAAGGGTTTTGTCTTTTGCAGTTTTGATCTTTCTCAAAATCATCTCAGAACTCAATTTTTTTTTATTGCTGTCTAATCTGTGGTCTATGATAGCAATAAGGTTGTTCTTGTTTGGTTGTACTTTATTGATGGTCTTAGAACTCAGTTCAGTAATCTTCTCCATGCTTTGTTTTATGTTTAGTCAACATTTCCTTTTAATCTGTCTAAATTTTCATGTCTGTTCAAAGTTACATGTCCAAATCTTTAATATGTGTTAAAGTGTTATTAAGTTTTGTTAATTTCATGTTCCTACATCTTCTTTTAGTTTATTGAGTCAGTAAATTGGATTGTAAATCCATTTTAGTCAACTTTAGTGTTTATGTGTAAAAGTCAAAATTCCATTTTCATGTTTTTAAATTAAATGTTAATTTTTGTTGTGCCTTTGTTATTAAATTATAGACTTTAAGCTTTTAGGGTTTCAATGTTTAACTGCTTACCTTGTTTATGTAATTTTGTTGAATTTTATTATCCGTGTCTAAGTGCTTATTTTTATGCTTAATTATGTCTGTTTTTGCCCTGTCTCACAGTCCCCAGGCCATTTTCACAAGCATCCAGCTTGTTGATTAATGAGCTTGGGGCTGTGTTATTTGTTGTTATTGAAACCCTACTAGCTGTTTATTCATGTTTATACTTATTTTTTGCTTATTAGCTTATTTGTTCACTTTTTCACCCCACCACTCTTTGTTACCAAAACAACTCATCACTGAAGCAAACAGTGATGAGCTGTTTTACCAAAGCTCCTAATAAGCTCCTTCCTGAGCTCAAGGTTGAGATATTTGGCTTTTCACAAAGTCAAGCAACCCAACCTTGAGTTCCAGGCTTATTGAGCTTATTAGAGCTTATCTGACAGGTTCAAATGAGGCTTGATGTTTGTCCTCTCACTATAGATGAATGATCACTTAGTCATCTTGCACCATTTCCATCATGTTCTCACAAGCTTATTAGTGAACATAAGCTTGAGTGGTTTGGGCTTTTTGAGAAGCTAAGCCACCCAGCTCAATGTTCCTGTACCTAATTTTCATGTTGCAGGTCCCCTCATAGGGCTGCAACAAGCTTGTAACTTGTCCCAAATTTTGAAGAGTGCAGTGTTCATCAGCACACTCACACTTACTCACTCAATTTCATAAACTCATTAGAAGCTTAGTACTTGGCCCCAGCTTGTGTAATTTGGTTCAATGTGGAGCTTATCCACTTGATTCTCAGATCCGAAGCTTAATCCCAAGCTTGCAGCTTATTTATAAGGGCTGCAAGTGGCTTCTTTTGTGTCCCATTTTGGTTTGTGTGCTGATACACAGTCACATATAGTCAAATGGGAGGTTTTTCATAAGCTTTCTACAAGCTCACTAGTGGACCCCACTAGGTGAGCTTGGGCTTTTTGAGAAGCCCACCAGATAGTCTTGCTACTTCTATGCTTATTTTGGTTATTTAAGCTTATTCACTGAGTTTATTTTGCCCAAACAAAAGACTGCAGGGGTGTTTGGTTAGCTGTTTATCTGAATTAACTTATAAGCTTGTAATGAGCTTATGGGTTGATTTCAGTGAACATGCTTGTGTATTTATGTCTCTAAAACTTGTACAAACTTATTTTTCACTTCCTTTTTCCAGTGTGTAGCTTATTATAGGCTTAACAGGCCTCAACTCAATCCAAGTTAAGCTGTCAAAAGCTTAACTGACTAAACCATAAGCTAACACCTATGAGGCCTATTCCAGTGCATAACCTTGTATAAGTGTCATTTGGAGTAGCTCACATGTTCCTTTTCTTTGTTTCCTTTCTGTATAGCTTTTTCAAGCTATTTCTGAGCTTGTAACCATACTATGGGTGTCATAATCCCACTGTACGGTTCATAAGCTCATGAACCAGCTTATTCCTTGGTTTGTAACTTTCCATTTTTCATAAACATGTATAATATCTGTGTATATATAGTTTTATAAAAAGAAAAACCAAAAACCAAAGCTTTAACCACAAGTGATAGCTTCTACTTAGGAGTTTAAGCTTATTTGGCCATCTGAGTTGGAAATAAGCTCTCACAGAGCTTATTTCCAAGTTTTGTAAAAGTTGGTTTTTATAAAGTTGCTTATTTTTGCTTATTATAAAGTTTTGCAAAAAGAAAAATAAAAAAAATAAAATAAAAGCAAAAATGTGGGTGTGGGATTCGAACTCAGGACCTTGGCTTAGTATGCATGCTTAATTGCCCACACCCCTTCCAACTGCTCTGGGGCACCAGTTCCGTTGGAAGGGGTTTACTAAATCTATTTAACAAGGTTTTTGTTCATATAAGCTATTTCCATCCGATTAGCTTATTTAGCAGCTTATTAATAAGCTTTTGTTCCATCTTATATTTTTCCCACGTTTCTGCCATAGTTTAGTAGTTGTATAAAAATTTTCAGAATTTTAGAATATAGTTTAGTATTTATTAAAATTAAAAGTAGTTAAATTAGGTAATTAACAATAATTAATATTTAATTATAAAATTAGCTTATTAATTAGTTTTTAGGAAATTTTATATTTTTATAAAGTTTATATTACTTTAATATAGTTGTATAAAAAGTTTTATAATTTTTACTGTTCATATACTATTTATAATAATTAATATAGTTCATATTTCTTTTAAATAATAATAAATAATTATTTGGTAAAACAGTTTATTTTTAATTTTTATAAACTTTTTATATTTTTTATGGATTCCTATGATGGTTAAGTATATCTATAAAAAGTTTTATAATTTAATAAATTAGTTTAGTATGTATAATAATTTAATTAGTATTAATTAGTTTAATTAAGTAATAATAGTTTTTAATTAAGTTTTCTCATTTCTCTATATAAAATATAGTTTTTATATTTTTCTTAGCTTCTTATAATTAGTTTAGAATTATGTAAAAAGTTTTAGATTTTATTTTGCTTATTTAGTATTTATAATAATTAAATAATAGTATTAGTAATTAGATAAATAGTAAATAATTAATAATAAATAGAAATACTTGTATAATAAATATATTTTTAGTTTCAAAATTTCTTTTATATTACTTTAAACTTTTCTAAGTTTTTGTTTTATTTATTTAGGTTTATCTTAGATTTTCTTATTATTTAGGTAATTATTAAATAAGTAAATAAATAGTTTTTAATTAATAATAATTAATATAACACTTGTTATTATTTTAAATAAATTGTAATTATAAGTAAATATTTTAAGTTTACTTAATTTGCATTTAAGCTCCTAAGGCATGCAAATTCCTACTGTAATTATATTTATTGTTTTGTACGTTTACGTTTATTTTAAACTAAACGTACGTTTGTATATCCTTTAATATTTTTAGGTTTCTGATTGTACGTTTTTAATTGACGTAGCTGTGACAGAGCTATTACTATTCACATTCCAGTGTTAGTCATTCAGATTCCCATTTTTCTATATACATATTATTTCAACACATTACAAGTCATTGTACTATCACGCACACCTCGTTGGGACATAACGACCCGGGGATGTACTTTTCTGTACTCACGTACTTTTTCTGTACTTAACTCCCACGGATTAACATTGCTAGTTTCTCCCGGGCTCCATTTAGATATTACGGTTAACCGTTCATAAGTGGTTAGCTTGTGTGATAAATAAGTGATGGTTCGGGAGGAATCAATTTTTGGCGCCGCTGCCGGGGAGGCTGTGCTGCGTATAACGAATTTGTATTTGGTTGAAATATCTATCCTTGCATGTATATTATATATACTTTATCATTCAACTCCGGGGCTGTTAGGGCATATTTATTACAGTTAATCATTCATAAGTGATTAACTAGCGTGGTAAACCTGACACAAGCCTGGGAGGTAGTGATTACATATACTATATCATATTTCATTTCATAAACAATATAAAATACAAAAACATTTTTCCTATGCACACAACTTGCCCAGTTTGATTAGTCCCTCAGTTACAACATTTGGTTGTTGGCTGTTTACAGTTACTGAGCTCTGTCAGACCCAGATTCCCTTTCGAGGGGCGGTTGTTAGGATTTTTCTTTTCCTTTGTATATATATATATATATATATATAAAATAAAAATACAAAAACATTATAAAATTAAAAATCAAAAAGATTCTTCTTATCTTTTCTAAGTTTCCTTAACTTTAAAGGATTCTTAGGCTCATCTTACTGCATGAGCATTCATAATTCTGTGAGTGGCAATCCCACTCCAATTTCTCAACCAATCTTTGAGTGGCAATCCCACTCCACTTCCCCATGAACCAATTTAATTCGGGGTCAAGTCAAGCTAGCCACTTGGTAATCAAAAACAGTAGCATAAACATGGGTTTTCACCCGTATGTACCACCTTAGTGTGGGGGTGTGCCCCACATGTTGTATATATTTAAAAAAAAAAAAATGTAAATATAGTGATAGCTTCTATTTAAGAAGTTTTATCTAAAAAAAATAATTGTATGTATATACAATTTAAATAAAGGCTAAGGAATATTTTCTTCTTACGTTCTAAGTGTTGGTTTAACACCCGGTACTTTGAATATTGAGGACAATATTCAGTTCTAAGTGTGGGGGGAGATTCGTTATTCTAACGAATTTAAACACATGTTCCATCAAGAACCCCCATTTTTGCCAAAATTTTAAAATTTTTTCTCACTTAGAACGCAATAAATGGTTATCAGTCCGCCATGTCTAACCCACATAAGGATTGGCTAATCCAGGAGCAAACGGTTCTTGGTAAAGATAACTCAAACCCGTTTATGGCTTGCAATTTGCCAAAAATTGTGTGGTTCCTCAACTCCCCATATCCCATAAAGCAAATGAGTTGGCTAGCCCGCAAGATTATGGCTTGTGGTAAAGGCAGTGGAAAAATCATAATTGGTAATCAGCTCACAAAGATGTTGACTATTCCATCGAGAGTTGGCTAGTCCAGAAGCAAACGGCTTTTGGTAAAGACAAATCAAATCCGTTGACAGCTGGTGGTTTGCTCAAAATCACACGGTTATCAGGTGTACCACAGTTCTCACACCTGGCTACTCCAGAAGTAATGGCTTTTGGTAAAGAGTTTTTCAAATCCATTAAATTTTACATAAAAGATTGCTAGGGACTAGCAATAGTTTAGTGTGGGAGATTTGATATGTGTCTAATTACACATATCTTTTATACAATTTGAACCCACAAAAACGACCAAAAACACACAAATTACTCACAAAATGTTATAAATATCAATGAAATGTGTTTTTAAGTGATTCAGGTACAAAAGATTGAAAAACAAGTGAAAAATGATCAATTTCACAACAATTGTCGTTTTCAGTCCCTGGAGTTTCACAAAATGTCAAAATTAGTCCCTAAAGGTTTTAAATGAGTAAAAAGTCAACTTTAGTCCTTGGGAAACCAAAAATGTTAACAAAACATCCCAGGATAAAAGTTTATACAAACTGGCAACTTTTACCCCTCAAGTATCAAAATTGGCAAAAATG
The DNA here is from genome assembly GCA_030686995.1 of Artemisia argyi. Classification (NCBI taxonomy): domain Eukaryota; kingdom Viridiplantae; phylum Streptophyta; class Magnoliopsida; order Asterales; family Asteraceae; genus Artemisia; species Artemisia argyi. Next base: position 5,013,680 of record CM060676.1, on the reverse strand, counting down.
GTCCCTGGGTATTCAAAACTTGGAAATTTACAAATAATACCCTTGTACTATGCATGAATTACAATTTGGAACAAATTGATAACTTTTGGGGAATTTACATTTTCAGTCCCTCAAAATCCAAAGTTTACACAAAAGGTCCTTTTAAGTTTAAAAATGAAATAATTATCAACTATGGTCCTTGTGTTTATATTATTGGCAGGTTTGGCCCTTTAAAAGAAGTTTGGAATGTTGACAGGATCAGCCCTTCAGGAATTCAGAAATGACAGTTTTGGTCCTTGGGTTTACACAACTAAAAACCAAACGGACCAATGTTATTTAATAAACCAAATCCAAATCCAAACCAATCCAGTCCCAAGCCCAAAACAAAACAGATCCAGCCCAATTGTAAATTTAAATAATACCGGGCACTATTGCCCTTCCCTCCACCTCACTCTTTCTCCCTCACAACACACTGCAATACCAAAACCACCTTCTCTCCCATAGTTTCACTACCACCTCACCCCCTACTACTCTCACCTTATCCCTCCACCTGTAAACAAGTTCCAAGAAGCATTAATTGCTCAAAAACGGCTACACGCTATTATTTGGACTTCTGGCGCCAAAATACCAATTGATGGCCAAGATGGTTTACATTGATCCAAAGGCTATAAATTAAAGTGGGATATGACTAAAATCAAGTGGGGAAGCAACTGAGACTATAAAAAGAGAAGAAGGAAGTGAAGAGAAACACTTTTGGGCTAGCCAATAGCCATAGTGTAACTTAACATTTAAATGCTTTCGTAGAGTAAACCATTTACAGCTTTTCTAGTCTAAATGTTGTTTTTAACTTTCAAATAGTGTAATGAAAGTCTTTAATTTCAGTTTAATGCAAGTTACTTTTACAATTCATGTTGTAGCTTAATCCTTTAATTTTCAAGTTATTTTTCCTTCTTAGTGGATTGTATTTGATTGATTGGACTCTATAAGCAAACTTAAGCTCCTGACAAAGCTCAATGAGCTTTTAGATAAATGAAAACAGCAATGATCCTTTAAATTTCAATATTAGTAAAAAAATGAAGAAAATAGAAAATTAAATAAAAAAGAAGTTGTGACCATGGTGAATCTGCTTTGAGCATGGCTATTATGGATGGCCATTGGTTGTAGTGCCTCATGGGGGGCTATAGGTTATGGTTGGGTCCTTGGTTTCCAAAGTCTCAGCAGGATTAACTTGTAAGCATTTTCTTTAATTATTGCATTTTACTGTTCAAGTGTTCTATTTACCTTAATTTTTATATCTTCTTGTTCATATGTTGTTATTAAGTGATGTTAAAGTTTAAAATTGCATAGTTATGTGTTAGTTTATTAAGTTGCTCAATATTTCATTTTTCACTATGAAAATGAGGTGGTAGTGATTTTGTTGTTCTTGTTGTTATTTTTGTTAATTCTCTGTTTGATCATGTTTATTTGGTTGTTACTTAGTGTAATTGATGTTTGGAATAAGGTTCTCAGTCAAATTCATTGAAAACTTAAAGATTCATTTGACACTTGAAAATTTAAGGACTGTTTGTATTGGGTGTGATTTGGGGTCATGAGAAGTTTTGTGATGTTCATTGATGTCCCTGCATAATCACTAGGTTATTGGAAGGTTTGACACCCTTTTAGGCCTAAGGGTTTGGTCTTTTGTAGTTTTGATCTTTCTCAAAATCATCTCAGAACTCACTTTTTTTTATTGCTGTCTAATCTGTGGTCTATGATAGCAATAAGGTTGTTCTTGTTTGATTGTACTTTATTGATGGTCTTAGAACTCAGTTCAGTAATCTTCTCCATGCTTTGTTTTATGTTTAGTCAACATTTCCTTTTAATCTGTCTAAATTTTCATGTCTGTTCAAAGTTACATGTCCAAATCTTTAATATGTGTTAAAATGTTATTAAGTTTTGTTAATTTCATGTTCCTACATCTTCTTTTAGTTTATTGAGTCAGTAAATTGGATTGTAAATCCATTTTAGTCAACTTTAGTGTTTATGTGTAAAAGTCAAAATTCCATTTTCATGTTTTTAAATTAAATGTTAATTTTTGTTGTGTCTTTGTTATTAAGTTATAGACTTTAAGCTTTTAGGGTTTCAATGTTTAACTGCTTACCTTGTTTATGTAATTTTGTTGAATTTTATTATCCATGTCTAAGTGCTTATTTTTATGCTTAATTATGTCTGTTGTTGCCCTGTCTAACAGTCCCCAAGCCATTTTCACAAGCATCCAGCTTGTTGATTAATGAGCTTGGGGCTGTGTTATTTGTTGTTATTGAAACCCTACTAGCTGTTTATTCATGTTTATACTTATTTTCTGCTTATTAGCGTATTTGTTCACTTTTTCACCCCACCACTCTTTGTTACCAAAACAACTCATCACTGAAGCAAACAGTGATGAGCTGTTTTACCAAAGCTCCTAATAAGCTCCTTCCTGAGCTCAAGGTTGAGATATTTGGCTTTTCACAAAGCCAAGCAACCCAACCTTGAGTTCCAGGCTTATTGAGCTTATTAGAGCTTATCTGACAGGTTCAAATGAGGCTTGATGTTTGCCCTCTCACAACAGATGACTGATCACTCAGTCATCTTGCACCATTTCCATCATGTTCTCACAAGCTAAGCCACCCAGCTCAATGTTCCTGTACCTAATTTTCATGTTGTAGCTCCCCTCATAGGGCTGCAACAAGCTTGTAACTTGTCCCAAATTTTGAAGAGTGCACTGTTCATCAGCACACTCACACTTACTCAATTTCATAAACTCATTAGAAGCTTAGTACTTGGCCCCAGCTTGTGCAATTTGGTTCAATGTGGAGCTTATCCACTTGATTCTCAGATCCGAAACTTAATCCCAAGCTTGCAGCTTATTTATAAGGGCTGCAAGTGGCTTCTTTTGTGTCCCATTTTGGTTTGTGTGCTGATACACAGTCACATATAGTCAAATGGGAGGTTTTTCATAAGCTTTCTACAAGCTCACTAGTGGACCCCACTAGGTGAGCTTAGGCTTTTTGAGAAGCCCACCAGATAGTCTTGCTACTTCTATGCTTATTTTGGTTATTTAAGCTTATTCACTGAGTTTATTTTGCCCAAACAAAAGACTGCAGGGGTGTTTGGTTAGCTGTTTATCTGAATTAACTTATAAGCTTGTAATGAGCTTATGGGTTGATTTCAGTGAACATTCTTGTATATTTATGTCTCTAAAACTTGTACAAACTTATTTTTCACTTCCTTTTTCCAGTGTGTAGCTTATTATAGGCTTAACAGGCCTCAACTCAATCCAAGTTAAGCTGTCAAAAGCTTAACTGACTAAACCATAAGCTAACACCTATGTGGCCTATTCCAGTGCATAACCTTGTATAAGTGTCATTTGGAGTAGCTCACATGTTCCTTTTCTTTGTTTCCTTTCTGTATAGCTTTTTCAAGCTATTTATGAGCTTGTAACCATACTATGGGTGTCATAATCCCACTGTATGGTTCATAAGCTCATGAACCAGCTTATTCCTTGGTTTGTAACTTTCCATTTTTCATAAACATGTATAATATCTGTGTATATATAGTTTTATAAAAAGAAAAACCAAAAATCAAAGCTTTAACCAAAAGTGATAGCTTCTATTTAGGAGTTTAAGCTTATTTGGCCATCTGAGTTGGAAATAAGCTCTCACAGAGCTTATTTCCAAGTTTTGTAAAAGTTGGTTTTTATAAAGTTGCTTATTTTTGCTTATTATAAAGTTTTGCAATAAGAAAAATAAAAAAAATAAAATAAAAGCAAAAATGTGGGTGTGGGATTCGAACTCAGGACCTTGGCTTAGTATGCATGCTTAATTGCCCACACCCCTTCCAACTGCTCTGGGGCACCAGTTCCGTTGGAAGGGGTTTACTAAATCTATTTAACAAGGTTTTTGTTCATATAAGCTATTTCCATCCGATTAGTTTATTTAGCAGCTTATTAATAAGCTTTTGTTCCATCTTATTTTTTTCCCACATTTCTGTCATAGTTTAGTAGTTGTATAAAAATTTTCTGAATTTTAGAATATAGTTTAGTATTTATTAAAATTAAAAGTAGTTAAATTTGGTAATTAACAATAATTAATATTTAATTATAAAATTAGCTTATTAATTAGTTTTTAGGAAATTTTATATTTTTATAAAGTTTATATTACTTTAATATAGTTGTATAAAAAGTTTTATAATTTTTACTGTTCATATACTATTTATAATAATTAATATAGCTTATATTTCTTTTAAATAATAATATATAATTAATTAGTAAAACAGCTTATTTATAATTTTTATAAAATTTTTATATTTTTTATGGATTCCTATGATGGTTAAGTATATCTATAAAAAGTTTTATAATTTCATAAATTAGTTTAGTATGTATAATAATTTAATTAGTATTAATTAGTTTAATTAAGTAATAATAGTTTTTAATTAAGTTTTCTTATTTCTGTATATAAAATATAGTTTTTATATTTTTCTTAGCTTCTTATAATTAGTTTAGAATTATGTAAAAAGTTTTAGATTTTTGTTTGCTTATTTAGTATTTATAATAATTAAATAATAGTATTAGTAATTAGATAAATAGTAAATAATTAATAATAAATAGAAATACTTGTATAATAAATATATTTTTAGTTTCAAAATTTCTTTAATATTACTTTAAACTTTTCTAAGTTTTTGTTTTATTTATTTAGGTTTATCTTAGATTTTCTTATTATTTAGGTAATTATTAAATAAGTAAATAAATAGTTTTTAATTAATAATAATTAATATAACACTTGTTATTATTTTAAATAAATTGTAATTAAAAGTAAATATTTTAAGTTTACTTAATTTGCATTTAAGCCCCTAAGGCATGCAAATTCCTACTGTAATTATATTTATTGTTTTGTACGTTTACGTTTATTTTAAACTAAACGTACGTTTGTATATCCTTTAATATTTTTAGGTTTCTGATTGTACGTTTTTAATTGACGTAGCTGTGACAGAGCTATTACTATTCACATTCCAGCGTTAGTCATTCAGATTCCCATTTTTCTATATACATATTATTTCAACACATTACAAGTCATTGTACTATCACGCACACCTCGTTGGGACATAACGACCCGGGGATGTACTTTTCTGTACACACGTATTTTTTCTGTACTTAACTCCCACGGATTAACATTGCTAGTTTCTCCCGGGCTCCATTTAGATATTACAGTTAACCGTTCACAAGTGGTTAGCTTGTGTGATAAATAAGTGATGGTTCGGGAGGAATCAAGGGCCTTATAAGATTTAGAACAAGCATTATTGATTTGTACCTCAGAGTCAGAAAAAGCCATTAGTGCAAGCTTTGTAGCAACCATTGCAGACTCTGAATCATCTTCCTCATCCTTAGTCATAAAGCTCCAATCAAAGCTCACTCCATCAATAGCCAATAGCCCCTTTGGCTCATCAGTAGTAGGTTCCTTCTTCTTGTCCTGCTTGTACCAAGTTGACCTGTTGTCAGGCTTTCTTGGCTTTCGGCACTCCCTAGCAAAGTGCCCCTTCTTATGACAATTATAGCACTCCACCTTCTTTTTGTCAAAACCTACTGTTTCATTGCCACTGATGTTAATCTTTCTTCCAGTCTTCTTCCAAAACTTCTTTGTCCTTAAGCTTAGTAATGCCACTTGCCATTTAATGTTCATCTCCTCCATATCATCCTCATCAATTTGATCCAAATCCTCATGATTGAGAATTGAACCACCCACTTGACTTGATATAAAGGCATAAAAAGTTGTATCACTAAGTCCTGCAATCTGTCTCTTTGAGCTACCAGTGGAAACACTTCCACTACCAGTGGAAACAACAATGTTAGCATTGTCATCATCACTATCACTTTCTTCATCTGAACTACTATCATCAAGAGATGATGATATGAGTGCTACACTTCCTGAACTTGAGCTTAATTTGCCAGTTTTCTTCAATCTTTGTTCAATAACCTTGAAGTTATTGTACAAATCATTAAGTTTCATGGTCTCCAAATCTGGCTTATCTTCCCACACAGCAACATTGGTTCCAAACTCAGAGGGTAAGCTTCTTAAGAAATTTAGATTGAGGTCTTCCCTTTCCACCTCAATTCCAAAAACAGTGAGTTGAGTAACAATCTTTTGTAGCCTTGTGAAGATGCTATCAACAGATTCATTACTTGTTGAACCAAAGTTTTCATAAGTCTGCTTCAGCAGGGTCTTTTGAGTCTTCTTGGTGGAATCATTACCACCAAAAACATTACAGATCTCCTCAAAAAGAGTCTTTGCAGTCTTGTATTTGCTGAATGCTAGAACTTGGTCTCTGGGAAGTATCATCAGCAACAAACCTCTGGCCTTCAGGTCAATCTTCATCTGAAGTCTTTCATCATTAGTAACAGGTCCAGTGTTGACCTTGATTACTTCCTTGCCACCAACAATCTCTGAAGTATAACTTGGTTTGAAGGAATTTCCAACCATAATGATCTCCCAGAGTGTATAGTCTTGGACCATAAAGAATTGTTCAATCATCAGCCTCCACATCTCAAAGTCGTTCAACTTAAGCTTTGGAAGCTTAGCAGCAATGTTTGAGTTACTTTTTTCTGTCTCCATTGATTGTTCTGAGTGAACTAGAGTCTTCTAAATCAAAGTATCAAAGCCTGTCTCTGATACCACTTGATGGATCTAAACACCTTGAACTGTGTTAGATTGATACTTTGAGTTATATCACTAAGTATGCGGAATTTACTTAGTAACACTTAGAAGTTTGATTGTGTGTAAGACAGTTGTTTATGAATAAGAACAATGTATGTAAACAAGCGATTAGCTCCAATATTATTAATGATAATAATACGAGTGATCTTGATATCACTAGGGTTACACCTTGAAGCTCTAGAAATGTATATCTAACCTTTAACCTAGGATCTCCTTTTAGAGCACAAGGAGTCCTCTTCTACAAGATAAGTATAATGCTAATAGAATAAGATATACACAAGATCTATTCTATATTTATCTAAACACGTTTCCTAACAGTTATCTAAACAGCAGTGGTAATATATGTTCTTGCAGTGGTAATGAGTTTCCACTGCAAGTACAATCTTCAGCAGTTGTAACATCTTTACTTGGTCGTGGTAACTGTTAGTATAATTCCCAACAGATACGAATAAGCCCACTCATTTATAATTCATTATTTACATAGAGAGGCGTCCCAAACAATGTAAATAAAGAAATATAAACTTATGGTTCGGAGATTCACAATTTCTTTATTTCAATAAAAAGGCGTCCCAATTTATTCAAATAAGGATATTCCAAATCATCCTACTTAAAAATTCCCGACACAACACTCATACTTAACCGATGAGTTACAAGGCGTTGTATCACGAGATGTCGTGGGTGTTCCAAGAGTACGGAATGAATGTTCACACTCATCCTCGGTGATGAGGAGTAACACAATAAGAGAAAATCATCATAGCATTCAAAAGAGTTGATGAGTTCATAGTTGTGAAATAGTTTTCTCACAATGTTTGAGAAATACCAGAGAGACCATTGTGAAACTCACAATGTCGGAGAAATATATAAGACCATTGTGTACCTCACAATGTATGAAAAATAGATAAACTATTGTGTGTGTCTCAATGTCTTAGAAATAGATAAGACTATTGTGTGTCTCTCAATGTATGAGATATATCTAAGTCAATTGTATATCTCACGATGCCTGAGATATATGAATAAACAAGTTGTGCATCTCACAATATCTGAGATATGTGAACAAACAAGTTGTGTATCTCACAATGTTTGAGATATGTGAACAAACAAGTTGTGTATCTTACAATGTTTGAAATATGTGAACAAACAAGTTGTGTATCTCACAATGTTTGAGATATATGAATAAGCAAGTTATGTATCTCACTATGTCTAAGATATATGAATAAGCAAGTTGTGTATCTCATGATGTCTGAGATATTTGAATAAGCAAATTGTGTATTTCATGATGTCTGAGATATATCTAAGTCAATTGTGTATGTCACGATGTCTGAGATATAAGTATGACCATTGTATCTAGTACAATGTCATGAGAAAATTCAGTAGATCACAATAAAATATGTATGATCAAGGAAATCTGGTTGTGCCGTAATGCCTTCAAGTAGACATAAGCAGTCATGTTTAGTCAACCGTTTATATAAATAGTCTGTATACAAATAAAACAGTATTGTGTTAAGGAGTAAGCATGGCGCATGGAATGTTGAAGAAAACAATGAGTTATATGGGTTAAACGTAAGATGTAGTTATAGTCTAGGTTCATATGGAACCTGGTTCTTTATAACTGTAGCTCTGATGCCAATCTATAACACCCCCAAAAATTATCGCAGCGGAAGATTGTGTCACTGGGGTATTACTTCATGGTTCACAACACAAGTTACAGAAAACGACTCTAAATGAGACGTTTTGAAATAAATTATCATTCGATTAAAATATTAGAGTTTACAAAGAGGTCCCACAAGTTTACAAACAGACATAGAATGTACAACATAAAAGTTGTAAAGTTTTTCGAATGATAATATATGCATTGCCTTCAAAATACTTTTTCGTACGCCTTCACATGCCAGCTAATTCCTTTCGTACCTGAGAATACATGATAAAAAGTCAACACAAAGGTTGAGTGAATTCATAGGTTTGTAAAACAGTAGTGGACAATTAGTTATCAGAGTTATAGTGATAATTGCAACGAATACAATCATCGGGTAAGTATATTATTGCATCTAAGCTCATGGAACTCAAATTAACGGTATATATCAACAATGATATATAGAATAATAATGGCCCCCGTGTAGGTACTTGCCATATACCTAGAGTTACAAATATAGTGCGTTTGGTTACTTATCCAGCTAACACAAACGGGACTCGTCAATCCCGATAGGCCTATCTACTATATCAGCATTCACTCGCAAGTGATTGATGGTCCATGATGTGGGGGACTTGTGGCATAGGAAACTTAGACACAAGCAATAATATATATTCAAGAAAGCATTCAGTTTACAAGTTATTATCCATAGTAAAAACAGTAGCATGTATCTCCCCTAAAGAGTTTATATAACAGTTAAACAAAAGTAGGGGCCATGAACTCACCGTCATAATCAGTAGTAGTTTATAACAACACATAGTGTATAGCGAGACCACGATCTTTAACCATGACCTAGGAGAGTATAGTGATCGTGTCTTAGTATAGTGTACAATATAAGCGTACAAGTATATGTAAAGTCATCGACATGATTAAGATGTTGTACATATGTCTTATGTTGTGTAAATGAGTGAAGCGTCCTTAAAATGTGGTTTGGCTATTAGCCTTTTATAAATAACTTCGCACTACTGTTCGGGCTATCAAAATCTAGAGGTCATGTAGTGAACGTATGAGGAGCCAGGACACTTTGATTCGTAAATCCACAACTCGTCGATACGACACCCCGAAGAGGCCTCTTATGATAATGAAATTCCCTACTATTGTAGGACTTATCATTTATGAGTAAAAGTATTTGACGAGACAAACGTTGAATAAAAATATTCGTGATGTTTCGTCAAAGACTATTAGTAATAGTTATGTGCCGTGAAAAGATTTAGTGTAACACTTATCAAGTCTGAATGTTACTAATTTAGTAGTCAAGTGTGTTGTAATGAAATTGCTAACGGCGTTTCATAACTTTGTCGTGTAAAGTGTTTAAAACGATATTTAGATATCATACTAGTTATTATAATTTTGCGGATCAAGTGTAAGTTGTGACTTTGTGGTAATGATATATGTGATATGGTCAATTTTTATTAGTTGTCGAGGTCAAGAAAATGAGTCATTTAAATGATCAAGTTTCAATAGTAAGTTTCGGGTCATCAAATCCCAAACTAGTCACGCGGCTAGATACATAACCTTAAGTCGTCAACAAAGACCATAGCCGTTGCTATATCTCATCTTAGAAGGCATTGAGAGAACAGCCTTGGCTTAGCCTTGGCTGTGTCTCGGCCTCAAGAGTTCAAAACACCATAAAAACTCTTGAGTCATGGCTGTTTTTATGGTCTAACCAGGTCCAGTTGGGTTTTGTAGTTCGTAGCCTTTGTTGTTCGCTTTCTGCTTACTTGCGCGCGAGTTTTTGTATAAAACATCATTCTGAGCAACTTTCATGTTTTATACTTTCGATGGTTCAGAGCAGAAAAGGGTGAAAATCTCGATTTAAAATCGTATCAGAACCCTTTTTGTTCCAGCACCATATTCCTTCTACTAAATCTTCATTTACCTATAACTTTTGAGCTATAAGTCCTTTTTAAGTGATTCAAAAGCCCAAGTTCTAGTTTTTACTTCCTCCATCTATTTCTTAAGCTTGTCCAAGTCCATGGTTCATTATTTTGTACCAACACTTAACAAAATTCACTAGTTACCAACTAGTTGTTTGAAAAGTATCTCTAACAAGTTAACTTGTGTTTTTCTTGTATGTACAACATCATACCATGCCATATTACATATGAAACTTGTACAACATGTAAGTTACATCAAAATGAATAAAAGACTTGAAAACTAAACAAAGTCTTACAACTTCTTTGGATGGAAAATACTAAGAACCCAAGAATTACTATACTAGTCTTCTAATCTCCAACTTGTCTTTCAACCTTCAACTACTTCTTGTAGTCTTATGAAAACCTTGCACTTGGACTTCTAATTCCGCTCTTGGTCTTGTGTAAGTCTTGTTGTGAGCTTGGAGTCAACAATTCTTCACTTGGACTATGTAGGAATCACCTAGGTCTTTATCTAACTTGTATGTCTTAGAGCTTGAATCAAAACTTATGATGATGATGGTGAATATATGGTGTACGGTGGGAGATGAGACCAAAAGAGATGAGTTAGTTTTTCTCTCATCTTTTCCTAAGTATCTTTGAGGTGAAGTTATGATTAAAGTTAATATATGATCAATCTACTAATGTGTCAGAATGCATGACTAAAGTTACTAAAACAAAGCCATGTGGTTTTGTTGTAGCTTAACTATGCGCCACCTCTTGCTTGAGGTGGTGAGGTGCTTGGTTGCAAGCTTATATGGATAGCTTCATGGTGAAGTTATCACCCTACGGGGTATATTTTGGTCCCGGTGATTACTAATGTTAAGCCCTTAAGTCTCGAAACTTAAAACCAGGCAAAATAAAAATATGATACTTTCAAAAATGTCAAAATTTATCAATATACTCCAACTAAGTATATTGGATGGGTGATAGTGTAACGGAGTGCTTATACGTTGTTAAAACCTTATAACGTAGATTGAGTACGCGTAATATGTAAAGAGTAAAAATGATAAAATGACAATAGTTCATATATGTAATATGACTATTGGTGAGATTCGAGTATTTTAAACACATAGACTTATCCTAGTCTTGTGTTGGTCGCGAGGAAAGTTTACACAGGTAAACTTTCATGATTACTTATAAGAGTAATTTAAATATTAAAAGTAATATTATATGTCATAAGAAAAATAATAATCAAGTCAATTTGCTTGATGAGTTTATTGTTGTGTCGGTACGCGATGTGTGCGATTTTTACATTTGGCGAGATATCGTCTCGTTAAATAGACAAAGGTGAACAAAAATGTTCAGAGAGTAATAATTCAAAGTTGTAACACCCCGCCTTATAGACCACAATATTGTCCGCTTTGCCCGAAGGCTCACGGCTTTGTTCTTGTGGCCCTCATGTGAAGACTTCCCGGCAGGTCACCCAAGCCAGTACTACTCTCACATGAGCACGCTTAACCGTATGGCCGATTAACCGTTCCACCACAAAACGCGTTGTGTCATATAAGGCGAATGTTAACATATATGTCCCAGCATCACTCCAAGTCACAGCCAATGTGGGATTTGACTGGGGTATTACATTCACCCCCCGTAGGGACTCATCGTCCCCGATGAAGTTTGCCCCACATCCCGAACGGCTTGGAGTGGCTCTGATACCAATCTGTCACACCCCCATTTTACCTGACTTGCAGCGGAATGGAATACCTGGGGGTGTCTGTCATAGCACCACAGTTACAGTTACATTGAACGACCTAAAGTGTCGTTTGGAAAATACTGCATTTGATCATTGAAATAATTCAGAGTTTACAACATGAGGTCCCCAAAATGTGTTGCAAGTTTACGAAAACAAGTCATACTAGATCAAATGTTTACATAAGTGCATGAAATAATGATGAGACGCGTCGACTCCGCGACTCCATGAAAGTCCAAATGCATGTCACATGAGCTACCTTAGTAACCTGAAATACATTGCTAAAACGTCAACACGAATGTTGGTGAATTCCATAGGTTTGTAAAATGTACTGATGTACGGCCACCACAAGTAAAAATGCAAGATAAAAATCTCGTGAAAATTGTACAATAGCCTTAAGCTCATGACACCGAAGCTATGACTGATGAAATTCTATGCCCCTCCCGAATGTTCTGCCGAAACATTCAAATGTAAAAGACATGACATGCATCCGCTTACTGTTGGTATCCACTACCACGGATGGAGGCGTCACCCTCGATAGATCTATCCACTCACTCTCGCTTAGTACTTGAAATTAACGGTTCATGATGTTACAGGGGACTTTTCACATGGCAAGGTAACTTAAGCTATGTACATGTTTGAATACTTGGGCTCGTACTGAAATAATTGATGCAATGTATTCCCCCCGTGGGATTTGAAAACAATAAAAAATGTTGAATTGAAAACGGGGCTATGAAAACTCACCTTAACTGATGAAACCGTGATGAAATGAAATGAACACCAATGAACAATTTGCTGTCGTAACCCAATATGATGGTACCATGAACATGTACTGAGCTGAAAACAAGGCGCGCATACTAGCCGCAACCTAATATGAATGATGAACGATCTACTTTAGATCATGAAATGATGTTATGAATGTCCGTGCACATGTTTCTATACCACTCTACTCTTTGAAAAACACTTGTTGTTATCAAAAATATATAATCCAAGAATTTGGAAAATATTGCTATTAGAAAATATAAATAGCTAGTTATAATATATATATACTTATATATATATAATGTAAGTTCTCATGTTGACGTTGAAATACTCGGGTTGTAATCTTTGAAATGATGAAAACATACTCATAATAACTAATACTACGTTAGTTATAAAGCTCGGTACTTGATATTACTTCTAGCTCAAAAATGTACTTCGTAGTTTTTGCGCCAAATTTAATAAAAGCTGTCAATTATAAAAGGGTTTTAGCCGATATTCAAACGAGTATATCTTTGTCGTTACTTGTCCGTTTTACTTGTTCTTTATATCCACGGTTTCGTCTTAGTATGTAGTAATATATTTTGGAAAGCTCGGCTCCTCCGGGTTACGTTTAAAACCTCTTTTTGACCGACGAAAAATGTCCAACAGCAACTATTTTTCCAGAAAATACTTTTCGTCTATAATCTTGCAAAAATCATAACTTCTTCGTTATAAGCTTTTTTTAATCTGTTCTTTCGCCTACGGATTCGTTTTTGAAAGTATTTTCTAAAAATTTTGCCAAAGTTTCCTTGGTGTTTACTGATTTTCCAGATTTTTACAAAACGGGACAGCATGTCTAAAATAGGTTCCAAATCAAGTTTCCAAGGTTAAAAACTAATTTCTACCATCACCAATCCTCTTGTAATCACCACATGACTAATCTAATCTTACCATACACCTTCTTAGGGTGCCATGGACTCCTAACCAAGTTATTAGAGCTAGGGGATTCATAACAAATAAGTTAGGGTTTGTATGTTACTTTTTAGCCAAAATAAAGTGTAGTATAGCTACTTATACATGGTTTTTAGCATGATTCTTATGTAATACATGTAAAAATAGGATGATTCATGAAAAAATAAAGATGAAAACTTACTTGACAAAATGAGGTGATTATTGGATGATTATGCTTGTTGTTCTTGTGTTTTTGTTGCTTGTATCTTGATTAGACTTGTAAAATGAACAACTTTTGTGTTTTACTTCAAGAAAAATGATCACTTGATCAATGAGTTTGATCTTGGGTCGTGGGTATGAGATGAGAGCAAGAAGAGATGATGAACTTGTTCTTGGTGAAAAGTATGAATTATGATTTTTAGATTTAGTAAAGTTATGTTTTGTATTGGTTTATTAGTTTAATAAGATTTAGTTAATGCAAGGGGTTAAAATTAGGGGCACATGGCCGGTTTTGGTGTGAAAAGGGAGTAGCCAAAACGGTTTTGATCACTTAGAAAATGTAGTGTAGCGTTACGTGTTATTACGTGTTATTCGTTAAAATCGGGTACCGGTTTTGATAGAAATAATTGTTCACGAAGTATACCGGGATGAAATTAGTTATAATAATGTTAAAAACATATTAAAAATATGTTGGGTACATTTACTGAGTGATCGGGTGATTAATGTTTAGTTTTAACGAAAACCGACGTTATATTCATACGCGTACGTTAAAAATAAAATAAATTTCCAAAATACTGGGTAACTGAATGTTATAACTTTTATGATGTTAAAATGGATATAAAAATATGTCGGGACCATCGTGGGAATATTTAGATATATTCGTCGTGTATAAACCGAGTGTTAACGTTTACTATAATTACTTATACGTAAAAACGTTAAATGTACTGAATATAGTAATTTGAAAATCCTAAGAGTGGTATAACATGTAAATGACCTACTGATGATATGCAGACTATCTCCAGTCCGTATGAAATGTCATTACGGATAATGCATGAATTCGCACCCGAACCAATATGGTTACGCGAATTTGAATACCCGTAAACTAAATTTACGATGAAATGTGTAATGCACGTGAATGATGAAATCTTTTCCCGCAATGAATAGTGTTCCGTGAATAGTAAAATTTCTGAATGCTTCTCTGAATGTCAAACTGACACCAAAAATGATGAATAGTAAACTGATGAATAGTGTTTTGATGAATAGTGTTTGATGAATAGTGTTTTTCCAAAGTTCGGGAAATGACCTGAAATGACTTGAAATGGTGAGTTGTGACAGTCTTCCCCCCTAAAAGGAACTTCGTCCCGAAGTTCAGTTTATGTTGGTCTCTGAGAATGTATTGGTGAAAAGGTGATGATATTCGAGAATTCCAGCGAACTCTAACGATAGGAATTCGACTCTGTTTCAACTGTTTGACCACATGGTCCATGATTTCTGTTGGTTCTCTTACAAGGTCTGAGATTGTTATTTGGGTTGGATCCATTCCAATGGAATCATGAGTGACTCATCTGAAAGTCATTTCTGGGGATCTGAAAACGTGAAATATGTTCGTGTAATCCTGTTGTTCTCTGACAATGTTCAAGTCTGACGGCCACTAGGCCTACCCTGTCTGAAATATAAATGGTCCAGTGTATATTGGTGTAACTTTCCAAGTTTTCTGAATGATAACATGCCTTTCCTAGGCAGAACTTTCTGCATAACTCTGCAGAACTTGAAGTTTTAATGGTTTACGACTTATTGAACTTGTAACTGATTCTTGACTTGTAGAAAATTTCTGGTTATCTCATGAATGCCTACTGAACTAGTGAGTTGAGCTTTTTCCAAGTTTGGCCCATCAATAGATGGTATGCGCTTCTTTAAGGTTTCAAATGTGGTACTGGTAATATATACTGCTGAATTCTGCCAGAACTCAAGTTTGTATGCTAGTTGGTCGATTCTAAAATGAATCTTAAATAGTCCAATATGCTAAAGGTTCAACCTTTCTTGTTATCCAATTTGTATCGTGCCAATCCAAAGCATAGCCTTTAACTTAGTTTGTTCTCTCACTTGAATCCGGATGGTTTGATGTTCAGGATATCCAATCCAAATGATGGGTGTTATGTACCAACCTAGCTTCTGCCAGTTTCTCGCTGTTGGTGTGATAACTATTGTTGTAGATGAATTTGATTTATGTTAAATGATTAGTCCAACCATTTCTAGGGTTAATCACTCATGCTCTGAGCATACTTTCCTATGTTTGAATTGTTCTGTCACTTTGACCATCGGTCTGAGGGTGATAGGTGATGTTCACATCTAAATGGGTTTCTGAAGGAAATCCTAAAATGATTACCTGAGGTCCAAGTTGAAATGGTTTCCTTAACAGGAAAAACTGAAATGGGTACAATAAACCTTTGTGACTAATTTCATAACGTTCGGTCCTCCGAACTTGGCGTTATCCGAAGGGATAGCATATAGGTAACAATTTGATTCCTTGTGTTTTGTTCCAACGGATGATAA
This sequence comes from Artemisia argyi, assembly GCA_030686995.1. Lineage (NCBI taxonomy): Eukaryota > Viridiplantae > Streptophyta > Magnoliopsida > Asterales > Asteraceae > Artemisia > Artemisia argyi. The sequence continues at coordinate 4,997,435 of CM060676.1, read as the reverse complement.
GACATATGTTTTTCTTTATCTATTGGGTTTGGTCTCCACTACTGAAGTTCGCGATCAATTTGTGATGTCCTCCTAATTCCTTCACCACATATACCAATATCCTTTACTGTCAAGTCACAAAATCCTAAATGCATAAGCGATGTTGTAGGGAAGTTGGTTCTGGAAATTTGTCTCGCGATTGTGAGTTTTAGTTGAAATCCTTTTCTGAATAAACGAATTTAGAAAATGGAGCAAATGATTTACTGGGTAATATTTTTCCTGATGATTCAAAATTTCAGTAGTTATGAAGTAGAAAAATGTTTTCAAACATGTTGTGATTAAGACTGCATACCAAAGTTTGATGTTTATGTATATTTCTCATTGTACCATAGTGTTGCTAAAGATTGACCAAAAAGGATCGCACTGGTTCAAAATAGGAATTTCAGAAATCATTTTTCCACAAGGTATGTGATTTATGTAAACGCATCAACTTTATTTAAAAGTGAGGACACTGAAAAGGATAAAATGATAGAATAGGAAATGTTCGCTTAAATGCATAGATGTCTAACACTTAGTTCCTGAAGTTGGATAATGTCTATTGATGGTTATCTGGCATAACTACAAGCATAGGTATTTAGACTAACTTAAGTCCTGAAATTGTTTATCGTTGTACTTGGCAAGACGAAGGTATCACTTGATGTTGTGTCGATGAATGTCTATTCTGTTTTCCCATGTAGATGAGGAGATATGTTCTGGTTTGATCCCTTGCTTGGTATGAAGGTGAGGTTACCTGAAATTTCTAGACATAATGCCTTAGAGGAATCTACATCGATATTCTTGATTCAAACAATTGTCCTTTGTGAAAACTTACTGCAGGAAAGTTTATGTATGGATGAGGCCATGTTTAAATGAAATGCTCTACAGTCTCATTTAGAAGCTGGGTTTATTTCTATCGTGTTGTCCTGCGGACATTTATTGAGTTCAATCCTGTAGCTCAGTATAGCTAGTACCCTTGAATAATGACATTGGACAACTAAGTCAGAGATGGTGATTAGGATGGTCTCGCAGTATCTGAGGATTGTTGTTGAGTTATGAATTCTCTCACTATATACTTCTAGTCCTGGTTACTAGTTCTGTACTCCTTTCATTGCTTTTATTGTATAAAGGAATCCTGCATGTAATTGATATGGAAAGTCTCTTCTAGGAAAATCAATGGGAAAATCCAACTTAATGGCTAAGTGAGTGACAGGTAGGGTAAGTATCCAGGGATAGTTCGGCAAAATGGATGTTTATGAATGAGTTCCTTTGTTTACAAAACTTTTGGATGAAGATTGTTATCAACAATCCTTTGAAAAGGTAATTATTTCCTTCATGGCATAATCCTTCCTGAATTTTACATAGTTGATCAGGCTATGTATAATTGAGGACTAATGATGCGATGTTAGATTTTGTCAAAATATCATAACTTTTATCAAAAGTTTTAGATGGTGTTCAACACATTGTTATAACAAATGATGTCCTGATGTTTTCTTTCAAGTAACAAGAAAATTGCCTCGCGTAATAATAGTAAATACTTGGTGTAATGACAGAAAAATCAATTTATAGGATGGTAATAAAATAGCTTACTTCAGAAATTTTTCTGTAAAACAGTTTCCCCATATGATAGTAAAATAGCTTGAATGGTGTATTGGATACGTGGGTGAATCTTGTCGAATGGTAATAGTCTACTAATTCGTCAAAAACAAAATCAACCTAATTCCTGATGAGACAATGCTAAAATGTTGTGAAACGATTGAAGTCTGAGCAATCGGGATAGAAAATGGAGTAAATGATGGTTATGATTATCACCTAGGTAACAAAGGATAGATACTACATTGGATAGGAAAGTGCTTAATACCACTAGGTTATGTCATCGTACCAACGGTAAGTACAAAAGGAAAGATACAACCCTAAATGCTCGAACTACGGTTTATATATATCGAAACAAAGCTCCTCCTGCTGAAGCATTGTTGTTATCCTTGATGTTTCTAATATCCTGACGGTTCTCTTTCAACAACTCACGCTATTCCTTGAGCGATTCAGTCTTGATTCCAAGTTCCCGAGTTTTCCTTGTTCCTTAGTTCCGGGCAGTCATTCTTGAAATGCCCAAAGTTTCCACATTTGAAGCAATTCCCTGGGATTTTCTGATTTGTGAGTTTCCTAAAATTTTCAGTCCTATAACCCTGCTTCTTGCACACTCCACACGTTTTACTGCAATGACCTTGGTGATATTGATTACACAGGTTGTAGTAAGGTAACTTTCCAATATACCTTCTCTTTGTGTGCGGTTCTGCAGCAAAGGCTCAATTCACTTCTTGTTATTTGGGTGATAGTTGAGCAGCATTGCAACCTAGATTGTTGTTCCACTTCCTCTTGTTGTCACTGTTGTTTCCTGATGTCTCGGCGTGAACTATGAGTTCCTTTGCCTCGATCGCCATTTTGATAATGTACTTTTCAAGTTTCTTGCTTTCCGGTTCATCCATTGCAGGACCTAGTCGTGTTGATTCATAAAAATGAGTAATGTACTCGTCAATCATCATTTCCTACCATGATAAAGTTTAGTGTTTCTTGTTCCCTTGCTCGTAATTCACTTCCTACACAAAATGTTATACCCATCATCCTTCTTAGTTTCTCCCAAGAGTGTGAGTAGGCAGTATCAACTCCCACCATCTTAATATATTTGGTCCACCATTCCTGGGCATGATTCTGAAAAGTGCATGTGGCGAACTTAACCTTGTATTCCTTACGACAGTCGCCACATTGAAATATTGTTTCTATGTCTTCAAACCATTTGAGAAATTCCTTTGTGTTTCTAGTTCCGCTAAAGGAGGGAGGATATAAGTCTGGTCCAGGGACTTCCTGGTGACCCTCTGTGTGAAATCAGGTTTGTGGCATCATAAGGTCGAGATAGTCCTGAAGTGGTGTCTGAAGTTGTGCATCTATCAAATCTTAGATAATATAGGTTCTGAACCATTCCTGAAGAATCTGCGGATGTTTCTGTTGAGTCCGTGTTATTGGTATTATCTACTAGATGTCATCTAGTTCATGGCAAGCGGGAATGGAAAAGGAAATCACAATGATGGTACCAGTGAATGAAATACTACCCTCTATCGTGCTACCTCGCGACATCCAAAAGGTAAAACTAAAGTACACACTGTGGGAAGGCCAATAGTGTAATAAGTAACTGATGGTGGTGATAGTACCTGAGTAGTAAATGCCCTACTAGTGATGGAAAGAAAACACACTATCTTCCTTGCAATAAGCATCCTAATAAGTCCATTAAGATTAATTCTGAATACACTACCAAAAGGCATTCTATGTACGGGCTGAATGATAGGAAGACTCTGTTCCTATGGCAAATCAATAGTACTAATGGTGGTGTAAATGCAACCGGTGGTATAATGGTAGTGTAAAATGACAAGGCATCTTCAATGTCGGAATACGATAAAAGGATGTCAGGGTGAGTATCTGAAGGCATGTCACTTGTGAACCAGATCAATAAAATGATATACATATACGGATATGAGTATAAATAACTCGCACAGGGGATGTATAAAACAACATGTATCATGATTATGCACTTATGATGAAATGATGAGATGCTATGATGATGTGGTTATAGTCTAGGGTCCAAGATACATCCTAGTTCGCTATAACCTTAGCTCTGATGCCAATCTGTAACACCCCGCCTTATAGACCACAATATTGTCCGCTTTGCCCGAAGGCTCACGGCTTTGTTCTTGTGGCCCTCATGTGAAGACTTCCCGGCAGGTCACCCAAGCCAGTACTACTCTCACATGAGCACGCTTAACCGTATGGCCGATTAACCGTTCCACCACAAAACGCGTTGTGTCATATAAGGCGAATGTTAACATATATGTCCCAGCATCACTCCAAGTCACAGCCAATGTGGGATTTGACTGGGGTATTACAAAAGTAGAGTGAATTATTTAACTGGGAAGTTACGGGTTAACTACCGATTATGGTATTTGCTTTTACGTTACGGTGAAAGTCCAAAGTCAAAGTCAAAGTCAAAGGGCAAAATAGTCATTTTGCCTTATGAAAATTTTCGGGTTGCTACAAGTATTCTCCCGTAGTAACTGTACTGAGGATTATAGAGTTAAGTTTGCTACCGGTAATCTTACCAAAAGAAGCTTTATCTTGGTGGAACTCGTATGCCCAGCCAATTGGAATTGAGGAGGCATACAAGATTGTAATACCCCCAGTTTTGAAAACATGCAGCGGAAATTAGATTGGGTGTTACTTCATAGCGCACAGTTTATTAGTAGAAAATAATTTTTCATTTTAGTCATTATAAAGATCTATCACTCGAATATAAACACCAGAGTTTTAAAAGAGGTCCCCATTTGTCCCAAAGTTTATAAGTATCTGTGCTCCTCCGTGCCATCCTTGCTCATTATGGACCTGAGATAAACACATGCTAAAAGTGTCAACACAAAGGTTGCTGAGTTCATAGAATTTATAGTTTCGAATATCGATTTCCAAAATCAAAGAGTTTGTGAGTCCAAAGTAGTTATAATAACAGTTGATTATCAAATTAAAGTGTGAGTAAATCCATAATGTTCATAGCTTAAATCGTTGATTTATCAAAATCATAAAATGAGTGATTTCCTTAATCAATTTTATACAAATTAATCCTTTGGTTTGCCCTTCACAGGGTCAGCTCCAAAATAGTAGTTTGTTTGACCTAATCAGGTCAACACCAAAATATTAGTTCGTTTGCCAATTATTAGTAGTTTTTCCTGCTATATAGTGAAGACAATCTCGGGGCTTGATAAAACAGTGGGCTACAGCATTGTACACCCCAAACATAAGTCATTGTAGTACTGTATCATGACTATAGTACTACCGTTCTATTGCTCTAAGCTCATGACACTCAACGATTAACAGACATCAAAATAACCATAATAATGATGTGAAATAGTGGCCCTCAGGATAGGTATTTACCAATAACCTATGAAAGCAAATAGAGTGCATTTGGTGGCTTTCCTCTAGCGACCAAATGCGGATTGTCAATCCCTAATAGATCTATCCACAACTACTTACGCTCAGCCTTTGGGTGATTAAGGTGCATGAACGAGGGACTTTTGGTAATAGGTACCTAGGCAATAGAAATCAAGTATAGCATATCGTCGAACAGTCACTTGTAATCATGTCTATAGCAGGTATTTCCTTATGAGATATAAAAATGTGTAATCCAGTAAAGTTTATATGAAATACAGTCATGTATTTAGTTAATGAATACTTGTAAAAGTAAAAACAATAGTTAAGCATGTATCTCCCCCAAAAATGTTTATATACCATTGTAAAACAAGTAAGAGTAGGGGCTATGACTCACCTACGAGTTATGACAGGCATAGATAACGTAATGTCAGAGGTAGAATGGTAATGACTTCAAAGATAACCTGAATGATATGGAAGTCCGAGATAAGTTCGACTTATCGAGAATCGTGATTTGAATAGTGTTCAATGACAGAATGATTTGTGGCAGAGGTGGCTTGTGTGGCAAAACGCTTAATAGTTCAAGATCAAGTTATATACAATATAAATTGTCTTTATGTATAAGTATCGTTTATTATGTTATATTTCTCGTCATGAATACATGATATGTATTAAAAGTTGATGAATGATGAATTTTTAGTAAACGTCAATTCTCTTTAATTAAATGAATTGATGAGTTTTGAGAATTAAATATTTCTTAACGTGTATTCAAGTTAACCGATAATAATGTCAAGTTATATAATTTTATGTTATATATTTTGAAATATATAGTTATTCATAATTATTACTTCATTATCGTCTAAAAATGTAGGTCTCGTTGTATGTTACTATGATATAGTCATAAAATATTAACTTGTCAAGCGTGATTAAGTTTCTATGTAAACCCTAAAGTTATACTATCGTGACTCTTTTAACCTAAATAGTTAAATAATCACATATTTAGTCTAAAATAAACATGTTTACAACTTATAAAAGTTTTGGGTGGAAAATGTCATGTATAATACTTGAGGGACTGAAATTGCAACAATATTATTAGGGTTTAAAACTTATAAAGTCTTATGATCTTGTGTTATATCTTGTTATATCTTCTTAGTTTCCTGTATGCATTGATGCGTATATATGTGTTTCGAAATGAGTTTTTGTGTTTCCTCTTCTCTAAATCTTTAAATAGCAGTTGGGTTATTTACTTGGAGACCAAAATAAGCTTTAAATGAATATCGACTCATTTGAGTTTATATAACTTGACTTCAAATGTGTCCATAGTTATTAAGCTAGTTTCATGTGACGTTTTTAAAAGGGGTAAGTTTATGTTTCGAAAACAAGTTATACAATTTGAAAGATGAGTTATTCAAGCCACCTTATATAATTTGAGTCGAGTAGTACAAGTCTGTTAGAGCCAAACTTTGGTTTTACTTTTCATTAGTGTTTTCACAAGTCATTTTAGGTTTGAAAGTTTTGACCCGATTCGTATATAACTCGTATGTTTCACGTAGATTGAATATAACATGTTTCAAATCTCATTATGCATTTCACATTTAGCTTATTAGCTGAGTTACCACGTTGCTTTGCCACACAATGACCAAAGATATATTTGTAATAGTGTTTTCAAAGTGAGTTATGAATGCTTAAAGTGAAATGAAAAGGGTCACGCATGAAACCAATACGTGACCAAAATATTTATGTGAAGAGGAGTAGGCTTGGGAACTTACTACACCACAACTTGGTGGCGAGGAACTCGTAGGGAACGTGGACGAGGATCAAAGTGAAATCAAGATTGTCACCAAGCCTCCTAGCATTCTACTCTGTCTCGTGTAGCAACCAAAGATGTATTTAGAACCTGGAAGAATAATGGCCTAACTCCTGCTCCTTTCTTCTCTTTTTTTTCACGACAGGAATAACAAGAATAACATTTTATGTTTAAGTTTGGTTTAGTGGGAGTTGAGATGTGGAAAGACGATGGTGTAAGGCTTGGTTAAGGGCTCACCCACGAACCAATATCAGTTCCTAGTTTCCCAAAACCCTTCTTTCTCTTCCACCATGGCTCGATAGAAAACTATGAGAATGCATGTGATGTGAGTTGTAGTGTGAATGTCGATTAGCATGAGCCTGAAAGTAATCAATCTAGAATGCGACAAGTGGTAGGATAGAATGTTCGATGCTCCTGGATTGGGCCATAATGGAGGTGGCGTGAGAATTGCACATGGTTTCCATAGGCTTCATTTGAGGGAGTAGCAATGTGAGGAAGGTGAAGGTATAAGGAACTGCCATTTACATGTTGCCTCCAACAATGACCAATCAAGATGTTACAAGCATAGATGGACAGTGAGTAGTGATGTAAGAGTTTGCACATGGTGTTATAGGTTACATTTGAGGGAGGTGAGTCTTCAAGTTTGAGTCCAGGTCATATTCCACCGATAACAGCCTAGTATTGCATTTTTGGTTTAAAATCTCGCGAGTCTAGACGTAAAACATTATTTCGGAAAATTTTTGTGCTTTACACTTTTCCTGGTTCGGAGCAGAAGAGCCTTAAAATTTGGTTTTAAATTTGTTACAGAAAGTTGGTGGTTCATTAGAATTTTATACGAAGTGTCATTACTATTTGTGTTAATTTGAGATGAAACGTGTAAGGTGCCTTAACTTGATCAATATTCTAGTATAGTAATTATATTTGAAAGTTGATAACAATTGTCATTCATGGTTCTTAGAAGCATGGAAAATAGAGTTGTGAATTAAAGAGGTATGTCGTGTGTAAAAGTTACGATCAACTGAGCCAAATCAAATATGTACTTGTGACTTGTAAAAAAATAATACTTAGAGGTGTGCTTAGGCCATGGAGCTTGGTGAGTTCGTTAGTGAATCAGGTTCAAAGGAAGGGAGCCAAGAATAAAGGGTCCGTTATTATTAGTGAGTACGCATGGGAATTTTGTTGGCTCGTGATTTATATAAATTGTATTTGGTAATTATTGAAACGTATAATTATTAAGTATCAACGTTTTAAGTTATGTATGGTATCTTGGTTATTAAGGTTCAGGTGTAAACGTCGTTTCAAGGTAAGAGTGAATAACGTTGTAATTGACAAAGTTTATATAAAAAAAATTTGTTATGGGTAAAAGTGGTTAATTTATGTTGTAATAACGTGTTAATCGCAGGAAAATTTGACGGGATGTTATAAAGATTACTTGGACTGAATTTAAGAAGCTTATTATTAAGAAATACTGCCCTCGAACGAAAGTCAAGAAAATGGAAGATGAGTTTTACAACTTGACTGTAAAAGGAAACGATGTCAAAACTTATATTAGGAGATTTCAGGAATTGGCAACTTTGTGTCTAATGTGTGCTTATTCACACATCCTTTGTCGGCCTTAAATCAAAATAAATATACCAAATACTAACCAAATATGCTAAGAGAATGTGTGTTTTTGTATTTGTGTATGTGCAGGTACGGATATGTGAAAAATGGACAAAAACAAAGCTAAAACCGACAAAAACGAGCACGAGAATGGAAAAAGGTCAAAAGCCGGAGCCGGGGAAGCTTAATGATCAAAGGAAGCTCAAAATGTCAAAAGAATTCCTCGGAGATTCATAAAGTTGCAAGAATAGTCCCTAATCAAAGTTTGAAGAATTTGGCAACTTTAGTCCTTGTTCTTTGAAATATTGACAATTCTGGTCCTTTGATGGAATATTTCAAGAAAAGTCAAAGTCAACCCTCAAGAATCAGAGAAAGTCAAAATAAGCCCTTGGATCATATTATTGAAGAGTTGTAGAATTAGTCCCTAGATTTTTAGATTATACATAAGTGGTCCTTGTAATTTTTTATTTAATCCTAATACTAAATAAACCTAAACCTGATCCATAAATCCAATCCACAACACCTGCCAAGCCCAAAGAACACCAAAGCCCAACACCCCATTAAAGATATTACCCGATCCACCCACACTTTTACCCAGGTCAAACCTTCAAACCTGGTCAACACCCATAATAATAAAACACCCCATTTGAAAAACCCGCCCCCTTTTACCCATTTTACCCAGAAACCTATGAACACTAGTTACTGTTCATGTAATAATTCATCCATTTAACCACAATTAAGGGTAATTAGGACATTTGCACTTAGTTTCTAGAAGGTATCTGACATGGCAGGCCTGCCATGTCAGTGATCCGTGTGAGAATGTGTGTCCATATGATTGGGAAATTTAATCTTACGGCTGATATTGATGGATTGGGGACCAAGGAGAGATCAAGGGATGAAATCAACTCAAAGAAGCACAGATAGCACCTGGATTGCTGACATGAACGACCTAGGAGCTTCACCCAAGCTCACACCACGCAGCTATAAATAGCCCCCTCCTCAGTGTGTAGTAGTGTGTAGGTTTTTTATGTAAGAGTAGCTTGTTTTAATGCTTTAATCTTTTGTAATTTCATTTTCAGTATTGTACTCAATTTTTTCTCAATCAATATAATTTTAGTTTTTATTATTTAGCTTATTATCTAAATTTCTTATTTAGTTTTGTTTAAGTTTTATAATTGTCTTTCTATATTAGTATAATTCTTATAAGCTTATTAAAAAAATTTCATTTCAAGCTTTGTTCATCATATATTGAAAAACCAAAAAAAAATAAGAAAAATAAAATAAATAAATAAGATAAGTTTCAAATTCAGTTAGAAGCTTCAATAGCTCATCTAAACTTATATGTACTCATATAAGCTCAAATAATAGCCTATTGTGAGTATATCTGTTTCATTCTTTCAATCTCATAAAAAGTCAACAAAAGTCCAAATAGTGCTTATTCAATAAGCTGAGCTTAAGCTGTGGAGTATTAGACAGTCCAAAAGGAGCCTTGGCCTGTCCAAAGACAGGCTAGCATAGTGAACCCCCTCTTTTCATGCTGAGGGTGAATTGCATCTGTGATTTTTCAATTTTTTTCTATAATTCTGCATAGTAATTTCTGTGGCTTAGATTTGCTTTCTGTTGCTTACTTCTATTTCATTTTAGTAGTTTATATCTATATTTAGCATTTACTTTGATAGTTCATAGCTTAGATAGTGATTTGCTATTTTATTTGAGTTTTCTCTTTCATATTTGTTGCAAATTTGAATATGTGTTCCTATTGAATATTTCTGTCTAATTTCAGTGTTTCTGATTCATTTATGCTTATTTGATCATAGTTGACACTGAATTTCAGGTTTAGATTGGTGTGTCACTTAGTTGTTTCATTATAAGCTTAGGTTGATACATATTAGGGTGTTTGGAAGTGCATATCTGATTTTGTTTCGGTAGGAATTCAGTAGAGTCAGTAAGGTAGTCAATTCATATAGGTTATAAGTTAGATAGATCAAGCATTCAAATAGCAAGTCATTAAGTAAAAGTCAAAAATTACTTCGAATCCACATTTCTGTTGGTGATTTCAGTTTGCATAAGCCTGATTTTAGTTGCATAAGTAGTCATTTTACATAATCTCACTTCAAATTAGTGTGTCATTACATTTCCATTCAGTTTTGATCTATACAAATTCATTTTGGTCAAAGTTTCATTTAAATCAAAAAGTCAAAATGTCTTTGAACTCTGCTTTTGGTCAGATTTTTGTGAACTCTTGTAGGATTGAATACTATTTGGAAATAGGTTTAGTTTGCTTATTTGTTGAGATTAGCAGCTTGTGAATCTAAATAAATCAAGAAAATTTAGGTTTGGATCTCATCTGCTTATTGGAAATTTGGCTCTAAGTTGTCTGTTTGAACTAAGCAATCCCCTGCACCACCAGTTTTCACTATTTTTCTAGGGTTCATTTAGATTGGTGTTTTTAGATTCACACTAATAAGCTCATTTGGACTGCTTATTTGACTTGACAAGTTGAATGGTTTAAGCTAGTGACTGATTTCATTAGATAGGACTGCAAGTGTGTTTTAGTGCTTAAAATTTCTGATTTGTGATTCTGTCACACCCCCAAAATACCTGAATGGCAGCGGAATGGAATACCTAGGGGTGACTGTCATAGCACCACAGTTACAGTTATATTGAACGACCTAAAGTGTCGTTTTGAAAATACATCGTTTGATTCATTTAAAATATTCAGAGTTATAAAACATAGATCCCAAAAGTCTGGAAAAGTTTAAGGAAATAAGTTTAGTATAATCAAACAATAGTTCATAAGTGCAAGAAAATCCAAAATGAGACGCGTCATCCTTGTTACTCAATAATATGACTCCATGCATGCCATGAAGAATATGTCCTAATTACTAGAAAATACATTGTGAAAACGGTCAATAATAATGTTGGTGAATAATCATAGGTTTGTAAGTTAAATCGTATGTACATTGGCCATAAGTATAAAGTAAACCGACAAAATGTCAAAAGTAATATATTGGCTCTTAAGCTCATGACCCCGAAGCTAGACGTTACTTGGCCCCAAATGAGTGTTTACCAGACACTCTAAATATATTAGACATGAAATGCATCCGTTTTCCCGTTGGAGCAACCCAAACACGGATGGAGGAGTCACCCTCAATAGATCTATTCACTCACTCTCGCTTGTAGATTAATTAACGGTCCATGATAATAAAGGGGACTTGTCGTGACGTGGTAATAAGGCAACTTAAGCAATGTAAGGAATTTAATACTTTGGCATGTACAAAAATAAGTGATGCAATGTATTCTCCCCCGTGGGATTTGAAATCAAAATATTGAATTAAAACGGGGCTATGAAAACTCACCTGAAGTGATAGTACAATGTGATGAAATGATCGGGACAACAAGGCGCGAACACTAACCGCAATCTAAATGAATGAATATTGTTGATACAAAAGTTGGACGTTCCTGATTATGGGCTCTTGCTCTCGTACCAATTCGCTTCTTAGTACTTGTAACCTGCGCACTAAGAAAATAAACAACACCGTTAGGCTTATCGTGGGATTGTCTCCCATGATTAGACTCCGGCGTGAGAGTAAGTAATCGATTTAGGGTTCTCGTAAAGAGTTAGGGTTTGTGAATCGTACCTTGAATGAGAGTTATGTCATTCCTTATATAGGCGCAGAATCCTTGTAGGGTTCGTACTCCTTACGTTTCGCACCTATGGTGCTTATCCGGGTAAGGATATCTATTCCATAGATAGATGATCCTTATCTATACCGTGTATAGCTTATTTGGGTTTGGGCTTACGTGAGCCCGTTCCCATCATTGATGTGGCCCAAGTTATAATAGGCCACACATGGTGGTTTTGGGCCTTAGTAATGTTTATCATTTGGGCTCGTGGCCCATATATAGACTATACGTCATCATGTCCCCCCAGTCTAGTGTGCGCTGTTCGTAGCCGCGGATGCTAGACTAATGTTAACAGCCGTAAGCGTGGTGGGAGAACATTGAAATATTTCCGCCCATTTTAAAGTGCAATGCACCTAGTCATAGATATTTCAAAATGAATACCTCAAAATTGGGGGTTGTGTCCACGTGGCCCTCGTAAATCGGGAAAAAGTGCATGTACCGGTTCGGTTCTAGCCACACGTTTTTGTGAGTGGGTTCCACGTGGAGATAATCTAGGGTTTTTTTTTTACTCCCTATATAATAGTCACCGCCTCATTTTTACAATCACACACAGTAAAACACACACTCACCATTGCTCACTTTCTTGAAAGCTATCTTTTGCAAACAAAATAATCATTTCCTTAGGTAATTTTTGTGTGCGTTTTACTTGTGAATTAATGAAAATGGTTGCCCAGTTAGAGGATTTTCGCTCTGCGATGACGGAAAATGATGTTACTCAGTTTTCGTCTGACTATTACAATCCTCTGGACATGCGTCCAGAGGCGCCAGATGTTAACGTGTGTATAGCTGATTTCCCCGAAGGGAAAATAGGGCTATACACGAAATTCTTTGAGTACGCGAATTACCGCGTGCCAATATCTATTTTTCTGAGCGATTTGCTCAACCACTATCGCCACCACATCTCACAGCTGCACTGTATAGGTGCGGCTAAGGTGTCGAATTTTGAAGTAAACTGCCGTTTACTTGCGATAAAACCGACCATATCCATGTTCCGCTCCTTTTACCACACGACGTGGTCAAATGGATGGGTATCTTTTGCTAAGCGCCCGGGGGCGCTTCAGTGTTATACTGAGAAGGTAGACTCTCTAAGAAATTGGAGGGAGCATTTTTTCTGGGTGGATGATGTGGTTTTTCCATCGCCCTATGAGTTTTATACTCAGGATACTTTGCCAAGGGATGGGCGCCCCGCACCCGGTTCCTATAGGCTGACTGATGCGCAGACTCTTGATGCCAACCGCCTAGCCATTAACCCTTATCCGGAGGAGTTTTTGGTACACATGGGGTTGAGTCGGAATTAATTTGGCGCTGCTGACGAGGTGCCCACTTTTATAAGTGAGGAAGGCCGGGGTGGGTGTTCGTCCCTTCTACATCAAATTTTGTAAGTCTTTTTGTATGTGCACTTTTAATAACTAATCCTTTCTTCTTTCATGTTTTGTTTATGTGCGCAGAGATGGATCTGTTCGCCGTTGTGAAGCTGGAGAAACCGAAGCAGGTAACTATAGGAGTGCGCCCTCTGAAGGAGGGTGAGCAGCCACTGCTGGAGGCGACTGAGGGTCGCTTGACCATGCTGCTGGAGGTTGTCCCTGAAAATACGTCGCCGCTCCAAGTGACGCCTGTTCAGCATAGAGATCCTAAAGCTCGAGGAGGTGCTGAAGGAAGAAGTGGCGCAGAACATTAAGCGCAAAGGGGAGGCTGGGAGCAGTGGCACCAAGAAGAGACGACGCTACCTCATTGGGGATGCGGAGTCGTCCGCGGAAGAGGAGACATCCGCTCCTGGCACGGATAAGAAGGCTGCTGAGGCCTCTCCATTTCTGTAAATATCTGCGTCTGTTATTATGTTTCTTGTACATTACTTGTCGCAAAATGTATTAACTGTTATCTTCATGTCTTGTAGGGATGATGCCAAGAAGAATGATGGGGTCTTCGTGGATGTGGATTCCTCTCCGCAGATTGAAAACAAGGAGGGGAAAGCCAAGGTTGATGAGGGTGGAGAGGCGCAGCAGTTGATGGATGAGTTGGTTGTGACTGCTGCGCGCCAGTCTGAGCTGGTGGCTCAGTTGAGAGAGAAGTATGTCGGGGAGAGCAGTACTCTCGCTCAGAAGGATGAGGAGATAGCGAAGCTCCGTGCGCAGCTGGCAGATGCGCAGGCGGAGTTGGAGTCCTCCCGGGTGTACACTGAGAAAGTCACCCATGAAAAATTGTCCGCCCTGGCTGAGGTGGAGGAGGCGCGTGGGAAGCTTCATCATTATAAGTCTGACATGACTTGGGCTGTTAGGTTTTTGGAAGAGAAGAAGGTGGAGCAGTTTGCTAACATTTCCAAGTTCAAGGAAGATATGATGAAGATCATCCAGCTACAGGAGGACAAGCTGCGCGGCCTGAGCATCGATTACGATGAGGAGTTATATCATCATTTGATGTTGACCATTACTGAGCGCAGGTATTTCTTTTTTGTACTATTCTTCGTCATAATAATTTTTGTTGCTATGCTTTTTATTAACACAAATTGTCTTTGTTGATGCAGGTAGTTGATTAGCCACGGGCTGCGCCTGGCTGCTAAGGGGACTCCGGAGTCACAAGAGGTGTTGGACGCCTTTGGGAAGGTGGTTCACTGTGCGATGGCGCGCGGGAAGTCGCAGGGTACGGAGGATCTCCATGAGGCCAAGCTTCTGACCAAGGACTTGGCAGAGGTCCCTGGTTATAATGCGGCTGCCTACGATGAGTTGATGCAGGCTATGGCGGGGTTGAAGGTCCTCGAGTTGCCGCACATTGGAAGGTTGGAGCGCGACCAAGACAACCCCATAGATGTACTAATGGCGGGGTTGACGTTGGAGCGCCACCTTTTAGAGGATGCAGAGGCGCAACAAGATTACTTCTTGAAGCCTGATGTGTCTCAGCTGCAGATTCCTGTGTTCGCGCAGCCTCGCCACATCCTTACCCCGTTTGCTCTTGAAAGGGAGATTCCCTTGAAAGAGGTTTTGGAGTGTCACGCGCAGAGGGCTGCCCAGAAGAGGGGCATTCAGGGCAAGGCAGTGTTGTGTGGATTGGGTGCTGCACACATCCCCAGGTCAGATGGGGTTCCTATGAGTGTTCCTACCGTATCTCCCAAGGACGCCTTGATTCTGAGAAAGCTTCGGGAGGTGGGGAGTTCTGCTGCTCCGGAGGATAGCCCTGAGCATCGCCATAGCGTGTAGGCTTTTTGTATATGTATTATGTAAATAATGAAGTGTATCTTTCCTTGTAATTTTTGTGTAAAAATGTTGAATAAGATACCTTTTTTGTTAATTAAGTGCGTGACTTAAGAAATATACTTGCATTGTTTGCTAAGTTTAATTATTTGACCAAGTGTATTGGCTGCGTGATTTTAAGAAATATACTTGCATCGTTTGATAAGTTTTTGTTATTTTGACCAAGTGTATTGGCTCATTATTTGCTAAGCTTGTACGATGTACTGAATATTTGCGCACCCGTCGTGGGATGCGCAGGTGAAACTTACTTTGACGTCTCAAAAGTAAGGTGCTTAGCAAGGATACGTGATCCAATGTTGATGGGTTTGCAACCCTCTTACTCAACGAGTGAATTAGTAGGTTTACTCATCCTTAATGCCTTCGTGGGTCTTTAATTAGTGCATGCACGCCATGTAGGCAAAAATATAAGATAACAATATTGACATATATAAGTATGTATGCAATAAAGTGAAGTACGCTATGGAGTTAGCTAGAAACCATAACATTTTATTGATACTTGCAAGTTTTTTGAAAAAATAAAAATACAATTCCTAGGAAAGAACAGAAAAACAAACACTTTACTGGGCATCTCGTAGGATGCAAAGGTGTCTGTGTAATGGCTGTAGCCTAAAAGTAACATCTTTTAAGATTGCAGATGTTCCAAGTGCGCGCTAGGTCGTGACCTTCCATATCGCGCAGTCTGTATGCGCCGTTGCCAAGCGCGTCTGTGACCTCGTAAGGTCCTTCCCATTTTGGTCCAAGCTTTCATGTGTCTTTTGCGTGGCTCGCATCATTGGTGCGGTAAACAAAGTCTCCTCGCCTGAATGAAGTGTGTTTGACCTTTGCATCATAATACTTCTTCATTTTTGTCTTAGCCTTTGCCTCGCGTATAGCTGCGCGTTCACGCCTTTCTTCCAGCAAGTCCAAGTCTATGCGTCGCTCTTCGTCATTTGTTGTGACGTTGACCTCTGCTGTTCGTATAGTTGGCATTCCTATCTTAGCTGGTATAACGGCTTCTGTTCCATAGACAAGGGAGAATGGCGTGTCGCCAGTACTGGTTTTGATTGTGGTGCGATGCGCCCATAAGACATGCGAGAGCTCGTCCACCCACCTTCCTTTGTGTCTGTCGAGACGCGCTTTTATTCCTTCCCCTAGGCTGCGGTTTGCGCGCTCAACTAAGCCATTGGTTTGTGGGGGTTTTACTGAAGCGAAGGGTTCCGTGATGTTCAATTGTGCGCACCAATCTTTGAATGGGTTATCACAGAATTGTTTTCCGTTGTCTGATATAATCTCCCCCGGTAGTCCGAAGCGACATACAATGTTATCCCAGACAAAGCATTTGACTTGGTTTCCTGTGATGCTCACCACCGCCTTCGCTTCAATCCACTTCGTAAAGTAGTCTATGGCTACGATGAGGAACTTTACTCCTCCTGCTGCAACTAGAAAGGGTCCCGCAATATCAATGCCCCATTTATAAAATGGCCATGGTGAGGTAATGGGTGTTAGCTCTTGTTGTGGTCGGCGTGGTATTGGCCTATGTACTTGACAATTGCTACATTTCTTTATCAGATCGCGTGTGTTACGATGCATGGTTAGCCAATAATACCCTGACCGTAGAGCGCTTGCCACCACAGATCGCGGCCCTGAGTGCATGCTACATGATCCAGCATGAATTTCTCGGAGTACGTAGTCTGCTTGAAGAGCTCCAACACATCTGAGCCAGGGTTGTAAGAAAGAGCGTCGATAGAGTATGTTGTCTCGTAGTTCAAATCGTTGCGCTGTGCGCCGCACTCTTCGAGCGTCCTTATGATCTTGTGGTAAGGTTCCCTTGCTGATAAATTCAATGATAGGTGTCATCCATGTAGGATCTTGTTCTTCTATCACTGTGGATATCTCCATTTCCAAGATTGACTTGTTTTTTAGGGCATCTACAAATACCTGTTTTGAGAGGTGCGCGAAGCTTGTGGATGCGATCTTGCTGAGTGCATCAGCCTTCCTGTTATCTCCTCTGGGAACCTGTTTTATTGTGAACCTGTCAAAGTCTTTGATTAAGGACTTAGTCTTTTCTAGGTATTGGATCATGTGTTCATCCTTGGCTTCATATTCACCTAGCACATGGTTAGCGACTAGACGAGAATCTACATTCGCTTTCAGGTTGCGTACACCCATTTGGATTGCGATGCGTAGTACGGCTAGTAGGGCTTCGTATTCTGCCTCATTGTTTGTGGCTGTGAATTCAAAGCGCAGCGCATAGGTGAATTCCATACCTTCTGGATTTGTAAGAATAAGGCCCGCGCCTGATCCATCTACACATGAAGACCCATCTGTGAACAGAATCCAGGGTTCCTGTAGATCTGTTTTGGTTGTAGATGTTGGACTGTCGTTATCTGGCTTCTCCACGATGAAATCGGCTAGGATTTGTCCTTTGATTGCAGTGCGCGGTCTGTATGAGATGTTATATTCACTTAATAGTACACTCCACTTCTGTAAGCATCCTGATGCGTCAGGTTTAGAGATGACTTGTTTGATTGGCTGATCAGTGATTACAGCTATTGGGTGCTCTTGAAAGTATCTACGCAACCTTTTGGCTGCGAATACTAAGGCTAAGACCAGCTTTTCCATAGCACTGTAGTTAGTCTCTGTCTTCTTCAGGGCTTTGCTTACAAAGTATATTGGTGTCTGTACGGAGTTCCTATCTGTCAATAGCACTGCGCTAACTCCTCCATGAGTTGCCGATAAGTACATGATTAACTCTTCCCCTGGTCGCGGTGCGACAAGCTTGGGAAGATATGCCAGATGGTGTTTAAGTTGTTGGAAAGCTTCCTCCGCTTCTTCAGTCCAGTGAAAATCTCCCTTTTTTGTGCACTTCGTGAGTGTTTTAAAGAGAGGGAGTGACTTGTCTACTGATTTAGATAAGAAACGGTTTAGCCCTGCTAACTTTCCATTCAATGACTGGACTTCTTTGAGTGTGCGCGGTGAAGGGAGATCAATAACAGCCTTTGTTTTTTCTGGACAAGGCTTGATTCCATCGGGTTCTATTAAGTATCCAAGGAACATGCCTTCGGTTGCGCCAAAGGTACACTTCTTGGGATTTAACTTCATGTTTATTCGTCCCAATGTTCTAAACGTTTCCTCGATGTCGCGCACCAATTCATCCTCTGTGTGACTTTTGATGACAAGGTCGTCAATGTAGACCTCCAAGTTGCGGCCTACTTGTTTCTCGAAAGCTGTGTCCACCAGTCGTTGGTATGTCGCGCCTGCATTTTTTAAGCCAAAAGGCATTTTTGTGTAGCAGTACACTCCTTGACTGGTGTGGAAAGCTGTTTTTTCTTCACCTTCGACTGCCATCTGAATTTGATTATACCCTTTGTACGCGTCTAGGAAGCATTTGAAAGGGTATCCGCACAGGGATTCTACCTTCCAGTCTATTTCCGGCAGTGGATAGCAATCCTGTGGACATGCTTTGTTAAGGTCCGTGAAGTCCACGCACATTCTCCAACTGCCATCGCTCTTCTTTACCATAACTGGGTTAGAAAGCCAGTCGTGGTAGTACACTTCGCGCATGATTCTTGCGTCTACGAGCTTATGTACTTCTTCCAAAATAGCATTTGCACGATCTGGGGCCTGGCCGCGCTTCTTTTGTCGTATTGGGGGATATCCTTGTCGGATTTGTAGCTTATGCTCTGTGATAGAGCGTGGCACTCCTGTCATGTGTTTTGGTTCCCATGCGAAGATGTCCAGGTTCTTCTACAAGAGTGCGCTTACGGCTGCTTTACCTTTGTCAAATAAAGATCCACCAATCGAAACTTGTTGTTCCGGGTAATCAGGATGAATAGCGACTCATAGGTTTGGTGTTTTTTCTGTTCGCTGTTCTGGAATAGTCTCTACTTCAATTGTTACCGCATTGCATTCTCTTGGTGGTACTGTTGTGTTATAGAGGGTGACAACTCCTCCTTCCACTGAAAACTTAAGCATTCCGTGCGCTGTGGATGGTACAGCGCGCATGGATGATATTCCAGGTCTCCCAATGATACCATTGTATGGTGAGGGAGACTTTATTACCATGAAGTTTATCCACGTTGCGGTTGAGTGTTGTTCATCTCCCACGACCACCAGCAAGCGTAACTGCCCCATAGGCCAGATCTTTTCTCCTGTGAATCCAGTCAATGACGTTGTTGCTGGTATCAATTGACTTTGGATTTCAGGTTGTAGTCTTTTGAAACAATGATCATACAGGATGTCTGTGGATGCCCCTCCGTCAATGTACATGCGGTGGATATCATGTCCTCCCGTATGTATTTCAATAGTTCGAGGTTCTACTACTGCGTTGTCCACAGCTAGAGTAGGGAAAGATATCTCTTTTTCTGGAGAGAATTTTTGGCTGACTTTTTGCTTTATCTTGCGCTGCCATGACTGTATCATGTATATGGTATCAGCTTTTTCTTTGGGGGGTTCTTTCTTACCCCCGTTCCTCTGTTTATCTTTTCCCTCTTTGATGTTTTTTACAAGGTGGTCCATTCTGCCTTCTCTTACTAACTTTTCGATTAGTTGTCTTAGCCGGACACACTCGTTGGTTGTATGGCCTTTTTGACCATGGTACTCGCAGTATCCATTCCCTATGCGCTTTTCCTTTGCGGTGGGCATTGGTGGCGGTTTTGGGAAGTTTGCACCTTCTGTTACAAATACTTCCCTCGGTGTTTTTGTGAGAGGGGTATACTTGTCATTGTCTTTTCCACTGCGGTAATTCCTGCTACGGTTGTTATTCTGATCGTTGGATTGTCTCCTAGGCTGCTCTTGCTGGCTATAGTTCGAATAACCCTTTTTGCTGTCCGCAGCAGCTGCTTCTCCTTGTATAAAGGATCTGGTGCACTTTGTTAGCTCATCGAAAGTCTGGGGAACTTTGTCATTTAGCTTTCGGATAAGTTCTGGGTTATTAATCACATTCATGAACCCTGTAATTTTTAGGATTTCAGGACATGCTTTGACTTGTATGCACTCATCCTTGAAGCGTTCCATAAAAGTGCTGGTTGATTCCCCTTGGCGCTGTTTTACTCTTGCTAGCTCAACAGGGTTTTTAGCGCACTTCTTTCTCTGGGTAATGTTGAGGCGGAATGCTTTCCGTAATTCCTCGAACCCCCGATGCTCCTACGTGGGAGTTTGCTAAACCATGTACGCGCGTTCCCTACTAACGTAGAATTAAACATGTGGCACCACACAGGATGTGGCCAGTTTTCGATAGTGGCGGTTGATTCGAAAACTTTTAGATGATCATCCGGATCACCTGTTCCATCATATGTTTTTACATTGGTGGGCATGCGCCTGCGTTTGTGGTCTGAATAACCGCTGATGCGTCGTGTAAACGCATCAACTTTCTGGCGACGCCATGGAAGAGACATATCTTCATTCTCTTCCTCGCGACGTCGTCCTCTTGACTTCCAATGTCCTGTTTCTTTATCCTCGTTGTCCGAGAAGTCATTGGAGGAAGAGTAGTCTCTTTTGCAGCGCTTGCGCCAGCTTCTTTCAGAAGAAGAGCTTGAGGGACTTTCACTTGGGGATCTTCCTTTCCCCAATCTGTCGTGCATCCTCTTACTCCCAGGTTTGGAGGATCCTTGGCTCGGTGAATGCTGAGGTCCTAATCGGTCTTGTATCCCTCGACTGCCAAGTCTGGAGTAAACATTAGTGCGCCTCTCGCTATCTTCTGAGTATTGTGAATCAGATATCGTACCCAGCCTATCATGGACAGTGGCACGTTCTGTGCGTCTTCCCCGTGGGTGGCGCAGGGGTGATGGTTCGCGTTCAGGACCAAAATTGAGTCGAGCTTGTAGGCTCGTGCTCGCTCTTCTCCTTGCTTCTTCTTGCATGAGGGCGGTTAAGGTTTCATAATTTGGGATACAAAATTTCCCAACGTTAGATTGGGTGTGTCCTCAGTTGCTGCAAGAATGTCTGCCTCAGTATTAGGCACCCTATCTCGGTTAGGCGCGTCTGGCGGCACAGTGTTGTTCACTGCGGGTACAGTTTGGTGAGGAGTGGTGAAGAGAGTGCGCTGGAGTTCCTCAACGCTTGGGACCACTGGGTGATTTGGGTAGTCCTTACAGGTAGTTCTACCGCTGGAAGAGGCTGGGTTGTCCTTGCCTCTTGGTGACTAGGTGCGCTGGTTGTCCCAGCAACCTGCCTAAGGGTCGAATCTTGTTGATTCTTCCTCTGGGGGTCACGTCTTTCTGACTGCGGAGTTCGCTGGCTTGAATTCTTATTCTTTGTCATTCTAGTTCTTAGTAGGGTCCCACGGATGGCGCCGTACCAATTCGCTTCTTAGTACTTGTAGCCTTCGCACTAAGAAAATAAACAACACCGTTAGGCTTATCGTGGGATTGTCTCCCACGATTTGACTCCGGCGTGAGAGTAAGTAATCAATTTAGGGTTCTCGTAAAGAGTTAGGGTTTGTGAATCGTACCTTGAATGAGAGTTATGTCATTCCTTATATAGGCGCAGAATCCTTGTAGGGTTCGTGCTCCTTACGTTTCGCACCCATGGTGCTTATCCGGGTAAGGATATCTATTCCATAGATAGATGATCCTTATCTATACCGTGTATAGCTTATTTGGGTTTGGGCTTACGTGAGCCCGTTCCCATCATTGATGCGGCCCAAGTTACAATAGCCCACACATGGTGGTTTTGGGCCTTAGTAATGTTTATCATTTGGGCTCGTGGCCCATATATAGACTATACGTCATCAAATATGATCTACTTTAGATCATGAAATGATGTAATGAATATTCATGCACATGATACCTATACCACTCGTAACTTGAAAATACTTGTTATTGTCAAAGTAAGGTAATTTCCATACTTAAGAAAAATAAGTCCAACTAGACTTATAGAAACTTGTCGTAATATATCGTATATAAAATGTTAGTGTTATATTCATCGCCTTGAAAACCTTGAAATAACGTCTAGTAGTCGTACAAATAAGCCTTGGGTCGTACGTACTTCATTAGTTAAGAATATAACTCTTGAACAACAAAATCTAGAAAATATAGTATTTAGTACGTAGTTTTATTATTTCTATTAGTGACTAAAAATATATATATAGTTTTGACGATTTTAAAACGTGTATATCTTTGTCGTTTTAAGTTCATTTTCCTCGTTCTTTATATCCCCAGATTCATCTTAACATGTATTAATATATTTTTGATAGTTCGGTTCCATTAGATTACGTCTAACGCCTCTCTTTGTCCGTCGAAAATCGTCCAACAGCACGGTATATTTTCAGAAAATAGTTTTCGTCGTTAAACTTGCAAAAATCATAACTCCTTCGTTATAAGCTCGTTTTAATCCGTTCTTTCGCCCACGGCTTCATTTTTGAAAGTATTTTCTAAATATTTGGTCAAAAATTACCCATCATCTACTGATTTTCTCACGTTTTCAAAATATGGACAGTAGGTATATATATTGTTTCAAAAATCAATTATAGGGTTTCAAACTAGTTTCAACTTTAACCAAATCACTTTCAATCACCACAAATCTAGTCTAATCTTACCATACACCTTCTTAGGGTGTCATGGGTTCCTAAACATAAAAAATCAAGTGGATCTAACAAGGATCTACCTATTATCCATTTCTAAGGCTTAAAAGATATAAATGTATAAAATGGAGTGGTATAACTAACATATGCATGTAGATCTTGTATATATATATCATATGAACATTATGAAAACTTTGTAAAATTATAAAAATGAGTCCTGTTTACTTACTTTAAAGATTAGTGAGCTTTTGATGGTGAAAACCTAAGTAAACCTTGAGTTTGTATTACAAAACCCTTATAGGAGTTAAATACACTAGAAAATTACTTGTTTTTGAAAAAGTTGTGATTCTTTCTTGGTGTTCTTGTGTTGGTCGTGCACCATGGAGAGAGCAAGAGAGAACTTTTGGTGAAAATAATGAAATGTTACTTGAAGTATGTTTGTTTATCTATATATTATAAATGTGGATACTATATTCAAAGACAATAATACATGTAATAAAGGGAGCAAGTAAAATATTTTCAAAGTGTGTAAGAAAGAATGGGGGAGGGGCGGCAAAACACGGGGGGGTGATAGATTGTGTAAGAGATTTGATTGACTTTGCAAGATAATTGTTGTATATTTAGTGTTTTAAGTGATACCGGGTACCGAGTTTGCTAGAAATAAAGTTTTAACGGAGTTAACCGGGACTTAATAAAGTCGTAAAAATTGTGAAAATTTGTTGGGTACAAGTATTAAGTGTTTGGGTGATTATTGTTTAGTTTTTACGAAAACCGTCGTAATTATATTAAACTTACGATACGAAATAAATAAATTTCTAAAATACCGGGTAAATTAATATTATAATTTTTATATTATTATTATGAGTATGAAATTATACTAGGATCGTAATCGGGAGTGTCGGACGTGTTAGTCAAATTATTGGTCGCGTGTTAACATTTATTTAAAATAAAAATACGTAAAAAGTCGATTATACCAAAAATAGTAATTAGAATATCCTACGAGTGGAATAGTATGCAAATGCTATTGTAATGATATGTAAGCTATTTCTAGAGCGTATGAAGTGTCCCTACAGAAGATGCATGAATTCGCAGCTTAACCTGACCGGTTACGCGAATTTAATTACTCGTAAGCTAAATTTACGATGAAATGAATAAAGTACATGAATAGGGGTTTCTCTTCGGAAATGAATAGTGTCATGTGAATCGTAAATTTTCTGAACGCTTCTCGGAATCTCAAACTGGCACAAAAAATGATGAATAGTAAAATGATGAATAGTGATCGGTGAATAGTAACTGATGAATAGTAACTTTCCGAAATGAATAATGAAATTTCAACATCTGAACAAGGACCTGAAATTACGAGTTGTGACAGTCTTCCACTCTAAAAGGAACTTCGTCCCGAATTTCAGTTTTGGTTGGTCTCTGAAGTATATTCGGTAAAAAGACGTGGATACTTGAGTTGCATTTGGTCTTCCCGTTCCCAAGTAAATTCGGGACCTCTTCGAGGATTCCAGCGAATTTTCACGTTTAGGTTTGTGAATGGGTTGGATTCCTTTCAATGGAATCATAAGTCAATAATCTGAAAGTCATTTCTCAGGATTTAAAATTGTGAAACATGTTTGTGTAATCTTGCAACTTTCCAACAAGGCTCAAGTCTAAGGGTTACTGGCCTACTCTGTCTGAAATTTTAAATGGTCTAGTGTACATCGAGTTTAACTTCTCGGATTTTCTGAATGGTATCGTGCCTTTCCTAGGTAGAACTTTTAATGTGACCCTACCACCAACTTGAAATTTTAAGGGTTTACAACTTATCGACTTGTAACTGATTCTTGATAAGCAGGAAATTCCTGGTTATTTCATGAGTGCTTACAGGAATAGTGAGTTTGGCTTTTTCTGCGTTCGGTCCGTCAATACATGATCAGCGCTTCTTGAGGTTTACAATGTGATATTGGTAATATATGTTGTTGAACTCTGCCAGAACTCAAATTTGTATGTCAGCTAGTCGATTCTAAAATGAATCTTAAATGGTCCAATCTACTAGAGGTTCAATCTCTCGTGTTACCAAAATTGTATCATGCCTCTCCAAGGCAAAGCTTTCAACTTAGTTCGTTCTCCCACTTGAATCTAGATGGTTTGCTGTTCAGGGATACTCAATCCACATGATGTGCATCATGCACCAACCTAACTTCTACCAGTTTCTCGTTGCTTGTAACTAGTTTTTGACTTGTGAAATTTCCTTTGTTGTTCCATAGTTTAGTTCTAGACCAGGGAATTTAACTTTCCGATTTCGGTCTGTAAATGGGTAATTGGTACTTCGACCATAGAGTGCCTCAAATGGTGTAGTCTCTACACTCGTGCGATAACTATCGTTGCAACTGAATCTGGTTTATGATAAATGGTTAGTCCATCCATTTCTAGAGTCAATCGCTTACTCTCTGAGCATATCTTTCCTATGTTTGAATTTGTCTTCTCGATCTGACCATTGGACTGAGGATGATAGGCGGTGTTTACATCTAAATGGGGTTCCGAAGGAAATCTTAAAATGATTGCTAGAAGTCTGAGGTGATTCGATCACCTTGATCAGGTATAATTGAAATGGTTACAATGAATTTGGTGACTAATTATACAACGTTATACTTTTTGAAAAAGGCGTTATACGAAGAAGATAGGATATGTGTAACAATTTTGATTCCTTGTGTTTTAGTCTAATAGATGCTACGACCTATGTCTTTCTTTGCCTATTGTGTTTGGTTTCCATCACCGACATGTGTAATTGCTGTATGGTGTCCCTCCTAATTTTCTTCATCACGTATTCCAATATTCTTTATTGTCAAATCGCAAAACCCTAAATGCATAAGCGATCTTGTAAGCTGATTGGTTTTCAAAATTTATCTCGTGATTGTGAGTTTTGGTAGAAATATTTTTCCAAATAAACTAATTTAGAAAAATGGAGAAAATGGGTTACTAAGTAATCTCTTTCTTGATGATCCAAAATTTCAGTAGTTATTAAAATGTGAAACCGTCTTCAAAATATAGTGAATAGGACTGTTTACCAATGTTTGATGTTTATTTATTTCTCATTGTACAATGGTTTTGCAAAATATTGACCAAAAAGGATCGCATTTGTTCAAAATAGGCAATTCAAAAATTATTTTCTATGAGGTATGTGATTTGTATAAACACAATTTTGAAATCAACTTCATTTAAAAGTAAAAATGCTAACAAGGATAAAATAGTAGGATAGGTAATGTTCGCATAAATTCATAGATGTCTAACGTTCGGTTCCTGATATTGGAAGATGCCTATAGGCGATTATCTGGCAAAACTACAAGCCAAGGTATTCAACCAACTTAAGTGCTGAAATGGTTTATCGTTGAAATTATCATCCTGTTGGCAAAATGGAAGTGTCAATTGATACTATGTCAATGAATGTCTATTTCATTTCCACATGAAGCTGGGGAGATATGCTTGGGCCTGATGCCTCTCTTGATGTATAGGTGAGGTTATCTAGAATTTCTTGAGGACACAACGCTTTAGGGGAATCTATATCGATATCCATAATTCGAATCAATCATTCTTGCCGTAAACTCACTACAGGGAAGTTTGCGTATGGATGAGGCCATGTTTAATTGGAATGCTTTACAGTATCGGTTAAGAGGCTTGGTTTATTTCTATAGTGTTGTTTAGCGTACCTTCACAGTGTGTTCGATCCTGCAACTCAATCTAGCTAGTACTTTTGAATGATAGAGCTGGACAACTAGGTCGGAGATGGTGGTTCGGATGGTCTCGTGGTATCTTAGAATTGTTGTTGAGTTATAAATTGTCTTACTGTATACTCCTAGTCTAGGTTAGTAGTTATGTAATCCTTTCATTGTTTTTCTTGTATCGAGGAATCCTTCTAGTAATTGATATGGGAAGTCTCTCCTAGGGAAATCAATGGAAAAATCCAATTTAATGGCCGAGTAAGTGACAGGTGGGGTAAGTATCCAGGGAGGGTTTGTCAAAAAGAGATGTTTATGAAAAAGTTTATTTGTTTACGACGCTTTGGAATAAAGATTGTTATTAACAATCCCCAAAAACTAATTATTTTCTTCATAGCATAATCCTTCCTGAATTATACATAGGTGATTAGGCAATGTATAATTGAGGACTAATGATGCAATGCTTGAGTTAGTCAAAGAAGCATTATTTTTCTCAAAAGTTTTAGATGGTGTTCAACGTTTTGTTTTGAAAAATGGTATTCTAGTCATTTCCTTTCAAGTAACATGAAAATTGTTTCGCGTAATAATAGTAAATACTTGGTGCAATAACAGAAAAATCAATTTATCGGGTAGTAATAAAATAGCTTATTTTAAAAATTCTGTAAAACAATTTCCCCATATGATAGTAAAATAGCTTGAAGTAAAATTCATTGAATGGTTTATTGGATACATGGGTGAATCTTATGGAATGGTAATAGTCTACTAAACCACTATTTAAAGAATGTAAATATCTTAGTTCATAACAGGGTAGTGGTTTATGATTATGAAGTGGTCGAGAATATGGTAGTGATATTGAGAGCGTGAAGGATGAACGTGTCGTTAAGGCATCTACAGTCAACTGAAAAGGATAGTCTATGTGTGAAAGGATATAGTACAGAAATTTGGTGCCAATGATTTGAAGTATTCGAGAATTTATACTAGGTAAAGTTCGCAGGTTCAAATGCTTAATCCCTCTAGGCATGACTAAAAATGTATAAAGAATGGAAATTGTTGTACAGGTGATCTGAGTCAAGTAGGTATCACATCAGATGATGTTTGATTTTCCATGAATGCAAGCTAAATGTCTTATGGTCAGGTGAAACTTCTCGATATCCCTTCATGAAAATGAAGTCTTGTCCCAATGTGACTAAGCAATATCGATCTCCGAAAAGAATATAAATGTCTGTTGAGTAATTGTACATTGATCTTTTAATCCAACGAATTTATACTAGCGTGAGGGTCTTATAATATGGAATGAGCGAAAAAGTTGTAATTTGAAGTAGTGGTGCTAAGGCATGGTGTATCAATATTGGCAATCTTTGGTAGAGGGGTTTCTTTCGCATCTAAGGTCAAATAGTAAGTAGGTATAGTGGTTTCTTTCGAGATTCATTCATGAGTTATGCGTGTTCCTTCTTGGAGATATGGTTTCTAAAATTAACAACATTTATTTGAGTGAAACATTGTGAAAATTCGATCATAACTGCATTTTGGAGTGACTTTATTTGAAGTTTGTAATGAATATGGTTATGTAAAAGATGTGACGACGAAATATTTGGTACCTTGATAAAAAAAATAATACCTCATATATATATATATATATATATATATATATATATATATATATATATATATATATATATATATATATATATATATATATATATATATATATATATATATATATATATATATGTCTTTGGAAAAAGGGAGTTCAAGAAGATTGTTGTTTAAACGAAAATGAGTTTTAATCCAACCATTGAAAATCAATAATTTGTCGTACTTCGTCAGGTTTGCAAGAAACATTTTTGTTTGTACAAAAATTTAATTTGACTTTGACTTACTTGAATTGTTATTATCTCCGAAACACGAAAACTAGGGCAGTCACTTTTATCTTCGTCAACATGACCATTTAATCGTAAAGACATCTTCGTCTTTATTAATCCTATTGTCTTACTTGCATCTTCCCAAAGTTGTAATTATATTTCAAAACTACTAAGGTGACCACATTGGTCGGTGGAGTGTTGCTAGAGCGACTAATGATGTAATCATCGGCTTAGAATGTAGTGTAATCAAACTTGATAATGAAGGGAGAGTTGTGATGAGTTCCATTATGATGGTATAATACCGTTCATGGCATCTTCTTGGTTTATTGTGTTATGGAGGTATGAGTCGATCATATCTAAGATAATATAGAGTCCTTGTGATAGATGCCACCCTTGGGAGATTTGTTGCAATTCTTATTGTGTTTGTGAGGCTTGTGGTATTATTCAGAGTGTATCGTCCAAACACTCGTGGGTAATCTCAAATAATTAGAGATCATCGTCTAACGATTAAGAGTAGTAGGCTGTCAAGCAGTAGAGGCTCTCAAACTCTCACCAACCTCATACCTATAAGGTGGTGTAACGTGTGGTAGATGGTAATGGTATGTCAAATAGTGGTTGCTTCTTAAGCGGCCTGTCATATATGGGTGTAGGGTCTCTGAGATGTGATGGTGTTAGTGGTACTTTAGATGATGAAAACAAAGTTGCTGATGATGAGATCCTAGTGGTGAGTTAGGAGACGATGGTGATAATAGTGAATGGAATACTACCCTCTTTCGCGCTATCTCGCGACATCTAAGAGGTAAAACTGAAGTACGCACTATGGGACGACCAATAGTGAAATAAGTCGTTGATGGTGGTGGTAGTACCTGAGTAGTAAGCGCCCTACTAGTGAAGGAAAGAAAACATACCATCTTCCTTGCAATAAGCATCCTAATAGGTCCATTAAGATTAAGTCTGAATATCCTAGCAAACGGCATTCTATGTATGGGCTGGATGTTAGGAAAACCTTGTTCCTATAACAATTCAATGGTGCTAATGGCGGCGTAAGTGTAACTGGTAGTACAATGGTAGTGGAAGATGACAAGGCATCTTCAATGTCAGAATCCGACGAAAGGATAACAGGGTGGGTATCTGAAGACATGTCACTTGTGAACCAGGTCAACATAATCATATATATATGAGTATGGGTATAGTTAACTCTCACAATGTGTGCATGAAGCAACATGTATAATGAATATGCACCTATGATGAAATGATGAGATGCTATGATGATGCAGTTATAGTCTAGGGTCCATGATACATCCTAGTTCGCTATAACCTTAGCTCTGATGCCAATCTGTCACACCCCCAAAATACCTGAATGGCAGCGGAATGGAATACCTGGGGGTGACTGTCATAGCACCACAGTTACAGTTATATTGAACGACCTAGAGTGTCGTTTTGAAAATACATCGTTTGATTCATTTAAAATATTCAGATTTATAAAACATAGGTCCCAAAAGTCTGGAAAAGTTTAAGGAAATAAGTTTAGTACAATCAAATGATAGTTCATAAGTGCATGAAAATCCAAAATGAGACGCGTCATCCTTGTTACTCTATGATATGATTCCATGCATGCCATGAAGAATATGTCTTAATTACCTGAAAATACATTGCAAAAATGGTCAACAATAATGTTGGTGAATAATCATAGGTTTGTAAGTTAAATCGTATGTACATTGGCAACAAGTATAAAGTAAACCGACAAAATGTCAAAAGTAATACATTGGCTCTTAAGCTCATGACCCCGAAGCTAGACGTTACTTGGCCCCAAATGAGTGTTTACCAGACACTCTAAATATATTAGACATGAAATGCATCCGTTTTCCCGTTGGAGCAACCCAAACACAGATGGAGGAGTCACCCTCAATAGATCTATTCACTCACTCTCGCTTGTAGATTAATTAACAGTCCATGATAATAAAGGGGACTTGTCGTGACGTGGTAATAAGGCAACTTAAGCAATGTAAGGAATTTAATACTTTGGCATGTACAAAAATAAGTGATGCAATGTATTCTCCCCCGTGGGATTTGAAATCAAAATATTGAATTAAAACGGGGCTATGAAAACTCACCTGAAGTGATAGTACAACGTGATGAAATGATCGGGACAACAAGGCGCGAACACTAGCCGCAACCTAAATGAATGAATATGATCTACTTTAGATCATGAAATGATGTAATGAATATTCATGCACATGATACCTATACCACTCGTAACTTGAAAATACTTGTTATTGTCAAAGTAAGGTAATTTCCATACTTAAGAAAAATAAGTACAACTAGACTTATAGAAACTTGTCGTAATATATCATATATAAAATGTTAGTGTTATATTCATCGCCTTGAAAACCTTGAAATAACGTCTAGTAGTCGTACAAATAAGCCTTGGGTCGTACGTACTTCATTAGTTAAGAATATAACTCTTGAACAAGAAATCTATAAAATATAGTATTTAGTACGTAGTTTTATTATTTCTATTAGTGACTAAATATATATATAGTTTTGACGATTTTAAAACGTGTATATCTTTGTCGTTTTAAGTTCATTTTCCTCGTTCTTTATATCCCCGGATTCGTCTTAACATGTATTAATATATTTTTGATAGTTCGGATCCATTAGATTACGTCTAACTCCTCTCTTTGTCCGTCGAAAATCGTCCAACAGCACGGTATGTTTTCAGAAAATTGTTTTCGTCGTTAAACTTGCAAAAATCATAACTCCTTTGTTATAAGCTCGTTTTAATCCATTCTTTCGCCCACGGCTTTGTTTTTGAAAGTATTTTCTAAATCTTTGGTCAAAAATTACCCATCATCTACTGATTTTCCCAAGTTTTCAAAATATGGACAGTAGGTATATATATTGTTTCAAAAATCAATTATAGGGTTTCAAACTAGTTTCAACTTCAACCAAATCACTTTCAATCACCACAAATCTAGTCTCATCTTACCATACACCTTCTTAGGGTGTCATGGGTTCCTAAACATCATAAATCAAGTGGATCTAACAAGGATCTGCCTATTATCCATTTCTAAGGCTTAAAAGATATAAATGTATAAAATGGAGTGGTATAACTAACATATGCATGTAGATCTTGTATATATATCATATGAACATTATGAAAACTTTGTAAAATTATAAAAATGAGTCTTGCTTACTTATTTGATAGATTAGTGAGCTTTTGATGGTGAAAACCTAAGTAAACCTTGAGTTTGTATTACAAAACCCTTATAGGAGTACTAAATACACTAGAAAATTACTTCTTCTTGAAAAAGTTGTGATTCTTTCTTGGTGTTCTTGTGTTGGCCGTGCACCATGGAGAGAGCGAGAGAGAACTTTTGGTGAAAACAATGAAATGTTACTTGAAGTATGTTTGTTTATCTATATATTATAAATGTAGATATTATATTCAAAGACCATAATACATGTAATAAAGGGAGCAAGTAAAATATTTTCAAAGTGTGTAAGAAAGAATGGGGGAGGGGCAGCAAAACATGGGGGGTGATAGATTGTGTAAGAGATTTGATTGACTTTGCAAGATAATTGTTGTATATTTAGTGTTTTAAGTGATACCGGGTACCGAGTTTGCTAAAAATAAAGTTTTAAGTGAAGGGGGGTTGAATAGTTTTACGTCTTTTTACTTAGTTATAAAAATTAGTTTTAGAGTTTTGCTTAGCTTTTAAAAACTTAGATTCGAAAATATATGATCTCAAGTCTTGTACAATATAAACAATTAATGATACACAAAGTATAATAATGATAAGTAATGAAATAAGTAAGAGATGGAAAGATCGAACCGGGAGACAAGAGATTTATAGTGGTTCGGCTACAAGGACACCTTCCTTGCCCTACTCCACTCCCCGAGCACCTAACTCGAGAGTTTTCTTCACTATATCAACAAGCTCCCTTATGGCGGAGAAAACCTCACACACCAATATACACACCAATCTACACACCACTTTTCAGACCACAACTTCGTCACACCTAAGTCACACCTTCTACACAACTTCTTCAAATCTATCTAGTTCACAACTAACTACTCCACACCTATCTTCTTCACACCAATCTAATACCTAGCTTATCTTCTTCACACCAAGCTACTAACTAATCACACAATCAATATCTAACACAACTATCTACAATCAAATATTCACCACAATCTTCACAAAGAATAATGTAAATGATCTTTGATGATACACCAACAACTTGGATGTGGAGATCACAACAAGTTGTAATACTTTTTGTCTTGAGGGATAGAAGTATTCTTCTCTTGCACTTGAGAGGATGAAGGTTGGATCACTTTGAAACAAAGAATTTATACACTTATGATCAAAGGATAAAAGAATGGAGATTTGTATCTAGATCAGAAAGTTTAGTAGTGCAAAAGGCGAGGAAAAAATCCAGGTTTAATGTGGTATTTATAGGCAACAGAATCTGACAGAGGAGCGCCCTTTATAATGTGGTATTCATGGCCAGCCCCCTTAAAATTAAGGGGACCGCCCTTTATAATTAAGGGGGCCGCCCAGCTGAAACGGCCAGATTCTTTGTCTTTTAGTGGGGAAAGTTTATCTGGTGAAAAACTAACTGATTTTGGTTAAAAATTTGAATTCATATATTTAGTATGAATAAAACATTTTTCTTAATTACCAAAAGTGTTTTTCAAAAATATATAATATGTTTATATAATTAAATAAACTTTGCATTAGTTAATTAAATACCCCTTTGATCATAAAATGCACTAAATACTTTGTTTATTCATACCTTAAGTGATTTGGATGTAAAGAGAAATATTAATCACTAAGTACTTGTTTATGTCACAAGTTTTAGTTCTATGAGTTTATATTTTTTGATAATTAAAACATAGAGATATTGATAACATGTTAATAATGTTTTTAGGCATTATTTATGTCAACAATCTCCCCCTTTTTCATTATTACAAAACCTTAAACTCAATATATCTAAAACTTGTTTTTAGACAAGTATTATAGAGTTTACATTTCTCTTCTCCCCCTTTTTGAATAATTAAAAAGGTTAAGCCGAGAAATCTTCGCGAGGGAAGTTTAAACGGGTAGAATGCGCCCCCTTGATGTATGCTCCCCCTCATTTGAGAGCACCAAGGGAACTAGCAATGGAAATTTTTGCTACAAAAATATTTGAAGAGAGCAAGATACACATATATGCAAGGCAACAATTATGCAACTAAACATAGATTCATTCAAGCATTATAAAAATGATAAGCATTACAACATTCAATATGCTTGACGCATATTGATAAAAATAACACAAAAGAAAGGACATAGTCCTATATTGCCTAAGAGAGCACTTGGACTTGCTTGCAACCCATGGTTGATTGTTTTATTTGCTTGAAGAGAGACATAAGCATAAAGCTTAGATGTTGGATTGAGAGGGATATGGAGTGGAGTGTGGAGCGGAAGAAGTGTATCTCACGATGTTGTATCGTGTTAAGGGTGGTATTGGATGATTACGAGTGAGAAGATATTCAATCCAAGAAATATCTTCACTCAAGTAGAGGATTTGTTTTTGAAGGAATATGCAACAAGGGCAAAAGTGAGTGTGGTTTGTAACTTGATCCAAGTTGAGAGAGTGGGGAAGGCAATTTGCATAGGGTGATGATGGAGGTTGCCCTTTGTTGCGTTGTGTAAGATGCATAGCAAGGAGATCACTAAGATCATGGATTTGGTTTATTTCATCACGGAACTTTTGTTTTTCCGTGGCAATGTGGAGGGGATCATAGGTTTGGTATGGATGAGTTGGGTTTATGTAGTTGGAATTGTAGTTTGATGGTTGATCAAACTTGTATGGATCATTATAAGTGGTTGGAAGTTGAGAGGTGTAGTTTGGGTTGAAGGAAGATGGTTGGCCAATGTTGTATGGTTTGTAAAGAGGATCAAATGAATGATCTTGTTGGTTTGATGCAAAGTTTGGGAAGTAAGAAGTTGGGGGTGTGGAATGACTTCCAACTTCATTTATGATGATGGATTTGTTTCGAGGGCTTTTTCTTCGCTAAACGGGTTTTTCCGTCATCCTTGCTAGCCTTGAGGCTTTTGATTTTGGTTTGTTTGGAGAGTTCATGATGGGATGAATAGAGAGTGTTGAGGATTGGGGATATTTATAGTGTGAGATTTGTGTGTTTAAGGATGGAAAAGGTTTGTTTGGGGGATTAGGACAAAATGTGTTGGTGAAAAATGGGAAATGTAGGTTGAAATGGGCTAAAAAGCAGAAAAGATTCTGTAAACCCGACCATCAGATGGCCGGTCCCCTTAATGATTAAGGGGGCCGCCTTACAGAATTAAGGGGGCTGCCCATCTGGTGATTTCCAGGTTGCCATAATTGGGTTTTTGGCAGAAAATTTGCAGAAAGGTTATGTGTTTGGATTAGAATTCAAGCAAGTTCAATTCTCTTAGGCAATATAGAGTCTAATCTAATCAAGATATAGCATGCATGCAAAAACACATAAACACAAGAGCAAATAATCAACAAATAATAAGCAAGAGAAAGCAAATAAAGGTAAGCACAATTAAGCTTCCTAAGACATCTATCTTAGATTCAAGGCAAGGATAATTAGTGAGTGAATAACTAATGATGGATCAAGATGACATCATTATTAATGAATTTGTCCTAGTGAGTGTCTATATGCAAAAATGTGGAGTTGTGATTGTTTCGACTCCTAGAAGCAAGAAGAAATAACGATCCTAAGAAACAATCCAAATAATCTCCTTTGATTCAATTTTTGCTTGATCATGAATGTCAAAGACATATATTAGGTTATATATCTTGACAGTTTATGTGAGAATTTATGCATGATTTTGAAATAGAATGTTTTTAGGATTAGTCAAAAATGCAAGGAAAATGATTTTCATGGGGTTCCTAGATTGTGAGAATAATTTTTTGAGAAAATTGATTGAGTTTTACAAAACGGTTTATGCAAAAAAAAATAGCTTTTCTCAATCTTTAGTTTTGTGCGAAATAGATTCCTAGACTCAGGATAGGTGAAGTGGAAGAAAAATTAATTTCATGCAAGTATAAATTTGAAATGATTCAATATAATTTAGTCAACTTGTTCCATCATTCCTAATCCTAAACGCAAGTGGTTGAATAATTCACGCTTAAGAAGTTTTGTGAATATATCCGCAATGTTGTCCTCCGATGCAACCTTTTCTATTGATATATTTCCTTTTTGTACATTATCCCTAAGAAAATGGTGACGTATTTCTATGTGTTTAGTCCTAGAGTGTTGCACCGGATTTTTACTTAAATCTATCGCACCTTTGTTATCGCACATAATGGGGACATTTTCTAACCTAATGCCATAGTCTACGAGAGCTTGTTTCATCCATAGTGCTTGTTGACATGCCTTTCCGGCGCTTACATATTCGGCTTCGGTGGTAGAAATAGCAAGAGCGGTTTGCTTCTTCGAAAACCAAGACGTTAGACAACATCCCATAAACGTGCAAATACCGCTAGTGCTCTTTCTATCTACGTAGTCTCCCGCATGATCCGAATCCGCATAGACAATGGTTTCTATGCCGGATTCCTTAGGATACCATAATCCTAAGTGTATAGTGCCTTTAACGTATCGGAAGATACGCTTAACCGCTTCTAGGTGAGAGGTTTTGGGATCCTCTTGAAAACGGGCACAAAGGCAGACACTAAACATGATGTCGGGTCTACTTTCCGTCAAGTATAGTAAACTACCTATCATTCCTCTATACTTGGTTTTATCTACGGACTCACCTTCATCATCCTTTGTGAGCTTTACCTCCGTAGACATGGGAGTTTTCATGGGTTTTGAGTCTTCTAGGCCAAACTTCTTAAGCATTTCCTTAATGTACTTAGCTTGGTTAAAAAATATTCCATCTTCTAATTGTTTTATTTGTAATCCTAGGAAGAAGTTAAGTTCACCCATCATACTCATCTCAAACTCATCATGCATGATTTTGGCAAATTCATCACACATGTCTTGACAAGTCGATCCAAATATAATGTCATCAACATATATTTGGACAATGCTGAGATTTGGGTCTTTCCTTTTAGTGAAAAGAGTGTTATCTACCATTCCCATGGAATAATCATGTTTAATAAGAAAAGCTTTTAATCGATCATACCAAGCTTTGGGAGCTTGTTTGAGTCCATACAAAGCTTTCTTTAACTTATAAACAAAATCAGGTTTTGCGAAGTCAATGAATCCTGGAGGTTGTGCCACATATACCTCCTCATTGATAAAACCGTTAAGGAATGCACTTTTCACATCCATTTGGAATAACTTAAAATCTAGGGCGCAAGCATAGGCAAGTAATATCCTAATCGATTCTAGTCTAGCTACGGGGACATAAGTTTCGTCATAGTCAATTCCTTCTTGTTGATTATAACCTTGGGCAACTAACCTAGCTTTATTCCTAGTAACTATTCCATTCTCGTCTAACTTATTCCTATATACCCATTTGGTTCCTATGATGGTCATATCCTTTGGATTTGGGACTAATTCCCAAACATCATTTGCCTTAAATTGATTTAATTCTTCTTGCATAGCTATAACCCAACTTTCATCCTTTAAAGCCTCGCTAATATTCTTAGGTTCTATTGCTGAGAGGAAACAAAAGAAATTATTTTTATCTTGGGCTTGTGACCTAAGGGTTCTTTGGTTAAGATGTCCTATTATATTATATAATGGATGAGATCTAGATTCTTTAATATTAACAGTTTCGTTATTTTCTAAGTGAATGTCTTCATTATCATTTCCTATGGGTTTTGTTTTACTAACCTCAATAGCTTCATCTTTGATTAAATCATCATCTTCTAAAGGTAGTGTTTTAGGAGGTGGTGGTGTTTCATCAAATGTTACATTTAGTGATTCCTCTACTTTCATGGAGTGTTTGTTAAGTATTATATATGCTTTGCTATTTTGTGAGTATCCTAAAAATATTCCTTCATATGATTTTGGATCAAACTTAGTGAGATAGTCCTTAGTGTTTAAAATATAGCATTTACTTCCAAATACCTTAAAGTAGCTTAAGTTTGGTTTTCTACCTCTTAATAACTCATAAGGAGTTTTTCCTAGAATTCTTCTAATTGATACCCTATTTAAAATATAAGTTGATGTATCTACGGCGTGACACCAAAATTTTTGTGGGATGGATTGTTCATTTAACATAGTTCTACTCATTTCTTGTAGTGACCTATTTTTTCTTTCTACTACGCCATTTGATTGAGGAGTACGAGGAGCGGAGAAATTGTGAGATATTCCATTTAACTCGCAATATTTTCCGAATTGTACTTCGTTATCAAATTCCCTACCATGGTCCATTCTACTGGCAACTATTGAGCATCCTAATTTATTTTGAATCATTCTACTAAATATTTCGAATTTTTCAAAGGCTTGGGTCTTGTCACTTAAAAACCTAGTCCACGTGTATCGTGAGTAGTCATCTACTATCACTAAGGTATATTTGTTTCCTCCATAGCTCCGCACAGTGGATGGACCAAAAAGATCCATATGTAATAGTTCTAGGCATCTAGTAGTGGATACTATATTCTTGGCTTTGTGACTAGCGTGAGCTTGTTTTCCAATTTTACATGCATCACAAAAATGCTTGTCATATTTTAGATTAGGAAAATTTCTAACTAATTCCTTAGAGGCCAAAGATTGTATTTGTTGCATATTAGCATGTCCTAATCTCCTATGCCATAGTGTAGAGTTTTCATCTAGGGTCGTTAGGCATATCCTATCCTCAGGTTTGTTTCCTAGTTTCATAACATATATGCCACCTTTTTTAATTCCTCTACCTATAATTTTTCCATCCTTAACTATTTCGCTATCATCTTCGGTAAATGTGACTCTACATTTATTATCACATATTTGTCCTACACTAAGCAAGTTATATGTTAATTTATCTACATGCTCTACATTTTCAATAGTAAGTGAGTCTTGAGAGATCGTACCTTTGCCAATGATTTTTCCACGTAAGTCACTACCGAAAATAACGTTACCTCCATTGTATGCCTTGTATGTAGAGAATAGATTGCGATTCCCCGTCATGTGCCTCGAACATCCGCTATCTTTGATCCATTCGTCAGGTTCCAAGTCAATTCCTAAACATATTTCGTCGGCTTCTTTTGCCATAAAACACTTTTTGTCTCTTGGCTTTTCAACTTCTTCTTTGTCACTATCACTCCATGTTCCACTAACAAAAGCACCTTGACTTTCGTAACCCGGTGGCTTTAGACATTCGCCAACGAGATGATTTGGACTTCCACATCTAAAGCATTTTCTCTTCCCGTAGTTGTCACTTCTATTCCTTTGGAATGCTTTTCTTTCGTCTCGTGATGATCTAGTGAATCTTCCTCGTCTCTTGAAGAACTTCTTGAATTCTCTTACGGCCATTGCATATTCTTCGTCTTCACTTTCGTCACTTGAATCATCATCATCACTAGGTTCCTTTTTGGCTTTTAGAGCAATGGATTTGGTTTGTTCTTTCTTGACTTTGACTGTTTCCGAATCTCTTCTTATGATTTCTTCATGAACCTTCAAGTTGCCAATTAGTTCATCTAGTGATAACGTCATCAAGTTCTTTGATTCTTCGATTGCCGTGACCTTAGCTCGCCATTTTGGATGCAATGCCCTAAGAAATTTCCTAACACAATTTTTACTAGAAAATGTCTCATCAAGTGCTTTTAAACTTGTGATGATAGTGTTAAACTTAGCAAAAGCATTATCAATTGATTCCTCTTCCGGAATCGTAAATCTTTCATATTGTTGTACAAGAAGACCTATTTTATTATCTTTGACTTGGCTATTACCTTGATGAGTGATTAGCAAAGAATCCCAAATTTCTTTGGCGGTTTTGCACATAAAAATTCTTTCATATTCTTTGCGTGGTAACGCATTATAAATTACCATTTTAGCCTCATTATTTTTTGCTAATTTCTTTTTCAAATCATCATTTTGTTTTTCAAAAGATACAATTTCATTCATTTTAGTTTCAACATTATATTGAATAGGAGGGAAATCACCAAAAGTAATAATATGCCAAAGATCAAGATCTTTTGATTTCACATACGTTTCGAATCTATTTTTCCAATATAAATATTTTTCAGATTCCATAGATCGTTACAAGTTTTAAAATACAATATATTTTAAAAATCTTGCTAGACGTGGCTCTTGATACCAATTGTGGAAAACTAGAAGGGGGGTTGAATAGTTTTACGTCTTTTTACTTAGTTATAAAAATTAGCTTTAGAGTTTTGCTTAGCTTTTAAAAACTTAGATTCGAAAATATATGATCTCAAGTCTTGTACAATATAAACAATTAATACTACACAAAGTATAATAATGATAAGTAATGAAATAAGTAAGAGATGGAAAGATCGAACCGGGAGACAAGAGATTTATAGTGGTTCGGCTACAAGGACACCTTCCTTTCCCTACTCCATTCCCCGAGCACCTAACTCGAGAGTTTTTTTCACTATATCAACAAGCTCCCTTATGGCGGAGAAAACCTTACACACCAATATACACACCAATCTACACACCAATCTACACACCACTTTTCACACCACAACTTCGTCACACCTAAGTCACACCTTCTACACAACTTCTTCAAATCTATCTACTT
Organism: Artemisia argyi; assembly: GCA_030686995.1. Taxonomy (NCBI): domain Eukaryota; kingdom Viridiplantae; phylum Streptophyta; class Magnoliopsida; order Asterales; family Asteraceae; genus Artemisia; species Artemisia argyi. The sequence continues at coordinate 4,957,378 of CM060676.1, read as the reverse complement.
CACAACTAACTACTCCACACCTATCTTCTTCACACCAATCTAATACCTAGCTTATCTTCTTCACACCAAGCTACTGACTAATCACACAATCAATATCTAACACAACTATCTACAATCAAATATTCACAACAATCTTCACAAAGAATAATGTAAATGATCTTTGATGATACACCAACAACTTGGATGTGGAGATCACAACAAGTTGTAATACTTCTTGTGTAACACCCCAACCCGATAAGGGTAGAAGTATTACATTACAGTGACATATCAGAACAAACACAAGCATATGATTCATACATACAAAGAAATCCAGGGTTACAATTGAAAATCTGATACTACAAGGTTACAAAAATAAATACTAAGTCTAATAAACTGAAACTTCTTCTAATCGTCTCTAGTCCAAAGCATAGTCTTCTAAGTCCAGTCACACTCTCTTTCCATAACCCAGCTTCCTACTAAAACCTGCCGCAGGAAAAGGGAATGCGGCTGAGCTTAAAAAGCCCAGTGAACAGATACATATACAAAGCAATGATAATGAAACAGAACTGAAATATAGTGCATTGGGGAAATAGAATAAGGAATAGATAAAAGAGTAATAGAATAGAAAGGAGAAAGGATAGTCATCTACCACGAGCCCAGAAACATATCATATCATATAAGCCGTCAATACCATAATTCTTCATAATCATATAGAGGGGAGTCCTCTCAGATAATCCGATAATATGAGGGGTGTCCTCATTCTTCAAATGGGTGGAGTAGCGAACTCCCAGAAATTGTGAAAGGCATGTATAGCACACAGTACCAGTCACCAGACATATATCATAATCATAATCATAGTTAAATCCACTAAACAGAACAGATCTAGGATGCATCCATACGCCCCCGCAGAAATCATAGTGGCCATAACAAATCATATCATAAAGCGCGCATATCATATATCAGAAAGGGGACGGTGTAGCCAAATCACTAGGGCCACACACTAGTCATGCCAGTGGTGCATCACAGACACGCCTATGGTACCTCCATAGGTAGGGAAACAGAAATGGCTCGGGTATCAAACTAAGAGTCAGGTCTCATATCATACAAAAGGTCATATAGCAAAGGTGTATCTCAGAATCATATCAAAGGTTCATAATAGCAGTTCATAACTAAGGGTTCTTATCAGAAATAGTATCAAAGGTCCAAATCAGAGTTTATCAGGTCAAAGTTCATATTCAAAAACCATTTTATGGTTCAGTTCAAAAGTCCGTTTTCAAAAGTTTCTATTAAAAGTCCAGTTTAAATGGTCCTTCAATCCATGATTTTCATAAAACAAGTTCTTTAAGTAATTTGCATAAAAATAGTCTTTCAAAATACAGTGTTCATAAAAGTTAATAACCTTTCTTTTAAAAAGTAAATCAGCATCATTTATAAACATCTCTTTAAACTTGTTCTTCTCAAAACATATCCATGGTATAATTTAAAAGGTTTTCATAACATAGGTTCATAACGGAGGTCATATCAAGTGGGATTAACAGAGAAGGTTCAAGTAAAGGGGATCATAGCAATGGCATCAATTCGGGAACTAACGGATCAGAATATGAAAGAGATCATGAGAAACCTTTTGAGAAAGGTCAGAATATCTGTACCTTAAACCGCAAGTGCAAACACAACAGAAAACATAAAGATTGGAGCAACTCCTTCTTCAGCGAATCTACACGAATTCATGTTCGGCTTGTTATTAATAACTTATCAAATTCAGATTTCTCATTTTAGTCGGCTTTCCAGTTTTAGTAACTTTCCATTTAAAGTGACACTCCACTTTTAGCAGGTTTCCATAAATAGTAAGTTTCCACTTTTAGAAAGTTTCCATATTTAGAAAGTTTCCACTTTTAGAAAGTTTCCATATTTAGTAAGTTTCCATATTTAGAAGGTTGAATCATTATTAATGGGAATAAAGTATCTTTTACTCATTTGGTCCCTAGGGTTTCATAACTTTGCATTTTATACCCTTTACTTTCCAAAATTACCCTTTAAACCTTTTAGTTCTCAAAGTTACACTTTAAACCATTAACTTACCCATTTTACATAATGAGCACTTATTTTATTAAGTTATTCGAATGAATCCTCAAACTTTCATAATTTACACTTTAAGTCCCTCAAGTTACAATAGTTACATATTTAACCCTTTTAATTTACAATTTCAACTTTTAATTATCCATAATTACATACTAAGCCCTTAAATTATCAAAATAGCACAAAACCCCCTGAACATATTAAATTACTCAAAACAACCTTAAGTTTCCAGAAATTACATATTTAGTCCCTCTCTTTTAATTATTTTCAAAACAAGCCCTAATTAATCATTAAATACATTTTAATCCATTTAAATACAAAACTTACACATAGCACCCTCATTATATATTTTATTCGAATAGTATACAGCCCCATAAAGTTCCAGAATTAACCCTTAAGTTTTAAAGTTCACAAAACTCACCCAAATCTTTTTATCCAAATCGTATAACACATAAAATCATAAGATAAATACCCTAATCATAACAAATCCATTTTTAGTCATTAAGCAATCATTAAACATCATTAATAATCACAATTACAAGCCCTAGCCATAAACCCTAGTCCCACGATTTAAATTTTCCTTTTTCTTTTATTTTTGCCGAATTAAACATATGATCCAAAATAATTGTTCTAAGCCTTAACAATTCGAAGTAACATTTTTCCTAGGTCAGTATGATCATATAGAGTCCAAATAAAATATATTTCAAGCCTCAAAAATTCGGATTCAATTATTTGGGTTTTATGCACGTTTTTAGGGTTTCATTCACCAAAACGTTATAGAGCATGCATGGATCGATTAGAACAATTTATTTGATGTTCATAAGGTATAAGGGACCTGAGAAAAATACCAAACCAAGCTTTGAACTTGTGGAGAGGGCTGTACGATTTTATGTATACGCGTATGATCAAAAACGAACCAAAATCCCATACGACTCCAAAAGCTTCTCCATGACCTTTCCATCATTTTTCCCAGAGTATATATGTTATGAGGAGTATGAGAAAAATCATAAATGAATTTTAGGGAGGTCGAATGAATCACAAACGAATTACCTTGTTTATTTGGCTCGACAAAAGGGAAACTTGTACCACGATCGTATCACGCTTCAACAATTCATGAGGGATTTTTCTAGCACTCTTTGGATTGTACATGAACTCAGAAAAATGCTTAGGAATTATGAGGATGTCGAATGGAGGCTAGGTAATTATTTGTGTGTGTTGTTTTTGGTGCGGCACATTAGGGTTTGGGGAAATAAAAATGGGTTGATTGATTTTTAAAAGGTAATGCCGTGATATAGGGGAAATAAGACCAGGAAATTTCGTGATTAAGGTTGGGAGGATATTCTTTTGTGATTATCTTCCTTATTTATCAAATGTATATCTTTTTAATTCAAAATAAATCAAAATAAGGCTTGTTTTATCCCAATCGGCCCATGAGGGGTATTTTGGTAATTTTACCACTTGTATACATGTTAAATAAAATTGTTAAAATTATTTGGATACATAACTTGTGCATTGTTTGGAGTTTGGGAATTATTTGGATACTTTATAAGCTTTTAATTAAATTTCAAATTTGTAAGGGCAATTTGGTCTTTTCACATGTTCTCAGATTTTAGGTGTTACAACTTCTTCCCCTCTAAAAAGAAAAATTTCGTCCTCGAAATTTGAAGTCGCAAAGTTAGACGAAGTCGTAGCAAACCGCAAAAGTCGTCACAACATTCTCACGCCGGGGAGGTTCTTCCAAAAGATATTCAGACCAACTGGTTTCTCATGACTCGTAATTATTGTCAAAACAGTTTCGGATTTCTCAGAAGGGCATATCATTTTGAATTTGAATCAAAAGGATAATGTACCAAACATAACGGATGATAAACGAATTCTCCATGAAGAGGTATAAAAATACATAGGATTTTCATCGAATTGATTAGGCGAATCAGATGAGAATACATTGAATTGCAGCAAACATGAGGTGATATAAGGTTTAACTCTTCAGCTTCTCAAATAGTCACGGCTTCCAGATGGCATTCCAAAGGTATTCTCATAAACAAACAGATCTCATTTCCTCAAAGTCCACAATCACATATTTTACTCATAGCAGATCATAATGAATAATTTCACGAATGCGAATCGTATACGGACAGAAAGCATATCGTTAGATATCGTCAACGGCAGAAATTTCATAATGGAACCTAAGATCCTTATCAGAAGTTGCAAAGATCAGCAAAACACGTGTCGAGAGTCCAAACGTATCGAATCGTATATCAAGGACAGCAGATCAAACGTATACGTAGAATGAACCTAAAGTCTCACTAAACTCAGATGATCTTGATCAGATGCCAGAATTCTAAAGCTTCTAAGGCACTCCTCGAAATATCCTATGCCCACCACAAGTGCATGTTATATGATGTAAGTATTATCACGTTGGCCAGGCGTCATAATACTGGCATCATATACATATGCCCTCATGATGGTCATACTTTATCTCAAGTCGTGAACACACAAACTTATTTAAATCCACCTAGTCCACCTATAGTCTCAGAGGTCACCAAAATCAAACAACATAACTAAGAGAACGAAATTACTCGAAGAGTAACGGAGATCCGAGAATGTCATTCAGAATTAAGGTACGTCATCAATAGCGTCAATCCTTTACAGCATCATCTTGTCTAAATACAATGTCCGCTTCAAAATCCGTCCACTCATTTACAAATTTCCAAATTTCCTCCAAGTTGGGGTAGCCTGTTTACTCTTGTCCATCTTACCTCATGGTTAAAAGAATTTAAAACTCGAGTCTGGTTCCTCCGGTCTTCAGCAGCTCCTCTTGGTAGTGTGGCATCGTAACGGCAGTCTCTGACGCGATTACTGTGCATCCCTCCATCTGCAGGTCTGCTTCTGCTCTCAATTCATCCTAGTACAACTAAAATGAATAGAGAAACAAGACTGCGTGTCTTCGACAGGTCTTCTGTCATGGCTCCAGGTTTTAAGGTACATGATGTTGTTGTCGACTCCAGGTTGTGTGTTGAATGGTTCGTCTTCTTTGGTCTGGTTGTCTTGATGCCCAAGCTGAAATCTTCACGTGTTGCATGATATATGATTGAGCATTATCCCAATTCCTCTCTCCTTCTTATATGCTTCTTCCATGGTAATGCTTGTCACAACCATCTTCTACTACTCTTCCGCCAGGTTTCTAACTCCGATAACGGTCTTCGATCTTGGTCCTTCTTGTGAAAGCTCTGTCTTTACATTATACAGGGTAGTGTTGTCTATTATGCTTTCTGAACGTCAATCAAATTTCTCTTCCGGAACAAAGGGTCGTCTCACCAATAATCTCTATGTTCTTCTTTCGTTTTAGAACACAACACAATGTCATACTATGACAATTTGTCCAAAACACGCGAAAAACATGATTATTCTAGCCAACACCATTGGCATCATTCAAGTTCATAAATGTTATAACGAGTGCAAAGGCAACTTCAGAGATCATCTCAGGAAATTTTCACATCGCCTTCTTTATTCTTCAGGAACTGAAATACTTCCCAAAGGTTACTCTCAGTTAGTTAACCCTCTTCTTAGAAGTTCTTGTGGTGGCTTCTTCAGATACAATCAGATGCGGAGTTTCAAAGGAAGACCAAATTAATCATTGATACTCGGAAATAGATAATGATTAGTGATAGTGGTACGTTTAAGTTCACGATAGTCGATACGTCATCGCATACTTCTCTCGTTCTTCTTCATAAACAAACAAGAGCATCTAAAGAGAATCACCAAGGTTAACAAAAATCATATTCCATCGGCTTCTTCAAACACTCAACTTCTATAGCACCAAGGTTTCTTCAACTGAGATCAGTTCAATGTCCACTCTACTTCTTAAGCAGGAAGGAGTACCAAAAGGTTCATCAGAGAATACCGGAAAATCTTCGTATGACAAAATAATTCCCAATAGTAGAACTTTCCAAGGGTTGATAATAATGGTTTTCAGGACAACTTGGTAACCACATGAGTTTGAGGTAGGTGTTTTTCCATAGTGGTAGAAATTTTAGCAGATGTAGAGAGTCATCATAATGAAATAGAGTGAAGCAGATTTTTAAGGTCACATTTCAGATATGGTAGTCTATGGTATCTTCACGAATAGCCATTCAGTCCAAAGGACCGTACAATCAGACATCTCAAAGTCAAAGGATTCATAGAGTGAATACAGTCGTCAAATCATACAGATAGTTCATATATCAGAGTCAAGTACATGATTCAACAAAAGTGTTGGAATGGATAACGAACAGTTCAATGTGTGGGAATTTGTTTAGTTTCTTAGCATAAGTAGCAGGTAGGATGTGTATCATTGGTAATACGAACATTGTATAACTGTCAATCGTGAGAGTTACAGAATCTCAGTCATCAGCATCATCATGCCTAGTTAACAAATCCATACAGAGATAGTCTTTACATCATACCCTTCCAAAGGAAATGGTTGGCAGGACAAGGTTCGTTATTCAAAGAGAGGAAACAAAACTTCTTATATTCGTGGTTCATAATTACCAGGATTCTTATAGAAGTAGTAATGGATCACACAGAGTTAAGTAGTATCGGATGATACATTCATACCCAGCATAAGAATGAATTCACAGAATGTGTCGAACACATTGTGGCTGAATGACCTACGATATGGTCGAAAAGGTGTCAAACAACTTATCAAACAAATCGGAGGCGGAGATCAAATTCTGAAGGTGAAACTTAAATGTGTAAGGTATCCAGGTAGCTTTCCGAGGTATTCCAAACTTACTCGGTTACTAAGCTTAAGTTGCAAAACTTTCTAACTTCTGAAACAAAGGTCCTTATAAGGCTTATCTAAGAGCAAAGGCACGATCAGAGTGATACGGAAGCAAATGATACTTACATGAATGTCTTAGTCTACCCATTCCTCGCCGGTAATAACTTAGGTTCCTATGGGGAATCCTAATGTAAAGTTTCAAAGGTTGTCTTATGAGCGTCTACAGGGAAACTTAGGGGTCCAAACTTCACAGGCCAAGGGTAAATGTATTACGAATCGCAGCCTGGGCTCTGATACCATAATTGTAACACCCCAACCCGATAAGGGTAGAAGTATTACATTACAGTGACATATCAGAACAAACACAAGCATATGATTCATACATACAAAGAAATCCAGGGTTACAATTGAAAATCTGATACTACAAGGTTACAAAAATAAATACTAAGTCTAATAAACTGAAACTTCTTCTAATCGTCTCTAGTCCAAAGCATAGTCTTCTAAGTCCAGTCACACTCTCTTTCCATAACCCAGCTTCCTACTAAAACCTGCCGCAGGAAAAGGGAATGCGGCTGAGCTTAAAAAGCCCAGTGAACAGATACATATACAAAGCAATGATAATGAAACAGAACTGAAATATAGTGCATTGGGGAAATAGAATAAGGAATAGATAAAAGAGTAATAGAATAGAAAGGAGAAAGGATAGTCATCTACCACGAGCCCAGAAACATATCATATCATATAAGCCGTCAATACCATAATTCTTCATAATCATATAGAGGGGAGTCCTCTCAGATAATCCGATAATATGAGGGGTGTCCTCATTCTTCAAATGGGTGGAGTAGCGAACTCCCAGAAATTGTGAAAGGCATGTATAGCACACAGTACCAGTCACCAGACATATATCATAATCATAATCATAGTTAAATCCACTAAACAGAACAGATCTAGGATGCATCCATACGCCCCCGCAGAAATCATAGTGGCCATAACAAATCATATCATAAAGCGCGCATATCATATATCAGAAAGGGGACGGTGTAGCCAAATCACTAGGGCCACACACTAGTCATGCCAGTGGTGCATCACAGACACGCCTATGGTACCTCCATAGGTAGGGAAACAGAAATGGCTCGGGTATCAAACTAAGAGTCAGGTCTCATATCATACAAAAGGTCATATAGCAAAGGTGTATCTCAGAATCATATCAAAGGTTCATAATAGCAGTTCATAACTAAGGGTTCTTATCAGAAATAGTATCAAAGGTCCAAATCAGAGTTTATCAGGTCAAAGTTCATATTCAAAAACCATTTTATGGTTCAGTTCAAAAGTCCGTTTTCAAAAGTTTCTATTAAAAGTCCAGTTTAAATGGTCCTTCAATCCATGATTTTCATAAAACAAGTTCTTTAAGTAATTTGCATAAAAATAGTCTTTCAAAATACAGTGTTCATAAAAGTTAATAACCTTTCTTTTAAAAAGTAAATCAGCATCATTTATAAACATCTCTTTAAACTTGTTCTTCTCAAAACATATCCATGGTATAATTTAAAAGGTTTTCATAACATAGGTTCATAACGGAGGTCATATCAAGTGGGATTAACAGAGAAGGTTCAAGTAAAGGGGATCATAGCAATGGCATCAATTCGGGAACTAACGGATCAGAATATGAAAGAGATCATGAGAAACCTTTTGAGAAAGGTCAGAATATCTGTACCTTAAACCGCAAGTGCAAACACAACAGAAAACATAAAGATTGGAGCAACTCCTTCTTCAGCGAATCTACACGAATTCATGTTCGGCTTGTTATTAATAACTTATCAAATTCAGATTTCTCATTTTAGTCGGCTTTCCAGTTTTAGTAACTTTCCATTTAAAGTGACACTCCACTTTTAGCAGGTTTCCATAAATAGTAAGTTTCCACTTTTAGAAAGTTTCCATATTTAGAAAGTTTCCACTTTTAGAAAGTTTCCATATTTAGTAAGTTTCCATATTTAGAAGGTTGAATCATTATTAATGGGAATAAAGTATCTTTTACTCATTTGGTCCCTAGGGTTTCATAACTTTGCATTTTATACCCTTTACTTTCCAAAATTACCCTTTAAACCTTTTAGTTCTCAAAGTTACACTTTAAACCATTAACTTACCCATTTTACATAATGAGCACTTATTTTATTAAGTTATTCGAATGAATCCTCAAACTTTCATAATTTACACTTTAAGTCCCTCAAGTTACAATAGTTACATATTTAACCCTTTTAATTTACAATTTCAACTTTTAATTATCCATAATTACATACTAAGCCCTTAAATTATCAAAATAGCACAAAACCCCCTGAACATATTAAATTACTCAAAACAACCTTAAGTTTCCAGAAATTACATATTTAGTCCCTCTCTTTTAATTATTTTCAAAACAAGCCCTAATTAATCATTAAATACATTTTAATCCATTTAAATACAAAACTTACACATAGCACCCTCATTATATATTTTATTCGAATAGTATACAGCCCCATAAAGTTCCAGAATTAACCCTTAAGTTTTAAAGTTCACAAAACTCACCCAAATCTTTTTATCCAAATCGTATAACACATAAAATCATAAGATAAATACCCTAATCATAACAAATCCATTTTTAGTCATTAAGCAATCATTAAACATCATTAATAATCACAATTACAAGCCCTAGCCATAAACCCTAGTCCCACGATTTAAATTTTCCTTTTTCTTTTATTTTTGCCGAATTAAACATATGATCCAAAATAATTGTTCTAAGCCTTAACAATTCGAAGTAACATTTTTCCTAGGTCAGTATGATCATATAGAGTCCAAATAAAATATATTTCAAGCCTCAAAAATTCGGATTCAATTATTTGGGTTTTATGCACGTTTTTAGGGTTTCATTCACCAAAACGTTATAGAGCATGCATGGATCGATTAGAACAATTTATTTGATGTTCATAAGGTATAAGGGACCTGAGAAAAATACCAAACCAAGCTTTGAACTTGTGGAGAGGGCTGTACGATTTTATGTATACGCGTATGATCAAAAACGAACCAAAATCCCATACGACTCCAAAAGCTTCTCCATGACCTTTCCATCATTTTTCCCAGAGTATATATGTTATGAGGAGTATGAGAAAAATCATAAATGAATTTTAGGGAGGTCGAATGAATCACAAACGAATTACCTTGTTTATTTGGCTCGACAAAAGGGAAACTTGTACCACGATCGTATCACGCTTCAACAATTCATGAGGGATTTTTCTAGCACTCTTTGGATTGTACATGAACTCAGAAAAATGCTTAGGAATTATGAGGATGTCGAATGGAGGCTAGGTAATTATTTGTGTGTGTTGTTTTTGGTGCGGCACATTAGGGTTTGGGGAAATAAAAATGGGTTGATTGATTTTTAAAAGGTAATGCCGTGATATAGGGGAAATAAGACCAGGAAATTTCGTGATTAAGGTTGGGAGGATATTCTTTTGTGATTATCTTCCTTATTTATCAAATGTATATCTTTTTAATTCAAAATAAATCAAAATAAGGCTTGTTTTATCCCAATCGGCCCATGAGGGGTATTTTGGTAATTTTACCACTTGTATACATGTTAAATAAAATTGTTAAAATTATTTGGATACATAACTTGTGCATTGTTTGGAGTTTGGGAATTATTTGGATACTTTATAAGCTTTTAATTAAATTTCAAATTTGTAAGGGCAATTTGGTCTTTTCACATGTTCTCAGATTTTAGGTGTTACATCTTGTCTTGAGGGATAGAAGTATTCTTCTCTTGCACTTGAGAGGATGAAGGTTGGATCACTTTGAAACAAAGAATTTATACACTTATGATCAAAGGATAAAAGAATGGAGATTTGGATCTAGATCAGAAAGTTTAGTAGTGCAAAAGGCGAGGAAAAAATCCAGGTTTAATGTGGTATTTATAGGCAACAGAATCTGACAGAGGAGCGCCCTTTATAATGTGGTATTCATGGCCAGCCCCCTTAAAATTAAGGGGACCGCCCTTTATAATTAAGGGGGCCGCCCAGCTGAAACGGCCAGATTCTTTGTCTTTTAGTGGGAAAAGTTTATTTGGTGAAAAACTAACTGATTTTGGTTAAAAATTTGAATTCATATATTTAGTATGAATAAAACATTTTTCTTAATTACCAAAAGTGTTTTTCAAAAATATATAATATGTTTATATAATTAAATAAACTTTGCATTAGTTAATTAAATACCCCTTTGATCATAAAATGCACTAAATACTTTGTTTATTCATACCTTAAGTGATTTGGATGTAAAGAGAAATATTAATCACTAAATACTTGTTTATGTCACAAGTTTTAGTTCTATGAGTTTATATTTTGTGATAATTAAAACATAGAGATATTGATAACATGTTAATAATGTTTTTAGGCATTATTTATGTCAACAGAGTTAACCGGGACTTAATAAAGTCGTAAAAATTGTGAAAATTTGTTGGGTACAAGTATTGAGTGTTTGGGTGATTATTGTTTAGTTTTTACGAAAACCGTCGTAATTATATTGAACTTACGATACGAAATAAATAAATTTCCAAAATACCGGGTAAATTAATATTATAATTTTTATATTATTATTATGAGTATGAAATTATACTAGGATCGTAATCGGGAGTGTCGGACATGTTAGTCACATTATTGGTCGCGTGTTAACGTTTATTTAAAATAAAAATACGTAAAAAGTCGATTATACCAAAAATAGTAATTAGAATATCCTACGAGTGGAATAGTATGCAAATGCTATTGTAATGATATGTAAGCTATTTCTAGACCGTATGAAGTGTCCCTACTGATGATGCATGAATTCGCAGTTTAACCTGACCGGTTACGCGAATTTAATTACTCGTAAGCTAAATTTACGATGAAATGAATAAAGTACATGAATAGTGGTTTCTCTTCGGAAATGAATAGTGTTATGTGAATAGTAAATTTTCTGAACGCTTCTCGGAATCTCAAACTGGCACAAAAAATGATGAATAGTAAAATGATGAATAGTTATCACTGAATAGTAATTGGTGAATAGTAACTTCCCGAGATGAATAATGAAATTTCGACATCTGAACAACGACCTGAAATTACGAGTTGTGACAGATTCTTACTAGTCGCTAAGTGCTTATAGTTGCTTTTCTCATTGAGTGCCTGCTTAAAGCTTAGTCTGTTTGCTTATTTACTTATTCCTCAAGTGCTTATTAAACTGTTTTGGGCCCATGTCTGTGTATTTGAGTTCCAATTTGTCTAATCTCAGTACTTTTGAGCTTATTTAAGTGAAAAACACCTTTGGTAAAAGTTTGTTCAAATTTGGTTAAATAGTGCTTATAAATAAGCACTCCATATAAGCAGTTTCAAAGCATTAAGCATTTCTACAACTTATTTTTCAGATTTTAAATTTTTCTTAGGTTTAGATTATTATTTTAGATTTTTCCTGAATTTTTCATATTTAAATACCAAAAATTCCTAAAAAATCGGAAAGAGCATAAAAAAAATCCAAAAATAATTTAGAAAATAGTTTTCCTTTATTCTAGATTTTCAGAAATTAATTTTGCATTTTTCTCATTTAATTTCACTTTTTTTTAGATTTAATTACTTTTTAATTGGTAAAAATAGTTTTTTAATTCATAAAAATTACACAAAAATCCAAAAAATAAATTTTCAATTTTAAAAATAGTTTCTTGTTATTTTAGAATTTTAAAAATCAAATTTGTATTTTTCTCACTTAATTTCCAATTTCTTTTAATTTTTAATTAGTTAAATTAGTTTTTAATTAATAAAAATTAAATAAAAAGTCAAAAAAATATTTTTCTTTTTCTCAAAATTTTCTTTTATCATTTTTAACTTAGGAAAATTTATTTTCAAGCCCGTAGGATTAGTATAGCTTCAATTTCACTTTTTATTTCGCGCGATTACGTTTTATTTACGTTTAAGCTTACGTTTTTAATTCTACGTTGCATTTTAGGATTGTTTACTTGATTTACGTGCTTAATTGGTTAGTTGTGCTTCATTTTCATATTCACTAGTTTAAATCTCATTAAAATCAATTTTCCCACTTTCACGACACTTTTCACGAAACGAGAATTTCAAATTCCATTCACACCTTCACACGAACAACGACCTCGGGTTTTGCTTATTTCTTAGCAATTCTTTTAAGAAAATTTATTCTATCAACTATATTTGACTTGAAACCAATCAAATTTTGGCGCCACTCCCGGGGAAGGTTGAAGTGAATTTTTGATTTTCATTTTCGAATAGTGTTTTGGAAACCTTCCTCTTTCTTGTATATATTTTCTATAAAAATATAAAAATTGAAAAATCAAAAACACTTTTCCTAAAGTGTTTTCAAAAATACAAAAAGAAAGTTATAGCCTCGACTCCCTCGTGGAAGAGGGGGCGTTGTAAACCAAATAAGCATACCAACATAAGAACACGTGAAATTAGTTGTTAATCAGATTACTTTAATTCTACAACCGAATAAGCGGGAAATACGGAAGCTTAGACATTAAATTGCGAGCTGAAGAGAAAACACTCTTCTCTCCCTTTCCGTCGCGAGTAGTTTTGAAGGAAACGGTTATGATTAACGTAACGTTTGAAAAAAGAGAATAAAAGTTTTAAGTTTTTGAATTTTGTTTTCCAAAATAGTAAAAAAACCAAAAAAAAAATAATTCCAAATCAAAAATACAAAAAGATTTTCCTTTTCCATTTTATTTTTCTTTTCATTTTTTAAATTTGTGATTTTTATGGTGTATGAACACCCGTTCATCATCTAAACGTCTTATTTCTCCACTTTCGAACCCAGAAAGTTAGATTCGTCACACACACCGAGTTCGTTTCCCAAACGTAGAGGAAATGGAACAAAATAACCACAATAAATCAACACACTCCGGTGGGTGATATTCAAAATGTGCTAGCTCCCGATCTCCAAACGATGGAAGAGTTGTGCCAACCAACAATGCACGGAAGAGGCGGTCCGATTGCTCCTCTCAATATCGAGTCTATGGATTTTGGTCTCAAGCATCATATGATTCAAAAAGTCCAAAATTCATGCCAATTTCACGGTTTACCGGGTGACGATGCCAACAAGCATCTTGACAAATTTTTAACCGTCACCCAAAGTATGAAACAAAATGGGGTCTCCAATGACGCCCTTCGTCTTTCTCTCTTCCCCTATTCTTTGACGCATCATGCCACCGCTTGGTTTGATCGTCTTCCCAAGAACTCAATTCATACCTTCGAAGAAATGGTTTTAAAGTTCTTGGCGAAATATTTTCCACCATCGATGGTGACGAAACTCCGAAACGATATTAGCAATGTCCGTCAGCTTCCAGACGAATCTTTATTCAAAGCTTGGGAATGTTATAAGCTTGCTATTGATCGGTGTCCAAACCATAATATGCTTCTTGTTATGATAATTGATACATTTTACAATGGTTTGACTTTGCGACATCAGGACACGATCAATGCAGCTGCTGGTGGAACTTTTATGAAACGATGTCCTGAAGATTGTTATGAACTTATTGAGAACATGACTGCTCATTACAATTACTGGGATTCCTCAGCCGAGAGGAACGAGTCAACAAGATCGACTGTTACTCATAATTCTTCTACGTCTAATTCTGAAATAGCCGCCATTACTAAGAAACTCGATGATTTGTCTACGGCTGTTTGTGAGACTTGTGGTGGTCCTCATTTGTATTTTGAGTGCCCAGCCTCCGGTGGCTTCACTCAGGAGAATGTGTATGCTACTTCGGGAACCTACAATATGGGCGGTAATGGTTACCAACCATAGGGAGACCGAAATCTTCTTAGCTACCGTTCGAACAATTAGCTTGGACCAGCCAGTTTCAATCAACCAAATCAAGTGAATCATGTGAATCATAACGTGCAAAATCAAAGCAATCAATTTAACCAGAATCAAAATCAAAACCGGATGAATAATGGTTTTCAAAATCAAAATCAAGGTTTTCATCAAAATCGGAGGAATTATAATCAAGGCCCGAATCAAGGGAATTTTCAAGCAAATTACGAAAATTTTCAAAATGCTAATCATAGGAATTACAATCATGGAAATAAAAAATTTCAAAACCATGGTTTCAACAACAATAACCGTGGACAAAATTTTCAAAATCCAGTTGTGAATCAAAATCAGTCACCTTTAGATGAATTGATTAAACAATTGATGCTACAAAATCAAAATTTAATGAAAAATCAGGAATTACTGACTAAGGAAATCACTGAAATTAAGATGTCTTTAAGTGACCGACCCTCGGGCTCGGGTACTCTTCCAAGCAACATGATCGCTAATCCGAGGGGCGATGCAAAAGCGATCACGACTAGGAGTGGTGTTTCATATGATGGACCAATGGCTCCGACTACCTCTTCTTCTTTTCCTCCCAAGGTAGTCGCCTGTGAAGCCGATGTGGCAACGGATATGGGAACTCCTATTGATAATGGAAGGACCGAAAACATCCAACCTCCGGTGGTCCAAACATCAAAAGGAAAAGATAAACTCACTTACGAAGCTAAGAAAGAAATTCCCGTCAAAATAAAATTGCCTTATCCGTCACGCTTAAAGGAACAAAAGCACCGTGAGAAAGATAAAAACCAGATGGAAAAGTTTTATCAGATCTTTCAAGATTTGCATTTTGATATAAGCTTGCGGATGCTATACTTTTGATGCCAAAGTTTGCTTCAATGTTAAAAGGTCTTTTGAGTAACAAAGAAAAATTATTTGAAATGTCAAATACCTAGATGAATGAGAATTGCTTGGTGGTTATCCTTAAAAAGCTTCCCGAAAAGCTTGAAGACCCCGGTCGATTTCTCATTCCTTGCAATTTTCCAGGGATGGTTTAATGCTTCGCCTTGGTCGATCTTGGTGCTAGCATTAACCTAATGCCGTTATCTATTTGGAAAAAGTTTTCTTTACCCGATTTGACTCCGACTTTCATGACCCTCGAGCTTGCCGACCGAACTACTTCCCGCCCGACGGGAATAGCCGAGGATGTCTTCGTCAATGTGGGAAAATTTCATTTCCCCGCCGATTTTGTAATTCTTGATTTTGATGTTGATCCACGGGTACCTCTCATTCTCGGGAGAGGTTTCCTAAGGTCTGGTCGTGCATTAATTGATGTTTACGATGAAGAAATTACCCTACGCGTTAGTCCTGAAGCTGTAGCGTTTAATTTGGATCAAACCGCAAGATACTCCTTCGACTATGACAAATTTTCTGTGAACCAAGTTGATATTATCGATGAAGCTACGGAGGAGTATTCTCAAGAACTTCTTGGTTTCACAAATAATGCTTCGAGTGGCAATCCCACTCCTTCTTCTAAACCAATTATTTCTGATCCTTCCCCTTCTCTTACTCCGTTTGAGGGAAGTGATTTCATTTTGGAAGAGATCGAGGCCTTTCTTTCTAATGATTCAATTTCACCAGAAATTGATCATTCCGTTTGCGACCCGGAGGGAGATGTTCTTTTGATTGAAAAATTGTTAAATGAAGACCCAACTCCGTGTCTCCCTCCGATTGACCTAAAAATGGCCGATGTTAAAGAAGTTAAGCCATCTACTGAGAATCATTCGGAGCCCGATCTCAAGGATTTACCTCCTCATCTTGAATACGCTTTTTTAGAAGGAACCGATAAACTTCTTGTCATAATTTCGAAGGACCTTAAAGATGAGGAGAAGACCCGTCTCTTAGATGTGCTCAAGAAGCATAAAAGTGCCATCGCTTGGCGAATTTCCGATATCAAGGGTATCGACCCTCGTTTTTATACCCACAAGATTTTGCTTGAAGAAAATTACAAACCTTCCGTCCAACAACAACGACGGGTTAATCCGAAATTCATGAGGTTATCAAAAATGAAGTTATCAAACTCCTCGATGCCGGAATGATTTATCCGTTCTCGGATAGCTCATGGGTTAGCCCGGTCCACTGTGTTCCGAAGAAAGGTGGAATGACCGTTGTGACTAATGAAGATAATGAACTGATTCCGACATGTCTTGTTACCGGATGGAGAGTATGTATTGATTATAGGAAATTGAATGATGCGACTCATAAGGACCATTTCCCACTTCCATTTATGGACCAAATGCTCGAACGTTTAGCGGGAAATGAGTTCTATTGTTTTCTTGATGGCCTTTCTAGTTACTTCAAATTTCGATTGACCCTCCAGACCAGGAAAAGACCACTTTCACTTGCCCTTACGGAACGTTTGCTTACCGACATATGCCTTTCGGCTTATGTAATGCTCCAGGCACGTTCCAGAGGTGCATGCTGTCTATATTCTGCTATATGATTGAGAAAACCATGGAAGTTTTCATGGATGATTTCTCGGTTTATGGAGATTCTTTCATTTCTTGCCTCTCCCATTTAGAAAGAATGCTGAAATGGTGTGAAGACACCAACTTGGTTCTAAATTGGGAGAAGTGCCATTTCATGGTTAAAGAGGGCATTGTCCTCGGCCATAAGATTTCGAAATCTGGGATTGAGGTCTATAGAGCTAAAGTCGACGTGATTGCTAAGTTACCTCATCCCACCACCTTTAAAGGAATTAGAAGTTTTCTCGGTAATGCCTTGATGAGGCGAAAAATGATCCGTTTTTAGTTGGTCATTTAAGCCGGAATTCGAATTTATTTGATCAAATATTGCCCTAAATCGTTCCTTTTGTAATTTTAGGTACTTTGGGAGTGAAATCTGGAAAAGGAAGCAATTCGGACGTTTTTGGACCATAAAAATGAAGAAAACGCCAAAGTCTAAATTTTCCATGCTGGGAACAGTAGGTGACGGCGTCAAGAGTAACTCCATGACGGCGTCAAGAGCAAAATTCCATGACGATCCAGTAAATATTTGAAGGCGTCACGAAGTAGGGCGTCAAGAGTTAAAGTCATGACGGCCTGGAAATGATTATCACTTGACGGCGTCAAATGTAGATCAAGGCAGTCCGAGAAGAGTTTTGGCGGCGAGGTGACGGCGTCACAATATTGGTCTTGACGCCGTCAGACCCCTTTTCCTATATATAGTTTTCTAATTTTCACATTAAAAAGAGGGAAGTTTTGGAGAAACCCTAGTACGAACTTGGTGCGAATTTTACAGGTTTTTCAAGGGTTCCAAGCCCTTGATACCTTTCATGTGTAATTAAGATAAGTGTTCTTTTAATTCAATCAATATGTCTATGTGTTGGTTGTCTATATCTTGTTCTTGTCTTAATTCCATCATGCTTGGCTAGATCTATCTTGTGTTTGCTTGGATCTAATGAAACCTAGATGTTAATTATGTGTTGATTACTTGTTTATTCTTGTCTTGGATGAATGATTTATATGTTAGGCTTAAGAAAACTGGCAGATCTCCAATTGGTAACATGTTTGAACGTCTTAAGAAACATGAAACGACGCGCACTAGGTCTTTATTGGTTGTATTTAATGCATGAGCCACTGTTTACAATCCCTATAGTTGTGCTGGCAATGGTATAGAAGGAGATAAGAGCTCATAGAATTGGGGAGTTAAGTGTGCCACCCCATGAATGGTATTAAGGAATACGATCCATCATCCATGCAATTATAACAAGTAATTAACGTGTAAAAGATGTCTAGTGAGTAATGAAATCTAAGTAAACACATTTTCTCCACTTATTGCTCACAACTCTAGTATAATTTAGTTTAATTTCAATTTTAGTATTTTATTTTGATTGCATTGTAGTATTGGGTTAGTTGACTAGCAACTAATTCCGCCCAAATCCTTCAAACCCGAGATTTTTAATTGCTTTCTAAAAAATATAAAATACAAAAAGAATCATCTCTCACCTTTAGAACTAGTATTTAGGTTTTCTAATCCTAGCGACACTATTCCTAAGCTGAACGATCAATCCCCCGGTACTTGTCACTATACTATACTACAACGATCAGGTACACTGCCTGGTGGGGGTTGTAAGCTTCTCAAGATCCCTTGAGAGGTAAAGCCTGGTGCGATTCCCACGTATCAAGTTTTTGGCGCCGCAGCCCGGGGAATAATTATTGTCTAGGTTAGAATTTCTTTTTATTAGGTCTACTTGCTAGATTCCTTTCTAGTAAGATTTTATTTTTATTTTTAGTTTTCTTTAGTCTATCTTTTTCTTTGTGTTTTTGTTTGTAAAAACCTTTCCATTGACTATTCCGTTAGCCATTATGGAGAACGCGAATCCACCAAGTCTGACACTAGAGCTTTACCAGAAAAAATATAATTACACTAGTTTGGATATAACAAGATGGAGGAATGAAATGAGGAGGACGGGATTTTATATTGATTTTATTTAGTACCTTGAGAAAAGAGGCCAAGTGCATAATGCTTTTAAAGAATTCACCTTAGGAGCTCCATCAACCCCTCAAAATGCCTCACTTAGTGAAACCTATACACCATATGAGCCTTCACCTAGGATAGTTTCATATGAGCCACCTAGCTGCATGTCATGGTTAGGCCCTACAATAATACAGGATGAACACATAGGTGACCTTGAAGTGATGGAGGATGTAGCCGAACTTGATCACATTGATCAAAAAGACCTAGGTTTTATGATCGATGATGATGAATCTCAAGAAACAGATGATGAATCTTTTGGGCAATTTGTATATAGTAGTCATAATATTGAGGATGATCCTTATGATTCAGACATAGAAGTTGAGATACCTAGAGAAGTACGTGAGATACTTGGGAAAATGTTGGGGTTAGATTATAATAAAACACATGTTGAGGATATAGGTGATTTTGACACAAGGAATGATGAAGTAAATAAAAAGAGCGCACAAAGTACCCCACAAGTCCTACCATCATTTGAGGCACACATACCACTCGTGACTAACCCGGAAGAATTAAAAGAGACTATAGGAACCCCAATAAAGGTAGAACCCTTGGATCAAGCACAACTAGAGAATATAGGTTTTAACACTTGTAGTGATGACCTTTCTTTTAGTTCTAAGGAAGTTCCTAGTTTTGATGAACCGGAGCCTCAACCAAAACCATTACCTAATCTTCCATCTGTTGATATAAATAATGCCTAAAAACATTATTAACATTTATTGATATCTCTATGTTTTGATAATCACAAAACGTAAACCTATTGAGCTAAAAATTATGACGTAAACAAGTATTTAGTGATAAATATTCACTTTACATCCAAATCACTTAAGGTATGAATAAACAAAGTGTTTAGTGCATTTTATGATCAAAGGGGTATTTAATTAACTAATGCAAAGTTTATTTAATTATATAAACATATTATATATTTTTGAAAAACACTTTTGGTAATAAAGAAAAATGTTTTATTCATACTAAATATATGAATTCAAATTTTTAACCAAAATCAGTTAGTTTTTCACCAAATAAACTTTCCCCACTAAAAGACAAAGATTTCGCTGTTTCAGCTGGGCGGCCCCCTTAATTATAAGGGGCGGTCCCCTTAAAATTAAGGGGACCGGCCTTGATTTAAGGGGACCGGCCATGCTCCTCTGTCAGAATCTGTTGCCTACAAATACCACCTTAAACCTGGATTTTTTCCTCACCTTTTGCACTCCTAAACTTTCTGTTCTAGATCCACATTTCTATTCTCTTAATCCTTTGATCATAAGTGTATAATTCTTTGTTTCAAAGTGATTCAAACTTCATCCTCTCAAGTGCAAGAGAAGAATACTTCTATCCCCCAAGACAAGAAGTATTACAACTTGTTGTGACCTCCACATACAAGTTGTTGGTGCATCATCAAGATCATTTACATTACTCTTTGTGAAGATTGTTGTGTATATGTGATTGTAGGTAGTTGTGCTAGGTATATTGATTGTGTGATTAGTTAGTTGTTTGGTGTGAAGAAGAAAATTTAGGAATTAGATTATAGTGAAGAAGCTAGGTGTGAAGTTGTTAGTTGTGAAGTAAATTGGTGTGAAGAAGATAGGCTTGAAGTAGATAGTTGTGAAGATAGATAGGTGTAAAGAAGTAGTGTTGTGATTAAGTAGTGACTAGGTGTGAAGAAGTTGTGTAGAAGGTGTGAATAAGTTGTGACGAAGTTGTGGTGTGTATATTGGTGTGTAAGGTTTCTCCGCCATAAGGAGCTTGTTGACATAGTGAAGAAAACTCTCGAGTAGGTGACTCGAGGAGTGGAGTAGGGCAAGGAAGGTGTCCTTGTAGCCGAACCACTATAAATCCTTTGTCTCACGGTTAGATCTTTCCATATCTTACTTATTATCTTGCTTATATCGTTATTACTTTTGTAGACGTAGACGTATATATATAGTTGCTCATATAGTGCTAGTATTGATTTTACTTAAAGATCAAACGAAAGTTTCATTCACAAAACAAAGTTTTTACAATCAAACTAAAAAGGTTACATACGTATAATTGATCATTTCGATCAAGTATAGTTTTCATACAAAATATACCTAAGGATTATAAAATAAACGATTACGTACTTATCTCTTATATATAGTTATAATTGTTTATATTTTGCATGTGTTGATTTCACATACTTAGCTTACATTATTATTATTGTTCATACTTAGATATACTTGTTCATATTGTTCAAGATTTGAGTTCACATAAGATTGAATCAAAGTTTTAAAAGCAAAAAAGGTTTTAAAACTAAACTAAGTTTTCATAATAAAGTTAAAAAGACGTAAAACTATTCAACCCCCCCTTCTAGTTTTCCACAATTGGTATCAGGAGTCACGTCTAGCAAGATTTTTAAAATAAATTGCATTTTAAAACTTGTAACGATCTACGGAATCTGAAAATTATTTAGAAGGGCAATCTATGCAAAGACCACCACTATTTGAAAGTGATGGATTTTTATATTGGAAAAATCGATTCGAAACTTATGTGAAATCAAAAGATCTTGATCTTTGGCATGTCATTACCTTTGGTGATTTTTCCCCCATTAAATATAATTTTGAAACTAAAATGGATGAAATTGTATCTTTTGAAAAACAAAATGATGATTTGAAAAAGAAACTAGCAAAAAATAATGAGGCTAAAATGGTTATTTATAATGCGTTACCACGCAAAGAATATGAAAGAATTTTTATGTGTAAAACCGCAAAAGAAATTTGGGATTCTTTACTAATCACTCACCAAGGTAATAGTCAAGTTAAAGATAACAAAATAGATCTTCTTGTTCAACAATATGAACAATTTACGATTCTGGAGGAGGAATCAATAGATAATGCTTTTGCTAGGTTTAAATCTATCATCACAAGTCTAAAAGCACTTGATGAGAATTTTTCTAGTAAGAATTTTGTCAGGAAATTTCTTAGGGCTCTTCATCCAAAATGGCGAGCTAAAGTCACGGCTATTGAAGAATCAAAGAATTTGTCAACTCTACAACTTGACGAATTGATCAGTAACTTAAAGGTCTACGAAGAAATAATAAAGAAAGACTCCGAGATGGTCAAAGGAAAAAGGGAGCAAAGCAAATCAATTGCGTTGAAAGCTAAAAAGGACTCTAGTGACGAAGAATGCTCAACCTCCAAAAGTGACGATGAAGAGTATGCTATGGTCGTACGAGACTTCAAGAAATTCTTCAAAAGACGAGGAAGATACATTAGGCAACCATATAATGAAAGGAAGTGTTTTAAATGTGGCAATCCAAATCATCTCGTCGGAAAGTGTCCAATGATGTCAAGAGATCAAAATCAAAAGGCGTTTATTGGAGGTGCTTGGAGTGATAGCGATGAGGACAAGAAAGAAACCACAAATGAAGAAAAGTGTCTTATGGCTAAGACATCAAGCGAGGTACGCTCCGAAACCGAATACTTTAGTGACGAAAATTTATCATTAGACGAAAAAGATCTAGATAGTGAATATAATAGGTTATGCAAATTAGGTCAAAAGGTTATAGCTAAAAATAAGTCACCAAAACATATTAATAATCTATTAGAAAATGAAGTACTCGAATTAAAAATTAAACTACAACATTTGGAAAAAGGAAAAGAAGTCTTTATAAAATGTAAAAATTGCTTAGAGGTTAAAAATGAAAACGAAAAACTTAAAGATGAAATTTTCAAACTTGACAAGTTTAAAAATTGTAGTAACCCACTTAAGAAAATAATAAGTGTTCAAGAAACTTCGGGAGATAAAACCGGTCTAGGATTAACTTCAACTAATGTTTCAACTAGTGAAAATAAAAATATAAAGTTTGAATGTGAATCTAGTAAACAAAAATCATTAGAATCAAATCCTAAGTATATACTTACAAAAGATAGAAAAATACCCATTGCGAATGATGAAAAAGTAAAAACATTTTATAAACCATCCTTAAAGACCGAAGTAGGATCCTCTAAACCTAAATTAAGATCTAAAACTCTATCACCAAGAAAACCTAACAATCATCATCCAAGATCTAAAACACCTCAACCTAGAAGAAATCAAAATAGACAATATTACAATAACACTAGAAATCAAATGTGGAATTATCAACCAAGTTACAATCCTTGGGAAATATTACCACCATACATGCATCCTGGCCAAATGTTAAATATGTTTGGACCAAACAACTTTGGACCAATGAGACAATGGGAAATATTACCACCATACATGCATCCTAGCCAAATGTTAAATATGTTTGGACCCAACAACTTTGGACCAATGAGACAATGGGGACCAAGTGGCTAAGTTGTCAATCTTGGAAGAAGATTGGAATATCATCTACAAATGACTTCTATAAGTCAACATGGTCACTTGAAGTGCTTGAAGATATTCCATTGAAGACTAAAAGGTACGCGTTTCTTTTAAGTTCATCGCTATAATTTGCATGCTTAGATATATGATTAGTTAGATTAATGCTTAGCTATACATATATGTGTACATAATAGCTTATATTCTTATAACCTAGAAACATCATTGGTTGACTCTCCTAGGAATAAGATAAAATTGTTCATTGCCGAACGAAATAGAAAATGGAAATCTTCTATATCAAATATTAGCAAACTCATGGTGATGAAGTGAAATGAGTTAAGTGGATCGATCGTTAATATAGAAGTAGGATTAGATCCGTCGCGTAAGAAAACTATGGATGAAACAAGCTCTCGTAGACTATGGCATTAAGTTAGATAAGCGTGTGAAAACAAAGGAACTATAGATGATAGGTTATACCCCATTGAACACTCTCGCATCTAACATATAAATTATCGTCTTCATTTCCCTTAGGATCATAGGATATGTAGAAACGATAGCATGTGATAATAATAGGCTTAACCAATCCTCTTGAGCATGAGATCTTTAATAAACATTTTTTAAAATATTTGATTTATGATATTTGTTGTCAAAAATCTAATATCTCTAAAAATATGCAAAAACCTCACATTTCGGGAAATAGTTTTTCAAATAACTATCCCACTTTTAAATAACATGTTTTCACTATCAATATCTACAATTTTGTTTTGATCAAAACTAAAGATTGGGAAAATATTCTTTACCGTTCATTCACACATTTTGAAGTAAAAACCCAATCTATTTTATTCAAATAACTCTCACATCTAAGTGAAAACTTACTTTCAAACATTGTTGAATAATGCTAAAAAAGTCTCTTTTAAAATCATGCATGGTGATCTCATATTTGTCATCTATATTTATATAAATGACACTTATAAGTGAACTAAATCAAATCAAGAGGTCCTTGGTTTGTTCATTAAGACTTTGTTTGTAACAAGTCTAGAAATCCATGCAATCATAACTACCACTTATTGCTCATTGACACACATTAGGATTAATCCTCCTAGCTATGTAGTTATGAAATACTTGATGTTGCTTATTGTTTCCTAGCACTTATATTTTACTTGCTTGATGAGTATGTTTGCATGCTAGATGAAATTGCTTGTTTACTTAATCTCTTTGATTAACATGCTTTGGCTACATAATTGCCTACATAATTAGTATATGCTTAATTGCCTCAAAGAGTTGGACTTGTTTGAAACCAAAAACACAACCTTTCTGTAATTCACTACCAAAAACCCTTTTCTGGCAATCTGGGAATCACCAGATGGGCGGCCCCCTTAAATCATAAGGCGGCCCCCTTAATTATTAAGGGGACCGGCCTCCAATTAAAGGGACCGGCCATCTGATGGTCGAAGGTGTTGTTTCTTTTTTCTACTTTTTAGCCCATTTCATCCTACACTTCCCAAAATTCATAAACCTATTTTATCCTAAACCTTCTATCAAAATTTATACATCCTTGATCCCACCAATCCTACATTATAAACACTCTCATTCCTCTCAATCTATACTCATCTCTTCATGACCTCTCCCATTAAACCAAAACCACCAAAATAACACATTTGGAGAAGAAAGCCTAACTTCCATTAAAAGCCCGTCAAACTCAAGCGATGTTGTTCATAATCAACCAACACCTAAACCTCACTCTCACACAAATGATCCATTTAACAACAAATCATCCTTTCGTGATTCCACTAATGCTCCTTCTTATGATGAGCATGCACAATCCCAAAACAATAATCCCAACCTTATTACCAACACTTTACATGTTGCTCATTCAACAAAAACACCATCCACTCATGAAGCATCTCTTCCACACATATCATGTTTTCATAATTACCCAAGCTCAAACATGTCTCCACCACCAACAATATCACCACCACATCCTACAACATCACATGCCATTCCTATGTTTCATGTTCAAACCCTCACCCAAGACAACTATCATGCTCCACCACCATCACCTTCCTCCAAACACTTAATGTTCGTTGAGGCGCTAAAAGAATCCCATGAGCTTGGTGCTCTTTTAGCCTTACATCTTGCTCAACAGAATTTGGATCCACCTTCATCTAGATCACCCTCATCACCACACAACATAAATCAACTTGAGAAGCATGTCAACAATTGACCTTGTTGCATCTTTCTCCTAAAAACCATTGCATTCAATGAACACTTCATTTGGATTGAATATCTTCTCACTAGATGACATCCAATACCCTCACTTGAACAACATCCAAAACCTTAATCAACCTCTTCCGCTACAAACGCTCCACAACCAAACTCTCAACATTCATGACCCAAACATATACCTCCATTAATCCAACAACCTTACCCTAACTCAACCATCTTCATTCCAAACACTCTATCATCAACCATCTAAGCATACTATATGCTTATGATTTTCACTTTCAAATACGAATCAACCAACCTTTTGTTACAAGCAAGTCCGATGGCTCTCTTTGGCAAATTAGGATCTTTAACATAATCTCTTTGAATTAATTGTTATGTATCCTTAATATTGTTTGCTATGCTTGTTATT
The DNA here is from genome assembly GCA_030686995.1 of Artemisia argyi. Classification (NCBI taxonomy): domain Eukaryota; kingdom Viridiplantae; phylum Streptophyta; class Magnoliopsida; order Asterales; family Asteraceae; genus Artemisia; species Artemisia argyi. The sequence goes on along the minus strand of CM060676.1, from coordinate 4,931,258 downwards.
TGTATATTGCATATTCTTCTATATATGCTTGTGCTTCTAATATTTTTCTTGCGAGCATTCCATATCTCGATCCCTTGGTGCCATCGAACGAGGGGGAGCACACATCAAGGGGGAGCTTTCATCCCGTCTAACTTCATTTATGAAGCTAGTCGGCATAACCTTTTTGATTCTACAAAAAGGGGGAGAAGTGAATATAAACTCACTAAATACATATCTAAAAATTAATTTTTAGACTTGATGAGTTTAGGTTTTGTAATCATCAAAAAGGGGGAGATTGTTGATATAAATAATGCCTAAAAACATTCTTAACGTTTATCGATATCTCTATGTTTTGATAATCACAAAATGTAAACCTATTGAGCTAAAAATTATGACGTAAACAAGTATTTAGTGATAAATATTCACTTTACATCCAAATCACTTAAGGTATGAATAAACAAAGTGTTTAGTGCATTTTATGATCAAAGGGGTATTTAATTAACTAATGCAAAGTTTATTTAATTATATAAACATATTATATATTTTTGAAAAACACTTTTGGTAATAAAGAAAAATGTTTTATTCATACTAAATATATGAATTCAAATTTTTAACCAAAATCAGTTAGTTTTTAACCAAATAAAGTTTCCCCTCTAAAAGACAAAGATTCTGGCCGTTTCAGCTGGGCGGCCCCCTTAATTATAAGGGGCAGTCCCCTTAAAATTAAGGGGACCGGCCACGCTCCTCTGTCAGAATCTGTTGCCTATAAATACCACCTTAAACCTGGATTTTTTCCTCACCTTTTGCACTCCTAAACTTTCTGTTCTAGATCCACATTTCTATTCTCTTAATCCTTTGATCATAAATGTATAATTCTTTGTTTCAAAGTGATTCAAACTTCATCCTCTCAAGTGCAAGAGAAGAATACTTCTATCCCCCAAGACAAGAAGTATTACAACTTGTTGTGACCTCCACATACAAGTTGTTAGTGCATCATCAAGATCATTTACATTACTCTTTGTGAAGATTGTTGTGTATATGTGATTGTAGGTAGTTGTGCTAGGTATATTGATTGTGTGATTAGTTAGTTGTTTGGTGTGAAGAAGAAAATTTAGGAATTAGATTATAGTGAAGAAGCTAGGTGTGAAGTTGTTAGTTGTGAAGTAAATTGGTGTGAAGAAGATAGGCTTGAAGTAGATAGTTGTGAAGATAGATAGGTGTAAAGAAGTAGTGTTGTGATTAATTAGTGACTAGGTGTGAAGAAGTTGTGTAGAAGGTGTGAATAAGTTGTGACGAAGTTGTGGTGTGTATATTGGTGTGTAAGGTTTCTCCGCCATAAGGAGCTTGTTGACATAGTGAAGAAAACTCTCGAGTAGGTGACTCGAGGAGTGGAGTAGGGCAAGGAAGGTGTCCTTGTAGCCGAACCACTATAAATCCTTTGTCTCGCGGTTAGATCTTTCCATATCTTACTTATTATCTTGCTTATATCGTTATTACTTTTGTAGACGTAGACGTATATATATAGTTGCTCATATAGTGCTAGTATTGATTTTACTTAAAGATCAAACGAAAGTTTCATTCACAAAACAAAGTTTTTACAATCAAAATAAAAAGGTTACTGTCACAACTCGTAAATTCTGGTCTTTTCCCGAACTTTCAACATTTACTATTCATCGGTTACTATTCATCGATCACTATTCATCATTTCACTATTCATCGTTTTTGGTGTCAGTTTGAGATTCTGAGATGCGTTTAAAAATTTTACTATTCATAAAACACTATTCACCTCCGGAGAAAATTCGTCATTCATGCGTGAGTTGCGTCATTTCTATATACGTACGATTATCTAACTAATAAACGTTATCTTACGAGCTATTATTTTGAATAATTGATCCGACAATCCCAACTATGGTCCTAACACATTTTTATACTCATTATTATAATATAAAAATTATATTATTAATTTACCCGGTGTTTTAAAAATCAATTACTATATTTTACGGTCGGAGCTTATAACTCCGTCGGTTTGCGATATTTCAACCCAATAATTATTTTAACACCCGATTCTCATCAGGAATATTATTTTACAACTTTTACAACTTCGTCATATTTTATCTTACCTCGTCACGATTTATTTTTAGTTAACTCGGTACCCGATAACACCTAATGCATACATAAAACTAACTAATACATACACTTTTGGGGACAAGATCCTTAATTAGCCCCCAACCTTCCCCATTTTTCTCACCAACTTAATTTAATGCTCACCAAACATTTGTCTAAGTATAAATTAAACTTTTCATCCATTTTAATCACAAAAAAACATTTTCTAGTTCAAGTAAACTTTATTTTCTCTCTTTTCTCTTGGGGTGTGTTCGAACTAGGGTGTTCAAGGAGCAAGGAGAACAAATTTTACAAGATCTTGGTATAAACTTGATCATATAGGCATCCTTGTTGGAGTTTTGAAATAGAAACTCAAGGATTAGTAGGTTTTTCATCATCTAAACTCCATATATCTTCAAGTAAGTATGTCAAACTAATTTTCCTAATTTTATCAAGTTCTTATTATGTTCATATGGTTTCCATTCAAGATCTACATGCATATGTTAGTTATACCACTCATTTATATATATATCTAACTTTTGAACTCTAGAAATGGATTATAGTTAGATCCTTGTTAGATCCACTAGATTGATGATGTTTAGGAACCCATGACACCCTAAGAAGGTGTATGGTAAGATTAGACTAGATTTGTGGTGATTGAAAGTGGTTTGGTTGGATTAGAAACTAGTTTGGAACATTAAAAATGGATTTTAAACATGTATACAAAACCTACTGTCCTTAAAATGAAAACGTGGCCAACTCAGTGGGTATGGGGTAACTTTTGACCAAATATTTAGAAAATACATTCCGAGACGGAACTATGGCCGAAAACGGGGATGAAAACGAGTTAATAACGAAGGAGATACGCTAAAAACGAGTTTAACGACGAAAACTATTTTTCTGAAAATCCTTTGCTGATGAACAGTTGTCACGACTGTTTCGAGGCGTAAAACTAAATCTAGCCATCCCGACTTATCAAAAATATGTTAGTATTTTGTCCCACGATTCCGGGAATATAAAGAACGAGTAAAACGGACTTATAACGACAAAGATATTCACGTTTCTATAACGGCAAAACATATATTATTTTGACAGCTTTTTGACAAAAATAATATACAACTACGTAGTAACTATGTTTTCTAGAAATATTATTTAAGAGCTATATTCTTAACAAATGAAGAACTTATGACCCAAGACTTATTTTTACAACTACTAGACATTAATTTAAGGTTTTCAAGACGAGGAATATAACACTAACATTTTTATACGATATACTACGACAAGTTATATACTTCTATATTTGGACTTATTTTCCTAAAGTATGGAAACTATTTTACTTTGACAATAACTATTATTTCCAAGTTACGAGTGGTATAGGTATCATGTGCATGCATATTCTCTTCATCACTTCATGATCTAAGTAGATCACTATCATTCATATTAGGTTGCGGTTAGAGATCGAACCTCATTTCTGTGTATCCACTTTTGTCATCGTAGCTATTCGCACCAGGTGAGTCATAGCCCCACTTTTACTCTTTATACTTGTTTTAACTCTTTGGGGGAGATACATGCTCAACTATTTGCTTACTAGTATAAATACTCAAAACATACTTTCTTGATACACAAAACATTTATACTTGTTTGTCTTATACTTGATTATACTTATACTTGATATTATACATACGTGATTGTGTTATACTTAACTGTGTTATACTTACTTGATACTTGAAACGTTTAAACTTTTATGCTTTGGGAAACGACACCCAGTAAACTTTTATGCTTTGGGAAACGACACCCAGTAAACTTTTATGCTTTGGGAAACGGCACCCAGTAATCTGTCAAAGGAGAGGTATTGATAGTACTATTATGGGGAAACACCCCCCACCCAAGTCCAAAACAGATGTGACGTTGGGTGACAGGTACTATTTGGGATGGTGGTTCCCCGCCTTTGTGTCTATGCTTGACCTTGGGTGAATATAATCCTGAGAAACTATATATTGTAGCAGTGGGTTGTAAACACACAGGTTACAAGGCTCTTATGGCGGGACTTGTAACTGAGTGGATTTACGATGCCTTTGCTGGGAAACCTTCATACATATGCATAAACTTTATTTGTTAAACAAATTCTATGAACTCACCAACCTCGTGTTGACACTTTAGCATGTATTTTCAGGTTTTAACTTACGGCACGCTACAGGAGGTTTTGGCAGGGCATGGCATGGTCATAGAAGACTCTGACTATTTATATGGGGACCGTTTTAAACTACTTTTAAGGGCCTACTTCCGCACTACTTTTAACAATGTAAATTTAACATTTTTGATTAAACTATTTATTCTAAATGATTCAAATGAAAACCATTTTTGAACTTGTGTTGTAATACCAATTGAGTTACACCCCAGCTACACGTATGCTTCCGCTGGACCCGATTTTGGGGGTGTGACAGATTGGTATCAGAGCTTTGGCTATAGCGAACTAAGTGTTTTTAAAACCTAGACTATAGCTACTTTTACGAAAAACTTAACCCTATGACCATCACGTGCCTGCCTGCCAAGATGATGCCTCACTTGTGGTTTGTTGCTGACTTAGGTGATGAGATTTGTGTCTCATTATCTGATATATTATATTCACTTATTCTAGTTGATATCTATCACTGTCTTTCATATAAGCATGTTCACGTATCATATATGTCACCCTGGTATGTATCTCCTTGCATAGTTTCATCATTTGACGTCGAGTTTGGTCACCTGCCTTAGTCTTTCTGTACGTCTTGGTATTAGTATAACTGAGCTGAGTATTTTAAAATTCATGGAACCTCGGTGGAATATAGACTAGTCACCTATATTCAACCCGGGATAGTGGGACATAGGCTGACTACCTATATCCGACTCAGAAATGAATTTTGCAACACTGAGAATGGTTATAATAAAATTCTGTCTGGATTGAATCCTCAACTCAATTTCCAACTGCTTCATTTATGTGTGTGTATACCCTCGTTGTCAGAACGCTTATCCTTTTCATCACCTCGTGAACCGCCGCCTAGAAGCACGTCAACTGGTCATTTCATCTCATGAATCTTCACCTTTATAACACTTCGGAGACCAACGTTAACTGAACTTCGGGACGAAGTTCCCTTATGGGGTAGAGACTGTCACAACTCGTAAATTCTGGTCTTTTCCCGAACTTTCAACATTTACTATTCATCGGTTACTATTCATCGATCACTATTCATCATTTCACTATTCATCGTTTTTGGTGTCAGTTTGAGATTCTGAGATGCGTTTAAAAATTTTACTATTCATAAAACACTATTCACCTCCGGAGAAAATTCGTCATTCATGCGTGAGTTGCGTCATTTCTATATACGTACGATTATCTAACTAATAAACGTTATCTTACGAGCTATTATTTTGAATAATTGATCCGACAATCCCAACTATGGTCCTAACACATTTTTATACTCATTATTATAATATAAAAATTATATTATTAATTTACCCGGTGTTTTAAAAATCAATTACTATATTTTACGGTCGGAGCTTATAACTCCGTCGGTTTGCGATATTTCAACCCAATAATTATTTTAACACCCGATTCTCATCAGGAATATTATTTTACAACTTTTACAACTTCGTCATATTTTATCTTACCTCGTCACGATTTATTTTTAGTTAACTCGGTACCCGATAACACCTAATGCATACATAAAACTAACTAATACATACACTTTTGGGGACAAGATCCTTAATTAGCCCCCAACCTTCCCCATTTTTCTCACCAACTTAATTTAATGCTCACCAAACATTTGTCTAAGTATAAATTAAACTTTTCATCCATTTTAATCACAAAAAAACATTTTCTAGTTCAAGTAAACTTTATTTTCTCTCTTTTCTCTTGGGGTGTGTTCGAACTAGGGTGTTCAAGGAGCAAGGAGAACAAATTTTACAAGATCTTGGTATAAACTTGATCATATAGGCATCCTTGTTGGAGTTTTGAAATAGAAACTCAATGATTAGTAGGTTTTTCATCATCTAAACTCCATATATCTTCAAGTAAGTATGTCAAACTAATTTTCCTAATTTTATCAAGTTCTTATTATGTTCATATGGTTTCCATTCAAGATCTACATGCATATGTTAGTTATACCACTCATTTATATATATATCTAACTTTTGAACTCTAGAAATGGATTATAGTTAGATCCTTGTTAGATCCACTAGATTGATGATGTTTAGGAACCCATGACACCCTAAGAAGGTGTATGGTAAGATTAGACTAGATTTGTGGTGATTGAAAGTGGTTTGGTTGGATTAGAAACTAGTTTGGAACATTAAAAATGGATTTTAAACATGTATACAAAACCTACTGTCCTTAAAATGAAAACGTGGCCAACTCAGTGGGTATGGGGTAACTTTTGACCAAATATTTAGAAAATACATTCCGAGACGGAACTATGGCCGAAAACGGGGATGAAAACGAGTTAATAACGAAGGAGATACGCTAAAAACGAGTTTAACGACGAAAACTATTTTTCTGAAAATCCTTCGCTGATGAACAGTTGTCACGACTGTTTCGAGGCGTAAAACTAAATCTAGCCATCCCGACTTATCAAAAATATGTTAGTATTTTGTCCCACGATTCCGGGAATATAAAGAACGAGTAAAACGGACTTATAACGACAAAGATATTCACGTTTCTATAACGGCAAAACATATATTATTTTGACAGCTTTTTGACAAAAATAATATACAACTATGTAGTAACTATGTTTTCTAGAAATATTATTTAAGAGCTATATTCTTAACAAATGAAGAACTTATGACCCAAGACTTATTTTTACAACTACTAGACATTAATTTAAGGTTTTCAAGACGAGGAATATAACACTAACATTTTTATACGATATACTACGACAAGTTATATACTTCTATATTTGGACTTATTTTCCTAAAGTATGGAAACTATTTTACTTTGACAATAACTATTATTTCCAAGTTACGAGTGGTATAGGTATCATGTGCATGCATATTCTCTTCATCACTTCATGATCTAAGTAGATCACTATCATTCATATTAGGTTGCGGTTAGAGATCGAACCTCATTTCTGTGTATCCACTTTTGTCATCGTAGCTATTCGCACCAGGTGAGTCATAGCCCCACTTTTACTCTTTATACTTGTTTTAACTCTTTGGGGGAGATACATGCTCAACTATTTGCTTACTAGTATAAATACTCAAAACATACTTTCTTGATACACAAAACATTTATACTTGTTTGTCTTATACTTGATTATACTTATACTTGATATTATACATACGTGATTGTGTTATACTTAACTGTGTTATACTTACTTGATACTTGAAACGTTTAAACTTTTATGCTTTGGGAAACGACACCCAGTAAACTTTTATGCTTTGGGAAACGGCACCCAGTAATCTGTCAAAGGAGAGGTATTGATAGTACTATTATGGGGAAACACCCCCCACCCAAGTCCAAAACAGATGTGACGTTGGGTGACAGGTACTATTTGGGATGGTGGTTCCCCGCCTTTGTGTCTATGCTTGACCTTGGGTGAATATAATCCTGAGAAACTATATATTGTAGCAGTGGGTTGTAAACACACAGGTTACAAGGCTCTTATGGCGGGACTTGTAACTGAGTGGATTTACGATGCCTTTGCTGGGAAACCTTCATACATATGCATAAACTTTATTTGTTAAACAAACTCTATGAACTCACCAACCTCGTGTTGACACTTTAGCATGTATTTTCAGGTTTTAACTTACGGCACGCTACAGGAGGTTTTGGCAGGGCATGGCATGGTCATAGAAGACTCTGACTATTTATATGGGGACCGTTTTAAACTACTTTTAAGGGCCTACTTCCGCACTACTTTTAACAATGTAAATTTAACATTTTTGATTAAACTATTTATTCTAAATGATTCAAATGAAAACCATTTTTGAACTTGTGTTGTAATACCAATTGAGTTACACCCCAGCTACACGTATGCTTCCGCTGGACCCGATTTTGGGGGTGTGACAGTTACATACATATAATTGAGCATTTCGATCAAGTATAGTTTTCATACAAAATATACCTAAGGATTATAAAATAAATGATTACGTACTTATCTCTTATATATAGTTATAATTGTTTATATTTTGCATGTGTTGATTTCACATACTTAGCTTACATTATTATTATTGTTCATACTTAGATATACTTGTTCATATTGTTCAAGATTTGAGTTCACATAAGATTGAATCAAAGTTTTAAAAGCAAACAAGGTTTTAAAACTAAACTAAGTTTTCATAATAAAGTTAAAAAGACGTAAAACTATTCAACCCCCCCTTCTAGTTTTCCACACCATCCTTGGATGTGAATTTAGGAATTGAGATAGGTTCCGATCCACCCATCAAACCATATAGTCCGGGTAGTCTTAGGATTAAGGTAGTGGACTCTAAACCTTGTAGAGAGGAAACCAATATAGGAGTGGAAAATGACCTAACATGCTTATATCACCCATTTATGAGTGATCATAAAAAAAATTATGGGTTTAAACCGGGTTTATTAGGTCAAGATGGATCCTCAACTAGTAATCTCTTGAAGTTGATTGAAAATGATCCCTTTCTTGGAGAAAATATTAATCCACCCATTAACCCGATTGAATTAGGTAAGGTTATGATGATAGGAGCACACCCCTTTGAGCATATAATTCATGCATCACTCTTTCCTCACGAGGCATACTATTACCAAGTTGGTGTGTATCGCTACTATCGCTCACACTTAATCCTAAGTGTAGGGAAAACCTCTCTTATTTCCGTTAAATAAGGGTAGAGTCAGGCTCGTGACTCGAACAAAAACAAGAGCTTCTTGGGAGGCAACCCATGTTTTGTGTGTTTTTATTTGTTTGTTTGTTTGATTTTATTTGTTTCCGTATGCATGTTTTATTTTTATTGTTTGTGGCTCATATTTCAAAGTAAATTGTGAAAATGCTTTATTTTTTTTTAACTTCGTCTTAATTGCATATAAAGGTATTTTGCAAAAGATAAGTGTAAGGAAGATCCAAATTTGTTTATAAGAACGAAATTGAGCATGAACCACAACAATAATAAATGGACATGTGTATTAGTACTTGTTAGAGTCAAATGCTTGTATTGAGTCATAATGAAGTTTTGTAGGATTTTCCAGGAAGTAGGACCAAGTTTTTTCCAGAAATTTTCTGGAAACTTAACATAAGAATTTCTGCAGGTCACTTCTGACGGCGTCACGAGTTAACTCTTGACGGCGTCACGTGTGAAAATCTGGAAATTTTACCGGTTTTGTTTTTCTAACGGAGTCTTATGGTTTTTGTGAATTATTAAGTTTTATAATCTCCAGGAAATCTGCAAACTTCATTCCACAGGCATTATATCTTATCTTGTTTTCTAGGATTTAGTAACTTATATAGGATGCCGCCGATTTTACGCGAGGTTGTCTTGTCTATTTTCTCTGGTTTTACAGGTTATGTATGACAAGAAGATGATTTATATTCTGGATGGGAAGCATTGATTGTTCATTTTCTTGGAGGAAGATTTAACCTGGCCACCTTATTATCCATACCGAGCGAATCAGGGGAGTATTTGATTTCATTCTCTTTACTTTTTCACTTTTACATTCTTTACTTGAACATTGGGGACAATGTTCATATTAAGTGTAAGGGGAGGGTAAAAAGATGGTACCTTACATATGCACTTTCGCTTGAGTTTGTTTTGTTTGATGGTGGATGTGTAATAAAACTATATGAAATACTTGTTAGTGCAATTTTAGCGCCAAATTTAAATTTTTTTACAACATTTAGGAGTGAAACTTTAGCCATAGCAAGCGTCTCATGGATAGGAGCTTGTATGACTAGCACATAACCGTATATTCAGAAAAATTTTCCACCCAAATATGTGAGGTTCGCCTTTAGATTTGATAGGAAAAGCATTTACTATTAGTGCTTATGAGTGTACCGGTAGCATTTAGATTCTAGAACTTGCGTTAGTGATGCATCCCAAGACCGCTAGTGAGACTACATTCGTGTAGTAGTATTTACTACGTGATAAGAGGCATTAGGATTACCCTTGTGTTAAACCCGTATTATAATTACTTGACCATTTAAGTCATATTACTTGGCTAGTTAAGTCAACTAATTTTTCCCACACCCTTAGCGTTGTACTCATTTTTAGTACACGAAACCCCTAGTACATCCCTCCGAGCCTATCTTTTCGTTTCTAACTTTAAGCATTTTACTTAAAGGAAGAATTTGTTACACCCCACTTAAATGTACAACCAAATCGCCTTAGCCTTCCGTGTATGCGCTCATTTTTAGTGCATTATTGTTATTTGTTAAACCCTAAGTTAATTATCTAATTGATTACATGGTTGCTAAGTCGAGTCATATCCTTGTACATATTGTTTTGGGACGATTGGGACTCATGGGTAAAGTACTTATTTTATGTAGTAATGGGGAAGAACATCATTTATTACCCCCATATGTACGTTAATTTTAAAAGTGCTCCAAGTGTTTTGATTTTCTTAATTCGAGTCATTAGATTAGTTTAATGTAAAGTATGTAAAGATTCAAGTGTAAGGGGAATTCCTATTCCCTATGATGTATTATTTTGGATGGTAGGGTAAGAGTGTATGAAAAAAAAAATCAAAAAATCTAGAAAAAGAAAAAAAAAAAAAAAAAACATACGGACTACCATCCCTTTTCATTCGTTCCTTTTGTGATTTTAGGTACTTTGGGAGTGAAATCTGGAAAAGGAAGCAATTCGGACGTTTTTGGAGCATAAAAATGAAGAAAACGCCAAAGTCTTAATTTTCCATGCTGGGAACAGTAGGTGACGGCGTCAAGAGTAACTCCATGACGGCGTCAAGAGCAAAATTCCATGACGATCCAGTAAAGATTTGAAGGCGTCACTAAGTAGGGAGTCAAGAGTTAAAGTCGTGATGGCCTGGAAATGATTATCACTTGACGGCGTCAAATGTAGATCAAGGCAGTCCGAGAAGAGTTTTGGCGGCGAGGTGACGGCGTCACAAGATTGGTCTTGACGCCGTCAGACCCCTTTTTCTATATATAGTTTTCTAATTTTCACATTAAAAAGAGGGAAGTTTTGGAGAAACCCTAGTACGAACTTGGTGCGAATTTTACAGGTTTTTCAAGGGTTCCAAGCCCTTGATACCTTTCATGTGTAATTAAGATAAGTGTTCTTTTAATTCAATTAATAAGTCTATGTGTTGGTTGTCTATATCTTGTTCTTGTCTTAATTCAATCATGTTTGGCTAGATCTATCTTGTGTTTGCTTGGATCTAATGAAACCTAGATGTTAATTATATGTTGATTACTTGTTTATTCTTGTCTTGGATGAATGATTTATATGTTAGGCTTAAGAAAACTGGCAGATCTCCAATTGGTAACATGTTTGAACGTCTTAAGAAACATGAAACGACGCGCACTAGGTCTTTATTGGTTGTATTTAATGCATGAGCCACTGTTTACAATCCCTATAGTTGTGCTGGGAATGGTGTAGGAGGAGATAAGAGCTCATAGAATTTGGGAGTTAAGTGTGCCACCCCATGAATGGTATTAAGGAATACGATCCATCATCCATGCAATTATAACAAGTAATTAACGTGTAAAAGATGTCTAGTGAGTAATGAAATCTAAGTAAACACATTTTCTCCACTTATTGCTCACAACTCTAGTATAATTTAGTTTAATTTCAATTTTAGTATTTTATTTTGATTGCATTGTAGTATTGGGTTAGTTGACTAGCAACTAATTCCGCCCAAATCCTTCAAACCCGAGATTTTTAATTGCTTTCTAAAAAATATAAAATACAAAAAGAATCATCTCTCACCTTTAGAACTAGTATTTAGGTTTTCTAATCCTAGCGACACTATTCCTAAGCTGAACGATCAATCCCCCGGTACTTGTCACTATACTATACTACAACGATCAGGTACACTGCCTGGTGGGGGTTGTAAGCTTCTCAAGATCCCTTGAGAGGTAAAGCCTGGTGCGATTCCCACGTATCATGCCTGCTTTTACCGACGTTTATTCACGATTTTTCTAAGATAGCCCGGCCCCTGACCCATTTACTTGAAAAGGATGATCAGTGTATCTTCTCAAATGAATGCATTGAAGCATTTAATATCCTTAAGAAGAAGTTAACGGAGGCTCCTATCTTAGTTGCCCTCGATTGGAACTTACCTTTCGAGGTAATGTGCGATGCGAGCGATTATGCTATTGGTGCAGTTCTGGGGCAACGTAAGTCAAAATATTTTCAGCCGACACACTATGCTAGTAAAACAATGATTGATGCTCAATACCATTATACGACTACTGAAAAAGAAATGTTAGCCGTCATTTATGCTTTTGAAAAGTTCCGACCTTATCTCGTTTTAAAGAAATGCATAGTGTATACGGATCATTCGGCTCTTAAATATCTAATGGCAAAGCAAGATGCTAAGCCAATATTGATGCGGTGGGTTCTACTCCTTCAAGAATTTGATGGCTTCTAATCAAAACGGATTAGGACCCGAACCAAACCAGAAGACTTCTGGACACATCAGTTCAGGACTCGTGCCTCAAGGAGCTCAGTCAACAAACACGGATAAACCATCAGAACAAGAACTAGAAAATTTCTTCGAGTTAATGTTTGATGAATATTATGGTGGAACTTCGACAAATGCATCTCAACAACATTCCGCTGCACCCGATCAACACCATCAACCACCACCACCACCACAGGATGCATCTACAACAATCGAAGCTGAAGCACCAACTACATCAACATCATCTACATCTACTCAAGCAACTCCAGTACTTGAAACTGTTCTACCAAGAGTTGATGAGCAAAACCAAAACATAAATTTTCAAGAAGAACCAACAAATAATTCAAACGATGTTACGTTAGAAGAAGAAGAAGAAATATTTGAAAACCCGTTTGCAACAGACTGTGCTGAATCTTCTTCAAGGTTACAAGAACCATCTAACACACATTCGTTACACCCAAGGTACCCTTCTACATTTCAATGGATAAAAGACCATCCAATAGAACATATTATTGGTGAACCCTCAAAGCCAGTTCAGACAAGGAGACAACTTGCCACCGATCTCGAATTGTGCATTTACATTTGCTCAATAAGCACCAAAGTACCTAAGAACATTCGGGAAGCAATGGCAGAAAACCCATGGATTGAAGCGATGTAGGAGGAATTTCTTCAATACCTGTTACATGACAGTTGGGAACTTGTTGAACGACCACTTGATAAATGAGTTCTTGATCTCAAGTGGTTGTGGAAGAACAAACTGGATGAGGAAATGACTGTTATTCGCAACAAAGCTTGTCTCGTGGCTAAAGGTTATCCACAAGAAGAAGGGATAGATTTCGAAGAATCATTCGCGCCTGTAGCTAGACTAGAAGCAGTCCGGATTTTCTTAGCCTATGCCGCTCACAAAAACATCACAGTCTATCAGATGGATATTAAGACTGCCTTCTTAAATGGAACTCTGAAAGAAGAAGTGTATGTGAGTCAGCCAGAGGGATTCATCGACAAAGATCATCCAGACTACGTCTACAAGCTTAAGAAAGCAATTTATGGTTTAAAACAAGCTCCAAGAGCGTGGTATGATGAACTATCATCTTTCTTGCTCAAAAACAATTTCACAAAAGGAACGGTTGATGACACATTGTTTATCAAAAAATTCAAAGATGACATTTTGATCGTTCAAATTTACGTGAACGACATTATTTTTGGATCAACCAATCCTAACCATTCAAAACATTTTGAAAATCTCATGAAAAGTAAATTTGAAATGTCCATGATGGGGGAACTAAAATTCTTTCTTGGTTTACAAATACATCAATCCCCTTGTGGTATTTTTATCAATCAAGCTAAATATACAATAGAGATTTTGAAAAAACATGGAATGGAAAACTGTGATTCTGTTGGTACACCAATGGTCACTTCACCAAAAATAGGTGCTGATTTGTTTGGGAAACCCATCGATCCGAAAAAATATCGGAGCATGATCGGTTCTCTCATGTACCTAACTGCTAGTCGACCCGATATTCAATTTGCTGTTTGTTTGTTAGCACGGTTTCAGGCAAAGCCTACCGAACTTCACCTCAAAGAGGTTAAAAGGATCTTTCGGTACCTACGAAGAACCATTAACATGGGACTTTGGTATCCGAAGGATTCGGGGTTTAATCTAACAGCATTTTCAGATGCAGACCATGCTGGTGATCAAGTTACAGCAAAGAGTACATCAGGTGGAGCACAATTTTTGGGTGAAAAGCTAGTAAGCTGGTCGTCAAAGAAACAGGATTGTACTGCACTTTCGACCGCCGAAGCCGAGTATGTGTCTCTATCTGCGTGTTGTGCCCAAGTTCTTTGGATGCGGACACAGCTCACAGATTATGGCTTTACTTTTGACAGAATACCTATGTATTGTGACTCAAAAAGTGCCATAGCCATCTCGTGCAATCCCGTACATCACTCTAAGACGAAGCATATCAAAGTCCGCTACCATTTCATCAAAGAACACGTGGAAGAGGGTACTGTTGAATTATTTTTCGTTAAGACTGATTACCAACTCGCCGATCTATTTACTAAAGCCCTTCCAAAAGAACGGTTTGACTATTTAGTTCGACGAATTGGCATGCGAAGCCTAACTTCTGAGGAGCTTCAACGTCTTCTCGAATCTTCTTAAAAAATGTTTTCAAAATTGATCGCTGTAAATATTTTTGAAAAAACAAAATACAAAATTTGAAAAACCAACAAAAAACAAAATACAAAAATATAAAATTTTCAAAAAATACAAAAACAATATAAAATCAAAAAATCCAAAAATATTCTTCTCACGACATGTCTCTCGTATAAATCAATATTCTGTACGTTTCTAGAAATGTCATTCAACAATGATACGGACATGTACAGATGCTTGAGCGGGAGTTTTTCTTTTTAATGTTTTTAAAAACATGACGTTTCTCAAATGTTTTCTTCACTATGGCTTTCGTATACTTCAGTACGAAACCCGGACCCTAATGATGACTTCTGATTATTTTCAAATCAAGGACTCGTACGTTCAATGACGAACTCTTTTTCAAAAAGTTCGAGTCTAAACAAACGAAAAAGATTTCAAGCATAAACTCGTTTTCAGACAGAATTCTTGAGCACTTTTTCAAGTTTGTTCAAAAGATTTCTCAAAATCTCTCAAAATGAGTGCTCAAGAAAACTCCCTCTAAACCCTTAAAATTGATTTTAAAATGAGCTATCATTAAGGGGGAGTATAAAAAAAAAACTAAAATGTTCCGATTTCATGCATAATCAAATCTGTCTTTCTCTCCAAAAGCTTTTTTCTTAATCAGTTGATATCAAAAATATCACGTTATGCTATTTTTGAGGGGATGAAGACATGATTAAAATGTGATAAAAGAAGTTTAAAGATTGTGGTTGAATCTCAAAAGAGCTCGACTCAGAAAGTACTAATGAATTGACGAAGCTTAAAATGTCAGTAATCGAAAAGACTTGTCCTGGACGGGTAATAATTTCAAGCTAGTCTAACTAGTGATGTAAGCGTGTCTCGAATAGGACTTGTCTGAGTAGAATGTACCATATCGAGAGACTTTCTTTGGACTTGACCAGGACGGGTAATAATTTCAAGCTAGTCTAACTAGTGATGTAAGCGTGTCTCGAATCGGTCATGTTCACTGAAAGTGGATCAATTCAAAAGTGCAAACTCCTCACGCATGTGCAAATTTCTTAAAAATTCATGAGCACATGTGAAGGGGGAGTCCTTCAAAAGAAATGTAAAACTCTCGAAGTGTCAACAATGTGTTTTATTATCATAAACACTTTGAGAGATTTTTCATAAATGGTTTCATGGAAATAATAGGATAGTCATGGAGTTATAAGGTGACTAAGGTTAGGTAAAACCGTCCTATGATCCGCCAGAGCTGGAGGGATCTACCCAAGGACAAATCCAATATATTAGAATTAGAAGTCCTTAGGTATGATTGAAAAAAGGAGAAAATGAGAAAGGAGAAAGAAGGGGTTGAAGAATTAAAAAGAAAAGTTATGAAAAAGGGTGAAAAGAAATAGCCCTCCATATGTTCAACCCTAGGGCAGACACCGGGTTCAACTCATATGCTACTGGTTGTTACTAAGGTGACACCGGTATTGAAGACAAAGACGTCATGGACCCAGTGACGCACTGCACTAAACCTTCTTAACCACTCAAGTTCTCTTAAAAGAGCTTGTTTCATTCTCACGGGGAACCGGCATAATCTATCGATCTGTCTCTTAGAGATGGTTGATATTGAAGCAGGAGACCTCTCCCTAATCTCCGCATAGGAAACCAAATGTGCACTTATCGAGTCTAGAGCCCAGAGATTCATCAAAAGATCTCATAGGAACACATGATATTTCTACACTGGTTGTTCATCATTAAGGACGCAGATGTAAACTTAAGAGTCCTACGCAGATCTTAGAAATCTGCCAGAACATTTATGAGAGGATTCATTTTTGTGATTCTCAATGATTGAATGGAAACTCCTGCCAGGGTCAACATCAAGCAGCCCTGACAGCAGGTCACTTCGGTAATTCTTTATGGGTTACGCTTAGTGTTCGCGGTGGTTTCAAACGGTCTACAGTCGTGGAGTGATCCCCAGCGACTCACCCAGTCATTGAGCTACTTAGTAGGTCTCGTAAGCTCTCTCGAGAGTATCTGACATGGGAACGGCCTAGGTAAGGGTTAGAAGGAGTCTTCACACTATGCTGTTGACGATCTCTAATTCTTATCTGTAAGTACCGGATGTTTTATTGCTAACTGTTTATATGCAGGGACACTTCATCTCCATGGCGACAGATTCCACATGCTCATACATGCATCTCGAAGTCAAAGGAAAGTTCTCACAAAGATCAAAGCAAAGAAAGGTTCAAAGAAAGATTCTACGCAATGTGAAAGAATCTACAGAAGTAAAGTGACAAAGATCTATGTGAAAGAACGGGAACTACAAATGCATGTATCACAAAGACTAAAGATGTATGAGCATGTTGGAATGGCAAACAACCACCACAGACGCAGAAGTGACGAAAGGCAGATAACTCCACATCACAAAGGAACAAAGAACGATGAAAAATCAGTTATCGAAGCTCGCAAAGCATGAAGGAACAAAGACTAAAGACTATTCTACAACGACACACAAAGTTGAAGACAAAGAACACGCAAGACCCACTCACGTGGAGCATCATTCGAATGACCACCCCTTAGGGGGAGATTGTTAGCATCAAAGAATTATATAGAAAAGTGATGGTCATTCTCATATTAGGAACTTTGTCTTTGTGTCGTTAAAGTATGTAATTGTCTAAGATAGTTGGGCATTGGACTTGGTAATCTAATATGTTAAGAGTTATGTTAGTAAGCCTTTTGTAATTCATGTAAACCAAGTCCAAGCCCAAGTCCATTAGAAAGCCCATGAGGCCTTTCTCTCTAACTATAAAAGGCACCTTACCTATCATTTGTAAGGTGTGCTTGTGTGTGTATTGTGTGTGTTTTTAATAAAAGTTCTCTTCATCTCTTATCTCTATTTCATACAAGTTAACGCCACACATATTATACCAAGTCACCATCTTTACTTCATCTAGTGCTTATATTTGTGTTAAAGTTGATTTATCTAAGGTCCTACACCACCAATCACCTTTCACGTTTAGAGAATCCCCATCAAAGTGATTTCGAGAAAAAGGAAATTACCGAAACATTTCCTCTCGAGACACTTGGGAGTTTATCACACAGTGACCCTAGCACCCCATGGTTTGCCGACTTTGCGAATTACCATGCGGGGAATTTCATAAGAAAAGGGATCTCGTTCCAACAAAAGAAGAAATTTTTCAAAGATGTTAAACATTATTTCTGGGACGACCCCTACTTGTTCAAAATCTATGTGGATCAAGTGATCCGGCGGTGCGTTCACGGCAAAGAAGCCGCTGAAATTCTCATGGCATGCCACACTGAACCCACGGGGGGACATCATGGTGCCAACTTCACCGCAAAGAAAGTTTTGGATACCGGCTTCTACTGGCCGATGATTTATCGGGATGCCCATGAATTGGTTAAATCATGTGATTCTTGCTAGCGTTAAGGAAAAATCTCTCAGAGAGACGAGATGCCTCAAAATGCTATCCTAGTTTGTGAGATTTTTGACGTCTGGGGTATCAATTTTATGGGTCCATTCCCATCTTCCAGAGGAAACAAATATATACTCGTGGCCGTCGATTACTTGTCAAAATGGATTGAAGGGAAGGCGCTCCCCACTAATGACGCCCGAGTTGTTGTGAAATTTCTCAAAAATCTCTTCGCCCGATTTGGTGCACATCATGCTATTATAAGTGATCGTGGGACCCATTTCTGTAATGACCAATTCGCTAAAGTTATGCTCAAATATGGTGTCACACATCGTCTTTCTACTGCATATCATCCACAGATGAGTAGTCAAGTTGAGGTGTCCAATCGTGGCTTGAAACGTATTTAGAAAGGACCGTAGGAGAAAACCATGCTTCATGGGCTGATAAGTTAGATGATGCATTATGGACTTTCTGGACCGCTTACAAAACACCCATTGGGTGTACTCCTTACAATGCCTACTGCGCCTTGAAACACGCTAATTTTGATCTTAAAACCGAGGGTGATCATCGTAAAGTTTAATTGCATGAATTAACTGAGCTTCTTGATCAAGCCTATGAGAATTCTTTAATCTATAAAGAGAAAACAAAGAGGATTCATGATGCTAAGATTAAAGATCGCGTTTTTAACGTTGGTGATCGAGTTCTTCTTTTCAATTCTCGATTGAAGATATTCTCAGGCAAGTTAAAAACCCGTTGGTCTGGACCATTCACTATCACCCAAGTTTTTCCTTAAGGTACAGTCGAGTTAGCTCAATCCAATGGTCCCAACTTTAAGGTGAATGGTCATTGTCTCAAACACTATTTCGGAGGGGACATACCACCCATGGTTGTCCCGGATGTATTCGCTAAGTAGGAAGAGTCGGTGTACATATAAAAAAAAGTACTGAAGTAATGAACTTTGGGGAATTTACTTTCTCAAACAACCAAACATTAATAACACCATATATCTCCCAATTGTATATCAGTAGAAAGTTATGATACAGTGAGCTGATGTAGAAATACGTTTTTGGAGGCTGAGAGCTTGTCACGGGGAGTTAGATATGATGTGAGAAGTAAACAAATATGTGAGTTTGGGGTCCATATGATATCCCCGAATTGTAGTTTCCAAAAGAGTAGAATCTAGCATAAATGAACAGCATTTTAGGATCTCAAGATGGGAGAATCTTGAACATCTACGAATTTTTTGTACTAGAGCTAAATATTGGTGATTGGGTGTCGCTCGTATATACTTTGACCTTGAGCTAAAGTAGACTGGAACCCATTTGGTTTTTTTAGTTAACTCTTAAAACCCTCCATGTGTGTCCCTCCAAGCAAGCCTTGAATAACTCTCCATAATCATATCTAAAGCCAAATTTGATACCAATTTGAATATTTGCTATTTTCTTGTATGAATTAACCTAGTATTATTATAACTAGATATGTATAGAATGTTAAAGTCCAAAACCCATCTATAACTTTGTGTATGTTTATTTGTAAAATAACAGAGGAGCAAAGAGAAAAAATCACTGATGCATCAGCTCCCAAGGACCGAAAACAAAGACAACAAGAATCTGACACTGACGGTGGTGGTAGATGAACCTTCATCTGGAGCCCAGGCTGATAAAACTAGCCCTGATGAGGCTACTTCAGATGGTGTAGATGGCTCAAAAGGGACGCCCATGTCTCCTGGAACCTTAGCTTTGATGTGTGATGAACAAGTTAGTACTGTTGGTTCATATACTTAGTACTGCTTATATGATATGTATTAGTTGTTTATGAAAAAGATTATATATACTTAGGAAAGTGTTGTAAGATGAATAGGACTCCTTGGTGTATAAAAGGAGGTCCAATTCCAATTTTATTGTATATGAATTTGTTTTGATATATATTTGAATTTGTTTTGATATATATTTATTTTTTAAAATTTTTAAATGTGACTAAAAGGTGCATATAGTCACAGTTATTAACACTGTTGGTCACTATTTGCTTAATTCGTTGTGTGACTAAATGTTTCAAAAGGCCACGCAAACATAAAATTCAAGTGGCCATTAGTTGATCAATAGTCACACAAAACACACATTTCTTCACTCTAAACACCGTATGGTTACACTTAATTCACACTTTTGGCCACTTTATGCTTAATTGTATGTGACTAAATACCCAAAAGAAACATGCTTTGTGTGACTAAATGATACAAAAGGCCACACAAACATAAAATTCAAGTAGCCATTGGATGATCAATAGTCACACAAAACACACCTTTCTTCACTTTAAACACCATATGGTCACACTTATTCACACTTTTGGCCACTTTATGCTTAATTGTATATGACTAAATACCCAAAGAAACATGCTTTGTGTGACTAAAAATTACAAAAGGCCACACAAACATACAATTCATGTGGCCATTGGATGATCAATAGTCACACAAAACAGACATTTCTTCACTTTAAACACCATATGGTCACACTTATTCACACTTTTGGCCACTTTATGCCTAATTGTATGTGACTATATACCCAAAAGAAACATACTTTTTGTGACTAAAAGTTACAAAAGGCCACACAAACATACAATTTATGTGGCCATTGGATGATCAATAGTAACAAAAAACACACATTTCTTCACTTTAAACACCATATGGTCACACTTATTCACACTTTTGGCCACTTTATGCTTAATTGAATGTGACTAAATACTGAAAAGAAACATGCTTTGTGTGACTAAAAGTTAGAAAAGGCCACAAAAACATACAATTCATATGACCATTGGATGATCAATAGTCATACAAAGACACATTTCTTCACTTTAAACACCATATGGTCACACTTATTCTCACTTTTGGCCACTTTATGCTTAGTTGTATGTGACTAAATAACCAAAACAAACTTGGTTTGTGTGACTAAATGTTACAAAAGGCCACACAAACATAAAATTCATGTGGCCATTGAATGATCAATAGTCACACAAAACACACATTTCTTTACTTTAAACACCATATGGTCACACATTTGCCCACTTTATGCTTAGTTGTATGTGACTAAATAACCAAAACAAACTTGGTTTGTGTGACTAAATGTTACACAAGGCCACACAAACATAAAATTCATGTGGCCATTGAATGATCAATAGTCACACAAAACACACATTTCTTCACTTTAAACACCATATGATCACACTTATTCACACTTTTGGCCACTTTATGCTTAATTGAATGTGACTAAATACTGAAAAGAAACATGCTTTGTGTGACTAAAAGTTAGAAAAGGCCACAAAAACATACAATTCATATGACCATTGGATGATCAATAGTCATACAAAGACACATTTCTTCACTTTAAACACCATATGGTCACACTTATTCTCACTTTTGGCCACTTTATGCTTAGTTGTATGTGACTAAATAACCAAAACAAACTTGGTTTGTGTGACTAAATGTTACAAAAGGCCACACAAACATAAAATTCATGTGGCCATTGAATGATCAATAGTCACACAAAACACACATTTCTTTACTTTAAACACCATATGGTCACACATTTGCCCACTTTATGCTTAGTTGTATGTGACTAAATAACCAAAACAAACTTGGTTTGTGTGACTAAATGTTACACAAGGCCACACAAACATAAAATTCATGTGGCCATTGAATGATCAATAGTCACACAAAACACACATTTCTTCACTTTAAACACCATATGGTCACACTTATTCACACTTTTGGCTACTTTATGCTTAGTTGTATGTGGCTAAATAACCAAAACAAACTGGGTTTGTGTGACTATACATTGTTTTCGGTCACTAATATCGATTAATCCAACTAAATTGGTAACTAATTTAGTCACACATGTTAAGGTTTTGGTTACTATTTTGTAACAGAGGCTAAAAAAAAGTCAAACATGTGACCGTAGGTACCCTACGGTCATGCGACCTGTTGTCACACATATGAAAAAAATCATGTGTGACTATATGTATATCGTCACACTTATTGGGTGTAGCCAAATCCACTTTTTTTTCTAGTGGATGTGAAGAGTGCATTCCTCAACGGTTATCAATGAGGAGGTTTATGTGGAACAACCTCCGGGATTCATTGATATTGCAAAACCTTATTTATGTTTATAATCTTAAGAAGGCTTTATATGGACTCAAACAAGCCCCCATGGTTTGGTATGATCGATTAAAAGCATTTCTTATTAAACATGCTTATTCCATGGGAATGGTAGACAACACTCTCTTCACTAAAATGAAAAACCCGAATCTCATCATTGTTTAAATATTTGTCGATGATATTATATTTGGATCGACTTGTCAAAAAATGTGTGATGAATTTGCCAAAATTATGCGTGATAAGTTTGAGATGAGTATGATGGGTGAACTAAACTTTTTTCTAGGATTAAAAATAAGGCAATTAAAAGGTGGAATATTTTTCAACCAATCTAAATACATTAAGGAAATGCTTAAGAAATTTGGCCTAGAAGACTCAAAACCCTTGAAAACACCTATGTCTACGGAAGTGAAACTCACAAGAGATGAAGAAGGTGAGTCTGTAGATAATATTAAGTATAGAGGAATGATAGGTAGTTTACTATATTTAACGGCAAGTAGACCTGATATCATGTTTAGTGTTTGACCAGATAATATTAAGCGTATCTTCCGATATATTAAAGGCACTGTACACTTAGGATTATGGCATCCTAAGGGATCCGGTATAGAAACCATTGTCTATGTGGATTTGGATCATGCGGGAGACTACGTGGACCGAAAGAGCACTAGCGGTATTTGCACGTTCATGGGATGTTGCCTAACATCTTGGTTTTCCAAGAAGCAAATGGCTCTTTCTATTTCGACCACCGAAGCTGAATATGTAAGCATTGGAAAGGCATGTCAACAAGCACTATGGATGAAACAAGCTTTTGTAGACTATGGCGCTGGGTTAGAAAATATTCCTATAACGTGTGATAGTAAAGGTGCTATAGATTTAAGTAAGAATCCCGTTTAACACTCTAGGACTAAACATATAGAAATATTTCACCACTTCCTTAGGGATAACATACAAAAAGGTAATATATCTAAAGAAAAGATTGCATCGGAAGATAATAGTGCGGATATATTCACTAAACCCCTTAAGCGTGAACTATTTAACCACTTGCTTTTAGGATTAGAAATGATGGAACCAATTGACTAAATTCTATTGCATTTTCGTTAATCACTTATTGCATAAAATTTCTTTCTTTTGTTTTCTTCGTTTTTGAGTCTAGGAATCTATTTCTCACAAAATTGAAGATTGGGAAAACTACATTGCATAAATTTTTTTATAAAACCCAATCTGTTTTATTTAAAACAATTCTCACTTCTAGGAAACATATGAAAATCAAAATTTTCTTGCATTGTTGAATAATGCTAAAAACATTTTTTTTTTAAATCATGCACGAAATTTCACATGAATTGTCAAAATATATAATCTAATATATATCCTTGACATTCATGGGTTAAGCAAATCGAATCAAGGAGAATTTGGATTTCTTGTTTGGATATCTTCATCTTTGCATTAGGAGTCGAAGCAATCACATCTCCACATTTGTTGCATATAATCACACACTAGAAGAAAGTCAAGAATTACATTGTCATATTTGTTCCATCACTAGTTTCTAACTCTCTAGTTGCCTTTGCCCTTATGCTAAGTTCGTTGTCTTAGGAAGAATGTCTTGCTTATATGATCTATTACATTATTGTTTTGGCATGCATGCTTAGTTGAAATTATAATATATGCTTGTTTGCCTACATATATACTTTTCATGCATATTTCATTAAGATAATACATGCATAGTTGCCTAAAGAGATGGACTTGCCTAAAACCAAACCTCAAAACAAACATCTTTATGGAAGATTTCTGCCATAAACCCTTTTCTGGCAATCTGGGAACCAGGCCCTGGGCGGCCCCCTTAAATTTAAAGGGGCCGGCCACCTGAAGGTCGAGGTTCGCAGTTTGGTTTCTACTCTTTAGCTAATTTCACCCTATTTTGATTCTCCACTTCCCTAAATTGACAAACACATTTTGTCTAGCAAATCCACTACATATTATCATTCCATAAACACATAATCATCACATTATAAATACCCATCTTCATCATAAATCCTTACTCAACCCATCATGACTTGTCCCAACAAACCAAAATCAATAGCCTCAAGTCTAGCAAGGATGAACAAAAAGCCCGTTTGACGAAAGAAAACAAGCCCTCGAAATAAATCCTTCACAACCAATGAAGTTGGTAATCAACCAACGCCTCCAAACACTTACTTTCCCAACTAAACTCCAAACCCACAAGGACATTCCTTTGAACCACTTTACAAACCATACAACATTGGCCGAACATGCAACTTTATCGAAAGCCACACATCTCAACCTCCATCCAACTACAATGATCCATATCGTTTTGGTCAATCATCAAACTACACCTCCAATAACTTCACTTCCAACTACACAACCGCAATTCATCCACCTCCACCAAATGATTCACTCCACATTACCATGGAAAAGCAAAAATTCCGTGATGAAATTAACCAAATCTATGATCTTCGAAATCTTAATGCTATGCATCTTGCACAATGCAACTTGCGCAAGCTTCCTTCCTCTCCATACTCAAATTGCTTGCCTCACTCCCTAAACTTGGATCAAGTCATCAACCACACCCACTATTGTCCTCGTTGCTACTTTCTATAAAAGCAAATCCTTGACCTAAGTGAAGATATCTCGTGGATCGAATATCTTCTCACTTGTCCTCATCCAATACCTACACTAATTTGGTACAACATCCCTAGATCTACTCCTTCCACTCCATACTGTCACGATTCACCATTTCAGGTCATTTCCCAAAACTTTGACATTTTACTATTCATAAATCACTATTCATCAAAACAGTATTCATCGTTTTACTATTCATCATTTTCGAGGTCAGTTTGATATTCTGAGAAACATTTGGGAAATTTACTATTCACTAAACACTATTCATTTCTGGAAAAGTTTTCACTATTCACTTGCATTACTTATTTCATCGTAAATTTAGTTTACGGGTATTCAAATTCGCGTAACCGGATTGGTTTAGGTGCAAATTCATTTCATTAGTGCTAAGGACATTGCATACGGACTAGAGACAGTCTGCATATGATCATAACAGCATTTTCATGTTATACCACTCTTAGGATTTTCAAATTTATATATATAATACATTTAACGTTTTACGTATAAGTATTTATAATAAACGTTAACACCCGGTTTATACCCGACGAATATATCTAAATTTTCCCACAATGGTCCCGACATATTTTTATATCCATTTTATCATCATAAAAGTTATAATATTCATTTACCCAGTATTAACTTGATTAGGTGTTCCTTTGTTAAATTAACTTGATTACTAGTCATTAGGAACCCATGACACCCTAAGAAGGTGTATGGTAGGATTAGTATAGTTCTGTGAAGTTTGCAAGAGTTTTGGTTGAGGTTGGAACTAGTTTTGAACCTTGGAAATGGTTTTGTAACATGTAAATATACCTACTGTCCCATTTTATTAAATTCTGGAAAATCAGTAAATATAAAGTAAACTTTGGCAAAATTTTTAGAAAATACTTTCAAAAACGAATCCGTAGGCGAAAGAATGGATTAAAAAGAGTTTATAACGAAGAAGTTATGATTTTTGCAAGTTTGTTGACGAAAAGTATTTTTCTGAAAATTACATGCTGTTGGACGTTTTTTGTCGGACAAAAAGAGGCTTTAGACGTAACCTGGAGGAGCCGAGCTTTCCAAAATATATTACTACATACTAAGACGTAACCGTGAATATAAAGAACAAGTAAAACGGACTTATAACGACAAAGATATTCACGTTTGAATATCGGCAAAACTCATTTTAGTTTGACAGCTTTTAGAAATATTAACACTAAAACTACGTAGTAACTCTAGATTTCTAAAATAATACCAAGTACCAAATTTTATAAATAATGAAGTATTAGTTATTACAAGTATATTTTTATCACTACAAGGCGTTATTTCAAGGATTTCAACCCGAGGATTTCAACACTAACATTCATTCATACGATATATATATAAGTATATATATTGCAACTAGCTTTATTTTCTAATAGCCATATTTTTCCTAAGTCTTGGAATATATATTTTTTGATAACAACAAGTGCTTTTCCAAAGAGTAGAGTGGTATAGGAACATGTGCATGGACATTCATAACATCATTTGGTGATCTAAATTAGATCGTTCATCATTCATATTAGGTTGCGGGAGTTAACCGTTCATTGTTGTTCACTTCACTTCATTACAGTATCATCAGTTAAGGTGAGTTTTCATAGCCCCGTTTTTAAATACTCATTTGATTTCAAATCCCACGGGGGAGAATACATTGCATCAATTACTTTCGTACATGCCCAAGTATTACAAATTCCTTACATTGCTTAAGTTGCCTTGCTTTCACGTCACGACAAGTCCCCTTTATTTCATGGACCGTTAATTAAAGTACGAGCGAGAGTGAGTGAATAGATCTATTGAGGGTGACTCCTCCATTCGTGTTTGGGTTGCTCCAACGGAATTACGAATGCATTTCATTTCTGAATTATTAGAGTGTCTGATAAACACTCATTTGGGGCAAAGTTTAGTACGTCTAGCTTCGGGGTCATGAGCTTAAGAGACAATGTAGCATTTTTGACATATTGTCACTTTACTTTATACTTGTGGTGATTGTACATACGATTTAACTTATAAACCTATGATTATTCACCAACATTCGTGTTGACCGTTTTCGCAATGTATTTTCAGGTAACTAAGGCATCATCATATTACATGCATGGAGTCACATTAGGGTGTGCCAGGGATGACACACTACATTTTGGATTTTTCATGCACTTGTGTAAATTATCGTTTGACATTTTCTGAACTTGTTTCCTGTAAACGTTTCAACCTTTGGGACCTATGTTTTGTAACACTGGATGTGTTTTTAATAAATCAAACGATATGTATTTTCCAAACGACACTTTAGTTCGTTCAATATATCCTTGTTATGGTGCTATGACAGTTACACCCCCAGGCATTCCATTCCGCTGCAAGTCAGGTAAATTGGGGGTGTGACAGATTGGTACCAGAGCCAAGGTTATAGCGAACTAGGATGCATCATGATAGGGTTTATGATGTATACGATCCCTAGACTATAACCACATTATCATAGCATCTCATCATTTCATCATAAGTGCATGTTCATTATTTTTAGGTGATTTCATTATACGAGTTATATATTTTATTTCACCTTGATTATCACAGAACCATGTTTGCAAACCCAAACGTTGTTATACTGTACTCTATCACTGACTCCGATGTAGAAGGCTCTATGTCTTCCACTGCCTGTTCAACACCTCCTATTCCTCTTGTACCTGTGTTGCCACTCTTGGCATCAGGTGAGGAAACAGAGCCTTTTGAGGAGGATGAGACTGCTCCTACTCCTCATGTTTCCCCTATTGCACCACCCGAGATTACCCGTGCACCCACTGACACATCATCCTCTGCTACCACTGTTCCATCAGAACCTAGGCTTATGTTTCCACCTAGGAAGACTACTATAGGTCCTAGTAAGAAAGTTTGCACTACTACATCTACCTTTAAGATTCCTGCTATTCCTATGTTACCCACACCACCACCAGCCATACCTGCTACTACATGCATATCTACTTCACTATTGCCGCTTAGGAAGCGTGCGAGGTTTACTACACCAGATTCACCTACTACAGAGTCCGAGTCAGAACCACCACCAGTATACCATGTAGGTGAGTACTCGAGAGCAGCTGCTGTTAGGGAGCCTACTGCTGCTAGGGAGCCTACAGATGTTACATTAGAGAATTAGTTAGGGGCTCAGCAGGATCAGATTGATAGTTTGGATTATAGGGTTGATGTGGATATCACTACTCGACTTGAGGCGGTTGAGGAGCAGGTCGAGGCTTTGCTTTTAGGCAGAGTTAGTATCGACGTGTCGTATCATGGGCTTGAGGCATGGCAGTTGGGACATCGGGAGCTGATTGACCAGCTTAGGGGTGAGATACCAGAGATACGGGATAAAGCTCAGACTACACAGGAGGCTCAGGGAGAGCTGAGACACCAGTTGGCAGTAGCTCATGAGAGGTTGGCTATGACGGAGGGCAGAGATGTTGCTTTTCAGCTCCGAGTCCATCATTTAGAGGAGATTGCAGTTATGATGGACAGGGAGATTCGTCGTCTGAGGAGTGCACCTGGAGCATCTGGAGCTCCTGGACCATCTAGAGCACCTGGAGGAGCATAGACATAGACTAGTATAGTATTAGCTTTTACTATTTCCTAGTCCTGAGGTGTGGGACGTAGTTCAAGAACTTGTGGTTTTTTGTTGTTGTTCAAACAAATATATCAAGTGCGACTCTACTATGTTGGAAATGTTGTGATATATATATATCGGTCCATGTAGGCCGAAATTTTCATGTATTATATTCATGTGTTGTGATTATATTTATGATGTTTCATGGTTGTTCTTTATGGTTAACGTATTTATACTTGTTGTGGTTGTATCTATACATGTCGTGGTTGTATCTATACTTGTTGTGGTTGTATATATACATGTTGTGGGCGTATATTTTTGTACGATGACTATTTCTATTATAGTTTTCTCATGGTTGTTGTCGATTATTGTTTATCAGAAGTATGGCGCCAAAGAAAGCAAAGGCTACACCAGAAACACCCGGTATGACACAAGCCGCTATCCGCAAGTTGGTCAGGGATAGTATAGCAGAAGCTCTGGAGACTGAGAGAGCTGAGATTGCTGCTAGGGCTGCTGTGGTTCCACCTAATACTGAGGTTGTTCAACCCACTACTAGGCGTGAATGTACATGGAAGGATTTCAAGATTAGTGATCCCGTCAAGTATAAGGGCACTGAGGGAGCGGTTGCTTTGATCCGCTGGTTTGAGAAGACTGAGAACGTTTTTCTCATGTGCGGTTGCCAAGAGGTTAACAAGGTAAAATTTGCTACTGGAATGCTGCTTGATGAACCTATGTCTTGGTGGAATTCGTATGCTCAGCCTATTGGTATGGAGAATGCCTACAAGCTCACTTGGGATCAATTCAAGAAACTGATGACTAAGAAGTTTTGCCCTCGTACTGAGGTGCAAAAGTTGGAAACCGAATTCTATGAGCTTGTAACTAAAGGTGATGACATTGAGACTTATATTAGGAAGTTTCAGGAGTTGGCTACACTATGTCCAACTATGGTTCCGGATGATGAGAAAAAGATGGAGAATTTTACTGGAGGACTACCCAAAAGCATCCGAGGGGATGTGATGTCTTTCGACCCACAATCAATGGAGGAGGCCATTCGTATAACTCAGAAACTTATGGTCCAAGTGTTAAAAGGAAAGTCTGTTGCAAACAACAACAATAACCATTCAAACAACACCAACTACAACAACACTCGAAACAACAACAATTACAACAACAATCGAAACCGCAACTATCCCAATAACTGAAACAACAACCTAAACAACAATAACAACAACAAAAGGAGGTTTGACAATAACCAAGGTGGAAATGCTATTCAGCCACCACCTAAGAGGCAAGAAGTGGCAAGGGCCTATGCTGCAGGACCAAATGAAGGGAAAGGATATGCAGGTAACCTACCCAAGTGTGGCAAGTGTCAGAAACACCATAACCTAGGACGTTGCCCAGATATATGTGGCAACTATAAGAAGGTTGGTCACCACACCAAAGATTGCAGGATTCCAAACTTGGGTGACCATCAGAAACCACCAGTAACATGTTATGGCTGCGGAGAAATTGGACACTTTAGGAGTGAGTGCCCAAAGAGGAAGAATCAAGGAGCTGGAAATCAGGGAGGAGTAGCTCGAGGAAGGGATTATGTTATGGGAGGAGAAGATGCCCGAGAGGACCCGAATGTTGTTGCGGGTATGTTCCTCGTTAATAATTGTTATGCATCCATTTTATTTGATTCAGGAGCGGATAGAAGTTTTGTTTCTATTGCATTTGCACCTTTACTTAACATAGAACTAACTACCTTAGACATTCCCTATATTGTTGAATTAGCCGATGGGTCTTTAGTTAACACCAACACCGTCATCCGTGGTTGCACCATCAATTTCCTAAATCACCCATTCAATATAGACCTTATGCCTGTAGAACTTGGATGTTTTAACGTTGTTATCGGTATGGATTGGTTGTCTCGACATCGTGCAAGAATCATTTGTGATGAGAAAGTTGTTCATCTTTCTTATGGCGATGAAACTTTAGTTGTTCGCGAAGAGCGAAGTGGAACTAGACTCAGTATCATATCATGCATTAAAACTGAGAAGTACATATAGAAGGGTTGTTATGCATTCTTGGCTCACATCACGGAGAAGAAGTCGGATGAGAAACGACTTGAAGATGTGCCTATTGTTAAGGAATTTCCAGAAGTTTTTTCGGAAGAATTGCCAGGACTTCCGCCTACATGCCAAGTTGAGTTTCAGATTGAATTAGTACCAGGAGCTGCACCAATTGCACGAGCACCATATAGACTTGCACCTTCTGAGATGCAAGAATTGTCTAACCAATTACAAGAACTTTTAGACAAAGGATTCATTAGACCGAGTTCCTCGCCTTGGGGAGCACCGGTTTTGTTTGTGAAGAAGAAGGATGGATCTTTCAGAATGTGCATAGACTATCGTGAGCTGAACAAGTTAACGGTGAAGAATCGTTATCCACTACCTAGGATTGATGACTTATTCGATCAGCTACAAGGTTCTTGTTTTTATTCCAAGATTGATTTAAGATCAGGCTACCATCAACTCAGAGTTCGGGAAGAAGATATCCCGAAGACGGCATTCAGAACACGTTATGGTCATTATGAGTTTCAAGTGATGCCTTTTGGGTTAACGAATGCACCTGCGGTATTCATGGATCTCATGAACAGAGTGTGCAAACCATATCTTGATAAGTATGTGATTGTATTCATTGACGATATCCTGATTTATTCCAAGAGTAAGAAAGAGCATGAAGCACACCTCAGAACAATATTGGAACTACTCAAGAAGGAGCAATTGTATGCCAAATTTTCAAAGTGTAACTTTTGGATACAAAGAGTTCAATTTCTTGGCCATGTCATTGATAGCCAAGGATTACAAGTCGACCCAGCAAAGATTGAGGCAGTAAAGGATTGGGCTACGCCCAAGTCTCCTACAGAAATTCGTCAATTCTTAGGACTTGCAGGATATTACAAAAGGTTTATTGAAGGGTTTTCTAAGATAGCGAAGTCGCTGACTAAGCTGACACAAAAGAATCAAAAGTACGAGTGGGGAGAGAAACAAGAATCTGCATTTCAGTTATTGAAGCAGAAGCTTTGTACTGCACCGATTTTGTCACTACCAGAAGGTATTGAGAACTTTGTGGTATATTGCGATGCTTCGCATAAAGGGCTTGGAGTTGTGCTAATGCAAAATGAGAAGGTGATAGCTTATGCATCTAGACAGCTTAAGACACACGAGAAGAATTACACTACACACGACTTGGAGTTGGGTGTTGTTGTTTTTGCACTCAAGATTTGGAGACACTACCTTTATGGTACTAAATGTGTAATTTTTACCGACCACAAGAGCTTACAGCATATACTTGATCAGAAGGAACTTAACATGAGACAACGTCGTTGGCTAGAATTGTTGAGTGATTACGATTGTGAAATCCGATATCACCCAGGAAAAGCAAATGTTGTTGCAGATGCACTTAGCAGAAAAGAACGACTCAAACCGTTGAGGGTTAGGTCGTTGGGAATGACTATTATTTCACCATTACCATCAAAAATTCTAGAAGCTCAGATTGAGGCTCTCAAGGAGGAAAATCTACCACAGGAGAAACTTTATGGTATGCCCGAGAACAAAAATGGCTTTGTAAAGAAAGCAAATGGAGTGTTATGCTTCAAGGACCGAAGTTGGATACCACTCTATGGTGGAGTACGAGATTTGATTATGCATGAATCACATAAGTCAAAGTATTCTATTCACCTAGGTTCTGACAAGATGTATCAGGATCTCAAAAAGCTGTATTGGTGGCCGAACATGAAAGCAGAAATAGCTACGTACGTCAGCAAATGCCTTACTTGTACTAAAGTGAAAGCCGAGTACCAGAAACCGTCAGGACTACTTCAACAACCAGAAATTCCACAATGGAAGTGGGAACGTATTACAATGGACTTTGTTACTAAACTACCCAAGACTTCAGGAGGTTACGATGCTATTTGGTTAATTGTTGATCATCTTACTAAATCAGCACATTTCATCCCTATTAGAGAGACTTATTCCATGGAACAGCTTGCCAGACTTTATGTCAAGGAAATAGTCTCGAGACATGGAGCACCAGTTTCTATCATTTCAGACAGGGATAGTCGATTTACATCAAACTTTTGGAAGTCATTACAAGATTCCTTTGGATCTAAGCTAGACATGAGCACTGCTTACCATCCACAGACTGATGGTTAGAGTGAGAGAACTATTCAGACACTGGAGGACATGCTGCGAGCATGTGTGATTGACTTTGGGAATGGTTGGGCTAACCATTTGCCATTAATCCAGTTCTCTTATAATAACAGTTACCATTCAAGTATTAAAGCAGCACCATTTGAGGCACTTTATGGTCGTAAGTGTCGTTCCCCATTTTGTTGGGCAGAAGTTGGAGAGGTACAATGCACAGGCCCAGAGATGGTTAGGGAAACAACAGAAAAGATAATACAGATTCGAGATAGGCTTGAAACAGCTAGAAGCCGACAGAAAAGCTACGCAGATGTTAGACGCAAAACATTGGAATTCCAGGTTGGAGACAAGGTCATGTTGAAAGTCTCGCCTTGGAAAGGCGTGATACGATTTGGAAAGCGTGGGAAGTTGAACCCGAGATACATTGGTCCATTTAAGATACTGGAAAGGATTGGTCCAGTAGCTTACAAGCTCGAACTACCATCAGAACTCAGCAACGTACATAACACATTTCATGTCTCAAACCTCAAGAAATGCCTTTCAGATGAGTCATCCGTTATACCATTAGAAGAGATTCAGCTAGATGACAAACTTAACTTTGTGGAGGAACCAGTTGAAATCATGGACCGGGAGGTCAAACAGTTAAAGCAGAGTAGAATTCCGATCGTTAAGGTTCGCTGGAATTCTCGAAGAGGTCCTGAGTTTACTTGGGAACGAGAGGACCAAATGCAACGCAAGTATCCACACCTTTTCACCAAACCTATTACCGAGACCAACACTAGCTGAATTCAGGGATTGAATTCCTTTTTGGGTGGGCGACTGTCACGATTCACCATTTCAGGTCATTTCCCAAAACTTTGACATTTTACTATTCATAAATCACTATTCATCAAAACACTATTCATCATTTTTGAGGTCAGTTTGATATTCTGAGAAACATTTGGGAAATTTACTATTCACTAAACACTAATCATTTCCGGAAAAGTTTTCACTATTCACTTGCATTACTTATTTCATCGTAAATTTAGTTTACGGGTATTCAAATTCGCGTAACCGGATTGGTTTAGGTGCGAATTCATTTCATTAGTGCTAAGGACACTGCATACGGACTAGAGACAGTCTACATATCATCATAACAGCCTTTTCATGTTATACCATTCTTAGGATTTTCAAATTTATATATATGATACATTTAACGTTTTATGTATAAGTATTTATAATAAATGTTAACACCCGGTTTATACACGACGAATATATCTAAATATTCCCACAATGGTCCCGACATATTTTTATATCCATTTTATCATCATAAAAGTTATAATATTCATTTACCCAGTATTTTGGAAATTTATTTTATTTATAACGTAAGCTTATGAATATTACGACGGTTTTCGTGAAAACTAAACAATAATCACCCGAACACTCAGTAATTTTACCCAACATATTTTTAATATTTTTACAACTTTATTTAGACCCGGATAACTTCGTGAACATTTATTTCTATTAAACCCGGTACCCGATTTTTACTAATAACTCAAAATCTACACATAACTACACTCAAAATTTTAATTAAATCACAAGTACCCCCTACCCCCCTCCTTGCTCACCCCTAACCGTCCACATGAACACCCCTTAACCTCATGCATTAACTTCCTATTACTAAACTAATAAACCTCTAAAACTAATACTTAAACTAAAACCAAAATCATTTTCATAACATTTTTAGAACATAAAGTTTTCATCCTCTTCCTTCTTCCTCTCTACCTCACGACCCAACACCAAAATCCATGATCAAGTGGAGATTTTCAAAAGTTTAAAGCATCAAAGTTGTTCCTTTTGTTAGTCTAATCAAGATTCTTGCAACATAAACACAAGAAATCCAAGGTTTCTAATCATCTCATCACCTAGAATTTCAAAGTGAGTATTCAAAATTATTTTCATGTTTTCATCTAATTAACACATGTATCTTATAGTATTCATGCTTAATTTCATGCTCATACTAGTTATTCCACTTTATTTTTGCATACTTTTTGAACATACCAACCCTAGATTGTGATTTAGGTGTTCCTTTGTTAAATTAACTTGATTACTAGTCATTAGGAATCCATGGTACCCTAAGAACGTGTATGGTAGGATTAGTATAGTTTTGTGAAGTTTGCAAGAGTTTTGGTTGAGGTTGGAACTAGTTTTGAACCATGGAAATGGTTTTGTAACATGTAAATATACCTACTGTCCCATTTTGTTAAATTCTGGAAAATCAGTAAATATAAAGTAAACTTTGGCAAAATTTTTAGAAAATACTTTCAAAAACAAATCCGTAGGCAAAAGAACAGATTAAAAAGAGTTTATAACGAAGAAGTTATGATTTTTGCAAGTTTGTTGACGAAAAGTATTTTTCTGAAAATTACATGCTGTTGGACGTTTTTCGTCGGACAAAAAGAGGCTTTAGACGTAACCCGGAGGAGCCGAACTTTCCAAAATATATTACTACATACTAAGACGTAACCGTGAATATAAAGAACAAGTAAAACGGACTTACAACGACAAAGATATTCACGTTTGAATATCGGCAAAACTCATTTTCGTTTGACAGCTTTTAGAAATATTAACACTAAAACTACGTAGTAACTCTAGATTTCTAAAATAATAGCAAGTACCCAATTTTATAACTAATGAAGTATTAGTTATTACAAGTATATTTTAATCACTACAAGGCGTTATTTCAAGGATTTCAACCCGAGGATTTCAACACTAACACTGATTCATACGATATATATATATATATATAAGTATATATATTGCAACTAGCTTTATTTTCTAATAGCCATATTTTTCCTAAGTCTTGGAATATATATTTTTTGATAACAACAAGTGCTTTTCCAAAGAGTAGAGTGGTATAGGAACATGTGCATGGACATTCATAACATCATTTGGTGATCTAAATTAGATCGTTCATCATTCATATTAGGTTGTGGCAGTTAACCGTTCATTGTTGTTCACTTCACTTCATTACAGTATCATCAGTTAAGGTGAGTTTTCATAGCCCCGTTTTCAATTACTTATTTGATTTCAAATCCCACGGGGGAGAATACATTGCATCAATTACTTTCGTACATGCCCAAATATTACAAATTTCTTACATTGCTTAAGCTGCCTTGCTATCACGTCACGACAAGTCCCCTTTATTTCATGGACCGTTAATTAAAGTACGAGCGAGAGTGAGTGAATAGATCTATTGAGGGTGACTCCTCCATTTGTGTTTAGGTTGCTCCAACGGAATTACGAATGCATTTCATTTCTGAATTATTAGAGTGTCTGATAAACACTCATTTGGGGCAAAGTTTAGTACGTCTAGCTTCGGGGTCATGAGCTTAAGAGACAATGTAGCATTTTTGACATATTGTCACTTTACTTTATACTTGTGGTGATTGTACATACGATTTAACTTATAAACCTATGATTATTCACCAACATTCGTGTTGACCGTTTTCGCAATGTATTTTCAGGTAACTAAGGCATCATCATATTACATGCATGGAGTCACATTAGGGTGTGCCAGGGATGACACACTACATTTTGGATTTTTCATGCACTTGTGTAAATTATCATTTGACATTTTCTGAACTTGTTTCCTGTAAACGTTTCAACCTTTGGGACCTATGTTTTGTAACACTGGATGTGTTTTTAATAAATCAAACGATATGTATTTTCCAAACGACACTTTAGGTCGTTCAATATATCCTTGTTATGGTGCTATGACAGTTACACCCCCAGGCATTCCATTCCGCTGCAAGTCAGGTAAATTGGGGGTGTGACACATACCCCTCAATATCATACCACTAAATTCAATTACCATGCTTGCATCTCCCAATAAAATCATCACAAACTTTTTGTACCCCATGCAAATCCAAGAGACCTCAAGTTGGCAACTTAGTATTATCTTGTAACATCCCAACCCGACACGGGTCAAAATGTCACATTATGATGTCCATCAGAACATACAACACAAGC
The DNA here is from genome assembly GCA_030686995.1 of Artemisia argyi. Lineage (NCBI taxonomy): Eukaryota > Viridiplantae > Streptophyta > Magnoliopsida > Asterales > Asteraceae > Artemisia > Artemisia argyi. The sequence continues at coordinate 4,894,437 of CM060676.1, read as the reverse complement.
GGAAGACTTATAAACATAAAAGTTACAAAGGGATACTAAGATAACAAAAGAACACTAACTCTATACAAGATGAATTTCAAAACTAAAATACAAATCCAAACTAAATCTAACTGAAGCTAAAACCAAGTCTAATCGAGAAGCAAATGGTATCAAATCATCAGGGTGGTCCACTAAGAGCTCCTATGCACTCTTCACTCAATCCCAGCTTCCAACCTAAAACCTGCCGCAGGAAAAGAAATGCGGCTGAGCTTAAAAAGCCCAGTGAACAGATATATAACAAAAAGAATAATCGAAACGTATATAAGTATAGGAAAAAGGAAATCATAAACTCCTGCTTAAATGAATATCATCGGTCAAATGAATAAGAGATCAACGATCACTAAACAAATATCATAAGTCAACTGAATAAGGAACATGAAGAATCAAATGACGATACGAATCATATAGTAACAGAATCACATGAGCAGCTAGAACAAAGGCTTGTCTAACGAGATACTCGAATAGACACAAGAAACATAGGAAAGCCACGAGCCGACCTAATGAGATACTCGAATAGGTCTCAAATCACATAATCACATATCCGTCAAATAATAAGGTATACATAGATGGGGACCTCCAAGTACTAGACGTGAAAGGAGTACAAGGCACGTACAGCCAGTCACCAAACCAAATCGTATCATATCATATCATATCATATCAAAACAAATCCTAGGATGCATCCGTACACCCCCCTCAAACAAATCATATACAAACTGGCCAAGAGATCTCATATCATATCATAATCAGACGGGGACGCCGGGGACTAATCACACCGCGCCAGATAGTGTCATTGTTGGGAACATACTTTAGTATTTAGTCAATTCTCGGTCATTACATTTTGTATTAGGTTGCTCTAGTAATATTTATGTTTATTGTTTTAGTAAATGGGCAACATGTAAAATCCCATAAGGCTTACAAGCCCACGAATTTGATGCATGAGGGAGGAAGGGAGTGTTGCCCTACTCCTCCCCTATATATACTAAGCCTATGTTATCATAATACTTGTTGGTTATTTTGATATATTAATGAAACTCTTGCTTTTATAATTCTCCCATATCTTGTAATCAACCAATCCTTATATCTATCTCATTCTTTACTTGTGTGATATCAATATGGGCACCTAACAAGTGGTATCATTCGCCTAATAAAGATTGAAGTGTTGTTTCTTGGGTTAATGTGGGGTTTAGGTGGGTATTCTTTATATTTTTTGCTTTTTCTTTGTTTCTTTCACTCAAATCTTGAAGCTTGGACAAGTTTCAAGGTTGATATAGTGATTATAAGCTTAGATTTTGCATAAAGTTTTGATCTTTTATAGTTTTTGTACTTTTTCTCTTTGTTTCTTAAGTTTTTTAGTTTCTTTGATATTAGAAAACTAGTTTTTGGTACCTATATCTTTCATATTTAGTGTTTTCTAAGTGTTGGGGAAGTTATTTGATCAAAAGAAACTTATTTCTAAGCATTTTTCTTCAAAAAGTAGTGATTTTTACAATATTCTGGTCACTCTACGCATAAGTTAATGGAACAGTACAATTTTAAAGCTGTCAACAGTACTATTTAGCCTGTCTACGCATTACTTTTGCCAAAAACCCCAATCATACGCAGAAGATTACTATTTACGCTTAAGTTTTGGTGAAAAACCCCATTTCTACGCATAAGAGTGTATTCTACGCCAAAGTTCTACGCAGAAGTGATTTCCTACGCCGAAGTTCTACGCAGAAGTCAGATCTTACGCATAAGATTATCTTACGCGTAAGTTACAGAAGTCTACGCATAAGTTTCTTCAAAGGTCTTCTCTTCGTGCAACGGTGACTCAGTACTTCCCTAGCTTGGATAAGTTAGTGGAATACTTCGACTACGGATATCTTTCAAGCTTCGATAAGTTTGAAAGATTTGTTTGGTCTTTGAACCTTACGCATAAGCTTAAACTTACGCATAAAGGTAAATCTTACGCATAAACTCACTGTTTACGCATAATATCAACCTTTATGCATAACTTTGAAGTCTACGCATAAGCTTCTGTGTTACGCATAAGATTCTTATCTTTGCCTAAGGATTCTTAATCTTAACCAAAGGAACGTACATTTCAATCTTCTACAAGATCCAACATTACACAAGTGTTCTAAGATGTCTCAACCACCAAATTACTACTTCTCTCATCCTCAGCAACAACAACATCAGCAGTATCAGCCACAGCAATACCATCAGCAACAATCGTATCAACAACCATCACAATCACACTTTCAGCAACAACCGTTTCAGAAAAAACAACAATATCTCATGATGCAACAACATCAAATCATTCCTCAACAACAACCATATCAAATGTCATAACAACCCACTCAGTATTCGTCCAGACAACCTCACTGGTTTGATAGAATGTGTGAAGTTATTACGACTCAACAATCCAGACATGAGGCAGGATCACTTGAAACACCTCCAATGCTAACACCTAGGAACTATGTTCAGTGGTCAAGTCGATTATTACGATTCCTTGAACTCAAGAAACCCCATGGGAAATTCTTGAAACAAGTGATACTTGAAGGACCATTTGAGTGGCCAACTAGACTTGAAAGTGGAGATCCATCTACTGATCCTCCTCGGGCTCCAGTAGAGAAACCACTTTCAGAATCTCAACTAACTGAAGAGCAGAAACTACATGGTGAAGCTGATGAATATGTCATGGCCTACATACTTCAAGGAATACCTAATCCAATCTATCGAAGTATTGATGCACAGAAAACGGCTAAAGCAATGTGGGAACATGTTCATCTCCTAATGGAAGGCACTCAGTTGAACAAAGATGATATGGAATCCAAACTCTACATGGAATACACTAACATCTCAATTGAACCAGGGGAGTCACTTGAATCCTACTATCATCTTTTCACTAATGTGGTAAATGATTTGGAAAGACACAAAATTACAGTACCAAGGATCGCAGTGAACTCCAAATTTGTTGGTAGTCTTGGTCCGGATTGGCAAAAGTGTAACACCCCCAAAATACCGCAGCGGAAGACTGTGTCACAGGGGTGCTACTTCATAATACAAAGTACAAGGTATAGAAAACGAACACTAAATGAGACGTTTGAAAAGTTACCATTCTATTAATGAATTCAAAGTTACAAACATGAGATTCCAAAGTATGATACATAAATGTATACAAAATGTTTTGAATGGTAAATGATAAAAGCGTAAGTCTTCAGAATATGCAGCTTGACTCTAAGTTCCATGCACTAGCTATCGCCTTACTAACCTGAGATAAACATGCTAAAGTGTCAACACAATGGTTGGTGAGTTCATAGAGTTTGTCTTAAAATAGTTGAAAAGCCTTAAAAGAATGATCACACAGCAAAGGCATCGTGAATCCACTCAGTTACAAGTCCCGCCATAAGAGACTTGTAACCTGTGTGTTCACAACCCACTGCTAACATATATAGTATGAATAAGACATGTATAAGTTCATCAAGACAATTTAAGCAATTAGAAGTGAGTCTCTACTTCATCTCCGAAGACCTCACTTTTATGATGTATCCAACATTCGCAAATGTTAGGATGTATCAACGACAACTGGGAGTCAATTCCCAAAGACAACTGGGAGCCACTTCCCAAAGACAACTGAGAGCCACTTCCCAAAGAAAACTACTAGCCAATAAATAAAATAACGCAATTAAGTATAACGCAGTCATGTATGTATGCAATCAAGTATAACATAGTCAAGTATAGACGTTTTGAGTATTTGTACAAGTAAGCAAGTAGTTGAGCATGTATCTCCCCCAAAAGTTAAAACAAGTACGAAAAGAGTAGGGGCTATGACTCACCTTAAGTCTATGTAATGAGAAATGAAAGTCGAATCGCGAAAGTCTCTAAGAGCAGCCTATAATAGAACGTTGCGACTTAGGTTTGGAGTAACGTCTAAGGATACGAAGAATTGCCAATATATGTCTTGCATAATGTTCATGATGTAGTACTTTAGTATATAGTGTAAGTCGTGGAATATAAGTGGTCTATGAAACATGTATAGGTTGTAAATCTCTTACTACCGTTCGGGCCGACATAATTCAGAAGTCATGGAGTAAACGTTCGAGGAGCCAGGACACTTTAACTCGTAAATCCACAACTCGTCTCGACGGCTTACTCAATGAACTCCTCACATGAGGCTCCCTACTATTGTAGTATTTGATAACATATATATATATAAGCTTTTTGATCTTTAATAGTTATATGGTCTTTAGCCGTGGCTTTGCCGTGACCTTGGTCATTGTTACCATGGTCTTGAGACTCAACCTTGGCTTTAGCCATGGTTGTGGTCTTGGCTTTAGGTCATTAGACCTCTTGGTCTCATCTAATTATAATGATTATATAGTAACTTTGGTCTAAAAATGGGCTGTTAAGAATTTGGAGAAATTTATCACTCAGAAAGCGTTTTCAGGGCTCGAGCTTCTTTGTTCCTAAACGAAAACGTCGTTCCGGACAACTTTCGTGTTTTAACTTTTTGATGAATCGGACCAGAAGTGGGACTTTCAAAATCATAATTTGATCAGAATGCAATTTAGGCAGATTTGCCGTTTTGGTTTCGCTAACTTCAAATGGTCATAACTTTTGACTCGTATACTCGTTTTGGGTGATTCAAATTGCTATGTTTTCCTTGTTAAGTCCTCTTTAACAGTAAGTAAGTGTCAAATATCAAAGTTATACTATTGTGGTCGTGGTTTTCCATAAAAATCACTAGTTTGCTTGTTTACTTGTCATAAGTTAACATATGTATACCAATACTTGTTTTATCCATTTTTAAACATCATGAACACAATACAAAGACCATATATAGCATGAAAGAAACATAATAAGCATGAAAATGATAATTAAGCAAGGAGTATGTTAGGGTTTGCTTACAACTTGAGGCTTTCTAAAAGAAAGGTAAGTAACTAGTAAGGTACGGACTTTGATAGACTTAAGCTTCACCCTTTGCAATCTATGATAAGCCGAGGTCATTTGAAGATTATAACGACGCCTTCTTGAAGTCCAAAGCTATTTGAAGATTATAACGACGTCTTTTTGGAGACTTTAAAGTTATAACAACTTTTCTTAGAAAATTTCCAAGATTGAAGATCAAACACTAGTTTTCTTTCAAAAACTAGTTAACTTTCTTACAAAATATAAGAGAAGTGCCTTAGGTTTTAGGACTTGAAGGTTATAAGAAGGTGTGGTGCAAGATTTATATGTGTTTTAGCTTGGTATTTATAGGGTAGGAAAAATAGTTAACCATATATTGGGTTAGAATTTAACCATGGTTAGTTTAAGACACTTGTAATGATCTAAAGAATCAATGGTTAAGATTTAACCACACATGGTGACTCCACCACCCCTAAGTCGGTTCAAGGAGGATAAGGGTGACTAGATGAGTAGTCATGGTCTTTGGATGGTAATATCCTAAGTATGTAGCTAGTTTTGACTCCGTAAATTGCTAACCGTAAGTTTTTAGGCCACGAAACGTAAAACCGGGTATCCTAAAAATATGAAACTTGAAAGTATGGTCAAACATGTCAATATAGTCCATAATAAAATATAAAATGAGTGGTAGGTTCTATCGGGTGCGAAAACCCTGCTAAAAACTGGAAACACGGGTCTAAAACGCGCAATTCGCGTAAAACGCTGAACTGAAAAACGTAAAATTCCGAAACTTTTGGAATTGTCCTAAAATGAGAGAAAATCATATTTCTATTGTTTATAATGTTTTATAGATATATCGGGATGCTGGAAGGACGTTTAAACCTAAAAGTAAATCTCGGACACGGCTTTGTGATTTTTGCAGAAATGATCCGACGAGCGTCAAACTCTCGGATTATCGTTAAAATAGTTTAACTTACGAGAATATGAAATAAAAATTTCTGAGATGAATAGTGAAAAGTGAATAGTAAAAAGTGAATAGTAAAAGTGAATAGTAAAAAGTGAATAGTGAAATTTTCGGGAATAAAAGTTAACCTGAAATTGCGAATTGTTACAGTCTCTACCCCTTCAGGAAACTTCGTCCCGAAGTTTAGTTGATGTTAACTACTTATGGTGTGTCTAAGAGAATTCGGAATCTCTAATATAATGGTGTTCACTCTGATTTGTCTAAGATTCTGGTTAAGGAGTTGTATCGGCTACAATTAAGCCCACTTATTTATAACTCATTACTTACATAAAGAAGCGTCCAAATTTATGTAAGTAAGAGATCATAAACTCATGGTTCGGTGATTTACAATTTCTTTATTTAACTGAAGAGGCGTCCCAATCCATTTAAATAAGGAGATTCTAAAACATCCTACTTAAGAATTTCCGACACAAAATCCGCCTTCTGAGGCAGATGGTAAGATAATCAAGTCATCAAATCCCTAAAGCTAAGCAATAATATTATTTAACTCAAATCTTGTGTCTCATCAAACAAGAACTGTCACAAGATCAAGTTAACTAATTAGTTATTACTGAGCTCCATGTTTTTAATGACTCGACGAATCTCTGGGGCTCCTTATAATACTAAAGTCACATCGTCTAACAGCGTGGAACTAAGCAAACCTCTAACCAAAAAGCATATGTGTATGTATTGTGTGTAAGGCAAATAAAGAGGAAGGTCCCAACGTATATAGCAGTTATAGTCTAGGCACTAAATGCAACCTAGTTCTCTATAACCAAGGCTCTGATACCAATCTGTAACACCCCCAAAATACCGCAGCGGAAGACTGTGTCACAGGGGTGCTACTTCATAATACAAAGTACAAGGTATAGAAAACGAACACTAAATGAGACGTTTGAAAAGTTACCATTCTATTAATGAATTCAAAGTTACAAACATGAGATTCCAAAGTATGATACATAAATGTATACAAAATGTTTTGAATGGTAAATGATAAAAGCGTAAGTCTTCAGAATATGCAGCTTGACTCTAAGTTCCATGCACTAGCTATCGCCTTACTAACCTGAGATAAACATGCTAAAGTGTCAACACAATGGTTGGTGAGTTCATAGAGTTTGTCTTAAAATAGTTGAAAAGCCTTAAAAGAATGATCACACAGCAAAGGCATCGTGAATCCACTCAGTTACAAGTCCCGCCATAAGAGACTTGTAACCTGTGTGTTCACAACCCACTGCTAACATATATAGTATGAATAAGACATGTATAAGTTCATCAAGAGAATTTAAGCAATTAGAAGTGAGTCTCTACTTCATCTCCGAAGACCTCACTTTTATGATGTATCCAACATTCGCAAATGTTAGGATGTATCAACGACAACTGGGAGTCAATTCCCAAAGACAACTGGGAGCCACTTCCCAAAGACAACTGGGAGCCACTTCCCAAAGAAAACTACTAGCCAATAAATAAAATAACGCAATTAAGTATAACGCAGTCATGTATGTATGCAATCAAGTATAACACAGTCAAGTATAGACGTTTTGAGTATTTGTACAAGTAAGCAAGTAGTTGAGCATGTATCTCCCCCAAAAGTTAAAACAAGTACGAAAAGAGTAGGGGCTATGACTCACCTTAAGTCTATGTAATGAGAAATGAAAGTCGAATCGCGAAAGTCTCTAAGAGCAGCCTATAATAGAACGTTGCGACTTAGGTTTGGAGTAACGTCTAAGGATACGAAGAATTGCCAATATATGTCTTGCATAATGTTCATGATGTAGTACTTTAGTATATAGTGTAAGTCGTGGAATATAAGTGGTCTATGAAACATGTATAGGTTGTAAATCTCTTACTACCGTTCGGGCCGACATAATTCAGAAGTCATGGAGTAAACGTTCGAGGAGCCAGGACACTTTAACTCGTAAATCCACAACTCGTCTCGACGGCTTACTCAATGAACTCCTCACATGAGGCTCCCTACTATTGTAGTATTTGATAACATATATATATATATATATATATAAGCTTTTTGATCTTTAATAGTTATATGGTCTTTAGCCGTGGCTTTGCCGTGACCTTGGTCATTGTTACCATGGTCTTGAGACTCAACCTTGGCTTTAGCCATGGTTGTGGTCTTGGCTTTAGGTCATTAGACCTCTTGGTCTCATCTAATTATAATGATTATATAGTAACTTTGGTCTAAAAATGGGCTGTTAAGAATTTGGAGAAATTTATCACTCAGAAAGCGTTTTCAGGGCTCGAGCTTCTTTGTTCCTGAACGAAAACGTCGTTCCGGACAACTTTCGTGTTTTAACTTTTTGATGAATCGGACCAGAAGTGGGACTTTCAAAATCATAATTTGATCAGAATGCAATTTAGGCAGATTTGCCGTTTTGGTTTCGCTAACTTCAAATGGTCATAACTTTTGACTCGTATACTCGTTTTGGGTGATTCAAATTGCTATGTTTTCCTTGTTAAGTCCTCTTTAACAGTAAGTAAGTGTCAAATATCAAAGTTATACTATTGTGGTCGTGGTTTTCCATAAAAATCACTAGTTTGCTTGTTTACTTGTCATAAGTTAACATATGTATACCAATACTTGTTTTATCCATTTTTAAACATCATGAACACAATACAAAGACCATATATAGCATGAAAGAAACATAATAAGCATGAAAATGATAATTAAGCAAGGAGTATGTTAGGGTTTGCTTACAACTTGAGGCTTTCTAAAAGAAAGGTAAGTAACTAGTAAGGTACGGACTTTGATAGACTTAAGCTTCACCCTTTGCAATCTATGATAAGCCGAGGTCATTTGAAGATTATAACGACGCCTTCTTGAAGTCCAAAGCTATTTGAAGATTATAACGACGTCTTTTTGGAGACTTTAAAGTTATAACAACTTTTCTTAGAAAATTTCCAAGATTGAAGATCAAACACTAGTTTTCTTTCAAAAACTAGTTAACTTTCTTACAAAATATAAGAGAAGTGCCTTAGGTTTTAGGACTTGAAGGTTATAAGAAGGTGTGGTGCAAGATTTATATGTGTTTTAGCTTGGTATTTATAGGGTAGGAAAAATAGTTAACCATATATTGGGTTAGAATTTAACCATGGTTAGTTTAAGACACTTGTAATGATCTAAAGAATCAATGGTCAAGATTTAACCACACATGGTGACTCCACCACCCCTAAGTCGGTTCAAGGAGGATAAGGGTGACTAGATGAGTAGTCATGGTCTTTGGATGGTAATATCCTAAGTATGTAGCTAGTTTTGACTCCGTAAATTGCTAACCGTAAGTTTTTAGGCCACGAAACGTAAAACCGGGTATCCTAAAAATATGAAACTTGAAAGTATGGTCAAACATGTCAATATAGTCCATAATAAAATATAAAATGAGTGGTAGGTTCTATCGGGTGCGAAAACCCTGCTAAAAACTGGAAACACGGGTCTAAAACGCGCAATTCGCGTAAAACGCTGAACTGAAAAACGTAAAATTCCGAAACTTTTGGAATTGTCCTAAAATGAGAGAAAATCATATTTCTATTGTTTATAATGTTTTATAGATATATCGGGATGCTGGAAGGACGTTTAAACCTAAAAGTAAATCTCGGACACGGCTTTGTGATTTTTGCAGAAATGATCCGACGAGCGTCAAACTCTCGGATTATCGTTAAAATAGTTTAACTTACGAGAATATGAAATAAAAATTTCTGAGATGAATAGTGAAAAGTGAATAGTAAAAAGTGAATAGTAAAAGTGAATAGTAAAAAGTGAATAGTGAAATTTTCGGGAATAAAAGTTAACCTGAAATTGCGAATTGTTACAAAAAGTATGTGACATTCGTTCGTCAAACCAAAAATCTTCATGATGCACCGTATGACTTGTTGTATGATTTTCTAAAACACCATGAACCTGAAGTGGAGAAAGATCGTGCTCTTCAAGGAGGTTACATACCACCACCAATACCTAATTCGTTGGCACTCGTAGCTCAATCTCCGTATACTCCACCTCCAATGTCAAATCATGCTTATGTTCAAGAACAGAATTACTTCAGCTACCCACAACCTACAACTCCAAATCAGATGATCCCATATGATTCTGCTCAGCAATTTAATCAACCTGCTCCCTGTGAAAACAGTGAGTCAATGTACTACTCTAACTCTAATGACTATGAAGATGATTACTTCAATACGTTGAATCAAGGACTTGCTCTCATTGCTCGTGCCTTCAGTAAATTCTCAAACAAGACTAACAACCGTCTTCGCTCTTCATCGAATACTAGGAATCAAGCTGTCATTCGAGAAGGAAGGGTTGAGATACAGAATCGATATAATGGTCGATCAGGTGGTTATTCAGGAAATTCTGGAAATGAACAAAGGTTCAACAACAATGGAGGGTTCAGAAACAACTCTGGTGTTACTCAGCAAAGGAATGAAAATCTTGCAACTGGGAACTCTAACTCTGGGAATGCAGTATGGTGCTACAACTGCAAAGAGAAAGGTCATATTGCAACTGCATGTCCAAAACCGAGAACTCGGGGCAGTAAGTTTCACAAGCAGGCATTACTCATGGCTCTCAAAGATGAAAAGGAAGGACATTTCACTAAGAAGGGGAACAGCTTCATGGCAAATGCGTACAACGATGATGACATGGAAGATCTGGAAGCAAATGCAGCTGTGATGCTTATGGCCAACATGCAGGAACTTCAAATGAATGATTCAGGCCCAATGTATGACATTGATGGCTTGTCTCAGGTACATGATCTTAATACATGCCTAATACATGAAATAGCATCACCATCTGCTTCTGAATCAAATAAGGCGCAAGTTGTTCCATCTGACTCATATTTATCATCTAAAGAAGATGAACAAATGAACACAGTTGTTACATTTGATGACTACACAGTTGTTTCATTTGATGATCCTATTGAGAATGATAAACATGATTCTCTAGAACAACATGAACCATTGTATGATACAGACCCTGACCTTATATTGTTGTCCAAACAACTGAATGCTCAACAATTGAAAATAATGAAATGCAATGAGATTAATAAAGCTTTAAAAGAGACAAATAAGTCACTTACCAGAGACATTAAGTTTTACAAAATACAACTTTCAAATCTGGAACACAAGGTTAAACATGAAAAAGTTTTGAAAAATCTTTTCAAGAACATTACAATAAAGAACAAGATCTTCAACACAAATTGCAAGATTTAATTGAGTCAAATGGAAAGTTGGTTTCAAAACTTGAAAGTGACAAGTGTGAACTTCAAAAACAGGTTGAACAACTGAAAAAGGAACTTTCAAAAACAAAAACAGAGTTGTTAATTTGCAAAAAGGAATTTTGTGAACATAAGATACAAAAAAGGAAAATATAGATAATTAACTCGGTGAAATTGTTGATCTTGAAAAACAACTCAAAGAGTTTCGTAATATTGTTTAAAAAACCGGGGGCTCTGTAACAACAATTCAGAAATTTACTTTAAAACCGAGACCCGATAAAGGTTTTGCAATTGGTGATTACATATCAATGTTTCTTCACAAAGCGTTCAAACAAAATCCTAAACTTTACAATATGGAATGTATGCGTGATGACATGATTGCACGTACTATTGTTTATGATACTGAGGAAGAAGAAGAACTTGAAGAAGATAGTCGATCCAAAATGCGTCAAGTTGAATATTGGACACCATATGATTATTCAAAAACTCCTCACATTTCTAAATCTTTTGTTCCTCAAAAGGAAATACCTGAAAAATTTTGGTTTGTCACTGAGTCATATGTTTCATTTTCTAATGCGGATCCGGTCCAAACTGTGGCACAAGTAAATGGTCCTTTACCATCTTCTGGTGAAGTTACACCTTTACCAAAAAGTTGTCGTGTTTTAAACTATTTCAAAACTTTTATGGAAGACATCGAAATTTTGGAGGAAACAATTAAACGTAATTAAGAAATAAAAATTGAAACTTTTCAATCCGCTTATGAGTGAGAAAAGAGAGATATTTTTCAAAAACAATTGTTGCCAACTGTTCAACACCTCCATCTTTGTGCTACAAGTTGGGAACAACATCTGCAAAAAGAAGTGAAATCAATGATAAATATTTTCAAATCAAATGAAAATGCAATTTTGGTTCAAAAGCATAGAAACAGAGTTTTGAAAAATGATGCCGATCAACTCTTGGAAGAAGTTCTCATTGCTGATATTATGTCTATTATCATGAATGATCTCTATAAATCTGGTACTTCTATGCTTATGGAAGATCACTGTGCTGATAATGATTTGCTGAATACAGAAATTGAGACATTAAAACAAGAAAATGATCTACTGAGGAACAACAATGACGATGTGACAAAACGTTTTTCAAAAGAAATTTTTCAACTCAAACAACGACTTGAATGGTGTCAAGCTCAAAGTCTTGAAACAGAATTAAAACTTCAGAGTCAAAATGTTTCAAAGTCTTGTCAAAGTTGCAAAAATACTGAGTCTTTTAAAAGTCTGTGTCTCAAATATGAGAAGGAAATTGCGGAATTAAAAATTGAAAACGCTGAATGGCAACAAAACCGCGATGACATTAAGTATTGCAATGGTTTACTTGAGTCTGATATTCAGGATAAAAATCACATCATCATTGACTTGAAAGAGAAAATTAAGCTACTTCAAAAAGGAAGGTTCAGTGACACCACTGTGATAGTACCAGAATTGTACCAAGTAGACAAAACTGATAATGGAAATGATATTCAAAACACTATTGTTGACCCTTCCACTTCAACAAGACTAGTCTCCACTAATAGCGTTAGCAGACCTAAGCGAAAAAGTAACAAGAAGAATAGGATCTTGCAACGTAAAAGAGGAACACTAGAAGCTCAAGAAGTAGAAGATCAACTTAGGAATTCGAATAAAACTCATGTTGCATCTGATTTAGATTCTAATCTAGCAAATTGTAATAAAAATCTCAATGTAACGAATGATGAACCTCTGAATGTTTTGAATATTAATGCATCTTGTGTGTTTTGTCATAAAAGTGTATCATCTGGTGATCATGCAAAATGTGTAGCTAACTCTCTCTTAAATCGTCATAAGAAACGTAGGACAGGCATTCCTTTTAGGCCCACTATTGCCTCAATGTCTATATTAGGAAAACCGCCATCTACGGCTTCTAATGATGTTGCAGTTACCCCAATAGTTGAGAAGAACAAATCTAGGAACAAATCTAAAACTAGTGAATTCACCAAAAAGAAAGCGAGAACTAGTTGGAATTGGCAACGTTGGTTACAATATAAACCTGAATTTAAAGGGATTCCTAAATTATTGAATACATGTGCTACTAACCAATAGGAACCCGCACTTTCTTTGGGTTCCACCCTTACTTCTGTTCCATCCTCGTCGTCTTCTTGTGATACAGGCGGTACAGATTGTTCTCTGGATTGTTGATAGCGGATGCACCCGACATATGACAGGCAACCTCAAACTGTTAGTCAACTTTGTTTCAAAGTTTATCGGAACTGTCAGATTCGGGAATGATCATTACGCTTTAATCATGGGATACGGTGACTATGTTAGTGGGAATATTGAAATCAGTCGTGTTTATTATGTGGAAGGCTTAGGTCACAACCTCTTTTCAGTCGGTCAATTTTGTGATGGGGATTTAGAAGTATCATTTCATGAGAAAACTTGTTTCGTTCGTGACTTACAAGGAAATGATCTAATGTCCGGCTCACGTGGTTCCAGTCTTTATACAATATTGATGTCTGACATGATTGCAACATCTCCGATATGTCTTCTCTCCAAAGCAGAATCAACTAAATCTTGGTTATGGCATAAACGCCTTTCGCACTTAAATTTCAAAACTATGACTGAACTTGCTCGTCATAAACTTGTTGATGGTTTTCCAAGATTCCGATTTACTAAATATCACTTATGTTTGGCCTGTGAACAAGGAAAAAGCACTCAAGCTCATTTCCCCTCTAAAACTGAGCACAGTACAAATCATGTTTTACAATTGCTTCATATGGATTTGTATGGCCCGATGCGTGTTCAAAGTATCAACGGTAAACGCTACATACTCGTAATTGTTGATGACTACTCCAGATGGACTTGGGTTTATTTTCTTCGAAGTAAAGATCAATCTCCTTCAATGATCATCACCTTTCTCACTAAAATTCAAGTTCAGTTACGTAACACGGTACGAATGGTAAGAACTGAAAATGGAACAGAATTTAAGAATTAGACACTTAGGTCATATTTTGAGAAAGTGGGAATTGAACATCAAACATCTATTGCAAGAAGTCCAGAACATAATGGAGTTGTTGAAAGATGCAACAGGACGTTAGTGGAAGCTGCAAGAACCATGTTGATTAATGCTCAATTACCAGATTACTTATGGGCGGAAGCTGTTTCAACTTCATGTTACACCCAAAACCGTTCTGTGATCACTAAATGCCATCGCAAAACACCTTATCAACTTGTTCATAAAAGAAAACCAAACATAGATTACTTTCATGTATTTGGAGCACTTTGTTATTCGAAAAATGATCGTGATGATTTAGGTAGGCTTAAAGCAAAGGCTGACATCCGAGTGTTCGTAGGATATTGTGAAAATTCCAAAGGCTTTCGAATATGGAATCGTCGAACAAGAGAAATTCAAGAAACTATTCATGCTAATTTTGATGAACTCACTCAAATGGCTTCTGAGCAAAACAGCTTAGGACCCGAAACAAACCGTCTTAACTCTCCGGACTCTTCGGCTGAAACCTTACCTCTAAACTGCAAAGAATTGGAAACTCTGTTTGCTCCACTGTTTGATGATACAATTGAATAGCGTTCTTCTGAGGTCTCACCAATTTCCGCTGCACAACCTGATAATATTCAAGTACCTGACTCACCTCAACAAACTACTACAACTGTTGAGAAAGACGGTCCTCCAATTGCATCTCCCACAACAGCAGAACAAACCGCTTCCAACTCACGACTATCAGCTGAAGATCCTACACCACAATCAGTTCCACAACCCGCAGAGTATGATCCAAATGCATTCTTTAATCCGTTTGCACCAGCTCCAACATTTCCTGAAATAGCTGAGTCGTCCACATGAAATTTGGATCCTACTAACATGCGAGATACCTATCAACTACACCCTTCGACACACAAATGGACTCGAGATCACCCCTTAGTTCAAATTATTGGCCATCCAGATGCACCTATTATGACGAGTCAACGACTTCACATAGATGGTGAAACTTGTATCTATGCATTAAAGAAGCAATGACTTATGAACTGGATTGAATCTATGCAAGAGGAGTTTCAGCAATTCAAAAGATTAGAAGTCTGGGAATTAGTTGAAAGACCTGACGGAGTCTTTGTCATTGGGCTAAAATGGATTTGGAAAAACAAACTGGATGCAGAGGGCACTGTCATACGTAACAAATCATGCTTGGTAGCTAAAGGATACTTCCAAGAAGAAGGAATTGATTTTGAGGAATCTTTTGCTCCAGTTGCTAGACTTGAAGCTGTTCAGATCTTTCTGGCATATGCTGCTCATAGGAATATGGTTGTTTATCAAATGGATGTGAAAACAGCATTTTTGAATGGTGAACTCTGTGAAGTGATCTATGTCAGCCAACCAGAAGGCTTCGTTGATCCTGAGCGCCCCAATCATGTTTATCAACTAAAAAAGGCTCTTTACGGACTCAAGCAAGCCCCAAGGGCGTGGTATGACAAACTATCTGCTTTCTTCCTGGCCAATAAGTTTTCTAAAGGTTTAGTGGATCCAACATTATTTACAAAAACATATGGGGTGGACTTACTAATTCTTCAAATATATGTCGATGACATTATTTTTGCTTGAACAAACAGAAGTCACTCAAATGATTTTGCAAACTTAATGAAAGAAAATTTTGAAATGTCCATGATGGGTGAACTTTCGTTCTTCTTAGGAGTACAAGTTCACCAATCACCCCGTGGAATTTTTCTAAATCAGTCCAAATATGCTTTAGAAATTTTAAAGAAACATGGAATGATGAGCTGTGATACTTATAATACACCAATGGCCTTTGGCACAAAACTAGATGCTAATATACATGGGACTCCAGTTGACCCTACAAAATACCAAAGTATTATTGGGTCCCACATGTATCTCACAGCTAGTAGACCTGATATAGTTTTTGCTATCTTTATGTGTTCTCGTTATCAGTCTAAACCGACTGAAAGGCACCTCAATGAGGCAAAAAGAATCCTTCGATACATAAAGGGAACCATTAACTTGGGAATCTGGTATCCGAAGGATTCTGGTTTTGAACTAATTGCTTTTTCAGACGCTGACCATGCAGGATGCTTAGACACACGCAAAAGTACATCTGGTGGATTACAGTTTCTCGGAGATAAACTTGTGTCTTGGCAATCTAAGAAGTAGGACTGCACATCACTGTCATCAACAGAATCTAAATATGTAGCTATGTCTGCTTGTTGTTCTCAAGTCATCTGGATGAGATCACAACTTAAGGACTATAGCTACCTATTCAATAAGATTACAATCTACTGTGACTCCAAAAGTGCCATTGCCATTTCCTGCAACACCGTTCATCATTGCAAATCCAAACACATTGATCTCCGCTATCATTTCATCAAGGAGCATGTCGAAAAGGGTACAATTGAATTATATTTTGTGGGAACTGAATACCAGTTGGCAGACTTACTCACTAAAGCTTTACCTCCAACAAGGTTTGCTGATTTAGTCCACCAAATTGGTATGCGATGTTTAACTCCAGAAGATCTGGAAAAGTTTTTAAAACACATATGATCGTCAAACATCAAAACTATCTTTGTAAAAAAAAGATTTTATCCTTTCTTGCTTTTATAAAAAAAAATGCAAGTACATATCACCCTTTTCAACACTATTTTTATAAATGTCTAAAATTATCATAAAAACAATTGTTGAGGGGGAGGTAAAGTATTTTTTAAAATTTTCAAAATATTTACTTCGTACTTGTATTTTACCAAAAATATTTTCTGCTTATTATTATGTAAAGTGATGCTTAAAAGGTTTTTCGGGTTACTCTCCTTGACTAATTGAAACCAATTTTTCAAAATTAAATGACATCGGTCTAAGGTCAAGGGGGAGTAAATTTATCCAAAGATTGTTCCTTTATAATGCTTGCTGTAGTTAACTATTGTTATTTAGTTAGGCATTAAGTTTGAAATATACTTTAAGGTTAAGGGACCAAAAATTACAAACATTAAAACATGTTTTAACCTTAGGTCAAAACACTTTGACCATTGCATTTACTCCACCTGAAAATCACACTTACTATCTTCACCAAACTAATCAACGGCTCATATCAATCCTGCAAATCTAGTCGTTAAATCTCAAATCTGTAAGTGCTAACAAGTTTTGATCATGATTTTACATAATGGTTTTAGATTGTAACTAAATCCAATGGCTAATTTGTTTCAAAATAATGATATACGATTTAGGGTTGGCGTTAATATTAGATTAAGAGGTTGAATGTGTTTATGTTTGAAATTAGTGGTGGGATTTGATCCTAAGATGAATCTAAACATGTTATTATACTTTAATCACACCCAGAAACATTTTTGAATGAAAATCGGATTTAGGGTTCATACGAATAAATTAGGTATTTTTGATCTGTGATGATTTGGTTCAATTAAATGCTTAGGATTATGATTATATGTGTTTATTATCATATCTTAGTACTTTAATTATTTCAGAAACATGTTTTGAGTTTGATTTGATGACCTTATGTTGTAACGTCACTAGCAGCTATGATTTTGGGTTTGTGTGGATGAATTGTGTTATAAATTGGTGAATAGGATCCTTAACATGTATTAAACACTTGCCTTTACCCAAAAAACATGTATTAAACACTCGCCCAATTTCTTTTCATACCCAGAATCAAGTTTTTGTGAATTATGATTTGGAGTTCTTGCGTTCTTACGCAAAAGATTGGTCTTGTGCATGTCTTCGCATAAATTTTGTGTTTTAAAGCTTTTGGGATAAATTACTGATCAGTGGTTGTGTTTAAAACTTTCAGGAATCAAAAGAAACTAAATTTTTGAAGGTGAATTTTTATTCAGATGATCCTACGCATAAGATTAACTCATCTTAGGCGTAAGAAGAAATGTTACGCGTAAGATTCGACCATTTTGAAAAACTTGTCTTGGATAAGACAATGTTTACGCAAAAGAATATTTCTTACGCGTAAGTTTTTTTTCTTACGCATAAGTAATAATCTTACGCATACGTTAAAACTTACGCATAAGGTTCAAACCTTTGCATAAGCTCCAATCTTACGCATAAGATTTATTCCTATGCATAAGATTTAGCCTACGCAAAAGTTTGATCTTACGCGTAAAATATAAGTTAAGCGTAGTTTTGGAACTTACGCCTAATATAATTCCTTATGCATAGAAAATGTTATGCGCAGGATTTCAAATCTTACGCGTAACATTGTCTGATTTCTTGTAATTTGTCAAAGTGTTGTAAATTTTCAAATGTGTAATCTCTTGTATTTGTTAACAGATATTGTGACTTGATTGTTATCAGTTTCTACCAAGTTTTAACATCAAATATACAAGTTTATCATATAACAACATTTTGAACACAAAACACCCACTGATCAATCCAATCATGCATAATCATGAAAATTAATAAATGAGCTAACAAATTATTTTGTTGCAATGTCTATGTTTGTGTATGATCATTCAGATGGCCCAACAAGCAAACATCCCACATGCACCTGTACCTGAACCAAAGCTCACATGGGAAGAAACATTTCCCGACGACTACTCTAGAAAGATTGGAAAGAACAACTAAAGGGTCAACTTCAACAAATTCACATGCAATGAATCATCTTGCATTGTCGTTGTGGATGCCTTAGTCTATCACCCATACAAAATCCTGCTCACCAAATCAGCATCAGTAGCTTGTTTCTACATTCACCAATTCTAGCATACAATTCAACTGGACCCTAGCGAAGAATTTTTCACATGCATGCTACATAAGAGACAAGTCATGGTGGACAAAGATACCCTTCGTGGCATTCTAGGTTTACCCGAACTTGGTCCAGATGAACAGTACGACCCAGTTCCTAATGAAGAAGAGTTGATTGAATGGTTACGGGATATTGGATACGATGAGTCAGACGAAGTAGTGACTAGACACTCAAAGGTTAACACAAGGAATCTTCCACAACCATGGAGAACCATGTACATCCTTATAGCCAAGTCCTTGTCTAGCAGAGATACTGGTCATGAACACCTCAAACTCCAATATCTCAAACTTTTTTGGGCTATGGCAAATGTCAAGAAGGTGGATTTTGCTACCATTATCTGGGAAGATATAGTGTGGCACATTCAACATAAGACTGCAAACATTCCATTTGTTCGATTCACCAAGCTACTCATTGAAAGCTTCTTTCATGAGTATGACGACATTCCTCAAAGACTGGATGATGAAGACAAGAACACATTCAGAAATGAGTCTACTCTCAAGCAGATTAAGACACTTGATACCAGTACACGTAAGCAAGGAAAAATACTTCCCGAATGTCTCTTGATTGATAAAGTAAAGAAATGCTCGAGCTACAAGTACTATGTTCAAGCTATCAAAGAAGAGAAAGTAGGATTCTTGGACGAAGTCCCTCTACCTTCGTTCATGCAGAAAAAGGGAAAGAAAGGTAGTAAGTCTGGCAGCTCCGAAAGCTCTACAAAATCTGCTAAAAAGCCTCACAAGAGACCTCTCAAGATCAGAATACTGGTTAAGAAACCAATCCCTGAACCAGTTCCTGAACCCACACCACCATCTTCTCCAAAACAATCCGACTCAAAAATCGAATCTGATAGTGGTCCAGTTTATAGCGAAGCTTATAACAAACCGGATGATAATCTTGACGATCTGGACATGACTCTAGAAGATTGGGACAAAAACATCGATGAATTTGTTGATCAAATTGAAAAAGAAACAACATTCATTCAAAGACCTTTAACTGAAGAGGATGCGAAGTTGGAAGATGAACGGTTAAGGGGTGAAAAGATGAAGGAACCTATGACTACAGAACAAGAACAACAAGAAGAGGCTCACACTAATCTTGGTTTATCTGTGGAAGAAGAAAATGAACGAGCACTCAAGTTAGGTCTCCTCCACAGCAGAATTGACTCCTTCCAAGTTGATCAACCTCCGCCACCTCTGTTTACTCAAACAACTGAGGCTGGAGGATCTGGTAGTATTCCTGAAGCAGGCGGGTCTAGCAGTATCCCTGAGTCCACTCCAGTTGATCAAACTCAGGAAACAGGAACCACTGCTGATATGATAGTCTACGAATCTCCCACTATTACACCTGAAGACGTAGAAATGCATAATGCTTCAGAGAGGGAAGATGATGATGTGGAAGACCATATGGATACAGATATTCCACACCTAATGTCTTTGTAAGAGATGGAGGCTAGAGAAAAGGCTCAAGAGGAAGAGCTCAAGAGAAAACAAGAAGCTGAAGATGCGAGGCTTGAGGAAATGGAACAAGCTAAACTGGAAGAAGCCATTAGAATGGAAGAAAGCAGGAAAGCTGAAGAGGAAGCTAAACTTGCCGATGAATTAAGACTTCAAGAAGAAACAAAGAAAAGAAAAGAAGAAGAAGCTAAATTAGCAGAAGAATTAAGGCAAAAGGCAGAAGATGACCTATTAGCAGAAGAGCAAAGATTAAGGGCTGAAGCAGCTAAAGTTGCAGAAAAGAAAGAAGTGCCCAAGGATAAATGATGCGTGGTGTTTGCACCAGGCTTTACCTCTCGAGGGATCTCGAGAAGCTTACAACCCCCACCAGGCAGTGTACCTGATCGATGTAGTATTGTATAATGACAAGTACCGGGGGATTGATCGTTCAGCTAGGAATAGTGTCGCTAGGATTAGAAAACCTAAAGACTAGGTCTAAAGATGAGGGATGATTCTTTTTGTATTTTTATATTTTTTAGAAAGCAAATGAAAATCTCAGGTTTGAAGGATTTGGGCGGAATTAGTTGCTAGTCAACTAACCCAATACTAAGATGCAATCAAAATAAAATACTAAAAATGAAAATAAACTAAATTAAACTAAGGTTGTGAGCAATAAGTGGGAGAAATGTGTTTACTTAGATTTCACTACTCCCTAGATATCTTTTACATGTTAATTACTTGTTATAGTTGCGTGGATGACAGATTGTATTCCTTAATACCAATCATGGGGTGGCGTACTTACTTCCCCAATCCTATGAGTGCCTACTTCACTCCTATGTCGAGCCGGCTAAGAAGCTCCTAACATGGGATCATTAGAATTTACTCATGCATTAAATACAACCAATAAAACCTAGTACACATCGGTTCATGTTTCCTAAGACATTCAAGCATGTTACACAATGGAGATCTGCCAGTTTTCTTAAGACTAACATTGAAATCATTCATCCAATACAACCATAAACAAGTAATCAACATATAATTAACATCTAGGTTTCATTAGATCTAAGCAAACACAAGATAAATCTAGCCTAGCATGTTGAAATCAAGACAAGCACAAGATATAGACAACCAACACATAGACATATTGATTGAATTAAGAGAAGACTTATCTCAATAGCACATGAAAGGATTCAAGGGGTGAAAACCCTTGAATTTACTGTAAAATACGAGCTAGGGTTCACAAAGTCCGGCCCTAGGGTTTCTCCACACAAGTTCCTCTTTAATGAATGAAAATTAGAAGACTATATATAGATTTTAGAAGGTGACGGCGTCAAGAACAAATGTCTGACGCCGTCATCTCGCCGCTAAATAGTTCCTCGGATTGCCTAGATCTGGATCTGACGCCGTCATGTATACACCTTATGCAGGCCGTCATGATTTTAACTCTTGACGCCCTTTTTGTGACGCTTTCAAGTTTGTACTGGGTCGTCACCACTTTTACTCTTCACGCCGTCAGGATTTCCTTCTTGACGCCGTCATACACTGTTCTCAGCATGGAAAATTAAGTCTTTGGTGTTTTCTTCACTTTTATGCTCCGAAAACGTCTGAATTGCTTCCTTTTCCAGATTTCACTCCCAAAGTACCTAAAATCACAAAAGAAACGATTTAGGGTAATATTTGATCAAATAAATTCAATTCCGGGTTTAAATGACCCCCTAAAAGTGGTTCATTTTTTGCCTCATCATATACCCTTACACTTGAGATTTGCTTGTCCTCAAGCAAATGCGCTTTTATTCTAATCAAAAGACAAGTTAGGGGTCATTTAACACTAATATAAAAGTAATTACAACAAATAATCGTTCCACTAAAGACCAAAGACAAGCACGGAGGTCATACACTAGTACCTCACAAATAGTGTTTAGATACTCACATCTCTCGGGTGTAATAAACTATAAATTACAATATGGAAACAGAAGATATCTCTCACTACCTGTCATAGCAAAATAGATTACCATAGGCTTGGGAAAGGATCAAACCTTCACAACTTGGCGTAAGCAACTAGGATAAATTATCAAAGAGGCCTTTTAAAGGGTTGTAACGTTTGGTGCAGGGATATGAAATACACGGTTTTGTTGGATATAGGCAGTCTTTACTGGTGGCGAGTTAACAATCTTGGTTAATTACATGTACAATATGGCGTTGTTAAGCCAAGACTAGACTCGACTTAAGCTATTAAATGAAAAATAACAAAAACATAAAATGAACATAGAATGAAAAGGGATGGTAGTCCGTATGTTTTTTCTCTTTTTTCTTTTTCTATTTTTTTTTCTGTTTCTTGATTTTTTCGATTTTTTTTTTTTTTTTTTTTTTTTTTTTTTTTTTTTTTTTTGCATACACTCTTACCCTACCATCCAAAATAATACATCATAGAGGATGAACATTCCCCTTACACTTGAATTTTTACATACTTTACAATAAACTAAACTAATGACTCGAATTAAGAAAATCAAAACACTTGGAGTACTTTTAAGATTAACGTACATATGGGGGTAATATATGATGTTCTTCCCATTACTCCCTGAAATAAGTACTTTACCCATGAGTCCCAATCGTCCCAAAACAATATGTACAAGGATATGACTCGACTTAGCAACCATGTAATCAATTAGATAATTAACTTAGGGTTTAACAAATAACAATAATGCACTAAAGATGAGTGCATACACGGAAGGCTAAGGCGATTTGGGTGTACATTTAAGTGGGGTGTAACAAATTCTTCCTTTAAGTAAAATGCTTAAAGTTAGAAACGAAAAGATAGGCTCGGAGGGGTGTACTAGGGGTTTCGTGTACTAAAAATGTGTACAACGCTAAGGGTGTGGGAAAAATCAATTGACTTAACTAGCCAAGTAATATGACTTAAATGGTCAAGTAATTATGATACGCGTTTAACACAAGGGTGTTCCTAATGCCTCTTATCATGTAGTAAATCCTACTACACGAATGTAGTCTCACTAGCGGTCTCGGGATGCATCACTAACGCAAGTTCTAGAATCTAAATGCTACTGGTAGACTCATAAGCACTAATAGTAAATGCTTTTCCTATCAAATCTAAAGGCGAACCTCACATATTTGGGTGGAAAATTTTTCTGAATGATACGGTTATGTGCTAGTCATACAATCTCCTATCCATGAGACGCTTGCTATGGCTAAAGTTTCACTCCTAAATGTTGTAAAAAATTTTAAATTTGGCGGTAAAATTGCACTAACAAGTATTTCTCATAGTTTTATTACACATCTACTATCAAACAAACAAACTCAAGCGAAAGTGTATTTGTAAGGTATCATCATTTTACCCTCCCCTTACACTTAAGATGAACATTGTCCCCAATGTTCAAGTAAAGAATGTAAAAGTGAAATAAGTAAAAAGAATGAAATCAAATACTCCCCTGATTCGCTCGGTATGGATAATAAGGTGGCCAGGTTAAATCTTCCTCCAAGAAAATGAACAATCAAAGCTTCCCTTCCAGAAACATAAATCATCTTCTTGTCATACATAACCTGTAAATCCTGAGAAAACAGACAAGGCAACCTCGCAAAAAATCGCGCGGCAATCTACATATACTAATAAATCCTAGAAAACAAAGTAAGATATAATGCTTGTGGAATGAAGTTTACAGATTTCCTGGAGATTATAAAACTACTAATTCAGCAAAAACTTTAAGACTCCGTTAGAAAAACAAAACCGGTAAAATTTCCAGATTTTTACACGTGATGCCGTCAAGAGTAAACTCATGACGCCGTCAGAAGTGACCTGCAGAAATTCTTATGTTAAGTTTCCAGAAAATTTTCGGAAAAAACTTGGTTCTACTTCCTTTGAAATCCTGCAAAACTTCATTATGACTCGATACAAGCATTTGACTCTAACAAATATGAATATACATGTTCACTTAATATTGTGGAGAATCATGATCGGTTTGTTTCTTAAAAACATATTTGGGGTTTCCCCTTACACTTATCTTTTGCAAAAATACCTTTGGGTGAAGTTAAGACTAGGCCAAACAACAAAATAAAGTATTTCCACTATTTAGTTTAGAAACATGATCTACCAACTATAAAAATAAAGCATGCATACGGAAGCAAATAACAAACAAACAAAAATAAAAATTCACACAAAATCATGGGTTGCCTCCCAAGAAGCGCTTTTCTTTATTTACGAGTCTTGTAGCTACACTCAAGGTCATGGGTTACTACGTGACCTCATCGTTAAATGTCACATCCTCCTCACTAATCATTTCATTATTATTTTCTTGGTAATGCTTTACACGTTGTATGTTAACAGTAAATTCTCTACCTTCATCGTCTAATAACACAACGGCTCCAGTTTTAGAGGAACTTTTTACCGTAAACGGTCCATACCATCTAGACTTGAGTTTTCCCAGAAATAATCTTAACTGAGAGTTGTACAATAGGACTTTGTCCCCATCTGAAAATTCCTTGGGTTTCTTAATTCTCTGGTCATGCCATCTTTTTGCCCTCTCTTTATATGTAATGGAAGACTCATAGGCTTCTAATCTAAGCTCATCAAGCTCGTGTAATTGCAAGAACCTATTGGTTCCGGAAATTGTATAATCTAAGTTACATGCCTTAAGAGCCCAATAAGCCTTATGTTCTAATTCTACTGGCAAGTGACATGCCTTACCATACACCATGCGAAACGGGGTCGTTCCAACAGGTGTCTTGTAGGCGGTTCGGAATGCCCATAAGGCCTCATCGAGTTTAAATGACCAGTCTTTTCTATTCTGACTAACCGTTTTTTCAAGTATTCTTTTAATAGCCATGTTTGTGTTTTCAACCTGGCCTTTGGTTTGTAGATGATAGGCGGTGGAAAATCGATGGGACACTCCATACCTCTTCATGACCTTTTCCATTTGTGCATTGCGAAAGTGGGTCCCCCTATCACTGACGAGGGCTTTAGGAATCCCGAATCTAACGAAAAGCTTTTTCAGAAAATGAATAACTACCCTGGCATCGTTGGTCCTAAGAGCTTGTGCCTCTACCCATTTTAAAACATAATCGATGGCAACTAAAATGTATTCGTTCCCCCTGAAGAGGGAAAGGGTCCCATGAAGTCAATTCCCCAGACATCGAAGACCTCACATACTTGTATAAAATTCTGAGGCGCTTCATCCCTATGTGATATGTTCCTGGCCCGTTGACATGCATCGCATGCCTGTACCATTTCTTTGACATCACAGAAAATTGTGGGCCAATAGAATCCTGCGTCGAAAATCTTTCGAGCGGTGGTGCTTATCCCATGATGCCCTCCAGAGGGACCAGAGTGACATTCCCTCATAATCTTTACTGCCTCACTTTTCGAAACACAATGTCTTATTATTTGGTCAGGACACCTTCGGAATAAAAATGGTTCATCCTAAAAGTAGTATTTTAACTGAGAAAAGAACCTTTTTCTTTTGTACCTAGTCAGGTGTTCTGGAACGAGTCTGCTTGCGAGATAGTTGGCAAAATCGGCGTACCAAGGCTCCGAATCAATCATTGACATGAGTTGTTCATCAGGAAATGAATCCCTAATCTCACTTCTATCGTGCTCATCCAGGGGGTTTTCAAGACAAGATAGATGATCTGCGGCCAAATTTTCTGCCCCCCTCTTATCATGAATCTTAACATCAAATTCTTGTAACAACAAGATCCACCAAATTAGTCGTGGCTTAGCATCCTGCTTAGCAAAAAGATATCGAAGAGCCGAGTGATAAGTGAAAACGACTGTTTTTTAAAGGACAAGATATTGCCAGAATTTGTCGAATGTGAACACTATGGCTAACAATTCCTTTTCGGTGGTTGAGTAATTCTCTTGAGCGGGATTCATTGTTTTGCTAGCGTAGTAAATAGGTTGGAATAGCTTGTCACGCCGTAGGCCCAATACAACCCCAACAGCGAAATCGCTAGCGTCACACATGATTTCGAACGGTAACTCCCAGTTGGGTGTAATCATGATTGGAGCTTGTGTGAGCTTCTTTTTTAAGAGATCGAATGCATCCTTGCATTCTTATGAGAAATAGAATGGAGCGTCCTTCATGAGCAATTGAGTCATTGGCCGAGCTATTTTGGAGAAGTCTTTGATGAATCTCCGATAAAACCCGGCGTGCCCCAAGAAGATGCGTATTGCTTTAACAGTCGTGGGGTACGGTAACTTAGATATAGCTTCAACTTTAGCTTGGTCCACTTCTATCCCATTCCCTGAGATCTTATGCCCTAACACAATCCCTTCTTTCACCATGAAATGACACTTTTCCCAGTTTAACACCATGTTGGTTTCCTCACAGCGTTTAAGCATCTTTTCTTGATTAGCAAGACAGCGGTCGAAGGAGTTCCCGAAGACCGAAAAGTCGTCCATGAACAATTCCATGCTGTCTTCCATAAGTTCATGAAAGATTGTGGTCATGCATCGTTGAAAAGTGGCGGGGGCATTACATAGCCCAAATGGCATTCTTTTGTAGGCGAACGTTCCATAAGGGCAAGTAAATGTGGTCTTTTCTTTGTCCTCAGGTGCTATGGGAATTTGAAAATACCCTGAGAATCCATCCAAGAAACAATAGTATTCGTGCCCAAACAATCTCTCTAACATCTGGTCAATGAATGGTAAGGGAAAGTGATCTTTCCTCGTGGCATCATTGAGCTTTCTATAATCGATGCATACCTGCCATCCAGTAACTGTTCTTTGGGGTACCATCTCACCATTGTCATTCTTAACTACCGTCATTCCACCCTTATTAGGTACAACCTGTACAGGACTAACCCATGGGCTGTCCGAGATTGGGTAGATCAATCCTGCATCCAGAAGTTTGATGACTTCTTTCTTTACTACTTCCTTAATGTTGGGGTTCACCCGCCTCTAGGGTTGCACGGTAGGTTTATAATCTTCTTCCATGAGAATCTTATGTGTGCAAAAAGTTGAGTCAATCCCCTTAATGTCGGCTACACTCCATGCAAGCACTCCCTTATATTTCTTTAGGACCTCTAAGTGTTTACATTTTTGTTCATATTCGAGGGATGATTTTATGATTGCCGGCAGTTGGTCCTCTCCCTGAAGGAAGGCATACTCTAAATGGTTAGGAAGTTCCTTAAGATCTAGCTCAGGAGGTTCGATAATAGAAGGCTTAAGTTTGTTTTCGGGCTTTCAGAGCTCGAGATGCTCCGTGGCCTATTGTCTAGGGTAGAAGGAGACTGCACCAACATCCTCCATCTTTTCCACCTCTAGCAAAGCTAGAAAACTCTCATCCCGTAACCAGCCTTCCTCGATTTGTTCATCAACACAGCTATCAATGACATCCGTGAGTTCATCGACCTCCCCAATGAAATAGAGCCGGTTAGCTGCTTCGAGAGAGAGATCCATAGAGTCCTTAATGTCAAAGGTTGTGCTATCAATTCCCACTCGTAAGGTTAACTTGCCGTCATAAACATCAATGACTGCACGAGCGGTAGCAAGAAATGGTCTCCCTAAGATGATGGGTACCAAGTCATCCTCCTCCATTTCTAAGATTACAAAGTCGACCGGGAATTTGAATTTCCCAACTTTGACTAGCACATTCTCGCATATCCCTACGGGGTATTTGACTGATCTATCGGCTAGTTGGATGTTCATACGGGTAGGCTTTAATCCAGAGTATCCCAATTTAAGGAACATGGAGTGAGGCATGAGGTTGATACTCGCCCCCAAATCAGCAAAAGCATTCTTTATTGATAAAGATCCTATGGAGCAAGGCAAGGTGAAGCTGCCTCGATCGTCTACCTTTTTTGGTAGCCCTCGATGGGTCACCACCGAACATTCTTCCCCCAGGGTCACAAGACCCTCGAGTTTCTTTCGGTTAGCGAGTAGTTTTTTAAAGTACGCGCTATACTTCGGCATGTGGTAACAAGCATCATGGAGGGGTATGGTGACTACTGAGTCTTTTAGATATGACAGGAATCTTTTATTATCATTCTCAGTTTTCTGGTTTTTTAATCGGGACGGGAATGGGATTCTCACAGGTTGGTTAGGTGGGGTTGATGGGGAAGGGGTCGCCAAGGGAGGTTGGTTGGGAGCCTCGCTACCCACATCCTCCTCCTCTTCGCGAGGCTTGTTTGGATCGGGAGTGATGGAGGACGAGCTCGGGTAAGGGGGGGTCCTTGGTTGTTGTTCCAGCCAGAGTGGTTATCGCGAGCATGGGGTCTTTTTGGCTTACTGACGGCATTTCAAGGTTATCAAGGGCTGAGTTAAGCTTGTTGAACCATTCTCCAATGTCATTCTGCTGCTCATCAACAAGTTCATTAAGACCCTTTAATTGTAAGCCTTCTTCTTGAGTGAAGTGACCAAGGTCATCTTCAAAAGTGCTCCTGATTTTGAATTCAGGACCTTCCTCTCCTTCTTTTCTTTTTACCGGATTCCCCCAGAGGGTGTAGTCGTCATTTTGATAAAAAGGCAAAAGGGAGGGATCAGCATAGATGTCACCTCCTGACAAGCATGCATGTTCAATCGTGGTTTCTCCTCCGCATTCCTCTACCTCATGCGGGCCCCCACAGTAGTCGCAGATCAAGTAAGGATTTGAAAGTTGTTTAGGTAACTGCGAACCAGCTAGGTACTCCATTCTTTTGTGAATTTTTCTTAGCCGATCTGAAGTGATTTCATAAATGTTGACAGTCGACTCAGGTTCATCCCAAGTGTCATCCTGGTCTTGAGCATATTCTTCAATCCTATCCCATCCTTCTTCGGCACTAAGATTGGCTAATCTCCCTTTTCTAGAATTGTTGATTCCATTCCGATCATTTGAGGAGACATTGTCGTAGAAGATTTGGACCAAAAGCCAAAGTTCGATGCCATGATGGGGAACTTGTCTTATTAAATCCTTGAATCTAATCCACGATTTATGGAAGGGTTCGTCCTTCCCTTTTCGGAAGCGGAGGATCCTATCTCTAAATGATGAAGTTTTTCCAGGTGGAAAAAACTTCTCATAGAACTTGGATATGAGTTGTTCCCATGTGAAAATAGATTCAAAAGGGAGTTTATCATACCACTCTTGGGCTTTTTCATAGAGGGTGAAAGGGAAGAATCATAATCGGGATGTATCTCTAGTAGCCCCATCCGTATGGAGGGTGTCTACTATTTTCAAGAAGTCCATAACGTGTTGAATCGGGTCATCATCATCTAATCCGAAAACCTGCACACACTTTGGACGAGCTAAACATCGGTTGCATGCAAGACCTCATTGGTGTGTTCGTTTGGGTAGACAATGGCATTTGAGAAGCCACGAGGGTTCGGGGAGGAGTAGTCCTTAAGGCGCTTAGGAATGGGAGTTGTGGGGGTACTCATCTCGTTGTTGGGTTGGGAGCTAGGGGTTGTAAGGTGATTTTCTGAATTTTCTTCAGAAAGGGGTGCATCAAAATCGATGGCAACGCTAGATGGTTCAGGTGTTGAGTGAGATCGTCTTAACCTACGCATTTCTCTATCGGGTTCTGCATAAGGCAAGACAAGGTTTCTAGCGGAACTACGACTCCTAGTGATCCTAAGGTTAGAAAATTCGTCGGTTGCCATAGTGGCGGATGGTAAGAGTCACGAACAAAAACACGAAGAATTAAGATAGACTAAAGAAAACCTAAAAAATAAAAATAAAATCTTTCTAGAAAGGAATCTAGCAAGTAGACCTAATAAAAAGAGATTCTAACCTAGACAATAACTATTCCCCGGCAGCGGCGCCAAAAACTTGATGCGTGGGGTTTGCAGCAGGCTTTACCTCTCGAGAAGCTTACAACCCCCACCAGGCAGTGTACCTGATCGATGTAGTATAGTATAATGACAAGTACAGGGGGATTGATCGTTCAGCTAGGAATAGTGTCTCTAGGATTAGAAAACCTAAAGATTAGGTCTAGAGATGAGGGATGATTGTTTTTGTATTTTTATATTTTTTAGAAAGCAAATTAAAATCTCGGGTTTGAAGGATTTGGGCGGAATTAGTTGCTAGTCAACTAACCCAATACTAAGATGCAATCAAAATAAAATACTAAAAATGAAAATAAACTAAATTAAACTAAGGTTGTGAGCAATAAGTGGGAGAAATGTGTTTACTTAGATTTCACTACTCCCTAGATATCTTTTACATGTTACTTACTTGTTATAGTTGCGTGCATGACGGATTGTATTCCTTAATACCATTCATGGGGTGGCGTACTTACTTCCCTAATCCTATGAGTGCCAACTTCACTCCTATGTCGAGCCGGCTAAGAAGCTCCTAACATGGGATCATTATAATTTACTCATGCATTAAATACAACCAATAAAACCTAGTACACATCGGTTCATGTTTCCTAAGACGTTCAAGCATGTTACACAATGGAGATCTGCCAGTTTTCTTAAGCCTAACATTGAAATCATTCATCAAATACAACCATAAACAAGTAATCAACACATAATTAACATCTAGGTTTCATTAGATCTAAGCAAACACAAGATAAATCTAGCCTAGCATGTTGAAATCAAGACAAGCACAAGATATAGACAACCAACACATAGACATATTGATTGAATTAAGAGAAGACTTATCTCAATAGCACATGAAAGGATTCAAGGGATGAAAACCCTTGAATTTACTATAAAATACGAGCTAGGGTTCACGAAGTTCGGCCCTAGGGTTTCTCCACACAAGTTCCTCTTTAATGAATGAAAATTAAAAAACTATATATAAACTTTAGAAGGGGACGGCGTCAAGAACAAATGTCTGACGCCATCATCTCGCCGCCAAATAGTTCCTCGGACTGCCTAGATCTAGGTCTGACGCCGTCATGTATACACCTTATGCAGGCCGTCATGATTTTAACTCTTGACGCCCTTTTTGTGATGCCTTCAGGTTTGTACTGGGTCGTCACCACTTTTACTCTTGACGCCATCAGGATTTCCTTCTTGACGCCGTCATACACTGTTCTCAGCATGGAAAATTAAGTCTTTGGCGTTTTCTTCACTTTTATGCTCCGAAAATGTCCGAATTGCTTCCTTTTCCAGATTTCACTCCCAAAGTACCTAAAAGCACAAAAGGAACGATTTAGGGTAATATTTGATCAAATAAATTCAATTCTGGGCTTAAATGACCCCTTAAAAGTGGTTCATTTTTCGCCTCATCAAAAAAACCCGAATCAACTAAAGGAGATGATAAAGACACAATCACCAACATTGAATCTTCACAATCATTACCTCCTGCATCACAACCAATACATGACGAATCAGTCAAGAAACTGTCTAGAATTGAAGCCTCGGCTGCATCTAAGTTGATTAAGAGGGCAGTAAAGAGAGTTCGTAAAAAGAAGAAAAGCAAGTTAGAAAGTCAAGTTGAATCACTGGCAAGTCAAGTTGCTGAATTGACAAACCAAATGACAAATGTTCAGGAAATGCATGAAAAAGTTGACACCTTCTTAGCCAAAGATGCACAAGAAGATATGGAAGCTACATTGGCTGCTCAAGCAACTCAGTACATGGAACAACACTTGGTTACAGAGTTGAAAGAATTGCTAAAACCGATGAAGGATGAACTCACAAAAATTGCTGAACAAGCCATCAAGAAAGTGATTAGAACTACTTCTTTCACTCTCCGAGCTGACAAAACACCTCTACCACCACAAGAGATGACAACAAATGAGTTAGAGGCTCAACTCTTCAACATATTGGCAAGTAAAACCACCATGACACCTGAAGAAATTAAAGTGTGGGAAGCTTTACAAGCCAAGATGTGTCGGGTTTTGAGTTCTGCTGCTGAGTGAAACTGCTGCTATGATGAAACTGCTGCTAGAGTAAATGATTCTGCTACTGATGACAAAGTGCTGCTAAGGAAAATGCTGCTAAAGGAAACTGCTGCTGAAGAGATAAGCATGTATTCGTAGTAGATAATTATAGAATAGATTGAATGTATATCTTATAAGTGTAGAATATTCTTATCTTGATTAGAAAGTTATTGTAAACATAGTAGGACTCCTTGGCCTATAAAAGGAGGATCCTAAGGTTAGATTATGTACGTATTGTTTAGTTTTCGTTTACACTTCAAGGTTGTAAAACCCTAGCATTATTGAGTGCTCGTATTAATAATATTGAAGTGTTGATAGAGAATTATTCTTCTTAAGTTAAGCTTTTACATTATGCATTCATGCTTAAGTGTTTACTTTAAGTCAACTTCTATACAAGATCGTTCGCTCAACTGGGATCAACAAGTGGTATCAGAGCTTGTAATCTAGAAGTTGTAATCAAGAAGAAACTGTTCTTTGCAAGTTTGCTGTTCCTAATCAACTGCTAAAGATGGGTGATGACATACATATGGTGACTGCTTCAAAGGTACCCATGCTCAATCCTGGAGAGTATGAACTTTGGAAGATGTGAATTCGACAATACATTCGCATGATTGACTATAACATGTAGAATGTTATCATGAATGGTGACTCTTTACCAAAGAAGGGTAATGATGGTAAAGAGATACCAATCAAGACTGCTGAAGATAATTCTATAAGGAAGATGGAGATCAAGGCTCACAGTATTCTCTTGATGGGAACACCTAATTAATTTCAGTTGGACTTTGAGAGTTGTGAGACTGCTAAAGAATTAATGGATGCTATTGAATTCAGGTTTGGAGGGAATGATGCTACCAAGAAGTCAAGGAAGAACATGTTGAAGCATCAGTTTGAGAACTTTAATGCTGAAAGTGGAGAGAAGATTAATGGCACCTACAACAGGCTCAATCAACTTGTCAGTCATCTAAAGCTTGTTGGCTATGTGGTTCCACTAGAAGATGTAAATCTCAAGTTTCTCAGAAGTCTTGCACCTGAATGGAGTATGCACACTGTTGTTTGGAGGAATAAGCCTGACTTTGAAACCATGAAGTTGGAAAGCCTCTATAACAATTTAAGAGTGTATGAACTAGAATTATCTACTTCATCTACTTCTGGTTCACAAAATCTTGCCTTTGTATCTTCAAAGTCAAAGGGGTCTAAAGAATCTCACTCTGCTGCTTATGGAGTATCTACTGCTGATGGATCTGCTGCTAGTTCTCATGATAATAACTCCACCAGTGATATGGCTTTATGTGCATTCTTGGCTGATCTAACCTCAAGTATAAGGTCACAGGCACTTAATCAAGATCTGGATCACCTTGATGAAGATGATCTTCAAGAGATGGATCTTAACTGGCAGATGGCCATGTTGACCTTGAGAGCTAGAAAATTCTGGAAGAAAACTGGTAAAGAGATCAAGTACAGACCTAAAGAAAATGTTGGCTTTGACAAATCAAAGATAGATTGTTACAACTGTAACAGGAAAGGTCACTTTGCCAGAGAATGTAGAGCTCCAAAGAAGAATGGTGAAGCATCAAAGAAGACTGAAGAGACAAAGAATACTACTACTGCATTAGTGTCTTGTGATGGATTGGGAGAGTATGATTGGAGTGATTTGGCTGATGAAGAACCAAATTATTCCTTGGTGGCTCAAGTTAAGCCTGAAGTGCATAACTTTGCACTTATGGCTTATTCATCATCATCTTCTGGATCTGACTCTGAGGTATCTAATGATTCTGATTTATCTGTGTGTTCTTTTAAGTCTTGTGCTGACAGTTTAGAAGAACTTAAGTCTAGGAATGAGAGTCTAAATAAAGAAGTTGAAAACCTAAAACTTGATAACTTAGGTTATAAAGTAGGTATTCAAAATGTTGAAAGAAGACTTGAGTACTTAAAAGAGTGTAAGATGGAATATGTAGATAGAATTAACCAACAAGATGTAGAGATTTTTAAGAAAAATAGTGAAATTGAGTTTCATAAAAATAAATTAGAAGAAGCAGAAAAAGATAGAGATGAAGCTCTTGCTGAAAAAGAAAAACATATAGTAAGAGTAAACAAACAGCAATATGATTCTGATTTGGTTAATAAGTCTATTGAGAGTACAATAATGAGGAAAGGAAGTGGAATAGGTTACAATGAGGTTGCTCCTCCTGTTAAGAGTGCCTATGCTCCACCAGGAAAAGAATTGTCCTTCACTAGTGAGCTGAATATAGAAAAACCATTAGGTGAGTCTAGTACAAGTGTCTTAGAAACACCTAAGGTAGAAGGTATAAAATTTCCTGGTGCTCCCATTATTGAAGATTGGTACTCAGAAGTGATGAGGACATGCCAGTGACCAATGAATTGACAGAAAATCTTGTACATGATGACAATGTCCATGATTCACCTCTCGGACCATGTAACACAGGTCGAAGTGATGAGACTACTATGCAACTCATTCAAGAATTGACGGTTACTTGTACCAATTTGGGGTTGAAGTGTACTACTTTGGAAGATAAGGTTCTTACTCTGTCTTCAGTGGTTGCAAGTCAAGGAAAGATAATCACAACATTGAAGAAACAGATTAAGAAATTGAAGAAATCGAAAACTTCAACCTCATTGAAAAGGCTAAAGAAGGTGGGAACTTCTCAAGTTGTTAGTTCACCTGAACTCACTACACATTTGGAAGAGGATGATGCTTCCAAACAGGGGAGGAATGAAGATGCGATGGGTTCATGGGAGGCAAATTTGGAGAGGGTTGAAAGTGCTCAGGTTATGAATGAAGAATTGGCTTCAGGGGAGGTTCCAGTGATTGGAGACATGGATGTGGATAGTCCTGAAGATGCTGAGAATTATGTGGTTGCTGATCAATCAGGGAATGAGGTGGTAATGGAAAAAGTGATTGCTACTCAAGAAAAGGTGGTGGAAAAACTCAAGACTTTGGAGCCTGAGCAATTAGTTAAGGTAACAGGGGTAATGGGTGAAGTTTTAAAGACTTTGGGGGAATCAATGGTGAAAGAGCTTGAAAATGCTGCTATTGCTGACAAGACTAATGACTCGACTGCTGCTCATGATTATGCTGCTAAGGATCCTACTGATCCTGCTGCTAGTGGAAAAGTGACTTTTGCTGATTCACAAGACTCTGCTGCTGGGTCTAGTGATAATGCTGCAGCTGAAGCAATGGTTTTGTTAAGTAAGAAGACTTCAGAAGTTCCATGTGAATCATCTTCAAAACATACACCACTATCAACACCATCAATACCACAACAACCTACAATAACAACCACATCATCCATACCAAGTTTACCTCTAAAAGGAATTATAATTAGAGAACCTGCTGCTTAACCAAAGAAGATAGTATCTTCATCTACTGACAAAGGAAAGGGCTAGCAAGTTACAGAACCTCAATGAGTGTATAAGGGGTTTGACTACTCTGTACTACCTTTTAATCTATGGCCTAAGGAACTACAAATTGAACATGACTCAGCTGCTGCTTTGAAAGAACAAGAGATGATTGATCAAGAAGATCTACAGCTGGCTCAGAAAGAAAAGGAAAAGATAGAAAAGGAGACAGAAGATTTAAGGAGGTATGATGAATGGTTGGATGAGAAGATAAGAATAGAGGCTGATATTGAACTCAACAAGATGATCAAGATTGAGGATAATGAAGATCAAACTTTTAATGTGAGATCTTGGGTGAGTAAGTTCACAGCTAAGAAAAAGAAAGAAGATGCTGCTACTAGAAAGAAGAAAAAGGTACTTAGAAGTCCAACTCCATTACAAAAGAGAAAAGAGTATGAAAGATATCTGAAGAATATGAAAGGATGGAAATTGGTGCAGTTAAAACCTAAGTCTGATCAAGAGGTTTATGACTTGTATCAAGTGGCTAAAAGACAAACAGATACTTTTTATCCTATGGGTTGTGCTGAAGACTTGGAACATATTGCTCAGATGAATAAGAAGTTGGTACCTGAAAAAGTAGCTGAAGTAGAGCATGTTCAAGAAGCAGATGTTTTTAAGTAACTTGATGATGCAGTTAAGACTACTTCTTCTGTGCAAAGTGTTAAAAGAAAAGGTGTGGTACAAAAATTAGTTGCAAAGAAGGAAAGGAAAACAGGGGAAGAAAGCAGTTCTAAGCCAGAAGGAGATGAGTTCAAGAATGATTGTGATCATATTCCTCCTGAGCATTTAAAAGAACAATTGAAGGTTTACACTATGGTTGGTAAGATGGAAGATCCTGAAGTAGTTGATGCCAAACC
This sequence comes from Artemisia argyi, assembly GCA_030686995.1. Lineage (NCBI taxonomy): Eukaryota > Viridiplantae > Streptophyta > Magnoliopsida > Asterales > Asteraceae > Artemisia > Artemisia argyi. The sequence goes on along the minus strand of CM060676.1, from coordinate 4,857,976 downwards.
ATTAGGAGTCAAATATCCTATTATCAAAGTAACCACAGGATATGATACTAACATTGGATCATTTCATGATGTCCAGAGATCTGATGGTAAGACTCACAGATTTCTTAGATTTCAACAGATGTTACACTATTTTGATAGAGAGGATGTTGATGACTTGTGGAAGTTGTACAAAGCAAAGTTTGGAGATGAGAAGTTTGATGGTAAAAAGTATGAGAAAGATCAACTTGATCATATCATAACTATGACAGATAATGTTCTATGGAGAGCTCTAAAACTTATGTATGAACCTTCAATGGATGATTCTGAATGGACAGAGATAGTACAATACAAAGTAAGAAGATGGAGACTCTTTCAAGATTCTGGAGTTCATATGCTGGAAATTGGACCAATTACTTTGTATATGCTAGCTGAAAAGGATTACCCAGTGGTAAGATACTGGAATACTGTCAATTAGATGGTTAATTGTGTTGGATTACTCAACTTGCAGAAAGACTATGATACTGATGATCAAGCATTCAATTTGCTGTCAAAGTATAAGAAGATACTTGATCAACAGACATCTCAAGACTTGAGTGTTTGGAAGCATCCTCCTGGTGTTTAGATGAGCTTTGAAGAAACTTAATGATTTAGAAATAAATATTAAGTTTACGGGAGGATTGTTAGGTTTTGAGTTCTGCTGCTGAGTGAAACTGCTGCTATGATGAAACTGCTGCTAGAGTAAATGATTCTGCTGCTGATGACAAAGTGCTGCTAAGGAAAATGCTGCTAAAGGAAACTGCTACTGAAGAGATAAGCATGTATTCGTAGTAGATAATTATAGAATAGATTGAATGTATATCTTATAAGTCTAGAATATTCTTATCTTGGTTAGAAAGTTATTGTAAACCTAGTAGGACTCCTTGGCCTATAAAAGGAGGATCCTAGGGTTAGATTATGTACGTATTGTTTAGTTTTCGTTTACACTTCAAGGTTGTGAAACCCTAGCATTATTGAGTGCTCGTATTAATAATATTGAAGTGTTGATAGAGAATTATTCTTCTTAAGTTAAGCTTTTACATTCCGCATTCAAGCTTAAGTGTTTACTTTAAGTCAACTTCTATACAAGATTGTTTGCTCAACTGGGATCAACAAGATGTCCAAAGAATCTTGCAGAACAGAGGCCGATAAACTGAAACGTCAAAGAGATGATGAAGACAAAGATCCTAACTCTTAGGCTAAGAAGCAGAAGCAAGCCGAAGGACCTTCATCTCAACACAAAACCGGACATACCTCCAACAACCACGACATCAACTCAACAACCTAAGGCATCAGGATCTGGTGCTAAAGCCCAAGATCACTTTGAGTACACCGGCGGAGAAGATTTCCCTCAGCCTGACGAAATACCCGAACCTTCATCAACAAAGAAGAAAGAAAGGAAAAGAAAACATAATCAGCACAAACCGGATACCTCTTCGAAAAACACTGAACCTAAGAAACCCAAAAACATTCTTAAATGGTTGGACGAAGACAAAATGGTTGAGTACTCTTGGTTTGATGAAATGGTTAAATCTCAACCACCTCTTGCAGAAAATCAATCACCACAAGATGGTCATACAATGGAATATGCACAACTTCTGCAGAGGGACTACGGTTTAAAGAACATGAGCAAGAAAGAGCTGAGAAGGGTAAAGAATGCTGCATTCAACCTGTTGAAAGACCGCTCGGCCAACTCTGTTGAACTCGAATATCACCTGGAAAACATTGCTCGTGCAATGTCTAACAACATTGACTGGCTAAACCCCGAGTCGAACATCGATTACTACTCAAAGAACAAAGGGCCATACTACACTGACTGGACCAAACCACTACCCTTGGTTGGAAAGCCGAAACAAGAGAAAGTACCCTACAAATTCTTCATCAACAATGACTTGGAATTTCTACAACACGGTAGAAAAATTGAAACGAAGTACGCCACATCACTTACCTTCTCAATCCCTGCAGTTAGATACCTCAACAACGCCATCGAAGAAGAAGCCTCAGACTTATTCATCGAGAAAGTTGTTGCCTATGACCAGAACGCACTCTATGGAATACACCATTGGCCAGAAAACCGGGCACAGTATTATCGAAGCAACAGACTCAATCAGACTATGGGTAATGTGACAAGTGAGTTAAAGATTGTCTCCATTCAGTTTATATCTAAAGTCACTCACTTTGGGTACTCATTTCTCAACAAAATCGTACTCAAAAGAATTGATGAACAAGAGTACGAGATTTCTGAGTCAGACTTTCCACGATCACTCCTTAATGACATCAAAGATATGTATCTGCTCAAAGTCCAAAGAAAGATTTGCAACCTACCTAGGGATATGCAGCTTGCCTTCATCACAGCTCTACTCATTTTCATCCGACACATCGTCATCAAAGAGCGAGTAGAAGATCTTCAACTTGGAGTGGAAAGTTACCAGAAGAAACTGAATCTCACAAAACCTAACCTTTACAACATTCCCAATCTTCAACATGAATCTCAATACACCTTGATCAAGCATTCGGCATTCGGGTTCACTTACCGCAGTGTCAACCGACGAAACTGCTTCATGGCTTATGATGAAATCCACAAGTTCTGTGATGAAACTCTTAAGTTCGTCAGAGATGGAATCAAAAGCCGATTAGATGATGTTGCACTGAACAAATCCAGAAGATGGAATACCGATGAGGCCAGACAAGCTCGAAGATTCATCACAAGGATTGAGATCGGTTAAAGCGTAGGGATCAGATTAGGAGATTGGAAAGCTATTTGGGAGGCCGACCAGGATTTCCAGTGTTGACGTTTCAGAGACCTGAATGGTAGAAGTTTGTAAGATCTTGATTTGATTTGTCAATACTTTTATTCATAATGGTTTGTGCACACATTACAGTGTACAACCCGATCTTGTAAAGAAAGGACCCTGAGGTACGTATCAGTGCCTCAATCCTAATATAAGGAGCGAAGGCTTCTTACTTTTGAGTAGAATTAATCAAATAGTTTATGATTTTCATAATTCTACTCAAAAGGGCAAGTATTTCACCTCAATAAGACCTAATCACTTGTTGAGGGGGAGCACTTGTCAAACAAAACTACTTTGATCTAAATCAAAAGTTCATGGTGAATCTCCCCATAAGACTCAAAAAGGCATATTGTAATCTAAAATATTATCAAAAACATCATTTTATATGCTATTTTTGAGGGGGAGAAAATGGAAAAGTGATTAAAATATAAGTGGTCAAAAAGCTAAAAGTTGTATCTTGTGCGAGGTAGACTCGGAATTGACCCAGGAATTGGCGAAACAATAAAAGTTAGTAATCTCGAAAAGACTTTTCCTCGATGGGTAATAACATCAAGTTAGTTACTAGAGCTAGTTGTCACCTAAAAGCTGACAATGGAACTCTTTAACTAGCCACGTAAGCGTGTCTCGAAAAGGATTTGTCTTAGTAGAAATGTACCATCTTGAGAAACTTTTTGTGGACTTGACCAGGCCGAGTAATAACTTCAAGCTAGTCTAACTAGTGATATAAGTGTGTCTCGAATCAGTCTTGTTCACTAAAAGTGGATCAATTCAAAAATGCTTGCTCCTCCCGCATGTGCAAATTTATTAAATACTTATGAGCACATGTGAAGGGGAAGCCCTTCAAAAGTGTACACAAAACTCTCAAAGTGTTAACCAAAATATTTGATTATCACAAACACTTTGAGAGATTTTCAATCAAAGGTTTCTTGGCTACTATCGGTTAATCAAGGAGTTATAAGGTGATTAAGATAGGAAAAACCGTCCTATGATCCGCCAGAGCTGGAGGGATCTACCCAAGGACATCACCAATAGTTAGAATTAGAAGTCCTTAGGTATGATACAAAAAAAGGAGAAAAGAATGAAAAGGAAAGAAGGAGTTGAATAATTAAAAAGAAAAGTAAAGAAAAGGGTGAAAAGAAATAGCCCTCCATATGTTCAACCTTAGGGCAGACACCGGGTTTAATTCGTATGCTACTGGTTGTTCTAAGGCGACACCGGTATTGAAGATAAAGTCGTCATGGACCCAGTGACGCAATGCACTAAACCTTCTCAACCACTCAAGTTCTCTTAAAAGAGCTTGTTTCATTCTCACGGGGAACCAGTGTAATCTATCGACTTATCTCTTAGAGATGGTTGATATTGAAGCAGGAGACCCCTCCCTAGTCTCCGCATAGGAAATCTAAGTGTGCACTTATAGAGTCTAGAGCCATGAGATACATCAAAGATCTCTTATGAACACTTAGCATTTCTATAACTGGTGCTCTACATCAATGGACACCAGCTGTAAATTATCGAGTCCTTCGCAGATCTTAGCAATCTGCCGAGAACGTTTATGAGAGAATTACAAATGTGTTTCTCAATGATTGAACGGAAATTTCGGCCAAGGTTAACATCAAACAGCCCTGACAGCAGGTTACTTCGGTAACCCCACAAGGGTTACGCTTAGTGTTCGCGGTGGTTCCATAGCGGTCTACAGTCGTGGAGTGATCCCCAGCGACTCACCCAGTCATTAAGCTACTTAGTAGGTCTCGTAAGCTCCTTCGGGAGTATCTGATATAGGAACGGCCTTGATAAGGATTAGAAGGAGTCTTCACACTATGTTGTTGACGAGCTCTAATTCCTTATCTGTAAGTACCGGTTGATTATTGCTAACTGTTTACCTGCAGGTACAAATCACCTCCATGATGATAGATTCCAGCATGCTCATGCATACATCTTGAAGTCAATGAAAGCTCCCCCAACGATCTAAGCACCACAAAGTTCAAAGACAGATTCCACACCAATACGAAGAATCTACAAAGTTTAAAGACTAAGATCAATATTAATGATAAGGAACTTCGTGCACTTGAAAGACAAAGTCCAAAAGATGTATGAGCATGTTGGAATGGCGGACAACCACCACAGACACAGGAGTGACGGACGGCAGACTACTTCATAACACAATCACTGCATCATCACCAAAGAACAAAGACTTAGAGCAAAGTACATTCATTTTACAATATTTTTTGAAGACGTCAAAAGTTTTACATGTCACAAGTCAAAAACAAAGATGAAGACATCCATCAACCGTGATGACCGACCCTTAGGGGGAGATTGTTGGGAACATACTTTAGTATTTAGTCAAGTCTCGGTCATTACATTTTGTATTATGTTCCTCTAGTAATATTTATGTTTATTGTTTTAGTAAATGGGCAACATGTAATAGCCCATAAGGCTTACAAGCCCACGAATTTGATGCATGAGAGAGGAAGGGAGTTTTGCCCTACTCCTCCCCTATATATACTAAGCCTATGTTATCATAATACTTGTTGGTTATTTTGATATATCAATGAAACTCTTGCTTTTATAATTCTCCCATATCTTGTAATCAACCAATCCTTATATCTATCTCATTCTTTACTTGTGTGATATCAATATGGGCACCTAACAGTCATGCCATTAGTGCCTCAATGACACGCCCATGGTACCTCCATGAGTAGAACAAAAAACTCGGGCATAAGAATCATACATATCAGAACAGAGCTATCCATAACCAAAGTAATCATATCATATCAACCATCACATATCAACAGAATCTCATATCAGTGAGATAGTAATCAGATCATCATAACAGAATGGATAGCAAACAGAATCCTATCAAAGGATAATATAAAACAAATCATATCATAGCAAATGAATCAAAGTCAAAGGATCGAAAATTCATGAGAAATCCCTATTGAGAAGGGCTCAGGATAGAATATATGTACCTCAAACTGCAAATGAAACCATATCAGAAACAGAAGGATAGAAAGTTACTCCTTCTTCAGCGAATCTACACGAATTAGTGATTGCCTTATTATTAATAAGCTCATTTTAAATCAGGTTACTCTTTTAAGTTTCCTTTCTATTTTTAAAAACTTGCCATTTTTAGTAACTTGTCATTTTTAGTAACTTGCCATTTTTAGTAAGTTTCCATATTTAATAACCTTCCAAATTAAGTAATTTCCATAATTAGTAACTTCCCATATTTAGTAAATTTCTCGAATTAGTAACTTTGATACTTTAGAGTTACAAATGACAACTAAATAAACTTAAAGGTTAATAATGATATTTATCATAGTTTAGGGTTTATTATGTCTTTCTAGTAAAGTTTAAGGTTTATATTGTAACTTAAGACTTACAAAACTACATAGTTAGTATGAGTTTGGGATTGACCAATATATATATATATATATATATATATATATATATATATATATATATATATATATATATATATATATATATATATATATATATATATATATATATGTATGTATATACTAGCTTTCAAAGCCCGCCCGATGGGCGGGCATGACTTATAATTATTCTGTGGTAGGTATTAGTTAACGGAAATTGATATTTAAGTTAGGCGAGCATGATGTATAGTTATCGTTGGTAGGTATTAGTTATCGGTAGGCGGGTTCACTTCATAATATTAGTTGACAAAATCTAATTGCACGTCAATGAATAATGAAAAAAATGTTTGATGAGTGCTTAATCACTCATCCTTTTTAGATCTTAATTAGACCAAAAACACAAAATACTAACCAAAAATGCCAAGAGAATGCACGTTTTTGTATTTGTGTATGTACAGGTACGGATATGAGAAAAATGAACAAGAACAAAGCAAAACCGACAAAAAACGAGCACGAGATTAGAAAAAGGTCAAAAGCCGGAGCCGGGGAAGCAAAATGATCAAGGAAAGCACAAATTATCAATTTTAGTCCTCAGAGATTCTTAAAGTTACAAGAAAGGTCCCTGAGCAAAGTTTGAGAGTTTGGCGAATTTAGTCCCTCAAGATTCAGATAAATACAAAATTGGTCCTTTGAGGAAATATTTGAAGAAAAGTCATCATGCACCCTTCATGATTCAGAAAATTACGATTAATACCCTTGGGTGTAAGTTTCAAAGAATTACAGTTTTAGCCCTTGAAGTTTGCAAATTTACAACAAAGGTCCTTGTTAAAATAATACAAATTCTATTAATCCTAAACCATGCTACAACCGGATCCATAAATCTTGCAAGCCCTTAATTCCCACAAGCCCAAAAACCATAAGCCCACTCCCTAATTAATCTTACCCGGCCTGCTACTAAAAACCCGGTCAACCCCACACCCACTACCCAAACCCGGTCAATACTTAAAATAAATAAAACCCCCAAATACCCGCGCCTAAAATTACCCCCAATTCCCAGGCATAGTTACTGTTTGTTAGAACCCTAAATTACCAATCCCCCAATTACCCTCAATTACTAACAATTACCCAATGATTATTGTTTCTAGAAGCTGACAGGTTGTCAGGGATGGCAGGGAATGACACGTGGGCCAATAAGCTATCACACGGAGGATCAATCATGTCTTAATTCAATCCAACGGCTGAAGATGAAGGATTGGGGAGCAAGGGTTATCTAAGGGCTATTAAGGATCAGAAGAAGCACACCTTCATAAGGATTGCCAGCGTGGACATCCAAGGCCAAACCTCTCAGCTCACCTATATAAACCCCCCTCCTTCATGTAGATTGGTGTGTAGGTTTTTAATAATTTTAAGCTTTCTGTTTTAAGTTTTTATTGTAATTTTCATTTAAAAGCATTGTACTCAATTTCCGCTTATTAATAAAATTCTTATTTCAGTTTTATTCATAATTGTCTTAATTTTAATCTTAGCTTATTCTGTTTAATTTCCTGTTATTAGTTTAAAATCACAATCACTAGCTTTATTTTAATTCATTTTTAAGTTTATGTTATTGTTTTTCACTTTTAATTGAAAACCCAAAAAAATAGAAAAATTCAGAAAAAAAAATAATATTAAAAAAAATAGTTTTAATTTCAATTCAAGCTTCAAACAAGTTATTTACTGTTTCATAAGCTCATTCAAGTTTTTAAATAAGCATACTATGGTCTGTTTTGTTTAAACTCTCATAAACACAAAAGTCAACAGAAGTCAACTTAAGAGCTTATTTGAATAAGCTAGCTTATTTGGTGTGAAAGGCAGCCAAGAAGGTGTCCACTTGGCCTGTCAAAAGATAGGCAAGTTTTCATTCATTTCAATCTAGTTCTGCATTAATAGATTAACAGTAGTTTAATTCATTTCATATTGCTTATTTATGTTATTTACATCCTTAGTTAATTGTTATAGCTTGATTTTATCATTGGCACTAAGTTTACTTTGATTTGGTTTGTCACTGTTTCATTAACTGCCTATTAGTGGATCTGTGTTTTTGTGTTTCTAATTGCATCAGAGATATGTGGTTTGGATTCATTTAAGCATCACTAATCATATTTGGTATTGATATTGGAGGTTTGGACTGAGTTGGATTAATTGTGAGTAGTATTAAGCTTTGACTGTCACTTTATAGGTGTGTTTGGTTTGTAGCAGTTTACTGGTATAATCATTATTACTAAGGTTGTAGTTGTTTTAGTTAAGTAATTTTGGTTGCATTAGGTTTAGTATAGCATTCAAACAAGTAGTTGATTCATATAAAAGTCAATTTAGCTTTAAATCCGTCATAACAGTTAGTATATTAAGTTTATTAGTTGCATAATCCTCAATATAGATGCATCATTTGTAGTTTTAGCTTATTTTAATTATTAATTAGCTTAAAATACCATTCTCAGTAAAATTCTAGTGATCAAATCTTATTTTAGTCAAATTAGGTGTAAAAGCAAAAAGTCAAAAGCAAGTTGAACTCAGAATTTTGTCAAAACTTTGTAAGCTTATCTAGAGTTCAATTTTGATTGGAAATACCTTTTAAAAGATGATTTGTAAAATTTGGCAGTTTGTGAAACAACATCAAAAAGAAAATCTCTGTTTGCATTTCATTTGCTTATTGAAAAGTTGAGTCCTAGTAGCCTGTTTGAGCTTATTTCATCCCCTGCACCATCAGTAGTTACTCTTTTTCTAGGATACTTTTAGGTTAGTAATTAATCTCTAGAGTTAAATCTTTTGGTGTTTTTAGCATTTCAGTTGTATAGACTAGGTTTTGCCCCCATAAGTTTTGATTTCTCAGCTTATTAGCACGGCTTATTTGGTTATTCAGTTAAGGGTTTTGAACTAGGGTCTGAATTCACTATTAGTGCTGCAGTCGTTAGTTTTTAATTGGAATTTAAGATTTATTGTTCATTTAAGCTCATTTGTACCCTAAGTCACTGTTTCCATTAAGTATATGCATATTGCTTAATCTGTTTTGCTACTGCTTATTATGTTGATTGCTTATTCAACTGTTTGTGCCCCATTTTGAGTTTCTGAGTTGAACCTGGTCTAAATTCTATTTCATTAAGCATTTTTTAGTCAAAAAATCAATTGGTCAAAGTTAGGTCAACTCTGGTCAAAGTTGCTTATCAATAAGCATTTTCTTATAAGCAGTTTCATAGCTTATTGCATTTCCACAGCTTATTTTTCACTTTTCAAAATTTTCCTAGCTTTAGAAAATTAATTTAGAATTTCCCTGAAATTTTCATATTTTTCTGAGCTCATTTGCTATTTTTCCTATTTAATTTTCATTTTTAATCATTTTTAATTACTTATTAATTACTAAAAAAATACAAAAAAAAGTCAGAAAAACCCCAGAAAAATCCAAAAAAATATTAGAAAATTATTTTTAGTTATCTTAGATTTTTAGAAATTTATTTTGCATTTTTCTCAATTATTTTGAATTTATTTTGAATTTTTAATTAGTTTTAATACTTTTTAATTACCAAAAATTACATAAAAAGCCAAAAAAAAAAAAAATAGTTTTCAATTTTAAAATTTCTTTTTAGTTATTTCATAATTTTCAAAATTTAATTTTCATTTTTCTCACTTAAATTCCATTTTCTTTTAATTTTTAATTAGTTAAATAGTTTTTAATTCATAAAGAATAATTAAAAAGTCAAAAAAATATTTTTCTTTTTCTCAAAATTTTCTTTTATCATTTTTAATTTTTGAAAATTATTTCCAAGTCCGTAGGAGTAGCGTAGTTTAAAAGTCGCGTTTTATTTCGTACGGTTACGTTTATTTTGCGTTTTAGTTACGGTTTTCGATTCTACGTTACATTTTAAGTTTGTTTAGTTTAATTACGTGCTTAATTGGTTATTTGTGCTTCATTGAATATTTCATTAGTGTAATCTCATTCAAATCACTTTTTACCACTTTCACGACACGTTTCACGAATCGGGAATTCGAAATTCCATTCATCCTTCACACGGACTACGACCTCGGGTTATCCGTATTTCTTTGCGGATCTCTTGAGCTTATATCTATACTATAATATTGATATTGTGTTTTCGAACCAATCAAATTTTGGCGCCGCTGCCGGGGAAGGTTGAAGTGAATTTTCCGTTTTCGTTTTTCGAAATTGTGTTTTGAAAACCTTCCTTGTATATATTTTCTATAAAAACCAAAAAAAAATTGAAAAATCAAAAACACTTTTCCTAAAGTGTTTTCAAAAACACGAAAAAAATAATAAAGTTACAGCCTCGACTCGACCAAAAGGAAGGGCGTTGTAAACCAAAAAAGTCTCCAAATATAACTACGCGTGAAATTAATTGCTAATCGGATTACTTTGGATTCTACGACCGAATAAGCGGAAAATACGGATAGCTTTGACATTAAATTGCAAGCTGAAGAGAGATCCATTCTTCTCTCCCGTTCCGTCGCGAGTAGGTTTAAAGGAAACGGTTTACGATTAACGTAACGTTTGAAAAAGAGAAAAACAAAAGTATAAGTTTTTGAATTTTGCTTTATAAAAAATAAAAATACAAAAAGATTTTCCTTTTCAAATTTGATTTTCCTTTTATTTTTCAAAATTTGAGTTTTTGTGGTGTATGAACACCCGTTCATCTTCTAAACGTCTTATTTCTCCATTATCGAACCCCGAGAGTTTGATACGTCACACACACAAAGTTCGTTTCCCTAACATCACGGAAATGGAACAAAACAACCACAACAATCAACACCCTCCGGTGGGTGTTGTTCAAAATGCACCAGCTCCCAATCTCCGAACGATGGAGGAGCTGTGTCAACCGACAATGCACGGTAGAGGCGGTCCGATTGCCCCTCTCAATATTGAGGCTACGGATTTTGGACTTAAGCACCATATGATTCAACAAGTCCAAAATTCATGCCAATTTCACGGATTACCGGGTGACGATGCTAACAAGCATCTCGACAAATTTTTAACCATCACCCAAAGTATGAAACAACATGGGGTCTCCGATGACGCCCTTCGTCTTTCTCTCTTCCCCTATTCTCTTACACATCATGCCACCGCTTGGTTTGATCGTCTTCCCAAGAACTCGATTCATACCTTCGAAGAAATGGTATCGAAGTTCTTGGCGAAATATTTTCCACCATCGATGGTGACGAAACTTCGAAACGATATTAGCAATTTCCGTCAGCTTCCCGACGAATCTTTATTCGAAGCTTGGGAACGCTATAAGCTTGCTATTGATCGGTCTCCAAACCATAACATGCTTCTTGTTACGATAATTGATACGTTTTACAATGGTTTGACTTTGCGACATCGGGACACGATCAATGCAGCTGCGGGTGGAACTTTTATGAAACGACGTCCTGAAGATTGCTACGAACTTATTGAGAACATGACTGCTCATTACAATTACTGGGATTCCTCTGCCGAGAGGAATGAGTCAAGAACAACCGTTGCTCACAATTCTTCTACGTCTAATTCTGAAATAGCTGCAATCACTAAGAAACTCAGAATCAAAATCAAGTCAAAAACCATCAAGTTAATATGATCAACAATGTTTGTGAGACTTGTGGTGGTCCTCATTCGTATTTTGAGTGCCCAGCCACCGGTGGCTTCACTCACGAGAATGTGTATGCTGCTTCGGGAACCTAGAATATGGGCGGTAACGGATACCAACCACAGGGTGACCGAAATCTTCTTAGCTACCGTTCAAACCATTATGTTGGACCACCCGGTTTCAATCAACCGACTCAAGTTAATCAAGTCAATCAAGTTAATCAAAATGTGCAAAACCGAAATCATCAATTCAATCACAATGCTAATCAAAATCGGATGAATAATGGTTTTCAGAATCAAAATCATGGTTTTCAAAATCAAAATCGGGGAAATTATAATCAAGGCCCGAATCAAGGGAATTTTCATGGAAATTTTCAAAATGCTAATCATGGGAATTATAATCAGAATTTTCAAAATCAAGGTTTCAATAACAACAATCGTGGTCAAAATTTTCAAAATCTAGTTGTGAATCAGTCGTCTTCGGATGAATTACTCAAGCAGTTTATGAAAAGTCAAGAGGAAATGAATAAAATGTTAATCAATCAAATGTCCGAATTGAAGAAGTCTTTAAATGATCAACCCTCGGGTTCGGGTACTCTTCCAAGCAACACGATCGCTAACCCGAGGGGCGATGCTAAGGCGATCACGACTAGAAGTGGTATTGTAATCGATGGACCAACGGCTCCGACTACCCCTTCTTCTTCGTCTCCTAAGGTAGTCGTCCGTGAAACCGAGGCAACAACGGATACAGAAATTCCTAGTAATAATGGAAGGACCGAGAACATCCAACCTCCGGTGGTCCCAACGTCCAAAGGAAAGGATAAAGTTGTTAACGAAACTGAGAAAGAAACTCCCGTCAAAACAAATTTGCCTTATCCGTCACGTTTAAATGAACAAAAGCTCCGTGAAAAAGATAAAAACCAGATGGAAAAGTTTTATCAGATTTTTCAAGAATTACACTTTGACATAAGTCTCGTGGATGCTATACTTTTATTGCCTAAATTTGCTTCTATGCTAAAAGGTCTTTTGAATAATAAGGAGAAATTGTTTGAGATATCACGAACCCAGATGAATGAAAATTACTCGGCGGTTATCCTCAAAAAGCTTCCCGAAAAGCTTGAAGACCCCGGACGATTTCTCATTCCGTGTAATTTTCCTGGGATGGTTCAATGCTTCACCTTGGCCGATCTTGGCGCTAGCATTAACCTAATGCCGTTATCTATCTGGAAGAAGTTGTCTTTACCCAAATTAACTCCGACTTGCATGACCCTCGAGCTAGCTGACCGAACTACTTCCCGCCCGATGGGAATAGCCGAGGATGTCTTCGTTAATGTGGGAAAATTCCATTTCCCTGCCGATTTTGTCGTTGTTGATTTTGATGCTGATCCGCGGGTACCTCTCATTCTCGGGAGAGGTTTTCTAAGGACCGGCCGTGCTTTAATTGATGTTTTCGATGAAGAAATTACCCTACGCGTTGGTACCGAAGCCATAACTTTTAACTTGGATCAAACCGCGAGGTACTCCTCCGAGTCTGACAAATATTCCGTTAACCGAGTCGACGTTATCGACAAAGTTACGGAGGAGTACGCTCAAGAGTTACTTGGTTTTACCGAACATGCTTCGAGTGGCAATCCCACTCATTCTTCTGAACCTATAATTTTCGATCCTTCCCCTTCCCTTACTCAGTTTGAGGGAAGTGATTTCATCTTGGAAGAGATCGAGGCCTTTCTTGTTAATGATTCGATTTCACCGGAAATTGATCATTCTGATTGTGACCCGGAGGGGGATGTACTTTTGATTGAGAAATTGTTAAATGAAGATCCCAACCCGTCCCTCCCTCCGCTTGACCTTAAAATGGCCGACGTTAAAAAAGTTAAGCCGTCTACTGAGAATCCTCCGGAGCCCGAGCTCAAGGATTTACCTCCTCATCTCGAATACGCATTTTTGGAAGGAACCGACAAACTTCCCGTCATTATTTCTAAATATCTCAAAGATGAGGAGAAGAAACGTCTCTTAGATTTGCTTAGGAAGCATAAGAGTGCCATCGCTTGGCAAATTTCTGATATTAAGGGTATCGACCCTCGTTTTTGCACGCATAAGATCTTACTTGAAGACAATTACAAGCCGTCCGTTCAGCAACAACGACGGGTTAACCCGAAAATTCATGAGGTTATCAAAAAGGAAGTTATCAAACTCCTCGATGCCGGAATGATTTATCCAATCTCGGATAGCTCTTGGGTTAGCCCGGTCCACTGCGTACCAAAGAAAGGTGGAATGACCGTCGTAACAAATGAAGATAATGAATTGATTCTGACACGTCTTGTTACCGGATGGAGAGTTTTATTGATTATCGTAAATTGAATGATGCGACTCGTAAGGACCATTTCCCACTTCCATTTATGGATCAAATACTAGAACGCCTAGCGGGAAATGAGTTCTATTGTTTTCTTGATGGATTTTCCGGCTACTTTCAAATACCAATTGGCCCTCCGGACCAGGAAAAGACTACCTTTACTTGCCCTTATGGAACGTTTGCTTACCGTCGTATGCCTTTTGGTTTATGCAATGCTCCAGGCACGTTCCAAAGGTGTATGATGTCGATATTCTCGGATATGATCGAGAAAACCATGGAAGTTTTCATGGATGATTTCTCGGTTTATGGAGATTCTTTCACATCGTGTCTTTCCCATTTAGAAAATATGCTGAAACGGTGTGAAGACACCAACTTGGTTCTAAATTGGGAGAAATGCCATTTCATGGTCAAAGAGGGCATTGTCCTCGGCCATAAGATATCGAAATCTGGGATTGAGGTCGATAGAGCTAAAGTCGACGTGATTGCAAAATTACCTCATCCCACGATCGTTAAAGGAATTAGAAGTTTTCTCGGTCATGCCGGCTTTTACCGACGTTTCATTCAAGACTTTTCTAAAATAGCCCGGCCTCTGACCCACTTGCTTGAAAAAGATGCTCCGTTTATCTTCTCAAATGAATGCACCGAAGCATTCAATATTCTTAAAAAGAAGTTAACGGAGGCTCCCATCTTAGTTTCCCTCGATTGGGACTTGCCTTTTGAGCTAATGTGAGATGCTAGCGATTATGCCATTGGTGCAGTCCTGGGGCAACGCAAGTCTAAGCATTTTCAGCCGATACACTATGCCAGTAAAACAATGACCGACGCTCAATATCATTATACGACTACTGAGAAAGAAATGTTAGCCGTCATTTACGCTTTTGAAAAGTTTTGACCTTATTTGCTTTTAAAGAAATGCATAGTGTATACGGATCATTCGGCTCTTAAGTACCTTATGGCAAAGCAAGATGCTAAGCCACGCTTAATGCGGTGGGTTCTTCTCCTTCAAGAATTCAATGTTGAAATTCGCGATAAAAAGGGAGCTGAGAACCTTGCTGCTGATTACCTATCACGTTTAGAGAATCCCCACCAAAGTGTTTTTGAGAAAAAGGAGATTAACGAAGCTTTTCCTCTCGAGACACTGGGGAGTTTATCACATTGTGATTCTAGTACCCCATGGTTCGCCGACTTTGCGAATTACCATGTGGGGAATTTTATCCGGAAAGGGATGTCGTTCCAGCAGAAGAAAAAATTCTTCAAAGATGTTAAGCATTATTTCTGGGACGATCCCTACTTGTTTAAGATATGTGCGGATCAAGTGATCCGGCGGTGCGTTCACGGCAAAGAAGCCGCTGAAATTCTTATGGCATGCCACAATGGACCCACGGGGGGACATCATGGTGCCAATTTCACCGCTAAGAAAGTTTTTGATTCCGGCTTCTACTGGCCGACGATTTACCGGGATGCTCATGAGTTGGTTAAATCATGTGATTCTTGCCAGCGTCAAGGAAAAATTACTCAGAAGGACGAAATGCCTCAAAATGTTATCCAAGTCTGTGAAATTTTTGACGTCTGGGGTATCGATTTCATGGGTCCATTCCCGTCTTCTCGTGGTAACAAATATATACTCGTGGCCATCGACTACTTGTCTAAATGGGTCGAAGTGAAGGCGCTACCCACCAATGACGCCCGAGTCGTAGTGAAATTTCTTAAAAGTCTCTTCGCCCGATTTGGTGCACCTCGTGCTATTATAAGCGATCGTGGGACCCATTTCTGTAACGACTAATTCGCTAAAGTTATGCTCAAATATGGTGTAACACATCGTCTTTCAACGACATATCATCCACAGACGAGTGGTCAAGTTGAGGTCTCCAATCGTGGCTTGAAACGTATTTTAGAAAGGACCGTAGGTGAACATCGTGCTTCATGGGCCGATAAGTTAGATGATGCACTTTGGGCCTTCCGTACAGCTTACAAAACACCCATTGGGTGCACTCCTTACAAGCCGGTTTATGGGAAGGCCTGCCATTTGCCCTTTGAACTTGAGCACAAGGCCTACTGGGCCTTGAAACATGCTAATTTTGACCTTCAAACCGCGGGTGATCACTGAAAAGTTCAATTGAATGAATTAGTCGAGCTTCGTGATCAGGCCTATGAGAATTCTTTGATCTACAAAGAGAAGACAAAGAGGATTCACGATGCTAAAATTAAAGATCGCGTCTTCAATGTTGGTGACCGAGTCCTTCTTTTCAATTCTCGATTAAAGATTTTCTCGGGCAAACTAAAAACCCGTTGGTCTGGACCATTCACCATTACCCAAGTATTTCCTTATGGAACCGTTGAACTTGCTCAACCTAATGGTCCCAATTTTAAGGTGAATGGTCATCGTGTCAAACATTACTTCGGAGGGGACATACCACCCATGGTTGTCCCGGATCTCCAGACTTTCCCCAAGGACGATTAAATTCGGGGATCGAGTCAAGCTCATGTGACTCAGTGAACAAAAACAAGCGCTTCGTGGGAGGCACCCCATGCTTATCCATTTTCATTTTCTATTTTCTCTTTTCTTTAATAACGTGACGTGAGGGAGGCGACCCTTTCCAAACTCGTGTTTTTCGTGGTTGTTGTTTATGAATGTTCAGGAATTTCCCCGAAGTTTGAGGATTCTCATGCTCGTGGTTTGTCGTTCTCTCCACTCGAGTCTCATCCTTTGCTGCTCTTTCGGAAATTCACCATATCCTAAATCTTATCGACTAACGTTTATCTCTTGGCATACCTAATAAACGGCCTTAGATTTTATGTAGGATTACCCGTACCCTTAAAACATTGAGGACAATGTTTCACTTTAGTCTGGGGGGGGGGGGGGTGAATCTTCGATTCAATTTGACTTGTACCATTGTCTGAGCTGTTAACTTACGCAACTCCGTTTTCCACCAAAAATTTTAATTTTTGTCGCCGCTTTATATAAAAAAAAAAAAAAAAATGAAAAAATATATATGATATGAATAATAAGTTTTGACACCTTGTTTTGACTTTCCTACCGGCGAGAGTAGAAATAAATGTTCCGACTTGACCGGGCGTGTTGAGCCCTAGCTTGTCTCCCTTAACCAAAATAATCAAAAGATTATGGCTAAGCATCCGCGGATCTCATTATTTGGGATTTTAAATTTGCGGAGATCGAGGAATGATAGAGTTTATTTAGAAGTTTCGTGCTATACACGGATCGCATTACTGGGATTTAAAAAACCCATAAAAGGTACTTGTGGCCTCCTTGTTCCCATCAGCAACGTCACCAATATATATAAATAGATGTCTAGGATTAATTAAGGGTATACGGTTTGGGCAATACTTAGTTTTTTCTCGTTCCCAACAAAATCTCTGCACATGGGGGTTTGGTACACATTGAGGTACTGCCAGTGTTACGGTGAAATAGACTATTGCATCTTGCCGGTTCGCAGCCGATGTTGTGATCTTAGTAAAGGGCATAGGACTCGGGGTTTGGCATATAGTTATGAATATCGATAATAATAGTCCAAAGCCAAATAAAAAGGCAGAGGAATCCAAAGCTATAAAAAGCAGCGGATAGAAATCCAAAGTCATAATAAAGCTCTTACATCTTGGCGGCTCATAAACCGTTGACTGTAAAAGAATAAAGGACTAAGGACCAAAGTATTATTAAAGTGCTTATGATTATGCAAAAAATGCCAAGCTTCGACTCCGGGGGTTTCCCTAATAAAAAGCTTCCGTTTCGGGTATCAAACATGGTATGTCTCGGTCGTAAATAAAAAGGGAGCCTCCACAAATCGTGTTAAATCAGAGACCTTCATGTGGACTCGATTTCTGTATGCAGGGGCTTTCGAGGGAAAGTTTGGAAACTACTTAGCGTTCAAATTTTGTGCTCTTATCGGACTAACAAATATCGAAACGAGAAAATATGAAGCAATTCATTTCTCACAAATTAAAATCTTTAGATACAACTTAGGACCTGGGGACAAGAGGTAATACACAAGTAACTTTTGTGGGCAGTGTTAGCATCTAACTTCTGATAAACAATGATTTCGATTTTACGCTCAGTTTGGGAGCTTGTGAAAAATCAAGGATGACGATTTTTATCCGAACGGTCTCTTCTCTGTGAGAAGTGTTTCTACTCGTTGACCCTGAAAGTTATCAACAGATAAGAATTGATAATGAAAGTCAAGGCAAACCGTCACATATATAAAAATGAAAAGTACAAAAATAGTAGTTATAGTTGTTATTCATGAAAATCGGAAAACGGAGCATTTTTGAGAATAAATGATTTTACTATCTCTCTTGAACATCATTGCTACTTTTCAACGTCAGTAAAGAGATGTTTTGAAATTATTTATCTTTTAAGCGTGAGGTGATGACATTGCATGAGGGCACGGCAATACCTTAGTCTGGGGGATTTTGATGAGTGCTTAATCACTCATCCTTTTTAGATCTTAATTCAGACCAAAAACACAAAATACTAACCAAAAATGCCAAGAGAATGCATGTTTTTGTATTTGTGTATGTGCAGGTACGGATATGAGAAAAATGAACAAGAACAAAGCAAAACCGACAAAAAACGAGCACGAGATTGGAAAAAGGTCAAAAGCCGGAGCCGGGGAAACAAAATGATCAAGGAAAGCTCAAATTATCAATTTTAGTCCTCAGAGATTCTTAAAGTTACAAGAAAGGTCCCTGAGCAAAGTTTGAGAGTTTGGCGAATTTAGTCCCTCAAGATTCAGATAAATACAAAATTGGTCCTTTGAGGAAATATTTGAAGAAAAGTCATCATGCACCCTTCATGATTCAGAAAATTACAATTAATACCCTTGGGAGTAAGTTTCAAAGAATTACAGTTTTAGCCCTTGAAGTTTGCAAATTTACAACAAAGGTCCTTGTTAAAATAATACAAATTCTATTAATCCTAAACCATGCTACAACCGGATCCATAAATCTTGCAAGCCCTTAATTCCCACAAGCCCAAAAACCATAAGCCCACTCCCTAATTAATCTTACCCGGCCTGCTACTAAAAACACGGTCAACCCCACACCCACTACCCAAACCCGGTCAATACTTAAAATAAATAAAACCCCCAAATACCCACGCCTAAAATTACCCCCAATTCCCAGGCATAGTTACTCTTCGTTAGAACCCTAAATTACCAATCCCCCAATTACCCTCAATTACTAACAATTACCCAATGATTATTGTTTCTAGAAGCTGACAGGTTGTCGGGGATGGCAGGGAATGACACGTGGGCCAATAAGCTATCACACGGAGGATCAATCATGTCTTAATTCAATCCAACGGCTGAAGATGAAGGATTGGGGAGCAAGGGTTATCTAAGGGCTATTAAGGATCAGAAGAAGCACACCTTCATGAGGATTGCCAGCGTGGACATCCAAGGCCAAACCTCTCAGGTCACCTATATAAACCCCCCTCCTTCATGTAGATTGGTGTGTAGGTTTTTAATTATTTTAAGCTTTCTGTTTTAAGTTTTTATTGTAATTTTCATTTAAAAGCATTGTACTCAATTTCCGCTTATTAATAAAATTCTTATTTCAGTTTTATTCATAATTGTCTTAATTTTAATCTTAGCTTATTCTGTTTAATTTCCTGTTATTAGTTTAAAATCACAATCACTAGCTTTATTTTAATTCAGTTTTAAGTTTATGTTATTTTTTTTCACTTTTAATTGAAAACCCAAAAAAATAGAAAAATTCAGAAAAAAAAATTAATATTAAAAAAAAATAGTTTTAATTTCAATTCAAGCTTCAAACAAGGTATTTACTGTTTCATAAGCTCATTCAAGTTTTTAAATAAGCATACTATGGTCTGTTTTGTTTAAACTCTCATAAACACAAAAGTCAACAGAAGTCAACTTAAGAGCTTATTTGAATAAGCTAGCTTATTTGGTGTGAAAGGCAGCCAAGAAGGTGTCCACTTGGCCTGTCAAAAGACAGGCAAGCATAGTGAAACCCCCTCTGTTTTGCTGAGGGGGTATTGGTTTTGTAAGTTTTCATTCATTTCAATTTAGTTCTGCATTAATAGATTAATAGTAGTTTAATTCATTTCATATTGCTTATTTCTGTTATTTACATCCTTAGTTAATTGTTATAGCTTGATTTTATCATTGGCACTAAGTTTACTTTGATTTGGTTTGTCACTGTTTCATTAACTGCCTATTAGTGGATCTGTGTTTTTGTGTTTCTAATTGCATCAGAGATATGTGGTTTGGATTCATTTAAGCATCACTAATCATATTTGGTATTGATATTGGAGGTTTGGACTGAGTTGGATTAATTGTGAGTAGTATTAAGCTTTGACTATCACTTTATAGGTGTGTTTGGTTTGTAGCAGTTTACTGGTATAATCATTATTACTAAGGTTGTAGTTGTTTTAGTTAAGTAATTTTGGTTGCATTAGGTTTAGTTTAGCATTCAAACAAGTAGTTGATTCATATAAAAGTCAATTTAGCTTTAAATCTGTCATAACAGTTAGTATATTAAGTTTATTAGTTGCATAATCCTCAATATAGATGCATCATTTGTAGTTTTAGCTTATTTTAAATATTAATTAGCTTAAAATACCATTCTCAGTAAAATTCTAGTGATCAAATCTTATTTTAGTCAAATTAGGTGTAAAAGCAAAAAGTCAAAAGCAAATTGAACTCAGAATTTTGTCAAAACTTTGTGAGCTTATCTAGAGTTCAATTTTGATTGGAAATACCTTTTAAAAGATGATTTGTAAAATTTGGCAGTTTGTGAAACAACATCAAAAAGAAAATCTCTGTTTGCATTTCATTTGCTTATTGAAAAGTTGAGTCCTAGTAGCCTGTTTGAGCTTATTTCATCCCCTGCACCATCAGTAGTTACTCTTTTTCTAGGATACTTTTAGGTTAGTAATTAATCTCTAGAGTTAAATCTTTTGGTGTTTTTAGCATTTCAGTTGTATAGACTAGGTTTTGCCCCCATAAGTTTTGATTTCTCTGCTAATTAGCACAGCTTATTTGGTTATTCAGTTAAGGGTTTTGAACTAGGGTCTGAATTCACTATTAGGGCTGCAGTCGTTAGTTTTTAATTGGAATTTAAGATTTATTGTTCATTTAAGCTCATTTGTACCCTAAGTCACTGTTTCCATTAAGTATATGCTTATTGCTTAATCTGTTTTGCTACTGCTTATTATGTTGATTGCATATTCAACTGTTTGTGCCCCATTCTGAGTTTCTGAGTTCAACCTGGTCTAAATTCTGTTTCATTAAGCATTTTTGAGTCAAAAAATCAATTGGTCAAAGTTAGGTCAACTCTGGTCAAAGTTGCTTATCAGTAAGCATTTTCTTATAAGCAGTTTCATAGCTTATTGCATTTCCACAGCTTATTTTTCACTTTTTAAAATTTTCCTAGCTTTAGAATACTAATTTAGAATTTCCCTGAAATTTTCATATTTTTCTGAGCTCATTTGCTATTTTTCCTATTTAATTTTCATTTTTAATCATTTTTAATTACTTTTTAATTACTAAAAAAATACAAAAAAAATCAGAAAAAACCCAGAAAAATCCAAAAAAATATTAGAAAATTATTTTTAGTTATTTTAGATTTTTAGAAATTTATTTTGCATTTTTCTCAATTATTTTGAATTTATTTTGAATTTTTAATTAGTTTTAATACTTTTTAATTTCCAAAAATTACATAAAAAGCCAAAAAAAAAATTAGTTTTCAATTTTAAAATTTCTTTTTAGTTATTTTATAATTTTCAAAATTTAATTTTCATTTTTCTCACTTAAATTCCATTTTCTTTTAATTTTTAATTAGTTAAATAGTTTTTAATTCATAAAGAATAATTAAAAAGTCAAAAAAAAAATTTTCTTTTTCTCAAAATTTTCTTTTATCATTTTTAATTTTTGAAAATTATTTCCAAGTCCGTAGGAGTAGCGTAGTTTAAAAGTCGCGTTTTATTTCGTACGGTTACGTTTATTTTGCGTTTTAGCTTACGGTTTTCGATTCTACGTTACATTTTAAGTTTGTTTAGTTTAATTACGTGCTTAATTGGTTATTTGTGCTTCATTGAATATTTCATTAGTGTAATCTCATTCAAATCACTTTTTACCACTTTCACGACACGTTTCACGAATCGGGAATTCGAAATTCCATTCATCCTTCACACGGACTACGACCTCGGGTTATCCGTATTTCTTTGCGGATCTCTTGAGCTTATATCTATACTATAATATTGATATTGTGTTTTCGAACCAATCAATGTTAAATAAAAATAATGGAGATAAATAGGCAGTACTAAAACAAAAATGATAAATTTGAGTACAAATAAAATACATGATGTTTATTCATATACGAAGTAAAAAAATTTTGTACATAACGTTTGTTGTGCAGTTTGTGTATTGGTCGTCTATATCACAATAAATAATCTTCATACCTTTTTACGTCTTGACTCTTGAAACACTTTCTTCTCAAAGAATCAACTTTTCCCAAAACATGCAATCACAAAAATTATAAATAATTAGCACTTAATTAGTTCAACTATATGCACTTAAATTCATTATTGGTAAGAAAATTACTACGTCAGTTGATATAAAAAAACACACTTTGAAAAACAAAAGGAGTTGCATGCTTTATTGCCAAACTCTTCATAATTTCCATCTCCCAAAGTCAACTCGATAAGAGATTCTTCATAGCTTTGCTCACGGAAATATATTGATGTTTTCATAGGAATCCGCCTATTTTACAATCCACATGGATGTAATCCTTCGTCTTGCGAACCAGCAAAGTGCATGTATTATTAATTAGATAAAAAATAGTAAACCATTTTTCGAAATTTTTAAGTTTTGATAAGCGTAGCAGTCTTTCAAAGACCACCCTTGCCACCTCCTTTCGTGTTTTGCCAGTCAGCAGGTTGTAAACGGGAATCACATTTGTTCCATGTTCTCATAGTTTCATTCCTTGTCGCATGTAATTAGGAGATACTTTGCAATAGCACTGCAACAAATTAATAGTTTTCAATAGCCTTATACCCCAAATTAACAGAAGAGTAAGATAAGCTATCTTGCAATAGATAAACGTTACTCATTTAAGAGCGTTGAGTTACAATTATTGCCAATTAGCATTTATAGAACACTATAAGCCCTCCCGGGCATGACTTATAGTTATCATTTGAAAGTATTAGTTAACGAATAATATAGATGATTTTGTATCATTTCCAAAAGCCGAATAAGCAAGGTCCTGCATCAAGAATGTAAAGTAATATTTTTAGTCAATAATTATTTCAAGTGCACATAGGATTATACTTTTAAAACAATGAATAACCTACCTCATCATCAACTTTGTTATCGGGAGGGATTTGTAATTTACATTTTAATTTAGTCATGTACGAATATCAATGATGTGCAACTCTTTACACATACTACAATTCAAACAATAGTAAAAAACCAAAAGTTGTGATACATATATACGAAATGTCATGTCATATCTTGAATCTACAGAATAACACAAACACCATTTTGTTTCCAAGTATTCAATATAACTCAAAATCTCAAATGTTTGCCACATGTATTCTTGAACTAAGAAAAATGAACCAAGTTTACATCAAGCATTTATTTGATCTAATACTATGTGTTTGTATGATAATATCTAATGGAGGCTGTTATGCAAGGAGGATATTTAGTGAACAATAGTAGGAAAATGACTAACAAACATATGTTACTACTTTTCAATAATCTTTGGTCCCTTCTTTGCTGTCAACATGTAAATCCTTTATTTTTGAGGTAACTTCAAGTACAGAAGCTTGTTGTTGGGCAATTTGCAATGGGGCAGGTGTTGTCTTTTGAACTAAGGGGACCTATCACCGTTTTCCATATTCTTACAGTTCCATATTCGGAACCAGGTGCGTATGATTCACCTCCAGGTGAGAATCTCACACAATGGCTGTTCTCTTTCATCAATATATGATGATGAGATACCATTTAAGAATTGCTACAAAAAGACAAGTATGTATTTACATCTGAAAGGGAACATGCTCAAACAACATGTTAGTAGTCAAAAGAGTGTAGTACGTCCCCGCTTAAACCTGTAACTGTCAATTCAACAAAAGGTAAATCAGATCAGTAAGGATATATGAGCTTTATCAAACTTGTAACTGATAATTCAACTAAATGTAAAGCACCAGTTCAAATGTATCTGCTATACTTATGTTGCAGAACCCACATGAACATTTTTGTAATAGAAACAAAGAACCATTTCATTATCCACAACTTACTTTAATGATTCTAATATTTTACATTTAAGCATAATTCTATACCAAAAAAAAAAAAAAAAAAAAAAAAAAAAAAAAAAAAAAAAGTCTTAACGTGGTTTGAAGTGAAGTGTGACATCTAGCACATATAATACAGTTGTTACAATTACAACGATTAGTCTAATAACATTATGATTTGGATAGTTATCACAGAATTCTAAACATATAACTAAGAACGAATTAAGTCATAATGGAACTTAGTATTATAAGAACATGTTTTGCAGATCAGATATAGGCCTTTTATAGATTAATTTTTGACACTATTTTGCTTAGTAAAATACACATGTTTTAAACATATTTCGTATAGACTTTCCCATTTCCTAGATATTATAGACAACATCAACCAAATCAGTAGCATGTGATAAACAAAGCCCAACCTTCAACATAATCTTATATTAAAAAAAAATACTTAACGCATGGTTTAAACTAAACTTGCATCCTTCTTATGACTACTGAATGAGCTAAATTGAATATAAACTTCGTGGACTACAAATTCAACAATTAATATTAGAGGTGGCTATTTGTGCCCGAATTCGAAAAAATGGGCTAATTTTGGCTACTTTGTAAAAGATTTGGGCACATTTAGCCCCCTCATTTTTTTTTAAATGGGCACATATAGCCCATTGAAATCTTAGATGGGCACTAACGGGCACATATTTTTTTCTCAATCGGAGAGCAATATCATCATTTTTATAGAAAAACTTATACATATGATATATTTAAGTTTTAAATATAAATAAGATATTATGTTTAAGGAATTTATTTCGTCATTTTAAATATTTTTTGAAGCAATTTGTATAACATGTGCCCGTTTGGCCCGTGCCCATTTAGCCCCTGCCCGTTTTAGCCCGTGCCCATGCCCGCCCGGCCCGCCCGTTTTGCCATCTCTAATTAATATGATACATCCAGCAACTGTCATTGAAAGTGCTGGACAATGGTCAGACTAAGAGAGAGCTACCATCCCCATTGTTCGAGTTTACTAGTTTATAGTTGATCATGCTTTCTTAGTTTTTTCAATCCTACCATGCCTCTTTGAATATCTTTTTACAAAATTTACATTTCCACACTGTAATGAACAAATGTAATATTCTGTTCGGTTCAGAATATGTTTTAAGCTCACCCTAATTTCCAACATAATGAAAAGCTCTTTCGCTCAACATGACCCACTTTAACCCGTAGGCTAAGCAGCTTGTATTGACCTGTTACGAACCACCCGTTAAGCCACCTATACCTACTTATTCAATATGTCGAAACTGTAAAGTGATCTTGATGAATGTGATGATATTTAATTGTCTAGCTTCTTTACAGGTAATTTATATGATTGTTTTCAATCCAGTCAATTATGGTTATGATTACAAGACGGTGGGTAAGTCCTACCTGGTCCAGTCAGTCCTACTTAAGGTTGAACACCAGTTTTAGTCCCGATCCAAAACCCATCTCATAGTCTTAACTAAAAAACTATCAATAGATTCAAGTTAAATATCGTTACCAGGCCAAACCAATAACAGTGACATGTGATTACTACGAAACAGTAGTATAGAATAGGTTTTTTATCTTGGAAACCTACATTAACGATTGGCGCACAAGTAGGCAGGCACTACAATATGGATTAAATCAAAGTTAACATCTCATTTTCAGGTTTTATAAGTCAATAACTTACTGATTAGCCGCGTGTTATCTAAAAATAATCTCAAGAACCCTTAAATCTTACTGAGAGTTTTTGCAGACCAACTGTCAACTCAGCGTTGTTTATCTTACTTTTCTTCTTTGTGTCCATTAGATCAAATCCTTTCCTTATCCCCTCTAATCTCGGTGATCAGTATATAACGACCAGTCTGTTAAAATAACTTTTTTTAATAGAGATTTTTGTAGAGGGGTTGATAAATGTAGTTATAAAAGGATGTCAGCATATCTATCATGTGATTGCGTTGAAAAAAAATCATGTATGCAATGAATCATCTGAATATAAAATAACAGATCTCGTGGAGTCGAACCTAAACCATTTATCTCAGTTTCATCTCTCGATGAGCTACAACTAAAAGTCACACTAACATAATTCCCAAATATACCATCTAAAAATCATACCAAATGACTATAGAAACATATGGTTAAGGAAGAACATATACATGTTTCTAGTTTTCCACATGTGAGGCACTAATAATATATACAATTTTAAGTGTTTCTGAAAAAAGGTATTTTCGATCAACCTGCCCAACCCATCTTGACCCACCTAAATGGCCCGTTTTGACCCCTGACCCGCCCATTTTGGAACCTTTAGTTCTTAATGGACCTATTTTCGGTTTATGTTTTGGTATAATAAGTGAAAAGAGGGTTACTAACGTTTAAAAGCCTATTGTTGAAGCTAGATTTTAGCTTCAACTCGCCTCTGTGGGTCATAATTTCTTCTTAGCTCCCTTCTACGGTTGTCATTTCATCAAGTATCTCAGCAGAATCAATTTCAAAGTCATTCACCATGCTTTCTTGATCAGCTCCTTCCTTCTGTTGATAAGTGAACATTAAAACTTTTAATCATAAATTAAACTATGGATTTTTCATAATTTATAACTAAGTTGATCTGATTAATTGAGATCATTAAGAGGTGGGATGTTGCTCATATTTATAGATAATTAAAGATATATAGTGAAGAAATAAGTCATAACATTTGAAAGATACATGAAAATATTAGGAATTGATCAATCATAGCCTGGTTATAGCGGAGCCGGTTGAGAGTAAGTAGATGCTATCCAATAGGCTGAGTCATGCCGTATGTTGTTCTTGGACCACATGCATAACTACCATCAGTGGCTTCTTGGTAGCCATAACCTTACATTATTTAGTTTTTTTATAAATGCTGATAAACATCAGTCATGTTTCAAAAAAATTGAACCTCTATATAAAACTTCCCGTAGCTTATGAGAATAGTTAGTAGAACCTTCTTAACCAAATTGAAAAAAAGAAACATCATCAAATCACAGTGATTAAATAATAATGGTGACTGAAATTGGAAATTAGCAATGGCATGATAGGATTTGACATTATTGGTTTTCAATAAAAGTAGTTCCACGACATAAGCCTATATTACAACAGTTCATTACCTTTCTCAGATCATCATTCTTTTCGACAATAGTTGATGGTCTTCCTCTTGGTCCAGACACTTCAACTTGTTCATTTTCGTGAATAGCTATTAGCAGACAAGTAAAAAAAATTAACATATACTATACACTTAATGTGTAATATATAACAGCAAAAATCCAAACTCTATAGCTCCAAAACCTACATAACTTGAGTATCATTCCAAACTTTAAATGCATTGCGGACTAATTATCAGCTCTTGCTTATTGCAAGAAGTATAAGCTACTTTAATAAGGGGGCGTTTGGTTATCTTATTTCATTGGCTTATGTGTTTATTTAAATTGGAAAAAGCCCATAAGTTATCTTTTTCGGCTTATTTAGCTATGGGCATCAGTAAGTCACCAAACTTAATTAACCTTGCTATGTAAACCACTCTGATTAACATATTTAACTTATTTTGTGGTTTAAATTTACCAGTAATCTTGTATGCATCTTAGAAAAACATGAAGGTGTTCTACAACACCATCCGCCTTGCTACTCATCTAAGAACTTTGCGCCTTGCTAAGCCATAATCAATCAGTAAACTAAGCTGAATTCTTAGACATGTAGATCATAGATGTGACCAAAACTAAAGAAACTACTAAATTCATATATCAATTACTCACAATATTAATTAACTTGACCTTCGAAAGTTCCACCATAAGGTGAATATACTTGAACACGTATTGACACTGTTTCAACAATATACACGATTTCAGCCATGTAGGTGCTACATATTTTTCCTTCAACTGCCTATATGATCAAGTAGAAGTGACAAGGGTGATTTACTTTTAATAATTCACACTCCATAAATTCAAAACCATGGAGTTTGTTGGGTTCACCTGTCTTAACATAGTGACCAAATATCATCATAAATGTAGTGGTATATATTGTTGCTGTCTCTGGAGACTGTTATGATCCAACAACAAATGTCATTATAATTGTAAATCATACAATTGCATTCCAGCCACAAGATTGTATATTTAAAGGCTTTGATAGCAGTAACCATAAGTTCAGGTCAGGCTTAGTGAAACACTTACAGAAGCAAACTCAAAAACTTTGATATGACGTGAAACACCGACAGTAGCAAAAAAACTCGTCATCTCTGTCAAACTTTATGCTGCAAGTAGGGAAAAAGTATAACAAAGAGAATTAGCCATCAGGTAGTTGAACAAAATTATAATCAACAATTTAGAACAACCAATTCTTCTAATAAACTGACCTTGATATTATATCAACTGAGTGAAAAAGATCCCCAGGTCTAAGTTCAGCAATGACTCGCAATCGACTATATATAATAACAGAACAGTGAGATACTCAATGATCTTGACCTTGTTATTATATCAGCTGAGTGAAAAAGATCCCCAGGTCTTAGTTCAACAATGACTCGCAATCGACTATATAATAACAAAAAAGTGAGATACTCAATGATCCTGCTAGACAAAGAATGAGAACAAAGTTCATATCAACATCAAGACCAACACACTAAACCTGTATCGAGTAAACATTGATGGTACAGCTGCTGCGTGATAACCTTCTCTTTTATAGGTTTGTTGTCCCTCATGCAAAACCGGGCTCTATGCACCTTTTCAACCGGGCTCTATGCCCTTTTTTATAGTAGTGCTTTCTTCCTGATTCTTTACTTGTTTTGTCC
The DNA here is from genome assembly GCA_030686995.1 of Artemisia argyi. Lineage (NCBI taxonomy): Eukaryota > Viridiplantae > Streptophyta > Magnoliopsida > Asterales > Asteraceae > Artemisia > Artemisia argyi. Next base: position 4,828,760 of record CM060676.1, on the reverse strand, counting down.
AATGTAACATTCTTGGAAGTCGTCTTGGGTCTGCTACGAACGTTAATGGAATGTTCAAAAGCAAAACTTGGTAGTGTGTGACATACACTTGTGAGGACGGGGAGCAGCATTGAGACAAATTATGTTTTCATTAAATACTATCATTGCAGCATATTCTATATAGTATAACCAGCCATATAAAAATGTTAAAAAAAGGTAGTGCTTGTAGCACATGAATAAGTTCCCTATAATTCAATGCAATAAACAGTCCCATGTTATCCATAAATACTTCTCATGTCGGTTCATTAGATTTAATCCTTTTAATGATTTTTTAAGATGAAAAAAATCAATACGTACCTTTAGCCAATTCCTAACCTGAGGTGACTTTTCTGCTGCAACCTTCCTATTTGCAACAGATCCTTCCCGATCTTCTGTCAATAAACATCGACCTCTGGTTGCCCAGCCAATTCCTGGCAATCACAGAAAAAAATATATGGCAATGAGATCAAATTCTAATTTAGGGAACTCACTTCTCACTAAAGCATCAAATGGTTTTTTAATTTCTTCTCGAAAGCTCCATCTTTTTTATTTTGTTTTGAACCTGTATTACACAAACCAACCAATAGCCAATGATAAGGCAACGATTGCTATACAAATTCCCTAGTGTTCCGGGTCCAATTTTTCTGTGTCCGCCAAGTTCGATAGGAACTCAACCATTACAACCTGTAGAGTGATGGTCACCCCAATATTTCCTAGAAATAAATAGCTCTTGTGGATACCTTCAAACACATTCCTCTTCTCTAGCTGCCTTGAGTTAAATTTATTAAACACTTGGCAGAGAACAAAAGTATTGAAGATTATAGTATTTTTCACTTTCTTATCCACATTAAATATTGATATCAAACCACCTGTTAAAATGTGACAGTACCAATGCCAGGGATTACCAGGGGCATTATTTAAGATCTTTAAAGTAAGAAGCAATGACTATCATCCTTTAAAACTATGTCATGACCATGTTGTGGATGTGAAGCCACCAACCTCAGTGACAAAACCGTTGCTTCATCGGCCGTAACGATGGCACATGTGACTTGATAAGCATGTTTTCTATGTTCATTCTCGGCTTTAGTGTGTATCACTTTCTCTTTGGGAAAAGGAGGGATGTGGTTAACTGATATAGTTTAGTCTGTTTGGAGCCAAATGTTTTACTACGACGCCCTGAAGATACAATGAAAAGAAGTTAGTCCAACAAATAAAAAGAGCAAAGCCATAAAAATAACTATCTGCAGATAGTCAGCTTCAGAAAGAAATACCAAACACCCCCTAAGTAAAACAAACTTATATAATTAGATGCATACTAATAAGAACAAAGTATAAGGTTCTTGTGTCGACTACAGGAGGTGTGGTAATCCACAACTGTTTTGTGACATTTCTTGTCCCGACCTCTTCAAAGTATTTAGTTTGTAATCCAAATTTATCACCGTAAACCTAATATGGCTACTGTTTAACATTATAAATTGTAAAAACATATTAAAGAGTTGTTTTTCATATATTATTGAATTATGCATTCATATCAGATTTTTCATAAAGAAGCTGATAGAAACTGATCCAAAACTAATATTCCTGTCAAGTTTGTCTAGACATGGTTGTTATATGATAAACTCAAATAAGCCCATAAGTCTCAAAATAAGCTGGAAAATTAGGGCTTATGAAATATAAGCCGAAATCAAATAAGCTTATAAGCCCACATATAAGCTTAAACAAACACCCTGTTAGTAGACATCAAAAGTCATACCTTTTGATCATTGAAAAGGTTTTGTTCATGAATGAATGAAATACAAATACTCCGTATTAACATGATGACAACTACTATCAAAAAAATTCATGATTGGATACAAACCTTGAAATCAATTGAAAGGAGTTTTAGGATTTTCTTCTATGACCAAACCAAAAGTCCTGTAATTTCAATTAATAAAGCCGCTTATCTCATATATAAGATGAAAACCTAAGAACAATATAATTAATGAATTAAAAAAACACCTGAATAAAAATTAAATAAAATATAATACAATTACCTGTAAAAATAGAATAACATTAACAGAGTATGGGGTCAGCACCTGCTACAACGTACAAACAAATGTAACAAAGATACATGCATATTCTTTTATGTACTATTATGTAGCAACTAAACACCGGTAACTAAAAAACGATTAATTTACATACCTTGATGAACCTCAACAGCCTATGATCGAGGTTACAAACAGCATGGGTTTTTTAAGAACAGATATATATTAAATAAAATAATTTTAACATAAAATCAAAAGAAAAAAATATACCTTTTTGCACAATAAGAATGAACAAATATAGTTTCTTACCTTGAATTGGGGTTTCTCTTCTGCTTCTTCTTCTACAAAATGCACATTATACAACTAAACATATATAAAAGGATTTCTAATATTTGTTTTTACAATGGTTACAGAATCTTGCAAATATATTTTGATCTCAATACATGAATGTTTACTTAATATTACTATTGATGTGCAAGTTTATATATTAAAAAAATCTATAAAATTACATGCAAGAGATCCTAGAGTGAAGATCAACATATATATATTTGCATGACATATATATTTGCATTATCATGAACATCTTAACATAAACATGAACCACAAAAGAGTTTATTTTACATTATTGAACAAACAATTTATCTTCAGTTACCTCATCTTCGGTGTGTTGTATTTTAGGGATGCATAATTGATTTGTTTTAGGGTTGCAAAAGGGTACGTAATATGGAATGAGTTGGGCTATGTTATTTTCATTAAAGTACATAATTAGTTTGTTTTTTGAGTTTATAGATCTGGACTTGCAACACATATTCAAAAAAACATGTTGGCTCAGTGGTATAGATCCCACATAACATATGCAAGGTCAAGTGTTCAAATCCCAAAAGTTCTTTTTTAAAAACCATATGATATTTATTTCGAAAAATTAGTAAAAATTAATTATTCCTAATTTAATAAATAAATAGTTGCTTACGTGACCAGAATGTGATGACATGGCTGCTAAGGTGGCAACAAAAGTTGCTTACATGGACAGAATGTGATGACATGGATGCTAATAACAATTACTGGGTAATGAGGTGGCGTTTTCTTGATTTATCTACGTGTAACGCCTCCTGTTATATATAATGTAGATATATATATATATATATATATATATATATATATATATATATATAAATATATTTTAAGGTTGTTAAAGGTAAATTTACACGGTATTGCTTATAATAAAATCGTTTTCTTCCAATGTCATTGTATTCAATACTAAATATAAAAATATATCAAAGTTTAATGATAATAACTCACTAGTGTTTAACTTTTTAATACTACATTGATCATTTTCATGACCATATATGTTCATATCAGACGTTACTTAATAGATATGAATACTCAAGTTTTAGTACTAGTTTTCAAAACCTTTAAACTCACATGGTCTACTGCGATGTTCACAAAACTCAAGATTTCAAACATGTTCAAACTTACATACGAAAGGGCTATTGAGACATATTATAAAAAGTCAATTTAGAAGCTACATAAATGCGTTCAAGAACCGCACTTTCGATTCATTATTAATAGACAATACAGCTAATGATTCGTATATATGTATATATACCCTATGCCATATTTTAAAACTCGATTCATTGCGCGCTTTCAATCCAAGTTCTTATCCTTATTTAGTTTAACGTAAATCAGTTATAAGTATAATATGGCTCAAGTGGTACCTCAACTGAAATACGAATGAATCAAAATGAACGCGAGTATAAACACCAACCGACCATGATCACCAAGATTCAACGAGATCTGATCGAACTAAAAACCCAACATACACAACATCTAAACTTACAATCCAAAGCTCCGATGAACCACGAACTATAACCTTCCAACGAATAGAAATCGAGACCAAAACTTATGCACGAAAAGAATGGAATTCAGGAAACTAACAACAATCTAAATTCGAAGTTACAGCTTGAATGATGGACTCAGGCAACCCAACAATCACGCACACACACCTTTATTCATGCAAATGTTTGAGATTTGAAATTGTTGTTTAGTGATTAGTTTTTGAGATTTTTGAATGGAGCATGCACAGAGGAGGTTGTTATACGAATGACTATTTAACAAACTATTCTAATATTATGAGATTATTGGGTGAGAATGTGGACCGAGTATCTCGCTGACCAATATAATGAGAGGTTTACTTTAGACTTATCTAATATAATCTTGTAGTATTTATCACTATTAGCTTATAAATTTAAATGATGGAATGTAAATAAAAGAGATAGATTATTGCATAAAGCTTCTAAAGCAGTTTGTAAGAGACAACTTTAGGTCATGACTTTTACGAAAATTCAATATTCATAAGTAGACATTGTTAATACATAGATCACCAAGGAATATATCCAGACATTAGGGAGTCATAATAAATTTTAAAGAGCTGACTTATAAGTTGGCAAATGTTAGAAATTAGAATTATTCTACTGTAACAACATTAACGTAAAGTATTGTTCAAGTAACATAACGCTAAAACTCAATAGGGGTCCAATACATAAGATTTTATTTAATTGCAATACTTTAGGCCCAAGTGTATTGCCTAATAAAAGATTAACCCACGAGCTCATTATCCAGCAGATTAAGTGATGAGCATTCTTCAGAATTTCGTGTATATTATAACTTTAATGTATAAATCTCTTTTTCCTCTTTCCGTGGCCTTTTGAGTCAACTAAAACAGACTTCGGACGAAAAAGTTATGACCAAACTAGTGAAGCAACGTCCAAACTTCCACTTTTCTTTATTTTACTACAATTCATGCATATTTCTGTGTACATCTTTTAGTTGATAAGAAATGTGCCGAAATTTATATACTTAAGACATTAATTTCATATTTTGTAGTACAAATCTCGTAACATATAGTATACACTTTGTCAAATCCTCAAAATTTTAGGTAATATTCGTATTCCAATGTTCAAATGTTGTTTCGCGTTTTCAGGTTATTATATATATGCTTATGTACTAATGATTATGTTTTCAACATAATCTGTTTAAATAATCAATGAATGCTTCTTGTGTCTTATTACTTTCATGTATTCTTATTAGTTATTTTATATATTTGTTCCATTCATCACATATATATTGCTTGTACTATAAAAAAAAAAAATTCATGCATTCCATATCTCAATTTCTCTTATGACCTTAAAACGAGGGGGAGTATACGTCAAGGGGGAGTTATATATTTGTCGGGATAACCTTTTTGATGCTAACAAAAAGGGGAAGAAATGATATAAACTTACTAAATACTTGTATATATCTTAATTTTTAATTTAATGAGTTTAGATTTTATAATAATCAAATAGGAGGAGATTGTTGATACAAATAATGCATAAAAAAATTATTAAGATTTCTCGATATCCCTACATTTTGATGATCACAAAATGTAAAATCATTACGTAAAGAAGTATTTAGATACAAATATCATCCAATCCAACAAAATCACTTAAGGTATGAATAAACAAATGTCTAATACATTTTATGATCAAAGGGATTTTAATTTAGACACTGCAAATTTTACAAAATGTTATACACATTTTATATATTTTAGAAAAACACTTTTGGTAATTAAAGAAAAATGTTTAATTCATAATAAATATACGAATTCAAATTTTTAACCAAAAGCACTTAAATTTTCACCAAATAAACTTTTCCAAGAAAAGGACAAGAAATCTGGCCATTATAGGAGGGTGGCCCCCTGATGAACTCAAATAAGTGCATTTCATTGTCATCATTTATCTTATTTATTTGACTTGTTTTATTATATTATTCATGAGAATAGATACTTAATCATTAACTTTAGTAATTCTCAGGTAAAAACAAGCAATTGGCGAAACTTAACGATTTTGGACGAAATATGGAGCAAAACTAGCAAGATGTCAAAAGTCTACTCGAAAACAGAAGATGCGCCGTATCTCTCTCAACAGATATGCCGCAATATCATACTTAGATGAATTCGAAGACCATTGCCTGACTTTGAAGAATGCGCCGCATGTAATTATAGCATTCGCCGCATATGAAACTTTGGTCAATGAAGAAGGTCAAGCCTGTTCTACTCTAGATATGCCGCATCACTATCAAGGCTTCACCAGATGTAATCCAAGACGCTAGTGGTAGACTGAAAGCGTGCAACTAATCTTTTTATAGATCTAGATCTAGCACTAGTTCCTTTTGGAACGTTCTTCTGTTCAGTTGTAACATTAACATTCTTAGAAACATAATCATCATGAACATCATTAATTAAGCATTTCTTGCATATTAAACAAACAGAGTCATTACATGCATTAGAAACAGTACTTTTGACATTACATTCAGATGAAATATGTCTCTTATTACATAGTGATAAATTCCTAGGGTGTTCTTCTACTTCTTCAACTTTATTCTTGCAACTACTCTAAGAGGCAGGCGAGACTCTATTGTTCCTTATATTGCTCCTAGGCTTTATTCTGCTGCACCTAGAGGTGTTGTCTAATCCTGCAGAAGGTAAGGCATACGCATTAGGATTTATACTGTTGTCCTTTGAAGTTGATTTAGCATTCCTAGATTCTTTAGGATTGTCACACCCCCAAAATACCTGAATGGCAGCGGAATGGAATACCTGGGGGTGACTGTCATAGCATCACAACAAGGATATATTGAACGACCTAAAGTATCGTTTTGAAAATACATCGTTTGATTCATTCAAAATATTCAGAGTTATAAAACATAGGTCCCAAAAGTCTTAGAAAGGTTTAAGGAAATAATTTAGTACAATAAAACGATAGTTCATAAGTGCATGAAATCCAAAATGAGACGCGTCATCTTTGTTTCTCAAAGAATTGACTCCATGCATGTCATGAGGCATATGTCTTAGTTACCTGAAAATACATTGCGAAAACGGTCAACATAAAGTTGTTGAATAATCATAGGTTTATAATTGAAATCTGGTGTACATATGCCATAAGTAAAGTGAAGAAATAGGATGTCCGGAAAAATATACATTGGCTCTTAAGCTCATGACCCCGAAGCTAGACGATACTTGGCCCCAATGAGTGTTTACCAGACACTCTAATAATAAAGACATGAAATGCATCTGTAATTCTGTTGGAGCAACCCAAACACAGATGGAGGAGTCACCCTCAATAGATCTATTCACTCACACTCGCTTGTAGATTAATTAACGATCCATGATAATAAAGGGGACTTGTCGTGACGTGGTAATAAGGCAACTTAAGCAATGTAAGGAATTTAATACTTTGGCATGTACAGAAAAATAAGTAATCCAATGTATTCTCCCCCGTGGGATTTGAAATCAAATAATTAATTGAAAACGGGGCTATGAAAACTCACCTCGAAATGATGGTACAAATATGGTACAATGATGGTAAAGTAGTCGGGACAATGAGGCGCGAACACTAGCCGCAACCTAAATGAATAATCGTGATCTAATTTAGATCATGCCGTGATGTAAATGAATGCACATGCACATGATACCTATACCACTCGTAACTTGGAAATACTAGTTATTGTCAAATCAAATACTTTCCATACTTAGGAAAAATAAGTCCAAATAGAGTTATAAGAACTTGTCATAATATATATCGTATAAAAATGTTAGTGTTATATTCTTCGTCTTGAAAACCTTAAAATAACGTCTAGTTGTCGCGTAATAAACCTTGAGTCGTACGTACTTCGTAAAATAACGTCTCCTTGAATAAGAAATCTAGAAAATATGTCATTTAGTACGTAGTTATATTATTTTCTAGTAGTGACTATATATATATATATATATATATATATATATATATATATATATAGTTTTGACGATGTTAAAACGGGTATAACTTGGTCGTTTTAAGCTCATTTTCCTCGTTCTTTATATCCACGGATTCGTTTTTGTATATACTAATATATTTTTGATAACTCGGCTTCACTAGGTTACGTCTAACGCCTCTATTTGCCCGTCGAAAACTGTCAAACAGCATGCAGTTTTTCAGAAAATAGTTTTCGTCGTTAAATTTACAAAAATCATAACTCCTTCGTTATAAGCTCGTTTTAGTCCGTTCTTTCGCCTAAAGTTTCGTTTTTGAAAGTATTTTCTAAATCTTTGGTCAAAATTTAACCACCATCTACTGATTTTCCCACGAATTAAAAATATGGACAGTAGGTATTTCTATTGTTTCAAAAATCATTTCTAGGGTTCTAATCTAGTTCCAACTTCAATCAAACCACTTTCAATCACCACAAAACTAGTCTAATCCTACCATACACCTTCTTAGGGTGTCATGGGTTCCTAAACATCATAAGCCAAGTAGATCTAACAAGGATCTAACCATAAACACTTTCTAGGGTTTCAAAATTATAAGTTTGTAAAATAAAGTGGTATAACTAGTTTGTGCATGAAACAAAGTATGAAAACTATAAGATATTAGTAAATACTTGATGAAAACATGAAAAATAACTTGGTAACTTACTTTGAAAGGTGGTGTGATTAGATGATAAAAACCTTAGTATTCTTAAGTTTGTATTTCAAAACCTTACAAGAATAACCTAAATAAACTAGTGTAATACTTGATCTTGGAAAGTTTCTTGGTCTTGCTTGTTCTTGTTGTTTGCCATGAACCCAAGAGAGAAAAAGAGAGGAAAGTGAAAAAAATTTGCTAGTTGGTAATTTGTGAAATGAATAAAAGTATATCATGTATAATATATGTATAATAGGTTAGACAAAAGTTTGTACAAACATTAATTAGTTAGTAGAAGATTTTCAAAATGTGTAAGGATTGGTATGGAGGGGGGGGGGGGGTGGGGGGCGGCAAAATGGAGGTGGGTTGGAGTGTGTAAGAGTTTTGGTGGGATTTGGTATTATCTTGTGTTTATTTGTAGTTTTAAGGTGTACCGGGTACCGGGTTAACTAAAAATAGATTTTAACGGAGTTAACCGGGATAAAATAAAGTTATAAAAATTTGTAAAAATAAGTCGGGTATAAATATTGAGTGTTTAGATAATTATTGTTTAATTTCTACGAAAACCGTCGTAAATTTAGTAAACTTACGTTAATAATTAAAATAAATTTCCAAAATACCGGGTAAATAAATATTATAATTTTTATATTATAAAAATGAATATAAAAATATATTGGGATCATAGTCGGAATTGTTGGACGTGTTAGACATATTATTGATCGTTTGTTAACGTTTATATAGAAATAATTATACGTAAAAAGGTAAATTATACCAAAAGTATTAATTTAATTATCTTACGAGTGAAATAGTATGCAAATGCCATTATGATGATATGCAGACTATTTCTAGTCCGTATGAGATGTCCCTGATGATAATAATGCATGAATTCGCTCCTGAACCAATACGGTTACGCGAATTTGAATTCTCGTAAACTAAATTTACGATGACATGAGTAATGCACGTGAATAGTGATTTTCTTCCGGTAATGAATAGTGTCAAGTGAATAGTAAAATTTCTGAATGTTTCTCGGAATGTCAAATTGACCTAAAAAATGATGAATAGTAAAATGATGAATAGTGATCAATGAATAGTAATTGGTGAATAGTAAGATGTTGAGGTTTGGAAAAATGACCTGAAATTGTGGGGTGTGATAGTCGCCCATCCAAAAAGGAATTCAGTCCCTGAATTCAGTTAGTGTTGGTCTCGGAAATTGACTCGGTGAAAAGATGTGGATACTTGCGTCGCATTTGGTCTTCTCGTTCCCAAGTAAACTCGGGTCCTCTTCGAGAATTCCAGCAAACCTTCACGATCGGAATTCGACTTTGTTTCAACTGTTTGATCTCGCGGTCCACAATTTCAACTGGTTCTTCCACAAAGTTAAGCTTGTCATCGAGTTGTATTTCTTCTAATGGTATAATGGCAGACTCGTCCGAAAGACATTTCTTGAGGTTCGAGACATGAAACGTTTTATCTACGTTGCTAAGCTCTGACGGAAGTTCAAGCTTGTAAGCTACTGGACCAATCCTTTCCAGTATCTTAAACGGACCAATGTATCTCGGGTTCAACTTCCCGCGTTTTCCAAATTGTATTACGCCCTTCCAAGGCGACACTTTCAACATGACTTTGTCTCCGACCTGAAATTCCAATGGTTTGCGTCGAACATCTGCGTAGCTTTTCTGTCGACTTCTAGCAGTTTCGAGTCTCTCTCGAATATGAATTATCTTTTCTGTTGTTTCTTGAACCATCTCCGGGCCAGTACATTGTACATCACCGACTTCGGCTCAACAAACTGGAGATCGACACTTACGCCCATAAAGTGCCTCGAATGGTGCAGCCTTTATGCTCGAATGGTAGCTGTTGTTATAGGAAAACTCGATCAACGGCAAATGGTTAGCCCAACCATTTCCAAAGTCAATCACACATGCTCGCAGTATGTCCTCAAGTGTCTGAACAATTCTCTCGCTCTGACCATCGGTCTGAGGATGGTAAGCAGTGCTCATGTCTAACTTGGATCCAAAAGAATCTTGCAATGACCGCCGAAAGTTTGAAGTAAAACGACTATCTTTGTCGGAAATGATGGAAACTGGTGCACCGTGTCTTGAGACTATTTCCTTGACATAAAGTCTAGCAAGTTGTTCCATGGAATAAGTCTCTCTAATGGGTATGAAGTGTGCTGATTTGGTAAGACGATCAACAATTACCCAAATAGCATCGTAACCTCCTGTCGTCTTGGGAAGTTTAGTGACAAAGTCCATTGTAATACGTTCCCACTTCCATTGTGGAATCTCTGGTTGTTGAAGTAGTCCTGACGGTTTCTGGTACTCGGCTTTCACTTTCGCACAAGTAAGGCATTTGCTGACGTAAGTAGCAATTTCCGCTTTCATGTTCGGCCACCAATAAAGCTTTTTGAGATCCTGATACATCTTATCAGAACCTGGATGAATAGAGTACTTCGACTTGTGTGATTCATGCATAATCAATTCTCGTACTCCACCATAGAGTGGTATCCAACTTCGATGCTTGAAGCATAACACTCCATCTGCTCTTTTTACAAAGCCATTTTTGTTCTCTGGCATACCATAAAGTTTCTCCTGTGGTCGATTTTCTTCTTTGAGAGCCTCAATCTGAGCTTCTAGAATTTTTGATGGTAATGGCGAAATGATAGTCATTCCTAATGACCTAACTCTCAAATGTTTGAGTCGTTCTTTTCGGCTAAGTGCATCTGCTACAACATTCGCTTTTCCTGGGTGATATCGGATTTCACAATCGTAATCACTCAACAATTCTAGCCAACGACGTTGTCTCATGTTGAGTTCCTTTTGCTCAAGTATATGCTGTAACCTCTTGTGGTGGGTAAAAATTACGCACTTGGTACCATAAAGATAGTGTCTCCAAATCTTGAGTGCAAAAACTACCGCACCCAATTCCAAGTCGTGAGTAGTGTAATTCTTCTCGTGTGTCTTAAGCTGTCTAGATGCATAAGCTATCACCTTCTCGTTTTGCATTAGCACAGCTCCAAGTCCTTTATGTGAAGCATCACAATATACCACGAAGTTCTCAATCCCTTCGGGTAATGACAAAATCGGTGCGCTACAAAGCTTCTGTTTCAATAACTGAAATGCGGACTCTTGTTTCTCTCCCCACTCGTACTTTTGATTCTTTTGTGTCAGCTTCGTCAACGGCTTCGCTATCTTAGAAAACCCTTCAATAAACCTTCTGTAATATCCGGCAAGTCCTAGGTATTAACGAATTTCCGTAGGAGACTTGGGCGTAGCCCAATCCTTAACTGCCTCGATATTTGCCGGGTCGACTTGTAGTCCTTGACTATCAATGACATGGCCGAGAAACTGAACTCTTCGTATCCAAAAATCACACTTTGAAAATTTGGCATACAATTGCTCCTTCTTGAGTAGTTCCAGAATTGTTTTGAGATGTTCTTCGTGTTCTTCCTTACTCTTGGAATAAATCAAGATATCGTCAATGAATACGATCACAAACTTATCAAGATACGGTTTGCACACCCTATTCATGAGATTCATAAATACCGCAGGTGCGTTGGTTAATCCGAAAGGCATTACTTGAAACTCATAATGACCAGAACGTGTTCTAAATGCCGTCTTCGGGATATCCTCTTCCCGAACTCTAAGTTGATGATAACCGGATCTTAAATCAATCTTGGAATAAAAACTGGAACCTTGTAACTGGTCGAACAAGTCGTCGATTCTGGGGAGTGGATAACGATTCTTTACCGTTAACTTGTTCAGCTCACGATAGTCGATGCACATCCTGAAAGATCCATCCTTCTTCTTCACAAACAAAACCGGTGCTCCCCAAGGCGAGGAACTCGGTCTAATGAATCCTTTGTCCAAAAGTTCTTGTAATTGGTTCGACAATTCTTGCATCTCCGAAGGTGCAAGTCGATACGGTGCTCGCGTAATTGGTGCAGCTCCTGGCACTAATTCAATCTGAAACTCAACTTGGCGTGTAGGCGGAAGTCCTGGCAATTCTTCCGGAAAAACCTCTGGAAATTCCTTAACAATCTGCACATCTTCAAGTCGTTTCTCATCCGACTTCTTTTCTGTGATGTGAGCCAAGAATGCATAACAACCCTTCTTTATGTACTTGTCGGTTTTAATGCACGATATAATACTGAGTCTAGTTCCACTTCGCTCTCCACGAACAACTAAAGTTTCACCGTTATAAGGAATGTGAACAACTTTCTCATCACAAATAATTCTCGCTCGATGCCAGGATAACCAATCCATACCGATAACAACATCGAAATTTCCAAGTTCTACGGGCATAAGGTCTATATTGAATGGATGGTTTAGGAAATTTATAGTGCAACCACGGACAATGGTGTTGGTGTTAACTAAAGACCCATCGGCTAGTTCAACGATATAGGAAAGGTCTAATGGGGTTGGTTCTATGTTAAGTAAAGGTGTAAATGCAATAGAAACAAAACTTCTATCCGCTCCTGAATCAAATAAAATGGATGCATAACGATTATTAACGAGGAACGTACCCGCAACAACATTCGGGTCTTCTTTGACATCTTCTCCTCCCATAACATAAGCTCTTCCTCGAGCCCTTCCATCTTGATTTCCAGTTCTTTGATTCCCCTTCTTTGGACAATCACTCTTAAAGTGTCCAATCTCTCTGCAACCATAACATGTTACTGGTGGTTTCTGATTGTCACCCACGATTGGAGGTCTACAATCTTTGGTGTGGTGACCAAGCTTCTTGCAGTTGCCACACAAATCTGGACAACGACCTGGGTTATGGTGCTTCTGACACCTATCACATTTAGGTAGGTTACCAGTGTAACCTTTCCTATCATTTGGTCCTGCAGCATAAACCTTTGCTACATCCTGCCTCTTTGGTGGCGGCTGAACAGCATTCCCACCTTGGTTGTAGTCAAACCTCCTCTTGTTGTTGTTATTATTGTTTGGGTTGTTGTTTCGGTTATTGGGATAGTTGTGGTTTCGATTGTTGTTATAGTGGTTGTTGTTGTTTCGAGTGTTGTTGTAGTTGGTGTTGTTTGAACGGTTATTGTTGTTGACAGCAGATTTTCCTTTTACCACTTGAACCATGAGTTTTTGAGTTATACGAATAGCCTCTTCCATTGATTGTGAATCAAAAGAAATCACATCCCCTCGAACACTTTCAGGTAATCCACCAACAAAGTTTTCCATCTTTTTCTCATCGCCAGGAACCATAGTTGGACATAGTACAGCCAACTCTTGAAACCTCCTGATGTAGGTCTCGATGTCATCGCCTATAGTTACCAGCTCATAGAATTCTGTTTCCAACTTTTGCACCTCAGTACGAGGGCAAAACTTCTTTGTCATCAATTTCTTGAATTGATCCAAGGTGAGCTTGTGAGCATTTTCCATACCAATGGGCAGAGCATACGAATTCGGCCAAGACATAGCTTCATCAAGAAGCATACCTGTAGCAAATTTTACCTAGCTGACATCCGGGCATCCGCACATGAGGAATACATTCTCAGTCTTTTCAAACCAGCGGATTAAAGCAACCGCTCCTTCAGTGCCCTTAAACTTGATAGGATCACTATTCTTGAAATCCTTCCATGTACATTCACGCCTATTGTTGGTTGGTTCAACCGTCCATGTATTAGAAGCAGTTTCAGCAGCCCTTGCAGCAACCTCAGCTCTCTCAACTTCTAGAGCTTCTGCAATACTATCCTTGACCAACTTGCGGATAGCGGCTTGAGTCATAGCGGGTGTTTCTGGTGTAGCCTTACCCTTCCTTGGTGCCATACTTCTGATAAATCACAATGGAAATAACCATGAGAAAAATCATAATAGAAATAGTCATCGTACCAAAGGTATACACCCACAACATGTATGTTGAGCCCCTAACTGATCCTCTAAGGTAACAGCTGTAGGCCCCCTAGTAGCAGCTGCTCTCGAACTCTCACCTACGTGGTATACCGGTGGTGGTGGAAGGTCAGCAGTCTCGGTTGTAGGTGAATCTGGGGTGGTGTAGGTACAGTAGGGATAGCAGGGATCCTAAAAGTAGATGTAGCAGGGCGAACACTCTTCCTAGCAACTAGAGTGGTCTTACTACGGGGAAACATAAGTCTTGGTTCTGAAGGAATAGTGGTAGCAGGGGATGATATGTCAGTAGGTACACGGGTAACCTCAGGTGGTGCAATAGGGGAGACATGAGGAGTAGGAGCCGTCTCTTCCTCCTCAAAAGGCTCGGTATCATCACTTGGTGCCAAAGGTGGCAACACAGGAACAAGAGGAATGGGTGGTGGTGAAAAAGCAGTAGAAGACAAAGAACCCTCAACATCCGAGTCTGAGACAGAATAAAGTATGACAATGTTCGGGTCTGAAGACATAACTCTTGTGATAATCAAGGTGAATTAAAAATAAATAACCCGTATAATGGAATCACCTAGAAATAAGTAAATATGCACTTATGATGAAATGATGAGATGCTATGATGATGTGGTTATAGTCTAGGGTCCATGATGCATCCTAGTTCGCTATAACCTTAGCTCTGATGCCAATCTGTCACACCCCCAAAATACCTGAATGGCAGCGGAATGGAATACCTGGGGGTGACTGTCATAGCATCACAACAAGGATATATTGAACGACCTAAAGTGTCGTTTTGAAAATACATCGTTTGATTCATTCAAAATATTCAGAGTTATAAAACATAGGTCCCAAAAGTCTTAGAAAGGTTTTAGGAAATAATTTAGTACAATCAAACGATAGTTCATAAGTGCATGAAATCCAAAATGAGACGCGTCATCTTTGTTTCTCAAAGAATTGACTCCATGCATGTCATGAGGCATATGTCTTAGTTACCTGAAAATACATTGCGAAAACGGTCAACATAAAGTTGGTGAATAATCATAGGTTTATAATTGAAATCTGGTGTACATATGCCATAAGTAAAGTCAAGAAATAGGATGTCCGGAAAAATATACATTGGCTCTTAAGCTCATGACCCCGAAGCTAGACGATACTTGGCCCCAATGAGTGTTTACCAGACACTCTAATAATAAAGACATGAAATGCATCTGTAATTCTGTTGGAGCAACCCAAACACAGATGGAGGAGTCACCCTCAATAGATCTATTCACTCACTCTCGCTTGTAGATTAATTAACGGTCCATGATAATAAAGGGGACTTGTCGTGACATGGTAATAAGGCAACTTAAGCAATGTAAGGAATTTAATACTTTGGCATGTACAGAAAAATAAGTAATGCAATGTATTCTCCCCCGTGGGATTTGAAATCAAATAAGTAATTGAAAACGGGGCTATGAAAACTCACCTCGAAATGATGGTACAAATATGGTACAATGATGGTAAAGTAGTCGGGACAATGAGGCGCGAACACTAGCCGCAACCTAAATGAATAATCGTGATCTAATTTAGATCATGCCGTGATGTAATGAATGCACATGCACATGATACCTATACCACTCGTAACTTGGAAATACTAGTTATTGTCAAATCAAATACTTTCCATACTTAGCAAAAATAAGTCCAAATAGAATTATAAAAACTTGTCGTAATATATATCGTATAAAAATGTTAGTGTTATATTCCTCGTCTTGAAAACCTTAAAATAATGTCTAGTAGTCGCGTAATAAACCTTGAGTCGTACGTACTTCGTAAGTTAAAAATAAACTCCTTGAATAAGAAATCTAGAAAATATGTCATTTAGTACGTAGTTATATTATTTTCTAGTAGTGACTATATATATATACTGTTTTGACGATGTTAAAACGGGTATAACTTGGGCGTTTTAAGCTCATTTTCCTCGTTCTTTATATCCACGGATTTGTTTTTGTATATACTAATATATTTTTGATAACTCGGCTTCACTAGGTTACGTCTAACGCCTCTATTTGCCCGTCGAAAACTGTCAAACAGCATGCAGTTTTTCAGAAAATAGTTTTCGTCGTTAAATTTACAAAAATCATAACTCCTTCGTTATAAGCTCGTTTTAATCCGTTCTTTCGCCTAAAGTTTCGTTTTTGAAAGTATTTTCTAAATATTTGGTCAAAATTTAACCACCATCTACTGATTTTCCCACGAATTAAAAATATGGACAGTAGGTATTTCTATTGTTTCAAAAATCATTTCTAGGGTTCAAATTTAGTTCCAACTTCAATCAAACCACTTTCAATCACCACAAAACTAGTCTAATCCTACCATACACCTTCTTAGGGTGTCATGGGTTCCTAAACATCATAAGCCAAGTAGATCTAACAAGGATCTAACCATAAACACTTTCTAGGGTTTCAAAATTATAAGTTTGTAAAATAAAGTGGTATAACTAGTTTGTGCATGAAACAAAGTATGAAAACTATAAGATATTAGTAAATACTTGATGAAAACATGAAAAATAACTTGGTAACTTACTTTGAAAGGTGGTGTGATTAGATGATAAAAACCTTAGTATTCTTAAGTTTGTATTTCAAAACCTTACAAGAATAACCTAAATAAACTAGTGTAATACTTGATCTTGGAAAGTTTCTTGGTCTTGCTTGTTCTTGTTGTTTGCCGTGAACCCAAGAGAGAAAAAGAGAGGAAAGTGAAAAAAATTTGCTAGTTGGTAATTTGTGAAATGAATAAAAGTATATCATGTATAATGTATGTATAATAGGTTAGACAAAAGTTTGTACAAACATTAATTAGTTAGTAGAAGATTTTCAAAATGTGTAAGGATTGGTATGGAGGGGGGGGGGGGGGGGGCGGAAAAATGGAGGGGGGTTGGAGTGTGTAAGAGTTTTGGTGGGATTTGGTATTATCTTGTGTTTATTTGTAGTTTTAAGGTGTACCGGGTACCGGGTTAACTAAAAATAGATTTTAACGGAGTTAACCGGGATAAAATAAAGTTATAAAAATTTGTAAAAATAAGTCGGGTATAAATATTGAGTGTTTAGATAATTATTGTTTAATTTCTATGAAAACCGTCGTAATTTTAGTAAACTTACGTTAATAATTAAAATAAATTTCCAAAATACCGGGTAAATAAGTATTATAATTTTTATATTATAAAAATGAATATAAAAATATATTGGGATCATAGTCGGAATTGTTGGACGTGTTAGTCATATTATTGATCGTTTGTTAACGTTTATATAGAAATAATTATACGTAAAAAGGTAAATTATACCAAAAGTATAAATTTAATTATCCTACGAGTGGAATAGTATGCAAATGCTATTATGATGATATGCAGACTATTTCTAGTCCGTATGAGATGTCCCTGATGATAATAATGCATGAATTCGCTCCTGAACCAATACGGTTACGCGAATTTGAATTCTCGTAAACTAAATTTACGATGACATGAGTAACGCACGTGAATAGTGATTTTCTTCCGGTAATGAATAGTGTCAAGTGAATAGTAAAATTTCTGAATATTTCTCGGAATGTCAAATTGACCTCAAAAATGATGAATAATAAAATGATGAATAGTGATCAATGAATAGTAATTGGTGAATAGTAAGATGTTGAGGTTTGGAAAAATGACCTGAAATTGTGGGGTGTGATAAGGATTATCTTTCATGCTCTTGTCGTTTGTTCCATATGTTTTAGATGTGGAGGCAGACGCAATAGTGGGACTAATCCTATAAAGGCCAGGTGCTATCACTTTTGATGTTTCGACAACCGCTTTTCCTTTATCAACAATCTTTTCATTTTCATTTTGCTTGGGCAAGGGTGTTGGAGTGACTGGTTTTGTCAAATCATTTTTCACATCGACTTTTGGAACAAATCGAGAAATCGACATTTTTGGTTTAACAACCGTTTTTGAGGTATTAGGTTTGTCTGAGGTGGATGGTTTTGCAAACTTAGTGTCCACACCCTTCCCTTTTTTACCTTCAAGCTGAGCCCTCAAAATATCATTTTGCTCTTTCATGTTCTTGAAGGCACGCTCATATGACAGTTTGTCATGCTTGCATTCTTCTCTTTTTCAATAAAGTCCTTTAAAATATGACACATTTTCTTTTTCAAGTTTTATAAGAGCATTTTCATATTTTAAAACAATTTCAGAGGTCTCAGCTCGCAGTCTTTCATCATCATGAACAGAATATGATTGCAAAAAAATGGACATAATATCAGTAGTCATAACGGCTTCGAAGAGAGAACCATTTAGATTTTCCAAAACATTGATTTGCTCAAAAGATTCATTAGCCTTTTTTATCATGGATTCTTGGTCCTTGACAAAGTTAGCAGTCTAATTTAGAAAAGCATTTTCAAAATGAATTACACGAGCATGAATGTTATTAATTTGAGGAGCAAATTCATTTTCAAGAATCCTTCTTAGCTGTAACTGAACCGTGGAATTTCAATTGATCTCATTAAGTCTCAGTTTAGATTCTACAGTCGTTTTAAGTTGCCCAATTCTGGTTTTAAGATCATCAAGATATCCCCTTGCAACACTTATGTTAAAAGTTTTGTTTGAAGACATCTGTTCCATGTTTGAAAGCGAGTTGGAAGCAACTACTGGTTTAGAAACTATTTTTGAGAATGGTTGTTTATGGAAAACACTGATGGTTCTTTTTGTAGAACAAAAGTAATACCAGAAAGTTTGTTCAGTTTGTTGTAATCGATTGGTTTCGAATTCTTTTGTTTCATTTTAGTTACGCTCTCTTCGACAAGTTCAATTGTATCCACATAACCATGAACAATTGGAGGATCATGTTTGGTGTAAATCACATTACCATTATACAAAACATTTTGTTCTTCCTGAGCTTTCTTGAGATTGCAAGGAGTTTTGATACCAAGAGCCATTTTATGTTTCGTATGGTAAATTGGATTAGTTTGATTAGCAATCATATTCATTGTTTGACTTGACTGACCCAACTTAACCACTAAGTCTTCTAGTTTTGCAATCTTGTGTTCTAACTCTATGATTTCATCCAAAAGTTTATCTTCTTTCTTTGCAAAGTCCTTTTTCAAGATTGGTATAAGCTAATTTTTTTTTTTGAAAGTTGGTTTGTTAAATCATAAATTTCTTGTTTTAAAGAATTAATGGTTTTTGTTGAACGAATTTCAAGAGTGTTAAGAACGTTTTAGCTCGAGGTTGGATAAACCTCATCTAGGGATTACACAATAATCATAAATAAACACGTTGCACACCAGAATGAACAAGAACATCATTATTATTGATTACAAGGTTTCTTCGTCATCATCTCTACTCTAACAATACCATAAGCCCCAATGCTATGTGATCAAGTATAGCATGGTTACACTCTAACCGGGATCCAAGATCCTTGAGGCTTATACTAACTCTAGGCGTCTAACACAAAGACCACGCCTAGGTTTACACACATACACCTTTCCTGGATTTTACATCTTGTAGGTACAAATAACCTATTCCTTATATTCTCTTTATATAATAGAGAACTAGGGTTACAAAATACTACGAAGGACTATATTGAAATAACTTCTTTGTATAGCAAGTCCCTTGTCTTTTGCATTCTTCACTTTGTCATCATAAGTCCTTCATCTTTCATATTTTGTCAATATCAACTCAACTATAAATCCCAAAAATCTTCCCCTAGTTGATATGACAAAACGAATAAGCACGAACTTCCCGTGAAGCTAGTATATATGAAAGATAAACGAACTACCCCTTAAACCATGCTATATAACCAAGGCTCTTCAAGTTGCAGCTTCTATGTATATCTTCTTCTTCCTCTTTTTGTCTTATCCACTAGGGGACTCAAAGTAAATGCAACTTTGATCTTCAAAACCACGAACCACTATCATACTTCCAATCCAGTCTTCTAATGTCTCGAATTACCCACAATTAAGAACACCAAAAATTTTACTATAAATGAACTCACAACAATAGAATCCCAAACTATCAGTAATAATAACAACTAGTAGTTGTAAAAACCTTTACCTTGATGTAGCATATAAATGGTTAATCATTTAACATCTAAGCTTCCCCTGAAACCCATAAGTTAACCATTTGTTGAATCTTCAATTCTGTAGGCTCAATGTAATGATCACTGATGAAGAAAACTAAGTATTACCAACTTGATGCTGAAGTAGAACAATCCAAACTCATGTCTTAAATATAACTTCGAACGTATACCCAAACCGATGTATAGGGAGACCACAATCTCTTCACAATAATCACTAAGCACAATAACGTAACTCCTTCAAGTGTTTGTCAATTCGTAGATATAATAAGAACACTAAACCGAATAATTCCACTTCAACGTCAAATAGGTAATAAAAACTTTTCTTCGTAACCAATTGAGCAATAAAAACGAGCCTTAAATCTTTTAAGAACCAAAAACCAATAATCATAACTCTTGTGTGTGTGTTTCTTCAGTGTGTATGTTGAAACCACATGTTCCAAATTAAATAAACATGCTTCCCCTCGCTTTGTGTAGCGCATGGTCTTAAAACTAAAACCAACTTCTGTGTGTGTCAACAACCATGATAAAACTCCATACAAATCTTGAATATATGATCAATATAGTGAATCTTTCCACAAAAAAAAAACGACAACAACTTCAATATGCCCTTGTAGCAGTAACCGAATTTGACTCTGTTGGGATCATAGTTTTCACTATTTTATGAAGTCTCGGTCATTTGTAATAATAGGTTGCTTAAGTTATTATTTTCTTACATTTATGTAATGTTACAAGTTTACTAGACTTAAGGTATGTGGCCCATGGGCTTGAAAGCCCACACGATTTGGAGAAAGGAAGGAGAGGGAGTGTTGCCCTAGCTCCTTCCCTATAAATAGAACCTTAGGTCTCATGTAATACTTGGTTGGTTATTTTGATTTCTTAAGGAAACTCTTGCACTTACATTTCTCTTTATCATATAATCACCCAATCTCTTTTCTCATCTCATTTCTATCATTGTTATGCTTGTGTTTACTAAATGGTGACCTAACAAGTGGTATCATTCGCCATATGAAGGTGTAGCTTTTGTTTTTCATTGATTTTGTTCTTAAACTTGTTCTTTAAATTCGAATTTTTGTGAAATATTTGTACTTTCTTGCTTGTTTCTTGGTTTTTATCACATATTTGCTTACAAACTTGTGCTACAAATCAAAACAAACAAAAAAGTTCCAATCTTTTCTTAAAAAAATTCGATTAAGGTTTTTGTACTATTTTTCGCAATTTTTTTAAAAATTTTGAAAAAGTTCTTAAAGTTTTCAACTTTCTTAAAGATCTCATCATTTTACACATAAAAGTACAAAAATCTTGCAATAAAAACAAGTTTTTGGATTGCTTTCTTCGAAAAACAAAATCTGCCTAGTTATCGAGAACTTTCATTGGTACCATTTCGAGATCTCCTCTACGTGCACTACCTCGACTTCGTTTGTGTGGACTCGGTATTTTCTTTCTTGTATAAGAAAGTTAAGTACTTCGACTTTTGGGAAAGTTTTCGAAATTGTATAATTTCGAAAACTGTGTTCGTAACTTTGTGTTTTTTCGAAAGCATCCAATTTTTCGAAATCACATAGTTATCGCAAACCTTGATTTTCTTTCGAAATTTCAAGTTTCCGAAAACCTGAAAAGTTTCGCAAACCTTGATTTTTTTGAAATTTCAAGTTTTTTATCGAAAACCTGAAAAATTTCGCAATCCCAATTTCGAAATCACATCTTAGAAATTTTCGAAATCATTGGAACTCAAAAGTTTCGCAATCCCTGTTGATCAAGGTTTCGCAATCTGAAGTTGTGCAAAGTTTTTCGATACTTGGTTAATTCTACACTTTCTACAAGATCCATTTCTACACAAGTGTTCTACGATGTCTCAACCACCTAATCATTACTTCCCTCATACTCAGCAACCTCAACATCAGCAGTATCAGCAACAACAATACCTTCCGCACCAACTGTATCAACAACCTTCTCAAAAACAAACATACAATCCACTACATCATTACCTAATGATGCAACAACATCAGATCATTCCTCAACAACAACCATATCAAGTGCCACAACAAAACACTCAGTTTTCCTCCAAACAACCTCATTGGTTTGACAGAATGTGTGAAGTTATTACAACTCAACAATCCCGACATGAGGCAGGATCACTTGAAACACCTCCAATGCTAACACCTGGGAACTATGTTCAATGGTCAAGTCGATTCTTACGATTTCTTGAATTAAAGAAACCTCATGGGAAATTCTTGAAGCAAGTGATACTTGAAGGACCATTTGAGTGGCCAACAAGATTTGAAGCTGGTGATCTACATGCTGATCCTCCACGTCCTCCTGGTGATCGACCTCTTCCAGAATCTCTACTCACAGAAGAACAGAAACTACATCGTGAAGCTGATGAGTATGCAATGGCTTATATACTTCAAGGAATACCAAATCCTATCTATCGAAGTGTCGATGCTCAGAAAACGGCTAAAGCTATGTGGGAACACGTTCATCTCCTTATGGAAGGCACTCAATTGAACAAAGATGACATGGAATCCAAGCTATACATGGAATACACTGACATCACAATTGAACCTGGAGAGTCACTTGAATCCTACTATCATCGTTTCACAAATGTGGTTAATGATCTGGAACGTCATAAAATCACAGTACCAAGGATCGCTGTGAACTCCAAATTTGTTGGTAGTCTTGGCCCTGATTGGCATAAATATGTGACATTTGTTCGTCAAACAAAGAATCTGCATGATGCTCCATATGGTTTGTTGTATGATTTTCTGAAACACCATGAACCTGAAGTGGAAAAAGATCGAGCTCTACGAGGAGGATACACACCAACTTCTACACCAAATTCTTTGGCTCTCGTAGCTCAGTCTCCCTACGCTCCACCACCAATGTCAAATCATGCATATGTTCAAGAGCAGAACTACTTCAGTTATCCACAATCTTCCACCTCGAACCAAATGGTCCCTTATGATTCATCTCTACAGAATGTTTCTACTCAACTTGTTCCGTTAAACAACAATGATGTTGCGTACTACTCCAACTCCAATGACGAGGACGATGATGACTTTAATACGTTGAATCAGGGACTTGCTCTTATTGCTCGTGCTTTTAGCAAATTCTCCAACAAAACAAACAACCGTCAACGTTCATCTTCTAACACAAAGAATCAAGCTGTTGTCAATGATGGAAGAGTGGAAATTCAGAATCGTAACTATGGTCGATCTAGTTCAGGAAGTTCTTCAGGAAATTATGGGAATGGTCAGAGGTTTAGTAACAATGGAGGGTTCAACAACAACTCAGGATCTTCTCAGCAAAGGTCTGAACCAGTTGCAACAAGGAACTCCAACTCAGGAAATGCAGTGTGGTGTTATAACTGTAATGAACAAGGTCATATAGCGACTGCATGTCCTAAACCGAGAACTCGGGGGAGTAAGTTTCACAAGCAGGCATTACTCATGGCTCTTCAAGATGAAAAGGATGGGCATTTCCCTGAACAGGACAACAACTTCATGGCAAATGTGCACAATGATGATGACATGGAAGATCTAGAAGCTAATGCAGCTGTGATGCTTATGGCCAACATGCAGGAACTTAAGCTTAACGATTCAGGTCCAGTGTATGACACTGACGGCTTGTCTCAGGTACATGACTTCAATGCATGCTTTATAAATGATATAATCTCACCCTCTGCTTCTGAATCAGATATGGCGCAAGTTGTTCCATCTAAATCATCTTCATCTTCTCAAACAGATGAACAAATAAGCACAATTGTCATATTTGATGATGACACAGTTGTTTCATTTGATGATCCTATTGAGAATGATAAAAATGATCATTTAGAACAACATGAACCATCATTTGATCCAGACCCTGACCTCATATTGTTATCTAAACAACTGGATGCTCAACAATTGCAAATAATAAAATGCAACGAGAAAAATAAAGTTTTAAAAGAACAAAATGCGTCACTTGCAAGAGATATTGAATGTTACAAAATTCAACTTTCAAATCAGGAAGAAAAGATTAAAAATGCAAAAAGTTTTGAAAAAGCTTTTCAAGATTCTTACAATAAAGAACAAGATCTTCAATGCAAAATACAAGATATAATTGAGTCAAACGGAAAGTTGATTTCGAAACTCGAAAGTGAAAAGTGTGAATTGAAAATGCAAGCTGAACGTCTTCAAATAGTTCTTTCAAAAACAGAAACAGAATTGTCAAATTGCAAAAAGGAGTTTTGTGAACATAAAAAACGAAAAAGGAAGTATATAGATGACTTACTCGGTGATATTGTTGATCTTGAAAAACAACTCAAAGAATTTCGTCACATTGTTTACAAACACGGGAACTCTGTCACAACAATTCAAAAGTTTGCTTTAAAACCGAGACCCGATAAAGGATTTGCACTTTGCGATTTTAAATCAATGTTTCTTCACAAAGCTTTCAAAGAAAATCCTAAGGTTTACAGTATTGATCACATGTTTGATAATACAATTGTGCGTGCTGTTGTTTTTGATACTGAGGAAGAAGAAGAACTTGAAGACGAGAGTCGATCAAAAATGAGTTATGTTCAATATTGGACACCATATGACTATTCAAAAGCTCCACCTCTTTCTAAATCTTTTGTTACTCAAAAGGACGTACCTGAGAAATCATGGTTTGTCGAAGAGTCATATGTTTCATCTTCTAATGCGGTCCCTGTCCAAACTGTAGCACAAATAAATGGTCCTTTACCATCATCCGGTGAACTTACACTGTTACCAAAAAGTTGTCGTGTATTAAATTATTTCAAAACTTTTATGGAAGACATCGAAATTTTGGAGGAAACAATTGCACGCAATTCTGAAATAAAAGCTGAAACTTTTCAATCCGCTTACGAGCGAGAAAAAAGAGATATTTTTCAAAAACAAATGCTACCAATTGTCCAACACCTCCGTCTCTGTGCTACACGTTGGGATCAGGAACTTCAAAAGGAGGTCAAAAATATGATAAATGTTTTCAACGCAACTGAAAATGAGATTTTGGTCCAAAAGCAAAGAACTAGAGTTTTCAAAAATGATGCCGATCGACTCTTGGAACAGGTTCTCACTGCTGATATTTTGTCTGTTATCATGAATGATCTCTATAAATCTGGTACTTCTATGCTTAAGTATGATCATTGTGTTGATAATAACTTGTTGAAAGCGGAAATTGAGACACTCAAACAGGAAAATGATATGTTGAGAAGTTCAAATGATGATGTGACAAAACAATTTTCAAAAGAAATTTGTCTACTCAAACAGAGGATTGAATGGTGTCAAGCTCAAAGTATTGAACGAGAATTGGAACTTCAAAAACAAAATCTTTCAACCTCATGTCAGCTTTGCAAAAACAATGAGTCTTTCAAAAGTTTGTGTCTCAAATACGAGCAAGAAATTGCGGATTTAAAAATTGAAAATGACGCATTTCTACAAAACCACATTGACATTAAACATTGCAATGGCATACTTGAGTCAAATATTCAGGATAAGAATCACATCATCATTGATTTGAAAGAGAAAATTAAGATACTCCAAAAAGGAAAGTTTGTTGACACCACGGTAATAGCACCAGGAATGTATCACGTAGACAAAACTGATAAAGGAAAGGTTGTTCAAAACACTAATGTTGATAACTCCACTTCTACAGGACTAGTCTTCACTACTAGCGTTAGCAGACCCAGGCGAAAAAGTAAAAAGAAGAATAGGATCTTGCAACGTAAGAAAGGACAACTAGAAGCCCAAGAAGTAGAAGATCAACTTAGGAACTTGAATAAGACTCATGTTGCATCAGATTTAGATTCTAATCTGGCAAATTGTAATCAAAATCTAAATGTAACGAATGATGAACCTTTGAATGTTTTCAATATTAATGCATCCTGTGTGTTTTGTCGTAAAAGTGTTTCATCTGGTGATCATACAAAATGTATCGCTAATTCTCTACTTTCTCGTCATAAGAAACGTAGGACACGCATTCCTTCTTGGCCCACAATTGCCTCCAAGTCTAATTTAGGAAAGCCGTCTACTACGGTTTCTAATGAAGTTGAAGTTACCCCCATAGGTGCCGAGAACAAATCTAGGAATGAGCCAACTACTAGTGCATTTAACATTAAGAAAGCAAAAACTAGTTGGAATTGGCAACGTTGGTTACAACACAAACCAGACTTTAAATGGATTCCTAAATTGTTGAATAAATGTGTTTCTAACCAACAGGAACCCGCACTGTCTTTGGGTTCCACCCTTACTTCTGTTCCATCTGGGTCTTCTTCTTGTGATGCAGGTGGTACAGATCGTTCTCTGGATTGTTGATAGCGGATGCACCCGACATATGACAGGCAATCTCAAACTGTTGAAAAACTTTGTCTCAAAGTTCATTGGTACTGTCAGATTCGGGAATGATCATTACGCTCTAATCATGGGATATGGTGACTATGTAAGTGGGAACATCGAAATAAGCCGTGTTTATTATGTGGAAGGCCTTGGACACAACCTTTTCTCTGTTGGTCAATTCTGTGATGGGGATCTAGAAGTTACATTTCGTGAGAAAACTTGCTTTATTCGTGACTTACAAGGAAACGATCTTATGTCTGGCTCACGTGGCTCCAATCTTTATACAATATCAATGTCAGATATGATTGCAACATCTCCGATATGTCTTCTCTCCAAAGCAGAGTCAACTAAATCTTGGTTATGGCACAAACGTCTTTCGCACTTGAATTTCAAAACCATGACTGACCTTGTTCGTTACAAACTTGTTGATGGATTTCCAAGATTCCGTTTTACCAAAGATCACTTATGTCCAGCCTGTGAACAAGGAAAAAGTACTCGTGCTCATTTTCCTTCTAAACCTGAGCAAAGTACGAATCATGTTTTACAACTGCTTCATATGGATTTATGTGGACCGATGCGTGTTCAAAGTATCAACGGTAAACGCTACATACTAGTAATTTTAGATGACTTCTCCAGATGGACTTGGGTTTATTACTTACGAAGTAAAGATCAGGCTCCTTCAATGATCATCACCTTTCTCACTAAAATTCAAGTTCAGTTACGCAACACGGTACGAATAGTCAGAACTGACAATGGAACTGAATTCAAGAATCAGACACTTAGGTCTTATTTTGAGAAAGTGGGAATTGAACATCAAACATCTATTCCTAGAAGCCCAGAACAGAATGGAGTTGTTGAAAGATGCAACAGGACGTTAGTGGAAGTTGCTAGAACTATGTTGATTAATGCTCAATTACCAGATTACTTGTGGGCAGAAGCTGTTTCAACCGCATGTTATACCCAAAACCGTTGCATGATCACAAAACGTCATCGCAAAACACCTTATCAAATTGTTCACAAAAGAAAACCGAACATCGATTACTTTCATGTATTTGGAGCACTTTGTTATCCGAAGAATGATCGTGATGATTTAGGTAAACTTAAAGCAAAGGCTGACATCGGAGTGTTCGTTGGATATTGTGAAAATTCCAAAGGTTTTCGGATATGGAATCGTCGTACAAGAGAAATTCAAGAAACCATTCACGCTAATTTTGATGAACTCACACAGATGGCTTCTGAGCAACACAGCTTAGGACCCGAATTCAACCGTCTTAACTCTCCGGCATCTTCAGCTGAACCATTGCCACTCAACTGCAAAGAATTAGAAACCTTGTTTGCTCCACTATTTGATGACACAATTGAATACCGTCCTACTGAGGTCTCACCTAATTCCGCTGCTCAACCTGATAACATTCCAGTACCAGACTCACCTCAACAAACAACTACAAGTGTTGAGAGAGACGGTCCTCCAATTGTATCACCATCTACAGCAGAACAAACTGGTTCTAACTCCCGCCATCCAGCTGAAGATCCAACACAACAATCAGTTCCACAACCCGCAGAGCATGATCCTGATGCGTTCTTTAATCCGTTTGCACCGGCTACTACAGTTCCTGATATAGCTGAGTCGTCAACATGCAATTTGGATCCTGCTAACATGCGAGATACTTATCAACTACACCCTTCAACACACAAATGGACTCGAGACCATCCACTAGTTCATATTATTGGCCATCCAGATGCACCTGTAATGACAAGACAACGACTTCACACTGATGGAGAAACTTGTATATATGCACTCACAGTTTGTCACGAAGAACCAAAGAACATCAAAGAAGCAATGACTTATGACAACTGGATTGAATCTATGCAAGAGGAATTTCAACAGTTCATACGATTAGAAGTCTGGGAATTAGTTGAAAGACCTGACGGAGTCTTTGTCATCGGGTTAAAATGGATCTGGAAGAATAAGCTTGATGCTCAAGGGACTGTCATACGCAACAAATCACGTCTGGTAGCGAAAGGATACTCCCAACTGGAAGGACTTGATTTTGCTGAATCCTTTGCTCCAGTGGCTCGACATGAAGCTGTTCGGATCTTTTTGGCTTATGCTGCACACAGGAATATGGTGGTTTACCAAATGGATGTGAAAACAGCATTTCTTAATGGAGAACTCCGTGAAGAAGTTTATGTTAGCCAACCTGAAGGCTTCGTTGATCCTGAGCGTCCTAATCACGTTTACCGACTCAAAAAGGCACTCTACGGACTTAAGCAAGCCCCACGGGCGTGGTATGACAAACTGTCCACTTTCTTGCTGGCCAATAAATTTTCTAAAGGATCGGTGGATCCAACATTATTTACAAAAACCTACGGGGAGGACTTACTTGTTGTTCAAATTTATGTCGATGACATTATTTTTGCCTCAACAAAATGAAATTACTCTAATGATTTTGCAAAATTAATGAAAGATAATTTTGAAATGTCCATGATGGGTGAACTTTCGTTCTTTCTAGGACTACAAGTTCATCAATCACCCCGTGGAATTTTTATAAATCAGTCCAAATATGCTCTTGAAATTTTAAAGAGACATGGAATGATGTCTTGTGATACTTATAATACACCAATGGGCTATACAACAAAACTAGATGCTGATTTACATGGGATTCCAGTTGACCCTACTAAATACCGAAGTATGATTGGGTCCCTCATGTATCTCACAGCTAGCAGACCTGATATAGTATTTGCTGTCTACATGTGCTCTCGCAATCAGTCCAAACCAACTGAAAAACACCTCAGTGAGGTCAAGAGAATCCTTCGATACATAAAGGGAACCATTAACTTGGGAATCTAGTATCCGAAGGATTCTGGTTTTGAACTAATTG
The DNA here is from genome assembly GCA_030686995.1 of Artemisia argyi. Lineage (NCBI taxonomy): Eukaryota > Viridiplantae > Streptophyta > Magnoliopsida > Asterales > Asteraceae > Artemisia > Artemisia argyi. The sequence continues at coordinate 4,799,087 of CM060676.1, read as the reverse complement.
CTTTTTCAGATGCTGATCATGCAGGATGTTTAGACACACGCAAAAGTACATCTGGTGGATTACAATTTCTCGGAGACAAACTCGTGTCATGGCAATCTAAGAAGCAGGACTGCACTTCACTGTCGTCTACAGAATCTGAATACGTAGCCATGTCTGCTTGTTGTGCTCAAGTCATTTGGATGAGATCACAACTTAAGGATTATGGCTACCTATTCAACAAGATTCCTATCTACTGTGATTCAAAGAGTGCAATTGCTATCTCCTGCAACACAGTGCATCATTGCAAATCCAAACACATCGATCTCCGATATCACTTCATCAAAGAGCATGTGGAAAAGGGTACCGTTGAACTTTATTTTGTTGGAACTGAGTACCAATTGGCGGACTTACTTACCAAATCTTTAGCACCATCAAGGTTTGCTAGTCTAGTTCACCAAATTGGTATGCAATGTTTGACTCCAGAAGATCTGGAAAAGTTTTTAAAACACAATTGATCGTCAAACATCAAAACTATCTTTGTATAATATTTTTTTATAAACTAATCAAAACACAAAAAGATTTTTCATTTTTTTCTCTTAAAAAAAAAAAAAAAAGAAAAAAAAAATGCAAGTATATCGCTTCACTTCAACACTTTGTTAAAATTTTACAAGTGTTGAGGGGGAGTCACGCTTAAATTTTTTACCAATTTTAATTGGTATACTTGCACGTTTTTCGTATTTTACGGTACTTCGGAGTGTGTGGACGTTCTTTATACATCACTTTGTCTCATCCCGTAATAAGGTCTTCATAAGATAGGTTAACGGATGTATATCTTGATGTTACACATGTTTACCATTTAACATTAGGACTCAAGAAGGTATATCTAAAAGTTAAGGGACCTAAAGTGACCAAACTCAAAAGTTCAAAAATAATAAAACAAACAAACCGGTGTTTCACAAACCTCACTTTTTACAAAACCCCTTAAACCCCTCTTAAAACCTACGGCCCTAATTCAAACGAGTCATCCAAGCTTGTGATCATAAATTTGTAAGTTCCTAAGTAATCACTAGGGTATTACATATATAGGATCTTGTTTAATTGATAATCCAACGGTTCGATCTCATGAATTTTTGATTTCGAGAACTAGGGTTTGAGATTTCGAAAATTGCTTTAATCATGTTTAGGTGTGTAATTCTTGATAGGGTTTCGTTATTAGGCTTGTTTCTAACATATCCATATCATTTTTACATGCATTCCGTCATGATTACTTCTATTTAGAAATCTAAATTTTGGGTCGATTTGTGATAGTGAGATTCTGTGTTTGTTTGCATGTTAGTATTGTTGTTATTGATCTACACCATTGATACTTGGTTCTCGATAAGTTAGTATGCCACGTTCTTTGATAACTTCGATCTTAATGAGTCAAATGTGTTGTATGTTGTTATAACGTGTCTCATACATATATTTGTGACATGCTAGAACCATTCATTCTCATTAGTCTCAAACTTGATATATTTTTCGAGAAATTTGATCTTGACAATTATCGAGATCTTTGTTTAACGTGTGTATTGATCATATCTAAGTTGTGTTCATCAATCTTTGTGACAGGCCTGAGTCATTGGAAAAGTTATTCGCTAAAGAAACGTACGTGTAATTTCAAAATCGACTGATTCTTGTATAAGAATTTTTTCGAGAAACTCAAGATTTATCGCAATCTATGATAAAATTATCGAGAAACTCATGTTTTCGATAAATGTTGTTCAACCTCAGTTTTTTCGAAATTATTTTTTCTAAATCACTCTTTGAACTACACATTTCCAAATCACCAGGTTCTCGAAAAGTTTTTATCGTAAATTGATGTTTTCGAAAACTTAAAACTTTCACAATTCTTGGATAAAGAAAAGATCTCGATAAAATTTACATATAAGGATTTTCTCGATAATTTACTTTCTCGATAAAATTCTTTGTAACATTTTTTCAAAATCTTTTTCTCAACACAAGTTTGCGATAAAAGGATTTTTTTATATTTTCTCGAAATCTCATTTAGGCCTTGTCATTTTGTATACATGTAACTTTGTTGTGACTCATTGTTGTTGTGTAATGTGATGTAACAATGAATTGTGTAAATCAATTGTGCTTATTTGTGAGACATTGCATTGTATAATTGATTTCGTGATTCTTAATGATCTATGATTCTTCAAGTATGCATTGTATGACACTTCACACATAACATAATGAAACATTTGTGCTTAATTGTCTTAAGTAAATATCTATAACCAAACTCAAAACTGTGCTAACACATAACAAATTTGGATGTTTGGTTTATGGTGATGCTTTTCAGATTAACATGGCTGAACACAATGAGAACGTCACTGAACAAAGTCTTCCACTGCTCACCATGGATGACATCACTCCCGAAAACTACAATGTCACGATTGGCAACAACAATCCCCGAGTTGATTTCGACAAATTGAAAATTACAGAGAACTCGTGCATGATTGTGAAAGATATTCTACTTGCACATCCATGCAAACATCTTCTTATCTGTTCTACTTCAGTTCCTCTATTCTACCTTCATCAATTCTGGCTTACTGCTAAGGCTAACTTGGATGATGAGTCTTTCACTGTTACATTGGATCGCCAAGACTACACTGTAGATCACGACGTTCTTCGAACAACCCTTCTCCTGCCCCAAACTAACAACGAATTTGCTCCTATACTACCTGACCTGGATCTTCTTGACTTCTTCATTGAATTAGGATATGAGGTTGATGATGACGTACCACTAGTCAAGCTTTCCCGATTTAATGCCAAGAATATCCCTCAGCCTTGGAGAACATTCTGTCTGTTGGTTGTAAGATCAATATCAGGAAGGAAAAGTGGTCATGAACATCCTAGGCTCGAACATTTGCAAACATTCTGGGGAATGGTGACTCTGACACCTATTGACTTTGCAGTTCCTATCATGAATGATATAGTCCACAGTATTCAAACTGAACGTGTGAAGACTATGATACCATTCACAAGACTAACAAAGCTTCTCATTGAACATTTCTGCAAAGACACTCCAGAATTCATCAAGAGGATGACTGATCCTAATGAGCCAAAGCACCTCTTTGAGGATGACTTCACCACCTCATTCATCAAGACGACCACTTCCTCAACCAAGATCAAAGGAATGAGGCTTCCCGAATACCTTCTTAATGACAAAATAAAGAAAAGGGCGAACTTCAAGCTGTATGATAATGCTTACAAAGGGGTACAGGAAGAAGCCACTATAAAGACTCGAAGCAAAGGAGGTGTAAAGTCTGGGAGTACTACAAGCACCACTGGATCACCTCATACTAGATCTAAGGCAGCTTCAATGTCAAAACCCAAGACTTCTACCACACCTAAACCTACATCCAAACCCAAACCCGCTACCAAGCCAAAGAAGAAAGTAACTCCAGAGTACATTCTTCGTGATGAACCGACACCTCCACCTTCTGACACCGAATCCGAGTTCGACACGGAATCTGAAGAAGAAGAACCAGATTATGAACTGAGGGTAAGAGCACCTGACGTAAGATTCCCTGCAACTGAGATTGCCATACAACAAAGTCTTGAAACTTATGAAGAAGAGACAAGGAAAAGAAAAGGGATCACTATTCAAGAGCCCAATGATGATGCTAAAGACGAACCAATCGTTGAACCTTTGGTCGATAAACGCAAACTGAAGAGTATAGTTGTCGACACTCGAGCTGAAGAAAAGCGACTTCGGAAAGAACAAAGGAAAGCAACTCTTGAAAGCCGACTTATGTCCCAACCTTTAACTCCACCACCTATCGTTCAGTCGGAACATGAAGGAGCTACAAGCAGCATGATTCCTCCCATTGTATCCACAACGACAGAATCAGCTCCACAGCCTGATGACACCGTTAAAGATACAGACAAAACAGGAGATGTCAACATGACAGAGACTGCTAATATAGGGGAGAATGTTGGCAGACAAGAGAACATAGCTACGGATCAGGAACAGGAATACCTCATTACTCCAGAGTTTCTTGCACGAGAAGCAGAGGAAGCAGAGGAACGTCGTAGAAAAGAAAACGAAGAGAAGAACGCGTTCGACACCAACATATTTCTTAAGTCATCTTCTCAGCAGACTTCCTCAGCACAACCTCCACCTCCTCAAGACTCTCCACCAAAGGATCCGACTCCTCCTGCTTCTTCTTCAAACTCTCACAACGAGTCGTCGTCCGAATCATCACCTGAGCATTCATCTCCCACAACTTCAGAAACCGCATCAAAACAGCATTCAATCAATGAACCGAAACAACCAGTTGATCTTCAGGAGCAAGTCAACAAACTCACCGACATGGTTACCAGTTTTACTAAACAAGTTGAGGACTTCCAGGAGTCAAAGCAGCTGATTGATAAGTTCTTGCACTCTGATTACACAGGAGTTATCAGGACTGCAACACATGATTTTCTTACTGAAAATCTAGTTGATATGATCACTCCTGAAGTAGCAAACCTTCTTGAACCAATCAAGGACAACTTGGATCGCAGAATCAGAAGTGTTACGAGAAAAATGTTGTCTACTACACCATTCACGCTACACACAGCAAAACCTTCTACTGTGACTCCAACCGTCCCTGAATTGTCCTTCAATGACATGCTTGCCAAACTCTTCGACACCATTGCCACCAAAACCACACAGACTGCTGAAGAAAAAGGCCTGTATGATGCTATGGTGGCTTACATATCCAAAGAGTCATGCAAAGATGCTGCTGGAACCCGGAAAAGGACAAGAAAAGATGACGATCCTGACCCAAACTCCAAAGGCAAGAAACCTAAGTCTGGAACAGGTCCTTCATCCTCTCTACAACCACAAAAGGACTCCACTCCTCCTGGAAATCAACTACATCCCTCTGCTACCGGTCAAGGTCAAACTGAAGAAGAAGAAACTCTCATGGAACCTACAGATGACTACCAGGGTCAACCTGACACCGATTACCGTACTTCACCTATTCATGATTCTCATGCTGGACCATCGTCCCCATCCAAGGCTAAAGACAAAGATGCTACATCTAAGTCAAAGAAATCAAAGAAGAAAAGGCGTCATTCATGGCTCGACAATGACGACACTGCTCAGAATGATTGGCTGACAGAAATGGTTCAAGCTCAACCTCCTCTCGAAGAAGAAGAACCCCTTCCTGGTAATACTCTACAGTTTACCCAAGTCATTATGAAGGATCTTCAGATCAACAAACTTACAAAGAAGGAGCTCAGAAGAATCAATAGGGATGCACAAGAATTCCTCAAGAAAAGATCTGGAAACAAAGTGGAATACGAATTTCATTTGCAGAATATAGCCAGTGCAATGTCTGCCGAGTTTGACTGGCTAAATCCTGAAATGAATATCGACCTCAGTTCTAAGAACCATGAAAAACCTTACTTCACTGACTGGACAAAACCATTACCGTTGACAGGGTTTCCAGATAAACCCAAGTTACCCTACAGCTACTTCTTCAACAAAGATCTTCAAAACATCCAACTCACCCAAGAGAAACCCAAGAAGAAATATGCTTCCTCTCTCACAATCTCAGTACCTGCCGCCAGATACGAAATTCCTGCCATTGAAGAAACTACTCGTGTTTTCAGCAACTCCATCGTAGCCTACGACAGAGATGCTCTACACGGCATTCAACACTGGCCAGACCGTCGTCGTCTCGGTTATACTAGCAGACTAGAAGTGAAATCATTGGAAAATGTGAAGCAAAAATCTAAGATCATCGCCATCTTGGAGATTCAAGAGTCGCAACGGTTTAACTACATATTCATGCGTGAAATTGTTGTTAAACGACAAGATGAAAAGAAGTACAAGTTCTCCGAAGCAGACTTTCCAGACCTTAATCTCAAGGACATCGAAGATATGTATCTCGAAAAGGTTAAAGGAAGAATGCGTGGATTCGATAGAGATGTACAGTACAACTTCATGGCATCACTACTTCTTTACATCAGACGATTGATAGTTCAAGAAAGAGTGGAAGATCTTCAGCTTGGAGTGGAGAGTTACCAACAGAAGATCAATTTGACAAGGCCGCAATTCACATTTGATGGAATCTATCAAACGTCACAGTTTACTCTCAACCAAGATCCTTTTGGTTTCACCTACATCAACAGCAAACAACTATAAAGTTTCATGAGGTTCGATGAGGTGCACAAATTCTGTGATGTTACACTCAAATCTGTTCGTGATGGGCTGGTCAAAAGGTTGAATGATGATCGTCGAAAGATAGCTAAGGGGGAACAACCGAGATGGAAATCCAGCACAAGAAGACAAGTTCGTAACTTTGTCTTAAAGATTGAAGAAAGGTTATTTCGACGGGAACAGATCAGACGACTGGAAAGCTATATCGATGTCAGACCATCGTTTCCTATCAGACTCTTCGAAAGACCAGAACCCAAGTTCACTGACTTTGTTGCTCCACTTCCTGACGAAGATTAACTTGGTACATTTGGTTATTCTTTTCTATATCAATTGTTTCATTTGATTGAATTTCACTATGGCTTGTGCACACATTACAGTGCACAACCCGAACTTGTAAAGAAAGGACCCTGAGGTACGCTTCAGTGCCTCAATCCTAAAATACAAGGAGCGAAGGCTTCTTACTTTTGAGTAGAATTTATCAAACATTTATGATTTTTCATAATTCTGCTCAAAAGGACAAGTATTTCACCTCAATAAGACCTGATCACTTGTTGAGGGGGAGCACTTGTCAAAACAAAATACTTTGCTCTAAATCATAAGTTCTTGGTAAATCTCCCCGTAAGACTCAAAAGGCATATTTTAATCTAAAAGTTTGTCAAAAACACCATTTTTATATGCTATTTTTGAGGGGGAGAAAATGAAAAAGTGATTAAAATATACGGAGTCAAAGCTTTAAGTTGTATCATGTGCGAGCTAGACTCAGTATTGACCCAGGAATTGACGAGATAATACAAGTTAGTAACATCAAAAGGACTTATCCTCGACGGGTAATAACATCAAGTTAGTTACTAGAGCTAGTTGTCACCTAAAAACTGACAATGCATCTCTTTAACTAACCACGTAAGCGTGTCTCGAAAAGGATATGTCTTAGTAGAAATGTACCGTCTCGAGAAACTTTCTGTGAACTTGATCAGGCCGGGTAATAACTTCAATCTAGTCTAACTAGTGATGTAAGCGTGTCTCGAATCGGTCTTGTTCACGGAAAGTGGATCAATTCAAAAGTGATTGCTCCTCCCGCATGTGCAAATTTATAAAATACTTATGAGCACATGTGCAGGGGGAGCCCTTCAAAAGTGTACACAAAACTCTCAAAGTGTTAAACAAAATATTTGATTAACACAAACACTTTGAGAGATTTTCAATCAAAGGTTTCTTGGCTACTGTCGGAGTTATAAGGTGATTAAGATAGGAATAACCGTCCTATGATCCGCCAGAGCCGGAGGGATCTACCCAAGGACATCACCAATAGTTAGAAGTAGAAGTCCTTAGGTATGATACGAAAAATGGAGAAAAGAATGAAAGGGAAAGAAGGAGTTGAAGAATTAAAAAGATAAGTAAAGAAAAAGGGTGAAAAGAAATAGCCCTCCAGATGATTCAACCTTAGGGCAGACACCGGGTTCAATACGTATGCTACTGGCTGTTGCTTAAGACAACACCGGTATTGAAGATTAAGCCGTCATGGACCCAGTGACGCAATGCACTAAACCTTCTTAACCACTCAAGTTCTCTTAAAAGGACTTGTTTCATTCTCATGGGGAACCCGTGTAATCTATCGACCTATCTCTTAGAGACGGTTGATATTGAAGCAGGAGACCCCTCCCCAGTCTCCGCACAGGAAACCTAGGTGTGCACTTATAGAGTCTAGAGCCATGAGATACATCAAAGATCTCTTAGGAACACTTAGTATTTCTACATCTGGTGTTCTACATCAATGGGCATCAGTTGTAAATTATCGAGTCCTTCGCAGATCTTAGCAATCTGCCGAGAACGTTTATGAGAGGATTACGTAAGTCTTTCTCAATGATTGAACAGAAATCCTGCCAGGGTCAACATCTAACAGCCCTGACAGCAGGTCACTTCGGTAACCTCATAAGGGTTACGCTTAGTGTTTGCGGTGGTTCCATAGCGGTCTACAGTCGTGGAGTGATCCCCAGCGACTCACCCAGTCATTGAGCTACTTAGTAGGTCTCGTAAGCTCCTTCAGGAGTATCTGATATGGGAACGGCCTAGATAAGGATTAGAAGGAGTCTTCACAATATGCTGTTGATGAACTCTAATTCCTTATCCGTAAGTACCGGTTGTTTTATTGCTAACTGTTTACTCGCAGGTACCTTACTTCCATGATGGTAGATTCCAACATGCTCATACATACATCTTGAAGTCAAAGAAAGCTCCCCCAAAGATCTTAACACCACAAAGTTCAAGGAATGATTCTACGTCAATAAAGAAGAATCTACAAAGTTTAAAGACTAAAGATCTCATAGTATGAAAAGGAACTTCGTGCATGTCAAAGTCCGAAGATGTATGAGTATGTTGGAATGGCGGATAACCACCACAGACGCTGGAGTGACGAACGGCAGACAACTTCATAACACTATCACTACATCATCACCAAAGAACAAAGACAAAGAGCAAAGTACATTCATTATCATTCAATCAATTTTGAAGACGTCTAGAGATTTACATGTCACAAGTCAAACAACAAAGATGAAGACGTCAAGCAACCATGATGACCGACCCTTAGGGGGAGATTGTTGGGATCATAGTTTTTACTATTTTATGAAGTCTTGGTCATTTGTAATAATAGGTTGCTTAAGTTATTATTTTCTTACATTTATGTAATGTTACAAGTTTACTAGACTTAAGGTATGTGGCCCATGGGCTTGAAAGCCCACACGATTTGGAGAAAGGAAGGAGAGGGACTGTTGCCCTAGCTCCTTCCCTATAAATAGAACCTTAGGTCTCATGTAATACTTGGTTGGTTATTTTGATTTCTTAAGGAAACTCTTGCACTTACATTTCTCTTTATCATATAATCACCCAATCTCTTTTCTCATCTCATTTCTATCATTGTTATGCTTGTGTTTACTAAATGGTGACCTAACAGACTCCTTAATAACTCCACCGTCCCATGATTGCAAAAACATTAATTAATTTAGACACCCACACCAACTAGTACTTCTGACTTCATGCGAATGAACAATTAACAAAGATTGTTGGTGGGGTACTAGGAAGCAAGGATAATCAATGCAATCTACTTACAATAATCAGTACAAGGTATTTGTGAATAGACAATCAATAAATAATATGAAACCCATCATGCACTAAATGCCAAACCATGTGAAGATATCCCACTATATTTTGCACCGACTTAAAGATTGCACCTCAGCCACATTGTTGAATATTAGGTACCCCACTCCCTTGTGCACAGCTCAGTACGAGGTTATTTAATTCATTCCAAAAGATGACAATCTACTATTAATAAGCCTCAACCAATAAGCAACAACAGCAGCAAACATATCCAAGTAGCTTTTAAGCAGCAGTGGAAAGTTGAAACTCAGCAGTGGTAACTATCATCGCAGCAGTGGTGAAATTTACTACTAGCGGTGGTAACGTGAAGCTAGCAGTGGAAAATTTTAAGCCAACGAGCAGTGCTAATATTTCAAAGGCAGTATAAGCGTACTATAAGGAGCAGTCACTCTTTTGTGCCAGTAATCACATGCGTCCATCAGTAACAATTATTAGGAGTAACTTCAGTCCATTCACACATAGATATACCCCCAACATCAGTTGTACTTATCCACTTTGTTGTTCCAGTAACCATCAGTTGTATGTCTACTTTAAACAAAAAGAACACAACCAGTAACTTTATTAACCTTATTCCACCAGTACCATGGTTGCACCATACATGAGTCTTAATCCAATAAAAATCAAGAGTATCCAGCAGCGTCAATTGAGGAACAATAATATTAATCCTTAGTGAATACTAGCAATTGGTAGCTGATATGGAGCAAATTGGAAAAGTCAACAAAAGTCAGCATTAAAAGTCAACTCAAGAAACCACCCATTATCTTTGAACCCATTTCACTTGTATAAAAACAAAATCAACATTTCATTGTGGAGTAGTTATGAATTTGTAAACTCTTCTCTCTCTTGTAACAACCTATCATTCTATAACAAATCAATTTCCCTAAGTTCGAATCTCTTTTTCTTCTCCATAAGAGTTCCTGCTTTTGGTTAGTTCTTCTTCATTTCTATAAGAATTCTGGAAGAACACAATTACCATCTATCATTTGGTATCAAGAGCCCCTTTCCTGGCCAGATACATTCAAGATTATTACATTGACAAATCTTGAAATTCCGGTTATCTTCTCTGGTCAATTTTCCCGCAACAAATCAAGATTCCGGCACAAAATCAGCCACCACTGATTTCCCCGTTCTATTTTACAATTGGTTAGTGTCAATCATCTGTACGGCCACAAGATAAGCCGAAATTCTCGTTAAATTTTCTTATCTTGAACAAGCTGGCAAGCAGCAGTTGGATTGAGTAACCTGGAACAGAACCAGTAGTCGTTATCCCAATTGGTCAGTGAGAAATCATTGTTGATGAGTGGTAGTGATACTGGTGTAATGGTGGAAACAAGAAATACATCAAGGGTTCAAGTACCTACAATGGAATCTTTGCAACAAGCTCTCACTGAGTTGCAAAGAATGATGGAACAAATGAGTAATGAAATAAGACGTATGAGGTCTGGTGAAGGAACAAGTAATGGCAGTCGTGGGGGTTCCAATGGTAGCCAACACTTGCAGTTTACTAGGGTCTCAAAGATTGAATTTCCAAAATTTGGGGGGTGATGATGTTAGGGGATGGATATTCAGGTGTGAACAATTTTTCAAAGTGGATCAAGTGCCTGACAACAATAAGGTAAATCTTGCTTCAATTCATCTACATGATCTAGCATTGATGTGGCATAAGCAGTTTGTAAGATTTGTGGGTGATGATGTTCATTGGGAGGTGTATAAATTGGCTATTCTTAAGAGATTTGGTAAAGAATATGATGATCCATTGGGTGAAATCAAGAAACTAAAACAAGTCGGGTCTGTGCAAAATTACATTGATGCTTATGATACGTTGTTGTGTAGAGTTGATTTGCAAGATGATTAGTCAATGAGTTTCTTTATGGCCGGATTGCAACCTGAAATTGAATTGGCTGTGAGAATGTTTAAACCACAATCTTTAGCAGAATTGTATGGTTTGTGTAAGCTAGAAGAAGCCAAAATAAGTTTTATGAAGCGGAAGCAAAAAATGCCATTATTACATACACCAAGGTTCCAACCACCCACCAACATCACAAGTCCAAAACCTTTGGCTTTGCCTGCTCCAAATGCCAATTGGAGGAATAGAGCATCCACTTCACAAACCACTCCACAGAGGAAACAGTTGACTCAAAGGGAGCTAGAAGAAAAGAGAGCAAAAGGTTTATGCTTCTATTGTGATCAAAAGTATGCTCCCGGTCACAAATGCAGTGGGCAAGTATTTTGTTTGGAAGTTATTGCAGAAAGTGTGGAAGAAACAGTGGAAGAGTTTTTGTTGGGGTGTTTGGATGAAAGTATTTCATGGGAACCAGGCCAAGAAAGTGTAGAGGAAATGAGTCCACAAATCTCATTGAATGTTATAACTGGTGTAAGTAGTTACCAAACACTTAAAGTCAAAGGGATGGTAGATAAGCATGAATTGCATATCCTTATTGATTGTGGCAGTACACATAATTTCTTGGATGTCAACACTGCCAAGAGAATTGGATGTAAAGTCAACAGAACATGTCCTATGCAAGTAGCTATTGTTGGAAGAAATAGCCTCATTAGTGATAATATGTGCAAGGAATTTTCATGGACCTTACAAGGGGAGAAATTCACTACTTCAGTCATGCTTTTACCATTAGGTGGTTGTGAGATGGTCTTAGGAGTACAATGGCTTTCAACCTTGGGAACTATTAACTGTGACTTCAAAGAACTAAGGATGAGTTTCAGGCATAATGGGAAAATTATGACACTGGGGGGGACTCAAAAAGCTTGTCTGCAATGGATGAATGGCAATACTAGTCCTCTGCAGTGTTACTCTATGGCTATGTGTGTGTATCCAACTTCATTGTTGCAGACTGAAACCTTGGAAACTATTTCCTTACCCCAATTACCACTCTTGTTGCAAGAATTTGAGGATGTGTTTGCTATGCCCACAACCCTGCCACTAACCAGAAGTCATGATCACAGAATTCTACTTAAGGAAGGAGCTCAACCTGTGAACATAAGACCCTACAGGCATCCACCAACCCAGAAAAATGAAATAGAAGCTATGGTGAAAGAACTTTTGGATTCAGGGGTCATAAGGCATAGTCAAAGTTCATTTGCATCTCGTATTGTTATGGTAAAAAAGAAGGATGGCTCATGGCGGATGTGTATTGATTACAGACAGTTAAAAAAGCTCACTCTCAAAGATAAGTTTTTAATTCCTTTGATAGAAGAGCTAATTGATGAGTTGTCTGGGTCTGTTATATTTTCTAAACTGGATCTTAGGTTTGGATATCACCAAATAAGAATGAATGAATGTGATATTGCTAAGACTGCTTTTAAAACTCATGAGGGACACTATGAGTTTTTAGTCATGCCATTTGGGCTCACTAACGCACCCTCAACATTTCAGTCTTTGATGAATGAAGTTTTTAGGCCTTATTTGAGAAAGTTCACCTTGGTCTTCTTTGATGATATATTGGTTTATAGCCTTACTGTGGAGTCACATATGGAACATTTGAGGTTAGTATTGCAGACAATGAGGGTCCATAAGTTTGTTTGCTAAAATGAGTAAGTGTACATTTGGAGTAACAAAGGTGGAGTACTTAGGTCATATAATCTCTGAACAAGGGGTAGCAATGGACCCAGCTAAGGTGGAAGCAATGAAAAATTGGCCAAAACCTCATAACTTGAAACAGTTAAGAGGATTTGTAGGCCTGACTGGATAATATAGAAGATTCATCAAAAACTATGCTCTTATAAGCCAACCACTTACTGCCCTATTGAAGAAGAATTCTTATGCTTGGAATGGAAGGGCTGAATTAGCTTTTGAAAACTTGAAGTTGGCAATGTCACAAGCACCAATGCTGAAGCTTCCTAATTTCAATGAACCTTTTATAGTGGAAACTGATGCTTCAGGGGTGGGTATTGGAGCTGTCTTACAACAAGGTGGTCATCCAGTAGCTTTCATGAGTAAGTCTTTAGCTCCAAAACACCACAGTTTGTCTACCTATGAAAAGGAGTTCTTGGCAGTCATCCAGGCACTAGACAAACGGAGGGGTTATTTGCTTGATAGAAACTTCACCATCAAAACAGATTACTTTAGCTTGAAGTATTTGATGGACAAAAGATTTACAACTCCAGCTCAAAGGAAATGGTTGCCAAAGTTAATGGGATATGACTATGATATTGTGTATAAGAAAGGAAGTGAAAATGTCCCTGCTGATGCCTTATCGAGAATTCCAAATACTAGTGAATTGTTGCAAATTACTTGTAGTACAGTTAGTAGTGAGCTATATGCTAGAATTCAACAAGGTTGGGTTAATGACAAGGAATTGCAGGCTATTATCATCAAGTTGCAGAAGAATAACTCCTCTGCCAAACACTACTCTTGGTCAGCAAATCAGCTACTCAGGAAAGGAAAGTTAGTGATTGGCAAAGATCACCAATTGAGAACAGATTTGTTGCAACACTTCCATGCTGAGGGTCAAGGATGGCATTCAGGAGTACAAGCTACTTTGAAAAGAATAAGTGCTCATTTATATTGGAAGAAAATGAGAAAGGAGGTTAAAATGTTTGTGAAGAATTGTGGTGTTTGTCAAAGGTTCAAACCTGAGTTAGTACCATACCCTAGTTTGCTACAACCCCTTCCTATTCCAACTCAGATTTGGACTGAGGTATCTATGGATTTTATTGATGGATTACCAATGTCTAAAGACAAAACAGTAATTATGGTGGTAGTGGATAGGCTCAGTAAGTACAGCCACTTCATTCCCCTTACTCACCCTTACACTGCTATTAGAGTGGCACAAGCTTTCTTAGATAATGTGTATAAACTCCATGGCCTGCCAAAAGTGATTGTGAGTGACAGAGATGTAGTGTTCCTGAGTAGATTTTGGAAGGAGCTATTTAGAATGCTGCAAGTTAGCTTACACATGAGTTCAGCCAATCATCCACAAAGTGATGGTCAGACAGAAGTTGTTAATAGATGCTTGGAATGTTATCTCAGGTGTATGAGTGGGGATAAACCTAAAGAGTGGTACAATTAGATAGCACTTGCAGAATATTGGTACAACACCTCTTCTCATACCTCAATTGACACTACCCCTTTCCAAGTTGTGTATGGACAACAACCACCAGCTCACATCACTTATAACAAGGGAGATATTGCAGTTGAATCAGTGGAGTGATCTCTAGTTGCAAGGGAGGCTGCTATTCAAGTATTGAAGTTTCACATAAAGAGAGCACAAGATAGAATGAAAGTGATGGCAGACCAAATGAGAACTGAAAGAGAATTCAATGTGGGTGATTGGGTGTTACTGAAATAGCAGCCTTACAGACAGTACACTCTTCGACAGAGCAGACATAACAAACTTTCTCCTAGATATTATGGTCCTTTTCAAGTTTTGACAAGGATTGGTCAAGTTGCATATAAACTAGAGTTGCCTAATGATTCACAACTACATCCAGTTTTCCATGTTTCTCAGCTCAAGGCTTATAGGGGTGATCTTCCAAACACACCTGGTACACTGCCAGTGTGTGACACAAGTGGAGTAGTTAATTTAGCACCCTATGATGTATTGGACAGAAGAATGGCAAAAAGAGGCAATGTTGCAGCGGTGTATGTCTTAATTCAATGGGTCAATGGTACAGTGGAAGATGCTACATGGGAATTGTATGATGACATAGCTGAAAGGTTCCCAGAATTTGATCTAAGTGATTAGTTACTTGTGGGCAAGTAACATTTCAAGGGGAAGGCAATGATATGGAGCAAATTGGAAAAGTCAACAAAAGTCAGCATTAAAAGTCAACTCAAGAAACCACCCATTATCTTCGAACCCATTTCACTTGTATAAAAATAGAATCAACATTTCATTATGGAGTAGTTATGAATTTGTAAACTCTTCTCTCTCTTGTAACAACCTATCATTCTATAGCAAATAAATTTCCCTAAGTTCGAATCTCTTTTTCTTCTCCATAAGAGTTCCTGCTTTTGGATAGTTCTTCTTCATTTCTATAAGAATTCTGGAAGAACACAATTACCATCTATCAGTAGCACCACCGACCCATGTGGTAACAATAATAAGCACCTAATGTGATATATGGTCAACAATATCATGCTCTAATACTCATACCAGTAACTTCAAATATCATATTGCCAAGTAGGGTTTTCCAAGGATCAAGTTTCATTCAATAGAAGAGTGATCACAACAGTAGCAACAAATCCAAACAGATCTTTAAAAACGTTTAAGTACAAACCCTAAATTCATTCGAAACCCTAGAAACATTGAGTGTTTTGTTTCATTACTGAAGTACAAAAACAGATAATAAGGATCCAAGATCATTGTGTAGGGTAAACACAAGCAATAGATCGATCACAGTAGCAACATAATCATAGAAACCAAATCAAGCAAACCCTAAAATTTATTTTATGATAAACCCTAAAAATCAATCACATAATGATTCAAACCTGCTATCTTCCATGAATCATAAACATCAAACAACATATATCCAACTTCCATGATGAATGAATAAGAGTAGAACTAGAATCATGAAGTGGATTTAAGAAAACCCTAAAAATTTAAAATATTTTACCTCTCTCTGCAGCAGTTTTTGACACCCTATATCTTATACATAAAGGCTTCAATTGAAAAGTTAGCTTGATATACTGAGAACCTCCAGTAAAAATTTCATCCCGATCCAACGGTTAACGAATGAGATATTGCGCCTTGAAAACTGGCCAGCAGAAAGTTGTGAAAATTGAAACCAATTCGATTTTTTCTTGTTTTCTTCGATCTTCGACAAACCAAACCTTGTAAGATCCCTAAATCACAAGCCAACTTGGTCTCTGATGCTACTTGTTAAGAACGTTTTAGCTCGAGGTTGGATAAACCTCATCTAGGGATTTCACAATAATAATGAATAAACACGTTGCACAGTGGAATAAATGTAACACCCTGAAAATTTTAGAACACATCGGAAGACTTAATCGGGGTAATTACGTAATTGAAACACAGTCAAACTTATAGTTCAAAAGATAGAGTTTATATCATTCAATGAAAACTCAAATATTCAGAGTACAAAACATTTTCATAAAGAGAATGCTTTCAAAAATGGTAGTGAGTTTGAAATGAATGATAAGTTATTTAATGTAAAAGGGAGGTCCCGTGCCCTTTTGCCAGCTCCGTGCCATCATGCCGCTAATTACTTGAGATAAACATGCTAAAAATGTCAACACAAAGGTTATGTGAATCCAGAGTAGTTTAAGTTATGTAGTAGTTTGAACACAAGATAACAGTTTGAAAACAACGTGCTCCTAGAATAGCTCAGTAATAAATATGCATAAAAAATAATCTGTACATATGATATTGCTCCTAAGGTTTCACGATACGCAAGCCTTGACAGTCATGTATGTAATCACCTACACCTCAAAGGATGTAGTTGACAAAGGGGCCCTCAAGGAAACTATGTTGGATTTCCCAAAAGTACGAATATAGCTCACCTCCTGACAACAATCTGAATTGCCTTACGTGAGTTGTCGGTCCCAACAGATCTATTAACTATATTTCGCGCTCACTCGCAAGTGATTAAGGTTCGTGAAAGAGGGATTTTCAGCATATGTAACTTAGGCAATACCAGGAAAATAATTGCATACTAAAAATACTTGTGTTCGGTTTATCGCATGCATCTCCTCACGGGGTTTATAAAACCGTATAAAAATGTCAGACTATAAACTCACCTCGGTAATGTAGAATTCAGCTAGTGCTCAAGTGAGAACTATAAACGGTTATGAATAGCAGTGAATAGATTCTGACCCGCAACATAAATTAATGTGATATATATATATATATATATATATATATATATATATATATATATATATATATATATATATATATATATATATATATATATATTATCAGTTTAATGATCTCGATGCGTAAATGACGAATGCGGTATCTTCCGATGTAGTAACGTCGGATTACTTGTTTCAACATGTCTCAAAGTAATAAATCGTATATCGTTGTCGAGTTTATATAAGTAAAAATATTTAATTTAAATATTTTTAGTTAATAGATTATAAGTTTATATTAATATATTTGTAAAAGAATATCTTAAGTAAAATGATTTAGTAAATAAAAGTTTATTAATTTATGGCAAATAAAACCTTCGAGTTTGTCGAAAGTTACACTTTAACCCTTACGTCAAAAATAATTACATTTTTAGTCCAAATTGGTACTTTTACACTTTTACACTTATCTTTTACAAAATGGCAGTTTATACCCTTATCTTTTATTAAAAACTCACTTTTTCTATTTAGGTCCGAAAGTTTCATGGTTTTGGCACTTCTAGCTCCTTAACGAAATATTTTACAAAAATAGTCCAAAGTTAAGTTTTGAAAAAGTGAACTTTTATATTTATAAAAGTTAATGTTTTAGCTTATGACAAGTCACCAAGATTTAGTTTTTAAGATGAAATCATTTCGAGTCCTACAACTATCTTGCAACCCCACGCAATTAATAAAGTCTGAGGTTCAATTATGTGCAAGAAGACTACAGATCCTTGATTCTAACCTCCAAGTAGTAGACGACAAACAATTTAATCTCACTATCAATCACAAATAAAGTAATCCACATCCACCAATTTCTTTAGATAGCACCGACCCATGTGAAAAATTAATACATCTGATTGTTATTCAATGATCTAGCCCGCAATCCACAATTGATTAAAATATATTGCTATCAACTCGTCATTAAAAACAGTACGAGGTAATAATATTAAGTAGCAATCAATTAGGTCTGATAGATTAATAAATAACCACGACAAGGGATCTCTTTTATAGCCAATAATAGTCGATACCCTTAAAAACGACGAACTTAAATAACCCTTTAAAAAACAGTCGATCATACCTTTTTCAAATCAGTTCCTCAACGACATCAAAAACCTTGTAAGTCCCTAGACATCACGAGCAACCTGTCTCTAATACCACCTGTAGGATCATTGTAGCTCGAGGGTTTTTAGACCTCATATCATCTAGGACACACAATAACAAAGATGAACAATTTATGCAGCGGAATTAAACAAATATCAATGTTATGATAAACAAGGGTTCTCTTCAATAACACTCCAAGCCTCAAATATTATTTGATCAGAATAATACGGTTACACCTAATCTGTAACAGGAATCAAGAGATTCTTGAGGCTACAAACAACTTCTAACCCTAGACATTTATAACCTACGTCTAGGTTACACACACATACCTTTAATGACTACATTATGGAAGACACACTAGAAACCTATACCCTTAATCTCTTTATATAATAGAGAATTAGGGTTTACAAATTACTACGGAGTACTAATAAATAAATATTCTTTTGCAAGCTAGTCCTTCATGTTTCATTCTTTCTTGTTTTGTATCATCAAATCAAATAGACCCAACACTTTGTTAGGGAATGCAAGTTTGCAAAGTATCAGGCAAACAGGATGATTGAAAAATCCAAGGTTGAAAGAAAGGAGGCTCCTATTGCTGAACCAAAGTCACAAGCTTTGGCGGCTCAAGAAAATATATCAGAGGTTGACTGGAGTAATGAATTTGATGATGAACCAGTAACCTACTCTATGGTTGCAATGGAAGAGGTTGATTGGAGCACAACTTTTGATGACGAACCAGGATATGCTACTTTGGAATCAAGAGATGGTCTAGGAAGCTTTGATTGGAGCATGGAAAGTGAAGAACAACCTGTTCAGCTTGCTATGGTAGCTAATTCACCAAGTTCATCTACTATCTCTGAGGTATGCTCTAAATGTAGTAATTCTTATCAAAAATTGCTTAAAGAATATGAAACTGAAAGAGATAATTATAGAAGGGCTAGGTCTGAGATAGCTGGTTACCAATTGACGTTAGAGTCAATGGAAACTAAGATAATCACTCATGAAAATAGTGAAGTAGCTTGGGCAGAAAAATATGAGCAACAAGATTATCAGTTAAAGTTAAGTGAATGGAAGTTAGGATGTAAAATTTTTCTGAAGCAGAAAAGATCACTAAAGGAAGAGATAAGTTGTTAGCAAAACTTTCTAGTTGGAAAGAATCAGGTCTTTCACATGTTAGTTTTGTTGAAAAACAAAGAACTACAAACATTAAAACTGGCCTAGGATATGATGATAGTAGTTCAGAAGTAATCCCAACTAGGAACAAGGAACTAAATCTTTCAGAGGAGACCTCAACTAGTGATGAAGAATTCATAAGCTTAGAGGAAAACACATCTAGTGATGAGGAATCACCAAGTTCAACACGTCCTGAATTTAAGAAAGACAAGGGATACAATGAAGTTCCTCCACCTACATGTAGTTTTCAACCACCTAGGGTAGATGTCTCTTGTTTCGGAGTAGACAATTTGGAGTTTAGAAAAAAGCTTAAAGGTCAATCTAATTCAAGTCAATCTAGTTCTGAGTCCTTAAAGGACACTGTTGAGACACCTAGGGATGATAACAAGGTTTCAGGGAGTGATAAAGTCTTTTCAAAACATGCAGTACTTCCAAAAACTTCACAAAGTACTGTTGATCATTCAGCAGTACCTTCAAGACAATCTTTTCAAAATGCTGCAAATTTTAGAAAACCTTTTGGAAGAGGATTTGGGAATATGGTTCCAAAGTTATGTTATGTATGCTATAATCCTCACCATTTGATTAAGGACTGTGATTATCACTCAGAATACTTAAGCAAATTCCCAAAAACCACATCTGCAAACCATAAGCATAGGGAGAATAAACTAAGGGAGAATAAACCAGTTTGGAATCATTCATATAGGGTTAACCATAGTAATTTTTCAAAAGACTATAGGTACCCTCACCAGAAAAGACCATTTTCCAAACCCCAGTACCTTCAAGAGATACTTTTCAAAGTACTGGTAAAACAGTACCTTCTCAAAGTACTGTTAGGAATTCACCCAACCAAGGTACTGCTAGCATTTCTTCAAAAGTGAGACCAAGGAAGTTCAATTTCAACAAACCTAGAAGGCCTTACACCTCAAAAAGAGTACCTAGCTCAAAGAACCCACCACCAACTGTTAAAACCAAATGGGTTAAGAAAGAAAGTACTGATGGGGGAGAAACAGTAATTTCAGAGAATAAGAGTGAAAAAGGGAGTGTTGATAAGAATCAACCACAGGTTTTAGAAACAAAGACATTAATTCTTGATAGTGCTTTCAGAAACAGTGGAGATTACACAGTCTATTGGGATCGCTCCTAAGAGTTAAATGTGACAACATTATTGGGATTACATTAGTTATCCCATTTAGCCAAAACACAAGGACTTGTTATGTAATATTGCCATAGTATGTTTGTGTAAAGCTATATAAGCCCTCCTAGACTTCACTAGGAGGGTGAGACTTTGTTTGTATTTTCATTCATCTTTCTTATCAATAAAACACAAGTTTCCCTTTACTCTCTACTCTCTCTCTCTAACCATGATGTTCATTTACTTTCATATTACTCGACCTCCTGAATCAAAATATTCAATCAAAACACGATCCTACAAGTGTCATCATAGCCTTGGTTATTAGTTTTGGTTGATTTTTTGTGGCAAACTTGTCAAAAATATCACCTTTTAAACTGTTTTAACAAAGCTTTCACTGTTTTCCTATTCTTTAGTTATAACAGTTTATTTGTGTATGTATTATTTGGTCAAAAGTAAATGAAGAGCTTCTGTTATATGTGTTAATTTAAGATGGTTCGTACATGTTATTCAAGCTGTTTATACATTTCTTAAGCTGTCCGTACATTTTTTGAAGCAGTTCGTACAAGTTTTAGAAGTGTGTTCAGATATGTGCTAATATTTTATCAAATACCCATCAGTATCTGTTAACAGTTTCTTTCTACATCTTTTGTATCTTTTTCTTGATGAAATTAATGCTCAAAAAGGTCAAAAAGAGGTTTGAATTAATGGTCGGAAAGGTGGCTAGAAAAGATGGTCGGAATCTCACCAGAAAATGGTCAAACGGTCAAAACCCTCGTTTTACGAGTAAGTTTAGGCAAAAAAAACCCTCTTTTTACGCACAAGACCTTATTCTTACGCGTAAATCATCTTCAGTTGTATTTACGCATAACTTGGAAAGTTATGCGTAAGGATTTTAGGTGTAAAACCCTAAGGTTACGCGCATGCCAAACCTTTACACAAAACCTTTATCTTACTCATAAGTACCAACTTTTCACAAACGGGTGTTTACGCACAAGTTTACGCGTAAAGTGGCCTTGACAAAAGAGAAAAGAAGAAGACAAAGAGGAAGACTGTTTAACTTTGACCACAAATAAATACCAGACCCTTTATGCGATTTTAGAATGTTGTACATCATTAGTCATATGCTTAGATCCATAAATAAAAAGAGATCGAGACTAAGATGAAGACAGAGGAAAATGGAGCCACAACTGCCATAAAAACAACTCATACCACAACAAATCCAAATATATCCTAAACACCATCGACAACTATCCCAACTCCAATCTAACCTATATCTCATCCTTCTGTACTCACCATCAATTCCACATTACAAAATAAAAAAGAATCTCAGAATTTCTTTCTCGTATGGTACATGCCCAAAGAACATAAAGATAATATTACGAGAAGAACTTATCATCATAGATCCTTGTGTGAAGACTTGCTTTAAAAAATATCCGAATATTAAAGAAAGATTTATAACAATAATGTTATGATCATTTCTTTAATTCGTTCATAGACAATTAACGAAAACAACAACACATGTAGAAACCTACCGAGACCCTCCAAAGGATCTTGAAGCCCCTTAAACTTCTTCTTGAATCGAATCCAAGCAACAAAATTAAAGAAAGAGGTCCGGCTCTAAGATTGTGTTTATTGTGAACCGATAATGATGATATAGAGATTAAGATGGATTCAGATTGATGATTGTGGATTATATTGTGATGCGTTTGAGATTAGCTGAGATTGATGAGATGAATAAAATTTGGGTGAGAGGAAAGGTGTGGTAGGTGATGATAACTAAGATATGGGTTTTTAGGGTTATGACTAATAACACTATACGGTTATTAGTAATATAGCTGTGTAGTAACTGGATTTGGATCGGACAATGTTGGGCTGAGTAACTATCTTTTGATAATGGGCCGGGTATTGCTTTGATTCGATTATGGGCTGAACTTCAAATTAATATCGATTGGGCTGCTATTACAAACGAAAAAATTGGTCTATCAAAAGTGATTATCTGAATTTAATTTTCGGATATAAATATTTTTTGATAATATGTGGAAAAAGAGTGGTATTTTGGTCACTACAAATTGTCACGGGGATACGGATACATTTTTTGACAAGATCAGGAACCATTATCAAGATTCGTTTAAACGTTCAAACGGCTAGTTTTGGGCTTTTGACCGCAAGATGTGATTACGGAGTTTATTCTTTATTATTTATTTGACGTTGAAGTGGGATATCACGGGCACGTGCACTTAGTATCTTGAAGATATCGGGGTTGGTTGGATGCATGATTCTTCGAGGTCCTTGTTCGAGCTTTTATCCGTACAAATGACCAAGACTTGAGTTGTCTAGTTATACCTGATGTAAGGAGTTACGTTATTGTGCTCACAGTGTATAACTATCACTTTAAAGGAGTTATGTTGTAGTGCTCAAGTGTCACCAAAAGATGTGGATAATTCGAGAGAAGTTCATATACAATTAAGGATGGTTGGATAGGTATATGATTCTACCTTTACTGAAACTCTCAGTATTGGTTCTTAGTCAGACAATAGTGCAAGCTTAAGTCACAAGTTCGGGTTATTTTACTTCAGTCTCAAGTTTGTCATATTGGGTTTTCTCCATCAATAGTAACTACAAAAAGCCATCAGAATGATAATGGGGTCGGTAAAGAGTTAGTTGAGAGGAGTATAAAAGAGTAGAGATGTTTATCAATAGTTGATTCTCACGGGCTATTTATGATACTTCACACATAATCGGTTGATTGGACATATGGGGTTACGCTGCCTCCGTTTCTATCGTAAACATAGTATGTATGCTTCCTATTCCTCGAAGACATCGTGGGGGAAGAGAGAGTGGGTGTTCTTTTGTTTCTTTGACTTTTCTTGATTTCTTTGCGAAAACACTCATTTCCACGAGTATCTGCAATTAGGGGGAAGAAATGTGCACATCAGGGACGTATAATAGACTCACGTGATCGAGCTTACAATTTTATTACTACCGAAGAGACGTCCGCAGAGATGATCAGTGGTTCAGTTTCATGATTTTGGTGTAATCGTTTCAACTCTCCCGGGTTATGAAGTGTGAAGTAGCCTACATATGTGAGAAAATCTTGCTGATTTCTTGCATGTTACCCCCGAACGGAGTTCCGCGTAGAGTATAAATGTGATTAAGTAACTACTCAGATTTGCTTGGTGTGGTCTACAATGTTATCTACAAATTCTACTGCGTACTTAAAACTTCAAAAGTTAGAAGACATGTTGACTACATCAAAATTTCAAATCTGCTGAAGAAGGTTGTCAGTTTGGGGGGAAGCTGATTCAGAAACTCCGCCAAAAAGAAGTGTACTAAGAAGCTGCTAAATACATGCATCATGAATTGGGGGAAGTTAATCCATTTCATGCATATTACATCATTTTGCCTACAAGTGAAGATAAAGTTCTCAAGCCGAGGTACAAAATGATGAACTAAGAGCGTCAACTGTCATCATCCTCAGCATTTGAAGAACTAATGAAGACCTTTCTTTATTCTAATATGTACTTGTAGGAATTGTTGTAAGTAATCCCTTATGTTGCCACATTGGGGGAAGATTGTTGGGATCGCTCCTAACAGTTAAATGTGACAACATTATCGGGATTACATTAGTAATCACATTTAACCAAAACACAAGGACTAGAATCGTAATTGTAACACCCCAACCCGACATGGGTCAAAATTTCACATTATGGTGCCAAATCAGAACATACAAACGCAAGCGGAAGACTTATAAACATAAGGTTACAAAGGTATTCTATGGGTACAAAAGAAATACTAATTCAAAACAAGATGAGATACATATCCAGATAATAATCTAATCGAATCCAATTCCAAGTCTAATCCAGATGTAATTGGGCTTCTAACCATCGGGGTAGTCCACTAAGCACTCCTATACACTCTTCACTCAATCCCAGCTTCCAACCTAAAACCTGCCGCAGGAAAAGAAATGCGGCTGAGTTTAAAAAGCCTAGTGAACAAATATATAAGAAAACGAATAATCGGAACATATATAGGTATCAGAAAAGAAATCATAAGCTCCTGTTGAAATGAAGCCATCTGTCAAATGCATAAGAGATCAATGATAACTGAACAAATATCATAAGTCAAATGAATAATGAGTATGAAGAGTCAAGTGATAATATGAATCATATAGTAACCAGAATCAAAGAGCACGTATCAACAAAGGCTTGCCTACCCGAGACACTCGAATAGATACAAAGAACATAGGAAAGCCACGAGCCGATCTACCCGAGACACTCGAATAGGTCTCCTACCATATAATCATATATCCGTCAAATCATAAGTGCACGAAGAGGGGAGACGTCTAAGTACCAAATGGAGTAGCTAGCTCCAACGTGAAGAAGTGTAAGCACACACTCACATTCACCCTACACAGAACAGATTACCTAGGATGCTTCCATACGCCCCCTCCTACAAAACAAATCATATATATACACCTGCTCATATGACAAGTATACACACATATAATGGCCAAGAGATCTCATATCATAATCATATCAAATGGGGACGCCGTGGATCAATCACACCTCCAAAGAAAGTGTCATGCCATTGGTGTTTCAATGACACGCCCATGGTACCTCCATGAGTAGAATAAAAACTCGGGCATCAGAACAGAACAAATCATATCATATCATATCGAATCATCAGATCATATCCAACAGAACATAGCAAACTGAACTGAATCATATCAAAGCTCATATCAGAAGGATCAAGAGACTCATGAGAAGTCCCTACTGAATAGGGAAGAATGTCTATACATCAAACCGCAAATGAAACCATATCAGAAACAATAATGATCGAAAGTTACTTCTTCTTCAGCGAATCTACATGAATTAATGATCGCCTTATTATTAATAAGATCATTTTAAATCAAATTACTCATTTTAGGTTTCTTTCTATTTTTAGTAACTTTTCATTTTTAGTACCTTTCCATTTTTAATAACTTGCCAAATGTAGCAACTTTCCGTATTTAGTAAGCTTTCCTGAATTAGTAACTTTACATATTATAATGATAATTAATTAAACTTAAAGCTTAATATTACCAATATCGTAGTTTAGGGGTTAATATGTCATTTTAACAAAGTTTAGGGTTAAATATATAAATAATCAAAGTTTAGGGTCTATTATGTAATTATATGACAATTCCATGGTTTTGCCAATTCGTGGACTTCATCAAAACAGAAAGACTACCACCTTTGCATGTTTATAACTATTATAGTTTAATGTATTTATTTAATATGTTTCCACCCGAAATCGATTCGACTTCATAGAATTTACTTTTTGGGTTCATATAACTAACATATCATATTAATCTTATAACATAATAAGCTGATGCAAGATCTAATCGAATAGAAAGACAAGCAGTCACTCGACACTATTTGGTCATCATAGTCCCATTTTATGTTCATATCATAATCATTTGTTTTAAGTTTTATATCTTATAACACATATCAACGCATGTTCCAATGACAATATTAAAGACGTACGTAACCAACGGTTTCAAAGATTCAAAACAAAAAACAAGATCCATGTATCGGTTCCATATTTTTATGATCCCATGTTACGTATATATATATATATATATATATTATTCAGTTTGTCATTTAACGAGATAAGTACTAACATAATAACAAGATTCTTAAGATTAGGATGACACGTTTTAGCTTCTGATTAGATGTATCAAATATGTGTGTTGAAATGGATGAAATACAAGGAGATAGAGATACCTTGGGTCGGATCAAACGAAACAAAGAAGAGCACAAGAATCAGAACCGAGCACCTTTCGAACCCAAAACCAAAAGCACACTCGAGTCGCACTCGCGATCAAGACAACTAGAACATAAAGACCAGGGTAAAAACTCCCTTCTAATCGAGACTAATGTCATACGAACCAAGCCATACGAATCAATAAGATACTCTTTGGACCAACGTGTACCTCACTCATAAATTTCCTCGTCGACTTCTGTTTTAGGAGGATAACAAGTGGATCACTTTAGTCATTGTTGTTGTGTGTTCTTTTGCTTTCAAAAGGAATGGATGGAAAGAGTGACTAGTGTCTAATAAAAACCGGTAGGTAGTAATCAGTTTGGTTTGTTTTGATGTGTTAGTTTGTTTCGTTTTCCAAAGCTCACAAATGGGAGAAGATATGGAGTGTGTTATATAAGGGTGCCGAGTTTTTGGGTGAGATGGGGATGACTTCTTCTCATTCAAAATTTTAAATAATGGACCAAGTATTCACATATTATGTTGTGTACACATTTAATAATATTAGGCCCATATAACTTCTTAACGTGTGACATCTAGTGTATAGGATCATTGTGTGTCGAATTGTATATACTTTAGGATATAGTTTAAGTATTTTATAGTTTCTATTTTATAATTCTCCAATATACAAGGTTCATGTAGTTAGGTTTCTTTCATGAACTTATGGAAATTTTGAATTGTATGGGAAATTTAGGAAAGACGAATTTTCGGGTTTTACAATTCTTCCCCTCTAAAAAGAAAATTTTCGTCCAAGAAAATTGAAGTCGCAAAAGTTAGACGGAGACGTCGCAATCACAAAAGAAGGACACGATTAACCTCACGCTCGGATAGGTTCTTCCAAAAGAATCTTCATAAATGACATATTTTCTCATGACTCGATCCTGGCAATAAGGATAGCCCCAGGCTCTCCATAGAAAACAAATCATAATGAATCTGATCCAATGAATACGAAGCAAATGCGTAGCAGATGACTGATGATAGTTGAAATCTCACAAAGAGATACATGAAGCACATATACCTACGAAGCAAATACGGAGATAGTACTAAACGATAAAACTTCATCAACTTCTACCAAATTCTGAACAAACAAAGGAACTTGCCAAAGTCAGAGGAGCACAAATCGAATCATCAAACGTATCAAGAGTCTCGTAAATAGATAGATAATAAATTCGTACTGACGATCACAATCATAAATCAGAGTATCAAAACGTATCAGAAGGCATAACAGAATAGGTAGAATAATCGTAAAGATAAGAATGAATCCAAGATCTAACGCGCCGCGAACCAAAACTTCCTCAAATATCAAGACGTCTAACTCTTCTTTGTAGAATAATCATACGGAACCATAACTCCCAGTCTAAATCACAAATTCCTCTTCCACAATAATAACTTATCCATTATTTGCTGTAATCGACTCTGAACCTTCAACAAGTAGCTCTCCGACCTTATTCCAACCAAAAGGTATTCGACATATTGATGAGTGTGTAAATACTCATCATTTTTATCGTATCTGAACTGCCAAAACATCCAAAAACACTCAGAAATGCATCAAAATACAGAAATTATCCCAAAAGTGTGTTTTATATGTTTTAACTGCAAAATGTTTAAAAACAAATGAAAAACGAACAAAGTTTGCATAATTGGCAGTTTCAGTCCCTCAAGTTTCAAAAATTGACAAAACTAGTCCCTAAAGGTTTGAAACGAAAGAAAAGTCAACCCAAGGCATTCAAAAGTTAAAATTTATCGAATATGATCCTTGGGTGAAAAGTTTGAGAAAATTACATGTTTGGTCCCTGTACTTTGCAAATTGGCAAAATCAACCCCTGGAATTTTAAAAATTGGAAAATAAATCAAATAAGAACTTAGGGAATTACAAAATGACATGAAAAGTCCTTGTGATATCTTGGGAAGTTGCATTTTCAGCCCTCAAGTTTTGGCAAAGTTACAAAATGGTCCTTGTGAAATCAATACCATACAAACCAAACGGATCCATGTTATTATTATCTCCCCAAAATCCAAATCCAAATAAAGCCCACTCCACAACTCTTTGGCCCATCCACTCCAACAGCCCACCAACACCCCATTTCCCTTTTAATATCAAAACCCCAGTCAAACTTGGTTTGACCTCTCCCCTGCCAAACATACCCCGTGACCTTCTACATGCCAACCAACACCATCATCACCCCTCACTGATTCGCCCTGCAACACTCAACCCCCCCCCCCTCCATCATCATACCTACACCAAACAAACACAACAATCCAAACTATTACCTCCTGGCTTCAACTATCAAAAGAAGAAGCCAAATTACAATTTGACGCCAAAACCATTTAAAGGCCAAGATTGAATCTTACACATCCAATGGTCGTTTTTGCTGCTGGGAAAGGACAAAGGGGTGCCCCAAACCCTAATCTTTCTATATAAAAGGGAAGAGATGCACGAGGGAAATGAGTTAGTTTTTTAGTTTTAATTAAGTTATGTCGAATTAGTTATCTTTTCATTTGTAATGTAATTCTAATCTTTTAAACATTGTATTCAGTATTCTCAAGTGTATTCTTGACTAGTTTGACAAGCAATTTCAAGTTTCCTGTTCCAATTTGCAAATTAAAATTTTTACTTTGAAATTCCAAATTTAGGATCTGTTGATTCATAGTTGTTTCTTTGGACTCTAAGGGCTCACATAAGCTCCCAGAAGCTTATTTAAGCTTGTAGAAACCATAAAACTTAGTTAGTTATAAAAAAGCAAAAACACAAAAAAATAGTGAAAAATCAAAAAATAAAAAAAAATAAAGAGAAGAGAAGAAGAAGAAGAAGAAGATGGTGCAGAGCTGATTCATACATTGGACTCGGTATATTAGAGCTTTGTGGAGAGCATTAGGTTGGTCCTTTGGTTCTGGTTCTCATTACTCAGTTTGGTCAAGGATTTGTAAGAATTTCCAATTTTTTTTAGCATATTATTTCTAGCTAATTGCCAATTAATTCATGCTCATTTCTATTAATTAGATCACATTATGTTGTTGTAAGTTAGTTTTTAGCTTTAAAATCTTGGTTTGCTTTGAAAAATTTCCATCACATTCTATAAAGGGGTGTTTGGCTTTACTGTGTATGGCATGTTTAGACTTAAGATTGTTGTTACCTTTGGTTCCCTTTGTTCACAGTAGGTCCAAATAAGTCTAATTGAGTACAAAATCCTGGATTTGTAACAAGAAAGTCAAATCTCACTTAATTAGTTCATTTAGTGTTAACTGTTAGGGGTTTGGTAATAAAGTCAACTCAAATCAGCTCAATAGTTGTTAAACTAGCTTCATATCACTTCATGGTAGCTTATTTTAACATCATCAGTCAACTAGGACCTCTCAAATCTCACAAAAGTCAGAATTACATGTTTTTCTTAAAAAGTCAATTTACAAAGTTGTCA
Organism: Artemisia argyi; assembly: GCA_030686995.1. Lineage (NCBI taxonomy): Eukaryota > Viridiplantae > Streptophyta > Magnoliopsida > Asterales > Asteraceae > Artemisia > Artemisia argyi. The sequence goes on along the minus strand of CM060676.1, from coordinate 4,769,328 downwards.
GAAATCCAATTTTTTTGATGATTTTTCATGATTTTGGTAAGTTAAGATAGGACTTGAAATTTGTTGTGTGTGTAGCATCCCACCTAAACTACAAGAATACACAAACAGCTTATTCTACAGATTTTTATTGTAGCTTATTTTACAGCTTAAACAAGCTTGCAGGGAAAGCAACCTCCCCTGCTTTAGGCCATTGGCACTTGTTCTTAGCCCTGTAACTTGCTACCCAGTGGACCCCAGGACCCATACTTTGGCTTTTTGATAAGCCATTTAGCTTAACTTTTCATACCTTAGCTTGTTTTAGGGTATAGCTTATTGGATCCCACATTTATTGAGCCTTGTTTATGACCTGTCAGCACAATCACACTGACCCATTCAGAATTGAACCAAAGTCAAAGGTCCACCATTTGCTTAATAATAAGCCATAAGCTCAGCTTATTGGCTTATTAGAGAGCTGACCAGGTCAGCTTTGAGAGTCAACTCTCTCCTTGGACCTCCTTTCACCTTTGTGGACCCCATAGAGGTCCAAAATCGTTGTTTCAGGCCTGCCTTGTATGTGGTCTTTGTTTAAGTGCTTATTTGCTATCTACAGCTTATTCTTGTGTTCATTTGGATTATCTTTGCTCATTTTAAGTTTATATCAATCTGCCTTAACTTAATTGTCAATAAGGTAGCTTAATTATAGCATTTTCAATACACCACAAATCCTAATCAGCTAATTTCAAGAACCTGTTAAGCACTTGGGTTTCCCAAGTGCTTATTTCTTAGTTTCAGCCTAAGTGTCTTTGTAAAAAGTTGTTATTTTGAGTATTTAAAGTAGTTTGTGAAATAAAATCAAAGAAAAAACAAAAATAATTAAAGTGATAGCTTCTATTTAAGCCTTTTTGGCTTATTTTCTGCTTATTTATTAGCAATTCCTATTTTTAAATTTTTCTCAGGTTCCTTTTTAGTTAAAATAATTTTAGGAATTTTTTCAGATTTTTCCTTGGTCATTTAGTATTTTTTATAATCTAATTTAGTTTAAATTAATTAAATAATTAGTTTTAATTAATAATTAATAATTAAAAAGTAGAAAAATTAGGTTTTCTGTTTTAAAATTAGTTTTATAATATTTTAGATTTTTCGAAAGTTAATTTTCATTTTTCTAGCTAATTTTCATAATTAATTAATAATTAGTGTAATTTAGTTAATTAAAAAGTAATTAATAATTAGTAATTAATTAATAGTAATTAATTAAATATTTGTAAAAATAATTTTAACTTTCCAAAAATTTTCTTATAACATTAGGATTGTAAAAATATAATTTTCACATCCGTAGGACTTTATTTGCTCACGTTTCACTTTTTATTTTGCGCGTTCGCGTTTATTTTAAATTCAAACGCGCGTTTTTAGGTTTCACTCACGCTTTTAGATATCTGATCATCAGTAATTGTTAGAATAGTGTTTCTAAGTTATTTTCAATCATAATCTCATAGTATAATCATTCAAATCAAATTCCTGATCCTCCTGTTAAACCACCCGATCACTTTAAACGTTTTTAAATACAATTGCTTACCTCGCTAGGACATAACGACCCGGGAATACACTGTACTCCTTGGTTAGTTGGTTTTAGACGTTTGACTTGGTTGACCATCACCCATTCAACTTAGTTGACCGTTTAGACTCAATCAAAATTTGGCGCCACTGCCGGGGAGGTAGCTGCGTATTCAAAACGTTTTTTAGGGATTAGTGGTTTTTCATTCATCACTGTATAAACACCACCAACTTTTTGTAAATCTTAATCATAAAACAAAAACGTCATTAACACTTTTCCTAAAGTGTTAACAACACCAAAAAAAATCAAAAACAAACAAAACAAAACGTTACGTTTTCTATATCGTGTTCCTTTTATGGTGATTCTTAAAGAGATACGATTTTGGTAAACGAAACGATACCAAAAATATTGTCCAAAAGTTTTTAACCCATACACAAAAACCCAAAAACATTCGTCTCTTTCTTGTGAAAAATAAACTACATAAAAACAAACCGTCGCAAACCAAGGCAGAACACCTACCAACTGGGGGTGTGAACATAATAAGTTCCCAAACAAAAGATAAAAACTTGCCTTTGTATCCTTGTGAGTGGTGTACCTTTCTTAAAGAAGCCATTCATTTGTGACTATTGGTTTAAGTTCACTGTTGATTTGCCTCGATCTTGTTTTATTGAAATTTTGTTGTTAATGCATGCGCACTCGTTCACAATCAAAACGAAATCGTCAACTGATAAACGTAACTGAGTTACGTCCTATTGTTGAGGATCTAGTTCCGAAAATGGACGGTAATCAAGACCCACCCATCATAGATGATGCAGCTCCTGATCTCCGAACGATGGAGGAGTTGTGTCAACCCACAATGCTCGGAAGAGGCAGGCCCATTGCCCCTCTCAACATTGCTGCCACTGATTTTGGACTGAAGCATCACATGATACAACAAGTCCAGAATTCGTTCCAATTTCATGGCTTACCTGGTGACGATGCAAACAAGCATCTTGATAAATTTCTTACCGTCACCCAAAGCATGAAGCAGAATGGTGTCTCCGATGATGCCCTTCGTCTATCTCATTTCCCCTATTCTCTAACCCATCATGCCACTGCATGGTTTGATCGACTTCCTAAGAATTCGATTCACACTTTCAAAGAAATGGTGACTAAATTTTTAGCCAAATACTTTCCACCATCCATGGTTTCCAAGTTACGAAATAACATTAGTAACTTTCGTCAGCATCCCGAAGAGTCTTTGTTTGAATCATGGGAACGCTATAAGCTCTCAATTGATCGGTGTCCTAACCATAACATGTTGCTCGTTACCCAAATAGATACTTTCTATAATGGGTTGACATTGAGACACCGTGATATTCTCAATGCTGCTGCTGGTGGGACCTTTATGAAAAGGCGCCCTGAAGAGTGCTATGATCTCATTGAAAACATTACTGCCCACCATAATTTTTGGGATTCATCAGCTGAGTGGGAAGAGTCATGTAAGTTTGTCACTCCAGCATCTTCTGAAATAGCGATCCTCACTAAAAAGATAGATGATTTCGCTACGGCTATGTTGAGGATGAACCAAAGTATCCCAAATCAACAAGTCCAAAATCAACAAGCTAAAGCCGTTAATCAAAGTTGTGAAACTTGTGGAGGTCCACATTCATATTCCGAGTGTCCAGCCACTAGTGGTTACACTCATGAGGACATATATGCTGCTCAAGGTTCCTATAATTCGGGAGGTAATAACTACCAACTGCAAGGGGACCGCAATCTTCTAAGCTATCGTTCTAACAATTTCCTTGGACCTCCCGGATTCAATCAAAACCCTAATGTCCAAAACCGTAACCAGAACCAAAATCAGAATCGAACGAACCAAGGTTACCAAAACCAAGGAAATGTCAATCAGACCCAAAACCAAGGTTTCCATCATAACCAAAATCAAGGTTTCCAAAATCAAGGAAACTACAATCGAAACCAAGGTCAAAACAACTATCAGGGAAACAATTCTCATGGACATGGCAACCAACATCAGGGAAATTTTCAAAACCACGGTTCTCATCAAAATAACCGGGCTCAAAATTTTCCCAATCAAAATCAAGCCATCACTCCAACTACTCAGAATTACCCTAACCAAGCTCCTCCTAACCATACTCAAGCAATTGTTCCAACTGGCCAATCACATGATGAGTTGTTGAGACAATTCATGAAATCTCAAGAGGAAATGAATAGGGTAATAATGACTCAGATCGTAGACCTTAAGAAGTCTTTAAATGATCGACCCTCGGGCTCAGGTATTACTTTACCTAGCAACACAATTGCTAATCCGAGGGGCGATGTTAAAGCGATCACAACGAGAAGTGGTGTTTCCTATGATGGACCCAAAGCTCCTACTACCTCTTCTTAAGGTAGTAGAACGTGAGCCTGAGGTGACCAAGGACAAGGTGCAATTTACTAGCCCACGAAGTACCGCACACGTCCATCCTCAGGTTGTACCAGAAACCGTACCAAAACCAGGAGTTGTATTTGAACCACAAACAACTCCTGGAGAGAACCCTAAATCCAAACCTTCACTACCATATCCATCTCGGTTACAAGACCAGAAGCTCCGCGAAAAAGCAAATCATCAAATGGAAAAGTTTTTTCAAATTTTTCGAGATATTCATTTTAATATCAGTTTCGCGGATGCTCTCCTTTTGATGCCTAAATTCGCATCGACAATCAAAAATCTGTTGAACAATAAGCAGAAACTATTCGAAATGGCACGAACTCCACTCAATGAAAACTGCTCTGCAGTTCTTTTGAAACAGCTTCCCGAGAAGCTAGGAGATCCGGGAAAATTTCTCATTCCATGTGTTTTCCCCGGACTGGTTGAGTGCTTCGCCTTGGCCGATCTCGGTGCAAGCATCAACTTGATGCCTTATTCAATATGGAAAAAGCTTTCTCTTCAAGAACTCACCACCACCTGCATGACTCTCGAGCTTGTAAACCGCTCAACATCTCGTCCCCTCGGCATTGCCGAGGATGTATTTGTAAAGGTGGGAAACTTCCACTTTCTGGCAGATTTTGTGATTGTTGATTTCGATGGTGACCAACGAGTTCCTCTCATTCTTGGGAGAGGATTCTTAAGGACGGTTCATGCGTTAATCGATTTGCACGAAGAAGAAATAACTCTTCGTGTTGGTAATGAAGCAGTAATGTTTAACCTCGATCAAACTTCAAGGTACTCCTCTAATTATGACGCCGAATCGGTTAACCGAATTGATGTCATTGATGTTGCGTCTGAGGAGTAATCTCAAGAACTTCTTGGTTACTTTCCGAGTGGCAGTCCCACTCCATCTTCCGAGCCTATCATTTCTGATTCTTCCCCTTCTCTCACTCCTTTTGAGGGAAGTGACTTCCTTTTGGAAGAAGTCAAAGCTTTTCTCGCCCATCATAGTTCAATTTCGGGCAAATTTGATGAGGACTATCTTGATCTTGAGGGGGATATTCTTTTGCTAGAAAAAATGTTAAACGAAGATCCATCTCCCCCTCTTCCTCCGAAAGTACTTCATAAAGAGGAAGTCGAAAATGTTGAAATAACTGATGACTTTCCTGTGGTTGAACTTAAGGACTTGCCGCCTCATCTTGAATATGCATTTCTGGAGGGTGATGATAAATTACCCGTCATAATTGCTAAAAATTTAAGTGTTGAGGAAAAGGCTGCTCTAATAAAAGTTTTGAAGTCGAATAAACAAGCAATTGCTTGGAGACTCTCCGACATCAAGGGCGTTGACCCTGAATTTTGTACCCACAAGATTTTAATGGAGGATGACTTCAAACCAGCAGTCCAACAACAAAGAAGGGTGAATCCCAAAATTCATGAGGTCATCAAACAAGAAGTTTTAAAACTTCTTGATGCCGGATTGATTTACCCTATCTCGGACAGTCCTTGGGTTAGCCCAATACATTGTGTTCCAAAAAAGGGTGGCATTACTGTTGTCACAAACGAGGAAAACGAGTTGATTCCAACTCGATTGGTTACGGGGTGGTGTGTCTGCATTGAATATCGCAAGTTAAATGACGCCACCCGCAAAGATCATTTTCCTCTGCCCTTTATGGATGATACGTGGGAATCGCACCAGGCTTTACCTCTCAAGGGATCTTGAGAAGCTTACAACCCCCACCAGGCAGTGTACCTGACCATTGTAGTATAGTATAGTGACAAGTACCGGGGGATTGATCGTTCAGCTAGGAATAGTGTCGCTAGGATTAGAAAACCTAAATACTAGTTCTAAAGATGATGGATGATTATTTTTGTATTTTTTATAATTTTTTAGAAAGCAAGTAAAAATCTCGGGTTTGAAGGATTTGGGCGGAATTAGTTGCTAGTCAACTAACCCAATACTAAAGATGCAATCAAAATAAAATACTAAAAATGAAAATAAACTAAATTATACTAAGGTTGTGAGCAATAAGTGGAGAAAATGTGTTTACTTAGATTTCACTACTCCCTAGATATATTTTACACATTAATTACTTGTTATAGTTGCGTGGATGACGGATTGTATTCCTTAATACCATTCATGGGGTGGCGCACTTAACTCCCCAATCCTATGAGCTCTTATCTCCTCCTATGCCATGCCCAGCACAACCATAGGGATTGTAAACAGTGGCTCATGCATTAAATACAACCAATAAAACCTAGTGCACATCAGTTCATGTTTCCTAAGACGTTCAAGCATGTTACCATTTGGAGATCTGCCAGTTTTCTTAAGCCTAACATCGAATTCATTCATCCAATACAGCTATAAACAAGTAATCAACACATAATTAACATCTAGGTTTCATTAGATCCAAGCAAACACAAGATAGATCTAGCCTAGCATGATGGAATTAAGACAAGAACAAGATATAGACAACCAAAACATAGACATATTGATTGAGTTAAAAGAATACTTATCTCAATTACACATGAAAGGTATCAAGGGCTTAGAACCCTTGAAAAACCTGTAAAATTCGCACCAAGTTCGTACTTAGGGTTTCTCCAAAACTTCTCTCTTTTTAATGTGAAAATTAGAAAACTATATATAGGAAATAGGGTCTGACGGCGTCAAGACAAATTTTGTGACGCCGTCATATCGCCGCCAAAATACTTCTCGGACTGCTTTGATCTACTTTTGACGCCGTCATGTGTTATGCATTCCAGGCCGTCATGAATTTTACTCTTGACGCCCTACTTCGTGACGCCTTCAAATCTGTACTGGATCGTCATGGAAATTACTCTTGACACCATCAGAAATTCCTTCTTGACGCCGTCACCTACTGTTCCCAGCAAGGAAAATTAAGACTTTGGCGTTTTCTTCACTTTTATGCTTCGAAAACGTCCGAATTGCTTCCTTTTCCAGATTTCTCTCCCAAAGTACCTAAAATCACAAAAGGAACGATTTAGGGCAATATTTGATCAAATAAATTCAATTCCGGGCTTAAATGACCCCCGAGGTTCATTTTTCGCCTCATCATATACCCTTACACTTGAGATTTGCTTGTCCTCAAGCAAATGTGCTTTTATTCTAATCAAAATACAAGTAATGGGTCATTTAACACTAATATAAAAGTAATTACAACCAATAATCGTTCCACTAAAGACCAAAGACAAGCACGGAGGTCATACACAAGCACCTCACAAATAGTGTTTAGATACTCACATCTCTCGGGTGTAATAAAGTATAAATTACAATATGGAAACGGAAGATATCTCTCACTACCTATCATAGCAAAATAAATTACCATAGGCTTGGGAAAGGATCAAACCTCCACCACATGGCGTGAGCACCTAGGATAAACTGTCAAAGAGGTCTTTTAAAGGGTTGTAACATTAGGTGTAGGGATATGAAATACACGGTTTTGTTGGATAAAGGAAGTTTTTACTGGTGGCGAGTTAACAATCTTGGTTAATAACATGTACAATGTGGCGTTGCTAAGCCAAAACTAGACTTGACTTAAGCTAATAAATGAAAAATGACAAAAACATAAAATGAACATAGAATAAAAAGGGGTGGTAGTTGTAACACCCCCAAAATACCGCAGCGGAAGACTGTGTCATAGGGATGCCACTTCATAATACAAAGTACAAGTTATAGAAAACGAACTCTAAATGAGACGTTTTGAAAAGTTACCATTCGATTAATGAATTCAAAGTTACAAACATGAGATTCCAAAGTATGATACATAAATGTATACAAAATGTTTTGAATGGTAAATGATAAAAGCGTAAGTCTTCAGAATATGCAGCTTGACTCTATGTTCCACGCACTAGCTATCGCCTTACTAACCTGAGATAAACATGCTAAAGTGTCAACACAATGGTTGGTGAGTTCATAGAGTTTGTCTTAAAACAGTTGATAAGCCTTAAAAGAATATTCACACAGCAAAGGCATTGAGAATCCACTCAGTTACAAGTCCCGCCATAAGAGACTTGTAACATGTGTGTCCACAACCCACTGCTAAAAGATAGTTTATACAATGCACCAGATTATATTCACCCAAGGTCAAGAATAGACACAAGGGCGGGGGCCTCTCCCCAAATAGTACTACGACATCCAAGGTCAAGTATAAACACAAGGGTAGGGGGCATCTTCCCATGAGTACTACCAATACCTCTCCGACAGAATAGAGTATTATGTATGCACGTAAATACGAATCTTGTATTTAAAGTAAGCAAGTATAGTGTATCAAGTATGTATAACGCAATCAAGTATAATGCCAATCAAGTATAACACAATCAAGTATAAATGTTTAAGAGTATTTGTACAAGTAAGCAAGTAGTTGAGCATGTATCCCCCCCCAAGAGTTAAAACAAGTATGAAAAGAGTAGGGGCTATGACTCACCTTAAGTCTATGTAATGAGAAATGAAAGTGGTAGTCGAATTGCGAAAGTCTCTAAGAGCAGCCTATAATAGAACGTTGCGACTTAGGTTTGGAGTAACGTCTAAGAATACGAAGAATTGCCCATATATGTCTTGCATAATGTTCATGATGTAGTACTTAGTATATAGTGTAAGTCGTTGAATATAAGTGGTCTATGAAACATGTATAAGTTGTATATCTCTTACTACCGTTCGGGCCGACATAATTCAGAAGTCATGGAGTAAACGTTCGAGGAGCCAGGACACTTTAACTCGTAAATCCACAACTCGTCTCGACGGCTTACTCAATGAACTCCTCACATGAGGCTCCCTACTATTGTAGTATTCGATAACATATATATATAAGCTTTGATCTTTAAAAGTTATATGGTCTTTAGCCGTGGCTTTGCCGTGACCTTGGTCATTGTTAACATGGTCTTGAGACTCAACCTTGACTTTAGCCATGGTTGTGGTCTTGGCTTTAGGTCATTAGACCTCTTGGTCTCATCTAATTATAATGATTATATAGTAACTTTGGTCTAAAAATGGGTTGTTAAGAATTTGAAGAAATTTATCACTCAGAAAGCGTTTTCAGGGCTCGAGCTTCTTTGTTCCTGAACGAAAACGTCATTTCGGACAACTTTCGTGTTTTAACTTTTTGATGAATCGGACCAGAAGTGGGACTTTCAAAATCATAATTTGATCAGAATGCTATTTAGGCAGTTTTGCCGTTTTGGTTTCGCTAACTTCAAACGGTCATAACTTTGGACTCGTATACTCGTTTTGGGTGATTCAAATTGCTATGTTTTCCTTGTTAAGTCCTCTTTAACAATAAGTAAGTGTCAAATATCAAAGTTATACTATTGTGGTCGTGGTTTTCCATAAAAATCACTAGTTTGCTTGTTTGCTTGTCATAAGTTAACATATGTATACCAATACTCGTTTTATCCATTTTTAAACATCATGAACACAATACAAAGACCATATATAGCATGAAAGAAACATAATAAGCATGAAATGATATTGAGCAAGAAAGTGTATAAGGGTTTGCTTACAACTTTTGGCTTTCTAAAGAAAGGAAGTCAAGTATAGAACTAGGACACTAAAACTAAGCTTGTAAACCCTTCACCATAACTCTTGTAACCCTTGCTAGCCTTGATCTAACCCTTGTGAAAACCATTTAACTTCAGCCCTAGTAACCTTGTGTAGCTCCTAATTCAACCATGGAATCACCAAACAAACTTAAGAACTAGGTAGAGAATACTAAGGCCTTGAACTTTGTAGTGTAACTTGTATATTGAAGATCAAAGGATCATGGTGCTAGGTATTGAGGTTGTGGCGTTTTTATTTGATGAGAAAGGAAGCAAATGAGCTTGTATTTATACTAAGAATGAGGAGGTTAGGAAGGTGGCTAGGAAACTACATAAACTTGGTGACCAAGGTTAACTTGGTGCCAAAGTAATACATGTGTAATGATCTAGTGAATCAAGGGCCAAGATTGAGCCACAAGTGTGAATGCCCCCCCTAAATGGCGGTTTGAAGAGGATAAGGGTGACTAGATGAGTAGTCATGGTCTTTGGATGATAATATCCTAAGTATGTAACTAGTTTTGACTCCGTAAGTTGCTAACCGTAAGTTTTTAGGCCACGAAACGTAAAACCGGGTATCCTAAAAATATGAAACTTATAAATATGGTTAAACATGTCAATATAGTCCATAATAAAATATAAAATGAGTGGTAGGTTCTATCGGGTGCGAAAACCCTGCTAAAAACTGGAAACACGGGTCTAAAACGCGCAATTCGCGTAAAACGCTGAACTGAAAAACGTAAAATTCCGAAACTTTTGGAATTGTCCTAAAATGAGAGAAAATCATATTTCTATTGTTTATAATGTTTTATGGACATATCGGGATGCTAGAAGGACGTTTAAACCTAAAAGTAAATCTCGGACACGGCTTTGTGATTTTTGCAGAAATGATCCGACGAGCGTCAAACTCTCGGATTATCGTTAAAATAGTTTAACTTACGAGAATATGAAATAAAAATTTCTGAGATGAATAGTGAAAAGTGAATAGTAAAAAGTGAATAGTAAAAAGTGAATAGTGAAATTTTCGGGAATAAAAGTTAACCTGAAATTGCGAATTGTTACAGTCTGTACCCCTTAAGGAGAACTTCGTCCCGAAGTTCAGTTGATGTTAACTACTTACAGTGTGTCTAAGAGAATCCGGGATTCCAGGATCTCTAAAATAGTGGTGTTCACTCTGATTCGTCTAAGGTTCTGGTTAAGGAGTTGTATCGGCTACAATTAAGCCCACTTATTTATAACACATTACTTACATAAAGAAGCGTCCAAATTTATGTAAGTAAGGTCTCATAAACTTATGGTTCAGTGATTTACAATTTCTTTTTTTAAATGAAGAGGCGTCCCAATCCATTTAAATAAGGAGATTCTAAAACATCCTACTTAAGAATTTCCGACACAAAATCCGCCTTCTGAGGCCGATAGTAAGATAATCAAGTCATCAAATCCCTAAAGCTAAGCAATAATATTATTTAACTCAAATCTTGTGTCTCATCAAACAAGAACTGTCACAAGATCAAGTTAAATAATTAGTTATTACTGAGCTCCATGTTTCTAATGACTCGGCTAATCTCTGGGGCTCCTTATAATACTAAAGTCACATCATCTAACAACGTGGAACTAAACCAACAACTACCAAGAAGCGTATGTGTATGTAGTGTGTGTAAGGCAAATAAAGAGGAGAGTCCTAATGTATATAGCAGTTATAGTCTAGGCACTAAATGCAACCTAGTTCTCTATAACCAAGGCTCTGGTACCAATCTGTAACACCCCCAAAATACCGCAGCGGAAGACTGTGTCATAGGGATGCCACTTCATAATACAAAGTACAAGTTATAGAAAACGAACTCTAAATGAGACGTTTTGAAAAGTTACCATTCGATTAATGAATTCAAAGTTACAAACATGAGATTCAAAAGTATGATACATAAATGTATACAAAATGTTTTGAATGGTAAATGATAAAAGCGTAAGTCTTCAGAATATGCAGCTTGACTCTATGTTCCACGCACTAGCTATCGCCTTACTAACCTGAGATAAACATGCTAAAGTGTCAACACAATGGTTGGTGAGTTCATATAGTTTGTCTTAAAACAGTTGATAAGCCTTAAAAGAATATTCACACAGCAAAGGCATTGAGAATCCACTCAGTTACAAGTCCCGCCATAAGAGACTTGTAACCTGTGTGTCCACAACCCACTGCTAAAAGATAGTTTATACAATGCACCAGATTATATTCACCCAAGGTCAAGAATAGACACAAGGGCGGGGGCCTCTCCCCAAATAGTACTACGACATCCAAGGTCAAGTATAGACACAAGGGTAGGGGGCATCTTCCCATGAGTACTACCAATACCTCTCCGACAGAATAGAGTATTATGTATGCACGTAAATACGAATCTTGTATTTAAAGTAAGCAAGTATAGTGTATCAAGTATGTATAACGCAATCAAGTATAATGCCAATCAAGTATAACACAATCAAGTATAAATGTTTAAGAGTATTTGTACAAGTAAGCAAGTAGTTGAGCATGTATCCCCCCCAAGAGTTAAAACAAGTATGAAAAGAGTAGGGGCTATGACTCACCTTAAGTCTATGTAATGAGAAATGAAAGTGGTAGTCGAATCGCGAAAGTCTCTAAGAGCAGCCTATAATAGAACGTTGCGACTTAGGTTTGGAGTAACGTCTAAGAATACGAAGAATTGCCCATATATGTCTTGCATAATGTTCATGATGTAGTACTTAGTATATAGTGTAAGTCGTTGAATATAAGTGGTCTATGAAACATGTATAAGTTGTATATCTCTTACTACCGTTCGGGCCGACATAATTCAGAAGTCATGGAGTAAACGTTCGAGGAGCCAGGACACTTTAACTCGTAAATCCACAACTCGTCTCGACGGCTTACTCAATGAACTCCTCACATGAGGCTCCCTACTATTGTAGTATTCGATAACATATATATATAAGCTTTGATCTTTAAAAGTTATATGGTCTTTAGCCGTGGCTTTGCCGTGACCTTGGTCATTGTTAACATGGTCTTGAGACTCAACCTTGACTTTAGCCATGGTTGTGGTCTTGGCTTTAGGTCATTAGACCTCTTGGTCTCATCTAATTATAATGATTATATAGTAACTTTGGTCTAAAAATGGGCTGTTAAGAATTTGAAGAAATTTATCACTCAGAAAGCGTTTTCAGGGCTCGAGCTTCTTTGTTCCTGAACGAAAACGTCATTTCGGACAACTTTCGTGTTTTAACTTTTTGATGAATCGGACCAGAAGTGGGACTTTCAAAATCATAATTTGATCAGAATGCTATTTAGGCAGTTTTGCCGTTTTGGTTTCGCTAACTTCAAACGGTCATAACTTTGGACTCGTATACTCGTTTTGGGTGATTCAAATTGCTATGTTTTCCTTGTTAAGTCCTCTTTAACAATAAGTAAGTGTCAAATATCAAAGTTATACTATTGTGGTCGTGGTTTTCCATAAAAATCACTAGTTTGCTTGTTTGCTTGTCATAAGTTAACATATGTATACCAATACTCGTTTTATCCATTTTTAAACATCATGAACACAATACAAAGACCATATATAGCATGAAAGAAACATAATAAGCATGAAATGATATTGAGCAAGAAAGTGTATAAGGGTTTGCTTACAACTTTTGGCTTTCTAAAGAAAGGAAGTCAAGTATAGAACTAGGACACTAAAACTAAGCTTGTAAACCCTTCACCATAACTCTTGTAACCCTTGCTAGCCTTGATCTAACCCTTGTGAAAACCATTTAACTTCAGCCCTAGTAACCTTGTGTAGCTCCTAATTCAACCATGGAATCACCAAACAAACTTAAGAACTAGGTAGAGAATACTAAGGCCTTGAACTTTGTAGTGTAACATGTATATTGAAGATCAAAGGATCATGGTGCTAGGTATTGAGGTTGTGGCGTTTTTATTTGATGAGAAAGGAAGCAAATGAGCTTGTATTTATACTAAGAATGAGGAGGTTAGGAAGGTGGCTAGGAAACTACATAAACTTGGTGACCAAGGTTAACTTGGTGCCAAAGTAATACATGTGTAATGATCTAGTGAATCAAGGGCCAAGATTGAGCCACAAGTGTGAATGCCCCCCCTAAATGGCGGTTTGAAGAGGATAAGGGTGACTAGATGAGTAGTCATGGTCTTTGGATGATAATATCCTAAGTATGTAACTAGTTTTGACTCCGTAAGTTGCTAACCGTAAGTTTTTAGGCCACGAAACGTAAAACCGGGTATCCTAAAAATATGAAACTTATAAATATGGTTAAACATGTCAATATAGTCCATAATAAAATATAAAATGAGTGGTAGGTTCTATCGGGTGCGAAAACCCTGCTAAAAACTGGAAACACGGGTCTAAAACGCGCAATTCGCGTAAAACGCTGAACTGAAAAACGTAAAATTCCGAAACTTTTGGAATTGTCCTAAAATGAGAGAAAATCATATTTCTATTGTTTATAATGTTTTATGGACATATCGGGATGCTAGAAGGACGTTTAAACCTAAAAGTAAATCTCGGACACGGCTTTGTGATTTTTGCAGAAATGATCCGACGAGCGTCAAACTCTCGGATTATCGTTAAAATAGTTTAACTTACGAGAATATGAAATAAAAATTTCTGAGATGAATAGTGAAAAGTGAATAGTAAAAAGTGAATAGTGAAATTTTCGGGAATAAAAGTTAACCTGAAATTGCGAATTGTTACAGTAGTCCGTATGTTTTTTCTCTTTTTCTTTTTCTATTTTTTTTTTCTTTTTCTTGATTTTTCTATTTTTTTTTTTCATACACTCTTACCCTACCATCCAAAATAATACATCATAGGGGATGAACATTCCCCTTACACTTGAATCTTTACATACTTTACAATAAACTAATCTAATGACTCGAATTAAGAAAATCAAAACACTTGGAGTACTTTTAAGATTAACGCACATATGGGGGTAATAAAATGATGTTCTTCCCCATTACACCCCTAAATAAGTACTTTACCCATGAGTCCCAATTGTCCCAAAACAATATGTACAAGGATATGACTCGACTTAGTAACCGTGTAATCAATTAGAAAGTTAACTTAGGGTTTAACAAATAACAATAATGCACTAAAGATGAGCGCATACACGGAAGGCTAAGGCGATTTGGGTGTACATTTAAGTGGGGTGTAACAAATTCTTCCTTTAAGTAAAATGCTTAAAGTTAGAAACGAAAAGATAGGCTCGGAGGGGTGTACTAGGGGTTTCGTGTACTAAAAATTAGTACAACGCTAAGGGTGTGGGAAAAATTAGTTGACTTAAATAGTCAAGTAATATGACTTAAATGGTCAAGTAATTATACTACGGGTTTAACACAAGGGTGATCCTAATGCCTCTTATCATGTAGTAAATCCTACCACACGAATGTAGTCACACTAGCGGTCTCGGGATGCATCATTAACGCAAGTTCTAGAATCTAAATGCTACCGGTACACCCATAAGCACTAATAGTAAATGCTTTTCCTATCAAATCTAAAGGCGAACCTCACATTTTTTGGTGGAAAATTTTTCTGAATATACGGTTATGTGCTAGTCATACAATCTCGTATCCATGAGACGCTTTCTATGGCTAAAGTTTCACTCCTAAATGTTGTAAAAAAATTTAAATTTGGCGCTAAAATTGCACTAACAAGTATTTCTCATAGTTTTATTACACGTCTACTATCAAACAAAACAAACTCAAGCGAAAGTGCATATGTAAGGTATCATCTTTTTACCCTCCCCTTACACTTAAGATTAACATTGTTCCCAATGTTCAAGTAAAGAATGTAAAAGTGAAAAAGTAAAAAGAATGAAATCAAATACTCCCCTGATTTGCTCAGTATGGATAATAAGGTGGCCAGGTTAAATCTTCCTCCAAGAAAATGAACAATCAGAGCTCTTCCAGAATATAAATCATCTTCTTGTCATACATAACCTGTAAATCCTGATAAGATAGATAAAAACAACCTCGCGTAAAATCGGCGGCATCCTATATAAGTTACTAAATCCTAGAAAACAAAATAAGATATAATGCTTGTGGAATGAAGTTTACAAATCTCCTAGAGATTATAAAACTTAATAATTCACAAAAACCATAAGACTCCGTTAGAAAAACAAAACCGGTAAAATTTCCAGATTTTTACACGTGATGTCGTCAAGAATTAATTCTTGACGCCGTCAGGATTGACCTGCAGAAATTCTTATGTTAAGTTTCCGGAAAATTTCTGGAAAAACTTGGTCCTACTTCCTGGAAAATCCTGCAAAACTTCATTATGACTCAATACAAGCATTTGACTCTAACAAATACGAATATACATGTTCATTTAATATTGTGGAGAATCATGATCGGTTTTTTTCTTAAAAACATATTTGGGGTTTCCCCTTACACTTATCTTTTGCAAAAATACTTTTAGGTGGAGTTAAGACTAGGCCAAAACAACAAAGTAAAGTATTTCCACTATTTAGTTGAGAAACATGATCTACCAACAATAAAAACAAAGCATGCATACGGAAGCAAATAACAAACAAACAAAATAAAATCACACAAAGCATGGGTTGCCTCCCAAGAAGCGCTTTTCTTTATTTACGAGTCTTGTAGCTAGACTCAAGGTCATGGGTTACTACGTGACCTCGTCCCTTGAAATGATATACCCCATGTAGTTGCGATCATTACTGTTATGGTGGTAGTGCCTCAACCTATCGATACTCGCAATCACCATTCCACCAACTTCGCTTCTCAAGTTAGCTATCCCATCTTGGCTCACGCCTTCAATTGTGAAAGGCCCATACCACCAAGGACTCAGTTTATCTGGTGGTATCTTTGTTTCTAGGTGTCTCAAGAGTACCAAGTTCCCTTCCTCAAATGGTACATGATTTTCTGCGGGTTGAGTATGTTCGAATTCGACCTGAACCTTATTGCTTTTGCTTCTTTCATATTTAGCCTCCTTATAGCTTTTAATTCTTGCCTCCCATGCAAGAATTTTATTCTGAACACGAATGGGTGTCGTGTCAATGTTGTTTTTGATCTTTCTCCAACTCAAATTCTCATGTCCACTTCGCGGAGTCATGGGGAAGCTAATCTTTCTTTTTCCAGATTTAAGCTCAATCTTCCTACCTTCATACTTAATGACAGCCCTAGCGGTGGCGAGGAATGGTGCCCCAAGGATGATTGGCATGCATCCATCTCCTTTATCATCGATGATCATAAAATCAACGGGGTACATGAATCCTGCAACATTAACTAATACATCTTCTGCGATTCCTAGGGGGTATACGTACGAGTGTCCAGCGAGGGATAACCTAACACGAGTAGGGGCTGGCATTTTTGACGTTAGTTGGATGTAAATAGTTAGGGGCATAAGATTTACTTTCGATCCTTGGTCGGCGAAAGCACTAAGATATTTCAAGTCCCCGATGCTGATTGGTATCTCAAAGTTCCCACATGCTATCTATTTAGTAGCCACTTTTTGTACCAATAGCCTCTCGAATACTGATCCCCCAGGTAACGTATCATACTCATCTTTTACCTTTTCCTCTTTCTCAGAACCCTGTTTGGAAGGTTGGTTACGCCCATCACCCTTAATCCAATTTGTTATGGTGTTTTCATTTATATCATGTTTCAGGTAGTGACTCAAAGGTTGGGATTCTAGTGGTTTTTCTAAGGTCTGTTTAGCAGGGGTTTCTACCTTCTCGTTATCCTTTTAGACAATTGTGATGGAATTAACAAATTGGGTAGTGGGAGTGGCGCTTTCTTTCCTTAGTAGCATTCTTTCGGGGGTTCTCTGGTTGGCATACTCCTCTAATAGACTCATCATCTTATTCATTTTCTCTTGCATTTCCTCTTTTTGCTTATAAACTGCTTCCTTGAATATGGCAAGCCGATCTGAGTGAGTTGCCATATATTCTCTCTTCCTAGCTTCAAACTCCGAGCTAAGCTCCTCGGGAGGGGGACAAGGTGGGGCATAGTTCTGAAAAGTCTCGACATTTTCTCTAGAAGGTGACACAGATAACGGTGCCGAAGTTAGTTTTGAGACAGAATTGACAGTAGCCCGTCTAGGACTTAAAGGTCTCCTTTGCCTTTCCTCAAAAATAGTCAACTTTTGCCTCGAGTTTGCATAGGAGTTCATCAGGGATTTCGGTGGTTCCTCCAGATGTTGAGACTGCATTGATGGCCGCTTTTATCGTATGATTAAACTCCCACATCTCATGATTATCAGCGGCGAGCTCCTCGATAATCGCCCAGGACTCCTCGGCGTTCTTATCACACAGTTTACCTCCCGCGGCCCTATCGATTGTGCGCTTAGTATGATAGTCAACATGGTCGTAGAAAATCTGGACTAATAACCAAAGGTTTATACCATGATGAGCGACCTTATGGAGGAGATCCTTAAAACGGGCCCATGCTTCGTAGAAAGTTTCTCCTTGATGTTGTTCAAACATCAAAATGTCATTTTTAAGCATTGCAGTCTTCCCCGGTGGGAAGAATTGAGTAAGGAAGCGATTGGTGAGATTATCCCATGTGGTGATGGATCCCGCGGGTAAGCGCTCAAGCCATTGACTAGCTTGATCCCGTAGAGAGAATTGGAATAGGCGTAATCGGGTTGTCTCTCTAGTTTCAACACCTAGGTCTATGGAATCTACGATTTTGAGGAAGTCCTTAAGATGTTGGTTTGGATCTTCGGAACGAAGTCCATGGAATGCACATCCGCTTTGCACCAGCCTGATGGTGTCAGATCGCAAGGGGGTCACATTGGCTCCGGTGAGCTCAATGGTGTTTCGGTAACCTTGGTGGCTAGGTCAGGAATACTCTCCTAAGGTTCGGGGCCTAAGAGGTTCTAGTGGTGGGTTTTGTTGTGGTGGGATGACGGGTTCAATGATGTTCCCATCGTCCATGATGTCGGGTGGTGAAGAGTTACGAACAAAGACACAAAGAAATAAGATAGACTAAAGAAAACCTAAAAATAAAAATAAAATCTCACTAGAAAGGAATCTAGCAAGTAGACCTAATAAAAAGAGATTCTAACCTAGACAATAACTATTCCCCGGCAACGGCGCCAAAAACTTGATACGTGGGAATTGCACCAGGCTTTACCTCTCAAGGGATCTTGAGAAGCTTACAACCCCCACCAGGCAGTGTACCTGATCGTTGTAGTATAGTATAGTGACAAGTACCGGGGGATTGATCATTCAGCTATGAATAGTGTCGCTAGGATTAGAAAACCTAAATACTAGTTCTAAAGATGATGGATGATTATTTTTGTATTTTTTATAATTTTTTAGAAAGCAAGTAAAAATCTCGGGTTTGAAGGATTTGGGCGGAATTAGTTGCTAGTCAACTGATGAGTGCTCAAACACTCATCATTTTTATCGTATCTGGACTGCCAAAACATCCAAAAACACCAAAAAACGCATCAAAATACACAATTTATCCCAAAAGTGTGTTTTACATGTTTTAGATGCAAAATGTTTAAAAACAAATGAAAAACGAACAAAGTTTGCACAATTGGCAGTTTCAGTCCCTCAAGTTTCAAAATTTGGCAAAACTAGTCCCTGGAAGTTTAAAATGAAAGAAAAGTCAACCCAAGGCAAAGAAAAGTTAAAAATTATCAAAATAAGTCCTTGGGTGAAAAAGTTTGAGAAAATTACACTTTTACCCCTCAAAATCTAAAATTGACATAAATGGTCCCTGGAATTTCAGAAAATGGCAGAATTGGTCCCTGGTGGGGTATTTTTGGAAAGAAAATCATTTTTTGTCCTTGGGAAATCAAAATATGTCACAAATAGTCCTTGGGTGAATTTTTCATAAAATTGCAAGTTTAGTCCCCGAGTTTTGGAAATTGGCAAATTTGGTCCCCGGGAAATTTTAAAAGTGAAAAATGTAAAAAAATGATTCTTGGATATTGGTGATTGGCAATATTGATACTTGTGAGCACTTTGGAAGATTGACATTTTCAGTCCCTTGGTTTAGTAAAATTTCAACTTTGGTCCTTGTTTTTATTACAACTACAAACCGGACCCTTTTGTTGTTTTAACCCAAAACCAAAACCACTCCAAGCCCATAGCCCACCTTATAACTCCAGCCCACCAATTCTTAGCCCACCACACAACTAATAAAAACAAACACCCCGTTTTACCTCCCTTTCCCAGTCAACCAAGGTCAAACAACCACCCCCCCCTCCAACTTGCAAACCTGCTCCACCCCTCTTCCACCTCAGCAACCATACCTTCCCCATTGACTAATAACAACAATCCAAAGGGTTTTAATTACCAAATTTTGCCCACACTCCACCTCAGTCTGACACTCAGAAGAAAAATGGCGCCAAAAGTTTTGAAGGGTCAAGATTAAGTAGTTATCATCCAATGGCTCAAATTTCATGTGGGATTCACTCATTAGGGTTTCAAAACCCTAATGGTCCCATATAAAAAGAAGAGGAAGCAGCAGGGCAAGTAGTAGTAAAAATTTAGTTTAATTTTCCATTTTTATAAAATCTCTTTATGTTGTATTGTATTCAAAAGACTTTCAGTTGTTGTGTAATGTTAAGTTGATGTATTGTGAACAAGTTTTAAGAATTAATTGAAGTATTTGTTCAAGTTTTTCAATGGTTTAATTTTCATATTTGTACTTATATTGTAATGTTGATCATTGTGGTTATGATGGACTGAGCTAGTACACTTAGGCTCCCAGGAAGTTATAAAAGCTGCTAGTTACCTTAAAAATTCCATTTAGCCAACAAAAATCATAAATAAAAAATGGTCAATGAAAGTCAACTATGAGTGATGAAATGGAATTCTGGTGATTCAGAGGTGAATTGGAGTTGAGCTTGGATGGGAATGGGTTATTAGAGCTCTGTGGAGAGCAATAGGGGTAACTTTTGATCTTGGTTCTTGGTTTCCCACTTTGGAGCATTTTGTAAGCAAAATACTCAACTTTAGTTTTTTTTATTTATTTATTTATTTATTTTTATCTTTGGTATATTAGTTGTTATCTCAGTAATTTGTAGTTATTTAAGTTAGTTTAGCTTTAACTTTGTTTGGGTTTAAGCTTTTGTTCAATAGAAATTGGTACAAACTTTGTTATAATTGAAACTGTCATATTTTAGAGTTTTAGTGAATACTAGTTGTTGGTGTTATTGTTTCTGTTTTAATATTTAGTTAGGTTTAAAATAATAGTAAAAGTGCTCAAATATTGTTTTCATGGATTATATTGATCATTAGCATCAAAAATGACCACATCAGTTAGTATATAGGGGTGTTTGGTACAAGTAGAAAGTCTATGATCTAGGGTGTGTTAGCTGGTAATTGCTATTTAAACATTCTATTTTAGGTTGAAATCAGATACTCAAGTCATAAAACTCACCCTTTGTTTTATAAAAAGTCAAATATTCACTCTAAGTGCCCTCACAGTTAACTGTGAGGGCTTTTGCATCCAAAACTTTGGATTTTGGCTCATTAGTGATAGTCATTACTAATTTTAGTTCCATATGAGTTCACAACATCATAATCAGTGAGTAAGATTAATCCATAAGTCACCAAAGTCAACCTTGCAAGTTTTAGTGAAAAAGTCTAACAGTGTAATATCAGATTTTTGCAAAAATGGGGTGATTTTTCATGATTTTTGTGTTGTGATTTGAGACTTGAAAATTCTTGTGGGTAGACTCTACCAGCTGGTCTATTGATTCATGCAAGTTTCATAATTTTTTGAATTTTTTACTTGGACTAAAAGACCCCTTAAATTGGACTGCAGGGCAAAGCCCTGCTCTGTCTCAGCAGACTTAGCCCACTCACCCATCTTTGGTGCTAGTTTGTGGTCTACTCAGTGGGTCCCACACCCTCTAGTTAGGTTCCCTCAACCCCCCTCCTACCAGGGTTGACTAGTTGACCCTTTGTTTGACCCTTAGACCATTGGGACCCACCTAATTTGGCCCCCAATATCTGTCCCAAAAACTGTCTCAGTTTGGAATAAGCAAATTGCTTATTTGATTATTGTGGCTTATTGAAGCTTAATTTTTGTGCCAAATCTGCTTATTCTTGTTCATTGAACTCAGAGAAACCATAAGTTGTCATTGTGGACCCCACACTTTCCCATTTGAGCTATAAAACCTCCACAGTCAACAAAAGTCAACTGTGGGATCAATAAGCACTTCAAGTGGTTATTTCTTGGGTTACAATCAAAGTGTTTTTATTAAAAGTTGTTATTTTTAGTTTATAATCAGCTTAGGAAAAGAAAAAAACCAAAAAACCAACTTTAATATTAGTGATAGCTTCTATTTAATAGGATTTATCAATTTATTTTTCTTTTTAATTTATTTCTAAGTAATATATCACTTTTATATTTTTAGAAATTCTATTTTAGGTTAAAATAATTTTAGAAATTTTTCCAGATTTTTATTTTGTCTTTTAGTGGTTTTTCTAATTAATTTTAGTTTAATTTAGTTTTAATTAATATTAAACAATTAAATAGCATAATTAGATTTTATATAGTATAACCTAGTTTTTATAATTTTTCTAGCTTTTATTTTAGTTAAAACATTTTTAAAAATTTTTCTAGAATTTTTACTGTTCATTTTCTATTTTTTATAATATA
Source organism: Artemisia argyi (assembly GCA_030686995.1). Taxonomy (NCBI): domain Eukaryota; kingdom Viridiplantae; phylum Streptophyta; class Magnoliopsida; order Asterales; family Asteraceae; genus Artemisia; species Artemisia argyi. Next base: position 4,747,215 of record CM060676.1, on the reverse strand, counting down.
ACTAGTTTAATTAGAAATTAATAAGTAATTAGATTAATAATTAGTTAATTAGCTTAAAAATACATAAAATTAACTTTTTATAATCTTTTTAGGATTCCCGTGATGGTTAATTAGATTTGTAAAATTTTTCTTAATTTTCTAAGTCTTTTTAGTATTTTTAATAATTCTAATTAGTTTAATTAGTATTAAATAGATAATTAGTAATTAATTAATAATAAATAATTAAATAGTGTAAAAATAGTTTTTATTTTTCCTAAAATTTTCTTTAATTATTAGAATTGAAAAAATATTAAATTTACACTTTTAACCCTCTCCGTTCATCAGTTGTACTTTTTGTTTTGTTCGTCTGTATACGTTTTTTAATTAAACGTACGTTTTTAGGTTTTAGCTCAAATCTTCGTAATCTAAATTCCCGTAATCAATCACGTAGCTTTCCTAAGCTATATTTGTTAATAATTTCTAAATAATTCTGATCATAACCCTTTTCTGTGAATAATTACTCGATCACGAATACGCTAAAGTTACAATTCACACTTCAACGGGACTTAACGACCTGGTGATACCTTATATTACCCGGAGCATTGACCTAGGGAGTTTGACCTTGTTGACCATTGACTTGGTCAATTTAAGGTTGACTGTTTAGAATCAATCAATTTTTGGCGCCGCTGCCGGGGAAGTGTGCGCGTTTCTATAGCGTTATTTGAGATTAGTGTTATCTCACCTCACTCACTGTACAAATACCACCACTTGTGTATATTTTCATAATCAAAATACAAAAAAGTCATTAACACTTTTCCTAAAGTGTTAAAACACAAAAAAAAAAATTAAAAACAACAAAACAGATCGTAACGTTTTCTGATTCGGTTTTCTTTTAAGGTGATTCTTAAAGAGAAACGATTTTGGTAAACGAAACGATACCAAAAATATTTTCCAAAAGTTTTTAAACCCATACACAAAACACAAAAACATTCGTCTCTTTCTTGTGAATAATAATTCTACATAAAAATAAACCGTCGCAAACCAAGACAGAACACCTACCAACTGGGGATGTGGACATAATAAGTTCCCAAACCAAAGATTTAAAACTTGCCTTTGTATCCTCGTGAGTGGTGTACCTTTCTTAAAGAAGCCACTTGCTTGCGATTGTCGTTTTGCCTCGATTTTGTTTTGAGTGAGTTTGTTTTTAGTGCATGCGCACTCGTTCTTCTAGGTCTACTAGCCCATTACGTGAGCTTGTACGAAAACCTAGAAGACCTCGTAGACGTTCAGCACCAACAGTCGGATCTGAGATCCGTACTGTTGCCACACCCATTGTCACCATGGCGGAAGACCGTCCCATGTGTGAGCTTCTCCAAGCACCCATCGAGGGTTACGGAGATGCCATTATTGTCCTAGCCATCGTGGCTGATAGTTTTAAGCTCAAAACCGGGTTACTCAATCTTGTAACCTCAACTCAATTCTACGGTTTTGAGAGGGACGATCCTCATGCTCATATTCGATGGTTCAATAAAATCACATCGACCATCAAGTACAAAAATGTCCTGTGTGAAACAATAAAACTTCTTCTCTTCCCATTCTCTTTGGAGGGACAAGCCCGGATTTGGCTTGAAAAACAACCTCCACGATCTATTGAGACTTGGGAAGATCTTGTCAAAAAGTTTGTGAATGAATTCTTCCCACCTTCCAAGACCACGAGTCTTAAGAACGAAATCACCAAGTTCACTCAAAAATATGATGAATCTTTTGGTGAAGCGTGGGATCGTTTCAAAGAATTACTTCGCAAGTGTCCACATCATGGTTTCTCTGAGTTGATGCAACTCGATACTTTTTACAATGGCGTGAGCCAAGCTGATCAGGATTCTCTCAATGCCTCCGCGGGAGGTAATTTTTTGAGTAGAACCACAAAAGAAGCTTTGCAAATCATAGAAAACAAGTCCAAGGTCCGCTCTACACGAAGCAAACCGATTGTTTCTCAAATCAATGCGGGACCTTCTACTTCATCTTCTGTGGGTCAATCTAGCACGGATGCTAAGATTGACAAGCTCACTGAAGTGATCCAAGCTTTGGTTCTTGCCCAAACAAAGAAAGTTTCATTTCCACAACATCCTCCACCTGCTGAGGTTAAAAAAGTTGAAGTCTGTGTAACTTGTGGTGGGCCGCATGCCTACTACAATTGCACAGCTACTGATGGTACTCCATACGAAGCTCATGCTGTAGCCGGGTCCCAAAATCAAGGAGGCAATCAATATCGCCCTCCTATGGACCCTAGCTATCGTCCTCAACATCATTATCCTGGACCTCCTGGTTTTAATCAAAACCAAAATGTCCAAAACCGTGGCCAAAATCAAAATAGAGCGAACCAAGGTTATCAAAACCAAGGTAACTTCAATCAGGGTCACGGTTTTCAAAATCAAAACCAAGGGTTCCAAAATCAAGGAAACTTTAATCGGAACCAAGGTCAGGGTAATTTCAATCAGGGATATTTTCATGGGAACAACAACCCTAATCAAGGTAATTTTCAAAATCAAGGTCCCAATCCGAACAATCGAGCTCCAAATATTCCTAATCCGAATCAAGCCATTGTTCCAACCGGGCCTTCATCTGACGAGTTGTTGAAACAATTCATGAAGTCCCAAGAAGAGTTGAACAAGTTGCTGGTCAGCCAAATTTCTGACATCAAGAAGTCTTTAAATGATCGACCCTCGGGCTCAGGTACTACTTTACCGAGCAACACGATCGCTAACCCGAGGGGCGATGCTAAGGCGATCACAACACGAAGTGGTGCTTCATATAATGAACCCGCGATTCCTACTACCTCTTCTTCCTCTCCTCCAAAGGTAGTGAATCATGAACCTGAGGTGACAAAGGACAAAGTGCAAAATCCTAGCTCACGAAGTACAGCACACGTCCAACCTCAGGTTATTCCTGAAACCAGATGTAATCCTGGAGTTGTCTTTGAACCACCAGAAACTCCAGTGGACAACCCTAAATCCAAAACTTCTATTCCCTATCCATCACGTCTCAGTGAACAAAAGCTCCGTGAAAAAGCTAATCACCAAATGGATAAGTTCTTCCAAATCTTTCAAGATTTGCACTTTGACATTAGCTTCGCGGATGCTATTCTCTTGATGCCCAAGTTTGCATCGACAATCAAAAATCTGTTGAGTAATAAAGAGAAACTCTTTGAGATGGCAAAAACTCCTCTGAACGAGAACTGCTCTGCGGTTCTTTTGAAAAAGCTTCCTGAAAAGCTTGGAGATCCCGGGAAATTTCTAATTCCTTGTACTTTCCCGGGCATGGTTGATTGCTTCTCCTTTGGCCGATCTAGGTGCTAGCATTAACCTAATGCCATATTCTGTGTGGAAGAAACTCTCTCTTCCCAAACTTACCCCCACGTGCATGACTTTAGAGCTAGCCGATCGTTCGATTTCTCGTCCCATTGGCATTGCCGAGGACGTATTCGTTAAAGTGGTGAAGTTCCATTTTCCGGAAGATTTTGTGATTGTTGACTTTGATGCCGATTCTAGGGTCCCTCTCATTCTTGGGCAGGGATTCCTGAGAACTGGGCGCGCTCTTATCGATGTATTTGAGCATGAGATCAAATTACGTGTTGGAACGGAAGCTATAACCTTCAACCTAAATCAAACTTCGAGATACTCCTCCAATTATGATTGTGAATCGGTGAATCAAATTGATGTCATCGATGTTGCTGCTGAGGAGTATGCTCAAGAGATTTTAGGTTTCATTGATGATTCTTCGAGTGAAAAACTCACTCAGTCTTCTCACCCCATCATAGCCAATTCTTCTCCTTCCCTCACTCCGTTTGAGGGAAGTGACTTCATCTTAGAAGAAATGGAGGCGTTTCTCAAAAGTGATTCGATTCCCGATGGAGTCGATAACCAAGAGATCGACCTCGAGAGGGATATTCTCCTGCTTGAAAAATTGTTAAACGAGGATCCCTCTCATCTTCTTGTTCTACCACAACAACTTCATAAAGAGGAGGTCAAAAATGTTGAGAAAACTGATGACTTTCCCGAGGTTGAACTCAAGGACTTGCCGCCTCATCTTGAATATGCATTTCTGGAGGGTGATGATAAATTACCTGTCATAATTGCCAAAGACTTAACTGATGAGGAAAAGGCTGCTCTTATAAAGGTTTTGAAGTCTCATAAACAAGCAATTACTTGGCGTCTCTCCGACATCAAGGGCATTGACCCTGAATTCTGTACTCATAAAATTTTAATGGAGGACGACTTCAAACCTGCAGTCCAACAACAAAGAAGGGTAAATCCAAAAATTCATGAGGTTATCAAACAAGAGGTTTTAAAACTTTTTGATGCCGGATTGATTTATCCTATCTCGGACAGTCCTTGGGTCAGCCCAATCCATTGTGTTCCAAAAAACGGTGGCATTACTGTTGTCACAAATGAGGAGAATGAGTTAATTCCAACTCGTTTGGTTACGGGTTGGCGCGTCTGTATTGATTATCGTAAGTTAAATGACGCCACCCGTAAGGATCATTTTCCTCTGCCCTTTATGGATCAGATACTTGAGAGATTAGCGGGGAATGAGTACTATTGCTTCCTCGATGGTTTCTCGGGTTACTTTTAGATTCCCATTGACCCGCAAGACCAAGAAAAGACCACTTTTACGTGCCCCTATGGAACTTTCGCATATAAACGTATGCCATTTGGCTTATGTAATGCTCCGGGCACGTTTCAAAGATGTATGATGGCCATTTTTTCCAACATGATCGGAAAAACTATGGAGGTCTTCATGGACGATTTTTCGGTCATTGGGGATTCGTTTCAGTCATGCCTCTCCCATTTAGACGATATGCTAAAACGTTGTGAAGACACAAAGTTATGTCTAAATTGGGAGAAGAGTCACTTTATGGTCAAAGAGGGCATTGTCCTCGGACATAAAATTTCAAAAAACGGGATTGAGGTTGACAGAGCCAAAGTGGACGTCATTGCAAAATTACCTCATCCCACAACTATGAAAGGTGTTAGGAGCTTTTTGGGTCACGCCGGCTTCTATCGTATGTTTATTCAAGATTTTTCTAAAATCGCCCGGCCTATGACCCATCTCCTCGAAAAGGATGCTCCTTTTATCTTCTCCCCCGAGTGCATCGAAGCCTTTGAAACATTAAAGAAAAGGCTTACTGAGGCACCGATTCTTGTTGCCCCCGATTGGGACTTGCCCTTCGAGCTCATGTGTGATGCTAGTGATTATGCGATAGGGGCAGTCTTGGGGCAACGCAAAACAAAACATTTTCAGCCTATACACTATGCCAGCAAAACTATGACCGAGGCACAAAGTCATTACACCACCACTGAAAAAGAATTATTAGCTGTGGTGTATGCTTTTGAAAAATTCCGGCCATACTTGATTCTGACAAAAAGCATAGTGTATACGGATCACTCGGCTTTGAAGTACCTTTTTGCAAAACAAGATGCAAAGCCGAGACTTCTTCGTTGGGTTCTCCTCCTTCAGGAATTTGATATCATTATTCGTGATAAAAAAGGAGCTGAGAACCTAGCTGCTGATCATCTCTCCCGTCTTGAAAACCCCCACCAAGTGCTTTCGAGAAAAAAGAAATAAATGAAACATTTCCTCTCGAAACCCTCAATGCGGTTTCATTTCGTGGAGACTCAATTACCCCATGGTTTGCCGACTTTGCAAACTATCTTGCGGGTAACTTCATTGTGAAAGGGATGTCGTCCCAACAAAAAAACAAATTTTTCAAAGACGTCAAACATTACTTTTGGGACGACCCCTACTTGTTCAAAATCTGTGCGGATCAAGTCATCCGGTGGTGTGTATATGGTCAAGAAGCCGCTGAAATCTTAAAGGCTTGCCATGCTGGTCCCACGGGGGGCCACCACAATCCAAATTACACCGCCAAAAAGGTGTTTGACTCCGGTTTCTTTTGGCCCACGATTTACAAGGATGCCCATGAATTGGTCAAATCCTGTGACGCTTGTCAACGTCACGGGAATATTTCACAAAAGAATGAAATGCCTCAAAATGCAATTCAAGTTTGTGAAATATTTGACGTTTGGGGCATCGACTTTATGGGGCCATTTCCATCATCTCATGGAAACAAGTATATACTCGTGGCAGTTGACTATTTGTCAAAATGGGTTGAAGCGAAAGCTTTACCCACAAATGATGCCCGAGTAGTCGTGAAATTTTTGAAAGCTCTCTTTGCTCGATTTGGAACTCCACGTGCTATAATTAGTGATCGTGGTATGCATTTTTGCAACGACAAATTTTTATTAAAAGTTGTTTTGATAAAATTAGTGCTTATTTCTTGGGTTACAATCAAAGTGTTTTTATTAAAAGTTGTTATTTTTAGTTTATAATCAGCTTAGGAAAAGAAAAAAACCAAAAAACCAACTTTAATATTAGTGATAGCTTCTATTTAATAGGATTTATCAATTTATTTTTCTTTTTAATTTATTTCTAAGTAATATATCACTTTTATATTTTTAGAAATTCTATTTTAGGTTAAAATAATTTTAGAAATTTTTCCAGATTTTTATTTTGTCTTTTAGTGGTTTTTCTAATTAATTTTAGTTTAATTTAGTTTTAATTAATATTAATCAATTAAATAGCATAATTAGATTTTATATAGTATAACCTAGTTTTTATAATTTTTCTAGCTTTTATTTTAGTTAAAACATTTTTATAAATTTTTCTAGAATTTTTACTGTTCATTTTCTATTTTTTATAATATAATTAGTTTAATTAGAAATTAATAAGTAATTAGATTAATAATTAGTTAATTAGCTTAAAAATACATAAAATTAACTTTTTATAATTTTTTTAGGATTCCCGTGATGGTTAATTAGATTTGTAAAATTTTTCTTAATTTTCTAAGTCTTTTTAGTATTTTTAATAATTCTAATTAGTATTAAATAGATAATTAGTAATTAATTAATAATAAATAATTAAATAGTGTAAAAATAGTTTTTATTTTTCTTAAAATTTTCTTTAATTATTAGAATTGTAAAAATATTAAATTTACACTTTTAACCCTCTCCGTTCATCAGTTGTACTTTTTGTTTTGTTCGTCTGTATACGTTTTTTAATTAAAACGTACGTTTTTAGGTTTTAGCTCAAATCTTCGTAATCTAAATTCCCGTAATCAATCACGTAGCTTTCCTAAGCTATATTTGTTAATAATTTCCAAATAATTCTGATCATAACCCTTTTCTGTGAATAATTACCCGATCACGAATACCCTAAAGTTACAATTCACACTTCAACGGGACTTAACGACCTGGTGATACCTTATATTACCCGGAGCATTGACCTAGGGAGTTTGACCTTGTTGACCATTGACTTGGTCAATTTAAGGTTGACTGTTTAGAATCAATCATCAACTAACCAAATACTAAAGATGCAATCAAAATAAAATACTAAAAATGAAAATAAACTAAATTATACTAAGGTTGTGAGCAATAAGTGGAGAAAATGTGTTTACTTAGATTTCACTACTCCCTAGATATCTTTTACACGTTAATAACTTGTTATAGTTGCGTGGATGACGGATTGTATTCCTTAATACCATTCATGGGGTGGCGCACTTAACTCCCCAATCCTATGAGCTCTTATCTCCTCCTATGCCATGCCCAGCACAACCATAGGGATTGTAAACAGTGGCTCATGCATTAAATACAACCAATAAAACCTAGTGCACATCAGTTCATGTTTCCTAAGACGTTCAAGCATGTTACCATTTGGAGATCTGCCAGTTTTCTTAAGCCTAACATCGAATTCATTCATCCAATACAGCTATAAACAAGTAATCAACACATAATTAACATCTAGGTTTCATTAGATCCAAGCAAACACAAGATAGATCTAGCCTAGCATGATAGAATTAAGACAAGAACAAGATATAGACAACCAACACATAGACATATTGATTGAATTAAAAGAATACTTATCTCAATTACACATGAAAGGTATCAAGGGCTTAGAACCCTTGAAAAACCTGTAAAATTTGCACCAAGTTCGTACTTAGGGTTTCTCCAAAACTTCTCTCTTTTTAATGTGAAAATTAGAAAACTATATATAGGAAATAGGGTCTGACGGCGTCAAGACAAATTTTGTGACGCCGTCATCTCGCCGCCAAAATACTTCTCGGACTTCCTTGATCTACTTTTGACGCCGTCATGTGTTATGCATTTCCAGGCCGTCATGAATTTTACTCTTGACGCCCTACTTCATGACGCCTTCTAATCTGTACTGGATCGTCATGGAAATTACTCTTGACGCCGTCAGAAATTCCTTCTTGATGCCGTCACCTACTGTTCCCAACAAGGAAAATTAAGACTTTGGCGTTTTCTTCACTTTTATGCTTCAAAAACGTCCGAATTGCTTCCTTTTCCAGATTTCTCTCCCAAAGTACCTAAAATCACAAAAGGAACGATTTAGGGCAATATTTGATCAAATAAATTCAATTCCAGGCTTAAATGAACCCCTAAAAGTGGTTCATTTTTCGCCTCATCAACGGATCTGATGCTCGAGAGATTAGCGGGGAATGAGTACTATTGCTTCCTCGATGGTTTCTCGGGTTACTTTCAGATTCCCATTGATCCGCAAGATCAGGAAAAGACCACTTTCACGTGCCCCTATGGAACTTTTGCTTATAAACGTATGCCATTTGGTTTATGTAATGCTCCGGGCACGTTTCAAAGATGTATGATGTCCATATTCTCCGACAAGATTGGGAAAACTATGGAGGTCTTTATGGACGATTTTTCGGTCATTGGGGATTCGTTTCAATCTTGTCTCTCCCATTTAGACAACATGCTAAAACATTGTGAAGACACAAAGTTATGTCTAAATTAGGAGAAGAGTCACTTTATGGTCAAAGAGTGCATTGTCCTCGGCCATAAAATTTCAAAAAATGGGATTGAGGTTGACAAAGCCAAAATCGATGTCATTGCAAAATTGCCTCATCCCACTACCGTCAAAGGTATTAGGAGCTTTTTGGGTCATGCCGGTTTCTATCGTAGGTTTATTCAAGATTTTTCCAAGATTGCCCGGCCTATGACCCATCTCCTCGAAAAGGATGCTCCTTTTATCTTCTCACCTGAGTACGTAGAAGCTTTTGAAACTTTAAAGAAAAAGCTTACTGAGGCACAAATTCTTGTTGCCCCCGATTGGGACTTGCCCTTTGAACTTATGTGTGATGCTAGTGATTATGCAATAGGGGCAGTCTTGGGGCAACGCAAATCTAAACACTTTCAGCCTATACACTATGCAAGCAAAACAATCACCGAGGCTCAAAGTCATTACACCACCACTGAAAAAGAATTATTAGCTGTGGTGTATGCCTTTGAAAAATTCCGGTCATATTTGATCTTGACCAAAAGCATAGTGTATACGGATCACTCGGCTTTGAAGTACCTTTTCGCAAAACAAGATGCAAAGCCGAGACTACTTCGTTGGGTTCTCCTCCGGCAAGAATTTGATATCATCATTCGTGATAAAAAGGAAGCTGAGAACCTAGTTGCTGATCATCTCTCCCATTTGGAGAACCCCCATCAAGATGTCTTCGAAAAGAAGGAAATTAATGAATCCTTCCCTCTCGAGACACTCAATACGGTTGCCTTTCGTGGAGATTCTGTTACCCCATGGTTTGCCGATTTTGCAAACTACCATGCGGGTAACTTTGTTGTGAAAGGGATGTCGTCCCAACAAAAGAACAAGTTCTTTAAGGATGTGAAACATTATTTCTGGGACGACCCCTACCTTTTCAAAATATGTGCGGATCAAGTCATCCGGCAGTGTGTTTATGGACAAGAAGCCACTGAAATTCTCAAGGCTTGCCATGCTGGTCCCACGGGGGGCCACCACAATCCAAACTACACCGCCAAAAAGGTGTTTGACTCCGGTTTCTATTGGCCCTCGATTTATAAGGATGCCCAAGAATTGGTCAAATCCTGTAACGCTTGTCAACGTCATGGGAATATTTCACAAAAGAATGAAATGCCAAAAAATGCAATCCAAGTTTGTGAAATATTTGATGTTTGGGGCATCGACTTTATGGGGCCATTTCCATCGTCTAATGGAAACAAGTACATACTCGTGGCTGTTGACTATTTGTCAAAATGGGTTGAAGCGAAACCTTTACCCACTAATGATGCCCGAGTAGTTGTGAAATTTTTGAAAGCTCTTTTTGCTCGATTTGGAACTCCACGTACTATAATTAGTGATCGTGGCACGCATTTTTGCAATGACAAATTTGATAAAGTCATGCAAAAGTATGGTGTAACTCACCGTCTTTCTACTGCGTACCACCCTCAAACAAGTGGACAAGTAGAAGTTTCCAATCGAGGCATTAAGAGAATCTTGGAAAGAACCGTTGGTGAAAATCGTGCATCGTGGTCGGATAAATTAGATGATGCACTTTGGGCTTTCCGTACAGCTTAAAAAACACCCAGCGGGTGTACGCCTTACAAGCTTGCGTACGGGAAAGCATGCCATCTTCCGATCGAGCTTGAGCATAAAGCCTATTGGGCCCTCAAGCATGCAAATTTTGACCTCAAAACTGCGGGTGATCATCGAAAAGTTCAATTGAATGAATTAAATGAACTTCATGATCAAGCTTACGAGAACTCTTTGATCTATAAAGAAAAGACAAAGAATATTCATGACTCCAAAATCAAAAACCGCGTTTTCAACGTTGGTGATCGAGTCCTTCTTTTCAACACTATACTTAAGATCTTCTCGGGAAAGCTCAAAACCCGATGGACTGGTCTATTCACTATTGTTAAGGTTTATCCTTAAGGCACCGTCGAGTTATCTCAAAATGACGGTCCTAATTTCAAAGTGAATGTACATCATTTGAAACATTACTTTGGAGAGGACATACCATCCATGGTTGTCCCGGATCTCCAAACTTTCCCCAAGGATAATTGAATTCGGGGATCGAGTCAAGCTAGCGACTCGACAAACAAAAACAGTAGCAACAACATGGGTTTTCACCCATGTCTCTGACTTCTTTATATTTTCTAACACCCTAGTGTGGGGGAGTGGCCGTCCCCTGCAGCTATTTGAAATGTATATATCTTTGAAAAAAAAATGTGTGATTGTATGTACATATAAATAAAGTGAAAAATTACAAAACGATATTTCCACAGTTAGCTTATAATATTATCTTTTTACGTTCAAATAGTCGGCATAATAGCCGGGACTTTGAATATTGAGGACAATATTCAAATCTAAGTGTGGGGGGGAAAATTCTAGTGAATTTTATCACATTATATCCTCTAGAACCCCCGTTTTTGGCCCAAAATTTTCAAAATTTTTTCACTTTATTTCAAAATTTTTGTGGTAATCAGTCCGCCGTGTCTAAACGACAAAAGGATTGGCTAATCCAGGAGCAAACGACTCTTGGTAAAGATACCTTAAATCCGTTGATGGCTTGCAATTTGCCCAAAATTGTATGTTAAATCAACCCGCCATATCCAAAAAAGTAAATGAGTTGGCTAGTCCGCAAGATTATGGCTTGTGGTAAGGGCAGTGGAAAAACCATAATTGGTAATCAGCTCACCAAGATGTTGACTATTCCATCTAGAGTTGGCTAGTCCAGAAGCAAACGGCTTTTGGTAAAGACAAATCAAATCCGTTGACAGCTGGTGGTTTGCTCAAAATCACATGGTTATCAAGTGGACCATAATTCTTACTTGAACTGATACATTTGGCTACTCCAGAAGTGATGGCTTTTGGTAAAGAGTTTCAAATCCATTAAGTTTTCTCAAAAGATTGCTAGGGACTAGCAATAGTTTAGTGTGGGGGATTGATGAGTGTGTAAATACTCATCATTTTTATCGTATCTGAACTGCTAAAACATCCAAAAACACTCAGAAATGCATCAAAATACAGAAATTATCCCAAAAGTGTGTTTTATATGTTTTAGATGCAAAATGTTTAAAAACAAATGAAAAACGAACAAACTTTGCATAATTGGCAGTTTTAATCCCTCAAGTTTCAAAAATTGACAAAACTACTCCCTGAAGGTTTGAAACGAAAGAAAAGTCAACCCATGGCATTCAAAAGTCAAAATTTATCAAATATGATCCTTGGGTGAAACGTTTGTGAAAATTACATGTTTGGTCCCTGCACTTTGCAAATTGGCAAAATCAACCCCTGGAATTTTAAAAATTGGAAAATAAATCAAATAAGGACTTAGGGAATTACAAAATGGAATGAAAAGTCCTTGCGATATCTTGGGAAGTTGCATTTTCAGCCCTCAAGTTTCGGTAAAGTTACAAAATGGTCCTTGTGAAATCAATACCATACAAACCAAACGGATCCATGTTATTATTATCTCCCCAAAATCCAAATCCAAATAAAGCCCACTCCACAACTCTTTGGCCCATCCACTCCAACAGCCCACCAACACCCCATTTCCCTTTTAATATCAAAACCCTAGTCAAACTTGGTTTGACCTCTCCCCTCCCAAACACACCCCGTGACCTGCTACATGCCAACCAACACCATCATCACCCCTCACTGATTCACCCTGCAACACTCAAACCCCCCCCCTCCATCATCATACCTACACCAAACAAACACAACAATCCAAACTATTACCTCCTGGCTTCAATTATCAAAAGAAGAAGCCAAATTACAATTTGGCACCAAAACAATTTAAAGGCCAAGATTGAATCTTACACATCCAATGGTCGTTTTTGCTGCTGGGAAAGGACAGAGGGGTGCCCCAAACCCTAATCTTTCAATATAAAAGGGAAGAGATGCACCAGGGAAAGGAGTTAGCTTTTTAGTTTTAATTAAGTTATGTCGAATTAGTTATCTTTTCATTTGTAATGTAATTCTAATCTTTTAAACATTGTATTCAGTATTCTCAAGTGTATTATTGACTAGTTTTACAAGCAATTTCAAGTTTCCTGTTCCAATTTGCAAATTTAAATTTTTACTTTGAAATTCCAAATTTAGGATCTGTTGATTCATAGTTGTTTCTTTGGACTCTTAGGGCTCACATAAGCTCCCAGAGGCTTATTTAAGCTTGTAGAAACCATAAAACTTAGTTAGTTATAAAAAAGCAAAAACACAAAAAAAAAAATAGTGAAAAATCAAAAAAAAAATATATATAAAAAATAAAAAATAAAAGAGAAGAGAAGAAGAGAAGAAGATGGTACAGAGCTGATTCATACATTGGACTGGGTATATTAGAGCTCTGTGGAGAGCATTAGGTTGGTCCTTTGGTTCTGGTTCTCATTACTCAGTTTGGTCAAGGATTTGTAAGAATTTCCAATTTCTTTTTAGCATATTATTTCAAGCTAATTGCCAATTAATTCATGCTCATTTCTATTAATTAGATCACATTATGTTGTTGTAAGTTAGTTTTTAGCTTTAAAATCTTGGTTTGCTTTGAAAAATTTCCATCACAGTCTATAAAGGGGTGTTTGGCTTTGCTGTGTATGGCATGTTTAGACTTAAGATTGTTGTTGTCTTTGGTTCCCTTAGTTCACAGTAGGTCCAAATAAGTCTAATTGAGTACACAATCCTGGATTTGTAACAAGAAAGTCAAATCTCACTTAATTAGTTCATTTAGTGTTAACTGCTAGGGGTTTGGTAATAAAGTCAACTCAAATCAGCTCAACAGTTGTTAAACTAGCTTCATATCACTTCATGGTAGCTTATTTTAACATCATCAGTCAACTAGGACCTCTCAAATCTCACAAAAGTCAGAATTACATGTTTTTCTTAAAAAATCAATTTGCAAAGTTGTCATAAATCCAATTTTTTGGATGATTTTTCATGATTTTTGTAAGTTAAGATAGGACTTGAAATTTGTTGTGTGTGTAGCATCCCACCTAAACTACAAGAATACACAAACAGCTTATTTTACAGATTTTTATTGTAGCTTATTTTACAGCATAAACAAGCCTCCAGGGGAAGCAACCTCCCCTGCTTCAGGCCATTGGCACTTGTTCTTAGCCTTATAACTTGCTACCCAGTGGACCCCAGGACCCATACTATGGCTTTTTGATAAGCCATTTAGCTTAACTTTTCATACCTTAGCATGTTTTAGGGTATAGCTTATTGGATCCCACATTTATTGAGCCTTGTTTATGACATGTCAGCACAACCACACTGACCCATTCAGAATTGAACCAAAGTCAAAGGTCCACCATTTGCTTAATAATAAGCCATAAGCTCAGCTTATTGGCTTATTAGAGAGCTGACCAGGTCAGCTTTGGGAGTCAACTCTCTCCTTGGACCTCCTTTCACCTCTGTGGACCCTACAGAGGTCCAAAATCCTTGTTTCAGGTCTGCCTTGTATGTGGTCTTTGTTTAAGTGCTTATTTGCTATCTACAGCTTATTCTTGTGCTCATTTGGATTGTCTTTGCTCATTTGAAGTTTATATCAATCTGCCTTAACTTAATTGTCAATAAGGTAGCTTAATTATAGCATTTTCAATAGACCACAAATCCTAATAAGCTAATTTCAAGAACCTGTTAAGCACTTGGGTTTCCCAAGTGCTTATTTCTTAGTTTCAGCCTAAGTGTCTTTGTAAAAAGTTGTTATTTTGAGTATTTAAAGTAGTTTGTGAAATAAAATCAAAGAAAAAATAAAAATAATTAAAGTGATAGCTTCTATTTAAGCCCTTTTGGCTTATTTTCTGCTTATTTATAAGCAATTCCTATTTTTAAATTTTTCTCAGGTTCCTTTTTAGTTAAAACAATTTTAGGAATTTTTTCAGATTTTTCCTTGGTCATTTAATATTTTTTATAATTTAATTTAATTTAAATTAATTAAATAATTAGTTTTAATTAATAATTAATAATTAAAAAGTAGAAAAATTAGGTGTTCTGTTTTAAAATTAGTTTTATAATATTTTAGATTTTTCTAAATTTAATTTTCATTTTTCTAGCTAATTTTCATAATTAATTAATAATTAGTGTAATTTAGTTAATTAAAAAGTAATTAATAATTAGTAATTAATTAATAGTAATTAATTAAACAGTTGTAAAAATAATTTTAATTTTCCAAAAATTTTC
The DNA here is from genome assembly GCA_030686995.1 of Artemisia argyi. Classification (NCBI taxonomy): domain Eukaryota; kingdom Viridiplantae; phylum Streptophyta; class Magnoliopsida; order Asterales; family Asteraceae; genus Artemisia; species Artemisia argyi. The sequence continues at coordinate 4,732,164 of CM060676.1, read as the reverse complement.
TTATAACATTAGGATTGTAAAAATATAATTTTCACATCCGTAGGACTTTATTTGCTCACGTTTCACTTTTTATTTTGCGCGTTCGCGTTTATTTTTAATTCAAACGCGCGTTTTTAGGTTTCACTTACGTTTTTAGATATCTGATCATCAGTAATTGTTAGAATAGTGTTTCTAAGTTATTTTCAATCATAATCTCGTAGTATAATCATTCAAATCAAATTCCCGATCCTCCTGTTAAATCACCCGATCACTTTAAACGTTTTTAAATACAATTGCTTACCTCGCTGGGACATAACGACCCGGGAATACACTGTACTCCTTGGTTAGTTGGTTTTAGACGTTTGACTTGGTTGACCATCACCCGTTCAACTTAGTTGACCGTTTAGGACCAATCACATATTCATTCATACAAAATCCTAAAAGAACCTCTTGTCTATTGCATTTCATCTTCCATAGTGAGCAACCACAACCAAATTAAACACTTGTCAAGTTTCCCACTCAACACCTCTTCCAAGTTCACATAGTTATTTTGCTGTTCATCCACCTGAAGATCACGAGTGAAATCCCCATAGGCTTTTGTACTTCTTCAGAAAGTGTGCTGCAAGACACGATTCTCTCTCACGATCATTGCAGGTATGCCATGTAGCTTGAATAATCTTCTACCGAAAGAAATCTCTGATGATCTTCTAACCAAGCCGTCCTAGTCAATGCTCCACTGTATCTCCACTCGTGTTGTCCTTCCTTCTATGCGTGGAAATCACCAATATAGTAACCACCGTCTTCATACCATCCCGTCCAGCTCCTGCTTCAAGCCTCTATGCATAATAGTACAACTAAGATGCGTAGAGCTATTAGAACTATGCGCTTCAATCAAAACCACTTCCTTCAGTCTCCTAAGATAGCTAATCTTCTACCGTCTTGCTCCTGAGCTTCTTCATGTGTGCCACAAATCACTCCCAAGTCATACATCGAATGGTTCACTTCTTGCAGTTTTAGCTGTATTGATGCATAACCAAAATCTTCTCGTCTTTCATAAGGACATAACTAAGTCTTCTTCTTCCTGCGTAGAAACAAAATCTGTAACAATTCACATTTTCACGTTAACTTCTATTCCTGATAATTTCACTATTCATTTTTACTATTCACTTTTACCGAAATTTGATTTTTATTTCATATTCTCGTATGATAAATCATTTCCATGGCAAAATAAAAGTTTGACCCTCATCAGATCATTTTCGCGAAAGTTATTAAGGAACTACATGTTTTAGGGTAAAACGTCATTCAAAAATCCTACGCACAACGAAACTCGACCGCGTTAATTTTCCCCGCATCAGAAAAATGTTTGATACACTCATGATTTATTTGAGAATTAATCATGACGGAGAAAAAAGTGACCAAATAAACCTCGGCCGTGAGAAACCAGAATTTTCGTTTTTAAGCGCTTTTACTTAGCCGTAACCTTAGCCAATACCTGCACCGCGTTTCTAAGACGATTTGAGTTTTCACATTTTTGGAAAAAGTCAACATATTTTTCCCTCCTCCTTTGACCAAAAATCATTCCTTGATTTTTAGGCTTACGGTTTTATGTCTAAAATACATTGAATACCAACCGACACTAGACTGAGCCCAGTCTAGACATTGTAAGTCATTTTAAATTAATATTATCCTATTAGAAAAGTAACATTTTACTTTTCTCAATTTTACACAATATTCGTACGTTTTACGTATTACGCGTTTTAGACCCGTGTTTCTAGTTTTAGCAGGGTTTTAGCACCCCAATGGAACCTACCACTCATTTTATATTTTATTATGGAGTATATTGACAAGTTTAGTCATTCTTTCAAGTTTCACATTTTTACGATACCCGGTTTTACGTTTCGTGGCTTAATAACTTACGGTTAGCATTTTACGGAGCCAAAACACACAAAGTAAGCAAGATAACATCAAGACTTATCATCTAGTCACCACTTATCCCATATGAACGTGTATTATGGCTATTACAAGCCTTGTTGGCTTCTGATAAGTCTTGAGGACTTTAAGTAGCATACATGTGTAAGTAACTTATCAACTAAGCTTCCATAATATCTAAACTCTTGCACCTCCTCATGCATCTTCCTAGTTACTTCCTAACCTCCTCAAGCTACTATAAAACCCTCCCCTCCTCCTCTCTTGTTGCACATATCTCACACACAAACACTCTTTCATTAGCTAGTTTACTTCAAGTTATAATCAAGAGATCAAGTGCAATATCAACACAAAAACCCTAGTTAGGTTTTGATTCTTCAAACTACTTCAAATCCTTAGAAACTTTTGGTGATTCTCTTGAGTTTAGATCCACTCAAGTCACCTAAACCCTCATCACAAATCCTTCAAGAATACAAGTGTAGAAGGATTGCTAAAGTGAAGAGAAGCTTGTCAATCAAAGTCCTAATCCTTCTTCTTAACTTCCTTTCTTTTAGAAAGCCCAAAGTTGTAAGCAAACCCTAACATACTTTCTTGTTAAATATCATTTTCATGCTATTTACATATCATTCATGCTATATTTTGTCTTGTGATTATGTCCATGATGTATAAAAATGGGTAAAACAAGTATTGGTATATATATGTTAACTTATGTTATTTAAACAAGTAAACTAGTAACTTTCTTGGAGAACCACGACCAAAATAGTATAACTATGATATTGGACACTTACTTACTATTAAATAGGACTTAAAAAGGAAAACATAGCAATTTGAACCACCTAAAACGAGTACACGAGTCAAAAGTTATGACCATTTGAAATTACCAAAACTTTACGGCAAAAAATGCCAAATGTTTCAGTAACAGAATTAAACACGCAAAAAGAGGCCCTTCTTGTCCGATTCATCAAAAAGTTAAAGCACGAAAGTTGTCCGGAATCACGTTTTCTTCAAAAACTCAGGGGCACGCATCCAGAAAACCAATAACGAATGAGATTTTCTTCAGTTTCTTAACAGCTATTTTATATACCGAAGTTACTATATAATAGTTATGGTTTAATAAGGCCAAGAGGTCTAATGACCTAAAGTCAAGACCATAACCATGGCTAAAGCCAAGGTTGAGTCTCAAGACCATGGAACAACGACCAAGGTCACGGCGAAGCCATGACTAAAGACCATATCAACTTACCTAGGCGAAAACATGAGTTAAAGAGTTAGCGATAACTTAAACATGCAATTTGGATCTACTTCATCTAAAGAACCATGAGATCTTACAAGTAATTGTCATACAAGATTTAAGAAACTCATTCTAATAACAATCTTCATCTAAAAGTAAACTTTCCTAAGTTTATTCAAATATTGGACATGTAACTTTTCGGATCAAAACTTATATATATATATATATATATATATATATATATATATATATATATATATATATATATATATATATATATATATATATATATATATATATATATATCAAATACTACAATAGTAGGGAGCCTCATGTGAGGAGTTCATAAAGTAAGCCGTCGAGATGAGTTGTGTATTTACGAATTAAAGTGTCCTGGCTCCTCGAACGTTTACTACATGACTTCTGAATTATGTCGGCCCGAACGGTAGTAAGCGATATATAAACTATACATGTTTCATAAACCATTTCTTTTCAAAGACTTACACTATGCTAAGTACTACATCATGGACTAAATGCAAGACATATATAGGCAATTCATCATATTCTTTACTCCAATCCTAATTCGCAACATTCTATTATACGTTGCTCGTAGAAACCTTCGCGATTCGACCATCATTTTTACTACTTACTACATAACTTAAGGTGAGTTCATAGCCCCACTTTCCATTACTTAATTGCTTTACAAACCCTTGGGGGGAATACATGCTATTTTAAACCGAACACAATGCTTTGAAATTATATGCTATCCGATTATTTTATTATCACTAAGTACCATCCTTGCCAATCCAATATCCCTTATCATGAACCATTTAATCACTAGTAATAGTGAGCGCGAATATTGTGAATAGGCCTATTGGGATTGACGAATCCTGATTGGCCTCAGACAGTCAGAAAATATTAACCAAGTAATGGTCAATAAGTCAAACAGTCTAAACCAATACTCCGTGGAGTGTAGTGTTTCCCCGGATCGTTAAATCTCAACGAGGCGTGAAATCTGAAATAAAACGACTTCGAGATCAGGTGAATTGAACAGGAAATGGGTTCAAATGTTTGTGCTACTGAAATATAAGTATGAATAGCTTTAATAAGCTATATCAACGAATACGTGAAATCAGATAAGTACAAATGAAAAGGAACTGGAAAATGTATACGTTTAATATTTAAACGTAAACAACAAAAACGATTTTAACTATAGTAATAATTTGTATGCCTTAGGGGCTTAAATGCAAATTAAATAAACTAGAAATATTTATTTTATAATTACTAAATTATTTAAGAAAATCTAAAAATGTAAAAAGATATAAAATGTACGTTTATATTTAAATAAACGTAAACGTACGAAATTTAAACGTGAATTTTGTAAAATACAACTCCCACAAATATGAAAATTAGATTTTTGGAATCCGAAAATTATTAGAAAATTAAAATTAATTTTATAACTATTTAATTAATTATTATTATTTAATAACTATTTTTAATTATTTAATAATTCACTAATAAATAGAAAATTGTAAAATAAGTCTAGAAATATAAAATTAAAATTTCTAAAAGTCTAAAATATTAGAAAACTTATTTTAAAACTAAAATTATATTTTTCACACTATTTATCTATTTATTATTAATTAATTATTATTTAATTATTATTTAACTAATTATTTTGTTTTAAATTATTAAAAATACTAAAAAGACTTAGATAATTAAGAAATTTTTTATAAATCTAATTAACCATCACAGGAATCCTAAAAAATTAGAAAAAGTTTATTTTATGTATTTTTAAACTAATTTACTAATTATTATTCTATTTATTAATTAATTACCAATTAAACTAATTATACTATAAAAAATAGAAAATGAACAGTATAAATTTTAGAAAAAATTATAAAAATGTTTTACCTTATATAAAAGCTAGAAAAATTATAAAAACTAGGTGGTACTTTATAAAATATAATTATGCTATTTAATTCTTATTTATTAATTAATAATTAATTAAACTACTATTAAATCTAAAAATTACTAGATGACAAAAGAAAAATCTGGAAAAATTTATAAAATTACTTTAATATTAAAGAGATTTAATAAAAATATAAAATTACAGAAGTGCTTATAAATAAGCTAAAAAGAAAATTAAATAGATAATTTTTATTAAATAGAAGCTATCACTATAATTAAATCTGGCTTTTTCTGTTTTTTCTTTTATAGAACTAATAAAATACTTAAAATAAGAAACTTTTATAAGGAAAACTAATTTGGAAACCCAGAATAAGCACTGTGAGTGCTTATTAGACCAAACAGTTGACCAAGTTTGACCAAAGAAGGAATTGAGCACAAATGGACTTCTGTGGGGTCCACAAGGGTAAAACCTGGTACAAATGAGTTATGTGGACAATTATAGGCAAGAGTTACTCAAATAAGTAGGTTGAATAAGCCAATAAGATCAAAATAAGCACTTACTTATTGAGGTCTGTGATAGAAAATGGGACAACCTTCAAGTGCAATTCCAAGTGGGGTCCACTGGTGCACAGGTCAAACAAAGGGTCAAAGTATGAACCCTGGTAGGAGGGGGGTTGGGAAAACCCAAGAGTGGAGTGTGGGTGATGAGTGCTCAAACACTCATCATTTTTATCGTATCTGGACTGCCAAAACATCCAAAAACACCCAAAAACGCATCAAAATACACAATTTATCCCAAAAGTGTGTTTTATATGTTTTAGATGCAAAATGTTTAAAAACAAATGAAAAACGAACAAAGTTTGCACAATTGGCAGTTTCAGTCCCTCAAGTTTCAAAATTTGGCAAAATTAGTCCCTAAAGGTTTTAAATGAAAGAAAAGTCAACCCAAAGTTTTTTTTAAAAGTAAAAAAATTATCAAATTTAGACTTTGGGTGAAAAGTTTGAGAAAATTACATGTTTGGCCCCTCAAAATCCAAAATTGGCATAAAAGGTCCCTGGAGTTTCAGAAAATGGCAGAATTGGTCCCTGGTGGGGTATTTTTGAAAGGAAAATCATTTTTTGTCCTTGGAAAATCAAAATGTGTCACAAATAGTCCTTGGGTGAAATTTTCATAAAATTGCAAGTTTAGTCCCCGAGGTTTGGAAATTTACAAAAATGGTCCCTGGGTGTTTATTCGTGAAAAATTGCATTTTGGGTCCTTGGGTTATTGAAGTTGGAAAGTTTCACCCTTGTGATAACTTTGGGAATGTGTCACTTTCAGCCCCTAAAAAAATCAGAAATTACATGAATGGTCCTTGTGAATTATTTGCCTAACCAAAAGGACCCTTGTTGTTTTTAGTCCAAAACTAATCCAAATCCAACCAATACAAACCCTACCCAGCCTGATCCAATAAAAACCCCAACCCAATACCTCCAAAAGCCCACCACCACAAAATTAACACACCCCGTTTTTTAATACTCCTCGGTCAACCCTCAACTTTGACCCTCATCCCCTCCACCTCAGCCTACCCCTGCTCACCCCCTGCAACTCCATCATTACCCTACACTCCTTCACCTTCCTACACACTCCACCCCCCCTTGCACACCAAACAAACACTACAATCCAGGATTACATCCCTGGCACAAACAATCAGAAGAAAAAGTTAAAATCATTTTTGGCGCCAAAATCTTTGAATGGCTGGGATCAAGTCTCTATCATCCAATGGTTCCAGTTTTCAATGGGAAACACTCAGAAGGGCCCACTAAACCCTAATTGTCATGTATAAGAGGAAGAAGAAAGAGAATGAAGAGGGAGTAGTGAATTAGCTAGGTTTAATGTCGTCTTAGCGTAACTTTAGTTTAAAAATTGTATTTCTTAGTTGTACAAGCTTGTAATCATTTCTTTCAGTGTAAAATTACTCTTTTTAATCATCAAATCCAGTTTCTAGTTCTAATTGAAGTTTATGCATTTTTCACTTTAAAATCTCATTTAGCTTATATATTGTCAAAAGTTGTTGATCAGTGTGAAAATAAGCTCAATTTAGCTCCCTTATGAGCTTCTTGAAGCTTTGATAGCAAGTGGAGGACTTATAAACCAGTTTAGTTTTATTACTAAAAAAATCACCAAAAATGATCAAAAATATAAAAATCAGTAATGATGAAGAATGAAGAAGGAGTAAGGATGCTTGGTGTACTCTGGGTTTTCATGGTTTAGCACCTCAGGGGAGGTATTAGGTTTGTTTTGTCCTTGGTTGTTTGATGCTCAGTCCTAATTCCATTGTAAGTTTTTATGTAATTTTTACCATTTACTGTTCTACCTACTCTCATAGGTGTTGATCTGTGTTTTTTATGATTGATTGTGTTTAGTTTAGTGATACTATAACTTAATATTAACTAGTTGTCTAATAGATTTCATGATACTTATGTTTTTCTTTCCAACTGCCATTTTACCACAAATATAGTCTATGATAATTAGTTGTTATTGTTGATGTTCTTGAGTTTCTAAAAGCTTAGTTTATCATATTATGTCCTTCTTAACCATATTCATGGCCTGAATCAGTGTTTGTAGTGAAAATCTCATCACAGTCCACCTTTAAGGGGGTGTTTGGTAAAACTGATACTTGTGTGCTCTAGTTGTTTGCTTGCATTGTTCTTTGCACATTTAGTCTATATTAGGGTAATATTAGTTGTTCAAGTCAATAAATTTAGGTCTCTTTCATTAAAAAGTCAAAATACAAGCATGATTCCCCCTATTGCTCAACTGTTGGACTTTTAGGATTAGATAACCTAGGATTTACTTGCATAAGCTGTTGTAATGACTTGAATTAGTGTCTTTTTAGCTTATAACATCATTCTAGACCACTAAGAACCAATCAAAGTTCAATTTAGTCAAACACTCCAAGTTTTCTTAAAAAGTCAAATGTTCATGTTTTCAATTTTCCTTAATCTAGCAAGATTTTTGTAATGAGTTTTAGAGCCTGAGATTTTCAGGATTTGTAACCCCCCACCTCTACTACAATATTCCATAGTTACTTTATTTTTAGCATTTTTATTGTGGGCCCCACATTGGATCAAAGTGGACTGCAGGGACGGTGGTTCCCCTGCATCAGCAGGCAACCATTACAACCACCACCTTTGGTGGTGGCTGCAGCCCACCATTGTGGTCCTCAGCCCCTCCATTTTGGTTCTTTGAACCCCCCTCATGGTAGACTTTAACCCTTGACCTTTGGTTTGACCCTAAAACCTCTGGGACCCACCTATTTTAGCCACAAAAATCTGTCCCAATTCTCAGTTAAGTAGCAAGGATATAAGTGCTTATTTGATCTTATTGGCTTATCCAGTAGACCCCACTTGCATTTTCTGGCTTAAGCAAGTTTGTATAACTTATTTGGGTCAGAATTACCCATTGTGGGTCCCACCTAAGCTGATTTTAGCTTATTTCCCCATTTGGTCAACCTTAGTCAACTGTTGGGCTATTTGCTTTCTATACAGCTTATTATTAAGTTATAAAAAGCTTGTTTTCACAAAAGTTTATTGTTTTCAGTTGTAAAATAGATTGGGAAAAGAAAAATCCAGAAAAGTCAAAGTAATTTCAAGTGATAGTTTCTATTTAATTTTATTTAATTTTCATTTTCATTTTTATATTTTTATTAAGAACCTAGCTTTTTTATATTTTTATTAAATTCCTCATATATTAAAGTATTTATAATAATTTTTTCAGATTTTTATTTTGTCATTAAGTATTTATTAGATTTAATCTTAGTTTTATTAATAATTAATTAATAATTAGTTTTAAATAGCATAATTAGTTTTTATTAAGTAAAACCTAGTTTTTATATTTTTTATAGCTTTTATATGTTATAAAATAATTTTAGAAATTTTATTAGAATTTTTACTGTTCATTTAGTAATTTTCTTAATTTAAAATAATTTAATTAGATAATTAGTAATTAATTAATAGAAAAATCACAAAAAGACAAAAACACTTATTTTTAATTTTAAAACTTATTCTTAGTTATTTTATAATTTTAGAAATTTTATTTTCATTTTTCTAGTGCTTAATTAATATTAAATTGTATTTAAGTATTTTAAATATTAGTAATTAGTAATAATTAGTAATTAATTAATATTAAATAATTAATTAGGGTTAAAATTTATTTTCTTTTTATAAAAATTTTCTTTTACATTTAAGTTTGTAAAAAAGTCATTTTCACCCCCTGGGTGTTTTCAGATTTCCGTTTTCACTTTTTATTTCGTACGTTTACGTTTTATTTAAACGTAACGTACGCGTTTTTAGTTTTAAATCGTTTCTGGTTTTTGTAACTTTCCCGTCTTATTCATATAGCTTCTTTAAGCTATTTCATTGTATATTCCTTAGCTTAATCACACTCAAACCCCTTTTCATCCAAATTCACCCGATCACGAAACCGTTTGAATACAATCCACACCTCGTCGGGACATAACGACCCGGGGAAACACTATATTCCGCGGAGCATTGACTCTAGGCAGTCTGAACTTGTTGACCATTCCCTGGTCAGTTTAGGTTGAACGTTTGGAGCCAATCAATTTTTGGCGCCGCTGCCGGGGAGGTTGTGCGCGTATTTTAAACGGTTTTACAGATTAGTGAATCTGGATATACTTTCATTGTATATTTACCATCCCTTGTTCATATTTTCTTATTTTAAAAACAAAACTGTTCCCGAAAACTTTGTAAAATCAGTTTTCAATGAACACAAAAAAACACAAAAAGATTTTCTTTCTTACAACATGTTTCTCAAAAATACCAAAAATATTCACCTTTACCCTCTCATCTTTTTGATTCTTCATCCCTTTACCCTCTATCCTTTTGATTCTACCTTCTTCCACTTGTCCCATAATTGATTCTAATGGCATCTCTCGATGACGATTTCTTTGAACAAAGGGCCTTTAAAAGCAAAGTTGAAAAACTTATGGCCTTGTCAAAAATGTCGAGATGTCGTGTTGATTATGATGGACCATCGATCCCTAGTCCCTCTCCGGTGAGGGAAAGAGATCATGAAACCGAGGTGACAAAGGACCCTGTACTTTCCTCTAACCATGAAAGTGCTAAATACGTCCAACCTACGGTTATCCAAAAACCTAAGCTCACAAATGCTCCTAAACCGTCTATAATTGATCCTAACCTTTCACGGTTTACGGTTAAAAGTTTGTCAAGCAAACATACTGAGCTTAGGGCAGTGACTGAAAAGAACGACTTGCCCAATCTTCACATTCATCAAGAACCAAAACCCGAGACCATAACGGAAGTGGTGGAAATTGCTAGCTCTAAGAGCACACCACTTGTCCCACCTCCGGATTTTATCCCTTGTGTTGGTTGTGGTGAGCCACTTTTTGGTTTACCATGTCAGTGGTGTACATGTGTACAATGTGGTAATGATATTCGAGACGGGAGTTGTTTGTTTTGTGGTTCGAGGAATTCATTTTCTTATGATCCTAATCAGAACTCATTCAACGACTCCCCAAAATTTTCCAATTACCCATCACATTCATACGAGCAAGAATCATACTATCCAAATCACAATGATTGTTCATATCAAAATACACCAAACTTTTCGTGTGAATATTGTGGAGGTCCTCACCAAGGTTTTGATTGTCAAAATAATCAAAATTTTGGTTACGACCAATATCCATACAACTCACCGAACCAGACTCAACAGTTTAACTGTTGTGAGTACTGTGGTGGCCCACACTACAATTCTGATTGTCAATCGGGCAACACACTTGCCTATGAGCAGTTTCCTGATAACAATTATGACTCTAGCACATACGACTCACAGCCACATCAGTTTTACTGTTGTGATTACTGTGGAGGTCCACACTTTAGTTCGGATTGTCAAACAAGGAATCCATTTCCTTGTAACAATTACGACTATTCGTTTTCAGACCAACCTCCACAACACCAAATGATCCAAGCAACTCCTCATGATACCGAGCAAGACCTTTTACAAGAGGCTCGTGAAATTTTGCAAAAACTTAAGAAGGAGTTTACAACTACATCGTTTCAAGAATCTCGTGAAAAATCAATGGCAGAATTACTTGCTAAAGAACGAGATGCTAGAAACGAATTGAGCATGGAAGAATTACTTGCTGAGCAAAGAGCGGCTAAAATACGTGCCAATCTTCGCTATGCTGCTCTATATGATGATGATGATGACAGTGATGATGATGAAGATAACATTGTTATTATTCAAAACGGTTCATCAGATTCATCTGTTGTGATTCCTTCCATGGAGAATCAGGGAGAAAATAATGTGACGGAGTCACTAGCCGTTGATCAAATGGAACTTGAAAATTCCATAACTGCTAGTACTTCTAAACTCCCTCAGTCTATTGATATCACACCCGAAGTTCACACTCACTCTCTGATCATGGGGAATGAGCATCTTAGCACTGTTCCTAATAAGGAGTCGGACGAATTCATAAAGTCTAGTGTTGAGAACCTTGTCCCAATCCCAGGAGAGTCACAGGGGACTTTTGATCATGTGTGTGATTTACCTTCTCACCCTGAAAATCCAAAAGATCATTTTGAGACATTCTCCGACTTTAATGATGATTGTACATCTTATGGAGAAGTTGAGTATGAGGAGGCACCATTGCCTCATTCGGATGTTGACCCTCTTATTGAGGAGTTCACAAACGAACTTACTCACATCAATCCACTTCCTTTGGGAAATGATGATGGTCTCCTTGATTTTGAAGCCGATATGGGAGAAACTGAAAATCTTTTAAACTCTAATCCCAACATCGAGCTTAGTACTTCACATGCTGATGAAAATTCTTTATCTTCTGGAGACATCAGTCATGTGGAAGGATTGCCTTCTGAGCTAGTTAGCTTAGAAGAAGAGAATGATGAGATTGACACTGAAATCAAAGATGAAGCACTTCGTGCAACATTATTGAATGTCAGTCTCCTCATTGCAAAAATCGAGGCTTTCAAAGAGAAACCTATTTCATCTCCTATCCCCATTAAGGATAGTGACATTTTCTCCGATGATCTTATTCCGGTGTTTGAAGCCTTTACTTTTTATCATATGGGAGAGAAGATTAGTGGCAGTACCACTTCTCATTCTCAAATTTCTCTCCCCGAATATGATTCATTCACCTTTGAGGAGTTCTCCGGTGAACTCACTCATATCATGACTCCTCCGGAGTATGATGACCCGGGGGGAGATGCACTCAATCATGAGAATTTACAAATTCCCACCCACCCTCCCGGGATATTTACGAGCTTAACCCTTGAAATCCAAACTCAGGCTACGGAGCCTGATCTCGAGGAAGAAGATCAAATCATGATATTCATCATGGTTTTCTTCCTGTACTTCACCTACAAGGTGACATATCCTGTTCTTCACTCCTTCGGGAATGAAGACATTATCTTTGATCCCGGCATCTTCATGTATCATTATCTTGAGCCGGGTACTTATCTCATCGGTGTGGAACTTTCACGTGCTTCAAATGTTTGTCCAAACATCTTGAATGAAAGTCCGATTGAGATTGTTTCTTCCACCTCATGCTTCCCCAAGGACAATTGAATTCGGGGTCGAGTCACGCTAGCGACTCGGTAAACAAAAACAGAGCATGCTTATAGGGTTTTCACCCTAAGTGTGGGGGAGTCCCCCTTGCTATGATTACAGAAGTGAAAATACAAAATGGTGTTTTCCACGCTTAGCTTGTAATGTTGCCCTTTTACGTTCAAAATGTCGGCATAATAGCCGGGATTTTGAATATTGCGGACAATATTCTTGCTAAGTGTGGGGGGGTATTCGCTATTCTAGCGAATTTTATCACATTTTACTATATAATACCCCCGTTTTAGCCAAAATTTCAAAAATTTTAAAAACTTTTTCACTGGTGCTTCAAAATTTTTGAGGTAATCAGTCCGCCTTGTCTAAGCGACAAAAGGGATTGGCTAGTCCAGGAGCAAACGGCTCTTGGTAAAGACATCTCAAATCCGTTTATGGCTTGCAATTTGCCAAAAATTGTATAGTTCCTCAACTCCCCAAAAACAAATGAGTTGGCTAGCCCGCAAGGTTATGGCTTGTGGTAAAGGCCGTGGAAAAACCATTATTGGTAATCAGCTCACCAAGATGTTGACTATTCCATCAAGAGCTGGCTAGTCCAGGAGCAAACGGCTCTTGGTAAAGACAAATCAAATCCATTGACAGCTGGTGGTTTGCTCAAAATCACACGGTTATCAGGTGTACCACAGTTCTTACACCTGGCTACTCCAGAAGTGATGGCTTTTGGTAAAGAGTTTCAAATCCATCAAGTTTTTCTCAAAAGATTGCTAGGGACTAGCAATAGCTTAGTGTGGGGGATTGATGAGTGCTCAAACACTCATCATTTTTATCGTATCTGGACTGCCAAAACATCAAAAAACACCCAAAAACGCATCAAAATACACAATTTATCCCAAAAGTGTGTTTTATATGTTTTAGATGCAAAATGTTTAAAAACAAATGAAAAACGAACAAAGTTTGCACAATTGGCAGTTTCAGTCCCTCAAGTTTCAAAATTTGGCAAAATTAGTCCCTAAAGGTTTTAAATGAAAGAAAAGTCAACCCAAAGTTTTTTTTAAAAGTAAAAAAATTATCAAATTTAGACTTTGGGTGAAAAGTTTGAGAAAATTACATGTTTGGCCCCTCAAAATCCAAAATTGGCATAAAAGGTCCCTGGAGTTTCAGAAAATGGCAGAATTGGTCCCTGGTGGGGTATTTTTGAAAGGAAAATCATTTTTTGTCCTTGGAAAATCAAAATGTGTCACAAATAGTCCTTGGGTGAAATTTTCATAAAATTGCAAGTTTAGTCCCCGAGGTTTGGAAATTTACAAAAATGGTCCCTGGGTGTTTATTCTTGAAAAATTGCATTTTGGGTCCTTGGGTTATTGAAGTTGGAAAGTTTCACCCTTGTGATAACTTTGGGAATGTGTCACTTTCAGCCCCTAAAAAAATCAGAAATTACATGAATGGTCCTTGTGAATTATTTGCCTAACCAAAAGGACCCTTGTTGTTTTTAGTCCAAAACTAATCCAAATCCAACCAATACAAACCCTACCCAGCCTGATCCAATAAAAACCCCAACCCAATACCTCCAAAAGCCCACCACCACAAAATTAACACACCCCGTTTTTTAATACTCCTCGGTCAACCCTCAACTTTGACCCTCATCCCCTCCACCTCAGCCTACCCCTGCTCACCCCCTGCAACTCCATCATTACCCTACACTCCTTCACCTTCCTACACACTCCACCCCCCCTTGCACACCAAACAAACACTACAATCCAGGATTACATCCCTGGCACAAACAATCAGAAGAAAAAGTTAAAATCATTTTTGGCGCCAAAATCTTTGAATGGCTGGGATCAAGTCTCTATCATCCAATGGTTCCAGTTTTCAATGGGAAACACTCAGAAGGGCCCACTAAACCCTAATTGTCATGTATAAGAGGAAGAAGAAAGAGAATGAAGAGGGAGTAGTGAATTAGCTAGGTTTAATGTCGTCTTAGTGTAACTTTAGTTTAAAAATTGTATTTCTTAGTTGTACAAGCTTGTAATCATTTCTTTCAGTGTAAAATTACTCTTTTTAATCATCAAATCCAGTTTCTAGTTCTAATTGAAGTTTATGCATTTTTCACTTTAAAATCTCATTTAGCTTATATATTGTCAAAAGTTGTTGATCAGTGTGAAAATAAGCTCAATTTAGCTCCCTTATGAGCTTCTTGAAGCTTTGATAGCAAGTGGAGGACTTATAAACCAGTTTAGTTTTATTACTAAAAAAATCACCAAAAATGATCAAAAATATAAAAATCAGTAATGATGAAGAATGAAGAAGGAGTAAGGATGCTTGGTGTACTCTGGGTTTTCATGGTTTAGCACCTCAGGGGAGGTATTAGGTTTGTTTTGTCCTTGGTTGTTTGATGCTCAGTCCCAATTCCATTGTAAGTTTTTATGTCATTTTTACCATTTACTGTTCTACCTACTCTCATAGGTGTTGATCTTTGTTTTTTATGATTGATTGTGTTAGCTTAGTGATACTATAACTTAATATTAACTAGTTGTCTAATAGATTTCATGATACTTATGTTTTTCTTTCCAACTGCCATTTTACCACAAATATAGTCTATGATAATTAGTTGTTATTGTTGATGTTCTTGAGTTTCTAAAAGCTTAGTTTATCATATTATGTCCTTCTTAACCATATTCATGGCCTGAATCAGTGTTTGTAGTGAACATCTCATCACAGTCCACCTTTAAGGGGGTGTTTGGTAAAACTGATACTTGTGTGCTCTAGTTGTTTGCTTGCATTGTTCTTTGCACATTTAGTCTATATTTGGGTAATATTAGTTGTTCAAGTCAATAAATTTAGGTCTCTTTCATTAAAAAGTCAAAATGCAAGCATGATTCCCCCTATTGCTCAACTGTTGGACTTTTAGGATTAGATAACCTAGGATTTACTTGCATAAGCTGTTGTAATGACTTGAATCAGTGTCTTTTTAGCTTATAACATCATTCTAGACCACTAAGAACCAATCAAAGTTCAATTTAGTCAAACACTCCAAGTTTTCTTAAAAAGTCAAATGTTCATGTTTTCAATTTTCCTTAATCTAGCAAGATTTTTGTAGATTTTTGTAATGAGTTTTAGAGCCTGAGATTTTCAGGATTTGTAACCCCCCACCTTTACTACAATATTCCATAGTTACTTTATTTTTAGCATTTTTATTGTGGGCCCCACATTGGATCAAAGTGGACTGCAGGGAAGGTGGTTCCCCTGCATCAGCAGGCCACCATTACAACCACCACCTTTGGTGGTGGCTGCAGCCCACCATTGTGGTCCTCAGCCCCTCCATTTTGGTTCTTTGAACCTCCCTCATGGTAGACTTCAACCCTTGACCTTTGGTTTGACCCTAAAACCTCTGGGACCCACCTGTTTTAGCCACAAAAATCTGTCCCAATTCTCAGTTAAGTAGCAAGGATATAAGTGCTTATTTGATCTTATTGGCTTATCCAATAGACCCCACTTACATTTTCTGGCTTAAGCAAGTTTGTATAACTTATTTGGGTCAGAATTACCCATTGTGGGTCCCACCTAAGCTGATTTTAGCTTATTTCCCCATTTGGTCAACCTTAGTCAACTGTTGGGCTATTTGCTTTCTATACAGCTTATTATTAAGTTATAAAAAGCTTGTTTTCACAAAAGTTTATTGTTTTCAGTTGTAAAATAGATTGGGAAAAGAAAAATCCAGAAAAGTCAAAGTAATTTCAAGTGATAGTTTCTATTTAATTTTATTTAATTTTAATTTTCATTTTTATATTTTTATTAAGAACTTAGCTTTTTTATATTTTTATTAAATTCCTCATATATTAAAGAGCATAATTAGTTTTATTAATAATTAATTAATAATTAGTTTTAAATAGCATAATTAGTTTTTATTAAGTAAAACCTAGTTTTTATATTTTTTATAGCTTTTATATGTTATAAAATAATTTTAGAAATTTTATTAGAATTTTTACTGTTCATTTAGTAATTTTCTTAATTTAAAATAGTTTAATTAGATAATTAGTAATTAATTAATAGAAAAATCACAACATGACAAAAACACTTATTTTTAATTTTAAAACTTATTTTTAGTTATTTTATAATTTTAGAAATTTTATTTTCATTTTTCTAGTGCTTAATTAATATTAAATTGTATTTAAGTATTTTAAATATTAGTAATTAGTAATAATTAGTAATTAATTAATATTAAATAATTAATTAGGGTTAAAATTTATTTTCTTTTTCTAAAAATTTTCTTTTACATTTAAGTTTGTAAAAAAGTCATTTTCACCCCCTGGGTGTTTTCAGATTTCCGTTTTCACTTTTTATTTCGTAGGTTTACGTTTTATTTAAACGTAACGTACGCGTTTTTATTTTTAAATCGTTTCTGGTTTTTGTAACTTTCCCGTCTTATTCATATAGCTTCTTTAAGCTATTTCATTGTATATTCCTTAGCTTAATCACACTCAAACCCCTTTTCATCCAAATTCACCCGATTACGAAACCGTTTGAATACAATCCACACCTCGTCGGGACATAACGACCCGGGGAAACACTATATTCCGCGGAGCACTGACTCTAGGCAGTTTGACCTTGTTGACCATTCCCTGGTCAGTTTAGGTTGACCGTTTGGAGCCAATCAGTGGGACCCACTGGGGTGGCCACAAACTACCACCAAAGTGGTGGTGGTGAGATGGTGATCTGTGTAGCAGGGGAGCTTCTTCCCCTGCAAGTGTTTTTGGATGGGTGTAACTTGCACAAGAAAAATATCAAAAATGAAATAGATGCAGGAAACTTAAGTTAAGCTGGTAGATTACACACACGATAAGTTTCAAAACCTAGATCATAACACAAAAATCAAAGAAATTCATGCCATATTGGAGATTTCTGACCATACAACTTTTTGACTTTTTAATTTATGAACTAACTTTGACTTATGTGAACTTCTAATTGATCCTACTTACTAAATAAGTTGTTATAAGCTAAGATTAAGCTAAATTAAGCTTAGTGACTAACTTATATGATGATATGGTGAGATTTGGACCTAATTTCCTATAACACTTAACTGTTAAGAGGTATAGATGATGATTTTGACTTTTCTCTAAATTGACACTTGATTTTAAGCTTTGCTTGGCCTATATTATGCTTCTGCAGTCTAATAAAGCTAAAATGAATACCAAGTTACAACAATATCTCAACTAACAAGCTTGTTCCATACACCCCTAATCTAGCTGAGCTTTGTGATTTTTCAAAGAAAATGAAAGATCTAATCCAAACTACTGATACAGACACATTACTTATGGTTACTCAAACCTTTTTTAGTACAATTATACCAAAAACTACAACAACAACACAGAATTCCACAAGGTACTAAATTTTACTTGAAATTGAAAATATTAAGTAATATCAATACTAGTTAACAACTTTTATTTTTTAGATTATATTATCACTACAAAACCTTAAATGATCGCAGATAAAACAGAATTAAACAAATACAATAATGAATATAGGAAATAAGCTTTAAAATGGGTAAATTGCTTACAAGCTAAAGACTGTGAGGATCAATGACCAAGAACCCTAATTCCTCCTTGAGGATCTAAACCATAATCCAAAGCTTTCTTGTGCTTCCAAATCAACTCTGAATCCCAGAAATCAAATCCAAATCCCACAGTTGACTTTCATTGACCAATTTGATATTTGTTGATTTTTTTTAGCTATACTGATTTGTAAGTAACTAAAAGCTTTATTGAGCTTATTAGGAGCTTATATGAGCTTATTGATCCTTACCATCCACTACAAACAACATTAGAGATTATTGAGAATTTTGATATAAAATTAAACTTGCATAAACTGAGACAGAGATACAAACTTGAAATTGATTACTAAAAAGGTTTCACAATACACTTATAACACTGTAATTTTAACTTAAAAGCTTAAGATAAACTGAAACATTAGAAACTTAAGAAGTCGACATACATTTTATTTAATTTAAACTAGATATATTTCCCTATTGCTTCACTCTTGATATTTATTGACCCTTTGGACTTCAACTTGCTTCCAGATATTATCCTACTTCAATTCTTGACCATTGATGCCTTTAAACTCATCCTAGCCTTTGAAACTGTTTTGGCGCCAAAATGTCAACACGTGGCTAGGGGTAGTTTAACTGCAATTAAGGAACTTTGGTGGTACTAGGAGGTGGAGGGGACAAGATTGGATAGGTTTAGTGGCCAAGTTGGGGTGTATGATGAAAACATAGGAGGTGGGATGGTTTTTTTAGAAAATTGGTGGGAAAGGCATTTATTGTGGTGTGGGATAGGATTGTGAGGTGGAAGGGAGTGGGAGAGGAGTAGGTAGTGAGCTGGGGGTGGACAGGTGGTGGTAAAACCACCTGGTTTTCAGGTTTGCAGGTATGGGAGAGGGGGTGAACAGTGGTTGTTGTTTGGCGGTTTTGGGGGAGGTCATACGGGGTCAAACCCCCATTTTAAATAATAAGGGTGCGTGGGCTGAGCTTGTTTTGGGCCTTGGAAAAGAAGGGTGGGCTTGGGTGTTTTAATGGATTGGATTTGGTTTGTTGGTTTTATAATAAAAAGGGTCCGTTTGTATTATAACTTAACAAGGACCAATTTTGTAATTTAGACAAAATTGAGGGCTGATTTTGCAATGTTCCCAAAGTAGTTATAGGGACCAATTATGCCATTTATGAATAACCCAAGGACCAAAGATGCAATTTTTTCATTTAAAATACCCAGGGACCTTTTCTGCCAATTTCTCAAACACCAGGGACCAAACTTGTAATTTTCTGAAAGTTGAAGGGTTTAACCTGTAATTTCTCCATAGTTATCATAAGGTCCATTTATGCCATTTAATAATAGTGCAAGGTTTACTTTTAATATTTTTCCATTTTCAAAACCTTAAGGACTATATTTGACATTTTTGAAACTTGAGGGGCTAAAGTTGTCATTTTGCAATTTTTAACTTTAAAGGACTATACTTGACAACTTATGAATCCCTAAGGACCTTTGATGAAATTTTTCATGTTTTGATTTACTAGGGACTAGTTTTGCCAATTTTTCAAAGTTCAGGGACTGAAACTATAAATTATGTGAAATGTGTTGTTTTTCATCAGTTTTCAATCCTTTTGCATAAATACACATTCCAGGGATATTGTATGTATTTTAAGGCATTCCTGTGTGTTTTCATATGTTTTTGCAGTTTAAATGTAACAGAAATGATGAGTATTTACACACTCATCAATCCCCCACACTAAACTATTGCTAGTCCCTAGCAATCTTTTGAGAAAAATTTAATGGATTTGAAACTCTTTACCAAAAGCCATCACTTCTGGATTAGCCAGATGTAAGAATTGTGGTACACCTGATAACCGTGTGATTTTTACCAAACCACCAGCTGTCAACGGATTTGTTTTGTCTTTACCAAAAGCCGTTTGCTTCTGGACTAGACAACTCTTGATGGACAAAGTCAACATCTTGGTGAGCTGATTACCAATTATGGTTTTTCCACTGCCTTTACCACAAGCCATAATCTTGCGGGCTAGCCAACTCATTCGCTTTTTAGGATATGGCGAGTTGAGGTACCATACAATTTTGGGCAAATTGCAAGCCATCAACGGTTTTGAGATATCTTTACCAAGAGCCGTTTGCTCCTGGATTAGCCAATCCTTATGTGGGTTATACATGGCGGACTGATAACCGTTTATTGCATTTCTAAGTGTGAAAAAACATTAAATTTTGATCAAATGAGGGTGCTTGATGGAACATGTGTTTGAATTCGTGAGAATCCCCCCCCCCCCCCCACACTTAGAAATGAACATTGCCCTCAATATTCAAAACACCGGGTGTTAAACCGATACTTAGAACGTAAGAAGGAATTATTAATAACCTTTATTTTAGGCTATTTACAATTTTTTTTTTCAAGAAATATACATATATACAACATGTAGGGCATCTCCCCCACACTAGGGTGGTAGAAAAGAGAAAGAAATCAGAAATATGAGTGAAAACCCATATTGCTACTGTTTTTGATTACGGAGTCGCTAACTTGACTCGACCCCGAATTTAATTGTCCTTGGGGAAAGTTTGGAGATCCGGGACAACCATGTTTGGTATGTCCTCTCCAAAGTAGTGTTTCACACGATGGCCATTCACTTTAAAACATGGACCGTCATTTTGAGATAACTCAACGGTACCATATGGATAAACCATAGTGATAGTGAATGGACTAGTCCAACGGGTTTTTAGTTTACCCGATAAGATCTTTAATCTAGAATTAAAGAGAAGTACTCGATCACCAACGTTAAAAACGCGGTTCTTTATTTTTGAGTCATGAATTCTCTTTGTTTTTTCTTTATAGATTAAAGAGTTCTCGTAAGCCTGATTACGTAGTTCATTTAATTCATTCATTTGAACTTTTCTGTGATCACCCGCAGTTTTGAGGTCATAGTTGGCATGTTTCAATGCCCAGTAGGCTTTGTGCTCAAGTTCCATCGGTAGATGACATGTCTTTCCGTATACAAGCTTGTAAGGTGTACACCCAATGGGTGTTTTATAAGCTGTACGAAAGGCCCATAGTGCGTTATCTAATTTATCCGACCAGACAACACGGTTTTCACCAACAGTCCTCTCAAGTATCCTTTTGATACCACGATTTGAAACCTCCACTTGCCCACTTGTTTGTGGATGATACGCGGTAGAAAGACGGTGAGTTACACCATAATTTTGCATGACTTTGTCAAATTTGTCATTGCAGAAATGCGTACCACGATCACTTATAATAGCACGTGGGGTTCCAAAACGGGCAAAAAGAGATTTCAGGAATTTCACTACAACTCGGGCATCATTTGTGGGTAAAGCTTTCGCTTCAACCGACTTTGATAAGTAATCAACAGCCACAAGTATGTATTTGTTTCCTCTAGATGATGGGAATGGCCCCATAAAGTCAATGCCCCAGATATCAAATATCTCACAGACTTGAATAGCATTTTGTGAAATGTTCCCGTGACGTTGACAAGCGTCACAGGTTTTAATGAGATCCTGGGCATCTTTATAAATTGTGGGCCAGAAGAATCCGAAATCAAACACCTTTTTGGCGGTGTAATTAGGATTATGATGTCCCCCAGTGGGTCCAGCATGGCAAGCCTTGAGAATTTCAGTGGCTTCCTGTCCATATACACACCGTCGGATGACTTGATCCGCACAGATTTTGAATAAGTAGGGGTCATCCCAGAAGTAATGTTTAACATCCTTAAAGAATTTATTCTTCTGTTGGGTTGACATCCCTTTCACAACAAAGTTACCCGCATGGTAGTTTGCGAAGTCGGCAAACCATGGGGTAGTAGAATCTCCACAAAAAGCAACCGCATTGAGTGTTTCGAGAGGAAATATTTCATTTATTTCCTTTTTCTCATACACATCTTGATGAGGGTTCTCTAATCGGGTCAGATGATCAGCAGCCAGGTTCTCAGCTCCTTTTTTATCACGAATAATGATATCAAATTCCTGGAGGAGGAGAACCCAACGGAGCAATCTCGGCTTTGCATCTTGTTTTGCAAATAGATATTTTAGAGCCGAGTGATCCGTATACACTACGCTTTTAGTCAAGATTAAGTATGTTCGAAATTTCTCAAAAGCATACACCACGGCTAATAATTCTTTTTCCGTAGTGGTGTAATGAGTTTGAGCTTCGTTCATGGTTTTGCTTGCGTAGTGGATAGGCTGAAAGTGTTTCGTTTTGCGTTGCCCCAAGACTGCACCGATAGCAAAATCACTTGCATCGCATATAAGCTCAAAGGGTAAATCCCAGTCGGTGGCAATAAGAATGGGTGCCTCAGTAAGCTTTTTCTTTAATGTTTCAAAAGCTTCGATGCACTCTGGTGAGAAGATAAAAGGAGCATCCTTTTCGAGGAGATGAGTCATAGGCCGTGAGATTTTAGAAAAATCTAGTATGAATCAACGATAGAAACTTGCATGACCCAAGAAACTCCTAATACCTTTGATGATAGTAGGGTGAGGAAATTTAGCAATGACATCAACCTTAGCTCTGTCAACCTCAATCCCATTCTTGGAAATCTTATGGCCGAGGACCATGCCCTCTTTGACCATAAAGTGACTCTTTTCCCAATTTAGACATAGATTGGTGTCTTCACACCTTTTCAACATTTTTTCTAAATTGGTGAGACATGTTTGGAATGAATCCCCAATGACCGAGAAGTCATCCATAAAGACCTCCATGGTTTTACCGATCATGTCGGTAAATATGGCCATCATGCACCTCTGGAACGTACCTGGAGCATTACATAAGCCAAAAGGCATACGTTTATAAGCAAAGGTTCCATAAGGGTATGTAAAGGTGGTCTTTTCTTGATCCGATGGATCAATGGGGATGTGGAAGTATCCTGAGAAACCATCAAGGAAACAATAGTACTCGTTTCCTGCTAATCTCTCAAGCATCTGGTCCATAAAGGGCAGCGGAAAGTGGTCTTTGCGGGTAGCGTCATTTAACTTACGATAGTCAATGCAAACACGCCATCCGGTAACCAGCCGAGTTGGAATCAACTCATTTTCCTCATTAGTGACAACAGTTATGCCACCCTTTTTTGGAACGCAATGGATGGGACTAACCCATGGACTGTCAGAGATGGGGTAAATCAATCCTGCATCAAGAAGTTTGAGAACCTCTTGTTTAATCACATCATGGATTTTTGGATTCACCCTTCTTTGATGTTGCACTGCGGTCTTGAAGTCATCCTCCATTAAGATTTTGTGTGTACAAAAATCTGGGTTAATACCCTTAATATCGGAGAGTTTCCAAGCAATTGCTTGCTTGTGTGACTTCAAGACCTTTATGAGAGCAACCTTTTCCTCATCACTCAAACCTTTAGCAATAATGACGGGCAATTTATCATCACCCTCCAAAAATGCGTATTCAAGATGAGGAGGTAAGTCCTTGAGTTCGACCTCAGGAAAATCATCAGTTTTCTCAACATATTTGATTTCCTGATTATGAAGTTGTACGGGAGGGAGTGGAGGAGAATTGTCTTGATTTAACAATCTCTCAAGGAGAAGAATATCTCCCTCAAGATCAATCACAGTGTTATCAATTCCCGATGGAACTGAATCACTTTTGAGAAAAGCCTTGATCTCTTACAAAAGGAAATCACTTCCCTCAAACGGAGTGAGGGAAGGGGAAGAGTCGGAAATTATAGGTTCAGATGATGGAGTGGAATCCCCACTCACAGAATTATGAGAATAACCAAGAAACTCTTGAGAATACTCCTCTGAAGCAATGTCTATGATATCTATTTGATTAACTGCTTCAGAATCATAATTGGAGGAGTACCTCGAGGTTTGATTGAGGTTAAATGTAACAGCTTCATTACCCACACGCAAAGTGATTTCTTGCTCAAATACATTGATAAGAGCACGGCCCGTTCTAAGGAAACCCCTCCCAACAATGAGAGGGACCCTTTGATCAGCATCGAAATCAACCACTACAAAGTCAGCAGGGAGATGGAACTCTCCTACCTTCACAAACACGTCCTCGGCAATGCCGAGAGGATGAGATATCGATCGGTCTGCAAGCTCTAAAGTCATGCAGGTAGGAGTAAGATCAGGAAGAGAAAGTTTCTTCCAAACTGAGTATGGCATTAGGTTGATGCTTGCACCAAGATCGGCCAAGGCATAGCAATCAACCATTCCCGGAAATACATATGGTATTAGAAATTTTCCAGGATCTCCCAGGTTCTCGGGAAGCTTCTTTAAAAGAACTTGATACGTGGGAATCGCACCAGGCTTTACCTCTCAAGGGATCCTAAGAAGCTTACAACCCCCACCAGGCAGTGTACCTGATCGTTGTAGTATAGTATAGTGACAAGTACCGGGGGATTGATCGTTCAGCTAGGAATAGTGTCGCTAGGATAAGAAAACCTAAATACTAGTTCTAAAGATGAGGGATGATTATTTTTGTATTTTTATATTTTTTAGAAAGCAAGTTAAAATCTCGGGTTTGAAGGATTTGGGTGGAATTAGTTGCTAGTCAACTAACCCAATACTAAGATGCAATCAAAATAAAATACAAGAAATGAAATTAAACTAAATTATACTAAGGTTGTGAGCAATAAGTGGAGAAACTGTGTTTACTAAGATTTCACTACTCCCTAGACATCTTTTACACGTTAATTACTTGTTATAATTGTGTGGATGACGGATCGTATTCCTTAATACCATTCATGGGGTGGCACACTTAACTCCCCAATTCTATGAGCTCTTATCTCCTCCTACACCATGCCAGCACAACTATAGGGATTGTAAACAGTGGCTCAAGCATTAAATACAACCAATAAAGACCTAGTGCGCGTCGGTTCATGTTTCTTAAGACGTTCAAGCATGTTACCAATTGGAGATCTGCCAGTTTTCTTAAGCCTAACATATAAATCATTCATCCAAGACAAGAATAAATAAGTAATCAACACATAATTAACATCTAGGTTTCATTAGATCCAAGCAAACACATGATAGATCTAGCCTAGCATGATGGAATTAAGACAAGAATAAGATATAGACAACCAACACATAGACATATTGATTGAATTAAAAGAACACTTATCTTAATTACACATGAAAGGTATCAAGGGCTTGGAACCCTTGAAAAACCTGTAAAATTCGCACCAAGTTCGTACTAGGGTTTCTCTAAAACTTCACTCTTTTTAATGTGAAAATTAGAAAACTATATATAGGAAAAGGGGTCTGACGGCGTCAAGACCAATCTTGTGACGCCGTCACATCGCCGCCAAAACTCTTCTCGGACTACCTTGATCTACATTTGACGCCGTCAAGTGATAATCATTTCCAGGCCGTCATGACTTTAACTCTTGACACCCTAGTTCATGACGCATTCAAATATTTACTGGATCGTCATGGAATTTTGCTCTTGACGCCGTCAGGGAATTACTCTTTACGCCGTCACCTACTGTTCCCAGCATGGAAAATTAAGACTTTGGCATTTTCTTCACTTTTATGCTCCAAAAACGTCCGAATTGCTTCCTTTTCCAGATTTCACTCCCAAAGTACCTAAAATCACAAAAGGAACGATTTAGGGCAATATTTGATCAAATAAATTCGAATTCCAGCTTAAATGACCCCCTAAAAACGGATCATTTTTTGCCTCATCATATACCCTTACACTTGAGATTTGCTTGTCCTCAAGCAAATGCGCTTTTATTCTACTCAAAAGACAAGTTAGGGGTCATTTAACACTAATATAAAAGTAATTACAACAAATAATCGTTCCACTAAAGACCAATAGACAAGCACGGAGGTCATACACTAGCACCTCACAAATAGTGTTTAGATACTCACATCTCTCGGGTGTAATAAAGTGTAAATTACAATATGGAAACGGAAGATATCTCTCACTACCTGTCATAGCAAAATAGATTACCATAGGCTTGGGAAAGGATCAAACCTCCACCACATGGCGTAAGCACCTAGGATAAACTATCAAAGAGGTCTTTTAAAGGGTTGTAACGTTAGGTGTAGGGATATGAAATACACGGTTTTGTTGGATAAAGGAAGTTTTACTGGTGGCGAGTTAACAATCTTAGTCAATTACATGTACAATATGGCGTTGCTAAGCCAAGACTAGACTCGACTTAAGCTAATAAATGAAAAATAACAAAAACATAAAATGAACATAGAATGAAAAGGGATGGTAGTCCGTATGTTTTTTTTTTTTTTTTTTTTTTTTTTTTTTTTTTTCTTTTTTTTTTCTTTTTCTATTTTTTTTTTGCATACACTCTTACCCTACCATCCAAGATAATACATCATAGGGGATGGGAATTCCCCTTACACTTGAATCTTTACATACTTTACATTAAACTAATCTAATGACTCGAATTAAGAAAATCAAAACACATGGAGCACTTTTAAAATTAACGTACATATGGGGGTAATAAATGATGTTCTTCCCCATTACTCCATAAAATAAGTACTTTACCCATGAGTCCCAATCGTCCCAAAACAATATGTACATGGATATGACTCGACTTAGCAACCATGTAATCAATTAGATAGTTAACGTAGGGTTTAACAAATAACAATAATGCACTAAAAATGAGCACATACACGGAAGGCTAAGGCGATTTAGAGGTACATTTAAGTGGGGTGTAACAAATTCTTCCTTTAAGTAAAATGCTTAAAGTTAGAAACGAAAGGATAGGCTCGGAGGGGTGTACTAGGGGTTTCGTGTACTAAAAATGAGTAAAACGCTAAGGGTGTGGGAAAAATTAGTTGACTTAACTAGCCAAGTAATATGACTTAAATGGTCAAGTAATTATAATACGGGTTTAACACAAGGGTGATCCTAATGCCTCTTATCATGTAGTAAATCCTACTACACAAATGTAGTCTCACTAGCGGTCTTGGGATGCATCACTAACGCAAGTTCTAGAATCTAAATGCTACCGGTACACTCATAAGCACTAATAGTAAATGCTTTTCCTATCAAATCTAAAGGTGAACCTCACATATTTGGGTGGAAATTTTTTTTGAATATATGGTTATGTGCTAGTCATACAATCTCCTATCCATGAGACGCTTGCTATGGCTAAAGTTTCACTCCTAAATGTTGTAAAAAATTTTAAATTTGGCGCTAAAATTGCACTAACAAGTATTTCTTATAGTTTTATTACACATCTACCATCAAACAAAACAAACTCAAGCGAAAGTGCATATGTAAGGTATCATCTTTTTACCCCCCCCCCCCCCCTTTACACTTAATATGAACATTGTCCCCAATGTTCAAGTAAAGAATATAAAAGTGAAAAAGTAAAGAGAATGAAATCAAATACTCCCCTGATTCGCTCGGTATGGATAATAAGGTGGCCAGGTTAAATCTTCTTCCAAGAAAATGAACAATCAAAGCTTCCCTTCCAGAATATAAATCATCTTCTTGTCATACATAACCTGTAAAACCTGATAAAATAGACAAGACAACCTCGCGTAAAATCGGCAGCATCCTATATAAGTTACTAAATCCTAGAAAACAAGATAAGATATAATGCTTGTGGAATGAAGTTTGCAGATTTCCTGGAGATTATAAAACTTAATAATTCACAAAATCCATAAGACTCTGTTAGAAAAACAAAACCGGTAAAATTTCCAGATTTTCACACGTGACGCCGTCAAGAGTTAACTCGTGACGCCATCAGAAGTGACCTGCAGAAATTCTTATGTTAAGTTTCTAGAAAATTTCTGGAAAAAACTTGGTCCTACTTCCTGGAAAATCCTGCAAAACTTCATTATGACTCAATACAAGCATTTGACTCTAACAAGTACTAATACACGTGTCCATTTATTATTGTTGTGGTTCATGCTCAATTTCGTTCTTATAAACAAATTTGGATCTCCCTTAAAATTATCTTTTGCAAAATACCTTTATATGCAATTAAGACGAAGTTAAAAACAAAATAAAGCATTTTCATAATTTACTTTGAAACATGAGCCACAAACAATAAAAATAAAACATGCATACGGAAACAAATAAAATCAAACAAACAAACAAACAAATAAAAACACACAAAACATGGGTTGCCTCCCAAGAAGCGCTTGTTTTTGTTCGAGTCACGAGCCTGACTCTACCCTTATTTAACGGAAATAAGAGAGGTTTTCCCTACACTTAGGATTAAGTGTGAGTGATAGTAGCGATACACACCAACTTGGTAATAGTATGCCTCGTGAGGAAAGAGTGGTGGATGAATTATATGCTCAAAGGGGTGTGCTCCTATCATCATAACCTTACCTAATTCAGTCGGGTTAATGGGTGGATTAATATTTTCTCCAAGAAAGGGATCATTTTCAATCAACTTCAAGAGATTACTAGTTGAGGATCCATCTTGACCTAATAAACCCGGTTTAAACCCATAATTTTTTTTATGATCACTCATAAATGGGTGATATAAGCATGTTAGGTCATTTTCCACTCCTATATTAGTTTCCTCTCTACAAGGTTTAGAGTCCACTACCTTAATCCTAAGACTACCCGGATTATATGGTTTGATGGGTGGATCGGAACCTATTTCAATTCCTAAATTCACATCCAAGGATGGAAGATTAGGTAACGGTTTTGGTTGAGGCTCCGGTTCATCAAAACTAGGAACTTCCTTAGAACTAAAAGAAAGGTCATCACTACAA
Organism: Artemisia argyi; assembly: GCA_030686995.1. Classification (NCBI taxonomy): domain Eukaryota; kingdom Viridiplantae; phylum Streptophyta; class Magnoliopsida; order Asterales; family Asteraceae; genus Artemisia; species Artemisia argyi. Next base: position 4,703,297 of record CM060676.1, on the reverse strand, counting down.
GTGTTGAAACCTATATTCTCTAGTTGTGCTTGATCCAAGGGTTCTACCTTTACTGGGGTTCCTATAGTCTCTTTTAATTATTCCGGGTAAGTCACGAGTGGTATGTGTGCCTCAAATGATGGTAGGACTTGTCGGGTACTTTGTGCGCTCATGTTATTTACTTCATCATTCCTTGTGTCAAAATCACCTATATCCTCAACATGTGTTTTATTATAATCTAACCCCAACATTTTCCCAAGTATCTCACGTACTTCTCTAGGCATCTCAACTTCTATGTCCAAATCATAAGGATCATCCTCAATATTAAGACTACTATATACAAATTGCCCAAAAGATTCATCATCTGTTTCTTGAGATTCATCATCATCGATCATAAAACCTAGGTCTTTTTGATCAATGTGATCAAGTTCGACTACATCCTCCATCACTTCAAGGTCACCTATGTGTTCATCCTGTATTATTGTAGGGCCTAACCATGACATGCAGCTAGGTGGCTCATACGAAACTATCCTAGGTGAAGGCTCATATGGTGTATAGGTTTCACTAAGTGAGGCATTTTGAGGAGTTGATGGAGCTCCTAAGGTGAATTCTTTAAAAGCATTATGCACTTGGCCTCTTTTCTCAAGGTACTCAATAAAATCAATATAAAATCCCGTCCTCCTCATTTCATTCCTCCATCTTGTTACATCCAAACTAGTGTAATTATATTTTTTCTGGTAAAACTCTAGTGTCGGACTTGGTGGATTCGCGTTCTCCATAATGGCTAACGGAATAGTCAATGGAAAGGTTTTTACAAACAAAGACATAAAGAAAAAGATAGACTAAAGAAAACTAAAAATAAAAATAAAATCTTACTAGAAAGGAATCTAGCAAGTAGACCTAATAAAAAGAAATTCTAACCAAGACAATAACTATTCCCCGGGCTGCGGCGCCAAAAACTTGATACGTGGGAAACGCACAAGGCTTTACCTCTCAAGGGATCCTAAGAAGCTTACAACCCCCACCAGGCAGTGTACCTGATCGTTGTAGTATAGTATAGTGACAAGTACCGGGGGATTGATCGTTCAGCTTGGAATAGTGTCGCTAGGATTAGAAAACCTAAATACTAGTTCTAAAGATGAGGGATGATTATTTTTGTATTTTCATATTTTTTAGAAAGCAAGTTAAAATCTCGGGTTTGAAGGATTTGGGCGGAATTAGTTGCTAGTCAACTAACCCAATACTAAGATGCAATCAAAATAAAATACAAGAAATGAAATTAAACTAAATTATACTAAGGTTGTGAGCAATAAGTGGAGAAAATGTGTTTACTTAGATTTCACTACTCCCTAGACATCTTTTACACGTTAATTACTTGTTATAATTGCATGGATGACGGATCGTATTCCTTAATACCATTCATGGGGTGGCACACTTAACTCCCCAATTCTATGAGCTCTTATCTCCTCCTACACCATGCCAGCACAACTATAGGGATTGTAAACAGTGGCTCATGCATTAAATACAACCAATAAAGACCTAGTGCGCGTCGGTTCATGTTTCTTAAGACGTTCAAGCATGTTACCAATTGGAGATCTGCCAGTTTTCTTAAGCCTAACATATAAATCATTCATCCAAGACAAGAATAAACAAGTAATCAACACATAATTAACATCTAGGTTTCATTAGATCCAAGCAAACACAAGATAGATCTAGCCTAGCATGATGGAATTAAGACAAGAACAAGATATAGACAACCAACACATAGACATATTGATTGAATTAAAAGAACACTTATCTTAATTACACATGAAAGGTATCAAGGGCTTGGAACCCTTGAAAAACCTATAAAATTCGCACCAAGTTCGTACTAGGGTTTCTCCAAAACTTCTCTCTTTTTAATGTGAAAATTAGAAAACTATATATAGGAAAAGGGGTCTGACGGCGTCAAGACCAATCTTGTGATGCCGTCACCTCGCCGCCAAAACTCTTCTCGGACTGCCTTGATCTACATTTGACGCCGTCAAGTGATAATCATTTCCAGGCCGTCATGACTTTAACTCTTGACGCCCTACTTCGTGACGCCTTCAAATCTTTACTTGATCGTCATGGAATTTTGCTCTTGACGCCGACAGGGAATTACTCTTGACGCCGTCACCTACTGTTCCCAGCATGGAAAATTAAGACTTTGGCGTTTTCTTCACTTTTAGGCTCCAAAAACGTCCGAATTGCTTCTTTTTCCAGATTTCACTCCCAAAGTACCTAAAATCACAAAAGGAACGATTTAGGGCAATATTTGATCAAATAAATTCGAATTTCGGCTTAAATGACCCCCTAAAAACGGATCATTTTTCGCCTCATCATAACTGCAGAGCAGTTCTCATTCAAGGGAGTCTTTGCCATTTCAAAAAATTTCTCCTTGTTGCTTAACAAGTGTTTGATTGGTGATGCAAATTTGGGCATCAGGATAATAGCATCCGCAAAGCTAATGTCAAAATGCAAATCTTGGAAGATTTGAAAGAATTTATCAATCTGGTGACTAGCTTTTTCACGGAGCTTTTGTTCACTCAAGCGTGAGGGGTAAGGAATAGAGGAGGTAGAAGGTTTGGACTTTGGTGTTTCAACTGGAATATCATTTGGTTCAAAAACAACTCTAGGTTTTGGTTTGGGTTTCGGGACAACATGAGGTGGGATGTCTTGGGTACCCCCTTTATGAGTAGGAAGTACTTCGTCCTTATTTACCTCGGCGTTATTTTCCACTACCTTGGGAGAAGTAGAAGAAGGGGTAGTGGGAACAGTGGGTCCATCATATGAAACTCCGCACCTGGTTGTGATCGCCTTTGCATCGCCCCTCGGGTTTGCGATCGTTTGGCTCGGATGTTTTCCAGAGCCCGAGGGTTGTTCATTTAAAGATTTCTTGATTTCAGATGATGATTGTGGAGCTGGGAGAATGGCTTGTGTTTGGTTGGGGAAATTTTGGACTCGGTTATTTTGATTATAACCTTGTTGTGGTTGAAAATTTCCCTGATTTGGATTACCATTTCCCTGAAAATGATTTCTGGGGTTGAAATTGTTTCTGTTAAAGTTTCCTTGATTGTGGAAACCTTGATTCTGTCCAGGATTGAAATTCCCTTGGTTTTGATAACCTTGGTTCATTCGAGGTTGGTTCTAGTTTCTGTTTTGCAAATTTGGCTTTTGGTTAAACCCGGGTGGTCCCATATGTGTGTTAGCACGGTAACTTGGTTCCATTTGAGGACGGTATTGATTACCTCCTTGATTTGTAGTACCGGCTAAGGCATTGGCTTCAAAAGGACTACCATCGGTGGCAGTACACTTGTAGTAGGCATGTGGGCCACCACAAGTGATACAAACTTCCACCTTTTTTACTTCAGCATGTGAAGGGTTTTGTGTGAAAGTGACTTTCTTTTGGTTTGTGAGAACCTAAGCTTGAATAGCGTCCGTGAGTTTATCTATCTTAACATCGGTGCTAGAAGTACTCACGGGTGATGAAGCGGAAGGACCAGCACTCACTTGGGAGTCATATGGCTTTGTGCGTGTAGTGCGGACCTTGGACTTATTTTCAATGATTTCTAAAGCTTCTTTAGTGGTTTTACTCAAAAAATTACCTCCCGCGGAGGCATTGAGAGAATCTTGGTCAGATTGACTCACACCATTATAAAAAGTGTCAATTTGCATTAATTCGGTGAAACCATGATGAGGACATCGACGAAGCAATTCTTTGAAACGATCCCATGCGTCACCAAATGATTCATCAAACCTTTGAGTAAATTTGATGATTTCATTTTTAAGACTTGTCGTTCTGGACGGGGGAAAAAATTCGTTTACAACTTTGGTAACTAAATCCTCCCATGATGTTATTGAATGAGGAGGTTGTTTTTCCAGCCAAATCCGGGCTGCCCCCTCAAGAGAAAATGGGAAAAGAAGAAGTTTGACTGCTTCGGAAGGGACGTTTTTGTATTTGATGGTAGATGTAATCTTGTTAAACCATTGAATATGAGCATGAGGATCATCCCTCTCAAAACCATAAAATTGGCTTGAGGTTACTAGATTTAGTAACCCGGTTTTGAGCTCAAAGTATTCAGCCACAATGGCTGGGACAACAATAGCGTCTCTGTAACCCTCAATGGGTGCTTGGAGAAACTCATTCATCGGATGGTCTTCCGCCATGATAACTTTGTTTGGGGAAATAGCACGTACCTCAGATACGGCTGTTGGGGCAGAACGTCTACGGCGTCTTCGAGGATTTCTAACAAGCTCACGGAAAGGGCTTGTTGACCTAGAAGAACGAGTGCGCATGCACTAGATACGACTCTAAGAATCCTTAGAGTGACGGGAAATTAAAAATAGAAAAGAAATATAGACAAAAAGATGATATATAACAAATGAGTAAATTATTCAAACTCGCAGATGCTACAAAAGTCGTAATACGCAGCACACCTCCCCGGCAGCGGCGCCAAAATTTGATTGGCCTCAGACAATCAGAAAATATTAACCAAGTAATGGTCAACAAGTCAAACAGTCTAAACCAATACTCCGTGGAGTGTAGTGTTTCCCCGGATCGTTAAATCCTAACGAGGCGTGAAATCTGAAATAAAACGACTTCGAGATCAGGTGAATTGAACAGGAAATGGGTTCAAATGTTTGTACTACTGAAATATAAGTATGAATAGCTTTAATAAGCTATATCAACGAATACGTGAAATCAGATAAGTACAAATGAAAAGGAACTGGAAAACGTATACGTTTAATATTTAAACGTAAACAACAAAAACGATTTTAACTATAGTAGTAATTTGTATGCCTTAGGGGCTTAAATGCAAATTAAATAAACTTGAAATATTTATTTTATAATTAATAAATTATTTAAGAAAATCTAAAAATGTAAAAAGATATAAAAGGTACGTTTATATTTAAATAAATGTAAACGTACGAAATTTAAACGTGAATTTTGTAAAATACAACTCCCACAAATATGAAAATTAGATTTTTGGAATCCTAAACTTATTACAAAATTATTAGAAAATTAAAATTAATTTTATAACTATTTAATTAATTATTATTATTTAATAACTATTTTTAATTATTTAATAATTCACTAATAAATAGAAAATTGTAAAATAAGTCTAGAAATATAAAATTAAAATTTCTAAAAGTCTAAAATATTATAAAACTTATTTTAAAACTAAAATTATATTTTTCACACTATTTATCTATTTATTATTAATTAATTTTTATTTAATTATTATTTAACTAATTATTTTGTTTTAAATTATTAAAAATACTAAAAAGACTTAGATAATTAAGAAAATTTTTATAAATCTAATTAACCATCACAGGAATCCTAAAAAATTATAAAAAGTTTTTTATGTATGTTTAAACTAATTTACTAATTATTATTCTATTTATTAATTAATTACCAATTAAACTAATTATATTATAAAAAATAGAAAATGAACAGTATAAATTCTAGAAAAATTTATAAAAATGTTTTACCTTATATAAAAGCTAGAAAAATTATAAAAACTAGGTGGTACTTTAAAAAACATAATTATGCTATTTAATTCTTATTTATTAATTAATAGTTAATTAAACTACTATTAAATCTAAAAATTACTAGATGACAAAAGAAAAATCTGGAAAAACTTATAAAATTAATTTAATATTAAAGAGATTTAATAAAAATATAAAATTACAGAAGTGCTTAAAATAAGCTAAAAAGAAAATTAAATAGATAATTTCTATTAAATAGATGCTATCACTATAATTAAATTTGGCTTTTTCTATTTTTTCTTTTATAGAACTAACAAAATACTTAAAATAAGAAACTTTTATAAAGAAAACTAATTTGGAAACCCTTAATAAGCACTGTGAGAGCTTATTAGACCAAACAGTTGACTTATGTGGGGTTCACAAGGGTAAAACCTGGTACAAATGAGTTATGTGGACAATTATAGGCAAGAGTTACTCAGATAAGTAGGCTGAACAAGCCAATAAGATCAAAATAAGCACTTACTTATTGAGGTCTGTGACAGAAAATGGGACAACCTTCAACTGCAATTCCAAGTGGGGTCCACTGGTGCACAGGTCAAACAAAGGGTCAAAGTATGAACCCTGATAGGAGGGAGGTTGGGAAAACCCAAGAGTGGGGTGTGGGACCCACTGGGGTGGCCACAAACTACCACCAAAGTGGTGGTGGTGAGATGGTGATCTATGTAGCAGGGGAGTTTCTTCCCCTGGAAGTGTTTTTGGATGGGTGTTACTTGCACAAGAAAAATCTCAAAAATGAAATAGATGCAGGAACCCCAAGTTAAGCTGGTAGATTACACACACAATAAGTTTCAAAACCTAGATCATAACACATAAATCATAGAAATTCATGCCATATTGGAGATTTCTGACCATACATCTTTTTGACTTTTTAATTTATGAACTAACTTTGACTTATGTGAACTTCTGATTGATCCTACTTACTAAATAAGTTGTTATAAGCTAAGATTAAGCTAAATTAAGCTAAGTGACTAACTTATATGATGATATTTTGAGATTTGGACCTAATTTCCTATAACAGTTAACTATTAAGAGGTATAGACGATGATTTTGACTTTTTTCTAAATTGACACTTGATTTTAAGCTTTGCTTGGCCTATATTATGCTTCTGCAGTCTAATAAAGCTAAAATGAACACCAAATTACAACAATATCTCAGCTAACAAGCTTGTTCCAAACACCCCTAATCTAGCTGAGCTTTGTGATTTTTCAAAGAAAATGAAAGATCTAATCCAAACTACTGATACAGACACATTACTTATGGTTACTCAAACCTTTTTTAGTACAATTATACCAAAAACTACAACAACAACACAGAATTCCACAAGGTACTAAATTTTACTTGAAATTGAAAATATTAAGTAATATCAATACTAGTTAACAACTATTATTTTTTAGATTATATTATCACTACAAAACCTTAAATGATCACAGATAAAAAAGAATTAAACAAATACAATAATGAATATAGGAAATAAGCTTTAAAATGGGTAAATTGCTTACAAGCTAAAGACTGTGAGGATCAATGACCAAGAACCAAGAACCCTAATTCCTCCCTGAGGATCTAAACCATAATCCAAAGCTTTCTTGTGCTTCTAAATCAACTCTGAATCCCAGAAATCAAATCCAAATCCCACAGTTGACTTTCATTGACCAATTTTATATTTGTTGATTTTTTTTAGCTATACTGATTTGTAAGTTACTAAAAGCTTTGTTGAGCTTATTAGGAGCTTATATGAGCTTATTGATCCTTACCATCCACTACAAACAACATTAGAGATTATTAAGAATTTTGATATAAAATTAAACTTGCATAAACTGAGACAGAGATACAAACTTGAAATTGATTACTAAAAAGGTTTCACAATACACTTATAACATTGGAATTTTAACTTAAAAGCTTAACATAAACTGAAACATTAGAAACTTAAGAAGTCGACATACATTTTATTTAATTTAAACTAGATATATTTCCCTATTGCTTCACTCTTTGATATTTATTGACCCTTTGGACTTCAACTTGCTTCCAGATATTATCCTACTTCAATTCTTGACCATTGATGCCTTTAAACTCATCCTAGCCTTTGAAACTGCTTTGGTGCCAAAATGTCAACACGTGGCTAGGGGTAGTTTAACTGCAATTAAGGAACTTTGGTGGTACTAGGAGGTGGAGGGGACAAGATTGGATAGGTTTAGTGGCCAAGTTGGGGTGTATGATGAAAACAGAGGAGGTGGGATGGTTTTTTTAGAAAATTGGTGGGAAAGGCATTTATTGTGGTGTGGGATAGGATTGTGAGGTGGAAGGGAGTGGCAGAGGAGTAGGTAGTGAGCTGGGGGTAGATAGGTGGTGGTAAAACCACCTGGTTTACAGGTTTGCGGGTATGGGAGAGGGGGGTGAACAGTGGTTGTTGTTTGGCGGTTTTGGGGGAGGTCAAACGGGGTCAAACCCCTGTTTTAAATAATAAGGGTGCGCGGGCTGAGCTTGTTTTGGGCCTAGGAAAAGAAGGGTGGGCTTGGGTGTTTTAATGGATTGGATTTGGTTTGTGGGTTTTATAATAAAAAGGGTCCGTTTGTATTATAACTTAACAAGGACCAATTTTGTAATTTAGACAAAATTGAGGGCTGATTTTGCAATTTTCCCAAAGTAGTTATAGGGACCAATTATGCCATTTATGAATAACCCAAGGACCAAAGATGCAATTTTTTCATTTAAAATACCCAGGGACCTTTTCTGCCAATTTCTCAAACACCAGGGACCAAACTTGTAATTTTCTGAAAGTTAAAGGGTTTAACCTGTAATTTCTCCATAGTTATCATAAGGTCCATTTATGCCATTTAATAATAGTGCAAGGTTTACTTTTAATATTTTTCCATTTTCAAAACCTTAAGGACTATATTTGACATTTTTGAAACTTGAGGGACTAAAGTTGTCATTTTGCAATTTTTAACTTTAAAGGACTATACTTGACAACTTATAAATCCCTAAGGACCTTAGATGATATTTTTCAAGTTTTGATTTACCAGGGACTAGTTTTGCCAATTTTTCAAAGTTCAGGGACTGAAACTGTAAATTATGTGAAATGTGTTGTTTTTCATCAGTTTTCAATCCTTTTGCATAAAAACACAATCCAGGGATATTTTGTGTGTTAGCATTAGAAGTGTTGATCATTTATGTAATCAAAGAGAGATCTCAATGATCGTCCCTTAGGGGGAGATTGTTAGCATTAAAAGTGACGATCATTTTTGAGTCAACAAGTATTGTAATAGTTAAGTATATTGGGCTATGGACTTGGTACTTATTAAGTATATCATGTAAGCCTTATTAGAACATGTAAACCAAGTCCAAGCCCAAGCCCAAGCCCATAGAAAGCCTATGTATGGAACTATAAAAGGCACATTACCTCTCATTTGTAAGGTGTGCTTGTGTGTATTTGTGTGTTATTCTTTCTTAATAAAAGTTCTCATATTTCCTATCTCTCTCTATATACATACGCCACATACATATATACATATCAAGTCACCATCTTTCATCTCTACTTCATCTTTGCTTCTATAATGGTGTGATAAAGTTGTGATATTTAAGGTCTTACAAGTGGTATCAATCGCCAAACAATGATTTAGGAGTGTTGGGAGTTTGTTGGTTTCGTATTTGTTAAGCTTTCTTCACGTTTTTTTTAGAAAAGTTCATTACTTTTCTTGTTTTTCTTGGTCTTTAACACTTTTTTGATTACAAACTAGTGTTATAAACCTTGTCTAGCAAGAAAGTTTCAATCTTTTTGAAGATTTATAGCTTAAAAATTCGAATTTTGATTTTGTACTTGTTTTTCTAGAACACAAAAATTTTTCATAAAAATCATCAAGTTTGCAACTTTCTTTAAGTTTTGGTGTTTTTATAACTAGAAGTACAAGAATCTTGAAATACAAACTTGATTTGGGTGAGCTTTTAGCAAAATCAAAATTCTAGAATAATTTCTAGAACACAAAAATTTTCATAAAAATCATCAAGTTTGCAACATTCTTTAAGTTTTGGTGTTTTTATAACTAGAAGTACAAGAATCTTGAAATACAAACTTGATTTGGGTGAGCTTTTAGCAAAATCAAAATTCTAGAATAATTTCTAGAACACAAAAAAATTTCATAAAAATCATCAAGTTTGCAACTTTCTTTAAGTTTTGGTGTTTTTATAAGTAGAAGTACAAGAATCTTGAAATACAAACTTGATTTGGGTGAGCTTTTAGCAAAAACAAAATTCTAGCAAACTCTATAGAACACACTTGTACCATCTTTCTAAATCACAAAGTTTCTAAATCACAAAGTTTCGAGAACACACTTGCTCCCGTTGCTTACTCGGTGTTTCCCTTGCTTGTATAAGTGAGAAAACACTTCGACTCGTGGTATACTCTCTAAATTGTATAATTTAGAAAGTTTTGGTGCTAAGTTTCTAGAACACTGCAAAGTTTCTAAAACACTGAAAAGTTTCTAGAACACTAAAAAGTTTCTAAAACACTGAAAAGTTTCTAGAACACTGAAAAGTTTCTAAAACACTGAAAAGTTTCGAGAACACTGAAAAGTTTCTAAAACACTGAAAATTTTCGAGAACACTAAAAAGTTTCGAGAACATAGAAAAGTTTCTAAAACACTGGAAAGTTTCTAAAACACTGAAAAGTTTCTAGAACACCGAAAAGTTTCTAAAGCACTAAAAAGTTTCTAGAACACTGAAAAGTTTCTAAATCACTGAAAATTTTTCTAGAACACCTTTTAGAAAGAAAAAAAATCTTTTAGAGCACTTTTAGAATTTTTTTCTAGAACTCTTTTAGAAAATCTTTTGGTGCTCAATGTTTCGAAAATTGTTGGTGGATTAAAAGTTCGTTGACCAAGGAAAGTAACCTTCACCAAACTCAACTCCTATTTCGTTGAGCCGATCCAAGAATCAACTTTATCACATATCGTTAAACAATGGTAATGAAAGTGCAAATCCAAGAGAGAGATTCAAACAAAGTGTTTACTGTGTTCAAGTCATATGTAGAGAAGTTCATCAATACTTATGGTTATGACTCAAGGTTCGATCAGGCATTTGAATACTTCATCCGAGTCCGATATCACAATTTCAAAGACAAACTCAAACAAAGCCTGAATCGACTTCAACAGCTACTTAATGAAGAAGAACTTGATATGAGTAACTGCAAGGACGCTCTTAAAGTGATACAGACTCAATTTTAGAGTACCTTTAACCCTTGGATAATGGGACAGTCAGAGTTTATCGATGCATTTTACCAAAAATTTTGGGTAAGCTATACGACCTTCAGAACTAAATGCATAAATCAAATGGATGAACTCGAAAAGATACTTGAAACTGAGGAAGCTAATTTAAATGAGATTGAGAAGCTGAAACAGGAAAAAGAGCATAATGAAAGAGAGATGCAGTTAAAGGAAACTGAGGTGATTGAAAAAGAGACAGAGAAAGATGTTCAAAAAGAAGAGGAAACAGTCAATGAGGGTGATGCATCAGATGTCAGTTTGGTTTTTACGGGAAGTGATTCATCATCAAAACAGCAGGTTGAAAGCAGTAGTCCTAGCTATGATTCAAATGCTGATGGTACACAAAGGAATGAAGCTGTTTGGGATACCGAGGATGATCACATCAGACCTTCATCAAACACAAAGAAATTGGCTACAGTACAAAATTAACATGCTCATGATAATGGTAATATCTTTGATAATGTGTTTGCTCATGATCAGACACATCCTGCGCATCCTGAGTCTATTAGTGACACTTATGTGGTGGAACAAAATGATAGTAATATCACTTTTGCTGCTCTAGATATGGATCCTAATAGAGGTGAGCCTGCCCAGGATGGATCTACTTATGAACAAGATCGTGCCTTATTTGCTTCATTAATCAATAATTTCAAACATGAGCTTGAAAAATGCAAAAACGACAATCGTGAAGCTAAGCAAACGAATGTCTTATTGACAAAAGAGTTTGAGAGATTTAAAGAAATGGAAAAAGGTTTTCAAAATGTAACAAAAAGAAAAGCTGAACTTGAATTTGAAAACTCAAACCTTAAATCTCAAGCTCGGAAGTTTGAAATGAATGAAGAGTCTGTCAAACCAATTTTAAAAAGAAATGAAGAACTTGAAGTTGGATATAGTGCAGCTGTTCTTCGTGAAAAACGTTCCATTCAAAAACTGGATGCTCAAATGGTTCTTAACAACAGAAAGGTTCAAGCACTTGTAAAAGAGAACAGTGATTTAAAAAGTGAAAATTCCAGGCTTAAGACAACCACTTCCAATTTTGAGATTGTTAATACAAAACTTGAGAATGAAAATCAAGAATTTTTTAAACGAACAAACGATCTTGAAAACAAACTTCGAAAATTGGGACAAACTTCTCAGACAATCAACATGCTACCTACTAAAGATGAGGAAGTTTCTAAACAAACATCTTGAATTGGTTTTGAAAATAGTGCTCAGTTGGGAAATGGTAAACCGTGTTTTTTAAACAAAGTAAAAAAGTTGACACCTATTTTGTATAACGCTGAAGATATGAGAAAAGAATTGTCAGATGATCTTTTGTTTGAATCTCAAGATATTTTAAAATCTGAAGAGGAGAAACGTTTGAAAGTTAAACAAAGAAAAACCCCATTCTCGTACCATGGCTTTGTGTATGGTTGTACACGATTGACAGATATTCCAAAAGCACCTTTCAAAAGAAAAGACACAAATGTGAAAAGATTTTTCAAAGAAGCTCAACTTGCTACTTATGATGCTACGTTATGGCAAAATAGAGCAAGGAAACAATTTTGTAGTATTAAACATCACATTGAGCATACGTTAAAGGCCATTTGGTTTAAGCAAGTAGACATCGATACCAGCGTTTTCTCCAATCCTCTTTCATCAGATGTACGCCTTAAGATTGAAGTCCAAAAGATTTTGAAAGATGAGATTGAACCTCATGTGAAAAATCTCAACTTAAGTTTTGAGTACTTTGAAAAACATCTTGTCACTAAAATGAGAGAAGATTTAAAGTATGTTCATTCTATTGAAGACGAATTTGATGAAAAATGCTTAATACTTGACATTCAAAAGGAATTTTTCACAAATCAAATAGAGTCATTCAAGTCAGCATCTGTCAACCATGAGTATGAGAATGTGAATTTCGAACAAACATCTTCTTTGAAATCTGAAAATCTTTGTCTCAAAAAGAAAATAACCGAGCTTTCAAAAGAAGCAGCTGATGTCAAAAAAGAACTGTCAAAACGAACTGCACAGTTTGAGAAAGATTTAACAAAACTCGAAGCTCAAAGTATTTCTTTCCAACTAAAACTGCAAGAGAACAATGAGAAAAAGTTTTCGGAAAACTCTTCAACATCGGTGCTTAAAGGAAAAGAAAAGATTTTTGAAGAAAACTGTGATGATACGAAAATCAAGTTTGATCTTGATGAACTTGATACTAAAAATCTTGAATTGGAACATGTTGTGGCATCATTACAAAAAGAAAATAAACATTTGAAACAAACTTACAAAAACTTGTTTGATTCAATCAAGCGGTCAAGAGTTCAGAATCAAACTTCATACAAATCTGACTCTCAGATCACACCAAATCATCTTTTTGAAAAAGAAAAGTCTGTGCTTCAAAAGAAAATTGCTGAATTGGAAAAAACAATTGCACAACAAACCAAGGATTTTGGTGATGCCAAAAATAATTTTTCAATCGAAACCGACAAATATGAAAAATATTTTGCACATCTTGAAAATCAAAATGCTTCTTTGCAAGAAAAAATGGCATCATCAGATCATCTTTCTCTTCAAAAAGAATACAATGATTTGAGAACGTCATACAATGCCTTAAAAGCAAAGTTTGATGTTCTTAACCGGTCAAAAGGAAAATCTCAAGTTTCAAACGAGTCTAAACCACAAGTAAGTGTTTCAAAAAAGGTTTACACAGGTGAATCTTCAAAACCATTTTCTAAAAGGGTTTCTCAATTTACCACCTATTCTTTGCAAAAAGGAAGGAAGTTTTCAAAGAGACCTAATTTTTCTGAAACATTTACTCCTCAAAAGGTTTCAAATGCAAGTGCTCATAAAGAAAAGAATCAAGGTTTTCAAACTCCATACTCCCGTTTTACTCCGGTAAAGCCAGTGTGGAAACCAAAGCAAAGCCGTTCAAAACATTTGACATATTCATACTCTGAAATGCTTCCGCTACAACAAAGGAGGCTATGCTTGGAAAAATCCTAATTCTGGAAGGTTTCCATTCATCTCAAAAACGAATTTTCGAAATGAAACACCGAGTTTCAACAATGGATGGAAAACTTCTTCAAGTTTTAAAACTCCAAGAGAGACACCTAGTTTCTCAAACAACTTTCAAAAGCAAAAGAGTTTTAAATCACCGTTGATTCCACGAGCTTTATTTCAAAATGAAACACAGGTTTTCAGTCCTCGTTGGAATTCAACTTCTTTGTCTCGGATTGACACAACTTACAAATGGATTTCAAAATATGGTAACCCAGTTGGCGCCGTGCTTAAATGGGTTCCAAAAGTTGTTGTTTAATCCAAATTGTCACACCCCCAAAATCGGGTCCAGCGGAAGCATACATGTAGCTGGGGTGTAACTCAATTGGTATTACAACACAAGTTCAAAAATGGTTTTCACTTGAATCATTTAGAATAAAATAATTTAATCAAAAATGTTGAATTTACATTGTTAAAAGTAGTGTGGAAGCAGGCCCTTAAAATAGTTAAAAACGGTCCCCATATGAATAATCAGAGTCTTGTATGACCATGCCATGCCCTGCCAAAACCTCCAGTAGCGTGCCATTGGTTAAAACCTGAAAATACATGCTAAAGTGTCAACACGAGGTTGGTGAGTTCATAGAGTCTTGTGAAAAAGAATGTAATGCATATGTATGAAGGTATCCCAGCAAAGGCATCGTAAATCCACTCAGTTCCAAGTCCCGCCATAAGAGACTTGTAACCTGTGTGTTTACGACCCACTGCCAAAAGTAATATGTTTACGTGAACAAAAGTAATACTTGTATTTAAATTCTAAGATAAATATAGCAAAACGGCTATATAAATAACTTAGTCCATGAGGCCATATAATAAATCAGTCAAATAGAAAATCCGTAATAAGGTTGATGCAAAAGCATCGTAATTCAGTAATAAATCAGTAATAAGATTGATGTAAAAACATCGTAATTCAGTAATAAAGTTTATAAAAACCATCAGTATATAACTTTAATCGTATGTACAATAGCCCAAGTATAAAGTAAAGTAATAAGTTTTTCAGTCATAAAACTACATTGTCTCTTAAGCTCATGACCCCGAAGCTAGACGTTACTTGGCCCCAATGAGTGGTTAACAGGCACTCTAATAATAAAGACATGACATGCATCTGTAATTCTGTTGGAGCAACCCAAACACAGATGGAGGAGTCACCCTCAATAGATCTATTCATTCACTCTCGCTTGGTACTTAATTAACGGTCCATGATAATAAAGGGGACTTGTCCTGACGTGGTAAATAAGGCAACTTAAGCAATGTAAGGAATTTAATACTTTGGCATTGTACAAAACTAATTAAAGGAGTGTATTCTCTCCCAGATGTAATTCAAATCGTATAAAAGTATAAAACAAGTATTTAAGCATGTATCTCCCCCAAAGAGTTATAAAGAAATTAAACAAGTAAAAGTGGGGCTATGACTCACCTGGAGCGATAGCTACGATGACAAAAGTGGATACATAGAAATGAAGTTCGATCTCTAACCGCAACCTAATATAAGTAATAACGATCTATTTTAGATCATGACGTGATGTAATGAATGCACATGCACATGATGCCTATACCACTCGTAACTTGGAAATACTAGTTATTGTCAAAGTAAAATAGTTTCCATACTTAGGAAAATAAGTCCAAATATAGAAGTATATAACTTGTCGTAATATATCGTATATAAAATGTTAGTGTTATATTCCTCGTTTTGAAAACCTTAAAATAGTGTCTAGTAGTCGCGTAATAAACCTTGAATCGTACGTATTTCGTTAATTAAAATTAAACTCCTTGAATAAGAAATCTAGAAAATATATTATTTAGTACGTAGTTATATTATTTTCTAGTAGTGACTAAATATATATATAGTTTTGACGATTTTAAAACGTGTATAACTTGGTCGTTTTAAGCTCATTTTACTTGTTCTTTATATCCACGGATTCGTTTTAGTATATACTAATATATTTTCGATAGCTCGGCTCCACTAGGTTACGTCTAACGTCTCTATTTGTCCATCGAAAAATGTCAAACAGCTTGCAGTTTTTCAGAAAATAGTTTTCGTCGTTAAATTTACAAAAATCATATCTCCTTCGTTATAAGCTCGTTTTAATCCGTTCTTTTGCCCACGGCTTCGTTTTTGAAAGTATTTTCTAAATCTTTGATCAAAAATTACCCATCATCTACTGATTTTCCCACGTTTTAAAAATATGGACAGTAGGTATATATATTGTTTCAAAAGTCATTTCTAGAGTTCCAATCTAGTTCCAACTTCAACCAAACCACTTTCAATCACCACAAATCTAGTCTAATCCTACCATACACCTTCTTAGGGTGTCATGGGTTCCTAAACTTCATAAACAAAGTGGATCTAACAAAGATCTAACTATAATCACTTTCTAAGGTTCAAAAGTTAAAAGTTTGTAAAATAAAGTGGTATAAATAGCATATGCATGTAGATCTAGTATATATCATATGGATCTTGTATAAACTTGGTAAAATTATAAAAAGGAGTTTGATATACTTACTTCAAAGATTAAGGAGATTCTGAGGAAGAGAAAAACCTAAGAAACCTTGAGTTTTTATTTCAAACTCAAACAAGGACAACTAAAGGAACTAGATAATGACTTGATCTTGGAAAAATGATGGATTCTTGATGTTCTTCTTGTCTTGGCCAAAAATGGTGAGAAGAGAGAAAGAGATATATATTTTGCTAGTTTATTTTGGTTACTTGAAGTAAAAATGTGTAATATGGAAAATATAATTAGTTATAGATATTTTTGTTGCCAAAGTCAAGAGTCAATAATGCTAGGGGGGCAATGGGGCATGATTTTGGGGAAGGAAAATAGGGTGGGTGGATTTTGTAAGAAGTTTTGGTAGATTTGGTAAGATATTAGTTGTATATATTATTAGTTTTAGGGAATACCGGGTACCGAGTTAACTAAAAATAAATTGTAACGAGATAAAATAAAATATAATGAAGTTGTAAAAATTGTAAAATAATATTCCTGATGAGAATCGGAAGTTAAAATAATGATCGGGTTGAAATATCGCAAACCGACGGAGTTATAAGCTCCGACCGGAAAACGTAACAGTTGATTTGAAAACACCGGGTAAATTAATAATATAATTTTTATATTATTATTGTGAGTACAAAAATGTATTGGGATCATAGTCGGGAATGTCGGACGTGTTAGTCACATTATTGATTGCTTGTTAACGTTTATTTAAAAATAATTATACGTAAAAGTAAATTATATCAAAAGTATTAATTTAATTACCCTACGAGTGGAATAGTATCCAAGTGCCATAATGATAATATGAAGACTATTCCTAGTCCGTACGAAGTGTCCCAATGATAATGCATGAATTCGCTCCTGAACCAATACGGTTACGCGAATTTGAATACTCGTAAACAAAATTTACGATGACATGAGTAATGCACATGAGTTGTGGTTTTCTCTCGGAAATGAATAGTGTCAGGTGAATAGTAAAAATTTCTGAACGCTTCTCAGAATATCAAATTGACCTCGAAAACGATGAATAGTAATCGGTGAATAGTAAATGATGAATAGTAAATTGTCGAAGTTTGGAAAATGACCGGAAATTACGAGTTGTGACAGTCTTCCCCTCTAACAGGAACTTTGTCCCGAAGTTCAGTTTGTGTTGGTCTCTAGAGTAGTATTGGTGAAAAGATGATGATATTTATCGTGTAAGCTACTGAGCTCTAATGGGAGTTCAAGTCTGTAGGCCACTAGGCCCATACTGTCTGAAATATTGAATGGTCCAATGTATCTCGGGTTTATCTTCCCAAATTTTTTTCTTAATGGTATCATGCCTTTCCTAGGCAGAACTTTCAACATAATCCTGCCATTAACTTGAAGTTCTAAGGGTTTACAACTTATTGAACTTGTAACTGATTCTTGACTCGTAAGAAATTTTCTGGTTATTTCATGAATGCTTACGGGACTAGTGAGTTGGGCTTTTCCAAATTTTGATCCGTCAATGGATGTTGGCACTTCGACCATAGAGTGCATCAAATGGTGTAGTCTCTAAGCTCGTGTGGTAACTATTGTTATAAAGGAATCTGATTTATGGCAAATGGTTAATCCAACCATTTCTAGAGTCAATCACTCATGCTTTAAGTATATCTTCCTATGTTTGAATCGTTCTCTGACCATTGGTCTGTAGATTATAGTTGGTGTGGTTCCAAAGGAATCTTAACGTAATCGCTAGGAGTTTGAGGTGAATTTAAATTCCTCTATTAGGAATAACTGAAATGGATATCACGAATCTTGTTTTGAAAGACTTACAAGGTTAAGTCCGTCAAAAGGTGTTGTTGAAAATAATAGATTAGGATTGGGATAAGGTTGTGATCCTCCGCAGGATGTCATGAATTGAGTCTTTCTCCACCTACGATGCTTAGTCTCCATTACTAAGAATTTCCCCAAGCTCTATGTCGTCAAATCACAAACTCTTAAAGGTATAAGTGATGTAGTATAGTGATTGAGTTTTCAAAGTTTGTTTTGAGATTGTGTGTTTTGTTCATAAACCTTTCCTGAATAAATAAATTTACAATTTTAAGCAAACGGCTTTTCAAGTAACATTTTTCTTGATGTTTCAAAATTTAATAGTTATGCAAGATAGGACAGTTTTCAACATAAGGTGGATAGTATGATTTACCAAAGATCGATGTTTAAAATTTCAATAGTTTTGAAAAAAAGTAACCAAAAGGAATTTACTTGTCAAAATAAGTGCCTCAGAAAAGTATTTCTTACAAGATATATGTTTTGTATAACGGTAGTTTGGAGAAAAATCCATTTAAAAGTGAAAGTATTAAGTGGATAAAATAGCTAGGTATGTATGTATGCACGAATGCATAGGTGTCTAACATGTTCGAATAAAGTCTATTGGTGAGGACATGTTCAATTTATAGTCTTGGTTAAGAGGTTGGATTTATCTCTATGGTGTTGATCAGTGAGCACTCGCATCGAAACTAATCTTGTAATTCAGTCAAGCCAATACTTTCCAGATGACGGAATTTTTTGGTGATCAGGCCAGTGATAGTGGTTCGAATGGTTTTGTGATATCTTGATATTTTTGTTGAGTTATGAATGGTCTTAATGTACCGAGGGATCATCCTCATAGAAGGTATGGAAAGTCATTCCTAGGAAGGTCATTGATAATATCCACTTATCAATATAGGGAGTAGTGAGGGATGAGTGACATCGGAATCTATAGAGTGTTAACAATTCCTTATATATATATGGGGGTGGGGAAAGGAAATAATAGTGATGGTGAGAAGGGAAGAGACTGTGACAACTGCGACAAAATGAGATTGTGGCAAAAGAAAATACTGTGATATGAGTGTATCGTGCATAAATATGAAAGTTCATGAAATAAAATGACTAGCTGACATGCTTCCAATCGGTGGTTTACGAAGTGATGAAAAGTATGAAGGTTCCAACAAAGAGAGTAAACACACACATGAATGAAACATTTGGAAATCGAGTAGGGGATTCAATCCAGACATAATCTTATTATAACCATTCTCAGTGTTGCAAAATTCATTTCTGAGTCGGATATAGGTAGTCAGCCTATGTCCCACTATCCCGGGTTGAATATAGGTGACTAGTCTATATTCCACCGAGGTTCCATGAATTTTGAAATACTCAGCTCAGTTATACTAATACTATGTCCTTCACAAATACCAAGACGTTCTGAAAGATAAAAGCAGGTGACCAAACTCGAGGTCAAATGATGAAACTATGCAAGGAAAAACATAACGCGGTGAAATATATGATACATGAACATGCTTATATGAAAGACAGTTATAGTAATCAACTATGATAAATGAATATAGTATATCAGATAATGAGACACAAATCTCATTACCTAAGTCAGCAACAAACCACAAATGAGGCTTCAGCTTGGCAGGCAGGCACGTGATGGTCATAGGGTTAAGTTTTCGTAAAAGTAGCTATAGTCTAGGTTTTAAAAAAAACACTTAGTTCGCTATAGCCAAAGCTCTGATACCAATCTGTCACACCCCCAAAATCGGGTCCAGCGGAAGCATACATGTAGCTGGGGTGTAACTCAATTGGTATTACAACACAAGTTCAAAAATGGTTTTCACTTGAATCATTTAGAATAAAATAATTTAATCAAAAATGTTGAATTTACATTGTTAAAAGTAGTGCGGAAGCAGGCCCTTAAAATAGTTAAAAACGGTCCCCATATGAATAATCAGAGTCTTGTATGACCATGCCATGCCCTTCCAAAACCTCCAGTAGCGTGCCATTGGTTAAAACCTGAAAATACATGCTAAAGTGTCAACACGAGGTTGGTGAGTTCATAGAGTCTTGTGAAAAAGAATGTAATGCATATGTATGAAGGTATCCCAGCAAAGGCATCGTAAATCCACTCAGTTCCAAGTCCCGCCATAAGAGACTTGTAACCTGTGTGTTTACGACCCACTGCCAAAAGTAATATGTTTACGTGAACAAAAGTAATACTTGTATTTAAATTCTAAGATAAATATAGCAAAACGGCTATATAAATAATTTAGTCCATGAGGCCATATAATAAATCAGTCAAATAGAAAATCCGTAATAAGGTTGATGCAAAAGCATCGTAATTCAGTAATAAGATTGATGTAAAAACATCGTAATTCAGTAATAAAGTTTATAAAAACCATCAGTATATAACTTTAATCGTATGTACAATAGCCCAAGTATAAAGTAAAGTAATAAGTTTTTCAGTCCTAAAACTACATTGTCTCTTAAGCTCATGACCCCGAAGCTAGACGTTACTTGGCCCCAATGAGTGGTTAACAGACACTCTTATAATAAAGACATGACATGCATCTGTAATTCTGTTGGAGCAACCCAAACAAAGATGGAGGAGTCACCCTCAATAGATCTATTCATTCACTCTCGCTTGGAACTTAATTAACGGTCCATGATAATAAAGGGGACTTGTCCTGACGTGGTAAATAAGGCAACTTAAGCAATGTAAGGAATTTAATACTTTGGCATTGTACAAAACTAATTAAAGCAGTGTATTCTCTCCCAGAAGTAATTCAAATCGTATAAAAGTATAAAACAAGTATTTAAGCATGTATCTCCCCCAAAGAGTTATAAAGAAATTAAACAAGTAAAAGTAGGGCTATGACTCACCTGGAGCGATAGCTACGATGACAAAAGTGGATACACAGAAATGAAGTTCGATCTCTAACCGCAACCTAATATAAGTAATAACGATCTATTTTAGATCATGACGTGATGTAATGAATGCACATGCACATGATGCCTATACCACTCGTAACTTGGAAATACTAGTTATTGTCAAAGTAAAATAGTTTCCATACTTAGGAAAATAAGTCCAAATATAGAAGTATATAACTTGTCATAATATATCGTATATAAAATGTTAGTGTTATATTCCTCGTTTTGAAAACCTTAAAATAGTGTCTAGTAGTCGCGTAATAAACCTTGAATCGTACGTATTTCGTTAATTAAAATTAAACTCCTTGAATAAGAAATCTAGAAAATATATTATTTAGTACGTAGTTAT
Organism: Artemisia argyi; assembly: GCA_030686995.1. Classification (NCBI taxonomy): domain Eukaryota; kingdom Viridiplantae; phylum Streptophyta; class Magnoliopsida; order Asterales; family Asteraceae; genus Artemisia; species Artemisia argyi. The sequence goes on along the minus strand of CM060676.1, from coordinate 4,681,908 downwards.
ATTATTTTCTAGTAGTGACTAAATATATATATAGTTTTGACGATTTTAAAACGTGTATAACTTGGTCGTTTTAAGCTCATTTTACTTGTTCTTTATATCCACGGATTCGTTTTAGTATATACTAATATATTTTCGATAGCTCGGCTCCACTAGGTTACGTCTAACGTCTCTATTTGTCCGTCGAAAAATGTCAAACAGCATGCAGTTTTTCAGAAAATAGTTTTCGTCGTTAAATTTACAAAAATCATATCTCCTTCGTTATAAGCTCGTTTTAATCCGTTCTTTCGCCCACGGCTTCGTTTTTGAAAGTATTTTCTAAATATTTGGTCAAAAATTACCCATCATCTACTGATTTTCCCACGTTTTAAAAATATGGACAGTAGGTATATATATTGTTTCAAAAGTCATTTCTAGTGTTCCAATCTAGTTCCAACTTCAACCAAACCACTTTCAATCACCACAAATCTAGTCTAATCCTACCATACACCTTCTTAGGGTGTCATGGGTTCCTAAACTTCATAAACAAAGTGGATCTAACAAAGATCTAACTATAATCACTTTCTAAGGTTCAAAAGTTAAAAGTTTGTAAAATAAAGTGGTATAAATAGCATATGCATGTAGATCTAGTATATATATCATATGGATCTTGTATAAACTTGGTAAAATTATAAAAAGGAGTTTGATATACTTAATTCAAAGATTAAGGAGATTCTGAGGATGAGAAAAACCTAAGAAACCTTGAGTTTTTATTTCAAAACTCAAACAAGGACAACTAAAGGAACTAGATAATGACTTGATCTTGGAAAAATGATGGATTCTTGATGTTCTTCTTGTCTTGGCCAAAAATGGTGAGAAGAGAGAAAGATATATATTTTGCTAGTTTATTTTGGTTACTTGAAGTAAAAATGTGTAATATGGAAAATATAATTAGTTATAGATATTTTTGTTGCCAAAGTCAAGAGTCAATAATGTTAGGGGGGCAATGGGGCGTGATTTTGGGGAAGGAAAATAGGGTGGGTGGATTTTGTAAGAAGTTTTGGTAGATTTGGTAAGATATTAGTTGTATATATTATTAGTTTTAGGGAATACCGGGTACCGAGTTAACTAAAAATAAATTGTAACGAGATAAAATAAAATATAATAAAGTTGTAAAAATTGTAAAATAATATTCCTGATGAGAATCGGAAGTTAAAATAATGATCGGGTTGAAATATCGCAAACCGACGGAGTTATAAGCTCCGACCGGAAAACGTAACAGTTGATTTGAAAACACCGGGTAAATTAATAATATAATTTTTATATTATTATTATGAGTACAAAAATGTATTGGGATCATAGTCGGGAATGTCGGATGTGTTAGTCACATTATTGATTGCTTGTTAACGTTTATTTAAAAATAATTATACGTAAAAGTAAATTATACCAAAAGTATTAATTTAATTACCCTACGAGTGGAATAGTATCCAAGTGCCATAATGATAATATGAAGACTATTCCTAGTCCGTACGAAGTGTTCCAATGATAATGCATGAATTCGCTCCTGAACCAATACGGTTACGCGAATTTGAATACTCATAAACTAAATTTACGATGACATGAGTAATGCACATGAGTAGTGGTTTTCTCTCGAAAATGAATAGTGTCAGGTGAATAGTAAAAATTTCTGAACGCTTCTCAGAATATCAAATTGACCTCGAAAACGATGAATAGTAAAATGATGAATAGTAATCGGTGAATAGTAAATGATGAATAGTAAATTGTCGAAGTTTGGAAAATGACCGGAAATTACGAGTTGTGACACAAATTCATAATGGCTTTCGTATACTTCAGTACGAAACCCAGGCTTCAATGATGACTTCTTAGTATTTCAGCTAAGGACTCGTTCTTCAAAGAAAGTAAAGCGCTTAAGTTTAAACAAAGGTTTTAAATATTTTTTTTGAGCACTTATCCTAAAAACATTATGGCTTATGCACACATAACAGTGTATAACCCATGATTTTCAAAGAAAGGACCATGTTGTACATGTCTGTGCGACAATCCTAAAACATAAGAAGACTTCTCTCCAAAAAGCTTATCAAAGTCTTCTTAATTTTCTGAGCAAAATTTTAAAAAAAAATGTTTCAAAAGGTTTTCAAAACTTTTCACGATGTAGCTCAAAATATTACTCCCTCAAATCCTTAAAAGCTTAAATTTACTCAAAATGTTCTATTTTTGAGGGGGAGTAATGAAAAGATGTTCCAAAAATATCATGCTTAAAAGAAACTAATTCGGAATTTACAAACATCGGTTTCTCCCATATGCTATCCAAAAAGAAAAGGTTTTAATCAATTGGTATCAAAAATACCATGGATATGCTATTTTTTAGGGGGAGAAGACGTTATTAAAATGTGATCTATGTGTTTAAGATTGTGGCTAAATGTCATGCGAGCTCGACTCAGAAATGACCCAAGAATTGACGAAACAACAAAAGTTAGTAATCGAAAAGACTTATCCTCGATAGGTAATAACATCAAGTTAGTTACTAGGGCTAGTTGTCACCTAAAAGCTGACAATGGAACTCTTTAACTAGCCACGTAAGCGTGTCTCGAAAAGGAATTGTCTTAGCAGAAATGTACCGTTTCGAGAGACTTTCTTTGAATTTGACCAGGACGGGTAATAACTTCAAGCTAGTCTAACTAGTGATGTAAGCGTGTCTCGAATCGGTCATGTTCACTGAATGTGGATCAATTCAAAAAGTGCAAACTCCTCACGTATGTGCCAATTTCTTAACAAATCCATGAGCACATGTGAATGGGGAGTCCTTCAAAAAGAAAGCAAAACTCTCAAAGTGTAAACAAAATTTGTTTCATGATCATAAACACTTTGAGAAGATTTTCAAATATTTGGTTTGATGGCAACAATAGGATAGTCATGGAGTTATAAGGTGACTAAGGTTAGGAAAACCGTCCTATGATCCGCCAGAGCCAGAGGGATCTACCCAAGGACAAATCCAACAGATTAGAATTAGAAGTCCTTAGGTATGATTGAAAAAAAAAAAAAAAAAAGGAGAAAATGAGAAAGGAGAAAGAAGGGGTTGAAGAATTAAAAAGAAAAGCAAAGAAAAGGGTGAAAGAAATAGCCCTCCAAATGTTCAACCTTAGGGCAGAAACTGGGTTCAATTCATATGCTACTGGTTGTTACCAAGGTGACACCGGTATTGAAGATAAAGAAGTCATGGACCCAGTGATGCACTGCACTTAACCTTCTAAGCCACTCAAGTTCTCTTAAAAGAGCTTGTTTCAATCTCACGGGGAACCGGTGTAATCTATCAACTTATCTCTTAGAGATGGTTGATATTGAAGCAGGAGACCTCTCCCTAGTCTCCGCATAGGAAAACCAAATTATGCACTTAATTGAGTCTAGAGCCTCGAGATTACATCAAAAGATCTCTTAGGATACACTTTCCTATGAATACACTTGTGTTCGCCAAAAAGGACACAAGTTGTAAGAGTCTTTATGAGATCTACGGATCTTGCCTTATCTATCATGATGGTTACTATGTCTCAAATGGTCTAAAGTTGTGGGGTGATCTCCAGCAACTCACTTGAATCATTGATGTACTTTGGTGGATCTAGTAAGCCCTCTCGGGGGTATCTGGTTCAGGAACGGCCTTGGCAAGGGTTAGAGAGAATTTTCACACTATGCTGTTAACAATCTCTAATTTCGAACCTGTAAGTATCGGATGCTTTATTGCTAACTGTTTTATGCAGGTACTGATGAATGTTCCTTGGAGAAAGACCATTACCATCACTCAAAGATCCACATGCTCATACCCTGCAAAGCTCTCTTCAAAGATCAAAGCAAAGAAAAGTTCAGAACGTTTCTAAGTTAAAGTCAAAGAATCTACAAACTAAAGAAACAAAGATTAAAGTCAAAGAAAAGAGAACTTCACAAAGATTCAATGTCAAACAAAGTATGAGCATGTTGGAAAAGACGTAAAGACAACAGAGTAAAGATGTTGATCAAAGGAAGAACAACCAAACGACATTTATCAAAGATCACAAAGCATGATTGGAACAAAGAATCTAGCAAAACTATTACACAAAGACTCAAAGTTCAAAGAGAACAAGCTTCAAAGATCAAAGATCAAGGTCACAACAGAGAGATCTCAATGATCACCCTTAGGAGGAGATTGTTAGCATTAGAAGTGTTGATCATTTATGTAATCAAAGAGAGATCTCAATGATCATCCCTTAGGGGGAGATTGTTAGCATTAAAAGTAACGATCATTATTGAGTCAACAAGTATTGTAATAGTTAAGTATATTGGTCTATGGACTTGGTACTTATTAAGTATATCATGTAAGCCTTATTAGAACATGTAAACCAAGTCCAAGCCCAAGCCCAAGCCCATAGAAAGCCTATGTATGGAACTATAAAAGGCACATTACCTCTCATTTCTAAGGTGTGCTTGTGTGTATTTGTGTGTGTTTCTCTCTTAATAAAAGTTCACATATTTCCTATCTCTCTCTATATACATACGCCACATACATATATACATATCAAGTCACCATCTTTCATCTCTACTTCATCTTTGCTTCTATATTTGTATTTGATAAAGTTGTCATCTTTATGTTCTTACATTATGTATTTTAAGGCATTCCTGTGCGTTTTCATATGTTTTTGCAGTTTAAATGTAACAGAAATGATGAGTATTTACACACTCATCAAATCCCATTTGTTTTGACTAAGTTCAAACAAATGCATTAATATTTGAGACATAGGTATGACGGCAAAGTACCTACCGGGATAACTCCGCCGATTGATATTGGTACCCGTTAACGTTTTGGTGTCATGAGCTTAGTGTAATAATACGTTTCATGGGTGTATAACAACGTAGCCCATCGTTTTCGAGTCTAATTAACTCACACTACCAACATATTGTGTTCAACCATTAAACAAACTCTATGAATATCACTCAACCTTTGTGTTGACCTTTTAAGCATGTATTTCAGGTCCATGATGATCAAGGATGGCACGGAAGGGCACAGATATTCAAGATGGCTATAAATTTTATTATCATTCGAAAACTCATTTAATGTAATTTGTAAACATGGAACCATCTGGGACCTCATTTTGTAATCTCTGATATTTATATAATTTGAATGATAAATCTTTTAAAACGACTCAATTAGAGTTCGTTTTCTATTATTATGACTGTTGTGCCGTCGAGTAACACCTAAGTTGAATTCCGCTGCATCCATGAATTGGGGGTGTTATAGATTGGTACCAGAGCCATGGTTATAGAGAAGCGGGTCTAATTGAGACCTAAACTATAACCACAATTACAAGCAAAAACATTTTTTATAGCCTTCCGCTCTCCGTGCCTTCCATCCTTAAGACGATTATGGACTTATTAAGCATTTTATACTACACAATCATAATTGCATATTGATATATGTACCCTTAACATAATTGGGCATTTCCCCGTAAGCATTTTATGCTACATGAACATATAAGTATATTGATATATACACACTAGGCATTTTACACTACACGAACATATATAAGTACATTGATATATACACTCGATTTATTTTCAATCATTTTATCTAAACAATGGACTAAACATATCTACACATGCCTATTCTAGGGCATTTCGACACAACCACATTCTCCCAACCATGTTCCTACTCCAACATTTTATATCCAAGACATTGTAACTAATTACAATGTGTGGAAAACTAGAAGGGGGGGTTGAATAGTTTTACGTCTTTTTAACTTTATTATGAAAACTTAGTTGCTTTTAAAACTTTGATTCAATCTTATGTGAACTCAAATCTTGAACAATATGAACAAGTATATCTAAGTATGAACAATAATAATAATGTAAGCTAAGTATGTGAAATCAACACATGCAAAATATAAACAATTATAACTATATATAAGAGATAAGTACGTAATCGTTTATTTTATAATCCTTAGGTATATTTTGTATGAAAACTATACTTGATCGAAATGATCAATTATATGTATGTAACCTTTTTAGTTTGATTGTAAAAACTTTGTTTTGTGAATGAAACTTTCGTTTGATCTTTAAGTAAAATCAATACTAGCACTATATGAGCAACTATATATATACGTCTCCGTCTACAAAAGTAATAACGATATAAGCAAGATAATAAGTAAGATATGGAAAGATCTAACCGCGAGACAAAGGATTTATATTGGTTCGGCTACAAGGACACCTTCCTTGCCCTACTCCACTCCTCGAGTCACCTACTCGAGAGTTTTCTTCACTATGTCAACAAGCTCCTTATGGCGGAGAAACCTTACACACCAATATACACACCACAACTTCGTCACAACTTATTCACACCTTCTACACAACTTCTTCACACCTAGTCACTACTTAATCACAACACTACTTCTTTACACCTATCTATCTTCACAACTATCTACTTCAAGCCTATCTTCTTCACACCAATTTACTTCACAACTAACAACTTCACACCTAGCTTCTTCACTATAATCTAATTCCTAAATTTTCTTCTTCACACCAAACAACTAACTAATCACACAATCAATATACCTAGCACAACTACCTACAATCACATATACACAACAATCTTCACAAAGAGTAATGTAAATGACCTTGATGATGCACCAACAACTTGTATGTGGGGGTCACAACAAGTTGTAATACTTCTTGTCTTGGGGGATAGAAGTATTCTTCTCTTGCACTTGAGAGGATGAAGTTTGAATCACTTTGAAACAAATAATTATACACTTATGATCAAAGGATTAAGAGAATAGAAATGTGGATCTAGAACAGAAAGTTTAGGAGTGCAAAAGGTGAGGAAAATATCCAGGTTTAAGGTGGTATTTATAGGCAACAGATTCTGACAGAGGAGCGTGGCCGGTCCCCTTAAATCAAGGCCGATCCCCTTAATTTTAAGGGGACCGCCCCTTATAATTAAGGGGGCCGCCCAGCTGAAATGGCCAGAATCTTTGTCTTTTAGTGGGGAAAGTTTATTTGGTGAAAAACTAACTGATTTTGGTTAAAAATTTGAATTCATATATTTAGTATGAATAAAACATTTTTCTTTATTACCAAAAATTTGAATTCATATATTTAGTATAAATAAACTTTGCATTAGTTAATTAAATACCCCTTTGATCATAAAATGCACTAGACACTTTGTTTATTCATACCTTAAGTGATTTGGATGTAAAGTGAATATTTATCACTAAATATTTGTTTACGTCATAATTTTTAGCTCAATAGGTTTACGTTTTGTGATTATCAAAACATAGAGATATCGATAAATGTTAATAATGTTTTTAGGCATTATTTACATCAACAATCTCCCCCTTTTTGATGATTACAAAACCTAAACTCATCAAGTCTAAAAATTAATTTTTAGACATGTATTTAGTGAGTTTATATTCACTTCTCCCCCTTTTGTAGAATCAAAAAGGTTATGCCAACTAGCTTCATAAATGAAGTTAGACGGGATGAAAGCTCCCCCTTGATGTGTGCTCCCCCTCGTTCGATGGCACCAAGGGATCGAGATATGGAATGCTCGCAAGAAAAATATTAGAAGCACAAGCATATATAGAAGAATATGCAATATACAAATAACAAGCATAGCAAACAATATTAAGGATACATAACAATTAATTCAAAGAGATTATGTTAAAGATCCTAATTTGCCAAAGAGAGCCATCGGACTTGCTTGTAACAAAAGGTTGGTTGATTCGTATTTGAAAGTGAAAATCATAAGCATATAGTATGCTTAGATGGTTGATGATAGAGTGTTTGGAATGAAGATGGTTGAGTTAGGGTAAGGTTGTTGGATTAATGGAGGTATATGTTTGGGTCATGAATGTTGAGAGTTGGGTTGTGGAGAGTTTGTAGCGGAAGAGGTTGATTAAGGTTTTGGATGTTGTTCAAGTGAGGGTATTGGATGTAATCTAGTGAGAAGATATTCAATCCAAGTGAAGTGTTCATTGAATGCAATGGTTTTTAGGAGAAAGATGCAACAAGGTCAATTGTTGACATGCTTCTCAAGTTGATTTATGTTGTGTGGTGATGAGGGTGATCTAGATGAAGGTGGATCCAAATTGCGTTGAGCAAGATGTAAGGCTAAAAGAGCACTAAGCTCATGGGATTCTTTTAGCGCCTCAACGAACATTAAGTGTTCGGAGGAAGGTGATGGTGGTGGAGCATGATAGTTGTCTTGGGTGAGGGTTTGAACATGAAACATAGGAATGGCATGTGATGTTGTAGGATGTGGTGGTGATACTCTTGGTGGTGGAGACATGTTTGAGCTTGGGTAATTACGAAAACATGATATGTGTGGAAGAGATGCTTCATGAGTGGATAGTGTTTTTGTTGAATGAGCAACATGTAAAGTGTTGGTAATAAGGTTGGGATTATTGTTTTGGGATTGTGCATTCTCATCATAAGAAGGAGCATTAGTGGAATCACGAATGGATGATTTGTTGTTAAATGGATCATTTGTGTGAGAGTGAGGTTTAGGTGTTGGTTGATTATGAACAACATTGCTTGAGTTTGACAGGCTTTTAATGGAAGTTAGGCTTTCTTCTCCAAACGGGTTATTTTGGTGGTTTTTGTTTAATGGGAGAGGTCATGAAGATATGAGTATAGATTGAGAGGAATGAGAGTGTTTATAATGTAGGATTGGTGGAATCAAGGATGTATAAATTTTGATAGAAGGTTTAGGATAAAATAGGTTTATGAATTTTGGGAAGTGTAGGATGAAATGGGCTAAAAAGTAGAAAAAAGAAACAACACCTTCGACCATCAGATGGCCGGTCCCCTTAATAATTAAGGGGGCCGCCTTATGATTTAAGGGGGCCGCCCATCTGGTGATTCCCAGATTGCCAGAAAAGGGTTTTTGGTAGTGAATTGCAGAAAGGTTGTGTTTTTGGTTTCAAACAAGTCCAACTCTTTGAGGCAATTAGGCATATACTAATTATGTAGGCAATTATGTAGCCAAAGCATGTTAATCAAAGAGATTAAGTAAACAAGCAATTTCATCTAGCATGCAAACATACTCATCAAGCAAGTAAAATATAAGTGCTAGGAAACAACAAGCAACATCAAGTATTTCATAACTACATAACTAGGAGGATTAATCCTAATGTGTATCAATGAGCAATAAGTGGGTAGTTATGATAGCATGGATTTCTAGACTTGTTACAAACAAAGTCTTAATGAACAAACCAAGGACCTCTTGATTTGATTTAGTTCACTTATAAGTGTCATTTATATAAATATAGATGACAAATATGAGATCACCATGCATGATTTTAAAAGAGACATTTTTAGCATTATTCAACAATGTTTGAAAGTAAGTTTTCACTTAGATGTGAGAGTTATTTGAATAAAATAGATTGGGTTTTTACTTCAAAATGTGTGAATGAGCGGTAAAGAATATTTTCCCAATCTTTAGTTTTGATCAAAACAAAATTGTAGATATTGATAGTGAAAACATGTTATTTAAAAGTGGGATAGTTATTTGAAAAACTATTTTCCAAAATGTGAGGTTTTTGCATATTTTTAGAGATATTAGATTTTTGACAACAAATATCATAAATCAAATATTTTAAAAAATGTTTATTAAAGATCTCGTGCTCAAGAGGATTAGTTAAGCCTATTATTATCACATGCTATCGTTTCTACATATCCTATGATCCTAAGGGAAATGAAGACGATAATTTATATGTTAGATGCGAGAGTGTTGAATGGGGTATAACCTATCATCTATAGTTCCTTTGTTTTCGCACGCTTGTCTAACTTAATGCCATAGTCTACGAGAGCTTGTTTCATCCATAGTTTTCTTACACGAGGGATCTAATCCTACTTCTATATTAACGATCGATCCACCTAACTCATTTCACTTCATCACCATGAGTTTGCTAATAGTAGATATAGAAGATTTCCATTTTCTATTTCGTTCGGCAATGAACAATTTTATCTTATTCCTAGGATAGTCAACCAATGATGTTTCTAGGTTATAAGAATATAAGCTATTATGTACACATATATGTATAGCTAAGCATTAATCTAACTAATCATATATCTAAGCATGTAAATTATAGCGATGAACTTAAAAGAAACGCGTACCTTTTAGTCTTCAATGGAATATCTTCAAGCACTTCAAGTGACCATGTTGACTTATAGAAGTCATTTGTAGATGATATTCCAATCTTCTTCCAAGATTGACAACTTAGCCACTTGGTCCCTATTGTCTCATTGGTCCAAAGTTGTTTGGTCCAAACATATTTAACATTTGGCTAGGATGCATGTATGGTGGTAATATTTCCCATTGTCTCATTGGTCCAAAGTTGTTTGGTCCAAACATATTTAACATTTGGCTAGGATGCATGTATGGTGGTAATATTTCCCAAGGATTGTAACTTGGTTGATAATTCCACATTTGATTTCTAGTGTTATTGTAATATTGTCTATTTTGATTTCTTCTAGGTTGAGGTGTTTTAGATCTTGGATGATGATTGTTAGATTTTCTTGGTGATGGAGTTTTAGATCTTAATTTAGGTTTAGAGGATCCTACTTCGGTCTTTATGGATGGTTTATAAAAAGTTTTTACTTTTTCATCATTCGCAATGGGTATTTTTCTATCTTTTGTAAGTATATACTTAGGATTTGATTCTAATGATTTTTGTTTACTAGATTCACATTCAAACTTTATATTTTTATTTTCACTAGTTGAAACATTAGTTGAAGTTAATCCTAGACCGGTTTTATCTCCCGAAGTTTCTTGAACACTTATTATTTTCTTAAGTGGGTTACTACAATTTTTAAACTTGTCAAGTTTGAAAATTTCATCTTTAAGTTTTTCGTTTTCATTTTTAACCTCTAAGCAAGTTTTACATTTTATAAAGACTTCTTTTCCTTTTTCCAAATGTTGTAGTTTAATTTTTAATTCGAGTACTTCATTTTCTAATAGATTATTAATATGTTTTAGTGACTTATTTTTAGCTATAACCTTTTGACCTAATTTGCATAACCTATTATATTCACTATCTATGTCTTTTTCGTCTAATGATAAATTTTCGTCGCTAAAGTATTCGGTTTCGGAGCGTACCTCGCTTGATGTCTTAGCCATAAGACACTTTTCTTCATTTGTGGTTTCTTTCTTGTCCTCATCGCTATCACTCCAAGCACCTCCAATAAACGCCTTTTGATTTTGATCTCTTGACATCATTGGACACTTTCCGATGAGATGATTTGGATTGCCACATTTAAAACACTTCCTTTCATTATATGGTTGCCTAATGTATCTTCCTCGTCTTTTGAAGAATTTCTTGAAGTCTCGTACAGCCATAGCATACTCTTCATCGTCACTTTTGGAGGTTGAGCATTCTTCGTCACTAGAGTCCTTTTTAGCTTTCAATGCAATTGATTTGCTTTGCTCCCTTTTTCCTTTGACCATCTCGGAGTCTTTCTTTATTATTTCTTCGTAGACCTTTAAGTTACCGATCAATTTGTCAAGTTGTAGAGTTGACAAATTCTTTGATTCTTCAATAGCCGTGACTTTAGCTCGCCATTTTGGATGAAGAGCCCTAAGAAATTTCCTGACAAAATTCTTACTAGAAAAATTCTCATCAAGTGCTTTTAGACTTGTGATGATAGTGTTAAACCTAGCAAAAGCATTATCTATTGATTCCTCCTCCGGAATCGTAAATTGTTCATATTGTTGAACAAGAAGATCTATTTTGTTATCTTTAACTTGACTATTACCTTGGTGAGTGATTAGTAAAGAATCCCAAATTTCTTTTGCGGTTTTACACATAAAAATTCTTTCTTATTCTTTGCGTGGTAACGCATTATAAATAACCATTTTAGCCTCATTATTTTTTGCTAGTTTCTTTTTCAAATCATCATTTTGTTTTTCAAAAGATACAATTTCATCCATTTTAGTTTCAAAATTATATTTAATGGGGGAAAAATCACCAAAGGTAATGACATGCCAAAGATCAAGATCTTTTGATTTCACATAAGTTTCGTATCGATTTTTCCAATATAAAAACCCATCACTTTCAAATAGTGGTGGTCTTTGCATAGATTGCCCTTCTAAATATTTTTCAAATTCCATAGATCGTTACAAGTTTTAAAATACAATTTATTTTAAAAATCTTGCTAGACGTGGCTCCTGATACCAATTGTGGAAAACTAGAAGGGGGGTTGAATAGTTTTACGTCTTTTTAACTTTATTATGAAAACTTAGTTTAGTTTTAAAACCTTGTTTGCTTTTAAAACTTTGATTCAATCTTATGTGAACTCAAATCTTGAACAATATGAACAAGTATATCTAAGTACGAACAATAATAATAATGTAAGCTAAGTATGTGAAATCAACACATGCAAAATATAAACAATTATAACTATATATAAGAGATAAGTACGTAATCGTTTGTTTTATAATCCTTAGGTATATTTTGTATGAAAACTATACTTGATCGAAATGATCAATTATATGTATGTAACCTTTTTAGTTTGATTGTAAAAACTTTGTTTTGTGAATGAAACTTTCGTTTGATCTTTAAGTAAAATCAATACTAGCACTATATGAGCAACTATATATATACGTCTATGTCTACAAAAGTAATAACGATATAAGCAAGATAATAAGTAAGATATGGAAAGATCTAACCGCGAGACAAAGGATTTATATTGGTTCGGCTACAAGGACACCTTCCTTGCCCTACTCCACTCCTCGAGTCACCTACTCGAGAGTTTTCTTCACTATGTCAACAAGCTCCTTATGGCGGAGAAACCTTGCACACCAATATACACACCACAAATTCGTCACAACTTATTCACACCTTCTACACAACTTCTTCACACCTAGTCACTACTTAATCACAACACTACTTCTTTACACCTATCTATCTTCACAACTATCTACTTCAAGCCTATCTTCTTCACACCAATTTACTTCACAACTAACAACTTCACACCTAGCTTCTTCACTATAATCTAATTCCTAAATTTTCTTCTTCACACCAAACAACTAACTAATCACACAATCAATATACCTAGCACAACTACCTACAATCACATATACACAACAATCTTCACAAAGAGTAATGTAAATGACCTTGATGATGCACCAACAACTTGTATGTGGAGGTCACAACAAGTTGTAATACTTCTTGTATTGGGGGATAGAAGTATTCTTCTCTTGCACTTGCGAGGATGAAGTTTGAATCACTTTGAAACAAAGAATTATACACCTATGATCAAAGGATTAAGAGAATAGAAATGTGGATCTAGAACAGAAAGTTTAGGAGTGCAAAAGGTGAGGAAAAAATCCAGGTTTAAGGTGGTATTTATCAGCAACAGATTCTGACAGAGGAGCGTGGCCGGTCCCCTTAAATCAAGGCCGGTCCCCTTAATTTTAAGGGGACCGCCCCTTATAATTAAGGGGGCCGCCCAGCTGAAACGGCCAGAATCTTTGTCTTTTAGTGGGGAATGTTTATTTGGTGAAAAACTAACTGATTTTGGTTAAAAATTTGAATTCATATATTTAGTATGAATAAAACATTTTTCTTTATTACCAAAAGTGTTTTTCAAAAATATATAATATGTTTATATAATTAAATAAACTTTGCATTAGTTAATTAAATACTCCTTTGATCATAAAATGCACTAAACACTTTGTTTATTCATACCTTAAGTGATTTGGATGTAAAGTGAATATTTATCACTAAATACTTGTTTATGTCATAATTTTTAGCTCAATAGGTTTACGTTTTGTGATTATCAAAACATAGAGATATCGATAAATGTTAATAATATTTTTAGGCATTATTTATATCAACACAATGGTCTTTCCTATTTCCCGGACATTGTATGATACAATGGTCTTAATCATTTCTCAAATGTTTTGAGTCACACAATGGTCTAACCTACTTCCCAGACATTGTGAATTGCACAATAGTCTAATCTACTTCCGAGACATTGTGATTTGTGCAGTGGTCTCTGGAATTATTCCACCACCTCATCAATATTAATTCATATGATATCAAAAACCCATCACAATCTATCGAATTCCAAATAGAAATATGAGATTTCTAAAGGATAAACTAATCCATCATCTACAAAAGATGAAGTTTCTCTACATTCATCAAAGTTCAGCAACTTTCTCTACATTCATCAAAGTTTTCTTCTGAAACCTTCATTGTTAAAAGTTCGTGATCCTGGCCAAGTATGGACTGTTTTAGAATTACTTAAAACTTCCTTTCCACACGTATCTACCCGTACTATCTTCTATGTAATTGAATGTGAAAACATTGGTTACAAGTCTTGTATGGGCGAAGTAGTTGTTTCTGACAGTGATGAAGATGAGGTGTACGAGCCTAATGATTATTTGGGAGTTGATTATTTTTCAGATGAGTATGCGGCTCAAGTAAACGACTTACCAGAACAATTCATGGAGTTCAAGCTTCAAGGACGTGCTGGAAAGTAGTATTTTATTTTGTTTTGTTTTATCATAAGATTGGCATGTCATCTTATGCTGGTTTTTTTGTTGTTCTAGTTGTTGGTAGCTAGTGGTTCATTTATGGCCTGTCATAAATGATATAGGGTAGTTCAAGCGGTTGCTTGAGGTTAATGTGGTATTTCAGCCACATTCCATTGTACTTTCAACGTTTCATTGGTTAATATATTTTACCAGGGTGGAAGCTCCCTTTTACCCAAAAAAAAAAGTCTTGTATGGGCGGGACTTGCAACTGAATGGTTTGACATCGCCTTTGTTTAGTGGACAGTTTCTCAAAAGCAACAGACATATCACAAGTATACCTAATTTAGGTATTTGAAAATTTTATCGAACCTTGGCTAAATATAGACTAGTCACCTATATTTAACCTAGGGACAGTGAAACATAGTCTGACTAACTATGTTTGACTTAAAATTTTTAAATACTGAGAATAGTTGTACTAGGGTTATGTTCAGATTGATTTCCTACTTGAACTCGATAAACCACCAGAATTCTTTAAAACGATCTAGAGACACGATAGTGTCTTACCACTCATCAAGATCTGAACACCTTATTTGTATTATCTAATTTCATTCTTGAAAGTTTTCTTTTATAAGATAATCCGAACTACTATCTTGGGATAGTTATCAATTCTTCTCTTCATCCCGTAGAAGTACTATCCTGTTTAGGTCCTAAGGATACCATAAACCTTTAAAATCTCTTAAAATTTTAAAGCAAACTTGACATCTCTACCAATATTAATGTTAAGCATACACTACACAGTTTTGTTCATCAACATATCACATCATTATCTTCACAACCGTTGGAACCACAAGCTCATTGACAGATCTTGATGCACTTTTAAAGCTCAAATCATCCTTAGTTACAACACAAGCACCCTCATCAGCTTTACAAGATTGAATATTCATTTTGTACTTTTGGAACACCAGTATCATCTCGTAATACACTACCTTGTCACTCACCGACTAATTATGAATGTTGTGTTGGGAATTCTTAAGTAGGATGATTTATAATTATTTGAATGGATTGGGATGCCTTTTTATTTAAATAAAGAAATTGTAAATCACCAAACCATAGGTTTATATTCCCCTATTTACATTGTTTGGGATGCCTCTCTATGTAAATAAAGAATTATAAACAAGTGGGCTTATTTGTATCCGAAATAACATAAGTATGAAGTCAATAAACACTAGGTACAACAACAGATTACCTACTAGACTATGATTGCAACTACTATCCCAATTTCCATTGATATTCAACTACTATATCGATTACTAATGATATTAGACTACTATATCAATTTCCATTTATTGGATTCCTATGTCAATTGCTATTGTTGTTCAACTACTATATCAATTGCTATTGATACTTGACAACTATATCAATTTCTATTTGATATTCAACTATATCAATTTCTGTACAACTACTATATCAATTTCTATTAATATTTGATTGCTATATCAATTTATTCAACTATTATTTGAATCTCTAGTAACATTCAACTATGTTATCAATTTCTATTGACACACCATATTCTGAGACAAATCAAACTACATCACTGGTAATCACAGACTCTAGTCCTCATAAGTAACCACACCTCTTCATCGACACCACTCCAACATATAACACACATAGAACTTCGGGACGAAGTTCCCGTAAGGGGTAGAGACTGTAACAATTCACATTTTCAGATTAACTTCTATTCCCGAAAATTTCACTATTCATTTTTACTATTCACTTTTTCCAAAATTTGTTTTTTATTGCATATTCTCGTATGATAAATCATTTCCATGGCAAAATAAATGTTTGACACTCATCAGATCATTTTCGCGAAAATTATTAAGGAACTACATGTTTTAGGGTAAAACGTCGTTCCAAAATCCTACGCACAACGAAACTCGACCGCGTTAATTTTGCCCGCATCAGAAAAATGTTTGATACAATCATGATTTATTTGAGAATTAATCATGACTGAGAAAAATGTGACCAAATAAACCTCGGCCGTGAGAAACAGGAATTTTCGTTTTTAAGCGCTTTTACTTAGCCATAACCTTAGCCTATACCTGCACCGCGTTTCTAAGACAATTTGAGTTTTCACATTTTTAGAAAAAGTCAACATATTTTTCCCTCCTCCTTTGACCAAAAATCATTCTTTGATTTTATAAATCATTCCTTGATTTTTAGGCTTACGGTTTTATGTCTAAAATACATTGAATACCAACCGACACTAGACTGAGCCCAGTCTAGACATTGTAAGTCATTTTAAATCATTATTATCCTATTAGAAAAGTAACATTTTACTTTTCTCAATTTTACACGATATTCGTACGTTTTACGTATTACGCGTTTTAGACCCGTGTTTCCAGTTTTAGCAGGGTTTTAGCACCCCAATGGAACCTACCACTCATTTTATATTTTATTATGGAGTATATTGACAAGTTTAGTCATTCTTTCAAGTTTCACATTTTTACGATACCCGGTTTTACGTTTCGTGGCTTAATAACTTACGGTTAGCATTTTACGGAGCCAAAACACACAAAGTAAGCAAGATAACATAAAGACTTATCATCTAGTCACCACTTATCCCATATGAACGTGTATTATGGCTATTACAAGCCTTGTTGGCTTGTGATAAGTCTTCAGGACTTTAGGTAGCATACATGTGTAAGTAACTTATCAACTAAGCTTCCATAATATCTAAACTCTTGCACCTCCTCATGCATCTTCCTAGTTACTTCCTAACCTCCTCAAGCTACTATAAAACCCTCCCCTCCTCCTCTCTTGTCGTCCCATATCTCACATACAAACACTCTTTCATTAGCTAGTTTACTTCAAGTTATAATCAAGAGATCAAGTGCAATATCAACACATAAACCCTAGTTAGGTTTTGATTCATCAAACTACTTCAAATCCTTAGAAACTTTTGGTGATTCTCTTGAGTTTAGATCCACTCAAGTCACCTAAACCCTCATCACAAATCCTTCAAGAATACAAGTGTAGAAGGACTGCTAAAGTGAAGAGAAGCTTGTCAATCAAAGTCCTAATCCTTGTTCTTAACTTCCTTTCTTTTAGAAAGCCCAAAGTTGTAAGCAAACCCTAACATACTTTCTTGTTAAATATCATTTTCATGCTATTTACATATCATTCATGCTATATTTTGTCTTGTGATTATGTCCATGATGTATAAAAATGGGTAAAACAAGTATTGGTATATATATGTTAACTTATGTTATTTAAACAAGTAAACTAGTAACTTTCTTGGAGAACCACGACCAAAATAGTATAACTATGATATTGGACACTTACTTATTGTTAAATAGGACTTAAAAAGGAAAACATAGCAATTTGAACCACCTAAAACGAGTACACGAGTCAAAAGTTATGACCATTTGAAATTACCAAAACTTTATGACAAAAACTGCCAAATGTTTCTGTAACAGAATTAAACATGCAAAAAGAGGCCCTTCTGGTCCGATTCATCAAAAAGTTAAAGCACGAAAGTTGTCCGGAATCACGTTTTCTTCAAAAACTCGGGGGCAGGTATCCAGAAAACCAATAACGAATGAGATTTTCTTTAGTTTCTTAACAGCTATTTTATATACTAAAGTTACTATATAATAGTTATGGCTTAATAAAGCCAAGAGATCTAATGACCTAAAGTCAAGACCACAACCATGGCTAAAGCCAAGGTTGAGTCTCAAGACCATGGAACAACGACCAAGGTGACGGCGAAGCCATGACTAAAGACCATATAAACTTACCTAGGCGAAAACATGAGCTAAAGAGTTAGCGATAACTTAAACATGCAATTTGGATCTACTTCATCTAAAGAACCATGAGATCTTACAAGTAATTGTCATAAAAGATTTAAGAAACTTCTTCTAATAACAATCTTCATCCAAAAGTAAACTTTCCTAAATTTATTCAAATATTGGACATGTAACTTTTCGGATCAAAACTTATATATATATATATATATATATATATATATATATATATATATATATATATATATATATATATATATATATATATATATATATATATATATATCTTATCAAATACTACAATAGTAGGGAACATCATGTGAGGAGTTCATAAAGTAAGCCGTCGAGATGAGTTGTGTATTTACGAATTAAAGTGTCCTGGCTCCTCGAACGTTTACTACATGACTTCTGAATTATGTCGGCCCGAACGGTAGTAAGCGATATATAAACTATACATGTTTCATAAACCATTCCTTTTCAAAGACTTACACTATGGTAAGTACTACATCATGGACTAAATGCAAGAGATATATAGGCAATTCTTCATATTCTTTACTCCAATCCTAAGTCGCAACATTCTATTATAGGTTGCTCGTAGAAACCTTCGCGATTCGACCATCATTTTCACTACTTACTACATAACTTAAGGTGAGTTCATAGCCCCACTTTCCATTACTTAATTGCTTTACAAACCCTTGGGGGGAATACATGCTATTTTAAACCGAACACAATGCTTTGAAATTATATGCTATCCGATTATTTTATTATCACTAAGTACCATCCTTGCCAATCCAATATCCCTTATCATGAACCATTTAATCACTAGTAATAGTGAGCGCGAATATTGTGAATAGGCCTATTGGGATTGACAAATCCCATTTGTTTTGACTAAGTTCAAAGAAATGCAATAATATTTGAGACATAGGTATGACGGCAAAGTACCTACCGGGATAACTCCGCCGATTGATATTGGTACCCGTTAACGTTTTGGTGTCATGAGCTTAGTGTAATAATACGTTTTATAGGCGTATAACAACGTAGCCCATCGTTTTCGAGTCAAATAAACTCACACTACCAACATATTGTGTTCAACCATTAAAAAAACTCTATGAATATCACTCAACCTTTGTGTTGACCTTTTAAGCATGTATTTCAGGTCCATGATGATCAAGGATGGCACGGAAGGGCACGGATATTCAAGAGGGCTATAAATTTTATTATCATTCAAAAACTCATTTAATGTAATTTGTAAACATGGAACCATCTGGGACCTCATTTTGTAATCTCTGATATTTATATCATTTGAATGATAAATCTTTTAAAACGACTCAATTAGAGTTCGTTTTCTATTATTATGACTGTTGTGCCGTCGAGTAACACCTATGTTGAATTCCGCTGCATCCATGAATTGGGGGTGTTATAAAATCTCTTTTCAGCTTATCAAAATTCTCCTCTCGTTCTTCCTCCCACAAAAGCTACTCTTCAAAAATATCACCAGAGCTTCTTCTAATGTAGAAATGTCAACACAAAATATGAAGATGATCCTCGTGTTTCTCTTTCGTCCCTGAACACACCAATGTGCCATACTATGACAATTTGTCCAAGTATTCATGAAAGATACGATTTATCAAATTCATAGGAATAGTCAGAGTAGTAGCCAATACAATTGGCATCACAACTCTCATAGAGGCCATAACGAATATCGAAAAGAAATTCTAGGAACATCTCGCTCCTTTACACGAAACATGATACGATTTAGCTTCTAGAATTCAATCCACAACTTAATGTTATCCTCATTCTTCTCCCCGAATAAAACAGAAACACCTCAAAGATATACTCTTGCACAGATGAAACCATTTCCTAGAAGTTGGCTCTTCAATTCTTTCCCTTCCACTGATGTCATTCACAACGGAGTTCCAAAATTAAGCAAACGTCACTCTTATACGAATAAAGTTCCCGAATCAAGTAACTTACTGTTCTCAGGCACTTCTCAAAATACTATGATCCCAATAAGTTCAAGTTATATGATGTAACTATTATCACGTTGGCCAGTCGTCATAATACTTGCATCATATAATCATGCCTTTATTGTAATCACATTCAGCCTCGTGTCGTGACTAAAAAAATTCTCATAACCAGATCAAAACAACTTCACATTCAGATTGCAATCTTGGTAGTTTATTAAGGAGTACATCGCGAACATCTCAAACAACTGAAAATCCTAGAGGCGAGTTTCATCAAACGAAGTATCTTCACAACCGCGAGGGATTAATGCACGAGTTTTCAACAAAGGTGATCATAATAATTCACCAGGTTGGGAACCATGGTATAGAATTTTGAGTTTCTCAAGTCACCAACGATGACAAATATAATATGACCATTGTTAGTATCACAATGCTCAGTCAACAATTCCAACCACAGAATAATAATCAAATAGAACATTTCAAACGGAAACAAATTACTAGAACGAAATCCTCTTCAAATATCTTCAAAACACATCAAACAATTCTGATACTCATGATGGATAATCACAAGATATCTCATAGAGATAGAGTAGATCGGGCAAAAACCAATAGTGTAGAAGGAACCTTAATATGCTTAACAAATCAAGGAAAACCACAAAATGTTTCGACCACATCGGATTCCTACATCTACTAATTCTCTGAACGGATGAAAAGGCATCTAAACGAATGACAATGAAGTTCAAAAGGAAGTGATAATTCTCAAGAAATGAAACCTATAAGGCATTACTATAAAAAGTCTCAAAGCATTCTAAACTTATGTTGCGAATCCTGATAAATCTTCTAAGTCTTCGGAAAGGATGATCTTATAAGGGCTTACTAAGAGTAAGGCAAGAATCAAAGTGATGCGGAAGCAAGATAACTGACTAATGTCGTATCATATAATCTACCCAATCCTCACCAGCCATGCTAAGGTTCTTAAAAGGAGAAACCTAGAGAGAATCCTTCTAAGGTTATCCCTGTAAGCTCCTAAAGTGCAAACCTAAGGGTCCAAAACTTCACAGGCCATAACTTATGTACTACAAGTCGCAGCCTGAGCTCTGATACCATAATTGTAACACCCCAACCCGACATTGGTCAAAATGTCACATTATGGTGCCAAATTAGAACATACAAACGCAAGCGGAAGACTTATAAACATAAGGTTACAATGGTATTCTAAAGGTACAAAAGAAATACTAATTCAAAACAAGATGAAATACATATCCAAATGATAATCTAATCGAATCCAATTCCAAGTCTAATCCAAATGTAATTGGGCTTCCAATCCAATAATCATCGGGGTAGTCCACTAAGCACTCCTATACACTCTTCACTCAATCCCAGCTTCTAACCTAAAACCTGCCGCAGGAAAAGAAATGTGGCTGAGCTTAAAAAGCCTAGTGAACAGATATATAACAAAACGAATAATCGGAACATATATAGGTATAAGAAAAGAAATCATAAGCTCCTGTTGAAATGAAGTCATCTGTCAAATGCATAAGAGATCAACGATAACTGAACAAATATCATAAGTCAAATGAATAATGAATATGAAGAGTCAAGTGATAACATGAATCATATAGTAACCAGAATCAAAGAGCACGTATCAACAAAGGCTTGTCTACCCGAGACACTCGAATAGACACAAAGAACATAGGAAAGCCACGAGCCGACCTACCAGAGACACTCGAATAGGTCTCCTACCATATAATCACATATCCGTCAAATCGTAAGTGCGCGAAGAGGGGAGACCTCTAAGTACTAAATGGAGTAGCTAGCTCCAACGTGAAGAAGTGTAAGCACACACTCACATTCACCCTACACAGAACAGAATACCTAGAATGCATCCATACGCCCCCTCCTACAAAATAAATCATATATATACACCTGCTCATATGACAAGTATGCACACATATAATGGCCAAGAGATCTCATATCATAATCATATCAAATGGGGACACCGTGGATCAATCACACCTCCACAGAAAGTGTCATGCCATTGGTGCTTCAATGACACGCCCATGATACCTCCATGAGTAGAATAAAAACTCGAGCATCAGAACAGAACAAATCATATCATATCATATCGAATCATCATATCATATCCAACAGAACATAGCAAACTGAACTGAATCATATCAAACGAATCATATCAAAGCTCATATCAGAAGGATCAAGAGATTCATGAGAAGTCCCTACTGAAAAGGGAAGAATATCTGTACCTCAAACTGCAAATGAAACCATATCAGAAACAATAATGATCGAAAGTTACTCCTTCTTCAGCGAATCTACACGAATTAATGATCGCCTTATTATTAATAAGCTCATTTTAAATCATATTACTCATTTTAGGTTTCTTTCTATTTTTAGTAACTTTTCATTTTTAGTACCTTTCCATTTTTAATAACTTGCCAAATGTAGCAACTTTCTGTATTTAGTAAGCTTTCCCGAATTAGTAACTTTACATATTATAATGACAATTAATTAAACTCAAAGCTTAATATTACCAATATCGTAGTTTAGGGGTTAATATGTCATTTTAACAAAGTTTAGGGTTACATATATAAATTATCAAAGTTTAGGGTCTATTATGTAATTATATGACAATTCCATGGTTTTGCCAATTCGTGGACTTCATCAAAATAGAAAGACTACGACCTTTGCATGTTTATAACTATTATAGTTTAATGTATTTATTTAATATTTTCTACCCGAAATTGATTCGACTTCATAGAATTTACGTTTTGGGTTCATATAACTAACGTATCATGTTAATCTTATAACATAATAAGCTGATGCAAGATCTAATCGAATAGAAAGACCAGCAGTCACTCGACACTATTTGGTCATCATAGTTCCATTTTATGTTCGTATCATAATCATTTGTTTCAAGTTTTATATCTTATAACACATATCAACGCATGTTCCAATGACAATATTAAAGACGTACATAACCAACGGTTTCAAAGATTCAAAACAGAAAACAAGATCCATGTATCGGTTCCATATTTTTATGTTCCCATGTTACGTGTGTATATATATATATATATATATATATATATATATATATATATATATATATATATATATATATATATTATTCAGTTTGTCATTTAACGAGATAAGTACTAACATAATAACAAGATTCTTAAGATTAGGATGACACGTTTTAGCTTCTGATTAGATGTATCAAATATGTGTGTTGAAATGGATGAAATACAAGGAGATAGAGATACCTTGGGACGGATCAAACGAAACAAAGAAGAGCACAAGAATCAGAACCGGGCACCTTTCGAACCCAAAACCAAAAGCACACTCGAGTCGCACTCGCGATCAAGACAACTAGAACATAAAGACCAGGGTCACAACTCCCTTCGAATCGAGATTAATGTCACACGAACCAAGCCATACGAATCAACAAGATACTCTTTGGACCAACATGTACCTCACTCACAAATTTGTCGACTTCTGTTTTAGGAGGATAACAAGTGGATCGCTTTAGTCATTGTTGTTGTGTGTTCTTTTGCTTTCGAAAGGAATGGATAGAAAGAGTGACTAGTGTCTAATAAAAACAGGTAGGGAGTAATCAGTTTGGTTTGTTTTGATGTGAGAGTTTGTTTCGTTTTTCCAAAGCTCACAAATGGGAGAAGATATGGGAGTGTGTTACATAAGGGTGCCGAGTTTTTGGGTGAGATGGGGATGACTTCTTCTCATTCAAAATTTAAAATAATGGACCAAGTATTCACATATTATGTTGTGTACACATTTAATAATATTAGGCCCATATAACTTCTTAACGTGTGATATCTAGTGTATAGGATCATTGTGTTTCGAATTGTATATACTTTAGGATATAGTTTAAGTATTTTATAGTTTCTAATTTATAATTCTCCAATATACAAGGTTCATGTAGTTAGGTTTATTTCACGAACTTATGCAAATTTCAAATTGTATGGGAAATTTAGGAAAGACGAATTTTCGGGTTTTACAGTAATATTGTAATAGTTAGTTTGTGTTAGGCTATATAAGCCCTCCTAGATTTCACTAGGAGAGTGAGACTCTTTGTGTAATTTACTTTTCATTATCAATAAACACATAGTTTTTCCTTTTACTCTTTACTCTCTCTCTCTAACCATGGAGTTCTTATTCTTTAATTGTACCCGACCTCCCGAATTAAAGCAACAACAAGTGTTCTAAATTTCAAATGTATACACAATTGTATTATTCAACACTTGTTGTGTTTTTGATTGTGATCAAATGTCATTAATTCAAACATCAAATTTAGCATGTAAATCTTAATCACAACATTCAACAAAAACATATACTGATCAATAGAATTCTGCATAAACCAGTAGATAAATTTGTCTCTAACAAAATATATCTTTGCAATTTCTGTGTTTGTGTATGATCAATTCAGATGGCTCAACATGATAATATTCCACAAGAACAAGAACCTGAACCAAAGCTCACATGGGAAGATACTTTTCCCGAGAATTACACAAGAGAAATTGGAAAGAACAACCTAAGGTCAACTTCAACAAAATCACATGCAATGAATCTTCATGCATAGTAGCTGTGGATGCTCTACTCTATCACCCGTACAAGATCCTGCTCACCAAAACTGCATCAGTGGCCAGCTTCTACCTTCACCAATTTTGGCACACCCTTCAACTGGACCTTGGTGAAGAATCTTTCATCTGTATGCTTTATAAAAGACAAGTCACAGTGGACAAAGATACTCTTTGTGCCGTTCTTGGTTTACCCGAACTAGGTCCAGATGAACATTACCATCCAGTCCCAAATGAAGAAGAACTAGTCACATGGTTACGAGATATTGGTTATGATGAGTCGGAAGAGGTAGTGACTAGGCACTCAAAGGTTAACACAAGATTTCTTCCACAATGGAGAACTCTGTACATTCTTATTGCCAAGTCATTATCTTGCAGAGATGTTGGTCACGAACACCACCAATTGCAACATCTCAAACTCTTCTGGGCAATGGCTAATGTCAAATTGGTGGATTTTGCAAGTATTATCTGGGAAGGTATAGTTTGGCATATTCAACACATGTCTGCAAAGATTCCATTTGTTCGTTTCACCAAGTTGTTGATACAAATCTTCCTCCATGAGTATGATGACATTCCTCCAAGACTGGATGATGAAGACAAGCACACATTAAGAAATGAGCCCACTCTCAAGCATATTAAGAGACTCGACACCAGTACACGAAAGCAAGGAATGGAACTTCCCGCATGTCTTCTAAATGCTAAAGTCAAGAATTGCAAGAAATACAAGTATTATATGCAAGCTCTTAAAGAAAGCAAAGTTGGATACTTAGATGAAGTTCCTCTCCCTTCTTTTATACAGAAAAAGGGAAAGAAAGGTGGCAAGTCTGGCAGCTCCGAAATTTCAACCATATCTGCTCAAAAGCCTCACAAGAGATCTGTAACACCCCCAATTCATGGATGCAGCAGAATTCAACTTGGGTGTTACTCGACGCCACCACAGTCATAATAATAGAAAACGAACTCTAATTGAGTCGTTTTAAAAGATTTATCATTCAAATTATATAAATATCAGAGATTACAAAATGAGGTCCCAGATGGTTCCATGTTTACAAATTACATTAAATGAGTTTTCGAATGATAATAAATTTTATAGCCCTCTTGAATTTCCGTGCCCTTCCGTGCCATCCTTGATCATCATGGACTTGAAATACATGCTTAAAAGGTCAACACAAAGGTTGAGTGATATTCATAGAGTTTGTTTAATGGTTGAACACAATATGTTGGTAGTGTGAGTTAATTAGACTCGAAAATGATGGACTACATTGTTATACGCCCATAAAACGTATTATTACACTAAGCTCATGACACCAAAACGTTAACGGGTACCAATATCAATTGGCGGAGTTATCCCGGTAGGTACTTTGCCGTCATACCTATGTCTCAAATATTAATGCATTTGTTTGAACTTAGTCAAAACAAATGGGATTCGTCAATCCCAATAGGCCTATTCACAATATTCGCGCTCACTATTACTAGTGATTAAATGGTTCATGAAAAGGGATATTGGATTTGGAAAGGATGGTACTTAGTGATAATAAAATAATCAGATAGCATATAATTTCAAAGCATTGTGTTCGGTTTAAAATAGCATGTATTCCCCCCAATTGTTTGTAAAACAATTAAGTAATGGAAAGTGGGGCTATGAACTCACCTTAAGTTATATAGCAAGTAGTGAATGTGATTGTCGAATCGCGAAGGTTTCTACAAGCAACCTATAATAGAATGTTGCGACTTAGGATCGGAGTAAAGAATACGAAGAATTTCCTATATATGTCTTGCATTTAGTCCATGATGTAGTACTTAGTATAGTGTAAATCTTTGAAAAGAAATGGTTTATGAAACATGTATAGATTATATATCGCTTACTACCGTTCGGGCCGACATAATTCAGAAGTCATGTAGTAAACGTTCGAGAGCCAGGACACTTTAATTCGTAAATCCACAACTCATCTCGACGGCTTACTTAATGAACTCCTCACATGAGGCTCCCTACTATTGTAGTATTTGATAACATATATATATATATATATATATATATATATATATATATATATATATATATATATATATATATATATATATATATATATATATATATATATATAAGTTTTGATCCGAAAAGTTACATGTCCAATACTTGAATAAACTTAGGAAAGTTTACTTTTACATGAAGATTTTTATTAGAATGAGTTTCTTAAATCTTGTATGACAATTACTTGTAAGATCTCATGGTTGTTTAGATGGAGTAGATCCAAATTGCATGTTTAAGTTATCGCTAACTCTTTAGCTCATGTTTTCGCCTAGGTAAGTTTATATGGTCTTTAGTCATGGCTTTGCAGTGACCTTTGGTCATTGTTCCATGGTCTTGAGACTCAACCTTGGCTTTAGCCATGGTTGTGGTCTTGGCTTTAGGTCATTAGACCTCTTGGTCTTATTAAACTATAACTATTATTTAGTAACTTTGGTATATAAAATAGATGTTAAGAAACTGAAGAAAATCTCATTCATTATTGGTTATATGGATACGTGCACTTGAGTTTTTGAAGAAAACGTGATTCCGGACAACTTTCGTGCTTTAACTTTTTCATGAAACGGAGCAGAAGGGCCTCTTTTTGCGTGTTTAATTCTGTTACAGAAACATTTGGCAGTTTTTGCCGTAAAGTTTTGGTAATTTCAAATGGTCATAACTTTTGACTCGTGTACTCGTTTTAGGTGGTTCAAATTGTTATTTTTTCCTTTTAAAGTCCTATTTAACAGTAAGTAAGTGTCCAATATCATAGTTATACTATTTTGGTCGTGGTTCTCCATGAAAGTCACTACTTTACTTATTTAAATAACTTAAGTTAACATTCATTTGCAATAACTTGTTTTACCCATTTTTATACATCATGGACATGATCACAAGACAAAATATAGCATGAATGATATGTAAATAGCATGAATATGATATTTAACAAGAAGTATGTTAGGGTTTGCTTACAACTTTTGGTTTTCAATAAAGAAAGGTAAGTAACATGTAAGGTAAAGACTTTGATTGATTTAAGCTTCATTCTACTTCACTTCAAGCAATCTTTCTACACTTGTATTCTTGAAAGAGAGATGATGAAAGTTGAGGTGACTTGAGTAGATTCAAACTCAAGAGAAATCACCAAAGTTTATTGGGTTTGGAAGTATTTTTGATGAATCAAAACTATACTAAGGTTTCTATGTTGTTGTAGCACTTGATTCTTGCATAAAATTGGAAGTAAACTAGCTTAAGTAAGGGTGTTTATGTGTGTTATGTGTGGCGTACAAAGAAGAGGAGAGGAGGGGGCTTTTATAGTAGCTTGAGGAGGTTAGGAAATAACTAGGAAGATGCATAAGGAGGTGCAAGAGTTTAGATATTATCGAAGCTTAGTTGATAAGTTACTTGCACATGTATGCTACCTAAAGTCCTCAAGACTTATCACAAGCCAACAAGGCTTGTAATAGCCATCATACACGTTCATATGGGATAAGGGGTGACTAGATGATAAGTCTTGATGTTATCTTGCTTACTTTGTGTGTTTTGGCTCCGTAAAATGCTAACCGTAAGTTATTAAGCCACGAAACGTAAAATCGGGTATTGTAAAAATGTGAAACATGAAAGAATGACTAAACTTGTCAATATTCTCCATAATAAAATACAAAATAAGTGGTAGGTTCCATTAGGGTGCTAAAACCCTGCTAAAACTGAAAACACGGGTCTAAAACGCATAATATGTAAAACGTAAGAATATTGTGTAAAATTGAGAAAAGTAAAATGTTACTTTTCTAATATGATAATAATGATTTAAAATGACTTATAATGTCTAGACTGAGCTCAGTCTAGTGTCAATTGATATTTAATGTCTTTAAGACATAAAACCATAAGCGTAAAAATCAATGAATGATTTATAAAATCAAGGAATGATTTTTGGTCAAAGGAGGAGGGAAAAATATGTTGACTTTTTCCAAAAATGTGAAAACTCAAATTGTCTTAGAAATGCGGTCCAGGTATAGGCTAAGGTTACGGCTAAGTAAAAGTGCTTAAAAACGAAAATTCCTGTTTCTCACGGCCGAGGTTTATTTGGTCACATTTTTCTCAGTCATGATTAATTCTCAAATAAATCATGAGTGTATCAAACATTTTTCTGATGCGGGGAAAATTAACGCGGTCGAGTTTCGTTGTGCGTAGGATTTTTGAATGACGTTTTACCCTAAAACGTGTATTTCCTTAATAACTTTCGCGAAACTGATCTGATGAGTGTCAAACTTTTATTTTGCCATGGAAGTGATTTATCACACGAGAATATGAATTAAAAATCAAATTTTGGAAAAATAAATAGTAAAAGTGAATAGTAAAAATGAATAGTGAAATCATTCAAGAATAATAATTAACCTGAAAATGTGAATTGTTATAGTCTCTACCCCTTACGGGAAATTCGTCCCGAAGTTCTATAGGTGTTATATGTTGGAGTGGTGTCGATGAAGAGGTGTGGTTACTTGTGAGGACTAGAGTCTGGGATTACCAGTGATGTAGTTTGATTTGTCTCAGAATACGTGTGTCAATAGAGATTGATAACATACTTGAATGTTACTAGAGATTCACATAATATTTGAATATCAAAGGAAATTAATATAGCAGTCGAATATTAATAGGAATTGATATAGTAGTTGCAATCATAGCCTAGTAGATAATATGTTGTTGTACCTAGTATTTATTGACTTCATACTTATGTTATTTCAGATACAAATAAGCCCACTTGTTTATAATTCTTTATTTACATAGAGAGGCATCCCAAACAATGTAAATAGAGGAATATAAACTTATGGTTCGGTGATTTACAATTTCTTTATTTAAATGAAACGGCATCCCAATCCATTCAAATAATTATAAATCATCCTACTAAAGAATTCCCAACACAACATTCATACTTAGCCGGTGAGTTACAAGGTAGTGTATTACGAGATGATACTGGTGTTCCAAAAGTACAAGATGAATATTCAATCTTGTAAAGCTGATGAGGGTACTTGTGGTGTAACTAAGGATGATTTGAGCTTTAAAAGTGCATCAAGATCTGTTAATGAGCTTGTGGTTGCAACGGTTGTGAAGATAATGATGTGATATGTTGATGAACAAAAGTGTGTAGTGTATGCTTAACATTAATATTCTTAGGTATAGATGTTGAGTTTGCTTCGAAAATCTTAAGAGATTTTAAAGGTTTATGACGGAATGGTATTCTTAGGACCTAAACAGGATAGTACTTCTACGGGATGAAGAGAAGAATTGATAACTATCCCAAGATAGTAGTTCGGATTATCTTATAAATGAAAACTTTCAAGAATGAAATTAGATAATACAAATAAGGTGTTAAGATCTTGCTGAGTGGTAAGACACTATCGTGTCTCTAGATCGTTTTAAAGAATTCTGGTGGTTTATTGAGTTCAAGTAGGAAATTAATCTGAACATAACCCTAGTACAACTATTCTCAGTATTTAAAAATTTTAAGTCGAACATAGTTAGTCAGATTATGTTTCACTGTCCCTAGGTTAAATATAGGTGACTAGTCTATATTTAGCCGAGGTTCGATAAAATTTTCAAATACCTAAATTAGGCATACTTGTGATATGTGCGTTGCTTTTGGGAAACTGTCCATGAAACAAAGGCGATGTCAAACAATTCAGTTGCAAGTCCCGCCCATACAAGACTTGTAACCTATGTTTTCACATTCCATTGCATAGAAGATAGTACGGGTAGATATGTGTGGAAAGGAAGTTTTAAGTAGTTCTAAAACAGTCCATACTTGGCCAGGATCACGAACTTTTAAGGATGAAGGTTTCAAAAGAAAACCTTGATGAATGTAGAGAAAGTTCAGCTTTTGTAGATGATGGATTAGTTTATCCTTTAGAAATATCATATTTCTATTTGGAAATCGATAGATTGTGATGGGTTTTTGATATCATATGAAATGATATTGGTGAGGTGATGGAATAATTCCACAGACCATTGCGCAAATCACAATGTCTCGGAAGTAGATTAGACCATTGTGCAATTCACAATGTCTGGGAAGTAGGTTAGACCATTGTGTGACTCAAAACATTTGAGAAATGATTAAGACCATTGTATCATACAATGTCCGGGAAATAGGAAAGACCATTGTAATTAGTTACAATGTCTTGGATATAAAATGTTGGAGTAGGAACATCATTGTGAGAATGCGGTTGTGTCGAAATGTCCTAGAATAGGCATACGCAGATATGTTTAGTCCATTGTTTAGATAAAATGATTGAAAATAAATCGAGTGTATATATCAATATACTAATATGTTCATGTAGTATAAAATGCTTACGGGGAAATGCTCAATTATGCTAAGGGTACATATATCAATATGCAATTATGTTTGTGTAGCATAAAAATATTTACGGGGAAATGCTCAAAATCTAAAAAGGGGTATTGATAACGCTCAAAGTTAACATGTTTTTATAAGCGTTATTAGTGTTTTTGTGTATGTTATTTGATTGTTTTTATATGTTTTTGCCACAAAATCGTATTAAAGTATGTTTTGTAGCATATATAGCCAAATGAAGGAAAAATGGAGAAAAAGCGAAGGAAATGAAGTATACGCGATTACACGAAGATTCCCAAGCTCAAAAGTCCAATCTATGAAGTAATTCATTTGAGAACCTAAGTTTTGTCATCTCAAAGTTCCAAGTTCAGAAGTTAATCAAGTTTGGATAGTACATAAAGAGCTACACAAGTCAAAGTCAAAGTCCAAAGCTGCCAGAAATTACCATCCGATCGGTTGGTGTGAAACCGATCGGATGGCCATAAGTACCCTTCACCAACCGATAGGTACCAACCCGTAACCGATCGGTTGGTCAGTTCTGCATGTTTTTGCCAAATTTTGTGCACGAATCTTGGTCTTTTGTCTCAAGGTTCTAGGCCCTTTTTAGTATCTTATTGTCCAAGTTCAAGCATTTAAGTTCTTATTTATGACCAATAGTGTTGGACAAGCCTATGGGGGACTTCAAAAGTGCATAACTCAACACCATTCAATATACAATTGAAGATACCATTTACTCTCATTACTACACACAATTATTATCATCTTCTAGTTCTCTAAGGAGGAAAATTCGTGCAAAAAGAACCAGGAACTTTGGAGGATCAAGGAAGTAACATTTGGAGTCCGAAAATCTCAAGAAATCATCACCAACTCTTAGGTTATCAATACCTTGTCATTTGTTATCAATTTCAAAGCATTGTAGGACTTATAACCATGGATTCTTATGCTAAATATTCTGAGTTTATTTGCATGTTTGCCATGAGTGGCTAGTAATCTTTTTACACTTGTTTTGATGATGTTTTATACTTAGTGATAGTGATGATTGTGATAACATGTTTTAATTCAATTTCAAGTCAATCCTAAGAACCAATTGTACTTTAAGTTTCATCGTGACATTTGTTTAGCCAAGGTTAACTAATTGATAATAGTTTCAAAGGTCGAAAGATTTGTTATTACTCAACTAGTTATAATCATTTGTATATGAATGATTGTTTTTCACCATAATTATTCTTGACTAAACAAAGAAACAAGAAGCATGATTGTAATTAGAATTCTTTTATAACATCAAATCGGATTGTTTATAAACCTTTAGTAGGACGAAAGTTTAAATGTTTATAAACGATTGTGACCTTTTTGTCTATGAAGAGGTTACCTTTTGTATTGACCATTTCTTAAGAGTATTTGATTGGTAATAAAAGTTTGTCTTGTGTTTAAGATATCCACCATACCTTATGAACCTTGGATAGATCTTGAATTGATTGGTTTACACCTAAAGCTTGTTTTTATGAACTAAAATCTTGACGAAGGTTTAACTTGTAGAAACAATAGATTAGATCACCATCTAATTATCTCAACCAAAATGTTATCAAAAGTTATCACAATCATATGTGTCATTAAGTAGAAAACTAGTCTAAACAAGTGTAGTTTTTAATTTATTAAATTTGCTTATTATCATATTTGCGTACATTAGAGATTTACTTTTAGACTTATATTTCGATTTACTCACAAATCCCTGTGAACGATCCCGACTTACCATCATATCTTGCAATAACGGACGAGTACACTTGCTCGTATGTGTTGTTTCTAGATTTTGTAAGTCACTCTTATAAATTTAAAACTTGCACTAACAAACATAGCACATCAAGTTTTTGGCGCCGCTGCCGGGGATTTTGATCGTGTTTCTTTAAGTTTTAAAAGTTCGTTTCTTTTCGTGTTCGTTTTCTAAAAAAAAAAAAAAAAAAATCCGTAGCGACAAACCGATCGGTTTCTCATCCAACCGATTCGGTTTCTCAAACTTTAATTTTACCGTAGCGTCCAACCGATCGGTTTGACTTCCAACAGATTCGGTTAGAATTTTTCTGTTTTATTTTATTTTTTATTTTTCTTGTTATTTTGTTTAGGTAATTAATTCAATTCTCTTGATAGTTGTATGAACACTCGTTCTACTACTAAAAAGCTTAGTACACCCTTATCCGATCCCGAAAGTTTGTTTCGTAAGAAGAGATCTTCAACTATTCTTAATTGGTTTGATAATCTTTCCGAAGAACAACCAATTTCTAACCTTTTTGAACCATTAGCCATGGCTGACGATTTACCCATGTGGGCCGCCAATAGAACCGTAGCACCCACTCCTGGAGCTGTTATTGTTGTCGCCGACCTTGGTGAAAAATTTACCGTTAAAGGTCACCATCTTTCTATGATCAAAGA
This sequence comes from Artemisia argyi, assembly GCA_030686995.1. NCBI lineage: Eukaryota > Viridiplantae > Streptophyta > Magnoliopsida > Asterales > Asteraceae > Artemisia > Artemisia argyi. The sequence continues at coordinate 4,648,266 of CM060676.1, read as the reverse complement.
CCGTCAATTCGATGGCCGTTCGCGGGCCGATCCGCATAAACACATTGCCAAATTCATTGAAATTTGTGGCATGTTTCGTTATGGAGACACTAATGTCGATGCTATCAAGCTCAAACTTTTTCCATCATCACTCGCCGAAGATGCCAAAGTATGGTATAACGAATTAACCCCAGGAACTATTAATTCTTGGGAGGAGATGAGGCAAGCTTTTGTAAGCCGATTCATTCCACCTGCCATGTATGATAGGTTAATGGGAGAAATCCGTGCTTTTTCACAAAATCCTAATGAATCTCTTGTTGAAGCTTTTGGCTTCGCATGAAAGATTTGCTTCGTAGTTGTCATGGTCATAATTTAGGACGAGGAAAAATAATCCAAATCTTTTATCATGGTCTTGATGAAGCATCTCAAGCAATCCTTGATGCCGGAGGAATTTTCCTTTACAAAAACACCAAATGAGGCATATCAACTTCTTGAAGATCGAGTACTTCTTAAACTCGATTGGTCAAAAGATTCTAAAACCAAACCCTTACGGAAAACCGTTGCTTTCGCCGAAAGTTCAGATAATTCAAAACTCATGGACAAAATAGAAGCCTTGTCTTCTAAAATGGACTCGCAATACAAAGATATAAAAGGAGAAATGAAAGAAATGCAAGATGGCTGTAATAATTGTGGAGGAAATCACACATCATCCGAATGTGATGACCAACCTATGAATGGACCCAACGAAGGGGAAGCCAATTATGTCCAAGGAGGATATCGTGGAGGAGGTTTTCGTGGTAATTATTATGGAAGAAGTTCTGGAAATTGGCAAGATCGCCAACAAAGGGATAACACCCGTGATTTTCAACCTCAAACAGAAAATCCAAACCCAACAAATTCAGATAAAAAGGAAGAATCTGATTTCGAAAAAATGATGCGAGAATTCGTAAATGCTCAAAGAACCACAAATGAGTTTGTAAAAACTCAATTTTTCAATCTCAAAACCAAAGTTGAGCAAGGTCAGAAAAATCATCAAGCTTCTATTCAAGATCTTGAACAAAAATTTGGTAGACTTTCTGATCAATTTTCTTCTCGAATTCCTGGTACATTACCAAGTAACACCCAATCCAATCCAAAACCATCTGGATCAAACGATAAGAATTATCGTCCACCACATAACAGAAATGAGCATATCAATGTTGTATTCACTCGAAGTGGTCTCTCATATGATCCACCACTCATTCCTACCGATAAAACTCTTATTCAAGAAGAGGAGGAAGAAGCAGTTGAAAAAGAACCAACCCAAAAACCAACCGTTACACCAATAAAGCCTTATACACCAAAAATACCATATCCACAAGCCCTAAGAAAAGAGAAAAGAGAAGAGCGAAATAAGAAGTTTTTAGAGATGATCAAAGAAGTTAGAATTAACGTACCCCTCATTGATGTTCTAGCTGGAATGCCCAATTATGGGAAATTTTTGAAAGAACTTCTTAATAATCGAAACAAGTTAGAATAAATTTCTGCTACCGTTCTCAATGAAGAATGCTCTGCTATTATTCAAAACAAAATTCCACCAAAAGTTGGAGATCCCGGAAGTTTTCTTATACCATGTACATTAGGAAAGAACATCACATATGATGCTTTAGCCGATTTAGGTGCAAGTATCAATTTGATGCCTTATTCGTTGTATTCTAAACTTTCCATCAATACATTGAAACCTACTAAGATGAGTATACGATTAGCCAACCATACATACCAATATCCTGTTGGGGTTGCTGAAAATATACTTGTTCAAGTTGGTAAATTTGTTTTTCCTGTAGATTTTGTCATCTTAGAAATGGAGGAAGATAGTCGAGTACCCTTAATTTTAGGAAGACCTTTCTTAAACACTGCTGATGCAATGATTAAAGTTAAAGGTAAAGAACTAAATCTTGGAGTAGGAGAAGATCGAATCACGTTCTTAATCGATAAAGCAATGAAATATCCAAATTCCAGTGATGACACATGCTATAACATCGATGTAATTGATGAAGTCACTAAAGAAGAATTGGATGCATTACTTGACGATTCGAAACCATTCATGACTACTTCAGAAAAGATTAGTGAAACAGATTCTGATAAAGAATTTGAGGAATTCATGGAAATAAAAGTTGAAGAAGAGGAAGAAGAGAAATTTGAAGATATCATTGAGAAAGATCAATTGAAAATCAAATCATCTTTAGAAGAACAACCCACTGATTTGGAACTCAAAACCCTTCCCAATAATCTCCAATATGCTTACTTAGAAGAAAATTCACTTCTTCCAGTAGTCATATTGTCGTTGCTCAAAACAGATCAAAAAGAAAGACTCGTCTCTGTTCTTAAGAAGCATAAACGCGCTTTTGAGTGGAAAACTTCTGATATTCCAGGAATTAGTCCTGATTTTTGCAAACACAAAATCAATTATGAAGAAGGTTCTAAACCCGTTGTAGAAAGACAACGTCGACTCAACCCAAATATGAAAGAGGTTGTTAAGAAGGAAATCATTAAACTTCTTTATGCAGGAATTATTTATCCTATCGAGGATAGTCCATGGGTGAGTCCAGTTCATTGTGTTCCAAAGAAAGGAGGAATGAATGTAGTGACAAACGAAAGGAATGAGTTAGTTCCTACTAGAACTGTCACTGGATGGCGAGTATGTATTGATTACAGAAAACTTAATAAAGCCACCAGGAAAGATCATTTTCCTTTACCGTTCATGGATCAGATGCTCGAAAGATTAGCAGGAAACAAATACTTTTGCTTCCATGATGGTTTTTCGGGATATTTCCAAATTCCTATCGATCCAGCCGATCAAGAGAAAACCACATTTGCATGTCCTTTTGGAACCTACGCTTACCGGCGTATGCCTTTTGGTCTATGTAATGCACCTGCAACTTTTCAAAGGTGTATGATCGCAACATTTCAAGACATGCTTGAAACATCTATGGAAGTTTTCATGGATGACTTTTCAGTTTTTGGAGATTCTTTTGAAACTTGTCTTTCCAATCTCGATAAAATGCTTGAAAGATGTGAAGCCGCACATCTAGTTCTTAATTGGGAAAAATGTCATTTCATGGTGACTGAAGGAATTGTGTTAGGACACAAAATATCAAGTTCAGGGATGGAAGTAGACAAAGCTAAAATCGATGTTATCACCAAATTACCACCACCAACTAACGTAGCCGTTAGAAGTTGTCTAGGACATGCCAATTTTTACCACCGATTTATCAAAGATTTTTCAAAAATATCACGGCCTATGACTAAACTTTTAGAAAAAGATTATGTATTTGATTTCAATGCTGACTGCATTAAAGCTTTCCAAACATTGAAGAGTCAATTGACTAGTGCCCCAATTATGGTTGCACCTAATTGGTCACTACCATTTGAAATCATGTGTGATGCAAGCGATTTCGCTGTTGGAGCTGTTTTAGGACATCGTGAAGGAAAACATTTTCGTCCAATTTACTTTGCTAGTAAAACACTCAACAATGCTCAACAAAACTATACGGTTACGGAGAAAGAATTATTAGCCGTAGTTTTTGCATTCGACAAATTTAGATCTTATCTTGTGCTTTCAAAAACGATAGTTTTTACCGATCATTCCGCACTCAAATATTTGTTTAACAAACAAGATGCAAAACCACGTCTTATCAGATGGATTTTATTACTGCAAGAATTTGATATCGAAATAAAAGATAAGAAAGGAGCAGAAAATCTTGTAGCTGATCATTTATCACGTCTCGAGAATCCAAATTTGGAAGAATTAAAAGAAAATGAAATTAATGATTATTTTCCAGAAGAAACTCTTATGACGATAGATAAAGATGATGATGAGGAAATACCATGGTTTGGAAATTACGCAAATTATCTTGCAGGAGACATTCTTAAAAAAGGAATGAGTTACTACCAACGTAGTAAGTTCTTTTCAGAACTAAAACACTATTATTGGGAGAAACCTTATCTTTTTAAGATGTGCAAGGATGGAATGATACGAAGATGTGTTTCGGGTGCCGAAACAAGAAAAATTCTTGATGAATGTCATCATGGCCCAACTGGGGGACATTATGGTCCTACCATTACAGCTAGAAAAGTTTTTGATGCTGGATTTTATAGGCCTACAATTTTCAAAGAAGCGTATACTCTTGTTCAAAACTGTGATGCGTGCCAAAAATACGGTAACCTTTCTCGAAGAGACGAAATGCCTCAAAAGAGCATTCAAGTCTGTGAAATATTCGATATTTGGGGAATTGATTTTATGGGACCCTTCCCTAAATCACACAAATGCGAATATATCCTCGTTGCAATCGATTATGTTTCTAAATGGGTTGAAGCTGAAGCTCTTCCTACTAACGATGCACGAGTTGTTGTCAACTTTCTCAAAAAGCTTTTCGCTCGCTATGGAATTCCTAAAGCTTTAATAAGTGATAGAGGATCCCATTTCTGTAATAAACAAATGGAGAAAGTAATGAAACGATATGGAGTTCACCATCGTTTTGCTACAGCTTATCATCCACAAACTAGTGGTCAAGTCGAAAATACCAATAGAGCTATAAAAAGAATACTTGAAAAAACGGTTAAAGACAATCCTTCCGTTTGGTCAAGGAAATTAGATGACGCTCTATGGGCATTTCGTACGGCATACAAGACACCAATTGGTACGACTCCGTACAAACTCTTGTTTGGAAAAACATGTCATCTACCGTTCGAACTTGAACATCGTGCTTACTGGGCATTGAGAAGTTGTAATCCTGATGTAAAAATAGCTGGAGAAAAGAGATTTTTGCAATTACATGAACTTGATGAGTTAAGACTTCAAGCTTATGAAAAATCTAAGCTATACAAAGCAAGAACCAAAGCTTATCACGATAGGAAGCTAAGAATTCGGAAACAATTCAAAGCTGGAGATAAAGTTCTGCTTTTCAATATGAAATACAAGTTTAAAGCTCCAAAACTCAAACCAAAATGGTTTGGACCATATATATTGAAACATGGATTTCCATCAGGTTATGTTGAACTTTATGACAAACATGGTGGAAGTTTCATTGTAAATGGGCACCGAATTAAACTCTATTATGATAAGGAGCAATTAAACATGATTTCTAATGAGGAAATTTCATCTGAATTTGAATATGAAGCTATCACATTCATGGCTCCACACAAGAAAATGGTTCCTTGGGCACACAGTAATGGTTTTATCTATGATGCTCTTCCTAGAGCATGGGAAAATGTTAAATTGGAAAACATAGATGAAACAGGAGAGGGAATTGTGATAGGAAATGTGTTGTATATCCCTAAAAGGAAACATAACACTAAAACTTCATAATCTATTTCGAAGTTTGAGTCCGGCTGAGGACTCGTTAATAAAACAAGCGCTTCTCGGGAGGCAACCCGTGTATTTTTATTTTTATTTTTATTTTTGATTTTGATTTTCAGTGTTTATACCCCAAAGTTTTACTACTTGGTCGAATTTAAGTGTGGGGGTGTGCCACTAATTTGAATAAAATTGCAATGCTTTTTGTTTGTTTGTTTTTGTTTCTAATAAATACAGGTGTTGACTACAAGAAACAGAAGATTGGATAACACTGGATATCACGGTTTATTTTCTCATTTTTCCTACTTTTATGCTTTTTCGTTTATCACATTGAAGACAATGTTTAACTTAAGTGTGGGGGGATGAGTAGGTAAAATAAGAAATTAAGTCTAATATTGATTTAATTTTTAAATTTTGTTTGTCCTTGTAATCTAGTTGTTTTCACGCTTTTAGAAATAATTTATTAGAATAACTGGATCAATCCAATGGTAAAAATTAGTTATTTTTTAAAAATTCGAGATGTGTCCCGATTATTATTGCAATCCATTCTGGGATCGATAACATTTGCTAGCACATATTATAACCCTTACCACTAAATTGTGAGGATTTGAGCCTATATCTAGCATACATCTTTTATGCTTGAATCTTTTGTTATGAGTGTGCCGGTGATTTTATTTATTCTAGAACTTGTGCTTGTAAATCATTACGAGACCGTTGTGAGATTACATTTTTGTAATATAAGTATACATACGTGATAAGAGGCAACCTTAGGATTTTAACCAAATAGCCTTGATTATTGATTTTTAGCTAGTCACATTGATTAGTTAATTTCCAATTTTTAACCCTTTTTGTTAGCGTTCATTTTTAGCGCTAGATACCCTTAGTTACACCCTTCGAGCCATCCTTTTCGTTTTTGATAAATCCAAAAAAATACAAAAAGATTCTACACTTTAAACCTTAGCCTAACCCTTGTCAAAGTCTAAATGGTGGGTTGCTAGTTGCTTGGTTGTTGGATAGTTTTGATGATTATTAGTTAGCCACACTTCACCAATCATGTGTGTGCCATTCCGACAAAGACGGAGACTGCAGCTTCTTATTTGTATTGTTGTGGTGATGCTTATACAAAGTGTGAGGGAGTTCATCTAAAAAAAAAAAATAAATAAATAAAAATAAAAAAGAAGTCATCATAACTATAAGGTGACAATTATAGCAAATGTGCTATATATGTGAATAAAGGAAATCTTGTGATATGCTGTTAGCCGATGTGCTAAGAATGAAGAATATTGTTATGGCGAATCAATGTACCGCTATTTGAAGAAGAGGGAGATTGTAACTATAATCATTTATGGGTTCGTGGTTTGTTTGGTGACTAGCAACAATGGGACTTACACTTTATTTTATTTTTCTTTAAAACCAATTTCATAAATAATCCCATGCCTTATCCCTACCCTTACCAAATTACTTTATCTATTCGGATATTGTAATGGCTTTGTGAGAATATCAAGTGCAAGAATATTGTAGTGACCATCCGGTTTTTGAGTAATCAAGAATTCGCGCCAGTAATCTATTATGTTTTTGTATGAGATGTTTAAACATAAGCCTGGTACAACCCTAAGCCTTACATTATAACCCGAATAAAAGACCTCTTTGATATGTAGACTTGGTGCTTACGCCTTTGCGGTGTAGTTTTGTTTCTTGTACAAGCTTATGGTAATAATTAGATCATGACTGAGCAATAAGTGTGATTTCTCTTATTTACTCAACTACCTAAAATGAGTGATGGAGTGAATTATACTTCGTTACTTTTTCGTGAGGTGTTTAGAAATGTTAATCAAGCAAGAAAATCATTGGGTATTGTCAAACATCTCGGATTTTTTCGCCATTAAAGCTTAAAACGATGAATCGTATCTTGTACTTGTACTTGAATGATTTGCATCACATTTTTCTAATCATTTTTGGATACCATGTGGATATTTAGTTTCTTCTAGATTTGCTTGAGGACAAGCAAAGTTTAAGTGTGGGGGATTTGATAACACTCAAATTTAACATGTTTTTATAAGTGTTATTAGTGTTTTTATGTATGTTATTTGGTTGTTTTTATATGCTTTTGCCACTAAATCGTATTAAAGTATGTTTTGTAGCATATATAGCGAAATGCAGGAAAAATGGTGAAAAAGTGAAGGAAATGAAGTATACGCGATTACACGAAGATTCCCAAGCTCAAAAGTCCAATCTATGAAGTAATTCATATGAGAACCTAAGTTTTGTCATCTCAAAGTTCCAAGTTCCAAAGTTAATCAAGTTTGGATAGTACATAAAGAGCTACACAAGTCAAAGTCAAAGTCCAAAGCTGCCAGAAATTACCATCCGATCGGTTGGTGTGAAACCGATCGGATGGCCATAAGTACCCTTCACCAACCGATCGGTACCAACCCGTAACCGATCGGTTGGTCAGTTCTGCATGTTTTTGCCAAATTTTGTGCACGAATCTTGGTCTTTTGTCTCAAGGTTCTAGGCCCTTTTTAGTATCTTATTGTCCAAGTTCAAGCATTTAAGTTCTTATTTATGACCAATAGTGTTGGACAAGCCTATGGGGGACTTCAAAAGTGCATAACTCAACACCATTCAATATACAATTGAAGATACCATTTACTCTCATTACTACACACAATTATTATCATCTTCTAGCTCTCTAAGGAGGAAAATTCGTGCAAAAAGAACCAAGAACTTTGGAGGATCAAGGAAGTAACATTTGGAGTCCGAAAATCTCAAGAAATCATCACCAACTCTTAGGTTATCAATACCTTGTCATTTGTTATCAATTTCAAGGCATTGTAAGACTTATAACCATGGATTCTTATGTTAAATATTCTGAGTTTATTTGCATCTTTGCCATGAGTGGCTAGTAATCTTTTTACACTTGTTTTGATGATGTTTTATACTTAGTGATAGTGATGATTGTGATAACATGTTTTAATTCAATTTCAAGTCAATCCTAAGAACTAATTGTACCTTAAGTTTCATCGTGACATTTGTTTAGCCAAGGTTAACTAATTGCTAATAGTTTCAAAGGTCGAAAGATTTGTTATTACTCAACTAGTTATAATCATTTGTATATGAATGATTGCTTTTCACCATAATTATTCTTGACTAAACAAAGAAACAAGAAGTATGATTGTAATTAGAATTCTTTTATAACATCAAATCGGATTGTTTGTAAACCTTTAGTAGGACGAAAGTTTAAATGTTTATAAACGATTGTGACCTTTTTGTCTATGAAGAGGTTACCTTTTGTATTGACCATTTCTTAAGAGTATTTGATTGGTAATAAAAGTTTGTCTTGTGTTTAAGATATCCACCATACCTTATGAACCTTGGATAGATCTTGAATTGATTGGTTTACACCTAAAGCTTGTTTTTATGAACTAAAATCTTGACGAAGGTTTAACTTGTAGAAACAATAGATTAGATCACCATCTAATTATCTCAACCAAAATGTTATCTAAAGTTATCACAATCATGTGTGTCATTAAGTAGAAAACTAGTCTAAACAAGTGTAGTTTTTAATTTATTGAATTTGCTTATTATCATATTTGCGTACATTAGAGATTTACTTTTAGACTTATATTTCGATTCACTCACAAATCCATGCGAACGATCCCGACTTACCATCATATCTTGCTATAATGGACGAGTACACTTGCTCGTATGTGTTGTTTCTAGATTTGGTAATTCACTCTTATAAATTTAAAACTTGCACTAACAAACATAGCACATCTGGTATATATCAATATGCTAACATATTTGTGTAGTATAAAATGCTTAATAAGTCCATAATCGTCTGGAGGATGGAAGACACGGAGAGAGGAAGGCTATAAAAATGTTTTTGCTTGTAATTGTTGTTATAGTTTAGGTCTCAATTAGACCATAACTATTATTTAGTAACTTTGGTATATAAAATAGCTGTTAAGAAACTGAAGAAAATCTCATTCATTATTGGTTTTCTGGATACGTGCACTTGAATTTTTGAAGAAAATGTGATTCCGGACAACTTTCGTGTTTTAACTTTTCATGAAACGGAGCAGAATGGCCTCTTTTTGCGTGTTTAATTCTGTTACAGAAACATTTGGCAGTTTTTGCCGTAAAGTTTTGGTAATTTCAAATGGTCATAACTTTTTACTCGTGTACTCGTTTTAGGTGGATCAAATTGCCATGTTTTCCTTTTTAAGTCCTCTTTAATAGTAAGTAACTGTCCAATATAATAGTTATACTATTTTGGTCGTGGTTCTCCATGAAAGTCACTACTTTACTTGTTTAAATAACTTAAGTTAACATTCATTTACAATAACTTGTTTTACCCATTTTTATACATCATGGACATGATCACAAGACAAAATATAGCATGAATAATATGTAAATAGCATGAATATGATATTTAACAAGAAGTATGTTAGGGTTTGCTTAAAACTTGTAATGACTTTGATTGATTTAAGCTTCACTCTACTTCACTTCAAGCAATCTTTCTACACTTGTATTCTTGAAAGAGAGATGATGAAAGTTGAGGTGACTTGAGTAGATTCAAACTCAAGAGAAATCACCAAAGTTTATTGGGTTTGGAAGTATTTTTGATGAATCAAAACTATACTAGGGTTTCTATGTTGTTGTAGCACTTGATTCTTGCATAAAATTGGAAGTAAACTAGCTAAAGTAAGGGTGTTTGTGTGTGTTATGTGTGGCATACAAAGAAGAGGAGAGGAGGGGGATGTTATAGTAGCTTGAGGAGGTTAGGAAATAACTAGGAAGATGCATGAGGACGTGCAAGAGTTTAGATATTATGGAAGCTTAGTTGATAAGTTACTTACACATGTATGCTACCTAAAGTCCTCAAGACTTATCACAAGCCAACAAGGCTTGTAATAGCCATAATACACATTCATATGGGATAAGGGGTGACTAGATGATAAGTCTTTATGTTATCTTGCTTACTTTGTGTGTTTTGACTCCGTAAAATGCTAACCGTAAGTTATTAAGCCACGAAACGTAAAACCGGGTATCGTAAAAATGTGAAACTTGAAAGAATGACTAAACTTGTCAATATACTCCATAATAAAATACAAAATGAGTGGTAGGTTCCATTGGGGTGCTAAAACCCTGCTAAAACAGGAAACACGGGTCTAAAACGCGTAATACGTAAAACGTACGAATATTGTGTAAAATTGAGAAAAGTAAAATGTTACTTTTCTAATATGATAATAATGATTTAAAATGACTTATAATGTCTAGACTGGGCTCAGTCTAGTGTCGGTTGATATTTAATGTCTTTAAGACATAAAACCGTAAGCCTAAAAATCAAGGAATGATGTATAAAATCAAGGAATGATTTTTGGTCAAAGGAGGATGGAAAAATATGTTGACTTTTTCCAAAAATGTGAAAACTCAAATTGTCTTAGAAACGCGGTGCAGGTATAGGCTAAGGTTACGGCTAAGTAAAAGTGCTTAAAAACGAAAATTCTTGTTTCTCACGGCCGAGGTTTATTTGGTCACATTTTTCTCAGTCATGATTAATTATGAAATAAATCATGAGTGTATCAAACATTTTTCTGATGCAGGGAAAATTAACGCGGTCGAGTTTCGTTGTGCGTAGGATTTTTGAATGACGTTTTACCCTAAAATGTGGATTTCCTTAATAACTTTCGCGAAAATGATCTGATAAGTGTCTAACTTTTATTTTGCCATGGAAGTGATTTATCACACGAGAACATGAAATAAAAATCAAATTTCGGAAAAATGAATAGTAAAAGTGAATAGTGAAAATGAATAGTGAAATCTTTTGGGACTAGTAATTAACCTGAAAATGTGAATTGTTACAAGATCACTGATGATCAGAATACCAGTCAAGAATCCAGTTCCTGAAGCTGAACCCACACCACCATCTTCTCCACAATCATCTGATTCAGATACTGAATCCGATAGTGGTCCAGTTTATCAGGAAGCTTGTGTAAGCAGCAAACAGGATGAAGATCGAGACATGACTATTGAAGATTGGGACAGAGACATTGATGAATTTGTTGAAGCAGCAGAAAAACAAACTACCTTCATCCAAAAACCATTGACCGAAGAATTTGCAGATTGGAAGAAGAACAGTTAAGGGGTGAAAAGCTGAAGAAACCCATGACTGAAGAGCAAGAAAGACAAGAAGAGGCTCATACTAACCTTGGTCTGTCTGTGGAAGAAGAAAATGAAAGAGCTTTCAAGTTAGGTATCCTCCACAGCAAAATTGACTCCTTCCAAGCATATCAACCTCCACCAACTCTCTTCACTCAACCAATTGAGGCTGGCGGATCTAGCAGTATTCCTGAGTCCACTCCAGTTAGTCAAACTTAGGAAATAGGAACCAATACTGTAATGATCGTCTATGAAACTCCCACAATATCACCTGAAGACATAAAAATGCAAAATGCTTCAGAAAGGGAAGAAGATGATGAGGAGGACCGTATGGATACAGATTTTCCACACCTTATGACCATGGAAGAATTTTAGAAAAGAGAAAAGGCTCAAGAGGAAGAACTTAAAAGAATGCAAGAAGCTGAAGAGGCAAGGCTTGAGGAAGAAGAACAAGCCAAACTGGAAGAAGCAATAAGAATGGAAGAAAGCAGGAAAGCTGAAGAGGCAGAAAAACTAGCTGAAGAATTAAGGTTGCAAGATGAAACAAGAAAAAGAACAGAAGAAGAAGCCAGACTAGCAGAAGAACTAAGGATAAAAGAAGAAGTAGATAAGCTAGCAAAAGAGCAGAGATTAAAGGTTGAAGCAGATAGAGTGGCTGAAGAGAAAGAACAGCCCAAAGACAAACCCGAATCACCAAAAGGAGATGATAAAGATAACTCTACCTACATTGAATCTTCTCAATCATCACCTCCAGCATCACAACCAAAACCTGACGAATCAATCAAGAAACCTTCAAGTCTTGAAGCCTCAGCTGCATCTAAGTTGATAAAGAAGGCGGTAAAGAGAGTTCGTGAAAAGAAGCAAAGCAAACTAAAAGTTAAAGTTGAATCACTAGCTAGTCAAGTTACTGAATGGACAAAGCAAATGACTAATCTTCAGGAAATGCATGACAAGGTGGATGCCTTCTTAGCAAAAGATGTGCAAGAAGACATGGAAGCTACATTGGTTATTCAAGCAAATCAGTATATGGACCAACACTTAATTACAGAGTTGAAAGAGTTGCTGAAGCCGATGAGAGATGAAGTCACCAAGATAGCTGAACAAGCAGTCAAGAAAGTGATCAAAACTACTTCATTCACTCTCCGAGCTGACAAAACACCTTTACCACAACAAGAGATGTCATTGGACAAATTAGAGACTCAGCTCTTCAACAAATTGGCAAGTAAGTTCACCATGACACCTGATGAAATTAAAGTTTGGGAAGCTATACAAGCCAAGCTGTCCAAGGAATCATGCAGCATTGAAGCCGACAAGTTGAAGCGTCAAATAGATGATGAAGACAAAGATCCTAACTCTCCGGCAAAGAAGCATAAGAAAGCCAAAGGACCTTCATCTCAACACAAAGACCTTGTCATTCCTCCAACAACAACAACGTCAACTCAACAACCAAAGGCATCTGGCTCAGGTCCAAAGGCTCACGATCATTTCGAGTATACAGGAGCAGACGACTTTGTACAGCAAGATGAAATAATAGTGTCATCACAAGCAAGAGTCTACATCGAAAGACAATGAACCACCAAGACCGAAAAAGATTCTCAAATGGCTTGAGAAAGACACAACTGCCGAATACTCCTGGTTTGACAAACTGATTAATTCTCAACCACCACTTGCCGACGATCAAGTACCTCTCGATGGTTGAACAGTGGAATACGCTCAGTTGATACAACGAAAATTTCATATGAAGAAGATGAACAAGAAGGAATTAAGAAGAATCAAGAATGATGCTTTTAATCTGCTGAAAGATCGGTCTGTGAACTTTAGTGAGCTTGAATATCACCTTGAAAACATTGCTCGAGCTATGTCAAGCAATATTGACTGGATCAATCCTGAATCTCACATCGATCCAGTCACAAGGAAGGAAGGATCATATATCACCGACTGGTCTAAACCACTGCCGATGGTTGGAAAGCCAAAGGAACCAAAGATACCTTTCATGTACTTCTTCAACATTGACTTGGATTTCCTTCAGCATGGTAACACCTTCGAGAAGAGATATGCAGCATTACTCACTCTTTCCTTTCCTTCTGCTCGGTACTTGAACAACACAATTGAAGAAGATGCTACAATGTTGTTTAATGACAAAATCATGCCCTATGACAGAAATGCACTTTACGGGATTCAACACTGGCCCGATAACCGTACACAATTCTACTGAAGCAGCAGATTAAATCAAACGATGGTGAGGTAATGAGTGACTTGAAGATTGTCTCCATCCAATTCATCTCCACCATGACACACTTTGGCTACTCCTTCCTTCAAAAGATCGTTCTCAAGCGATTGGATGAACAAGAGTATGTGATCTCCGAGTCCGACTTTCCACGACTACTCCTCAATGACATCGAAGACATGTATCTACTCAAAGTCCAAGGGAAGCTATGCAACCTACCAAAAGAAATGCAGCTTGCTTTCATCACAGCTCTTTTCATCTTCATGCGACACATCGTCATTAAAGAATGAGTTGAAGATCTTCAACTAGGAGTAGAAAGTTACCAAAAGAAGTTGAATCTCACAAAACCAAACCTTTACAATGTCCCCAACCTTCAACATGAATCTCAATACACCTTGATCAAGCAGCCAGCATTCGGATTCACCTATCACTGTGTCAACCGACACAACCGCTTCATGGAATATGATGAAATCCACAAGTTCTGTGATGAAACACTGAAGTTTGTTAGAGATGGAATCAAAAGCCGACTAGATGACATTGCACTGTACAAGTAAAAAAGGTGAAATACCGATAAAGCCAGACAAGCTCGTAGATTCATCACAAGGATTGACAACCGGCTGAAGCGTAGGGATCAGATAAGGAGATTTGAAAGCTATGTGGGAGGAAGACAAGGATTTCTAGTGTTGACGTTTTAGAGACCCGAATGGTAGATGTCTGTAAGATCTTGATTTGATTTTTCATTATTTACGTTCATTATGGCTTTTGCACACATTACAGTGTACACCCTGAACTTGTAAAGAAAGGACCCTGAGGTACGCATCAGTGCCTCAATCCTAATATAAGGAGCGAAGGCTTCTTACTTTTGAGTAGAATTAATCAATTGTTTTATGATTTTCATAATTCTGCTCAAAACGATAAATATTTCACCTCAATAAGCCTAATCACTTGTTGAGGGGGAGCACTTGTCAAACATAAATTCGTTGTTCTTAAACGTAAAAAGTTCTTCATGAGTCTCCCCATAAGACTCAAAAATGCATATTTTAATCTAAAAAGTTCATCAAAAACATCATTTAGTATGCTATTTTTGAGGGGGAGAAAAATGTAAAAGTGATTAAAATATGAGTGTTGAAAATGCTAAAGTTGTATCTTGTGCGAGCTAGACTCAGGATTGACCCAGGAATTGACGAAACATGAAAGTTAGTAATCTCGAAAAGACTTATATTCGACGGGTAATAATATCAAGTTAGTTACTAGAGCTAGTTGTCACCCAAAAGCTGACAATGGAACTCTTTAACTAGCCACGTAAGCGTGTCTCAAAAAGGATTTGTCTGAGTAGAAATGTACCATTTCGAGAAACTTTCTGTGGACTCGACCAGACCGGGTAATAACTTCAAGCTAGTCTAACTAGTGATGTAAGAGTGTCTCAAACCGGTCTTGTTCACTGAAAGTGGATCAATTCAAAAAGTGCTTGCTCCTCCCGCATATGCAAATTTATTAATTACTTATGAGCACATGTGAAGGGGAGCCCTTCAAAAGTAAACACAAAACTCTCTAAGTGTTAAACAAAATGTTTAATAATCACAAACACTTTGAGAGATTTTCAATCAAAGGTTTCATGGAAAATATAGGATAATCTTGGAGTTATAAGGTGATTAAGATAGGAAAAACCGTCCTATAATCCGCCAGAGCCGGAGGGATTTACCCAAGGACACCACCAATAGTTAGATTTAGAAGTCCTTAGGTATGATACGAAAAAAAGGAGAAAAGAATAAAAGGGGAAAGAAGGAGTTGAAGAATTAAAAAGAAAAGTAAAGAAAAGGGTGAAAAGAAATAGCCCTCCATATGTTCAACTTTAGGGCAGACACCGGGTTCAATTCATATGTTACTGGTTGTTGACAAGACAACACCGGTATTGAAGATAAAGTCGTCATGGACCCAGCGACGCAATGCACTAAAGCTTCTTAACCACTCAAGTTCTCTTAAAAGAACTTGTGTCATTATCACGGGGAACCAGTGTAATCTATCGACTTATCTCTTAGAGATGGTTGATATTGAAGCAAAAGACCCATACCTAGTCTCCGCATAGGAAACCTAATGTGCACTTATCGAGTCTAGAGCCATGAGATACATCAAAGATCTCTTAGGAAAACTTAGTATTTCTACAACTGGTGCGCTTATCGAGTCCTTCACAGATCTTAGCAATTTGCCAAGAACGTTTATGAGAGAATTATAAAAGTATTTCTCAATGATTGAACAGAAATTCCTGCCAGGGTCAACATCAAACAGCCCTGAAAACAGGTCACTTCGGTAACCCTTCACGGATTATGCTTAGTGTTCGCGGTGGTTCCATAGCGGTCTACAGTCGTGGAGTGATCCCCAGCGACTCACCCAGTCATTGAGCTACTAAGGGGGTGTTTCTTTTTTTTTTTTTGTTAGTGGAAGAAAGTGTGGGGTCCATCAATTTAATATTATTTGTTTTGTAAGTGGGGTCCATTTTTCTCTTATTTGGTCTATCCCCACGTGAGTGTTATTAGGAAAACTCTTCCCATTAAGACTCATTAACAGCCATGGGTCCCACATGGGCCCACACATCCCTTAGCTAACAAAAAAAAAAGTAACACCCCCTAAGTAGGTCTAGTAAGCTCCCTCGGGAGTATCTGACATGGGAACGGCCTTGATAAGGGTTAGAAGGAGTCTTCACAATATGCTGTTGACGATCTCTAATTCCTTATCCGTAAGTACCAGTTGATTATTGCTAACTGTTTACCTGCAGGTACATATCACCTCCATGATGTTAGATTCCAGCATGCTCATGCATACATCTTGAAGTCATTGAAAGCTCCCCCAATGATCTAAGCACCACAAAGTTCAATGAAAGATTCTACGCCATAAGGAAGAATCTACAAAGTTAAGAGACTAAAGATCAATGTGAAATAAA
The DNA here is from genome assembly GCA_030686995.1 of Artemisia argyi. Lineage (NCBI taxonomy): Eukaryota > Viridiplantae > Streptophyta > Magnoliopsida > Asterales > Asteraceae > Artemisia > Artemisia argyi. The sequence continues at coordinate 4,631,622 of CM060676.1, read as the reverse complement.
GGGAACTACGTGCATGTGAAAGTCAAAGTCCAAAGATGTATTAGCATGTTGGAATGACAGACAACCACCAAAGACGATGAAGTGACGAAAGGCAGATGACTACACAATCACAACATTAACTCCAAAGAACAAAGACTATGAGCAAAGAACATTCTTCTTACAACATTTTTTGTAAAGACGTCAGAAGTTATACAAGAAAAGTCAAAGAAACAAAAGAACACCCACTCTCTTGGTATCAGAGCTTGGTTTTAGTTTTTGGTTGATTTTTGTGATGTTATCTTGTCAAAAAATTGTATTTTTAGACTGTTTTTAACAACTTTTTCACCTGTTATTATTGTTTCATTTCAACAGTCTCAATATGGTCAAAAAATTCATAACCTTTTGTTTATTTGATTTACACAACAGTTTGTTTGTGGTCTTTTGCCTCGATATCAGTTTGTGTATTTGGTCAAAAGAAACCAAACAACAGTTTTGTGTAATCGAGTTACATAATGATAAAGTGTGTTATTTCTGGTTATCCTACCCGTGAAGTTTTGTGGTCAATAAAGTCATAATGATAAAGTGTGTTATTTTTGGTTATGCTAAACTGGTCAAAAGTGAACAGAAAGAGGTCGGAATCTCACCTTGTTGTACGCATAAGTTTATGAACTTATGCGGAAAACCCTCTTTTTACGCGCAACTTCAGAATTACTGCGCATAACTTGGAAAGTTATGCGTAAGGCACAACTTAGGCACAAAACCCTTTTCTTACGCGTAATTCTTACGCAAAAGAGAAGGTTTACGCCAAAGATCATGCTTACGCATAAAGTTTATGCAAAAGATGAATTTTTGGCTATGACATGTCTACGCAAAAGTTTCTTACTCTTAAGATCTGTTTTACGCTTAAGATTTACGCAAAAGGTTTAAAGATAAAGATGGGAAGAGATGGGGGTGGATAAGTTTACAAGTGTGTGTTTAGGGTAGATTTTGTGTGGTAAAAGTGTTTATATTGCACAAAGTTAGGGTGAGGGTTAGTTGTTTGGACCAGGTTTACACACGGGCTAGTTGAGCCAGTGTTTTACATGTTTTAAAGAAGCTGGTAGGAGTATTGATTTTGATTAATATTGGGCCAAAAATTTTAATATGACTTTGTTATTTGAGTTGGCCTGAACTTTTAATCTGATCGAGTAACAAATGAGCCAATCTATCATTCTGGTATTTTATTTGGCATGAATGAGTGGTATTTGGTTATAACAAATTTTCACGAGGATACATTTTTGACAAGATCGGGAACCATTATCAAGATTCGTTTAAAGTGTCAGAAAGGTTAGTTTTGTGCTTTGAACCGCAAGATGTGACTACGGCTTTAATTCTTTATTATTTATTTGAGCTTAAAGTGGAATTTCACGGGCGCGTGTACTTAGTATCTGAAGATATCGGGGTTGGTTGGATGCATGATTCTTCGAGATCCTTGTTCGAGCTTTTAACCTTTAAAATGACGAAGACTTGGATATTTAGTTATTTTTGTGATTCTTTCTTTCTATTACCACAAAATAAGTATCACTTTAAGGAGTTATGTTGTAGTGCTCAGTGTCACAGGAAATTGTGGATAGTCAAGAGGTGATGTACGTCTTATACTTGATGGTTGGTTGGTTGATAAGTATAGAGTACTTATGGATTCGATGGGGTGCGAACTCTCTACACCGCACTTTGTCATAGTTTAGCGCAAGTTTAAGTCACAAGTTTGGGTTATTTTACTTCATTCTCAAGTTTTTCATATTGAGTTTTCTCCATCAGTAGTCACTAAAAAAAGTCGTCAGAATGATAATGGGGTCGGTAAAGAGTTAGCTGAGAGGAGTATAAAAGAGTAGAGATGTTTATCAGGAGTTGATTCTCACGAGCTATTTATGATACTTCACACGTAATTGGTTAGTTGGACATATGTGGTTACGCTGCCTCCATTTCCATCATAAACATAGTGTGTATGCTTCCGATTCCGCGAAGACATCGTGGGGGGAGAGAGAGTGGGAGTTCTTTGCTTTCTTTGAATTCTCTTGACTTCTTTGCGAAAACACTCATTTTCCACGAGGATCTGCATTTAGGGGAAGAAATGTGCACATCAAGGACGCATAATATACTCACGTGATCGAGCTTACAATTTTATTGCTACCGGAGAGACGTCCGCAGAGATGATCAGTGGTTCAGTTTTGTGATTTTGGTGTAATCGTTTCAAATCTCGCAGGTTATGAAGTGTGAAGTAGCCTATATATGTGAGAAAATCTTGCTGATTTCTTGCATGTTACCCCCGAATGGAGTTCCGCGTATAGTACAACTATGATTAAGTAACTACTCAGATTTTCTTGGTGTGGTCTACAACGTTATCTACAAATTCCGCTACGTACTTAAAACTTCAAAAGTTAGAAGACATGTTCACTACATCAAAATTTCGAATCTGCTGAAGAAGGTTGTCAGTTTGGGGGGAAGCTGATTCAGAAACTCCACCAAAAAGAAGTGTATGAAGAAGCTGCTAAAGACATGCAACATGAATTGGGGGGAAGTTAATCCATTTCAAGCATATTACATCATTTTGCCTACAAGTGAAGATAAAGTTCTCAAGACGAGGTACAAAATGAAGAACTAAGAGCATCAATTGTCGTAATCCTCAGTATTTGAAGAACTTATGAAGACCTTTCTTTATTCTTAATTGTACTTGTAGGAAATGTTGTAAGTAATCCCTTATGTTGCCACATTGGGGGAAGATTGTTGGGATCGCTCCTAACAGTTAAATGTGACAACATTATCGGGATTACATTAGTTATCCCATTTAGCCAAAATACAAGGACTTGTTATGTAATATTGCCATAGTATGTTTGTGTTAGGCTATATAAGCCCTCCTAGACTTCATTAGGAGGGTGATACTTTGTTTGTATTTTCCTTTCATCTTTCTTATCAATAAAACACAAGTTTCCCTTTACTCTCTACTCTCTCTCTCTCTAACCATGGAGTTCATTTACTTTCATATTACTGGACCTCCCAAATCACAATATTCAATCAAAACACGATCCTACATACTCAAAGAATTTGAGTATGTCACTCCACAAGGGGAACACAAGTCAGTAATGGCTTGGGTTCCTAAAAGAAACTAACCCTTTCCATCTTTATGCAGGGCAACCCAGAAGAGGAGCTTAAAGATCTTATTATCATTAATAGTGGTTGCTTTAGAAGCATGACAGGAGACAAAGAGCTCTTGTCATATTTTAAGGCTTATTTTGTAGGAAGAGTTGCATTTGGGAATGATCCTAATGGAGGGAGAATCACTGGCAAAGGAACCATCAAGATTGGATCCACTGATTTTGAGAATGTTAGATATGTGAAGGAGCTTCAATTAATTTTTTGTTAGTATCTCAGATCTGTGACAAGAAATATCCTGTGTTATTCCTTAACATAGAATTTCTTATTCTCACCCCTGAGTTTAAGTTAGAAGATGAAAACTTGGTAATGCTAAGAGTACCAAGAACCAATGATGTGTACAACTTAGATTTGAAGAATATCAGTCCTACTGAAAAGAGCAACATGTTTAGTAGCAAGGGCAACAATGGAAGAAGCACATCAATGGCATAGAAGATTAGGGCATTTAAATGTCAAGAATATAAACAAATTAGTCAAAGGCAATTTAGTTAGAGGTTTACCTTCTAAAACATATAAGAATGATCGCTCATGTCTGGCTTGCAAGAAGGGTAAACAACACAAGACTTCATGTAAAAAGATTGAAGAAAGAACTATTTGAGAGCCTTTGGAATTGTTGCATATGGATCTGTTCGGACCTGTTTCTGTTGCAAGTTTAAACAAGAAAAAGTATTGTTTGGTTATAACAGATGATTGTAGCAGATTTAATTGGGTCTTTTTCTTGGGATTTAAAGATGAAACCTTTGATGCTATTCATGATCCTTTAATAGCCCTTGAAAATCAATTAAGACTCAAAGTTAGATCTATCAGATGTGATAATGGGACTGAATTCAAGAATTAACTTATGGATGAGTTTTGTGCCAAGAAAGGAATTAAAAGAGAGTTTAGTATTGCAAGAACTCCTCCGCAGAATGGAGTTGCAGAAAGGAATAATAGAACCTTGATAGAAGCAGCAAGGACAATGCTTGCAGATTCTCAATTATCTGTTCCATTTTGGGCTGAAGTTGTAAGTGCTGGTTGTTATGTGTTGAATAGAGTATCAGTGACAAAACCCCAGATGAAGACACCTTATGAGTTACTTATGAGAAAGAAACCAAACATTAAGTTTATGAAACCTTTTGGATGTCCCCTGACTATTTTGAATACTGTTGATACTCTGGGAAAGTTTGATGGCAAGTCAGATGAAGGATACCTATTGGGTTATTGTAACAATAGCAAAGGATTTATAGTGTACAACAGGGCTACCAAGACGGTTCAAGAATGTCTTCATGTTGAGTTTCTTGAAGATCAAGGAAATCAAAAAGGTAAAGGTCCAAATTCGATGGTTGATCTTGATATCTTGGCCTCATCCATGAATTATGTGCATGTTAGAGAAGAAAATCAAGTTGTTCATAATGAAGAAGAATTACAATACATTGTTCATGGAGTCAATATAAGATCTGAAGATGTTCCTGATGAAGAATCCATTGAAAAGAAGCAAAGTAATTTTGAACCTCAAAGTACTGTTGAACCTTAAAGTACTGTTCAACCAAACTCCACAGTATCTGATGAAGACCAAGCTATCCAAGATGAACATAATAGGATGCTTCTTCAAGAAACTATTGCAAAATCCTATGAAGATGATCAAAGGAGAGCTTATGAAGCAGAAAAGAAGAAGGCTAAAGGCACTGACAGTACTTTGCATGAAAGTACTACTGATCCATTTGAAAGTACTTCAAATGTCTTAGATACATCAAATTGGATCAATACTGATGATTTCAATGATCCAAACATGCCTGACTTAGAAGATACTGATGATGAGTTAGTGAAAAAAGGCATTTTCTCAGATTCCTATGAAGACCCTGATTTCAAAAATTTGGAAGATAATCTTGAAGTTTCACCAACTCCTACATTGAGAATTCATAAAGATCATCCTGTCAGTAAGATTACTGGACCTTCTACCTTAGGAGTGTTCACAAGAACAAAAGCTAAGAATCTCTCTAGGCAACATACTTCTTTACTTAGCTTTGTTTATATACAAAACAGGGTGAATCACAAGGATCAGAAATTGTGCTTATTTGCTTGCTTTCTGTCTCAAGATGAACCTAAGACAATATCTCAAGCATTAGCTAAAGAGAGTGGGTTGAAGTTGTAACACCCCCTAAATTTCAACTAGAGCAGCGGAAGACTTGTATTACTTAGAGGATCGAAGTCAACGTCATAGAAAACGACTCAAAGAGACGTTTTAAAGTTATGTTTATCATTCATTTAAAAGCAAGTTTTCAAATACAAAGTTGTTCCATTAGTTTTAACATATCATAGAAGATATGAGTATTAAAAGCGAATGACAAAACATTTTATTTAACACCCATATAGGGGTTTAATACCCTCTCCATGCCTTGAGCTCCTTCGCATTAATTTCCTGAGATAAACATGCTAAAAGTCAACAAAAGTTGAGTGATATTCATAAGTTTAAGTTTAGTAGTTGAACACAAGCGATAGTGATAATTGCATCGAATTACAATTATATGTTAAAAATCATTTATTATTGCATTAAGCTCATGACACTCATCTGATTAACAGATCTCATCATAAATGATGGATTATAGTAACTGGGGCCCTCGGGATAGGTCCTTGCCAGTAACCTATTAGATTTCAAATAAAGTGCGTTTGGTAGTTTTCTCAACGACCAAACGGGGATTGTCAATCCCTAATAGATCTATCCACAATTATTTACGTTCACCCTCTGGGTGACTAAGGTTCATGATATGAAGGGCTTTTGGCAATAAGGGACTTAAGCAATAACAATTTTAGGCATATTATAAAAAAATACTTGTGTTCAGATTTTAAAGCATGTATCTCCCCACGAAAACAGTTTTATAAAAGTGGGCTATGAACTCACCTTAGTGGTTTAGTGATAAAATATCGATACTTAGTTTGCAAAAAGGGAACGGCTCCACACACGACCTAGATAATATATGGCAAGTTTTAGTGTTTGATAGTCTTAATATTTTAATCGCGAGTAGTCTTTGAATACGTGAATTGTTAATTTAACGATAGTAAAACTTTTGGTTTTATAGTATATCATACGTTTACTTTAGTCATATATATATATATAAATATAACGTAAAGTTTAATAATAATAATAATAATAGTTTGAAATAAAATATAACGTCATGACGTGAAATCGTAAAAATGGAAAGTAAAAGTAAAATTGTTAATTTTTTTGTATATGGCCCTTGTCTTTTCCAAAAATTTACACTTTTTACCCTAACGGCGTTAGCGTTACACCGTTAGTCCAAAATTAAATATATTTATGTTTTAAGTCCAAAACTTTATAATTCTTACACTTTTCACCCAAAAGTTTATAGAATCAGTTTTTAATCCTTAAGTTTGCGAAATGACAGTTTTCACCACAACTTTGAAAAATTGACACTTTTAACCCAAATTTTGTAAAATTTGCAAATTTAGTCCAAAATTCACTAATTTCAAAACTTAGTTTTTTATTTCTTAATTAGTTTTAAAAATAGCTTATTTAACTTTCCCTTACAGCTTATTTGTCGAAAAGCTTATTTTATAGCTTATGGGCTTTTAACGAAATAACTAAGGTCTGTTAATGTTTTTAGATCCAATGGGCCTACGAAGGGTTTGGGCTTTGTTTTGGGCTAAGGTTAGGACCATGAAAACGTTACTAAACAGCTTATTGCCATAGCTTATATGATCGGCTTATTTTTGGCTGATTGGGCCTTAAGGCCCAATCGATAGTTATTAGTTTTCCAAAATAGTTTTCATGTCGATTTGCTTTGCATCATTTACCATGTCAAAACGTAAGTATTTTTACTAAGGTTCTATATGAAAGTGATAGTTTGTTAGGGGGTCGATTGGTTCGTGAAATAAAACATCATGCTCGTTAAGTAGATTTTAAAGATATACATGTGTTTTAAGCGTAGCAAGGAACGAGTTTTTATAAAAAAAGACTTAGAAAATTTTCAAGAGTTTTCAAGACTTGTTATGATATGTTAGAAAGGTATTCAAAAATAGTTTGTACGTAACTTTTTACGTTCAAATCTTTATATTACGTGATTGTTAAGGTGTGAAATATATAGACGATGGTATAATACGTATATGTTGTTTATTTAGTTTACGAGTAATAAGGTGCATTTGTTTGTGTCGTGTACGAAAGTAATGCAAATGTATGTGTAGCTAAATATTGAAAAGAGTCATTTGGGAACTTACTACACCAAAATGGTGGGGTAAAACGAGACGTAGAGTTGAGGAGAGTGTAGAATAAGTGTGTAGTGTGAGTGTAGACTCGATCAAGGTTCACAAATAATGACTTGTTCCTCCTAACCACCACTCGATTCCTTTGAAATCCTACCCAAGTGCTTCGACCCAAGACTAGACTAAGGACTTAATATTTTGGTGAGTTTTGCGTTGCATGAAAATGAAAAATGAAGCATGCATGCATGGCGTTTATATATGGTACCTAGTGTATCCTAGTGTCTAAAACATAATGAGATGGGATTGTTACGTGTATTCAAAAGTCCTGAAGTGTAAGAGGAAACATGTTACTCAAGGTTTTTGTTTCTTATGTGTCGACATCTCCAATTTAAAAATTGGTGTAGTACTTTACCTAGGGGTATATAATATGCAAGTGAGTGTGCATGAAAAGACGAGGTACTAGTTTGTTTTAAAAACTCCATGTCGACACCCTTTTTTATTTGTTACACGATTTGCAAATCGTGCATGGCTTGGTGACAACGATTAAGTGTAACATTTAAACATTAGGTTGTGTTTAGAAATGATTTTAGGTCCTTATAGAAACAAACGTGGTTCAAAATGGTTGAGTTTTGGATTAGTTGAAGTTTTATGAAATCGTTTTTGGACACAATACTTTGCCTCGTAAAAAGGTAGCTAGACTTGATGTGAGAAACTAAAAATCGACACGCTAATAGTTGGATAGGGGAGAAATGAGAATGTGGAAAAATATGGGTGTGTCGTGTGTAGAATTTGGACGTACGAGACTCGTTTCTTACTTGTCTAGTCTAATGGTTTGAAAACAAAAGAAAGGAAATGGGCTTGAAATGGGGTGTGTGGGCCGTGAATAGTAACAGGCCGGAAATTGGTGTTGGGCTTGGTGTGTAATTATGGGTCCGGTTTGGTATAATTATAATTAATAAAAATATTAATTATGATTAGTGAAAAGTTTAGAAATTATTTAGTGAGACGTTTATGTGAGTCTGGACGTTGTCGAACGTGTTTTGTTAAAATATGTTACGTAAGTTCGTATGTGATAAAAGTTTTAATATTCCCGCGATTCTTAGACTATAGTGGTACATGTGTGAGCATCGTTCCGAGGAAAAAGGAATTATAAGTATCGTAGTGATTTCAAGTAACATAGCATATTTAAACAAAAAAAATTTTTTGTTATTGGTAAAAACGTTATTAATTAACGTAATGATATATTAGTCTTTGATTAACTTTTACTATTCATAGGGAAAATTTACGGAAGGTTACAGTACCTACCCCTTATTCTGAATTCCGTCCCGGAATTCTAGTCTAAGATGGTCGTCAGGGGTGTCTAGGAAAATAGATGGGGGTATTTGGCACGAATTTGGTCCTCGCGTTCCCAAGTGTATTCCGGTCCTCGCTTGGAGTTCCATCGAACCTTGACTATGGGAATACGATTTTGTTTTAATTGTTTGACTTCCCAATCCATGATTTCTACTGGCTCTTCTGTAAAGACAAGTTTATCGTCGAGTTGAATCTCTTTGAGTGGGATCACTAGAGATTCATCGGATAAACACTTCTTAAGGTTAGACACGTGGAAGGTAGGGTGTACTAGGCCAAGTTCTTCTGGCAGCTCTAGCTTATATGCCACTGGTCTAATCCGTTCTAGGATGCTAAATGGTCCGATGTATCTAGGGTTTAACTTTCCATGCTTTCCAAAGCGTATCATTTCTTTTCAAGGAGACACTTTCAACATTACTCTATCTCCAACCTGAAATTCTATAGGTTTTCGTCTTATGTCGGCATAGCTTTTCTGCCTGTCTCTTGCAACTTGCAGCCGTTGTTTGATCTTAACTATTTTCTCCGTTGTCTCATGAATGAGTTCGGGCCCGGTGAGTTGTATGTCACCAATTCGGCCCAACAAACGGGTGATCAGCACTTTCACCCGTACAGTGCTTCGAATGGAGCTGCCTTAATACTAGTGTGGTAACTATTGTTGTAGGAGAATTCTACCAATGGTAAGTGCTTGTCCCAACCTTTTCCGAAGTCGATCACACATGCTCGGAGCATGTCTTCTATGGTTTGGATGGTATGCTGTGCTCATGTCTAACTTAGTACCTAGGGCTTTCTGCAAAGATTTCCAGAAATGAGACGTGAATTGACTATCTCGATCAGAGATGATGGAGATAGGCACTCCATGTCGGGTAACAATCTCCTTTAAGTACAACTGTGAGAGTGTATTCATTTTGTCGGTTTCTTTGATAGGCAGAAAGTGAGCGGATTTGGTGAGACGATCAACGATGACCCATATGGTATCATATCCTGTTGACGTCTTGGGTAGTTTGGTGATGAAGTCCATTGTAATCCGTTCCCATTTCCACATGGGAAGTTCGGGTTGTACCAACAATCCTGATGGTTTCTGATACTCTGCTTTTACTCTTGCACAAGTCAAACATTTTCCGACATACTCTGCTATGTCGGCTTTCATGTTTGGCCACCAATAGAGTTTCTTGAGATCCTGATACATCTTGTCAGAACCTGGGTGGATGGAGTACTTTGATTTGTGCGACTCATGCATGATGAGGTCACGTATACCTCCATAGAGTGGAACCCAACTTCTTTCCTTAAAACAGAGCATTCCGTTCGATCTTCTCACAAAACCATTTGAGTTCTCCAGCATGCCGTGGATTCTTTCATTTGGTCTGTTTTCTTCTCGAAGGGCTTCGGATTGCGCTTGAAGTATTTGCGATGGAAGAGGCGAACAAACCTTCATTCCCAACGATCGGACCCTGAGAGGTTTTATTCGTTCTTTCCTGCTTAAGGCATCTGCCACGACGTTTGCTTTTCCCGGATGGTATCGAATCTCACAATCATAATCGCTAAGCAATTCTAACCATCGGCGTTGCCTCATATTCAACTCCTTCTGATCTAGGATATGTTGAAGACTTTTGTGATCTGTGTATACCGTGCACTTGGTGCCGTATAGATAGTGTCTCCATATCTTAAGAGCAAATACTACTGCTCCTAATTTCAAATCATGAGTTGTATAATTTACTTCATGCGTCTTGAGTTGTCGTGAAGCATAAGCTATCACTTTGTCTCTTTCCATCAGTACCGCACCTAAACCATGGTACGACGCGTCGTAGTACACTACGAAGTCTTCACTTCCTTCCGGTAGCGCTAAAATCGGGGCTTCACAGAGTTTCTTCTTTAACAACTGAAAAGCCGATTCCTGCTTTTCCTCCCAACTGTACTTCTTGTTCTTTTGTGTTAACTCGGTCAAAGGCTTGGCGATTTTTGAAAAACCTTCAATGAATCGCCTGTAGTATCCAGCAAGACCTAAGAATTGGCGTATTTCCGTGGGGTTGGTAGGAGATGCCCAATCTTTAACGGCCTCAATCTTTGCCGGATCCACATGGATGCCTTGACTATCGATAACGTGACCCAGAAATTGTATAGTTCTAATCCAGAAATCACACTTAGAGAACTTGGCATACAGCTCTTCCTTCTTGGGCAACTCTAAGATGATCCTCAAGTGTTCCGCATGTTCGTTCTCGTTGCGAGAATAGATTAAGATGTCATCTATGAATACAATCAAAAATTTATCTAAGTATGGTTTGCATACCCGATTCATCAAATCCATAAACACTGCGGGTGCATTGGTTAAACCAAATGGCATCACTTGGAATTCGAAGTGTTCGTATCGAGTCCTAAAAGCTGTTTTGGGGATATCTTCCTCTTTAACTCTTAGTTGATAGTACCCTGACCTTAAGTCGATCTTCGAATAGACACTCGATCCTTGTAGTTGATCAAACAAATCATCGATCCTGGTTAGTGGATACCGGTTCTTCACGGTTAATTTGTTTAATTCTCGATAGTCAATGCACATTCGGAAAGTTCCGTCTTTCTTCTTAACGAATAGGACTAGAGCTCCCCAAGGTGATGAACTTGGTCGGATGAAACCCTTATCTGACAACTCTTCTAGTTGTTTGGCCAATTCCTTCATCTCGGACGGGGCTAACCTATAAGGTGCTCTTGCCACCGGTCCTGCTCCAGGAATGAGATCTATCTAGAATTCTACTTGGCAGGTAGGTGGAAGGCTGGGTAAATCGTCAGGAAAAACTTCTGGAAACTCCTTGACGACGGGAACATCCTCAAGTCGTTTTTCCTTTGATTTATCTTCCGTTACTCCAACCATGAATACTTGACAACCTTGATTGAATTATTTCACCGTTCTGATGTACGAGATGATACCGTGTCGCGGTTTACTCTTATCGCCTTGGATAACGAGAGTTTCACCGTTAAATGGAATGTGGACTGCTTTATCATCACAGATGATTTTAGCACGGTGTTTGGATAACCAATCCATTCCGACGACGACATCAAAACTACCTAGCTGAGTAGGCAGGAGGTTGATGGGAAAAGTTTCGTTTTGTAAGGTTATGGTGCAATTCTGAATTGCGGTTTCTATGCCAATTAAATCTCCATTGGCCATTTCTATATCATAGGCAGTATCTAACTTAGAGGGGGCAATGTTAAGTAAGGGGGCAAAGGAAGTAGACACAAAACTCTTATCGGCTCCGGAGTCAAATAATACTTTAGCACTATGATGATTAAGTAGGAACGTACCCGTGACTACGTCTGGGTTCTGTGGTGCATTTCCTTCTCCCGTCACATAGGCTCTCCCACGAGCGTTGTTTGTCTGACCATTTCCTTTGGTGCATTGGTTCTTGTAATGGCCAATTTCTTTACAAGTGTAGCATGTTGGGGTCACGGGTTGCAAATTGCTCTCGGTAGCGGGGACCTTGCAATCCTTGGCTTGATGGCCCACTTTCTGACACTTTGTACACTTAATGGTGCACTGCCCATAGTGGTGTAACTTGCACTTGTGGGATTGAGGTTTTGGACCCGCATATCCCCGCTTCCAATGGCGATATATGCTTTGGCAGTCTCTTGCCTAGGGTTCTGTTGATTGTTGCGGTTGTTGTAGTTGTAGCGGTTTTGGTTGTTGTTCCTGGGGTTGTTGTTGGAGTTGTTGTTGTAGTGGTTTCAACTGTTGGTGTGTGTGGTCCTTTTGTCATCAAGCTTTCGCTTGAGTTCTTTGTTACACTTGACCTCTCGGCCCAACAGCTTCTGAGCGAGGGTCATTGCCACTTCTAGAGTTGGTGGGTTCGATGAGGTAACATCTCCTTCGATGCTCCGAGGGAGTCCTTCGACATATTTCTCCAGGGTCCTTTCGAAATCTGGCACCATCGTGGGGCATAGTGCTGATAGTTCTTGGAACCTCCTGTTATATGTCCTGAGATCAATCCCTTTCACTATTAACTCATGAAATTCATCTTCCAACTTTCTCAGCTCAGCACGGGGGCAGTACTTCCTCAGTATTTTTGCTTTGAACTCGGTCCAGGTGAGTTGGAATGCTTCAGTCATCCCCATAGTTTGGGTGATAGAATTCTACCAAGACAGGGCATCTTGCAAAAGTGTTCCAGTAGTAAAGCTAACTTTGCAATCCTCCGAACAGCCACTCCTCTGAAAGACTTTCGGTTCGCTCGAACCACTGAGTAAGTTCAGTCACTCTTCTGTACCCTTGTAGAAAGTTGCTTGACAACCTATAAAATCTTTATAGGTACACTTGCGGGGTACAGAGGTTCCACTTCCTCCTGGTGGTATGCTGGTGCCGCTAGTGCGTGCATTTGCTTCCAAACCAGCGGCGACACCGTCAGCAATTGCTTTCTCGATATCAGCCTGAGTCATAGTTGGTGTGGACGTTTCGGTTACAGGTGTTGCGGTTTCGGGTGTTGTAGTCGCAGTCGCTTTCCTTGTCTTAGCCATGACTCTATCAATATCATATATATAACAATGTTATGTTGAGAAATTATCGCGTAAAATTTATAACATTATAAATAATCATCACGACATGCTTGAATAAATCACAACACACAATAGGACTATAAATGATTGGTTTGGTTTTATAGACTGACATTCCCTGTGACAACATATATATGAGAACACAACAACGCATAAAGATACAACCATAGAAACATAGATCAACATCAATATATTACAACGTAACTGACAACATAATATTAATAATGTCTCGTTCATTCGTTTTACAAATAAAACATAACAATACAAGATTCCTTTATTAATGCGACATTGGCAGGCTAAGATAGTCCTTAGCTATAATGATATGTCCCTGATCTATAGATTCCCTGGTGCATCCCCGAGTCTGCGCTGAAGGTCTTCAATCATAGTCATCATGGTCTCTATTGTCAAGTCTCTGGCTCTCTCTCGAGCCTGGGTGTCCCTAACCATACTCCTCAGGTTTAGGACCTGAATGCTGATCATGTCGATCTCGTCATCTTGCGAATCGATCTCTCCTTGCATCATGATAGCAATACCTCCCAAGGTACGTATCGTCTCAATAGCCCCTTGTAGATGGGTTCTCATCAGTTCAAAGCTCTCCTCCATTGCCAACTGACCAGTATCAAGGTTTCCTACATCTTCTCCTATAGCCTCTATATCCTCTAGTGGGAAATCATCGATAACTCTGACAATGTCATCAAGACGATCCTCATGGCGGGCTATCCTGGCGGCTAGTAAAGGTATGTTATGGTGGATGGGTTCTCCGGTAACTGGAAGAATCCTAGAAGCAGCTGAGGATGAACTCTCTCCTAGTTCCATAGCACTAGGAGCACCTTCCTGAGATCTCCAGTACTGAAGGATTGGGAGTAAGAAAGACCATCTTCGAGCATCGACCCTCCTACGGGTCTTAGGACGGGAAGTAGCCTCGGTTACGGTTTGCTCACCGGGGTCAGATAGGGATGAAACCACAATGCGTGGCCTCCTACGGGGTGGAGCTGATAGTCAGGTAATGGTTGGTGAATTAGGTGCTCGTAAGGGTACATTGGTGGTTTGTCGATAAAAAACGGTGGTTGGTGGAACTGGGGATAGTCATATAGTCCTAGGGTGCTCAAGGGATGAGGATGGTGATGGCCTAATTCCAGTCATAGGTGATGTGGGAAATATCACTGGTACTGGTGATATGAATGGAGTAGGTAGGGGTGGAGATGGTGGTGGTATAGGTGGAGTAGGTGTCAAATGCACCCGTTTCCGGGGGGGTGTGCTTACAGACAGGACCTCCTCCGTAACGTCGGAAAGGTTGACCAAAGGGTTCTGGCTCGTAAATCTGGATTCTCTACAGATAGGACCTCCTCCGAATAGTAAATGCAAGTCACTAATATAATCATAAACTATGTTAACATTATAAAAATCTCATATGATAAATAACATTTTCAAACCGTTGATGGAGCTGCGAAGGCACGAAGGGCGTAACGTGACTTTTGTAAAAATGGTCCATTTTAAAAGCGTAGTTATAGTCCAGTGTTTTTTAAAATACACCTGGTTCTCTATAACCTTGGCTCTGATGCCAATCTGTAACACCCCCTAAATTTCAACTAGAGCAGCGGAAGACTTTGTGGGGTATTACTTGGAGGATCGAAGTCAACGTCATAGAAAATGACTCAAAGAGATGTTTTAAAGTTACGTTTATCATTCATTTAAAAGCAAGTTTTCAAATACAAAGTTGTTCCATTAGTTTTAACATATCATAGAAGATATGAGTTATTAAAAGCGAATGACAAAACATTTTATTTAACACTCGCATAAGGGTTTAATACCCTCTCCATGCCTTGAGCTCCTTCGCATTAATTTCCTGAGATAAACATGCTAAAAGTCAACAAAAGTTTAGTGATATTCATAGGTTTAAGTTTAGTAGTTGAACACAAGCGATAGTGATAATTGCATCGAATTACAATTATATGTTAAAAATCATTTATTATTGCATTAAGCTCATGACACTCATCCGATTAACAGATCTCATCATAAATGATGGATTATAGTAACAGGGGCCCTCGGGATAGGTCCTTGCCAGTAACCTATTAGATTTCAAATAAAGTGCGTTTGGTAGTTTTCTCAACGACCAAACGGGGATTGTCAATTTCTAATAGATCTATCCACAATTATTTACGTTCACCCTCTGGGTGACTAAGGTTCATGATATGAGGGGCTTTTAGCAATAAGGGACTTAAGCAATAACAATTTCCGGCATAGTATAAGAAAATACTTGTGTTCAGATTTTAAAGCATGTATCTCCCCATGAAAACAGTTTTATAAAAGTGGGCTATGAACTCACCTTAGTGGTTTAGTGATAAAATACCGATACTCAGTTTGCAAAAAGGGAACGGCTCCACACACGACCTAGATAATATATGGCAAGTTTTAGTGTTTGATAGGCTTAATGTTTTAATCGCGAGTAGTCTTTGAATACGTGAATTGTTAACTAAATGATAGTAAAACTTTTGGTTTTATAGTATATCGTACGTTTAGTTTAGTTATATATATATATATATAAATATAACGTAAAGTTTCATAATAATAATAATAGTTTGAAATAAAATGTAACGTCGTGACGTGAAGTCGTAAAAATGGAAAGTAAAAGTAAAAATGTTAATTTTTTTGTATATGGCCCTTGTCTTTTCCAAAAATTTACACTTTTTACCCTAACGGCGTTAGCGTTACACCATTAGTCCAAAATTAAATATATTTACGTTTTAACGAAATAACTAAGGCCCGTTAAGGTTTTTAGATCCAATGGGCCTACGAGGGTTTTGGGCTTTGTTTTGGGCTAAGGTTAGGACCATGAAAACGTTACTAAACAGCTTATTGCCATAGCTTATATGATCGGCTTATTTTTGGCTGATTGGGCCTTAAGGCCCAATCGATAGTTATTAGTTTTCCAAAATAGTTTTCATGTCGATTTGCTTTGCATCATTTACTATGTCAAAACGTAAGTATTTTTACTAAGGTTCTATATGAAAGTGATAGTTTGTTAGGGGGTCGATTGGTTCGTAAAATAAAACAACATGCTCATTAAGTAGATTTTAAAGATATACATGCATTTTAAGCGTAGCATGGAACGAGTTTTTATAAAAAAAGACTTAGAAAATTTTCAAGAGTTTTCAAGACTTGTTGTGATACGTTAGAAAGGTATTCAAAAATAGTTTGTACATATCTTTCTAGGTTCAAATCTTTATATTACGTGATTGTTAAGGTGGGAAATATATAGACGAAGGTATAATACGTATATGTTGTTTATTTAGTTTACGAGTAATAAGGTGCATTTGTTTGTGTCGTGTACGAAAATAATGCAAACGTATGTTTAGCTAAATATTGAAAAGAGTCGTTTGGGAACTTACTACACCAAAATGATGGGGTAAAACGAGACGTAGAGTTAAGGAGAGTGTAGAATAAGTGTGTAGCGTGAGTGTAGACTCGATCAAGGTTCACAAACAATGACTTGTTCCTCCTAAACACCACTCGATTCCTTTGAAATCCTACCCAAGTGCTTCGACCCAAGACTAGACTAAGGACTAAATATTTTGGTGAGTTTTGTGTTGCATGAAAATGAAAAATGAAGCATGCATGCATGGCATTTATATATGGTACCTAGTGTATCCTAGTGTCTAAAACATAATGAGATGGGATTGTTACGTGTATTCAAAAGTCCTGAAGTGTAAGAGGAAACATGTTACTCAAGGTTTTTGTTTCTTATGTGTCGACATCTCCAATTTCAAAAGAAACGTGGGAGTTGGACTTTTAAAATGACATGGTACTTGTGATATGGATTTAAAAATTGGTGTAGTACTTTACCTAGGGGTATATAATATGCAAGTGAGTGTGCATGAAAAGACGAGGTACTAGTTTGTTTTAAAAACTCCATGTCGACTCCCTTTTTTATTTGTTACACGATTTGCAAATCGTGCATGGCTTGGTGACAACGATTAAGTGTAACATTTAAACATTAGGTTGTGTTTAGAAATGATTTTAGGTCCTTATAGAAACAAACGTGGTTCAAAATGGTTGAGTTTTGGATTAGTTGAAGTTTTATGAAATCGTTTTTGGACACAATACTTTGCCTCGTAAAAAGGTAGCTAGACTTGATGTGAGAAACTAAAAATCGACACACTAATAGTAGGATAGGGGAGAAATAAGAATGTGGAAAAATATGGGTGTGTCGTATGTACAATTTGGACGTACGAGACTCATTTCTTACTTGTCTAGTCGAATGGTTTGAAAACAAAAGAAAGGAAATGGGCTTGAAATGGGGTGTGTGGGCCGTGATTAGTAACAGGCCGGAAATTGGTGTTGGGCTTGGGGTGTAATTATGGGTCCGGTTTGGTGTAATTATAATTAATAAAAATATTAATTATGATTAGTGAAAAGTTTAGAAATTATTTAGTGAGACGTTTACGTGAGTCCGGACGTTGTCGAACATGTTTTGTTAAAATATGTTACGTAAGTTCGTATGTGATAAAAGTTTTAATATTCTCGCGATTCTTAGACTATAGTGGTACATGTGTGGGCATCGTTCCGAGGAAAAAGGAATTATAAGTATCGTAGTGATTTCGAGTAACATAGCATATTTAAACAAAAAAAAAATTATTGCTAAAAACGTTATTAATTAACGTAATGATATATTAGTCTTTGATTAACTTTTACTATTCATAGGGAAAATTTACGGAAGGTTACAAAAGCCATGCAAGAAGGACTTTTACAATTTAAACTTCAAGAAGTTTGGGTATTATGTAATTTACCTGATGGTAAGAGAGTAATTGGTACAAAATGGGTCTTCAGAGTTAAGAGAGATGAAAGAGGGAATGTCATCAAGAATAAAGCAAGATTAGTAGCTCAAGGCTATAGACAAGAAAAAGGGGTAGACTATGATGAAGTGTTTGCTCCTGTGGCAAGAATTGAAGCCATAAGGTTGTTTCTGGCTTTTGCATCATATATGGGCTTTCCTGTATATCAAATGGATGTTAAGAGTGCTTTTCTTTATGGCACTATCACAAAGGAAGTCTATGTCAAACAACCTCCTAGTTTTGAAGATCCTGCATATCCAAACAATGTCTACAAGGTTATTAAGGCTTTGAATGGCCTCCATCAAGCCCCTAGAGCTTAGTATGCAAGACTCTCCACTTTTCTATTGCAACATGGTTACAGGAGAGTTACCATTGATAAGACTTTGTTTATAAAATGGGACAAAAAGGATATTATGTTTGACCAAGTTGCCATTGATAAGACTTTAGTATGAAAGACTCTCCACTTTTCTATTGCAACATGGTTACAGGAGAGTTGCCATTGATAAGACTTTGTTTATAAAAAAAGGGACATAATGGATTTGAATCTCTTTACCAAAAGCCATTACTTCTGGAGTAGCCAAATGTTTTAGTTCAAGTAAGAACCATGGTACACCGATAACCATGTGATTTTGAGTAAACCATCAGCTTTCAACGGTTTTGATTTGTCTTTACCAGAAGCCGTTTGTTTCTGGACTAGCCAACTCTTGATGGACACAGTCGACATCTTGGTGAGTTGATTACCAATTATGGTTTTCCACTGCCTTTACCACAAGCCATAATCTTGCGGGCTAGCCAACTCTTTCACTTTTTAGGATATGGCGAGTTGAGATACCATAAAATTTTGGGCAAATTGTAAGCCGTCAACGGATTTGAGTTATCTTTACCAAGAGCCGTTTGCTCCTGGATTAGCCAATCCTTTTGTCGTTTAGACATGGCGGACTGATAACCATAAAAATTTTGAAATAAAGTGAAAAAATTTTGAAAATTTTGGGCCAAAATGTGGGTACTAGAAAGTATATTGTGATAAAATTCGATAGAATTTTCCATCCCCCACACTTAGAATTGAATATTGTCCTCAATATTCAAAGTCCCGGCTATTATGCCGAATCTTTGAACGTAAAAAGGTAATATTCTAAGCTAACTGTGGAAATACTATTTTTCACTTTATTTATATATACGTACAAACACACATTTTTTTTTTAAACTTATATAGATATATACATTGCAAAAGGTAGGGGATGGCCACTCCCCCACACTTAAGTGTTAGAAAGTAGAAAGAAGTCAGAGATATGGGTGAAAACTCATATTGTGCTATTGTTTTTGTTCATCGAGTCGCTAGCTTGACTCAATCCCCGAATTCAATTGTCCTTGGGGAAAGTTTGGAGATCCGGGACAACCATGGATGGTAAGTCCTATCCAAAGTAATGTTTCAAACGATGCCCATTCACTTTGAAATTTGGACCGTCATTTTGAGATAATTCGATGGTGCCATAAGGATAAACCTTTGCGATAGTGAATGGGCCAGTCCAACGGGTTTTTAGCTTTCCCAAGAAGATCTTGAGTCTAGAGTTGAAAAGAAGGACTCGGTCACTAACGTTAAAAACGCGGTTCTTGATTTTTGAGTCATGAATCTTCTATGTATTTTCCTTGTAGATCAAAGAGTTCTTGTAAGCTTGATCACGAAGTTCATTTAATTCATTTAGTTGAACTTTCCGATGATCACCCGCAGTTTTGAGGTCAAAATTTGCATGCTTGAGGGCCCAATAGGCTTTGTGCTCAAGCTCAATCGGCAGATGGCACGCATTGCCGTACACAAGCTTGTAAGGCGTACACCCGATGGGTGTTTTGTAAGCTGTACGGAAAGCCCAAAGTGCATCATCTAATTTATCCGACCACGATGCACGATTTTCACCTACAGTTCTTTCCAAAAACCTCTTAATGCCCCGATTGGAAACTTCTACTTGTCCACTTGTTTGAGGGTGGTACGCAATAGAAAGACGGTGAGTTACACCATACTTTTGCATGACTTTATCGAATTTGTCATAACAGAAATGCGTACCACGATCACTAATAATAGCACGTGGAGTTCCAAATCGGGCAAAAAGAGTTTTCAAAAATTTCACAACTACTCGGGCATCATTTGAGGGTAAAGCTTTCGCTTCAACTTATTTTGACAAGTAGTCAACAGCCACGAGTATATACTTGTTACCATGAGATGATGGAAATGGCCCCACAAAGTCGATGCCCCAAACGTCAAAGATTTCACAAACTTGAATTGCATTTTTGTTGGATCGATGTACTCTGATCAAACTACTTTGTAGCTTGTAAAGGTTTAATAATATTAAGTGAACTTAACACTATTAATATTGAAACACTGTTTAACCTTGTAAAGTATGCGGAATCTACTAACACAAAGCTTAAGAAGAACTTTTATATTAACCAAACTTTGAACCTGCTTTGTTACACAGATTCACTAACAATCCTTAACTATTATCGACTTTTAATAACTCTAAAAACACATATCGACTAATACCTCTTAAGGCTCTTTATATAGATAACCTTAAGTCGGTTTACAACATATAACTTGAACGATAAGTCATTATCCCTAACTAATTCTATAATATTCGTTCAATATTACACATTAATCCTTTAACTAATATTGCACATAAGTCCTTGTTTCCTTCGAGGTACTTTGAACATTCTTCAGTAAACAATAGTACTTTGACTTGTATCTTCAGCAGTACTTTGACTTTATTCTTCATGCAGCAGTACTTTGACATACAGAAGTACCTTGATCTTTTATATCCCAACAATCCTCCCCTAACTTGAACTCCACTTGCTTGATTTCAAGTTTCTTTGTTATTTTTGATCTTCAAAATCTTTAATCATTCAGAAAGATTGTTTCTTTATCTCTTTATCTTCTATCTGTCATGTGTCAAAATACTCTTAATCAGCATCTTCTCTTGCAATAAATCTCCTTAGCTACTCAGCAACATTTTGGTACAATAGTCATCAAATCTTTGAAAGTTTCATACTATTCTCATCATTTCCAGGTGTGTGAACTCCTGTGAGAGGTGAATCATTGAAAATTAATGGATTTTGATGTCTCTTTACCAAAGCCATTAACTCTGGAGTAGCCAATGTTTTAGGTTAGAACAATAATGGTACATTGATAACCTCATGATTTTTAGCAAATCATCAGCTATCAACGGATTTGAGTAGTCTTTACCAATAGCCGTTTGCTTTTGGACTAGTTAGTTCTTTGATATCAACCATGGTGAACTAATTACCAAAAATGGATTTTCCACAGCCTTTACCACAAGCCATTTTTCCTTGTGGGCTAGTGTTGGGAATTATATTTATTGATTTGATGATATAAAACAAGAAGAATGAAACATGAAGGGCTTGAAGTGACAAGAAGGAATTTTACAAAAGATGGGAAGGACTTGCTTGCAAACGAAGTTTTATTTATTAGTCCTTCGTCGTATTTTGTAAAGCCTAATATCTCTCTATATAAAGAGATCAAGGGTGTAGGATTTTATTATTCAAGTCTTCCACAATATAGACGTCTAGTAAAGGTGTGTGTGTAACCTAGGCGTAGAAGATAAACGCCTAGGGTTTAGTGTTTTTGTTTTGATAACGTGTTCTACTTGATCAAGGTAAAACATGTTAAGTAGTTTGTAATCGTTAGAGAAGTGAATGATAATAAAAACCTTGTTCTTAATAATGATTGATGCTATTGTTTTTCAAAGTACTACTCTCTTGAAGTAAAGTACTGCTCGTATACTTGAAAGTACTGCTTGCTCATACAAAGTACTTCTATCTCCAAGGTACTGCTATTCCAAAGTACTTCTACTTCAAGGTACTGTTGCTCGTTTATCTCAAAGTACTGTTGCTCATTTGAAACTACTGTTGCGTTTAGATGATTTATGGATATACATAAAGAGTTTTATGGTTCAATATATATGCATGATTTACGAGCAGTAAGGGGAAGCTGAGATGGGTTTTTATAAGATTGGTTTTACTTTGGCTCTCGGCTAATTATGAGCAGTTTGTTAGATTACACACACAGGTTATTAGTTTCACACACACAAGATGGTTAAGTTGGTTTATGTTCTTAAAGGTTTTAACAGGCTCGTATTTGTTCGTATTGTAAGAATTGATTATGAAGAAGATTGTTTACTTATTTGAAGGTGAAGTGGAGTTTCTTGGATGTGTGTTCTTATCATACCTTATAGTAGGAGGTAACTTGTTTGTGCGTTAAAGTTGTGACAAAGACTTGATGAATCTAGCAAATTGGTGTATTATCTACAAACTGAAGGTGCTTAATGACACATTTGCTATAAGGAGTTACGTTGTAGTGCTCAGTGTCTCATATATAGTTGAGGATTTATGATGAGATTGGATAGGTTTCATCTACTTATACTTTCTAGTTTGGTATGAGTTTGGAGTCACGTGGATAGTACAAGATATAAGACACAAGTTTGGGAAATTCAACTTCTTCATCAAATTTGTTATACTCAGTTTTCTTCATCAGTGATCATAACATGGAGCCTATACAATTTAAGATTTAATAGATGGTAAACACATTGGTTTCGGGGGAAGTATCTTATTATGTGTTTTAATCATTTGATGCTCATGCGCCACTCGAGGGGAAGTGTTTGATTTTTACTACTATTGATCATTATTACTAATGCTAGTTGGAGTTTCTATTGTTTTGGATTCATTTTTAGTAAGCATTTTGGTGTTCTTTATGGTGGGAAATTCGAAACATTGGAAGGCTTTGATTGGAAGTGTGGTATTGGTTAGTGGTGGTCAAGATCATTATTTACATACGTTCCCTATTTGTTGATAACAAAAAGGGAAAGAGATGTTAGAAGAGATGTTGGTAATGTATGGCATGGCTTAAGGGGAAGACATCATTGTTTCAGTCATGGCGAGATTTAATTATCTCAACTTTTCTACTTCGTCTAGGGAAGTTCGTACAAGAATGTGTTTGTTTTGTCATCATCAAATAGGGGAAGATTGTTGGGAATTATATTTATTGATTTGATGATACAAAACAAGAAGAATGAAACATGAAGGGCTTGAAGTGACAAGAAGGAATTCTACAAAAGATGGGAAGGACTTGCTTGCAAAAGAAGTTTTATTTATTAGTCCTTCGTAGTATTTTGTAAACCCTAATATCTCTCTATATAAAGAGATCAAGGGTGTAGGATTTTATTATTCATTTCTTCCACAATGTAGACGTCTAGTAAAGGTGTGTGTGTAACTTAGGCTTAGAAGATAAACGCCTAGGGTTTAGTGTTTTAGTTTAGACGACGTGTTCTACTTCATCAAGGTAGAACATGTTAAGTAGTTTGTAATCGTTAGAGAAGTGAATGATAATAAAAACCTTGTTCATAATAATGATTGATTCTATGTTTGAATATTCTGCCTTCATTATTATGTGTTCCTAGATATAATATTAGACCTCATTTAAGAGCTACAACGATCTACACAGCTAGCCAACTCTTTCACTTATACAGATATGGTGAGTTGAAACCATACAATTTTTTTAGTAAATTGTCAACTAAAAACAGATTTGATTATCACATCAGAGCCGTACCCTCATTGTAACAATTCACACCTTCAGGTTAATTACTATTCTCGGAAAATTTTACTATTCACTTTTACTATTCATTTTCCCGAAATTTTCCTGAAATTTGATTTTTCTTTCTTGGCCTCGAGTGATAAGTCATTTCTATGGCAAATTAAAAGTTTGACATTCAGCAGATCATTTTCGTGAAAGTTATTAAGGAATTACACGGAATTACACGTTTTAGGGTAAAACGTCATTCAAAAATTCTACGCACAACGAAACTCGACCGCGTTAAGTGACCCCGCATCAGAAAAATGTTT
Source organism: Artemisia argyi (assembly GCA_030686995.1). Taxonomy (NCBI): domain Eukaryota; kingdom Viridiplantae; phylum Streptophyta; class Magnoliopsida; order Asterales; family Asteraceae; genus Artemisia; species Artemisia argyi. Next base: position 4,607,647 of record CM060676.1, on the reverse strand, counting down.
AGTACTCTCATGATTAATTAAAGAATTAATCATGACTGAGAAAAACATGACCAAAATAAGCCTCGGCCGTGAAAAACTGAAATTTTCAGTTTTAAGCATTTTTACTCAGCCGTAACCTTAGCCTATACCTACACCGCATTTCTAAGACGATTTGTGTTTTCAACTTATTAGAATAAGTCAACATATTTTTCCCTCCTCCTTTGACCAAAAATCATTCCTTGATTTTATAAATCATTCCTTGATTTTTGGGCTTACGATTTTATGTCTAAAAGACATTTAATAACAACCGACACTAGACTGAGCCCAGCCTAAACATTGTAAGTCATTTTAAGTCATTAGTATCCTATTAGAAAAGTTACATTTTACTTTTCTCAATTTTACGCAACTTTCGTACGTTTTACGTATTACGCGTTTTATACCCGTGTTTCCAGTTTTGGCAGGGTTTTTGCACCCAATAGAACCTACCACTCATTTTATATTTTATTATGGAGTATATTGACATGTTTAACCATACTTTCAAGTTTCATATTTTTAGGATACCCGGTTTTACATTTCGTGACGTAACAACTTACGGTTAGCAATTTACAGGTCCAAAACTAGCTCCATAAGTAGGATAATACCATTAAAAGTGCACACTTGCTCCCCAAGCCTTATGAACCGCCATATGGGGGGGGGGGGGGTATTCACACTTGTGGCTTGATCTAGACCATTGATTCCTTAGATGTACACATGTATACAACTTTGGCTCCAAGTTAAACTTGGTCACCAAGTTTATGTAACTTTCCTAGTTATTTCCTAACCTCCTCAAACTCACTATAAAAACCCTCTCATCCCCTCCTTTAAACGCCACACCCTTTAATCCTAGCACCATGATCCTTTGATCTTCAATATACAAGTTACACTACAAAGTTCAAGGTCTTAGTATTCTCTACCTAGTTCTTAAGTTTGTTTGGTGATTCCATGGTTGAATTAGGAGCTACACAAGGTGATTAGGGGCTGAAGTTAATGGGTTTTCACAAGGTCTATATCAAGTCTATCAAGGCTAGCAAGGGTTACACGAGTTGTGGTGAAGGGTTTGCAAGCATAGGTTTAGTGTCCTAGTTTCATACTTGACTTCCTTTCTTTAGAAAGCCAAAAGTTGTAAGAAATCCTATTACACTTTCTTGCTCAATAACATTTTCATGCTTATTATGTTTCTTTCATGCTATATATGGTCTTTGTATTGTGTTCATGATGTATAAAAACTAGCAAAACAAGTTATGGTATATATATGTTAACTTATGATATTTAAACAAGTAAACTAGTGACTTTTATGGGGAACCACGACCAAAATAGTATAACTATGATATTTGACACTTACTTACTGTTAAAGAGGACTTAACAAGGAAAACATAGCAATTTGAATCACCCAAAACGAGTACCCGAGTCAAAAGATACGGCCAAAAGAAGTTCGCAAAACCAAAACGGCGAAACTGCCGATACCTACTGTTTTGCATTCTGCCAATTTGAAAGTGACCCTTCTGCTCCGATTCATCAAAAAGTTAAAACATGAAAGTTGTCCGGAACGACGTTTTCGTTCACGTAGAAAGAAGCTCGAGCCCTGAAAATGCTTTCTGAGTGATAATTTTCTTCAAATTCTTAACAGCCCATTTTTAGACCAAAGTAACTATATAATGGTTATAATTAGATGAGTTTAAGAGGTCTAATGACCTAAAGCCAAGACCACAACCATGGCTAAAGCCAAGGTTGAGTCTCAAGACCATGGTAACAATGACCAAGGTCACGGAAAAGCCACGGCTAAAGACCATATAACTTTTAAAGATAAAAACTTATATATATGTTATCAAATACTACAATAGTAGGGAGCCTCATGTGAGGAGTTCATTAAGTAAGCCGTCGAGATAAGTTGTGGATTTACGAATTAAAGTGTCCTGGCTCCTCGAACGTTTACTCCATGACTTCTGAATTATGTCAGCCCGAACGGTAGTAAGAGATATACAACCTATACATGTTTCATAAACCACTATTATTCAACGACTTACACTATATACTAAGTACTACATCATGAACATTATGCAAGACATATATAGGCAATTCTTCGTATTCTTAGACGTTACTCCAAACCTAAGTCGGAACGTTCTATTATAGGCTGCTCTTAGAGACTTTCGCGATTCGACTACTACTTTCATTTCTCATTACATAAGCTTAAGGTGAGTCATAGCCCCTACTTTTTCATACTTGTTTTAACTCTTTGGGGGAGATACATGCACAACTACTTGCTTACTTGTACAAATACTCAAAACATTTATACTTGATTGTTTTATACTTGATCGTCTTATACTTGATTGAATTATACTTGATTTCATACATACATGATTGTGTTATACTTAACTGCGTTATACTTGATTGTGAGACTTCCAGTGGCTCCAGATTAAGTTGCTGGATGACCATTGAGACTGCCAGTGGCTCCAGATTAAGTTGCTGGATGACCATTGAAACTTCCGATGGCTCCAAATTAAGTTATTGGATGACCATTGAGGCTTTGATACATCCTAACATTTGCGAATGTTGGATACATCCTAAACGTGAGGTCTTCGGAGATGAAGTGTAGACTCACGACTAATTGCTTAACTGTTTTGATGAACTTATACATGTCTTTATTATACCATATATATTAGCAGTGGGTTGTGAACACACAGGTTGCAAGTCTCTTACGGCGGGACTTGCAACTGAGTGGATTCACGATGCCTTTGCTGTGTGATCATTTTTTTGTTATAGGCTTTATTTGTTAGACAAACTCTATGAACTCACCAACCATTGTGTTGACACTTTAGCATGTTTATCTCAGGTTAGTAAGGCGATAGCTAGTGCGTGGAACTTAGAGTCAAGCTGCATATTCTGAAGACTTACGCTTTTATCATTTACCATTCAAAACATTTTGTATACATTTATGTATCATACTTTGGAATCTCATGTTTGTAACTTTGAATTCATTAATCGAATGGTAACTTTTCAAAACGTCTCATTTAGAGTTCGTTTTCTATAACTTGTACTTTGTATTATGAAGTAGCACCACTGTGACACAGTCTTCCGCTGCGGTATTTTGGGGGTGTTACAGATTGGTATCAGAGCCAGGTTGTAGAGAACTAGGTTGCATTTAGTGCCTAGACTATAACTGCTATATACGTTGAGACCTTCCTCTTTATTTGCCTTACACACAATACATACACATATGTTTTTTTTGTTAGAGGTTTGCTTAGTTCCACGCTGTTAGAGAATGTGACTTTAGTATTATAAGGAACCCCAGAGATTAGCCGAGTCATTAAAAACATGGAGCTCAGTAATAACTAATTATTTAACTTGATCTTGATACAGTTCTTGTTTGATGAGACCCAAGATTTGAGTTAAATAATATTATTGCTTAGCTTTAGGGATTTGATGACTTGATTATCTTACTATCGACCTCAGAAGGTGGATTTTGTGTTGGAAATTCTTAAGTAGGATGATTTAGAATCTCCTTATTTAAATGGATTAGGACTCCTCTTTATTTAAATAAAGAAATTGTAAATCACCGAACCATAAGTTTATGATACCTTACTTACATAAATTTGGACGCTTCTTTATGTAAGTAATGTGTTATAAATAAGTGGGCTTAATTGTAGCCGATACAACTCAACCACAATCTTAGATGAATCAGAGTAAACACCACTATTTTAGAGATCCTGAAATCCCGAATTCTTTTAGACACACCGTAAGTAGTTAACATCAACTGAACTTCGGGACGAAGTTCTCCTTAAGGGGTAGAGACTGTAACAATTCGCAATTTCAAGTTAATTACTATTCCCGGAAACTTTTACTATTCACTTTTCCCGAAATTTTTCCGAAATTTGATTTTTGTTTCTTGGCCTCGAGTGATAAATCATTTCTATGGAAAATTAAAAGTTTGACATTCAGCAGATCATTTTCGTGAAAGTTATTAAGAAATTACACGGAATTACACGTTTTAGGGTAAAACGTCATTCAAAAATACTATGCACAACGAAACTCGACCGCGTTAAGTGACCCCGCATCAGAAAAATGTTTAGTACTCTCATGATTAATTAGAGAATTAATCATGACTGAGAAAAACATGACCAAAATAAGCCTCGGCCGTGAAAAACTGGAATTTTCAGTTTTAAGCATTTTTACTCAGCCGTAACCTTAGCCTATACCTACACCGCATTTCTAATACGATTTGAGTTTTCAACTTATTAGAGTAAGTCAACATATTTTTCCCTCCTCCTTTGACCAAAAATCATTCCTTGATTTTATAAATCATTCATTGATTTTTGGGCTTACGGTTTTATGTCTAAAAGACATTTAATAACAACCGACACTAGACTGAGCCCAGCCTAAACATTATAAGTCATTTTAAGTCATTAGTATCCTATTAGAAAAGTTACATTTTACTTTTATCAATTTGACGCAACTTTCGTACGTTTTACGTATTACGCGTTTTAGACCCGTGTTTCCAGTTTTAGCAGGGTTTTAGCACCCAATAGAACCTACCACTCATTTTATATTTTATTATGGAGTATATTGACATGTTTAACCATATTTTCAAGTTTCATATTTTTAGGATACCCGGTTTTACGTTTCGTGACGTAACAACTTACGGTTAGCAATTTACGGGTCCAAAACTAGCTCCATAAGTAGGATAATACCATTAAAATTCCACACTTGCTCCCCAAGCCTTATGAACCGCCATATAGGGGGGGGGGATTCACACTTGTGGCTTGATCTAGACCATTGATTCCTTAGATGTACACATGTATACAACTTTGGCTCCAAGTTAAACTTGGTCACCAAGTTTATGTAACTTTCCTAGTTATTTCCTAACCTCCTCAAAATCACTATAAAAACCCTCTCATCCCCTCCTTTAAACGCCACACCCTTTAATCCTAGCACCATGATCCTTTGATCTTCAATATACAAGTTACACTACAAAGTTCAAGGTCTTAGTATTCTCTACCTAGTTCTTAAGTTTGTTTGGTGATTCCATGGTTGAATTAGGAGCTACACAAGGTGATTAGGGGCTGAAGTTAATGGGTTTTCACAAGGTCTATATCAAGTCTATCAAGGCTAGCAAGGGTTACACGAGTTGTGGTGAAGGGTTTGCAAGCATAGGTTTAGTGTCCTAGTTTCATACTTGACTTCCTTTCTTTAGAAAGCCAAAAGTTGTAAGAAATCCTATTACACTTTCTTGCTCAATATCATTTTCATGCTTATTATGTTTCTTTCATGCTATATATGGTCTTTGTATTGTGTTCATGATGTATAAAAACTAGTAAAACAAGTTATGGTATATATATGTTAACTTATGATATTTAAACAAGTAAACTAGTGACTTTTATGGGGAACCACGACCAAAATAGTATAACTATGATATTTGACAGTTACTTACTGTTAAATAGTACTTAACAAGGAAAACATAGCAATTTGAATCACCCAAAACGAGTACACGAGTCAAAAGATACGGCCAAAAGAAGTTAGCAAAACCAAAACGCTGAAACTGCCGATACCTACTGTTTTGCATTCTGCCAATTCGAAAGTCACCCTTCTGGTCCGATTCATCAAAAAGTTAAAACACGAAAGTTGTCCGGAACGACGTTTTGGTTCAGGAACAAAGAAGCTCGAGCCCTGAAAACGCTTTCCGAGTGATAATTTTTTTCAAATTCTTAACAGCCCATTTTTAGACCAAAGTAACTATATAATGGTTATAATTAGATGATACCAAGAGGTCTAATGACCTAAAGCCAAGACCACAACCATGGCTAAAGCCAAGGTTGAGTCTCAAGACCATGGTAACAATGACCAAGGTCACGGCAAAGCCACGGCTAAAGAGCATATAACTTTTAAAGATCAAAACTTATATATATGTTATCAAATACTACAATAGTAGGGAGCCTCATGTGAGGAGTTCATTAAGTAAGCCGTCGAGATGAGTTGTGGATTTACAAATTAAAGTGTCCTGGCTCCTCGAACGTTTACTCCATGACTTCTGAATTATGTCGGCCCGAACGGTAGTAAGACATATACAACCTATACACGTTTCATAAACCACTTTTATTCAACGACTTACACTATATACTAAGTACTACATCATAAACATTATGCAAGACATATATAGGCAATTCTTCGTATTCTTAGACGTTACTCCAAACCTAAGTCGCAACGTTCTATTATAGGCTGCTCTTAGAGACTTTCGCGATTCGACTACCACTTTCATTTCTCATTACATAAGCTTAAGGTGAGTTATAGCCCCTACTTTTTCATACTTGTTTTAACTCTTTGGGGGAGATACATGCATAACTACTTACTTAGTTGTACAAATACTCAAATCATTTATACTTGATTGTTTTATACTTGATTGTCTTATACTTGATTGCATTATACTTGATTTCATACATACATGATTGTGTTATACTTAACTGCGTTATACTTGATTGTGAGACTTCCAGTGGCTCCAGATTAAGTTGCTGGATGACCATTGAGACTGCCAGTGGCTCCAGATTAAGTTGCTGGATGACCATTGAGACTTCCGATGGCTCCAAATTAAGTTATTGGATGACCATTGAGGCTTTGATACATCCTAACATTTGCGAATGTTGGATACATCCTAAACGTGAGGTCTTCGGAGATGAAGTGTAGACTCACGACTAATTGCTTAACTGTTTTGATGAACTTATACATGTCTTTATTATACCATATATATTAGCAGTGGGTTGTGAACACACAGGTTGCAAGTCTCTTATGGCGGGACTTGCAACTGAGTGGATTCACGATGCCTTTGCTGTGTGATCATTTTTTTGTTATAGGCTTTATTTGTTAGACAAACTCTATGAACTCACCAACCATTGTGTTGACACTTTAGCATGTTTATCTCAGGTTAGTAAGGCGATAGCTAGTGCGTGGAACTTAGAGTCAAGCTGCATATTCTGAAGACTTACGCTTTTATCATTTACCATTCAAAACATTTTGTATACATTTATGTATCATACTTTGGAATCTCATGTTTGTAACTTTGAATTCATTAATTGAATGGTAACTTTTCAAAACGTCTCATTTAGAGTTCGTTTTCTATAACTTGTACTTTGTATTATGAAGTAGCACCTCTGTGACACAGTCTTCCGCTGCGGTATTTTGGAGGTGTTACACTCATGATGAGTCAAACTCTATCTTTGTCTGTTAAACATGGTGAGTTGATTACCATTTGTTGTGCAGTATAAATAATAACACCATGTGTTTCTTTTCAAATCCTTTTACTTCTCTTTTAAACATCAAAACTATTATTTTATTTTAAAGGACTTATACTGGTTTATATCAATGGATATCTCCTCTCAGCAAGCATATGAATCATGGTACCATCTTCCATCTCTAGTGCATGAACTCCTGATGACTCAAAGAATCTCCATCTTATGATTTCCCAATTCTGTTGATCATTCCACAGAGGATCAACACTTGTTTCTTCAGTTTCCCAGCTGGTAATTAAGTCTCCAAGCAAAATTAATCCCACTCCTGATGCTTCAATCTCTGCATAGTATGTCTGCACTTGCATATATAAGTCATAGAGATCTGCTCTTGTGATAAAATGCAAAACATCCCATAACATGTTCAATACTGTGAAGCTTTCATCTTCTCTGTTGAACATAAGATAGTTTCCTTCTTTTGATTCAACCTCAGAGAATGAGATTATCTGGGATTTCTTTCCAGAATCTTCAGTTTTCTTATTTTCAAAATCTACTGCTCTGAAATAGTTTCTAAGTTCATCAACTGTATCTTCATGAATCATCTTCAGTCTTTTTGACAGTTGATCATCTTGAACTACTTTCTTTCTTTTCAATCTTTTTTGCTCTGCCTGTTCCTTTCTAATATCTTCTAACTTCTTCTTTCTATCAACTTCCATGGGTACAAAGTTTTCTACTTCCTTCCTGATATCTTCTTGTACTTTATCCCACAGAGCTTTCACTTCTAGATACCTCATTTTATGTAAGTTTTTGTATCCTCTTCTTTTTAAGAAAATTATCATCTAGTTCCTTTCCTGAGCAATAGTCATTGGCTTCTTTGTAATTGGTCTACTAACTTCTACCAAATACTCAGCATCATACTCAGTTTGTTGCTTTCTAGCAACCTCTGGATCCTCTGCAATCTTTAATTCTCTGATCTGAGCAAAAGTAATTTCTTCTTTTTCTTCTTAATATCTTTCTGCTTCATGATCCCTTTCCCTTTGTCTTTGGGATCTAACACTTTAGATTCAGAAGTACTTTCAGCAACTTGTTGTGCAGGCTCAAAAATATGTATTCCTCCAGTAGATCTATTTTAATTCATCATAATCTGAGCAATTGTTTCATCATCACTTGCAGTATGCACCTTAACTTCTTCTTGTTGTATAAAAGTAGAAGGACTAGCTTCATCTTCATAATTAATTATAGAAGGTCCAGCTGCAGTAACTCCACTTTCATCAATATTCATAGTAGAAGTACCTTGCTCAGCAGTACGTTGCAGATCTAAGTGTTCTGCAGCAGTACTTTGAACACCAGCACTTTGATTTTGAGTACTTTGAATATTCTGTGCATCAACATCCTGCTCAACAATTTCTTGCTCAACAATATTTGCATTGACCAGCTTCATCTTCATAATTTAATCTCAGCATCATCTCTATCCAAATTATCATCTTGATTCCTTCCCAATTTGATAGATGATGACTTCATATGCCTCCTCTTGGATTTAGAAGTCTTCTTTGAAGATTTTGACTTTGGCTTCTGAGATTGTTTCTTTTCCTTCACATGAAGCCTAAAATTCTGAACAAGAGGCCAGACAAATTTCTTTAACCTTCTAAACTTCTTTCTTAACTTCTGGATTTCTGCAGCTTGAGCATTAACAGTTGTCTTCATCTTCTCCAATTCTTTAGTCAAAGCATAAGTACTTATAGCACCTTCAATTCCCTCATCTCCTCCAGGTGTTTGAATCCCACCTGTGGAAGTATAATCATTGGGAGTAGGTACTTGTGTATGCTCTGAAGCAGTACCTTTAGAAGAAATACTTTGTGGAGAAGTACCTTTAGCAGAAACAGATTTATCCAAGGAAGCTGACACTGAAGGAGTCTTTTCACTAGAAACATCATGCTGAGGGGAAACAATAGGTGGTGTAGGGGTATGTACTGATGCAGAATGCTCATCAAAATCAGATTGATCAGCATTATTAGAATGTGTAGAACCACTATTGTCTTGTTCATCCATAACAGCTTGAGCTACCTCTAACATAAAAGCATTGAGAGGTATATTCCTACCCAAAAAATTTACTCCCTTATGACACATAAAAGTGAACACTTTAGGTGGCATCCTAATTGTGGGTACATAATCCTGAGGTTTTGGTATCCCATCTAATGGATTCTCTAACAGAAGTTGAACAAATCTCAGATACATTAGAAAAGGAGATCCAGCCTTAATATGTGTGAGCATACGTTCAAGGATCATGTACGAAAAGTTGAAGGGTTGATTGGTAATACGGCCAACAAATGCAGAAGCTATGGAATGGCTAAATTGATCCAAAGCAGTACTCTTTGGACTTAAACAATGAAGTAAAACATGTATAAGAAACTTCCAATGAGGACTAACCATGGCTTTCTGAAAAGTAAGCTTATTCAATGGTCCTTCATACCTAATGTCTCTGAGTGTATTCCAAATCTCTTGTTTAGCAAACAAAACAGAGCCTCCTTCATCTTCAAATAACAGAGCCTCTCTGATTGTTGCTTCTGTAACACGAATAGCTCTCCCAGCAACTGTAGCATGTATAATATCTTCCCCATCTTCAACCTCTGACCTTGCTGTATCCCAGAACTCATGTATCCAAGGTCCAATTATCTCTGGGTTGACTAAGATTGAGTAATAGATAGTGGTTTCAGTGAGAAAGTAAGTAATCCCATGAAAATCAAGGTTATGTTGAGTTTTCTCAAGATTGGCTATCATGTTGTGTTTGGTGTTGGTTGGTCGATGTGCCATTGTGATTAGGTTTAGAGAGAATAGTTGGAATCGGTGAATAATATGAATGAGTTTGATGAACATGAATGGTGAATGGGTACGAGTGAATAAATAATAAAAGATATGAGGTATATAAGGATAAAATACAAAAAATCATTGTTAATAAATAATTGTACCGTTAATTTTGGAAGTGATTATCCCCATATCTTTTGAAAGTTTGTTACCCACAAATCTGACCGTTGGAACAGTATCTGACACGTCAGTGTACCCTTTATATCACCAAGCAGAACGTTTCATAAACTATGGAGCGGTACCTTCAGTTATAAACCCAAACATTATGTTGACCAAAGTACTTCCCAAGCAAAATATCTTGAGAGTTGACTATTTGACCAAAATATCTTTGAAAGTAAACCCTGAGTAATGACTATCTCCCCAAATTAATTCCCAAAGCTACCACGGTAAGTGAACTTCAATACACTTCATTTAATGACCATATACCTTTACTTTGCCTATAAAAGCAACTTTTCCAACAACAAATTGCATTCATCTCTTCCTTCATTATCAGAACACAAAAACTAGTGAAAACAATGAGTCATATTCCTGTTGTGAACATCTCCTCTGAATCTGACTCTGAAATAAGCTACTACTCTGACTCTGAGTTTGAAGATCCAGGATGGTTGGATTACTTTCCTCCCCATGTAGAGTTTATGAGACCCCATGGATCATCCTCATCAGTGAGTGTTGCAAATTCTTCCATAACTGATGCAGCCAGCACTACCAACAAAGAGCCCAAGAAGAAAAAGTATGTACATGGTTCATCTCTGGCTAATGAGCTTCCACATGCTTTGACTCAAGCCCTGGAATCAGCAATACAGAACATGAAGTGGCCTGCTCCAAGGAAAGAGAAACCACCCAAGCAAGTTCTTGGCCTGGTTGCCCAAGAAAGCAAGTTTCTTTTGATGACGAAAAAAAGACTGCTCAGAAGGGAAAGCAGAGCTATGAGGGCAAGGGAAAAAGGCCTATGTCTTTGTATCAACTTAGTTATGATGGATCTTGTGGAATGGTTGATGTAACTCCTTTCTGAATAATGAATAAGAAACTTGTCTTTTGAATGATACATGTAGCCTCCCCTCAAATAATGACTAACTACTAACTACTAATGCCTCCCCTAAAAAATAGCTTACACATTAATCATGCCAATACTCACAACTAAAAAAGTAAATCTTGAAACATCAAAGCCCTTTGTAAGTAGATCTGCTACATTATCATCAGTATGAACTTTAACCACATTGATAAGCCTGTGTTCATAGCAATCTCTAATAAAATGATGCCTAATCTGAATGTGCTTGGTCTTGGAATGATAAACTGGATTCTTCACAATACAGATAGTGCTCTCATTATCAATGTTGATAGGAGTATTCTTGAAGTTGAATCCATAATCCAAAAGTTGATTTTGCAACAAAAGTACTTGTGCACAACAACTTACAGCAGCTACATACTCTGCTTCTGTGGAAGAGGTTGCTGCAATTGTTTTCTTCTTACATTGCCATGAGACTAATCTGCTTCCAAGGTACTGGCATCCTCCAGTTGTGGATCTTCTGTCATAGTTGTCTCCAGCATAATCACTGTCTGAAAAGGCTTGTAAATGGAAAGGTGAATCCCTAGGATACCATAATCCTAGCTTAGGTTGTTGCCTAAGGTACCTGAAAATCCTCTTGACAGTATTCAAGTGTGATACCTTTGGATGAACTTGATGTCAATCACATAAACACACAGCAAAAGTAATATCAGGTCTTGATGCAGTTAAATACATGAGACAGCCAATCATAGACCTGTATAATGTGACATCAACATCTTCTCCTTCTTCATCTTTCCCCAAAGGTTTGTTAGTATCCACTGGTGTAGATGTAGGCTTAATAGTTGTCAAATTGAACCTCTTAAGTTTATCTGCAACATACTTTTCTTGACAAATATATATTCCACTGCTTGACTGTTGTACTTGAAGTCCCAAGAAGAATGTTAATTCTCCCATTGAACTTATCTGAAACTCTTTCTGCATAAGATCTTCAAATTCATTCACCATAGATTGCTTAGTAGCACCAAAAATAATATCATCTACATACACTTGGACAAGCATGATATCCTTCTTATCTCTTTTGATAAACAAAGTCTTGTCAATAGCTCTTCTCCTATAACCATGTTGTAATAGAAAGTTGGAAAGTCTTTCATACCATGCTCTTGGAGTTTGATGAAGGCCATACAGAGCCTTGATAACCTTGTAGACTTTGTTTCGGTGTGCAGGATCTTCAAAAATAGGAGGCTGTTTGACATAAACTTCTTCTATAATTTTGCCATATAGAAAAGCACTTTTAACATCCATTTGGTTTACATGAAATCCCATATAGGATGCAAACGCCAAAAATAGTCTGATGGCTTCAATCCTTGCCACATGAGCAGAGACTTCATCATAGTCTACTCCTTCTTCCTGTCAATATCCTTGAGCTACTAACCTTGCCTTATTCTTGATAACATTCCGTCTTTCATCTCTTTTTACCCTGAAGACCCATTTTGTTCCAATCAGTCTCGTACCATCAGATAAATCACATAATACCCATACTTCTTGAAGTTTAAACTGTAAGAGTTCTTCTTGCATAGCTTCCACCCAACTCTCCTTGCTTAATGCTTGTTTGATATTCTTTGGCTCTTCTTGAGATAGAAAACAAGCAAATAAACACAACTTCTGATCCTTGTGATTCACCCTGTTTTGTTTGTAGATAAAACTAAGTAAAGAAGTATGTTGTTGAGACATATTCTTAGCCTTAGTGCTTGTGAGCACTCCTGAAGCTGAGGGTCCAATTATGTTGGTAACAGGATGAGTTTTGTGAATTCTGAGAGTAGGAGTTCGTGAGACTTCAAGATTATCTTCCAAATTAGTTAAATCAGGATCTTCATTACAATATGAGAAAATGCCTTCTTGATCCAATTCATCATCAGTTTCTTCTAAGGTAATCTTGTTTGGATCATTCAAATCATCAGTATCTTCTAAGTCAGGCATATTAGAATTATTCACAGCATCAGTATTTATCCAATTTGAAGTATCTAAAGGTTGAAAAGTACTTTCAAATGGATTAGCAGCACTTTGAGGTAAAGTACTGTCAGTGCCTTTAGCCTTCTTCTTTTCTGCTTCATAAGCTCTCCTTTGTTCATCTTCATAAGACTTAGCCATTGTTTCTTGAAAAAGCATCCTACTAAGTTCATCTTGAATGGCTTGATCTTCATCAGATACTGGTATCTGTGGTGGAACAGTACTTTGAGGATCAACAGTATTGTTAGGTTCAACAGTACCTTGAGGCTCATAAGTACTCTTCTTCTCATCATTAGCATTATCATTTGGCTCATCTTCAGATCTTAAATTAACATCATGAACAATGTACTGTGCTTCTTCTTCAGTGGGAGCAGCTTGATTTTCTTCCCTTACAGGTACATAATTCATAGATGAAGACATTAAATCAAGATCAAACATCCAATCAGGACCTTTACCTTTAGAATTTTCTTGCTCTTCTAGAAAATCAACATGAAGACATTCTTGAACCTTTTTGGTAGCCCTGTTGTACATTCTGAATCCTTTGCTATTGGTACAATATCCCAATAAATATCCTTCATCTGACTTCCCATCAAATTTGCCCAAATTATCAGCAGTGTTTAAAATGGTTAGGGGACATCCAAAAGGTTTCGTAAACTTGATGCTAGGCTTCTTTCCTATGAGTAACTCTTAAGGTGTCTTCATTTGAGGTTTTGTCACTGATACTCTGTTCAACACATAACAAGCAGCACTTACAGCCTCAGCCCAGAATGGAACAGGTAATTGAGAGTCTGCAAGCATTGTCCTTGCTGCTTCTATAAGAGTTCTATTCTTTCTTTCTACAACTCCATTTTGCTGAGGAGTTCTAGCAATACTAAACTCTCTTTTAATTCCTTTCTTGGCACAAAAGTCATCCATTAGCTGATTCTTGAACTCAGTCCCATTATCATATCTAATGCCTCTAACCTTGAGTCTTAACTGATTTTCAAGTGCTATTATAAGATCATGAATAGCATCAAAAGTTTCATCTTTGAAGCATAAGAAAAAGACCCAACTAAATCTGCTACAGTCATCTGTTACAACCAAGTAGTACTTCTTCTTGTTCAGACTAACAACTGAAACAGGTCCAAACAGATCCATGTGCAGTAATTCCAAAGGCTCTCTAATGGTTTTCTCATCAATCTTCTTACAGGAAGCCTTATGCTGTTTACCCTTCTTACAAGCAAGACATGACTGATCGTTCTTGAATGTTTTAGAAGGTAAACCTCTAACTAAATTTCCTTTGACCAGCTTATTGATGTTCTTGAAATTCACACGCCCCAATCTTCTGTGCAATTGATGTGCTTCTTCCATTGTTGCTCTTGCAATCAAACATGTCGCTCTTTCAGCAGAATTGACATTCTTTAAATCTACGCAGTACACAACATTAGTTCTTGGTGCTCTCAGCATCACCATGTTTCTATCTTCTAACTTAAAATCCGGAGAAAGTATAATACATTCTATGTCAAAGAATAACACAGGGTACTTCTTATCACAACAAAAGATTGAATTTGAGCTCCTTCACATATCTAACATCCTCAAAATCAATGTTTTCTGCCTTGATAGTTCCTTTGCCAGTTATTCTTCCTTCATCAGGATCATTCCCAAATGCAACTTTTCCTCCAAAATAAGCTTTAAAATCTGACAAGAGCTCCTTTTCTCCTGTCATACATCCAGAGCAACCACTATCTACAATAAGACGATCTTTAAGCTCCTCTTCTGGATTCCCATGCATACACAAGAAAAAGGTCAGTTATTTTTAGGTACCCAAACCATTACTGACTTGTGTTCCCCTTGTGGAGTGACATACTCAAATTCTTTGAGTATGTAATCACCACTGTCTTTGAAAACATGATCAAGAATTAAGGTTTTTGTTTCCAAGACCGTTGGTTTATCATGATCAATTTTTCCTTTTTCACCCTTAACCTCTGAAAGTACTGGTTCTTCCCCAGCAGTACTTTCTTTCTTAACCCATTTAGTTGTAACTTTAGGAGATGGGCTCTGTGCTCTAGAATCTTTTCTTGTGTTGTAAGGCCTTCTAGGTTTGTAGTAGTTGAATCTCCTAGGTCTTACACTTGAGTGTTTGCTAGAAGCATCTTGGTTAGGGAACTTTCTATCAGTACTTTGTGAAGGTACTGAGGATTTAGAGTATGATCTTTTCTGATGAGGGTACCTATAGCCTTTTGAGAAATTACTATGGTTAACCCTATTTGTATAATTCCAAACTGGTTTGTTGTCCCTTGGCATATTCTCCCTATGACTTGGTTGTGCAGTTCTGGTCTTTGGATATTTACTTAAGTATTCTGAATGATAATCACAGTCTTTAATCAAATGATGAGGACTATAACATACATAACAGAATTTTGGACCAAAATCCCCAAATCCCTTTCCATAAGGTTTTCTAAAATTAGCAGTATTTTGAAAGTATTTTCTTGGAGGTAATGCTGAGTGATTAGCAGTACTTTGAAAAGTGTTTGAAGGTACTGCTTGTTTTGAAAACTTTTTCTCATCAACCTTAGGTGCTTCAACAGATTTTTCTAAAGTTTTAGGATTAGATTGACTTTTAAGCTTTTTCCTAAACTCTAGATTATCTACCCCATAACAAGAAACATCTTTTCTAGGTGGTTGAAAGCTACTTGGGGGATTAGGAATTGCATTATATCCCTTGTCTTTCTTAAATTCAGGAGGTGTTGGACTAGGGTATTCCTCATCACTAGAAGTGTTTTCATCTAAACTTATGAACTCTTCATCACTAGTGGAGGTATCTACTGTAAGATTTAGTTCCTTACTCTTAAATGGAATGCCTTCATTGCTATCATTATCATAACCTAAGCCAGTTTTAATGTTTGATGTTCTTTGCTTTTCAACAAATTGAACATGTGACAGACCTGATTCATTCCAAACAGATAGTTTTTGTAATAACTTATCTCTCAAAGCAGTCACTTTCTCTAGTTCAGACACCTTACATCCTAGTTTCCATTCACTCAACTTAACTAGGTATTCATGTTGCTTATATGTTTCAGCCCATGCTACTTCATTGTTTTCATGTGTAATAATTTTGGCCTCCACTGACTCTAAAGTCAATTGATAGCCAGTTATCTCAGCCCTAGCCCTTTGAAATTTATCTCTTTCAGCTACATATTTACTAAGTAACTTTTGATACATATCATTGCACTTAGAGCATACCTTAGAGCTAGTGGATGAACTTGGTGAAGTAGCTACAATAGCAACCTAAACATGTGCTTCTTCAAACTCCATGCTCCAATCAAAGCTTCCTAGACCATCTCTTGACTCCAAAGCAGCATATCCAGGCTCTTCATCAAGTGATGTGCTCCAGTCTTCCAATGCAACCATTGAATAGGTTACAGGTTCATCATCAAATTCAGTGGACCAATCAATCTCTGACAGATTCTCTTGAGCAACCAAAGCTTTTGGTTTTGGTTCAGTAATAGGAATCTCTTTTCTTTCAGCCTTGGGTGGTTCAATCATCTTGTTTGCTTGATACTTTGCAAATTTGCATTCCCTTGCAAAGTGAGCAGTCCTTTATCAATTGAAGCACTCAATTTTGGACTTATCAAATGTTATTCCCTGTTTAGCTCTGAAATTGATGCCTTTTCCTGTCTTATTCACATACTTCTTGATCCTTGCAGTGAGCATGGCAACTTGCCATCTGATATCAATTTCTTCCAAAGCATCATCATCTATTTGCAATACATCCTCTTGATAGGTTACAGGTAGAAATGCTTGTTGAGCAAAGAATGAACATAGAACATCATCTGAGGTGGGGGTAATTGATTGTAATGAAGTGGTAGTGACCATTTTTATACATGGAACCTGAGTTTCGGTCACAGTACTTTGGACAGGATAAGCAGTACCTTTGTTGGAAGTACTGCTTTTGTTTTCAGAAGAGACAAAAGCAATGTTTTGGGGTTTCTGATGTGTGCTTAAACCTGTAGTACCATTCATCTCATGCTCATACACCTTCAGATTGTTGTAGAGATCATCAAAGTCCATTGTATCCAGCCCTGGTTGTCCTCTGATCATAGTAGCAACTACATGCCATGCTGATGGCAAACTTCTCAAGAACTTCAAATTAGCATCTTCAACTCATGCCTCAGCATCATATAGTTCTATCATACTCAGAAGATTTTGGAATCGTTCATAAGCAGAATCAAGACCTTCTCTTTCACCAACAGTGAAAGTTTCAAATTGTTGCTTTAGAAAATTCCTGTGCATCTTCTTGGAAGCATCATTACCTCCAAACTTCTTGTTAATTGCAGCCCATAGTTGTTTGGCATCCTTGGCATCATGAAACTTTAATAAGTGACCATCAGGAATATCAGAGAGCAGTATGTTGAGAGCTTTGTCTTGATTTCTTTTAGTAGCAGCTGGTATGGTTGGTTTAGGTGGTGTTGGTTGTCCAGGAATCTCCACTGGTTCTTCAAGTTGCATGTTAGCATTGACAATCATATCCCATAGTGCATGGTCTGTTATGGCAATGTACTGCCTCATCTTCACGGCCCATAAGTCATATTCTCACTTCTTAACAATTGGAATTCTAACAGTAGTGATTGATGGAGCAGGTGCAGCCTCTGTCGACATCTTGAAGGGTTTGTAGTAAAATCGGTCGAAAGGTTTTTCTTCTTAATCAGAGTTTCCAACACAAGCTCTGATACCACTTGTTGGATCCATGTACTCTGATCAAACTACTTTGTAGCTTGCAAAGGTTTAATAATATTAAGTAAACTTAACACTATTAATATTGAAACACTGTTTAACCTTGTAAAGTATGCGGAATCTACTAACACAAAGCTTAAGAAGAACTTTTATATTAACAAAACTTTGAACCTGTTTTGTTACACAGATTCACAAAAAATCCCTAACTATTATCGACTTTTAATATCCCTAAAAACACATATCGACTAATACCTCTTAAGGCTCTTTATATAGATAACCTTAAGTCGGTTTACAACATATAACTTGAACGATAAGTCATTATCCCTAACTAATTCTAGAATATTCGTTCAATATTACACATTAATCCTTTAATGAATATTGCATATAAGTTCTTGTTTCCTTCGAAGTACTTTGAACACTCTTTAGTAAATTGCAGTACTTTGACTTTTATCTTCAGCAATACTTTGACTTTATTCTTCATGCAGCAGTACTTTGACATATAGAAGTACCTTGATCTTTTATATCCCAACAATTTTGAGGCATTTCGTTCTTTTGTGAAATATTCCCGTGAAGTTGACAAGCGTCACAGGATTTGACCAATTCCTGGGCATCCTTGTAAATCGTGGGCCAATAGAAACTGGAGTCAAACACCTTTTTGGCGTTCTAGTTTGGATTGTGGTGGCCCCCCATGGGACCAGCATGGCAAGCCTTGAGAATTTCAATGGCTTCTTGGCCATAAACACACCGCCGGATGACTTGATCCGCACAGATTTTGAAAAGATATGGGTCGTCCCACAAGTAATGTTTTACATCTTTGAAGAATTTATTTTTCTGTTGGGACGACATCCCTTTTACCACAAAGTTACCCGCATGGTAATTTGCAAACTCGGCAAACCATGGGGTAATAGAGTCTCCACGAAAGGTAACCGCATTGAGTGTCTCGAGAGGGAAGGTTTCATTAATTTCTTTCTTCTAGAAGACATCTTGGTGGGGGTTTTCCAAACGGGATAGATGATCAGCAGCTAGGTTCTCAGCTCCTTTTTTATCACGAATAATGATATCAAATTCTTGCAAGAGGAGAACCCAACGGAGTAGTCTCGGCTTTGCATCTTGTTTTGCAAAGAGGTACTTCAAAGCCGAGTGATCTGTATACACTATGCTCTTGGTCAATATCAAGTATGGCCGGAATTTTTCAAACGCATACACCACTGCTAATAATTCTTTTTCAGTGGTGGTGTAATGACTTTGATCCTCGGTCATTGTCTTGCTTGCATAGTGTATAGGCTGAAAGTGTTTTGTTTTTCGTTGCCCCAAGACTGCCCCTATTGCATAATCACTAGCATCACACATGAGTTCGAAGGGCAAGTCCCAATCGGGGGCAACAAGAATCGGTGCCTCAGTAAGCTTTTTCTTTAATGTTTCAAAAGCTTCGATGCACTCAAGGGAGAAGATAAAAGGAGCATCGTTCTCAAGGAGATGGGTCATAGGCCGGGCGATTTTATAAAAATCTTGAATAAACCTACGATAGAAACCGGCATGACCCAAAAAGCTCCTAATACCCTTGACGGTAGTGGTATGAGGTAATTTTGCGATGACATCCATTTTGGCTTTGTCAACCTCAATCATATTCTTTGAAATTTTATGGCCGAGGACAATGCCCTCTTTGACCATAAAGGGACTCTTCTCCCAATTTAGACATAACCTTGTGTCTTCACAATGTTTGAGCATGTTGTCTAAATGGGAGAGACATGATTGAAACGAATCCCCAATGACCGAAAATCGTCCATAAGGACCTCCATAGTTTTCCCGATCATGTCAGAAAATATGGCCATCATACATATTTGAAACGTGCCCGGAGCATTACATAAACCAAATGGCATACGTTTATAAGCAAAAGTTCCATAGGGGCATGTAAAAGTGGTATTTTCCTGATCTTGCGGATCAATGGGAATCTAAAAGTAACACGAGAAACAATCGAGGAAGCAATAGTACTCATTCCCCGCTAGTTTCTCGAGCATCTGATCCATAAAGGGCAGAGGAAAATGGTCTTTGCGGGTGGCGTCATTTAACTTGCGATAGTCAATACAGACACGCCAACCCGTAACCAATCGAGTTGGAATCAACTCATTTTCCTCGTTTGTGACAATAATGCCACCCTTTTTTGGAACACAACGTATGGGGCTCACCCAAGGACTGTCCGAGACAGGGTAAATCAATCCGGCATCAAGAAGTTTTAAAACTTCTTGTTTGATAACCTCATGAATTTTTGGATTCACCCTTCTTTGTTGTTGGACTACTGGTTTGAAGTCATCCTCCATTAAAATCTTGTAGGTACAAAATTCAGGGTCAATGCCCTTGATGTCGGAGAGTCGCCAAGCAATTGCTTGTTTATGTGACTTCAAAACCTTTATTAGAGCAGCCTTTTCCTCAACACTTAAATCTTTAGCAATTATGACGGGTAATTTATCATCACCCTCCAGAAATGCATATTCAAGATGAGGCGGCAAGTCCTTAAGTTCAACCTCAGGGAAGTCATCAGTTTTCTCAACATTTTTTACTTCCTCCTTATGAAGTGTTTGTGGTAGAACAGGAAGAGGAGAGGGATCTTCGTTTAATAATTTCTCAAGTAAGAGAATATCCCTCTCGGGGTCAATCTCTTGGTTATCGATCCCATCGGGAACCGAATCACTTTTGAGAAAGGCCTCTATTTCTTCTAAGATGAAGTCGCTTCCCTCAAACGGAGTGAGGGAAGGAGAAGAATTGGCAATGATGGGGTAAGAAGATGGAATGAAGTTTTCACTCAGAGAATCATCAAAGAAACCTAAAACCTCTTAAGCATCCTCCTCAGCAGCAACATCGATGACATCTGTTTGGTTCACTGACTCAGAGTCATAATTGGAGGAGTATCTCGAAGTTTGATTTAGGTTGAAGGTGATGGCTTCCGTTCCAACACGCAATGTGATCTCTTGCTCAAATACATCGATGAGAGCACTTCCAGTTCTAAGGAATCCCTTTCCAAGAATGAGAGGGACCCTTGAATCGGCATCAAAGTCAACAATCACAAAATCTGCCGGAAAATGGAACTTTCCCACTTTAACGAACACGTCCTCGGCAATACCAAGTGGACGAGAAATCGATCGATCGACAAGCTCTAAAGTCATGCACGTGGGAGTAAGTTCAGGAAGAGAGAGTTTCTTCCACATAGAATATGGCATCAGGTTAATGCTAGCACCTAGATCGGCCAAGGCGAAGCATTCAACCATACCCAGAAAAGTACAAGGAATGAGAAATTTCCCGGGGTCTCCAAGATTTTCGGGAAGCTTTTTCAAAAGAACTGCTGAGCAGTTCTCATTCAACGGAGTTCTAGCCATCTCGAAGAGTTTTTCTTTATTACTTAACAGATTTTTGATTGTTGATGCAAACTAGGGCATCAAGAGAATAGCGTCCGCGAAGCTAATGTCAAAGTGCAAATCTTGGAAGATTTGGAAAAATTTATCCAATTGGTGATTAGCCTTTTTGCGGAGCTTTTGTTCATTGAGACGTGATGGATAAGGAATAGAAGTTTTGGATTTAGGGTTGTCCACTGGAGTTTCTGGTGGTTCAAAGACAACTCCAGGCTTACATCTGGTTTCTGGAATAACCTGAGGTTGGACGTGTGTTGTACTTCGTGAGATAGTAGTTTGCACTTGTCCTTTGTCACCTCAGGTTCACGTTCCACTACCTTTGGGAGAGAGGAAGAAGAGGTAGTAGGAATCGTGGGTTCATCATATGAAGCACCACTTCTTGTTGTGATCGCCTTAGCATCGCCCCTCGGGTTAGCAATCCTGTTGCTCGGTAAAGTAGTACCTGAGCCCGAGGGTCGATCATTTAAAGACTTCTTGATATCAGAAATCTGGCTGACCAACATGTTGTTCAACTCTTCTTGGGACTACATGAATTGCTTTAACAACTCGTCAGATGAAGGCCCAGTTGGAACAATGGCTGGATTCGGATTAGGAAAATTTGGAGCTCGATTGTTCGGATTGGGACCTTGATTTTGAAAATTACCCTGATTAGGGTTGTTGTTTCCATGAAAATATCCCGGATTGAAATTACCCTGACCTTGGTTTCGATTAAAGTTTCCTTGATGTTGGAAACCTTGGTTTTGATTTTGAAAACCGTGACCTTGATTGAAGTTACCTTGGTTTTGAAAACCTTGGTTCACTCTATTTTGATTTTGGTTACGGTTTTGGACATTCTGGATTTGATTAAAACCGGGAGGTCCAGGATAGTGGTGAGAACGATAGCTAGGGTCCATAGGAGGGCGATATTGATTGCCTCCTTGATTTTGGGACCCGGCAATAGCATGAGCTTCTTGTGGAGTACCATCAGTAGCTATGCAATTGTAGTAGGCATGCGGCCCACCACAAGTCATACAGAGTTCCCCTTTTTTAACCTCAGCAGGAGAAGGATGTTGTGGAAATGAAACTTTCTTTTGTTGGGCGAGAACCAAGCTTGAATCGCTTCAGTGAGCTTGTCAATCTTAGCATCTGTGCTAGATTGACCCACAGAAGATGAAGTGGAAGGACCCGCATTGATTTGGGAAACAATCGGTTTGCTTCGTGTAGAGAGGACCTTGGACTTGTTTTCTATGATTTTCAAAGCTTCGGTGGTTCTACTCAAGAAATTACCTCCCGCGGAGGCATTGAGAGAATCCTGATCAGCTTGGCTCACGCCATTGTAGAAAGTATCGAGTTGCATCAACTCTGAGAAACCATGATGTGGACACTTGCGAAGTAATTCTTTGAAACGATCCCACGCTTCACCAAATGATTCATCTTATTTCTGAGTGAACTTGGTGATTTCGTTCTTAAGACTCGTGGTCTTGGAAGGTGGGAAGAATTCATTCACAAATTTTTTCACAAGATCTTCCCATGTCTCAATAGATCGAGAAGGTTGTTTTTCAAGCCAAATCCGGGCTTGTCCCTCGAGGGAGAATGGGAAGAGAAGAAGTTTGATTGCTTCACAAGGAACATTCTTGTACTTGATGGTCGATGTGATTTTATTGAACCATCGAATGTGAGCATGAGGATCGTCCCTCTCAAAACCGTAGAATTGACTTGAGGTTACAAGATTGAGTAACCCGGTTTTGAGCTCAAAATTGTCAGCCACGATGGCTGGAACAACAATGGCATATCCATAACCCTCGATGGGTGCTTGGAGAAGCTCACACATGGGGCTGTCTTCTGCCATGGTGACAGCAGATGTGGCAACAGTACGGATCTCAGATCCGACTGTTGGTGTTGAACGTCTACTAGGTCTTCGAGGTTTCCTAACAAGCTCACGTAATGGGCTCGTGGACCTTGAAGAACGAGTGCGCATGAACTAAAAAACAAACTCAATCAAAACGATATCAAAGCAAAACGACAGTGAACTTAAACCAATAATCACAAGCTAGTGGCTTCTTTAAGAAAGGTACACCACTAACAGGGATACAAAGGCAAGTTTTAATCTTTTGTTTGTGAACTTATTAATATCCACACCCCCAGTTGGTAGGTGTTCTGTCTTGGTTTGCGACGGTTTATTTTTATGTATAATTATTATTCACAAGAGAAGACGGATGTTTTTGGGTTTTTGTGTATATGTGAAAAAACTTTTGGAATTATTTTTTTTGGTATCGTTTCGTTTACCAAAATCATATCTCTTTAAGAATCACCTTAAAAGAAACACGATGTAGAAAACGTAACGATCTGTTTTGTTTTTTTTTTTTTTTTTTTTTTTTTTTTTTTTTTGGTGTTTTAACACTTTAGGAAAAGTGTTAATGACTTTTTTAAATTTTTATTTAAAATTTACAAAAGTGATGGTATTTGTACAGTGATGATGGTGAATTAACAATAATTTCAAAAGACGCTACAGAAACGTGCACACCTCCCCGGCAACGGCGCCAAAATTTGATTGGTGCAAAAGCAGTCAACTAAAGTCAACCACAGGTGTGGTCAATATAGTCGAACTACCTAGACCAATGTTTCCGGGCAATATAGTGTATCACCAGGTCGTTATGTCCCGACGAGGTGTGAATTGTGCTTTAGCGTGCTTGTGATCGGGTGATTTTTCAAAGGAAAGGGTTGTGATGAGAATGATTTGAGAATTATAAAATGAAATAGCTTAGGAAAGCTATATGATTGATTATGGGAATTAAGACTGAGAAGAAATGAGCTAAACCTAAGAACGTACATTTAATTATAAACGTATACTAATGTACATGATAAAAAGTAAAATTAATTAACTAAAAAGGCTACTCGTGTGAAATTAATGTTTTTACAATCCTAATAAATAAAGAAAATTTTTAGAAAAAGAAAAATTATTTTTACACTACTTAATTATTTATTATTAATTAATTACTAATTATTTGTCAATTAACTAATTAAACCGATTTAAATTATTAAAAATACTAAAAAGACTTAGATAATTAAGAAATTTTTTATATATCTAATTAACCATTACAGGAATCAAAAAAAAAATATAAAAAGTTGGTTTTATGTATTTTTAAACTAATTTACTAATTATTATTCTAATTATTGATTAATTACAAATTAAACTAATTATATTCTAAAAAATAGAAAATGAACAATAGAAATTCTATAAAAATTCCTAAAAAGGTTTTAACTTATATAAAAGCTAGGAAAAATATAAAAACTAGGTATTACTCAATGAAATCTAATTTTACTATTTAATATTTTAATATTGATTAATAATTAATAAATCTAGTATTAAATCTAATAATTACTAAATGACAAGATAAAATTCTGGAAGAATTTCTAAAAATACGTCAATATAAAAGAAAATTAATAAAAATATAAAAATGCAAAGGTGCTTATAAATAAGCTGAAAAGAAAATTAAAAAGTTAAATTAAATTAAATAGAAACTATCACTTATAATTAAATTGGTTTTTTCTATTTTTTCTTTTTCTAAACTATTTAAATACTTAAAATATGAAACTTTTGTAGAAACAACTAGCTTGGAACTCAAAAATAAGCACCATAAGTGCTTATAAGCTTAATAGTTTGACTTTGGTTGACCAAACAAGATATTAAGCTTAAATGAGCTTATGTGGGGTCCACAATGATTGATTCTGTAACAATTCACATTTTTCAGGATAATTACCATTCCCGGAAAATTTCACTATTCACTTTTACTATTCATTTTTCCCGAAACTTTCCCGAAAGTTGATTTTTATTTGATATTCTCGAGTGATAAATCATTTCCATGACAAATTAAAAGTTTGACATTCATAAGCTCATTTTCGTGAAAGTTATTAAGGAATTACATGTAACAATTCGCATTTTCAGGATAATTACTATTCCCGGAAAATTTCACTATTCACTTTTACTATTCATTTTTCCCGAAAATTTTCCCGAAAGTTGATTTTTATTTGATATTCTCAAGTGATAAATCATTTCCATGGCAAATTAAAAGTTTGACATTCATAAGCTCATTTTCGTGAAAGTTATTAAGGAATTACACGGAATTACACGTTTTAGGGTAAAACGTCAATCAGAAATTCTACGCACAACGAAATTCAACCCCGTCAGGTGACCCCACATCAGTAAAATATTTTACACACTCATGATTTATTTGAGAATTAATCGTGACTGAGAAAAATATGACCAAAAACTTCCCAACAGGTCACCCAAGCCTGTACTACTCTCGCATGAGCACGCTTAATCGTTTGGGCGATTAACCGTTAGACCACAAAACGCGTTTCTAAGACTATTTGAGTTTTCAACTTCTTAGAAAAAGTCAACATATTCTTTCCCTCCTCCATTGACCAAAAATCATCCCTTGATGTTATAAGTCATTTCGTGATTTTTAGGCTTACGGTTTGATGTCTAAAAGACATTTAATACCAACCGACACTAGACTGAGCTCAGTCTAGACATTATAAGTCATTTTAAATCATTTTTATCACATTAGAAAAGTAACATTTTACTTTTCTCAATTTTACGCAATATTCGTACGTTTTACGTATTACGCGTTTTAGACCCGTGTTTCCAGTTTTTAGCAGGGTTTTACACCCAAATGGAACCTACCACTCATTTTATATTTTATTATGGAACTTATTGACATGTTTATCAATACTTTCAAGTTCCATAATTTTACGACACCCGGTTTTACGTTTTGAGGCTTAATCATTTACGATTGGCATTTCCCGGAGTCAAAACTAACCAAGTATCTTGGATAATACCAAGAAAAGTCCACACCCTTGCTCTCCAAGCTCATGAACAGCCTTGGAGGGGGGATTCACCACCCATGTGGCTTGATCTTATGCCTTGTGTCATGAGATGTGAACATGTGTTCAACTTGGCCTCCAAGTGTTGACTAGTCAACAATGTAACCTCCTCATTTGCATATAAATGCTTCTCCTCCCACTCCTTGACCATATGAACGACCCACACACACAACACCCTTCATTTTACTAGTTTACTTCAAGTTCCATCCAAGAAATCAAGTGCAATATCCATACGTAAACCCTAGTTTAGTTTTGATTCATCAAAACTACTTCAAATCTTTAGAACTTTGGTGATTTCTCTTGAGTTTGAATCCACTCAAGTCACCTCAATTTTCATCATCTCTCTTTCAAGATTACAAGAGTAGAAAGATTGCATGAAGTGAAGTGGGTTGAAGCAAGTCTATCAAAGTCCTATCCTTACATGTTAACTTCCTTTCATCTTTGAAAGCCAAAAGTTGTGAGCCAAACCCTAACTTGATTCTTGTTAAATAATCATGTTCATGTTATTTACATATTATTTGTGCTATATTATGTCTTGTATTAATGTCCATGATGAATAAAAGTGAGCAAAACAAGTTATTGTTATTGATTGTTAAAACAAGTTATTAAAACAAGTAAACTAGTGATTTTCTTGGTAAGACCTGATCAAAATGGTAAAAATATTATATTGGATTATTACATATTGTAGTAGAGGACCTAACAAGGAAACCGTAGCAATTTGAACCACCTAAAACGAGTAAACGAGTCAAAAGTTATGGCGATTTGAAGTTACCAAAGATTTCCGGCAAAACTGCCAAATACCATTCTGATCAAATTTGAGTTTTGAAAGTCATACTTCTGGTCCGATTCATCAAAAAGTTAAAACACGAAAGTTGTCCGGAACGACGTTTTCGTTCAGGAACAAAGAAGCTCGAGCCCTGAAAATGCTTTTTGAGTGATAAATTCTTCAAAATCTTAACAGCCCATTTTTAGACCAAATTCATTACATATAAGTTATGGTTTATGAAGACCAAAGGGGTCTTATGACCTAAATCAAGACCACAACCATGGCTAGAGCCAAGGTTGAGTCTCAAGACCATGGAACAATGACCAAAGGTCATGGCTAGGCCATGACGAAATGACCATACAAGCTTACCAAGGCAAATACATGAATTAGAGAAGTTGGTGATAACTTGAACATACAATTTGGATCTACTTCATCTAAAGGAAACCATGAGATTTTACCAAGAGAAAATGGTCATTCAAGACTTATGAAACTACCCCTAATAACAATCTTCATGTACAAATAAACTTTCCTAAGTTTATTCAAATATCGGACATGTAACCTTTCGGATCAAAACTTATATCTATATATTTCATCAACTACTACAATAGTAGGGAGCCTCATGTGAGGAGTTCATTATGTAGGCCGTCGAGTTGAGTTGTGGATTTACGAGTTAAAGTGTCCTGGCTCCTCGAACGCTTACTAACATGACTTCTGAATTATGTCGGCCCGAACGGTAGTAAACGATATACAAAACATACATGTTTCATGAATCTTCTCTTTCAAAGACTTACACTATACATCATACCACATCATGGACTAAATGCTAGATATATATATATAGACACTACTTCATATTCTTTACTCCGATCTTAAGTCACAACATTCTATTATAGGTTGCTCGTAGAAACCTTCACGATTCAACCGTTACATTCATTACTTGCTATCTTACTTAAGGTGAGTTCATAGCCCCACTTTCGATTACTTAATCGTTTTACAAACCCTTGGGGGAAATACATGCTATTTATAACCGAGCACAATGTTTTTAAATTGTATGCTTACCTGATTGTTTTATTGTCACTAAGTACCAGCCTTGCTAAACCGATATCCTTGATTATGAACCATTTAATCACTAGCAATAGTGAGCGCGAATATTAATAATAGGCCTATTGGGATTGACGAATCCCATTTGTATTGACTAAGTTCAAACAAATGCATTAATATTTGAGATTTAGGTATGTTAGCAAAGTACCTACCAGGATAAATCTGCCGATCGATATTGGTACACGTTAACGTTATGGTGTCATAAGCTTAGTGTATAATACATGTTCCGGGCGTATAATAACGTAGCCTACCTATTTTGCTTTCCAAACATTGGTGTGAGCCTATAACTCACACTACCAACATATTGTGTTCAAACATTAAACAAACTCTATGAATATCACTCAACCTTTGTGTTGACCTCTCAAGCATGTATTTCAGGTTCATGACGATCAAGGATGGCACGGAAGGGCACGGATACTCAAGAGGGTTATAAATTTTATTATCATTCAAAACTCATTTATTATACATTGTAAACATGGAACCAATTGGGACCTCATTTTGTAATCTCTGATATTTATATAATTTGAATGATAAACCTTTTCAAAACGACTCAATTGGAGTTCGTTTTCTATCATTGTGACTATTGTGCCGTCGAGTAACACCCAGTTTGAATTCCGCTGCATCCATGAATTGGGGGTGTTACAGATTGGTACCAGAGCCATGGTTATAGAGAAACGGGTCTAATTGAGACCTAAACTATAACCACACATACAAGCAAAAACATTTTTATAGCCTTCCACTCTCCGTGTCTTCCATCCTCCAGACGATTATGAACTTAGTAAGCATGTTATGCTACACAAACATATTAGTATATTCATATATACCCATTTTGAGCATTTCCCCGAAGACATTTTTATGCTACACAAACATAATTGCATATTGATATATGTACCCTAAACATAATTGAGCATTTCCCCGTAAGCATTTTATGCTACATGAACACATATAAGTATATTGATATATACACACTAGGCATTTTATGCTACATGAACACATATAAGTATATTGATATATACACACTAGGCATTTTATGCTACATGAACATATTAGTATATTGATATATAAACTCGGTTTATTTTCAATAATTTATCTAAACAATGGACTAAACATATCTGTGTATGCCTATTCTAAGGCATTTCGGCACAGCCACACTCTCCCAATCATGTTCCTACTCCAACATTATATGTCCAAGACATTGTAACTGATTGCAATGGTCTCATTCACTTTTCAAGACATTGTGAGATACAATGGTCTCATTCACTTTCCAAGACATTGTGAGATACAATGGTCTCATTCATTTTCCAAGACATTGTGAGATACAATGGTCTCATTCATTTTCCAAGACATTGTGAGATACAATGGTCTCATTCATTTTCCAAGACATTGTAAGATACAATGGCCTCATTCATTTTCCAAGACATTGTGAGATACAATGGTCTCATTCATTTTCCAAGACATTGTAAGATACAATGGCCTCATTCATTTTCCAAGACATTGTGAGATACAACCGTCTCATTCATTTTTCAAGACATTGTGAGATACAATGGTCTCATTCACTTTTCAAGACATTGTGAGATACAATGGTCTCATTCATTTTCCAAGACATTGTATGATACAATGGTCTTAATCATTTCTCAAATGTTTTGAGTCACACAATGGCCTAACCTACTTCCCAGACATTGTGAATTGCACAATGGTCTAACCTACTTCCGAGACATTGTGTTTTGTGCAAATGGTCTCTAGAATTATTCCATCACATCATCAATATCATTTCTTATGATATCAAAAACCCGTCACAATCTATCGATTTCAAAACAAGAAATATGAGATTTCTAAAGGACAAACTAATCCATCATCGACAAAAGCTGAACTTTCTCTACATTCATCAAAGTTTTCTTATGAAACCTTCATTATTAAAAGTTCGTGATCCTGGCCAAGTAGGTTCTATTTTAGAAACTACTTAAAACTTCCTTTCCATACGTATCTACCCTTACTACCTTCTATGCAATGGAATATGAAAACATACGTTACAAGTCTTGTATGAACGGGACTTGCAACTTAAGGGTTTGACATCGCCTTTGTTTAGTGGACAGTTTCCCGAAAGCAACGGACATATCAAAAGTATACCTAGTTTAGGTATTTGAAAATTTTATCGAACCTTGGCTAAATATAGACTAGTCACCTATATTTAACCTAGGGACAGTGGAATATAGTCTGACTAACTATATTCGACTTAAAATTTTCAAATACTGAGAGTAGTTGTACTAGAGTTATGTTTAGATTGATTTCCTACATGAACACGATAAACCACCAGAATACATTAAAACAATCTAGAGACACGATATTGCCTTACCACTCAGCGAAATATTAACATTTTATTTGTACTACCTAACTTCATTCTTGAAAGTTTTCATTTATGAGATAATCCGAATTACTATCCTGGGATAGTTATCAATTATTCTCTTCATCCTGTAGAAGTACCATCCTGTTTAGGATACCATTCCATCATAAACTTTTAAAATCTCTTAAGATTTTCAAAACAAACTCAACATCTATACCTAAGAGTATTAATGTTAAGCATACACTACATCAACATATCATAACATTTTCTTCACAACCGTTGGAACCACAAGCTCATTAACAGATCTTGATGCACTTTTAAAGCTCAAATCATCCTTAGTTACACCACAAGCACCCTTATCAGCTTTACAAGTTTGAATATTCATCTTGTACTTTTGGAACACCAGTGTCATCTCGTAATACACTACCTTGTAACTCACCGGCTAAGTATGAATGTTGTGTCGGGAATTCTTGAGTAGGATGATTCATAATGTCCTAATTTGAATGGATTGGGATGCCTTTTTATTTAAATAAAGAAATTATAAATCATCGAACCATACGTTTATATTCCTTTAGTTACATTGTTTGGGATGCCTCTCTATGTAAATAAAGAATTATAAACAAGTGGGCTTATTTGTATCCGAAATAACATAAGTATGAAGTCAACCTACATTACATTGCTCGGGTATGGCTTGATACCTACATTACATTGCTCGGGTATGGCATGATACCTACATTACATTGCTCGGGTATGGCATGATACCTACATTATATTCGCCACAAGAAATCCTATCTTTTCACCGACATCGCTTCAAACCATGACATAAACACTAGGTACAACAACCGATTACCTACTAGACTATGATTGCGACTACTATCCCAATTTCCATTGATATTCCACTACTATATCAATTTCCATTTATTGGATTCCTATGTAAATTGCTATTGTTATTCAACTGTTATATCAATTGCTATTGATACTTGACAACTATATCAATTTCCATTTTGATATTTAACTATATCAATTTTTGTACAACTATTATATCAATCTCTATTAATAATCGACTGCTATATCAATTTTCTTTGATATTCGACTATTATATGGATCTCTACTGATATTCAACCATGTTATCAATCTCTATTGACACACCATATTCTGAGACAAATCAAACTACATCACTGGTAACCCCAGACTTTAGTCCTCATAAGTAACCACACCTTTTCATCGATACCACTCCAACATATGACACACAAAGAACTTCGGGACGAAGTTCCCCGTAAGGGGTAGAGACTGTAACAATTCGCATTTTCAGGATAATTACTATTCCCGGAAAATTTCACTATTCACTTTTACTATTCATTTTTCCCGAAAGTTGATTTTTATTTGATATTCTCAAGTGATAAATCATTTCCATGGCAAATTAAAAGTTTGACATTCATAAGCTCATTTTCGTGAAAGTTATTAAGGAATTACACGGAATTACACGTTTTAGGGTAAAACGTCAATCAGAAATTCTACGCACAACGAAATTCAACCCCGTCAGGTGACCCCACATCAGTAAAATATTTTACACACTCATGATTTATTTGAGAATTAATCGTGACTGAGAAAAATATGACCAAAAACTTCCCAACAGGTCACCCAAGCCTGTACTACTCTCGCATGAGCACGCTTAATCGTTTGGGCGATTAACCGTTAGACCACAAAACGCGTTTCTAAGACTATTTGAGTTTTCAACTTCTTAGAAAAAGTCAACATATTCTTTCCCTCCTCCATTGACCAAAAATCATCCCTTGATGTTATAAGTCATTTCGTGATTTTTAGGCTTACGGTTTGATGTCTAAAAGACATTTAATACCAACCGACACTAGACTGAGCTCAGTCTAGACATTATAAGTCATTTTAAATCATTTTTATCACATTAGAAAAGTAACATTTTACTTTTCTCAATTTTACGCAATATTCGTACGTTTTACGTATTACGCGTTTTAGACCCGTGTTTCCAGTTTTTAGCAGGGTTTTACACCCAAATGGAACCTACCACTCATTTTATATTTTATTATGGAACTTATTGACATGTTTATCAATACTTTCAAGTTCCATAATTTTACGACACCCGGTTTTACGTTTTGAGGCTTAATCATTTACGATTGGCATTTCCCGGAGTCAAAACTAACCAAGTATCTTGGATAATACCAAGAAAAGTCCACACCCTTGCTCTCCAAGCTCATGAACAGCCTTGGAGGGGGGATTCACCACCCATGTGGCTTGATCTTATGCCTTGTGTCATGAGATGTGAACATGTGTTCAACTTGGCCTCCAAGTGTTGACTAGTCAACAATGTAACCTCCTCATTTGCATATAAATGCTTCTCCTCCCACTCCTTGACCATATGAACGACCCACACACACAACACCCTTCATTTTACTAGTTTACTTCAAGTTCCATCCAAGAAATCAAGTGCAATATCCGTACATAAACCCTAGTTTAGTTTTGATTCATCAAAACTACTTCAAATCTTTAGAACTTTGGTGATTTCTCTTGAGTTTGAATCCACTCAAGTCACCTCAATTTTCATCATCTCTCTTTCAAGATTACAAGAGTAGAAAGATTGCATGAAGTGAAGTGGGTTGAAGCAAGTCTATCAAAGTCCTATCCTTACATGTTAACTTCCTTTCATCTTTGAAAGCCAAAAGTTGTGAGCCAAACCCTAACTTGATTCTTGTTAAATAATCATGTTCATGTTATTTACATATTATTTGTGCTATATTATGTCTTGTATTAATGTCCATGATGAATAAAAGTGAGCAAAACAAGTTATTGTTATTGATTGTTAAAACAAGTTATTAAAACAAGTAAACTAGTGATTTTCTTGGTAAGACCTGATCAAAATGGTAAAAATATTATATTGGATTATTACATATTGTAGTAGAGGACCTAACAAGGAAACCGTAGCAATTTGAACCACCTAAAACGAGTAAACGAGTCAAAAGTTATGGTGATTTGAAGTTACCAAAGATTTCCGGCAAAACTGCCAAATACCATTC
Source organism: Artemisia argyi (assembly GCA_030686995.1). Taxonomy (NCBI): domain Eukaryota; kingdom Viridiplantae; phylum Streptophyta; class Magnoliopsida; order Asterales; family Asteraceae; genus Artemisia; species Artemisia argyi. Next base: position 4,574,305 of record CM060676.1, on the reverse strand, counting down.
TGATCAAATTTGAGTTTTGAAAGTCATACTTGTGGTCCGATTCATCAAAAAGTTAAAACACGAAAGTTGTCCGGAACGACGTTTTCGTTCAGGAACAAAGAAGCTCGAGCCCTGAAAACGCTTTTTGAGTGATAAATTCTTCAAAATCTTAACAGCCCATTTTTAGACCAAATTCATTACATATAAGTTATGGTTTATGAAGACCAAAGGGGTCTTATGACCTAAATCAAGACCACAACCATGGCTAGAGCCAAGGTTGAGTCTCAAGACCATGGAACAATGACCAAAGGTCATGGCTAGGCCATGACGAAATGACCATACAAGCTTACCAAGGCAAATACATGAATTAGAGAAGTTGGCGATAACTTGAACATACAATTTGGATCTACTTCATCTAAAGGAAACCATGAGATTTTACCAAGAGAAAATGGTCATTCAAGACTTATGAAACTACCCCTAATAACAATCTTCATGTACAAATAAACTTTCCTAAGTTTATTCAAATATCGGACATGTAACCTTTCGGATCAAAACTTATATCTATATATTTCATCAACTACTACAATAGTAGGGAGCCTCATGTGAGGAGTTCATTATGTAGGCCGTCGAGTTGAGTTGTGGATTTACGAGTTAAAGTGTCCTGGCTCCTCGAACGCTTACTAACATGACTTCTGAATTATGTCGGCCCGAACGGTAGTAAACGATATACAAAACATACATGTTTCATGAATCTTCTCTTTCAAAGACTTACACTATACATCATACCACATCATGGACTAAATGCAAGATATATATATATATAGACACTACTTCATATTCTTTACTCCGATCTTAAGTCACAACATTCTATTATAGGTTGCTCGTAGAAACCTTCACGATTCAACCGTTACATTCATTACTTGCTATCTTACTTAAGGTGAGTTCATAGCCCCACTTTCGATTACTTAATCGTTTTACAAACCCTTGGGGGAAATACATGCTATTTATAACCGAGCACAATGTTTTTAAATTGTATGCTTACCTGATTGTTTTATTGTCACTAAGTACCAGCCTTGCTAAACCGATATCCTTGATTATGAACCATTTAATCACTAGCAATAGTGAGCGCGAATATTAATAATAGGCCTATTGGGATTGACGAATCCCATTTGTATTGACTAAGTTCAAACAAATGCATTAATATTTGAGATTTAGGTATGTTAGCAAAGTACCTACCAGGATAAATCTGCCGATCGATATTGGTACACGTTAACGTTATGGTGTCCTAAGCTTAGTGTATAATACATGTTCCGGGCGTATAATAACGTAGCCTACCTATTTTGCTTTCCAAACATTGGTGTGAGCCTATAACTCACACTACCAACATATTGTGTTCAAACATTAAACAAACTCTATGAATATCACTCAACCTTTGTGTTGACCTCTCAAGCATGTATTTCAGGTTCATGACGATCAAGGATGGCACGGAAGGGCACGGATACTCAAGAGGGTTATAAATTTTATTATCATTCAAAACTCATTTATTATACATTGTAAACATGGAACCAATTGGGACCTCATTTTGTAATCTCTGTATAATTTGAATGATAAACCTTTTCAAAACGACTCAATTGGAGTTCGTTTTCTATCATTGTGACTATTGTGCCGTCGAGTAACACCCAGTTTGAATTCCGCTGCATCCATGAATTGGGGGTGTTACATTACACGTTTTAGGGTAAAACGTCATTCAGAAATTCTACGCACGACGAAATTCGATCCCGTCAGGTGACCCCACATCGGAAAAATGTTTGACACACTCATGATTTATTTGAGAATTAATCGTGACTGAGAAAAGCATGACCAGAGACTTCCCAGCAGGTCACCCAAGCCTGTACTATTCTCGCATGAGCACGCTTAACCGTATGGGCGATTAACCGTGAGACCACAAAACGCGTTTCTAAGACTATTTGAGTTTTCAACTTCTTAGAAAAAGTCAACATATTCTTTCCCTCCTCCATTGACCAAAAATCATCCCTTGATGTTATAAGTCAATTCGTGATTTTTAGGCTTACGGTTTGATGTCTAAAAGACATTTAATACCAACCGACACTAGACTGAGCCCAGTCTAGACATTATAAGTCATTTTAAATCATTTTTATCACATTAGAAAAGTAACATTTTACTTTTCTCAATTTTACGCAACACTCGTACGTTTTACGTGTTACGCGTTTTAGACCCGTGTTTCCAGTTTTTAGCAGGGTTTACCACCCAAATGGAACCTACCACTCATTTTATATTTTATTATGGGACATATGGACATGTTTATCAATACTTTCAAGTTCCATAATTTTACGACACCCGGTTTTACGTTAAGAGGCTTAATCATTTACGATTGGCATTTCCCGGAGTCAAAACTAACTAGATATCTTGGATAATATCATCCAAAAGCCAACTCTTGCTCTCCAAGTTCATGAACCGCCATTTGGGGGGGGGGGGGTTTTCACACTAGGTGGCTTGATCTCAAGCTTAAAGGCCTTAGATTTCATCCATGTGTTCACCTTGGCCTCCAAGGTTGGACTAGTCAACATTTCTAACCTCCTCCAAGCCATATAAATACCCTCCTCCCTCTCCTTGGCCGTCCCTCATCACACACACACCCACACCATCTCATTTTATCATTCTCTTCAAGTTTCATGCAAGATTCAAGTGCTAGTTCAAGGTAGAAACCCTAGATAGGTTATCATTCATCAAACACTTCCATAACCTCATATACTTGGTGATTTATCTTGAGTTTGAATCCACTCAAGTCACCTAAACCTTCATCATCCATCTTTCAAGAATACCAAGGGTAGAAAGATTGCATGAAGTGAAAAAGGGTTGAAGCAAGTCTATCAATGTCCTATCCTTACATGTTAACTTCCTTTCATCTTTGAAAGCCAAAAGTTGTGAGCCAAACCCTAACTTGATTCTTGTTAAATAATCATGTTCATGTTATTTACATATTATTTGTGCTATATATTGTCTTGTTATCATGTCCATGATGTATAAAAATGACCAAAACAAGTTATTGTTATTGATTGATAAGACAAGTTCATAAAACAAGTAAACTAGTGACTTTGTTGGTATAACCTGATCAAAATGGTAAAAATTTTATATTGGATTATTACATATTACAGTAGAGGACTTAACAAGGAAACCATAGCAATTTGAACCACCTAAAACGAGTATACGAGTCAAAAGTTATGGCGATTTGAAGTTACCAAAGATTTCCGGCAAAACTGCCTAAACCTTCCTGAATCGCATTCTGACTTTTTGAAAGTCCCACTTCTGCTCCGATTCATCAAAAAGTTAAAACACGAAAGTTGTCCGGAACGACGTTTTCGTTCAGGTACAAAGAGGCTCGAGCCTTGAAAACACTTTCTGAGTAAGATATTTCACAATTTCTTAACAGCTATTTACATATAATAAGTCACTAAGTTATGGTTATACTTTAAAAGGAACAAGAGTTATTATGACCTATAAACAAGACCACCACCATGGCTAGAACCAAGGTAGTGTCTCATGACCATGGAACAAGGACCAAAGGTCATGGCTAGGCCATGACGAAATGACCAAGCCAACTTACAAAGGCGTAAACATGAAACAATGAAATTGGCGATAACATGAACAAGCAATTTTGATCTACTTCACTTAAAAGGAAACCATGAGATTTTACCAAGAGAAAATGGTCATTCAAGACTTATGAAACTACCCCTAATAACAATCTTCATGTACAAATAAACTTTCATAAGTTTATTCAAATATCGGACATGTAACCTTTCGGATCAAAACTTATATCTATATATTTCATCAACTACTACAATAGTAGGGAGCCTCATGTGAGGAGTTCATTATGTAAGCCGTCGAGTTGAGTTGTGGATTTACGAGTTAAAGTGTCCTGGCTCCTCGAACGCTTACTAACATGACTTCTGAATTATGTCGGCCCGAACGGTAGTAAACGATATATAAACATACGTGTTTCATGAATCATTTCTTTCAAAGACTTACATTATACATCATACCACATCATGGACTATAATGCAAGATATATATATAGGCACTACTTCATAGTCTTTACTCCGATCCTAAGTCGCGACATTCTATTATAGGTTGCTCGTAGAAACCTACACGATTCGACCGTTACATTCATTACTTGCTATCTTACTTAAGGTGAGTTCATAGCCCCACTTTCCATTACTTAATTGTTTTACAAATCCTTGGGGGGAATACATGCTATTTCTAAATCGAATACAATGCTTTTAAATTGTATGCTTGCCTGATTGTTTTATTATCACTAAGTACCAACCTTGCTAAACTGAGATCCCTTATTATGAACCATTTAATCACTAGCAATAGTGAGCGCAAATATTGTGAATAGGCCTATTGGGATTGACGAATCCCATTTGTATTGACTAAGTTCAAACAAATGCATTAATATTTGAGATTTAGGTATGTTAGCAAAGTACCTACCGGGATAAATCTGCCGATTGATATTGGTACACGTTAACGTTATGGTGTCATAAGCTTAGTGTATAATACATGTTCCGGGCGTATAATAACGTAGCCTACCTGTTTTGTTTTCCAAACATTGGTGTGAGCCTATAACTCACACTACCAACATATTGTGTTCAATCGATTTAACAAACTCTATGAATATCACTCAACCTTTGTGTTGACCTCTCAAGCATGTATTTCAGGTTCATGATGATCAAGGATGGCACGGAAGGACACGGATACTCGAGAGGGCTATAAATTTTATTATCATTCAAAAACACATTTATTATACATTGTAAACATGAAACCATTTGGGACCTCATTTTGTAACCTCTGATATTTATACAATTTGAATGATAAATCTTTTAAAACGACTCAATTGGAGTTCGTTTTCTATTATTGTGACTATTGTGCCGTCGAGTAACACCCAGTTCGAATTCCGCTGCATCCATGAATTGGGGGTGTTACAGATTGGTACCAGAGCCATGGTTATAGAGAAACGGGTCTAAGTGAGACCTAAACTATAACCACACATACAAGCAAAAACATTTTATAGCCTTCCGCTCTCCGTGTCTTCCATCCTCCAGACGATTATGGATTTAGTAAGCATGTTATGATACACAAACATGTTAGTATATTCATATATACCCATTTTGAGCATTTCCCCGAAGACATTTTTATGCTACCCAAACATAATTGCATATTGATATATGTACCCTAAACATAATTAAGCATTTCCCCGTAAGCATTTTATGCTACATGAACACATATAAGTATATTGATATATACACACTAGGCATTTTATGCTACATGAACACATATAAGTATATTGATATATACACACTAGGCATTTTATGCTACATGAACACATATTTGTATATTGATATATACACACTAGGCATTTTATGCTACATGAACATATTAGTATATTGATATATAAACTCGGTTTATTTTCAATCATTTATCTAAACAATGAACTAAACATATCTGTGTATGCCTATTCTAAGGCATTTCGGCACAGCCACACTCTCCCAATCATGTTCCTACTCCAACATTATATGTCCAAGACATTGTAACTGATTGCAATGGTCTTTCCTATTTTCCAAGACATTGTGAGATACAATGGTCTCATTCATTTTCCAAGACATTGTGAGATGCAATGGTCTCATTCATTTTCCAAGACATTGTATGATACAATGGTCTTAATCATTTCTCAAATGTTTTGAGTCACACAACGGTTTAACCTACTTCCTAGACATTGTGAATTACACAATGGTCTAACCTACTTCCGAGACTTTGTGTTTTGTGCAAATGGTCTCTAGAATTATTCCATCACATAATCAATATCATTTCTTATGATATCAAAAACCCGTCACAATCTATCGATTTCAAAACAAGAAATATGAGATTTCTAAAGGACAAACAAATCCATCATCGACAAAAGCTGAACTTTCTCTACATTCATCAAAGTTTTCTTATGAAACCTTCATTATAAAAAGTTCGTGATCCTGGCCAAGTATGTTCTATTTTAGAACTACTTAAAACTTCCTTTCCATACGTATCTACCCTTACTACCTTCTATGCAATGGAATATGAAAACATACGTTACAAGTCTTGTATGGACGGGACTTGCAACTTAAGGGTTTGACATCACCTTTGTTTAGTGAACAGTTTCCCAAAACCAACGGACATATCACAAGTATACCTAATTTAGGTATTTGAAAATTTTATCGAACCTTGGCTAAATATAGACTAGTCACCTATATTTAACCTAGGGACAGTGGAATATAGTCTGACTAACTATATTCGACTTAAAATTTTTAAATACTGAGAATAGTTGTACTAGGGTTATGTTTAGATTGATTTCCTACATGAACACGATAAACCACCAGAATACATTAAAACAATCTAGAGACACGATAGTGCCTTACCACTCAGCGAAATCTTAACATTTTATTTGTACTACCTAACTTCATTCTTGAAAGTTTTCATTTATGAGATAATCCGAACTACTATCTTGGGATAGTTATCAATTCTTCTCTTCATCCCGTGGAAGTACCATCCTGTTTAGGATACCATTCCGTCATAAACTTTTAAAAATCTCTTAAGATTTTTAAAGCAAACTCAACATCTATACCTAAGAGTATTAATGTTAAGCATACACTACACACTTTTATTCATCAACATATCATAACATTATCTTCACAACCGTTGGAACCACAAGCTCATTTACAGATTTTGATGCACTTTTAAAGCTCAAATCATCCTTAGTTACACCACAAGTACCCTCATCAGCTTTACAAGTTTGAATATTCATCTTGTACTTTTGGAACACCAGTATCATCTCATAATACACTACCTTGTAACTCACCGGCTAAGTATGAATGTTGTGTCGGGAATTCTTGAGTAGGATGATTTATAATGTCCTTATTTGAATGGATTGGGATGCCTTTTCATTTAAATAAAGAAATTATAAATCATCGAACCATACGTTTATATTCCTTTAGTTACATTGTTTGGGATGCCTCTCTATGTAAATAAAGAATTATAAACAAGTGGCCTTAATTATATCCGAAATAACATAAGTATGAAGTCAATAAACACTAGATACAACAACAGATTACCTACTAGGCTATGATTGCAACAACTATCCTAATTTCCATTAGTACGAGATTTACTTTTGGTTTTCATAATGATAGTGCAATAACAAACAAACTCATTACGGGGCCATGTAACCATACGCATGCGCAGTCGTACCAAACTCATTGCGAAGCCATGTAGCCATATGCATGGGCAGCCGTACAATTCAAACAGGACTTGGTCCAACCACATGTTCAACGCTTATTCCATGATTCGATTCTTATATCAATTGTTATTGATACTTGACAACTATATCAAGTTCTATTTGATATTCAACTACTATATTAATTCCTATTAATATCCGACTGCTATATCAATTTCCTTTGATATTCGACTATTACCATACCTTTCCTACATAAAAGGAAGCCTCATCCTACACCATACACCGAAATGACAAATCAAATTACATCACTGGTAATTCCAGACTCTAGTCCTCATAAGTAACCACACATCTTTATCGACACCACTCCAACATATGATACACATAGAACTTCGGGACGAAGTTCCCCGTAAGGGGTAGAGACTGTAACAATTCACATTTTTCAGGATAATTACCATTCCCGGAAAATTTCACTATTCACTTTTACTATTCATTTTTCCCGAAACTTTCCCGAAAGTTGATTTTTATTTGATATTCTCGAGTGATAAATCATTTCCATGACAAATTAAAAGTTTGACATTCATAAGCTCATTTTCGTGAAAGTTATTAAGGAATTACACGTTTTAGGGTAAAACGTCATTCAGAAATTCTACGCACGACGAAATTCGATCCCGTCAGGTGGCCCCACATCGGAAAAATGTTTGACACACTCATGATTTATTTGAGAATTAATCGTGACTGAGAAAAACATGACCAGAGACTTCCCAGCAGGTCACCCAAGCCTGTACTATTCTCGCATGAGCACGCTTAACCGTATGGGCGATTAACCGTGAGACCACAAAACGCGTTTCTAAGACTATTTGAGTTTTCAACTTCTTAGAAAAAGTCAACATATTCTTTCCCTCCTCCATTGACCAAAAATCATCCCTTGATGTTATAAGTCAATTCGTGATTTTTAGGCTTACGGTTTGATGTCTAAAAGACATTTAATACCAACCGACACTAGACTGAGCCCAGTCTAGACATTATAAGTCATTTTAAATCATTTTTATCACATTAGAAAAGTAACATTTTACTTTTCTCAATTTTACGCAATACTCGTACGTTTTACGTATTACGCGTTTTAGACCCGTGTTTCCAGTTTTTAGCAGGGTTTACCACCCAAATGGAACCTACCACTCATTTTATATTTTATTATGGGACATATGGACATGTTTATCAATACTTTCAAGTTCCATAATTTTACGACACCCGGTTTTACGTTTTGAGGCTTAATCATTTACGATTGGCATTTCCCGGAGTCAAAACTAACTAGATATCTTGGATAATATCATCCAAAAGCCAACTCTTGCTCTCCAAGTTCATGAACCGCCATTTGGGGGGGGGTTTTCACACTAGGTGGCTTGATCTCAAGCTTAAAGGCCTTAGATTTCATCCATGTGTTCACCTTGGCCTCCAAGGTTGGACTAGTCAACATTTCTAACCTCCTCCAAGCCATATAAATACCCTCCTCCCTCTCCTTGGCCGTCCCTCATCACACACACACCCACACCATCTCATTTTATCATTCTCTTCAAGTTTCATGCAAGATTCAAGTGCTAGTTCAAGGTAGAAACCCTAGATAGGTTATCATTCATCAAACACTTCCATAACCTCATATACTTGGTGATTTATCTTGAGTTTGAATCCACTCAAGTCACCTAAACCTTCATCATCCATCTTTCAAGAATACCAAGGGTAGAAAGATTGCATGAAGTGAAAAAGGGTTGAAGCAAGTCTATCAATGTCCTATCCTTACATGTTAACTTCCTTTCATCTTTGAAAGCCAAAAGTTGTGAGCCAAACCCTAACTTGATTCTTGTTAAATAATCATGTTCATGTTATTTACATATTATTTGTGCTATATATTGTCTTGTTATCATGTCCATGATGTATAAAAATGACCAAAACAAGTTATTGTTATTGATTGATAAGACAAGTTCATAAAACAAGTAAACTAGTGACTTTGTTGGTATAACCTGATCAAAATGGTAAAAATTTTATATTGGATTATTACATATTACAGTAGAGGACTTAACAAGGAAACCATAGCAATTTGAACCACCTAAAACGAGTATACGAGTCAAAAGTTATGGCGATTTGAAGTTACCAAAGATTTCCGGCAAAACTGCCTAAACCTTCCTGAATCGCATTCTGACTTTTTGAAAGTCCCACTTCTGCTCCGATTCATCAAAAAGTTAAAACACGAAAGTTGTCCGGAACGACGTTTTCGTTCAGGGACAAAGAGGCTCGAGCCTTGAAAACACTTTCTGAGTAAGATATTTCACAATTTCTTAACAGCTATTTACATATAATAAGTCACTAAGTTATGGTTATACTTTAAAAGGAACAAGAGTTATTATGACCTATAAACAAGACCACCACCATGGCTAGAACCAAGGTAGTGTCTCATGACCATGGAACAAGGACCAAAGGTCATGGCTAGGCCATGACGAAATGACCAAGCCAACTTACAAAGGCGTAAACATGAAACAATGAAATTGGCGATAACATGAACAAGCAATTTTGATCTACTTCACTTAAAAGGAAACCATGAGATTTTACCAAGAGAAAATGGTCATTCAAGACTTATGAAACTACCCCTAATAACAATCTTCATGTACAAATAAACTTTCATAAGTTTATTCAAATATCGGACATGTAACCTTTCGGATCAAAACTTATATCTATATATTTCATCAACTACTACAATAGTAGGGAGCCTCATGTGAGGAGTTCATTATGTAAGCCGTCGAGTTGAGTTGTGGATTTACGAGTTAAAGTGTCCTGGCTCCTCGAACGCTTACTAACATGACTTCTGAATTATGTCGGCCCGAACGGTAGTAAACGATATATAAACATACATGTTTCATGAATCATTTCTTTCAAAGACTTACATTATACATCATACCACATCATGGACTATAATGCAAGATATATATATAGGCACTACTTCATAGTCTTTACTCCGATCCTAAGTCGCGACATTCTATTATAGGTTGCTCGTAGAAACCTACACGATTCGACCGTTACATTCATTACTTGCTATCTTACTTAAGGTGAGTTCATAGCCCCACTTTCCATTACTTAATTGTTTTACAAATCCTTGGGGGGAATACATGCTATTTCTAAATCGAATACAATGCTTTTAAATTGTATGCTTGCCTGATTGTTTTATTATCACTAAGTACCAACCTTGCTAAACTGAGATCCCTTATTATGAACCATTTAATCACTAGCAATAGTGAGCGCAAATATTATGAATAGGCCTATTGGGATTGACGAATCCCATTTGTATTGACTAAGTTCAAACAAATGCATTAATATTTGAGATTTAGGTATGTTAGCAAAGTACCTACCGGGATAAATCTGCCGATTGATATTGGTACACGTTAACGTTATGGTGTCATAAGCTTAGTGTATAATACATGTTCCGGGCGTATAATAACGTAGCCTACCTGTTTTGTTTTCCAAACATTGGTGTGAGCCTATAACTCACACTACCAACATATTGTGTTCAATCGATTTAACAAACTCTATGAATATCACTCAACCTTTGTGTTGACCTCTCAAGCATGTATTTCAGGTTCATGATGATCAAGGATGGCACGGAAGGACACGGATACTCAAGAGGGCTATAAATTTTATTATCATTCAAAAACACATTTATTATACATTGTAAACATGGAACCATTTGGGACCTCATTTTGTAACCTCTGATATTTATACAATTTGAATGATAAATCTTTTAAAACGACTCAATTGGAGTTCGTTTTCTATTATTGTGACTATTGTGCCGTCGAGTAACACCCAGTTCGAATTCCGCTGCATCCATGAATTGGGGGTGTTACAGATTCTGATTCAAATAAGTTGTTTGGACATGATTAAGCAAGAATATAACAAATAAGCTCACAGGATAAGCCCATCAACCACAATAAGCAATTGATTTTCTTATTGTACACTGAAACTGGGATAGAGTTTAAGGATGATTTCAGGTGGGTCCCAAGGAGCTTAAGCTCAAAAGATTGCTCAAAATTAGAAGGTTGCCAGGAGGGGGTTGAAAGAACCCAAATGGGGCTTGTGGGACCCACTGAGGTGGTCAGGAGCAACCACCAAAGTGGTGGTGGTGGCTGCAATTTTCTGTGCACAGGGGAGGTCCTTCCCCTGCAGCTGTGTTTGAGTGTCTATAACTTGCACACAATAAATCACAAAAATGTATTGGTGATATGATTCAGTAGTTTAGCTGGTACACTACCATTGGTAAAAAGCACAGGTCCTAGATCTACCCATAAAATTCCAAACAATTCTTGCAAAAAAGGAGATTTCTGAACAAATGAAATTTTTGACTTTTTATTCTATGAACTAAAGTTGACTTATATGAGATTCTAACCTAATCTATGGACTAATTATGATATATTAAGCTATAAGATCATGAAATTAAGCTATATAACAAACTTTTATACTAATATGTGGAATATGGAACTTAAAATCTTAACAGTAAACAACCAAGGTGGGATTTTAAAATGATTTTGACTAATTAACCTTTTACCACTAAGTTTAAATGGTTGTCAATCCTCAAAGAACCTAATGGATCATGTATCAACATAAATCAACAACAAAAACACCCTCTGAGACTCTTAACTCAGTTAATCCAAACAACCTTATAAATAGATGTAATTGAGATTTTCAAAGCATAGGATGAATCAAGACTAGGAGACTGTTATATAACAACATATTATGCTCTACTAATCATAAAGGAACATATAAATAACAACTATAACAACAATCACACATGAATCATAAAATCACCATTTTCACAGTCAAAGTGAAATTCAAAGCAACTTTAAAATTCAAAACACAAACAACTAATTTAAGTTGTAAAATCACTAAACAACAAAAAAGGAACATAAAAATGCAAGAATCAAAGCAGATAACTAGTTAGAACAGTAGATTGCCAAAATGGATAAAAAAAAAGCTTACAAAACTAGACTCCAAGTGAAAAGCAGTAACCAGGACCAAAGTAACACACCTAAAGGTTCTCCACAAAACCACTAACCCAGAGCCATCCACAACTAACTCTGCTCCATGCTTGTCTTCTCTTCTATGTTGATTTTTTATTTTTGAGGTATTTTTCTTGATTTTTTTTTTTAATTTTTTTAAAGATTTATCTAACAGTCCACTAATGATCTAAAAGCTTTAAAAAGCTTATAAGGAAGCTTAAGTGAGCTTAAGAAACTACTAAATAACAAGATTTAAACATGTTTAGAGCATATTGAGATTTTGCATATGAAATTGCATAAACTGAGTTTAGAGCTTAAAACTGAAATTAAGGCTTGAAACATGTTTATTTCACACTGAAAATACTTTACAAAAGGCTTGAAAGGTAAATTTTACACTTGGAAATTAAAAGATAATTAAGTCGACATAAAAAAAATAAGATTACACTAGATAATTATCTCCCTTGCTTCCCTCCTCTTTATATTGCTTCTACTGACTTTGTTGCACCCTCCTGAGCAAATCCCACCCATTGGATTGGGTGGGAATGATCTTGACCATTCAAAGAGATTTTGGCGCCAAATTGTCAAAGTGGCAGTTGGTTTTGCTTGGAGTGATATATGGGCAATTAATGCATATTGGAGCTTTATGGAGGCCAAGGGAACATGGAGAGGTGATCATTAATTAGAGGTGAGGGGAGGGCATAGAGTAGCAGGTTGTTTGTGGGGTGAAGATGGTGAAAGTCAAAGACGTTGACTTGAGGTGGGATTATTTAAAATGGAGGGAGTATATTATTAGGGGATGTGGGATGGGGTGATTTTTGGGCCCTGGGGTGAGATTTGGGCTTGGGGTAGGTAATGGTTGTGTTTGTTTGTTGGGTCAATAACAACCAAGGGTCTGTTTGGTATTGTAATGAGCACAAGGACCATTTTTGTAATTAGACCAAAGATGAGGGACTGAAGTTGTAAGTCTCCCAAAGTATTACCAAGGACCAATATTGCCAAGCTTACTATTCCAAGGACCAAATTTCATTTTTCCATTTTTCAAAATACCCAGGGACCATTTTTGTCAGATTTGAAATTTTGTGGGACCAAACATGTAATTTTTGAAACTTAAGACCCAAGTTTTCTATTTTGTGATATTTGACTTTCAAAAGGCTTGGTTGACTTTTCTTTCAAAATAAATGCATAGGGACTATTTTTGACAAGTTTTGAAACTTGGCGGACTGAAACTGCCAATATTGCAAACTTTGATCATTTTTCATTTATTTTTGCTCATTTTGCATTTAAAACACATAAAACACAATCCCTGGGATAATTTCAGTACTTTGATGACTTTTTGATTGTTTTTGTATGTTTTGCAGTTCAGACTTGATCAAAAATGATGAGTGTTTGAGCACTCATCAGTGGATGACATTATCTTTGGAGCCACAAAACACTCAATGGTGAAAGAGTTTGAGGAGCTCATGCAAAAAGAGTTTCAAATGAGTCTCATGGGTGAATTAACTTTCTTTTTGGGGCTTCAAGTTCAACAATCAAGCAGTGGAATTTTCATTAGTCAAGATAACTATGTTACAGACATTCTAAAGAGGTTTAACTTCACTACTGTCAAGCCAGCCTCCACACCCATTGAGGCTAACAAACCATTGGGAAAAGAAGATGGAGAAGATGTTGATGTTAAGCTATATAGATCCAGGATTGGTTGTCTAATTTATTTGACTACATCTAGACCTGAAGTTACTTTTGCTATGTGTTTCTGTGCAAGACATCAGGTCAACCCCAAAGTTTCATATCTGAATGCAGTCAAGAGGATTATTAGGTATCTCAGGCAACAACCTAAGCTAGGGTTGTGGTATCCTAGGGAATCTCTTTTTCATTTGGAAGCCATTTCAGACAGTCATTATGCTGGAGACAATTATGACAGAAGATCAACTACTGGAGGATGCCAATACCTTGGAAGAAGATTAGTTTCATGGCAATGCGAGAAGCAAACAATTGCAACAACATCTTCCACAGAAGCTGAATATGTGGCTGCTGCAAGTTGTTGTGGCCAAGTGCTTTGGTTGCAAAATCAACTTTTGGACTATGGATTCAATTTCAAGAATACTCCTATCAATATTGATAATGAGAGTACAATCTATATTGTGAAGAATCCTGTCTATCATTCCAAGACTAAGCATATTTAGATTAGGCATCACTTTATCAGAGATTGCTATGAGCACAGACTTATATATGTGGTTAAAGTTCACACAAATGATAACGTAGCTGATTTACTCACAAAGGGCTTTGATGTTTCAAGATTCAATTATTTAGTGGTTAGTATTGGGATGATTAATTATTAAGCTACATTTGATGGGAGGCATTAGTAGCTATTCTTTATTTGAGGGGAGGCTACATTAATCATTAAAAAGAAGTGTAACTTTATTCATTATCATCATAAACAGAGTTACATTCAACATTCAAGACAAACACTTCATCAAAACAACAAAACACAAATCCTAACATCCCACAACCTACACCAGCTACTCCATTGGCCTCTTGCCCTTTACCTGGTAGTCTTGCTTTGCCTTTTGAGCACTCTTCCTCTTGTTATAAAAGGTTGATGGCTTCCTAGGGAAAGCAAGACCTAGCACTTGTTTTGGAGGCTTTTCGAGTCTTGCAGGCTTTTCTGGGGCAGGCCACTTCATGTTTCTGAATGCTAATTCCAGAGCTTGTGTCAATGCCTGTGGTAACTCCTTGGAAAGAGATGGAGCAAGAGCAGGGGTAGAAACCTTCTTATTTTGCTTCATGTTTGTTGAGCTTGAAGCAAATGGAGGAAAATAGTCACCCCATCCTGAAGATTCCTGTTCAGAGTCAGAGTAATAGCTTATCTCTTCATCAGATGAATCATCTAAAGAGATGTAGATAAGTGGAAAATGGCTCATGATGCTAATAGGGTTTGTGATGGTAAAGACAAGGTTTTGATGAAGATTTGTGTTGATCCGAGTCCTTTTTATACGCAAAGTCAATTCCAAGTGATAATTATGAAGGATATTAACTCCTACCTGTTTTTGTAGATTTAGGAAGTAAATATGGAAAGTATTTATTATATCGGGTTGACTTTGAGAAGATATTTTTTAGTGGCTTGGTCAAAAAGTCAATTTGGTTAGATATTTTGGTGGATAGTACTTTTCAGCAAAATACTGCTTCGTATTTGAATGAAAGTACTGCTCAGTATTATATGGGGAAGTAGTGTCAGGGTACTGTTCCAATGGTCAAAAATAAGGGGTAACAACTTTACGAAAGATATGGGGAAGATAAATTCCAAAAATAACGGTAAATTCAATTATTAGCCGCGATTTTTTTTATATTATATTTCTTTGTGATTATATCTTCCATCTTTATATACCCTCATCATCATTCCTGTTCATCCATTCAAACACTACCACATCCATCGTCGATCATCATCCTCTTTCACAAACACAAACAATGGCATATCGTTCCACCATCAACACACACAACATGATTGCTAACTTGGATAAGAAACAAAAGAATGTTGATTTTCATGCCATCATTGATTTTCTCACTGGGTCATCAATCAACTATGCTCTGTTGGTCAATCCTGAAATCATTGGCCCCTGGATACAAAAGTTTTGGAATACTGCTAGATTTGGTTTGGAAGAAGGAGAAGATATTATTAAAGCTACAGCTGTAGGGAGACCTATTCGCATCACTGAAGGCACAATAAGGGAAGTCTTTTTGTTTGATGATGAAGAAGGTATTGTTCTTTTTGACAAACAAGTTATTTGGGATGAATTCAGAGAGATAGGCTATGAAGGTGCTCTCAATAAGCTTACTTTTCAAAAGGCATTGGTTAGTCCCCATTGGAAGTACCTTATACATGTTTTACTTCATTGTCTAAGTCCCAAAAGTACTGCTTGGGATCAATTTGGACATAACATAGCCTCTGCATAAGTTGGGTTAGCTACCAATCAACAATTCAACTTCTCATATATGATTCTTTATGGTATGCTTGCTCACATCAAAGCTGACTCACCATTTTTGATGTATCCTAGGTTTGTTCAGTTATTTTTAGACAAACAATTTGAGGGTGTTCTAAAACCTCAAGATTTTGTACCTACTGTTGTACTTCCACCTAAGGTGTTTACTTTATGTCTAACAAGGGTGTTAAGTTTTTCGGGTGCAACACACCTTTGACCGCTCACATATTGGAAGTAGCACAGGCAGTTAGGGATGCAGCTGATGAAGCAAGTGATTATACACACTCTGAGCATTGTGCATCAGAACATACTTCAACACCACCTCTTGCATCACCTCAAAAAGTTGCTTCAAGTGAAAGAACTACCTCTTTGTCAGTCCCAGTTCATATTTCAAGGGAGAAGACTCTTTCCAGAAAAAGTACTTCTCAACATCCTGTTTCCAAAGAAGGTACTTCACTGCAAGGTACTGCTTCAGAGCAAGATGTGAATCCACCACCATCTCCCAATGATTATACTTCCACTGATGGGTCTCAAACATCTGGAGGAGATGAGGGAGATGAGGGACAATTCGATACTTATGCTTTGACTAGGGAGTTCAGAAGGATGAAGAAGGTGGTTAATGCTCAAGCTGATCAGATCAAGAGATTGAAAGATAATTTTAGGAGATTGAAGAGATTTGTTTGGCCACTTGTTAAGAATCACAGAATATGGGTCAAGCAACAGAAGAGAACTGGTCAGAAATCCAAGGCTTCTAAATCTAAGAAGAGCAAGAAGAGGTCATCATCATTCAAATTGGGGAGGAATCAGAATGATAATCTGAATGAAGATGATGATGTGCCTCAAGACCCATATGAAGAAGCTCATGCTATGGATTTTGTAGATATTGCTAAAAGTACCACTGAAAGAAAACTTGATGAAGTTGAGCAAATTGTTGCAGAAGAGAATAAAGCACAAAGTACTGATGTTGAAGGTGCTGATATTCAAAGTACTGCTGATCAACATATAGATATTCAAGGTACTGATACTCAAAGTACTGGTGTGCAAAGTACTTTGGATCAAGATGATCAAGGTACTGCTGCCTTAAATGTTGATGAAGCTAGACCTTCTTCAAGAATTTTAAATGATGAAGCTGGTCCTTCCATTCAGCAAGAAGAGATAAAGGAGCACACAACTAGTGATGATGAGACTATTGCTCAGATTATGGTTAATATGTCAAAACCAAGAGGGATAAGTATTCCTGGTGTTGAACAAGCTCAAGTCTCACAAACTTCTTCTGAATCTGAAGAATTAGATCCTAAAGACAATGGAAAAGGAATTATGCAAGAATCAAAGAAGAAGAAGAAGAAGTTCACTCTGGCACAACAAAGAGCTTTTGAGGTAGCAAAGAATGAAGAAGCTGCTAGAAAGTATCAAGCTGATTTGGATGCTGAATACTTAAGGGAATCAAGAAAGCCAGTTGTTGAAAGAAGAAGGCTACCATCTAAAGCTCAAGAAATAAATTCTATGATAATTTTTCTGAAAGGCAAAGGATTTAAGAATCTACAAAGGTTAAGATATCCACAGGTGAAAGAACTATATGACAGTGTTCAAGAGTCAATTAAAAGAGAGTTGGATAGTTTTGTGCCTATGGATTCTGAGAAAGAAAAGAAGTTTGAAGATTTAATGAAAGAACAAGCTGAGAAAAGAAAATTAAAAAGGAAGAGAGCAACTCAAGATGATCAGTTATCAAAGAGGCTCAAGATGCTGAGATCAGACACTGTTGATAAATTGAGGAACTATCTTAGGGTTGTGGATTTTTTAGAATCCAAAGAAGACAGAGAATGCTGAGAAGAAGTCTAAGATTTCTACATTTTTTGTGGTAGAATCATCTGATGGAGATTATCTCATTTTTCATAGAGAGGATGAAAGCTTTATAGTATTCAATATGCAATGGGATATACTGCACAAGATATATAGAGAGGATCTATACTATTTGTATCTACAAGTGCAGGCTTACTTTGAGAATACTGAGCCAACAGGAGAGGGATTGATCTTATTGGGTGATTTAATAACCATCTAGGAGAATAATAACCATCAGGGGTACACTCACTTGAAATGGAAGATGGAGCTATGATTCATATGCTAGCAGAGAGAAGATATCCTCTTGAAAGAGATCTTATGATCAGAATGTTGGATCATGGCATGGAGGTTGAGAATGAGACTGAAGTAGCATTAATGGTGATTGAATTGTTCATAAAGTGGACTACTTCAGATGATGATAATGCATAAATACTGGTATGATTTGTATTATATAAATATTTTTTGAATAATAAAGTACTTTATTCAAAGTACTGCAAGAGAAACAGTACTTTCTCAAAGTACTGGTTACTGCATAAAATAAATAAAATTCTTTTTGAATAAAACTTTTTGAATCTTAAGATGATATCAATAAAAGGATTTAAGAGTAATACATTGTTAGGAATACAAATATTCCTATAAAAGATTCGGTCACCTAAATGTTGTAATAGCATTAAGATAGCTCGTAGTTAGTTTATTATTTAGTTAGAATTAGTTTTAGTAACATCGTGGAAGAAGGACCGGTCTTTACCCACTGTATGCCTGATCCACAACCCGGGTGTGGCCGTTTTCTTTTATTTGTATAAATACCCCTCTCCCACCAAGGGAGAGGGTTGGACCTTCATTCACAAGCTAATAGATTACAAGTTTTCTCAAGGCTCCCATCTCTTTCTCTCTCTAATCTCTTTCTAAAACTATACTAGTCGATCCATACATGAAAAACCATACGTGCTTATGATTATTTTTATCCTACAATTGGTATCAAAAGCCATGGTTTCATCTTAGGACCTTGTAGAATCGGATTTGGTGTGGTTTTGTGTGGTTTTTTTTTTTTATGATAGAAGTGTTTTTCTTTGAAACCATCATGGTTTGATTCTTCTAGTGTTATTTGACATGTTAGGGGTGTACTTTTATGATCATTGGTGTTAGTACTACATTGTTTTTCAGTTGGTTATGCAATATCATACGTCTATTTGAAGATTGGATTGATTTTGGGTCGTTTTGCTTGGTCGCGGTTTGCTATACTGTTTCATTTCCTTATTACGGTTTGCTACTGAATCTTGTGGTTTGCTAGATACCGAGTACTATTTTGGGCATAAGGACAAAACGCAAGATAGTGACTGTTTCGGACTGTTGTGACTAGCGTTTTGCTATTTGCGGTTTGCTCCTGCGGTTTAAATTTTTGCGGTTTACTCCTGCAGTTTATGTTTTTCTGCGATTACTTCGTTTAGCGTTAACTCATCTTACGGTTTGCCGTGAATAGCGTTTATCTCACTAGCGGTTACTTCATTCTGCAGTTTGCTCCTCTTTGCGGTTACCTCTTCTGGTCTAGCATTTTACTCATCACTGTGTTTAGCTCTGAATTGCGGTTACCTTACTTAGTGGTTTGTTCTCTTTGTTAGCGAGTTTCTCATCTTTGTTGGCAATTAACTAAGTGGTGAGGTACTTGTGATAGGTTAATCACTTGTATTTGGTGACTTGTTGAAACTTAAGTCGTTTCAATTAATCTAATTGTGATCTGACGTTGTGAGTTAATTCTTACGAGTTAACTAATCTCAACTGGATTTATTGTAAATTGACTTGTCGCAACTTCACACTTAGTGGAAACTGTGACTCATCCAGTACCTTTCTCTAAGTTTAACTTGCTAAGTATATCTTCCGGTTTCTATTGTTGACTTTAGTAAAATCCCGGGAAAGAATTGATTTCTCGGTTTAAGTCACAAGAGTTATAAAATCCCGTTTGAAGATTTTGTTATGGCAACTATTTCGGATGACATTCAAGCTGTTGGGTCCGATACCCGACCTCCTATGCTAGAGAGGACTGATTATGAATCGTGGGCACAAAGAATCAGACTGTATTACTTGGGTAAAGAAAATGGTGAGAACATTCTGCGATCAATTGATGATGGTCCTATGCAGATGGGTACTACCAGAGATGTTATCTCCACAGCAGAGGATGGATTTGTCACCCATGGCATTGACAGGCCACATACTTACAATGACCCCAGTGATGCTGAAAAGAAGCGTTATGATGCAGATATTCGAGTCTCCAACATTGTGATACAAGGGTTACCCAAAGATGTGTACAAGCTAATCAACATCAATACCGATGCTAAAACTGTTTGGGACAATGCCGAAATGCTTTTGTCTAGATCGGAGCTGTCCAAAGAAGATCGTGAGTCTCAGCTGTATGATGAGTTTGAGCATTTCAAAAAGAATCTTGGTGAAAACATTACCGACTACTATGTAAGATTTCACAAGTTGGTTAATGACATGAGAATGATCCGAATGACAATGCCAAACATCCAACTCAATTCTAAGTTTGTTAACAACATGTCACCTGAGTGGGATCGTTTTGTGACTGCAGTAAAGCTTAACAAAGGATTGTGAAATCCAAACTATGAACAGTTGTTTGCATACTTACAACAACATGAGAAGCATGCAACTTTTGATCAACATTTAAGAGAGAAGCTCAATCCAACTGCTACCAATGACTCACTTGCATTCATGACTAGTATGTTGCCTAATACTCAACTTGTGTCTTCAGTGGATCACTCATCTCTACAGTCACCTGCTGCCATGAATACCCATCTTGAATCAGGGTATTCTCATACTGACGAGACAATTGACAACCTTTCCAACCAAGTGTCTCTACTCGTTCAACACTTCAGAGCTGCTCTTCCACCAACCAACAATCAACTCAGAGCTTCCTCAAAGCCACATAATCAGGCAGTTGTGGAAGATGGAAGAGTGATGGTGCAGAATGTTCAGGGCAGAAAAATGTGAATCAAAGGAATGCTGCACGGGGTAACTTGCAGAACAGGTTGGAAATGTGAATCAGGGACAAGGAAGGCAACCAAAATGTTACAACTGTGGGGGTTTAGGTCCATCGCCAAGAACTGCACTCAGCCAAAGCGTCCTCAGAACTCAGAATACTTCAAAGACAAAATGTTGCTCATGCAAGCCCAAGAGAATGGAGTTATTCTAAATGAGGAAGAATTGGCTTTTATTGTTGGGGATGATGGAAAGACGTTTGATGATGATGTCGATGAGCAACCTGTTCAGGACTTAGCTCTTAATGATCCAAACATCTTCCAAGCTGAAGATTGTGATGCTTTTGACTCAGACATTGATGATGAACCCACTGCTCAGACAATCTTCATGGCTAATCTATCATCTGTTGCCTCACCATCACAACATTCTGGTCCCTCCAAATCATCCATCATATCTGAGGTACTGAAGTTATATGATGAATGTGTAGTTAATCATGAACAAAATACCATCAACAATATACGACAAAATAATGTTGTTGAACCAAATGTGACTAAATTGGAAAACATTAATGTTTTTCCAAATGAACAACACTCGGATCACAACAGTGATTCTGACGTATCTTGTGGAATGTCTTATGTTATATGTGATAATGATGTGATTCATGAACACAAGATATATAACGAAGAACAACAAACAAACATTGTAGAATTAGATATTGCTAATATGGGAAATAGCAATTTCGTCCCATATGAACAATATGTAAAGCACAACGTCGACTCTGTTGTTTCTAGTGATATATCTACTGTTGATGACTATGTGTGTGAACTTGATGAATATACTGTTGTTGCACCCGATGACACTCTGACCACTAGGATTAATATTCTTAAGGATCAAGTTAGGTGTTATGAACAACGTGCAAAATTTGAGCTAACCGAACGTGAACAAAAAATGGATTGGCAAATGCAAGCATACATAACAGAACAAAATTTAAAGGTAAAGGCCTTTAAACAAGAGATAAAATCTATTCAAAATCAACTTGATAATGCTATTAAGGAAAAACAGGAAATTCAGGATAATTTAAATGTTCTAAAAAGTGAATTTCAGGAAAAGGAAACTAATCTGTTAAATGAATTTTCCAACCTTAAGCAGTTGAAAAACAAACTTGAAAACAAGTTGTACATCCATGGCCAAACCAGTCAAACAGCTCAAATGATTGAAAAGCACATTATACTACGGGGTAAGCATAGTGATAAGGATTTAGGGATGCCTAAAACTAACTTCCTTAAGAGCGTTAGAGCCTCTCAACCTGCCCTCTATGATGCTAAGGTTATGCTTACACCCAATCATGAACCTCCAAATAGTTGGTCTGATAAAGAATTAGATGATCTTTAGTCTACCAATAGAGAAAGATTTGATAATAAAATGAAGGATCCCAAGTGCATTAAACACCATGTCATTGTTAAGCCCCATACTTATTATGAACAAAACCGAGTGACTGTGTTTGCACCTCAAACTAAGTTAACACCAGAACAGGTATTTTGGCCATTAGATGTTGAGAAAATGAAAGCTGAGGAAATTAAGGCCAAGACGCCTCATAAGTTAGCTTCCCCAATGGTGTATCCCCCCAATACACCAATGCACTTAGTTCAGTTGTCACTTCCCACGCAATGTAAAACTCTTATTAGCATATACATCCTTTGTCAAATGTTCACTGATTTTGATAAAACATGCAAAAAGAGAATCACACCAACGGGAATTACTGAGGGTGAATGGGGATTTGAGCTTACTAAGGAGTGTTACTTAACTGAAGTTATCCCATTCTTTAAACTAATCAAAGAACACTTTGAGGGTTTACGACAATCCCTTAATGTTGAGCTAAAAGAAATGAAAGAGGTGTTTAAAATGTGGAAAATAAGAGTAAACAAATTGCAATAGATCTTCAGCATAGTGAAATAGCCAGGAAAAATATTCTCATCATGAATGACAATTTGATTCCTAAATGTATACACAAGATGTGTTCTATACTGCTACAGATTCTTTATTAAATGCTTGTCAGTTTCATGAAATGTCGATTGCTTTGAATAACCTTCAAAATCGTGTTGTCGAGCTTGAGGGGGAGAATTTGAAATTGCATGAAAAAATACAAAATGATGATCATGACAACATGGTCAAGCACTTTTCTAAACTAGAAGGTGATAATCTTAACTTACAATTGAAATATCAACATTTAGAAGAAAGAATAAAAATATCAAAGGCCAAGACATCTTCTGATGTTCCGGAATTTGATGCATATTTTGAATTAGCAAAAAGGGATGAAAAAATTCAAGCTCATACGAACACGATCCAGTTAATGAGGGCTCAAATTGCCCAATTGAAATCTCCTATGAATGTTGTGATCGACACCCATAAACCAATGTCCGCAAATTCTCAGAATTTTCAACTTCAAAACATAATCAGCAAACTCAAACATGAAAATGATTGTTTTCAAGCTGAAAATTCTAAAGTAAAACAACATTACAAAGAGTTATATGATTCTATTAATATCACTCGTGATAATACCAATGAAACGATAACATCTTTGCTTAATGAAAGTGAGAATCTAAAGACAAAGGTGAAAGGGAAGATGCCGGTCACTGTAAGTGACAATATCAATTCAAAGGTCTGTGAATGTAAAAAATATGCATGTGAGGCTGTTCTTATTTCTCTTCCCCTTAAGAACAATGAGCTAGTCCATAGTGATTACCTTAGACATCTTAAGAATTGCCTTGACATGATCTGTGAGACCATTGAAGAAGATAGAATGGTGAGACCATCTGATAACGCCCTATCTGATATTTGATTTCTCACCAAACGGTCACAAGAATTGTTAGAATATGCCATAGGTACGTGTCCCAAGATTCCCAACATGCGAGATAGAAAGGGCACATCCTCATCTAGGAATTTGAAAAAGCATGTTACCTTTGATCTACCTTCGGCATGTTCTGATCATAGCACATCACCATCTAGAAACCAAACAACTACACAACAATCTAAAGTTCACATCGTCCATTCTACAGGAGTAAGCAATGACACTAAAGCTAGCGGGTCAATGCCTAAAGGCAATACAAGGAATGATAGGACTTCGCCAGCTAAGATTGCTCAAGGGAAGAAAGTAGAAGACCACCTTAGGAACAATAAGATTGATTTGAGTTAAAAGAATCATGTTGATTCTAGTATTTGCTTTAAGCGTACAATAAATAATTTGAATTCTAATGCTACTTGTAAGACTTGTGATGGTTGTTTAATTTCTAGTAATCATGATGATTGTGTTGTGCCATTTTTAAAATCTTCTTACAAATCCCAGTTAAGTTTGCTAATACGCATAAACTAGAAAACCATAATTAGAAATCAACAGGAAAGGTTTTTACCAATGTAGGATATTAGTGGAAACCTATTAGAAGAAAGTTCACTTTAGGAAACCAGTGTCCATTGACTAATATGCCTGATGAGGCGAAAAATGATCCGTTTTTAGGGGGTCATTTAAGCCCCGGAATTGAATTTTTTTGATCAAATATTGCCCTAAATCGTTCCTTTTGTGATTTTAGGTACTTTTGGAGTGAATTCTGGAAAAGGAAGCATTTTGGACGTTTTTAGAGCATAAAAGTGAAGAAAATGGCAAAGTCTCAATTTTCCTTGCTGGGAAAAGTACATGACGGTGTCACCAAATTCTACATAACGGCGTCAAGAGATAAAACAAGAGGTGAAATGGATAGAGTTCGTGACGGTCCAGAGAGTTTTACACTAAGGGGCATGACGGCGTCACCATTGGCCATCATGCTCCCATTACATGTGACGGCCAGAGGAAATTTGCTCTTGACGGCGTCAGATCTGGATCTAGGAAATCCGATATTATTATGGGCTGCAAGTTGACGGCGTCAGATTTCTCTTCTTGACGCCGTCACGTTGGAAAATCTATATATAGTTTTGTAATTTTCATTCATTATGAGAGGACAATTAGAGGGATAACTTGGAGACACCCTAGCACGATTTTATCAGTATTTTCAAGGGTTTTTACCCTTTGAAACCTTTAATGTTAAATTAAGATAAGTATCCTTTCAATTCATTCAATATGTCTATGTGTTGTTTGAATATATCTTACGCCTGTCTTGATTTTAACATGCTAGGCTAGATCTATTGTGTGTTTGCTTAGATGTAGTGAAACCTAGATGTTGATTATGGGTTGATTGCTTGTTTATAGTTGATACGGATGAATGATTTCGATGTTAGGCCTAAGAAAACTGGCATACTTCCATAGGGTAACATGCTTGAACGTCTTAAGAAACATGAAATGCGTACTAGGTTTTTATGGTTGTATTTAATGCATGAGCGAATTATAGTAATCCCATGTTAGGAGCTTCTTGCAGGCTCGACATAGGAGTGAAGTAGGAGCTTATAGAGTTGGGGAAGTATGTACGCCACCCCACGATTGGTATTAAGAAATATAACCCGTCATCCACGCAACTGTAACAAACTATCAACCTGTAAAAGATATCTAGGGAGTAACGAAATCTAAGTAAACACAATTTTCCCATTTATTATTCACACCACTAGTTTAATTAGCTTTATTTACATTTTTGTTATTTTATTTTTATTGCATCTTAGTTATTGGGTTAGTTGACTAGCAACTAATTCCGCCCACTGTTCCAAAACCCGAGATTTTACTTGCTTTTATAAAAATATAAAAATACAAAAAGAATCATCCCTCACCTCTAGACCTAGTTTTTAGGCTTTCTAATCTTAGCGACACTATTCCTGAGTTGAACGATCAATCCCCCGGTACTTGTCACTATACTATACTACAATGATCAGGTACACTGCATGGTGGGGGTTGTAAGCTTCTCGAGATCCCTCGAAAGGTAAAGCCTGGTGCAATTCCCTCGCGTCAAGTTTTTGGCGCCGCAGCCCAGGGATTAGTTATTGTCTAGGTTAGAATTTCTTTTCATTAGCTCTACTTGCTAGATTCCTTTCTAGTAAGATTTTATTTTTATTTTTTAGGTTTTCTTTAGTGTATCTTATTTCTTTGTGTCTTTGTTCGTAATCTTTACCATTCGACATCATGGAAGGTGGTAACATCTTTGAACCCATCAACCCACCACAACATAACCATCAACAAAACCCGCCACTAGCAAACCAACCTCTTAGGCCCTGAACCCTAGGAGAGTATTCCCGTCCTCGCCACCCAGGCTATCGAAACACTATTGAGCTCACCCAAGGAGCCAATGTGTCCCCCTTGCAATCCGACACCATCCGGTTGGTGCAAAGCGGATGTGCATTCCATGGACTTCGTTCCAAAGATCCTAACCAACATCTCAAGGATTTCCTTAAGATCGTAGATTCTATAGACCTTGATGTTATAACTAGAGAGTCGCCCTGATTACACCTATTCCAATTCTCTCTACGTGATCAAGCTATTCAATGGCTTGAATGTTCACCCGCGGGATCAATCACCTCATGGGATCATTTCACCACTCGTTTCCTTGCTCAATTTTTCCCACCGGGGAAAACTGCAATGCTTAGAAATGATATCTTGATGTTCCAACAACATCAGGGTGAAACTTTCTACGAAGCATGGGCTCGTTTCAAGGGTCTACTCCAAAAAGTCCCTCATCATGGTATAAATCTTTGGTTATTAGTTCAAATCTTCTATGACCATGTCGACTATCACACCAAACGTACCATCGATCGAGCCGCCGGAGGTAGATTGCGTGATAGGAACACCGAGGAATCTTGGGCAATTATTGACGAACTTGCCGCCGATAATCAAGAATTATGGGAGTTTAATCACACTATAGAAGCGACCATCAATGCAATCTTGACACCTAGAGGGACTAATCAAATCTCCGATGAACTCCTTTGCAAACTTGAGGCAAAAGTGGACTATTTCGAGGAAAGGCAAAAAAGACCTTTAAGTCCTAAACGGGCTGCTGTCAATTCTGTCTCGAAAATGACTCCAACGCCATTATCAGAGTCACCTTCTAGAGAGAATGTTGAAACCTTTCAAAATTATGCCCCACATTATTCTCCTCCTGAAAAACGTAGCCCGGAATTTGAAGCTCGAATGAGAGAATATATGGCAACCCATTCCGAGCGGCTTGCTAGATTCGAGGAAGTAGTTTATAAAAAAAAGGAGGAGATGCAAGAGAAAATGAAGGAGCTGATGAGCCTAGTGGAGGAGTATGCAAACAAAAAACCCCTGAAATGATGTTACTGAGGAAAGAAAGCGCCACCCCGACTACCCGGTTTGTTAATTCCATCACAATTGTCCACACGGATAATGAGAAAGTAGAAACCCCTAGTGAACAAACCATAAAAGAACCGCCAAAATCCCAATCCTTAAGTTACTAGCTGAAACATGATATAAACGAAAACACCATAACAAATTGGATAAAGGGTGACGGGCATAACCAATCCTCCATACAGGGTTCAGAAAAGGAGGAAGAGGGGAAAGATGAGTATGATACATTACCTGGGGGACCGGTATTTGAGAACCTACTGGTACAAAAAGTAGGTACTAAGCAGATGGCGTATGGGAACTTTGAGATACCAGCCAGCATTGGGAATTTGCAATGTCTGAATGCTTTCGCCGACCAAGGATCAAAAGTAAATCTTATGCCCCTAACTATCTACACCCAACTAACATCAGAAATGCCACCCGCCACTCGTGTTAGGCTATCCTTCGCCGGACACTCTTATGTGTACCCCTTGGGAATCGCAGAGGAACTGCTGGTCAATGTCGTAGGATTCATGTATCCCGTTGATTTCATGATCATCAATGATAAAGGAGGTGGATGCATGCCGATAATCCTTAGAGCACCATTCCTTACCACCGCAAGAGCTGTTATTAGGTATGAAAATAGGAAAATTGAGCTTAAGTCAAGAAAAAGAAAGATCAGCTTTCCCATGACTCCGCGATGTGCGCAAGAAAGCTTGATGAGGAGAAAGCTCAAAAACAACATTGACACATCGCATATTCGTGTTCAGGAAAAGATTCTTGCATGGGAAGCGAGAATAAAAAGTTATAAAGAAACTAAACATGAAGGAAGCAAAAGCTGCAACAAAGTTCATGTCAATTTTGAACATAGTCAACCAACGATGGATCATGTAACATTCACGAAAGGGGACCTTTTACTCTTAAGACACTCAGAGATAACAATACCTCCCGATGAACCAAGTCCCTGGTGGTATGGGCCCTTCACATTTGAAGGCATAAGCCAAGATAGGATAGCTAACTTGAGCAGTAAGGGAGGAGGAGAGGTGACTGCGAGTATCGATCGATTGAAACACCACCACCATGATAGTAATGATCGAAATTATATGGGGTACATCATCTCGAGAAATGAGGTCACCTAACCACCCATGACCTTGAGTCTAGCTACAAGACTCGTAAATAAAGAAAAGCGCTTCTTGGGAGGCAACCCATGCTTTGTGTGATTTTTATTTGTTTGATTGTTATTTGTTTCCGTATGCATGCTTTATTTTTATTGTTGGTAGATCATGTTTCAAAAATAAAATGGTGAAAATACTTTATTTTGTCGTTTGACCTAGTCTTAACTTCATCCAAAGGTATTTCGCAAAAGATAAGTGTACGGGGAAACCCCAAATATGTTTTTAAGAAACAAAATTGATCATGATTCTCCATAATATTAAATGGACATGTATATTCGTATTCGTTAGAGTCAAATGCTTATATCAAGTCATAATGATGTTTTGCAGGATTTTCCAGGAAGTAGGACATAAGTTTTTCCAGAAATTTTCTGGAAACTTAACGTAAAGATTTCTACAGATCACTTCTGACGCCGTCAGGAAGTAATTCCTGACGGCGTCATGTGTAAAATTCTGGAAATTTTGCTAGTTTTGTTTTTCTAACGGAGTCCTAAAGTTTTTGTTAATTCTTTAGTTTTAAAAACTCTAGGAAATCTGCAAACATTCATTCCACAAGCATTATATCTTACATTGTTTCCTAGGATTTGTTAGTATATATAGATTGCCGCTGATTTTACGCGAGGTTGCCTTGTTTGTTTTCTCAGGTTTAACAGGTTATGTATGACAAGAAGATGATTTATTTTTCTGGAAGGGAAGCTTTGAATGTTCATTTTCTTGGAGGAAGATCTAACCTTGTTAACGCACTATCCACACCAAACAAATCAGGGGTGTATTTGATTTCATTCTTTTACCTATTTCACTTTTACATTCTTTAATTGAACATTGGGGACAATGTTCATCCAAAGTGTAAGGGGAGGGTAAATGATGATACCATATAGGATACACTTTCACTTGAGTTTGTTTGTTTGATGGTAGGTGTGTAATAAAACTATGAGAAATACTTGTTAGTGTAATTTTAGCGCCAAATTTAAAATTTTTTACAACATTTAGGAGTGAAACTTTAGCCTTAACAAGCATCTCATGGATAGGAGATTGTATGACTAGCACAAAACCGTACCATTCAGAAAAATTTTCACCCAAATATGTGAGGTTCGCCTTTAGATTTGATAGGAAAAGTATTTACTATTAGTGCTTATGAGTGTACCGGTAGCATTTAGATTCTAGAAGTTGCGTTAGTGATGCATCTCAAGACCGCTAGTGAGACTACATTCATGTAGTAGGATTTACTACATGATAAGAGGCATTAGGATCACCCTTGTGTTAAACTCGTATCATAATTACTTGACCATTTAAGTCATATTACTTGGCTAGTTAAGTCAATTAATTTTCCCACACCTTAGCGTTGTACTCATTTTTAGTACATGAAACCCCTAGTACACCCCTCCAAGCCTATCTTTTTGTTTCTAACTTTAAGCATCTTACTTAAAGGAAGAATTTGTTACACCCCACTTAAATGTACACCCAAATCGCCTTAGCCTTCCGTGTATGCACTCATCTTTAGTGCATTATTGTTATTTGTTTAAATCCTTAGTTAATTATCTAATTGATTACATGGTTGCTAAGTCGAGTCATATCCTTGTACATATTGTTTTGGGACGATTGGGACTCATGGGTAAAGTACTTGTGTTATGGAGTAATGGGGAAGAACATCATATATTACCCGCATATGTGTGTTAATCTTAAAAGTACTCCAAGTGTTTTGATTATCTTAATTCGAGTCATTAGATTAGTTTATTGTAAAGTATGTAAAAATTCAAGTGTAAGGGGAATGTTCATTCCCTATGATGTATTATTTTGGATGGTAGGGTAAGAGTGTATTCAATAAAAAAAAATTGAAAAAAAAAAGAATCAAAGAAAAAAAAAGAGAAAAAGAAAAGAGAGAAAAAAAAACATACGGACTACCATCCCGTTTCATTCTATATCTATTTTATGTTTTTGTTATTTTTTATTTATCACCTTAAGTTGAGTCTAGTCTTGGCTTAGCAACACCATATTGTACATGTAATTAACCAAGATTATTAACTCGCCACCAGTAAAGATTGCTATGACAGGTAGTGAGAGATATTTTCCATATCCATATTGTGATATATACTTTATTACACCCGAGAGATGTGAGTATCTAAACACTATTTGTGAGGTGCTAGTATATGACCTCCGTGCTTGTCTTTGGTCTTTAGAGGAACGATTATTTGTTGTAATTAGTTTTATATTAGTGTTAAATGACCCCTAACTTGTATTTTGAATAGAATAAAAGCGCATTTGCTTGAGAACAAGCAAATCTCAAGTATAAGGGTATATGATGAGGCGAAAAATGATCCGTTTTTAGGGGGTCATTTAAGCCCGGAATTGAATTTATTTGATCAAATATTGCCCTAAATCGTTCCTTTTGTGATTT
The DNA here is from genome assembly GCA_030686995.1 of Artemisia argyi. Taxonomy (NCBI): domain Eukaryota; kingdom Viridiplantae; phylum Streptophyta; class Magnoliopsida; order Asterales; family Asteraceae; genus Artemisia; species Artemisia argyi. The sequence goes on along the minus strand of CM060676.1, from coordinate 4,543,393 downwards.
TAGGTACTTTTGGACGTTTTTGGAGCATAAAAGTGAAGAAAATGGCAAAGTCTCAATTTTCCTTGCTGGGAACAGTACCTGACGGTGTCACCAAATTCTACATGATGGCGTCAAGAGATAAAACAAGAGGTGAAGTGGATAGAGTCCGTGACGGTCCAGAGAGTTTTACACTAATGGGCATGATGACGTCACTATAGGCGGTCATGGTCCCATTACACGTGACGGCAGAGGAAATTTGCTCTTGACGGCGTCAGATCTGGATCCAGGATGGATAACTTGGAGAAACCCTTGCACGATTTTATCAGTATTTTCAAGGGTTTTTACCCTTTGAAACCTTTCATGTTCAATTAAGATAAGTATCCTTTCAATTCATTCAATATGTCTATGTAATGTTTGAATATATCTTACGCTTGTCTTGATTTTAACATGCTAGGCTAGATCTATTGTGTGATGTAGTGAAACCTAGATGTTGATTATGGGTTGATTGCTTGTTTATAGTTGTTACGGATGAATGATTACGATGTTAGGCTTAAGAAAACTAGCAGACTTCCATAGGGTAACATGCTTGAACGTCTTAAGAAACACCAACCAATGCGTACTAGGTTTTTATGGTTGTATTTAATTCATGAGCGAATTCTAGTGATCCCATGTTAGGAGCTTCTTGCAGGCTCGAAATAGGAGTGAAGTAGGAGCTTATAGAGTTGGGGAAGTACGTACGCCACCCCACGATTGGTATTAAGGAATATAACCCATCATCCATGCAACTGTAACAAACTATCAACCTGTAAAAGATATCTAGGGAGTAATGAAATCTAAGTAAACACAATTTTCCAATTTATTGTTCACACCAATAGTTTAATTAGCTTTATTTACATTTTTGTTATTTTATTTTTATTGCATCTTAGTTATTGGGTTAGTTGACTAGCAACTAATTTCGCCCACTCTTCCAAAACCCGAGATTTTACTTGCTTTTATAAAAATATAAAAATACAAAAAGAATCATCCCTCACCTCTAGACCTAGTTTTTAGGCTTTCTAATTGTCACAACTCGTAATTTCATGTCCTGTTTCAAACGTCAAAATTCCAATTTTTATCTCGGGAAGTTACTATTCACTTTTACTATTCACAAAACACTATTCATGTCTAAAATTTTTATTTCATATTCTCGTAAGTTAAACTATTTTAACGGAAATCCGAGAGTTTGGCGCTCGTCGGATCATTTCTGCAAAAATCACGAAGCCGTGTCCGAGATTTACATTCAGGTTTAAACGTCCTTCCGGCATCCCGATATGTCTATAAATCATTATAAACAATAAAAATATGATTTTCTTTCATTTTACGACAATTCTAAAAGTTTTGGAATTTTACGTTTTCCAGTTCAGCGTTTTACGCGAATTACGCGTTTTTAACCCGCGTTTCCAGTTTTAACAGCGTTTATGCAACCCGATGGAACTTACCATTCATTTTATATTTTCATATGGAGTATTTTGACAAGTTTAGTCATTCTTTCAAGTTTCATATTTTTACGATACCCGGATTTACGTTTCGCGGTTTAAAACTTTACGTTTTGCGATTAACGGAACCAAAACCGACTCCGTGAACTAGATTTTACCAAGCTTCTTACATACTCTTCCTATTTTTTTCACATGTGCCGCCCCTCCATCCACATGTTTCTTCCACTTGATCACTTATTTACAAAAATGCCATTTAAACTAGATATTTACCAAAGTTACCAAATCAAACTTTGTATCCTCATTTTTCCTTAGCAATTTTGATCATTCTCTCTTTCTCCTCTCCATAAGCCACGACCAAACAAAGAACACCATCAATCCACTATTGATTTTTGGAGATCAAGGCATTTTATTGTTCCTTTAATGATTCTTGTTAGGGTTTTGAAATAAAAACTCAAGGTTATTAGGTTTTTACTCATCCAAGCTCTCTAATCCATCAAAGTAAGTTGTCAAACCCTTTTTCATAATCTCTTCAAGCTATTTTCATGATTATATGATTTTCATACAAGATTTCATGCATATACTAGTTTATACCACTCTTTGTATATATATATATATATATATATATATATATATATATATATATATATATATATATATATATATATATATATATATATATCTTTGAAACACTAGAAATGAAAACCCTTGTTAGATCCACTAGGTTGGTGATGTTTAGGAACCCATGACACCTTAAGAAGGTGTATGGTAGGATTAGACTAGATTTGTGGTGATTGGAAGTGATTTGGAGTGGATATGGACAAGTATTAAACAAGAAAAATGAATTTTAGCCACTATATAAATGTTGCTGTCCCATTTTGTAAAATCCAGAAAAATAGGGGATTTGGGTAACTTTGGGCTAAAGATTTAGAAAATACTTTAAAAAACGAAGCCGTGGGTGAAAGAACGGATTAAAACGAGTTTATAACGAAGGAGATACGATTTTTGCAAGTTTAACGACGAAAACTATTTTCTGAAAATTGTACATGCTGTCCCACGATTTTCAATGGGCAATCTGAGGTGTAAAACTTGATCTAGCCATCCCGACTTATGAAAAATATATTAGTATGTTGTCCCACGATTTCGGGGATATAAAGAACGTTTCAAAATCGACTTATGAAAACAAGCTTATAACGACCAAGATATACACGTTTCAAAATCGGCGAAACTCTATTTATTTCCATCAGCTTTTTAGCAAAATATTACAAAGTATAGAAAAACAGTTTTTGTAATACATCATGTTGAGAGCCAATTTACTCATTGATAAACTCATTTCTGGAAAATTTAGAGCATTGACAAAAAGTTAGTTCACCCAGCCTAGTTTTCAAAACATCTAGACGTTTGTCAAAAGGATTTATAACGAACAACTTATGGACTTCCAAACTTTCCCAAAAACTGCCCAGAATCTGCCAAAACAGCCCAAATACCTCACTTGACGGCTAATTATCTTTATGATCGAGACCTGTATGGACAAACTTCACTTCTGTGACTTTTTAGATATGGTGAAAATCTTCTCAAAACTACTGAGATTCTTTCCTAACTCTTAATATTCACTATTTCACGATTAGTTTTGCGAGACCATTTTGTCACTAATAGAAATAATACTTCTACGTACTAAATCCTAGATTTTCTATAAATACTACCAAAGTGCCAAATTCATAACCATCGAAGTACTTATGATTACAAGCTTATTTATACGACTATTAAACGTTATTTCAAGGTTTTCAAAGCAAGGAATTCAACAGTACCATTTATATATACGATATATATATATATATATATATATTACGACTAGTTTTATAACTCTAGTTAGACTTATTTTTCCCAAGTTATGGAAAAACATATTACTTTGACAATAACAAGTATTTTCAAGTTAAGAGTGGTATAGGGAACATGTGCATGGACATTCATAACATCATTTCATGATCTAAAGTAGATCGTACATCATTCATATTAGGTTGCGGCTAGTGTGCGCGCCTTGTTTTTCAGCTCATTACATGTTCATGGTACCATCATATCAGGTGAGTCATAGCCCCTACTATTTTAATTGTTTGATAAACTCTTTGGGGGAGATACATGCTTAAATACTTGATTTATACTTTCACAAGTTCTCTTAACGATATACATATTTTTGTGAGTTTCATAGCCCCGTTTTAATTCAATATTTTGATTTCAAATCCCACGGGGGAGAATACATTGCATTACTTATTTTTGTGTACATGCCTAAGTATAAAATTCCTTACATTGCTTAAGTTGCCTTGTTATCACGTCAGGACAAGTCCCCTTTATTATTTCATGGACCGTTAATTAAGTTCCAAGCGAGAGTGAGTGAATAGATCTATTGAGGGTGACTCCTCCATCTGTGTTTGGGTTGCTCCAACATAATTACAGATGCATTTCATGTCTTTATTATTAGAGTGACTGATAAACACTCATTGGGGCCAAGTATCGTCTAGCTTCGGGGTCATGAGCTTAAGAGACAATGTAGCACTTTTGACATTTATGTCGGTTCACTTTATACTTGTGGCTATTGTACATACGAAAATTACTTATGGAATTACGATACTTTTCCACCACTATTACTACGGAATTACGATGCCTTTGCAACAACCTTATGACTGATTTATTACAAACATATTACATTTGGCAGTGGGTTGTAAACATACAGGTTACAAGTCTCTTATGGCGGGACTTGGAACTGAGTGGATTTACGATGCCTTTGCTGGGAAATCTTTATTTCAATGCATTACATTCTTTTTCACAAGACTCTATGAACTCACCAACCTCATGTTGACACTTTGGCATGTATTTTCAGGTTTTAAGAAATGGCACGCTACTGGAGGTTTTGGCAGGGCAGGGCATGGTCATAGAAGACTCTGATTTAATCATTTGGGGACCGTTTTTAACTATTTTAATGGCCTACTTCCGCACTACTTTTAACAATGTAAATTCAACATTTTTGATTAAACTATTTTATTCTAAATGATTGAAGTGAAAACATTTTTGTACTTGTGTTGTAATATCAATTGAGTTACACCCTAGCTACATGTATGCTTCCGCTGGACCCAATTTTGGGGGTGTGACACTAATCCTAGCGACACTATTCCCGAGTTGAATGATCAATCCCCCGGTACTTGTCACTATACTATACTACAATGATCAGGTACACTGCCTGGTGGGGGTTTTAAGCTTCTCGAGATCCCTCGAGAGGTAAAGCCTGGTGCAATTCCCACGCATCAGTGCCCGATCCCAAGTCATTAGTGGATAAGAAATGGAAGACAACTGGTAGTAAACTCCCTTTAGTGACTCAATACCTTGAAATTAGGTCAGCAGCATCCACTAGTATCGCTTCCTCTGTGAAAGCCATTGTAGATACTGATCCTGCCTCTCTTAAGTATGCTTGTGCTAACCAATTGGATCCCAGTTACACTTGGGGATCCATGTTTTTCAGTTATCCATATCTGTCTAGTTTCAAATGCAGGTCGTACAAATCGTCCTATGGTATTTGGACTCAGACTGCTCAAAACATATGACTGGTGATCGCTCTCGGCTCAGAAATTTCGTGAAAAAGTTTATCAGGACAGTTAGATTCGGAAACGACCACTTTGGAGCCATTATGGGGGTATGGTGATTATGTGTTCTGTGACAGCGTGATCTCTAGAGTTTACTATGTGGAAGGACTTGGGCACAATCTATTCTCTGTTGGACAATTTTGTGATTCCGATCTCGAAGTGGCCTTCAGAAAGCACACATATTTTGTTAGAGAATTGGATGGAGTTGATCTTCTTATGGGAAGTCGAGGTACTAATTTGTATACTATTGTTAAGAATCGTTTAAGCCCAATCTAGGATATAATAATAATGATTGAATATGCACAGCGGAATAATAATCAAGAACACAATCAAAATTATTAACAAGGTTTTTCTAATGAAGAATGATCCTCTATGGATCTAAATAAAAATGTTTTTCTTGAAGTGTTACTAAAACAATAAAACATGTGTTCCTTTTATAAGCATAAGGAAGCCTAAAATACAATTAATATAAAATCAATGCATATCACTTCCTAACATAACTCATGCCTATTCTAACAAATAAATACTAAAAATACTATACATTTTTTTTTTATTATTATTATTTTTTATTATTATTATTATTATTATTATTATTATTATTATTATTATTATTATTATTTTTTAAATAAAAGAAAGAAACAAATAGAAATATGAAATATAAAAAATATACCATCAATCAGCAGAAACCAAAGAAACATGTAGTGTCAGTAGAAACACTAAGCCTCCCCTTAGGCGTATGAGGATCCAACAGCTGCAAAAATGGTTAGTATACATAAAATACAACAATAAGCCTCCCCTTAGGCTTATGCCTCCCCTCAATCAGTGCACCTGACAAGACCTATTGTTCTTGGGTACCCAGAATGAACCTTTCCTCTTATGTGTCCAAGAACAACCTGTTGAGGGCTTAACACCATTATCCCATCTTGTCCCCCACCCCATATACATTGGATCAAAATAACTAGGATAAAAACCATTCTGAAAGTAAGTACTAGTAGGTCTGTAAAATGGTCTAGCAACATGTCTTTTCCAACCGGCTGGAAAAGGTCTATCAGTAGAAACTGGTTTATCAGCAGAAACTGATTTATCAGCAGGATCTGACTTATCAGCAGAAACTGATTTATCAGCAGGATTAGGTCTGCTGGTTTTCACATGTGCTTGTGGAACATATGGGGGAATAGCACTAACACTGGTCCACAATGGTCTAGATCTCTTTTGATCAGTACTCACACCCATTCTTTTCTCATGGTAATCACAGTCTTTAATAAGATGAGACTTAATACCACACACAAAACAAGATTTCTTTTTAACATTACTTGCCTTTTTATTAAAACAACCATTCTTATAACAAGAAGTCCTAGAATTGTATGTATTCTTATCAGATTTATTGCATGTGAAACTAGGTAAATCTTGAACAACAATGGGTTCTTGCTTGGGTGCCTTAACTTTAGATTCAATCTTAACTTTACTCTTGGATGTGGAAACACTAGAAGTAGAAGTAAAGGAGATAGACTCAGTTGAGGTGGACTCTGAGCTTTTGACACTAACAACAATAGGGACAGGGACATTAACCTTGGAAGACTTGTCACTAGAATCACATGAGGCAGTCAGTAGACTTACAGTCAGGGTCTGGCAAGTCACTTGACTTTTTGCCATAGAGATGGTGTGAGCCATCAAAGTCAGAGGTTTTGGTAGTAGGCATAAATACACCTCTGATAGGTCCTGGTACAGCATGCAAAGCTCCTTCTTTAACATAATTTGCTAAGCCTGCTGGTGTAGATTTACCTACATCATTCCTTGCCTCTAATCCAACATATTTTTTGAACCCTAAACCTATCCCAGAGTTTACAGCTTGACTACCATAAAGACAACTAGCTAATTTATCACCTGACATTAACCATTCTTTATGCCTAGCCACTTCTTTATCAAGCCTATCTTGCACCTCTTGTTTCTCTAAATCTAATTTAGCATTTACTTTCTTAGTCCATGTTAACTCATCATTAGCACATTTTAAATCTCTTTCCAACACTCTTATCTTTTCCTCATAAGCCAATTGATTTTGCTGAAACCATATCTTCTGTTGTTCTAAGGTTTTAAAAGCTTCTTTGTAAGTTGCACCTTCAATAAAACAAGCATTATATTTTGGTTTTATATCATCATAAGCTTCTTTTAGAGTTGTATATTTAGAATCACAATCACAAGCACAAGTAGATACCTGAGGAGAGATTCCCATAAGACCAAAGCTATCATCACAACTAGCCATGCAGGAGATTTGAGGAGAGTTGCTTGAATCATCATCATGCTCATTCCAGTCCACACTAGTATTAATAGCAGTGATCAAGGCCATTGATTCTCCAGCTTCCAATTCTTTCTTCTTGTATGCTGAATACCTGGTACTGGCTTCACCTTTCTTGGCTGTGCATTCTCTTGCAAAGTGACCAATTTCTCCACAAGCATAACACTTCACCTTCCTTCTATCAAACCTAGCTGCATCTTTTCCTTCAACATTGAGCTTTTTACCAACCTTTTGCTCAAATCTTCTCACCTTGAGAGATAGCATAGCCATTTGCCACTTTAAATCTAATTCTTCTAAAGCAAGTTCATCAATTTGCTCAAAGTCTTCATATGCAATTTGTTGCTGTTTATCAACTTCAGCAACAAATGAATGAAGTACATCTTCCATCACATTGCTAATCTTTGGATGAGTTATTGGATTAGCACTTGAAAAAGACAATGTGGTCATTGGAAGACTTTGGCTTGGAGTGGATGGACTTGAGTAAACCTGTGGTGTTGGAGATGAGCTTGCATAGGTATGTGGCATGTAGGTTGATTTAGAACTGACAAATGCAGATTGAGAAGGAGTTGCTGTATATGGAGAGAATCCTTTTATGTCACCTTCTAAAGCTCTGAGTTTGTTGTACAAATCATCAAAGGTTAGATAGTCCAAGCCACCTTTGGTTTTCAATGATATACTTACCTGAGACCATGAGGGAGGCAAGGCTCTTAAAAACCTAGAGTTCACCTCCTCATTATCAGGTCTGGCCAGCAACTGATTCAAGTGACTCAAAATCTTCTGAAACCTGTCATAACCTTTGTGAAGACCTTCCTCTTCAGTGATCTTGAATTCTTGAAACTCCATCTTAAGCATACTTTTCCTCATCCTCTTTGATTCTTCATTCCCTCAAAATCTGGCTTTTATGGCCCACCAAATTTCTCTTGGATCAGTCATGGAATGAAAATCTCCCATGTGGTCATCAGGGATTGCCTGCAGCAATATGGTTCTTGCTTTGTTCTCCGTTTGAACGGCAAGAATTTCTTCAGCAGAAACAGGTTCCAAAATAGTGATTTTACCAGCAGCATCAACAACTTGTTTTTTAGGACGACAACCATTGAGTATAACATTCCAGAGGTTATAGTCAACACTAGCAATCCAGTTCTGCATCTTCATGGCCCAGATTTCATACTCATCCTTCCTAAGAAAAGGAAGTTTTGCATTGTTGTTGGAGAAGGCCACTTGTTGTAGTTGTTGAGTAAGAGAGCCTGCTTCTGAGAGAACAACATCACCTCCTGGTTTGTCTCCCATTGGTACTGAATGAATAGTTATGTGATTGTATTGTGTTTACAGAGAGTATCTAGTGGCTCTGATACCACTTGTAGGGATCGTTTAAGCCCAATCTAGGATATAATAATAATGATTGAATATGCACAGCGGAATAATAATCAAGAACACAATCAAAATTATTAACAAGGTTTTTCTAATGAAGAATGATCCTCTATGGATCTAAATAAAAATGTTTTTCTTGAAGTGTTACTAAAACAATAAAACATGTGTTCCTTTTATATGCATAAGGAACCCTAAAATACAATTAATATAAAATCAATGCATATCACTTCCTAATATAGCTCATGCATATTCTAACAAATAAATATTAAAGATACGGATTAATAATATCCGTAGAAACAAGTCTTCAGCAGGAACACTATGTCAGCAGAAACCATCTATAGCTTCAGCAGAATCCTGTCAGTAGAACTTCATCAGTAGGATCTTCCAAAATTCCTTACAACTATCTCTATCGAAGACATGATGCGGTCCTCTCCTATTTGCTTGCTCTCTAAGGCCTAAAGAGCAAATCATGGTTATGGCACCGTTGTTTGAACCACTTGAACTTTGGCACCATTAATGAACTTTCTCACAAAGATCTTGTTTGAGGCATGTCAATTGGGAAAAAGCAAGAAGTAAACTCACAAACCAAAACCCACCATCTCCAACACAGAAGTGCTCCACACCCTTCACATGGATCTGTGCGGACCCACGCGATTGCAAAGCTTCAATGGGAAAAGATATATTCTTGTTATTGTGGACGATTACTCAAGATTTACATGGGTGAAGTTTTTAAGATCCAAGGACGAAACTCTCGATATCATAATCAAAATCGTCAACCAGTTGCAAGTTAGGCTTAACAAGACAGTAAGAATCATTCGCACTGACAATGGAACTGAGTTTTTTAACCAACAACTCACTCAATTTTATGAAAGTATCGGCATCAGTCATCAAAAGAGTATCCCTCGAACTCATCAGCAAATTGGAGTTGTTGAAAGACAGAATCGCACATTAGTTGAAGTTGCTCGCACTATGCTGATATTTTCTAAGCCACCAATGTTATCATGGGCTGAAGCCATCGCTACTGCATGTAATACTCAAAATCGGTCATTAATTCATCCTCTCCACAACAAAACACTTTATGAGCTGGTGCATCTCAAAAAGCCCGATCTCTCCTTTCTTCGGGTGTTTGGAGCCCTGTGCTATCCAACTAACGACAGTGAAAACTTAGGTAAGCTTAAAGCTAAGGCGGATATTGGTGTATTCGTGGGCTATGCACCAGATCGAAAGGGGTACCGAATCTACAACAAAAGAACCCGACAAATCATGGAAACAATCCATGTCATGTTTGATGAGCTGACAGAGCATACGGCTTCAGGACACACCAATTCTGGACCCTCGCATAATCTTTTATCTCCTGGACCAATAAGTTCGGGACTTGTACAGAATTCCAACCATGTCATGCCCTATGTTCGTCCCACTTGTGAAGAATTGAAGACGTTATATGACCCTATGTTTGATGAGTACTTCGAGTCACAGCCACCTCATGAACCGGTACAGCCGGCTGCTGAACCTAATATTATGGCTGTAAATGCACCTCTTGACACAAATGGTTCATCTATCTCCATCTCCTTAGATCTGGATGCACCAGAATGTGGCAACTCTCAAAATGAATCAAATACACAATCATCTTCTGAACATCAAGGAATGACATCTGAAAACTCATGGGAAGTTAATCCTTTTGCTCCACCTGAGGATGAACCATTTGAAAATGTTTTTGCACCTGAATCCTCCAACAAAGCATCATCCTCAGGAGAGTCAAACAATGCTATATCAATCCACTATCCTCAACCTCATGAACATCTCAGAAAATAGACAACTGATCACCCTATTGACAACATCATAGGAAATCCCTCACGACCTGTGTCCACCAGAAAACAAACTTGCCATTGATGCCTTGTGGTGCTTTTTCAACTCCGTCTTATCCAAAATTGAACCCAAATACTTCATGGATGCTCTAACTAAAGTATCATGGTTCACATCAATGCAAGAAGAAATCCATGAGTTTGATCGTCTTGATGTATGGGAATTAGTACCACCACCAAAATGCACCATGATCATTGCTCTCAAATGGATTTTGAAAGTAAAACTTGATGAGCATGGTGATGTGTTGAAAAACAAGGCTCGGCTAGTTTCTAAAGGATATAGTAAACAAGTGGGTATTGACTTTGAAGAATCGTTTGCACCTATTGCTCGTATCGAGGCCATTAGAATCTTTCTTGCCAATGCTGCCAGAAGTAACATGATTGTTTATCAAATGGATGTTAAGACTGCCTTCATGAATGGATAATTAAAAGAGATGGTATATGTTACTCAGCCAGAAGGTTTCGTGGATCCTGAAAGACCAAATCATGTATATCGTTTAAAGATGGCACTATATGGTCTTAAACAAGCTCCTAGAGCTTGGTACGACACACTATCCAAGTTTCTCCTTACAAATCGATTTAGCAAGGGTGTTGTTAATCCTACCTTGTTCACTAAGAAGACTGGAAACAACCTACTCCACGTTCAAATTTATGTAGATGATATTATCTTTGCATCATCTGATTCCAATGAATGTGATCCTTTTGCAATGGAAATGAGTTCCATGTTTCAAATGTCTATGATGGGACAAATTTCTTTCTTCTTGGGGTTACAGATCTCACAAAACCCAAGTGGCATCTTTATTAATCAAGCCAAATATGCTAGTGACATCCTTCAGAAGTTTGGTTTTAATTCAAGTGACACTGTTGATACACCCATGGTTGAAAGATCCAAACATGATGACGACTCTGCAGGAGTATCTGTTGATCAGACCAAATACAGAAGCATGATTGGATCTCTCATGTACCTCACAGCAAGTAGGCCAGACCTTCTATTCGCAGTATCCATATGTGCCAGATATGAATCCAAGCCCACCAAAAAGCACTTGGAAGCAGTCAAGAGAATATTCAGGTATCTCCAAGGGACAATTCACATGGGTCTCTGGTACCCTAAGGACAATGCAATGGCTCTTACGGCTTACTCAGATGCTGACCATGCGGGGTGTCAAAATACTCACAGAAGTACATCAGGAGGTGCTCAATTCTTGGGTGAGAAACTTGTAAGTTGGTCATCCAAAAAGCAAATGTCCACTTCTGTATCATCCACAGAGGCTGAATACATTGTCATGTCCTCGTGCTGTGCTCAAATTTTGTAGATGAGATCTCAGCTATCAGATTATGTGTATGACTTCAACAAAATTCCAATGTATTTTGATAACAAAAGTGCCACTTCCTTGTGTTGCAACAATTTTCAGCACTCTAGAGCCAAGCATATTGACATTCGTCATCACTTCATCAGAGAACAAGTGGAGAAAGGGATAGTGGAACTCTACTTTGTGAGGACAGAGTTTCAGCTGGCTGATATATTTACTAAGGCTCTTTCTCGAGAAAGATTCCAGTTCATTCTTCCGCGACTTGGGTTGAAGAGCCTTACTCCAGAAACTCTTAAGTCACTCCAGGAAGAGAATGAAGAGTGAAGGATTGATTTCTCATATCCTTTGTACATAACTTAAAATAGAAAGAAAATAGAAAAATATAAAACGTATAAAAACCATAAAAATCTAAAAAATCATTAAAATCCAAAAATATTCTTCTCACGACATGTCTCTTGTGTAATCAATATTATGTACGTTCCTAGAAATGTCATTCAACAATGACACGGAATCATACATAGGCTTGAGCAAGAGTTTTTCGGTCTCAAATAAAGTTTTTTTCTAAAACATGACGTATCTCAAAATACTCTTCAAAAATATGGCTTGCTATTACTTCAGATAGCAACCCGTTTTTCAAAATGGGGAAAACACGTCGTCAAAAATATGGTTGTTCCTTTTACCGGGTGAAGTTCACCTGGGCATGGATTACTTTATATCCATGTTTCCTCGATCTAATGTACGCTTCAGTGCATTATTTCTTGATAAAGAATAGAATTTTTTTTTTTATCGCCAATACTTTTCCTTTTATGATTTTTCCGGAAAGTATTTGTGCAAAACTTTGTGGTACCATGAGATTTTTGTTTGGAAATCAATTTGAACTCAAATTTTGATAAAATTTTTCACTCAATCAATGACATCACTTATTTAAGTTTTAATATCCGTCATTAATTGAGGGGGAGAGTGATTTCTCAAAATTTTATGTATCATCAAAACTCTCCGCACTTTGTACAAGTACCTTGCAATAATACACTTTGTGATGGTTATGTGTTAGTATGAGAATTTTTCATAGAGTTTTGCGTTAAAACATCAAATCTTTTTTAAACTCATCAATTCTGACACATAACAACCTCCCTCACAGATTAAGGGGGAGCAAGAAAAAAAATCCTTTTTATCAGAAAATTTTAAAACTGACCGCATTTCTCTCCCAAACGTTTTCTAATTTATTTAAATCAATTGAGATCCAAAATCTCGAAAGATTTGAAATTTTTGATTGAGGGAGAGAATGTGATATAAATATGAAATCAGATAATCAAATGTGATCTTTTGGACTTAATAATAGGCTCCCAAATATGTGCTAAACTCTTTCGAATACCGATGCACATATTAAGGGGGAGCAAAAGGCTTTTGTGGAAGTAATACCAAAGACCAGCCATTTATCTTTACGCACGGAGTTATAAGGATGGTTAAGGTTAGGTATGAGTTCCCATGATCCACCAGAACCGGAAGGATCTTCCCAGGGACAATCCATAGATATATTAGAAGTCCTTAGGAATGATTGAAAAAATGATAAAAGTGAAAGGGAAGAGTGCAGACTGAGATAGAGCTAGGACTGGAACAAACCCAACAAAGTTCTAGTGATGAAATCTCGGTAAGCACTGAAGGGGTTGAAGAATGAAAAAGAAATGAAATGTGAAAAGGGTGAAAAGAAATAGCCCTCCAAATATTCAACCTTATGGCAGAAACCGGGTTCAACTTCATATGCTACTAGTGGTTACTAAGGTAACACTGGTATTGAAGACAAGACGTCATGGACCCAGTGACACACTGAACTAAACTTCCCAACCACTAAAGTTCTCTTAAAAGAACTTGTTTCATTCTCACGGGGAACCATGTGCAATGTATCGACTGATCATTGCGAGCTATGTTGATACCTAAATAGGAGACGCCTCCCTAGTCTCCAGGAGCGGATCAAAACGCACTATTGAATATAGAGCCATGAGATCATCCATAAATCTCAATAGGACATACTTCCAATATGCTTATTGTTTCACACTATGTGGAAAGTAAGATAAAATCCTTAGAGTCCTATGCATTATCCTTGTGTAAGGAATTATTGAAGATACTACTGACTGATACTGCTGACAGGTTTCTGCGGAAGGCTTAGTGACTTTCTGCTGATGACTGGTTCCTGCGGACGAATATAGATCCTACGGATAGAGTTTAACCGTGGATATAACGTATGTATTTTAGGACAAGATATGTAGAATATCTTTTATTGGTTTATTATTATTCTTTTCTTGTAAGAAAGGTTAGGGTTTCCACTTGTATATAAGGAACCCTAGATCATTGTAATAGGAACACGTTTCTATTACGATTTTCACTAATATTATTAGTTTATCGATCCATAGAGGATCAAGTTTAGTATAAGTTTGTTTTTATATTCCGCATAATTACAAGCTCACAGAGATTATCTAACTTAGTTTAACTAGTGATTACATTAGTTGACTATCGATCTATTAGCTCTTGATCTATCAAGATATAGATCCCTACAAGTAGAATCAGAGCCTCTAGATACTCTCTGTAACCTCTACACAATCACATAACTATTCAATCAGTACCAATGGGAGACAAACCAGGTGGTGATGTTGCTCTCTCAGAAGCAGGCTCTCTTACTCAACAACTATAACAGGTGGCCTTCTCCAACAGCAATGCAAAACTTCCTTTTCTTAGGAAGGATGAGTATGAAATCTGGGCCATGAAGATGCAGAACTAGATTGTAAATGTTGACTATAACCTCTGAAATGTTATACTCAATGGTTGTCGTCCTAAAAAGCAAAGTGTTGATGCTAATGGTAAAGTTACAATTTTGGAACCTGTTTCTGCTGAAGAAATTCTTGCTATTCAAAGGGAGAACAAAGCAAGAACCATATTGCTGCAGGCAATCCCTGATGACCACATGGGAGATTTTCATTCCATGACTAATCCAAGAGAAATCTGGTGGGCCATAAAAGCTAGATTTGGTGGGAATGAAGAATCAAAGAGGATGAGAAAAAGTATGTTGAAGATGGAGTTCCAAGAATTCAAGATTACTGAAGAGGTAGGTCTCCACAAAGGTTATGACAAGTTTCAGAAGATTCTGAGTCACTTGAATCAGCTGCTAGCCAGACCTGACAATGAGGAGGTGAACTCTAGGTTTCGAAGAGCTTTGCCTCCCTCATGGTCTCAGGTGAGTATATCATTGAAAACCAAAGGTGGCTTGGATTACCTCAACTTTGATGACTTGTACAACAAACTCAGAGCTTTGGAAGGTGACATAAAAGTATTCTCTCCATATGCAGTAACTCCTTCACAGTCTGCATTTGTCAGTTCTAACTCAAACTACATGCCACATACCTATACCAGTCCATCCCCAGCACCACAGGTTTACTCAAGTCCATCCACTCCAAGCCAAAGTCTTCCAATGACCACATTATCTTTTTCAAGTGCTAATCCTATAACTCATCCAAAGATTAGCAATGTGATGGAAGATGTACTTCATTCGTTTGTTGCTGAAGTTGATAAACAGCAACAAATAGCTTATGAAGATTTTGAGCAGATTGATGAACTTGCTTTAGAAGAGTTGGACTTAAAGTGGCAAATGGCTATGCTATCTCTCAAGGTTAGAAGATTTGAGCAAAAGGTTGGTAAAAAGCTCAATGTTGAAGGAAGAGATGCAGCTAGGTTTGATAGAAGGAAGGTGAAGTGTTATGCTTGTGGAGAAATTGGTCACTTTGCCAGAGAATGCATAGCCAAGAAGGGAGAAGCCAATACCAGGTATTCAGCATACAAGAAGAAAGAAGTGGAAGCTGGAGAATCAAAGGCCTTGATCACTGCTATAGATACTAGTGTGGACTGGAATGAGCATGATGATGATACAAGCAGCTCTCCTCAAATCTCCTGCATGGCTAGTTGTGATGATAGCTTTGGTCTCATGGAAATTTCTCCTCAGGTATCTACTTGTGTTTCTGATTGTGATTCTAAATATACAACTCTAAAAGAATCTTATGATGATATGAAACCAAAATATAATGCTTGTTTTATTGAAGCTGCAACTTATAAAGAAGCTTTTAAAACTTTAGAACAACAAAAAGGTGTGGTTTCAACAGAATCAATTGGCTTATGAAGAAATGATTAGAGTCTTAAGTAGAGATTTAGAATGTGCTAGCAATGAATTAAAGTTTTCTGAAAAAGAAAAAGCTAGAATTGAGTCTGAGAAAAGTGTTTTGCAAGAGAAACTGGATAAAGAAGTAGCTAGGCATAAAGAGTGGTTAGTTTCAGGTGATAAATTATCTAGGTTACTCTACAGCAGTAAGTCTGTTACTTCTGAGATAGGTCTAGGGTTTAAGAAATATGTAGGTCCAGAAGCTAATCACCTTTTAGATAAGAAAAATCATAACTATTCTATTCCAATAAACTATCTAAAGGAAGGTGAGATGCATGCTGTACCAGGACCTATCAGAGGAGTATTTATGCCTACTACCAAAACTTCTAACTTTGATGGTTCACACCATCTCTTTGGCAAAAAGTCTAAAGACTTGCCAAATAAGTCTGAAGTCTCTCTAACCATAGGAACCCCTAAGCCCACATCCCATAAGGTTGACTTACAAGAATCAATGGAAACCACTGGCATTAGGATCAATGAGTCCCTTGACACTAGATGTCTATCTAGTAATGATTCTAACAATTATGTCTCTTGTTCTTCCAGGGACAAGACCTCAGAGACCTCTAGTTATGCCAGCTGTGATTCCAAGACCAAGTTAGACTCACCCAAGTCCTCAATAAAGATTTCTGACATGTCATCTTACAAGTCTCTGGACTCTAAAGTTGCTGCTGATGAAGTTCTTTATCAACCAGCCTCTTCTGAAGACTTGTTATTTACTTCTTATGAAAACAATTCCTTTCAGTGTTTACAAAACAATTCTGTTTCTGATGTTTGTTTGAATAATTCTTTGTTCAATAAGACATCTTTTGGATTTAATAAATCTTATAAGAAAAAGAAGTGTTTTGTTTGTGGTAGCAAGTTGCATTTAATTAAGGATTGTGATTTTCATGAAAAGAGGATGGGTGTTTCTGTTGTTAATAATAGACCTAGACAAAAGTGGACTAATACCTATACCAAACCCTCAGTAGCTCCACAGGCTAAGTATGATGTCAGCAGAATGTATTCCACTCCTGCTGAGTGGCCTGTTTATTCCAATAGGTCGGTTTCTAATACATATATGAATACCAATAGAAATAGACATGGATCTCAACCATTTAATGGTGTTAATCATTGGTATGACTATACTGACCAAATGTGTATGGGAAGGGGTAATTGGGATTCTGCTGAAAAGTCCTCAGCAGATTGTTCTTGGACATATAAAATACCATTTAACTACAGGGAATCCAGGAACAATTGTGGATCTAACTCATCATCTTGGGTTCATCAGAATGATCCACAGGGCAGGCTCAAGTCTTTCATGACTTAAGTTACTTATTACTTGTTGTTGTTGTATATTAACTCTCTTTGTTGTGGGAACATCCTCTTCTTAATAAAGACTTAGGTATTGTTGATAGTGGCTGTTCAAGAAACATGTCTGGTAATGAAGAGAAGCTGCATGACTTTGTGCCTTTTAATGGAGGCATTGTGAGGTTTGGAAGTGGAGTAGGAAGGATTACTGGCAAAGGAACCATTAGAACTCCAAAGGTGGATTTTGAGAATGTTTACTTTGTGAAGGAGCTACAAGGAACTTGTTCATGGACTTCCTTCCAAACTTGCTAAAGATGGACTTGTTCATGGACTTCCTTCCAAGATCTTCACCAATGAGCATAATTGTGTGGCTTGTAACAAGGGAAAGCAACACAAAGCTTCTTATATGGCCATTACTAGTGTGAGCACAATCTCAGAACCATTGCAGCTGCTTCACATGGATCTTTTTGGTCCTACATCCATCAGGAGTATTGATCATAAGTACTTCTGTTTGGTGATCACTGATGCTTTCAGTAGATTCAGTTGGACATTTTTCTTAGTGACTAAAGATCAAACCTTTCAGGCACTCAAAGAATTTATGGCTCTAGCTGAAAATCAACTTAACAAGAAGATTAAAGGTATAAGGTGTGACAATGGGACAGAGTTTAAAAATGCCAATCTCATTGAACTTTGTGGTTTAAAGGGTGTTGAAAGAGATTATAGCACTCCTAGGACTCCACAACAGAATGGAGTTGCTGAAAGGAAGAATAGGACCCATATAGAGGCTGCAAGATCTATGCTTGCTTACTCTAAGCTTCCTACTATGTTTTGGACTGAGGTAGTTGGTACTGCCTGTTATGTATTAAATATGGTGTTGATCACTAGACCTCACAATAAGACACCCTATGAACTATTGACAAGGAAGAAGCCTACCATTGAACACTTGAAACCTTTTGGTTGTCAGGTGACCATTCTTAATACAAGTGATCACCTAGGAAAATTTGAAGCAAAAGCTGCTGAAGGATATATTGTTGGTTATTCAGCTCATAGCAAGGCTTATAGGGTCTATAATTTAGCTGCAAAGAAGATAGAAGAGACTCTTAACTTGAAATTTCTGGAGGATAATGTAAATGTTCAGGGCAAGGGTCATGAATGGTATTTTGACCTTGATTACCTTACTGATTATTTGGGGTATGCTAGACACACATCTAACCCATCTGTAGGTATACAAGTGTCATCTTCTAATAATGTAGGTACACTAAAGGATGATTCAGACAGTGATTCAGAATGTGATGAACCCACTATTGTTGTAACAACTCTACCATTCCAGATAGCAGATCCTCCTACCAAAGAAGCCTCTGATGCCGAATCTGCTGATGATGTGGAAAACTCAACTTATGCAGAAGATCTTGCTAGACTCAAAAAGCATGAACATGCAGCTGCTGAGGAAGCTAAAAGACTTGGTCTTGAATTTGCTCAAGACACTGAAGCCCTCTTAAAACAAGTTGCTATTGAAGAAAGCAGAAAACCAGTTCTGCTGATGCATCAGCTGATGTAGTTGTTGATTCTGCTGATGGAGATTCTGCTGAAGGGAATTCTGCTGCAGTTCCTGTTTCCAGTGAAGTTTCAACAAGTTTAGATGAACCTTATGGCAGGTTTCCTACTCCCTCAGATCTTGCTAATGTTGAGCAAAGTGCTGGTATTTTTCAAACAGCTTTTTATGATGAAGACTTTGCTCCTACTTTAACCAATCTTGATACCTCCATTGATTTTAATCCTGTTACAATTAAAAGGATCAACACCATACATCCACAAGATAATATACTTGGTGATCCAAATGCTATGGTACTCACTAGGAGTGCTATTAAGAATACCAAGTTTGGGCAATGTGCATTTTTGACTTATGTATCCACTCAAGTTGAACCCACAAGCATTAAATAGGCTTTGAGTGAGCCTAGCTGGGTTGAAGCTATACAGGAAGAGATGCAACAATTCAAGAATCAAGATGTTTGGGTACTTGTTGATCTGCCTGCAGGGAAGATTGCAATTGGGACCAAGTGGATCTTAAAATGCAAGAGGGATGCCAGAGGTATTGTGGTAAGAAATAAAGCAAGATTGGTAGCTCAAGGTTTCAGACAAGAAGAAGGGATTGACTACACTGAGGTCCTTGCACCTGTTGCTAGGGTTGAGGCCATTAGACTGTTTTTAGCCTTTGCCTCATATATGGGGTTTAAGGTCTGTCAGATGGATGTCAAGAGTGCCTTTCTCTATGGCAAAATTGAAGAGGAGGTATATGTTACTCAACCACAGGGCTTTGAAGACCCCCATCATCCTAAGAAGGTTTACAAAGTTGTCAAAGCACTTTATGGACTTCACCAAGCACCAAGAGCATGGTATGCTAGATTGTCTACATTTCTATTAGAGCATGGATACAGAAGAGGAGCTATTGATAAGACCCTCTTTATTAAGAAAAACTCCAAGGACATTATTCTAGTACAAGTATATGTGGATAAAATTATCTTTGGATCCACAAAGGAGGCATGGTGCAGGGAATTTGAAGAATTGATGAAAGTTGAATTTCAAATGAGTGCAATGGGGGAGTTAACCTTTTTCTTAGGGCTGCAAGTCAAACAACAACCTGAAGGAATCTTTATTCATCAGGAGAAGTATGTTAAAGATATTTTGAAAAAGTTTGACTTTGAACTTTTGAGGACTGCTACCACTCCATATGAACCACCAAAGCTTAAGAATCCAAATGAGCAAGATGAGGCTGTGAATGTTCATCTTTATAGGTCCATGATTGGATCACTCATGTATCTCACAGCTTCTAGGCCTGACATTACCTTTGCTGTCAGTGCTTGTTCAAGACATCAAGTCACTCCACTAACTTCCCACCTAAATGCTGTAAAGAAAATTTTCAAGTACATAAAGGGCCAACCCAAACTAGGCCTTTGGTACCCAAGGGATTCACCATTTGTGTTGGAAGCTTACAGTGATAGTGATTATGCTGGAGCTAATTTGGATAGGTAATCCACAACAGGAGGTTGTCAATTTCTTGGAAGAAGACTCATCTCTTGGCAGTGCAAGAAACAAACCATTGTGGCTACTTCTACTACTAAAGTAGAATGTGTGGCTGCTGCCAATTGCTGTGGTCAGGTACTTTGGATTCAAAATCAGATGTTGGATTATGGGTTTAACTTTATGAACACTAAAATCTACATTGACAATCAAAGTACTATTTCTATTGTTAAAAATCCTGTTTTTCATCAGAGAACTAAACACATAGAAATTAGGCACCATTTTATAAGAGATGCAAATGAGAAGCATCTAATTCAAGTGCTTAAAATTCACACTGATGATAATGTGGCTGATTTGTTAACAAACGCTTTTGATGGACCTAGGTTTAATCATCTAGTTGTCAACATTGGGATGGTTAACCCTTGAATGCTGTGTTTGAGGGGAGGCATAAGCCTCAGGGGAGGATTGCACATGTTATGTTTTCTAGAATTATGTTTACTAACTTTGTTTTGCAGGTTATTATTAATCTTGTATATTATTCTGTTTTTGTTGTGTTTTTCTGTTTTGTGTGAATGTCTGGTTTCAGTTCATGATTCTGCTGATGGTCAAAGATCTACATTTAGTGGCATTAGATATAAAGACTTTAATGTAAAATATTATTCATCAGTGGAAAGCTTTCATACATCCATTAATAAGATTTGTCATCAGAAGAAACACAAAATACATCAATCATCAACAACCAACCACCATCATACCATCACATCCCTAAGTAACAACCTAATCCATCTTCCTCTTCCCTTTACCCAAGTCCTTTGGGTCTGGCATCTTCTTGTGGATTCCTCTGGATTGCATGTCCTTGTTCCAGAGTTTGGGAGCTGCAAGACCAAGCACCACCTTCAATGGACCCTTCTTTCTACTTGAGGACTGTGGCTCTTCAGGGACAGAGACTCTTCTCATATCTGCACAGACTCTTTCCATTTCACTAGTTAAGAATGCAGTGACTAGAGTGAAATCAGGGACAACCATAGCTAGAGGAGTTGGTGTTTCCTCAGCTTCAATGGTTTTTTCTGATGAGGTTGGAGATGGACATAACTTTGAAGGACCTTTATTTAAGTAGTAGTATGATCTTTGGATCTGAGGTATGTCAAAGGTAGAGTCTGATGAATCAGATGAAATTTCAATGACTTTGGGAGATGGCTTCATGTTTTGAATGTGTGAAAGACTTTGGGATATGTTATTTGTGGAATGGTGAGTTGATTATGACTTGAAGACTTCTTTTCAAGACTTAACTTAAGTTTACTTGGAATTAATGTAAGTTAATGAGAGGTAGTTGAGTCAGTAGCAATTACTAAGTGTGCAAGTTGTCTACTTAATTGGATTCTTCGGATGAAAGTCAATGGTTTGACCAACATGCTGATGATACTATTTATCTTGTTGTTAAGAGTGTTCCTGCTGATGGCTTTTTCAAGATTAATTTATTCAAGGGGATGCTATTCATGCTTATTCTCATCCTGATACTGCTAAATCTCATCCTGATGCCACTGAAGCTCCACATGATGTTACCAATGATGCTTCAGAAGATACTCCAATTGAAGTACCTGATGATGATGATTCTGCAGATGTTCCTGCTGATACTTCCAATCAAGTGCCTAAACAAGAACCTGATGATGGTCATTCTATTCCTGTTACTGGTACTAGGAGGAAGACTAAAGCTATCAAGAGGAAGGCTCCAAAATATATTCTTTTAGAGGATAGTACTACTTTCCTTGATTATGCTTCTGATGATGTTCAAGGCCCTGTTGTATGGGAGAAAATTGTGAAGTGGGAACTTGTTGACTCTGAGCTTGGTCAAGGGAAAGTGAATGTCATAACTAGACAAGATGGATCTACCAAGACATTCTTGTTTCTAAGCCAGATCTTACATATGGTGGACAAACAAGATCTTCTCTCACTTTATGATTGGGTTACCAAGTACTATCATACTCATTCCCCTGATGACATTGGAATGTATTGGATGGGTGATTTGCAGATTTTATGTGATTCTTATAAAGGTGATTCTGGTGTAAGGTTTCAAGTTTGGAAAGGTCAAAAGACATGGGTGGTTGACTATTGGAAGTTCTTTCCACTTCCTAATGTTCATATGATTGTCACAACCACTGGTAAGACCTTATATTGCTGGGCTGATGTTCTTTACCCAATCACAAAGGAAGTCATGAATCTTATGTTGGAGACAAAGCTATTTGTTCCTTTGGATATGAATGCAAATGATCTTCATCTTGCGGAATAATTGGTAAGGTTCATCAGAAGAAGTATCTTCACTAAGAAGGAACTAGCAACCAAGCATGGCATTCAAATGGATTCATACCTGCAATGAGCTGATCTTGGTATTGTATTTTGTTGTATATTGTTTATTTTTATTTTAGTTTAATAAAAAAAATCAAAAAAAAAAAAAAAAACTAACATATTTGTATAGTTTTGTGTATGTTGTATGCAGGTTTGGTATTGTAAGGAATTATTGAAGATACTACTGACTGATACTGCTGACAGGTTTCTGCGGAAGGCTTAGTGACTTTCTGCTGATGACTGGTTCCTGCGGACGAATATAGATCCTACGGATAGAGTTTAACCGTGGATATAACGTACGTATTTTAGGACAAGATATGTAGAATATCTTTTATTGGTTTATTATTATTCGTTTCTTGTAAGAAAGGTTAGGGTTTCCACTAGTATATAAGGAACCCTAGATCATTGTAATAGGAACAAGTTTCTAATACGATTTTCAGTAATATTATTGGTTTATCGATCCATAGAGGATCAAGTTTAGTATAAGTTTGTTTTTATATTCCGCATAATTACAAGCTCACAGAGATTATCCAACTTAGTTTAACTAGTGATTACATTAGTTGACTATCGATCTATCGGCTCGTGATCTATCAAGATATAGATCCCTACACCTTGTGTTATTGCT
The DNA here is from genome assembly GCA_030686995.1 of Artemisia argyi. NCBI lineage: Eukaryota > Viridiplantae > Streptophyta > Magnoliopsida > Asterales > Asteraceae > Artemisia > Artemisia argyi. Next base: position 4,520,003 of record CM060676.1, on the reverse strand, counting down.
AGAACATCTGAGTGATATGAAAATATTCACAATGATGATGGAAATCCTTCTAGAGCGAACATCTCTCAAGCTCTTGGTAGGTGACATGTGAGAGCCATCTTGGATCAATGATCAAGTGGCAACTGGAAAGCAACAATGGTGCGATTCAATATTGAATCAAACTTGTTCCAGGATATGGATTGACGGATACTTTTGCAAACACCTTTCAGTGTGCTCACAAACTAATTTTCGATCACATTGATTGTGTAAAATCTTTCAAACAAAAGTATTTTTGATGGAAATGTGATTCAAAGTATAAAACTCTCATCGTGTCTCAAAAATGTTTATCATATGACACGCGAGTGATTTCTATAAATCAATTTCTCATCAATCCGTGAATATCAATTCATCGATTCACTCTATCGTGCTGTCTGCTTTGAGATGTTCCTATATGAGAACATGCTTAGTATGTAGATTCCTAAGTGGATTCTTTGGAAGATTCATTACTACAAACTGGAAATTCCTGTCAAGGAGAGTCTTCTTTAACAGAGACTCTATCTGATCATAGGTCGGTTTTCACAAAACCGGAGGGTAGTCTGTCCTCGCAGAACAAATGACAAAGCCATATTCGTTCTACATCTTTATTGATAAATGTTTTATTTCAGGGATACATATAAAGATGGCGTTGATGGTTCCTATTTCCAGCTGAATCGGGTCAATCCATACCACATGCTCACACATCCTACGCGCTGTCCATTGATGATCATGAAAGTTAAAGAGAAAACCAACAACGTTTCTGAAACTCATATGAAAAGTCTGTTAATACAGAAGGGTGTGAGCATGATGGTCCCTAAGTCACAACATCACATGAAGGGAATACGACTAAGGATGAGCTAGGAGCTTTACTTTGGCTGATGATCTCAAAGAAAGCTCAAAGATCACAAACCTCGAAGGAACTCAAATCACAAGATCGTTTCCTATTGTACAAAGTGAGCCAAAAGTGAGGAATCAGAACCTATGAGCTACATCGTCTAAAGGATGCTTAAAGATCAAAGAGCTTAATTTCAAAGGTGGCCTCGCTTAGAGGGAGATTGTTAGGAATAAAAATATTCCTATAAAAGACTTTGTCACCTAAATGTTTTAATAGCATTAAGATAGCTTGTAGTTAGTTTATTATTTAGTTAGAATTAATTTAAGTAACATCGTGGAATAAGGACGGGTCTTTACCCACTGTATGCCTGATCCACAGCCCGGGTGTGGGCGTTTTCTTTCCTTTATATAAATACCCCTCTGCCACCAATGGAGAGGGTTGGACCTTCATATAGATTACAAGTTTTCTCAAGGCTCCCGTCTCTTTCTCTCTCTAAAACTACACTAGTCGATCCATAAATGCAAAACCATACGTGCTTATGATTATGTTTATCCTACATACATGGTGTTAGTACTTGTACTACACATCAAATGGTAATCAACTCACCATGTTTAACATACAGGAAAGAGTTTGACTCATCATGAGGGTACAGCTCTGATGTGATAATCAAATCCGTTTTTAATTGACAATTTACTAAAAATTGTTTGCTTTTCAACTCACCATATCTGTAAAAGAGAAGAGTTGGCTAGCCCGCAAGAAAATGGCTTGTGGTAAAGGTTGTGGAAAATCCATTTATATGGTAATTAGTTCACCATGGTTGTGATAAAAGAACTAACTAGTCCAAAAGTAAACGGCTCTTGGTAAAGACTAAACAAATCCGCTGATAGTTGATGATTTGCTAAAAATCATATGGTTATCAATGTACCATGGTTGTTCTAACCTAAACATTGGCTACTCCAGAGTTAATCGCTTTGGTAAAGAGACATACAAATCCATTAAATTTCAATGATTCACCTCTCACAGGAGTTTACACACCTAGAAGTGATGAGAATAGTATGAAACTTTAAAGATTTGATGTACACTTTGTCAAAATATTGCTGGGTTGCTGAAAAGATTTGTTGTTGTGAAGATATCATCTAAAGCTAATGAAGAGTACTTTGACACACAAGTCAGATAAAAGTTAAAGATACAATTTTCCTTGAAGATAATGATGTTAAAGATTAAAAGATAACAAAAGAACTTGAAATCAAGCAAGTAGAATTCAAGTTAGGGGAGGATTGTTGGCATATGAAGATCAAAGTACTTCTGATGTTCAAAGTACTGCTTATGTCAAAGTGCTGCTCATGGTCAAAGTACTGCTCGTGCATGAAGAATATTCAAAGTACTTCTAAGTTAAAGGACTGATATACAAAATCGTTTACGGATTGTTATGTAATATTATTAGAATATTCTAGAATTAGTTAGAGATAATTTACTTGTCGTTCAAGTATTGTAAACCGACTTAAGGTTTTCCTTGTGCCTATAAAAAGAGCCTTAGGATGGTATTAGACATACGAGTACATGCATACGATTTCATAGGTTAGAGAATACGATATTAGAGAGTTAGGGATTGTTAGCGAATCTGTGTGAGATAAGCAAGTTCAAGTTAGTTTTAATATAATCATTCAAAGTTCTTGTTAGCTTTGTGTTAGTAGATTCCCTATAGTTTACAAGGTCACATCAGCGTTTCATTGTTAGTAGTTTTGAGTTATTCAAGATTGCTAAGACCATTACAAGTTATAGTTATGTTTGGTCAGAGTATATCGATCCAGCAAGATATGCTTTTAATCGATTATACCAAGCCTTAGGAGCTTGTTTAAGTCCATATAAAGCTTTATTTAGTTTATAAACATAATCAGGTTTTGCGAAGTCAATGAATCCTAGAGGTTGTGCCACACAGACCTCCTCATTGATAAAACCGTTGAGGAATGCACTTTTTACGTGCATTTGGAATAACTTAGAGTCTAGGGTGCATGCATAGGCAAGTAGTATTCTAATAGATTCTAATCTAGCTACGGGGGCATAAGTTTTGTCATAATCAATTCCTTCTTGTTGATTATAACCTTGGGCAACTAACCTAGCTTTGTTCCTAGTTACTATTCCATTTTCATCTAACTTATTTCTATATACCCACTCAGTTCCTATGATGGTCATGTTTATTTGATTTGGTACTAATTCCCAAACGTCATTTGCCTTAAATTGATTTCATTCTTCTTGCATAGCCATAACCCAACTTTCATATTTTATTGCTTCATTAATATTCTTAGGTTCAATTGCTGAGAGGAAACAAAAGAAAATATTTTTATCTTGGGCTTGTGACCTAAGGGTTCTTTGATTAAGATTTCCTGTTATGTTATCTAATGGATGTGATTTATATTCCTTAATATTAACTACTTCGTTATCTTCTAAGTCTATAATTTCATTATCATTTCCTAGGGGTTTTGTTTTACTAACCTCAATATCTTCATTTTCAACTAAGTCATCATCTTCTAAAGGTAATGTTTTAGGAGGTGCTGGTGTTTCATCAAATGTTACATTTAATTATTCTTCTACTTTCATAGTGTGTTTATTATGTATTATATATGCTTTACTATTTTGCGAGTAACCTAAAAATATTCCTTCATCTGATTTTGGGTCGAACTTAGTAAGGTAATCCCTAGTGTTTAAAATATAACATTTACTTCCGAATACCCTAAAGTAGGTTAAGTTAGGTTTTCTACCTCTTAGCAACTCATAAGGAGTCTTTCCTAAAATTCTCCTAATTGATACTCTATTAATTATATATGTCGATGTATCTACGGCGTGACACCAAAATTTTTGTGTGATGGATTGTTCATTTAACATTGTTCTACACATTTCTTGTAGAGACCTATTCTTTCTTTCAACTACGCCATTTGATTGAGGAGTACGAGGAGCTGAGAAATTGTAAGATATTCCATTTAAATCACAATATTTTCCGAATTGTACTTCGTTATCAAATTCCCTACCATGGTCCGTCCTAATAGATACTATTGAAAATCCTAATTTATTTTGAATCATTTTACTAAATATTTCAAATTTTTCAAAGGCTTGGGTTTTGTCACTTAGAAACCTAGTCCACGTGTATCGTGAATAGTCATCTACTATTACTAAGGTATAATGGTTTCCTCCATAGCTCCGCACAGCGGATGGACCAAATAGATCCATATGTAATAATTCAATGCATCTAGTAATGGATACTATATTCTTAGCTTTGTGACTTGCATGAGCTTGTTTTCTAATTTTACAAGCATCGCAAAAGTGTTTGTCATATCTTAGGATAGGCAAGTTTCTAAGTAATTCCATAGAGGCTAAAGATTGTATTTGTTGCATGTTTGCATGTCCTAATCTCCTATGCCACAAAGTGGAGTTTTCATCTAGAGTTGCTAGGCTTATCTTATCTTCCGGTTTGTATCCTAGTTTCATGACATATAGGCCTCCATTCCTAATTCCTCTACCTATGACCTTTCCATTCTTAACTATTTCGCTATCCCTATCCGTAAAGGTAACCCTACATTTATTATCGCATATTTGGCCTATACTAAGTAAGTTATATGTTAAATTATCTACATGCTAAACATTTTAAATAGTAAGTGAGTCTTGAGAGATCGTACCTTTGCCAATGATTTTTCCACGCAAATCACTACCGAAAATGACATTACCTCCATTGTATGCCTTATATGTAGAGAATAGCTTACGATCTGCCATCATATGCCTCAAACATCAGCTATCCTTGATCCATTCATCGGGCTCCAAGTCTATTCCTAAGCATATTTCATCGGTCGCTTTGGCTACAAAGCATTTTTTGTCTCTTGGTTTTTCCACTTCTTCTTTGTCACTATCACTCCATGTTCAACTAACGAAGGCTCCTTGATTTTCATAACCCGGTGGCTTTGAACATTCACCAATGAGATGATTTGGACTTCCACATTTAAAGCACTTTCTTCTCCCGTAGTTATCACTTCTATTTCTTTGAAATCTTCTTTCGTCTTGTGATTGTCTAGTAAATCTTCCTTTTTTCTTGAAAAATTTCTTAAATTCTCTTACGGCCATTGCATATTCTTCGTCTTCACTAGCATCACTTGAATCATCATCGTCACTAAGTTCCTTTTTGGCTTTTAGAGCAAGAGATTTAGTTTGTTCTTTCTTGACTTTGACCATTTCCAAATCTCTTCTTATAATTTCTTCATGGACCTTCAAGTTGCCAATACATTCATCAAGTAATAACGTCATCAAATTCTTCGATTCTTCAATTGCCTTGACCTCAACTCGCCATTTTGGATGCAATGCCCTTAGAAATTTCCTAACACAATTCTTACTAGAAAAGGTCTCATCAAGTGCATTTAAACTTGTGATAATAGTGTTTAATTTAGCAAAAGCATTATCAATTGATTCCTCTTTCGGAATCATAAATTGTTCATATTGTTGTACAAGAAGATCTATTTTATTGTCTTTGACTTGGCTATTACTGTAACACCCCAACCCGAGAAGGGCTAAAGTGCAACATTATGGAGTCAATTCAGAACACAAGTGAAACGGAGATACAATACTAATTTAAAACTTACAAGATAACAAAAGAAAACTAATCAAAATACAAGGTACAAAAGGGAAACAATAATCTAAGCCCAGTATAGATGCTTCTAATCATCTCTAAGTCCAGCCTGTATCTAACAGGGTGAAGTCTTCTAAGCCCAAAAGCAAAACCTTCGTCCATAACTCAGCTTCCTACTAAACCTGCCGCAGGAAAAGAAATGCGGCTGAGCTTACAAAGCTCAGTGAACAGATATCAATCGAAATACAATACAAAAGAGATATGATAAACAAAGAAATACGAAGATAGTTTACATATGGTGTCAATGGATAGTCAAAGGTTGTCAAAGGTTAAGTATAAAGGTTAAGTGTAAGATGTAAGTTGTAATGTATGTGGAATTCAGTATTTTCCCCAGGCCCAATCAATCAATCAATACAATACAATAGTAGCCCAATATGGAGTAGCTAGCTCCCAATATGTGAGGGGTTGCAATGCACGCACACCCAGTCACCAATCAATGTAGCAAATATCAATGTAATCAATACAATAGCCACAATCAATCAATCAATCAATCAATCAAATCTAGGATGCATCCATACGCCCCTGGAGGCCAATAACAATCATAGCAGTAGTCGATAACAATAATCAGGGACGGTGTGGTACATCTCTCCAACCACACTAGAGTACATAACATTGGTGCATCAATGCTATGGTTGTGGCTACTCCACAACAAGTAATACCTGGGTAAATACTGAAGGGTCATGTGGTTAACGTTCAATATCAAATATAAGTGCCATGTCATAATCAAAGGTTCAATGTCAAAGGTTCAATATCAAAGTTCAATATCAAGGATTAATATCAAGGATCAATGTCAAAGGATCTATATCAAGGGATCAATCAAAGATGTGATATCAACGGGTCAAAATGGAGAGGTCAAAGTCAATATTCCAATCCACAGGGTTCATTATTCCAAGTTCCAAAGCCTCATAGTTCATGATCAAAAGGGTCATAATGAGAGTTTAAACAAAAGATCAATTTAGTAGGTTCCCATCACTTGTTTAAAAAGGTTTGTAGTACAATCCCATTTAAAAGATTTATAACAAAAGTTCATTTAGAAAAGATCTTCCAAAAGATGACATTTATAAAGGTGATTCTTTAATAATGGTTTTCACAAGATATTCTTTAAAAGTGGTCTTCATGAATTTATAAAATCCCATATAAGATTAGTCTTAAATCATATTAAAAGTGTCGTTATAAAATAATTTCTCCTTTAAATGTTTCCATGTCATAACTTTAAGAAAAGAGATTTCACGTCCCGTTATAATATCCCAAAGAACATTCAATGTCCCCTAAGGGTTCAAAGGTTGAGGTCACGAAAGGTTATCGAACGAGTTATGTCAACACCATACCATAAGAGTCCAAATGAATAACAATAGGATCACAAATACCCGTGGAACCCATCAATCATAGGGCCAAGTATGAAGGATCATAACCAAGATCAAACGGAAGTCATAACATGTTAATCAAGTCAAAGACAAAGTCAAGAGAGAGAAAGTGTGCACTCTTACTGAAAGAGTACGGTATATCTGTACCTTTACCGAGTTACACGACCAAGATCAAACAAAGGAAGAAAGGTCACTGCCGCTTCACGGAACCTAGAATAGAAAGGATACGAATCAAGATGAGCCCCATTTATATAAGTTACCTCTTTTAGTAATCTTCCCATATTTAGCAGCTTTCTATTTTTGGTAACTTCTATATTTAGTAACTTTCCACTTTAAGTAGTTTAAGAATTTTAGAAGATTTTCTATTTTTTTGTAAGTTTCCTTATTTAGAAAGTTCCCAATTTTAGAAGGTTTCCATAAATAGAACTTTCCAAAAATAGCAGGTTTCCATAATTAGCAGATTTCCAAAATTTGTAAGTTCTCATATATTATCACATTCTCATAAGTTAGTTTTGTCCCAATGTCAAGTTTTATGGCCTCATCTATTACAGATTTCCTTTTATAGTTATTTTCTGAAATTAGTTCGTTAGGTTACCGAATATGATCTAAGGTTAAAAGTGTCACTATAACAAGTTAGGGGTCACAAGTGATGATACTCACATTGTAATACATAAACATAAGTCAAGGATGCCAAATATGTCAATTTTACACTTTACACCCTTTAGTTTCCAAAGTTACAATTTAATCCCTTAATTATTCAAGTTACCATAATTAAACCTTTAATTAATAAAATTATCACATAAGCATCACAACTATACAAAAATGACAATTTCAGTCCCTCAAGTTATTTTAGGTCAAGATATGCATAATTACCCATATTTACATTTTTAGTCCCTCTAGTTATCATATTTATAATTTAAACCTTTCAATTCTCAAATTAATATATAAATCACATAATTAATCACATGACCACATAAATCCATCAAGTATCATAAAATATCAATTTTAGTCCCTCTTATATTAATTCAAGTTGAAATTCATTTAATTACAATAATAGTCCCTCCATTTAAATCAAAAACAAATTATACCTTTTTTAATTATATAAATTACAATAAAATCCTTTTAATTACAAAACTTACACTTTATACCATTTTTATAATTTATACGAATCACCCTTTATATTTATATAAGTTTCCAAAACAAACCCTTGCATTTATATAATTTCAATTTGCCCCTTTTCAGTATTTAATTTACAATTTACACCATTTAATTATCAAAATCACACAACACACCCCCATACTGATTTTATACAGATTTCCCATGTACTTTTATAATTAACAAAAATAACCCTTAGGTTTAATAAATTACCAAACACCCCCTTATATATCAAAAAGTGCAATCGGTATATATTTAATTTACACACCCTTAACCATAATTTTTCCAAAACCCTAAAACATAAATTTTCAATCATAAATGAAACAGTAAAAATAAGAAACCCTAGTTTAATAGGCAAATCGATCTCTTTTCAATTTTTCTTCAAATCAGTAAAAATAAAATAATTCCCACAACGATTTCCAAGCTTAAAATAATTTTTAATATATTTTATATGAATAATATAAACATGTATAAGCATCGAAAAAATATTAACAAGGCCCAGAAAAATATATGTAGCCGATTATCAATTTTCCTTGTTTTTAGGGTTTTTGATTGTGTTTTAATTCAAACGATTTTTCTGGAGTTCATGGATATTTTTCCCACGTCTCATATTAATCGTAGAACATATAAAAATTACCTTGTTGAAGAATTAACGAGTTAAAAGGAGCAGAACAATTCTTTCTTGTCGGTTTGGAATAATCGAACAACTAAAACTCCAACCTTCGAACCAAGCTATCCCAGCCACACCCACTATTTTTTTAACCTTCCTTGGGTATGAGAGAACCCATGAAAATTATTCAAGAACCCCCAAGAGGTATGAGCCGTCGTTTGGGATTTTTGTGGTGTTTAGGGTTTTTAAGTTTTATTTGTTGTGAATGCGTAAATGGCAAATGAGATATGGGATCATGTATTGGCAATTATACAGGAGTTATAGGCCGAAATTTATGAATTGGGCTTGAGCAAATATATTCTTTGATTTATTTTAATTAGTTTCTATATTTAAAAGTTAATTAGTTAGGTACCAAAATTAAAACAAATTGGACCTTTTCTTCATTTAGGCGTGGCACAATTATTTATATACTTTAGAATATTAAAAAGGTTGGTACAAAATTATTTGGAGTCATATATAGCTTATCTCCAAGTATTTGGGATTTATTTAGTATTCTAATTAATTAATTATGTAAATTTTAATTCCAAGGGTATTTTGGTAATTCTACAAGCTTTAGGAATTTTAGGTTTTACAATTACCTTGGTGAGTAATAAGAAGTGACTCCCAAATTTCTTTGGCGGTTTTACACATAAAAATTCTTTCATATTCTTTGTACAGTAATGCATTATAAATTACCATTTTAGCTTCATTATTTTTTGTCACAACCCACTAACTTCCCCTTTGGTTAGGAATGCCTTATTAACTTAACTTAGGCCCTCACTAGCACACTAGGATTAGAAATGCCTTATTAACTTAACTTAGGCCCTCACTAGCACGCTAGGATTAGAATGCCATATTAACTTAATTTAGGCCCTTATTAGAAGCACACTAGGACTAGAAATGCCTATAGGATTTTCCCGAGCTAAATTTTTACTTTAATATATTATTATAACCTAACTAACCCTCAGACAAGCTCACGTATCCATCTATGCCAACCACTACTATGTTTACTTAAGGTAAACATCCCGATATGTAAAGTCAAGGTAATAAACATATTTTCACTAAGAAAACTAGTACTATAATACCCCATACTTGCTAGAAAACCCTAAGTGCACCTATGTGTTTCTGGTTAGTTTTAAAACCCTAACTGCTTATCTAAACTTACATGAAAAGTGCCTAGGACTTAGATATAAGTTATAATAGCTACCTTAGGATATATTAGAACCCTTAGGATATAGTACAACCCCTAGAAACTTAGGTACAAGTCATATAAGCACAAAACCCTAATTAGGTCATAACTTCCCGAAACTAGGTCTAAACTAGGTTAAATCTTTACCATAAGCTACCATCACTTAGTATAAGCTAATAATAGTTACTAAACATCATTAGAACATTAAATAAGAAACTAAAACATAGATAAAACCTTAAACTCTTATTAAAAAAAACTAGAATAAAATTAGACTTAAACACCTAAACCATGTTACTTAAACACCTTAAAATGAACAAGCAACTATCCTAGCTCCTCAATATGATTAAGCTAGCATCCTATCACCTCCAAGTACCCAAGCTAGGAGGTGCATCACCTCCTTGTCACCCCTTTCATCCTAACCGCCTCTCTCGGCTTCTAACCACCACAACCTTCCTACCCAGCCCCTAGCTATCACCATAGCCCATCCTCATCACCCTCTAGACCTGCCACAACATCCCCTAGCTATGCTTACTCCCCATCCTCCTCCATGACACCTACACCCAATTTTCAACCAAACCGCCTCTAAGCGGGCTATAAATACCCCCTCCTCTCCTCATTTCTTCTTCACACCTCTCCCTCTCCTCTCTACCTCACATTTTTGTAGTCTAAGATCATTAGAAGCCATAGGAAATGGGTAACGAAGCTCTGGCCAAGTTGTGTTGTGGTTTGAAGTCGAGCGAGCCCTAGAAACCCTTGTTCAGCCCTCCCCCGACCTAAATAACCCTTAATATACATATCAATAGTTTTAGAATAGACCTAGATACTTAGTATAAGACTTAGAGACCCTAGGATAGCCATTAGATTGTCTTGCATGCTTGTTTCCTTTCGTAGCCCCAGTTATAAGTCGAATTGCATGCTTATTTGTTACATAGCCTATCTAATTGATATAATATGAATTATGTTGCTTATTTGAACTTATATGAGTTAGTTATAAGCTTAGAAGCTAGATAGCCATGCTAGAATTAGAATTATACACATTTAGGACTAGTTTTGCAAATTATTACATGCATAGGGGTATATATTATAAATTCCTGAAACTATAAAGTCTAGGGACAAATATAAAACCTTAAACCTTAAAATACATTAAACCTTAAAATAAACTATTTAAACAAATATAAAACAAAAGGACTAAAACTGCAAATATTATAACTGTAAGGGTAAATAGAGTAAATTCTAAAAATTAATATAATTTAGGAACTATATATATCATTTCTTTAAAATATATTAGTATAGGGACTAAATATGAAATTGTTAGAAAGTTATGTGCTTATTTGTTATAAGTTTATAAGTTTAGGGTAGAAAACATAAATATATATATATAAAGGGTAAAAATGGACTATTTTCATAAAAATATAAAAACCTATTTAAGTTAGAAGCATAACACAATACTAGGGAGCTTCATGCGAGGAGTACTATGTGGATATTTCGTTTTGACGAGTTTGTTGGGTTTACGAATTAAAGTGCCCTGACTCCTCGAACGATTATTGCATATACTTCTGAGATATGATGATCTGAACGGTGTTATGTTGTAACTAAACCCTAATAACAACATAACTCAATAATAGGGAGCTTTGTGTGAGGAGTATTAACTTCTGAATTATGATGGCCCAAACGGTATTATGCTGATCACATGATACAATAGTAAGGAGCTTCATGTGAGGAGTCATATACTTCGGAATTACAATGGCCCGAACAGTGTTATGTTATATATAAAAACCTAATAGTAATTAGTTAAGAAACCCTAGACTAAGACTTGACATACGCACACCCGCACTACCCCAGGATACGTGAGTGAATTGTCTAAACCCCTACTTTAATTAGCTAGAGACTCAGGTGAGTTTTTATAGCCTCACACCCATTTAAATGCTTTCTAAATGTTTTTAAAACCCGGTGAGGGGGATACATTCATTAAAACCAAATACAAGTCTTTGCTCTGGTTATTGTACGAGTAAACTAACTGCCATCATTATATAACCAAAATTCATGAATCTAATCGTTTGGGATATTTTACCCATATGAACGTGAATATAGTTGATAGATCTATTGGAGTTTGACAACTCCCGTTGGTACTAACACCCCACTAGGTGGTACCAATATGGAATATATTTGAACCCACTGAAGGTTTAACCTTGGCAAGTTATCCTTCCCATCCCCTCATGGTTTGGTCTGCAGACCCCATGACCCGGATTGTTAACGTGTGGTTTATGAGTATTGCAATATACCTTTTAACACTAAAACTTTTCAACACATAGGGTTTAAGCTGAACCCTGTGGAACTTGTATTTATACTTAAACTTTAAACCTATGACTCTCACTGAACATACGTGTTGACTTTTAAGCATGTTATCTTAGGTAATTAGGCACTATAGGAACCCTGGCACGGAGAACCAATGGACATGAGGACGTCCAAAATAGTTATCATTCATCAGTTTTGTGTCGTAAAACGTATCTTAAGGACCTCTCTTTTGGTAAAAGTACATCTTTTACTGTAAAAACTCTAATGAATAAATGAATGATAACACATTTTTAAAAAACGTCTCTTTGCGAGTCGTTTTCTATTATCTTGTCTTTGTTTCCATGAGTAACATAGAACAAAAATAAGGTTACAGGCTTAGATAATATAGGTTATAGGTAGATAACTAAGTTAAACGGGTACTTGCTAGGTTTTCACTTAAAAGAAAGTTTTTCATAAAACTCGTATCCAGTATTAGGGTTCCCCATTGCCTTAGGACACACTATAGATTGCCTTAGGACTTAAAAACTAAAACAAATAGGAAAAATTAAAACAAGTAGATATACCTAGGAATAGTAAAAACATAGGATCCCTTAGAATCACTATGCCTTTAGACGGAGGGGGAAACTATTTTCGGTGAACCGTAATGATTCTTGCTAGGAACTTGCCCTTTTTAATACCCATCCGGTATCAGAAAAGTGCTTTCCGCACTTAAAACATAAACTATAACAAAATTCTTACCACATCTTACCTTTAGAATGGCACGTAAAAGAACTACCACACCTGTCACTCCCACTACTCCCGCTATGACTCAGGAAGATATCTAGCGACTAGTGACTCACAGTGTAACTGCAGCACTAGGAGCTAGGGATGCAAACATGGCTAGAAACCCCGAAATCCCTGTAGTGAAGAAGAATAACTACAAGAAATTTATAAGCTGTCAGCCCTTCAATTTCAAGGGGATAGAAGGGGCCATAGGATTAATTCATTTGTTTGAGAGATGTGAATCGGTATTTTCCCATAGTAATTATACAAAGGATTGTAGGGTTAAGTTTCCAACGGGAACGCTTACTGAGGAAGCATTATCTTGGTGGAATTTGTATGCCCAACCAATAGGAATAGAAGAGGCATATAAGTTACTGGGGTTGAGTTTAAGAAACTTATGATTAAGAAATACTGCACTCGGACAGAAGCCAATAAAATAGAGGATGAATTTTATAACTTGACTGTAAAGGGGAACGATGTTAAAACTTATATTAGGATATTTCAAGAGTTGGCTACTTTGTATCCTACAATGGTACCAACTATTAAAAAGACGATAGAAGTTTTCATCGGAGGTTTGCCCCGGAGTATCGAAGGGAATGTTATAGCCTCTAAACCTCAAACGTTAGAGGAGGACATTAACCTAACCTTAAGGTTAATGGACCAAGTAACAAAGCACAACTCTGTGCCAGTGCCCTACAATAATAAACGAAAGTTCCACGATGGGAGAGCTTTCGGTAACAACTGTAATAACACCAGTGGTAATCATACAAATCCCTATCGGCAACCAAGGCAAGATAATGCAAGAGCTTATGCCACCACTTTAAATGACAAAAGTGGGTATGCTGGAAGTTGATACGTGGGAATTGCGCCCTCGCAACAGGTTTTTCCTCTCAATGGATCTTGACAAGCTTACAACCCCTACCAGGCAGTGAACCTGATCATTGTAGTATAGTATAGCGACAAGTACCGGGGGATTGATCGTTCAACTCAGGAATAGTGTCGCTAGGATTAGAAAGCCTACTAAACTAGGTCTAGAGGTGAGGGATGATTCTTTTTGTATTTTTATATTTTATGAAAAGCAAGTAAAATCTCAGGTTTTGAAGGAGTGGGCGGAATTAGATGCTAGCCAACTAACCTAATTAACTAAGATGCAATCAAAATAAAATAAAAGAAATGAAAATTAAAATAATGTAATTATGTGTTGGAAACAATAATGAGAAATGTTGTGTTTACTTAGATTTCATTAATCCCTAGATATCTTTTACAGGTTGATTAGCTTGTTACAATTGCATGGATGACGGGTTATATTCCTTAATACCAGTCATAGGGCCGTGTACAATATTCCCTAACTCTATAAGATCCTACTTCACTCCTATGTCGAGCCGTTAGAAGCTCCTAACATGGGATCATTAGAATTCTCTTACGCACTAAATACAACCAAAAATCGTAGTACACCTCCGATCATGTTTGTTAAGACGTTCAAGCAAGTTACCAATGGAAGTCTGCCAGTTCTCTTAAGCCTAACATCGAATACAATCATCCGTAACAATTATAAACAAACAATCAACTCATAATCAACATCTAGGTTTCACTACATCTAAGCAAACACAATAAAAACCTAGCCTATCAAGTTAAAGAGAAGACAAGCGTAAGATATAATCATACAACACATAGACATATTGAATGATTTGAATAAGTACTTATCTTCAATTGAACATGGAAGAATCAAACGGTTAAAACGCTTGAAAAAACTGTAAAATTCGTCTAGGGTTTATGCCCTAATATCCAACAAAAAGTTCCACAATTTACAATGAAAAATTGGAAAAATATATATATAGACTATGCATCCTGACGGCGTCATGTGTTTGCCTCTGATGCCATCAACTCGCCACCATGATGAAATACATATTGCCTAGATCCACTTCTGAAGCCGTCATGTAGGAATGAGCTCTGGGCCGTCATGTGCATTTGGACCCTGACGGCCTTGGTGATGCCGTCAGGCCAATAAGCCTAAACACTTTCTGGATCGTCACGTGTATTTTCCACTTCCACCTATTTTGCCACGCTTGACACTGTCATGTATAAACCTTTGACGTTGTCAGGTACTGTTCCAGCAAGGAAATTTGAGACTTTGCCATTTTCTTCACTTTTATGCTCCAAAAATGTCCAAAATGCTTCCTTTTCCAGATTTCTCCTCAAAAGTACCTAAAATGACAAAAAGGAACGAATTATGGCAATATTTGATCAAATAATCTTGAATTCGAGCTTAAATGACCCCTTAGAAGCCGTACACTTTTCGCCTCATCCGAAGTGCCCCTCTGTGTAGGAGATGCAGCTGGCATCACACATCGCCTTGTGTCATTAAATGTAACATATGTAACAAGGTGGGACATTACCCAAAGGATTGCAGGAACAAAAGACCAGTTACTGGAGGAAATCCACCACCAGCAACAGTCATTTGTCATACTTGCGGGGAAAAGGGTCATTATATGAATAAATTCCCAAAGAAAAATACTTATGGTGCCCAGGGTAGAACATATATGTTGAGGGATAGGAATGATCCACAAAATCCAAGCGTAGTCACGGGTAAGTTTCTTTTAAATAATCATTTAGTTAAAATGTTATTTGATTCTGGAGCAGATAGAAGTTTCGTATCCATACCCTTAGCCTCTAGACTTAGGATTAAACCCATAGCTTTAAATAATTATTATGAGAGAGAAATGGCAGACGGAAACTTAGTTAGTACTAACACGGTCATTAACGGTTGTACCCTAACCTTACTTAACCACCACTTTAAGATTGATCTCATACCTATTAGACTCGGTAGTTTTGACGTTGTTGTGGGAATGGATTTGTTGTCCAAGAATCAAGCAAAGATTCTTTGTGATGAGAAAATCATCCATGTACCTATCAACAGTGAGACTTTAACTATTCGAGGAGATCAAAGTAGAACTAGACTTAACTTCATTTCATGTATCAAAGGAAAACGATACATGTCACGAGATTGTCAAGTTTTTGTGGTTCAAGTAATGGAGACTAAGCCAGATGAAAAACGACTGGAGGAGATCCCTGTAGTCAGGGAATTCCCAGAAGTTTTTCCTAAGGATTTACCTGGCCTACCTCTGATTCGTCAAATTGAATTTCAAATCGACTTAATTCCCGGAGCAACACCTATAGCCTAAACACCCTATAGGTTAGCCTCTTCAGAGATGAAGGAACTCTCTGAACAACTCCAGGAATTAACTGATCGAGGTTTTATACGTCCAAGTACATCACCCTGGGGGGCTCCTGTCCTATTCGTAAAGAAGAAAAACGGATCTATGAGGATGTGTATCGATTATCGTAGATTAAATAAACTTACTATCAAAAATTGATACCCATTACCCCGGATTGATGACTTGTTTGATCAACTACAAGGTTCGAGCGTATACTCAAAAATCGACTTACGATCAGGCTATCATCAACTGAGAGTGAGGGAAGAAGATATCCCTAAGATCGCTTTCAGAACAAGATATGGGCACTATGAATTTCAAGTAATGCCATTTGGTTTGATAAACACACCAGCAGTTTTCATGGACCTCATGAATCGGGTGTGTAAACCATACTTGGATAAATTTGTTATAGTGTTCATAGATGATATCCTTATCTATTCAGGTATTGAGGAAGAGCACGCTAAACACATGAGATTAATCCTAGAACTACTTAAGACAGAGAAACTTTATGCAAAGTTCTCTAAGTGTGAATTCTGGGTTAGTGTTGTGCAATTTCTCAGACACATGATAGATAAACAAGGACTTCGTGTCGATCCAACAAAAATCAAAGCTGTGAAGGATTGGTCGAAACCTAAGAATCCTACTGAGATATGACAATTCTTAGGACTTGCGGGCTACTATCAAAGTTTTATTAAGGGATTTTCAAAAATAGCTAAACCTTTGACAGAGCTAACCCAGAAAAACAGGAAGTTTGACTGGTGAAAAGATCAAGAGATAGCTTTCCAACTTTTGAAGAGAAAGTTGTGTGAAGCTCCGATCTTATCATTACCAGAGGGAAATGATGATTTTATCATTTACTGTGATGCTTCTCGAAGAGGTCTTGGAGCTGTGTTAACGCAAAAGAATAAAGTAATCGCTTATGCATCACGACAACTCACGACACATGAGGAAAACTAAACTATACATGATTTAGAATTAGGAGCAGTAGTGTTAGCTCTAAGAATATGGAGACATTATCTGTATGGTACTAAGTGTACGGTCATCACTGATCACAAAAGCCTACAGCATATTCTTGATAAAAAAAAGTTGAACATGAGACAATGTCAATGGGTAGAACTGCTTGCTGATTATGATTGTGAGATTCGTTATCATCCTAGCAAAGCTAACGTAGTAGCAGATGCTTTAAGCCGAAAGGAATGAATCAAACCACTTAGAGTTAGGTCGTTAGTAATGACTCTTCATTCGAATCTACCTTCTCGAATACTCAAAGCCCAGAATGAAGCCCTCAAAATGAAGGATCGTAAACTTGAGAATTTACGAGGGATGGATATGGCTTTTGAGATAAGTTCAGACGGAACTCGTTGTATTAAGGGTCGAAAATGGTTACCTTATCATGGTAACTTAAGGAATGTAATAATGCACGAGTCCCATAAATCTAAGTACTCCATTCACCCAGGTTCTGATAAGATGTATCAGGATCTGAAGAAACACTATTGGTGGCCTGACATGAAGGCATCCATAGCCAGATAAGTGGGCAGGTGTTTAACATGTTCTAGAGTAAAGGCTGAATGTCAAAAGCCATCTGGTTTATTGGAACAACCTGAAATTCCCATTTGGAAGTGGGAAAGGATTACGATGGATTTTATCACCAAACTACCTAGAACATTCAACTGGCATGATGCTATTTGGGTAATAGTTGATCGCCTTACGAAATCAGCACACTTCATTCCTATACGAGAAACAGATGATATGGAAACCCTTGCTAGGTTGTACCTCAAGGAAATAGTTTCTCGACATGGAGTGCCAATATCTATTATATCGGATCATGATTCTCGTTTGATGTCGAGATTTTGGCAATCTATGCAAAAGGCCTTAGGTACTCAAATAGACATGAGTACGGCATATCATCCGCAAACCGATGGTCAAAGTGAAAGAACTATCCAAACTCTCGAGGATATGCTTCGAGCATGTGTGATAGATTTTGGAAAAGGATGGGAGAAACATTTACCATTGGTAGAATTCTCATATAACAATAGTAATCACACTAGCATTAAAGCAGCACCGTATGAGGCACTAGATGGGAGAAAGCGTAGATCTCCGGTCTGCTGGGCTGAAGTTGGAGAAGTACAACTCATAGGTCCGAAGATAATCCATGAGACAAATGGGAAAATAGTTCAAATCCAACAACGCTTACAAGCTGCAAGAGATCGGCAAAAGAGTTATGCCGATATAAGACGTAAACCTTTAGAATTTCATGTCGGAGATAGGGTTATGTTGAAAGTTTCACCTAGGAAAGGTGTCTTTCATTTCTGAAACCAAGGAAAGGTTAGTCCGAGATACATTGGACTTTTTAAGGTTTTAGAACAAATTGGTCCAGTGGCATACCGACTTGAATTACCGGATGAACTAAGTAATATACACGACACATTTCGCATATCACATCTTAAGAAGTGTTTATCGGACAAGTCACTTGTTGTTCCTATTAACGAGCTTCAATTGGATGATAATCTCAATTTCACTGAAGAACCAGCGGAAATTATGGACCGAGAGGTCAAAAATCTAAAACATCACCGGATTCCTATCGTTAAGGTACGCTGGGACTCCCAAAGAGAACCAGAGTATACTTGGGAACGATAGGATAAATTCTGTGCTAAATATCCCCATCTGTTCTCACCATCATATAATAACCATAATTAAATCTCACGACAAGATTTTCTTTCAGGATGGGAGACTGTCACAACCCACTAACTTCCCCTTAGGTTAGGAATGCCTTATTAACTTAACTTATGCCCTCACTAGCATACAAGGATTAGAAATGCCTTATTAACTTAACTTAGGCCCTTATTAGAAGCACACTAGGATTAGAAATGCCTATAGGATTTTCCTGAGCTAGATTTTTTATTTAATATATTATTATAACCTAACTAACCCTCAGACAAGCTCACGTATCCGTCTATGCCAACCACTTCTACGTTTACTTAAGGTAAACATCGCGGTATGTCAAGTCAAGGTAATAAACATATTTTAACTAAGCAAACTAGTACTATAATACCCCATACTTGCTAGAAAACCCTAAGTACACCTATGTGTTTTCGGTTAGTTTTAAAACCCTAATTGCTTATCTGAACTTACATGAAAAGTGCCTAAGACTTAGATATAAGTTATAATAGCTACCTTAGGATATATTAGAACCATTAGGATATAGTACAACTCTTAGAAACTTAGGTACAAGTCATATAACCACAAAACCCTAATTAGGTCATAACTTCCCGAAACTAGGTCTAAACTAGGTTAAATCTTTACCATATGGTACCATCACTTTATATAAGCTACTAATAGTTATTAAACATCATTAGGACCTTAAATAAGACACTAAAACATATATAAAACCTTAAACACTTATTAAACAAAACTAGATTAAAATTAGACTTAAACACATAAACCAGGTTACTTAAGCACCTTAAAATGAACAAGCAACCATCCTAGCTCCCCTATATGATTAAGCTAGCACCCTAACACCTCCAAGCACCCAAGCTAGGAGGTGCATCACCTCCTTGTCACCCCTTTCACCCTAACCGCCTCTCTAGGCTTCTAACCACCAAAATCATCCTACCCCACCCCTAGCTATCACCATAGCACATCCTCATCAGCCTCTAGACCTGCCACACCATCCCCTTGCTTTGCTTACTCCCCCCTCCTACTTTGTGACATCTACATCCCGTTGCCTCTACGCGGGCTATAAATACCCCCTCCTCTCCTCATTTCTTCTTCACACCTCTCCCTCTCCTCTCTACCTCATATTTTGGTAGTCTAAGATCATTAGAAGCCATCGTAAATGGGTAACGAAGCACTGGCCAAGTTGTATTGTGGTTTGAAGTCGAGCGAGCAATAGAAACCCCTTGTTCAGCCCTCCCCCCACCTAGATAACCCTTAATTTACGTATAAATAGTTTTAGAATAGACCTAGATACTTATTATAAGACTTAGAGACCCTAGGATAGTCATTAGATTGCCTTGCATGCATGTTTTCTTTTGTAGCCCTAGTTATAAGTCGAATTGCATCCTTATGTGTTACATAGATTATCTACTTGATATAATATGAATTATGTGGCTTATTTGAACTTATATGAGTTATTTATAAGCTTAGAAACTAGATTGCCATCCTTGAATTAGAATTATACATATTTTGGACTAGTTTTGCAAATTATTACATGCATAGGGGTATATATTATAAATTCTTGAAACTATAAAGTCTAGGGACTGTTTTTGACATTTCCTAGAAGATAATAGTGTAAGGACTAGATTTGCAATATAATAAACCATAAAATAAACTATTAAAACAAATATAAAACTAAAAGGACTAAAACTGCAAATATTATAAATATAAGGGTAAATAGAGTAAATACTAAAAACTAATATAATTTAGGAACTTTATATATCGTTTCTTTAAAATATATTAGTATAGGGACTAAATATGCAATAGTTTGAAAGTTATGTGCTTATTTGTTATAAGTTTATAAGTTTAGTGTAGAAAACATAAATATATATATATGTAAAGGGTAAAAATGGACTATTTTCATAAAAATATAAAAACCTATTGTAGTTAGAGGCATAACACAATACTAAGGAGCTTCATGTGAGGAGTACTATGTGGATATTTCGTTTTGACAAGTTTGGTGGGTTTACGAATTAAAGTGCCCTGACTCCTCTAACGATTATTGCATATACTTCTGAGATATGATGGCCTGAACGGTGTTATGTTATAACTAAACCCTAATAACAACATAACTCAATAATAGGGAGCTTTCTGTGAGGAGTATTAACTTCTGAATTATGATGGCCTGAACGGTATTATGCTGATCACATGATACGATAGTAGGGAGCTTCATGTGAGGAGTCATATACTTCTGAATTACAATGGCCCGAACGGTGTTATGTTATATATAAAAACCTAATAGTAATTAGTTAAGAAAACCAAGACTAAGACTTGACATACGCACACCCGCACTACCCCAGGATACGTGAGTGAATTATCTAAACCCCTACTTTAATTAGCTAGAGACTTGGGTGAGTTTTCATAGCCTCACACCCTTTTAAATGCTTTCTAAATGTTTTACAAACCCTATGAGGGGGATACATGCTTTAAAACTAAATACAAGTCTTTGCTATGGTTATTGCACGAGTAAACTAACTGCCATCATTACATAACCAAAATTCATGAATCTAATCGTTTGGGATATTTTACCCACGCGAACACGAATATAGTTGATAGATCTATTGGATTTTGGCAACTCCCGTTGGTATTAACACCCCACTAGGTGGTACCAATAAGTACTATATTTGAACCTACTGAAGGTTTAACTTTGGCAAATTATCCTTCCTATCCCCTCGTGGTTTGGTCTGCAGACCTCATGACCCAGATTGTTAACGTGTGGTTCTTGCGCTTAGTGCAATATACCTTTTAACACTAAAATTGTTCCACACATAGGGTTTAAGTTGAACCATGTGGAACTTGTATTTATACTTTAAATTTTTAAACCTATGACTCTCACTCAACATACTTGTTGACTTTTAAGCGTGTTATCTTAGGTAATTAGGCACCATAGGAACCCTGGCACGGAGAACCAATGGACATGAAGACGTCCAAAATAGTTATCATTCATCAGTTTTGTGTCGTAAAACATATCTTAGGGACCTCTCTTTTGGAAAAAGTACATCTTTTACTGTAAAAACTCTGATGAATAATTGAATGATAACACCTTTTTCAAAAACGTCTCTTTTCGAGTCATTTTCTATTATCTTGTCTTTGTTTCCATGATTAATACCCCAAACACTTTATCCGCTGCGATCAGTGAAAAATGAGGGTGTTACAGTTTTTGTTAGTTTCTTTTTCAAATCATCATTTTAGTTTCTGGATTTTGTTGAGTAGGAGGAAAATCACTAAAGGTAATAACATGCCAAAGTTCAAGATCTTTAGATTTCACATAAGTTTCGAATCTATTTTTCCAATATAAAAATCCATCACTTTCAAATAGTGGTGGTCTTTGCATAGATTGCCCTTCTAAATATTTTTCAGATTCCATAGATCGTTGCAAGTTTTAAAATACAATATATTTTAAAAATCTCGCTTGACGTGGCTCTTGATACCGATTGTGAAAAACTAAAAGGAGGGGTTGAATAGTTTTACGTCTTTTCAATTTGTTATGAAATAGTTTGTTTACGCGTTTTGTTTACTTTCAAAAATTGTAGATTTGATATTATGTGAACTCAAGTCTTGCATAATATAAACAACTACAATTAAATACTAAGGCTATAATAACGTAAGAAATGAAATAAGTAAGAGATGGAAAGATCAAACAGTGAGACCAGAGATTTATAGTGGTTCGGCGGACAAGGACACCTTCCTTACCCTACTCCACTCCCCGAGCACCTAACTCAAGAGTTTTCTTCACTATGTCAACAAGCTCCCTTATGGCGGAGAAAACCTTACACACCAATTTACACACCACAACTTAGTCATACATTATTCACACCTTCTACACAACTTCTCCACACCTAGTAACTACTAAATATTCACTACTTCTTCTTCACACCTATCCACTACTAAACCTTCACTACTTGCTCTTCACACCTAGCTACTTAATATGCACTACTTCTTCTTTACAACTATCTTACTTCCCAATATCAACACATCTTGCTAATCTATCTTCTATCAAATATTCACAACTAATTACACAAAGAAATAGATATAATGAATGATGCTTTAACAACTTGGATGTGAAGGTCACAACAAGTCGTAATACTTCTTGTCTTGGTCGATTGAAGTATTCTTCTCTTGCACTTGAAATGATGAGACTTAGATCACTTTGAAACAAAGATTAATGTATATATGATCAAAGGATTATGTTGATATAAATAATGCCTAAAAATATTATTAACATATATCGATATCTCTATGTTTTGATAATCACAAAACGTAAACTCATTGAACTACGAATTATGACGTAAACAAGTATTTAGTCGTAAATATTTGCTTTAGCATCCATATCACTTAAGGTATGAATAAACAAAGTGTCTAATGCATTTTATGATCAAAGGAATTTTTATTTTTACAAACCTTACATTTTATTAAAGTGGGACAAACATTTTTAAACTTATACAAAACATTTTTGTATTTATAAGAAATGTTTTATTCAAAATAAATATTTTGAATTCAAATTTCAATCCAAAAAACGGCTATATTCTTAGGCGGCCCCCTTAATTATACTAGGCGGTCCCCTTAATTATTAAGGGGACCGGCCACGCTCCCAAACAGTATTTTTCTCCCTATAAATACTGGTTCATCCCACAGAATTTTCTCACCTTTTGCACGAAAATTTTCAGTCTCAATCCTTTCAAAACATCCTTCTAAATCCTTTCATCATAAGATTATAAGTCTTTGTTTCAAGTGATCCAATCCTTTACCACTCAAAGTGCTAGAGAAGAATCCTCCCTATCATAAAGCCAAATATGTATTAGGATCTAGTTAGTGTTTATGTAATGTTGTGAGTTATGTATATGTAATAAGTAGATCAAGATGATCTTACTTAGTAGTGAGTTTATGATTGAGTAAGAAGTAGTGGGAAGAAATAGTAGTGTGATGGAGTCATGAAGTTGTGAAGAAGTAGATGTGTGAATACATAGTGGAGTATAGAAGAAGTTGTGAAGTAGTGAAGAAGTCGTGAAGTCGTGAAGCCATGAAGAAGTCGTGAAGTCATGTAGAAGTTGTGTAGTGATCGAAGTAGTGTTGTGAGATTGGTTCTAGCTACTATTAGAACTCGACATTTAGCTTAGTGTCGTTAAATGGTGTAAGCAAAAGTTGTGTACGGTTTTCTCCGCCAAAAGGGAGCTTGTTTAGTTGTGAAGAAAACTCTCGAGTAGGTGACTCGGGGAGTGGAGTAGGGCAAGGAAGGTGTACTTGTAGCCGAACCACTATAAATCATCGTGTCCGGTTTGCATTTCCTTTCTCTTATCTCTTTTCATTTATTCTTGCATTTATCGCTTTACATCTATGCTTGCCTATATGTCTTAGTTGTTGCTTATATAGTTGTGATGATTGATTGTGTTGTGCATAGAAGTTAATATTGTGATTGTGTGTATAATTGTATGATATGGTCAAATAGATTATTATTCACACTTCTCATATTAAGTTTAACTTGATAGATAATTTGATACAAAACGTTTTAAGATTTTAAAAGGAAAACGTATTCACACAAAGACCGACCAAAGCTCCATTCATAAATCTAAGTTTTTCCAAAAGCTTACATATATAATTGATCATATTGATTATATGATGTTTACATACTAAATTCCAATTAAAGGTTTTCCAAACAAACAATTGAATAAATTCGAATCAACCTTTTGAAACAAAGTTTTTATAAAATGAAAAAGAGGGGAAAACTATTCAACCCCACCTTCTAGTTTTCCACAATTGGTATCAGAGCCAGGTTGCTCAAATTTTCAAAACAAATGGTTTTAAAAATTGAGTACGATCCACGTATCAAATTACCCATTAAGAAGGATTAAATATGAAAAGTGTTTTGTTGATTAACTTGTATTAGTTTTGATGATATATACACTAATTATACTAGCTCGAAATAATATTATGCTTAAAATAAGTGTTATATGTTC
Source organism: Artemisia argyi (assembly GCA_030686995.1). Lineage (NCBI taxonomy): Eukaryota > Viridiplantae > Streptophyta > Magnoliopsida > Asterales > Asteraceae > Artemisia > Artemisia argyi. The sequence goes on along the minus strand of CM060676.1, from coordinate 4,495,189 downwards.
GGTATCAAAATCAGAAAGTTACACACCTTTCCGAAAAGTCAGAAAACAATTTTTTTTTCAAAAAATGAAATTTTGAGTACCAGATGGGCAGCCCCCTTAATTTTCTGGGCGGCCCCCTTAAATACTGGGCGGTCTCCTTAATTATTTAAGGGGTCCGCCTGTCTGTTCGACAGTTTTTCGAAAACTTTGAAAAATCATATAAAATTAACCGTAACTCCGTAGAAGTCGTGCCACCCGGCGTTTTAAAGGTAATTGAGTCTACTTTCATTTAAAAATACTTACAAGTAACCATTACAAACTTAAATAAGTAAGAAAGTCAAAATACTATACGGTGGTCAAAAATTTGTGTTTCGTTTTAACGTAAAACTTTTGTTTTACCTTTTCCTTCAAGTCGGGCATTCCTACTTGATATACTTTTGAAAAATTAAGTATTTATGTTTTCAAAATATTGATCTTAATTAAATAATAGAATGGGGAGGAAACTATTTTATTTTCAAATAGATTCGAGCTAAGTAAACATTGGTGTATATAATACACAAAACGACGACAAGTGTTTTATGTGTTATGTGAACTTCTTTGTGATTTTATTTTCTTAATTGAATATATTAAATGATTGTTGCTATTTGAAGTTTTGCTATGTGTATATCTATGCATATGTGCCCTATTAGTTTATAGCTAGTTTTTCCGATTTATACTTAACTAGATCTTATGCTAGATTTCTTGCGTTAGGATAGTTATAATATGCTTGCATTGCATATGGGTATAGATGGCTTAATGTTACTCAAACATCTTGTAAATGAGTTCAATCTAGTTACCTAAACATTTCAAACAATTTAATCTATTCTTCACAACACACTTAAATATTTTCTACAAATTAGCTTGTTTTACCTTAAGATGTTTAATAAGAGAAATTGAATCATTGTGAAACATTAATAGTTATATAAAAGAAAAAGTATTTTCAAAATCTAAGTGTGTTCATAATAAGTAAAAATGAAGAGTCTTTCACAAAAACAAAACATATAACAATCATGAAATAATAAGTCAACTTTCAATCATTCACTAATAAATAATCTTAGGATTAATGGAACACACTATCAAAATGTTTATTTCAAATGAGTGTCCGTGAGGATCAAGAAAGATCTTGATATTATATCAATTCATTATTCAAATTATGGTTGATATATTCATCAAATCTAATTGACTTGTTTTTTAGTGTGGACAAGAAATTGGATTGCTATTTGTTTAGCTTCAATATTATATCAAATTACAACAAAAGATATAGTCTTGAATCTACATACTCAATCATGTAACACCCCCAATTCAAGGTTGCAGCGGAATTCGAACTGGGTGTTACTTGACAGCACAATAGTCACAATAATAGAAAACGAACTCCAATTGAGTCGTTTTAAAAGATTTGTCATTCAAATTGTATAAATATCAGAGATTTACAAAATGAGGTCCCAAATGGTTCCATGTTTACAATGTATAATAAATGTGTTTTTGAATGATAATAAAATTTATAGCCCTCTTGAGTATCCGTGTCCTTCCGTGCCATCCTTGATCGTCATGAACCTGAAATACATGCTTGAGAGGTCAACACAAAGGTTGAGTGGAATTCGTAGAGTTTAGTTAAATCGTTTGAACACAATATGTCGTAGTGTGAGCTATAGACTCACACCAATGTTTAGAAAACAAAATCGTTATTTATTTCACTAAGCTCATGCAACCAAAACATTAACATCGAACCAACAAAATTGGCATTATAGAAGCCCTATCAAGGTACTTTTGCCGTTATACCGCTAAATCTCAAATATAGTGCATTTGTGTGAACTCATCGTTGCTCAACACAAATGGGATTCGTCAATCCCAATAGATCTATTCACAATATTCGCGCTCACTAAAGGTAGTGACTAATGGTTCATGATATAGGGACTTCGAACATGGCAATCGTTACTTAGTGATAATAAAACATCGTCGGGTAGCATACAGTAGAAAGCATCGTGTTCGAGTAGAAAAATAATAGCATGTATTCCCCCCATGGGTTTGTAAAATAGTTAAACAATAGAAAGTGGGGCTACGAACTCACCTTAAGTTATGTAGTGAGTAGTGAATGTGATGGTCGAATCGCGAAGGTTTCTACGAACAACCTATAATAGAATGTTGCGACTTAGGATCGGAGTAAAGAATATGAAGTAGTGCCTATATATATATCTTGCATTTAATCCATGATGTGGTATGATGTATATTGTAAGTCTTTGAAAGAATAGATTCATGAAACATGTATGTTTTATATATCGTTTACTACCGTTCGGGCCGACATAATTCAGAAGTCATGTTAGTAAGCGTTCGAGGAGCCAGGACACTTTAATTCGTAAATCCACAACTCAACTCGACGGCTTACATAATGAACTCCTCACATGAGGCTCCCTACTATTGTAGTAGTTGATGAAATATATAGATATAAGTTTTGATCCGAAAAGTTACATGTCCGATATTTGAATAAACTTAAGAAAGTTTATTAGTTCATGAAGATTGTTATTAGGGGTAGTTTCATAAGTCTTGAATGACCATTTTCTCTTGGTAAAATCTCATGGTTCCCTTTTAAGTGAAGTAGGTCCAAATTGCTTGTTCAAGTTATCGCCTAATTCATTGTTTCATGTTTACGCCTATGTAAGTTGGTATGGTCATTTCGTCATGGCCTAGCCATGACCTTTGGTCCTTGTTCCAAGGTCATGAGACACAACCTTGGCCCTAGCCATGGTTGTGATCTTGATTATAGGTCATAAGACCTCTTGTTCCTTTCAAAGTATAACCATAATCTAGTGACTTTTGCCTAAAAATGGGCTGTTTAGAATTTGAAGAATTTTATCACTCAGAAAGCATTTTTAGGTCTCGAGCTTCTTTGTTCCTGAACGAAAACGTCGTTCCGGACAACTTTTGTGTTTTAACTTTTTGATGAATCGGACCAGAAGTGGGACTTTCAAAACCCAAATTTGATCAGAATGGTATTTGGCAGTTTTGCCGGAAATCTTTGGTAATTTCAAATCGCCATAACTTTTGACTCGTATACTCGTTTTGGGTGGTTCAAATTGCTATGGTTTCCTTGTTAGATCCTCTACCACAATATGTAATAATCAAATATCATATTTTTACCATTTTGATCAGGTCTTACCAAGAAATTCATTAGTTTGCTTGTTTTAGTAACTTGTTTCAACAATCCATTATAACAACATCTTTTACTCATTTTTATACATCATGGACATCAACACAAGACATAATATAGCAAGAATAACATGTAAATGATATGAATATGATAAATTAACAAGAAGCATGTTAGGGTTTGGCTTACAACTTTTGGCTTTCAAAGATGAAAGGAAAGTAGCAAGTAAGGAAAAGAACTTTGATAGACTTGCTTCAACCCTTTTTCACTTCATGCAACCTTTCTACCCTTGGTATTCTTGAAAGAATGATGATAAAGGTTGAGGTGAATTGAGTGGATTTAAACTCAAAAGAAATCACCAAGTATATTAGGGTTTGGAAGAGTTTTGTTGAATGATAACTTAACTAGGGTTTCTACCTTGAACTTGCACTTGAATCTTGCTTGAACTATGAAGGAAATAAGCTAAATGTGAAGTGTTGTGGTGTGGTTTGATGGCCGGCCAAAGGAAGGGGGGAGGGGCTTTTATAGGGTCTTGAGGAGGTTACAAAACATGACTAGTCAACACCTTGGAGACCAAGGTGAACACATGTAATCATCTAAGGCAACTTAGCACAAGATCATGCCACACCAAGGGATGACTCCCCCCCCCCCCTAATGGCGGTTCCATATGGTCTAGGGGGTGAGGTGTGCCTTGCTTGCTATTATCCTAAGTATTGGATGAGTTTTGACTCCGAGAAATGCCAACCGTAAATGATTAGGCCTCAAAACGTAAAACCGGGTGTCGTAAAATTATGAAACTTTAAAGTATTGTTAGACATGTCCATATGTCCCATAATAAAATATAAAATGAGTGGTAGGATCTATCGGGTGCTAAAACCCTGCTAAAAACTGGAAACACGGGTCTAAAACGCGTAATACGTAAAATGTACGAATTTTGCGTAAAACTGAGAAAAGTAAAATGTTACTTTTCTAATATGATATAAATGATTTAAAATGACTTATAATGTCTAGACTGCGCTCAGTCTAGTGTCGGTTGGTGTTAAATGTCTTTTAGACATCAAACCGTAAGCCTAAAAATCAAGGAATGACTTATAAAATCAAGGAATGATTTTTGGTCAAAGGAGGAGGGAAAAATTATGTTGACTTTTTCTAATAAGTTTGAAAACTCAAAACGTCTTAGAAACTTGTTTTGTGGTCTAATGGTTAATCGCCCATTCGGTTAAACGTGCTCATGTGAGAGTAGTACCGACTTGGGTGACCTGCTGGGAAGTCTTTGGTCATGTTTTTCTCAGTCACAATTAATTCTCAAATAAATCATGAGTGTGTCAAACATTTTTCTGATGCGGGGTCACTTAACGCGGTCGAGTTTCGTTGTACGTAGAATTTCTGAATGACGTTTTACCCTAAAACGTGTAATTCCTTAATAACTTTCACGAAAATGATCTGACGAATGTCAAACATTTAATTTGCCATGGAAATGATTTATCACTCAAGAATATCAAATAAAAATCAACTTTCGGGAAAGTTTCGGGAAAAATGAATAGTAAAAGTGAATAGTGAAATTTTCCGGGAATGGTAATTAACCTGAAATTGTGAATTGTTACAGTCTCTACCCCTTACGGGGAACTTCGTCCCGAAGTTCTATGTGTGTCATATGTTGGAGTGGTGTCGATAAAGATGTGTGGTTACTTATGAGGATTAGAGTGATGTAGTTTGATTTGTCGTTTCAGTGTATGGCGTAGGATGAGTTTACTTATGAGAAGTTTGTTTCTAAGAAAACATACAGGTGACTGCTCCCAGCATAAAATGATCCCTCCTGAATTAGACATAGGTGATCAGGCTATGTATAATTTAGGACCGATAATGTGATGTTCGGTTTAGTCACGTATGGTATTCAATCTTGTAAGGCTGATGAGTTTGCTTGTGGTGTAACTAAGGATGATTTGAGCTTTAAAAGTGCATCAATATCAGAAAGTGAGCTTGTGGGATTAAGGGTTGTGAAGATGATGATGGTGAGAAGGTTAAGAAGGTTTGTGTTCTTCATTTTGGTATGTTGAGATTTAGTGGTTTGTGATGAAAGTTGGAAATGAAGGCATGATATTGATTTATACGGTGGTATCAACGAAGTGATTTTTCTAGGATGGTGGTAGAATATCTTGGAGTAAAAATGATGTGAAACAATAAAGTGATAACAAATTAGCTTGAAGTAAAATTTGTTGAATGGTTTATAAGATAACTGAGTAAGTCTCATAGAATGGTAATAGTCTGCTAAACAATCAAATTGGTTTGGAGATAGAAAGTACAATAGATGAGAATTATCACAAAGAGTCGTTTATTGAACAATAAATATTCTTAAGTCATAAAACTCCCATTACTAGGGATGACATACACATAGTACAACAAAGTGCATAAATAAATATGACTGCTAAGTTCTAAACTTCATTGTTCTGCAGTGTTGTTGAGATTCTGATAAGCTCCTTCTCCTCTTATCATATATGCTCATCCTTGGTTGTCTTCAACTTGTTGACCTTGATTTTGGGGACATTGGTTCTTGTAATGTCCACTTTCTCCACACCCGAAGCATATAACTATCGGTTGTGTGTTGCTACCGGTAGCTATATCCTTGACTCTACAATCTCTGGCAAGGTGTCCAGTGTTCTGACAGTTGCGACACTTAGCCGGGCAAGGACCTGAGTGGTGGAAGTTACACTTATTGCATAGTGGAGCATTCCCGGTATATCCTGCGCCTCTAGTTGGTGCAGCCACATAAGCCCTTGTGGTCTCTTGTCTTTTGTTTTGCTGGTTGTTGTTTTGAGTTTGGTTGTTGTTGTTATTGTTGTTACTTCCATAGTTACCATCCCATGGTCGCTTGTTGTTGTTGTTCCTATTGTTATTGTTGTTACTGTAGTTGGAATTGTTGGGGTTATTGGTATTGCTGGCGTTGTTGGTGTTGTTGTTGGTTTGCTTTCGGGTTTCTGTCATTCGTATCACTTGGTCCATGAGGCTGCGGGACATCCGCATAGCTTCATCAAGTTCCTTTGGATTTGCCGAAGTTACATGCCCTTGTATGCTGGATGGAAGTCCCCAGATATATCTTTCCAACAATTTTTCCTTTGTGGAAACCATTGTTGGACAAAGTATCCTCAATTCTTGGAATCGACGGTTGTAGGTTATGATATCATTTCCCTTAACCGTATGATCCCAAAATTCAACCTCCAACTTTTGTATCTCACTGCGAGGACAGTATTCCTTGATCATCATTTGTTTCAAATTAGCCCAAGTAATTTTGTAGGCATTCTCAATGCCCATGGGTTGAGCAATTGAGTTCCACCAGGACAACGCCTCATTCAACAGAGTACTCGTGGCATACTGAACCTTATCCTCCTCGGTACATTTACTAACCAAGAACACCGACTCCGCCTTTTCAAACCAGCGGATCAGACCTACAGCTCCTTCAGTACCATTGAATTTGATGGGTTCACATTTCAAGTAGGAAATGAACGAGCAACCCTGTGGTACTATAGTAACATTCGTTACCGGAGGGGTAGTTGAGTTTGTCCTCCCAGGTTAAGACTGGCAATTCTTGCAGCTTCTGCAGGTATTGCAGCTTCCGCAGCAGTGGCGGCTTCATCAGCTATGCAGCATCAGCAGCTGCTGCAGCATCGGCGGCTGCTGCGGCATCAGCAGCACCAGCAGCTGTGGTGGCTTCAGCAGCTGCTGCAGCTACGGCTGCACGTTCCGTGATAAGTGCTGCATTGATACTGTCCTTTACCAGTTTGCGGATGGCAGCTTGCGTCATCGTTGGTGGTGTCTTTTTCTTTGGCGCCATGATTCTATCGTTCAAAAGATACATTGTAATTAGAGAGTTGTGAGATGAGCACAATTTTTGATAAGAATGATAGGATAATAATGTTTGAAACTTAGAAGCATAACACATGATAGTATATAAAACAAGAGTTTTATTCGTACAACGTTGGTTGATTTACAAAATCGAAACCTATTACAAGCTTCTTCAAAATTTACTAACTGATACTTTCAGTTTAGTAATTACAACGTTTTTACTATCGCTAGTTATTACATAGATTTCATAGCGTTTACTAACTGAGTCTAATCAGTTTAGTAGTATGAAAGTTAACTAGTATCATCACACTAGTCTATTGTGGATTAGAAGGTCCGAGCAGCTCTGATTGATCGGCAACTTCTTGATTTAGTGTGTCGTAGAGGTACGAGTCGATGAACTTTGAGAAGCTGTAGTTTTCATGTTGACTTTCTTGTTGGATCAATGGTGGTCGAGGTATGATCCATAATGAGTGATCCAAATCATCACACGTAGGGATATCGAAGGGAAGTGATAGTGGTTGTGGTAATGGTTCTAGTACATATTCGTATTCATTATCCTCCTCGGAGTCTGCCTCAACATAATTTTGTTCAACATAATTAGAAATATTCATCGTAAAATTAGTTGGCATCGGTTCATCCTCTTCTTCGTCGGTTGAATCTTCGAAAGGTTCTTCTTCGTCATCAGAAGCGAAGGCATTTACGAAGTCAAATCCGAACTCGGGTGAGGGTGGTAAGACTTGGAAGTTATTAGGTAGAGTGGGCACATAATCGGGAGAAGTGGGTACGCACATGATTTCTATAAGAAGAATTAATATAATTCTATCGTTTATGGGGAGTGCTCGAAATATGGCAAGCATATATATATATAGCAATATACTAATATGTTTATGTAGCCTAACTTGCATAATAAGTCCATAATCGTCTGGAGGATGGAAGACACGGAGAGCGGAAGGCTATAAAATGTTTTTGTTTGTGATTGTAGTTATAGTTTAGGTCTCAATTAGACCCGTTTCTCTATAACCATGGCTCTGATACCAATCTGTAACACCCCCAATTCAAGGTTGCAGCGGAATTCGAACTGGGTGTTACTTGACAGCACAATAGTCACAATAATAGAAAACGAACTCCAATTGAGTCGTTTTAAAAGATTTATCATTCAAATTGTATAAATATCAGAGATTTAGAAAATAAGGTCCCAAATGGTTCCATGTTTACAATGTATAATAAATGTGTTTTTGAATGATAATAAAATTTATAGCCCTCTTGAGTATCCGTGTCCTTCCGTGCCATCCTTGATCGTCATGAACCTGAAATACATGCTTGAGAGGTCAACACAAAGGTTGAGTGGAATTCGTAGAGTTTAGTTAAATCGTTTGAACACAATATGTCGTAGTGTGAGCTATAGACTCACACCAATGTTTAGAAAACAAAATCGTTATTTATTTCACTAAGCTCATGCAACCAAAACATTAACATCGAACCAACAAAATTGGCATTATAGAAGCCCTATCAAGGTACTTTTGCCGTTATACCGCTAAATCTCAAATATAGTGCATTTGTGTGAACTCATCGTTGCTCAACACAAATGGGATTCGTCAATCCCAATAGATCTATTCACAATATTCGCGCTCACTAAAGGTAGTGACTAATGGTTCATGATATAGGGACTTCGAACATGGCAATCGTTACTTAGTGATAATAAAACATCGTCGGGTAGCATACAGTAGAAAGCATCGTGTTCGAGTAGAAAAATAATAGCATGTATTCCCCCCATGGGTTTGTAAAATAGTTAAACAATAGAAAGTGGGGCTACGAACTCACCTTAAGTTATGTAGTGAGTAGTGAATGTGATGGTCGAATCGCGAAGGTTTCTACGAACAACCTATAATAGAATGTTGCGACTTAGGATCGGAGTAAAGAATATGAAGTAGTGCCTATATATATATATCTTGCATTTAATCCATGATGTGGTATGATGTATATTGTAAGTCTTTGAAAGAATAGATTCATGAAACATGTATGTTTTATATATCGTTTACTACCGTTCGGGCCGACATAATTCAGAAGTCATGTTAGTAAGCGTTCGAGGAGCCAGGACACTTTAATTCGTAAATCCACAACTCAACTCGACGGCTTACATAATGAACTCCTCACATGAGGCTCCCTACTATTGTAGTAGTTGATGAAATATATAGATATAAGTTTTGATCCGAAAAGTTACATGTCCGATATTTGAATAAACTTAGGAAAGTTTATTAGTTCATGAAGATTGTTATTAGGGGTAGTTTCATAAGTCTTGAATGACCATTTTCTCTTGGTAAAATCTCATGGTTCCCTTTTAAGTGAAGTAGGTCCAAATTGCTTGTTCAAGTTATCGCCTAATTCATTGTTTCATGTTTACGCCTATGTAAGTTGGTATGGTCATTTCGTCATGGCCTAGCCATGACCTTTGGTCCTTGTTCCAAGGTCATGAGACACAACCTTGGCCCTAGCCATGGTTGTGGTCTTGATTATAGGTCATAAGACCTCTTGTTCCTTTCAAAGTATAACCATAATCTAGTGACTTTCGCCTAAAAATGGGCTGTTTAGAATTTGAAGAATTTTATCACTCAGAAAGCATTTTTACGTCTCGAGCTTCTTTATTCCTGAACGAAAACGTCGTTCCGGACAACTTTCGTGCTTTAACTTTTTGATGAATCGGGCCAGAAGTGGGACTTTCAAAACCCAAATTTGATCAGAATGGTATTTGGCAGTTTTGCCGGAAATCTTTGGTAATTTCAAATCGCTATAACTTTTGACTCGTATACTCGTTTTGGGTGGTTCAAATTGCTATGGTTTCCTTGATAGATCCTCTACCACAATATGTAATAATCAAATATCATATTTTTACTATTTTGATCAGGTCTTACCAAGAAATTCATTAGTTTGCTTGTTTTAGTAACTTGTTTCAACAATCCATTATAACAACATCTTTTACTCATTTTTATACATCATGGACATCAACACAAGACATAATATAGCAAGAATAACATGTAAATGATATGAATATGATAAATTAACAAGAAGCATGTTAGGGTTTGGCTTACAACTTTTGGCTTTCAAAGATGAAAGGAAAGTAGCAAGTAAGGAAAAGAACTTTGATAGACTCGCTTCAACCCTTTTTCACTTCATGCAACCTTTCTACCCTTGGTATTCTTGAAAGAATGATGATAAAGGTTGAGGTGAATTGAGTGGATTTAAACTCAAAAGAAATCACCAAGTATATTAGGGTTTGGAAGAGTTTTGTTGAATGATAACTTAACTAGGGTTTCTACCTTGAACTTGCACTTGAATCTTGCTTGAACTATGAAGGAAATAAGCTAAATGTGAAGTGTTGTGGTGTGGTTTGATGGCCGGCCAAAGGAAGGGGGGAGGGGCTTTTATAGGGTCTTGAGGAGGTTACAAAACATGACTAGTCAACACCTTGGAGACCAAGGTGAACACATGTAATCATCTAAGGCAACTTAGCACAAGATCATGCCACACCAAGGGATGACTCCCCCCCCCCCCTAATGGCGGTTCCATATGGTCTAGGGGGTGAGGTGTGCCTTGCTTGCTATTATCCTAAGTATTGGATGAGTTTTGACTCCGAGAAATGCCAACCGTAAATGATTAGGCCTCAAAACGTAAAACCGGGTGTCGTAAAATTATGAAACTTTAAAGTATTGTTAGACATGTCCATATGTCCCATAATAAAATATAAAATGAGTGGTAGGATCTATCGGGTGCTAAAACCCTGCTAAAAACTGGAAACACGGGTCTAAAACGCGTAATACGTAAAATGTACGAATTTTGCGTAAAACTGAGAAAAATAAAATGTTACTTTTCTAATATGATATAAATGATTTAAAATGACTTATAATGTCTAGACTGCGCTCAGTCTAGTGTCGGTTGGTGTTAAATGTCTTTTAGACATCAAACCGTAAGCCTAAAAATCAAGGAATGACTTATAAAATCAAGGAATGATTTTTGGTCAAAGGAGGAGGGAAAAATTATGTTGACTTTTTCTAATAAGTTTGAAAACTCAAAACGTCTTAGAAACTTGTTTTGTGGTCTAATGGTTAATCGCCCATTCGGTTAAACGTGCTCATGTGAGAGTAGTACCGACTTGGGTGACCTGCTGGGAAGTCTTTGGTCATGTTTTTCTCAGTCATAATTAATTCTCAAATAAATCATGAGTGTGTCAAACATTTTTCTGATGCGGGGTCACTTAACGCGGTCGAGTTTCGTTGTACGTAGAATTTTTGAATGACGTTTTACCCTAAAACGTGTAATTCCTTAATAACTTTCACGAAAATGATCTGACGAATGTCAAACATTTAATTTGCCATGGAAATGATTTATCACTCAAGAATATCAAATAAAAATCAACTTTCGGGAAAGTTTCGGGAAAAATGAATAGTAAAAGTGAATAGTGAAATTTTCCGGGAATGGTAATTAACCAGAAATTGCGAATTGTTACAAATCACACTAGATTGATATGAAAATAGTTACATCCTTTGTAGATGAAAAGAGTATGCATTGGATCATAACTCACACTTGTGTTGATAATGTCATATTGAATCTACTTGTCCAATAATTGTCTTCCAAATATTAGAATAACATTTTAAACACATTCATAAAATATACAATGAAGTAAGATTGACGACTTGGATGTTTCGTCCGAAATATTCAAGCAATATACATTGCAATGCAATGGATAAATGTGTCATATCCGAAAAACCAAACATGAGCAAAATAACAACATATGTAAACTTTGCTCACACTACTTAAAATTATCACTTCAAGATAGAATACATATTTAAGAATAATACACACTATATATTCTATGTATTTCATTTTCTTTGTAGCATGAATGGTTGTGTTACAAGATAATGCACTACATTTTTTTTAAATAATATAAGTTATTAGAATTGAAAAATAACTTGTCACAATCCATAAACAAGTAAAATTTATTTTTTCAAATACTTGTTAAAGTATGATATATAACATTGGCAAAAATCATAGAAAATAATATTTGTTTAAAAATATATTAATGTCTAGTTTTGATATCATTTGAGAATCACAAACTCATTTAAGATAAATAATCTTAATGAGATTCATTTCACAAGAGATGCTAAGGTGCACTCTTAAGTCTAGCACAGTTATTAAATCAAGTAATATGTCATCAAAACCAAACAACCGTTAAATCATGAAGAAAGGATTAAATTTTTTTGTTTACTCTTATCTAAACATTCAACACGTCTCTATTAGGATCGTGAATAAAATATATCATCTAGATTTACCTTCATAAAAACATGATGTTTGAGTCACATTAAGCCAAGTATTAGTGAATCAAGCAAACTTCATATTTGGTAATCTTCGATAGGTAAATTTAGGAACTCGATTTCTTCTAAAAAGAGAATGACTACTGGAGAATCTATTGACTAGAAATTCAATTTAACCTAACAGTTGAATTGCTTCTATGTGAGAAGTTGGGTGTGTGTAACCCGTAAAAATGGTCGTGTTTAGCCTGAATTGAGCACCACTAGTAATAGTCTCATACTCATTCTCCAACTTGATTAAATTGCTCTTCCTATATATACCTAACGCTAGTTTACTTTTATGAACTTTGCTTCTCATTAGATTCTTTCATTCCTAGATTTATGGCATTAAGCTAGATAAGCGTGCGAAAACAACGGAACTATAGATGTTAGGTTATACCCCATTCAACACTCTCGCATCTAACATATAAATTATCGTCTTCATTTCCTTTAGGATCATAGGATATGTAGAAACGATAGCATGAGATAATAATAGGCTTAACCAACCCTCTTGAGCATGAGATCTTTAATAAACATTTTTTTTAAAATATTTGATTCATGATATTTGTTGTCAAAAATCTAATATCTCTAAAAATATGCAAAAACCTCACATTTTGGAAAATAGTTTTTCAAATAACTATCCTTCTGTTAAATAACATGTTTTCACTATCAATATCCACAATTTTGTTTTGATCAAAACTAAAGATTGGGAGAATATTCTTTACCATTTATTCAAACATTTTGAAGTAAAAAAACCCAATCTATTTTATTCAAATAACTCTCACATCTAAGTGAAAACTTACTTTCAAACATTGTTGAATAATGCTAAAAACGTCTCTTTTAAAATCATGCATGGTGATCTTATATTTGTCATCTATATTTATGTAAATGACACTTATAAGTGAACTAAATCAAATCAAGAGGACCATGGTTTGTTCATTAAGACTTTGTTTGTAACAAGTCTAGAAATCCATTCTATCATAACTACCCACTTATTGCATATTGATACACATTAGGATTAATCCTCCTAGTTATGTAGTTATGAAATACTTGATGTTGCTTATTGTTTCCTAGCACTTATATTTTACTTGCTTGATGAGTATGTTTGCATGCTAGATGAAATTGCTTATTTACTTAATCTCTTTGATTAACATACTTTGGCTACATAATTGCCTACATAATTAGTATATGTTTAATTGCCTCAAAGAGTTGGACTTGTTTGAAACCAAAAACACAACCTTTTTGCAATTTAATACCAAAAACCCTTTTCTGGCAATCTGGGAATCACCAGATGGGCGGCCCCCTTAAATCATAAGGCGGCCCCCTTAATTATTAAGGGGACCGGCCATCTGATGGTCGAAGGTGTTGTTTCATTTTTCTACTTTTTAGCCCATTTCATCCTACACTTCCCAAAATTCATAAACCTATTTTATCCTAAACCCTCTATCAAAATTTATACATCCTTAATCCCACCAATCCTACATTATAAACACTCTCATTCCTCTCAATCTATACTCATCTCATCATGACCTCTCCCATTAAACCAAAACCACCAAATAACCCGTTTGGAGAAGAAAGCCAAACTTCCATTAAAAGCCCGTCAAACCAAATGATGTTGTTCATAATCAACCAACACCTAAACCTCACTCTCACACAAATGATCCATTCAAATCATCCATTCGTGCTTCCACTAATGCTCCTTCTTATGATGAGCATGCATAATCCCAAAACAATAATCCCAACCTCATTACCAACACTTTACATGTTGCTTATTCAAAAAAAACACCATCCACTCATGAAGCATCTCTTCCACCCATATCATGTTTTCATGATTACCCAAGCTCAAACATGTCAACACCACCAAGAGTATCACCACCACATCCTACAACTTCACATGCCATTCCTATGTTGCATGTTCAAACCCTTACCCAAGACAACTATCATGCTCCACCACCATTACCTTCCTCCGAACACTTAATGTTCGTTGAGGCGCTAAAAGAATCCCTTGAGCTTAGTGCTCTTTTAGACTTACATCTTGCTCAACGCAATTTGGATCCACCTTCATCTAGATCACCCTCATCACCACACAACATAAATCAACTTGAGAAGCATGTCAACAATTGACCTTGTTGCATCTTTCTCCTAAAAACCATTGCATTCAATGAACACTTCACTTGGATTGAATATCTTCTCACTAGATCACATCCAATACCCTCACTTGAACAACATCCAAAACCTTAATCAACCTCTTCCGCTACAAACTCTCCACAACCAAACTCTCCAACATTCATGACCCAAACATATACCTCCATTAATCCAACAACCTCACCCTAACTAAACCATCTTCATTCAAAACACTCCATCATCAACCATCTAAGCATACTATATGCTTATGATTTTCACTTCCAAATACGAATCAACCAACCTTTTGTTACAAGCAAGTCCGATGGCTCTCTTTGGCAAATTAGGATCTTTAACATAATCTCTTTGAATTAATTGTTATGTATCCTTAATATTTGTTTGCTATGCTTGTTTTTTGTATATTGCATATTCTTCTATATATGCTTGTGCTTCTAATATTTTTTTTTGCGAGCATTCCATATCTCGATCCCTTGGTGCCATTGAACGAGGGGGAGCACACATCAAGGGGGAGCTTTCATCCCGTCTAACTTCATTTATGAAGCTAGTCGGCATAACCTTTTTGATTCTATAAAAAGGGGGAGAAGTGAATATAAACTCACTAAATACATGTCTAAGAATTAATTTTTAGACTTGATGAGTTTAGGTTTTGTAATCATCAAAAAGGGGGAGATTAAAGTGAATATAAACTCACTAAATACATGTCTAAAAATTAATTTTTAGACTTGATGAGTTTAGGTTTTGTAATCATCAAAAGGGGGAGATTGTTGATATAAATAATGCCTAAAAACATTATTAACATATATCGATATCTCTATGTTTTGATAATCACAAAACGTAAACTCATTGAACTACAATTTATGACGTAAACAAGTATTTAGTCGTAAATATTTGCTTTAGCATCCATATCACTTAAGATCTGAATAAACAAAGTGTCTAATGCATTTTATGATCAAAGGAATTTTTATTTTTACAAACCTTACATTTTATTAAAGTGGGAAAAATATTTTTAAATTTATACAAAACATTTTTGTATTTATAAGAAATGTTTTATTCAAAATAAATATTTTGAATTCAAATTTCAACCCAAAAAACGGCTACATTCTTCAGGAAAAACCTCCCCCACAAAAAGACAAAAAATCTGAAGAAAAAATATTTTTTTCTTAGGCGGCCAACTTAATTATACTAGGCGGTCCCCTTAATTATTAAGGGGACCGGCACCCAATTAAGGGGACCGGCCACGCTCCCAAACAGTATTTTTCTCCCTATAAATACTGGTTCATCCCACAGAATTTTCTCACCTTTTGCACGAACATTTTCAGTCCCAATCCCTTCAAAACATCCTTCTAAATCCTTTGATCATAAGATTATAAGTCTTTGTTTCAAGTGATCCAATCCTTTACCACTCAAAGTGCAAGAGAAGAATCCTCCCTATCATTAAGCCAAAGATGTATTAGGATCTAGTTAGTGTTTATGTAATGTTGTGAGTTATATATATGTAATAAGTAGATCAAGATGATCTTACTTAGTAGTGAGTTTATGAGTGAGTAAGAAGTAGTGGGAAGAAATAGTAGTGTGATGGAGTCATGAAGTTGTGAAGAAGTAGATGTGTGAATACGTAGTTGAGTATAGAAGAAGTTGTGAAGTATTGAAGAAGTCGTTAAGTCGTGAAGCCATGAAGAAGTTGTGAAGTCATGTAGAAGTTGTGTAGTGATCGAAGTAGTGTTGTGAGATTGGTTCTAGCTACTATTAGAACTCGACATTTAGCTTAGTGTCGTTAAATGGTGTAAGCAAAAGTTGTGTACGGTTTTCTCCGCCAAAAGGGAGCTTGTTTAGTTGTGAAGAAAACTCTCAAGTAGGTGACTCGGGGAGTGGAGTAGGGCAAGGAAGGTGTCCTTGTAGCCGAACCACTATAAATCATCGTGTCCGGTTTGCATTTCCTTTCTCTTATCTCTTTTCATTTATTCTTGCATTTATCGCTTTACATCTATGCTTGCCTATATGTCTTAGTTGTTGCTTATATAGTTGTGATGATTCATTGTGTTGTGCATAGAAGTTAATATTGTGATTGTGTGTATAATTGTATGATATGGTCAAATAGATTATTATTCACACTTCTCATATTAAGTTTAGCTTGATAGATAATTTGATACAAAACGTTTTAAGATTTTAAAAGGAAAACGTATTCACACAAAGACCGACC
Organism: Artemisia argyi; assembly: GCA_030686995.1. Classification (NCBI taxonomy): domain Eukaryota; kingdom Viridiplantae; phylum Streptophyta; class Magnoliopsida; order Asterales; family Asteraceae; genus Artemisia; species Artemisia argyi. The sequence continues at coordinate 4,478,505 of CM060676.1, read as the reverse complement.
AAAGCTCCATTCATAAAACTAAGTTTTTCCAAAAGCTTACATATATAATTGATCATATTGATTATATGATGTTTACATACTAAATTCCAATTACAGGTTTTCCAAACAAACAATTGAATAAATTCGAATCAACATTTTGAAACAAAGTTTTTATAAAATGAAAAAGAGGGGAAAACTATTCAACCCGCCCTTCTAGTTTTCCACAGATTATAAGAAATGCAAGTGGGGATTTAGATCAGTAAGTTTTTAGGTGCAAAAGGTGAGCAAATTGTGTGAAATGAACCAGTATTTGTAACACAAGAAAATATTGTTCTGGAGCGTACCGGTCCCCTTAATTATTAAGGGGGCCGCCTGCAGCAACCCGTAAACTTTCATAAGGCAAGATGACTACTTTGCCCTTTGACTTTGACTTCTGACTATTTGACTTTTTATCGTAACGTAAAAGTAAATACGGTAATCGGTAGTTAACCGGTAAATTTCAATGTTAATTATTATTAATTTTATACTAAATAATATTACTTTTATTATTTAATGTTATTACTTTATTAATTACGAAATTTTAATCGTGTAAACTTTCCTCGCGACCAACACAAGACTATGATAAGTCTGTGTGTCCAATAGACTCTATTTTCACCAATAGTCATATTTTATATGAACTATTGCCACTTTGTTATTTTTACGTAAACTTTATACTTTTTACGTATTACGCGTATTTGAACCTACGTTATTAGGTTTTAACAACATAAGCGCACTCCATTAAACTTATCACTCATTTAGTATACCAATATAGAGTATATTGATAAGTTTAGACATATTTGTAAGTATTCCATTTTTATGTTGCCCGACTTTAAGTTTTAGGACTTAACGGCTTAACATTATTAATTATCAAGACCAAACTATAGTCTGTAGACACTTTAGTTCACCTTGAAGCTACTTCACAAGCTAGCAACCAAGCTTTTCCCCACCTCAAGCATGAGGTGGGCGTGTACTAATCCTTCACAAGGCCACATGGCTTTTGATAAAGCCTCTTTGTCCTAAAACGGTACACATAATAAACGCTTATCTATATTTTTTTTTCTTCCACACAAAGTTACTACAATTTTCCATATTTGGCTGCCTTTTACACCGTACATCACCATCATCATATTACCATCATTAAGTTTGATTCAAGTTACAAGTTATATTACAAAGATGGAAGTCATTGTATCCACTACTTAGCTCAAGAGTTACTTTGGAGATTACAAGGCTAGTTTAAGAGCTATAAAAGAAACCAAAGGCTGAAGTGAGATGATTTTAGGAGTACCTAACTCAAGATTACAAGGGTTTAATCAAGAGGTATAAGAGCTGAAGTAAGAGGTTGATTGAAAATGGTATAAAGGTTTATCAATTTTGGGTAAAGATTGAAGACAATAAAGACTAGTTGGTGATACAAAGATTTAGGCTAGTGGTTCTTGGGATCTTAGTGTTTCTCATCCAAGAAGTTGTAAGACTGATAACGCTCAAAATTAAGATGTTTTTAGGAGCGTTATTGTGGATTTGATGCGTATATTTTGGTCACTTTTATGAACTTATGGTACTTAATGAAGTATATTCGCTATTTTAGGTTCATGACGAAGAAAACCAAGAAAAAGATGTAAAAATGAATAAAGCACAAGAAGGAATTCTCGACAAATGAAAGTCTCTTGGAGTATATTTGAGAAGATAAAGTCATGAAGATTGTCACTCCAAGGACTCAAGAATAAAGCACAAGAAGGAAAACGAGAAGTGAAATGAAGGAAAGAAGCTAAAACGAAGAAATAATGGAAGACTCGTTGTTCCCGGCACACCTTCACCATTTTGGTCATAACTTGAGCATACGAACTTGAATTTAGGTGATTCAAGCGGCCACAGAAAGCTAAGAGAAAGATCTACAACTTTGGTCTTTATCATTTCTGCCCAGGAGGATCCATCCGATTGGATGGAGCCCAACCGATTCGGTTGGAGCTAAATGTCTCATCCATCCGATCGGGATGGCCCCGTATCCGATCGGATGGACCAATCTGACCTCCCCAAGTTATTTTTAATGCTCAATTAAGGTTCCATTATGCCCCAAGTCCGATCATATGTCCCTAATAACTCCATTTACTGCTACTTTATGACACTTAGTGCCCAAGAAACTTGCTTGGAGGCTAAGGTTGATTTCTACTATATATAGGAGTGCCTAGCCTTGGTTTGGTGTGTGCACTCCTAGCCTACACCATATAGGAAGGATTGTCACCAAAACAAGTGTGCATTTCTATGCTCTACTCTAAAGGAAGATTTGTGACCACTTTTATCTCACCTCTGCCGTTCATGGAGGACTATCACCAAATATTGGAGCGATTCTCTAGTTTGGTTAGAATTTGGAGTTGATTGGAGGCTTGAAGTTGTAGTTGATTGGGCTTGAAGGTTGCTATAATCTTTCACCTTTACCTATTTGTAAGTCATACTTTGGGTAAACCTTGTTACTTTTATATTTCATGATGCTTATGATTACTATGTTGGTTGAAGACTTATGTTTGGTTGAATATGATTTGATTTTGTTTTGAATACTTGTTTGGATATTATGATGACTTATGATAAACAGATGTTTGGATAAAATGAATGTTCTTTGTGTGCTTGTTCTCTTATTGCTTATCTTGTGGTTTGATCTGTGACAATCATAACCACTAATTTGTTATTTGATTAAACAAACAAACGACACTTGAGTGCAACTAAGTCTCTTGGGACGACCTTGATTTACCACTCCTATACTACAATTAACTAGGGTATAGTTGCCCGAATGTGTTTCTAGTTAACCGGTAATTCTTGTTTCTATAAATTTAAAACATGGTTGCTAATTAGCACATCAAGTTTTTGGCGCCATTGCCGGGGACTTGTGTTTGTATTCTTGTGTTTGTCTGATTGTCTTCTTGTTTGATAAATTGCTCGTTTGCTTATTATATTGATTCCTTGCTTGATCATTATTCCGGCACCGCCGCAACAAATTATTGGCGCCGTTGTTGGAGTTTTGGTTTTTGTTTTTTGATGTTTGCTTGAATGCTTGTGTTTCATGTTTTCTTAAAATGCTCATTACATGTTTGCTACCTAAATGTGCTTGAAAATTGTTTGCGAAAAAAAAAAAAAAAAAAAAAAAAAAAAACACCAAAACCACCCAAATCAATTTAACCGATAGGTCACCACCCATAACCGATTCGGTTGGAGGCTTCTTTCCCATTTTTAGTTTGCATTTTTCTTGTTTTGTGAGTTTTGTGTTTTATAAGTTATGTGATCTCTTGCATGTGTTCGTGTTATTTGTTAGCATTATTTTTGAGTAGATTAGTTTCGTATAAATGTTTAATAAGACTATCTTGTTTTAGATTATCTTGTTTTCATTTGTGTTACGTGACTAATTGTGTTTGTTTGCGTGCATGTGATTTTCATTTTATGTGATTGAGCTTTCATTTGTTTATGCTTTTTGTGTCGTTTTATGTTCTTCTGTTTTACTAGTATATATGTGTTTATGTGTTTTGCTTGTGTTTATTTTCATGTTCGTTACTTTTTGCGTTCTTGTTTTATTTTATCAATAAAAAGTTTTTAGTAAAAATTGTTTTCGAAAAAAAAAATGGTTATTGATCCAACCGAACGGATGGATGAACATCTGAACGGTTGGAGCTCTCGGAAAAATATTTTTCATTCCAACCGGATCGGATGGTAATCCAACCGATCGGTTGGTGCTCTCGTTAGAGTTTTTAAATTTTGTTAATTTTCAACCGATCGGATGGATTAGCATCCGATCAGATGGACCAATCGTAAAAAAAAATTATTTTCATTTTTCGTATTTTGTTTTTGTGTGTTTGTGTTTAAATCGTTTAAGTTTAAATGTATTTTGGTTTTTGCAAGAGTATCATGTCTTTTATTCTACTTAAACTCGTGTTTTGCTATTTTTAATTTTAGTATGTTGTAAATAAATAAGTACATTTAAAAAAAATAAAAAAAAAAAGGTTTTAAACTTTGTGGGTATGTTCACTGGAAACCCTCACGAGACTTAACTCGTCCACTCGTGCCACCGAGGGGTTTAAAAGGCTTGTTGCATATGCTAAATGCAACCGTGATGCCTACAAAAGTGAGTTTTAGGATTTTAAGCGTTTTTGTAGTTTAGTTTATTTTTGCAGATTTAATAAGCTCTTGGAGATTGGATTATTGGTGACATTGTACTTGGTGTGTTGATGTTTTGTTGGAAGCGAAATTGGTTGATCTCACAAGCTTATGCTAGCACATGTTTAGCATCTTATCATTTGGAGTTCGATCGCGATTTCTACGACCCGGGAAGTTTCGTTTCTCTTGGACTATCTATTTATTTATTTTTCCCTATTTCACATGCTTTGAAGTTTATTATTCACATTTAGTACAATGCTTAACTTAAGTGTGGGGGAAAGTAAAATAGTGGAAAGCGAAACTCATTTTTAACTTATAATTTTTGGGCCAATTTGAAAATAATTTTTGTATACTTGTTTGCCCTTATGATCTAGTTGTTTTCACGCTTTTAGGATAATAAATTAGAATAACTGGATCAATCCACTTGTGAAATCGGCAATTTTTGAAAAATTCGAGATGTGTCCCGATTAATATTGCAATCCATTCTGGGATCGATAACATTTGCTAGCGCATATTATAGCCCTTTCCACTAAATTGTGAGGATTTAAGCCTGTTTCATATATAGCATAGATCTTTTATGCTTGAATCTTTTGCTATGAGTGTGCCGGTGATTTTATTTATTCTAGAACTTGTACTTGTAAATCATTACCAGACCGCAGTAAGATCGCATTCGTGTGATATAAGTGTATTCGTGTGATAAAGAGGCAACCTTAGGAATAAAACCAAATGGCCATCTGTTTACAAAACAATTTTTGCTAACCACATCGGTTAGTTATCCTCGTATTTGGAACCCATTTGTTAGCGTTTATCTTTAGTGCTAGATACCCCTAGTTAAACCCTCTGAGCCATCCCATTTCTTTTGTTACATCCAGAAAAATACAAAAATATTTTACACTTTAAACCTTAGCCTACCCCTTGTCAAAGTCTAAATGGTGGGTTACTAGTTGCTTGGTATGTTGGATTATTTTTGATGATTATTAGTTAGCCACACTTTGTCACTTGTGTGTGCCATTCCAACAAAGATGAAGGTGCGCAACTTCGTGTTTTGTATTTTTTGTGGTGTACGCTTATAAGAAGTGTGGGGGAGATGTGATGTATCAAGAAAAAAAATAGAAAAGAAGTGAAATATATATATATATATATATATATATATATATATATATATATATATATATATATATATATATATATAGAATAAGTCATCGCAACTATAAAGTGACAATTATAGCTAATGTGCTATATTATTATTGTGAAGATGAGGAAAGAATGTTATGTGATATGTTGTTAGTCAATGTGCTAAGTATGTAGAATATTGTTATGGCAAATCAATGTATCGATATGTGAAAGTTTGAAGAGGAGGAAGTTAACTATAATCATTTTTGGGTTTGCGGTTTGTTAGGTGACTAGCAACAATGGGACTTAGACTTGACTTGATTTTTCTTTTAAAACCAATTTCATAAATATTCCCATGTCTTATCCCTACCCTTACCAAATTACTTTATCTATCCGGATATAGTAATGGCTTTGTGAGAATATCAAATGCGTGAATATTGTAGTGACCATCCGGTTTTTGAGTAATCAAGAATTCGCGCCTGCGATCTATTATGTTTTTGTATGAGATGTTTGAATATAAGCCTGGTATAAACCCTTTAGCTTTACATTACAACCAAATAAAAGACCTCTTTAGATGTTTACACTTGGTGCTTACACCACGTCGGTGGAGTTTTGTTTCTTGTACAAGCCTATGGTAATAAACAAATCATGACTGAGCAATGAGTGTGCTTTATATTACATATACTCCACTACCTAAATAAACGAGTGATTGAGTGAATAATACTTCGTTTCTTTTTCGTGAGGTGTTCAGAAATGTTAATCAAGCATGAAAATCTATGGGTATTGTCAAACATCTCGAATTTTCACCATTAAAGCTTAAAATGAGGAATCTTATCTTGTACTTGTACTGGATAGATTTGCATCATATTTTTCTAATCATTCTTCTGCACCATGTGGATTTATTTTCTTTAATTCTAGATTTGCTTGAGGGCAAGCAAAGTTTAAGTGTGGGGGTTTTGATAATGCTCAAAATTAACATGTTTTTAGGAGCGTTATTGTGGATTTTATGCATATATTTTGGTCACTTTTATGAACTTATGGTACTTAATGAAGTATATTCTCTATTTTAGGTTCATGACGAAGAAAACCAAGAAAAAGACGTAAAAATGAATAAAGCACAAGAAGGAATTCTCGACAAATGAAAGTCTCTTGGAGTATATTCGAGAAGATAAATTCATGAAGATTGTCACTCCAAGGACTCAAGAATAAAGTACAAGAAGGAAAACGAGAAGTGAAATGAAGGAAAGAAGCTAAAACGAAGAAATAATGGAAGACTCGTTGTTCCCGACATACCTTCACCATTTTGGTCATAACTTGAGCATACGAACTTGGATTTAGGTGATTCAAGCGGCCACGGAAAGCTAAGAGAAAGATCTACAACTTTGGTCTTTATCATTTCTGCCCAGGAGGATCCATCTGATCGGATGGAGCCCAATCGATTCGGTTGGAGCTAAATGTCTCATCCATCCGATCAAGATGGCCCCGTATCCGATCGGATGGACCAATCTGACCTCCCCAAGTTATTTTTAGTGCTCAATTAGGGTGCCATTATGCCCCAAGTCCAATCATATGTCCCTAATAACTCCATTTACTGCTACTTTATGACACTTAGTGCCCAAGAAACTTGCTTGGAGGCTAAGGTTGATTTCTACTACATATAGGAGTGCCTAGCCTTGGTTTGTGTGTGCACTCCTAGCCTACACCATATAGGAAGGATTGTCACCAAAGCAAGTGTGCATTTCTATCCTCTACTCTAAAGGAAGATTTGTCACCACTTTATCTCACCTCTGCCGTTCATGGAGGACGTATCACCAAATATTGGAGCGATTCTCTAGTTTGGTTAGAAGTTGTAGTTGATTGGAGGCTTGAAGTTGTAGTTGATTGGGCTTGAAGGTTGCTATAATCTTTCACCTTTACCTATTTGTAATTCATACATTGGGTAAACCTTGTTACTTTTATATTTCATGATGCTTATGATTACTATGTTGGTTGAAGACTTATGTTCGGTTGAATACGATTTGATTTTGTTTTGAATACTTGTTTGGATATTATGATGACTTGGGGTAAACTGATGTTTGGATACAATGAATGTTCTTTGTGTGCTTGTTCTCTTATTGCTTATCTGGTGGTTTGATCTGTGACAATCATAACCACCAATTTGTTATTTGATTAAACAAACAAACGACATTTGAGTGCAACCAAGTCTATTGGGACGACCTTGATTTACCACTCCTATACTACAGTTGACTAGGGTATACTTGCCCGAATGTGTTTCTAGTTAACCGGTAATTCTTGTTTCCATAAATTTAAAACATGGTTGCTAATTAGCACATCAAAGACTTTGTTTAGTTTTCAAGCCTTTCATTCATTTTGAAGTAATTTATATCTTGTACATGTTTGATATGTAATAACACTTCGTTTGATGTTGTACAGAGCTAAACACAAGACAAAACATCAGTTAGACATGTTAGAAATTGTTAAGGTATAACTAGTAAGTAACTTGTGAAATTGTTAATCTTTGACATAGAATCACGAACTTAGGACTTTTACAAGTTTAAGAAACAGATAGAGGATGTAGAAACAAGAACTTGAGTGTTTGAATCACTTAAGATGGGCTTGTGGTTAAAAAGTTATGGCTAAGTAAAGATTGCTAGAAAGAAATATGGTGCTGGAACAAAAAGGGTCGGATATGACTTTGAAACGCAATTTTCACCCTTTTCTGGTCCGAATCATCAAAAGTGTAAAACAAGAAAGTTGCGCAGAATGACTTTTTATACAAAAATGCAGGTACACGTGTGCAGAAAGCGAAAACCAACGGCTAAAACTTGCAAAAACCAACTAGACCTGTTTAAGACTAAAAAGTATTCATGACCCGAGAGTCTTTATGGCGTTTTGACCTCTTAAGGCTAAGACACAGCCAAGGATGTTGTTTCAAGACCTTCTAAGCTGAGACATAGCAAAGGTTATGGTCTTGGTTGTTGTCTCAAGATTATTCGACCATAGTCTAGCCGCACGGATAGCTTGGGTTGATGACCTGAAACTCATTTTTGAGACTTGTTCATAAGATTGAACCCTTTTCCCGATCTCGAAGACTTGTCAAATTGACCATATCACTTATTGATTACATGTATAGTATTTTCAAAAAGTCTCAATTTGAATTACTAAAATTTACACTTGACGAATGTTACACTAAATCATTTCACGACACCACAATAGTTCAACCAATACTCTTTGACGAAGCACGAAAAATGTTTTTATACAATATTTGTCTCGTCAAATACTTATACTTATAAATGATAAGTTTTACAATAGTAGGGAGTTTCATTATCATAAGAGGTCTCTTCGGGGTGTCATATCGATGAGTTGTGGATTTACGAATTAAAGTGTCCTGGCTCCTCATACGTTCGCTACATGACCTCTAGATTTTGATAGCTCGAACAGTATTAAGAAGTTAATTATAAAAGGCTAATAGCCAAAACACACTTTAAGGATACTTCACTCCTTATGCAACATAAGATATACGTACAACATCTTAATCAAGTCAATGATTTTACATATACCTGTACACTCATATCGTACATTATACTAAGACACGATCACTATACTCTCCTAGGTCATTTTTAAAGATCGTGGTCTCGTCATACACTATGTGTTGTTATAAACTACTACTGTTTACTACGGTAAGTTCGTGGCCCCACTTTTACTTGTTTTGAATATCTTTGGGGAAGAATACATGCTCATTTATACTTAAACTCATTGTTGTTTTACATATGGACACAAGTACATTAAACATTTGTTGATTGCCTAAGTTCCCTTATTTACCATAAAATCCCTATAATCAAGAACCGTTAGTTACTCTTATGAGAGTAAGCGTGAATGCTGTGAATAGATCTATTGGGGGTAAACTCCCCCATCCTTGTTGGTCGCTCCAACAAGAAAACGGACGCATTTCATTTGATGTCGTACAGGTGTAGGGCACAGCACCTGGTTGGGGTGATACATAACTAACTATCAAGGCTTCGGTTTCATGAGCTTAGTGCAATAGGAATACATGAACATATTTGAATTACAGTTGTCGTTGAAATCTTGTGGTCGACATTGTTGTTACTTTTACTAAAAACCTATGAACTCACTCAACCTTTGTGTTGACACTTTTAGCATGTTTATTCTCAGGTTTTGTAAGAGATAACTTTGGATTGGAGCATTAGAGTCGCATGGCTTGTTTTGAAGATGGGGATTGTCACACCCCCAATTTACCTGACTTGCAGCGGAATGGAATACCTGGGGGTATCTGTCATAGCATCACAGTTACAGTTACATTGAACGACCTAAAGTGTCGTTTGGAAAATACTGCATTTGATCATTGAAATAATCCAGAGTTTACAAAATGAGGTCCCCAAAATGTGTTGCAAGTTTATGAAAACAAGTCATACTAGATCAAACGTTTACATAAGTGCATGAAATAATGATGAGACGCGTCGACTCCGCGACTCCATGAAGGTCCAAATGCATGTCACATGAGCTACCTTAATAACCTGAAATACATTGCTAAAACGTCAACACGAATGTTGGTGAATTCCATAGGTTTGTAAAATGTAATGATGTACGGCCACCGCAAGTAAAAGTGCAAGATAAAAATCTCATGAAAATTGTACAATAGACCTTAAGCTCATGACACCGAAGCTATGACTGATGAAACTATGCCCCTCCTGAATGTTCTGCCGAAACACTCAAATGTAAAAGACATGACATGCATCCGCTTACTGTTGGTAATCACTACCACGGATGGAGGCGTCACCCTCAATAGATCTATCCACTCACTCTCGCTTAGCGGTAAATTAACGGTTCATGATGATACAGGGGACTTATCACATGGCAAGGTAACTTAAGCAATGTACATACGTTTGAATACTTGGGCTCGTACTAAAATGATTGATGCAATGTATTCCCCCCGTGGGATTTGAAAACAATCAAAAATGTTGAATTGAAAACGGGGCTATGAAAACTCACCTTAACTGATGAAACTGTGATGAAATGAAATGAACACCAATGAACAATTAGCTGCCGCAACCCAATATGATGGTACCATGAACATGTAATGAGCTGAAAAACAAGGCGCGCACACTAGCCGCAACCTAATATGAATGATGAACGATCTACTTTAGATCATGAAATGATGTTATGAATGTCCATGCACATGTTTCCTATACCACTCTACTCTTTGAAAAACACTTGTTGTTATCAAAAGTATATATTTCAAGACTTAGGAAAATATGGCTATTAGAAAAATAAACTAGTTGTAATATATATACTTATATATATATCGTATGTACCAATGTTTGTGTTGAAATCCTCGGTTTGAAATCCTTGAAATAACGCCTTGTACTAATGAAAATATACTTGTAATCACTAATACATCATTAGTTATGAAATTGGGTACTTGGTTAATATTTCTAGAAAATCTAGAATTTAGTACGTAGAAGTATTATTACTTCTATTAGTGACAAAACGGTCTCATAAAACTAGTCGTGAAATAGTGAATATTAGGAGTTAGGAAAGAAGCTCAGTAGTTTTGAGAAGATTTTCACCATATCTAAAAAGTCACAGAAGTGAAGTTTGTCCATACAGGTCTCGATCATAAAGATAATTAACCGTCAAGTGTGGTGTTTGGGCTGTTTTGGCAGATTCTGGGCAGTTTTCGGGAAAGTTTGGAAGTCCATAAGTTGTTCGTTATAAATCCTTTTGATAAAAGGCTGGATGTTTTGAAAACTAGGTTCGGTGAACTAACTTTTTGTCAATGATGTAAAATTTCCAGAAATGAGTTTATCAATGAGTAAATTGGCTCTCAACATGATGTCTTACATAAACTGTTTTTCTATACTTAGTAATATTTTGCTAAAAAGCTGATGGAAATAAATAGAGTTTCGCCGATTTTGAAACGTGTATATCTTGGTCGTTATAAGCTTGTTTTCTATGTTCTTTATATCCCCGAAATCGTGGGACAACATACTAATATATTTTTGATAAGTCGGGATGGCTAGATCAAGTTTTACACCTCAGATTGCCCATTGAAAATCGTGGGACAGCATGTACAATTTTCAGAAAATAGTTTTCGTCGTTAAACTTGCAAAAATCATATCTCCTTCGTTATAAACTCGTTTTAATCCGTTCTTTCGCCTACGGATTCGTTTTTGAAAGTATTTTCTAAAAATTTTGCCAAAGTTTACTTTGTATTTACTGATTTTCCTGGATTTACCAAAATGGGACAGCATGTTTATAAACTTGTTAGAAATCCATTTCCAAGGCTCAAAACTAGTTTCTACTTCAACCAAATCTCTTGCAAACTTCACAAAACTATACTAATCTTACCATACACCTTCTCAGGGTGCCATGGGTTCCTAATGACTAGTAATCAAGTTAATTTCACAAAGAAACACCTAAATCACAATCTAGGGTTTATATGATCAAAAAGTCTTCAAAAATAAAGTGGTATAACTAGTATGAGCATGAAATTAAGCATGAATACCATAAGATACATATGTTAATTAGATGAAAACATGAAAATAATTTTCAATACTCACTTTGAAAGAATAGGTGATGAGATGATTAGAAACCTTGGATTACTTGTGTGTTTGATGCAATATTCTTGATTAGGAAGACAAAATGAACAACTTTGATGCTTTAACTTTTGAAAAATAATGGTTTGATCATGGTTTTTGATTTGGGTCGTGGTTTGAGTGGAGAGGATGAGAAAATGGGTTTTTGATTCTCAAAAAGTATAAGTGTAATGTTTTAGGTGTTTTTCCTAGATATTTAGTGTAAGTATATAGTATAATATGAGCACATGTATGCATGAGGTTAGAAAATAAAGGTCAAGTGGTTTAGGGTGTGCTCATGGCCGGTTTTCAATGTATAAAAGAGTAGCAAAGTCGGTTTTGATCACTTAGGAAATGTAGTGTATTATTAGTTGTAGTTTTGTGTAAGTATTAGTTATAATCGGGTACCGGGTTTGCTAGAAATAAATATTAACGAAGTTAACCGGGACTTAATAAAGTCATAAAAATGTTAAAAATATGTCGGGTACAAGTACTGAGTGTTCGGGTGATTATTGTTTAGTTTTCACGAAAACCGTCGTAATATTTATAAACTTACATTATAAATAAAATAAATTTCCAAAATACTGGGTAAATGAATGTTATAACTTTTATGATGATATAATGGATATAAAAATATGTCGGGACCATTGTGGAAATATTTAGATATATTCGTCGTGTATAAACCGGGTGTTAACGTTTATTATAAATAATTATACGTAAAATGTTAAATGTATCAAATATATAAATTTGAAAATCTTAAGAGTGGTATAACATGTAAATGACCTACTGATGATATGCAGACTATCTCCAGTCCATATGAAATGTCATTACTGATAATGCATGAATTCGCACCTGAACCAATACGGTTACGCGAATTTGAATACCCGTAAACTAAATTTACGATGAAATGTGTAATGCACGTGAATGATGAAATCTTTTCCCGCAATGAATAGTGTTCCGTGAATAGTAAAATTTCTGAATGCTTCTCGGAATGTCAAACTGACACCAAAAATGATGAATAGTAAAATGATGAATAGTGTTTTGATGAATAGTGTTTGATGAATAGTGTTTTTCCAAAGTTCGGGAAATGACCTGAAATGACTTGAAATGGTGAGTTGTGACAGGGATGCATTGTATTCACAATTCGATAAAACGTTTGTAAAACAATTATCTAATATTATATTTTTGGACCTCATGTTATAACTCTGGTATTACTTATCGAATGGAAATTTTTCAAAACGTCTCATTTAGAGTACGTTTTCTATAACTTGTACTTTGTGCTATGAAGTAACACCCAAGTGACACTAGCTTCCACTGCGATAATTTTGGGGGTGTTACACCGCCTAGTATAATTAAGGGGGCCGCCCCTCTAGAACATTGGACTTGTTTGTCCTTTTGTGGGGAAGGTTTTTCTGGATTATATTTGCCATTTTTGGATAAAAATTTGAATTCATATATTTATAATGATTTAAACATATTCTTTTAATTCCAAAAATGATTTTGTAAAAGATATAAAATGTTTATGACATTCTATAAAAATTCTAGTGATTGAGAAAATGTTCCTTTGATCATGGAATGCAATACCTTAAGTGATTTTGGATGTGAAGTGAAATATTTATCTCTAAGTACTTGTTTACGACTTAATTTTTAGTTCAATGAATTAAGGTTTTGTCGATGAATGTTAACAATGCTTTTAGGCATTATTTATATATATATATATATATATATATATATATATATATATATATATATATATATATATATATATATATATATATATATAAATCATTGCGAACTAACCCATAATGCAAGTATCCAAGTGGTTACCTAACCTATTTTGGACTTTTACATGTGACCATTGTTTGGTTGTTACATGTCGTATTGTATCTATCTAGGCCACCGCAATGATGAGGCTCTTGACCCATGGATCCTGGCCTTGGAACAGGAGGGAGCAATAATCTAGGGGGAGCTATGCTCAAGGGGGAGCTCGTTCCGGTGCATTAACAAGCTACTTTGAAGTCACGCCTTTTTTATTCGACAAAAGAGGAGAAAGAAAGCAAGTGCCGTGAAGACCAATTCAAGTTAAAGACAATGGCTTCACCAAATTGCAAGGCAAAGGTCAAGACGCAAGCTACATCAAAGGTGGGCTTTGTCTTCGCTAAGTTTTGTAATTTTATTTGCTTTCGGAATTTATTTGTCATCATCAAAAAGGGGGAGATTGTTGAAGCAACATAGACGAGATCCCTTAATATTTTAATGATGACAAGTAAACCTTCGAAACACATAAAATAACAAATGTTAGCCAAAATTCCCCGACTCAATATCTGATGTTGGCGCACTACCCACGCGTTGATGCGAGGGTGACGCTCCAGGCATCTGATGTTGTTTGGACTAATTTTGAAAGTCGGCTTTCCCCTTACCCGACAAATGTGGGTCTTCCAATACAGGTATGAATATGTCATGTGCTTAATTGAGAACACTCAAAATGAGTTTTAGGATTAGAGAGATCAAACTTTTAAAATACCCATTTTCAGGAAAACGCCAACTCAAGTTTTCTAAACTCTTGCCTCTAGCCAAGGCTTTTCTAAACCTATGGAGCTTATATATTTTACGTAACATCAAGTGAAAGCATTCATATGCTCATAGCCCGTGCTTACGTCTTTTCTAATCACGTAATGGGTTTACTCCCTTATTGGTCAAACTAAGTCAAAGACCACTTTGCGTAAACGAATTTTCCCGCATGGAATATGCTTTACATTGATGCAAAGCACTTGCCTCGTTTGTACCAAGGAGTTAGTTGAATACGTTGAGTCGTGGAAAGTCACGAATTATGAGATTATGGATTCTATATGTTGAGTTACTTGAGATTATAAGTAACCTTTGATTTCTTATCCTATAATCACAATTGCCTAAACCTTTTCTTCTTAATGACAATTTGATTATTTCTTAATCACCTTCTTAATCATTCTTTTACAAAAGACAAAGCCTCCAAACCTCCCAACATCTTCTTAATATTCCCTCACACCTCTTGCACCATTATACATTTTGTCTCCCACATTTTCCCACACAATATTCCTTTCTTACAATATTCTCTCTACTTTATACATTCCACACATATTCTCTATACACACACACACATACTTTTCTACACACACTATCACACAACTCACTTACACACACTTTTGCATTCAAAATACACACACTTCCCTCACATACTCCTCTTCACACACACTAGGATGCCCATCAAATATTTCTTACATATTCCTTACAAATACAACTCATTCTTACACACATCATATCCAACCAACATATTCCATACACCTCCAACAACTTTATTTTCAAAATACACACACTACTCACAACCATCTCATTCTCTACACACACTAGGCACCCCATCACATCAAACTCTTACATATCCCCTTATACACATCTCTTCACTCTTACAAAATCTAACTCATACCTTATATTCCTTACACACTCTTCATCCTAACCATCCATTTCAAACAAACACATCTCAACCATCCATTTCACCTTCCTCCTCAAGAAATGGAATATTCCCTAGCATATTCTTTCCTTATCCTAACCATGGTTCACTTCTAACCCAACTATGGTTATTTCCCAACTCACCCATTTCTCACCCAACCATTGTTAACTCTTAACCACACCAAGGATGGAATATTTCCTTGGATATAAGCTTTAACCTAACCATGGTTCACTCTCTAACCTAACCATGATTTAGTCTCTACACACTTCTCTCTAACCCAACCTTGGTTACACCTAACTTAACCATTGTTCATTTTTAACCCAACCTTACACACACTTCCCTATAGAGGAATATCCCATTGCATATTCGTATCTCTCCTTTATTCCATGTGAGGAATACCCATTCTACCCCTACTCAATTATCTCTTCTACTCTTTCTATCTTTGATAATTGATTTCTTATAAATACTTCACAAAAACATTTTCCAAATTGGCTATTTGAGTTGGTAAACCTTAGATTGGTTAATGTTAAGGTTTAGTGTGGAGTACAATTGGGGGTTTAGCATGGTAAGGTATTTACAAGACCAAAACTCAACATTTGGGAAAAATGTTATACAGTGTCTGGCGCGTCACCCGCGCGTTGACGCGTGGGCAACACTCCGGCCTCGGTAAAATTTTCCCAAGTTTAGGTCTTGGCCTATAAATACCCCCCTTGGCTCTTGTATTCCTCACCCCTTGCCATTATTCTTTCTCTCTACATTCTTGATGACATCAAATAATCCTGATATTTAAGTGTCAATTTCCCCCCATTATGCTCATTTATATTACTGATTATGTGGATATATACTTTGATTCCTTTATATTTTGTATCCAGGTTACAAGTGAGCTTAGGAGCTAAAGATACGAGGAAATTGGAAAGAACGTGCAAAGATAGACAAATCCAAGTATGCTGGAAGAAGCAACGACATAACATCATCTCTCAACTACGCCGTAGCTAGGATTCCTACTAAGAAGACCAAGTCAATGATGATCAAGAGTATACGGTGTAACCAATTGTATGGTTTACGCCGTAACAAACACAAGCCTTATGAATCCTTAGATTTGAAGACTACGCCGTAACAAAACTCTGGATTTATGGCGTAGCAACGTGTACGAGAGTAGTCCTAGCTCAAGAATTAACTTACGGGTTAATACATCATTTGGATTATGACGTAATAGAGTAAATATGAGATCCGAGAAATTATCTACGATGTAACACACATGGAGATTACGACATAGACAGAACCCTAATATCATTAATACGGAGTAACAATTCATCAATTACGCCATAACCTTCAGATCTGCCTAATATTACACTAGTTACGGCGTAACACATTTCTGAGTTACGCCGTAACTCTCGATGGGCCAATAAATACAACCCTAATTTCTCCACTTTGAGATGCGACTTTCTCACACACAAAGTCAAGGATCGTTGGGAGCTTTTAGGGGGCCCTTCTACAGCAGCATACGGAGCCTTTCCAAGGGAGAAACCACACCTCAATCACCATAAGTTTTAGCATTTCATCATTTCATTTACATTTCGAATTCATAGCTTTTGTAAACATTACTTCGAGTGTTGAATTTTATATGATTGGCTAAGCACCTATTTTGCTAGCCTATTTATGATTCCTATATTGTTTTAATCATGTTTCTATACCTTTCTTAAATGCTTTTACGTTTATGCATTCTTAGTTTATCTTGAGAACCTCTAGTTTTGATACTTTTGAGATGCGGTAGTATCTGTTACGCTAGCTTAAATTGGAATAAGCCACCAGTTTAGTTAGTAGGCTAGAAGAATTGACCATAGGACACAAGGCTGATGGATTGCAAGGAAATGGAAGGGATGACAACTGACCATACTTCCTTGTATGCGAATTAACTATAGGAACACCTACCGATGTTTGATGAACTTAAGAAGTTAGAAAAATGGCCTATGATCATGATAACAGGCCATTAGAGATAAGTCTAGCATGTAGTGGCGCTTAATGACTCAAACCCATCTACCGTAAGTCGGCTTACTAGCATGGGGTAGTGCCTGTAGTTCCTGACAGGATTCGGGGGAGATAGGCTAGGGAACTTGACCATATGCCCCTAGTGATATATGTCCGCCCCACCTAAAGCATGAGATTAGTTTAATAGGGAACATGACCATAAGCGATATAGGAATTAGGTTAGCACATTTCTCTCTTACTGCTCACAACCTTTACTTTAATTGCTTTTGATTTCCATTTCATTTAGTTTAATCAAACAATCAATCAATTCTCTTTTTATTAGTGACATTAGACTTAGATATAATCTGCACCACCACTAGTACAAAAAGTTCTATTGGTCACGCATGGTCGATTTTGAAATGCAACACCGTAACATTTATACGTGACTAAATGTACCAGAATAAAATAAACAGCCACACTTGATCCGACTTGTGTGACCATTTCGGAATTCTATTGTCACACATTTAAATATTTATGTGACTAGAGGTAACTGGAAATTTTTTTTTTTTATTATTTAGTCACTTATAATTTGGGACGTGTGACAGATACAAATGAGTTTAAGACATTAGTCACACTATATATATACGTATGTGACAAATATATGCCACACAATTGAACAATGTGACCAAAATCCATATATGGTCACATGAAGTAATTATTTATGTGTCTAAATTATATAGTCAAGTTTGTCACACATTATTTAAACTTGACTGCTAAGCTTTGCTGAATATTTAGCCACATATGAATGTGAAATGTGTGACAACTGAAAAGTAAGTTTGAAGCATTAGTCACGATATGCATTTAAAAGTGACAAATATATGTCACACACTTGAAGAGTGTGACCAAATGTCATATATGGTCACACTAAACTATAAACATACATGATTAAGTGTAACCAAAATTTGATACATATGGTCATGTAAGTTAACATGCGTGTCTAAAGTCTAGTGTATGTTTGCTTGCCACAACCTAATGTGTATAGTCACATTTAATTGTAGCACGATCATGTGACTATAGGCTTTACAATAGTCACACCATATCACAAATGTGTATCTAAATCATGATTATCGCCACGTTATAAGGGTATTATATGTGACCAATACATTCAAAATAGTCACATTGTGAATTTCATGTGACTATTATTTATAGCAAAATGTAATCTCAGTTATCATTAACCTTGATATTAGTCACATTGAGTTACACAAACAAGAGTTGTAATAGCAGTTGTAACTATTGTAATAGCAGTAGTAACTATTGTAATAGCAGTAGTAACTTTTGTACAAACAACCTAAGTTGTAATCTCATAAAAGGTGAATTATATAGTACTTACCAAAAGGTTTTTTACAACATAATGAAAACAGAGAAGCTAAAGTACGTACCCCTGCTACCTCCAAACACCTAATTATCAGCTTGTTTTCTTCACATCATACAATGCTCTCTTATACTGAGCATGAATTCTTTCAATGAGATCTTTAACTACCTCTCTACGTTCTTCACATATGATCTTTGTAGATGTCATCACAGCAAGTAAACTAGCAGGCAAAGGATATTCTTTTTCTGCAAGCATAAAAATATCAATTCCACCTTGTGTTGATAAGTGATGTACATTGCAGCTATCATAAAACTTCCATGAAGTTTAGAAACGATGGCATAGGAAGTTCCAATAGATATCAGCTGGATCAGGTTTATATAACCTATGTAATTCAACCCACAAATCTTGCTCTTTTGCATCTAGCTTCTTGACTGTTTTGATTCTTTCTTGAACCAACTCCCATAATCTGTCTAAGTCTACTCTGTCAATTATTCTTATCAAATCCTCAAACCTTTTGTACACTACTGATCCTTCACCAGCCCTGATTATCTTCCAAGCCTTTCCAAATTTATCTTGGTAAATCTCCCAGTCCATGATTGGATGTCTAGCTTGAATAGGGTCAACATATAATGTTTCAGGAACAATCACCATCATCTGATCATGAGAAGAGCTGTCTTCTTTTCTTTGTGAATCATTCTTCTTCTCAGCAGGTTTGTCTTCAATGATCTTTTGTTTCTTTGATGGTGTTTCTTCTGTACCCATGGGGATAAAGTTTTCAACATATTTCTTGAGTCGGTAGTATAGACTTTCAACTTGTTCATATGTCATTCCCCTGAGGTCAGAAGCTTTATACTCACCTTGATGTTGTATGTATATCTTCATTTCACTGATGAGCTGAGACCTTGTGGCATTTCTTTTCCTCTTCTGACTTTGACGTTGATTCATTGACTTAATTAGGTCCTTCAAAACTAATTCTTCATATCTTCCCTTTATCAAATCAGCAAGTCTTTGTACTTTGTCTTCCCCATTTACAGTCTCATCTATGTAAAGTTCTTTAATTTTAGCATGTAGAACTTCATCCGCATCAATAAAAGCTTGCATTTGCTCTCCATGAGCTCTCTTTTTCTCCTCTTCTTCAAGTCTAAATTTTACTTGCTCATCTGTTTCAAATTCAGACACTTTATCTCTCCTATTCTCATCTATAAAGTTAGCTATTTCATCTTCATCAACTATCTTTACAACCTCTTCATCTGTAGCAACTTCAGCATTAGAAACTTGATTTGTTGTAGCAGCAGAAACATCTTGTTGTACCACCTTAGCCATTTCTTCAACATTACTATTAGTAGCAGTTTCTCACAAACTAGTATTAGTTTCCACTACCTGCTCTTTATTTACATATTCCGAAACCGCCTCATAACCCCCTTGTCAGCAACTAAATAATCATCATTCACATTATCATCACTATCAATCCCAATATCCGTATCCACATGCATATCTGCACAAGCACCTTCAGCATTTGTTGTTTCCTCCCCTGAGACTCTGCTTTCATTCGTCACCTGTTTGGGAGCATCCTCCAAACTAGTAGCCTTAGAAGAACTCACCCTGTGTGTTGTGCCCACCTTCTTCAACCTTCTGAACTGAGCTTTTCTTGACCTCTTTCGACCTTCCAAATATCGAACACTCAGCTTCAACCTTTTGTGTAACAATTCGCAATTTCAGGTTAACTTTTATTCCCGAAAATTTCACTATTCACTTTTTACTATTCACTTTTCACTATTCATCTCAGAAATTTTTATTTCATATTCTCGTAAGTTAAACTATTTTAACGATAATCCGAGAGTTTGACGCTCGTCGAATCATTTCTGCAAAAATCACAAAGCCGTGTCCGAGATTTACTTTTAGGTTTAAACGTCCTTCCAGCATCCCGATATATCCATAAAACATTATAAACAATAGAAATATGATTTTCTCTCATTTTAGGACAATTCCAAAAGTTTCGGAATTTTACGTTTTTCAGTTCAGCGTTTAACGCGAATTGCGCGTTTTAGACCCGTGTTTCCAGTTTTTAGCAGGGTTTTCGCACCCGATAGAACCTACCACTCATTTTATATTTTATTATGGACTATATTGACATGTTTAACCATATTTATAAGTTTCATATTTTTAGGATACCCGGTTTTACGTTTCGTGGCCTAAAAACTTACGGTTAGCAACTTACGGAGTCAAAACTAGTTACATACTTAGGATATTATCATCCAAAGACCATGACTACTCATCTAGTCACCCTTATCCTCTTCAAACCGCCATTTAGGGGGGGGCATTCACACTTGTGGCTCAATCTTGGCCCTTGATTCACTAGATCATTACACATGTATTACTTTGGCACCAAGTTAACCTTGGTCACCAAGTTTATGTAGTTTCCTAGCCACCTTCCTAACCTCCTCATTCTTAGTATAAATACAAGCTCATTTGCTTCCTTTCTCATCAAATAAAAACGCCACAACCTCAATACCTAGCACCATGATCCTTTGATCTTCAATATACAAGTTACACTACAAAGTTCAAGGCCTTAGTATTCTCTACCTAGTTCTTAAGTTTGTTTGGTGATTCCATGGTTGAATTAGGAGCTACACAAGGTTACTAGGGCTGAAGTTAAATGGTTTTCACAAGGGTTAGATCAAGGCTAGCAAGGGTTACAAGAGTTATGGTGAAGGGTTTACAAGCTTAGTTTTAGTGTCCTAGTTCTATACTTGACTTCCTTTCTTTAGAAAGCCAAAAGTTGTAAGCAAACCCTTATACACTTTCTTGCTCAATATCATTTCATGCTTATTATGTTTCTTTCATGCTATATATGGTCTTTGTATTGTGTTCATGATGTTTAAAAATGGATAAAACGAGTATTGGTATACATATGTTAACTTATGACAAGCAAACAAGCAAACAAGCAAACTAGTGATTTTTATGGAAAACCACGACCACAATAGTATAACTTTGATATTTGACACTTACTTATTGTTAAAGAGGACTTAACAAGGAAAACATAGCAATTTGAATCACCCAAAACGAGTATACGAGTCCAAAGTTATGACCGTTTGAAGTTAGCGAAACCAAAACGGCAAAACTGCCTAAATAGCATTCTGATCAAATTATGATTTTGAAAGTCCCACTTCTGGTCCGATTCATCAAAAAGTTAAAACACGAAAGTTGTCCGGAATGACGTTTTCGTTTAGCAATAAAGAAGCTCGAGCCCTGAAAACGCTTTCTGAGTGATAAATTTCTTCAAATTCTTAACAGCCCATTTTTAGACCAAAGTTACTATATAATCATTATAATTAGATGAGACCAAGAGGTCTAATGACCTAAAGCCAAGACCACAACCATGGCTAAAGTCAAGGTTGAGTCTCAAGACCATGTTAACAATGACCAAGGTCACGGCAAAGCCACGGCTAAAGACCATATAACTTTTAAAGATCAAAGCTTATATATATATGTTATCGAATACTACAATAGTAAGGAGCCTCATGTGAGGAGTTCATTGAGTAAGCCGTCGAGACGAGTTGTGGATTTACGAGTTAAAGTGTCCTGGCTCCTCGAACGTTTACTCCATGACTTCTGAATTATGTCGGCCCGAACGGTAGTAAGAGATATACAACTTATACATGTTTCATAGACCACTTATATTCAACGAATTACACTATATACTAAGTACTACATCATGAACATTATGCAAGATCTATATGGGCAATTCTTCGTATTCTTAGACGTTACTCCAAACCTAAGTCGCAACGTTCTATTATAGGCTGCTCTTAGAGACTTTCGCGATTCGACTACCACTTTCATTTCTCATTACATAGACTTAAGGTGAGTCATAGCCCCTACTCTTTTATACTTGTTTTAACTCTTTGGGGGAGATACATGCTCAACTACTTGCTTACTTGTACAAATACTCTTAAACATTTATACTTGATTGTGTTATACTTGATTGGCATTATACTTGATTGCATTATACATACTTGTTACACTATACTTGCTTAATTTAAATACAAGATTCGTATTTACGTGCATACATAATACTCTATTCTGTCAGAGAGCTATTGGTAGTACTCATGGGAAGATGCCCCCTACCCTTGTGTCTATACTTGACCTTGGATGTCGTAGTACTATTTGGGGAGAGACCCCCGCCCTTGTGTCTATTCTTGACCTTGGGTGAATATAATCCGGTGCATTATGTAAACTATCTTTTAGCAGTGGGTTGTGAACACACAGGTTACAAGTCTCTTATGGCGGGACTTGCAACTGAGTGGATTCACGATGCCTTTGCTGTGCGAATATTCTTTAAGGCTTTTCAACTGTTTTAAGACAAACTCTATGAACTCACCAACCATTGTGTTGACACTTTAGCATGTTTATCTCAGGTTAGTAAGGCGATAGCTAGTGCGTGGAACTTAGAGTCAAGCTGCATATTCTGAAGACTTACGCTTTTATCATTTATCATTCAAAACACTTTGTATACATTTATGTATCATACTTTGGAATCTCATGTTTGTAACTTTGAATTCTTTAATCGAATGGTAACTTTTCAAAACGTCTCATTTAGAGTTCGTTTTCTATAACTTGTACTTTGTATTATGAAGTAGCACCCCTATGACACAGTCTTCCGCTGCGGTATTTTGGGGGTGTTACAGATTGGTATCAGAGCCTTGGTTATAGAGAACTAGGTTGCATTTAGTGCCTAGACTATAACTGCTATATACGTTGGGACCTTCCTCTTTATTTGCCTTACACACAATACATACACATATGCTTTTTGGTTAGAGGTTCGCTTAGTTCCACGCGGTTAGATGATGTGACTTTAGTATTATAAGGAGCCCCATAGATTCGTCGAGTCATTAAAAACATGGAGCTCAGTAATAACTAATTAGTTAACTTGATCTTGTGACAGTTCTTGTTTGATTAGACACAAGATTTGAGTTAAATAATATTATTGCTTAGCTTTAGGGATTTGATGGCTTGATTATCTTACTATCGGCCTCAGAAGGCGGATTTTGTGTCGGAAATTCTTAAGTAGGATGTTTTAGAATCTCCTTATTTAAATGGATTGGGACGCCACTTCAGTTAAATAAAGAAATTGTAAATCACCGAACCATAAGTTTATGAGACCTTACTTACATAAATTTGGACGCTTCTTTATGTAAGTAATGTGTTATAAATAAGTGGGCTTAATTGTAGCCGATACGACTCCTTAACCAGAATCTTAGACGAATCAGAGTGAACACCACTATATTAGAGATCCCGAATTCTTTTAGACACACCGTAAGTAGTTAACATCAACAGAACTTCGGGACGAAGTTCTCCTTAAGGGGTAGAGACTGTAACAATTCGCAATTTCAGGTTAACTTTTATTCCCGAAAATTTCACTATTCACTTTTTACTATTCACTTTTTACTATTCACATTTTACTATTCACTTTTCACTATTCATCTCAGAAATTTTTATTTCATATTCTCGTAAGTTAAACTATTTTAACGATAATCTGAGAGTTTGACGCTCGTCGGATCATTTCTGCAAAAATCACAAAGCCGTGTCCGAGATTTACTTTTAGGTTTAAACGTCCTTCCAGCATCCCGATATATCCATAAAACATTATAAAGAATAGAAATATGATTTTCTCTCACTTTAGGACAATTCCAAAAGTTTCGGAATTTTACGTTTTTCAGTTCAGCGTTTTACGCGAATTGCGCGTTTTAGACCCGTGTTTCCAGTTTTTAGCAGGGTTTTCGCACCCGATAGAACCTACCACTCATTTTATATTTTATTATGGACTATATTGACATGTTTAACCATATTTATAAGTTTCATATTTTTAGGATACCCGGTTTTACGTTTCGTGGCCTAAAAACTTACGGTTAGCAACTTACGGAGTCAAAACTAGTTACATACTTAGGATATTATCATCTAAAGACCATGACTACTCATCTAGTCACCCTTATCCTCTTCAAACCGCCATTTAGGGGGGGGCATTCACACTTGTGGCTCAATCTTGGCCCTTGATTCACTAGATCATTACACATGTATTACTTTGGCACCAAGTTAACCTTGGTCACCAAGTTTATGTAGTTTCCTAGCCACCTTCCTAACCTCCTCATTCTTAGTATAAATACAAGCTCATTTGCTTCCTTTCTCATCAAATAAAAACGCCACAACCTCAATACCTAGCACCATGATCCTTTGATCTTCAATATACAAGTTACACTACAAAGTTCAAGGCCTTAGTATTCTCTACCTAGTTCTTAAGTTTGTTTGGTGATTCCATGGTTGAATTAGGAGCTACACAAGGTTACTAGGGCT
This sequence comes from Artemisia argyi, assembly GCA_030686995.1. Lineage (NCBI taxonomy): Eukaryota > Viridiplantae > Streptophyta > Magnoliopsida > Asterales > Asteraceae > Artemisia > Artemisia argyi. The sequence continues at coordinate 4,453,469 of CM060676.1, read as the reverse complement.
GAAGTTAAATGGTTTTCACAAGGGTTAGATCAAGGCTAGCAAGGGTTACAAGAGTTATGGTGAAGGGTTTACAAGCTTAGTTTTAGTGTCCTAGTTCTATACTTGACTTCCTTTCTTTAGAAAGCCAAAAGTTGTAAGCAAACCCTTATACACTTTCTTGCTCAATATCATTTCATGCTTATTATGTTTCTTTCATGCTATATATGGTCTTTGTATTGTGTTCATGATGTTTAAAAATGGATAAAACGAGTATTGGTATACATATGTTAACTTATGACAAGCAAACAAGCAAACAAGCAAACTAGTGATTTTTATGGAAAACCACGACCACAATAGTATAACTTTGATATTTGACACTTACTTATTGTTAAAGAGGACTTAACAAGGAAAACATAGCAATTTGAATCACCCAAAACGAGTATACGAGTCCAAAGTTATGACCGTTTGAAGTTAGCGAAACCAAAACGGCAAAACTGCCTAAATAGCATTCTGATCAAATTATGATTTTGAAAGTCCCACTTCTGGTCCGATTCATCAAAAAGTTAAAACACAAAAGTTGTCCGGAACGACGTTTTCGTTCAGGAATAAAGAAGCTCAAGCCCTGAAAACGCTTTCTGAGTGATAAATTTCTTCAAATTCTTAACAGCCCATTTTTAGACCAAAGTTACTATATAATCATTATAATTAGATGAGACCAAGAGGTCTAATGACCTAAAGCCAAGACCACAACCATGGCTAAAGTCAAGGTTGAGTCTCAAGACCATGTTAACAATGACCAAGGTCACGGCAAAGCCACGGCTAAAGACCATATAACTTTTAAAGATCAAAGCTTATATATATATGTTATCGAATACTACAATAGTAAGGAGCCTCATGTGAGGAGTTCATTGAGTAAGCCGTCGAGACGAGTTGTGGATTTACGAGTTAAAGTGTCCTGGCTCCTCGAACGTTTACTCCATGACTTCTGAATTACGTCGGCCCGAACGGTAGTAAGAGATATACAACTTATACATGTTTCATAGACCACTTATATTCAACGAATTACACTATATACTAAGTACTACATCATGAACATTATGCAAGACATATATGGGCAATTCTTCGTATTCTTAGAAGTTACTCCAAACCTAAGTCGCAACGTTCTATTATAGGCTGCTCTTAGAGACTTTCGCGATTCGACTACCACTTTCATTTCTCATTACATAGACTTAAGGTGAGTCATAGCCCCTACTCTTTTATACTTGTTTTAACTCTTTGGGGGAGATACATGCTCAACTACTTGCTTACTTGTACAAATACTCTTAAACATTTATACTTGATTGTGTTATACTTGATTGGCATTATACTTGATTGCGTTATACATACTTGTTACACTATACTTGCTTAATTTTAATACAAGATTCGTATTTACGTGCATACATAATACTCTATTCTGTCGGAGAGCTATTGGTAGTACTCATGGGAAGATGCCCCCTACCCTTGTGTCTATACTTGACCTTGGATGTCGTAGTACTATTTGGGGAGAGACCCCCGCCCTTGTGTCTATTCTTGACCTTGGGTGAATATAATCCGGTGCATTATGTAAACTATCTTTTAGCAGTGGGTTGTGAACACACAGGTTACAAGTCTCTTATGGCAGGACTTGCAACTGAGTGGATTCACGATGCCTTTGCTGTGCGAATATTCTTTAAGGCTTTTCAACTGTTTTAAGACAAACTCTATGAACTCACCAACCATTGTGTTGACACTTTAGCATGTTTATCTCAGGTTAGTAAGGCGATAGCTAGTGCGTGGAACTTAGAGTCAAGCTGCATATTCTGAAGACTTACGCTTTTATCATTTATCATTCAAAACACTTTGTATACATTTATGTATCATACTTTGGAATCTCATGTTTGTAACTTTGAATTCTTTAATCGAATGGTAACTTTTCAAAACGTCTCATTTAGAGTTCGTTTTCTATAACTTGTACTTTGTATTATGAAGTAGCACCCCTATGACACAGTCTTCCGCTGCGGTATTTTGGGGGTGTTACATTTTGATCTTTGCACCATTTTTTGTTAAGCGCTTTTGGAGGCCAAGAATATCCTCTTCTAACTGGATAAAACAGACCTTCAGATCCTGTATAAGTTTCATTCTATTCTCACCAGAATCCATCAATTCATTTGTTTCAGAACTACCCTCATCACTTCTGGATGTGTTACTTTCCCTGAGAGGTGAATCAACGGGTGTATACTCACTCTCATGTATGTTACCACTGGCCTGCTCCACAACCATGACATCCTCACCCTTTTTTTGTAGAAGGTTCACCATATATGGAAAAAGCGGTGTAACGTTTCCTAAAAAATCCTTGCCATTATTTTTCAGATTTGAAAATACTTTCTTTTGTAGTGAGGGGGCAGCATAAGTTCCTTTATGTCTTTTAAAGGTAGTCAACTGTTTTTGAATAATAAGTTGCAAAAACCTTGGATATAATAAAGAAGTACCATCATCAGCCAAGGTCTTGATCATACCCTGCAAAATCATTTTTGAAAAATTGAAAGGTTTTCCTTTAGCAAGGCATATCACTGCTGATGCCATAGTGGTACCAAACTCAATCCAACCTGTTGTTTTAGGACTCAAACAATGTAAGAGAGTATGAATCAAGAATTTCCACTGAGATGAGAAGAGACCTTTGTAAAATTTTAATCTATCATTCTTCTTCTCATACCCCATTTTTTTCAAACCTTTGAAAATGGCGGCATTTTCAAGACACACAATGACTTTATTATCTGGTAGGTTAAGAGATTCCCTAATAGATGACTCAGTTATGAGTATATGTTGGCCATCTACCTTAGCCTTAATCTGTTTTTCTCCATTAAAAGTTATGACCTTAGCAGTAGCCCAAAACTGCTTAATAAAAGAAATGCATATAGGAGGATTCACAGTTAATGCATACCTAATAGGGGTAGCATTCAAGAAATCGATTATCTGTGTGAATCCTTCAGAACCATCTGGTTTCTTCAAAAAAGCGACCATGTTGTGTCTGTCAACAAATGTGCGTTTTGATTCAATTGCCAACACCATCTTGAATTAAGGTTTTGTGATTTGGGGGTTTTGAAAATTATTGATAAAAGATGTTAGTGTTTGTGATTATGGAGAAATTATGTGTGTGTTAAACTGAATTATCGATTTGATTGGGGATTTATACCGTTAAGTGTAAATGTTACCAATCCACCCCTGTACTCTCAGTTCTAGCAGTACAAACGCAGCAGAAGTAACGTTTTCTTAGCAGCAGATTTTTTTTTTCTTTTTTTTTAGTGCATAGGGTGAATCATTATATTATTATCAACAAGTAATGAGAAAATTGGCCAATGACAAAAGTATGGGAATTAAGATTAAATATTTTCCATTAAAACTTGAAATGAAAATTTACAAAATAATGTACAAAACCAGCTGCAGTAACGTTTTCTTAGTAGCAGAATCTTTTTATACTGCAAAGGGTGAATCATTATATTAATATCAACAAGTAATGAGAAAATTGAGCAATGACAAAAGTACTGGAATTAAGATTAAACATTTTCCATTAAAACTTGAAATGAAAAATTACAAAATACTGGAAATAAAAGTTACACATTCTAAAAATCTACTAATCTAATTTTGGAGATTTCTCCGGGTCAAATGCAACATGTGCATCTTCGTAATTCAACCCATCAAACTCCAAATCAAACAAATCATCATCATCCAATGTCTTGTATGCCTTGGGATGTTATTTGAGAGATGGTTTTTTTGTTGCTTTGTACTCCTTTTCATCCTCAGCATGTTGTTTGATAGATTGTGTTTTTCCTTCTTTATTTCTTTCAGCAGCCAACCAATTGTATCACATATTTTCTTCCAATTTAATTTTTTTACACTTTTTGCCGCCTTTTTTTTTTAAGCAGACCTGCTTGAACCTTCTCCTTCAACCCATTGTGCTGATCTCTTGTTGTTTGCACACATTGTTTATGAATACTTCCTGCAGGTTTTTGTTTAGAGATTTGATAAACTAGGATTTGTGATTTGAGATACACATGGAAATGAGTATAAAAAGGGGATATGGGAAACCAAAATACCTATGTATATTGCAGGAAAGGATTGATGTTTCCCAAAGGTGGCTTGAACCTTTTCAACATCTTCGGGCCAATCATGATCCATTGGGATGAGCGTTTGCCAGGGATCAATGCTTATATATAAATCTTGACAGAACTATATACATATTAGTCGCCAACAAAGACTAGTCACAATTGAACATGATTGACATGAAGAAATCTGCAAAATTTCATGATTGACCTGATCCAAATATCCCTTTGGAAAGTAGTCTGACCATGGATTTGCTGAAAAAAAATTAAAAAATATACTAAAATTTTAAAAAACATAGTGTAAATGAAATATAGTAACACAAACAATCTACAAATGCTAAGTAAAGAATAGAGTCTAAGTAACATCACTCATCTTGAATGCGATAATGGAGTGTGGCATGTCATGAACAGTATACACTATATCATTATTGCATTGAAGACGTCTCAATGATCAGGCGAGATCGATCTATCTAACGTTGCAGTACCGTCTAATAACCACACAAACGGTAGTAGACATTTTCCAAATTAAGCAATGGAACCATCTACAACGCTAGATAGAGCGCCCTAATCATTGAGCTTTAAGTTATTAGAAAACAGATTCTTACTATCATTTATATTGCTCCCTTGGATGTCACGAACATACATATTAATTATGTAGATTCTACGACATTAGAGAGCTAATTGTGCATGAATGAAATCAAATAAAATTTATATTAACAATGCGATGAAATACCATCCTTTCTACCCTAGCCAACAACAACATATTATTCAGTATTGAATCTCTAACCTACCAACATGCTGGAAGACGAAGACGCTAAATTCAAGCATCGAACCTACAAATTATACTTGATAATTGTTTCTGTATTTTGACAAAGAGCAAAGATGAATCAACATGGATGAACAACACCAAAACAAGTTTATGTTCATACTTGAAAGTGGTGTCTGTTCACCCATGTTGATACTTCTTCCATCTTTGATACTTGGATGTTTTAGCCTAAATATTCGCACACACATCCGCCACTTTTCTTCCTTATTCTCTCAATACAAATGCAACATAATTCTTATATAAAAAATACATCATACATATATAAAGCAAACAGAGTGATACAAACAATCTACAAATGTTGAGTAAAGAATAGAGTCTAAGTAACATCACTCATCTTGAATGCGATAATGAAGGAGTGTGGCCTATCATGAACAATACACACTATATCATTATCGCATTGAAGACGTCTCAATGATCAGGCCATATCTATCTAACGATGTAGATGGGTTCCATCGCTTTAATTGGACCCTGTTTTCTAACGATGTTTAATCATGATTATTGAAAGAACCATTAAACATAGTTAGAAAATGGGGTCCAATCAAAGCGATGGAACCTATCTACATCGTTAGATAGATATGCCCTGATAACTGAGCTTTAAGTACTTAGCAACCAAATTCTTACTATCATTTATATTGCTCACTTAAATGTGATGAGCATACATATTAGTTATGTAGGTCCTACGACATTAGAGAGCTAATCATGAATCAATGAAATCATATTAAATTTATATCAACAATGCAATGAAAATATTTTCATTGTAACTAAATACATGAAAAAACTGTTTAAGTTCTTGATATGTTTATTGTACTTCAACCTAATCCTAAGATAAAATAAGCTAATCCAAGTAAACCTTAATATCTCTTTTGCCCTAATTATTCGCAAAAACAACACAACATGTTCTTCCTTATTCTATCAATACAAATTATACTTAATAACTATTTATGTATTTTGACAAAGAGCAAAGATGAATCAATAATGGATGGACAACACCAGAACAACTTTATGTTTATACTTGAAAGTGGTGTCTGTCCACCCATCACTGATACTTCTTCCATCTTTGATACTCGGATGTTTTAGCCTAAATATTCGCACACACATCCGCCATTTTTCTTCCTTATTCTCTCAATACAAATGCAACATAATTCTTATAACAGATAGTCAACCTAATCCTAAGATAAAATAAGCTAATGCAAGCAAACCTTAATAACTCTTTTGCTCTAATTACTCAGAAAAACAACACAGCATGTTTTTCCTTATTCTATCAACACAAATGCAACTGATGAGGCAAAAAATGAACCGTTTTTAGGGGGTCATTTAAGCCGGAATTGGAATCTATTTGATCAAATATTGCCCTAAATCGTTCCTTTTGTGATTTTAGGTACTTTGGGGGTGAATTCAGGAAAATGAAGCATTTTAGACGTTTTTGGAGCATAAAAGTGAAGAAAAAGGCAAAGTCTTAATTTTCCTTGCTGGGAACAGTACCTGACAGCGTCAAGAAGAATTTTATGACGGCGTCAAGAGCAAAATGGATGACGGCCCAGAGAAAACGTGATGGCGTCAGAAGTAGGGCATCAAGAGTAAATTTGGTGACGGCCTGGAGCAGAATTACACATGACGGTGTCAGATATAGATCTAGGCAGTCCGAGAACTTTATTGACGGCGTCAGATTTTTCCTCTTGACGCCGTCACGTCACAAAATCTATATATACTTTTCTATTTTTCATTCATTAGAAGAGTAACTTGTGTAGAGAATATTATGGTCGAACTTTATAAACCCTAGCTCGTTCGGAGCAGTATTTTCAAGGGTTTTCACCCCTTGAAACCCTTCATGTTCAATTGAGATAAGTTTTCTTCATTCAATATGTCTATGTGTTGTTTGAATATATCTTATGCTTGTCTTGATATTAACATGCTAGGCTAGATTTCTTGTGTGTTTGCTTAGATGTAATGAAACCTAGATGTTGATTATAGGTTGATTGCTTGTTTATAGTTGTAATGGATGAATGATTTCAATGTTAGGCTTAAGAAAACTGGCAGATCTCCATTGTGTAACTTGCTTGAACGTCTTAAGAAACATGAACCGATGTGTACTAGGTTTTTATGGTTGTATTTAATGCATGAGCGAATTCTAGTGATCCCATGTTAGGAGCTTCTTAGCCGGCTCGACATAGGAGTGAAGTAGGAGCTTATAGAATTGGGGAAGTAAGTACGCCACCCCATGAATAGTATTAAGGAATACAATCCGTCATCCGTGCAACTGTAATAATTAATTAACTTGTAAAAGATATCTAGGGAGTAGTGAAATCTAAGTAAACACAATTCTCCCATATATTGCTCACACCACTAGTTAATTTAGTTTATTTTCATTTTTGTCATTTTATTTTGATTGCATCTTAGTTATTGGGTTAGTTGACTAGCAACTAACTCCACCCACTCCTCTAAAAACTGAGATTTTAATTGCTTTCATAAAATATAAAAAATACAAAAAGAATCATCCCTCACCTCTAGACCTGGTTTTTAGGTTTTCTAATCCTAACGACACTATTCCTGAGTTGAACTATCAATCCCCCGGTACTTGTTACTATACTATAATACAACGATCAGGTACACTGCCTGGTGGGGGTTGTAAGCTTCTCGAGATCCCTCAAGAGGTAAAGCCTGGTGCAATTCCCTCGCATCAAGTTTTTGGCGCCGCAGCCCGGGGAATAGTTATTGTCTAGGTTAGGATTTCTTTTTATTAGGTCTACTTGCTAGATTCCTTTCTAGTAAGATGTTATTTTTATTTTTAGGTCTTCTTTAATCTATCTTATTTCTTCATGTCTGTGTTCGTAACTCTTACCATCTGACATCACGGAAGGTGGTAACATCTTTGAACCCATCAACCCACCACAACAAGACCACCCACAAAACCCGCCACTAGCAAACCAACCTCTTAAGCCCCGAACCCTAGGAGAGTACTCCCGACCTAGCCACCAAGGCTACCAAAACACCATTGAGCTCACCCAAGGAGCCAATGTGTCTCCCTTGTGATCCAATACCATCCGCTTGGTGCAAAGCGGATGTGCATTCCACGGACTTCATTCCGAAGATCCAAATCAACATCTCAAGGACTTCCTTAAAATCGTAGATTCCATAGACCTAGATGTTGCAACTAGAGAGACGACCCGATTACACCTATTCCAATTCTCTCTATGTGATCAAGCTAGTCAATGGCTTGAACGTTTACCCGCGGGATCCATCACCACATGGGATGACCTCACAACTCGTTTCCTTGCTCAATTTTTCCCACCGTGGAGAACTACCAAGCTTAGAAATGATATCTTGATGTTCCAACAACATCAAGGTGAAACCTTTTACGAAGCATGGACTCGATACAAAGACCTACTCCGAAAAGTCCATCATCATGGCATTGAACCATGGTTCCAGATTCAAATCTTTTACGATAAAGTTAATTATCAAACGAGAAGGGCTATAGATTACGCAGCCAATGGCAGGCTAAACAGACTTAGCGTTGATGAATGCTGGAAATTTCTTGAGGGGTTAGCACAATATGAAGAAGAAGGATGGGAGGACCCGATGTTTTCAAGTAATGGGAAACTTGATTACGTAAACGCTACCCAAGAACAATTATTGGGAAGTATCGAGAAGCAGGTAAAGGAATTAATGAGAGCTGAAATGCCTGTTGCTGAAACCGTAAGGAGTCCTAATGTACGTGTGAGTGCGATTAATAAATGTAATTTTCCTGAACGTTCACGACAAGAGGAGTTCGAAGGGATAATGGTAGCCTTCATGAATAATCAAGAAAAACAAATTCGGCACTTAGAAGCACGCATGGAAAGCACTCGTAATGCTTTTATAGACTTAGCAGACAAATTCATATCAAGAATTAAGGTGAAGATTAAGGAAAAATCCGCACCAAGAAAAATCGAAAAAATCTTTGAAGTCTCAACCCCTTTAGTGTGTGACCAAGAGGATAATGAGAAATCCTTTTCAAGTGCTTCGCCATCAATCACCCCCTACTTTTGTGAGCATCCTCAGGAGGAGAAGAACTCGCAATTTCATAACATCTTCGTTGGATGCTTACAAACCAAGCTCCCTAATTTGTGCAAGAGACGTTCCTTTGGTTTTAAACCTGGTGTGAAGAGGTTGCACCTCAAAAACACCACAGCCTTGGGACCCTCTATTGAACGACTCCTCTTTGTACCCACCGTTAGCCAATGCGGAGGTTACAACTTAACTAAAATATCGCCCTCCCCTTTTGCTAACTACATCTCTCTCCGTGACAGTAATGAAATGTTTGACCCTGGTGGACTTTACTAACGGGATGGCTACTCATAGTTTTTACTTATGTTTAGCTATTTACATTAGTGTAGGGACTGAATTTGAAAATACCACTTTGTGTTCCTAATACGGGCATCTTACGGCGTCAGGTCTTAACTCTTGACGCCATCACCTCGCTTTCTCAGCAATAATAACCCAAACTCCATCACTTTCACCTCATACCCCACAAATCACACCCAAATTGCTGCTCCACCTCTGAGTCTCCAACATCCAATCCGACATCTTCCGTGACAAATCTCCACGTGGTAAGTAGTTTTTCTTCATCCTTTTTCATCTGATTATCCTTAGGACCTACCAATTTTGAAAACCCCCATCATCCAAAACCCTACCATCAACCCATCTTTGAGAATCATAATGCCCTTCATTAGATGTTTTGTAATCATGAGGTTACCAATAGATGATATTGGTCGACTCGAATCATGCGTTAATTGCGGAAAAATCTTTCACACCACGGATGTTTTGACCCCCTACCCATGTTTTCTGCATAAAGGAGTGGTTGGGTCACGGATTTAGAGTTTGAAAATTGATTTTCCCTCGTAATTGCATGGATGGATTTTTGCTGGGTCTGACGGCGTCAGGTTTCCCTTCCTGACGGCGTCAGATGTGTGTGACAGCATGAATTCGTAAATTTCTCATTATAACCATTTTCGTTCCACTCTATCTTTTTCTAGGAAAATGAGCAAACGATCACGACAACCCCGAGGTAGCTCGTCTAGGTCCCAAAGAGTTAACTATAGGGATTTGGTGCACAGTTGGAGTGAGTTTGATAATGGCACCGCTACAACTAAGTATGCAGAACTTGTTTATCACCATATTGATGCTGGAGTTGTGATCGATTGGGAGTTTTAGAGGTCCCAAGGTCTTGATGGTGAGTTCTAGGGGAGGATCCAAACTGGTGGATTCATGGGTCCTCAATTGGAGAGATTGTTCAGGATGAGGGAGACAATGTACAGTGAGTTGGTTAGGGAGTTCTTTGCGACTTTTCGCTTTGATTTAGCTGAGGCCAGGACAGACATGGGGAGCACCACCATTTACTTCAAATTGGGGGGAGACATTTGATCTTGTTCGGTTACTGAGTTTGGATGGAGGTTAGGTTTGTACACTCGGGAGGAGGCTGTTGACGGGGGTTTTATGCAAAGGTTGTTGCATGGGGAGACGATGAGGAACGAAATGATATGTGCCACTTTTTGGCCGAGTATTGGGAATGGGGTGTACACCTCGACTACTAGGGCGGCCTCAATCAGGGACCCCATGATCTGGTTAGCCCACAGGTGCATCATCTACAGCTTGTCGGGGCGTCATGGCACCACTCACCGTGTCACTGCTTCAGATCTTTTCTACCTGTACACCATGTTTTCAGCGGATGTTTACTGTAACATCCCATTTTGGGTAGCGAGCTATTTGAAGACTAGTGTGGGGGAGAGGGACATTGACAAGGTGTATGGGGGGATGTTCGTGACCCGGTTGGCTCGATCTTATGGGCTACTTGTTCCTGAGATCATGGGGTACCTGAGCGACTGTGGGACTTGTAGGGTGGTGAGGGCTAAATCCCTCAAGCAGATGAGCATTGTTATGGAGCTGGGGGATGGCTCCTATACCTGGTACATTGCGGAAGGACCTGATGGTGTTGAGCATGATGATGATGATGATGATGAGGGAGCACCCCAGCAGCCACAGTTCAGGGATTATGAGGTTGGGTCCGCAGATTATTACCGACACATGAGTCGGGGAGACTGGCAGGCACACCAGGGGGCCTGGATGGGTCAGGTGGATGCATGGAGGACCACCACTAACCAGCGCTTTGATTGGATGTATGATCATGCCATCCGCCAGATGCAGCACCTCTCCACCCGTGATCAGATCGAGCCCCAACTACAGATCAACCCATTCCCCGGTCGTGAGATGGACTACCCTCCCTACGGGTACACCGGGCACCTCCCTCCTGGTTATGACTACCGTTATGGTCCCCCTCCCCAATGATTTGTCTTGATGTTTGTGATCTCTAAACAATTTATTCATGGTTGTGTAATTTGAAACAATTTTGATTGTAATAGCTTAGGGTATGGCCTCTGTTGGCCTTGGATAATTTTTATTTTTATGTTCACGTTGAATTGTAATATTTTGGTTTGCTTATGGTTTCATTTTTCTATTTATGTGATTTTTATTTTATTTGATTTTTATTTGTTTCCGTATGCATGCTTTATTTTTATTGTTGGTAGATCATGTTTCAAATTAAAATGGTGAAAGTACTCTATCTTGTCGTTTGGCTTAGTCTTAACTTTATCCAAAGGTATTTTGCAAAAGATAAGTGAAAGGGGAAACCCCAAATATGTTTTTAAGAAACAAACTCGATCATGATTCTCCACAATATTAAATGAACATGTATATTCGTATTTGTTAGAGTCAAATGCTTGTATCGAGTCAACATGATGTTTTGTGTAACACCCCCAATTCATGATGCAGCAGAATTCAACTTGGGTGTTACTCGATGGCACAACAGTCATAATAATAGAAAGCGATCTCTAAACGAATCATAATAAAAAGAGTTGTCATTCATATTATTCAAATATATCAAAGTTTACATAGTAAGGTCCCAAAATGATCCATTGTTTCAAAACACATCAATATAAAGTCTATGATGTTTTTATTGAATGACATAATAGTTTATAGCCTTCTTCCTTCAGTACGTGCCCTTCCCGCTCCATTCTTGATTATCATGGACCTGAAATACATGCTTAAGAGGTCAACACAAAGGTTGAGTGAAATTCATAGAGTTTGTTTAACGGTTGAACACAATATGTTGGTAGTAATGAGTTAATTAGACTCATACTTATCTTAGAAAACAAAACAGTTATTATTATGTACTAAGCTCATGCAACCAAGACGTTAACGTGTACCAATATCAATCGGCGGTTTTGTTGCCCTGGTAAGTACTTTGCCGTCATACTTAATGTTTTCAAATATAGTGCATTCGTTTGAACTAACTGCTCAAACAAATGGGATTCGTCAATCCCAATAGGCCTATTCACAATACTCGCGCTCACTAATACTAGTGATTTAATGGTTCATGATAGGGGCCTAGGATTGGCAAGGTAGGTACTTAGTAATAATAAAACAATCAGGCAGCATACAGTTTCAAAGCATTGTGTTCGGTTTAAAAGTAGCATGTATTACCCCCAAGGGTTTGTAAAACATTGAAGTAATGTAAAGTGGGGCTATGAACTCACCTCAAGTACGATAGCAAGTAATGAAGGTGATGGTCGGATCGTGTAGGTTTCTACGAGCAACCTATAATAGAATGTTGCGACTTAGGATTTGTGTGAAGAATATAACGGAGTGCCTATATATATATCTTGCATTTAGTCCATGATGTGGTATGATGTATATATATTGTATGTCTTGGTAAGAAAAGATTCATGAACATGTATGTTTTGTATATCGTTTACTACCGTTCGGGCTAACATATTTCAGAAGTCATGTTAGTAAGCGTTCGAGGAGCCAGGACACTTTAACTCGTAAATCCACAACTCATCTCGACGGCTTACATAATGAACTCCTCACATGAAGCTCCCTACTATTGTAGTAGTTGATAAAATATATAGATATAAGTTTTGATCCGAAAAGTTACATGTCCGATATTTGGATAAACTTAGGAAAGTTTATTTAGTACATGAAGATTGTTATTAGGGGTAGTTTCATAAGTCTTGAATGACCATTTTCTCTTGGTAAAATCTCATGGTTCCCTTTTAGGTGAAGTAGAACCAAATTGCTTGTTCATGTTATCGGCTAATTCTTTGTTTCATGTTTACGCCTATGTATGTTGGTATGGTCATTTCGTCATGGCCTAGCCATGACCTTTGGTCCTTGTTCCAAGATCATGAGACACAACCTTGGCTCTAGCCATGGTGGTGGTCTTGGTTATAGGTCATAATAACTCTTGTTCCTTTGAAAGTATAACAATAGTATAGTGACTTAAAATATGTAAATAGCTGTTAAGAAACTGAGAAATATCTCACTCAGAAGACGTTTTCAAGGCTCGAGCCTCTTTAATCCTGAAGGAAAACGTGATTCCGGACAACTTTCGTGTTTTAACTTTTTCATGAATCGGACCATAAAGGCCTCTTTTTGCGTGTTTTAGGTTCTGTCACAGAAACTTTTAGGCAGTTTTGCCGGAAATCTTTGGTAACTTCAAATCGCCATAACTTTTGACTCGGTTACTCTTTTTAGGTGGTTCAAATTGATATGGTTTGCTTGTTAAGTCCTCTACTGTAATATGTAATAATCCAACATCATATTTTTACCATTTTGATCAGGTCTTACCAAGAAATTCACTAGTTTGCTTGTTTTAGTAACTTGTTTCAATAATCCATTATAACAACATCTTTTACTCATTTGTATACATCATGGACATTATACAAGACATAATATAGCAAGAATAACATGTAAATGATATGAACATGAGAATTTAACAAGAAGCATGTTAGGTTTAGGCTTACAACTTTTGGCTTTCTAACTAAAGAAAGGAGTAACAAGTAAGGAAATGGACTTTGATAGACTTGCTTCAAGCCTTTTCACTTCATGCAACCTTTCTACTCTTGGTATTCTTGAAAGATGGATGATAAAGGTTGAGGTGTATTGAGTGGATTTAAACTCAAGAGAAAACACCAAGTATGTTAGGGTTTGGAAGAGTTTTGGTGAAAATAAGCTAACTAGGGTTTCTATCTTGAACTAACTCTTGAACCTTGCAACAAATTAGAAGACTTAAAGCTATGGAAAGAGTGTTGTGGGGTGTGTTGATGGCCGGCCAAGGAAGGGGGGGGGGGAGAGGGGTATTTATACTCTCATGAGGAGGTTACATTTTATGACTAATCAAAGCTTTTAAAGCACACTTGAACACATGGAACTCATCCAAGACAACAAGACACAAGATCAAGCCACCCAAGGGTGTGACTCCCCCCCCCCCCTTTGGCGGTTCACAAGGGATAAGGGGGGGAGGTGGCTTGGTTTGGTATTATCCTTGGTTATTTGGATGAAACTTGACTCCGGGAAATGCCAGCCGTAAATGATTAGGCCTTAAAACGTAAAACCGGGTGTCGTAAAATTATGAAACTTCAAAGTATTGTTAGAAATGTCCATATGTCCCATAATAAAATATAAAATGAGTGGTAGGTGTCATTTGGGTGGTAAAACCCTGCTAAAAGCTGGAAACACGGGTCTAAACGCGTAATACGTAAAATGTACGAATATTGCGTAAAATTGAGAAAAGTGAAATGTTACTTTTCTAATATGATATAAATGATTTAAAATGACTTATAATGTCTAGACTGGGCTCAGTCTAGTGTCGGTTGGTATTAAATGTCTTTTAGACATCAAACCGTAAGCCTAAAAATCACGAAATGACTTGTAAAATCAAGGAATGATTTTTAGTCAATAGAGGAGGGAAAAATATGTTGACTTATTATAATAAGTTGAAAACTCAAATCATCTTAGAAACACGGTGCAGGTATAGGCTAGGGTTACGGCTGAGTAAAAACGCTTAAAACTGAAAATTCCAGTTTTTCACGGCCGAGGTTTATTCTGGTCATATTTTCTCAGTCATGATTTATTCTCAAATAAATCATGAGTGTGTTAAACATTTTTCTGATGTGGGGTCACCTGACGGGGTAAATTTCGTTGTGCGTAGAATTTCTGATTGCCGTTTTACCCTAAAACGTGTAATTCTGCGTAATTCCTTAATAACTTTCACGAAAATGATCTGACGAGTGTCAAACATTTAATTTGCCATGGAAATGATTTATCACTCGAGAATATGAAGTAAAAATCAACTTTCGGGAAAATTTCAGAAAGAAATGAATAGTAAAAATGAATAGTAACATGAATAGTAAAATTTTCCGAAAATAGAAATTAACCTGAAATTGCGAATTGTTACAGTCTCCACCCCATATGAGAGCTCCGTCCCGGAGATCAATTAGCGTTGGGAGTAGAAGCTTCGTTGGTAAAAAGATGTGGGTATTTCTTACGTATCTGGTCCTCTCGTTCCCATGTGTATTCAGGACCACGTCGTGAGTTCCAACGAACTTTGACAATTGGAATACGGCTTTGCTTGAGTTGTTTGACCTCTCGGTCCATGATTTCTACGGGTTCCTCAACAAATTGAAGATCATCATTGAGTTGAATTTCGTCGAGTGGAATCACGAGTGATTCATCCGACAAACATTTCTTTAGGTTAGATACATGGAAAGTGGGGTGTACACTACTGAGTTCTGATGGAAGCTCAAGTCTGTACGCCACAAGGCCAACATGGCTAGGATTTTGAATGGTCCGATGTATCTTGGGTTTAGTTTTCCTCGTTTGCCGAATCGTATCAAGCCTTTCCAAGGTGATACCTTTAGCATAACCCTATCTCCGACTTGGAATTCTAGGGGTCTGCGTCGTGTGTCGGCATAACTTTTCTGTCGATCTCTTGCGGCTTGTAGTCGATTTTTGATTTGTACAATTTTATCCGTTGTTTCACGGATGAGTTCTGGTCCAGTGAGTTGAACTTCTCCCACTTCAGCCCAACAAGCAGGTGAACGACACTTTCGACCATAAAGTGCTTCAAATGGAGCTGCTTGAATACTTGCATGATAGCTGTTGTTGTAGGAAAATTCGACTAATGGTAGATGAGTATCCCATCCTTTTCCAAAATCTATAATACAAGCTCGAAGCATGTCTTCAAGAGTTTGGATGGTTCGTTCACTCTGACCATCGGTCTGAGGATGATACGCTGTACTCATGTCTAGATTTGTTCCAAAGGCGTCTTGGAGTGACTGCCAGAAATTGGAAGTAAATCTACCATCTCTGTCGGATATGATGGATATTGGTGCACCATGTCTTGAGACTATTTCTTTGACATACAGTCGGGTTAGTTGTTCCATTTTGTAAGTCTCTTTGATTGGTATAAAGTGTGCGGATTTTGTGAGACGATCAACTATGACCCAGATGGAGTCATAACCGCTTGATGTCTTTGGGAGCTTGGTAATGAAGTCCATAGTAATTCTTTCCCATTTCCAAGTAGGAATCTCTGGTTGTTGCAATGGACCGGATGGTTTTTGGTGTTCGGCTTTTACTTTGGAGCAGGTAAGACATTTGCTAACGTATGTTGCAATGTCGGCTTTCATGTTCGGCCACCAATAGAGTAGCTTAAGATCATGATACATCTTATCAGATCCTGGATGTATGGAGTATTTAGATTTGTGTGATTCATGCATGATCAAGTCTCGTAAGCCACCATTAAGTGGTAACCAACTTCGACCTTGAAAGCATAGAGTTCCATCTGAACGGGTTTCGAATTTCTTTTGTATCATGCCATCCAACTTTTCCTTTTGGATGTCTTCTTGTTTCACCGCCTCAGCTTGAGCGTGAAGGATTTGGGTAGGAAAGTTTGAATTTATGGTTAAAACTAAGGCTCGGACTCGTAGTGGTTTAACCCGTTCCTTTCGGCTCAGGGCGTCGGCTACTACGTTTGCCTTTCCTGGGTGGTAACGAATGTCGCAGTCATAATCACTTAGTAATTCCAACCAACGACGTTGTCTCATGTTTAGTTCTTTTTGGTTCAAAATGTGTTGTAGGCTTTTATGATCGGTGTACACAGTACATCTAGTACCGTATAGATAGTGTCTCCAGATTTTTAGTGCAAAGACCACGGCTCCTAACTCTAAGTCATGAGTGGTGTAATTTTCCTCATGAACCTTGAGTTGTCTTGATGCATAAGCCATGACCTTATCGCGTTGCATCAACACGGCACCTAACCCTTGGTGCGATGCATCACAATAGACTACAAAATCTTCGATCCCATCTGGCAATGCTAGGATAGGAGCACTACAAAGTTTCTGTTTGAGGGTTTGGAAAGCTTTTTCTTCGTCTTGATTCCACACGTATTTCTTGTCTTTCTGAGTTAGCTTAGTCAAAGACTTTGCTATTGAGGAAAATCCTTCAATAAACCTTCGGTAATACCCAGCTAGACCCAGAAATTGACGAATTTCTGTAGGGGTGGTAGGTGTTGGCCAATTTTTGATAGCTTCAATTTTAGCGGGATCGACATGTAAACCGGTCTTGTCAATCACATGCCCAAGGAATTGTACTGATTGAATCCAAAATTCACATTTGGAAAACTTTGCATACAATTTCTCTTCCTTGAGTAGTCCTAAAATTGTTCTCAGGTGTTCTTTGTGTTCCTCTTCGTTTTTGGAATAAATGAGAATGTCGTCTATGAATACGATCACGAATTTGTCCAAATATGGTTTACACACCCGATTCATGAGATCCATGAATACTGCCGGTGCATTTGTTAACCCAAATGGCATCACTTGGAATTCATGGTGACCATATCGTGTCCTAAAGGCTGTTTTTGAAATGTCTTCATCACGAACTCTAACTTGATGGTAACCTGATCGTAGGTCAATTTTTGAGTAATAGGTTGAACCTTGCAATTGATCGAATAAGTCATCAATTCTTGGTAGTGGGTATCGGTTCTTTATGGTTAATTTGTTTAGTTCACGGTAGTCAATACACATTCGTAATGACCCATCTTTCTTCTTCACGAATAACACTGGAGCTCCCCAAGGTGAGGAACTGGGTCGAATAAATCCCTTGTCCGAAAGTTCTTGTAATTGATTTGATAGCTCTTGCATCTCTGAAGGTGCTAGCCGGTATGGTGCGCGGGCAACTGGCGCCGCTCCTGGTATTAAATCAATTCTGAACTCTATTTGACGATTTGGTGGTAGTCCGGGTAAATCTTCGGGAAAGACTTCAGGAAACTCACAGGCAATAGGAACATCTTCGAGACGTTTTTCATCGGATTTCTTTTCGGTTACGTGGGCTAAGAAAGCATAACATCCTTTCTCAATGTACTTCATGGTTTTGATACATGAGATGATGTTTATTCGAGTTCCACTTTGATCACCACGAATGATCAAAGTTTCATTGTCACATGGAATGTGCACAACTCTTTCACCACAAATAAGGTTAGCTTGATGTTTAGACAACCAATCCATGCCAATAACAACATCAAAACTTCTGAGTTCGATTGGCATAAGATTGATGTTAAAGGGGTGGTCTAAGAGATTAAGGGTACAGTTTGGGATTACGGTATTAGTATTTACTAAGTCACCGGTAGCAAGTTCAATACTATAACTAGTGGTTAAAGTGATTGATGGAATATCAAGTAAAGGCGCAATTCTAGTAGATATAAAACTCATATCAGCACCAGAATCAAATAAGACTTTAACAGGAATGTTATTGAGTAAGAACGTACCGGTAACCACGTTCGGGTCCTGGTGTGGTTCTCCATTTCCCATGACATAGGCTCTACCACGAGCACCTCCGCCTTGGGGTCCTTGGTTTTGAGGACAGTTGTTTTTGTAGTGTCCCCTCTCACCACACCCGAAACATGTAACTATGGGCTGTGTGTTAGCCCCAGTAGCTATACCCTTGCCTCTACAATCCTTGGCAAGATGTCCGGGCTTCTGACACTTGTTGCACTTGGCCGGGCAGGGACCTTCATGATGGTAATTGCACTTGGTACATTGTGGTAGATTACCAACGTACTTACCACCAGCAGGTGCAGCAACATAAGCCATCGCGGCTTCTTGTCTCCTGTTCTGCTGATTGTGGTGGTTGTTGTTTCGGGTTTGGTTGTTGTTGTTGTTGTTGTTGTTGTTATTCCCACGGTTACCATCCCATGGTCGCTTGTTGTTGTTGTTCTTGTTGTTGTTGTTGTTACGGTAGTTGGAATTGTTGGGGTTGTTGGCATTGCTGTTGTTGTCATTGTTGTTGGTGTTGTTGGGGTTGTTTTGCTTTCGGGTTTCCGACATACGTACCACTTGATCCATGAGGCTACGGGACATCCGCATAGCCTCATCAAGTTCCTTGGGATTTGCCGAAGTCACATTCCCCTGTATGCTTGAGGGAAGTCCCCAAATATACCTTTCCAACATTTTTTCCTTTGGGGAAACCATCGTTGGACAAAGTATCCTCAGTTCCTGGAATCTACGGTTGTAGGTCATGATATCATTTCCCTTAACCGTATGATCCCAGAACTCAACCTCCAGCTTTTGCATTTCGCTGCGAGGGCAGTATTCCTTAATCATCATTTGTTTCAAATTAGCCCAAGTAATTTTGTAGGCATTCTCAATGCCCATGGGTTGAGCAATTGAGTTCCACCAGGACAACGCCTCATTCAACAAAGTACTCGTGGCATACTGAACTTTGTCAACCTCAGTACATTTACTGACTAAGAATACTGACTCCGCTTTTTCGAACCAACGGGTCAAACCTACAGCCCCTTCAGTACCCTTGAATTTGATGGGTTCACATTTCAGGTAGGAAATGAACGAGCAACCCTTTGGCACTGTAGTAACATTTGGTCCTCCAAGGTTAAGACTGGCAAGCCTGGCAGTCTCTGCAGCTATAGCAGCCTCCGCAGCAATGGCGGCTTCCGCGGCTGCTGCAGCCTCAGCGGCTGCTGCAGCATCAGTAGCACCAGCAGCTGTGGCGGCTTCGGCAGCTGCTGCAGCTACGGCTGCTCGTTCCGTGACAAGTGCTGCATTGACACTGTCCTTTACCAGTTTGCGGATGGCGGCTTGCGTCATCGTTGGTGGTGTCTTTTTCTTGGGCGCCATGATTCTATTGTTCAAAAGATACGTTGTAATTAGCGAGTTGTGAAATGAGCACAATTTTTGATAAGAATGATAGGATAATAATGTTTGAAACTTAAAAACATAACACATGAAAGTATATAAAAACAAGAGTTTTATTTATATAACGTTGATTACAAAATCGAACTTATTACAAGTTCATTCAAAACTTACTAACTGATACTTTCAGTTAGTAATTACAACGTTGTACTAAAGATAACTAGTACTATAACACTAGTCTAACGTCGGTTGGGAGGTTGTTGTAGTCCGGTCGGATTATTATTCCCGCGTGTTGCTAACACATCTACACTTTCGTTTGGACGGTATTCTTTGACATCCTTTTGGTATAGCCTTTGTTGTATGGAACTCATTTGAGTTTGCATTCCACACAAATCATTCTTAAGTTGATACCTATCAAAGTTTGCAACATCTAACCGGATTTCTGCGGTGTTTAGGCGGTGAAGTAGTTTATGAATTTGTACCGCATCCTGTTCTTGGGCCCTCTCAACCAAAGTGAGTCTATCCTTGATGTTATCCAAGCCAGTCAAAGGATTTAAGACTACTTCCCCAACATGAGTCGAGTCACTCTTCACGTAGCTCATGTCAAGCTTAAACCAATATAGGTCGTCTCGAGCATTCATGGCATCCATTCTAGCAGAATTTACCTTGGATATACATTCGTGCATTTGACTTGCCATTCTTTGAACTTTGAGTTGGGTTAGGTTGAGAGCTTGTTTCAAAGAGTAGATTTCGTATTGAGCTGAGTTCACGAACATATGTGTAGATGTAGATGTTCCGCCGGTTTGATAAGTAGATTTCGGAACTTGAGCTGGAGTGGTACGGTTAGATTCGGATGAAATTGGTGAAACCGGAGGTGGAGATGTTAATGGTGATAGATGTGGCACTATTATTTGTTCCTCCGCTTCCTCAATGTCATTAACCATTTCATGATCCTCTTCGTAATCATCGATGTTTATGTCCATATCCATTTCAGGATCCTCGTCCGAATCTACATCTAGATCCTCATAAGGTTCCTCCTCGTCGTCGTAGTCAATTGGTTCAAAGTAAGGATCATCGGGTCCGGGAAGAATAGGTAAATACTCGGGCATAGCAGGAAGATGATCGGGAGATGGAGGTGCGGACATGATGTCTACAATTAGTATTTCGATGTCAAAATAAATCAAATGCTTATGGAAAATGCTCAAACTATGGCAATGTGCATATAACAATATACAAATATGTTCATGTAGCATAACATGTGTAACAAGTCCATAATCTTCTGGAGGATGGAAGGCACGAAGAGCGGAAGGCTATAAAAATGTTTTTGCTTGTTATTGTAGTTATAGTTTAGGTCTCACTTAGACCCGTTTCTCTATAACCATGGCTCTGGTACCAATCTGTAACACCCCCAATTCATGATGCAGCGGAATTCAACTTGGGTGTTACTCGATGGCACAACAGTCATAATAATAGAAAACGATCTCTAAACGAATCGTAATAAAAAGAGTTGTCATTCATATTATTCAAATATATCAAAGTTTACATAGTAAGGTCCCAAAATGATCCATTGTTTCAAAACACATCAATATAAAGTCTATGATGTTTTTATTGAATGACATAATAGTTTATAGCCTTCTTCCTTCAGTACGTGCCCTTCCCGCTCCATTCTTGATTATCATGGACCTGAAATACATGCTTAAGAGGTCAACACAAAGGTTGAGTGAAATTCATAGAGTTTGTTTAACGGTTGAACACAATATGTTGGTAGTAATGAGTTAATTAGACTCATACTTATGTTAGAAAACAAAACAGTTATTATTATGTACTAAGCTCATGCAACCAAGACGTTAACGGGTACCAATATCAATCGGCGGTTTTGTTGCCCCGGTAAGTACTTTGCCGTCATACTTAATGTTTTCAAATATAGTGCATTCGTTTGAACTAACTGCTCAAACAAATGGGATTCGTCAATCCCAATAGGCCTATTCACAATACTCGCGCTCACTAATACTAGTGATTTAATGGTTCATGATAGGGGCCTAGGATTGGCAAGGTAGGTACTTAGTAATAATAAAACAATCAGGCAGCATACAGTTTCAAAGCATTGTGTTCGGTTTAAAAGTAGCATGTATTCCCCCAAGGGTTTGTAAAACATTGAAGTAATGTAAAGTGGGGCTATGAACTCACCTCAAGTACGATAGCAAGTAATGAAGGTGATGGTCGGATCGTGTAGGTTTCTACGAGCAACCTATAATAGAATGTTGCGACTTAGGATTTGTGTGAAGAATATAACGGAGTGCCTATATATATATCTTGCATTTAGTCCATGATGTGGTATGATGTATATATATTGTATGTCTTGGTAAGAAAAGATTCATGAACATGTATGTTTTGTATATCGTTTACTACCGTTCGGGCTAACATATTTCAGAAGTCATGTTAGTAAGCGTTCGAGGAGCCAGGACACTTTAACTCGTAAATCCACAACTCATCTCGACGGCTTACATAATGAACTCCTCACATGAAGCTCCCTACTATTGTAGTAGTTGATAAAATATATAGATATAAGTTTTGATCCGAAAAGTTACATGTCCGATATTTGGATAAACTTAGGAAAGTTTATTTAGTACATGAAGATTGTTATTAGGGGTAGTTTCATAAGTCTTGAATGACCATTTTCTCTTGGTAAAATCTCATGGTTCCCTTTTAGGTGAAGTAGAACCAAATTGCTTGTTCATGTTATCGGCTAATTCTTTGTTTCATGTTTACGCCTATGTATGTTGGTATGGTCATTTCGTCATGGCCTAGCCATGACCTTTGGTCCTTGTTCCAAGGTCATGAGACACAACCTTGGCTCTAGCCATGGTGGTGGTCTTGGTTATAGGTCATAATAACTCTTGTTCCTTTGAAAGTATAACAATAGTATAGTGACTTAAAATATGTAAATAGCTGTTAAGAAACTGAGAAATATCTCACTCAGAAGGCGTTTTCAAGGCTCGAGCCTCTTTGTTCCTAAAGGAAAACGTGATTCTGGACAACTTTCGTGTTTTAACTTTTTCATGAATCGGACCAGAAAGGCCTCTTTTTGCGTGTTTTAGGTTCTGTCACAGAAACTTTTAGGCAGTTTTGCCGGAAATCTTTGGTAACTTCAAATCGCCATAACTTTTGACTCGGTTACTCTTTTTAGGTGGTTCAAATTGATATGGTTTGCTTGTTAAGTCCTCTACTGTAATATGTAATAATCCAACATCATATTTTTACCATTTTGATCAGGTCTTACCAAGAAATTCACTAGTTTGCTTGTTTTAGTAACTTGTTTCAATAATCCATTATAACAACATCTTTTACTCATTTGTATACATCATGGACATTATACAAGACATAATATAGCAAGAATAACATGTAAATGATATGAACATGAGAATTTAACAAGAAGCATGTTAGGTTTAGGCTTACAACTTTTGGCTTTCTAACTAAAGAAAGGAGTAACAAGTAAGGAAATGGACTTTGATAGACTTGCTTCAAGCCTTTTCACTTCATGCAACCTTTCTACTCTTGGTATTCTTGAAAGATGGATGATAAAGGTTGAGGTGTATTGAGTGGATTTAAACTCAAGAGAAAACACCAAGTATGTTAGGGTTTGGAAGAGTTTTGGTGAAAATAAGCTAACTAGGGTTTCTATCTTGAACTAACTCTTGAACCTTGCAACAAATTAGAAGACTTAAAGCTATGGAAAGAGTGTTGTGGGGTGTGTTGATGGCCGGCCAAGGAAGGGGGGGGAGAGGGGTATTTATACTCTCATGAGGAGGTTACATTTTATGACTAGTCAAAGCTTTCAAAGCACACTTGAACACATGGAACTCATCCAAGACAACAAGACACAAGATCAAGCCACCCAAGGGTGTGACTCCCCCCCCCCTTTGGCGGTTCACAAGGGATAAGGGGGGGA
Source organism: Artemisia argyi (assembly GCA_030686995.1). Lineage (NCBI taxonomy): Eukaryota > Viridiplantae > Streptophyta > Magnoliopsida > Asterales > Asteraceae > Artemisia > Artemisia argyi. The sequence goes on along the minus strand of CM060676.1, from coordinate 4,429,580 downwards.
GGTGGCTTGGTTTGGTATTATCCTTGGTTATTTGGATGAAACTTGACTCCGGGAAATGCCAGCCGTAAATGATTAGGCCTTAAAACGTAAAACCGGGTGTCGTAAAATTATGAAACTTCAAAGTATTGTTAGAAATGTCCATATGTCCCATAATAAAATATAAAATGAGTGGTAGGTGTCATTTGGGTGGTAAAACCCTGCTAAAAGCTGGAAACACGGGTCTAAACGCGTAATACGTAAAATGTACGAATATTGCGTAAAATTGAGAAAAGTGAAATGTTACTTTTCTAATATGATATAAATGATTTAAAAAGACTTATAATGTCTAGACTGGGCTCAGTCTAGTGTCGGTTGGTATTAAATGTCTTTTAGACATCAAACCGTAAGCCTAAAAATCACGAAATGACTTGTAAAATCAAGGAATGATTTTTAGTCAATAGAGGAGGGAAAAATATGTTGACTTATTATAATAAGTTGAAAACTCAAATCATCTTAGAAACACGGTGCAGGTATAGGCTAGGGTTACGGCTGAGTAAAAACGCTTAAAACTGAAAATTCCAGTTTTTCACGGCCGAGGTTTATTCTGGTCATATTTTCTCAGTCATGATTTATTCTCAAATAAATCATGAGTGTGTTAAACATTTTTCTGATGTGGGGTCACCTGACGGGGTCAAATTTCGTTGTGCGTAGAATTTCTGATTGCCGTTTTACCCTAAAACGTGTAATTCTGCGTAATTCCTTAATAAATTTCACGAAAATGATCTGACGAGTGTCAAACATTTAATTTGCCATGGAAATGATTTATCACTCGAGAATATGAAGTAAAAATCAACTTTCGGGAAAATTTCAGAAAGAAATGAATAGTAAAAATGAATAGTAACATGAATAGTAAAATTTTCCGAAAATAGAAATTAACCTGAAATTGCGAATTGTTACATTTTGCAGGATTTTCCAGGAAGTAGGACAAAGTTTTTCCAGAAATTTTCTGGAAACTTAACATAAGAATTTCTGCAGGTCACTTCTGACAGCGTCAGGAAGAAATTCCTGACAGCGTCACGTGTAAAAATCTGGAAATTTTACCAGTTTTGTTTTTCTAACGGAGTCTTAAAGTTTTTGTTGAATCTTTAGTTTTATAATCTCCAAGAAATCTGCAAACATCATTCCACAAGCATTATATCTTACATTGCTTTCTAGGATTTGTTATTATATATAGATTGCCGCCGATTTTACGCGAGGTTGCCTTGTTTGTTTTCTCAGGTTTAACAGGTTATGTTTGACAAGAAGATGATTTATATTCTGGAAGGGAAGCTTTGATTGTTCATTTTCTTGGAGGAAGATCTAACCTTGTTACCATACTATCCATACCGAGCGAATCAGGGGAGTACTTGATTTCATTCTTTTACCTATTTCACTTTTACATTCTTTAATTGAACATTGGGGACAATGTTCATCCTAAGTGTAAGGGGAGGGTAAAATGATGATACCTTATAGATACACTTTCGCTTGAGTTTGTTTGTTTGATGGTAGGTGTGTAATAAAACTATGAGAAATACTTGTTAGTGTAATTTTAGTGCCAAATTTAAATTTTTTTACAACATTTAGGAATGAAACTTTAGCCTTAGCAAGCGTCTCATGGATAGGAGTCGTATGACTAGCACAAAACCGTATCATTCAGAAAAATTTTCCACCCAAATATGTGAGGTTCGCCTTTAGATTTGATAGGAAAAGCATTCATTATTAGTGCTTATAAGTGTACCGGTAGCATTTAGATTCTAGAACTTGCGTTAGTGATGCATTCCGAGACCGCTAGTGAGACTACATTCGTGTTGTAGGATTTACTACATGATAAGAGGCATTAGGACCACCCTTCTGTTAAACCCGTATCATAATTACTTTACCATTTTTACTACACGAAACCCTTAGTACACCCCTCCGAGGCTATCTTTTCGTTTCTAACTTTAAGCATCTTACTTAAAGGAAGAATTTGTTACACCCCACTTAAATGTACAACCAAATCGCCTTCGCCTTCCGTGTATGCACTCATCTTTAGTGCATTATTGTTATTTGTTTAAACCCTTAGTTAATTATCTAATTGATTGCATGGTTGCTAAGTCGAGTCATATCCTTGTACATATTGTTTTGGGACGATTGGGACTCATGGGTAAAGTACTTATATTATGGAGTAATGGGGAAGAACATGATATTATTACCCCCATATGTGCGTTAATCTTAAAAGTACTCCAAGTGTTTTAATTATCTTAATTCGAGTCATTAGATTAGTTTATTGTAAAATATGTAAAAATTCAAGTGTAAGGGGAATGTTTATTCCCTATGATGTATTATTTTAGATGGTAGGGTAAAAGTGTATGCAAAAAATAATAATAATAACAAAAATAAATAAATAAAAAAAAATCGAAAAAAAATAATAATAATAATTAAAAAAAAATAGAGAGAGAAAAACCATACGGACTACCATCCCTTTTCTTTCTATGTTTATTTTATGTTTTTGTTATTTTTCATTCATTAGCTTAAGTCGAGTCTAGTCTTGGCTTAGCAACGCCATATTGTACATGTAATTAACCAAGATGATTAACTCGCCACCAGTAAAGATTGCCTATATCCAACAAAACCGTGTATTCCATATCCCTACACCTAACATTACAACCCCTTTAAAAGACTTCTTTGATAGTTTATCCTAGGTGCTTACGCCATGTGGTGGAGGTTTGATCGTTTCCCAAGCATATGGTAATCTATTTTGTTATGACAGGTAGTGATAGATGTTTTCCATTTCCATATTGTGATATATACTTTATTACACCCGAGAGATGTGAGTATCTAAACACTATTTGTGAGGTGCTAGTGTATGACCTCCGTGCTTGTCTTTGGTCTTTAGTGGAACAATTATTTGTTGTAATTACTTTTATATTAGTGTTAAATGACCCCTAACTTGTATTTTGATTAGAATAAAAGCGCATTTGCTTGAGGACAAGCAAATCTCAAGTGTAAGGGTATATGATGAGGCAAAAAATGAACCATTTTTAGGGGGTCATTTAAGCTGGAATTGGAATTTATTTGATCAAATATTGCCCTAAATCGTTCCTTTTGTGATTTTAGGTACGTTGGGGGTGAATTCTTGAAAAGGAAGCATTTTGGACGTTTTTGGAGCATAAAATTGAAGAAAACGGCAAAGTCTTAATTTTCCTTGCTGGGAACAGTACCTGACGGCTGATGCGTGGGGTTTGCACCAGGCTTTACCTCTCAAGGGATCTTGAGAAGCTTACAACCCCCACCAGGCTGTGTACCTGATCTATTTAGTATAGTATAATGACAAGTACCGGGGGATTGATCGTTCAGCTAGGAATAGTGTTGCTAGGATTAGAAAACCTAAAGATTAGGGCTAGAGATGAGGGATGATTCTTTTTGTATTTTTATATTTTATAGAAAAGCAAGTAAATTTCTCGGGGTTTGAAGGATTTGGGCGGAATAGTCAACTAACCCAATACTAAGGTTGTGAGCAATAAGTGGGAGAAATGTGTTTACTTAGATTTCACTACTCCCTAGATATCTGTTACGTGTTAATTACTTGTTATAGTTGCGTAGATGACGGATTGTATTCCTTAATACCATTCATGGGGTGGCGTACTTACTTCCCCAATCCTATGAGTGCCTACTTCACTCCTATGTTGAGCCGGCTAAGAAGCTCCTAACATGGGATCATTATAATTTACTCATGCATTAAATACAACAAATAAAACCTAGTACACATCGGTTCAGGTTTCCTAAGACGTTCAACCATGTTACACTAAGGGTGAGCAAACGGACCGGATGGACCGGACCGACCGACAAAACCGACCAGACCGGACTGGACCGACCACATTCGGTCTGGTCCTCGGTCTAGGCATTTTAGCTAATTCGGTCCTCGGTCCGGTCGGTCCGGTCCGGACCGACCAAAAAACCGAAAAAACGTGCCAAAATATGCCTAATTGGACCGGACCGACCGAAGACCGGACCAGACCGAACCGGACCGAGACCGGACCGACCACATTCGGTCCGGTCTCGGTCTATGGTTTTTCCGGTTCTCAGTCTTTGGTCCGGTCCGGTCTTAGCCGGTCCGGTCTGGTTTTTGGACCATGCTCACCCTTATGTTACACAATGGAGATCTGCCAGTTTTCTTAAGCCTAACATTGAAATCATTCATCCAATACAACCATAAACAAGTAATCAACACATAATTAACATCTAGGTTTCATTAGATCTAAGCAAACACAAGATAAATCTAGCCTAGCATGTTGAAATCAAGACAAGAACAAGATATAGACAACCAACACCTAGACATATTGATTGAATTAAGAGAAGACTTATCTCAATAGCACATGAAAGGATTCAAGGGGTGAAAACCCTAGAATTTACTGTAAAATACGAGCTAGGGTTCACAAAGTTCGGCCCTAGGGTTTCTCCACACAAGTTCCTCTTTAATGAATGAAAAATAGAAAACTATATATAGATTTTAGAAGGTGACGGCGTCAAGAACAAATGTCTGACGCCGTCATCTCGCCGCCAAATAGTTCCTCGGACTGTCTAGATCTGGGTCTGACGCCATCATGTGTACACCTTATGCAGGCCGTCATGATTTTAACTCTTGACGCCCTTTTTGTGACGCCTTCAGGTTTGTACTGGGTCGTCACCACTTTTACTCTTGACGCCGTCAGGATTTCCTTCTTGACGCCGTCATACACTGTTCTCAGCTTGGAAAATTAAGTCTTTGGCGTTTTCTTCACTTTTATGCTCCAAAAACGTCCGAATTGCTTCCTTTTCCAGATTTCACTCCCAAAGTACCTAAAACCACAAAAGGAACAATTTAGGGAAATATTTGATCAACTAATTCAATTCCGAGCTTAAATGACCCCCTAAAAGTGGTTCATTTTTCGCCTCATCATATACCCATACACTTGAGATTTTCTTGTCCTCAAGCAATTGCGCTTTTATTCTAATCAAAATACAAGTTAGGGGTCATTTAACACTAATATAAAAGTAATTACAACTAATAATCGTTCCACTAAAGACCAAAGACAAGCACGGGGGTAATATATGATGTTCTTCCCCATTACTCCATGAAATAAGTACTTTACCCATGAGTCTCAATCGTCCCAAAACAATATGTACAAGGATATGACTCGACTTAGCAACCATGTGATCAATTAGATAATTAACTTAGGGTTTAACAAATAACAATAATACACTAAAGATGAGTGCATACACGGAAGGCTAAGGCGATTTTGGTGTACATTTAAGTGGAGTGTAACAAATTCTTACTTTAAGTAAAATGCTTAAAGTTAGAAATGAAAAGATAGGCTCGGAGGGGTGTACTAGGGGTTTCGTGTACTAAAAATGAGTACAACGCTAAGGGTGTGGGAAAAATTAATTAACTTAACTAGCCAAGTAATATGACTTAAATGGTCAAGTAATTATGATACGGGTTTAACACAAGGGTGATCCTAATGCCTCTTATCATGTAGTAAATCCTACTACACGAATTTAGTCTCAGTAGCGGTCTCGGGATGCATCACTATCGCAAGTTCTAGAATCTAAATGCTACCGGTACACTCAAAACCACTAATAGTAAATGCTTTTCCTATCAAATCTAAAGGCGAACCTCACATATTTGGGTGAAAAATTTTTCTGAATGATACGGTTTTGTGCTAGTCATACAATCTCCTATCCATGAGACGCTTGTTATGGCTAAAGTTTCACTCCTAAATGTTGTAAAATATTTTAAATTTGGTGCTAAAATTGCACAAACAAGTATTTCTCATAGTTTTATTACACATCTACCATCAAACAAACAAACTCAAGCGAAAGTGTATCTGTAAGGTATCATCATTTTACCCTCCCCTTACACTTAAGATGAACATTGTCCCCAATGTTCAAGTAAATAATGTACAAGTGAAATAATTAAACAAATGAAATAAAATACTCCCCTGATTCGCTCGGTATGGATAATAAGGTGGCCAGGTTAAATCTTCCTCCAAGAAAATGAACAATCAAAGCTTCCCTTCCAGAAAAATAAATCATCTTCTTGTCATACATAACCTGTAAATCCTGAGAAAACAGACAAGTCAACCTCGCATAAAATCGGCGGCAATCTACATATGTTACTAAATCCTAGAAAACAAAATAAGATATAATGCTTGTGGAATGATGTTTGCAGATTTCCTGCAGATTATAAAACTACTAATTCAGCAAAAACTTTAAGACTCCGTTAGAAAAACAAAACCGGTAAAATTACCAGATTTTTACACGTGACGCCGTCAAGAGTAAACTCATGACGCCGTCAGAAGTGACCTGCAGAAATTCTTATGTTAAGTTTCTGGAAAATTTCTAGAAAATCTTGGTTCTACTGCCTGGAAAATCCTGCAAAACTTCATTATGACTCGATACAAGCATTTGACTCTAACAAATACGAATATACATGTTCACTTAATATTGTGGAGAATCATGATCGGTTTGTTTCTTTAAAACATATTCGGGGTTTCCCCTTACACTTATCTTTTGCAAAAATACCTTTGGGTGAAGTTAAGACTAGGCAAAACAACAAAATAAAGTATTTCCACTATTTAGTTTTTGAAACATGATCTACCAACAATAAAAATAAAGCATGCATACGGAAGCAAATAACAAACAAACAAAAATAAAAATTCACACAAAATCATGGGTTGCCTCCCAAGAAGCGCTTTTCTTTATTTACGAGTCTTGTAGCTAGACTCAAGGTCATGGGTTACTACGTGATACGGGTGAGTTCCTCATTGAGGACGTCCTTGGGATCAAACTTAGGTTTTAGCTTCCTATCGGTTTTCTTATTACGGTATGACCTTTCAAACTTTTCTCCATCCGGATCACACAAAGTCATCTTCATATGCCATGATCCATCTCCTTCCTTATGTGGCTTGTCCCACCTCCATTTACACTTGTCTCCCTCTCTTTTCCACTTATTCATCTCTATATTAATAGGCATTACGCTTAAGAACTCAATCATCTTCCTAAAGACTAAGGAATCCTCAAAAGGATCTAGCTCTTCATCTCTAGCTATGAGTTGTTCCACCGAATGTGTCTTTTCAATGAAATCTTTTCTAAATAGAATGGGCATTGAGGTCCTATAAAGTTCCTTTCTATCTCAGGTCCATATCTAGATGGTCTCCTATTAATCTCTACCCAATGTGGTGTCCGTTCATCATCACAATCATAACTATGCTTCTTAACATCGTACACCGACCAAGTGTCGCCTTCAACTACCGCTATCTAAGACTCCTTGCAATCTATCATGGCGCTAGCGGTCGCTAAAAATCCTCTTCCTACCAACAATGGGCATGTAGTGTCACTAACCATGTCTAGGACATGAAAATCCGCTATGATAGTTAACTTTCCTTCGTGAACAACTACATCCTTAATCATTCCAACTGGGTGGGCAATACTCCCATCCACTAGACCTATCAATACCTCCGTTTCCTCTAACTTTCCTAGCTTAAGAGTGGTGAAAAGGGATAAGGGAATCAAGTTGAGGCTTGACCCTAAATCGGCTAGTGTGTCGAAAGCTTCGAATCTTCCTATCTTACAAGGCAAAACAAATATACCCGGATCATCAAGCTTTTTAGGCAACTTGTTTTGAACGAAGGCAGTCCCATTTTTGCCTAGTTTAAACTTCTCATATTTTTCTAGGAGGGCACTATAGTAGGGAGCACGGGCTAAGACATCAATAACGGGGCGTTCAAGGTGAAGTTCCTTGAATTGATCGTCAAGGTCTTGTGTAGGAGGTGTTTCAACTATACTTTTGACCGGTTTTATATCGGGTGTTTTACTTGATTGGTCCTTTTGAAGAATTTGGTTTTGTTTTAAACACGTGCTCGTTGATTTAACCAAGTAGTATTGCACACAAGAAGTGGATGGCGAAACTGATGATATGGAATTAACGTTTAGTTTCAGATTCTTGACCGTGTCGCTTGGGAGTGCTCCTATTTCTCGGTCATTGAGAACTTTCAACAATGTGTCAATTTTGGTGGTCATCTCGCTTTGCTTTTGTTTGAAATCGGCTTCAAACTTAGATATGCGAGCTTCTTGAGATGCCATAAACTTGGACATCAATCCTTCAAGATTGTTGGTACTACCATAGTTGTTAGAAGGATTGTTGTTGAAAGTACGGTTGGAGGGTGTACCGTTTGGTTGGTAACGATTAGGCGGATTGGAAGAATTGGCTTCATTTTATTTCCACCTAAGGTTTGGGTGATTTTTCCTAGAGGGGTTGTATGAATCACCGTAAGGGTTTGGCTTGGGTTTGAAAGTGTACCACTTATCTCCCGCTTCATCGGTACGCGAGGATGCGTAGTCCGCAAAAGCTGTTCCGGGGAGTTCCACACAATCACGAGTATCATGGGGACCACTACATAATTCGTATGAAGAAGTGATTTTGTTCACTTGGCTTGAAGGCTTGGTGCTTCGTAAGATTTCATGAGAAACTTGACTTGGTCCTCAAGTTCCATGATCCTACGGTCGAGAGTGCTAGAGTTGTTCGAAGGCAAAGATATTGCCTTGACCGTTTTGTTCAAATCACGGGGATCATTCCAACTTTCATTATCATAGAGAGCAAGATCTTCTATGAGTTCCCATGATTGTTCCGCACTTAGATCACGTAGCTTACCACCGGCCGATTGGTCAATGGCTCGCCTTGTGGAGAGATCGATATGGTCATAAAAGATTTGGACTTGGAGCCAAAGATCTATGCCATGATGAGGGACTTTTTGGAGTAAGTCATTGAAACGAGTCCATGCTTCATAAAGAGTTTCACCTTGATGTTGTTGGAACATCAAGATGTCATTTCTAAGCTTAGTAGTTCCCCCCGGTGGGAAAAATTGAGCAAAGAAACGAGTAGTGAGATCATCCCATGTGGTAATGTATCCCACGGGTAAACGTTCAAGCCATTGACTAGCTTGATCACGTAGAGAGAATTGGAATAGGCGTAATCGGGTTGTCTCTCTAGTTGCAACATCTAGGTCTATGGAATCTACGATTTTAAGGAAGTCCTTGAGATGTTGATTTGGATCTTCGGAACGAAGTCTATGGAATGCACATCCGCTTTACACCAACCGGATGGTGTCGGATCACAAGGGGTCACATTGGCTCCGGTGAGCTCAATAGTGTTTCGATAGCCTTGGTGGCTAGGTCGGGAATACTCTCCTAAAGTTCGGGGCCTAAGAGGTTCTAGTGGTGGGTTTTTTTGGGGTGGGATGACGGGTTCAAAAATGTTCCCATCGTCCATGATGTCGGGTGGTGAAGAGTTACGAACAAAAACACAAAGAAATAAGATAGACTAAAGAGAACCTAAAAATAAAAATAAAATCTTACTAGAAAGGAATCTAGCAAGTAGACCTAATAAAAAGAGATTCTAACCTAGACAATAACTATTCCCCAGGCTGCGGCGCCAAAAACTTGATGCGTGGGGTTTGCACCAGGCTTTACCTCTCAAGGGATCTTGAGAAGCTTACAACCCCCACCAGGCAGTGTACCTGATCGATGTAGTATAGTATAATGACAAGTACCGGGGGATTGATCGTTCAGCTAGGAATAGTGTCGCTAGGATTAGAAAACCTAAAGACTAGGTCTAGAGATGAGGGATGATTCTTTTTGTATTTTTATATTTTTTAGAAAAGCAAGTAAATTTCTCGGGGTTTGAAGGATTTGGGCGGAATTAGTTGCTAGTCAAGTAACCCAATACTAAGATGCAATCAAAATAAAATACTAAAAATGAAAATAAACTAAATTAAACTAAGGTTGTGAGCAATAAGTGGGAGAAATGTGTTTACTTAGATTTCACTACTCCCTAGATATCTTTTACATGTTAATTAGTTGTTATAGTTGCGTGGATGACGGATTGTATTCCTTAATACCGTTCATGGGGTGGTGTACTTACTTCCCCAATCCTATGAGTGCCTACTTCACTCCTATGTCGAACCGGCTAAGAAGCTCCTAACATAGGATCATTAGAATTTACTCATGCATTAAATACAACCAATAAAACCTAGTATACATCGGTTCATGTTTCCTAAGACGTTCAAGCATGTTACATGATGCGTAGGGATTGCACCAGGCTTTACCTCTCGAGGGATCTCGAGAAGTTTACAACCCCCACCAGGCAGTGTACCTGATCGTTGTAGTATAGTATAGTGACAAGTACCGGGGGATTGATCGTTCAGCTAGGAATAGTGTCGCTAGGATTAGAAAACCTAAATACTAATTCTAAAGGTGAGGGATGATTATTTTTGTATTTTTATATTTTTTAGAAAGCAAGTAAAAATCTTGGGTTTGAAGGATTTGGCGGAATTAGTTGCTAGTCAACTAACCCAATACTAAAGATGCAATCAAAATAAAATAATAAAAATGAAAATAAACTAAATTAACTAAGGTTGTGAACAATAAGTGGAGAAATTGTGTTTACTTAGATTTCACTACTCCCTAGATATCTTTTACACGTTAATTACTTGTTATAGTTGCGTGGATATCGGATTGTATTCCTTAATACCATCCATGGGGTGGCGCACTTAATTCCCCAATCCTATGAGTGCCTACTTCACTCCTATGTCGAGCCGGCTAAGAAGCTCCTAACATGGGATCATTAGAATTTACTCATGCATTAAATACAACCAATAAAACCTAGTGCACGTCAGTTCATGTTTCCTAAGACGTTCAAGCATGTTACCATTTGGAGATCTGCCAGTTTTCTTAAGCCTAACATCGAAATCATTCATCCAATACAACCATAAACAAGTAATCAACACATAATTAACATCTAGGTTTCATTAGATCTAAGCAAACACAAGATAGATCTAGCCTAACATGATGGAATTAAGACAAGAACAAGATATAGACAACCAACACATAGACATATTGATTGAACTAGAAGAACACTTATCTCAATTACACATGAAAGGGTTCAAGGGCTGAAAACCCTTGAAAAACCTGTAAAATTCGTACTAAGTTCGGCCTTAGGGTTTCTCCAAAACTTCTCTTTTTTTATGAATGAAAATTAGAAAACTATATATAGGAAATTGAGGCTGACGGCGTCAAGACCAAATAGGTGACGCCGTCATCTCGCCGCCAAAATATTTCTCGGACTGCCTTGATCTACATCTGACGCCGTCATGTGTTATGGTCTTCCAGGCCGTCACGTCTTTTACTCTTGAAGCTCTTCCTTGTGACGCCTTCATTTCTGTACTGGGTCGTCATGAAAATTACTCTTGACGCCATCAAAATGTTACTCTTGATGCCGTCACCTACTGTTCCCATCAAGGAAAATTAAGACTTTGGCGTTTTCTTCACTTTTATGCTCCAAATACGTCCGAATTACTTCCTTTTCTAGATTTCACTCCCAAAGTACCTAAAATCACAAAAGGAACGATTTAGGGCAATATTTGATCAAATAAATTCAATTCCGGGCTTAAATGACCCCCTAAAAGTGGTTCATTTTTCGCCTCATCATATACCCTTACACTTGAGATTTGTTTGTCCTCAAGCAAATGTGCTTTTATTCTAGTCAAAATACAAGTTAGGGGTCATTTAACACTAATATAAAAGTAATTACAACAAATAATCATTCCACTAAAGACCAATAGACAAGCACGGAGGTCATATACAAGCACCACACAAATAGTGTTTAGATACTCACATCTCTTGGGTGTAATAAAGTATAAATTACAATATGGAAACGGAAGATATCTCTCACTATCTGTCATAGCAAAATAGATTACCATAGGCTTGGGAAAGGATCAAACCTCCACCACATGGCGTAAGCACCTAGGATAAACTATCAAAGAGGTCTTTTAAAGGGTTGTAACATTAGGTGTAGGGATATGAAATACACGGATTTGTTTGATAAAGGAAGTTTTTACTGGTGGCGAGTTAACAATCTTGATTAATTACATGTACAATATGGCGTTGCTAAGCCAAGACTAGACTCGACTTAAGCTAATAAATGAAAAATAACGAAAACATAGAATGAAACGGGATGGTAGTCCGTATGTTTTTCTCTTTTTCTTTTTCTATTTTTTTTCTTTTCTTTTTCTTGATTTTTTTTTTTTTTTTTTTTTTTTTTTTTTTTTTGCATACATTCTTACCCTACCATCCAAAATAATACATCATAAGGAATGAACATTTCCCTTACACTTGAATCTTTACATAATTTACAATGAACTAATCTAATGACTCGAATTAAGAAAATCAAAACACTTGGAGTACTTTTAAGATTAACGTACATATGGGGGTAATAAATGATGTTCTTCCCCATTACTCCATAAAATAAGTACTTTTACCCATGAGTCTCAATCGTCCCAAAACAATATGTACAAGGATATGACTCGACTTAGCAACCATGTAATCAATTAGATAGTTAACTTAGGGTTTAACAAATAACAATAATGCACTAAAAATGAGCGCATTCACGGAAGGCTAAGGCGATTTGGGTGTACATTTAAGTAGGGTGTAACAAATTCTTCCTTTAAGTAAGATGCTTAAAGTTAGAAACGAAAGGATAGGCTCGGAGGGGTGTACTAGGGGTTTCGTGTACTAAAAATGAGTACAACGCTAAGGGTGTGGGAAAAATTAGTTGACTTAACTAGCCAAGTAATATGACTTAAATGGTCAAGTAATTATGATACGGGTTTAACACAAGGGTGATCCTAATGCCTCTTATCATGTAGTAAATCCTACTACACAAATGTAGTCTCACTAGCGGTCTCGGGATGCATCACTAACGCAAGTTCTAGAATCTAAATGCTACCGGTACACTCATAAGCACTAATAGAAAATGCTTTTCCTATCAAATCTAAAGGCGAACCTCACATATTTGGGTGGAAAATTTTTCTGAATATACGGTTATGTGCTAGTCATACAATCTCCTATCAATGAGACGCTTGCTATGGCTAAAGTTTCACTCCTAAATGTTGTAAAAAATTTTAAATTTGGCGCTAAAATTGCACTAACAAGTATTTCTCATAGTTTTATTACACATCTACCATTAAACAAAACAAACTCAAGCGAAAGTACATATGTAAGGTATATTCTTTTTACCCTCCCCTTACACTTAAGATGAACATTGTCCCCAATGTTCAAGTAAAGAATGTAAAAGTGAAAAAGTAAAAAGAATGAAATCAAATACTCCCCTGATTCGCTCGGTATGGATAATAAGGTGGCCAGGTTAAATCTTCCTCCAAGAAAATGAACAATCAAAGCTTCCCTTCCAGAATATAAATCATCTTCTTGTCATACATAACCTGTAAATCCTGAGAAAACAAACAAGGCAACCTCGCATAAAATCGGCGGCAATCTATATAAGTTACTAAATCCTAGAAAACAAGATAAGATATAATGCTTGTGGAATGAAGTTTGCAGATTTCCTGGAGATTATAAAACTTAATAATTCACAAAAACCGTAAAACTCCGTTAGAACCGGTAAAATTTCCAGATTTTTACACGTGACGCCGTCAAGAGTTAACTCGTGACGCCGTCAGAAATGATCTGCAGAAATTTTTATGTTAAGTTTCCGTAAAATTTTTGGAAAAACTTGGTCCTACTTCCTTGAAAATCCTGCAAAACTTCATTATGACTCAATACAAGCATTTGACTCTAACAAATACGAATTTACATGTTCACTTATTTATGTGGAGAATCATGATCGGTTTGTTTCTTTAAAACATATTTGGGGTTTCCCCTTACACTTAGCTTTTGCAAAAATACTTTTAGGTGGAGTTAAGACTAGGCCAAAACAACAAAGTAAAGTATTTCCACTATTTAATTTGAAACATGATCTACCAACAATAAAAATAAAGCATGCATACGGAAGCGAATAACAAACAAACAAACAAAATAAAATCAAACAAAGCATGGGTTGCCTCCCAAGAAGCGCTTTTCTTTATTTACGAGTCTTGTAGCTAGAATCAAGGTCATGGGTTACTACGTGACCTCATCCCCTTAAATGATGTACCCCATGTAGTTGTGATCATTACTATTATGGTGGTAGTGCCTTAACCTGTCGATACTTGCAATCACCTCTCCACCTACTTCACTTCTCAGATTAGCCATCCCATCTTGGTTCATGCTCTCAAGTGTGAAAGGCCCATACCACCAAGGACTTGGTTTATCGGGTGGTATTGTAGTTTCCAAGTGTCTCAAGAGTACCAAGTTCCCTTCCTCAAATGGTACATGATTTTCTGCGGGTTGAGTGTGTTCGAATTCGATCTGAACCTTATTGCTTTTGCTTCTTTCATATTTAGCCTCCTTGTAGCTTTTGATTCTTGCCTCCCATGCAAGAATTTTATTCTAAACACGAATGGGTTTCGCATCAATGTTGTTTTTGAGCTTTCTCCAACTCGAATTCTCATGCCTACTTCGCGGAGTCATGGGGAAGCTAATCTTTCTCTTTCCAGATTTAAGCTCAATTTTCCTGCCTTCATACTTAATGACAGCTCTAGCGGTGGCGAGGAATGGTGCCCCAAGGATTATTGGCATGCATCCATCTCCCTTATCATCGATGATCATAAAATCAACGGGGTACATGAATCCTGCGACATTAACTAATACATCTTCTGCGATCCCTAGGGGGTATACGTACGAGTGCCCAGCGAGGGATAACCTAACACGAGTCGGGGCTGGCATTTTTGATGTTAGTTGGATGTAAATAGTTAGGGGCATAAGGTTTACCTCTGATCCTTGGTCTTCGAAAGCACTAAGATATTTCAAATCCCCGATGCTAGTTGGTATCTCAAAGTTCCCACACGCTATCTGCTTAGTAGCCACTTTTTGTACCAAAAGCCTCTCGAATATTTACCCCCCAGGTAACGTATCATACTCATCTTGTCCCTTTTCCTCTTTCTCAGTACCCTGTTTGGAAGGTTGGTTATGCCCATCACCCTTAATCCAATTTGCTATGGTGTTTTCGTTTATATCATGTTTCAGGTAGTGACTCAAGAGTTGGGATTTTGGCGGCTTTTCTAAGGTCTGTTTAGTAGGGGCTTCTACCTTCTCGTTATCCTTGTAGACAATTGTGATGGAATTAACAAATTGGGTAGTGGGAGTGGCGCTTTCTTTTCTTAGTAGCATTTTTTCGGGGGTTCTCTGGTTGGCATACTTCTCTAATAGACTCATCATCTCATTCAATTTCTCTTGCATCTCCTCTTTTTGCTTATAAACTGTTTCCTCGAATCTAGCAAGCCGATCTGAATGAGTTGCCATATATTCTCTCATCCTAGCTTCAAACTCTAAGCTAAGCTCCTTGGTAGGGGAATAAGGTGGGGCATAGTTTTGAAAAGTCTCGACATTTTCTCTAGAGGGGGATTCAGATAATGGTGTTGAAATGGGTTTTGAGATAGAATTGACTATAGCCTGCCTAGGACTTAAAGGTCTCCTTTGCCTTTCCTCAAAATAGTCAACTTTTGCCTCGAATTTGCATAGGAGTTCATCGGGGATTTCAGTGGTTCCTCCAGATGCTGAGACTACGTTGATGGCTGCTTTTATTGTATGATTAAACTCCCACATCTCTTGATTATCGGCGGCGAGCTCCACAATAATTGCCCAAGACTCCTCGGCATTCCTATCACGTAGTTTACCTCCCGCGGCCCTATCGATTGTACGTTTAGTATGATAGTCAACATGGTCGTAGAAAATCTGAACTAATAACCAAAGGTTTATACCATGATGAGGGACCTTATGGAGGAGATCCTTAAAGCGGGCCCATGCTTCATAGAAAGTTTCACCCTGATGTTGTTCAAACATCAAAATGTCATTTCTAAGAATTGCAGTCTTCCCCGGTGGGAAGAATTGAGTAAGGAAGCGATTGGTGAGATTATCCCATGTGGTGATGGATCCCGCGGGTTAACGCTCAAGCCTTTGATTAGCTTGATCCCGTAGAGAGAATTGGAATAGCGTAATCGGGTTGTCTCTCTAGTTTCAACATCTACGTCTATGGAATCTACGATTTTAAGGAAGTCCTTAAGATGTTGGTTTGGATCTTCGGAACGAAGTCCATGGAATGCACATCCGCTTTGCACCAACCAGATGGTGTCGGATCGCAAGGGGGCCACATTGGCTCCGGTGAGCTCAATGGTGTTTCGGTAGCCTTGGTGGCTAGGTCAGGAATACTCTCCTAAGGTTCGGGGCATAAGAGGTTCAAGTGGTGGGTTTTGTTGTGGTGGGATGACGGGTTCAAAGATGTTCCCATCGTCCATGATGTCGGGTGGTGAAGTGTTACGAACAAAAACACAAAGAAATAAGATAGACTAAAGAAAACCTAAAAATAAAAATAAAATCTTACTAGAAAGGAATCTAGCAAGTAGACCTAATAAAAAGAGATTCTAACCTAGACAATAACTATTCCCCAGGCTGCAGCGCCAAAAACTTGATGCGTAGGGATTGCACCAGGCTTTACCTCTCGAGGGATCTCGAGAAGCTTACAACCCCCACCAGGCAGTGTACCTGATCGTTGTAGTATAGTATAGTGACAAGTACCGAGGGATTGATCGTTCAGCTAGGAATAGTGTCGCTAGGATTAGAAAGCCTAAATACTAGTTCTAAAGGTGAGGGATGATTATTTTTGTATTTTTATATTTTTTAGAAAGCAAGTAAAAATCTCGGGTTTGAAGGATTTGGGCGGAATTAGTTGCTAATCAACTAACCCAATACTAAAGATGCAATCAAAATAAAATACTAAAAATGAAAATAAACTAAATTAACTAAGGTTGTGAACAATAAGTGGAGAAATTGTGTTTACTTAGATTTCACTACTCCCTAGATATCTTTTACACGTTAATTACTTGTTATAGTTGCGTGGATGACGGATTGTATTCCTTAATACCATTCATGGGGTGGCGCACTTAATTCCCCAATCCTATGAGCGCCTACTTCACTCCTATGTCGAGCCGGCTAAGAAGCTCCTAACATGGGATCATTAGAATTTACTCATGCATTAAATACATCTAATAAAACCTAGTACACGTCAGTTCATGTTTCCTAAGACGTTCAAGCATGTTACCATTTGGAGATCTGCCAGTTTTCTTAAGCCTAACATCGAAATCATTCATCCAATTCAACCACAAACAAGTAATCAACACATAATTAACATCTAGGTTTCATTAGATCTAAGCAAACACAAGATAGATCTAGCCTAACATGATGGAATTAAGACAAGAACAAGATATAGACAACCAACACATAGACATATTGATTGAATTAGAAGAACACTTATCTCAATTACACATGAAAGGGTTCAAGGGCTGAAAACCCTTGAAAAACCTGTAAAATTCGTACTAAGTTCGGCCTTAGGGTTTCTCCAAAACTTCTCTTTTTTTATGAATGAAAATTAGAAAACTATATATAGGAAATTGAGGGTGACGGCGTCAAGACCAAATAGGTGACGCCGTCATCTCGCCGCCAAAATATTTCTCGGACTGCCTTGATCTACATCTGACGCCGTCATGTGTTATGGTCTTCCAGGCCGTAACGTCTTTTACTCTTGACGCTCTTCCTTGTGACGCCTTCATTTCTGTACTCGGTCGTCATGAAAATTACTCTTGACGCCGTCAAAATGTTACTCTTGACGCCGTCACCTACTGTTCCCAGCAAGGAAAATTAAGACTATGGCGTTTTCTTCACTTTTATGCTCCAAAAATGTCCGAATTGCTTCCTTTTCTAGATTTCACTCCCAAATTACCTAAAATCACAAAAAGAACGATTTAGGGCAATATTTGATCAAATAAATTCAATTCCGGGCTTAAATGACCCCCTAAAAGTGGTTCATGTTTTGCCTCATCATTACACAATGGAGATCTGCCAGTTTTCTTAAGCCTAACATTGAAATCATTCATCCAATACAACCATAAACAAGTAATCAACACATAATTAACATCTAGGTTTCATTAGATCTAAGCAAACACAAGATAAATCTAGCCTAGCATGTTGAAATCAAGACAAGCACAAGATATAGACAACCAACACATAGACATATTGATTGAATTAAGAGAAGACTTATCTCAATAGCACATGAAAGGATTCAAGGGGTGAAAACCCTTGAATTTATTGTAAAATACGAGCTAGGGTTCACAAAGTTCGGCCCTAGGGTTTCTCCACACAAGTTCCTCTTTAATGAATGAAAAATAGAAAACTATATATAGATTTTAGAAGGTGACGGCGTCAAGAACAAATGTCTGACGCCGTCATCTCGTCGCTAAATAGTTCCTCGGACTGTCTAGATCTGGGTCTGACACGTTTTCTTCACTTTTATGCTCCAAAAACGTCCGAATTGCTTCGTTTTCCAGATTTCACTCCCAAAATACCTAAAATCACAAAAGGAACGATTTAGGGTAATATTTGATCAAATAAATTCAATTCCGGGCTTAAATGACCCCCTAAAAGTTGTTCATTTTTCGCCTCACCAACGGCGTCAAGAAGAATTTTATGACGGCGTCAAGAGCAAAATGGATGACGGCCCAGAGAAAACGTGACGGCGTCAGAAGTAGGGCGTCAAGAGTAAATTTGGTGACGGCCTGGAGCAGAATTACACATGACTGCGTCAGATATAGATCAAGGCAGTCCGAGAAATTTATTGGCGGCGAGATGACGGCGTCAGATTTTTCCTCTTCACGCCTTCACCTGATAAAATCTATATATACTTTTCTATTTTACATTCATTAGAAGAGGAACTTGTGTGGAGAATATTAGGGTCGAACTTTATAAACCCTAGCTCGTTTGTAACAGTATTTTCAAGGGTTTTCTCCCCTTGAAACCCTTCATGTTCAATTGAGATAAGTTTTCTTTCAATTCATTCAATATGTCTATGTGTTGTTTGAATATATCTTGCTAGGCTAGATCTCCTGTGTGTTTGCTTAGATGTAATGAAACCTAGATGTTGATTATAGGTTGATTGCTTGTTTATAGTTGTAATGGATGAATGATTTCAATGTTAGGCTTAAGAAAACTGGCAGATCTCCATTGTGTAACTTGCTTGAACGTCTTAAGAAACAAGAACCGATGAGTACTAGGTTTTTATGGTTATATTTAATGCATGAGCGAATTCTAGTGATCCCATGTTAGGAGATTCTTAGCCGGCTCGACATAGGAGTGAAGTAGGAGCTTATAGAATTGGGGAAGTAAGTATGCCACCCCATGAATGGTATTAAGGAATACAATCCGTCATCCACGCAACTGTAACAAGTAATTAACCTATAAAAGATATCTAGGGAGTAGTGAAATCTAAGTAAACACAATTCTCCCATATATTGCTCACACCACTAGTCAATTTAGTTTATTTTCATTTTTGTCATTTTATTTTAATTGCAACTTAGTTATTGGGTTAGTTGACTAGCAACTAAGTCCGCCCACTCCTCTAAAAATAGAGATTTTAATTGCTTTCATAAAATATAAAAAATACAAAAAGAATCATCCCTCACCTCTAGACCTAGTTTTTAGGTTTTCTAATCCTAGCGACACTATTCCTAAGTTGAACGATCAATCCCCCGGTACTTGTCACTATACTATACTACAACGATCAGGTACACTGCCAGGTGGGGGTTGTAAGCTTCTCGAGATCCCTCGAGAAGTAAAGCCTGGTGCAATTCCCACGCATCAGCAACGCAATTCTTATAACAGATAATGAACCTAAGCCTAAGAATAAATAGCTCTAAGGGGGTATTTGGATTATATTCATTTGTGATCTTATTAGCTTTTTGAGATTTGGGATCAAAACCTAGATCCGAGTGAGTTGTAACTGTGAGTGTGAGAGAGAAATAGAGGATTATGGAAATGTGTGAAGTGTGTTTGATAAGTTTGTATACATATATATATATATATATATATATATATATATATATATATATATATATATATATATATATATATATATATATATATATATATATATATATATATATATATATATATATATATATATATATTACTGTAGAAGTGTAAATGAAGTGTGTTTGATACTCTTACTAGGGGTATTCACGGGGCGGTTCGGTTCGGTTCGGTTAGTTGGAAAATTTTAACTATCCATCGCGGGGGCGGGTAATTTATTTATATTATATACGGTTCAATTCGGTTAACCGTGGATATCTAAAAGTAAAAACCGAAACCGAATGCTTTGTTTGTCAGTTTCTCAGGTTTTTTGAACACCCCTAATGCTTGGTAGGGGGTTATAGGGGGTGAAAAATGAGAAAGGTAGTGAAAATATATGCTTGGCAAAGCATAATGCAATAAACCATTACCCAATAGTGGGTAATGGATCATTATATTAATACTTAAAATTTAAACATACATTAAACAAACTACAACAAACTACAGCAAACATCAAACATAAAATACGATGTGTTTTCAGGTGATGTGTTGTGAGACATTCTGTTGGAAGAACAAAAGAGAATTCTTTGATGATTATGGGTGTGAATTGTGTGTGTATTCAGCATAACCCCAATAGGTATTTATAGGATGCTTTGTGGAAGTATCCCGCCCTCTATTTGAATTCAAAATTAAAAATTACCCCGCCCTCTGTTTTGAATTCAAAATTTCCAATTATCCTGCCCTCTGTTTTGAATTCAAAATTTCAAATTACCCGGCGTGTTAACGCACCATTAACGCGACCATACAAAACAATCACGTATGAATAACGCACATTAAAAGCCAAATAACGCACCCCGTGCGTTACTAATGTAACTGCTCAAAAAGCCACTACAACCCAATACACATGACCCATTACCCATGTTAATTACCAATTGTCAACAGGCATGGATGTATCGTAACATGACACTCTAGGCAACTATATATCCACCCAATGCATATGACCCATATGATCGATGTCGATCAAATACCCATTAATTAATGAATGTGACCAGTGATAACCTAATGCACATGACCCATGACCCATGTGAATTAGCCATTATCATCGGTCTTGCATGGTTTCCATTACACTAAAAGCCACTATAACCCAATGCACATGACCCATGACCCATGTTAATTACCAATTGTCAACAGGCATGGATGTGTCGTAACATGACACTCTAAGCAACTATATATCCACCCAATGCATATGACCCATATGATCGATGTCGATCAAATACCCCTTAATTAATGAATGTGACCAGTGATAACCTAATGCACATGACCCATGACCTATGTAAATTAGCCATTATCATCGGTAGCTTGCATTGTTTCCATTACACTAAAAGCCACTATAACCCAATGCACATGACCCATGACCCATAATGCATGTTAATTACCAATTGTCAACAGTCATGGATGTGTCGTAACATGACACTCTAAGCAACTATCCACCCAATGCATATGACCCATATGATTGATGTCAAATACCCGTTAATTAATGAATGTGACCAGTGATAACCTAATGCACATGACCCATGCCCCATGTGAATTAGCCATTATCACTGGTCATGCATGGGTTGCACCGGCTTGGTAGGTGTATACCATTTATCACAGACACAAAGAAGCAAGTATCCAGGGACCTCCCGATCATATGTTATTCGGGATCGAGAAAGTTTGAACTCGGATTGAGCTTGACTCGAAAAACTCGATTTATCTGTAAAGATGTCTTTTATTACAAAAATTAAATTTGAAATATAACCTAAGAATTGAATTTGGTTCGACTTCAGCTCGAAAAGCTTGATACATTCATAAATAAGTATTTACACTTAGTACACTTACATATTAAAAAAAAACACGTATTTTATATCACTTACAAGCTCGAGAACTCAGCAATAACTCGAGTCGAACTTATATAAGGTTGAGCTCAACTCATTAAACATTTTGAGCTCATTTGATAGGCTTTCAATCTCAAATTTTTTTAATCTAGTACTCTAATGATCCCGCCCCTTAATTTTCCCCAAAATTTCAATCTCCCGCTCCGCTCATATGGCGCCCCTTTTTCACCCAAAATCAAAACATTAACACTAATAGCTTAGTCAGATCTATCTTCTCTCTATTCATCTCTTCTCCTTCTCTCTAGAACCGACTCACACCACCACCACACTTCACCACCTTATCTCGCCGTGGTTCCACCAACCATCGCTCCTCCACGCCATCACTGTTATCAAGACAAGGGAACTGTATGGAAAATTTTGTTTGCTTCGGTTGTTTGGTTCGAGATAACCACCAGCATCACAGTCGAGCCACCATCACCCTCATCTCACCTATCCTACTCTGTTCATGGGTATGCTCAAACACATATTTAATATATATTTTCTTAAATGTGTAATCGAATATAAAATGATTTAAATTGATTTACGTGGATTAAACTATCCTAAAACATGTTTTTGATTATAAATTCGTGTGGTGGTAATCGTTGCAGGTAGACTTATTAAGACGAAATAATTTTCATGTTTATTGGAATGGAGACAATCGACGTGTTATAAGAGGCTACTGTTTTGCTCGTAAAGGGAGTCTTGATTGGTTTCCACTCCGGGAGGATGTTGCTGAACAGTTGGAGTTTGCTTATCGCAGTTGCGTAAGTTATCTATCAAAAGGTTAACATAACATCTGTTATATAGGAAATTAACTCAAATATGGTTGCTTTTTGTCAAACTGTTTCATTTGTACCAAATGTTAGTGATTTGCTTGCTTGGTAATGTGTTTGACATTTATTCGTTCCACGTTTGGCACTGCATTAAATTGCAACCAATTGTATATTATTTGTTGCCCGAGTCGATATGCAACCCGTATGTTTGTTTTTGAGGCTAAACTTATATTTGGGACATCTAATGTTGTCGTCTTTTATGTTAGCATTAATCACGTTACTTGTTTCTTGCAGGGGGTACATGCTATTTTCACGGGTGAGGATGATACATGGGATTCCTGGCTAAAAATTCCCTCAGATGGATTTTCTGGCACACTTCATTTTCGAGGCGTGGGTACGCTCCATCTCAGTCACCAAAGCCAACCAATGAGTATTTTTACTGTTTCATGGTTGGCAGATCTTATATTAAGCAGCGTTATTAGTGCCTTAGTTTCTTACATTTCCCATCTTTTTTTTTGCAGAAAGAAACTGGCATTAGACTCAGATGTAAGCCACTTTTTATGTTGTTAACAATTTCATTTTCTAATGATAACACCATTGTATTTCTTAATTTATATTGCAGGTGACCACTCCAATGGCCATTGAAACTTTGGAAAACGTACCAGTAATGGAAACAGTGGTAAGTAATAAAACATCCACCTTTGATTTTTTTAGTTTTACGTACATGACTAATGTACCGTGTTTTATATATACATATATGAACCTGTTAAAACTATCGGACATACGAAAACGCTTAAGCCACGACAAACCGGTTCTACAGGTTACACCACCAACTATGATACCAAATATTAGTGAACAAAATGCAGGACTAAAATTAGTACCAACGAAGCGAAAACATTTGGTCTCTATTGAAACCTTGCAAAAGCAAGCTAAGGCGGCGAAGAGTCAACAGGGTTTAACTTATGATAGTTGAGAATTTGATTATATACAACATTACAATTTTATATATATTTGCTTCATTTATATACATTCTGTTTTATATATATACAAGCAGTAGTAACTCTGCTCCAGCAGTACTAACGTGGTACTAGTATTAACTCTCCTATCATGTTTGTGCAAATAGTTGAACCAGTGGCTCATCTAGTTCTGTTATGTTGTGAGCTTTGACATGTTCTAGTCCTGCTCTCATCCTGATGTGTTGATATGCAGTAGCCTACATTTTCATGGCTTTTATATCCAGATGATGAGATTAGATCAATGGGAGAAAAACTTGTCAGTTTAACTGTAAATTTTATTTGTATGTTTATTGTTTTGGATTAAAAGTCTTCATGATTTTGTTTGAATTACTGCTGATCATGTTTGTGTTAATATTGCTTAGATGGATATAGTGCACCTCATGAACTTCAAAGAAAATGTGGCCCAGGTATTTACTACTTCTAGTACAAAAGTTACTACTGCTAATTAAAGTTGGTACTGCTCAGAGATTAAGACCGCTCGAAGTTGCTACTTGCTTATGGAAAAGATTATAGAAACTTATAAAGAAACTATTGTAAGCCGACTAGGACTCCTTGGTGTATAAAAGGATGTCCAATTTCATATTTTGTTCTGTTATACATTCCAGTTTTATTGTATTTGAATTTGTTTTGATATATATTTGAATTGTTTTGATATATAATGATTTTTTAAATATGAGTAAAAGATGCATATAGTCACACTTATTAACACTTTTGGTCACTGTTTGCTTTTGTCGTTGTGTGACTAAATATTACCGAAGGCCACACAAACATAAAATTCACGTGGCCATTGGATGATCTATAGTCACACAAAATACACATTTCTTCAGTTTAAACAGCATATGGTCACACTTATTTACACTTTTGGCCACTGTTTTTTTAATGGTATGTGACTAAATACCCAAAACAAACATGCATTGTGTGACTAAATATTACAAAAAGCCACACAAACATAAAATTCATGTGGCCATTGGATGATTAATAGTCACACAAAATACACATTTCTTCACTTTAAACAGCATATGGTCACACTTATTAACACTTTTGGCCACTGTTTGATTAATGGTATGTGACTAAATACCCAAAACAAACATGCTTTGTGTGACTAACTATTACAAAAGGCCACACAAACATAAAATTCATGTGGCCATTGGATGATCAACAGTCACACAAAATACACATTTCTTCAATTTAAACAGCATATGGTAACACTTATTAACACTTTTGGCCACTGTTTGCTTAATGGTATGTGACTAAATACCCAATACAAACATGCTTTGTGTGACTAAATATTACAAAAGGCCACACAAACATAAAATTCATGTGGCCATTGGATGATCAATAGTCACACAAAATACACATTTCTTCACTTTAAACAGCATATGGTCACACTTATTAACACTTTTGGCCACTGTTTGATTAATGGTATGTGACTAAATACCCAAAACATACATGCTTTGTGTGACTAAATATTACAAAAGGCCACACAAACATAAAATTCACGTGGCCATTGGATGATCAATAGTCACACAAAATACACATTTCTTCAATTTAAACAGCATATGGTCACACTTATTTACACTTTTGGCCACTGTTTGCTTAATGGTATGTGACTAAATACCCAATACAAACATGCTTTGTGTGACTAAATATTACAAAATGCCACACAAACATAAAATTCATTTGGCCATTGGATGATCAATAGGCACACAAAATACACATTTCTTCACTTTAAACAGCATATGGTCACACTTATTAACACTTTTGGCCACTGTTTGATTAATGGTATGTGACTAAATACACAAAACAAACATGCTTTGTATGACTAAATATTACAAAAAGCCACACAAACATAAAATTCACGTGGCCATTGGATGATCAATAGTCACACAAAATACACATTTCTTCACTTTAAACAGCATATGGTCACACTTATTTACACTTTTGGCCACTCTGTGTTAAATTGTATGTGACTAACTCTAAAAAAACAACACCCATTGTGTGACTAAATCATCACAAACGTCACATTTATTGTATATTTATGTGGCCACATGACGGGAAATAGTCACACAAAATACACATTTACTTGAATATATCATCTCAAATGTCACCTATATTATACATTTAGCTGCGAATTCATGCATTATCACTAGGGACACGTCATATAGACTTGAGTAGTCTATATATCATTAGTAACATCATCAACACTTTAGACCCTACACGGATATGCATTATTTCCGTTTACGTATGCTTAATTTGTAATTAACGTTACCACTAAGTTTTACTACTAAAGTATACCCAATACTCCCGACTATGATCCTAACATATTTTCAAACTCATTATAATAATATAAAAAAAAGTATATTATTAGTTTACCCGATGTTTTCAAATCAATTGCTACATTTTACGGTCGGAGCTTATTACTCTGTCGGTTTGCGATATTTCAGCTCGATAATTATTTTAAATCCCGATTCCCATCAGGAATGTAATTTTATAATTTTTACAACGTCGTTATATCCCATTTGGTACCGTTCAATTTTATTTCTAGCAAACTCGGTACCCGGTATCCCCTAAAAGTAATAATATCTACTCAATAATACACAAAGTTATATAAAATCTTCCAAATCTCTTCACCCTATCTTATTTTGCCCCCCCCCCCCCCCTCCCATCCCATTTCTTACATATCTTGAATTTTGGCTACTAACTTCATTAAATACTTGTCCTTTTTGTCTTGAGCAATAATACATCAAGACTTTTATTAGATATTTGTTTCATTTTTCACATATATTCCTCAAGTAACTAGCAAAATATTTCTTCTTTCTCTCTTCATTTGGATCGGCCACAACAATAGCACAAGGAGAAATTCATCATTTTTCAAGAACAAGTATAATCTAGTCTTCTATATAATCCTTGTTAAGGTTTTGAAATAAAAACCTCAAGGTTATTAACCAAATCATCTCCATAAGCTCTCTAATCATTCAAGTAAGTTGTCAAAACTCATTTTAATAATCTTATGAAGTTCCTACAATGATCATGTGAATTTCATACAAGATATACATGCATATGTTAGTGTATACCACTCTATTTATACTTTTTATAACATATGAGCCATAGATACTTAATATAGGTAGATCCTTGGTAGATTATTATGGTGGATGATGTTTAGGAACCCATGACACCCTAAGAAGGTGTATGGTAGATCAAGAGATGGTTGATTGTTGATTGATTGGTTTTGGGACAAGTTACAAACTAGAAAACTCATTTTTGGCACTAATAGAAAAGTGGCTGTCCTTATTTTGAAAATGTGGCCAACTCAGTAGGTTGTAGGTAATTTTTGACCAAAGATTTATAAAATACTTTCCGAGACGAAACTATAGCCGAAAACGGGGATAAAAACAAGTTAATAACAAAGGAGATATGGTTTTCCGAAGTTTAACGACGAAAAATATTTTCAAATATAGTTGTTGTCCATCTTTGCCAAACGTGGAAACTTCAGGGGTTTCTGGATAATATTGGGTTAGATATTCAGAAAATACTTTCAAAAATGAAACCGTAGCCGTTGGAATCACTAAAAGAGCCCTTACGACTTGAAAGTTATGCCAAAAACGAGTTAACGACGAAAACTATATTTTTCAGAAAATACCTTGCTGTTGAACAGATTTCATGGACTGTTTTGAGGCCTAAAACATGATCTAGCCATCCCGACTTATCAAAAATATATTAGTATGTTGTCTCACGATTCTGGGGATATAAAGAACGTAGAAAACAAGCTTATAACGACCAAGATATACACGTTTCAAAATCGACGAAACTCTATTTATTTCCATCAGCTTTTTAGAGCCATTTATCTTATTGATAAACCCATTTCTGGAAAATTTACACATTGACAAAAAGCTAGTTTACCCAGCCTAGCTTCCAAAGCATCCAACCGTTTGTCAAAAGCATCTATAACGAATAACTTATGGTCTTCCAAACTTTCCCGAAAACTGCCCAGAATCTGCCAAAACAGCCCAAACACCTCACTTGACGGCTATTTTCCTTTATGAACGAGACCCGTATGGACAAACTTCAGTTCTGTGACTTTTTAGATATGGTGAAAATCATCTCAAAACTACTGAGCTTCTTTCCTAACTCTTAATATTCACTATTTCGCGACTAGTTTTGCGAGACCATTTTGGTCATATTTTCAAGTTATGAAAAGTGTCATTTTACGTCGAAAACCTTATATTTGCCGATAGATCACCAAACGATGATCGTGGAGTACCGTTTCAACGTATTTACATGGAAAGTGGTTATTAACTTAACGAGACGTCAAAAATGTATTTTTCGACGATAAACGTTATTTTCAAAACTAACGAGTGGTATCGATAACATACGTATTTGCATGTGTAGCATCATTTCATTTCTTACATTAGATCATATCATTCATATTAGGTTGTGGTTAGAGATCGAACCTCATTTCGTGTATCCACTTTTGCCATCGTAGCCATCGCACCAGGTGAGTCATAGCCCCTACTCTTTTAATTGTTTTGTAAACTCTTTGGGGGAGAATACATGCTCGTTTTACTTAAACGCATTACTTGCTATACATGGTTGATTACTCAAATATTTTCAGCTTTATCTAAATACTTGTTTGACTATCCGAGTACAATACTATTCATTTGTTACCTACTTGCTATTTACTCATGGACATGAGTGCATAAATTTAAACTATTTACAGATTGCCTAAGATTGCCTAAGTTAAGAACCGGTAGCTACATTTCTTAGGTATGTTTGATTACCTACATTTCTTAGGTATGTTTGATTACCTACATTTCATAGGTATGTGTGATTACCTACATTACTTGGGAGCGTAACCTCCTGCATATAGCTAGAAACCTTTTCGGTGCCTTGAACTTAGTGCAATCAATATTCTTTTCTAAATTGGTGCTATGAAACTTTGTTCAATAAACTATTTATGCGCTTTGCTTATGGTCAGATTTATTTATATGGCAACATCGCCATGGCTACATTATCACTCTTACCTTTATACAGCGACATTGCTACACTTATCTTTGAATCTTGGTCCACATATTTCATTTGTTTACACAAACTAAATCATATTTGGCAGTGGGTCGTAAACACACAGGTTACAAGTCTCTTATGGCGGGACATGGAACTGAGTGGATTTACGATGCCTTTGCTGGGAAATCTTCATTCATATGCATTACATTCTTTACCAACCTCGTGTTGATACTTTAGCATGTATTTTCAGGTATTAAGCAATGGCACGCTACTGGAGGTTTTGGCAAGGCATGGCATGGTCATAGAAGACTCTGATTATTCATTTGGGGACTGTTTTAAACTATTTTAAGGGCCTACTTCCGCACTACTTTTAACAATGTAAATTCAACATTTTGATTTAACTATTTTATTCTAAATGATTCAAGTGAAAACCATTTTTGAACTTGTGTTGTAATACCAATTGAGTTACACCCCAGCTACATGTATGCTTCCGCTGGACCCGATTTTGGGGGTGTGACACTTGTCATGACAGAAAGCTTAGAGTTACAAAAGAATTCAAAGCTGGAGATAAAGTTCTGCTTTTCAATATGAAATACAAGTTCAAAGCTCCTAAGCTCAAACCCAAATGGATGGGACCGTATATAGTGAAACATGGATTTCCATCTGGATATGTCAAACTTTATGATAAGCATGGTGGAAGTTTCATTGTTAATGGTCACCGCATTAAATCGTATTATGATAAGGAGCAAATGAGCAAAATTTCTATCGAATATCCATCCGATTCTGAATACGAAGCTATCACGTTCATGGAACCTTTTCCAAATACCTACAAGGAAATGATGCCATGGGCACATGACAAATGTTTTATCTATGATGCTCTTCCTAGAGCATGGGAAAAAGTTACATTGGAAGATATAAATGAAACTGGAGAAGGAATTGTGATAGGAAACGTGTTGTACGTACCAAAATATCCTAAAAAGAAAACCCAAACCGCATCAACGTAGTTCTTGCAAAGTTTGAGTCAGGCTGATGACTCATTAATAAAACAAGCGCTTCTCGGGAGGCAACCCATGTGTTTGCTATTTTTCATTCTTAGTTTATTTTCAGTGATTACACACCAAAGTTTAAGCCACTTGGTTGAACTTAAGTGTGGGGGTGTCTCACTAATTCTTAATAAAACATATGGTATTTTGTTTGTTTGTTTTATGATTGCTACAGGAAATGATGAAGAAACTTTGAAATTTGGAATAACAAAGGAAAATACGGTTCATTTTCTTATTTCCCTATTTTCATGCTTTGAAATTCGTTTATCACATTGAGTACAATGCTTAACTTAAGTGTGGGGGGTGAATAGGTAAATAAGAATAATCCGTAAATTTCGAGCTTAATTTTAAATTTTGTTGCCCTATGATCTAGTTATTTGTAATTTTTAGGATTTAATATGTTAGAATAATTGGATCTATCCACTGGTATAAACGGTAATTTTTAAAAAATTGTGATGTGTCCCGATTAATATTGCAATCTATTTAGGGATCGGTAACATTAGCTAGCACATATTTTAACCCTTTCCACTAAATTGTGAGGATTTGAGCCTGTTTCTTATATAGCATACATTATTTTATGCTTAAATCTTTTGTTAAGAGTGTGCCGGTGATTTTATTTATTCTAGAACTTGTGCTTGTAAATCATTTCGAGACCGTTGTGAGATCACATTTATTATGTGATATAAGTATACATATATGATAAGAGGCAATCTTATGATTTAACCCAAATAGCCTTCCATATTGATTTTTAGCTAGTCTCATTGACTAGTTAAGCACCAATATAACCCTTTTTGTTAGCCTTCAATTTTAACGCTAGATACCCCTAGTTATACCTTCTGAGCCAATCTTTTCCTTTGATTAAATCCATAAAAATACAAAAAGATTTTGCACTTTTTAGCCTAGCCTTACCCTTAGTCAAGTCTTAGTTGGTTGCTAGTGTCACACCCCCAAAATACCTGAATGGCAGCGGAATAGAATACCTAGGGGTGACTGTCATAGCACAACAGTTACAGTTACATTGAACGACCTAAAGTGTCGTTTGAAAAATACATCGTTTGATCATTAAAAACATTCAGAGTTTACAAAACATAGGTCCCAAAAGATGTTGCCAATTTAAGTAAAATAAGTTCAACAAGATCAAACGTTTCATAAGTGCAGAAATATATGGTGAGATGCGTCGACTTCACGACTCCAAGAAGGTCTAAATGTATGCAGCATGAACTACTTTAATAACCTGAAAATACATCGCTAAAATGGTCAACATAAAGTTGGTGAATTCCATAGAGTTATAAATTAAAATGTATGTACAATTGCCATAAGTAGAAAGTAAGGTGACTTGATGTCAAAATGAAGTTACATTGGTTCTTAAGCTCATGACCCCAAAGCTAGACATAATAAGAATTTCGCCCCAAATGAGTGGTTACCAGCTACTCTAATAATGTTAGACATGAAATGCATTCGTAATTCCGTTGGAGCAAGCCAAACACGAATGGAGGAGTCACCCTCAATAGATCTATTCACTCACTCTCGCTTAAAGGCAAATTAACGGTCCATGATAATATAAAGGGGACTTAATGTGGTATGATAGCAACTTAAGAAATGTATGAAAATGTAGCTACTTTGGCATGTACAAAAATAAGTGGTGCAATGTATTCTCCCCCGTGGTATTTGAAATCAAAATATTGAATTGAAAACGGGGCTATGAAAACTCACCTGATATGATGGTAAAATGATCGGGACAATAAGGCGCGAACACTAGCCGCAACCTAATATGAATGATAATGATCTACTTTAGATCACGAAATGATGTAATGAATATACATGCACATGATACCTATACCACTCATAAGTTAAAAATACTTGTTATTGTCAAATTAATATGTTTTTCCATAACTTGGGAAAAATAAGTCTAACTAGACTTATAAAACTAGTCGTAATATATATATCGTATATATAAATGTTAGTGTTGAATTCCTTGCTTTGAAAACCTTGAAATAACGTTTAATAGTCGTATAAATAAGCTTGTAATCATAAGTACTTCGATGGTTAAGAATTTGGCACTTTGGTAGTATTTCTAGAAAATATAGGATTTAGTACGTAGAAGTATTATTATTTCTATTAGTGACAAAATGGTCTCGCAAAACTAGTCGCGAAATAGTGAATATTAAGAGTTAGGAATGAAGCTCAGTAGTTTTTAGAAGATTTTCACCTTATCTAAAAAGTCATAGAACTGAAGTTTGTCCATACGGGTCTCGATCATAAAGGAGGTGTTTGGGCTGTTTGGGCAGATTCTGGGCAGTTTTCGGGAAAGTTTGGAAGACCATAAGTTATTCGTTATAAATTCTTTTGACAAACGGTTGAATGTTTTGAATACTAGGCTGGGTTAACTAACATTTTTTCAATGATGTAAATTTTCCAGAAATGAGTTTATCAATGAGTAAATTGGCTCTCAACATGGTCACTTGGCGAAATGGTTAATACTTGAAAATTTTTCTAAGTGTTTTGCTGAAGCAAAAATATTAAAATTCTCTAAGTTCAAACGCTTGTGTCTTTTTCGTTATAAGCTCGTTTTCTACGTTCTTTATATCCCCGGAATCGTATTGACATATACTAATATATTTTTGATAGTTCGGTTCCTCTAGGTTACGTCTAATGCCTCGATTTTTCCCATAAAAATCATGTGACAGCTTACTATTTTTAGAAAATAATAGTTTTCATCGTTAAACTTGCAAAAATCATAACTCCTTCTTTATAAGCTCGTTTTAATCCATTCTTTCGCCCACGGATTCGTTTTTGAAAGTATTTTCTAAATATTTGGTCAAAAATTACCCACCATCTATTAATTTTCCCACGTTTTTAAAATGAGGACAGTAGGTATATATATAGTTTCAAAAATCAATTATAGGGTTCCAAACTAGTTTCTAATCCACTCAAATCACTTCCAATCACCACAAATCTAGTCTATTTCTACCGTACACCTTCTTAAGGTGTCATGGGTTCTTAAACATCATCAACCAACTAGATCTAACAAGGGTTTCCATTTCTAGAGTTTATAAGATATATATGTATAAAAAGAGTGGTATAAACTAGTATATGCATGAAATCTTGTATGTAAATTATATAATCATGAAAATAACTTGAAGAAATTATGAAAAGAGTTTGACAACTTACTTTGAAGGATTAGAGAGCTTGGATGAGTAAAAACCTAATAACCTTGAGTTTATATTACAAAACCCTAACAAGGATCACAAAATGAACTTAAATATAGCTTGATCTTGGAAAATCAATGGATTTTGGTCTTAGATTGGATTTAGGTCGTGGGTTTGGATGAGAAAAGGAAGAGAAATGAATTTTTGCTAGTTTACTTTTTAAGAAAATTGTTGGCATGAATATTACGATATTTAATCTAAACATCCTCTTCATGTTTTGATGATGACAAAGATGTAAGTTACAACATATAACGTAAAGTGCTTAAGTTACTTGTGATCACAATTCTCCTATGCATTCTTACGTCAACAAGACTAGACATCTCAACGTCTCAAGTATGCTTCAACAATCACTTAAGGTATGGATAAACAAGTGTTTAATACATCTCATGATCAAAGGGGTATTTAATTAACTAATACAAAGTTTATTTAATTATATAAACATATTATATATTTTTGAAAAACACTTTTGGTAATAAAGAAAAATGTTTTAATCATACTAAATATATGATTTCAAACTTTTAACCAAAATTAGTTAGTTTTTCACCAAATAAACTTTACCCACTAAAAGACAGAAAATCTGGCCGTTTCAGTAGGGCGGCCCCCTTAATTTTAAGGGGACCGGCACACAATTAAGGGGACCGGCCACGCTCCCCTGTCAGATTTGGTCAGAAATTTTTCCCTATAAATACCACCTCAAACCTGGAATTTTTCTCACCTTTTGCACAAAAATTTTCAGATCTAATTCTCTCTAAACATCCTTCAAAAACCTTTTGATCATAAGATTATTAATCTTTGTTTCAAGTGATCCAATTTCTCATCACTCAAAGTGCAAGAGAAGAATCCTCCCTATCATAAAGCCAAAGATGTATTAGGATCTAGTTAGTGCTTATGTGAAGTTGTGAGTTATATATATGTAATAAGTAGATCAAGATGATCTTACTTAGTAGTGATTTAATGAGTGAGTAAGATGTAGTGGGAGGAAGTAGTAGTGTGGAGAAGACATGTAGTTGTGAAGATGTAGGTGTGTGATTAAGTAGTGGAGTTTAGAAGAAGGTGTCATGAAGTTGTGAAGTCATGAAGACGTGAAGAAGTTGTGAAGCCGTGAAGAAGTTTAGAAGAAGTTGTGATGAAGTCGTGAAGTCGTGAAGTTGTGTAGTGATTGAAGTTGTGTTGTGAGATTGGTTCTAGCTACTATTAGAACTCGACATTTAGCTTAGTGTCGTTAAATGGTGTAAGCAAAAGTTGTGTACGGTTTTCTCCGCCAAAAGGGAGCTTGTTGAGTAGTGAAGAAAACTCTTGAGTAGGTGACTCGGGGAGTGGAGTAGGAACAAGGAAGGTGTCCTTGTAGCCGAACCACTATAAATCATCGTGCCCGGTTGGCATTTACTTTCTCTTATCTCTTATCATTTGTTCTTGCATTTATCGCTTTACTTCTATGCTTGCCTATATGTCTTAATTGTTGCTTATATAGTTGTGATGTTTGATTGTGTTGAACATAAGTACTTAATATTGTGATTGTGTGTATAATTGCATGATATGGTCAAATAGATTATTATTCACACTTCTCATATTAAGTTTAACTTAATAGATAATTTGATACAAAACGTTTTAAGATTTTAAAAGGAAAACGTATTCACATAAAGATCAACCAAAGCTTCATTCATAAAACTAAGCTTTTCAAAAGCTTACATATATAATTGATCATATTGATTATATGTTGTTTTCATACTAAACTCTAATTGAAGTTTTCCAAACAAACAATTGAATAAATTTGAATCAACATTTTGAAACAAAGTTTT
The DNA here is from genome assembly GCA_030686995.1 of Artemisia argyi. NCBI lineage: Eukaryota > Viridiplantae > Streptophyta > Magnoliopsida > Asterales > Asteraceae > Artemisia > Artemisia argyi. Next base: position 4,394,963 of record CM060676.1, on the reverse strand, counting down.
TATAAAATGAAAAAGAAGGGAAAACTATTCAACCCCCCCTTCTAGTTTTCCACAATTGGTACCAGAGCCACGTCGCTCAAATTTTCAAAACAAATGGTTTTAAAAATTGAGTACGATCCATGTATCAAATTACCCATTGAGGATTAAATATGAAAAGTGTTTTGTTGATTAACTTGTATTAGTTTTGATGATATATACACTGATTATACTAGCTCGAAATAATATTATGCTTAAAATAAGTGTTATATGTTCGGTATCAAAATCAGAAAGTTACACACCTTTCCGAAAAGTCAGAAAACAATTTTTTACAAAAAATGAAATTTTGAGTACCAGATGGGCGGCCCCCAATAATGACGGGTAATTTATTATTACCCTCCAGAAATGCATATTCTAGATGAGGACGCAAGTCCTTGAGCTCAACCTCGGGAAAGTCATCAGTTATTTCAACATTTTTGACTTCCTCTTTATGAAGTATTTTTGGAGACGGAGAGGGTGAAGGATCGTCATTTAACAATCTTTCAAGAAGAAGAATGTCCCCCTCCGGGTCAAGATAGTTTTCATCAACCTCTTTTGAGATTGAGCTATCTTGAGCAAGAAAACCCTCGACTTCTTCCAGAAGGAAGTCACTCCCCTCAAACGGAGTGAGAGAAGGGGAAGAGTCGGATATGATAGGTTCAGAAGAGAGAGTGATACTGCCACTTGCTGAGAAACCGAGGACTTCTTGAGAATACTCCTCTGACGCAACATCGATGATGTCAATTCGGTTAACCGTTTCAGCGTCAAAGTTAGAGGAGTATCTTGAAGTCTGATCAAGATTGAATGTGATGGCTTCACCACCAACACGTAGAGTGATTTCTTCTTCAAAAACATCGATTAGAGCACGACCCGTTCTTAAGAATCCCCTCCCGAGAATGAGAGGAACTCTTAGGTCAGCATCAAAATCAACAATCACGAAATCTGCCAAAAAATGGAACTTTCCTACTTTCACGAAGATATCTTCGGCAATGCCGAGAGGACGAGATATAGTACGGTCTGCAAGCTCGAGAGTCATGCATGTAGGAGTGAGAGCAGGAAGAGAGAGTCTTTTCCAGACTGAGTAAGGCATAAGGTTAATGCTTGCACCAAGATCGGCAAAGGTAAAGCATTCAACCATCCCAGGGAAAATGCAAGGAATGAGAAATTTCCCGGGATCTCCAAGCTTTTAGGGAAGCTTTTTCAAGAGCACTGCTGAGCAATGCTCATTAAGTGGAGTTTTTGCCATCTCACAGAGTTTTTCCTTATTGCTTATCAGATTTTTGATTGTTGAGGCAAATTTAGGCATGAGAAGAAGAACATCCGCGAAGCTAATATCGAAATGTAACTCTTGGAAAATTTGATAAAATTTTTCCTTCTGATGATTAGCTCTTTCGCGATTCTTTTGATCATTCAATCGTGAAGGATATGGAATTGAAGGCTTAGGATCGTTCTTTGGAATTTCATCAGAACTTTCGGGAGGATCAAATACAACTTTCGACTTACGAGTCGGGACCGGGACAACTTGAGGGTGGACGTTGTTGGTACCTCCGTTATTAGTAGGAAGTAACGTGTCCGTGGTAACCTCAGGCTCATGTTTCGCTACCTTGGTAGGAGGAGAAGAAGAGGTAGAGGGAATCGTAAGTCCATTGTATGATACCCCACTTCGGGTAGTGATCGCTTTGACATCGCCCCTCGGGTTAGCGATCGTGTTGCTCGGTAGTGTACCCGGGCCCGAGGGTCGATTATTTAAAGACTTCTGAAGCTCAGAGATCTTGCTGATCAATAACCGATTCGTTTCCTCTTGTGCTTTCATGAATTGTTTTAGCACTTCATCGGAGGAAGACAAGGGTGGAACAACGTTTTGATTTTGATTAGGAAAATTTTAAACACGGTTGTTTTGAAAATTCCCTTGGTTTTGATTGTTGTTACCCTGAAAATTGTTTCTCTGATTGAAATTACCCTGATTGTAATTCCCTTGATTTTGGTTTATTTAAAAATTTCCTTGAAAACCTTGATTTTGATTGCCATTTTGAAAATTGTTTTGATTAAAATGACCTTGATTTTGGTTCGGGTTTTGGAAATTTGGGTTTTGACCTTGGTTAAAATCTCCTCGATTCTAATTTTGATTCGAGTTACGGTTTTGATTTTGGTTAAAACCGGGAGGTCCGAGAAAATTGTTGGAACGATAGCTTAAGAGATTACAGTCCCCTTGTGGTTGGTAAGAATTACCCCCCATGTTGTAGGAACCTTGAGCAGCATAAACGTTCTCTTGAGGAAAACCAGCAGTAGCTGGACACTCGGAATAAAGATGTGGGCCTCCACAAGTTTCACAACTTCGGGCCACGGCTTTCACTTGTTTATTTTGAACCTGCTGATTTTGCATAGTTTGGTTCATTCTCAACACAGCCGTAGAGACATCATCCATCTTTTTGGTGAGAGCAATTATTTCAGGAGATGATGATGATGAAGGAATAACTGATTTACATGACTCATCCCTCTCCGCAGAGGAATCCCAAAAATTATGGTGGGCAGTCATGTTCTCAATTAGATCATAGCATTCTCCGGGACGCCTTTTCATAAAGGTCCCACCAGCAGCCGCATTGAGAATATCTCGGTGCCTCAATGTCAGACCATTATAAAAGGTATCTATGATGGTAACTTGTAATATATTGTGGTTAGGGCACCGATCAATAGTTAGCTTATAACGTTCCCAAGCCTCAAATAGAGACTCATCGGGACGCTGCCGGAAGTTGCTAATATCATTTCGTAACTTGGTAACCATGGAAGGTGGAAAATATTTTGCTAAAAACTTGGTTACCATTTCATCAAAAGTACGAATAGAATTCTTGGGGAGTCGGTCAAACCATGCAGTGGCATGATGGGTGAGAGAATAGGGGAAGAGATACAGCCGGAGGGCATCATCGGTGACACCATGCTGTTTCATGCTTTGGGTGACGGTAAGGTATTTATCAAGATGCTTGTTAGCATCGTCACCCGGTAATCCGTGAAATTGACACGAATTTTGGACTTGTTGGATCATATGGTGCTTGAGGCCAAAGTCCGTAGCCTCAATAGTGAGTGGTGCAATAGGTCCGCCCCTCCCATGCATGGTAGGCTGGCATAACTCCTCCATCGTTCGGAGATCGGGAGCTGGCTCATCTTTGGGAGGGTCAGGGGGTGGTGGTGGCCCGTCGTCCATTTCTATTTTTGGTTCTTCAATAACTGTACGTAGCTCGAGTACGATTTTCTGATTTTTACGCTTTGTTTGTGAGCGAGTGCGCATGCACTAAAAACAATTTTTCAAAACAAATTCGAGGCAAAACAATAGGGAACTTAAACCAATAATCACAAGTGAATGGCTTCTTTGAAAAAGGTACACCACTCACAGGGATACAAAGGCAAGTTTTAATCTTTAGTTTGGGAACTTATTATGTCCACACCCCCAGTTGGTAGGTGTTCTGCTTTGGTTTGCGGTGATAAGATTTTATGTATTTATTAACAGAAAAATTGTTTTTGGGCTTTCGGGTGTGTGTGCAAAAAACTTTGGGAAATATTTTTGGAACTGATTCGTTAACCGAAATTGTTCTTTTAAGATTACTCGCAGGCTGGTGGGAGGAAAGAATGGATTCCTCTTCAGTTCGCAATTTAATGTTAGAACTTACCTTATACCAACTGTTTCAGGTTGTAATCTTAAAGAAAACGAAGTAATTTAACTTCACAGTTTGTTTTGATGTTTTTGATTTTTTTTTTTTTTGGTGTTGTTAACACTTCAGGAAAAGTGTTAATGCACTTTTTGATATGATTAATATTTTTACAAAAACTTTTTACAAATGTGTGAAATTTGTACAGGGAGGGTTTTGAAAACCACTAAACTTAAAACGATTTTTAAAACACGCAACAACCTCCCCGGCAGCGGCGCCAAATTTTGATTGGTTCCGAATGGTCAGATATTATTGACCAAGGTCAACAAGTCAAAGACAGCTCAGTTCCAATTCTCCGTGGATAGTATAGTGTGTCCCCAGGTCGTTATGTCCCAGCGAGATTGCAATGGTGTTTTTGGAAAACGTTTTTGAGAATGAGTGGCACTGAGGACAGTAGCCAAGATGATTGGGAATTGATTATGCTACTGATATTTGATATTTGCACAATGATATAAACAATAACAGATATACAGATATATTCACAAATTCACAACTTGGGAATCAGATTTACAGACAGAAAAGTGGGTTTTAACAAATTACAAACTACAGGGGGTGCAAGTGAAACTTTTTAAAACTTAAAATAAAAAGAAAATTAGAAATGAAAATGAAATTATTAAAATGATTATTTTAATATTTAAATATTAACTGATTAATTAAAACTATTTAAAAAGTAAATTAAACCTAATTTAAATTAAACTAAAAATGATAAAGATTACAAATTAATCTAAAAATTTGCAAAACTAATTTCTAAACCTTAAAATGAACTTGAAAAAAGTATAAAAATTAAAAATAAATATTTTTGTCTTTTTATGGGTATTCTATTAATTAAAAACTAATTATATTAATTATACTATTTAAACTATTTTAAATTACTAAAAATACTAAATTAACTTAGAAAATTATAGAAAAAATTATAAAACTAATTAACTATCACAAGAATCCTAGAAAAATATAAAAAGTTGATAAAAATTAATTTTAGACTATTTTGTTAATTATTTACTTAATTATTAATTTAAACCTAGTTTAACTAATTTAAATAAGAAAATTAGAAAATGAACAGTAGAATTTAAAAATCTATTTTCTAAAAGTCTTAACTAATTTATAAAGCCTAGGGAAAATATAAAAACCTACTGTTGTTAATTAAAATTTAAGAAAACTATTTAATTACTAATATTACCTAATTAATTAATTAAATTATTTTTAATTCTAATAATTAGTAAACTGATTAAGAAAAATCTAAGAAAATTATTACAAATACCTGAAAGTAAAAGGAAATTAAGAAAATTATGAAAATGATGAAGTACTTATAAATAAGCTGAAATGAAAAATTAAAAAGATAAAATCTATTAAATAGAAGCTCTTACTAATTTTTATATTTGGTTTTTGTTGGATTTTCTTTTTGACAGACAAAAATAAGTTGGAAATAAGAAACTTTTACAAAACAACTTTTACAAAAGCTTAAAAATAAGCTGTGTGCACCCCCAAGTGCTTAACAGTGGAGTTTTAAAGCTTATTAGGACTTGTGATTTTGTGAAAAGCTATTCAAATGAACAAATAAGCTACCACAGATGTATATCAACTTGAAATTAGGCAAAAGTCACAAATAAGCACTCTTGATAAGCTGATATGAACAAATAAGCACTTATCACTCAACAAGGCCAAGACAGGCCAAAACTAAGGGTTTTGGACCTCTGTGGGGTCCACAGAAGAGATCAGGGGTCCAAAATGAAACTTGAAACCTAAAGAGGGACTGGTAGGCTACACAATAAGCCAATAAGCTGGGCTTATTGCTTATTAATGAGCTTTGGGTGATGCTATGAAGTTGGGGTCTTACACTGAGTAATCAGTGTTGGCTCAGGGAATTGGACAAACTTGATGGGGCTAGCAGCCCTATCAAATAAGTTCAAAATGGGAAAATAAGCACTGATATATCAAAAGGGGTTACTAGGCTCTCCAAAAAGCCAATAAGCCAAAGGTGGGTCCCATTGGGTGAGTCACAAAACTATTTGGAAAATTGGTCTTAAACCTGTGCACAGGGCATGTGTTTGCCCTGCAGGTCACTCTAAGCTATTGCACAAGCTTATACAAAATTCTTAAAAATAAGCTGCTTATGGGAACTTGTACACTAGGTGACAAACTTTAATTCCTGAAAAGCTCAAAGTCTCAAACTAAACACAAAAATCACAAAAATTCTTCCAATATTTGGATTTCTGAAACAAAGGTACTTTTTTACTTTTTGAGTTTTTGCAAAAGGTTGACTTAAATGAACTTTGATCTTGATTTTCTGATTGAAATTGATTATTTAAGCTAATATAAGACTAATTTAAGCTAAACCACTCATAAGTGAATGGATTTAGGGCATATGTCACACTTAATCCAACACAGAGGGATAATTAGACCTATTGATGCTTGATTTTGACTTTTTTCTTAATAAGACTTAGGTTTTATGGTTACTCTGAGCTATTATTACCCTAAGTGACTTATGTAAACAAGAAACAACAACAAGTAAACACTGGAACACCTAGGATTACCCTGATCCAAACACACCTTATAAGTTGACTGTTTTGTGATTTTCAAAACAAATGGGTGCTAGGGCTTACGAATCTGATCCACAATAGCTTTTTATGATATATTAAGCACAAATGAACACTTAATCATAGGAAACAACAACAAATGACAAAGATTAACAACTATGCTACTTTAACTGTCAAATTTAGAAACTAAAGCAACTACAAATACCAAAGAACAAGATACTGATTTAAACAATATTATCACTAGTTAGCACTAAATGAACACAGAAAAACTATATAAACAACTAAATAAGCAATGCTACAATAAAAATCAAGAATTGAGTTTCAAAGGCTTACAACATGTATTCCAGCTTAAACCAAGAACCAAGGACCTCAAAACCAATCCTATAGGCATTTTACAAGACCACTAACCCAGGGCCATCCAAAATTTACCCTGCTCCGGCTTTCTTCATCATAAACCTGCAAGTTTGACTTTTGTTGACTTTTTATAATTTTTTGATTTTTGATACTAACTTGAATTTTATGGTTTCAAAAAGCTTAAATAAGCTTTCTGGGAGCTTATATGGGCCTAAGAGTCCATAAGTTCTATGAATAATAACAATACAGAAGATTAAAAGCTTTGAAATAAAGATAAAAATTTAGCAACTAAGTTATTGATTCAAACTTAATTTTTATTGATAGAAAAGCTTAGAAGTACACTAAAAATGAGAATTACACTACTTTAGAGCTGAATTACAAACTAAAAACATGAATTTAACTTATACGATTTAAATTTTCCTAAATTAAGCTAACACCCTTTCTTCTTGGACTTCTCTTCTATTTATAGGCCTCCATTAGGGTTCTTGCATCCCTCTGATCATTTCCCATCATTAATTTTAGCCATTAAATCACTGAGAAGCCTCTAAATCTCTGCCACGTGTTTTGGTGCCAAAATTGGTTTGACACCAATTTGCTTCTGTTTGTGTGGAGGGGTGGGGGAACATTTATTGTGGTTTGTTTGTTAGGTGGATGTGATGGGGAGAGTTGGTTGGGCGGTGGAACAAGTGGGGTGGTGGAGAATACCAGGGTGGTTTCTGGGGTGGTATTGGAGGTGAGGAGGGAAAGGGGAAGGGTGGTTTGGTTGACCGGTTTGACCTCAGGGTCAAAGTTGACCATGGTATATTAAAAAGGGTGGGCTTTTGTTTATCTGGGCCAAAGAATAGGGGAGTGGGCTTGGATGGGGAAATGGATTGGATTTGGTTTAGTATTGGGATTAATTAAGGGTCCGGTTTGGTTTATATTATCACAAGGACCATTCTTGTAATTTGCCGAAAGTTGGGGGTTGGTTTTGTAATTTTCCCTAAGTTTTCACAAGGTCCATTCTTGCCATGATTGAATATTTCAAGGACCAAAGTTGATTTTTCCAATTTTGAATTTCCTAGGGACCAAATCTGCCAAACTTTCAAACTCCAGGGACCAAATGTGTAATTTCATCAAACATGTCAATAAAGGACCATTCCTGCCATAAATGAGAAGTTCAAGAACAAAATTTGTTTTTCTCAAAGTTTTAATATCCCAGGGACTATTTTTGACAATTTTCAAAGTTCATGGACTAAACTTGTAATTTTGTGAAACTTTGCACTAAAGGACTAATTATGTAACTTTTTGATTTAAAAGGACCTTTGGTGACATTTTCAAGTTTTTGGAATAACCAGGGACTAGATTTGACAACTTTTGAAAGATGAGGGACTGAAACTGCCAATTATGCAAACTTTGTTTATTTTTCATCTGTTTTTGATAATTTTGCATCTGAAACATATAAAACACATTCCTGGGATATTTTCATTATTTTGATGCATATTTTAAGTGTTTTTAGATGTTTTGGTAGCTCAGAAAGGGTAAAAATGATGAGTGTTTGAGCACTCATCAGTGGCTCTCGATATCTAGGGATCTACAAGGTTTTCATGGTTGTTTTTATGAATAAAGAGCAGTTTTGAAAAAGGAGCAGGTCTGGTAAAAGAAGGTACGGATGAAGCAGATTTGATAAAGGGTTTTATGATTGAATGTTTCAAGGGTTTATGGGGCAGTGATCCTATTAGTTTGTGATCCTATTCATTGATGAGAAGCTGTTTTATAAAGGTACGAATTGATTTAAGCGTTATTATCTTTAAAGGTTCGTAGTATTGCTACAGTGATTTATGTTACTGGCGACAAAAACATTATCGGTTGATGATAATTAATTCTCTTTGTCATAACCTAGTACTGCTTTTAATGATTGAGCACTTAATTTAGGGATTTATTGGTGTCGAGGTAATATATTATAATGAGATGGTGAATTAATGTTATTAATTGATTGAATTAATCGCAAATGGTGGATGATATAAACCTCGTATTATGTAACACCCCCAAAATACCGCAGCGGAAGACTGTGTCACTGAGGGTGCTACTTCATAATACAAAGTACAAGTTATAGAAAACGAACTCTAAATGAGATGTTTTGAAAAGTTACCATTCGATTAATGAATTCAAAGTTACAAACATGAGATTCCAAAGTATGATACATAAATGTATACAAAGTTTTGAATGGTAAATGATAAAAGCGTAAGTCTTCAGAATATGCAGCTTGACTCTAAGTTCCACGCACTAGTTATCGCCTTACTAACCTGAGATAAACATGCTAAAGTGTCAACACAATGGTTGGTGAGTTCATAGAGTTTGTCTTAAAACAGTTGAAAAGCCTTAAAAGAATATTCGCACAGCAAAGGCATCGTGAATCCACTCAGTTGCAAGTCCCGCCATAAGAGACTTGCAACCTGTGTGTTCACAACCCACTGCTAACATATAGTATGATTTCGATATATGTGTATACGATATATGCACGCTTAATGTAAAGTATCACTGCCTACTGAACCTCTTGACAAGAATAAGCACAAATGCTTCATAAGAATAAGCACAAATGCTTCATAGTGGATTATATTCACCCAAGGCCAGGAATATATGGCAATGGTGGGGGCGTCAGCCCGATAGTACTATCAATACCTCTCCATCGGCTCCATCCAGGAGTTAAACAGTAGTTAAAGAATATAGCGCATAGAATAGGTTTAACACATTAAGGCACATATCGTAATAAAACTACACGTCATGTTTAAGAGTATAAAAGTATAGCGTAGCATATGAGTAAAATTGTCTTTAGTAAAAGAGAAAGCAAGTAGTTTAAGCATGTATCTCCCCAAAAGAGTTTAAAACAAGTATGAAAAGAGTAGGGGCTATGACTCACCTTAAGTCTATGTAATGAGAAATGAAAGTGATAGTCGAATCGCGAAAGTCTCTAAGAGCAGCCTATAATAGAACGTTGCGACTTAGGTTTTGAAGTAACGTCTAAGAATACGAAGAATTGCCAATATATGTCTTGCATAATGTTCATGATGTAGTACTTAGTATATAGTGTAAGTCTTTGAATATAAGTGGTTTATGAAACATGTATAGGTTGTATATCTCTTACTACCGTTCGGGCCGACATAATTCAAAAGTCATGGAGTAAACGTTCGAGGAGCCAGGACACTTTAATTCGTAAATCCACAACTCATCTCGATGGCTTACTTAATGAACTCCTCACATGAAGCTCCCTACTATTGTAGTATTTGATAACATATATATAAGTTTTGATCTTTAAAAGTTACATGGTCTTTAGCCGTGGCTTTGCCGTGACCTTGGTCATTGTTAGCATGGTCTTGAGACTCAACATTGGCTTTAGCCATGGTTGTGGTCTTGGCTTTAGGTCATTAGACCTTTTGGTCTCATCTAATTATAACCATTATATAGTTACTTTGGTCTAAAAATGGGCTGTTAAGAATTTGAAGAAAATATGACTCGGAAAGCATTTTCAGGGCTCGAGCTTCTTTGAACCTGAACGAAAACGTCGTTCCGGACAACTTTCGTGTTTTAACTTTTTGATGAATCGGAGCAGAAGGGTGACTTTCAAAATGGCAGAATGCAAACAGTAGGGTATTGGCAGTTTCGGCGTTTTGGTTTCGCTAACTTCTTATGGCCATAACTTTTGACTCGGGTACTCGTTTTGGGTGATTAAAATTGCTATGTTTTCCTTTTGAAGTCCTTTATAACAGTAAGTAAGTGTCAAATATCATAGTTGTACTATTTTGGTCGTGGTTCTCCATAAAAGTCACTAGTTTACTTGTTTAAATAACATAAGTTAACATATATATACCATAACTTGTTTTACTAGTTTTTATACATCATGAACATAATACAAAGACCATATATAGCATGAAAGAAACATAATAAGCATGAAAATGATATTGAGCAAGAAAGTGTAATAGGGTTTGCTTACAACTTTTGGCTTTTACTTAAGAAAGGAAATCAAGTATGGAACTAGGACACTAAACCTAAGCTTTCAACCAATCACCACAACACTTGCTAACCATTGCTAGCCTTGATATAGATCTTGTGAAAACCTTATTAACTCAGCCCCTAACACCTTGTGTAGCTCCTAAATCATCCATGGAATCACTTGGAGACCAAGTTGGACACATGCATGCAATCTATAGGGTCTTGATGAGGTTAGTTTTCCTTGACTTGTCAACACTTGGAGACCAAGTTGGACACATGCATGCAATCTAAGCTTCCAAGCATGAGATCATGCCACAAGTGTGAATCCCCCCCCTATATGGCGGTTCACAAAGCTTGGGGAACAAGTGTGGACTTTTGATGATATTATCCTACTTATGTGACTAGTTTAGGACCCGTAAATTGCTAACCGTAAGTGATTAAGCCTTAAAACGTAAAACCGGGTATCCTAAAAATATGAAACTTATAAATATGCTAGAACTTATCAATATACTCCATAATAAAATATAAAATGAGTGGTAGTTTCTATTGGGGTGCTCAAACCCTGCTAAAACTGGAAACACGGGTCTAAAACGCGTAATACGTAAAATGTACGAAAGTTGCGTAAAATTGAGAAAAGTAAAATGTAACTTTTCTAATAGGATACTAATGACTTAAAATGGCTTATAATGTCTAGGCTGGGCTCTGTCTAGTGTCGGTTGGTATTTAATGTCTTTAAACTTAAAACCGTAAGCCTAAAAATCAAGGAATGATTTATAAAATCAAGGAATAATTTTTGGTCAAAGGAGGAGGGAAAAATATGTTGACTTTTTCTAATAAGTTGAAAACTCAAATCGGCTTAGAAACGCGGTGTAGGTATAGGCTAAGGTTACGGCTGAATAAAAACGCTTAAAAACGAGAATTCCTGTTTCTCACGGCCGAGGTTTATTTGGTCATATTTTTCTTAGTCATGATTAATTCTCAAATTAATCATGAGAGTACTAAACATTTTTCTGATGCGGGGTCACTTAACACGGTCTAGTTTCGCTGTGCGTTGAATTTTTGAATGACGTTTTACCCTAAAATGTGTAATTCCATAATAACTTTCACGAAAATGATCTGATGAGTGTCAAACTTTTAATTTGCTATGGAAATGATTTATCACTCGAGGCCAAGAAACAAAAATCAAATTTCGGGAAAATTTCGGGAAAAATGAATAGTAAAAGTGAATAGTAAAATTTCCCGGGAATAGTAATTATCCTAAAATTGCGAATTGTTACAGTCTCTACCCCTTAAGGAGAACTTCGTCCCGAAGTTCAGTTGATGTTAACTACTTACGATGTGTCTAAGAGAATTCGGGATTTCAGGATCTCTAAAATAGTGGTGTTTGCTCTGATTCGTCTAAGGTTCTGGTTAAGGAGCTGTATCGGCTGCAAATAAGCCCACTTATTTATAACTTATTACTTACATAAAGAAGCGTCCAAATTTATGTAAGTAAGGGATCATAAACTTATGGTTCGGTGATTTACAATTTCTTTATTTAAATGAAGAGGCGTCCCAATCCATTTAAATAAGGAGATTCTAAATTATCCTACTTAAGAATTTCCGACACAAAATCCACCTTCTGAGGCAGATAGTAAGATAATCAAGTCATCAAATCCCTAAAGCTAAGCAATAATATTATTTAACTCAAATCTTGTGTCTCATCAAACAAGAACTATCACAAGATCAAGTTAAATAATTAGTTATTACTGAGCTCCATGTTTTTAATGACTCGACTAATCTCTGGGGCTCCTTATAATACTAAAGTCACATCATCTAACAGCGTGGAACTAAACCAACAACTAACAAAAAGCGTATGCGTATGAAGTGTGTGTAAGGCAGATGAAGAGGAGAGTCTTAACGTATATAGTAGTTATAGTCTAGGCAATAAATGTAACCTAGTTCTCTATAACCAAGGCTCTGGTACCAATCTGTAACACCCTCAGTGACACAGTCTTCCGCTGCGGTATTTTGGGGGTGTTACATATTATACCTCGTACAATTAATTCCATGAATTGATGGTCATGGGATGATGACTCTTAAATGCTTGATAATCATTAAAGTTGTTGTAGTCTTTTAGTGCTATGGTCAAAGTTTGTCAGTAGCATGTTGATGGTAATATTCGGAGCAGATACAATTGATGTTGATAAATGTGGATCGTTGGGCATGAATTTTTTAATCGCTATCATGGGTTAGTGGATATAAGTAATTGAATCGGTGGTTACTTTATATTATCTGATTACCTTTTGCAAACACAGATAACCTCGTCCATTATTGGTCTGTACCAAGTGATGGAGTGCTCGTATTATATTAATTGGGTGTGGGGTTCAATTTGTGTATTGGAATTGCCCTTTGTACTATTAAATACGTAGTATTCAAGAATCGTGGGTTATTGCTGCTGTTGGTTATTAAGAAAGAAATTATTCTCATTGGTTTGTGAAAATAATATTCAAGATGATGTTGGTCAAACTTTCTACTGATTGGTGATTCGATGCTGCTGCTATTGATTTTATTTTTGATATAATATTATCAAGGCGCGTGCATATCTTCATTAAATGGGCCCGTGATCTGATTTGATTTGTATTGATTGATGGATAGAATTAAATAGGGTCGGTGGTATATTTAAGGGCAGAATATTACAAAGAAGGAAAGGTATTAAAGTTTGATTTTGCTGCTGGTGCATATTCCGTATTTCAACTGTACGTTAGTGATTCTGCTACTTGTTCTTACTGCCATGCTATTTTGTTTCTGCTGATCATACTTGTTTCTGCTGATGACTTTCGGTTCCTCCTGATTGGTTCCTACTGATGGGTTCCTGCTGATATATACGGTTCTTGCTGACTTCTTTATGGTTCCTGCTGGCTTGTTGTATATTTTTTTCTTTTGGTCGGTTATGGTTCCTACTAGTCACGTGAGATTACTAATGGTTAGGGAGGACGGAGTTATCAACCATCATCATTTTGTTGAGAAGATTACTTGACAAAGACATTTGATTATCGCTTGTTTGATGTTGTAATTGATTTTCCCAAGTGTTGTGTTCTTATCATATCTTAAAGGGATCAGCAGTTTTTTAAGATAACTTGCTTGGTTTGTATGGTGACGAAGACTTGACGACTCTAGTGAAGGGGTACGATCCATTTTCTTGTGCTTAATGCGTACATTTGTGCTGGTGTGCTTACTTGTTTCTGTTGTTCGATACTGCTGCTCGGATTCTGCTTATTATTAAAAAAAAAATAATAATAAAAAAAAATAAAAAATAAAAGTATTATTATTATGATAATTAATTATTAGTTGGTTCCTGAGATGGTTAGTCTATTCTTAAGGGGAAGCTTGTTAACCATCTACATGCATCACTTGAGGGGAAGCGTTTACAAGTTGCACAAGACCCCTATTAGATGATTACAAAAAGGGGAAGAATAGTTGAGGTGCAGATTATTATTTGTGATGACATGTTTTAGCATTGTTTCTTCATTGATTGTTTTGTAATATCAAATAGGGGAAGAATGTTGGGAATTACAGATTTGAAGATTTGAAGATTACAAAACCTACAAGCAAAGAATGAAGAAAGAAGAAACAATGAGGACCTAATTGTAATAGTTAGTTAGCTTTATTAGTAAGCTAACCTTATTAGGGTTTGTAAATCATAGCTAGGTTATGAGCATTAAATCATAGCTAGTCTCTCCAATGAGCATTAAATCATAGCTAGGTTATGAGCATTAAATGATAGCTAGTCTCCCTCTGTTATATAAAAAGGGGTAGCGTCTAGGTTATGAGCATTAAATCATAGCTAGTCTCTCCAATGAGAGTCTAGAAACGCATAGAGCGTATCGTAGTAGTAGTAGTTGTAGTAATAGTTTCTTTTATATTCAATAAAAGAAAACCTTATTAGTAACTTTGATTGTTCTTATTATTATTCTGCTGTGCTTATCATTGTTACTAATCCTAGAAGATCCTCAACGATCTTGATTTTACAACTATCCTCTTAAAATGAATTAGGATGTTCCTATATTTTAATGAGAAAGTTATAAGTCAAATAGGTTAAGAATTTATATGCTCTTGTTTTCAAATATAGGGACACCTTTATTTGCAAGTAATGAGATATAAAAACCTAAGTATCTGCTATCTGTACGAGCAGTTCCTACTCTGCTTGTGCAAAATCTTCTTTCTTTTCATATCATTTTCCTCGGTATCAGAAGATAATCCACTTCTTCATCTATTTTCACGACTTATTCTCTCCCCTACTCCTATAATCGTCTAAATCTCAGGACGAGATTTTCTCTAAGGGGGTAAGACTATAACAACCCATAAACACCCATTACTATCATTCCCATTACAAATACCTATAGAAGGTATTTCACAGGTAAGTTTTTGCTTTTTATATGTATTATTACTTGCATGACTCACTAGACCTGCTCACGTATCTACACAAGCCAAATAACTCAACACTCACATCCTATAAACCCCAGGTATGTCAAGCATAAAATCATAACAACACCATAATAAGTAAAACTTAAGTAGGATTATGTGCTTATTTGAACCTATATGCTTAGTTTAACTAGTATGAATGTGTCCAAGGCTTAAATATGAGTTTCCTTAGGAATATTAGGATATCTTAGAACCATAAGGCTATAGAATAAACCCTTTAGAACTTAGATAAGCCCAAAACCATAACTAGGTCATAACTAACTAGAATTAGGTCTAAACCATCCCAAAACTTCTCCATAGGTCACTACCACTTAGTATAAGCCTCTTAGAACTTAGGAATAGTTATTAGACACTCATGGGACACTAGTCTAGGCACTAAAATAGAGGATAAACCCTAGTCTCTCACTAAACACACTTAGGTCATTTAGGTTACAAAACTAGGTCAAACCCTCCCAAACCTTTCCCATAAGTTACCCTAACTTAGAATAAACCCTTTAGGACTTAGGATTAGTCACTAGATACTCTTAGGAACTTAACTTAGGCACTAAACCATAGGTAAAACCTTAAACACATAATAAGTAGAAATAGGTCTAAACTTAACTAAAACAAGTCATACCCAAGAACACACCCTAACACAAGTATGTGCATCACCTACTTGTCTAATCCACCACTAATCCACCCTAAACCACCACTAAACCTCCACTAAACCACCACTAATCCACCCCTAATCACCCTAAACCATCCCTAACCACCCTAAGCAGCTTACAAGCACCTCTAAGCTAGCACACAAGTAGGTGCATCACCTACTTGTCAACACCTTTCCCTAACCGCCTCCCTCATCTCTTCTACACTACAATCAGCCTAAGCTCAGCCCCTAGCTATGATGTAGCTTCTCCTCATCACCACTAGTCTCTCCAAGAACCCCATAGCCTTTCTTACTCCCCCCTCCCCCTCCGTGACACCTACACCCCATTTTTACCCCAAACCGCCTCTATGTGGGTATAAATACCCCCTCCTCCCCTCCATTCTTCTTCACACCTCTCCTTCACTTCTCTACTTCACATTTTTGTAGTTTAAGACCCTTAGAAGCCCTAGGAAACGAGTAGCTAAGCTTTGGTTGTGTTATGTTGTGGTTTGAAGTCGAGCGAGCCCTAGAAAACCCTAAACCCACATAAGCCCTCAGCTAGCCAAGTAAGTCTTACATTTTAGTCTATTTAGCTTTATTTTAGTCTTAGGATAGATTTAGGATGCCTTAGATAACTTAGGAACCCTTGCGTGAGCCTTGAACCATTTCAGTTACTAGTTTACGTTTTAAAACCCTACATCGAGTCGCATACTTGCATGCATGCTATAAGTCACTTCTTTAAGTCATACACTAGTTATAAATAACCTAAATAAGTTAAAATAAGTAAAACATAAGCTAGAAAACTTAGTTGCTAGATAAAATATAAGTTACATGCATATTAGGACTAGTTTTGCAAAACTTTACATGCATAAGGGTACATATCATAAATTTCTGAAATTATAAAGTCTAGGGACTGTTTTCGACATTTCCTAGAAGTTATAAGTGTAAGGACTAGTTTCGCATAATATTAAAACCCTAGGATAGATATTAAAATAAGTATAAACTATAAAGGACTAAAACCGTAAATATTATAAATCTAAAGGTCTAAAAGGTAAATATAGAAAACTTAAGAGTCTTAGGTTAGTTACTTAAAATATAGAAGTCTAGGGACTAGTAGTGTCAAGTATAGATTGTTATTAGTATAAATAATATAAGTAATATAAATTTAGGGTAGAAAATGTAAATATAAATACTATAAGGGTAAAAAGTGAAAATATCATTTAAGTATAAAACCTAAATAAAGTTAGAAGCATAACACAATACTAGGGAGCTTCATACGAGGAGTACTATGTGGATATTTCGTTTTGACGAGTTTGTTGGGTTTACGAATTAAAGTGCCCTGACTCCTCGAACGATTATTGCATATACTTCTGAGATATGATGGCCTGAACGGTGATATGATTCTAACTAAACCCTAATAACAACATAACTCAATAATAGGGAACTTTGTGTGAGGAGTATTAACTTTGAATTATGATGGCCCGAACGGTATTATGTTGATAACATAATACAACAGTGGGAGCTTCATGTGAGGAGTCATATACTTCTGAATTACAATGGCCTGAATGGTGTTATGTTATATATATAAAACATTAACAAACCTAAAAACAATAACTTGAGAAACATAAAACATGATAACTAAAGCTTGACATACATCCAAAACCAACAACACACTAGGATACGTGAGTAAGGCGGTCTAGTTTCCGAGTCACTATTTGCATCACTTAGATTACTCTAAACCCAGGTGAGTTTCATAGCCTCACATCTTTTTAAATACTGTGAGTTCATAGCGTCATACTTTTTAAAATGCTTTCACTCTAAATGCTTTATAAACCCTGTGAGGGGGATACATGCTAAATGTTTTACTTAATACCGAATACAAGTCTTTTTCTTTGGTTATTGCACGAGTAAACTAACTGCCACCACTACATAAACAAAATTCATGAATCTAATCATTTGGGATATTTTACCCACGCGAACGCGAATATAGTTGATAGATCTATTGGAGTTTGACAACTCCCGTTGGTATTAACACCCCACTAGCTGGTACCAATAAGTACTATATTTGAATCCACTCAAGGAATAACTTTGGCAAGTTATCCTTCTATCCCCTCATGTTGGGTCTGCAGCCCACATGACCCGGGTCGTTAAGGTGTGATTCATGAGCTTAGTGCAACATACTACACTCCTGATAATTATGCATACACAATTATCACAAAACCTACATTTTCCCAGATGGGTGTAACAACTGAACCCAGGGAACTTGTATTCACTAACCCCTAAACCTATGATTCTCACTCAACACCTAGTGTTGACTTTTTAAGTATGTATTATAGCTATATTACTTCTATGGATCCATGGCAGAAGGAGGTACTGAACTCAGAGGACTTTTCATGGTTATCATTCAAACACCACCTAACTCTTAGATTTTTGGGACCTCATCAAAAATAAAAGTATATCTTTTATAATTAAAACTCTGATAATTATGAATGATAACTAAATTTCTAAAATGACTTTTTTCGAGTCGTTTTCTATTACTGTATCTGTGATTCTATGAAGTAATACCCCAAACACTTTATCCGCTGCAATCAGTAAAAAATGGGGGTGTTACACCACTAGAGTACATAACATTGGTGCATCAATGCTATGGTTGTGGCTACTCCACAACAAGTAGCACCTGGGTAAAATACTGAAGGGGTCAAGTAGTCAAGGTTCAATATCAAGTACAAGTGTCAAGTCATAATCAAAGGTTCAAGGTCAAGGTTCAATGTCAAGTGTCAAGATCAAGGGGTCAATCAAAGAGTCAATATCAATGATCAATATCAAAGGGGTCAATCAAGTAATATAAAGGAGAGAGAGAGAAAAGTCATGAGAGAGAAGTAGTTGTACTCTTGCTAAAAGAGTACGGAATATCTGTACCTTAACCGCCAATGAAATCATAACATAAAAATAGGAGGTCACATCCTTCTTCAGCGAATCTACACGAATTAATTATCGGCTAAATTAGATTACTCATTTTAGTCGGCTTTCCATTTTTAGTAACTTTACATTTTTAGCAGATTTCCCGAATTGGTATATTTCCACATTAATAAGTTTCCTGTTTTAGTTGTTTTCCCGATTTAGCATGATTAACCATAAATAATTACTTAGGTTACAATACTCAAAATAGTCATTATTATAAATTAGGATTAATTATGACAGCATCTAATAGTTTAGGGTTAAAATGTCAATATTACAAAGTTTAGGGTCCAAAGTGTAATTTATACCAAAACAACCCCACCACACTTATATTTTGTGAACCAAAATCCTTATTTTGTTTACAATTTAAAACACTCCTTATTATATATATATATATATATATATATATATATATATATATATATATATATATATATATATATATATATATATATATATATATATATATATACAAATTATCATGCATGCAAAACTTTCATATGTTTAGTTATAATCAGGTTTATACACATCTATTAGCTCATATTGGATTGAATCCAACCAGGTGGGTTGTCAAATGTAAAAAGACCAAACTACAAATAAAACTCAGTTGAATAATAAACATATTAGATTAACTTTTTAAGTGTTAATTTGCTTTTTCATGTTGCTTAAATTTATCATTTCATGTAACAAGTTCTATCATTTCATGTGACAAAGTAAACATCCATTCGTATACTCACCTTATTAACGAGACCACCGAGTCATCGCGAAACCGGATTCATTATATACCATACGAATAAAAAAGCATACAGTCTCTCTTGATTTTAGCTCATATAATATTAAGTGTGCCATGTTATAGGATCGAATAAAGATAAATCGAAGATATAGGTCGAATTAGCTTAGGCTCAAATCGTTATTCAGTATGTTTTATAACCAGATTTTTGGTGCATAATTTAGAGATTAAAATGAGTGCCTTGAAGCCGAAACAGAACGTATATTACCAATAGGTTTTAAGTATACATGCATGCTTCCTATGACCCGATTCAACCATGAACAAGAACATGCATGCACTCCTTATTATTCTAGCTCGATACAATTTATGTCAAAAACTGATGACGTATAGTTTTTATTTGGGCCACGAGCCCAAATGATAAACATCACTAAGGCCCAAACCCACCATGAGTGGGCTATCATAACTTGGGCCGCATTACCAAAGAGATTGGGCTCACGTAGACCCAAACCCAACCAAACTATTTATGGTCTAGATAAGGATCTTCTATCTATGGATAAAGATCCTTGGACCGGATAAGCACCATGTGTGCGAAACGTAAGGAGCACGAAACCTACGAGGATTCTGCGCCTATATAAGGAATGACATAATTCTCATTAAAGGTACGATTCACAAACCCTAAACTCTTTACGAGAACCCTAAAACCGATTACTTACTCTCACGCCGGAGGATAATCGTGGGAGACAATCCCACGATAAGCCTAACGGTGTTTGTTGGTTTTCTTAGTGCGCAGGTTTCAAGCATTAAGAGCTAATTGGTACGAGAGCAAGAGCCTAAACTAGGAATGCCCAACTTTTATATCAACAAGTGGCGCCATCCGTGGGACCAACACTAAGAACTAAAGAACTAGAATGACGAAGAATAAAAACTCAAGCCAGCGGACTCCGCAGTTGGAGAAAACACGTGACCCCCAGAGGAAGAACCAACAAGATTCGACCTCTAGGCAGGCTTTTGGGACAACCAGTGCGCCTGGTCACCAAGAAACGGGACCAACCCTACCTCTCCCAGCGGTAGAATTGCCTATAAGGACTACCCAAGCCACCACAGTAGTCCCAAGCGTTGAAGAACTTCAGCGCACCCTCTTCAATACTCCCCCCCCAAATGGCACCTATAGTGGACAACACTATGCCACCTGGCGCACCTAACCAAGATAGGGTGCCCAATACTGAGGCAGATATTCTTGCAGCGAATGAGGACGCACCTGACCTAACATTGAGTATTTTGTATCCCAAAATTACGAAACTCTAACCGCCCTCATGCAAGAAGAAGTGAGGAGAAGGTCAAGTACGAGCCTGCAAGCCCGGCTCAACTTTGGTCCTGAACGCGAAGTATCGCCACCGCGCCACCTATGAGGAAGACGCGCAAATAACGAAAGATGTACCACTATCCATGATAGGCTGGGTACGATATCTGACTCACAATATTCAGAGGAATATGAAGACGGCGAGAGGCGCACCAATGTTCATTCCAGACTTGGGAGTCGAAGGATACAAGACAGATTAGGACCTCAACATTCACCAAGCGAAGGTTCCTCTAGGTCTGGGAGCAAAAGAATTCACGACAGATTAGGGAGGAGAATATCCCCAAGCGAAAGCCCCTCAGGCTCTTCCTCTGAAGGAAGCCGGCGCAAGCGCCGCAAAAGAGATTACTCTTCCTCCAGTGACTCCTCGAACAACGAGGATAAGGAAACAGGCCACTGGAAGTCTAGAGGAAGACGTCGCGAGGAAGAAGACGAAGACATATCTCTTCCGTGGCATTGCCAGAAAGTTGATGCCTTTGCAAGGCGTATCAGCGACTACTCTGATCATAAGAAAAGGCGTATGCCCACTAACGTTAAAACATATGACGGGACGGGTGATCCTGATGATCACCTAAAAATTTTCGAATCCGCCGCTACTATCGAAAATTGGCCACAACCTGTGTGGTGCCATATGTTTAACTCCACGTTAGTGGGGCATGCGCGCACGTGGTTTAGCAAGCTTCTACGAAGGAGCATTGGTGGGTTTGAAGAATTATGAAAAGTAATCCGTTTAAACTTCACCCAAAGAAAGAAGTGCGCTAAAAACCCTGTGGAACTAGCTAGAGTAAAACAGCGCCAAGGGGAATCAACCAGCGCTTATATGGAACGCTTTAAAGATGAGTGTATACACGTAAAGGCGTGTCCCGAAGTCCTAAAAATCTCAGGGTTCATGAATGGGATCAATAACCCAGAACTCATTAGGAAGTTAAACGACAAGGTTCCCCAAACCTTCGATGAACTAATGAAGTGCACAAGATCCTTCATTCAAGGAGAAGCAGCTGCTGCGGACAGTAAAAAAGGCTACTCCAATTATAGGCAACAAGAACAGCCTCGGAGACAACCCAATGATCAGAGCAGCAACCGCAACAAGAATTATCGCGGTGGACGAGATAATGACAAGTATACCCCTCTCACAAAGACTCCAAGGGAAATATTTGTAACAGAAGGCGCAAACTTCCCAAAACCTCCACCAATGCGCACCGCAGAGGACAAGCGTATAGGGAATGGATATTGCGAATACCACGGCCAAAAGGGCCATACAACCTACGAGTGCGTCCAGCTACGACAACTAATTGAAAAATTAGTAAATGAGGGTAGAATGGATCACCTCGTAAAAAAAATTAAAGAAGGGAAGGACAAGCAAAGGAATGGAGGCAAGAAAGAACTTCCCAAAGACAAAGCGGACATCATCTACATGATACAGTCATGGCAACGCAAGACAAAGCAAAAAGTCAGTCAAAAGTTCTCTCCAGAAAAAGAGATATCCTTCCCCACTCTAGCTGCGGACAACGCAGTAATAGAGCCATTGACCATTGAGATACATACTGGGGGACATGACATCCATGCACGCTGTACCATCCACAGCACATGGGATGCTCAAATTTCCAGTAGAAGGAGGGATTCTCACCATCAACAACACAACAGTACCACCTAAAGAATGCAACACAGTAACCAGTGAGGTGGAGAATATTCCAGAACAGCGTGCAGCAAAAATACCAAACTTAAAGGTCGCTATTCACCCTGATTACCCAGATCAACAAATATCGATTGGAGGATATTTATCTGACAAAGGTAAAGCAGCTGTGTACGCACTCTTGCAAAAGAACCTGAGCATCTTTGCGTGGGAACCAAAGCACATGACCGGGGTGCCACACTCTATTACGGAGCACAACCTACAAATCCGACAAGGATATCCCCCAATACGACAAAAGAAGCGCGGCCAGGCCCCAGATCGCGCAAAAGCTATCCTGAAAGAAGTACACAAACTTGTAGATGTAGGCATTATGCGCGAAGTATACTATCACGACTAGCTCTCTAATCCAGTGATGGTAAAGAAGAGCGATGGCAGTTGGAGGATGTGTGTGGACTTCACAGACCTCAATAAAGCATGCCCACAGGACTGCTATCCACTACCAGAGATAGACTGGAAGGTAGAATTCTTGTGCGGATATCCTTTTAAGTGCTTCCTAGACGCATACAAAGGGTACCATCAAATCAAGATGGCAGTGGAGGATGAAGAAAAAACAGCCTTCCACACAAGTCAGGGGGTCTATTGCTACACAAAAATGCCTTTTGGCCTTAAAAATGCAGGCGCAACATATCAGTGATTGGTGAACATGGCTTTTGGCAAACAAGTAGGTCGAAACTTGGAAGTCTACGTTGACAACCTTGTTATTAAGAGCCACACAGAGGAAGAATTGATGCGCGACATCCAGGAAACGTTCAAAACATTGGGAAAAATAAACATGAAGTTAAATCCCAAGAAGTGCACCTTTGGTGCGACAGAAGGCATGTTCCTTGGGTACTTAATAGAACCTGATGGTATCAAACCTTGCCCAGAAAAAACAAAAGCTGTTATTGATCTCCTCTCACCGTGCACACTGAAAAATGTCCAGTCATTAAACGGAAAGCTAGGTGGGCTAAACCGTTTTTTATCTCAGTCAGTAGACAAATCACTCCCTCTCTTTAAAACACTCACGAAGTGCTCAAAAAAGGGAGACTTTCGTTAGACTGAGGAAGCAGAAGAAGCCTTCCAGCAGCTAAAACAGCACCTGACATCACTCCCCAAACTTGTCACACCGCGACCAGGGGAAGAGTTAATCATGTACTTATCTGCAACCCACGGGGCAGTCAGCGCAGTACTATTGACAGATAGGAACTCCGTCCAAACACCCATATACTTTGTAAGCAAGGCATTGAAAAAGACAGAGACTAACTATAGCGCCATGGAAAAACTGGTCTTAGCGCTAGTATTCGCAGCTAAAAGACTGCGCAGATACTTTAAGGCGCACGCAATAGCTGTGATCACGGACCAGCCAATCAAACAAGTTATCTCTAAACCTGACGCATCATGACGGCTACAAAAGTGGAGTGTGTTGTTGAGCGAGTATAACATCACATATAGACCACGCACTGCAATCAAAGGGCAGATATTAGCTGACTTTATTGTTGAAAAGCCAAATATCGTTACTCCAGCATCGATAAGCAAGACAGAGTTACAAGAACCTTAGATTCTATTCACAAACGGATCCTCATGTGTGGATGGATCAGGCGCAGGCCTCATCCTTACTAATCCAGAAGGAATGGAGTTCACCTACGCACTGAGCTTCGAATTCACAGCCACAAACAATGAGGCAGAATACGAAGCCCTACTCGTTGGACTGCGTATTGCAATTCAGATGGGTATACGCAACCTAGAGGCAAACGTGGATTCTAGGCTAGTAGCTAACCATGTGTTAGGTGAATATGAAGCCAAGGATGAACACATGATCCAATACCTTGAAAAAACCAAGTCCTTAATTCAGAACTTTGATAGGTTCACAATCAAACAAGTACCTAGAGGGGACAACAGGAAAGCTGACACGCTTAGCAAGATTGCATCTACAAGCTTTGCGCACCTATCAAAACAGGTATTGGTAGAAACTCTAAAAAAGAAATCAATCTTGGAGATGGAAGTATCCATGGTGATAGAAGAACAGGATCCCACGTGGATGACACCTATCATCGAATTCATTAGCAAAGGAATCTTACCACAAGATCATAAGGACGCTCGAAATGTACGACGCACAGCGCATAGATTTGAAATAAGAGATGGCATCCTATATCGATTTTCATTCCTATAACCTTGGCTCCGATGTGTTGAACCTCTTCAACCAGATAATGTACTCCGAGAAATTCACACTGGGTCATGTAGCATGCACTCGGGACCAGAGTCCGTTGTGGCGCGCGCCCTACGATCAGGATATTATTGGCCTATTATGCACCGCGACGCGCGAGATATGATAAAAAATGCAGCAATTGCCAAGTACACAGGCCAATTTCGCGCCAACCACAGCAAGAGTTAACCCCCATCACCTCACCATGGACATTCTATAAATGGAGCATTGACATCGCAGGCCCTTTCCCAGTTGCAGCGGGAGGGCTAAAATCCTTCATAGTAGCCATAGACTACTTTACAAAGTGGATTGAGGCAAAATCAGTGGTGAGCATCACTGGCAACCAGGTAAAACGCTTCGTGTGGGACAATATTGTGTGTCGCTTTGGGCTACCTGGAGAAATTATCTCAGATAATGGTAAGCAATTCTGCGATAATCCATTCAAAGATTGGTGCGCGCAATTGAATATTACACAACACTTTGCTTCAGTAAAACACCCACAATCCAATGGCTTGGTTGAACGCGCGAACCGCAGTTTAGGAGAAGGGAGAAAAGCACGCCTTGACTGACACAAAGGAAAATGGGTGGACGAGTTATCACATGTTTTATGGGCGCATCGCACCACAATCAAAACCAGTACCGGAGACACACCATTCTCCCTCGTCTATGGAACAGAAGCCGTCTTACCAGCTGAAATTGGAATGCTAACCATACGAACAGCAGAGGTAAACGTCACAACAAATGACGAGGAGCAGCGCATAGACTTGGACTTGCTGGAAGAAAGGCCCGAACGCGCAGCTATATGCGAAGCAAAGGCTAAAGCAAAAATGAAGAAGTATTATGATGCAAAAGTCAAACATACTTGCCAGGAGACTTTGTATACCGCGCTAACGACGCAAGCCACGCAGAAGACACATGCAAGCTTGGACCCAAATAGGAAGGACCCTATGAGGTCACCGATGCGCTAGGTAATGGTGCATAGAGGTTGCGCGATATGGAAGGTCATGAGCTGGCGCGCACTTGGAATATCTGCAATCTCAAAAGATGCTATCTTTAGGAAAGGCTACGGACCACAAACAGACAACTTTGCACTTTAGTATGTGCCCAATAATTGTTTGTCGTTTAACTTTCTTTTCTTTATTAGGAATTGTTTTTTATTTTTCAAAAACTTGCAAGTATCAATAAAACGTTATGGTTTCTAGCTAACTCCATAACACATTTTACTTTATTGCGTACATTCTTATATGTGTCAATATTGTTATTTTATATCTTTGCCTACATGGCATGCATGCACTAATTAAGACCCACTATGGCAGAAAGGATGAGTAAACCTACTAACTAACTCGTTGAGTAAGAGGGTTGCAAACCTATCAACACTGGATCACGCATCCTTGCTAAGTGCCTTACCTTCAAGACGTTGAGGTATGTTTTCCTTGCGCACCCCACGAAGGATGCGCAGTATCACGTACACTATATAAGCTTAGCAAATTATGAGCCAAGACTCTTGGTCATTTAATAATACTTTACAAAAATGATACAAGTCTATTTTTATCCTTACGATTTATTTTAAGTCACGTACTTAATTTAAACAAAGGTTCCAAAAAAGAGTATCTTAATTGATCTTTTTACATAAAGGATAACAATTCAAGAACGGATACCATAACACGCAAACAAAAGATACAACTTGTTATTTATACGATGCCATACATTTACAAATTATAAAAATTTTACACGCTATGACGGTGCTCAGGACTATTTTCTGGGGCAGCGGAGCTTCCTGCCTCTTGTAGTTTTCTCAAAAGTAACACATCCTTAGGCGATATGCTCGCTACGCTGACTGCAACTCCATCTGATCTGGGAATATGTGAAGAGCCCACACCACATAGGATGGCCTTACCCTTAACACCCTTTTTCTTGGCTGCTCTCTCCGCGTGCAGTTCCAAAACCTCCTTAAGGGGAACCTCCTTCTCGAGAACGAAGGGGTTCAATATATCACGCGGCTGTGCAAAAACGGGAACCTGCAGCTGCGACTCGTCTGGCTTTAGAAATAAGTCTGGTTGCGCATCTGCATCCTCCAAGATATGTCGCCCCAGGGTTAACCCCTACATAATTAAATTTATGGGGTAATCCTGGTCGTGCTCCAGCCGCGCAATATGGGGAAGCTCAAGCAGCTTCATCCCCTCCATAGCCTTCATCAGCTCTTCATAGGCATCGACATTATAACCGGGTACCTCAGCAAGTGCCACGGTCAGCAACTTCGCCTCATGGAGCTCCTCCATAGCTTGTGCCCTACCACGCTCCACGGCGCACTGCACTACCTTTCCAAAGGTCTCCACTACCTCCGGGGACTCTAAGGTGCCCATCGCAGCTAGGCGCAAGCCAAGACTGATCAACCACCTACACACGCAGAAAAAGGATGCATTAGAAGCAAAGAGACAAATTAATACATATAGTAAAGCAACATTGTGGAATATAAAAAAAACGTACCTGCGCTCAGCTATTGTATACATAAGATGCGGATATAATTCCTCATCGTATTCTATACTAAGGCCGCGCAGCTTCTCCTCCTGCTCCTTCAATATCTTCTCCATGCGCAGGCGAAATTCGTCAATATGGCCAAAGTGCTTGGCCTTTTTCTCCTCAAGATACCTTACCCCCCAGGTAAGGTTCGCCTTGAACTGATGCAGTTTCCCACGCGCATGTTGCAGCTCAGCCATCATGGTCAACTTTTCATCAGTAACCTTGTCAGCATGCGCCTTGACGGACCCTACCTCCGCTTGCGCCTCAGCTAGCTGCGCACGGAGCAGGGAAATCTCCTCGTCCTTCTGAGCGAGAGTGCTGCTCTCCCCAACATACCGCGTCTTTAAATGAGTGACCAGCTCAGTCTGACGCTCACCAGCAGCAGCTAGCTCCTCCAACAACTGCTGCGCAGATACCTCTCCAGCTACCCTCACTGTCTCCTCCACGTTTGCATTCTGGGGAGGGACCACGCTTTCCACAAAAGCTGCATCACCCTCTGCAGCTTGGTCACTACAAAGCATAAGTAGAAGGTTAGAGCATCCACAAAAAGTAAAACAAAAAAATAAGACAGAAACGACATGGATATCACTTACAAAAGGGACGAAGCCTTTGTCATCCCCTTATCCGCGCCAGTGGCGGATGTGTCATCTTCTGCGGATGACTCTTCATCCGCGACCTTGGAAGTGCAAGTGCCATAAGCCTCTCCTTTGCGCTTTAGATTCTGCGCTACAATCTCAGGCTCCAGCACCTCCACGCTGTCAGAAGACTCAGCCTGCAACTTCTCCACATGAGCAGGCTCCCCAGTAGGAGGCACGCTCTGCACAGGCGTCACAAGCAGAGGAGGTGAATCTTTAGGCCCAGCTTGCCCCAACACAGTTAGATGCCTAGCGGTCGCATCCAGAAGTGGCTCCTCATTTTCCCTCAAAGGACGCACACCAACCGTCACCTGCTTCGGCTTCTCAAGTTTCACCACGGCGAATAAATCCATCTCTGCGCACCACATGAGCAAATAACAAAAAATAGATTAGTTAATGAAGGTACGTATACAAGAACACTTACATTATTTGAAGTGAACAAATAAAAGGGACAAGCACCCACCCTGGCCGCTCTCATCAATAAAGGTTGGCACCTCGTCAGAACCATGGAAATAGTTGCGACTCAGCCCCATGTGAACCAAAAACACCTCAGGGTAAGGGTTAATGGGGATGCGGTTGGCATCAATCGTATCCGCATCCGCTACGCTATACGAACCGGGTGTGGGGCGCCAATCCCTTGGCAGCGTCTCTTGAGTATAAAACTTAAAAGGCGCAGGAAATACTCTATCATCTACCTATAAAAAAATTTCCCTCCAATCCCTAAGAGAATCCACCTTCTCCGTATAACACTGAAGGCGTCCACCGCGCTTCGCGAATGATACCCATCCGTGCGACCACGTTGTGCGGTAAAACGCATGGAATAGGTCAACAGTCGGGTTGACAGCAAGCAACCGACAGTTTATTTCAAAATTGGATACTTTTGCCGCACCTATACAGTGCAGCTGGGAAATATGAAGGCGGTAGTGGTTAAGCACATTGCTCAAAAATATGGATATGGGTACGCGTTGGTTCGCATACTCGAAGAAGCGTGTATATAACCCTATCTTTCCCTCAGGGAAATCAGCGATGCACGCGTTAGCCTCCGGTACAACCGGATGCACGTCAAGAGGAATGAAATAATCCGAGGAGAACTGACGCAATTCGTCCTCGTCCATTTCAGATGGAAATTCATGTAATTGACGAACCATTTCTAAGAGAATAATAAAGGTACGTTTTCGCGGTTACCTAATAAAAACAATTGCTTTCTTTGCAAAAACGCTTTGAAGAAATGTGAAAATGGCGGAAGTGTGTTTTTGACTGTGTGTCCTTCAGTAAATTGGAGGCGATATTTATATAGTGTTACAAAAACCCTAGCATGTGAGCCACGTGGAACCACTATCCTAATCGTGTGGCTAGAAGACGATCGGGTACATGCACTTTTTCCCATTTCTCAATAAACACGTGGATACTCTCCCCACTTCCCAAGGTATTTTTTGATAATATTGGTGACTAGATACATTGTTTACCTTATTGGGCGGTAAGTTTTCCCGACACACTTACCGTTGCTTCAAGAAGTCTAGTATCCGCGGCTAGCAAGCCGCGCACACTAGACTGGGGGGACATGATGACGTATAGTCAATATTTGGGCCACGAGCCCAAATGATAAACATCACTAAGGCCCAAACCCACCATGAGTGGGCTATCACAACTTGGGCCGCATTACCAAAGGGATTGGGCTCATGTAGACCCAAACCCAACCAAACTATTTATGGTCTAGATAAGGATCTTCTATCTATGGATAAAGATCCTTGGACGGGATAAGCACCATGCGTGCGAAACGTAAGGAGCACGAAACCTAAGAGGATTCTGCACCTATATAAGGAATGACATAATTCTCATTAAAGGTACGATTCACAAATCCTAAACTCTTTACGAGAACCCTAAAACCGATTACTTACTCTCACGCCGGAGGATAATCGTGGGAGACAATCCCACGATAAGCCTAACGGTGTTTGTTTATTTTCTTAGTGCGCAGGTTTCATGCATTAAGAGCTAATTGGTACGAGAGCAAGAGCCCAAACTAGGAACGCCCAACTTTTGTATCAACAAAAACAGAAATGAAGTTTAGCCATATATGTTTCGTAGCTCTTGGTTTTATGTGGCCTATCCCTTTCGTATATAGTACATTAAGTTACATGTTTAATAGCAGTTTATATCGAAGCCAAAACCAAAGAAACAAGCGTGACAAAGCGGCATACGAAAACACATATTTACCTAGTCGATTATTCATGTTATCCAGGTTGTTATTTTATGTACGTATAGACATGATTTCATGTGATCTTGG
Source organism: Artemisia argyi (assembly GCA_030686995.1). Lineage (NCBI taxonomy): Eukaryota > Viridiplantae > Streptophyta > Magnoliopsida > Asterales > Asteraceae > Artemisia > Artemisia argyi. The sequence goes on along the minus strand of CM060676.1, from coordinate 4,364,942 downwards.
TTATGATTTTAGGTGGCTTAAATATCCCTTAACGAAACAACAACATAACAAAAAGATCACAACGATTGGAAGAGCATGTTTCTGATTAAGTTTTAGTGTCGTATAACAAGTAAATGACAAGAGTACATATGATATGTACTACTAGAAATCACAAAGGAAATGAAGTAGTACTTTCAACTTAATAGGCAATTCCAAAAGATAAAGAATAGAATCACGAATTAAGAAGAACAATGCTTTGTTATTGATAGATGAAGGTTTACAAAGAATAAGAGTTTTACAACTGAAATGATTGATATCACGAACTGAATACAAGAAGTGAATTTATACAATGAAATGGTAAAAGTAAAATAGGCGGGTAAATCTATTATGGTTTACTGTTGACTTTGTAGCTTTGACTTTAATTGTTGACTTTCATTGACTTTCAAATTGAACCATATCAAATGCCTTCTCCTTTAGATGTTGATTGTCCTCAATCAACCTACTTAAGCATTAATATCAAACTGAGGAAACTTTGCAGCAATGTCATCATAAGATTCCCAAGTAGCATCTGCAACTGACCCATTGGTCCAATGTACCAAAACATAAACCAATGGTGCATTTCCTTTCTTAGCAAGCTTCCTGTCTAAGATAGCAAAAGGCTCCACTGCAACCAATCCATCTCCATTCAATTATGGTAACTTCCCAGGTTCTTTGGGAGTCTCACCTTTATACCTTCTCAGTTGTGAAACATGAAATACTGAATGAATCTGAGCAGTTGCTGGCAATTGAAGTTTATAAGCTACTTTTCCCACTTTCTGAATCACTTGGAAGGGACCATAGTATTTTGCAGACAATTTATGATTCTTAATTTGCCTTATAGTAGATTGCCTATAAGGTTGTAGCTTCAAATAGACCCAATCATTGCCTCCAAATTCCCTTTCAGTTCTGTGCTTGTCCGCTATCTCTTTCATCCTTTCTTGGGTTCTTTTGATGTGAAATTTTAGCAATTTAACTGCCTCTTCTCTGGTTTCCAAGATTCTATCCACCATGTCCACTCTACTATCTCCTTTTGCATAAGCAATGTGTACTGGTGGTGGTTGGCCATAGACAACTTGGTAAGGTGTGGTTTTGATAGTGGTGTGGTAAGAGGTGTTATACCAGTACTCAGCTAGTGGTAACCAATTACTCCACTCCTTTGGTTTGTCACCACACATAAACCTCAAGTAGCATTCTAGACTCCTGTTTACCACCTCAGTTTGGCCATCACTTTGAGGATGATAAGCAGTGGAAGTATGCAACTTAACTTGCAATACAGCAAACAGTTCCTTCCAAAACTTACTCATGAAAATAGCATCTCTGTCACTCACAATGATCTTGGGTAACCCATGTAACCTATAGATAGTATCCAAGAACACTTGAGCTATTTTATTGGCTGTGTAAGGATGTTTCAGTGCTATGAAATGACTGTACTTACTAAGTCTGTCCATAATGACCATAATGGCTGACTTTCCATTTGACATTGGCAGACTAGTGATAAAATCCATGGATATTTCTGAGCAAATGGTTTCAGGAACTGGCAAAGGTTGTAACAAGCCAGGGTAAGCAACTAACTCTGGTTTAAACCTTTGACATACATCACATTGTCTTACAAATTCTTTAATTTGCCTTCTCATCTTCTTCCAATACACATGAACACACATTCTTTGCATAGTAGCCGTCATACCTGAGTGACCACCATCTGGACTACTATGAAAGTATGCCAAAATCTTCTTTCTCAACTCTTCATCACTACCAATGACCAATTTACCTTTTCTCAACAGTTGACCATTAGTCCATAAGTAGTGTTTGGCAGATGAAGTATCAGCTTGTAATTGTAAAATGAGAGCTTGTAATTCTGGATCAGAAGTCCAAGCTTGCTTAATTTATTCATAGAAAGCACTTGACAATGTATTAACACTGATTTGTGATAACTCTGCACCTGATTGTACCCTGGAAAGAGCATCAGCCACAACATTCTCAGACCCCTTTTTGTACAATATCTCATAATCATACCCCATCAGTTTAGGAAGCCATTTCATCTGAGTAGGAGTAGTAATTCTTTGATCTAACAAGTATTTGAGGCAAAAATGATCTGTTTTGATGACAAAATGCCTATCTAACAAATATCCCCTCTACTTATCTAAAGCCTGCAAGACAGCTAGAAATTCTTTTTCATAAGTGGACAACATTTGATGTTTAGGAGCAAGATTCTTACTGAGAAAAGTAATAGGATGGCCTTGTTGTTGAAGTACTCCCCCTATGCCTACATCAGAAGCATCTGTCTCCACAATAAACACTTCATTGAAATCAGGTAACTTCAAAACTGGAGCATTGACCATTGCATTCTTTAATCTTTCAAAAGCTATTTGAGCAATACCATCCCAACCAAAAGCATTCTTTTTCAACAAAGCAGTCAATGGTGAACTAATCACAACATAACCTTTGATGAACCTTCTGTAGTACCCTGTCAAACCCAAGAATCCTCTAAGTTGCTTCAAATTCTTAGGTATAGGCCAATCTACCATAGCTTCCATCTTCTGAGGATCTGTTGCAACTCCCTTACTACTAATCACATGTCCAAGATACTCCACTTGCTCAGCTCCAAAGACACACTTGCTTTGTTTGGCAAAGAGCTGATTAGACCTCATTATTTCCAGAATAATTCTCAATTGTTGTACATGTTCCTCTAAACTTGTACTGTACACTAATATATAATCAAAGAATACCAGTGTAAACTTCCTTAGAAATGGCCTAAACACCTCATTCATTAATGATTGAAAGGTTGAAGGTGCATTAGTTAGACCAAAGGGCATCACCACAAATTCATAATGACCTTCATGAGTTTTGAAAGCTGTTTTAGAAATATCATCTTCATACATTCTTATCTGGTGGTATCCTGACCTCAAATCTAGCTTTGAAAATATCACTAATCCACTTAATTCATCAATCAACTCTTCAATAAGGGGAATAGGAAACTTATCTTTCAAAGTATTCTTGTTCAACTGTCTATAATCCACACACATTCTCAAGCTTCCATCTTTCTTTTTCACCATAACAATGGGAGATGCAAAAGCACTTTGACTGTGCCTAATCATACCAGATTCTAACAGTTCTTGTACCATGGATTCTATTGCATCTTTCTAAGTGGGTGGATGTCTATATCGCCTCAAATTCACTGGTGATGTTCCTTCTTTTAGTGGTATCTTGTGATCATGAGATCTCTGAGGTGGCAACCCTTTAGGAATAGCAAATACATCAACAAATTCTTGAATCAGTAGCTGAAGGGGTGTTTGGATTTGAGGTTTACTGGCAATTGTTGGTGTTGTATTAGGTGTAGAAGCAGTGATCATGTTCAACATAGCAGTAGGATAAACATACATTGACAAATTAGTTCCATTAGCTACTCTTTTTGCAACTTGTTTACCATTCATCCATTCCACTGTTGTTTTGGTACTTCCCCTCAAATTGAATATTCTACTATTGTACACAAAACTCATTCTCAAATCCAAGAAATTACACCTCATTTCCCCCAATGTGGACAACCACTGCATACCTAGTACCATATCACAACCCCCAGTGGTAACAACATGACACTAGAGGTAAAAATTTCACCCTGCAACTTCCATGAAAACTCATCACAAACAGTTTTGCTATACAAATTTCTTCCCCGTGGTACACCAACTTGCAATGGGTAAGTATTCTTGAGATCACAACCAATTTGTTTAGCCTTTAGTGTATCCAAAAAATTGTGAGTACTGCCAGTATCAATTAGAATGTGAAGCTCATGTTTACCGACCTTACCAAGCACTCTCATTGTCTGATAAGATTGAATACCATTAAAAGCATGTATAGAAATTTGGGGTACAATTTCATGTTCCTTTTCAATTTCCATGCCCCCATTGTCCTGATCCATAGCTTCATAGACAATGTCCTCTTCTTCACTTTCCTCATTATCAACTACCACTTCTAATGAAAACATTTGACTTGGACACTTATGGCCAGGTGTGTACTTTTGGTCACAGTAAAAGCACAAATTTTTAGCTCTTTTTTCCTCATGTTCCTTTTTTGTCAATTGCTTCCTAGGTGGTCTGTTTCTCTAATTGGCATTTGGAGCTGGTAATGCCATTGGTTTTCACCTATTAATGGGTCCAGTGTTTTGATAATTGCCAAACTTTGGTGTGTTTAACAGTGGGGGTCTCAACTTCTTTTTAACAGCCACATTAGTTGCTTCTTGCAATCTAGCCAAAGAGTAAGTATCTGCTAGTGTTCTTGGGTGAAACATTCTAACAGCTAACTTGATTAGCACAGAAGCAGTCAACTAAAGTCAACCACAGATGTGGTTAATATAGTCAAACTACCTAGACCAATGCTTCCGGGTAATATAGAGTATCACCAGGTCGTTATGTCCCGACGAGGTGTGGATTGTGCTTTAGCGTCCTTGTGATCGGGTGATTATTCACAGAAAAGGGTTGTGATAAGAATTATTTGAGAATTATAAAATAAAATAGCTTAGGAAAGCTATGTGATTGATTACGGGAATTAAGATTAAGAAGAATTGATCTAAACCTAAAAACGTACGTTTTAATTAAAAACGTAAACTGACGTACGTGATAGAAAGTACAACTGATGAACTAAAAAGGCTACGAGTGTGAAATTATTATTTTTACAATCCTAATAACTAAAGAAAAATTTTTAGAAAAAGAAAAATTATTTTTACACTATTTAATTATTTATTATTAATTAATTACTAATTACTTATTAATTAACTAATTATATTGATTTAAATTATTAAAATTAGTAAAAAGACTTAGATAATTAAGAATATTTTCATAAATCTAATTAACCATCACAGGAATCTTAAAAATTATAAAAAGTAGGTTTTATGTATTTTTAAACTAATTTACTAATTATTATTCTAATTATTAATTATTTACCAATTAAACTAATTATATTTTAAAAAATAGAAAATGAACAGTAGAAATTCTAGAAAAATTTCTAAAAATGTTTTAACTTATATAAAAGCTAGAAAAATTATAAAAACTAGGTGTTACTTAATAAAATCTAATTATGCTATTTAATTCTTAATTATTAATTAATAATTAATTAAACTAATATTAATTCTAAAAACCACTAAATGATAAAGGAAAAATCTGGAAAAATTTCTTAAATTACTTTAATATAAAAGAAAATTAATAAAAATATAAAAATGCTAGAGTGCTCATAAAAAAGCTGAAAAGAAAATTAAAAAGATAATTTCTATTAAATAGAAGCTATCACTATAATTAAATTTGGTTTTTTCTGTTTTTTCTTTTTCCAAACTATTTTAACACTAAAAACTAACAACTTTTACAAAAACAATTTAACTGGAACTCAGAATATAAGCACTTGAGTGCTTATTAGCCTAATCAGTTGACTTTGTTTGACCAGATGAGAAATTAAGCTCAAATGAGCTTATGTGGGGTCCACAATGATGAATTCTAGTTCAAGTAACTTTGTTGGACATGTTTAAGCTAGATTCAAACAAATAAGCTATATGAATAAACCCACAAGCCAGAATAAGCACATTGATATTCTATTTATACATTAGAAATGGGACAGACTTCTGAGATGATTTCAGGTGGGGTCCACTGAGCCTAAGTTCAAACTCTTGGTCAAAGTTAGAAGGGTACCAGTAGGGGGTTGTGATGTGCGTTTTATTAGTACAAGTTTTAAAATTTATAAACACGAATTATCCGATTATTATTTAGCACATACGAGCAAGTATACTCGTCTGGTGTAATAAAGGTGGGTAAGTCGAGATCGTCCCAAGGGATTTGGTTGTTTTAGTAATAAGAAAAACGTTTGTTAAATAAGGGTTCTCAATCCAAATTTATGTAAAATATTAAATTAAAATAAACTCAATAAAAACTAAGCATATACTTGTGCATAATTCCTTGATTGGTAATTAGGAGTATTATGACATTTTAAGTATAAAGTTTGGTGTAAAACTTGTTATGATGCGCAACAAATGAGTAGTTATATAATCTATGATGTATGTCATGTTTTAACTACCACTAAGAATTCTATCACCTAAATGACTCCTTTCGGACATATCAAATGAGTATGACAATTCTATAATCACATGGTTGTTTTGAAAATCAATTCTTTTCCTATGAATTCCTACGAATCCTTTCGGTCCTTTTTCATGATGAAATCGTCTCAAATCCATTTTAAAAAGTAAATAAGTTGATTGTCAAGCATCCTATTCCATACTAATTTGTGCACTAATGTTTTGTAATAAAAACAAGTTGAAATTCCTTTCGGACCTATTTTTCAAAAGATTGTTTTTACCAACAAATTAAGCAAGATTAGATGTTACTTCAACAAACTCATAAAATAGATATGTTTTCATGCATCACCTTTTTCATAAAAGAATACTCCATTAACCAATCACAAGTATATCACAAATTACTCCATAGCAATCATATTAAAACACAACTAAATAAGAAAACTTTCATAAAACTCAAAGTAACAATTGTTCATTATAAGTATCAAGGTGTACCTAGTCTTGAGAATTACAAAGAATAAACTTGTGGAACTATAGCAACCACACTCCTCCAATTGCTCACTAACGTAAGTAAACAACTCCACACTCGAACCAATGCTTGAGACTTTAAATCAACACGTTTTGGACGTTTTCACAATACTTAGTAAACTTTCAGGCAATATAAGATGAACTAACAAGATTTGGTGTAATACTAAGTTAGATATTTGGTGGTACAAGTAATTCTAGACCCTAAGTAGTCATTATATAGCATAATGACACTTATCCTCCAAGTAAAAACGTCCCTCTAAAGTTAATAAGCAGAAATGATCAGCCACACATGATTATGGGGAGTAAATACGTCCATAAATGCAAACTTGTAACTTCAGTCATCTCCATCCGATCGGTTTCTCACCATCCGATCGGATGGTCATTCTTTTGGTACCTTCCAGCCGAATCGGATGCGGTTTGCATCCGATTGGTTGGAAACTGTCTGAACATTCTTTCTTTGTCGTTTTACGTTGCATGCATTATTTTTCTTCATGGCATGACTTTATCCATTAGAACTTGATATTTCCTTGATAATTACGTGTAGAAAACTTGTCTTTATCAAATCCTTTTGTCCATGCGACGTTTCTTCCTTTCTTGATCTTCTTGAAACTCTCCAAAAATGCATAATCACTTCATTTCTTCATCTTTTAATCATTTTTACCTGCTTTTGGCTGTATTTGCATGTATAAACACTTTTCCACGATTAAGTAACAAATATATACAAATATGACCAATTTCCATGCATAAAACAAACAATAACGCAACTAAAAACATGTTAATTTTGAGCGTTATCAAATCCCCCACACTTAAGCTTTGCTCGCCCTCGAGCAAGTCTTAATCAAAAGAAAATTGAATTCAATGGCAATAGTGCAAATATCTTATTTGAACTCAATCAAGTAAATAAAGAGCTTGATAACAATTCTAAGCACCTCACGAAGATAATTTGAAATTCACTCATCACTCAATATGTGTAATGATTAATAGATCACTCATTGCACAGTCATGATTTATGTTTCTTACCATAGGCTTGTACAAGTATCAAAACAATAGAATAATTCATCAAAGAGGTCTTTTATTCGAGTTGTAATGTTTAGGCTAAGGGTAAATAAACTTTCGTGCAAATAATTACACTAAGTCAAAAAGGTAAGGATAAGGCATCGGAATATTTATGAAATTGGTTTTAAAGAAAAATAAAATCAAAGTCTAAGTCCCAATAGTTACAATCTTTCTCCTCTTCGAACTTTCACATGTCGATACATCGATTCACCATAAAAATGTTGTAAGGTCACACTTTATGTAAACACAAGTATAAGAATGATAGAAAAGAGATGAGAATGAGAATGGGATGATTATGAGAATGAGAGAATTAGAATTGCAAGAGTTTCCTTAATATTTCACATAACCAACCAAGTATTACATAGACCTAAGCATACTATATATAGGGAAGGAGCTAGGGCAACATCCTACTCCTTCCCCTTCTTACAAACATGTGGGCTTTTAGGGCCCATGGACCATATGACTTAAGCCTAGTAAACTTGAAACTATAACATAAATGTAAATAAATAATAACTTAAGCAACCTATTATTACAAATGACCGAGACTTCATAAAATAGTAAAACTATGATCCCAACAATCTCCCCCTAAGGGTCGGTCATCATGGTTGCTTGACGTCTTCTTCTTTGTCTTTGACTTGTGACATGTAAAACTCTAGACGTCTTTAAAAATGATTTGAATGATAATGGAAGTACTTTGCTCTTTGTCTTTGTTCTTTTGTGATGATGTAGTAATTGTGTAATGAAGTATTCTGCCGTTCGTCACTCCTGCGTCTGTGGTGGTTGTCCGCCATTCCAACATACTCATACATCTTTGGACTTAGACTTTCACGTACAAGAAGTTCCTTTTCATGCATTGAGATCTTTGTCTTTATACTTTGTAGATTCTTCTTTTTGGCGTTGAATCTTTCTTTGAACTTTGTGTTGCTAAGATCTTTGGGGGAGCTTTCTTTGACTTCAAGATGTATGTATGAGCATGTTGGAATCTACCATCATGGAAGTGAGGTACCTGCGAGTTAACAGTTAGCAATAAAACAACCGGTACTTACGGATAAGGAATTAGAGCTCATCAACAGCATATTGTGAAGACTCCTTCTAATCCTTATCCAGGCCGTTCCCATATCAGATACTCCCGAAGGAGCTTACGAGACCTACTAGGTAGCTCAATGACTGGGTGAGTCGCTCCGCGACTGTAGACCGCTATGGAACCACCGCAAACACTAAGCGTAACCCTTGTGGGGTTACCGAAGTGACCTGCTGTCAGGGCTGTTTGATGTTGACCCTGGCAGGATTTCCGTTCAATCATTGAGAAATACTTACGTAATCCTCTCATAAACGTTCTTGGCAGATTGCTAAGATCTGCGAAGGACTCGATAGTTTACAACTGATGCCCATTGATGTAGAACACCAGTTGTAGAAATACTAAGTGTTCCTAAGAGATCTTTGATGTATCTCAAGGCTCTAGACTCTATAAGTGCACACCTAGGTTTCCTATGCGGAGACTGGGGAGGTGTCACCTGCTTCAATATCAACCGTCTCTAAGAGATAGGTCGATAGGTTACGCGGGTTCCCCGTGAGAATGAAACAAGTCCTTTTAAGAGAACTTGAGTGGTTAAGAAGGTTTAGTGCATTGCGTCACTGGGTCCATGACGGCTTAATCTTCAATACCAGTGTTGTTTTAAGCAACTGCCAGTAGCATACGTATTGAACCCGGTGTCTGCCCTAAGGTTGAATCATCTGGAGGGCTATTTCTTTTCACCCTTTTCTTTACTTTTCTTTTTAATTCTTCAACTCCTTCTTTCCCTTTCATTCTTTTCTCCTTTTTTTTCGTATCATACCTAAGGACTTCTACTTCTAACTATTGGTGATGTCCTTGGGTAGATCCCTCCGGCTCTGGCGGATCATAGGACGGTTATTCCTATCTTAATCACCTTATAACTCCGACAGTAGCCAAGAAACCTTTGATAGAAAATCTCTCAAAGTGTTTGTGTTAATCAAATATTTTGTTTAACACTTTGAGAGTTTTGTGTACACTTTTGAAGGGCTCCCCCTGCACATGTGCTCATAAGTATTTAATAAATTTGCACATGCGGGAGGAGCAAGCACTTTTGAATTGATCCACTTTCCGTGAACAAGACCGATTCGAGACACGCTTACATCACTAGTTAGACTAGCTTGAAGTTATTACCCGGCCTGATCAAGTTCACAGAAAGTTTCTCGAGACGGTACATTTCTACTAAGACATATCCTTTTCGAGACACGCTTACGTGGTTAGTTAAAGAGTTCCATTGTCAGCTTTTAGGTGACAACTAGCTCTAGTAACTAACTTGATGTTATTACCCGTCGAGGATAAGTCTTTTCGATATTACTAACTTTTGTTGTCTCGTCAATTCCTGGGTCATTACTGAGTCTAGCTCGCACATGATACAACCTTTTAGTTTTGACTTCGTATATTTTAATCACTTTTTCATTTTCTCCCCCTCAAAAATAGCATATAAAATGATGTTTTTGACAATCTTTTATATTAAAATATGCCTTTTGAGTCTTACGGGAAGATTCACCAAGAACTTTTGATTTAGAGCAAAGTATTTTGTTTTGACAAGTGCTCCCCCTCAACAAGTGATTAGGTCTTATTGAGGTGAAATACTTGTCCTTTTGAGCAGAATTATGAAAATCATAAAAGTTTGATTAATTCTACTCAAAAGTAAGAAGCCATGCGTACCTCAGGGTCCTTTTTGTATAAGAATGGGTTGTGCACTGTAATGCGTGCACAAGCCATTATGAGATATAATATTGACAAATCAAATCAAATTCTTACAATTATACTACCAATCAGGTCTCTGAAATGTCAACACCGGAAACTTTGATCTTCCTCCAATATAGCTTTCCAATCTCCTGAACTGATCCCTTCGCTTCAATCGGTTTTCAATTCTTAAGATGAATCTGCGTGCATCCCTGACCTCTGTCGTATTCCACTGTTTCGATTTACCCAAAGCAATGTCATCGACTCTGCTCTTGATTCCATCTCTGACGAACTTCAATGTTTCATCACAGAACTTCTGAATTTCGGTGTAAGCCATGAAGCAGTTGCGACCATTAACACTGCGGTAGGTGAACCCGAATGGATGCTTGATCAGGGTGTATTGAGGCAGATGTTGAAGGTCGGGGATGTTGAACATGTTGGGTTTGGTGAGATTGAGCTTCTTCTGATAGCTTTCCACTCCTAACTGAAGGTCTTCTACTCTTTCTCTGATGACTATTTGCCTGATAAATATAAGGAGAGCTTGGATAAAGGCAAGTTGTATCTCTTTTGGCAAGCCACAGAGTTTGCCTTGAACTTTAAGCAGATACAAGTCTTCGATGTCATTGAGGAGTAGTCGTGGAAAGTCAGACTCGGAAATGTCGTACTCCTTTTCATCAAGTCTTTTGAGTGTGATTTTGCTGAGGAAGGGGTACCCAAAGTGAGTGACAGTCGAGATGAACTGAATGGAGACTATCTTCAAATCACTTGCCACATCGCCCATCGTCTGATTAAGTCTGCTGCTTCGATAGTATTGTGCCCGGTTTTCTGGCCAGTGATGAATGCCGTAGAGTGCGTTCCGGTCATATTCAATAATTTTGTCAACGAATAAAGCTGTAGCTTCTTCTTCGATGGCATTGTTGAGATATCGAGCTGCAGGGAGAAAGGCGAGTGAGGTAACGTACTTCTTCTCGATTGTACTTCCAAGCTTCAAAAATTCCAAGTCTGTATTGAAGAAGAAAATGTACGGGATCTTCAGTTCATTGGGCCTCCCAACCATTGGTAGTGGTTTCGACCAGTCAGTAATGTAGGGTGCGGATTTCTTCGTGACCGGATCGACAAAAGATTCAGGGTTAATCCAGTCAATATCACTTGACATGGCTCGAGCAATATTTTCCAGATGATACTCAAGCTCGATGGAGTTTGCAGACCGATCTATGAGAAGATTAAATGCTTCGTTCTTAATTCTTCGCAGCTCTTTCTTATTCATCTTTTTCATCTTAAACTTGTGCTGAAGTAATTGAGCATATTCCACTGTTCGACCATCTTGAGGTTCCTGATTGTCTTCCAGCGGTGGTTGTGAATTGATCATCTTCTCAAACCAGGAATACTCGGCAGTCTCATCTTTATCGAGCCATTGAAGGATGGTTTTGGGTTTCTTGGGTTCCTTTCCTTTAGATGAGGTGTCCGGTTTGGGTTGATGATGCTTTCCTTTCCTTTCTTTCTTCTTCTTCTTGGTTGACGGTTCTGGAACTTCATCGGGTTGAGGAATCTCGTCACCACCGGTGTATTCGAAGTGATCGTGTGCTTTGGGAGCAGAACCTGATGCCTTCGGTTGTTGTGAGGAAGTAGTTGTTGTAGGGGGAATGACCGGTGTATTAGATGAGGGTCCTTCGGCTTGTTTTTGTTTCTTTGCCTGAGAATTCAGATCCCTGTCTTCATCATCTCTTTGACGCTTCAGCTTATCAGCCTCTGTGCTGCAAGTTTCTTTGTTCATCTTGTCTTTCAGTGCTTCTAGGACTTTGGTTTCTTCAGGAGTCAAGGTGAACTTATTTGCCAGCTTTTATAATAGTTGAGCTTCCAATTCATCCAGAGATAGCCTTGGTAGTGGAGCAGTAGACTTGTCGGCTCGAAGAGTAAAAGTCGTGGATCGAATTACTTTCTTGACAGCATGTTCCGCGAACTTGGTGAGTTCATCTCTCATGGGTGCCAGCAGATCTTTCAACTCAGCAACTAAGTGTTGTGCCATGTATTCTTGTGCTTGAGCTGCTAATGTGGCTTCCAAGTTCTCTTGAACGTCTTTAGCTAAGAAAGTATCAACTTTGTCTTGTAGCTCTTGGACGTTCGAGTTCAGCTTCGTCAGTTCAGCAACTTGGGTTACAAGTGTTGCAACCTGATCTTCCAGTCTGCTTCTCTTCTTCTCATGTACTCTTTTGAAAGCTGACTTGAGTAATTTAGATGCAGCAGAGGCTTTGGTGCTAGGTTTCTTGATAGATTTGTCATGTGTTGATTCAGATGTGGGAGGTGATGACTGTGTGGATTCAATGATGGTGGTAGAGTCTTTGTCATCACCTTTCTGTGGTTCGGGTTGTAACAATTCGCAATTTCAGGTTAACTTTTATTCCCGAAAATTTCACTATTCACTTTTTACTATTCACTTTTACTATTCACTTTTCACTATTCATCTCAGAAATTTTTATTTCATATTCTCGTAAGTTAAACTATTTTAACGATAATCCGAGAGTTTGACGCTCGTCGGATCATTTCTGCAAAAATCACAAAGCCGTATCCGAGATTTACTTTTAGGTTTAAACGTCCTTCTAGCATCCCGATATGTCTATAAAACATTATAAACAATAGAAATATGATTTTCTCTCATTTTAGGACAATTCCAAAAGTTTCGGAATTTTACGTTTTTCAGTTCAGCGTTTTACGCGAATTGCTCGTTTTAGACCCGTGTTACCAGTTTTTAGCAGGGTTTTAGCACCCGATAGATCCTACCACTCATTTTATATTTTATTATGGACTATATTGACATGTTTAACAATACTTTCAAGTTTCATATTTTTACGATACCCGGTTTTACGTTTTGAGGCTTAATCATTTACGGTTAGCTTTTTACGGAGTCAAAATGCACAAACTAAGCAAGATAACACCAAGACTCATCATCTAGTCATCTTATCCATTCCAAACCGCCATTTAGGGGGGGGGAGTCACCACTTTGTGGCTTGATCTTGACCATTGATCTCTAGGATGTTTACAAGTGTCTAAATTAACCATGGTTACATTCTAACCCAATATATGGTTAACTATTTTTCTCATCCTGTAAATAGCCAACTAATAACACATAGAAAACTTGCACCACACCTTCTTATAACCTTCAAGTCCTAAAACCTAAGGCACTTCTCTTATATTTTGTAAGAAAGTTAACTAGTTTTTGAAAGAAAACTAGTATTTGATCTTCAATCTTGGAAATTTTCTAAGAAAAGTTGTTATAACTTTAAAGTCTCCAAAAAGACGTCGTTATAATCTTCAAATAGCTTTGGACTTCAAGAAGGCGTCGTTATAATCTTCAAATAACCTCGGTTTATCATAGATTGCAAAGGAAGAAAGCTTATTCAATCAAAGTCCTAGTTCTTGTCCTAGTTTCCCTTTTCATTAAGGCCAAAAGTTGTAAGCAAACCCTAACATATTTTCTTGCTTAATTATCATTTACATGCTCTTTGTGTTCCTTTCATGCTATATATGTTCTTGTTATTGTGTTCATGATGTTTAAAAATGGATAGAACAAGTATTGGTATACATATGTTAACTTATGACAAGTAAACAAGCAAACTAATGATTTTTATGGAGAACCACGACCAAAATAGTATAACTTTGATATTTGACACTTACTTAATGTTAAAGAGGACTTAACAAGGAAAACATAGCAATTTGAATCACCCAAAACGAGTACACGAGTCAAAAGTTATGACCATAAGAAGTTAGCGACACCAAAACGCCGAAACTGCCCATAACCTCCTGTTTGCATTCTGCCAATTTGAAAGTCCCACTTCTGGTCCGATTCATCAAAAAGTTAAAACACGAAAGTTGTCCGGAACGACGTTTTCGTTCAGGAACAAAGAAGCTCGAGCCCTGAAAAGGCATTCCGAGTGATATTTTCTTCAAATTCTTAACAGCCCATTTTTAGACCAAAGTTACTATATAATGATTATATTTAGATGAGACCAAGAGGTCTAATGACCTAAAGCCAAGACCACAACCATGGCTAAAGCCAAGGTTGAGTCTTAAGACCATGGTAACAATGACCAAGGTCACGGCAAAGCCACGGCTAAAGACCATATAACTTTTAAAGATCAAAGCTTATACATATATATATATGTTATCAAATACTACAATAGTAGGGAGCCTCATGTGAGGAGTTCATTGAGTAAGCCGTCGAGATGAGTTGTGGATTTACGAGTTAAAGTGTCCTGGCTCCTCGAACGTTTACTCCATGACTTCTGAATTATGTCGGCCCGAACGGTAGTAAGAGATTTACAACCTATACATGTTTCATAGACCATTTATATTCAAAGACTTACACTATATACTAAAGTACTACATCATGAACATTATGCAAGACATATATTGGAAATTCTTCGTATCCTTAGACGTTACTCCAAACCTAAGTCGCAACGTTCTATTATAGGCTGCTCTTAGAGACTTTCGCGATTCGACTTTCATTTCTCATTACATAGACTTAAGGTGAGTCATAGCCCCTACTCTTTTCGTACTTGTTTTAACTATTGGGGGGGATACATGCTCAACTACTTGCTTACTTGTACAAATACTCAAAACGTTTATACGTGACTGTGTTATACTTGATTGTCTTATACTTGATGGCATTATACTTGATTTCATACATACATGACTGTCTTTTATCTTTGGGAAGTGGCTCCCAGTTGTCTTTGGGAATTGGCTCCCAGTCGTCTTTGGGAATTGACTCCCAGTTGTCTTTGATACATCCTAACATTTGCGAATGTTGGATACATCATAAAAGTGAGGTCTTCGGAGATGAAGTAGAGACTCACTACTAATTGCTTAATTGTCTTGATGAACTTATACATGTCTTTATTATACTATATTGTAGCAGTGGGTTGTGAACACACAGGTTACAAGTCTCTTATGGCGGGACTTGTAACTGAGTGGATTCACGATGCCTTTGCTGTGTGATCATTCTTTAAGGCTTTTTCAACTGTTTTAAGACAAACTCTATGAACTCACCAACCATTGTGTTGACACTTTAGCATGTTATCTCAGGTCTATAAGGCGATAGCTAGTGCGTGGAACTTAGAGTCAAGCTGCATATTCTGAAGACTTACGCTTTTATCATTTACCATTCAAAACACTTGTATACATTTATGTATCATACTTTGGAATCTCATGTTTGTAACTTTGAATTCATTAATCGAATGGTAACTTTTCAAAACGTCTCATTTAGAGTTCGTTTTCTATAACTTGTACTTTGTATTATGAAGTAGCACCCCAATGACACAGTCTTCCGCTGCGGTATTTTGGGGGTGTTACAGATTGGTACCAGAGCCTTGGTTATAGAGAACTAGGTAGCATTTAGTGCCTAGACTATAACTGCTATATACGTTGGGACCTTCCTCTTTATTTGCCTTACACACAATACATACACATATGCTTTTTGGTTAGAGGTTTGCTTAGTTCCACGCTGTTAGATGACGTGACTTTAGTATTAGAAGGAGCCCCAGAGATTCTTCGAGTCATTAAAAACATGGAGCTCAGTAATAACTAATTAGTTAACTTGATCTTGTGACAGTTCTTGTTTGATTAGACACAAGATTTGAGTTAAATAATATTATTGCTTAGCTTTAAGGATTTGATGACTTGATTATCTTACTATCGGCCTCAGAAGGCGGATTTTGTGTCGGAAATTCTTAAGTAGGATGATTTAGAATCTCCTTATTTAAATGGATTGGGACGCCTCTTCAGTTAAATAAAGAAATTGTAAATCACCGAACCATAAGTTTATGAGACCTTACTTACATAAATTTGGACGCTTCTTTATGTAAGTAATGTGTTATAAATAAGTGGGCTTAATTGTAGCCGATACAACTCCTTAACCAGAACCTTAGACAAATCAGAGTGAACACCACTATATTAGAGATCCCGAATTCTCTTAGACACATCGTAAGTAGTTAACATCAACTGAACTTCGGGACGAAGTTCTCCTTAAGGGGTACAGACTGTAACAATTCGCAATTTCAGGTTAACTTTTATTCCCGAAAATTTCACTATTCACTTTTTACTATTCACTTTTACTATTCACTTTTTACTATTCACTTTTCACTATTCATCTCGGAAATTTTTATTTCATATTCTCGTAAGTTAAACTATTTTAACGATAATCCGAGAGTTTGACGCTCGTCGGATCATTTCTGCAAAAATCACAAAGCCGTATCCGAGATTTACTTTTAGGTTTAAACGTCCTTCTAGCATCCCGATATGTCCATAAAACATTATAAACAATAGAAATATGATTTTCTCTCATTTTAGGACAATTCCAAAAGTTTCGGAATTTTACGTTTTTCAGTTCAGCGTTTTACGCGAATTGCTCGTTTTAGACCCGTGTTACCAGTTTTTAGCAGGGTTTTAGCACCCGATAGATCCTACCACTCATTTTATATTTTATTATGGACTATATTGACATGTTTAACAATACTTTCAAGTTTCATATTTTTACGATACCCGGTTTTACGTTTTGAGGCTTAATCATTTACGGTTAGCTTTTTACGGAGTCAAAATGCACAAACTAAGCAAGATAACACCAAGACTCATCATCTAGTCATCTTATCCATTCCAAACCGCCATTTAGGGGGGGGAGTCACCACTTTGTGGCTTGATCTTGACCATTGATCTCTAGGATGTTTACAAGTGTCTAAATTAACCATGGTTACATTCTAACCCAATATATGGTTAACTATTTTTCTCATCCTATAAATAGCCAACTAATAACACATAGAAAACTTGCACCACACCTTCTTATAACCTTCAAGTCCTAAAACCTAAGGCACTTCTCTTATATTTTGTAAGAAAGTTAACTAGTTTTTTAAAGAAAACTAGTATTTGATCTTCAATCTTGGAAATTTTCTAAGAAAAGTTGTTATAACTTTAAAGTCTCCAAAAAGACGTCGTTATAATCTTCAAATAGCTTTGGACTTCAAGAAGGCGTCGTTATAATCTTCAAATAACCTCGGTTTATCATAGATTGCAAAGGAAGAAAGCTTATTCAATCAAAGTCCTAGTTCTTGTCCTAGTTTCCCTTTTCATTAAGGCCAAAAGTTGTAAGCAAACCCTAACATATTTTCTTGCTTAATTATCATTTACATGCTCTTTGTGTTCCTTTCATGCTATATATGTTCTTGTTATTGTGTTCATGATGTTTAAAAATGGATAGAACAAGTATTGGTATACATATGTTAACTTATGACAAGTAAACAAGCAAACTAGTGATTTTTATGGAGAACCACGACCAAAATAGTATAACTTTGATATTTGACACTTACTTAATGTTAAAGAGGACTTAACAAGGAAAACATAGCAATTTGAATCACCCAAAACGAGTACACGAGTCAAAAGTTATGACCATAAGAAGTTAGCGACACCAAAACGCCGAAACTGCCCATAACCTCCTGTTTGCATTCTGCCAATTTGAAAGTCCCACTTCTGGTCCGATTCATCAAAAAGTTAAAACACGAAAGTTGTCCGGAACGACGTTTTCGTTCAGGAACAAAGAAGCTCGAGCCCTGAAAAGGCATTCCGAGTGATATTTTCTTCAAATTCTTAACAGCCCATTTTTAGACCAAAGTTACTATATAATGATTATATTTAGATGAGACCAAGAGGTCTAATGACCTAAAGCCAAGACCACAACCATGGCTAAAGCCAAGGTTGAGTCTTAAGACCATGGTAACAATGACCAAGGTCACGGCAAAGCCACGGCTAAAGACCATATAACTTTTAAAGATCAAAGCTTATACATATATATATATGTTATCAAATACTACAATAGTAGGGAGCCTCATGTGAGGAGTTCATTGAGTAAGCCGTCGAGATGAGTTGTGGATTTACGAGTTAAAGTGTCCTGGCTCCTCGAACGTTTACTCCATGACTTCTGAATTATGTCGGCCCGAACGGTAGTAAGAGATTTACAACCTATACATGTTTCATAGACCATTTATATTCAAAGACTTACACTATATACTAAAGTACTACATCATGAACATTATGCAAGACATATATTGGAAATTCTTCGTATCCTTAGACGTTACTCCAAACCTAAGTCGCAACGTTCTATTATAGGCTGCTCTTAGAGACTTTCGCGATTCGACTTTCATTTCTCATTACATAGACTTAAGGTGAGTCATAGCCCCTACTCTTTTCGTACTTGTTTTAACTATTGGGGGGGATACATGCTCAACTACTTGCTTACTTGTACAAATACTCAAAACGTTTATACGTGACTGTGTTATACTTGATTGTCTTATACTTGATGGCATTATACTTGATTTCATACATACATGACTGTCTTTTATCTTTGGGAAGTGGCTCCCAGTTGTCTTTGGGAATTGGCTCCCAGTCGTCTTTGGGAATTGACTCCCAGTTGTCTTTGATACATCCTAACATTTGCGAATGTTGGATACATCATAAAAGTGAGGTCTTCGGAGATGAAGTAGAGACTCACTACTAATTGCTTAATTGTCTTGATGAACTTATACATGTCTTTATTATACTATATTGTAGCAGTGGGTTGTGAACACACAGGTTACAAGTCTCTTATGGCGGGACTTGTAACTGAGTGGATTCACGATGCCTTTGCTGTGTGATCATTCTTTAAGGCTTTTTCAACTGTTTTAAGACAAACTCTATGAACTCACCAACCATTGTGTTGACACTTTAGCATGTTATCTCAGGTCTATAAGGCGATAGCTAGTGCGTGGAACTTAGAGTCAAGCTACATATTCTGAAGACTTACGCTTTTATCATTTACCATTCAAAACACTTGTATACATTTATGTATCATACTTTGGAATCTCATGTTTGTAACTTTGAATTCATTAATCGAATGGTAACTTTTCAAAACGTCTCATTTAGAGTTCGTTTTCTATAACTTGTACTTTGTATTATGAAGTAGCACCCCAATGACACAGTCTTCCGCTGCGGTATTTTGGGGGTGTTACACGGGTTGTACAACTTCCTTGACTTTGGCTACTTCTTCTTTCAACCTTTGTTCTTCAGCCAGTTTATCAGCTTCGGTTTTAAGCCTTAGTTCTTCAGCTAGCCTGGCTTCTTCTTCCTTCTTTAACTTTTCTTCAGCCAGCTTGGCTGCCTCGGCTTTAAGCCTTAGTGTGTCAGCAAGCCTGGCTTCTTCTTCTTCCTTCTTCAGTTTTTCTTCAGCCAGCTTGGCTGCCTCTTCTGCTTTCCTGCTCTCTTCCATTCTGATAGTTTCTTCTAGTTTAGCTTGAGCGAGCTCTTCAAGCCTGGCCTCTTCAGCTTCTTGTTTTCTTTTCAGTTCCTCTTCCTGAGCCCTTTCTCTGAGCTCCATTTCTTCCATAGTCATAAGCCTTGGAGCATCAGTATCCATGGGATCTTCCTCTTCTTCCTCTCCCATAGTCATTTCAATGTCGGTGGGAGATACTGAGGGATTATCATAAGCAACTAAGTTTGTGTTGATCCCTGTGGTAGGCTCAGGAATGCTGCTTGACCCGCCAGCTTCGGTGGTCTGAGAGAACACTGGAGGTGGTGGTAGATCAGCATTGAATGTATCAATACGGCTATGGAGGAGACCTAAGTTGAGGGCCCTTTCATTTTCTTCTTCGACTGAAAGGCCTTCAGGCTCTTGTACAGCTGTAACTGGTTCCTTCATCTTTTCTCTTCTAATCCTTTCTTCTTCCAGCATCGTCTGAGCTTCAGTGTATGGTCTTTGATTGAGGTATGATGGATATACGGCATTATCAGCAAATTCATCAATGTCTTTATCCCAATCAATGTCTTCAAGATTCTCATCTTTCTCAATATTAGCATATGCTTCCCTATACTGTGGACCTTCGTCAGATTCGGTTTGTTCAGAGTCAGACAGCTTTGGAGAAGATTGTGGTGAGGGAAACCACCTAGGTTCGGGAACAGATGCGGGCTTCTTGGAAGGAAGTCTTCTCTTAGGAGTACCTTTCTTCTTTTTAGACTGAGTCGAACTGCCGGAGCTCCCAGTTTTGCTACCTTTCTTTCCTTTCTTCTGCATGAACGAAGGTAGAACAACTTCGTCCAGGAAACCAACTTTTTCAGCTTTAAGAGCTTGTTCGTAATACTTGTAATTTGTGCAAGCCTTCACCTTGTCATTCAAAAGATAATCGGGAAATTTAATTCCTTGTTTCCGAGTGCTGGTGTCCATTCTCTTGATGACTCTGAGAGTATCTTCATTTCTGAACGTGTTCTTATCCTTGTCATCAAGTCTCTGTGGGATATCGTCATACTCACGAAGGAAGTTTCGATGAGTAGTTTTGTGAAGCGGACAAAAGGAATGTTGGTTGTCTTGTGTTGAATGTGCCATACAAGGTCTTCCCAAATGATGCTGGCATAATCAACTTTCTTCACGTTAGCCACTGCCCAGAAGAGTTTGAGGTGTTGGAGCTTAGGATGTTCATGCCCAGAATCTCTGCCAGATAAGGACTTGGCAATCAGAATGTATAGGGTTCTCCATGGTTGTGGAAGATACCTAATGTTGACCCTAGAGTGTCTGGTAATAACTTCTTCTGATTCGTCATAGCCAATATCACGTAACCACTTTATCAACTCTTCTTCGGAGGGTACTTGATCATATACTTGATCTGGGTCGAGTTCAGGTAAACCGAGTACATTCCTGAGCACATCAATATCCACAGAGACCTCACGGTTATGAAGTGTACAGGTGAAGGAAGCCTCCCCGAGATCTAACTGTAGTGTATGCCAGAACTGGTGTATGTAGAAGCAGGAAACCGAGGCGGACTTGGTAAACAGCAGCTTATTCGGGTGGTAAAGGAGAGCATCTATAGCCACAATACAAGAGGACTCGTTGCAGGTCATCTTGTTGAAGTTGATACGAAGGTTGTTCTTTCCAATCTTCCTGGTGTAGTTATCTGGGAAAGTCTCTTCCCATGAAAGCTTAGGTTCGGGCTCTGGTCCGTATGGAATGTCGTTGTGTTCTGCCATCTGAATAGATCATAAACAAACACAAACATGGCAATTGTTGACTAGGTTAGCAAATACATTCAATTATGAAGTACATATCAAGAATTGCATGTTATACATTGATCAGTGGGGGTTATTGTGTGTGTGAAAACTTTTGATATATGACAAACTTGAGTTATATTACTTGGTAGAAACTTAAAACAATTCAGTTACAACATTAGTTTATCATTACAAGAAGTTACACTTTGGAAAATTTCCCAACACTTAGAAAAAATTTGGATTTTGACAAGTTTACACGTAAAATGAAAAATCTACGCGTAACTTGACATAAGCGAAAGAACTGAATTTAGGCGTAAGTGCAAAGTCTACGCGTAAAATTATAAGTTACGCGTAAGGTGAATCTTAAGCGTAGGGACAATCTTACGCGTAAGATAAATCTTAGGCGTAAGAATTAAACTTGTGCAAAGGATTAACCTTAAGCGTAAAGTATAACTTATGCGTAGGTTATGACTTATGCGTAAGTTCAGGACTTGCGCGTAACGTCAAACTTATGCGTAAGAAATACGTTTTATGCGTAAACTATGTCTTATCCAAGACACAGTTTGTCCACGTGTCGAATCTTATGCGTAAGACTCAATCTTACGCGTAGGATGAACAAGTAACGCGTAAAGACGCCATTTTCCAGAAAAATCACCTTTCGAACTAAGAGTAGTTTGATTCCTGAAAGTGTAACACACAACCACTGATCAATAATCATTCTAACACACTTAATACCCATTATTAATGCGTAAACATTCATAATGCTGAGTTACGCGTAAACACGTATGAACATCAAATCACAAGCACAATCATACATGAATCTGGGTAGGTATTAGCATGGGGCAAATGTATCTAACATCCTAAGGATCATAAGGACCAATTTATAACAAGTTTTAACCACACAATCGAATGATCATAACTGCTAGTGTCATACGAACCCTAAACCTTTGATTCGTGATCTTAACACGATTAAGATGCAATTGAACCCTAATAACATGATCTAAGACATATAACAACATAATCCCCATCACCAATTAACATCACAACACACATACTTAAGAACCCCTAATTATTCGTATGAACCCTAAGTGTCAATCCATCGATTAAGTGTTTCTGGGTACGATTGGAGTTAGGATACATGTAGATAATCATCCAAGGACCATTTCCCATCAACAAATTCAATCATAACATCAATAATTTCTGGGTTTAAAATCTACGCACAATCCTAAGAGAAATTTAATCGATTTGAAAGATTTAACCGTTGGATCGTTATGAAATTAAAAACCTTTGTTAGAAATTATGATCAAAACATGTTTACACTTACAGATTCGTAGATTGATGCACGGATTAATCAGATGAATGTGGGTCGTTGATTGTGTAGGTGAGGGTAGTAACTATGGTTGTCAGTGAAAGTAAATGTGCGGTCAAACAAGGTTTTGACCAATAGTAACTCAAGTTTAACATATTGACACAGTTGGTCCCTTAACCTAATAAAACATTTACTCCTAATGCCTAATCTCATTATCACATATAACTTTCGTTTATTAACACCAAGACATGATAAGAACAACTTGTGGTACTCCCCCTCAACCTTAGATCGTAAAAAAAACTGAAAAAATAATAATTTTGGTCAAGGAGAGTAACCCGAAACACTTTTGAATCAACATTATTGATAAAACGTATTTGTTTTTGGTAAAATGCAAGTATAAAAGGTAAAATATTTTTTAGAAATTTGAAAAACATTACTTTTCCTCCCCCTCAACACTTGTTTTAAATAAATGAAGACTTTTTATAAAATAGTGTTGAAAGAGGTGGTTTATACTTGCATTTTTTTTTTTTTTTTTAAATTGAAAATGAAAAATCTTTTTTTTCTTTTTTTTTTTGTGTTTTTGATTGTTTTTCTATTTTTGTATTTTGTTTTTGAAAAAATATTTACAAAGATAGTTTTGATGTTTGACGATCAATTGTGTTTTAAAAACTTTTCCAGATCCTCTGGAGTCAAACATCGCATACCAATTTGGTGAACTAAACTAGCAAACCTTGAGGGTGCCAAGGATTTGGTAAGTAAGTCCGCCAATTGGTACTCAGTCCCAACAAAATAAAGTTCAACGGTACCCTTTTCCACATGCTCTTTGATGAAGTGATATCGGAGATCGATGTGTTTGGATTTGCAGTGATGCACTGTGTTGCAGGAGATAGCAATTGCACTCTTTGAATCACAGTAGATAGGAATCTTGTTGAATAGGTAGCCGTAATCCTTAAGTTGTGATCTCATCCAGATGACTTGAGCACAACAAGCAGACATGGCTACGTATTCAGATTCTGTAGACGACAGTGATGTGCAGTCCTGCTTCTTAGATTGCCATGACACAAGTTTGTCTCCGAGAAATTGTAATCCACCAGATGTACTTTTGCGTGTGTCTAAACATCCTGCATGATCAGCATCTGAAAAAGCAATTAGTTCAAAACCAGAATCCTTCGGATACCAGATTCCCAAGTTAATGGTTCCCTTTATGTATCGAAGGATTCTCTTGACCTCACTGAGGTGTTTTTCAGTTGGTTTGGACTGATAACGAGAGCACATGTAGACATCAAATACTATATCAGGTCTACTAGCTGTGAGATACATGAGGGACCCAATCATACTTCGGTATTTGGTAGGGTCAACTGAAGTCCCATGTAAATCAGCATCTAGTTTTGTGGTATAGCCCATTGGTGTATTATAAGTATCACAAGACATCATTCCATGTTTCTTTAAAATTTCAAGAGCATATTTGGACTGATTTACAAAAATTCCACGGGGTGATTGATGAACTTGTAGTCCTAGAAAGAACGAAAGTTCACCCATCATGGACATTTCAAAATTATCTTTCATTAATTTTGCAAAATCATTAGAGTAACTTCTTTTTGTTGAGGCAAAAATGATGTCATCGACATATATTTGAACAACAAGTAAGTCCTCCCCGTAGGTTTTTGTAAATAGTGTGGGATCCACCGATCCTTTAGAAAATTTATTGGCCAGCAAGAAAGTGGACAGTTTGTCATACCACGCCCGTGGTGCTTGCTTAAGTCCGTAGAGTGCCTTTTTGAGTCGGTAAACGTGATTAGGACGCTCAGGATCAACGAAGCCTTCAGGTTGGCTAACATAAACTTCTTCACGGAGTTCTCCATTAAGAAATGCTGTTTTCACATCCATTTGGTAAACCACCATATTCCTGTGTGCAGCATAAGCCAAAAAGATCCGAACAGCTTCATGTCTAGCCACTGGAGCAAAGGATTCAGCAAAGTCAAGACCTTCAAGTTGGGAGTATCCTTTCGCTACCAGACGTGATTTGTTGCGTATGACAGTCCCTTCAGCATCAAGCTTATTCTTCCAGATCCATTTTAACCCGATGACAAAGACTCCGTCAGGTCTTTCAACTAATTCCCAGACTTCTAATCTTATGAATTGCTGAAATTCCTCTTGCATAGATTCAATCCAGTTGTCATAAGTCATTGCTTCTTTAATGTTCTTTGGTTCTTCTTGACAAACTGTGAGTGCGTAGATGCAAGTTTCTCCATCAGTGTGAAGGCGTTGTCTTGTCATTACAGGTGCATCTGGATGGCCAATAATATGAACTAGTGGATGGTCTCGAGTCCATTTGTGTGTTGAAGGGTGTAGTTGATAAGTGTCTCGCATGTTGACAGGATCCAAATTGCGTGTTGACAACTCAGCTATATCAGGAACTGTAGGAGCCGGTGCAAACGGATTAAAGAACGCATTAGGATCATGCTCTGCGGGTTGTGGAACTGATAGTGGTGTTGGATCTTCAGCTGGATGGCGGGAGTTAGAACCAGTTTGTTCTGCTGTAGATGGTGATACAATTGGAGGACCGTTTCTCTCAACAGTTGTAGAAGTTTGTTGAGGTGAGTCTGGTACAGGAATATTGTCAGGTTGAGCAGCTGAAGGTGGGACCTCAGTAGGACGGTATTCAATTGTGTCATCAAACAGTGGAGCAAACAAGGTTTCTAATTCTTTGCGGTTGAGTGGCAATGGTTCAGCCGAAGATGCCGGAGAGTTAAGACGGTTGAAATCGGGTCCTAAGCTCTGTTACTCAGAAGCCATTGCTGAAGTGCTTTTAAAAGGTTGGCTGCGGGTCCTAAGCTGTTGTGCTCAGAAGCCATTCCATTAAGCTCGGATCCGAAACTGATTTGTTCCGAAGCCATTCCTGTTGAATCTGCACAGAAAGAAAGAAGAGACAAGAAGACAGAGAACAAGGATCCCCAAGAGTAACTGGGTTCCAGATGTTAGAAGCATAAAGATGTAGTGTCAATTATCTTCTTGACACTCGAACACACAATACCGATGGTTTTCATTCTAGTCTCAAAGGTAGAAGTTGTGGAGATCACATTAGTTTTGGTGCAAATGTCTAAAATCTTTCCTGTAGGAATCCACCTAAGACCAATTGATTTGAAAATTCTACCCGTGGGTACCCACCTAGTGTTAGATCTAGGAGAAGTTTTCCTTTTAGATGCAGTTGAATGAATTGTGGAAGCATCACTTCTTTGAGAAAACCTACGTCCTATGTTGATCCACTTCTTAGGTTTCTGACTTATGACTTTTGGATCAACGGGTTTGTTTGTCTTAGTCGATTGAGCCTTTTCAAGTGAATTTCCCTTTTGAAGATATTTTAAAGCACAAACATGATTATTTACGCAACTACTCTTAGAAGCTATCCAATTCCTATTAGTTTGTTGATTACTCTTAGGTTTTGGTGTGCTTCTACAAGCAGTGTTCTGTACTACAGTGGAAGACTTCACATGTGGTTTTGAACCTAGAATTCCATCCTTTTGAAGTAGCGCCTTTTTCCTAGCCTTTTCTAGATCATAGTTCTTGTACATGTCATATTTGCCATAAAACTCTTTACTTTTAATGCTCGTTTTAGACACTGTTTTCGAACTAATCCTAGAAGAGCCAGGTATAATCACGTGTTGAGATTTAGCAGACACAGATGCATTTTCCTTAGGCCAAGAATGTGGAGTGACTGGTTTTGTCAAATTGTTTTTCTCAACATCTTGGGAGGCAAACCGAGGTTTTGAAAATTTAGGTCGTTCAGATTTAAATGCAGTTGGTTGTCTAACCACTGATTGTTTTCTGTTTGGTTGAGAAGGCGGTTTCCCCAAGATTGATGGTTTTGCAAACTTAGTATCCACACTATTGCCAGTCAGTCTTCTTAATTTATTTTGCAATGCAGCATGTGCAAACACCTTTTCTTGAATTTGACCTTTTAAAAGCTCATTTTCTTTAACTAATGTATCCACACGTTTACTAAGTTCATTTGAAACTTGATCATTGTTGCCCGAATTTTGAGATTCGTTTTGCATTTGGAGTTCAAGTGAGATGCAATGTGCCTCTAGTTTTGAAAAATTTTTATGACACTGGGCAATGGTCTTTTTGAGAAGAAGGTTTTCAGACTCAAGAGTTTGATTTGATGTTTCAGTCATTAGATTATCATGTAAAGACTCAGACTCAGAACGTTTGTCAAGACATTGTACAACATCCTGGTTAACCTCTCCTACATTACTGAAGTTAGGTTGCTCAGATTGTTGTTTCTCATTTGCAGGTATAATAAGATCAACAGTAGATTGTACCTCGGCCATAGCTCTTTGTCAAAGTTAGGTTCTGTGTCATAGATCGGTATGACATCTTCCTCATCCATCTGTCCTTTGTCAAAGTTGGGCTCTGAGACATAGAAGGGTCTGATCTCTGCACAGTCTGCATCTGTATCATTCCCTAATCTACTGCTGTCATCCTGATCTTCTAATTCTGTCCCATTGCTTTCCATGACAACCAAATTAGCTTCCAATACATCATCTTTATGAACTTGCTCTTCTTGAATCTGCATCTTCTGTTCTTTGATAGCACTCAGATGAAGTGATCTTACATTAAGCATAACTTCTAAGCGGTTTAGGCGTGAAACAAGTTGATCTCTAAAATCTTCAACCTCCATACTAGTGATGTTCTCTCTCCATACATTGCTTTCATATTTATAGTGTATGAGAGCTTTAAAATGCAATGCCATGAACACTTTGAACTGTGCCTTGAGCGCTCTAAATCCTGCCATGCAATCGCTTCCCTGTTCAATTTGCTTTTCAATTTGAACAATGTTTTCTCGGAGTTTCCTTTGGAAGGTTAGACGATCCATTCCAGTTCCGAAGAATGCATTAAAGGTACTCCCCGTAGGAAACCATGCATCTGAGAGAATCTTGCATTGAGTCTTAACTGATTCAAAATGAGCTAAGCAATTTTCTGTAGAATTGATGGCTCTTTTCTCAGCTTCAGTCATCTTTCTCTCAAATGGGTCTTTAGAGTCATCGGAAGCATTTATGTCGTATACTGGTTCAGTATCATCCATGACACCCGAATTATCTTCCAGTATTTTAACCTCATTGCATACATTAACTACATTTGCAGTATTCTCACCATTCCCAACCAGCCTTTGAGTAATACTTCCTTGTATCACAACTCTTTCACCTTGCTTGACAGCTCGATTTCGGGAATTTCGGGAATTTGATAAAGCCTGACTCGTAAATTGTATGAAGTCTGAGATGATGGAGTTGTAACTTCGTTCATGCATTTAAGACCTTGATTGATACATTTTCTCTTTGTTTAATCTCACAACTGGATCTACTGAATCATCGGACTCATACTCTGAGCCAGTATTATTCATGTGAAATTCCTGCATGTTTGCGATTAACATCACATCTGCTGTATCGGCTTCCAAATCTGCTGTATTGGATTCCAAATCTGCATATTCATCATCAGATGGAATATCTCCCATGTCACTTTGCAAAACTGCATTGAGATTACCCTCTTCAACTTCCATTTGGCTAAGTGTGGCATTGTATTCAACATTATCGTCAAAGATTGGAGTTGAATCATAATCTAGATCTTCATCATCTGCAAAGTTTTCCGTATATGCCAAGAATGCCATGCTTGGTTCGATAAGATCTTCTTCATCATCAGTATCTTCCATTGTGTTAAAGCATTCATAAGTTGAAGTCATCATGCATTTGCCTTTATCAGTAGATGCTTTTCCAAGCTTCACAAGATTTTGCAGAAGTAATTGCATGTGATCATTTAGTGTAGCAGGATGGTACTGTGGAATGAAGATATGCTCAGTTGCATTTGGAGGAATGAAGAAGAGACCATTTGGAGTGTAAATTAAGGATCCATGATCAACAACTGGAGATGGTGGAGCAGGGAGAATGGTCTTCAGTGGATTCATGCTTAAACAAGATTCAAGAATTTGCTTCATTCTGTTGTGATGAAGTTCTTCTGTATGATGCATAGCTTCAAGATATTTCCACATTTCATAAGCACTAGCTTGAAACTCCATATGCATGTAAATTGAGTTGGGAAGTGCCAATGTTATGAACCATACAGCCTGTTGGTCAGCATCGTACTGAGCAAGTTTAGTAGCATTCAAATCTTCATCAGTTTGTATTCTGATAATCTCTGTTGAGTCAGCAAGAAATATCATTTTGTATGGACCATCTTGAATGGATTTAAGCATGAGATCTGCAGCAGGACGATCTGTGAGCCATTGTAGAAATCTCCGTTTCCAAACAGTATACGTTCCTGGTAGCAACATAGGAGGCCTTGATTCATTGCCAAAGAGCAGAACATGGCGAATGAGGGAGCTGTGACTATGTTGTTGATGATACTGTTGTTGATGAGAATATTGGTGAGGAAGGTAGTTGGAAGAAGGTCTTGTTGCTGATAACTGTTGCTGATGAGAATATTGGTAGGGAAGGTAGTTGGAAGAAGGTCCTGTTGCTGATAACTGTTGCTGATGAGAATATTGGTGAGGAAGGTAGTTGGAAGAAGGTCCTTGAGACGTTGTAGATGACATTGCTCTCCCCCTTGATTGTTGCGATGTAATCGAAAAAAATCAAGCAAAATGTCACACACAAGGTCAAAATAGTGAATTCAGATTTTCCCTCCAAAAATTATTTGAAAAAATTTTCTTTCCCAAAATTTGAAAATCACTATGAAATGCAATTATAAGGTTGCAAGAAAAATTTGAGTTTCAAAAATTTTGCCGCCAAATTTCACCGAAAAAATTTGAATTTAGGCCTAAAAATTTGAATTTTGGGCCAAAATTTTCAACGTTATACCAAAATTGAAATTTTGCGTAAAAATTGAACGTTTAGTCTCCTGTAAAAATTAAATTTTACTCAAATTTTCCCGCCAAAAAAACTCTTTTTTTTTTTAGAAAATAACTTAGAAGATATGAGAAAGGGACTTGTGTGAATGATGGATCTTTGTAGAGGATTGAAATGCACGTTCCTTTGGAAAAGTTCAAAATCCTTGGGGTAAGATGAAAAACTTACACGTAATAATAATCTTACGCGTAAGCTTTGGCTTATGCGTAAGTTTAGACTTATGCGTAAGGTTAAACAACCAAACTAATCTTTCAAACTTATCCAAGCGTGAAAGATATCCTTAGTCGAAGTATTCCACTAACTTATCCAAGCTAGGGAAGTACTGAGTCACCGTTGCACGAAGAGAAGACCGTTGAAGAAACTTACGAGTAGAATTCTGAAACTTACGCGTAAGATTTAAACTTACGCGTAGAAACTTAGGCGTAGGATTCCCAACTTACGCGTAGAAACTTAGGCGTAGAAACTTAGGTGTAAGAGTGAACTTATGCGTAGAAAAGGCAACTTCTGCGTAGGATTTGACTTCTGCGTAGAACACCAACTTACTCGTAGAATCTTGAGCGTAGGAATCCAACTTACGCGTAGAAATAGACTTACTCGTAGGTTTTAAGGCGTAGACTTCCAAGTAACGCGTAGAAACAGGGTTTTGACCACAGTTACGCGTAAGAAAAGGGTTTTGACCTTAGTTACGCGTAAGAAAAGGGTTTTAGGCCAAGAATTACGCGTAGAAAGGACAAAAGGTACTATTCACAGCTTTTGAGTCGTACTGTTCACTAAAGTTACGCGTAAACAGGTCAGAAACTTGAAAAATCTCAAATTTTTGAAGGAAAATGCTTAAAAATAAGGTACTTTTGATCAAATAACTTCACCAATACTTAAAAAACACTAACTATTGAAGATTTTGCTACCAAAAACTAGTTTTCCAATATCAAAGAAGCTATAAAACCTTAAAAAAAAAACCTTAAAAATCACAACTTTATGCAAAAACTAAGCTTCAAATCACTATATCAACCTTGAAACTTATCCAAGCTTCAAGATTTGAGTGAAAGAAACCAAGAGAAATGCAAAAAGATAAAGAATAAGCACCAAATACCCACGTACAAACCAAGAAACACAATTCAATCTCTATTTGGCGAATGATACCACTTGTTAGGTCACCATTTATGTAAACACAAGTATAAGAATGATAGAAAAGAGATGAGAATGAGAATGGGATGATTATGAGAATGAGAGAATTAGAATTGCAAGAGTTTCCTTAATATTTCACATAACCAACCAAGTATTACATAGACCTAAGCATACTATATATAGGGAAGGAGCTAGGGAAACATCCTACTCCTTCCCCTTCTTACAAACGTGTGGGCTTTTAGGGCCCATGGACCAAATGACTTAAGCCTAGTAAACTTGAAACAATAACATAAATGTAAATAAATAATAACTTAAGCAACCTATTATTACAAATGACCGAGACTTCATAAAATAGTAAAACTATGATCCCAACAAATGTTCTTCAAACTTAGCACATAGGCTAACAACATATCACATAACTTTCTGTATTCAACTTTACAATAATAATATAGCACATTAGCTATAATTGTCACCTTATAGTTGCGATGACTTATTTTTTATTTTTTTTATCACATTTCCCCCACACTTCGCATAAGCATACACCACAAAAAATACAATTAAGAAGTATGCATCCTTCATCTTGTTGGAATGGCACACACATGATTGTGAAGTGTGGCTAACTATTAATCATCAAAAACAATCCATCATACCAAGCAACTAGCAACCCACCGTTTAGACTTTGACAAAGGTTTAGGCTAAGGTTTAAAGTGTAAAATATTTTTGTATTTTTCTGGATTTAACAAAATGAAAAGGATGGCTCAAAGGGTAAAACTAGGGGTATCTAGCACTAAAGATAAACGCTAACAAATGGGTTCCAAATACGAGGGTAACTAACCGATGTGGTTAGCAAAAATTATTTTGTAAACGGATGGCCATTTGGTTTTATTCCTAAGTTTGCCTCTTATCATATGAATATATCCTTATCATTCGAAAATGATTTAACCGTAATGCATAACAAGTACAAGTTCTAGAATTAACACAACCACCGGCACACTCATAATGAAATATATAAATAGCATGAGAAACACTATTTACATAAAAAAAAACTAATCCTCACAATTTTAAAGTAATAAGGGTATAAAATTGTGCTAGCAAATGTTATCAATTCCGAGACGAATTGCTCTTTAAAACTTGAATTTATTCTCCAAAAATATCATTATTATTTACCATTGAATCAACCTTATTTTAACTAAAATATGAAGGGCGAACTACTTTTAGTTACTAAAGTTCACAACTCTAAAAAAAACGAAAATTTAAAAAATTTAAAAATTTTGCAATTTTTCTATTTTCTTCCCTCCCCACACTTAAGTTTTGCATTTTCCTCAATGTATAAAAAAATTAAAAAAAAAAAAAAAAAAAAAACTTCAAAGTAAAGGAAATGGAAAAATTTAGAAAATACCGGAGTTAAATACGCAACATGCATATTTGATCATAATAAGCAAATGAGTTTACCGGCTCCAAACGTTGATCAACTATAAGCTTCCGTAACAAAACCCCTGCAAGAAAACTGCAAAATATACGAAACAACCAAACAAACACAAACGAAAACATATCTAAACAAAATAAATAGAAAATTACGTTACGTTATAAATCCTAAGAGAAATAGTTAAAGGTAGTGGAAATAGAAATTGTTCGACACATAATTGTTTTTAAAACCAACTATAAACCGTATGATCACACATCACCATCAATAACTCTCATCTGAACGAATGAACTCGTCTTCGCTTTCCTCTTCATCCTCATCTTCCTCATCAACGTCTTCTTCATCGTCCTCGTCCTCGTCCACCACTCGTCTCTTCTTCTTCCCAACTCTTGATGACGAACCTCCAACATCATAACTCGATCCTCCAGGATTAAAACTTGGTCCACCCACATTAACACCTGAACTACCATACTCAGGAAGTCTACCGTATGGAGGGTATGGCTCGGGAAATGGTGAATAACAATGATAAGGGTAGGGGTATGGTCCAGGATATGGAGAATATGGTAAAGGGTTTGGTGGAACATTTGGTGGGTTGTAGGGAGGTATCTCATAATTGGCATCTTGTGCCACATGTTGGATCATAGGCACGGAATAATCAAAATTGTAATTATTCCTCATTAGCATTGAATCTTTCCAAACTTCCCTACATTTAATAGCATTTAACTCTCGGTTCCAATCACCCCATCCTGAATCAAAACCGCATTGAGTATTCCCCGAAAAACTTCCCATTTGGGGTTGTGATGGTGCCTCCGCATAAGCTCCTGATTGTGCCCCCACACTTGGTTCGGTCCAAGGTCCCAAAGTCTTGTTATTCCTATCCAATACTTTTCCAAAACTAAAAGCATCCCATATCTCACTCTCCAACCTCACTCTACACTTCCTTAACTCATTATCATTAAAATACCCAAGATTTTTAGCCAAAGCGGTCACATAATGACCTCCACAAACATCACTTTGTTTCTTAATCCCCGGTGCTCTCTTAAAAAGATATTCGGCAATAATCCATGCCACATTCCCATTCTTGTCTTCCTCCAACAACTTCATCACCCATAGGTCCGGTTGACTACATTTGTCTTGACTACCGCTCCTATGCAACAATCCCCAAGAAATCAACTTTTGTAAAACCTTCAACAATGGATTCCTAATCCTAGAAGAATTTCTCCTAAGACAAGTTGAATCACCAATCCTATTCCAATAAGCATGAACACCCGTGTATTGATCATTAGCTCTAGCTAAACTCACAAAATGTGGTCCAAACAACCTATGATTAACCTAACTCTCCTCATACAAACCAAGGGCAACTGCAAAATTTGGCAAAGATAAAGCATGTTCGCGACCACACAATCTAAACCAAACACAAACATCCCCAAGAACATCATTTACCTTCCTATCAAAGTAAAACGTAGAAAAGAACTCCAAACACCACTCCTTGTAAACATCCTCACGAATACTAAAAGCTCTCTCCCAAGAATAATCTTTAAACCTATCCCCATCACCAGGATACACATAAATCATAGTCATCATGCTCCTTAATTGATAATCACATTCATACTCCGCAAGCAATTCCCAATCAATCAACCTTGGCTTAGCAATCTTTCTCTCTTGAAGTTTTGAAAGACGTTCCCTATATGCATTCTTCTCATCTTTTTTTTGCACATTAGAAAACTTGACATTATCATTAGACTCCGGTTTCAAACTGAAAGTGATCCTCTTCCTCTCGTTCCTTTTCAAATACTTGTTAACAATCGGGTTTCTTTGATTACGTCCCAATCTTGCAACATTTCCCTGAAAGAAATCTCAAATTATGTTATTATAAAAGTATAAAAACTAATACCAATCAATTTAGAAACTAGAAAACACAATTTCAAAAATGTCAAAAAATTTTCCGAGGCGTCCATCCGATTGGATGCATCTTTTGCACATTCCCATCCGATCGGTTGCAACTCGCAACCGATTCGGCTGGAGTTTCTGTATACTATATTCATCCGCAATCCATTCTAAACATTTCCCAATCAATCTAAACTTCTTTCTAACTTGTAATCTTCCATTCTTGAGTACTTCTAACATCCAATCATCAACCTAACGATTCTATGAAAACCAAGAACATCATCTACTAAAAATCTTCCAACTAGTGTTCTAATCAACAATGCAATAACCTAACATCACTAATTATCAATCATGTAACTTCTGGGATTCATCAATTGCAAATAAACTAGCTCCAAAGATTATACCCAATTCAATCTGAAAATTCAATCAATGAATTCTTACTCAAAACTTAATCAATTGATCTAATTCTTTTTGCAATACATTCTCCTATCATCTAATCACTTATCCCCTAAATATTACATCTTAATTCGAACTAATTCAAAAATGCCCAATTCGTGACCTAATTTCAATCATCCGAATTAAAACCTAATTGAACAAAATTAATGATATAACTTACTTGACTTGATGCCATTGATGATCAATTATCACTCCTACAACTATCAAACAACTTCTTATGGTCGAATTTCTAACCCTAATTTTTGGTGGATTGTGTGTATGTGGTTTTCTTGAGTTTTTGAAAATTTTGGTTTATATATTCAATTCCATCCGATCAGTTGTGAATACATCTGTTCGGTTTGGTATGAAATTGATTTTTCAAAGTTTTTCTACTACTAAACTTGATACAAGTACTAGTAGTTCTTATCTTTTCAAAAAAAAACTTATTATCTTGTATGTATTCCAAACACACTTTGTCTACCAAAAATTTGGTCATCTTTTTCTAATTCTAACTTAAGACTAAAAACATAACTTAACCTCTAAAAACTAAAAAAAAAAAAAAAAAAAAAAAAAAAAAAAAAAAAAAAAAAAAAAAACTTAAACTAAATAAATAGATCAATAGATAAAAATATAGTCTTATTCAAACATGAAATGCATAAAACCTAAAAACATAAAATAAATTGCATGAAATTAAAAATACGAAACAAACAAACTAGCACAAGATGTGCTTTATTCTTGTGATCATTCTTCTTCATCCATAGAAATATTCATTCCTAAGAATGTCTTCTCCACGATACTTGTTTGATAACTTCCTAGTAGTCTTTTGAGTTTTGAAATTTCGTGCAAAATTCCTTCCGCTAGGACATGTGATATCAAATTTGCAATGGCAATCACCATCTCCTTCTTCTCTTTTGTAAATGCTATGACCATCGGAACCCCATTCCAAGTTCTTCAATTGGACCGATAAAGATCCAAGAAAATCTGTCAATTTGTTAAACACAAAAATGTTTTTAAATGGATTAAAGAAAGCCTCTATTGCTAGAGCTCTTCCCATTTCATCCTCAATATCAAAGAAACTAGGTGTGCATGGGCCAAACTTAGGCCTACCATCTTCATCTCTTCCTACTTCAAAGCAACCAAGGTAATCCTCCTCTTGGTCCTCATCATTATCATCCCCATTACTACCTCCTCTAGGCTTTGGATAGTAAGTATTCTTAAGAATTCCATCATCAATTGTCATGGTACCTCTTCCCATATCTATTATAGCTCCATATGATCTTAATAATGGTCTACCTAACAACAAAGGTAGTTCCTTATCAACCGCAACATCCAACACAAGAAAATCTGCGAAGAATGCTTGATAACCAATTTGAACTCTCACATTTCTTACTTCCCCCATTGCTTTTGCCTTAGAATTATCCGCCATAGTGAGTTTAGAATTATTAGGTGTAGGATCTGTAACACCCCCAAAATACCGCAGCGGAAGACTGTGTCATAAGGGTGCTACTTCATAATACAAAGAACAAGGTATAGAAAACGAACTCTAAATGAGACGTTTTGAAAAGTGACCATTCGATTAATAAATTCCGAAATACAAACTTGAGTTCCATAATCCAATACATAAGAGTTTTAAGACAAATCGAATGGTAAAGATAAAAGCATAAGTCTTCAAAACATGCCAAGCGACTCTATGCTCCATGCAACAGCTATCACCTTATAGACCTGAGATAAACATGCTAAAGTGTCAACACAATGGTTGGTGAGTTCATAGAGTTTGTCTTAAAATAGTTGAAAAGCCTTAAAGAATGTTCACACAGCAAAGGCATCGTGAATCCACTCAGTTACAAGTCCCGCCATAAGAGACTTGTAACCTGTGTGTTCACAACCCACTGCTAATATATATGGTATAATAAAGACATGTATAAGTTCATCAAAACAGTTTAGCAATTAGTCGTGAGTCTACACTTCATCTCCGAAGACCTCACGTTTATGATGTATCCAACATTCGCAAATGTTAGGATGTATCAATAGCCTCAATGGTCATCCAACAACTTAATGTGGAGCCACCGGAAGTCTCAATGGTCATCCAGCAACTTAATCTGGAGCCACTGGCAGTAACACAATCAAGTATAACGCAGTTAAGTATAACATAATCATGTATGTATGAAATCAAGTATAATGCGATCAAATATAAGACAATCAAGTATAGAACAATCAAGTATAATGCGATCAAGTATTTGTACAAGTAAGAAAGTAGTTGTGCATGTATCCCCCCCAAAGAGTTGAAACAAATATGAAAAAGTAGGGGCTATGACTCACCTTAAGCTTAAGTGATGTGAAATCAAAGTGGTAGTCGAATCGTGAAAGTCTCTAAGAGCAGCCTATAATAGAACGTTGCGACTTAGGTTTTGAGTAACGTCTAGGCATACGAAGAATTGCCTATATATGTCTTGCATAATGTTCATGATGTAGTATGATGTATAGTATAAGTCTTTGAAAGAAAGATTCATGAAACATGTATGTTTTGGTATATCGTTTACTACCGTTCGGGCCGACATAATTCAGAAGTCATGTTAGTAAGCGTTCGAGGAGCCAGGACACTTTAACTCGTAAATCCACAACTCAACTCGACGGCTTACATAATGAACTCCTCACATGAGGCTCCCTACTATTGTAGTAGTTGATGAAATATATAGATATAAGTTTTGATCCGAAAAGTTACATGTCCGATATTTGAATAAACTTAGGAAAGTTTATTAGTACATGAAGATTGTTATTAGGGGTAGTTTATTATAACTTGTATCTCATGCTTCTTTAGGTGGAGTAGATCCAAATTGTTTGTTCAAGTTATCGTCAATTCCTTGTTTCATGTTTTCGCCTAAGTAAGTTTATATGGTCATTTAGTCATGGCTTCGCCGTGACCTTGGTCATTTTTCCATGGTCTTGAGACTCAACCTTGGCTTTAGCCATGGTTGTGGTCTCGGCTTTAGGTCATTAGACCTCTTGGTCTTAGTAAATCATAACTATAATATAGTGACTTTGGTCTAAAATGGGCTGTTAAGATTTTGAAGAATTTTATCACTCGGAAAGCATTTTTAGGTCTCGAAAACGTCGTTCCGGACAACTTTCGTGTTTTAACTTTTTGATGAATCGGACCAGAAGTAGGACTTTCAAAACCCAAATTTGATCAGGAAGCTATTTGGCAGATTTGCCGGAAATCTTTGGTAATTTCAAATCGCCATAACTTTTGACTCGTATACTCGTTTTGGGTGGTTCAAATTGCTATGGTTTCCTTGTTAGGTCCTCTACCACAATATATAATAATCAAATATCATGTTTTTACCATTTTGATCAGGTCTTACCAAGAAATTCATTAGTTTGCTTGTTTACTTGACATAAGTTAACACATGTATATTAATACTTGTTTTGTCCATTTTTATACATCATGAACTCCATACAAAGACCATATATAGCATGAATGAAACACAAAGAGTATGAAAATGATAATTAACAAGAAAGTATGTTAGGGTTTGCTTACAACTTTTGGCCTTAATGAAAAAGGGAAACTAGGACAAGAACTAGGACTTTGATTGAATAAGCTTTCCTCCACTTTAGTAACCCTTCTACCCTTGTATTCTTGAAAGATATGTAATGAAATTTGAGGTGTATTGAGTGGATTTAAACTCAAGAGAAAATGCCAAGTATGTTAGGGTTTGGAAGATTTTTGGTGAAAAATAAGCTATCTAGGGTTTCTATCTTGATCTTGCACTTGATTCTTGCTATAACTAGGAGGAAATAAAGCTAAGTGTGAAGTGTTTTGGTGTGTTGTGATGGCCGGCCATATGGGGGGATGGGGGGCTTTTATAGGGTCTTAAGGAGGTTAGTTTTGTTGACTAGTCCAACCTTGGAGGCCAAGGTTAACACATGTAATGATCCTAGAGCACAAGTTAGGAGATTAAGCCACACAAGGGGTGACTCCCCCCCCCCCTATGGCGGTTCAACATGGATAAGGGGGAGTGACTAGGTTTTTGGATGAGTTATCTTACTTATGTGACTAGTTTTGACTCCGGGAAATGCCAACCGTAAATGATTAGGCCTCAAAACGTAAAACCGGGTGTCGTTAAATTATGAAACTTTAAAGTATTGTTAGACATGTCCATATGTCCCATAATAAAATATAAAATGAGTGGTAGGTTCCATTTGGGTGGTAAACCCTGCTAAAAACTGGAAACACGGGTCTAAAACGCGTAATACGTAAAACGTACGAAAGTTGCGTAAAATTGAGAAAAGTAAAATGTAACTTTTCTAATAGGATAATAATGACTTAAAATGACTTATAATGTCTAGGCTGGGCTCAGTCTAGTGTCGGTTGGTGTTAAATGTCTTTTAGACATCAAACCGTAAGCCTACAAATCAAGAAATGACTTTTGGTCAAAGGAGGAGGGAAAAATTATGTTGACTTTTTCTAATAAGTTTGAAAACTCAAAACTTCTTAGAAACTCGTTTCGTGGTCTAACGGTTAATCGCCCATTCGGTTAAGCGTGCTCATATGAGAATAGTACCGACATGGGTGACCTGCTGGGAAGTTTTGGTCATGTTTTTCTCAGTCACGATTAATTCTCTAATTAATCATGAGAGTACTAAACATTTTTCTGATGCGGGGTCACTTAACGCGGTCGAGTTTCGTTGTGCGTAGAATTTTTGAATGACGTTTTACCCTAAAACGTATAATTCCGTGTAATTCCTTAATAACTTTCACGAAAATGATCTAACGAATGTCAAACATTTAATTTGTCATGGAAATGATTTATCACTCGAGAATATGAAATAAAAATCAACTTTCGGGAAAATTTCAGGAAAAATGAATAGTAAAAGTGAATAGTAAAATTTTCGGGAATAGAAATAAATCTGAAAATGCGAATTGTTACAGTCTCTACCCCTTCAGGAAACTTCGTCCTGAAGTTTAGTGTGTCTAGGTCTCTTTATCTTAATAACGGCATAACAAAGCTAGATTTTGAACTAGAATAGAATAATATGGTAGGATAAGGTACGTACCCGTTACGCATTGCGGGCTTCCTTAGCACCCAAATAGTATGCTCGACCCCGAGGTGGACTAACATTGTATCCACGGTTTGGGTTATTTTCTTCAAGCATAACAGCTAAAGTTGGGTTGTCCAGCACTTGTCCCTGTGCCCTATTTAACTTAGGACAAGTATCTCGGAAGTGGTTTGGGCTGTTGCACTCAAAGCATGTCTTTTGGTTGTTTCTTATATTGCCCGCATTCACCGGTGTTACTTGCCTTGCTGTTGCTTTACATTGATTTGTAAAATGGCTCTTTTGATTGCAATTAGTACACATTCGACAGGGCTCAGACCTCTGATGATGATAAGCACATTTATTACACTTAGGATGTGGACCTTCATACTTTCCCTGATCATAAACTGTTGCCGCAAATCCTCTTACTCTCTTATTATCAACCATTGTACCCTTTTGCTCGCTTGATTCACCTGCTCCCTTCCTTTTGTCACTATTCTTCAAAGTTCCGTTCCTAACCATCTCATCTGTTAGGGTCCCTGCTCTTAATATTGCACTTTGAATCGTGGGAGGTTCGGTTGTTTTCACCATCCCACGAATCTCGGGAACAAGGCCATAAATGTACCTCTCAATCCTCTTGGATTCAGGGGTAACCAGATGAGGAACTAGTTTAGCTAGTTCATGAAACCGGTCTGTGTAGGTTGCATGACCAGCCCCTACCATAGAGTGATGCCAAAACTCGTCTTCTAGTTTTTGCATTTCATTAACCGGGCAGTATTCTTCCTTCAGTAGTCCCTTAAAGTCGTCCCATGACATGCCTACAGCTGCTTCTCTAGTCCTTGCTTGAATCTGCATGTTCCACCATGTCAATGCCTTTTCTGATAGCAAGCATGCAGAATATTTTACTCTCTGGTGGATTGCACAGTTACTGATGTCAATCACTGACTCCATCTTCTCGACCCATCGTGTATATGCCAATGCACCTCCTTTGCCATTAAACTCAATTGGTTTGCATGACATAAATTCCTTATACGTACATCCAGTCCTATGGTTGTTGTTGTTGTTGTTGTTGTTATCATTCCTTCCTCCATCATTTGTAGCGTCATTTATGCTTCCGTGGTTTCCCGAATTGTTCATGTGATTGCCAACTTGTGTGACTATGGTGGGAAGTAGGTTTTGTAGTTGTTGGGCAATAATGGCGGAGACATCTGGATTTCCACCCTCGTTACTAGGGTTACTAGTGTCGTGAGCATTTCCTCTACCTCCACGTCCACCAGTTCTTCCACTATCATTACTAGTGTCGTGAGTAGTTCCTCTACCTCCACGACCACCAGTTCTTCCACCTCTTGGTGTTGCTCCACCTCGGCTAGTGCTACGAGTTACTCTCTTTGGTGCCATGATATCTACAAGGAGGGATATTTTGTCGACGTCAGATATGAGGTGATATTCCTGGACTACTTAGTCTTAAATCTTGTCAATTTGAGTCAGTCGTTGATTAATGTAAGCATGGTCACATATGTCTACGTGAGTCGTGACGCATTTATAATTATGTTGGCCACCATAATTATAATTGCTTCCTTTCACACGTATACATATTTACCAGGCACACATAACTCAACAATTGGTACTACATAATTGGGTAGACTTTCTGCTCTTAAGTTGTGAAAGGGTAACGTAGTCTGGGTATCTAGAGAAGGTGATATGGCGAAATGGACTAGTCACACTTGTAGAAAGGTTTGAGTGTCGTACTAGGACATATGAACCACTTCTAGGTATTTAGAATCATATAAAGTAAGTATAAGGCAAATCATCAAATCTCTACAGGAAACTAATAACCTTTATTTAACTTAATCTTATGTCTTATCAAACAAGAACTGTCACAAGATTAAGTTAATTAAACAATTATTACTTAGCTCTAAATTTTTGATGACTTGACTATTGTCTGGGGTTTCTTCTAAACAAACAATTAGCAATAAGCATAGGCGCATGAAGTGTGTGTAAGGCAAAATAAAGAGAAGGGTCCTAACGTATATAGCAGTTATAGTCTAGGCACTTAAATGCAACCTAGTTCTCTATAACCAAGGCTCTGGTACCAATCTGTAACACCCCCAAAATACCGCAGCGGAAGACTGTGTCATAAGGGTGCTACTTCATAATACAAAGAACAAGGTATAGAAAACGAACTCTAAATGAGACGTTTTGAAAAGTGACCATTCGATTAATAAATTCCGAAATACAAACTTGAGTTCCATAATCCAATACATAAGAGTTTTAAGACAAATCGAATGGTAAAGATAAAAGCATAAGTCTTCAAAACATGCCAAGCGACTCTATGCTCCATGCAACAGCTATCACCTTATAGACCTGAGATAAACATGCTAAAGTGTCAACACAATGGTTGGTGAGTTCATAGAGTTTGTCTTAAAATAGTTGAAAAGCCTTAAAGAATGTTCACACAGCAAAGGCATCGTGAATCCACTCAGTTACAAGTCCCGCCATAAGAGACTTGTAACCTGTGTGTTCACAACCCACTGCTAATATATATGGTATAATAAAGACATGTATAAGTTCATCAAAACAGTTTAGCAATTAGTCGTGAGTCTACACTTCATCTCCGAAGACCTCACGTTTATGATGTATCCAACATTCGCAAATGTTAGGATGTATCAATAGCCTCAATGGTCATCCAACAACTTAATGTGGAGCCACCGGAAGTCTCAATGGTCATCCAGCAACTTAATCTGGAGCCACTGGCAGTAACACAATCAAGTATAACGCAGTTAAGTATAACATAATCATGTATGTATGAAATCAAGTATAATGCGATCAAATATAAGACAATCAAGTATAGAACAATCAAGTATAATGCGATCAAGTATTTGTACAAGTAAGAAAGTAGTTGTGCATGTATCCCCCCCAAAGAGTTGAAACAAATATGAAAAAGTAGGGGCTATGACTCACCTTAAGCTTAAGTGATGTGAAATCAAAGTGGTAGTCGAATCGTGAAAGTCTCTAAGAGCAGCCTATAATAGAACGTTGCGACTTAGGTTTTGAGTAACGTCTAAGCATACGAAGAATTGCCTATATATGTCTTGCATAATGTTCATGATGTAGTATGATGTATAGTATAAGTCTTTGAAAGAAAGATTCATGAAACATGTATGTTTTGGTATATCGTTTACTACCGTTCGGGCCGACATAATTCAGAAGTCATGTTAGTAAGCGTTCGAGGAGCCAGGACACTTTAACTCGTAAATCCACAACTCAACTCGACGGCTTACATAATGAACTCCTCACATGAGGCTCCCTACTATTGTAGTAGTTGATGAAATATATAGATATAAGTTTTGATCCGAAAAGTTACATGTCCGATATTTGAATAAACTTAGGAAAGTTTATTAGTACATGAAGATTGTTATT
The DNA here is from genome assembly GCA_030686995.1 of Artemisia argyi. Classification (NCBI taxonomy): domain Eukaryota; kingdom Viridiplantae; phylum Streptophyta; class Magnoliopsida; order Asterales; family Asteraceae; genus Artemisia; species Artemisia argyi. Next base: position 4,321,973 of record CM060676.1, on the reverse strand, counting down.
AGGGGTAGTTTATTATAACTTGTATCTCATGCTTCTTTAGGTGGAGTAGATCCAAATTGTTTGTTCAAGTTATCGTCAATTCCTTGTTTCATGTTTTCGCCTAAGTAAGTTTATATGGTCATTTAGTCATGGCTTCGCCGTGACCTTGGTCATTTTTCCATGGTCTTGAGACTCAACCTTGGCTTTAGCCATGGTTGTGGTCTCGGCTTTAGGTCATTAGACCTCTTGGTCTTAGTAAATCATAACTATAATATAGTGACTTTGGTCTAAAATGGGCTGTTAAGATTTTGAAGAATTTTATCACTCGGAAAGCATTTTTAGGTCTCGAGCTTCTTTATTCCTGAACGAAAACGTCGTTCCGGACAACTTTCGTGTTTTAACTTTTTGATGAATCGGACCAGAAGTAGGACTTTCAAAACCCAAATTTGATCAGGAAGCTATTTGGCAGATTTGCCGGAAATCTTTGGTAATTTCAAATCGCCATAACTTTTGACTCGTATACTCGTTTTGGGTGGTTCAAATTGCTATGGTTTCCTTGTTAGGTCCTCTACCACAATATATAATAATCAAATATCATGTTTTTACCATTTTGATCAGGTCTTACCAAGAAATTCATTAGTTTGCTTGTTTACTTGACATAAGTTAACACATGTATATTAATACTTGTTTTGTCCATTTTTATACATCATGAACTCCATACAAAGACCATATATAGCATGAATGAAACACAAAGAGTATGAAAATGATAATTAACAAGAAAGTATGTTAGGGTTTGCTTACAACTTTTGGCCTTAATGAAAAAGGGAAACTAGGACAAGAACTAGGACTTTGATTGAATAAGCTTTCCTCCACTTTAGTAACCCTTCTACCCTTGTATTCTTGAAAGATATGTAATGAAAGTTGAGGTGTATTGAGTGGATTTAAACTCAAGAGAAAACGCCAAGTATGTTAGGGTTTGGAAGATTTTTGGTGAAAAATAAGCTATCTAGGGTTTCTATCTTGATCTTGCACTTGATTCTTGCTATAACTAGGAGGAAATAAAGCTAAGTGTGAAGTGTTTTGGTGTGTTGTGATGGCCGGCCATATGGGGGGATGGGGGGCTTTTATAGGGTCTTAAGGAGGTTAGTTTTGTTGACTAGTCCAACCTTGGAGGCCAAGGTTAACACATGTAATGATCCTAGAGCACAAGTTAGGAGATTAAGCCACACAAGGTGTGACTCCCCCCCCCCCCCTATGGCGGTTCAACATGGATAAGGGGGAGTGACTAGGTTTTTGGATGAGTTATCTTACTTATGTGACTAGTTTTGACTCCGGGAAATGCCAACCGTAAATGATTAGGCCTCAAAACGTAAAACCGGGTGTCGTTAAATTATGAAACTTTAAAGTATTGTTAGACATGTCCATATGTCCCATAATAAAATATAAAATGAGTGGTAGGTTCGATTTGGGTGGTAAACCCTGCTAAAAACTGGAAACACGGGTCTAAAACGCGTAATACGTAAAACGTACGAAAGTTGCGTAAAATTGAGAAAAGTAAAATGTAACTTTTCTAATAGGATAATAATGACTTAAAATGACTTATAATGTCTAGGCTGGGCTCAGTCTAGTGTCGGTTGGTGTTAAATGTCTTTTAGACATCAAACCGTAAGCCTACAAATCAAGAAATGACTTTTGGTCAAAGGAGGAGGGAAAAATTATGTTGACTTTTTCTAATAAGTTTGAAAACTCAAAACTTCTTAGAAACTCGTTTCGTGGTCTAACGGTTAATCGCCCATTCGGTTAAGCGTGCTCATATGAGAATAGTACCGACATGGGTGACCTGCTGGGAAATTTTGGTCATGTTTTTCTCAGTCACGATTAATTCTCTAATTAATCATGAGAGTACTAAACATTTTTCTGATGCGGGGTCACTTAACGCGGTCGAGTTTCGTTGTGCGTAGAATTTTTGAATGACGTTTTACCCTAAAACGTATAATTCCGTGTAATTCCTTAATAACTTTCACGAAAATGATCTAACGAATGTCAAACATTTAATTTGTCATGGAAATGATTTATCACTCGAGAATATGAAATAAAAATCAACTTTCGGGAAAATTTCAGGAAAAATGAATAGTAAAAGTGAATAGTAAAATTTTCGGGAATAGAAATAAATCTGAAAATGCGAATTGTTACAGTCTCTTAATCCTAACTTGTGATACAATGGATAAGGCATAATACTCACACTTGAACCCGTATCGGCTAATGCATATAAAGGAGTTATCCCATTAATTTAACCGGCAAAACAAAATTTCCGGGATCATTCATTTTCTTTGGGAGACCATTCTCAATTATCCTTCTCTCCTCTACTTCATCAAAACTATTATCCTCCAACTTCGATTTCACCAACATAACTCCATCTAATTTCTTCCTATAATCCATGTAATTTCTCAACACTTCAATGACCGGTTTGTTTTCCATCAATTCACTAATTTTGCTTCAAGATTCTCCAAGATAGCTTGTTTTTGCTCTTTGGTTAAAGTTTTGCTACTTTTTGGTGAATTTGGTGGAGTTTTGGATGATGATGATTTGTTTTCTTTTTCTTTTTGGGTGGAGGGTTGGGTTAATTTGTTCAATGGTGTTTTGTTTCGGTTAGCTTTGCCCATCTTACAAATTTCATCCCTTCCTTCCTTCATCACTTCCATTCCTTCACAAACATCAACAAGCATTTCATTCACACTCTTTCCTTCTTCCAAATCACTTATGTTAATTCGTAACTCCCCAAGTGCAAAATCCAATGTACACTTGGTATTCACAAGAAAATCTCTACCAAAGATAACTTTCGGTTCATCGGCATTAGTATATTCCAAAACCACAAAATCAACTTTGAAGATGTGACCATGAATATTCACTCTAACTCCTTTCACTTCCTTTCTTCCATAACTTCCATAGTCAAGCCTAACAAAACCAAGCTTGTCAAGTACTTCTTCCGAAATGTAATTGTCTCTATATTCCATATTCAATTCCGCATCCCACGCTTTAACATCTTCCACCGCACAAGGTGTAGAATACCTCATGTGTGGAGCATCATATTCCTTAGGTGGTGCTCTTGTGAAAACAACAACTTTCCTTTCCTTCTCCTTCTTTAGGTAACACATTTCATGTGGTAAGTAAGAAACATTGTCACCAACAACCTCTTCTCCTTCCAAATCCAACTTAGCCTTTTCCAACATGCTTTCCAACTTTTCTAAGGAATCACCAGAATCCTTGAACATATCTTACAAATCTTTCAAATACGCCGAAATCTGACTTAAACTCTCCATTTCAACTTAGGCAATTACTAACTATAACATAACCATCACAAAAAATATCCAAATCATTAGCATGAGGGTTAGTTGTAATCAAATAACTCTTAATATGAAATAAGAACAAGTAAATTAACTAACTAAAACACTTAGAATTGAAAATAAACTAAAAAATAAAAATGTTAAAAATTTTACCGAGACATCCATCCGATCGGATTGACCTCCATCTGATCGGATGGCTCAAATGACCACCTCCAACCGATCGGTTGGAACCCGCAACCGATTCGGTTGGAGTTTTCTTTGTTGATGTAAATAAATGACTAAAAACGTTATTCATATCTTTCGATATCTCTATGTTTTGATGATCACAAAATGAAAACACGTTAAATCAAAGATAATGACGTAAACAAGTACTTAGTAGTTAACAATCACTTTCACCATCTAATCACTTAAGGTATGAATAAACATAGTGATTAAAGCATTATAAGATCAAAGGAAAGTTTAATTAAGTATTACAAAGTTTACTTAATTATATAAACATATTATATATTTTTGAAAAACACTTTTGGTAATAAAGAAAAATGTTTTATTCATACTAAATATATGAATTCAAATTTTTAACCAAAATCAGTTAGTTTTTCACCAAATAAACTTTCCCCACTAAAAGACAAAGAATCTGGCCGTTTCAGCTGGGCGGCCCCCTTAATTACAAAGGGCGGTCCCCTTAATTTTAAGGGGGCCGACCATGATTTAAGGGGACCGGCCACGCTCCTCTGTCAGATTCTGTTGCCTATAAATACCACCTTAAACCTGGATTTTTTCCTCACCTTTTTGCACTAAAACTTTCTGATCTAAACATCCCTCTCCATCTTCTAAAAATCCTTTGATCTTATATACTTTGATCTTTGTTTCAAAGTGATTCAAGCCTCAACACTTATGTGCAAAGAGAAGAATACTTCTACTAGAAGTATTACAACTTAGTATCATCTTGCTATCTAAGTTGTTTGTTTAGTTCATCTTGTATATCTTTTATTTCTTTGTGAACATATTGTATACATTGGTTAGATAGATTTAGATATAGGATCTAGATCTATTGAAGGCGTGAAGTAGTAATAGAAGTGAAGAAGTAGAGGTGGATAGGATTAGTGATAGAAGAAATAAGTTGTGGTAGTTCATTGAAGTGGAGATAGTTGTGAAGACGAAGAAGTTGAAGCTTTGAAGTTGAAAAGACCTTGAAGCCTAGAAGTTGTGAAGTAGTATATATCTTGGAGTAGTGGATAGGACTAAGTAGTGAAGGTGTGAAGAAACAAGTGGCGTGAAGAAAAAGAGTTAGGAAGTATTAAGTTGTGTAGAAGCTAGGAGCAAAGTAGAAAGTTGTGAAGATATTTGAAGTGTAGAAGATTGGTGTGTAGAAGTTAGGTGTGAAGAAGATTGGTGTGAAGAAGTTGTGTTGAAGTTGTGATTGTGGTGTGATATCGTTGTGGTGTGCTAATTGGTGTGTAAGGTTTTCTCCGCCATAAAGGAGGTTTTTGATCTAGTGAAGAAAACTCTCGAGTAGGTGACTCGGGGAGTGGAGTAGGGCAAGGAAGGTGTCCTTGTAGCCGAACCACTATAAATCCTTTGTCTCTCGGTTTGATCTTTCCATCTCTCACTCTTTGATTATTTACTTACTTGCATATTATTCATAGTTACAATTGCTTGTGTGTTGTGCATATATTGGTTTCACATAAAGATCAAACTAGATTCCATTCAAAACATAAATTATACATTAGTAAATTAAAGTATATACAATCATTAAAACACATATACATATATAAATACAAACTTATATTTAAGTGAGATATATGAAATTATAATTTCTATTTAACACTTTAAATAAGAAGTATTTATGTGATATATGTGAATTAACTTGTATCTATACTTTAGCTTCAAAAGATTTTTACAAACTATCATTAATTACTTGAAAGCAAAATCTTATTGAAACGAAAAAGACGCAAAACTATTCAACCCCCCTCTTCTAGTTTTCTACATTCTGAAACAAACTTTTTTTTTTATAAAAAACTAAGATTTAATAAAACAGTAATTATAATATTATAGACATTAAAAGCATTAAATAAGGTACTCTTAAAACTACTAAATCATTAACTAAAATTAGAACTACTAAAAACATTAAAATGACTCATAATGACAACTTATAACTAATAATAACTAACATTAATCATATAATCATTAAAACTAATTAACTAAAAACAGAAAAATAAACATTAAATAAGAAAAACAGAATCCTAGAAATTTTACCGAGACCACCAACCGATCGGATGGGAATCCATCCGATTCGGTTGGTTGAAAACCAACTCTTTTTTTTTTTTTTACTTTTTACTCTAAAATCTTTAAAATTTCACAAATTACAAACAATTTAATTACTAAAAACTAAGAAAATTAATCAAATCCCCGGCAGCGGTGCCAAAAACTTGATGTGCGTTTTATTAGTACAAGTTTTAAAATTTATAAACACGAATTATCCGATTATTATTTAGCACATACGAGCAAGTATACTCGTCCGGTGTAATAAAGGTGGGTAAGTCGAGATCGTCCCAAGGGATTTGGTTGTTTTAGTAATAAGAAAAACGTTTGTTAAATAAGGGTTGTCAATCCAAATTTATGTAAAATATTAAATTAAAAGAAACTCAATTAAAACTAAGCATATACTTATGCATAATTCCTTGATTGGTAATTAGGAGTATTATGACATTTTAAGTATAAAGTTTGGTGTAAAACTTGTTATGATGCGCAACAAAAAATGAGTAGTTATACAATCTATGATGTATGTCATCTTTTAACTACCACTAAGAATTCTATCACCTAAATGACTCCTTTCAGACATATCAAATGAGTATGACAATTCTATAATCACATGGTTGTTTTGAAAATCAATTCTTTTCTTATGAATTCCTACGAATCCTTTCTATCCTTTTTCGTGATGAAATCGTCTCAAATCCATTTTAACAAGTAAATAAGACGCTTTTTAAGCATCCTATTCCATACTAATTTATGCACTAATGTTTTGGAATAAAAACAAGTTGAAATTCCTTTCGGACCTATTTTTCAAAAGATTGTTTTTACCAACAAATTAAGCAAGATTAGATGTTACTTCAACATGTTGGGATATAAAATATCAAAGTACTTCTAGATGTCAAAATACTGCTGCATGAAGAATATAGTCAAAGTACTGCTGAAGGAAAAAGTCAAAGTACTGCTGTTATTGAAGAATGCTTAAAGTACTTCGAAGGAAACAAGGACTAGTGTGCAATATTAGATAAGGATTAATGTGTAATATTGAACGAATATTCTAGAATTAGTTAGGGATAATGACTTGTCGTTCAAGGATTATATGTTGTAAACTGACTTAAGGTTATCTATATAAAGAGTCTTAAGAGATATTAGTCGATATAAGTTTTAGAGTCGATCAAAGTTGAAAAATAGTTAGGGATTGTTAGTAAATCTGTGTAACAAAGCAGGTTCAAAGTTTGGTTAATATAAAAGTTGTTCTTAAGCTTTATGTTAGTAGATTCCGCATACTTTACAAGGTAAAACAGTGTTTCAATATTAATAATATTGAGTTTACTCAATATTGTTAAACCCTTACAAGCTACAAAGTAGTTTGATCAGAGTATATCGATCCTACAAGTGGTATCAGAGCTTGTGTTGGAAACTCTGATTAAGAAGACAAACCTATAAACCAATTTCACTACAAACCCTTCAAGATGACGACAGAAGCTGCACCTGCTCCCTCAATCACTGCTGTTAGAATCCCTATTGTTAAGAAGGGAGAATACAACCTATGGGCCATGAAGATTGTGGAGTTTGATAGACTCCTTGGACCGTTTTGAGCACTAGGGTTCAACAATAACAATGATAATAACATATGCAGCGGAATAAGAACAAATCAAAGTTATTGACACAAAGTTTTTCTCAATCACCTCCAATTATTATTTGATCAGAATAATAACGTGTTACCTAAATGTAACAAGGATCTAAGATACCTCAGACCTTAGAGGATTCGAACAAACACTAACTAGTTCTAGGCGTTTATAGTTTACACGCCCTAGAACACACACACACACTTTTCTAGTCGACTACATTGTAAAAGACCTAATATAAAACATGTACCCTATGTCTCTTTATATAGAGAGATATTAGGGTTTACAAAAGACTACGAAGGACTAAATATAAAATCTTCTTTATCAAGCAAATCCTTCTTGTTTCAATCTTCGTCTTTTGTAGAATTCCAGCTTTGCATTATAGTCCCTTTGTTTCATTCTTTTATCTATTTTGTCACATCAAATCAAGAATCCCAACAAAGATGAGGCAGTACATTGCCATCACAGACCATGCACTGTGGGATGTGATTGTCAATGGTAACATGCAAATTGATGAACCAGTAGAGGTACCTGGACAACCAACACCACCTAAAATTACTGTACCTGCTGCTACCAAAAGAAACCAAGACAAAGCTCTCAACATACTGCTTTCTGCTATTCCTGATGGTCACTTACTAATGTTTCATGATGCCAAGGATGCCAAACAACTATGGGCTGCAATAAAGAAGAAGTTTGGAGGTAATGATGCTTCCAAGAAGATGCATAGGAATTTGCTGAAGCAACAATTTGAAACCTTCACTGTTGGTGAAAGAGAAGGTCTTGATTCTGCTTATGAAAGATTTCAACATCTTCTAAGTATGCTAGAACTATATGATGCTGAGGCATCTGTTGAAGATGCTAATTTAAAGTTCCTGAGAAGTTTGCCATCAGCATGGCATGTAGTTGCTACTATGATCAGAGGACAACCAGGGCTGGATACTATGGACTTTGATGATCTCTACAACAATCTGAAGGTGTATGAGCATGAGATGAATGGTACTACAGGTTCAAGCACACATCAGCAACCCCAAAACATTGCTTTTGTCTCTTCTGAAAAAAGAAGCAGTACTTCTGACAAAGGTACTGCTTATCCTGTTCAAAGTACTGTGACTGAAACACAGGTTCCATGTACAACTATGGTCACCACCAATTCATCACAATCACTTACCCCCACCTCAGATGAAGTTCTATGTTCATTCTTTGCTCAACAAGCATCTCTACCTGTCACCTATCAAGAAGATGTATTGCAAATAGATGATGATGCTTTGGAAGAAATTGATATCAGATGGCAAGTTGCCATGCTCACTGCAAGGATCAAGAAGTATGTGAACAAGACAGGGAAAGGCATCAATTTTAGAGCTAAACAGGGAATAACCTTTGATAAGTCCAAGATTGAGTGCTTCAACTGTCTAAGGACTGGTCATTTTGCAAGGGAATGCAAATTTGCAAAGTTTCAAGCAAACAAGATGATTGAACCACCAAAGCCTGAGAGAAAAGAGATTCCAATTACTGAACCAAAACCAAAAGCTTTGGTTGCTCAAGAGAATTTGTCAGAGATTGATTGGTCCAATGAGTTTTATGATGAACTTGTAACCTATTCAATGGTTGCATTGGAAGACTGGACCACAACATTTGATGAAGAGCCTGGATATGTTGCTTTGGAGTCAAGAGATGGTCTAGGAAGCTTTGATTGGAGCATGGAGTTTGAAGAAGCACCTGTTCAGCTTGCTATGGTAGCTGCTTCACCAAGTTCATCCACTAACTCTGAGGTATGCTCTAAGTGTAATGATATGTATCAAAAGTTACTTAGTGAATATGTAGCAGAAAGAGATAAATTTCAAAAAGCTAAGGCTGAGATAACTGGTTATCAATTGACTTTAGAGTCAATGGAGGCCAAAATCATTACACATGAAAACAATGAAGTAGCATGGCTTGAAACATATAAACATCAGGATTACCTAGTTAAGTTAAGTGAATGGAAACTAGGTTGTAAGGTGTCTGAACTAGAGAAAGTGACTGCTGAAAGGGATAAGTTGTTAGAAAAACTTGTTGTGTGGAATGAGGCAAGTGTGTCACATGTTCAATTTGTTGAAAAGCAAAGAACATCTAATATTAAGACAGGCCTAGGGTATAATAATGATAGCAATGAAGGCATTCCATTTAAGGGCAAGGAACTAAATCTTACAGTAGATACCTCCACTAGTGATGAAGAGTTCATAAGTCTAGATGAAAATACTTCTAGTGATGAGGAATCCCCTAGTCCAACACCTCCTGAATTTAAGAAAGAAAAGGGATATAATGCAGTTCCTCACCCCCCAGGTAGCTTTCAACCACCTAGAAAAGATGTTGACTGTTATGGTGTAGATAATCTAGAGTTTAGGAAAAAGCTTAATAGTAAATCCAACCCTGAAACTTTAGAAAAGTCTGTTGAAGTACCTAAGGTTGAAGAGACCAAGTTTTCAAAACAAGCAGTACCTTCAAACACTTTTCGAAGTACTGCTGATCACTCAGCAGTACCTCAAAGAAAATTTTTTCAACATACTGCTAATTTTAGAAACTCTTATGGAAGGGGATTTGGGGATATTGGTCCAAAGGTCTGTTATGTTTGTTATAGTCCTTATCATTTGATTAAAGACTGTGATTATCATTCAGAATACCTAAGTAAATATCCAAAGACCAGAACTGCACAACCAAGTCATAGGGAGAATAAGCCAAGGGACAACAAACCAGTTTGGAACTATTCAAATAGGGTTAACCATAGTAATTTCTCAAAAGACTATAGGTACCCTCATCAGAAAAGGTCATATTCCAAACCCTCAGTATCTTCACAAAGTACTGATAAAAAGTTCCCTAATGTTTCTAGCAAACACTCAAGTGTAAGACCTAGGAGGTACAATCATTACAACCCTAGAAGGCCTTACAACACAAGAAATGATGCTAGAACACAGAACCCAACTCCTAAAGTTACAACTAAATGGGTTAAGAAGGAAAGTACTGCTGGGGTAAAACCAGTACTTTCAGAGGTTAAGGGTGAAAAAGGGAAAATTGATCATGAAAAAACAAAATTTTGGAAACAAAAAACTTAATTCTTGATCATGCTTTCAAAGACAGTGGTGATTACATACTCAAAAATTTTGTGTATGTCACTCCACAAGGGGAACACAAGTCAGTAATAGCTTGGGTTCCTAAAAATAACTAACCTTTTTCATGTGAATGTTGGGCAACCCAGAGGAGGAGCTTAAAGATCATCTTATTGTAGATAGTGGTTGCTCTGGCAGTATGACAGGAGAAAAGGAGCTCTTGTCAGATTTTAAAGCTTATTTTGGAGGAAAAGTTGCATTTGGAAATGATCCTGATGGAGGAAGAATAACTGGCAAAGGAACTATCAAGGCAGGAAACATTGATTTTGAAGATGTTAGATATGTGAAGGAGCTCAAATTCAATCTTTTGTCAGTCTCTCAGATTTGTGATAAGAAGTACCCTGTGTTATTCTTTGACACAGAATGTCTTATACTTTCTCCTGATTTCAAGTTAGAAGATAGAAACTTGGTGTTACTGAGAGCACCAAGAACTAATGATGTGTATAGCATAGACTTAAAGAATGTAAACTCTGCTGAAAGAGCAACATGTTTGATTGCAAGAGAAACTATGGAAGAAGCACATCAATGGCACAGAAGATTGGGGCATGTCAATTTTAAGAACATCAATAAGCTGGTCAGAGGAAATTTAGTTAGAGGTTTACCTTCTAAAACATTCAAGAATGATCACTCATGTCTTGCTTGTAAGAAGGGTAAACAACACAAGGCTTCTTGTAAGAAGATTGATGAGAAAACCATTAGAGAGCCTTTGGAACTGCTGCACATGGATCTGTTTAGACCTGTTTCAGTTGTTAGTCTGAACAAGAAGAAGTACTGCTTGGTTGTAACAGATGACTGTAGCAGATTTAGCTGGGTCTTTTTCTTACGCTTTAAAGATGAAACTTTTGATGCTATTCATGATCTTATAATAGCACTTGAAAATCAGTTAAGACTCAAGGTTAGAGGCATTAGATGTGATAATGGGACTGAGTTCAAGAATCAGCTAATGGATGAATTTTGTGCCAAGAAAGGAACTAAAAGAGAGTTCAGTATTGCTAGAACTCCTCAGCAAAATGGAGTTGCAGAAAGAAAGAATAGAACTCTTATAGAAGCAGCAAGGACAATGCTTGCAGACTCTTAATTACCAGTTCCATTCTGGGCTGAGGCTGTAAGTGTTGCTTGTTATGTGCTGAATAGAGTATCAGTGACTAAACCTCAAATGAAGACACCTTATGAATTACTCATGGGAAAGAAGCCAAGCATAAAGTTTATGAAACCTTTTGGATGTCCCCTAACCATTCTAAATACTGCTGATAATTTGGGCAAATTTGATGGGAAGTCAGATGAAGGATATTTATTGGGATATTGTACTAATAGCAAAGGATTCAGAGTATACAACAGGGCTACCAAAAAGGTTCAAGAATGTCTTCATGTTGATTTTCTGGAAGAACAAGAAAATTCTAAAGGAAAAGGTCCCGATTGAATGTTTGATCTTGATTTAATGTCTTCATCAATGAATTATGTACCTGTAAGGGAAGAAAATTAAGCTGCTCCCACTAAAGAAGAAGCACAGTACATTGTTCATGATGTTAATTTAAGATATGAAGATGAGCCAAATGATAATGCCAATGATGAGAAGAAGAGTACTTCTTAGCCTCAAGGTACTGCTGAACCTAACAGTACTGTTGATCCTCAAAGTACTGTTCCACCACAAATACCAGTATCTAATGAAGATCAAGCCATTCAAGATGAACTGTCAAGGATGCTTTTTCAAGAAACAATGGCTATGTCTTATGAAGATGAACAAAGGAGAGCTTATGAAGCATAAAAGAAGAAGGCAAAAGAAACAGCCAGTACTTTACCCCAAAGTACTGCTAATCCATTTGAAAGTACTTTTCAACCTTTAGATACTTCAAATTGGATAAATACTGATGCTATTGATGATTCTAATATGCCTGACTTAGAAGATACTGATGATCCAAACAAGATTACTTTAGAAGACACTGATGATGAATTGGATCAAGAAGGCATTTTCTCAGATTCTAATGAAGATCCTGATATAACTAATTTGGAAGATAATCTTGAAGTCTCACCAACTCCTACTCTCAGAATACACAAAACTCATCCTGTTACCAACATAATTAGACCCTCAGCTTCAGGGGTGCTCACAAGGACTAAGGATAAGAATATGTCTCAACAACATACTTCTTTACTTAGTTTTATCTACAAGCAAAATAGGGTGAATCACAAGGATCAGAAGTTGTGTTTATTTGCTTGTTTTCTATCTCAGGAAGAGCCCAAAAATATCAAACAAGCATTAGCGAAGGAAAGTTGGGTGGAATCTATGCAAGAAGAACTCCTACAGTTTAAACTTCAAGAAGTTTGGGTACTATGTGATTTACCTGATGGAAAGAAACTGATTGGAACTAAATGGGTCTTCAGAGTAAAAAGAGATGAAAGAGGGAATGTTATTAAGAATAAGGCAAGGTTAGTGGCTCAAGGATATAGACAGGAAGAAGGAGTAGACTATGATGAAGTTTTTGCTCCTGTGGCAAGGCTTGAAGCCATCAGGCTATTTTTGGCTTTTGCATCTTATATGGGATTCCCTGTATATTAAATGGATGTTAAAAGTGATTTTCTATATGGCAAAATCACAGAAGAAGTTTATGTCAAACAGCCTCCTGGTTTTGAAGACCCTGCACATCCAAACAAAGTCTACAAGGTAATCAAGGCTCTGTATGGCCTTCATCAAGCTCCAAGAGCATGGTATGAAAGACTTTCAAATTCTCTACTACAACATGGTTATAGAAGAGGAGCTATTGACAAGACTTTGTTTATCAAGAGAGATAAGAAGGATATCATGCTTGTCCAAGTGTATGTAGATGATATTATTTTTGGTGCTACAAGGAAATCTATGGTCAAAGAATTTGAAGATCTTATGCAGAAAGAGTTTTAAATGAGTTCAATGGGAGAATTAACCTTCTTCTTGGGACATCAAGTGCAACAGTCAAGCAGTGGAATATATATTTGTCAAGATAAGTATGTTGCAGATATTCTTAAGAGATTCAATTTCACAACAGTTAGGCCTACATCTACACCTGTGGATACTAACAAACCATTGGGAAAAGATGAAGAAGGAGAAGATGTTGATGTCACACTATACAGGTCAATGATTGGATGTCTCATGTATTTAACTGCATCAAGACCTGATATAACTTTTGATGTATGTTTATGTGCAAGACATCAAGTTAATCCAAAGGTATCTCACTTAAATGTTGTCAAGAGAATTTTCAGGTATCTTAGGCAACAACCTAAGCTAGGCTTATGGTATCCTAGAGATTCACCTTTCCATCTCCAAGCTTTCTCAAACAGTGATTATGTTGGAGATAACTATGACAGAAGATCCACAACTGGAGGATGCCAGTACCTTGGAAGCAGATTAGTGTCATGGCAATGTAAGAAGCAAACAATTGTAGCAACTTCTTCCACTGAAGCAGAGTATGTAGCTGCTGCAAGTTTTTGTGCACAAGTACTTTGGTTACAGAATCAGCTTTTGGATTATGGATTCAATTTCAAGAATACTCCTATCAACATTGATAATGAGAGTACTATTTGTATTGTCAAGAATCCAGTGTATCATTCCAAGACCAAGCACATTCAGATTAGACATCACTTTATAAGAGATTGCTATGAACAAAGGCTTATCAATGTGGTTAAAGTTTATACTGATGATAATGTAGCAGATCTACTCACAAAGGGCATTGATGTTTCAAGATTTACCTTTTTGGTTGTGAGTATTGGCATGATTAATAAGTAAGCTATTTTTTAGGGGAGGCATTAGTAGTTATTAGTTAGTCATTATTTGAGGGGAGGCTACATGTATCATACAAAGGAAAAGTTTTTATTCATCATTAAGAAAGGAGTTACATCAACCATTCTACAAGCTTCATCATAACCAAGTTGATACACAAACTCTGAAATAGATACAACAAAACAAGAAAAACAAACAACTACCACAACCTACTACCAAGCTTAACACAACCTACTCCATAGGCCTTTTTCCCTTGCCCTCATAGTTATGCTTTCCATTTTGAGCAGCTTTTCTCTCATCATCAAACGAAGCCTGCTTTCTTCGGCAAGCCAAGCCAAGAACCTGTTTGGGAGGTCTCTCTTTCCTTGGAGCAGGCCACTTCATGTTCTGTATTGCTGATTCCAAGGCTTGAGTCAAAGCATATGGTAGCTCATTAGCCAAAGATGAACCAGGGACAGCTTTCTTCTTCTTGGGCTTTTTGTTGGTAGTACTACCTGCATCAGTTATGGTAGAGTTGGCAGCACTTATTGCTGAGGAAGATTCTTGGAGTCCCATCCATTGTACATGAGGAGGAAAATAGTCTAACCATCCTGGATCTTCAAACTCAGAATCAGAGTAGTAACTTATCTCTGAATCTGTGGTGCCATCTGAGTCTGAAGAGATGTTCACAATTGAAATGTGACTCATTGTGCTTACTAGTTTTTGTGTTATGCTAAAGAAAGATATGGTGATTGCAAGTTATTGTTGGTAAAGTTGCTTTTATAAGCCAAGTAAAGGTAAATGGGCATTTATTGAAGTGTATTGATGTTCACTTACCACGGTAGCTTTGGATTTAATATGGGGAGATAGTCATTAATCAAGGTTGACTTTCAAAGATATTATGGTCAAATAGTCAACATTCAATATTTTTTTTTTGGGAAAGTACTTTGGTCAACATACTGTGTGAGTTTATAATGGAAAGTACTGCTCCATATTTTATGGAACGTACTGCTTGGTGTTATTAAAGGGTACGCTGACGTGTCAGATACTGTTCCAATGGTCAGATTTGCGGCTAACAAACTTTCAAAAGATATGGGGATATTTACTTCCAAAAATAATGGTAAAATTATTAATTAACCGTGATTTTTTTGTATCTTATCCTTATATAAACCTCATATCTTTTCTTTTTATTCACCTTTCTTGTTATTTAAACTCATACATACTTTACATCGATCATCACTTTTCTCACTCTAACCCTAATCATCATGGCCAATCGACGCACCAACACCAAACATAACATGATAGCAAACCTTGAGAAAACCCAAGATAACCTTGAATTTCATGGTATTATTGACTTTCTCACTGGAACCAACATCTGTTACTCAATCCTAGTCAACCCAGAGATTATTGGACCTTGGATTCAAGCTTTTTGGGATACAGCAAGGTCACAGGTTGAAGATGGAGAGGATATCATTACTGCTACAGTTGCTGGGAGAGCTATTCGTGTCACAGAAGCTTCAATCAGAGAGGCTCTGTTATTTGATGATGAAGGAGGCTCTGTTTTGTTTGGAAAACAAGGGATTTGGAACACACTTCGAGACATTAGGTATGAAGGTCCTTTGAATAAGCTTACTTTTCAGAAGGCTATGGTTAGTCCTCATTGGAAATTTCTTATTCATGTTTTGCTTCATTGTTTGAGTCCCAAAAGTACTGCTTGGGATCAGTTTAGTCATTCCATAGCTTCTGCTTTTGTTGGTCTCATTACCAATCAACCTTTCAATTTCTCATACATGATCCTTGAAGGCATGCTTACTCATATTAAGGCTGGAAAACCTTTTCTTATGTATCCTAGATTTGTTCAATTGCTTTTAGAGAATCCATTAGATAGGATACCCAAACCTCAGGATTATGTACCTACCATTAGGATGCCACCTAAAGTTTTCACTTTTATGTCTCATAAGGGAGTTAATTTTTCGGGTAGGAATACACCTCTTAATGCTTATATGTTAGAGGTAGCTCAAGCTGTTAGGGATGAAAAAGACAATAGTGGTTCTGCACATTCTAATAATGATGATCAACCTGATTCTGCTGAGCATCCTGCTTCAGTACATACCCCTACATCACCTATTGTTTCCCCTCAGCATGTTGTTTCAAGTGAAAGGACTCCCTCAGTGACAGCTTCCTTGGATACATCTGTTTCTGCTCAAGGTACTTCTCCACGAAGTCTTGATTCTAAAGGTACTGCTCCAGTGGATTCACAGGTACCTACTCCCAATGATTATACTTCCACAGGTGGGCTTCAAACACCCGGAGGAGATGAGGGAATTGAAGGTGCTGTGAGTACTTCTGATTTGGCTAAGGAATTGGAGAAAATGAAGAATACTGTTAATGCTCAAGCTGCAGAAATCAAGAAGCTAAGAAGGAAGTTCAGACGGTTGAAGAAATTTGTTTGGCCTCTTGTTCAGAATTTTAGGCTTTATGTGAAAGAAAAGAAGCAGTCTCAGAAGCCAAAGTCAAAATCTTCAAAGAAGTCTTCTAAATCCAAGAGGGAGCATAGGAAGTCATCATTTACCAAATTTGGGAGGAATCAAGATGAGAATTTGGATAAAGATGATGTTGAAGTTAAGTATTCAGAAGATGCTCCTTTATGGCAATATCCAGAAAGTCCAAAGACTCTTGTACTAGAAAGCTATACTGAAGAGGATATGAATAATGTACAAGAAGATGAGAATATTGCACAAGAGAAAGAGAATGAGCAAAAAGATACTGAGCTAGAAGATGCTGAGCAAGAAAATGTTAAGCAGGATGTAGATGCACAGAATATTCAAAGTGCTGGTGTTCAAAGTACTGCTGCAGAAAACATAAGTCTGCAAGGTACTGCTGAGCAAGGTACTTCTTCTAGAAATATTGATGAAAGTGGAGTTACTGCAGCTAGACCTTCTACAATGAATTATGCAGATGAAGCTGGTCCTTCTACACTTGTACAGCAAGAAGAAGCAAGAGTACATACTGCAAGTGATGATGAAACAATTGCTCAAGTTATGATGAATTTGAGGAGACCTACTGGAGGAATACATATTTCTGAGCCTGCACAAAAAGATGTTGAAAGTACTTCTGAATCTGAAGAGTTGGATCCTAAAGATAAAGGGAAAAGGATAATGGTTCAGAAAGATACTAAGAAGAAAAAGAAGAAATTTTCTATTGCTCAGATTAGAGAATTAGAGATTGCAGAAGATTTAGAGCTTGCTAAAAAGTAACAAGCTGAATATGATGCTGAGTATTTGGAAGAAGTTAGCAGGCCAATTACAAAGAAGCCAATGACTAAAGCTCAGGAAAGGAACTGGATGATAAGTTTCTTGAGAAAAAGAGGATACAAGAATTTACATAAACAAAGGTATCCAGAAGTGAAAGCTCTGTGGGATAAAGTACAAGAAGATATCAGAAAAGAAGTAGAAAACTTTGTGCCCATGGAAGTTGATAGAAAGAAGAAATTAGAAGATATCAGAAAGGAACAAGCTGAGGAAAGAAGATTGAAAAGGAAGAAAGTAGTTCAAGATGATCAACTGTCAAAAAGGATGAAGATGATTCATGAAGATACAGTTGATGAACTTAGAAACTATTTCAGGGTTGTTGACTTTGAAAATAAGAAGACTGAAGATTCTGGAAAGAAGTCCAAGATAATCTCATTTTCTATGATTGAATCAAAAGAAGGGAATTATTTTATGATTCACAGAGAAGATGAAAGCTTCACAACATTCAATATGTTATGGGATGTGTTGCATTGTATTACAAGGGCAGATTTGTATGACTTATATGTGCAAGTGCAGACATACTATGCAGAGATTGAAGCTTCAGAAGTGGGATTAATTTTGCTTGGAGACTTAATTACCATCTGGGAAACTGAAGAAACAAGTGTTGATCCTCTGTGGAATGATCAAGAGAATTGGAAAATAACAAGATGGAGATTCTTTGAGTCATCAGGAGTTCATACACTAGAGATGGAAGATGATACCATGATTCATATGCTGGCTGAGAGGAGATATCCATTGATTAGAGAAATTATGCTCAGAATGCTGGATCATGGAATGGAACTTGAAGATGAATCTGAAGTAGCTTTGGATGTTATCAAGCTATTTATCAGATGGGTCAAGTCTGAAGAATAATATTGCATAATACTGGTATGATTTGTTTTGTAAAATAAAGTATTTTTCAAAGTACTACAAAAACAAACAGTACTTTAACAAAGTACTGCTTGCTGATATAAACCAGTATAAGTATTTTAAAATAAAAATAAAATGTTTTGATGTTTAAAAGAAAAGAAAAAGGATTTGAAAAGCAACACATGGTGTTAGTATTTATACTGTACAAAAAATGGTAATCAACTCACCATGTTTAATAGACAAGAAAGAGTTTGACTCATCATGAGGGTACGGCTCTGATGTGATAATCAAAACCGTTTATGGTTGATAGTTTACCAAAAACTATATGGTTATCAACTCACCATACTCTAAGTGATCAAGAGTTGGCTAGTCCATAGCAAACGGCTATTGGTAAAGACTAATCAAATCCGTTGATAGCTGATGATTTGCTAAAAATCATAATTTTCAATGATTCACCTCTCATAGGAGTTAACACACCTGGAAGTGATAAGAATAGTATGAAACTTTTAAGATTTGATGATCTTTGTACCAAAATGTTGCTGAGAAGATATATTGAAAGACAAGATGCTGATAAAGAGTACTTTGACACACGACAGATAGAAGACAAAGAAATAAAGAAACAATCTATTGACTGATTGTGTAATATTAACCTATAATAAGATGAGATTAAGCTACCTTAACAAGTAATGAACTAAAAAAAATGATTATGGAACTTGTTACTTTAACAGTAAACTAGTTATGAGAATTAAAGTGAGTTTTTGACTTTCTATCAAAAGACCCATGGATTTTTTACTTAGACTACCTAAATATGAACTAATGAAACATATTACAACCAACCACAATATCTGTAACAGGCCATATTACACTGCAATCATCTGAGCCAAACAGTCCCTTAATGGGCAGGTTACACTACTAAATGCATATAGATACTAGCAACTGATGCAACAGTGATTGAGGCAGATGTAATATCCAAATGAGAAGCTAAATCAATAAGAAAATCTGACTACAAACATTGAAACCACAGAAATGCAATCCTATGATAACTAGACAGTAAAAGTGGCAGAACTAAAAATCAACAATAACAAAATAATACTTAACTGAACTAGATCAGACAAGCATGAAAACAACTAGACAAGGCAGAATTAACAACTAAGTAATTCAGAATAGAGATAATCAAGTAGTAATGAACAGTTCATATTTAAACTAACAAGAGAACTTACACATCTATACCTCAGCTAAACAGAGGTGTAACTTGATCCTAGCCTATCCTTAGATAGGCCCAAACTTCACCCCAGAATAAGGATCAAATCACCAGAATACCCAGAATCATCATGTTGAGTCCCTTTGACTTTCATTGACCATTTTGAATTTAAGAGCTAGAATCTATTTGAGCCTTACTGAGTTTTATGAAAGCTTATGAATGGCTTATGTGAGCCAAAATAACTATTCAAACAACAACTTTTATAACATTACAAATGAAACTGAGTTTTTTCAAATAAAAATTGCAACTTGTGAATAACAAAAACTTGAACTGCTTTATTGACTTGAATCAGATTCTTGTTACGTTACAAAATCTAAGGAGTACAATTGAAAGCTTTAAACAAAACACTGGGAAGGATATTACATTTAATTAAAATGACTAAACTAAACTACAATTAAGAAAATTAACTACTAATTAACCAACACTTCTCTGCTTCTTCCTCTTTCTTTTATAGTGACCCATTAGGGTTCTTGAGACCCACTTGATGAATCCCACTTGATCAGGACCATTGAATTGGTCAAAGTCATCTTGGCCGTTTATCTTTCTTTTGGCGGGAAAATACCATTTGGCAGGTTAGGGATTGCTTGTGAAAGATTCAAAGGTATTAATTGGTTTTGTTTGGTTCTGTTTGGAGGGGGACAAGAAGTGGGTTTGCTGAGGTGGAGGAGGGGGGAGGTGAAGTGTGGAAGTGGAGTAGCAGGGATCAAGTTGGAGGGGAGAGTGGAAGGTTTGACTTTGGGTTTGACCGGATTTTGTAATATAAACGGGGGAGTTAATATTTTAGGGGAGGTGGGCTTGGTGGGCTGATGATGGTGAATGGGCCATGGTTGTGTTTTGGATCAGGTGGGAATGTTTTGGGGTTTGTTTGGTTTGGTTTATTTAAATTTCAAAATCACAAGGATCATTCATGTAAAATCTGTAAACTCAAGGGACTGAAAATGCAATTTTCCAAAAAGCACTCCTGAGGGTAATTCCTGCCACATATGAATAGTCCAAGGGCCATGAAAGTTAATTTCCCATTTTTTAATATCCGGGGACCAATTATGTCAATTTTCAAACTCCAAGGACCAAACATGTAATTTCACAAAACTTTTCACCCAAAACCATTTTTCATAAGTTTTGAGTTTCCAAGGACCAAAAATGATTTTTCTTTCAAAAATATCCCACCAGGGACCAAATCTGCCAAATTATGAAGTTCAGGGACCAATTTTGTAAATTTCTCAAAACTTTTAGAATTTTTCACCAAAGGACTAAATATGACAACTTATGATTTCAAAAGGACCTTTGGTGACTTTTTTCCATATTTTGAATGACCAGGGACTAGTTTTGTCATTTTATGAAAGTTGAGGGACTGAAACTGCCAATTATGCAAACTTTGTACGTTTTTCATCTGTTTTTACTCATTTTGCATCTAAAACATATAAAACACAATTTTGGAATATTTTCAGTATTTTGATGCATTATTGAGTGTTTTTGTATGTTTTGCAGTTCAGAATTGACCAAAAATGATGAGTGTTTGAGCATTCATCAAGGGATTACAACTGACCATACTGCCTTGTGTGCGAATTGACCATAGGATCACCTATCGATGTTTGATGAACTTAAGAAGTTAGAGAAATGGCCTATGATTGTGACAACGGGCCATTAGAGATAAGTCTAGCATGTAGTGGCGCTTAATGACTCAAACCCGTCTACCGTACGTCGGCTTACTAGCATGGGGTAGTGCCTGTCGTTCCTGATAGGATTTGGGGGAGATAGGCTAGGGAACTTGACCATATGCACCTAGTGATGTATGTCCGCCCCCCCTAAAGCATGAGATTAGTTTAATAAGGAACATGACCATAAGTGATATAGGAAGAGTAATTAGGTTAGCACATTTCTCTCTTACTGCTCACAACCTTTACTTTAATTGCTTTTGTTTTCCATTTCATTTAGTTTAATCAAACAATCAATCAATTCTCTTTTTATTAGTGACATTAGACTTAGATATAATCCGCACCACATAGCTTTTGGGACGACCTTGGAGTTACCATTACTAGCCTACACACGACCGAATTCTCTGTCCGTTAGTGCATAAGGTAGACCTAAGGTAGAAACGAGACTTTATAAATATTAAAACCTGGTCAGAAATCCTGCATCAATTCTTTCTCTCTAATCCTCTAATTCTATACTGTGTTCTTAGTTTTTCACACTAACATCTTTGAAAGAACACATCTCTTTGAAAGGGAAGAATTACAAGAACTTAATCCACTCTTGTGATTTTGTCGAGGGTCTTCTTATCTATACCCTTTCTACTAGAATCGAGTCACTAGGTAAGGTTAGGACTTGGTTCAAAGAAACAACATTCATTCATTCAATTCTTTGTAAGGGAAGTCTTGTGTCTTGGTGGCCAAGCCTAGATCATTGGGGATCTAGTTAAGGTTTGATACTTCCAGTGGGAAGTCTTGGTAGTGGTCTTGGTGACCCTTAGGCGAAGTCGAATTGCGAGATTCTTTTAGGTGGTTTGCGAGGGCGAAATACCTTGCGAGTAACTCCTTCTTTGTGAGCATCGATATTGGTGATTATCGGTGGAGTGAATTGTAACGGTTTCTAGTCCACCGAAAGGATTATACTAGTGGAATAGTATCGTGTCGTGGATTCGCAACTGGACGTACGAATACTATAAACCCCCCATCCCGAACCAGTATATATCATGGTGTCTTTGCTTTATACACTTGTGTTTGTATTAGTGGTTGTTCATGCATAAACCACTTGTTGATCTTCTTGGCTAAAAGTTTTTAAACATCTAAAAAGCCGAAGAAACCGTATTCACCCCCCCCCCTTCTACGGTTCTACATACTTCATTTACGTTTATGCATATGTTAGTTCTCTCATTCAACTGATTCTTGATTCATTGATAATCCTTATCTCGCGATAGCTTAAAGTGGATGATGAACATTATTTTGGGAAAGTCACATATTACTTGGCTTTATAACTAGATCAATAGTGCTATGACCATTAGGTTACTAGGTATAAGGTTAGCGCATAAATTTGTAATGTTGTTCGCCTTGGTACCGATATCATATAGTGGATAGATTATAATCAACTGTGAGAATTTATGCGGGTTTGGTTAATTGTGACAGGATTAATCCATTTAAAACGTCAAGTTTAGGGAGAAGTACCACCTAGCTTACATTAGAAAACCACCAACGAATGAAGTATAATCATTGCACATGTAGACAAATCTAGCATTTTATTTGAATAAATTGGTTAATACGTTCTTCCTATCCTTGTTTAGTGTCTTCTGACTTCTATTGTTTGTCTTATTTAATTAGTTTATTAGAAAACCAAATTCGTGCTAGTCTCTCAGGCTAAAACCCCTCTACGTTAGTTTAGGTTAATTTAGTCGAGTAGAATACCTTTATAATTAGTATTAGAAATTCACTCATGAGGAACGACTTGTACTTACCCAACTAGCTACATTGATCGGGTACACTGCCCGTTAAGGTTAGTCTATAGGTTAGTTTGACAAAATATAAATAATAAAACTTGGTATAAAATATATAAACCTATAAACACACATCATCAGGCTACATAGATCTTCAAGATGGTTTTAAGTTGATAAGTCTTTCAGAGTCCAAGAGACATTTGTTAGTCCCCTAAGATTTGGTTGTTTGTAACTGATGACATCAAATAAGTACATATTATTGTCATTATTTGTCCTATATATTTTACTTGTTTTATATTATTATCTATGAGAATTGATACTTAATCATTTACTTTATTAATTCTCAAGTAAAAACAAGCATTTGGTGAAAGTTAGTGATTTTGGACGAAATATGGAGAAAAATGATCAACATGGAAAAAGTCTACTGAACTCAAGGAGATATGATGTATCATTATAGACAGATATGCAGTATGACTATACTTAGATGATTTCGAATACCATGGCCTGACTTTGAAGAATGCGTCTCTAATTATTCCATGGGCCGCATATGAAACTTTGGTCAATGAAGAAGAACCAACTTGTTCTACTCCAGATACGCCGCATTTTATTTCATACATAGTGCGCATCACACTCGAGACTTCACCAAATATAATGCAAGATACTAAAGGACATGCGCCGCATAGAGATTCGAGTTACGCCGCATCTGAAGACGGTGTACGAATATTCCATAATATAATAATCTTCGACCCCATGCGAAGTTAAGTACATGCGCCACATCTACTTAGTCGATGCGCCGTATCGCACCCTCTGACAGAAACTATAAATACCCAAAATACAGCCAAATTTCATGTGCCAAAAAATACAAAAGTTACAGAAACCCTAAGGAGAAGAATAGCAACGAAAAGGCAACACAAGACACATTCCATTAAAGATTTCAAGAGCAATAAGAAGGTCCTGTTTGATTTTTAATTCTATTAAGTAGTTTTATTTTATTGTATTTATACACTTTAATCCATCAGGATTGATGGGCTTGTGACCGCCATATTGCTCCCCTTAAAATTGTTTTCCCATCAATTAAAGTTTATTTGATGTTTATTTGGTTCTTGTTATATGTACTTTGATAACCCATGTCTTCTTCACTAGCATTAAAAGTTAGTGTAAGCCCTTAAAAAGGTTAAATAGAATAGACATAAGTAATCATTAAGATTTTTCACGCCTATAGTCAATATACCAACGAGAGAGAATAGATTACGACACTCATCATATAAAACTAGCAATAAAACATGCGACAAGCTACTTAATCATTAGTCAGGCCTCTTATATGTATTTGTTATCCATCTGTGTATGTGTTCGCCATTCGTTGCATTCTATCTCAATAGTTTTATTATTTAACTAATCAACTAAAATTGTGCCAGTCTCTCAGACCGAAAACCCCTCGCGTTAGATTAGATTGTAAAACTAACTTAGGAATTAAAATACTGATAGACATTCTAGGTGTTAACGTTCCACTCTCAGTGATCAACACTCTACTTACCAACTACGCTACATTGATCAGGTACACTGCTCGTTAGTGTGTGTTATAGGATAAGTCGGCTAAATATAAATTTAAAACTTGATAAAGAATAATCCTATTATACAATGATATACGCACAAATCAGTAACCCCTTATACCTTGCTAGCTGAGTCCGCATAAGGTTACAATGTATTTATTCAGTTTGGTCTTCAACTTCTTTGAAGCATGACTGTGTTTACCAAGAAGTATACAACATATTTTAGTCGTTATGCTCTAACATGTAAAGATACTCCGTGAGTCCTTTGTCAAAGTTGTTCTTTACATCAGTGGTTAAATATATATCAAGTGGTCTGACGTTAACTTTCCTAAGGTTGCTTGCAAAGTTGTATACTTTGTGAGTCTTTTGATAGCTGATTGTGATCAGTTGTGCTAATCCTTGTCAGGGAGTAAACTTGCTCATGGTTTACTTTTTTACTTTAACAGAGAGTGGACTGGCTCTTTGATTTTATCAGCTATTGACTTATGCTTTTTGTATGCTTCAAATACTTGTGAATATTGACTCAACATCTAATCTTTTTAGTAAGCCTAGTTACCAAAGAAAAAACTAAAATGATCCAATATTTACTTACAAAGTTATAAACTAAATTATCTAATGAATTTATAGTATTACATCATCAACTAGAATCATGAATCAACTTGAAAAATAGGATGTTAACTTATCTCCTATGAGATTCTTCGCTAACTCAGCTTGCACACTTCAGCTTGACCAAATCACTGATATTTTTCAAGTAATATATTTAATTAAAATTAAATAAATGTAAGCTTTATGCATATACAATCTTTGATGTTTGTTTGTTGTTGTAAAGTATATTTCATTAACTCATTTCCATTGCAAATCATAGGTTATATCATGAAGACTATTAGCTACAGTAACTTACTAGTTATAATACCCGTGCACGCGCGGGTTTTTTTTTTTTTTTAATTTTTTAAATGATATATTTTTATTTATTGAAACAAATAATTTAATCTTTGTTTTGTTTGATTTATGATTTTTAATTATAGTTTGTTTATTATTAAAGATAACCATTTAAAAGTTTAATCCTATCGTTAGTTGCATATTATTTATATTTTTTGTAATTATCTTCTACTTGTGTAGTATATCAACAAAACGAATTTATGAATTTAAATTAAAAAATAATAATTAAAATATTACCTAATAAGGAAATATTTTTTTTTCCTGAAATACAAAAATCCCCACTAAGAATTTTGTTTTATTATATAAAAGATATAAGAAATCAAGGTTGGATGTACATACGATGCTTGAACTTAAATAAAAGTGTCCATCCAATTATCAAAGAATTGGCTTATCATGACGGAGGTTATCCATCGTTTGAATGTCTAGAAGGTGCAACCAACAATAAATGTATAGTTCCAAGCAAACGACTGTTGTAATGCTTTTACTAGTGATGTTATTATTGTGCAATTGAAATAGTAAGATATACTAAACATTTTATTTAGTAACTATCGTCACATACGTGAAACAGGTATAGGTTTGAAGTTATTGTTGTTGATGAGCAAACTAAAACTTCTACTTCTTTAATAATATTTGATCGTGAGGTTACCAAAATCATTGGTGAATCTATGGTTATATGATTTTTTGTTCATAGCCAAGAGAAAATTTCGCATGAGTTATATGACGTGGTTGAAAAACAATGGTTATTTACTTTAACAAGACTAACCATAACACATGTTAATGATGCTAATATTGTATCTTGCATTTCTAATAATCATGTTGTGTTCAATGTGTTTAATGATACAACTGCATCATAACTGGAGAGTGTTTAAATATAAATCACCACAATTCATTAGTTTTATAATTTTTACAACTGAAACTAATAAGTTCTTTTAATATGTTTAGGAAAAAGGACAGATAACCTAAATTCAAGTAATCATCAGAAGGACACTGAAAAATTCTAGAATATATCATTCAAACTTTGTTCTTTTATATATTTATGTTTTTTTATCGGTGTTTCTTTTCCACTAGAATAATTGAACCATTTTTAATGTTTTCTTAGAGTTAATGGAATTGGATGTTTGGTGCTTTTTATTTGAGGTACTTAAATATTTTCTTAGTGTTACTTTACGGGTCGAATTGTATTTTAACTCATTTTTTATTAACCAGGAATGAACTGCAAAAATTCTATTCAAGGTGTACACCGATCTAGAACTAATCATAGTTGAATTTTATTGAACCGTTGTTTAATGTATATTTATATACTAATATGAGGCCTAATTTTATAAAATGTATGCGATGAGTTACCAATTATCAAACCTAAACTTTTATAAACCCATAAGCAAAATTCAAATATGTTATGAGAAAACTTGGATTAATACGGTATGTCTTTTAAATGATAACTTAATTCAAATAAACAAGAATAAGTTAAACAAAATAAGAAATTATTTAATTACTTTAATTGAACAAACCGTTTAGAACATCTCTTTACAACCATCAACTCAAACGTATTCTTACTTAGGAGTAACTCAAAACTTTTTTTTATTGATGTCATATACACTCTATGTGTTATTACACATGAATTCTCACACATGTAACCAATACATCACATACTTTTTTATAACTCCTTTAATATCATCGTCTCAAAGTTGTGTGACTTTTGTTATAATTAGTGTATATTGTAAACAAAGTTTTACTATTTAATCTGCTATTAAGAAAATTGTCCATCGGACGAGAAGAGACCTAGTAAAGTATTATTATGTGGTAAGCAAATTTACAAAATGATGAATAGTTGAGAGGATGGACAAAAATCACTAGAGGCGTGCATTATATACACGATTACAAATTCTATCGGTTATATATTTCGAATCGTACTCTTGAGTAAATGTCATTTTACCTTGAAATGTACTCGCAGCTTACATGTATATTCGTCCATGATCATATACAATGACGTTTCGCTTATTGAGTGAGTGTGTTGAGATTCATTTAGAGTATCGTGGTTACTCTTGTCAGCAATGGACCTGAGTACACCCATCTACATACATGATTAAAGTTAAAATTTTCATCATAAAACGTAATGCATACTTGATGTGACTCTTTGGACTAACGTCCTATAGCTGCCATGTTTAATACGAGAGCATACGTTCGTTAAAGTAAGATTTCCTTTTTGAACAAGAAGACATGATCCCTTTCGAGATCAAGAGTGACCAGGACTTGTTAACTAGCTAGTTTTGAATAATTGATTCGATGCATGTACCAACATGCTTTTGAGTCTTTGACATAGTGGTACTAAATGGGCATCACTGAGCTGGTTGAGTATGTGAGATTTAAGCTGCTTATTTTGATTTCTAATGAATCCAGAGACCAGGGTGATCGGTTGTGCGTTGGATCACTAGTAATAACCTTAAAAAGCGCCCTACCATAAACCCCAAATTCCTAAACCGATATGGTATAGGATCACTAGTAATACTCCTTAAAAAGTTCTAGGCGGTTATGTGCATACTAAACTATAGACCGAATCATTGGAATCACTCTCAGGATTAATCTTTTCAAAAAGGGTTTCCATCGCGCTGATATGTGGCTATGATGCTTAATTGTGTGGAGAGGCCAAATTCAGTTCATTGATATGATAGTCATATAAGTAGCTAATAACTTTGAGGATGAGTTATTATCATTTTATTCATTTACATTATAAATATTGGACAGTAAATAAATAATACATATTACGTCTTGACATATTATAGATAAGATGAGATTAATATAGAACTTATATTTGTCATATAACTAATGAACCAATCATATTTATCTATTTTTTTAATGTAAATTAATAAAAAACCATTTTCCATATTTTTAAAAAAAACAGCATATCTTGCAAACGGTAAATTTTCAAGCTACAAAAAATACAACATCGCGACAAAAATTAAATTATCTTTCTATAGATATGCATTGTTATATACTTTCGACGAATTTTTTTTTCGACAATTTTTTTTTATTTCCGCCTAGAAAAATCACATATGATTCGTAAAAATCGTATATGGTTTGATTTTTACGAATAATATATTATTCTTACAAATCATATGTGATTTTCACAAATCACATATGATTCGTAAAAATCACATATGATTTGATTTTAACGAATCACATGTGATTTTTCTGGGCAGAAATTAAAAAAAAAAAAATGTTCGTCGAAATTAAATAACAATGCATATCTATATAAAAATAATTTAATTATAATCGCGATGGTATAATTTTTTTTTCGCGTAATGATTAACGATTGGAGAGATATTTAATTTTTAAAAAATAGTGAAAGTTTTTTTTTTATTTTTTTTTATTTTTTTTTTTTTTTTTTGATAAAAAAAAAATGAATAAATAAGAATGGTTAATTAATTCTATAATAAATATTAGTTTTATATTGATGTTTTGGCTATTACTGATTCGATATACAGTTTGTGTGGCTCCATCATACTCCTTTTCATCACCACTAACTTACGTCCTTTAGAAAAGGCATTCAATAATGGCTTCTCTTTTGTTTAGATTAAAGTTTTCGATTTTTCCATGCAATGTGCTTCACGATACATTGTTAAAGGCACCAAGATCATTTCTCACGTGATCTATAATTAATTACTCCCTCCCTCCCATAATTATTGTACACATTTGACTTTTTTAGTCTTTAACTTTCAACTTTGACCGTAAATATTTTTCTTTGTGATATATATTACTTGGTGCAAAATGTATAAACGGATTGAGTTTTAAATGTATTTTCATTCGTATAATTTCCATCAAGTATTATATAACACAAATAAAAATATTTAAGGTAAAAGTTGCAAAATAAAGACTTCAAAAGTCAAACGTGGACAATAATTATGGGACGGAGGTAGTACCTGGTCATATCATATTCTGATTTGAAGTACTGTATAAACTAGTACTCCCGATATGCAACAAGGAACAAATGAAATGACAATTGTAAACATGTTAAAAACGTAATTTTGTTTTTTCTTTTTGTGCCTTGGTTGTATGATAATAGTACCGATTATAGCTCGCTAAGTATATAAGTTCAGCGTTCAATTGAAGTATTCTTCAATTTTCTTGGAAACAAAATGGGACATGATCAATTCCATGCTTAAAGTTTAAATAATAATGACATTCATAAGACAGCTTGATTTTATTATTATTTTTTTTAGCTCATTCTTTATAGAAAGTAAGATAGAATGTGACCATTCTACAAGCTTTACTCTACATCCCGTTTTATTTTCCGAATAAAATAAGTATGTAAACATTAATGAGAAAAAATCATACAAGCTAACTTTGCATATGATGCTTGTTGACAATGATTTTTTACTGAAAAAATGATATCATTTTCATATGCAAAAAGTTTTGCAACATCACTTTAAAGTCGGGAAGGCTCTCTAAGTGCTATTTTCTACTCCTTCCGTGGCTCCGTCCTAATTTTATTATCCACGTTTCCTTTTTGAGATATACTAATTTAATTGTCCACTACTAAAAATAGATAGACAAGTTTAACTAAGGTGGTGTTTGTTTTTCATTAAGAGGCTCTTAACAGTCTCTTAATCTGAACCGTTCAGACGCGGTCAGACATTTTGGTCGTTCAGACCGTTTGTTTTTTTTCCCGTTCAGACGCGTTCAGAGGCAGTAAGATCTTAATGGTCAAGACTTGAGAGGGGTGTCTAAATGACTCTTGTTGCCTCTTGCTGACACAAAAGAAAACAAACAAAAAAAATAGTACAAGCAAGCAAATGTGCGGTTCAAACATGATTTTTTTCCCGTTCAGATGCGGACATTTACGCCTCAGATTCAGATTCAGATTCAGATGTGCGGTTCAGATTCAGAGCCTCTTAAAAAATAAACACCACCTAAGTTTACTATATTACTCTCGTTTAAAATTATTATTACATATCTTAAAGAAGAGTTTAATTAATTACATAAGGACAAAAATGTCATTCTCTCAAAAAGTAAGAAAGAGAAAGCAGTAATAAATGTACTTTTCTTAAAATATGTGTTTTCTGACGGTAGACAATAATTTTAGGACGGAAGGAGTATATTACTAGGTGTATACCAAAAGGTGATGATATATACTTAACACACTTTGATACTAAACATTTTATTTAGTAACTATCGTCACATACGTGAAACAGGTATAGGTTTGAAGTTATTGTTGTTGATGAGCAAACTAAAACTTCTACTTCTTTAATAATATTTGATCATGAGGTTACCAAAATCATTGGTGAATCTATGGTTATATGATTTTTTGTTCATAGCCAAGAGAAAATTTCGCATGAGTTATATGACGTGGTTGAAAAACAATGGTTATTTACTTTAACAAGACTAACCATAACAGATGTTAATGATGCTAATATTGTATCTTGCATTTCTAATAATCATGTTGGGTTCAATGTGTTTAATGATACAACTGCATCATAACTGGAGAGTGTTTAAATATAAATCACCACAATTCATTAGTTTTATAATTTTTACAACTGAAACTAATAAGTTCTTTTAATATGTTTAGGAAAAAGGACAGATAACCTAAATTCAAGTAATCATCAGAAGGACACTGAAAAATTCTAGAATATATCATTCAAACTTTGTTCTTTTATATATTTATGTTTTTTTATCGGTGTTTCTTTTTCACTAGAATAATTGAACCATTTTTAATGTTTTCTTAGAGTTAATGGAATTGGATGTTTGGTGCTTTTTATTTGAGGTACTTAAATATTTTCTTAGTGTTACTTTACGGGTCGAATTGTATTTTAACTCATTTTTTATTAACCAGTAATGAACTGCATAAATTCTATTCAAGGTGTACACCGATCTAGAACTAATCATAGTTGATTTTTATTGACCCGTTGTTTAATGTATATTTATATATTAATATGGGGCCTAATTTTATAAAATGTATGCGATGAGTTACCAATTATCAAACCTAAACTTTTATAAACCCATAAGCAAAATTCAAATATGTTATGAGAAAACTTGGATTAATACGGTATGTCTTTTAAATGATAACTTAATTCAAATAAACAAGAATAAGTTAAACAAAATAAGAAATTATTTAATTACTTTAATTGAACAAACCGTTTAGAACATCTCTTTACAACCATCAACTCAAACGTATTCTTACTTAGGAGTAACTCAAAACTTTTTTTTATTTATGTCATATACACTCTATGTGTTATTACACATGAATTCTCACACATGTAACCAATACATCACATACTTTTTTATAACTCCTTCAATATCATCGTCTCAAAGTTGTGTGACTTTTGTTATAATTAGTGTATATTGTAAACAAAGTTTTACTATTTAATCTGCTATTAAGAAAATTGTCCATCGGACGAGAAGAGACCTAGTAAAGTGTTATTATGTGGTAAGCAAATTTACAAAATGATGAATAGTTGAGAGGATGGACAAAAATCACTAGAGGCGTGCATTATATACACGATTACAAATTCTATCGGTTATATATTTCGAATCGTACTCTTTAGTAAATGTCCAGCTTACATGTATATTCGTCCATGATCATATATAATGACGTTTCGCTTATTGAGTGAGTGTGTTGAGATTCATTTAGAGTATCGTGGTTGCTCTTGTCAGCAATGGACCTGAGTACACCCATCTACATACATGATTAAAGTTAAAATTTTCATCATAAAACGTAATGCATACTTGATGTGACTCTTTGGACTAACGTCCCATAGCTGCCATGTTTAATACGAGAGCATACGTTCGTTAAAGTAAGATTTCCTTTTTGAACAAGAAGACATGATCCCTTTCGAGATCAAGAGTGACCAGTACTTGTTAACTAGCTAGTTTTGAATAATTGATTCGATGCATGTACCAACATGCTTTTGAGTCTTTGACATAGTGGTACTAAATGGGCATCACTGAGCTGGTTGAGTATGTGAGATTTAAGCTGCTTATTTCGATTTCTAATGAATCCAGAGACCAGGGTGATCGGTTGTGCGTTGGATCACTAGTAATAACCTTAAAAAGCGCCCTACCATAAACCCCAAATTCCTAAACCGATATGGTATAGGATCACTAGTAATACTCCTTAAAAAGTTCTAGGCGGTTATGTGCATACTAAACTATAGACCGAATCATTGGAATCACTCTCAGGATTAATCTTTTCAAAAAGGGTTTCCATCGCGCTGATGTGTGGCTATGATGCTTAATTGTGTGGAGAGGCCAAATTCAGTTCATTGATATGATAGTCATATAAGGAGCTAATAACTTTGAGGATGAGTTATTATCATTTTATTCATTTACATTATAAATATTGGACAGTAAATAAATAATACATATTACGCCTTGACATATTATAGATAAGATGAGATTAATATAGAACTTATATTTGTCATATAACCAATGAACCAATCATATTTATCTATTTTTTAATTTAAATTAATAAAAAACCATTTTCCATATTTTAAAAAAAAACAGCATATCTTGCAAACGGTAAATTTTCAAGCTACAAAAAATACACCATCGCGACAAAATTAAATTATCTTTCTATTGATATGCATTGTTATATACTTTAGACGAATTTTTTTTTCGACAATTTTTTTTTTATTTCCGCCTAGAAAACTCACATATGATTCGTAAAAATCATATATGGTTTGATTTTTACGAATAATATATTATTCTTACAAATCATATGTGATTTTCACAAATCACATATGATTCGTAAAAATCACATATGATTTGATTTTAACGAATCACATGTGATTTTTCTAGGCAGAAATTAGAAAAAAAAAATGTTCGTCGAAATTAAATAACAATGCATATCTATATAAAAATAATTTAATTATAATCGCGATGGTATCATTTTTTTTTCGCGTAACGATTAACGGTTGGAGAGATACTTAATTTTTAAAAAAATAGTGAAAGTTTTCTTTCTTTTTTTTTTTTTTTTTTATAAAAAAAAATGAATAAATAAGAATGGTTAATTAATTCTATAATAAATATTAGTTTTATATTGATGTTTTGGCTATTACTGATTCGATATACAGTTTGTGTGGCTCCATCATACTCCTTTTCATCACCACTAACTTACGTCCTTTAGAAAAGGCATTCAATAATGGCTTCTCTTTTGTTTAGATTAAAGTTTTCGATTTTTCCATGCAATGTGCTTCACGATACATTGTTAAAGGCACCAAGATCATTTCTCACGTGATCTATAATTAATTACTCCCTCCGTCCCATAATTAGTGTACACAGATTCAGATTCAGATTCAGATTCAGATTCAGATGTGCGGTTCAGATTCAGAGCCTCTTAAAAAACAAACACCACCTAAGTTTACTATATTACTCTCGTTTAAAATTATTATTACATATCTTAAAGAAGAGTTTAATTAATTACATAAGGACAAAAATGTCATTCTCTCAAAAAGTAAGAAAGAGAAAGCAGTAATAAATGTACTTTTCTTAAAATGTGTGTTTTCTGTCGGTAGACAATAATTTTAGGACGGAAGGAGTATATTACTAGGTATATACCAAAAGGTGATGATATATACTTAACACACTCTGATACGCTGTATCAAACTAATCTGATACGCCGTATCGAACTTTAGGAAATATAATATTCTTGTACCCCATACGAAGCTACCTCAATACGCCGTATCAGAATAATCTGATACTCCGTATTTGTTGGAATTAGATAACATGACAAAGCATAAATATTAACGATAAACATCAAGTATACATGCGGAAGCGTATAGGATCATATTACATGTAATTCAATTAACCAAACATAAAAGTATGTGTACCTTTTGGTTCTAACTAAACAATAATCAAGGGGTGACTCAGCGGTAAGAATACCAGCTTTTCAAAGAGGAGATCAATGGTTCGGATCCAAAGGGAAGAAAATTAATCCCCTTGTGGCCACAGAGGTTAATTAAAGTAAGACTTCCTTTTTGAACAAGAAAACCTGATCCCTCTAGAGATCAAGAGTGACCAGGACTTGTTAACTAACAAGTTTTGAGTAATTGCTTCGATAGACATACCAAAATGCTTTTGAGTCTTAGACATAGTGGTACTAAATGGGCATCGCTGAGCTGGTTGAGTATGTGAGGTTTAAGCCGCTTATTTCGACTTCTGATTAATCTAGAGACCAGGGTGATCGATTGTGCGTTAGATCACTAGTAATAACCTTAAAAATCACCCTACCCTAAACCCCAAATTCCTAAACCGATATTAGTATAGGTTAATTTAGTCGAGTAGAATACCTTTATAATTAGTATTAGATAGTCACTCCTTAGGAACAACTGTACTTAGCCAACTAGCTACATTGATCGGGTACACTGCCCGTTAATGTTAGTCTATAGGTTAGTTTGACAAAAGATAAATAATAAAACTTGGTATATAATATATAGACCTATAAACACACATCATCAGGCTACATAGATCTTCAAGATGGTTTTAAGTTGATAAGTCTTTCAGAGTCCAAGAGACATTTGTTAGTCCCCTAAGATTTGGTTGTTTGTAACTGATGACATCAAATAAATACATATTATTGTCATCATTTGTCCTATATATTTTACTTGTTTTATATTATTATCTATGAAAATTGATACTAAATCATTTACTTTATTAATTCTCAAGTAAAAACAAGCATTTCGTGAAAGTTAGTGATTTTGGACGAAATATGAAGAAAAACGATCAACATGGAAAAAGTTTACTGAACTCAAGGACATATGCCGTATCATTATAGACAGATACGCAGTATGACTATACTTAGATGATTTCGAATACCATGGCCTGACTTTGAAGAATGCGCTTGTAATTATTCCATGGGCCGCATATGAAACTTTGGTCAATGAAGAAGAACCAACTTGTTCTACTCGAGATATGCCGCATTTTATTTCATACATATTGCGAATCACTCTCAAGACTTCACCAAATATAATCCAAGATACTAAAGGACATGCGCCGCATAGAGATACAAGTTACGCTGCATCTGAAGACGGTGTACGAATATTCCATAATTTAATAATCTTCGACCCTATGCGAAGTTAAGTACATGAGCCACATCAACTGCGAAGTTAAGTACATGCGCCACATCTACTTAGTCGATGCGCCGCATCGCACCCTCTGACAGAAACTATAAATACCCCAAAATACAGCCAAATTTCGTGTGCCAAAAAAATACAAAAGTTACAGAAACCCTAAGGAGAAGAATAGCAATGAAAAGGCAACACAAGACACATTCCATTAAAGATTTCAAGAGCAGTAAGAAGGTCCTGCTTGATTTTTAATTCTATTAAGTAGTTTTGTTTTATTGTATTTATATACTTTAATCTACCAGGATTGATGGGCTTGTGACTGCCATATTGCTTCTCTTAAAATTGCTTTCTCATCAATTAAAGTTTATTTGATGTTTATTTGGTTCTTGTTATATGTACTTTGATAACCCATGTCTTCTTCACTAGCATTACAAGTTAGTGTAAGCCCTTAAAAAAAGGTTAAATAGAATAGACATAAGTAATCAATAAGGGTCCGCTTGGTTCAAAGTGGGGAAAGGGAAATGGTAAGGGTAAGGGAATGCAAACGAATGAATGAGGTGGGTAATCAATACTTTACCCCCCAATTTACTCTATTATAGTTGATTACCGAGTACTGGGTAATCAATCCCTTACCTCTAACTAACCAAGCACAAATATTTGAGGGAGGTGGGCCCAAATCAATACCTTACCCATTCCCCACCCCCTCTTAACCCCCACCAAGCACCCCCTAAGAGTTTTCACGCCTATAGTCAAGATACCAACGAGAGAGAATAGATTACGACACTCATTATATAAAACTAGCAATAAATCAAGCGACAAGCGACTTAATCATTAGTCAGGCCTCTTATCTGTATTTGTTATCCATCTGTGTACGTGTTCGCCATTCGTTGCATTCTATCTCAATAGTTTTATTATTTTACTAATCAACTAAAATCGTGCCAGTCTCTCAGACTGAAAACCCCTCGCGTTAGATTAGATTGTAAAACTAACTTAGGAATTAAAATGCTGATAGACATTCTAGGTGTTAACGTTCCACTCTCAGTGATCAACACTGTATTTACCAACTACGCTTTATTGATCAGGTACACTGCTCGTTAGTGTGTGTTATAGTATAAGTCGGCTAAATATAAATTTAAAATTTGATAAAGAATAATCCTATTATACAATGATATACACACGAATCA
This sequence comes from Artemisia argyi, assembly GCA_030686995.1. Lineage (NCBI taxonomy): Eukaryota > Viridiplantae > Streptophyta > Magnoliopsida > Asterales > Asteraceae > Artemisia > Artemisia argyi. Next base: position 4,285,326 of record CM060676.1, on the reverse strand, counting down.
GTAACTCCTTGTACCTTGCTAGCTGAGTTCGCATAAGGTTACAAAGTATCTATTCAGTTTGGTCTTTGACTTCTTTGAAGCATGACTGTGTTTACCAAGAAGTATACAGCATATTTCAGTCGTTATGCTCTAACATGTAAAGACACTCAGTGAGTCCTTTGTCAAAGTTGTTCTTTACATCAGTGGTTAAATATATATCAAGTGGTCTTACGTTAACTTTCCTGAGGTTGCTTGCTGAGTTGTATACTTTGTGAGTCTTTTGATAGCTGATTGGAATCAGTTGTGCTAATCATTGTCAGGGAGTAAACTTGCTCATGGTTTACATTTTTACTTTAACAGAGAGTGGACTGGCTCTTTGATTTTATCAGCTATTGACGTAGGCTTTTTGTATGCTTCAAATACTTGTGAATACTAACTCAACATCTAATCTTTTTAGTAAGCCTAGTTACCAAAGAAAAAACTAAAATGATCCAATATTTACTTACAAAGTTATAAACTAAATTATCTAATGAATTTATAATATTACATCATCAACTAGAATCATGAGTCAACTTGAAAAATAGGATGTTAACTTATCTCCTATGAGATTCTTCGCTAACTCAGCTTGCACACTTCAGCTTGACCAAATCACTGATATTTTTCAAGTAATATATTTAATTAAAATTAAATAAATGTAAGCTTTATGCATATACAATCTTAGATGTTTGTTTGTAGTTGGAAAGTGTATTTCATTAACTCATTTCCATTGCAAATCATAGGTTGTATCATGAAGACTATTAGCTACAGTAATTTACTAGTTATAATACCCGTGCACGCGCGGTATTTTTTTTTCAAATTTTTTAAATGATATATTTTTATTTATTGAAACAAATAATTTAATCTTTGTTTTGTTTGATTTATAATTTTTAATTGTAGTTTTTTTATTATTAAAGATAATCATTTAAAAGCTTAATCTTATCGTTAGTTGCATATTATTTATATATTTTGTATTTATCTTCTACTTGTGTAGTATATCAAGAGAACGAATTTATGAATTTAAATTAAAAAATATTAATTAAAATATTACCTAATAAGGAAATATTCTTTTTACCCGAAATACGAAAATCCCCGCTAAGGATTTTATTTTATTATATAAAAGATATTAGAAACCAAAGTTGGATGTACATACAATGCTTGAACTTAAATAAAATGTCCCTCCAATTATCAAAGAATTGGCTTATCATGACGGAGGTTATCCATCGTTTGAATGTCTAGAATGTGCAACCAACTATAAATGTATAGTTCCAAGCAAACGACTGTTGTAATGCTTTTACTAGTGATGTTTTATTGTGCAATTGAAATAGTAAGATATACTAAACATTTTATTTAGTAACTATCGTCACATACGTGAAACAGGTATAGGTTTGAAGTTATTGTTGTTGATGAGCAAACTAAAACTTCTACTTCTTTAATAATATTTGATCGTGAGGTTACCAAAATCATTAGTGAATCTATGGTTATATGATTTTTTGTTCATAGCTAAGACAAAATTTCGAGTTATATGACGTGGTTGAAAAACAATGGTTATTTACTTTAACAAGACTAACCATAACACATGTTAATAATGCTAATATTGTATCTTGCATTTCTAATAATCATGTTGTATTCAATGTGTTTAATGATACAAGTGCATCATAACTAAAGAGTGTTTAAATATAAATCACCACAATTCATTAGTTTTATAATTTTTACAACTGAAAATAATAAGTTCTTTTAATATGTTTAGGAAAAAGGACAGATAACCTAAATTCAAGTAATCATCGGAAGGACACTGAAAAATTCTAGAATATATCATTCAAACTTTGTTCTTTTATATATTTATGTTTTTTTATCGGTGTTTCTTTTTCGCTAGATAATTGAACCATTTTTAATGTTTTCTTAGAGTTAATGGAATTGGATGTTTGGTGCTTTTTATTTGAGGTACTTAAATGTTTTCTTAGTGTTACTTTACAGGTCGAATTGTATTTTAACTCATTTTTTATTAATTAGGAATGAACTGCATACATTCTATTCAAGGTGTACACCGATCTAGAACTAATCATAGTTGATTTTTATTGACCCGTTGTTCAATGTATATTTATATACTAATATGGGGCCTAATTTTATAAAATGTATGCGATGAGTTACCAATTATCAAACCTAAACTTTTCTAAACCCATAAGCAAAATTCAAATATGTTATGAGAAAACTTGGATTAATACGGTATGTCTTTTAAATGATAACTTAATTCTAATAAACTAGAATAAGTTAAACAAAACAAGAAATTATTTAATTACTTTAATTGAACGAACCGTTTAGAACATCTCTTTACAACCATCAACTCAAACGTATTCTTACTTAGTAGTAACTCAAACCTTTTTTTATTGATGTCATATACACTCTATGTGGTATTATACATGAATTCTCACACATGTGACCAATACATCACATAATTTTTTATAACTCCTTCAATATCATCCGTCGCAAAGTTGTGTGACTTTTGTTATAATTAGTGTATATTGTAAACAGAGTTTTACTATTCAATCTGCTATTAAGAAAACCGTCCATCGGACGAGAAGAGACCTAGTAAAGTATTATTATGTGGTAAGCAAATTTACAAAATGATGAATAGTTGAGAGGATGGACAAAAATCACTAGAGGCGTGCAATATATCCACGATTACAAATTCTATCGGTTATATATTTCGCATCGTACTCTTGAGTAAATGTCGTTTTACCTTGAAATTTACTCGCATTTACATGTATATTCGTCCATGATCATATATAATGACGTTTCACTTATTGAGTGAGTGTGTCGAGATTCATTTAGTATCGTGGTTGCTCTTGTCAGCAATGGCCCTAAGTACCCCCATCTACTTACATGATTAAAGTTAAAATTTTCATCATAGTAATGCATACTTGATGTGACTCTTTGGACTGACGTCCTATAGCTGCCATGTTTAATACGAGAGCATACGTTCGTTAAAGTAAGATTTCCTTTTTGAACAAGAAGACATGATTCCTCTCGAGATCAAGAGTGACCAGGACTTGTTAACTAGCTAGTTTTGAATAATTGATTCGATGCATGTACCAATATGCTTTTGAGTCTTTGACATAGTGGTACTAAATGGGCATCACTGAGCTGGTTGAGTATGTGAGATTTAAGCCGCTTATTTCGATTCTAATTAATCACTAGAATAGGGTGATCGGTTGTGCGTTGGATCACTAGTAATAACCTTAAAAAGCGCCCTACCATAAACCCCAAATTCCTAAACCGATATTGTATAGGATCACTAGTAATACTCCTTAAAAAGTTCTAGACAGTTACGTGCATACTAAACTATAGACCGAATCATTGGAATCACTCTCAAGATTAATCTTTTCAAAAAGGGTTTCCATCGCGCTGATATGTGGCTATGATGCTTAATTGTGTGGAGAGGCCAAATTCAGTTCATTGATATGATATACTTGATCTCTTAGTCATATAAGGAGCTAATAACTTTGAGGATGAGTTATTATCATTTTATTCATTTACATTATAAATATTAGACAGTAAATAAATAATACATATTATGTCTTGACATATTATAGATAAGATGAGATTAATATAGAACTTATATTTGTCATAAAACTAATGAACCAATCATAGCTATCTATTTTTTATCTAAATTAATACAAAACCATTTTCCGTATTTTTAAAAAAGCAACATATCTTTCAAACGGTAAATCTTCAAGCTACAAAAAATACACCATCGCGACGAGAATTAAATTATCTTTCTATAGATATGCATTGTTATATATACTTTCGACGATTTTTTTTCCGCCTTGAAAAATCACATATGATTCGTAAAAATCATATATGGTTTGATTTTTATAAATAATATATTATTCTTACAAATCATATGTGATTTTCACAAATCACATGTGATTCGTAAAAATTAAAAAAATCACATATGATTTGATTTTAACGAATCACATGTGATTTTTATGGGCAGAAATTAAAAAAAAAAAAAAAGGAAAGAAAAAAAGTTATTCGTCGAAAGTAAATAACAATGCATATCTATATAAAAATAATTTAATTATAATCACGATGGTATAATTTTTTTTCGCGTAACGATTAACGGTTTGCGAGATATTTAATTTTTAAAAATAGGGTGAAAGTTTATTTTTTTATTTTGATAAAAAAATGAATAAATAAGAAATGTTAATTGATTCTATAATAAATATTAGTTTTATATCGATCTTTTTGGCTATTACAGATTCGTTATACAATTTGTGTGGCTCCATCATACTCCTTTTCATCACCACTAACTTACGTCCTTTAGAAAAGGCAGTCAATAATGGCTTCTCTTTTGTTTAGATTAAAGTTTTCGCTTTTTCCATGCAATGTGCTTCACGATACATTGTTAAAGGCACCAAGATCATTTCTCACGTGATCTATAATTAATTACTTGGTCATATCATATTTTTATTTGAAGTACTGTATAAACTAGTACCCCCGATATGCAACAAGGAACAAATGAAATGACAATTGTAAACATGTTAAAAACGTAATTTTGTTTTTTGTTCTTTTTGTGCCTTGGTTGTATGATAATACGTAGTAGTACCGATTATAGATCGCTAAGTATATAAGTTCAGCGTTCAATTGAAGTGTTCTTTAATTTTCTTGGAAACAAAATGAGACATGATCAATTCCATAATTAAAGTTTAAATAATAATGACATTCATAAGACAGCTTGATTTTTTTTTTTTTTTTTTTTTTTTTTTTTTTTTTTTTTTTAGTAAGATTGAATGTGACCATTCTACAAGCTTCACTCTACGTCCCGTTTTATTTTCCGAATAAAATAAGTATGTAGACATTAATGAGAAAAAATCGTACAAGCTAACTTTGCACATGATGCTTGTTGACAATGATTTTTTATTGAAAAAATGATATCATTTTCATATGCAAAAAGTTTTGCAACATCACTTTAAAGTCGGGAAGGCTCTCTAAGTACTATTTTCTACTCCCTCCGTGGCTCCGTCCCAATTTTATTATCCACATTTCCTTTTTAGGATATCCTAATTTAATTGTCCACTACTAAAAATAGATAGACAAGTTTAACTAATTTAATATATTACTCTTGCTTAAAATTATTATTACATACATTAAAGAAGAGTTTAATTAATTACATAAGGAAAAAATTGCCATTCTCTCAAAAGCTAAAAAAGAGAAAGTAGTAATAAATGTACTTTTCTTAAAATGTGTGCTTTTTGACGGTGGACAATTATTTTAGGACGGAAGAAGTATATTACTAGATGTATACCAAAAGGTGATGATATATAGTTAACACACTCTGATACGCCGTAACAAACTAATCTGATACGCCGTATCGAACTTTCTGAAATATAATATTCTTGTACCCCATACGAAGCTACCTTGATACGCCATATCAAAATAATCTGATACGCCGTATCTGTTGGAATTAGATAACATGACAAATCATAAATATTAACAATAAACATCAAGTATACATGCGGAAGCGTATAGGATCATATTACATGTAATTTAATTAACCAAACATAAAAGTATGTGTACCTTTTGATTCTAGCTAAACAATAATTAAGGGGTGACTCAACGGTAAGAATACTAGCTTTTCAAAGAGGAGATCAATGGCTCGGATCCAACGAGGAGAAAATTAATCCCCTTGTGGCCACGGAGGTTAATTAAAGTAAGACTTCCCTTTTGAACAAGAAGACATGATCCCTCTAGAGATCAAGAGTGACCAGGACTTGTTAACTAACAAGTTTTGAGTAATTGATTCAATGGACGTGCCAAAATGCTTTTGAGTCTTTGACATAGTGGTACTAAATGGGCATTGCTGAGCTGGTTGAGTATGTGAGGTTTAAGCCGCTTATTTCAACTTCTGATTAATCCAGAGACTAGGGTGATCGGTTGTGCGTTAGATCACTAGTAATAACCTTAAAAAGCACCCTACCCTAAACCCCAAATTCCTAAACTGATATTAGTATAGGGAGACTATTTGCACAATCCATCAAATGATTGATACACTCCAATTTATTGTGTTTGGACATTTTTACCCTCACATGGGTGAAAGTGTAAAAGTAACTGTAAGGGTATAAATATAGAAATACAATAAATTTGAGTGTCCCAATCATTTTATGGAGTTTGCAATAGGATCACTAGTAATACTCCTTAAAAAGTTATAGGCAGTTACGTGCATACTAAACTATATACCGAATCATTGGAATCACTCTCAGGATTAATCTTTTCAAAAAGGGTTTCCATAGCACTGATATGTGGCTATGATGCTTAATTGTGTGGAGAGGCCAAATTCAGTTCATTGAGATGATATACTCGATCTCTTAGTCCTATAAGGAGCAAATACATTTGAGGATGTGTTATTATCATTTGATTCATTTACATTATAAATATTGGACAGCAAATAAATAATACATATTAGGTCTTGACATATTAAAAATTCCATATTCAATTAGTGTGGCTCCATCATACACCTTTTCATCACCACTAACTGACGTCCTTTAGAAAAGGCAGTCTATAATGGCTTCTCTTTTCTTTAGTTAAAGTTTTCGTTTTTTCCATGCAATGTGCTTCACGATACATTGTTAAAAACGACACCAAGATCATTTCTCACGTGATCTATAATTAATTACTTGGTCATATCATATTCTGATTTGAAGTACTGTATAAACTAGTACTCCCGATATGAAACAAGGAACAAATGAAATGACAATTATAAACACGTTAAAAATGTAATTTTGTTTTTTGTTCTTTTTGTGCCTTGGTTGTATGCTAATAGTACTGATTATAGCTCATTATCATAATATATTATAAATTATGAAGGCCTACTTTTAACAGAAATAATTAAAATTAAGCAATAGAACTTCTAAAGTTATAAGTACAACAACAAATGCTACTTATAAAAATTCTCCTCATATTTAATTCTAACATACAATTAATACTAACATTAAATACAATAAATAAATCATTATGTACATTAAATACAATTAATTAACTTGTCAATAAATACAATTAATGCACTTATTAAAACACCATTTACATAAAAAATACAAATTATCAAGCACATAGTATAACCAACTTAAATACAATTTCTGTATTAAATGTCACTAATACAAATAATAAAGCATATTATACAAATATTCAAGCCCGAACGGGCAATGCGCCAAATGGGCACGAGCCCGAACGGGCACGGGTCAAACGGGCTCGAGCCTGAACGGACACGAGCTAAACGAAAATTTTGATATCTATAAATTTATTGTCAAAAACAACATAATCATATCATATTATATTATAAAGCATAAATGCCTACTATTATTAGAATACTAAAAATTAAGCCTTACAACTTTAAAAGCTATAAGTACAACAAGCAATGCTACTTATAGAAATTCACCTCATATTTAATTGTAGCATACAATTAATACTAACATTAAATAGAATAAATAAATCATTATGTACATTAAATACAATTAATTAACTGGTCAATAAATACAATTAATGCAGTTATTAAAACACCCCTTACATAAGAAATACAAATTATCAAACATATTGTACAACCAACTTAAACACAATTTCTGCATTAAATATCACTAATACAAATAATAAAGCAAATTATACAAATATTCAAGCCCAAACGGGCAATGGGCTCGAGCCCGAACGAGCACGGGTCAAACGGGCTCGAGCCCGAACGGACACGAGCCAACAGGCTCGAGCCAACAGGCTCGAGCCCGAACGGACACGAGGTAAACGAAATTTTTAGCCAAAAAACGTAAAAATAAAATAAATTATTAGCCGAAAAGATTAAATTACAAGGTGCCCGCAGCTGCATCGCGCGGGGACCCTGCTAGTCTATTTAAGTTCAGGGTTCAATTGAAGTACTCTTTAAATTTCTTGAAAACGGAATGGGACATGATCAACTCCATGATTAAAGTTTAAATAATAATGACAATCATAAGACAGCTAGATTTTATTTTATTTTATTTTATTTATTTTTTTTTTTATTTTTTTTTTTAAATTCATTCTTTATAGAAAGTAAGATAGAATGTGACCATACAAAAAAATTATTGGCTGATGCTTTTATGTAAAAAGCTTTGCTACATCACTTTAAGGTAGTGGTGTTAATGGTCCGGCAATAAACCGAAAACCGAACAAAAAATAATAATAATAATAAAAGAAACCGAACTGAATTTGTCAAAACTGAACTGAATTTGTCCAAACCGAACCGAACTTTAAATTCGGTTTGGATATTGTTTTGGCTATCTGAACCGAAAATCGAATATATATATATATATATATATATATATATATATATATATATATATATATATATATATATACCACTAAAATTTTATCTAATATAACAAACACTTTTTACGCTTGAAATAGTTTTTTTCCCACATAATTAAATTAAAAACTATTAATGGTATAATTCAAGTACAAATTTCAGTTTTTGGTTTTGACTCATAACTAAACCGAAGTTCGGTTCAGTTTGGTCACATATATTTTCGGTTATGACACAAAAATTTTTAACCGAACAAGCCTAATCGAATAAACTGATTAACCCGAAAACTGAACCGATGAACACCCCTACTTTAAGGTCGGGAAGGCCTTAAGTACTGTTTTCTATATTACTAGATGTATACCAAAAGGTGATGATATATAGTTAATACACTCTGATACGCCGTATCAAAGTAATCTGATACGTTGTATCAAACTTTTTGAAATATAATATTCTTGGACCTCACATGAAACTACCTTTGATAAGCCTTATCAGACTAATCTGATACGCCATATCTGTTGGAACTATATAACATGACAAAGCATAAATACTAACAATAAACATCAAGTATACATGCGGAAGCGTATAGGATCATATAACATGGAATTTAATTAACCAACCATAAAAGTATGCGTACCTTTTGATTTTAGTTGAACAAGAATCAAGAGGTGACACAACGGTAAGAATACCAGAAAAAGGAGGTCAATGGTTCGAAACAAACGGGGAGAAAATTAATCCCCGTGTGGCCACGGAGGTTAATTAAAATAAGAGTTCCTTTTTGAACAAGAAGACATGATCCCTCTAGAGATATAGAGTGACCCGGACTTGTTAACTAGCAAGTTTTGAGTAATTGATTCGATGCATGTAGAAACATGCTTTTGAGTCTTTGACATAGTGGTACTCAATGGGCATTGCTGAGCTGGTTGAGTATGTGAGGTTTAAGACGCTTATTTCGACTTCTGATTAACCCAGAGACCAGGGTGATCGGTTGTGCGTTGGATCACTAGTAAAAACCCTAAAAAGTACCCTACCCTAAACCTCAAGTTCCTAAACCGATATTGTATAGGGAGATGATTTGCACACTACATCAAATGATTGGGACACTCCAATTTATTATGTTTGGACATTTTTACCCTTACATGGGTGAAAGTGTAAGGGTATAAATGTCTAAACACAATAAATTAGAGTCTCCCAATCATTTTATGGAGTGTGCAAATCACCACCTTATTGTATAGGGTTACTAGTAATACTCCTTAAAAAGTTCTAGGCAGTTACGTGCATACTAAACTATAGACCGAATCATTGGAATCACTCTCAGGATTAATCTTTTCAAAAATCCATCGCACTGATATGTGGCTATGACGCTTAATTGTGTGGAGAGGCCAATTTCAGTTCATTGAGATGATATACTCGATCTCCTAGTCCTATAAGGAGCAAATAAATTTGAGGATGAGTTATTATCATTTGATTCATTTACATTATAAATATTGGACAACAAATAAATAATGAGTACTTATTAGGTCTTGACATATTACAGATTCCATATACAATTTGTGTGGCTCTATCATACACCTTTTCATCACCACTAACTTACGTCCTTTAGAAAAGGCAGTCTATAATGGCTTCTCTTTTCTTTAGTTAAAGTTTTTGTTTTTTCCATGCAATGTGCTTCACGATACATTGTTAAAGACGACACCAAGATCATTTCTCACGTGATCTACAATTAATTACTTGGTCATATCATATTCTGATTTGAAACAAGGAACAAATGAAATGACAATTGTAAACATGTTAAAAATGTAATTTTGTTTTTTATTCTTTTTGTGCTTGTATGCTAATAGTACTGATTATAGCTCATTATGTATATAAGTTCAACGTTCAATTGAAGTATTCTTTAGGGTGCATTTGGTTTGATACTTTGTAATGGTTTTAAGTTTGATGGACTAGAATTTCTTGTTTGGTTCATGCTTTTAAGGAAAAGGAATGATAGATGAAATGAATTTTAATTCCACAAGAATTTAGAGGGTTTTGACAAAACCCGTGGGACTCACCACTTTCTACTCTCACATACTGTTTTTATATAACTTTTTAAATGATATTTTTTTTTATTATAATTTTATTATAAAATACATTTAATAAATATATTTTCTCTCTCCAAATCCTATTCCAAACCCACCTATAAACCAAACGGACCCTTAATTTTCTCGGAAACGGAATGGGACATGATCAACTCGATGATTAAAGTTTAAATAATAATGACATTCATAAGACAGCATGATGTTTTTTTTTTTTTTTTTAATTCATTCTTTAAAGAAAGTAAGATAGAATGTGACCATGCAAATAAATTCTAGGCTGATGCTTCTATGCAAAATGCTTTGCTACATCACTTTAAGGTAATGGTGTTCATGGTTCGATAATAAACCGAAAAACGATCCGAAAAAAAACCGACTCGAATTTGTCAAAACCGAACCAAACCGAACCGAACTTAAAATTCTGTTTGAAAAAAATTTTCGAAATTTTTTTTGAAAAATTTTTTCGAAATTTTTTTTTGAAAATATTTTTCGAAAAACTTTTGTTTGAAAATTTTTTTCGAAAATTTTTATTTTGAAATTTTTTTTCGAGTAATTTTTTTTCACATGCAACAAAAAAGAAATTTTGCATGTGACGAAAAAAAACTTTTTCACATGTGACTAAAAAATTTGTTTTACATTTGACGAATTTTTTTTTCATATGTTACGAATTCTTTTGTTCACACGTGACGAATTTTTTTTCTCACATGTGACCAAAAAAAATTTCGCGAAAATTATTCAAATTTTTTCGCTTGTGACGGAAATTTTTTTTCACATGTGACGATTTTTTTTCATGTGTGACGATTTTTTTTTCACATGTGACCATTTTTTTTCACATGTGACGAAAATAAAATTTTCACATGTGATGAAAAAAAATTTCGCAAAAATTTCCAAAATCTTTTTCACATGTGACGAAAATAAAATTTCGGAAAAAAATTAGAAAAAAATTTTCAGAAAAAACAAATTTAGAAAGTAATTTTTTCAAAAAAATTTTTGAAAAAATTTTTTCCTAAAAGATTCTCAAAAAAAAAATTTCGAATTTTTTTTTCAAAATTTTTTGAAAATTTTTCGAATTTTTTTTGAAAATTTTTTAAAAATTTTCCGATTTTTTTTTTAAATTTTTTGTAATATTTTTTTGTAATTTTTCGATATGTTTTTGAAATTTTTTCAAAATGTTTGTTAACTAATATAGACTAAAGCTAAAGAATAATAAAATGAGTGGTTAGGATTAGTTTTCGCGTTCTAACAAAAATTAGATTTCTCACATGAATAACACCATATATATATATATATATATATATATATATATATATATATATATATATATATATATATATACCATACTTTTTTATAAAGCATTTAGGCCTTATAAAAAAATAAATACTTAAAATTAAGCATTGCAAGTTCTTAAGCTAAAAATATAATCAATTAAAACACATTTTCTAACATTAAATACAATTACAAGTTCTTAAACTAAAAATACAACTAACTAAAACACATTTTCTAACATTAAATACAATCTTTAAATAGAAATAATTAAAATTCGGCATTACAAGTTTTTAAGCTAAAAGTACAACTAATTAAAACATATTTACTAACATTAATAAAATAGTCAATAAATACAATTAATGCAGTTATTAAAACACCTCTTACATACGAAATTCAAATTATCAAGCATATTGTACAACCAATTTAAACACAATTCCTACATTAAATGTCACTAATATAAATAATAAAACACATTATACAAATATTCAAGCTCGAACGGGCAACGGGCCAAATGGACTCGAGCCTGAATGGGCACGGGCCAAACGGGCTCGATCCCGAACGAACACGGGCCAACGTGCTCGAGCCTAAAAGGTTTACAACTCTTAGGGTAGGGTATGTGAGTATAAGCGACACACGATAGCCCACGACTTTGAGTCTAGCTACAAGACTCGTAAATAAAGAAAAGCGCTTCTTGGGAGGTAACCCATGTTTCGTGTGATTTTAATTGTTTGATTGCTATTTGTTTCCGTATGCATGCTTTATTTTTATTCTTGGTAGATCATGTTTCAAACTAAATTGTGAAAATTCTTTATTTTATTGTTTAACTTCGTCTTAACTTCATACAAAGTTATTTTGCAAAAGCTAAGTGTAAGGGGAAACCCTAAATTTGTTTATAAGAACGAAATTGATCATGGTTCGCCACAATATAAATGAACATGTGTATTAGTATTTGTTAGAGTCAAATGCTTGTGTCGAGTCATAATGATGTTTTGCAGGATTTTCCAGGAAGTAGGACATAAATTTTTCCAGAAATTTTCCGGAAACTTAACGTAAAGATTTCTGCAGGTCACTTCTGACGGCGTCAGGAATTAACTTCTGACGGCGTCATGTGTAAAATTCTGGAAATTTTGCGAGTTTTGTCTTTCAAACAGAGTCCTAAAGTTTTTGTTAATTCTTTATGTTGAGACTAAGACCTTGATAGATCTTCTGAGCACTCTATGATCATTAGTTATATTAATGTAATCACCAACACACTAATAGATAATCTCTGTAACTTGTATTTTAAAGCGGAAACAAACACAAGTTTTAATACTAAGAACAATTGATCCTCTATGGATCTTTTCAATAACAATGAAAGTGTTTTCTAAAAACATCACTCAATACATAATTGTGTGTTCCTTTTATACACAAGGAACCCTAAACCGTTTCACAAGAAACGTATATTCTAAAACTTCTGAAAGATATGCATTATCACTTCCTAAATAAACTCATGCATATCCTAACTATATTACATAAAACACGGAATAACTATATCCGCAGTAACTAATAATGCTGAAACTAGACTTTAGCAGAAACACTCTTGTCAGCAGAATCTGTCTCTTCAGCAGTATTCTTCAGCAGATTCGCCAGCAGAATTCTCTCTTAGCAGAATTCCCAACAATCCTCCCCTAATCTTGAATTTGACAAGGTTAAGTTCAAGATTCTTGATAGATCTTTAAAATTACATACCAAGAGGATTGAAGTCGAACATCATCAGCAAAGAATCACCATTATCAGGATCTCTATGATCAACATAAACTTGAAAACTCCATTCTTTGCAGCAACAAATGACCAAATGTACATCAAAACAAATTAGTTTCATGGTATTCTCATCACATCCAGGTGTGTTAACTCCTGTGAGGGGTGAATCATTGAAAATAATGGATTTGATATCTCTTTACCAATAGCCATCACTACTGGAGTAGCCAAATGTTTAAGTTCGAAAACTATGGTACACTGATGACCATATGATTTTTAGAAAATCATGAGCTGTAAACGGGTTTGAGTTGTCTTTACCTGTAGCCGTTTGCTCAAGACTAGTCAATTATTTGATGAAAAATCATCTTGGTCAACTGAATACCAAATATGGTGTTCCACTGCCTTTACCACAAGCCATATACATGTGGGCTTGCCAATTATTAGAAATCCATAAAGGAAAAATCCATAGTCAATTGACAACCATTCAACTCTCAGCTGTTAAGCATGGGTGAGTTGAGTACCCAATAGTTTTGAGCAAACTATAACAGCTATCAACAGATTTGATATGTCTTTACCAAAGCTGTACCCTTTGGACTAGCCAACTTTTTGATGGAATAGTCAACATCAGGTAAGTTGATAACCAGAGAAGGTGTGAACATAATCAACACCAAACCTGCATACAACAAACACAATACTATACAAATCTGTTGGTTTTTTTTTTTTTTTTTTTTTTTTTTTTTTTTTTTTTTTTAATACTAAATATATAACAAAATACCATCAATGAGAAGCAACTCTGGAAGTCCTAATTCTGAGTTTGAACACTTTAACCAGAGATTCAGCAAACAACGTAGCATTCCCAACTGGATCAGGAGGAATCTCCAACTTTTGTTGAAGCATTTTCTCCATAAGAGATACTGTCAAAGGATACCTTTGCTTATTACCCTGTTTAGTAGCCTTGTCCCTCTGCACAAGCAATATCTGCCAAACTACAAAACACCACTTTTCCACCAAAAATGAAGTTGAGGGCTGAGATTGATTTAAATTATCCAATGGTCCAAAAAGAGAGAGGGGAAAGAGACAAGAAGCAGAAGACAGGAACCCTAATTTCAATTTAGTATAAATAAGTCTCTTGTATGCCATTTGAAAGGCAGTAGGGTAGTATTAAGGTTTTAAGTATTTTTTTTCTTGTTCTAAAAAACTCTTAAGTTATCATGTACTCTTTATTTTAATTAATGAAAGTTTAAATTTAAGCATTCTAAGTTTTCCAAGCTTTATCTCTTTTACAAGTCTTAAATCTAATTTTTTTTAGTTTAGCTTATTACACTGCACAATTGCTTATTACCCTGTTTAGTAGCCTATTGCTGTTTGTTTTTGCTTATTGGTGCTGTTTCACGACTATTAATCAGTTGTAGCTTGTTACTTATAGCTTCAATAAAAAAAATCCATAAAATACAAAAATATTGAGCATAATCTGTTTTAGCTTAATCTAGTGGTGATTTGTGGTAAAAGGTTGCTTAAATGGAGTTAGTATAGCTTATCTTACATTTGTATTTCCATTTCATAGCAGGTCCAAACCAACCCTTTTGATCTTAATTCTAAGTTAGTTCTATTAGGTTGAAGGATTGAAAATTTAGGTTTATTAGTAGTTTGTAATGTATAGTTTACCTTTCTGAGCTTGTATTTGAATTTGGAACTTCTGTGTCTGCTTATTTTGAGCCTACTAATAAGCCCTGCAGTTAACCCCTATACCAAGCCTGCTACTTTACATGTCCTACTTCTTGTTTTCATGAGCTTATTTTTGAGCTTGCTACTCAAGCTGAGTAAGTGATTTTTGGCATTTTCAAGAGCTGGTAGTACTGGTCTCTCATCCCCAATGTTGTTTGACCTTTTTGAGCTTATCCACTCAGCTTAATACACCTCAAAAGTAGCCTCATTAAACCTGCTGATGCTAATTGCTTGTTTGATACTTTCTAGGTTTTAGGATTGCTTATTCTGTTCCTCGTAGTGCTTACTTAGGTTTTCCCCTAGTTGCCAATATCTTGTTTCCCCTTAGGACAACTTATTTGTAGCTTATTGTTAGCTTTCTACCCCTGCAAATTCACCCCTAGGACGGCACTCAGTTTGCCTTGCTCAAACCCACCTTTTTACCAGCCCTTCTCCTAATTTCATTATGAGCTCATCTTTGGTGATAAGCTCATGCTTATGGGTTCTTTGAGAACCCCACCAACCCAGCTTGTAGGATCAAGGGTCATTTTGGGCTCTTGAGCTTATGTACATAGCTTATCCTTGGCCTGCATAGTGACTCATCACACCACAACACTGAGTCATCAGTGTGGTTGTGCCATAGTTTACAAGCCTTCATGAGCTCACCTTTGGAGTTTATACCAAAATACTTGGCTTTTTGAGTAGCTCAAACAGCTTACTCCCTGATTCTATGATCTCCTTTTCCTATTGGGCTTATTTGGTGAGGCCAAATTAGGCCTGCAAAACGGCCAAAAGGACTGCTTGGTTCTAAGTTTTGCTTGGAACTGCTTATTTGTGTTTTAAAGCTTATTCAGTGTTATTTTTCTTGTTGTTACAGCTTATTTTGGTTACTTCCATTCACTTTTAGCTTATTTTAACTTTAAGGTTTAGTATTTAGCTTGCTTATTAGCTTTTTCAGTTTTAAAGTAGCAATTGTAAGCTTTTAAGCCCACTGTTGGGAAAATAAGCTCTAACAGAGCTTATTTTCATGTTTTAAAAAGTTTGTTTTTTTAGGTAGTTATTTTTAGTAGTTAATTGTATTTGTATCAAGAAAATAAAAAAAAATAAAATGTCAAAGGAGTCGCCCTAGGGTCTTTTTTCACACAGTTACAACACCAAACACCAAACCAGTCGCCCTAGGGTCTTTTTTCAAACATGCTTTGCAAAATTTAATATTAGACCCCTTATTGTTTGGTTAGTTTAAATAAGCTAATCAACCTTTGTCTGCTTATTCCAGCTTATTTTTGTACTAAGTCCTCACTTTTTATCTTTTTCTTAGAACCATTTTAACTTGTAGTATTTATCAAAAAAGTTTCAGATTTCTAGAATAGTTTTTATATTTATTAGAATTTAATTAGTGTTTAATATTAATTAAATCATAATAAATAGAATTTTTATTGAAATTAATTTTTTTTCCTAAAATTTTCTTTTTTCTTCTAGTACGTAGGAAAATTAATTGTACATCCATAGGATTAGCGTAGTATAAAATTTACGTTTTATTTTGCGCAATCGCGTTTTATTTAAAAAACTTTTACGTTTTTAAATTTAGATTACGTTAGTAAAAGTAGTTTGTAAAATAAAGAAAAACCAAAAAAAAAAAAAAAAAGTGATAGCTTCTATTTAAGCCCTTTTGGCTTATTTTTCTGCTTATTTATAAGCAAACTCTTATTTTAAATTTTTAGATTACGTTTAGGATAATTGGGTTTCATGTTATTGTTAATATAGTTTGTTTAAATCGTTCTCATTCGTATTTCCTTAGTGTAATCATTCAAAACCTTATATACCCTTTTTCTGTCCAAATTCACCCGATCACAAACTCGCTTGAATACAATCCACACCTCGTCGGGACATAACGACCCGGGGAAACCCTATACTTCCACAGAGATTGACTCGGAGCAGTTTGACCATATTGACCATTCCTTTGGTCAATTTAGGTTGACCGTTTGGAGCCAATCAAAATTTTGGCGCCGCTGCCGGGAAGGTTGTGCGCGTTATTCTAGACGGTTTTGCGTATTAGTGAACCTGGATATACATCCATTGTATATTTACCACCCTTGTTCATATTATCTTCTTATTTTCATATGAAAACAAAACAGTTCACGAAAACATTTTAAAATCAGTTTTCAACGAACACAAAAAAACCCAAAAAGATTTTCTTTATCATTTGTATAAAATGATTTCCAAAAACACCAAAAATATCCTTCTTCACCCTCCTACCCATTTGATTCTCCATTTCTCACCCTCTGTAAACCTTTGATTCTTTCTATGTCGTATCCACACCATTGTGGTTGTCAATGGTGTGGTGGTCCTCATAATGGTGGGAATTGTCCCGGCTGTAGCATGGTAGATTCAGGAGATGGGTCTGTTTATAACCAAGCTCCATATCCTTACCATGATACATCTGATTCATTCTACCAGCCACCACATCATGAGATACAGACATATCTGTGTGAGTTTTGTGGAGGTCCTCACCAAGGATTTGAGTGTCAAGCCGGAATCACGTTTGTCTATGAATAGTTTTCCGGTGATGCTCAGAACTTTGGTTATGACCAATACCCATATGATTCACCAGTCCAGACTCAACAGTTTTACTGTTGTGATTGCTGTGGAGGTCTACACTTCAGCTCAGATTGTCAAACGGGGAATCCATATCCTTGTGACAATTTTGACATACCTTATTATGACCGACCTCCACAGTACCAAATGAATCAAGCAATTCTTCCAGAAATTCAAAATGTACTGGAAATACTTGATGAGCTTAAGGGTTTAGTTAAAGACTTTGCTCAAAAAGACACTCATAAAAAATCCATGGAAGAATTGCTAGCTGAAGAGCAGGCTGCTAGAATAAATTCCCAAGATGCCTATGAAAAATCTGTGAGGGAATCAATTGCAAAAGAAAAAGCAGCCAGATCTAGCTCTCAGTTCCGTTTTAACCCTGATGACACTAATGATGATGATACACTTGATATTCTTCAATTTTATAAAACTTCATCAAGTTCATCAGTGGATATCCCTGCAGTTGAGATTCCATCTCAGACAACTGCTATCACACCCGAAGTTCACACTCACTCTCTGAACATGGGGGATGAGCATCTTGACACTGTTCCTGAAAAGGAATCGGACGAATTCATAAAGTCTAGTGTTGAGATCCTTGTCCCAATCCCAGGAGAGTCACAGGGAACTTTTAACCATATGTGTGATTTACTTTTCCCTCTTTAGTGTTCAAACGATCATTTTGACACTTTCTCAGATTTTAATGATGATTGTACATCTCATGGAGACATTGAGTATATTGAGGCATCACTCCCACAGTCTGATGCTGATCCTCTTCTTGAGGAGTTCACCGATGAACTTACTCACATCAATCCATTTCCAACGGGAAGTGATGATGATCTCTTCGACTTTGAAGCCGATCTTGGAGAAATTAAGTCTCCTATATCATGATCCGTCATTCACTTCTGATCCCAACAATCTAATAGAGAATATTGATCACTTTGTTCCTGAAGCATTCAAAATTACTCTCACCAATCCCCTATTTGAATTCAAATCTGAATTCACTTTGATTTCTGATAATCCAATCTTTGGTATTCGGAATGAGGATTGTGATGAGTCTATTCCGGAACATGAATTCATAGATTCAAATCTTGTGAATGATTCTCTTCATGAGGAGTTCTCCGGTGAATTCACTCATATCATGACTCTTCCGGAGTATGATAGCCCAGGGGGAGATGCATTTAATCATGAGGATTTGCAAATTCCCACCCTCCCTCCCGGGTTGTTTATGAGCTTAACCCTTGAAATCCAAATTCAGGCTAATGAGCCTGCTCTCGAGGAAGAAGATCTTATCATGATTTTCATTATGGTTTTCTTCCTTTTCTTCACCTATAGGGTGACTTCTCCTGTTCTTCACTCCTTCGGGAATGAAGACATTATCTTTGACCCTGGCATTTTCATTTACCATTATCTTGAGCCAGCGTCTGTATATCTCATCGGTGTGGAACTTTCACGTGCTTCAAATGTTTGTCCAAACATCTTGAATGAAAGTCCGATGGAGATTGTTTCTTCCACATCATGCTTCCCCAAGAACAAATGAATTCGGGGTCAAGTCATGCTAGCGACTCGGTAAACAAAAACAGTAGCATGCATATAGGGTTTTCACCCTAAGTGTGGGGAAGTGCCCCTGCTGTGGTTACAAATAAAGTGAAAAAAAAACTGGTGTTTCCACATTTAGCTTGTAATGTTGCCCTTTTACGTTCAAAGAGTCGGCATAATAGCCGGGACTTTGAATATTGAGGACAATATTCAATTCTAAGTGTGGGGGGGGGGGGGGGGGGGAAATTCTAGCGAATTTTATCACATTTTACCTTCTAGTACCCCCGTTTTTGGCCAAAAATTTTAAAATTTTTTCACTGGAGCTTCAAAATTTTTGTGGTTATCAGTCTGCCATGTCTAAACGACAAAAGGATTGGCTAATCTAGGAGCAAACGGCTCTTGGTAAAGATGTCTCAAATCCATTTATGGCTTACAATTTGCCCAAAATTGTATGGTATTTCAACTCGCCATATCCTAAAAAGTGAAAGAGTTGGCTAGCCCGCAAGATTATGGCTTGTGGTAAAGGCAGTGGAAAACCATAATTGGTAATCAGCTCACCAAGATGTTGACTATGTCCATCAAGAGTTGGCTAGTCCAGAAGCAAACGGCTTTTGGTAAAGACAAATCAAATCCGATGACAGCTGGTAGTTTGCTCAAAATCACATGGTTATCAGGTGGACCATAGTTCTTACTTGAATTGAAACATTTGGCTACTCCAGAAATGATGGCTTTTGGTAAAGAGATTAAAATCCATTAATTTTTCAAAACAGTTTATTTTCTATATTGCTAGGGACTAGCAATAGTTTAGTGTGGGGGATTGATGAGTGCCCAAACACTCATCATTTTTGGTCAAATCTGAACTACAAAACATAAAAAAACACTCAAATATGCATAAAAATACTAAAAATATCCCATGGATTGTGTTTTATATGTTTCAGATGCAAAATGAGTAAAAACAATGAAAAATGAACAAAGTTTGCACAATTGGCAGTTTTAGTCCCCCAACTTTCAAAAATTGACAAAACTAGTCCCTGAGCATTTATTATGAAAGAAAAGTCAACCCAAGGTTTTTAAAAGTAAAAAAATTATCAAATTTAGTCCTTGGGTAAAAACATACAAAAATACTCAAATATGCATCAAAATACTAAAAATATCCCATGGATTGTGTTTTATATGTTTCAGATGCAAAATGAGTAAAAACAATGAAAAATGAACAAAGTTTGCACAATTGGCAGTTTCAGTCCCCCAACTTTCAAAAATTGACAAAACTAGTCCCTGAGCATTTATTATGAAAGAAAAGTCAACCCAAGGTTTTTAAAAGTAAAAAATTATCAAATTTAGTCCTTGGGTAAAAACTTTTGGAAAATGACATATTTGGTCCCTGCAGTTTGGAAATTGGCAAAATCAGTCCCTGGGAGTTTTTTAAAACGGAAAATTACATAAAAAATCCTTGTGGAAATTTTAATGTGACAAAAGTGGTCCTTATAGCATGATTGGAATGATGTCAACATTGGCCCTTGATTTTCAGCATATTACAAAAATGGTCCTTGGGCTTAGATATTTACTACACAAAACAAATGGACCCTTTTGTATTATACCAAAACCAAACCAATCAAAACACAAAACCAAAACCAACCCCAGCTGATGAGGCGAAAAATGGTCCATTTTTAGGGGGTCATTTAAGCCCGAATCCGAATTTATTTGATCAAATATTGCCCTAAATCGTTCCTTTTGTGATTTTAGGTACTTGGAGAGTGAATTCTGGAAAAGAAGCCATTTTGGACGTTTTTGGAGCATAAAAGTGAAGAAAACGGCAAAGTCTCAATTTTCCATGCTGGGAACAGTACATGAAGGCGTCAAGAGTTTTTCTTGACGGCGTCAAAACCCAAAGAATTAAAATCCGTAGTTGATGATGGCGTCACACACAGGGCGTCTGATGAGGCGAAAAATGATCCGTTTTTAGGGGGTCATTTAAGCCCGAATCCGACTTTATTTGATCAAATATTGCCCTAAATCGTTCCTTTTGTGATTTTAGGTACTTGGAGAGTGAATTCTGGAAAAGAAGCCATTTTGGACGTTTTTGGAGCATAAAAGTGAAGAAAACGGCAAAGTCTCAATTTTCCATGCTGGGAACAGTACATGAAGGCGTCAAGAGTTGTTCTTGACGGCGTCAAAGACCCAAGAATAAAATACCGTAGTTGATGACGGCGTCACACAGGGCGTCAGAAGTAGATCAAGGCTGTCCGAGGAAGTATTTGGCGGCGAGATGATGGCGTCACACCCTTGCTCTTGACGCCGTCACCCCTGTTTTCCTATATATAGTTTTCTAGTTTTTCACATAAAAAAGAGAAGTTTTGGGAGAAACCCTAAAGACGAATTTGGTGCAACTTTTACAGGTTTTCCAAGGGTTCCAAACCCTTGATACCTTGCATTGTAATTGAGATAAGTGTTCTTCTAATTCAATCAATATATCTATGTGTTGGTTGTCTATATCTTGTTCTTGTCTCAATTCTATCATGCTAGGCTAGATCTCCTTTGTGTTTGCTTAGATCTAATGAAACCTAGATGTTGATTATGTGTTGATTACTTGTTTATTCTTGTCTTGGATGAATGATTTTATATGTTAGGCTTAAGAAAACTGGCAGATCTCCAAATGATAACATGCTTGAACGTCTTAAGAAACATGAACCGAGGCGTACTAGGTCTTTATTGGTTGTATTTAATGCATGAGCCACTGTTTACAATCCCTATAGTTGTGCTGGGTCATGGTGTAGGAGGAGATAAGAGCTCATAGATTTGGGGAGTTATGTATGCCACCCCATGAATGGTATTAAGGAATAAAATCCGTCATCCATACAATTATAACAAGTAATTAACGTGTAAAAGATATCTAGGGAGTAGTGAAGTCTAAGTAAACACATTTTCTCCAATTACTGCTCACAACTTTAGTATAATTAGTTTATTTTCATTTTTAGTATTTTATTTTGATTGCATCTTAGTTTTGGGTTAGTTGAATACCAACTAATTCCGCCCACTCTTCCAAAACCCGAGATTTTACTTGCTTTCATAAAAATATAAAAATACAAAAATAATCATCCCTCATCTTTAGAACTAGTAATTAGGTTTTCTAATCCTAGCGACACTATTCCTAAGCTGAACGATCAATCCCCCGGTACTTGTCACTATACTATACTACAACGATCAGGTACACTGCCTGGTGGGGGTTGTAAGCTTCTCGAGATCCCTCGAGAGGTAAAGCCTGTTGCGATTCCCACGCATCAAGTTTTTGGCGCCGCTGCCGGGGAATAGTTATTGTCTAGGTTAGGATTTCTTTTTATTAGGTCTACTTGCTAGATTCCTTTCTAGTAAGATTTTATTTTTATTTTTAGGTCTTCTTTAGTCTATCTTATTTCTTCGTGCCTTTGTTCGTAACTCTTTACCATCCGACATCATGGAAGGTGGTAACATCTTTGAACCTGTCATCCCACCACAACAAAACCCACCACTAGAACCCCTTAGGCCCCGAACCTTAGGAGAGTATTCCCGACCTAGCCACCAAGGCTACCGAAACACCATTGAGCTCACCGGAGACAATGTGACCCCCTTGCGATCCGACACCATCCGGTTGGTGCAAAGCGGGTGTGCATTCCATGGACTTCGTTCCGAAGATCCAAACCAACACCTTAAGGACTTCCTCAAAATCGTAGATTCCATAGACCTAGGTGTTGAAACTAGAGAGACTACCCGTTTACGCCTATTCCAATTCTCTCTACGAGATCAAGCTAGTCAATGGCTTGAGCGTTTACCCGCGGGATCCATCACCACATGGGATGATCTCACCACTCGTTTCCTTGCTCAATTTTTCCCACCGGGGAGAACTACTAAGCTTAGGAATGACATCTTGATGTTCCAACAACGTCAAAATGAATCTCTCTATGAAGCATGGACTCGTTTCAAGGACTTACTCCAAAAAGTCCCTCATCATGGCATAGATCTTTGGCTCCAAGTCCAAATCTTCTATGACCATATCGACATCTCCACGAGGCGAACCATTGACCAATCGGCCGGTGGTAAGCTACGTGATCTTAGTGCGGAACAATCATGAGAACTCATAGAAGATCTTACTCTCTATGACAACGAAAGTTGGAATGATCCCCGTGATTTGAACAAAACGGTCAAGGCAATATCTTTGCCTTCGAACAATTCTAGCACTCCCGACCGTAGGATCATGGAACTTAGGACCAAGTCAAGTTTCTCATGAAATCTTACGAAGCTCCTAAGCCTTCAAGTCAAGTGAACAAAATCACTTCTTCATGCGAATTATGTAGTGGTCCCCATGACACTCGTGATTGTGTGGAACTCCCCGGAACAGCTTTTGCGGACTATGCATCCACGCGTACCGACGAAGCGGGAGATAAGTGGTACACTTTCAAGCCCGAGCCAAACCCTTACGGTGATTCATACAACCCCTCATGGAAAAATCACCCAAGCCTTAGGTGGAAACAAAATCAACCTAATTCCTCCAATCCGCCTAATCGTTACCAACCAAACGGTCCACCATCCAACCATACTTTCAACAACAATCCTTCTAACAACTATGGTAGTACCAACAATCTTGAAGGATTGATGTCAATGTTCATGGCATCTCAAGAAGCTCGCATATCTAAGTTTGAAGCTGATTTCAAACGAAAGCAAAGCGAGATGACCACTAGAATTGATGCATTGTTGAAAGTTCTCAATGACCGAGAAATGGGAGCACTCCCAAGCGACACGGTCAAGAATCCGAAACTAACCGTTAATTCCATATCCTCAGTTTCGTCACCCACTTCGTGTCCACAATATTACTCGGTTAAATCAACGAGCACGTGTTTCAAACAAAACCAAGTTCCCCAAAAGGACCAATCAAATAAAACACCCACTATAGAGCCGGTCAAAAGCATTGTTGAAACATCTCTTACGCAAGACCTTGACGATGAATTCAAAGAACTTCACCTTGAACGCCCCGTCATTGATGTCTTAGCTCGTGCTCCCTACTATAGTGCCCTCCTAGAAAAATATAAGAAATGTAAGCTAGGCAAAAATGGGACCGCCTTCGTTCAAAACAAGTTACCTGAAAAGCTTGATGATCCGGGTATATTTGTTTTGCCTTGTAAGATAGGAAGATCCGAAGCTTTCGACACACTAGCCGATTTAGGGTCAAGCCTCAACTTGATTCCCTTATCCTTATTCACCGCTCTTAAGCTAGGAAAGTTAGAGGAAGCGGAGGTATTAATAGGGCTAGCGGATGGGAGTATTGCACACCCGGTTGGAATGATTAAGGATGTAGTTGTTCACGTAGGAAAGTTAACTATATTAGCGGATTTTCACGTCCTAGACATGGTTAGTGACACTACATGCCCATTATTGGTAGGAAGAGGATTTTTAGCAACCGCTAGTGCCATGATAGATTGCAAGGAATCAAAGATAATGGTAGGTGAAGGCGATACTTGGTCGGTGTATGATGTTAAGAAGCATAGTTATGATTGTGATGATGAACCAACACCGCATTGGGTAGAGATGAATAGGAGACCGTCTAGATATGGACCTTGGTTAGAAAGGAACTTTATAGGACCTCAATGCCCATTCTATCTAGAAAAAGACTTTGTTGAAAAGACACATTCGGTAGAACAACTCATAGCTAAAGATGAAGAGCTAGACCCCATTGAGGACCCCTTAGTCTTTAGGAAGATGATTGAGTTATTAAGCGTAATGCCCATTAACATAGAAAGGAATAAATGGAAAAGAGAGGGAGATAAGTGTAAATGGAGGTGGGACAAGCCACCTAAAGAAGGTGACGGGTCATGGCATATTAGAATGACCTTGTATGATCCGGATGGAGAAAAGTTTGAAAGGTCATACCATACTAAGGAAACCGAAAGAAAGTTGAAACCTAAGTTTGACCTCAAAGATGTCCTCAACGAGGAACTCACCCGAATCATGTAGTAACCCATGACCTTGAGTCTAGCTACAAGACTCGTAAATAAAGAAAAGCGCTTCTTGGGAGGCAACCCATGTTTTGTGTGATTTTTATTTGTTTGATTGTTATTTGCTTCCGTACGCATGTTTTATTTTTATTGTTGGTTGATCATGTTTCTCAATTAAAATGTGGAAATACTTTACTATGTTGTTTGGCCTAGTCTTAACTCCAACCTAAAGGTATTTTTGTAAAAGATAAGTGTAAGGGGAAACCCCAAATATGTTTTTAAGAAACAAACCGATCATGATTCTCCACAATATTAAATGAGCATGTATATTCGTATTTGTTAGAGTCAAATGCTTGTATTGAGTCATAATGAAGTTTTGCAGGATTTTCCTGGAAGTAGGACCAAGTTTTTCCAGAAATTTTCCGGAAACTTAACATAAGAATTTCTGCAGGTCTATTCTGACGGCGTCAGAGTATTACTCTTGACGGCGTCAGGAGTTAAAATCTAGAAATTTTACCGGTTTTGTTTTTCTAACGGAGTCTTATGGTTTTTGTGAATTATTAAGTTTTATAATCTCCAGGAAATCTGCAAACTTCATTCCACAAGCATTATATCTTACTTTGTTTTCTAGGATTTAGAAACTTATATAGGATGCCGCCGATTTTACGCGAGGTTGTCTTGTCTATTGTTGTCAGGATTTACAGGTTATGTTCGACAAGGAGATGATTTATATTCTGGAAGGGAAGCTTTGATTGTTCGTTTTCTTGGAGGAAGATTTAACCTGGCCAACCTATAATCCATACCGAGCGAATCAGGGGAGTATTTGATTTCATTCTCTTTACTTTTAAACTTTTACATTCTTTACTTGAACATTGGGGACAATGTTCATCTTAAGTGTAAGGGGAGGGTAAAAAGATGATACCTTACATATGCACTTTCGCTTGAGTTTGTTTTGTTTGATAGTAGATGTGTAATAAAACTATGAGAAATACTTGTTAGTGTAATTTTAGCGCCAAATTTAAAATTTTTTACAACATTTAGGAGTGAAACTTTAGCCATAGCAAGCGTCTCATGGATAGGAGATTGTATGACTAGCACATAACCGTATATTCAGAAAAATTTTCCACCCAAAATTGTGAGGTTCGCCTTTAGATTTGATAGGAAAAGCATTCATTATTAGTGCTTATGAGTGTACCGGTAGCATTTAGATTCTAGAACTTGCGTTAGTGATGCATCCCGAGACCGCTAGTGAGACTACATTCGTGTGGTAGGATTTACTACATGATAAGAGGCATTAGGATCACCCTTGTGTTAAACCCGTATTATAATTACTTGACCATTTAAGTCATATTACTTGGCTAGTTAAGTCAACTAATTTTTCCCACACCCTTAGCGTTGTACTCATTTTTAGTACACGAAACCCCTAGTACACCCCTCCGAGCCTATCTTTTCGTTTCTAACATTAAGCATCTTACTTAAAGGAAGAATTTGTTACACCCCACTTAAATGTACACCCAAATCGCCTTAGCCTTCCGTGTATGCGCTCATTTTTAGTGCATTATTGTTATTTGTTAAACCCTAAGTTAACTTTCTAATTGATTACATGGTTGCTAAGTCGAGTCATATCCTTGTACATATTGTTTTGGGACGATTGGGACTCATGGGTAAGTACTTATTTTATGGAGTAATGGGGAAGAACATAATATTATTACCCCCATATGTACGTTAATCTTAAAAGTGCTCCAAGTGTTTTGATTTTCTTAATTCGAGTCATTAGAATAGTTGAATGTAAAGTATGTAAAGATTCAAGTGTAAGAGGAATTTTCATTCCCTATGATGTATTATTTTGGATGGTAGGGTAAGAGTGTGTCAAAAAAAAAAAAAAAAAAAAAAAAAAAAAAAAAAGAAAAAAATAAAAAAATTCGAAAAAAAATCAAGAAAAAGAAAAAGAAAAAAAAAAGAGAAAAAAACATACGGACTACCATCCCTTTTTTTTCTATGTTCATTTTATGTTTTTGTTATTTTTCATTTATTAGCTTAAGTCGAGTCTAGTCTTGGCTTAGCAACGCCATATTGTTCATGTAATTAACTAAGATTGTTAACTCGCCACCAGTAAAACTTCTTTTATCCAACAAAACCGTGTAATTCATATCCCTATACCTAACGTTACAACCCTTTAAAAGACCTCTTTGATAGTTTAACCTAGGTGCTTACGCCATGTGGTGGAGGTTTGATCCTTTCCCAAGCCTATGGTAATCTATTTTGCTATGACAGGTAGTGAGAGATATCTTCCATTTCCATAATGTTATATTACTTTATTACACCCGAGAGATGTGAGTATCTAAACACTATTTGTGAGGTGCTTGTGTATGACCTCCGTGCTTGTCTATTGGTCTTTAGTGGAACGATTATTTGTTGTAATTACTTTTATATTAGTGTTAAATGACCCCTAACTTGTCTTTTGAGTAGAATAAAAGCGCATTTGCTTGAGGACAAGCAAATCTCAAGTGTAAGGGTATATGATGAGGTGAAAAATGATCCGTTTTTAGGGGGTCATTTAAGCCCGAATCCGACTTTATTTGATCAAATATTGCCCTAAATCGTTCCTTTTGTGATTTTAGGTACTTGGAGAGTGAATTCTGGAAAAGAAGCCATTTTCGACGTTTTTGGAGCATAAAAGTTAAGAAAACAGCAAAGTCTCAATTTTCCATGCTGGGAACAGTACATGAAGGCGTCAAGAGTTGTTCTTGACGGCGTCAAAGTCCCAAGAATAAAATACCGTAGTTGATGACGGCGTCACACAGGGTGTCAGAAGTAGATCAAGGCCGTCCGAGGAAGTATTTGGCGGCGAGATGACGGCGTCACACCCTTGCTCTTGACGCCGTCACCCCTGTTTTCCTATATATAGTTTTCTAGTTTTTCACATAAAAAAGAGAAGTTTTGGGAGAAACCCTAAAGACGAATTTGGTGCAACTTTTACAGGTTTTTCAAGGGTTCCAAACCCTTGATACCTTGCATTGTAATTGAGATAAGTGTTCTTCTAATTCAATCAATATGTCTATGTGTTGGTTGTCTATATCTTGTTCTTGTCTCAATTCTATCATGCTAGGCTAGATCTCCTTTGTGTTTGCTTAGATCTAATGAAACCTAGATGTTGATTATGTGTTGATTACTTGTTTATTCTTGTCTTGGATGAATTATTTTATATGTTAGGCTTAAGAAAACTGGCAGATCTCCAAATGGTAACATGCTTGAACGTCTTAAGAAACATGAACCGAGGCGTACTAGGTCTTTATTGGTTGTATTTAATGCATGAGCCACTGTTTACAATCCCTATAGTTGTGCTGGGTCATGGTGTAGGAGGAGATAAGAGCTCGTAGAATTGGGGAGTTATGTATGCCACCCCATGAATGGTATTAAGGAATACAATCCGTCATCCATACAATTATAACAAGTAATTAATGTGTAAAAGATATCTAGGGAGTAGTGAAGTCTAAGTAAACACATTTTCTCCAATTACTGCTCACAACTTTAGTATAATTAGTTTATTTTCATTTTTAGTATTTTATTTTGATTGCATCTTAGTTTTGGGTTAGTTGAATAGCAACTAATTCCGCCCACTCTTCCAAAACCCGAGATTTTACTTGCTTTCTAAAAAATATAAAAACACAAAAAAATAATCATCCCTCACCTTTAGAACTAGTATTTAGGCTTTTTAATCCTAGCGACACTATTCCTAAGCTGAACGATCAATCCCCCGGTACTTGTCACTATACTATACTACAATGATCAGGTACACTGCCTGGTGGGGGTTGTAAGCTTCTCGAGATCCCTCGAGAGGTAAAGCCTGTTGCGATTCGCACGCATCAAGTTTTTGGCGCCGCAGCCCGGGGAATAGTTATTGTCTAGGTTAGAATTTCTTTTTATTAGGTCTACTCATTAGATTCCTTTTTAGTGAGATTTTTATTTTCTTTTTATTAGCTTTCTTGTAGTCTATCTTTTTCTTTGTGCCCTTTGTTTGTGAAACCATTTTCATTTGTCTCCATGGCAGATGAAATTCCATTTAGATCATTAACTATAGAGGAACAATTAGTTTACTCGGATAGATTTGCCTCCTGTTGTTCCAATGAATTTTTAAGTGATCTTACATATATACAAGAGGAGATGGGTGTAAAGTTAGATGGGTTTGATGAATTTTATGCATGTGTGTTTTCTATTAGACGATCATTTTTAGGATCAATTCCTTTTAGTGAGACCCTTTGGATGAATTTTGAGAAAAGCTTCCTAACCATTACCCATAAGTTCAACGAATTGGTGGATTCGTATGAGCGAGATGACCTAGTTTCTAAGAACATGAACTTAGAATCAAACCAAGATTATGAGATGGTTAGTGTTGAACTACCTAGTTGCATGAGCGGGATAGATTTCACCAAAACATACGACACACATGAGGTTAGAGTTGAGCCACCTAGTTGCATGTCATGGTTAGGCACTACCATAATACAAGATGAACACATAGGTAATATTGATGTGATGGAAGAGATAGTAGATAACACAAACCTACAAAGTACCCCACAACTGCCACCATCACTTGAGGAATACACACCACCCGTGACTTACCCGGAAGAAGTAGAAGAGACTATAGGAGCCCCAATAGAGGTAGAACCCTTGTACCAAACACCACTAGAGGATATAGGTTTGAATACTTGTAGTGATAACCTTACTCTTAGTTCTAGGGAATTACCTAGTGTTGATGAATCGGGACCTCAATCTTCACACAACTTTCCATCCTTAGATATACATCTAGGAGACAAAAGGGGAGCCGACCCACCCATCAACCCATGTAGTCCGGGTAGTCTTAGGATAAAGGTAGTGGACTCTAAGCCTTGTAGAGAGGAAACCAATATAGGAGTGGAAAATGACCTTTCATGCTTACATCACCCATTTATGATTGATCACAAGAAACATTATGGGTTTAAACCGGGTTTATTAGGTCAAGATGGATCCCCAACTAGTAGTCTCTTGAAGCTGATAGAAAATGATCCCTTTCTAGGAGAAAATCTTAATCCACCCACTAACCCGATTGAATTAGGTAAGGTTATGATGATAGGAGCACAACCCTTTGAGCATATAATTCATCCACCACTCTTTTCTCACGTGGCATACTTCCACCCTAAGGGTGTGTATCGCTACTTCCACCCGCACTTAATCCTAAGTGTAGGGAAAACCTCCCTTCTTTCTGTTAAATAATGGAAGAGTCAGGCTCGTGACTCAAACAAAAACAAGCGCTTCTTGGGAGGCAACCCATGTTTTGTGTGATTTTATTTGTTTGATTGTTATTTGCTTCCGTATGCATGTTTTATTTTTATTGTTGGTAGATCATGTTTCTAAATTAAAATGTGAAAATACTTTACTTTGTTGTTTTGGCCTAGTCTTAACTCCACCTAGAAGTATTTTTGCAAAAGATAAGTGTAAGGGGAAACCCCAAATATGTTTTTAAGAAACAAACCGATCATGATTCTCCACAATATTAAATGAGCATGTATATTCGTATTTGTTAGAGTCAAATGCTTGTATTGAGTCATAATGATGTTTTGCAGGATTTTCCAGGAAGTAAGACCAAGTTTTTCCAGAAATTTTCCGGAAACTTAACATAAGAATTTCTGCAGGTCCATTCTGACGGCGTCAGAGTTTTACTCTTGACGGCGTCAGGAGTTAAAAATCTAGAAATTTTACCGGTTTTGTTTTTCTAACGGAGTCTTATGGTTTTTGTGAATTATTAAGTTTTATAATCTCCAGGAGATCTGCAAACTTCATTCTACAAGCATTATATCTTATCTTGTTTTCTAGGATTTAGAAACTTATATAGGATGCCGCCGATTTTACGCGAGGTTGTCTTGTCTATTTTGTCAGGTTTTACAGGTTATGTATGACAAGGAGATGATTTATATTCTGGAAGGGAAGCTTTGATTGTTCATTTTCTTGGAGGAAGATTTAACCTGGCCATCCTATTATCCATACCGAGCGAATCAGGGGAGTATTTGATTTCATTCTCTTTACTTTTTCACTTTTACATTCTTTACTTGAACATTGGGGACAATGTTCATCTTAAGTGTAAGGGGAGGGTAAAAAGATGATACCTTACATATGCACTTTCGCTTGAGTTTATTTTGTTTGATAGTAGATGTGTAATAAAACTATGAGAAATACTTGTTAGTGCAATTTTAGCGCCAAATTTAAAATTTTTTACAACATTTAGGAGTGAAACTTTAGCCATAGCAAGCATCTCATGGATAGGAGATTGTATGACTAGCACATAACCGTATATTCAGAAAAATTTTCCACCCAAATATGTGAGGTTCGCCTTTAGATTTGATAGGAAAAGCATTTACTATTAGTGCTTATGAGTGTACCGGTAGCATTTAGATTCTAGAACTTGCGTTAGTGATGCATTCCGAGACCGCTAGTGAGACTACATTCGTGTGGTAGGATTTACTACATGATAAGAGGCATTAGGATTACCCTTGTGTTAAACCCGTATCATAATTACTTGACCATTTAAGTCATACTACTTGACTAGTTAAGTCAACTAATTTTTCCCACACCCTTAGCGTTGTACTCATTTTTAGTACACGAAACCCCTAGTACACCCCTCCGAGCCTATCTTTTTGTTTCTAACTTTAAGCATCTTACTTAAAGGAAGAATTTGTTACACTCCACTTAAATGTACACCCAAATCGCCTTAGCCTTCCGTGTATGCGCTCATTTTTAGTGCATTATTGTTATTTGTTAAACCCTAAGTTAACTTTCTAATTGATTACATGGTTGCTAAGTCGAGTCGTATCCTTGTACATATTGTTTCGGGACGATTGGGACTCATGGGTAAGTACTTATTTTATGGAGTAATGGGGAAGAACATAATATTATTACCCCCATATGTACGTTAATCTTAAAAGTGCTCCAAGTGTTTTGATTTTCTTAATTCGAGTCATTAGAATAGTTGAATGTAAAGTATGTAAAGATTCAAGTGTAAGGGGAATTTTCATTCCCTATGATGTATTATTTTGGATGGTAGGGTAAGAGTGTATGCAATAAAAAAAAAAAAAAAGGAAAAAGAGAAAAAACATACGGACTACCATCCCGTTTCATTCTATGTTCATTTTATGTTTGTATTATTTCTCATTTATTAGCTTAAGTCGAGTCTAGTCTTGGCTTAGCAACGCCATATTGTACATGTAATTGACCAAGATTGTTAACTCGCCACCAGTAAAACTTCCTTTTATCCAACAAAACCGTGTAATTCATATCCCTATACCTAACGTTACAACCCTTTAAAAGACCTCTTTGATAGTTTATCCTAGGTGCTTACGCCATGTGGTGGAGGTTTGATCCTTTCCCAAGCCTATGGTAATCTATTTTGCTATGACAGGTAGTGAGAGATATCTTCCATTTCCATAATGTTATATTACTTTATTACACCCGAGAGATGTGAGTATCTAAACACTATTTGTGAGGTGCTAGTGTATGACTGATTGAGCCTGAACCACCTAACTTATATTGACCAAGGAATGGTCAACAAAGTCAAAGGCCTAGAATCAATCTCCGTGGAAGTACAGTGTTTCCCCGGGTCGTTAAGTCCCGTTGAAGTGTGAATTGTAACTTTGGCGTATTTGTGATCGGGTAATTATTCACAGGAAAAGGTTATGATCAGAATTATTTGGAATTTATTAACAAATATAGCTTAGGAAAGCTACGTGATTGATTACGGGAATTTAGATTATGAAGATTTGAGCTAAAAACTAAAAACGTACGTTTTAATTAAAAAACGTATACAGACGCACAAAACAAAAAGTACAACTGAAGGATGGGAAGGGTTAAAAGTGTAAATTTAATATTTTTACAATCCTAATAATAAAAGAAAATTTTAAGAAAAATTAAAATTATTTTTACACTATTTAATTATTTATAATTAATTAATTACTAATTATCTATTTAATACTAATTAAACTAATTAGAATTATTAAAAATACTTAAAAGACTTAGAAAATTAAGAATTTTTTTTTAAATCTAATTAACCATCATGGGAATCCTAAAAAATTATAAAAAGTTAATTTTATGTATTTTTAACCTAGTTAACTAATTATTATTCTATTTATTAATTAATATCTAATTAAAATATTTAAATTATGAAAACTATTAAATGAATAGTAAAAATTCTAGAAAAATTTATAAAAATGTTTTAACTAAAATAGAAGCTATAAAAATTATAAAAACTAGGTTATACTATATAAAAACTAATTATGCTATTTAATTGATTAATATTAATTAAAACTAAATTAAACTAAAATTAATTAGAAATACCACTAGATGACAAAATAAAAATCTGGAAAAATTTGTAAAATTATTTTAACCTAAAATATAATTTCTAAAAATATAAAAGTGATAAATTACTTAGAAATAAATTAAAAAGAAAAATAAATAGATAAATCCTATTAAATAGAAGCTATCACTATTTTTAAAAGTGTTTTTTTTTTTTTTGGATTTTTTTTTTCTAAACTAATAATAAACTAAAAACAATTAACTTTAACAAAAACACTTTTGTTTTAACCCATGGAATAAGCAATTGAAATGCTTATCACACCCACAGTTGACTTTTGTTGACTGTGGGGTGTTTTTAGCTCAAATGGTGAGGTGTGGGGTCCACACTGATCAAACTTGGATTCACTGAGTCCAATGAACAATATTAAGCACTTTACAACCAATAATCAAGCCTGAATAAGCCAAAAAGCTTCAAATAAGCACTTGCAAATGGAAAACTGAGGCAGTTTGGGGACAAAGTTAAGGGTCCAAATAAGGTGGGGTCCACAGACTTAGGGGTCAAACAAAAGGGTCAAGAACACTCCCTGGTAGGAGGGGGGTTGATGGGAACCAAAATTAAGTGACAAGGACCACTGTAGTGGTCACAAACCACCACAAAAGGTGGTAGAGTGGAAGTGATCTGCTGAGAACAGGGCAATGGGTTGCCCTGCAGGTTACTTCCAAGGGGTGTGGGACCCACCAAATAAAATCACAAAAATCTATGAAATTTCTCAAAAATCAACCAAGTGGTAGAGAGTAAGCATGCCAAATTTCAGACCTTGAATCTTAATATTAAACAATTTGCAGATCTCCAAAGTTTGAGTAAAATTCCTTACTCAGCTTTTTGACTTTTGAATAAAACTTGTTTCTTTGACTTTTATGAGATTTGGCTTGATCTAACTAACTCAAATCATGTTTGTAAGTTAAATTTAAACTGAATTAGGTTAAAACTCCAACTTATCTATTGAAATGAAAAGATTTAAGACTCCAAAAACCACCACAGTTAACTGTGGTGGTGGAACTTTGCCATTTTGACTTTTAAGTTTCTATGGTCCAATTTGAGGGTTGATTCAAGCACAAACAGACCTAGGTAATATTTCTAAACAACAAACACCAACCACAACTTAGGATTTGGTGGGTGAATCAACTGATCCAAACACCCCTTTATATGAATTCACTTGATGATTTTCAAAACAACCCTATGAAATAGACCTCTAATCTGATACATACTCTTTAACACCAATATAATGGATCTATTTGAACACAAATAAGCAATAATAACAACAAAAGAACTCAGAATTCAAGTTTACACTACTTGACTGATTTTTAGAAAACTAATCAACTTTCAAAAACAATAAACAAGCTACTGATTTTAGATTATACTAACATTAAACAACACAAATCAGGTGAGAAACAACAAAGATTAAAGCATTTAACTATATAAACAGTAAAATACCAAAGATTAAGGAAATGGCTTACAAAAGTGCTCACTTGAAATCAAAGAACCAAGGACTAGAACCAATCCTAAATGGTCTCCACAGACCTCTATTAACCCATTTCCATCCAAGCTCAGCTACAATCCATCACTGCTCACTTTTCTTCTTGTTTTATTTTTTTATTTTTTTTTCTTTCTAATTTATTTTTCTTTGGCTATTTGAAACTTGATACTGGAAAAGGCTTAATGCTCAAAATATCTTACATAAACTTAAATGAGACCACATATGAGCTTATGGAACAATAGGAACAAGTGCTAATCATTAATTCATGCAACCTTAGATTTTCAATGAAATATAAAGAAGTTGAGTTTAAAAGGAAAACTTGGATTTCATTCAAATAGAAAGTTGATAATTACACTGATAAGACTTAGAATACAACTTAAAAGCTAAAAATTACTTGGAATTTAAATTTTACAATAAGTAAAAAAGTTACAAAATAAGCTAAAATCCACACACTGATCACTGGTGCATCTTTTTCTTCTTATACTGGAACCATTAGGGTTTTGAAACCCTAATGAGTGAATCCCATCTGCCTTCTGAGCCCTTGGATTACCAATCAACAATCTTGACCTTTAAAAGTCTTTTGGCGCCAATTTTTTCTTCATTTGTCAGACTGAGGTTGAGTGGGGGAAAGGAGAACAATTAAAATGTTTTGGAGCTTAGCTTAAGAGTCAAGGGGGAGGGATGGTGTGCTGAGGTGGAGGAGGGGGGAGCAGGTAGCAAGTTGGAGGGGGGTTTGACTTCGTTTGACTGGGAAGTGGGAAGGAAAGGTTGGGGGTCAACGCGGGTCAAACCTGGGGTGTTAGTTTAAATGGTGGGCTGAAGGGTGAATGGGCCAGGTGGGTTTGGTTTTGGATTTGTGGGTTAAAGAAAAACAAGGGTCCGGTTGGTTTTGGTAACTCTTAAATCACAAGGACCATTCATGTAATTTACCGAACATTGAGGGGTGTGTTTTGCCATGTTTCCAAAATATCCCAAGGGTGTAATTTGCCAAGTCTGAATTCCCATGGACCATAAATGTAATTTTTGCACTTTTGAAATTCCCGAGGGCCATAAATGACAAGTTTCCAAAATTGAGGGACTAATGTTGTAATTTCCTCAAACTCACACCAAAGGATCATTTTTGACAATTTATGATTTTCCAAGGACCCTAGATGATTTTTCATTCAAAATTATTCCACCCGGGACCAAATCTGTCAATTTTCAAAACTCCAGGGACCATTTTTGTCAATTTTGGATTTTAAGGGGTAAAAGTGTAATTTTCTCAAACTTTATTACCCAAGGACTTATTTTGATAATTTTTGACTTTTCTTTGCCTTGGGTTGACTTTTCTTTCGTTTTAAACTTCCAGGGACTAGTTTTGCCAAATTTTGAAACTTGAGGGACTGAAACTGCCAATTGTGCAAACTTTGTTCGTTTTTCATTTGTTTTTAAACATTTTGCATCTAAAACATATAAAACACACTTTTGGGATAATTTGTGTATTTTGATGCGTGTTTGGGTGTTTTTGGATGTTTTGGCAGTCCAGATACGGTAAAAATGATGAGTGTTTGAGCACTCATCAATGACCTCCGAGCTTGTCTATTGGTCTTTAGTGGAACGATTATTTGTTGTAATTACGTTTATATTAGTGTTAAATGACCCCTAACTTGTATTTTGACTAGAATAAAAGCGCATTTGCTTGAGGACAAGCAAATCTCAAGTGTAAGGGTATATGATGAGGCGAAAAATGGTCCGTTTTTAGGGGGTCATTTAAGCCCGAATCCGAATTTATTTGATCAAATATTGCCCTAAATCGTTCCTTTTGTGATTTTAGGTACTTGGAGAGTGAATTCTGGAAAAGAAGCCATTTTGGACGTTTTTGGAGCATAAAAGTGAAGAAAACGGCAAAGTCTCAATTTTCCATGCTGGGAACAGTACATGAAGGCGTCAAGAGTTTTTCTTGACGGCGTCAAAACCCCAAGAATTAAAATCCGTAGTTGATGACGGCGTCACACACAGGGCGTCAAGAGTAATTTGTGTGACGGCCTAGGCCTTGACGGCGTCAGAAGTAGATCAAGGCCATCCGAAGAAGTATTTGGCGGCGAGATGACGGCGTCACACCTTTGTTCTTGATGCCGTCATCTCTATTTTCCTATATATAGTTTTCTAGTTTTTCACATTTAGAGAGAGAAGTTTTGGGAGAAACCCTAAAGACGATTTTGGTGTAACTTTACAGGTTTTTCAAGGGTTCCAACCCCTTGATACCTTGCATGATTAATTAAGATAAGTGTTCTTCTAATTCAATCAATATGTCTATGTGTTGGTTGTCTATATCATGTTCTTGTCTTAATTCTATCATGCTAGGCTAGATCTCTTTTGTGTTTGCTTAGATCTAATGAAACCTAGATATTGATTATGTGTTGATTACTTGTTTATTCTTGTTTTGGATGAATGATTCATATGTTAGGCTTAAGAAAACTGGCAGATCTCCAAATGGTAACATGCTTGAACGTGTTAAGAAACATGAACCGAGGCGTACTAGGTCTTTATTGGTTGTATTTAATGCATGAGCCACTGTTTACAATCCCTATAGTTGTGCTGGGCATGGTGTAGGAGGAGATAAGAGCTCATAGAATTGGGAAGTTATGTATGCTACCCCATGAATGGTATTAAGGAATACGATCCGTCATCCATGCAATTATAACAAGTAATTAACGTGTAAAAGATATCTAGGGAGTAGTGAAATCTAAGTAAACACATTTTCTCCAATTACTGCTCACAACCTTAGTATAATTAGTTTATTTTCATTTTTAGTATTTTATTTTGATTGCATCTTAGTATTGGGTTAGTTGAGTAGCAACTAATTCCGCCCACTCTTCCAAAACCCGAGATTTTACTTGCTTTCTAAAAAATATAAAAACACAAAAAATAATCATCCCTCACCTTTAGAACTAGTATTTAGGCTTTCTAATCCTAGCGACACTATTCCTAAGCTGAACAATCAATCCCCCGGTACTTGTCACTATACTATACTACAACGATCAGGTACACTGCCTGGTGGGGGTTGTAAGCTTCCTGAGATCCCTCGAGAGATAAAGCCTGTTGCGATTACCACGCATCACCAGCCCACAATTCTCTTTGGCCCATCCATCCACCCAGCACATTCCATAGTAATAATAAAACGGGGTCAACAAAGTCAACCCCTTCTTCCTCTTTTCTTTTTGCCGCCAAGAAACAACAAACACCCCCTTGACACAAACACATCCCTGCAACACCCAACACCTTTGTCTCCCCCCTCCTCTCCTACCTCAACGCACCCTTTGACCTCCCTTCCCTCTCAACCCGTGACTCCAATCCCTGCTAACCCTGCACCAACACCATCATTCACCCTACTCCCTCTCCTGCCACACTC
The DNA here is from genome assembly GCA_030686995.1 of Artemisia argyi. NCBI lineage: Eukaryota > Viridiplantae > Streptophyta > Magnoliopsida > Asterales > Asteraceae > Artemisia > Artemisia argyi. The sequence goes on along the minus strand of CM060676.1, from coordinate 4,246,870 downwards.
AATACCAGCCACCCTACACTAACTTTCCACCACTACCATACAAACCTTGTCCCTCTGAACAAGCAATATCTACCAAATTACAAAACATCACTTTCCCACCAAAAATGAAGTTGAGGGCTGAGATTGATTTAAATTATCCAATGGTCCAAAAAGGTAGAGGGGAAAGAGACAAGAAGCAGAAGTCAGGAACCCTAATTTCAATTTAGTATAAATAAGTCTCTTGTATGCCATTTGAAAGGCAGTAGGGTAGTAGTAAGGTTTTAAGTATTTTTTTCTTGTTCTAAAAAACTCTTAAGTTATCATGTACTCTTTATTTTAATTAATGAAAGTTTAAATTTAAGCATTCTAAGTTTTCCAAGCTTTATCTCTTTTACAAGTCTTAAATCTAATTTTTTTTAGTTTAGCTTATTACATTGCACAATTGCTTATTACCCTGTTTAGTAGCCTATTGCTGTTTGTTTTTACTTATTGGTGCTGTTTCATGACTATTAATCAGTTGTAGCTTGTTACTTATAGCTTCAATAAAAAAAATCCATAAAATACAAAAATATTGAGCATATTCTGTTTTAGCTTAATCTAGTGGTGATTTGTGGTAAAAGGTTGCTTAAATGCAGTTAGTATGGCTTATCTTACATTTGTATTTCCATTTCATAGCTTAAATAATCTCTCTTAGTTCAAAAATCCAAATCAGTCACCATTTAGTGGAGTGTTTGGCACAAGGTTATTCTCAGCCCCAAAATAGCTTTTGTCCAAATTTTTATGATCAATCAGTTAGAGTATCATGTTAGTGATTCATTCTAAGTGAGTTTATTTAGTTGCAGGTTGTTTTCAAGCTTTCAGTTAGTATTTAAAAATTTCTTTTACCTTAACTGTTTTGCAAAATTTCATTAGGTAGATCCTTATTTTAGGCATAATAGTGATTGTTGCTTGTAGCTTTTAGTTCACAATAGAGTAGTACAAATCGCCACATTCTGTGTTTAAATTTTTAAGTCCACACAACCATTTTGACCCATTGCACTTAACTGCATAGCAGGTCCAAACCAACCCTTTTGATTTTAATTCTAAGTTAGTTCTATTAGGTTGAAGGATTGAAAATTTAGGTTTATTAGTAGTTTGTAATGTATAGTTTACCTTTCTGAGCTTGTATTTGAATTTGGAACATCTGTGTCTGCTTATTTTGAGCCTGCTAATAAGCCTTGCAGTTAACCCCTACACCAAGCTTGCTACTTTACATGTCCCACTGCTTGTTTTCATGAGCTTATTTTTGAGCTTGCTACTCAAGCTGAGTAAGTGATTTTTGGCATTTTCAAGAGCTGGTAGTACTGGTTTCTCATCACCAATGTTGTTTGACCTTTTTGAGCTTATCCACTCAGCTTAATACACCTCAAAAGTAGCCTCATTAAACCTGCTGATGCTAATTTCTTGTTTGATACTTTCTAGGTTTTAGGATTGCTTATTCTATTCCCCATAGTGCTTACTTAGGTTTTCCCCTAGTTGCCAATAACTTGTTTCCCCTTAGGACAGCTTATTTGTAGCTTATTGTTAGCTTTCTACCCCTGCAAATTCACCCCTAGGCCAGCACTCAGTTTGCCCTGCTCAAACCCACCTTTTTACCAGCCCTTCTCCCAAGCTCATTATGAGCTCATCTTTGGTGATAAGCTCATGCTTATGGGTTCTTTGAGAACCCCACCAACCCAGCTTGTAGGATCAAGGGTCATTTTGGGCTCTTCAGCTTATGTACATAGCTTATCCTTGGCCTGCATAGTGACTCATCACACCACAACACTGAGTCATCAGTGTGATTGTGCCATAGTTTACAAGCCTTCATGAGCTCACCTTTGGAGCTTATTCCAAAATACTTGGCTTTTTGAGTAGCTCAAACAACTTACTCCCTGATTCTATGATCTCCTTTTCCTATTGGGCTTATTTGGTGAGGCCAAATTAGCCCTGCAAAAAATGGCCAAAAGGACAGCTTGGTTCTAAGGTTTGCTTGGAACTGCTTATTTGTGTTTTAAAGCTTATTCAGTGTTATTTTTCTTGTTGTTACAGCTTATTTTGGTTACTTCCATTCACTTTTAGCTTATTTTAACTTTAAGGTTCAGTATTTAGCTTGCTTATTAGCTTTTTCAGTTTTAAAATAGCAATTGTAAGCTTTTAAGCCCACTGTTGGGAAAATAAGCTCTAACAGAGCTTATTTTCATGCTTTAAAAAGTTTGTTTTTTTAGGTAGTTATTTTTAGTAGTTAATTGTGTTTGTATCAAAAAAATAAAAAAAATAAAATGTTTTTGCAAAAAAGCCAGGAGGCAGGGTCGAACCTGAGACCTCTTGGCTTCACACGGTCACAACACCAAACACCAAACCAGTCGCCCTAGGGTCTTTTTTCAAACATGCTTTGCAAAATTTAATATTAGACCCCTTATTGTTTGGTTAGGTTAAATAAGCTAATCAACCTTTGTCTGCTTATTCCAGCTTATTTTTGTACTAAGTCCCCACTTTTTATATTTTTCTTAGAACCATTTTAACTTGTAGTATTTATCAAAAAAGTTTCAGATTTTTAGAATAGTTTTTATATTTATTAGAATTTAATTAGTGTTTAATAGTAATTAAATCATAATAAATATAATTTTTATTGAAATTTAAATTTTCTTTTTTCTAAAATTTTCTTTTGTCTTCTAGTACGTAGGAAAATTAATTGTACACCTGTAGGATTAGCGTAGCATAAAATTCACGTTTTATTTTGCGCACTCGCGTTTTATTTAAAAAACTTTTACGTTTTTAAATTTAGATTACGTTAGTAAAAGTAGTCTGTAAAATAAAGAAAAACCAAAAATAAAAAGAAGTGATAGCTTCTATTTAAGCCCTTTTGGCTTATTTTTCTGCTTATTTATAAGCAAACTCTTATTTTAAATTTTTAGATTACGTTTTAGGATAATTGGGTTTCATGTTATTGTTAATATAGTTTGTTTAAATCGTTCTCATTCGTATTTCCTTAGTGTAATCATTCAAAACCTTATATACCCTTTTTCTGTCCAAATTCACCCGATCACAAACCCGTTTGAATACAATCCACACCTCATCGGGACATAACGACCCGGGGAAACCCTATACTTCCACGGAGATTGACTCGGAGCAGTTTGACCATATTGACCATTCCTTTGGTCAGTTTAGGTTGACCGTTTGGAGCCAATCATTCAGCAGCTTTCTTTGCCAAATATTGTCTTCTACTTCTTCTGCTGAAGTGAATTGTAGGCTTAACTTGTGATACTTCAGCAACTTTAGGACAATGAACATGTGTCTGTCTAGCCACTTCAGCCAAGATTTCAAGAGAGTCCAAGTTACCCTCCTGAGGCACTTCAGCAGTATCCATTACCACCTTTCCTTTCTTCTACTGAGTCAGTTGTGCCTCTAAATCCTGAACTTTTCTTTTTCAGCTTCTCAATCTCACCACCAAGAGTAGACTTGGTATCAGCAAGCTCCTTTTGGATATCATCAGTCTTTCTAATATACCTACAAAGCAAGTCATGTACAGAAGTGAGAGTAACAGGGTCCTCTGCTCCACCAACAGATTGCTCAGTGTTAAATAGAGCTTCATTGAACCTAGCAGGAGAAACAGACATATGTACAACATTGGGAGAGCCTTCATCAACTGGCTCTCTCACAGGACTAGGTGTAGGTAATCTAGTGATCTCAGTCTCAAAATGTATAGGTACCTGTGTACCAAGAGACTGAATGGTCTCTTCAACCTCATGAGTTTGCTCAACAGGAGCAACCTGAGATGGTGAAGGAACAGGAGTAGGCGACATAAGTGCAGGGGAAGGTGGAGGTAGGTCAGGAGAAACAGGTAATGGTTCAGCAGTTGTAGCCGGCTCTCCCTCATTTACCACTGAAGGATTACCATCAGCAGCAACACCAGAAGATGATGGATTACCATCATCGGCAACATTTTGAGAGGGCAAATTGCCAGCATCATCACCCTCAACCACATCATCATTGCCATGTGGCAACATAGCAGCTAATAGAGGGCGATGTTCCCCATTATAGTTGGTTTTCATTGAGGCAAACAACTTAGAACCGAGACTCTTAATTGGTACATGAATCCTGTCTTCAATGGTTATTTCTAAAATTATTTGTAAAAACCTAGGGTACATTAAAAACTTATGATGTTGTTTCTCAATATTTTCTATCATATTATCAAAAATGAACTTTGAGAAATTATAAGTTAAACCCTTAGAGAGACAGACAATACCACAACCTAATTGTAGAGAGAACTGATCCCATCCACCACACTTATTGCTTATACATTGGAGCAGCAAATGCACCAAATACCTCCACTTGGGACAAAACTGATTCTTCTGTCACTTAGTTGTGTCAGTGCTTTGATAACCAGCTTCCCTCAGCCCAGCAAGTATTTCTTCAGTGTTGGAGTGGTAAACACCATTGTCATCATCCAACTGAAGCTTTGTTCTGATCAAACCTTCTGTCACCACATACTCAACACCTTCAATGTCAGCCACGATCTCTGTGTCAGATCTCTTCCTAGCAGATGCCCAAAATTGCTTCACCATTGATTCATAAATCACATTGGGAGAGTGTGTCAAAGCATAATGAATCTTTGAACGCTGTAGAAACTCCACCATTGAATCAAACTCTTCATGACCCTTAGCCTTTTTCAAAATAGCATACTTGTTATGATCGTTCTTCAATTGAAGTTGTACCATTTGAATTATTTTGTGAAAGACGGTTATCAATTATGAAGAGTATGCTGGGTTTAAATGGAGTGATGGGAGAATAATTTAGTTTAGGCAAAGATATGCAATGTAGGTTATATTTGGAAGTTCCCCAATCGTGGTCAAAATTATCGGAACTAACTATTGGCCAAGTCTGACGTGTAATATGGAACCCTCCAATTTCAAAATTACCCTTCAGCAGAAATGGAAGTCAAATCTGCTAATGAATGGTCAATCAGCAGAAACCAAGCAAGAGTAAAAATATCTTCGGTGAATATCTTGATTTTTACTGTGCCACCCAACTCGCATTTATGATCATAACGCCTAGACTTTGCCTATTTAATTACCCCCAAATCACACTTCTCAGATATCAAATTAACCCCAAATCATCTCAAAACCATAATTTCACAATTAACCCCAATTCACCCTCAAATAATGTCTTCCAAACCCGAAATTATAGACTTAACCTCCTCCTCTTCTTCCTCTTCATCATCATAGGATCTTCCTCCATACCCATCTAAATTAGATGATTCAGATTATGCTAGAGAAATGGAAAGAAGATGGAATGCTTTGGAGAAGGGGGAACCAAGTAATACCCCCGTTCCTGCTGAGAGAAAATATGTCTCTCCCTTCATTTGTACATCTGATGAAGACTCTTCAGAGGATGAAGATTGATTGTACAATATTTTGCACTACCAGGCCTTCGATGGTGATCAAAGGAAATGAGGGGTGTTGTGATTATGCCAAGCTTGGATATAACCTGAAATAAGAAATACAAAAACACTACGTTAAGTGATTGCGCAGGGGTTGGGCCCTGCGAACCACCTCCGGCGTGTGAATAAGTGATCGGTATGAGAGTTTAAGTATAAGTGTAGTAAAGTAAGGTGTGAGAGATTGCATACCAGATTTGTCATCATTCAGGACTATTTATAGGTGAAGAAAACAGTCCTGGTGAGTGGCCACACGTTTGAGAGAGATCATGGGGGCGTCCCATGATTTGTGGTAACCACTAGGGGTTAGTGTCCCACTCCTCCGGGTTTAGCGAGGGTGCTAAAGAGGAAGAGGCGACGTGGGTAAGACTTGGTCTCCCCCATATTGGACTTGGAATTGTTCCGTCCATAAAACTTATCGAGAGATACCCCGAAGGGTTTAATCCTTCGATTGGCGAATTCCCACTTGGTAACTAGATCATTGATGATTAGTTTTACGCCAAAGAAAGTTTTAGGAGGCTAGCCAGAGCCTTTGATTATGTAGGTTACGATTAACTCGAAGGGATGTCCTTCGAGCTAATTGGAGGGTACATCATCAAGACCCCCAATTGAAAGTTAGATATGCGTACAAGAATATGTGGCTTTCAACTCTATCGTCAAGTGAACTAACCGTGTTAGCTCGTAGGACCCTGCAAACTTTCATACCCTCTAACTAACTTTCATTATATCCCCACTTGCTAAAGCCTTGGTAATCCCATACGTCCCGTCACTTTTTAAACCCAATTTGAAATCCGAATTAGATCATGAGGGACACGTATACGGTGAGTAACAAAATAAAAAGCGATATAAATTCGTTTCCTCCAAACCCTAATTAACTTTTCACTGCGCCCAAAATTCATTTTTCTCACTACGTGTGATCAAAACACACATAGTAACATCTGTCATTAGCTCTTGCAAGAAAAAAGGTAAATTTCTTCCTTGTTATACTATATTGTATCGTAGAAGTATCAGTCTTCGTTAAACAATATGGCAAAAAATAACAAATTTGTGATCAAAGAACAGAAATGTACTTTATCAAAAGATGAATTACGTGCTTTTCTTGAAGATTATCCCATTCCAAAAGAATTTAAGATTATGCTTCCTAGTAAAAATCAAACAATATTTGATGCTCCTCAGGGATATGTAGGTCTGTACACCCATGCCTTTAAGTTGTCAAAATTTAGAATACCAATCCACCCTTTGATTTTAGAGTTTATGCAATACTACCAAGTATACATATCTAGGTTCAACCCCTTTGGTCTTGCTAAGTTGATGACATTCATTGTGATGTGTAAAGCTTATGGGTATGGGCCTACACTAACAGTGCTTAGGGGGTTTACAAACTTGTACCCGGGTGGGGATTGGTTGACTTTGGCAAAAAGAGGTGATCTTGATGTTCCAACCATATTGTTAAAGCCCTTTACAAATATAACCGACTGGAAAGGGAGTTTCTTTTACATACAAGATACAATTGTACCTCCAGAGTACCCTGCTTTGGTGAATGAAGCGTACATGTTTGATAAGAAACGTTTCAACGATGAGTTACCTTATACTGTTCGAAGGAATCCATTGTACCAACGTCTTGTTTGCCATCCAGTGAATGTTCAGTCTTTCCCCGAGCCCATTCTGTACATGGCTGGTATTGTTGACCATTGGGAGGGTTCCCCTATGAAGCCTGAAATTTTTTGTGATGGAAAAAGTATGTATACTGTTTATTTAAATAAATTTGAACAACTTATCTGATGAAATTTATCTGTTTTCCTTCGTGTTGCAGGAATGTCTTTCCGAAATTTCGTTGTTGCCGATGGTGCTAAAGAGACGAGCTTCCTTCCAAGGAATCCTGAGGAAGTCAGCTATGGGGTTGATTCACCCTCCGTGTCAGTTAATAATCTGGAGGATGATGCAAAGATGGTTGAGCCCATAGCTTCCCTGCAACATTCCAAGCCAGACAAAAAATCGAAGCCTATGGTTACAGAGGAGACTTCTCAGTTGGTGGAGAATGTTGCTGAGTCCGATGACCCTCTCTCCGAGGATGATCAGGTGACTATTATTGGTTCATCTTCTGGCATAGCTGACACGGTTCGAAATAGGAAAGGTACGAGTGCCAAGCCTGTAAAGCCCACTCCCAAGAGGAAATTGATTCTGCCAACACCTCCCTCCAGGAACACCCGGCAGAAAGGTCAGATCATTACCAAGAAAGCTGCTGAAGCATTGGATGAAGATATCCATGGTAAGTATATGTGTTATTGATTTGACAGGGATATGTGTATATGTCTTCTAATTGATCGTGTATTCCTTAGGTCTTCCGAATACCAAAGAGCTTCCTGATGCTTCTGCTTGCCATCGCCTTGCTTTGCATATTACCCCTCCGAGCTAGAAGTCTGTGCTAACCAACATGCCCATTGAGGAGTTGTGTGATCTACACGACAAAAGCTATACGAGGCAGGCTGTTCTAGACAATGTTAGCCTGCATCTGTGAAAGCAACTCCTGAGGAGCCCTCATCTCCAATGTTAGCCGTCGAGAAGCCTTAGTCTCCGGGTAAAAGTTCTACTGTGCAACCATCCTCTCCGAAGACTGATTCAAAAGAAGCTTCCCCCAGCAAGGTCAGTCCTGAAGCCCCCCAAGTTCAGCATGAAAAACTCACATCTCCTGGTAAGTGAAGGCTGCAGTGTTTGCAGTTATTTGGCCCCAAGGGTGGTATGTACCCTTTAAGACAATGTCTGTTTATGCCATATGGTTTCTGAACAGTTTATGTTTGTACTTAGACAATGTGGAGCATCTTTTGAGCAGCAGAAGGTATGTGCTGCGTAGGTGGGGGTGATTTCCCTCACCTTTTATGTTTATGCGTAGGTGGGGGTGAACAATTTATGTTTTTTTGGGCTTCTGCCCTATGCTATGTGTGTTAGCATAATTTATATCTACGAATGATGGACGGTGTCCTACTTTTGTTATTATGCTTCTCTTCTCTAACGCTATTTATTAACGTTGATATACAACCTAAGGTTATAGTAGATGCATAACCTTATTGCGTGTATTTTGAACCAAGATTTTATAGCAATCGTATAATTTAATTGCTGACAGAGGGTTGCAACCCGCTCTGTCTTCATCCTTTAAGTGCGAAGGGCTTCACATGCCCCAAGACCATTAAGGAAAGTTAATGTGAATCGTATTGGATGTTTAAAAGCCTACAAGATATAAGTATCTTGTATCATCCTTCGAACATTGAACTTGTAATTACTTGGCTGAGCAAATCTTTCTAGTTATATGTGACAAAATATTCGAGGGAAATATGTGATATCATTAAGTGGGTAGGGGAGGATTACATCATTTGTACAAATGAATACTAAGACGCCTACCATTAATGCTTTTTTCCCAAAAGAGAATAATTTAATACATAATAAAAACTGTAAGTCTTGTACGTAGAACTAACGAAGGATATGGCAAGTAGTTTATACGCCGTAGGAGGGTAGCTACTTTTGACTCATTCCATATATTCTTCCTCGGAGTATGTTCCATTAGGTTTCCTTTATTATAAACTGCCTGCATATTGATTCGGAGTGAGAGAGGTTTGTTACTTTGTCAAAGCTTGTTGGTCCGTTCCGAGTCCGAGACGTTCTTGGTTTTGTGGGACCGAACGTGCCTCTGTATCATATATGTGGTTCTTTTCCTTTAGTTTGGCGTGGAGCACTTTCTTGTTGGAGGACATACTTGATTCGCATGTTTCAGCTGGTTCATTGCTTTGTCCTTCGAAAGGACCGTTTTCCCCATATTCTATGTTATATTCTTCTAACTCTTTAGCCCATTTGACCATCCTCCTTGTTCCCTCAGGGTTCAGGATTATCCTTTCGAATGGTTTATCCGTGATTACTCTGATAGGGTGGTCTTTGAAGTACCTTCGGAGGCGTCTTGTGGCATGGATTAAGGCCATGATTAGCTTTTCCGCTGTTGTATAGCTTTGTTCCACGTACGGTAGAGCTCTGCTTACAAAATATATTGGTATCTGTAGCTGTCCTCTTTTTGTGAAGAGCATGGCACCGACCTCATCAGGGGACATTGCTATGTGTAAGAACAACACCTCTCCTCTGGTTGGGGGTGCAACTGTTGGTAAGATCTCCAAGCAATTCTTCCATCGTAGGAAGGATGTTTCAGCTTCCTTGCTCCAAGGGTATCATAAGTCGCTAATGACCTCATTGCGGACTTTGTAGAGAGATGAAGATCTGTTGACGCCTTTTGACAGGAATGCTTTCAGTTTTTCTAAGTCATTTTGTAGGCTTCGAGTTCCCCCATGTGTTCTCCACGTTTGTCTTTTTGCGGAGGTTTCCTCATTGATTGGGTTGGTTCCAATCATTTGCCTTACGAACGGGCGTTCGTTTGACCCTTCCTTTTCAATGCCGAAAGAACACATTATTGGGTTTAACTTTAGGTTGATGTTCCTTAGTTGTATGAGGGTTTCTTCTACATCGTGGAGGAGGTCTTCTTTTGTCTTGCTCTGGGTGACTAAGTATTCGCCGTGAATTCTTAGGTTCCTCCCTATCTGTTTTTCGAAGACCTTTTGGATCAGCCTATTATAAGTGGCTTCGATGTTCTGTAGGCCAAAAGACATGCATTTAAAGCTGTAGGAGCTACTGCCTACATGGAAGGATGTTTTTTCTTCATCCTCCTGTGCTATCTATATCTGATGGCATCCAATGCTAGTATTGAGGAAACATTCCCAACGAACTCCAGGTGGTAGTTGCTGCTCTCTTTCTGGCGAATAGCTTCCTCTGTGGCAAGCTTCGTTGATGTCTTTGAAATCAACCTTTAGTATCCGTTCTCCATTTCTCTGTTGGGCCACAATTGGGTTAGTAACCCATCGTGGATTTGATACCCTTCGAAGTATTCCTGCAGTTGTGAGTTTGTCTACCTCTTTCTTAATCGCTGCGTTTTGTTCATGTGTTACTTGAAGAGGTTTCTGCCTGACTGGTTTGATGTATTTGGATTCATTAACTTATGCTCCACATTAAAAGGTGCACGTTGATCGTGAGCGACCTTGGAATTCCTGTTGTATCTGAATATGTTCCTACAAACACATCCTCATAGGCTTCGAGCAATTTTTCCAATCTTTTTCTGAAAATGGTAGGCAGTTGTTTTCCCATTTCCACCTTTCGTACTGGATGAGGGTTGTCTAGTGCCGCATTCTCCTTGGGGTCGTAGCCTCCTCTGATGTTTATTGCACACCGTTGATTACCATTTCTCTTATCCTTTTGAGCTTCCTGGAATTTCCTTTCGCTATAGCTAGAGAATATGGTTCCGACACCATTGGCTGTTTGGAACTTCACCGTTGCATGAACTGTAGAGACAACAATACCCATCTTTTGCATAGCGGTTCGTCCGATTAACATGTTGTAGGGTGATTTTGACTTTACGATGACGAAATTGAGGATTTCCGTTCTTGCAAGCTTCCCACTTCCGAGTGTAACCTCCAGAGGTATTTCACCTAAAGGCCATGATCGTTCCCCCGAGAAACCTACCAAGGGAATTCTTGACTCTACTCTCTTGGATTTGACCGTAGGGCTGATTTTTCTAAAGCAATGTTCATAGATTACTTCGCAGGAACTCCCACAGTCCATATAAACTTTATTGACCTCTGTGTCCGAGACTTTGATCTTAATGATCACTGGATCCTTTGAAGGGGACTCTCCCATTTCGGATGGGAATGTTATTTCCCTTGTAGCGCAAGCTTCCCTCTCGGAGGCTTTTCTCTTTAATCGGGGGGGGGGGGGGGGGGGGGATCCCAGCGAACCATTAGAATAGGAGCTTCTTGGGGGGGGGGGTATTATCTTTTCTCAGTTGCATATCTGTGGCTTTCTCTTTGCCCTTTCTTATCCCTTTTACGAGGTGCGTTAATTGCCCCGATTTTACTGCTTCTTCTATCTGCTTTTTTAACTCTCGACAGCTGTTTGTTTCATGGCCAAAGTCTTCGTGGAAGTGGCAATATTTAGTAGTGTCTCTATTTTTGCTTTTTCCTATCATGCGAGGGGGTGGTTCAAAGGTTTCGCGGCCTTCTCTGTCGCTAAAATCTCCCTTGGAGACTTTGTGAGGTTTCCCAATAAACCATGGTTCGGACCCTTGTTGTAAGGGGTGAACCTATTATGGTTTTTGTGTTTATTCTTCAATCCTTCCCATGAAGGTGGTTTTGTTCCTTTGTTGTTCTCCACCGGAGCCCTATTGGTGGATACCTCTTTGGCCTCTATCCACGTGTATGTTTTTTCCATCAGTCCCTTACATGTTGCCGGAAGGTCTGTGGATAAGAATTCCACAAGAGTCCGGTTGCGTAGGCCGTGGACGAAGCAAGAAATTCGTTGTTCTTCGTGTAAGCCTAGGATCTGTAGAGTTTCGTCGGTGTATCTGGTAACGAAGTTTCTCGTGCTTTCATTCTCCTTCTGCTTAATGTTGTGCACTGTGAGGTGTGTCCTTGTGAACTTCTTTTACTGGCTGAAGTGAGATCGAAATTTAGCCTTCAAATCATCAAAGTTGATGATGCTTTCAGGTTTCTGTCCATTCCACAAAATACGTGCGAAATCCCGAAGGGTGTATGTAAACAAATGACAGGCTACGGGCATGACCCATTTCTGCATTCTAATGGCTCCTTCGAACAAATGTTGGAAATTGTCTAGATCCCCTTTTCCGTCGTAGGTGCCTATATGTGAAGGCATCTTTAGGCCATCCGGTAATGGATAGTATTCGATCCATCTCACAAAGGTTGTCGAAGGGCCAGTGGGCTCCGCGTACGAGTGGATGTAAGGTGGTATGTTCATAGGGATGCCGTGATATGGATTATGAGTAGGGGTACCCCTGAAGAAGGTTGACCAGCGTAGAGAGAATGAGGAGTACCCGTATTTGGGGGGTAACCAGGATACATGGTGTATGGAGGGTATATCATGGGGTAATTATAAGGTACGGCCATTTGTAAGGGGTATTGACTTCCGAGTTGCCCATTGACGGAGGGATAAATGCTTGAGGGGTAATTTTGACCCGGGAACTGAGGATACAAGTTGACGGGGGGAAAACTTCCTCTTGTGTTGACCGATCCTGGATTACCTCCTACACCAGATGCGTGGGAGGGGTGCTGTGGAACTCCTCCTTTGGTCCTTCCTAAAGGTGCTGCTAATAAGGGAGGTAAGTTCACTTCCGTGTTCTCCCTCTGTTGGCTTCTTCCATGAGAACCTTCAGTGGTGATTCCTTCTCTCCTCGTGGGAGTTCTTTCAGGGATTCCCTCGAAGCCCACATTCCTTCCTCCAGCCCTTCTACCTGTAGGAGACCCAATTCGCAGGATGGGGTGTTGAGCCCTAGTTATCGAAGGTCCTGGCTCCATCTCAATTTCTTCATCATATTCGTCACTGGAATATTCTAACTCCTTTCGCATCTCCGTGTTTCTGATTTGTCTCCTTCGAGCTCTTAATAAGGACTCTAGCTCTTCGTAATTTGCATCGACAAAGGCGGGGCTAATGGTGAGCTCTGGATTGGCTGACGTGGATGCGTGATGGTTGGGAGTTATTTCAGGGTGAGATCGTGTGGTGAATGTGGAGGCCGTGATTGGCGGAAGGTCGTTGGTGTCAGTTGCGGGTAAAGGGGTTAAAGACGAAAAACCCGGTGGGGGTGTAATTTCTCTTTCTGGATTCATGCCGGAATAATAGTGGGTGTATTTGACTTGGTTATTTTACTTGGAATTAACGGGACTAATTGTAGCGTGTCCCACGGATGGCGCCACTGATTGTACAATATTTTGCACTACCAGGCCTTCGATGGTGATCAAAGGAAATGAGGGGTGTTGTGATTACGCCAAGCTTGGATATAACCTGAAATAAAAAATACAAAAACACTACGTTAAGTGATTGCGCAGGGGTTGGGCCCTGCGAACCACCTCCGGCGTGTGAATAAGTGATCGGTATGAGAGTTTAAGTATAAGCGTAGTAAAGTAAGGTGTGAGAGATTGCATACCAGATTTGTCATCGTCCAGGACTATTTATAGGTGAAGAAAACGGTCCTGGAGAGTGGCCACACGTTTGAGAGAGATCATGGGGGCGTCCCATGATTTGTGGTAACAGCTAGGGGTTAGTGTCCCACTCCTCCAGGTTTAGCAGAGGTGCTAAAGAGGAAGAGGCGACGTGGGTAAGACTTGGTCTCCCCCATATTGGACTTGGCATTGTTCCGTCCATAAAACTTATCGAGAGATACCCCGAAGGGTTTAATCCTTCGATTGGCGAATTCCCACTTAGTAACTAGATCATTGATGATTAGTTTTACGCCATAGAAAGTTTTAGGAGGCTAGCCAGAGCCTTTGATTATGTAGGTTACGATTAACTCAAAGGGATATCCTTCGAGATAATCGGAGGGTACATCATCAAAGATGAAGATCCTTCATTTCTTCCTCCTTCCACACCAGAGAGACCCCAACCAAGGCCTAGGAAGAGAAATCCATCTCTTCCAACATCACGGGGTGTGGTGTTGGGTCTTCTTGCTCCAGGATCTGGTTCATCTTACCATGGACGCAAGGGAAAGGGTAAGAAGTCAGAGGTGGTGGGTAAAGGGAAAGGGAAAATGGAGTAGGTGATGATGGGATGTTGCCAAGGACCAAAGAACTCGGTTCTTGAGCATCTTCATCGTCGTTTTCATCAATCCATCCTTCCTTTTTCAGCTTCAGCTTCTTCATCATACTGGTTATGCATCAATCAGCTTTTGTAATAGATGATAGGAGCTTGAATAATTAGGATAGACTTGTATAGGGTTGAATCTTGTAATTCCATTTGAAGTTGTTTATCAGCTGTAATTTGTTCTTAGAATGAATGAACAATCATTTGCTAATTTTGATCTCTTTATATCTTTAATCAGTAGAAATTAATCTCAGCATCCATTAGACTTCAGAAGAAACAAATCTCAGCATCCACATTAACATATCTTGGTGAAAATCAGCAACAACTTATAATGGCATCCTGCAAAATAGACACAGACTAGCAAATAAACCAAACAAGCTTACAATACATTAGTTGGTTAGTGTTAAAACTCTAACAGTATACAAATTTTACAAAGTTTACAATCACAATCCTCCCCTGAGGCATATGCCTCCCCTGAGGCTTATGCCTCCCCTCAAACTTTGCAGTCAAGGGTTAAGCATACCAATATGGACCACTAAATGTTGAAACCTAGGTCCATCAAAAGCTTTAGTTAACAAATCTGCCACATTATCATCTGTGTGAATTTTGACCACTTTAATTAAATGTTTTTCATAAGCATCCCTGATAAAGTGGTGTCTGATTTCAATATGTTTGGTTCTATTATGAAATACTGGATTTTTAACAATGCAAATGGTACTTTGGTTGTCAATAAAAATGGTGGAATTCATGAAATTATACCCATAATCCGGCAATTGATTCTGAATCCATAGAACCTGTCCACAACAATTGGCAGCAACAACATACGCTGCTTCAGTAGTAGAGGTAGCAACAATGGTCTGTTTATTGCATTGCCAAGAAATCAGTCTTCTTCCAAGGAATTGGCAACCTCCAGTTGTGGATCTCCTATCCATATTGGCACCAGTATAGTCACTATCACTATATGCTTCCAGCTTGAAAGGAGATTCTTTTGGGTACCAAAGACCTAATTTGGGTTGGCCTTTCAGGTACTTAAAGATCTTCTTGACAGCATTCAAATGAGAGGTAAGTGGAGTGACTTGGTGCCTTGAACAAGCACTCACAGCAAATGTAATATCTGGTCTAGAAGCAGTCAAATACATCAAAGAACCAATCATGGACCTGTATAAATGGACATTCACAGGAAGATCAGGTTCTAGATTGTTCTTTGGTTTGGGAGATTCATAGGGAGTAGTGGCAGTCCTGACATTCTCCATATCAAACTTCTTCAACATATCTTTTACGTACTTATCCTGACTGATAAAGATACCATCAGGTTTCTGCTAAACCTGTAAACCCAAAAAGAAAGTGAGCTCCCCCATGGCACTCATTTGAAATTCTCCCTTCATCAAATCCTCAAACTCTCTACACCATTCTTCTTTTGTGGAACCAAATATGATGTCATCCACATAAACCTGCACAAGAATGATATCCCTAGAGTCTTTCTTAATGAAGAGAGTCTTGTCAATAGCACCTCTTCTGTAACCATGCTTCAGCAGAAATGCAAAAAGCCTAGCCTACCAAGCTCTAGGTGCCTGATGTAGTCCATAGAGAGCTTTCACAACCTTATAAACATAGTCAGGATGATCAGGGTCTTCAAAACCCTTAGGTTGAGTCACATAAACCTCCTCTTCAATCCCCATACAGAAAAGCACCTTTTACATCCATCTGATATACCATAAAGCCCATATAAGACTTCATGAAGTGGTGCAAAGACTTCATCATAGTCTATGCCTTCCTCTTTCCTAAACCCCTTAGCCACTAACCTTGCTTTGTTTTTCACCACAATACCCCTTGCATCTCTTTTATTCTTCAAAATCCATTTTGTCCCAATGGCATATTTACCATCAGGGAGAGGGACCAATATCCAAACCTACTGATTCTTAAATTGCAGCATCTCTTCTTGCATTGCTTCAAGCCAACTTGAATCAGCAAGTGCTTGAGGAACACTGGTTGGCTCTATCTGAGAGAGAAAGCATGCAAACAGACAATGTTTGAAGTCTGTATGATTGTCCCTCTGTTGATTGTAGACATAGGAAATGAAAGCAACTTCACCATATTTAGTGTTCTTCACAGTGCTTCTAGTTCTAACAGGTGCTTGAGGATCTCCAATAATCTTTGATAGGGGATGAGTATTATTGATCATCTTTGTTGCTGTGGGGTTGACATGAATTGTGGCATCAAGGTTGTTGACAGTTGGTCCAAACTCAGCATCATAGGAAGCTGAGTTAAAGAGACCAGGCTTGGGTTGATAATTACCAAGATAAGAAGGACTTGGAAATCTTGTAAATGGCTTCTCAAAGTCTGTAGACACTTTAGTAGAAATGGGAGATTGTGCAGCAGGACTATCAGCAGCTTTGATCACATCAGCAGGAACAGGAGAGCCTTCAGTAGAACTGTCAGCAGCATCCTTGTTTCCACTGACTGCTTGTGCTAATTGTTGAAGTATAGCATCAGTCTCTTATGCAACCTTTTCACTAAGTCTCTGAGCTTCCTGAGTGACTGCATGTTCTTGCTTCTGGAGTCTAGCAAGATCCTCTGCATAATATGACTCATCTTCTTGTTCAGCAGCAGAATGAGTACCTGCAAAATGGTTAGGTGGAAAAGAAGGTACAACAATGGTTTGTTCATCTTTCTCAGAGTCACTCTCTGAGTCATCATCCATGGAACCTGTAGGGTTAGAACTTGTATCTTTGGTACCTGCATTTAGATTAGAAACATGTCTAGTGTACCCCAAGTAATTAGTCAAATAATCTAGGTCAAAATACCAAGAATGACCTTGTCCTTGAGTATTAGGCTGATCTTCTAGAAATCTTAGGTTAAGGGTCTCCTCTATCCTTTTGGCATTCAAGTGGTAAACCCTATAGGCCTTGCTATGAGCTGAATAATCCACAATGTATCCCTAATCAGCTTTCCCATCAAACTTTCCCAGTGTATCAGCAGTAATCAAAATGGTCACTTTGCAACCAAAAGGTTTAAGGTAATGAATGTCTGGAAGTTTCCCAGTGGGAAGTTCATAAGGTGTCATGACATGATGTCTAGTGATGGATACCCTGTTCAAGACATAGCAAGCAGTACTTACTGCTTCAGTCCAAAACATGGTGGGTAACTTAGAGTCTGCAAGCATGGATCTTGGTGCCTCTATTAAGGTCCTATTTTTTCTTTCAGCAACCCCATTTTGTTGTAGGGTTCTTGGAGTGCTATAGTCCCTTTTTATCCCTTTAGACTTACAAAATTCTATGAAAACAACATTTTTGAACTCTGTGCCATTGTCACACCTAATGCATTTAACCTTTTTATTTAACTCGTTTTCAATTAGGGTAATGAATTCTTTTAAAATAGGAGTTGTTTCATCTTTAGTTTTCAAAAAGAATACCCAGCAAAACCTGCTATAATCATCAGTGATAACTAGGCAGAAGTACTTATGATCAATACTTCTGATAGGAGTTGGACCAAAGAGATCCATGTGCAGCAACTGAAGAGGTTCAGAGATGGTGCTCACAGCTGTAATGGCTTTGTAAGAGGCTCTGTGCTGCTTTCCTTTGTTGCAAGCAACACAATTGTGTTCATTTGTGAAGACTTTTGAAGGAAGGCCCTGAACAAGACCAAGTTTAGACAACTTGTTGATGGTCTTGTAGTTTACATGAGCCATTCTCTTGTGCCACTTGGTAGATTCATCCTGGGAAGCTTTAGCCACCAAACATGTCAGATCACCTTCTGGCTTAACATCATTCAGATTGAATGTGTACAAGTTGAAGGTTCTAGGAACTCTTAGCGAAACAGTTGTATCTTCTGGAAGTTTGAAGTCCTTGGAGAGCAAAAGACATTCATCCTCAGAGAAGAAAACTTTGTTCTTGGTGTCACATATTTGTGATACAGAGAACAGGTTAAAGTGCTCAAGTTCCTTCACATAATAAACATTCTCAAAATCTAACAGAGGTGTTTTGATTATGCCTTTCCCAGTGATTTTGCCATCTCCACCACCAAAAGTCACATTGCCTCCCCCTTCTATAGGCACAAAGTCATGCATCTTGTCCTTGTTCCCTGACATACGTCTGGAACAACCACTATCAACTATCCCTACTTTAGTACCCTTCAAGGGATGATCCTACAACAACAACAAAAATTATACAAGAGTTAGTACACATTGGAGACTCAAGCCATTGCTGACTTGAGCCTGCCTTGTGGATCATAAGAGGTAGGCCATGTAGATGTTTTAGATCCACCATTGTTCTTGGGCCTGTATTGGAAATTAGATCCCTTCTTTGTCCAAGAACAACCTGCTGAGGACTTCACAGCAGTATCCCAATATCCTCCACCAACACACATAGAGTCAAACTGTCTAGGCCAATAGCCATTATAAAAGAAAGAACTAGTGGGTCGAACATAAGGTCTAGTACTAGTTCTTGTCCATGAAGAATATTTTTCAGCAGAATTGGGTTTCTACTGATGTGGAATAAAAGATGGTATTTCATTAACATTCTTCCACATTTTCCTAGGTTTTCTTTGACTAACACATACACCCATTCTTTGCTCATGAAAAGTACAATCCTTAATCAAATAAAATATACTTCCACACACAAAACATTTCTTCATTTTAGAAGATTTATTCAAAGTGAAAGATGTTCCATAACATGAAAAAGCATTCAAACCACAAACATTAACAGAATTGTTTTTAACAGAACTAGAAACATTGTCTTGCAAAGAATTAAAAAACAAGTCTTCAGAAGAAACTGTCTTGGAATCAGCAGTAACTCTAACAGGCTTGTGGGGAGTCTTGGGTGATGTCTTGGGTGTGGTCTTGGGAAGGTCTGACTTCTCACTTGAATCACAACTGGCATATGAAGTAGACCCTTCATCAGAAGACTTGTCACTGTCACAACAAGAGATATAGTCAATAGATTTAATAACAGGGTCTGGCAAGTCACTTGACTTTTTGCCATAAAGATGGTGTGATCCATCAAAGTCAACAGGTATGGACAGGTCTATTGGCATGTGTTCTCCTCGAATAGGTCCAGGTACAACATTGAATCCGCCTTCCTTAACATATTTTACAGGTTTTTGAAATTCTAGGAGAAGTTCAGGGTCAAAAACACTGGATATATCAGGGTAAGTTAATTCCTCAGGATCTATATATTTATCATACCTTAATGCCTTTCTAGACCTAACAGATTGACTACTAGCAATCAATTTATTTACATGAGAGGCCCCTTCTTGCCACTTCATATGACTAGCCACTTCTTTATCTAACTTTACTTGTAATTCTTGTTTTTTTTTTCTACATCAGATTTTTCTTTTTCAGTACGCCTTAAATCTATCTTTGCACACTCTAAATCACTTTCTAAAACTCTTATCTTTTCATCATATTTAAGTTGATTCTTTTGAAATCAAACCTTTTGTTTTTCTAAAGTTTTTAAAGCCTTTTTATAGGCCTCAACTTCGACATAACACTCATTGTATTTAGGTTTCAATTCATCATATTCTTGTCTTAGTTCATTGTATCTTACACTACAGCCAAAAACACAATTGTGTACCTGAGAGATGCCCATCAAGGAAACTTGCTCCTTCTTATCATTTGAGGGGGAGTATGCCAGCATATTCACTTGTTCTGAAGTAGAAGCTTCCTCTTCAGGAGGTTTATGAACAGTCCAATCAATCTGACTATCCAGAGTCACCAAAGCTTTGGAAGGTGCAGCTTTAGAAGTCCCTGATTCCAATAGATATGAGCCATATCTAACTTCATCACCAGACTTTCTTTCCTTGCATTCTCTTGAAAAGTGGCCCATCTGACCACAAGTGTAGCACTTAACCTTCCTTCTATCAAATCTTGCTGCATCTCTTCCATTAAAACCAAACTTTCTCCCAGACTTATTCTCAAACCTTTTGATGGTCATAGAAATCATTGCTAACTGCCATTTCAAGTGCATCTCCTCCATCTCCAATGGATCCACCTGTTCAAAATCCTCATAAGCTAGAAATTGCTGATGTTCATATTCAGCAACAAAGGAGTGAAGAATATCTTCCATTACACCACTGGATTTTGATTTAGGAGTTGGTTTAGTTTGGGTTTGAGAAGATGCTCCTGAGGTGTAAGAACTTGAGCCATGATGCACCGGATTGGAAGTGGTGCTAACAAAGGCTGAGTGAGTGGATGGACGAATGGGACTTCTAACATCAGGCTCAAGAGATTTAAGCTTGTTGTAGAGGTCATCAAAAGAGATCATGTCCAATCCACCCTTGGTTTTGAGAGCAATGCTGACTTGCAACCAGGATGGTGGCAAAGATCTTAGAAACTTAGCATTGCAGTCCTCATTATCCGGCTTAGCCTTCAACTGATTAAGTTGACTCAAGATCCTGTGGAACCTGTCATAACCTTTGTGGATTCCTTCTTCCTCAGATATCTGAAACTCTTGAAACTGTTGTTTCAGCATTGACTTCTTCATCCTTCTTGACTTCTCTCATTCCCAGCAAATCTAGCCTTAATGGCCATCCAAATGTCCTTGGCATCTTCCATGAAGTGGAAGTCACCCATGTGGTCATCTGGTATAGCCTGAAGGAGAATTGTTCTGACCTTATTCTCCCTCTGCACGGCAAGAAGTTCTTCAGCAGTTTTGGGACCTACAATAGTCACAATCCCATCAGCATCTTTGACATGTCTCTTTAAGCTATTGCCCTTATGAACAACCTCCCAAAGGTTCCAGTCAATGTTTGGGATCCAGTTTTGCATCTTCATGGACCAAAATTCATAATCTTCAGCATTCTTAAGGTATGGGAGTTTGGCATTACTGTTTGAGAGATTGAGTTGTCGGAGAGAAGTGGTGTTTAGGTTCTGGGTTGTATCAGCTTCATTATCTGATTCAGGCATTATTTTTGATTGTTTTTTATTGAGAGGGTGTAATATTTGTATTTCTTAGTATCACAGAGACTCTCCCGAGGCTCTGATACCACTTGTTGAGACTAAGACCTTGATAGATCTTCTGAGCACTCTATGATCGTTAGTTATGTTAATGTAATCACCAACACACTAATAGATAATCTATGTAACTTGTATTTTAAAGCGGAAACAAACATAAGTTTTAATACTAAGAACAATTGATGCTCTATGGATCTTTTCAATAACAATGAAAGTGTTTTCTAAAAACGTCACTCAATACATAATTGTGTGTTCCTTTTATACACAAGGAACCCTAAACCGTTTCACAAGAAACGTATATTCTAAAACTTCTGAAAGATATGCGTTATCACTTCCTAAATCAACTCATGCATATCCTAACTATATTACATAAAACACGGAATAAGTATATCCGCAGTAACTAATAATGCTGAAACTAGACTTCAGCTGAAACACTCTTGTCAGCAGAATCTGTCTCTTCAGCAGTATTCTTCAGCAGAATTCTCTCTTAGCAAAATTCCCAACACTTTAGTTTTATAAACTCTAGGAAATCTGCAAACATTCATTCCACAAGCATTATATCTTAAATTGCTTTCTAGGACTTGTTAGTATATATAGATTGCCGCCAATTTTACGCGAGGTTGCCTTGATTGTTTTCTCAGGTTTAACAGGTTATATATGACAAGAAGATGATTTATATTTCTGGAAGGGAAGCTTTGAATGTTCATTTTCTTGGAGGAAGATCTAACCTTGTTGCCACACTATCCACATCGAATGAATCAGGGGAGTATTTGTTTTCATTCTTTTACCTGTTTTACTTTTACATCCTTTTATTGAACATTGGGGACAATGTTCATCTTAAGTGTAAGGGGAGGGTAAATGATGATACCTTATAGGATACAATTGCACTTGAATTTGTTTGTTTGATGGTAGGTGTGTAATAAAACTACGAGAAATACTTGTTAGTGTAATTTTAGCGCCAAATTTAATTTTTTTTTACAACATTTAGGAGTGAAACTTTAACCTTTACAAGCGTCTCATTGATAGGAATTGTATGACTAGCACAAAAATGTACCATTCAAAAAAATTTGCCACCCAAATATGTGAGGTTCGCCTTTAGATTTGATAGGAAAAACATTCATTATTAGTGTTTATGAGTGTACTGGTAGCATTTAGATTCTAGAACTTGCGTTAGTGATGCATCCCGAGACCGCTAGTGAGACTACATTCGTGTAGTAGGATTTACTACATGATAAGAGGCATTAGGATCACCCATGTGTTAAACCCGTATCATAATTACTTGACCATTTAAGTCATATTGCTTGGCTAGTAAAGTCAACTAATTTTCCCACACCTTAGCATTGTACTAATTTTTAGTACACGAAACCCCTAGTACACCCCACCGAGCCTATCTTTTCGTTTCTAACTTTAAGCATTTTACTTAAAGGAAGAATTTGTTACAACCCACCCAAATGTGCAACCAAATCGCCTTAGCCTTCCGTGTATGCACTCATCTTTAGTGCATTATTGTTATTTTTTGAAACCCTAATTAATTATCTAATTGATTACATGGTTGCTATGTCGAGGCATATCCTGTACATATTGTTTTGGGACGATTGGGACTCATGGGTAAAGTACTTATGTTATGGAGTAATGGGGAAGAGCATCATATATTACCCCCATTTGTGCATTAATCTTAAAAAGTACTCCAAGTGTTTTGATTATCTTGATTAGAGTCATTAGAGTAGTTTATTGTAAAGTATGTAAAAATTCAAGTGTAAGGGGAATGTACATTCCCTATGATGTATTATTTTGGATGGTAGGGTAATAGTGTATGCACAAAAAAAAAAAATTGAAAAATTAAGAAAAAAGAAAAAAAATAGAAAAAGAAAAGTGAAAAAAACATACGGACTACCATCCCGTTTCATTCTATGTTTATTTTATGTTTTTATTATTTTTGATTCATTAGCTTAAGTCGAGTCTAGTCTTGGCTTAGCAACCCCATATTGTACATGTAATTAACCAAGATGATTAACTCACCACCAGTAAATATTGCCTTTATCCAACAAAACCGTGTTTACCATATCCCTACACCTAACGTTATAACCCTTTAAAAGACCTCTTTGATAGTTTATCCTAGGTGCTTACGCCAAGTGGTGGAGGTTTGATCCTTTCCCAAGCCTATGGTAATCTATTTTGCTATGACAGGTAGTGAGAGATGTTTTCCATTTCTATATTATGATATATACTTTATTACACCCGAGAGATGTGAGTATCTAAACACTATTTGTGAGGTGCTAGTGTATGACCTCCGTGCTTGTCTTTGGTTTTTAGTGGAATGGTTATTTGTTGTAATTACTTTTATATTAGTGTTAAATGACTCCTAACTTGTATTTTGATTAGAATAAAAGCGCATTTGCTTGAGGACAAGCAAATATCAAGTGTAAGGGTATTTGATGAGGCGAAAAGTGTACCGTTTTTAAGGGGTCATTTAAGCCCGGATTCATGATTATTTGATCAAATGTTGCCCTAAATCGTTCCTTTTGTCATTTTAGGTACTTTTGGAGAGAAATTTGGAAAATGAAGCATTTTGGACGTTTTTGGAGCATAAAAGTGAAGAAAACAACAAAGTCTCAATTTTCCTTGCTGGAACAGTATCTGACAGTGTCAAGACTCTCCACATGACGGCATCAAGAGTTACAAAAGAGGTGGATGTGGAAAATACACGTGACGATCCAGAGAGTTTTTAAGCATAGGAGATGACGGCGTCACCCAAGGCCGTCAAGGTCCAAGTATTAGTGACTGCCCAGAGGAAAATCCTACATGACGGCGTCTCAAATAGATCTAGGCAATACGATTTCATTATGGCGGCGAATTGACGGCATCACAATCCAATACATGACGTTGTCACGATGTGTAATCTATATATAGTTTTCCAAATTTCATTCATTGGTGTGCAACTTTGAGGGAATAAACCCTAGTCCGAATTTTATCAGCTTTTCAAGGGTTTCAACCCCTTGAACCTTTCATGTTCAATTCAAGATAAGTATTCTTTCAAATCATTTAATTTATCTATGTGTTGTTTGATTATATCTTACGCTTGTCTTCTATTTAACATGCTAGGCTAGATTTCTTTTGTGTTTGCTTAGATGTAGTGAAACCTAGATGTTAATTATGGGTTGATTGTTTGTTTATAATTGTTATGGATGATTGTATTCGATGTTAGGCTTAAGAAAACTGGTAGACTTCCATTGGTAAGTAGCTTGAACGTCTTAAGCAACATGATCGGAGGTGTACTATGATTTTTGGTTGTATTTAATGCGTAGGAGAATCCTAATGATCCCACGTTAGGAGCTTCTAACGGCTCGACATATGAGTGAAGTAGGATCCTATAGAGTTAGGGAATATTGTACATGGCCCTATGACTAGTATTAACGAATATGATCCGTCATCCATGCAATTGTAACAAGCTATCAACCTGTAAAAGATATCTAGGGAGTAATGAAATCTAAGTAAACACAACTTTCCTCATTATTTTTTCACCACATTAGTATAATTAGTTTTGTTTTCATTTCTTTTATTTTATTTTGATTGCATCTTTAGTTAATTGGGTTAGTTGGCTAGCAACTAATTCCGCCCACTCCTTCAAAACCCGAGACTTTACTTGATTTTATAAAAATATAAAAATACAAAAAGAATCATCCCTCACCTCTAGACCTAGTTTATTAGGCTTTCTAATCCTAGCGACACTATTCCTGAGTTGAACGATCAATCCCCCGGTACTTGTCACTATACTATAATACAACGATCATGTACACTGCCTGGTGGGGGTTGTAAGCTTCTCGAGATCCCTTGAGAGGTAAAACCTGTTGTGAGGGTGCGATCCCCACGTATCAAGTTTTTGATAAAATTCGCGCCCTCGCAACATGTCATTTAAGCCTAAATGTTGTAAAAAAATTTAAATTTGGCGCTAAAATTACACTAACAAGTATTTCTCTTAGTTTTATTACACACCTACCATCAAACAAACAAACTCAAGTGCAATTGTATCCTATAAGGTATCATCATTTACCCTCCCCTTACACTTAGGATGAACATTGTCCCCAATGTTCAATTAAAGGATGTAAAAGTAAAATAGGTAAAAGAATGAAAACAAATACTCCCCTGATTCGTTCGGTGTGGATAGTGTGGCAACAAGGTTAGATCTTCCTCCAAGAAAATGAACATTCATGGCTTCCCTTCCAGAAATATAAATCATCTTCTTGTCATATATAACCTGTTAAACCTGAGAAAACAATCAAGGCAACCTCGCGTAAAATCGGCGGTAATCTATATATACTAACAAGTCCTAGAAAGCAATTTAAGATATAATGCTTGTGGAATAAATGCTTACAGATTTCTTGGAGTTTTAAAAACTAAAGAATTAACAAAAACTTTAAGATTCCGTTAGAAAAACAAAACTCGCCAAATTTCCAGAATTTTACACATGACGCCATCAGGTGTTAATTCCTGACGCCGTCAGAAGTGACCTGCAGAAATCTTTACGTTAAGTTTCTGGAAAATTTCTAGTAAAACTTATGTCCTACTACCTGGAAAATCCTGCAAAACATCATTATGACTCGATACAAGCATTTGACTCTAACAAATACTAATACACATGTTCATTTAATATTGTGGCGAATCATGATCAATTTTGTTCTTAGAAACAAATTTGGGGTTTCCCCTTACACTTAGTTTTTTCAAAATACCTTTATATGAAGTTAAGATGAAGTTAAACGACAAAATAAAGCATTTTCACAATTTAGTTGAAACATGATCTACCAACATTAAAAATAAAGCATGCATACGGAAGCACATAACAATCAAACAAATAAAATCACACAAAACATGGGTTGCCTCCCAAGAAACGCTTTTCTTTATTTACGAGTCTTGTAGCTAGACTCAAGGTCATGGGCAATTACGTGACCTCATCTCTCAAGATGACGTATCCCATATAATTATGATCCTTACTATCGTGGTGGTGATGTTTCAATAGATCGACACTCGCAGTCACCTCCCCTCCTCCTTTACTGCTCAGGATAGCTATCCCATCTTGGCGTATGCTTTCAATTGTGAATGGTCCATACCACCAGGGACTTGGCTTATCGGTAAGTACTGTTATCTCTGAGTGTCTTAAGAGTACCTGGTCTCCTTTTGCGAATGGTACATGATTCTCTGTCGGTTGACTACATTCAAACTTGACATGAGTTTTATTGCAGCTTTTGCCTCTCTCAGGCTTAGTTTCTTTGTAGCTTTTGATCCTTGTTTCCCATGCAAGAATTTTTCTTGAACATGATTAGGCGATGTGTCAATGTTGTTTTTGAGCTTTCTTTTCATCCGGATTTCTTGCACATATCGTGAGGTCATAGGAAAGGTAATTTTTCTTTTTCCTGACTTAAGTTCGATTTCCCTTTTTTCATACCTAATGAAAGCTCTAGCGGTGGTAAGGAATGGTGCTCCAAGGATTATTGGCATGCACCCACCTCCTTTATCATCGATGATCATAAAATTGATGGGATACATGAACCCTGCAACATTGACCAGTACATCCTCTGCAATTCCCAAAGGGTATACATAAGAGTGACCAACGAAGGATAGCCTAACACGGGTAGTGGCCGGCATTTTTTTGGTTAGTTGGGTATAAATAGTTAGGGGCATAAGATTTACTTCCGATCCTTGATCGGCGAAAGCATCCAGATATAGCAAATTCCCAATGCTGGCTGGTATCTCAAAATTCCCACAAGCCATCTACTTAGTAGCCACTTTTTGTATAAGTAGCTTCTCGAATTCCAATCCCCCAGGCAATGTATCATAGTCATCTTTCCCCTCTTTCTCCTTCTATGAAACCTGTTTGAAGGATTGGTTACGCCCGTCACCCTTTATCCAATTTGTTATGGTGTTCTCGTTTATATCATGTTTTAGGTAGTAACCTAGTGATTGGGATTTTGGCGGTTCCTCAATGGTTTGTTCACCAGGGGTTTCCTTTTCCTCATTATCCTCGTGGACAATTGTGATAGAATTAACAAATCGGGTAGTGGGGGTAGTGCTTTCTTTTCTTAGTAACATCATTTCTGGGGTCTTTTGGTTTGCGTATTCCTCCACTAGGCTCATCATCTCCTTCATTTTCTCTTGCATCTCGTGCTTTTGTTTATAAACAGCTTCCTCAAATTTAGCAAGCCGCTCAGAATGGGTTGCCATGTACTCTCTCATTCGAGCTTCGAATTCCAGGCTGAGGCTTTGAGGAGGTGAATAAGGTGGAGTATAATTCTGCAAGGTTTCGACATTCTCTATAGAGGATGACTCAGACAACGTGGGGTCTTTTGGTTTGCGTATTCCTCCACTAGGCTCATCATCTCCTTCATTTTCTCTTGCATCTCCTCCTTTTGTTTATAAACAGCTTCCTCGAATTTAGCAAGCCGCTCAGAATGGGTTGCCATGTACTCTCTCATTCGAGCTTCGAATTCCAAGCTGAGGCTTTGAGGAGGTGAATAAGGTGGAGTATAATTCTGAAAGGTTTCAACATTCTCTCTAGAGGATGACTCAGACAACGGTGTCGGAATCGTATTTGACACCGAATTGACTGTTGCCCGTCTAGGACTTAAAGGTCTCTTTTGTTTTTCCATGAGATAGCCAACCTTTTTCTCAAGTTTGCAAAGGAGTTCTTCAGAGATTTGATTGGTTTCTCCAGGTGTCGAGACTGCGTTGATAGCCGAGTTTATAACATGAGTAACTTCCCATAACTCTTGATTGTCGAAGGCAAGCTCATCGATAATTTCCCAAGATTCCTCGGCGTTTTTATCACACAACCTGCCTCCGGCGGCTCGATCAATGGTGCTTTTAGTGTGGAAGTCGACATGATCATAGAAGATTTGAACTAATAGCCAAAGATTTATACCATGATAAGGAACTTTCTGGAGTAAATCCTTGAAACGAGTCCATGCTTCATAGAAGGTTTCACCTTGACGTTGTTGGCACATCAAGATATCATTTCTAAGCATCACAGTTTTCCCTGGTAGGAAAAATTGAGCAAGGAATCGAGATGTGAGATCATCCAAAGAGGTGATGGATCCCGCGGGAAAACATTCAAGACATTGACTAGCTTGATCACGTAATGAGAATTGGAATAGCCGTAATCGGGTCGACTCTCTAGTTACAACATCAAGGTCTATGGAATCTACAATTTTAAGGAAATCCTTGAGATGTTGGTTAGGATCTTTGGAACGAAGTCCATGGAATGCACATCCGCTTTGCACCAACCGGATGTTGTTGGATCGCAAGGGGGACACATTGGCTCCTTAAGTGAGCTTAATAGTGTTTCGATAGCCTTGGTGGCTAGGTCAGGAATACTCTCCTAAAGTTCGGGGCCTAGGAGGTTGGTTTGCTAGTGGTGGGTTTTGTGGGTGGTTTTGTTGTGGTGGGTTGATGGGTTCAAAGATGTTACCACCTTCCATGATGTCGGATGGTAAGGGTTATGAACAAAGATACGAAGAAATGAGATAGACTAAAGAAAACCTAAAAATAAAAATAAAATTTTACTAGAAAGGAATCTAGCAAGTAGACCTAATAAAAAGAAATCCAAACCTAGACAATAACTATTCCCCGGCAACGGCGCCAAAAACTTGATACGTAGGGATCGCGCCCTCACAACAGGTTTTACCTCTCAAGGGATCTCGAGAAGCTTGCAACCCCCACCAGGCAATGTACCTAATCATTGTAGTATAGTATAGTGACAAGTACCGGGGGATTGATCATTCAACTCAAGAATAGTGTCGCTAGGATTAGAAAGTCTACTAAACTAAGTCTAGAGGTGAGGGATGATTCTTTTTGTATTTTTATATTTTATGGAAAGAAATTAAAATCTTGGGTTTTGAAGGAGTGGGCGGAATTAGTTGCTAGCCAACTAACCCAATTAACTAAAGATGCAATCAAAATAAAATAAAAGAAATGAAAACAAAACTAATTATACTAATGTGGTGAAACAATAATGAGGAAAGTTGTGTTTACTTATATTTCATTACTCCCTAGATATCTTTTATAGGTTGATAGCTTGTTACAATTGCATGGATGACAGGTCATATTCCTTAATACTAGTCGTAGAGCCGAGTACAATATTCCCTAACTCTATAGGATCCTACTTAACTCCTATGTCGAGCCATTAGAAGCTCCTAAAATGGGATCATTAGAATTCTGCTACGCATTAAATACAACCAAAAATCGTAGTACACCTCCGATCATGTTTCTTAAGACGTTCAAGAAAGTTACCAATGGAAGTATGCCAGTTTTCTTAAGCCTAAAATCGAATACAATCATCCGTAACAATTATAAACAAACAATCAGCCCATAATTAACATCTAGGTTTCACTACATCTAAGCAAACACATGAAAAATCTAGCCTAGCATGTTAAATAGAAGACAAGCGTAAGATATAATCAAACAACACATAGACATATTGAATGATTTGAAGGAATACTTATCTTTAATTGGACATGAAAGATTCAAGGGGTTGAAACCCTTGAAAAAGTGATAAAATTTAGACTAGGGTTTTTTCCCTCAATGTTGCACACTAATGAATGAAATTTGGAAAACTATATATAGATTACACATCGTGACAGCGTCATGTATTTGATTGTGACGCCATCAACTCGCCGCCATAATAAAATCGTATTGCCTAGATCTATTTGTGACGCCGTCATGTAGGATTTTCTTTTGGGCCGTCACTAATACTTGGACCTTGACGGCCTTGGGTGACGCCGTCATCTCCTATACTTAAAAACTCTCTAGATCGTCATGTGTATTTTCCACATCCACCTCTTTTATAACTCTTGACGCCGTCATGTGGAGAGTCTTGACGCCGTCAGGTACTGTTCCAGCAAGCAAAATTGAGACTTTGCCGTTTTCTTCACTTTTATGCTCCAAAAACGTCCAAAATGCTTCCTTTTCCAGATTTCTCTCCAAAAGTACGTATAATGACAAAAGGAATGATTTAGGGCAATATTTGATCTAATAATCTCGAATTCCGGCTTAAATGACCCCTTAAAAGCAGTATGTTTGATAGGATTGTGAAACCCTTGAAAAGCTGATAAAACTTTAAGCATTTTACTTAAAGGAAGAATTTGTTACAACCCACCCAAATGTGCAACCAAATCGCCTTAGCCTTCCGTGTATGCACTCATCTTTAGTTCATTATTGTTACATGTTCAAACCCTTAGTTAATTATCTAATTGATTACATGGTTGCTAAGTCGAGTCATATCTTGTACATATTGTTTTGGGATGATTGGAACTCATGGGTAAAGCGCTTGTGTTATGGAGTAATGGGAAGAGCATCATATATTACCCCCATATGTGCATTAATCTTAAAAAGTACTCCAAGTGTTTTGATTATCTTGATTCGAGTCATTAGAGTAGTTTATTGTAAAGTATGTAATAATTCAAGTGTAAGGGGAATGTACATTCCCTATGATGTGTTATTTTGAATGGTAGGGCAAGAGTGTATGCAAAAAAAAAAAAAAAAAAAAAAAAAAAATCAAAATCCAAAAATTAAGAAAAAAGAAAAAAAATAGAAAAAGAAAAGAGAAAAAAAACATAAGGACTACCATCCCGTTTCATTCTATGTTTATTTTATGTTTTTGTTATTTTTGATTCATTAGCTTAAGTCGAGTCAAGTCTTGGCTTAGCAACGCCATATTGTGCATGTAATTAACTAAGATGATTAACTCGCCACCAGTAAGTATTGCCTTTATCCAACAAAACCGTGTTTACCATATCCCTACACCTAACGTTATAACCCTTTAAAAGACCTCTTTGATAGTTTATCCTAGGTGCTTACGCTAAGTGGTGGAGGTTTGATCCTTTCCCAAGCCTATGGTAATCTACTTTGCTATGACAGATAGTGAGAGATGTTTTCCATTTCCATATTGTGATATATACTTTATTACACCCGAGAGATTTGAGTATCTAAACACTATTTGTGACGTGCTAGTGTATGACCTCCGTGCTTGTCTTTGGTTTTTAGTGGAACGATTATTTGTTGTAATTACTTTTATATTAGTGTTAAATGACCCCTAACTTGTATTTTGATTAGAATAAAAGTGCATTTGCTTGAGGACAAGCAAATCTCAAGTGTAAGGGTATTTGATGAGGCGAAAAGTGTACCGCTTTTAAGGGGTCATTTAAGCCCGAATTCGTGATTATTTGATCAAATATTGCCCTAAATTGTTCCTTTTGTCATTTTAGGTACTTTTGGAGAGAAATTTGGAAAAGGAAGCATTTTGAACGTTTTTGGAGCATAAAAGTGAAAAAAATGGCAAAGTCTCAATTTTCCTTGCTGTAACAGTACCTGACGGCGTTAAGACTCTCCACATGACGTCGTCAAGAGTTACAAAAGAGGTGGATGTGGAAAATACACGTGACGATCCAAAGAGTTTTTAAGCATAGGAGATAACGGCGTCACCCAAGCCCGTCAAGGTCCAAGTATTAGTGATGGCCCAGAAGAAAATCCTACATGACGGCGTCACAAATAGATATAGACAATACGATTTTATTATGGCGGCGAGTTGAAGGCATCACAATCCAATACATGACGTCGTCACGATGTGTAATCCATATATAGTTTTCCAAATTTCATTCATTAGTGTGCAACTTTGAGGGAATAAACCCTAGTCCGAATTTTATCAGCTTTTCAAGGGTTTCAACCCCTTGAACCTTTCATGTTCAATTAAAGATAAGTATTCTTTCAAATTATTCAATATGTCTATGTGTTGTTTGATTATATCTTACGCTTGTCTTCTATTTAACATGCTAGGCTAGATTTCTTTTGTGTTTGCTTAGATGTAGTGAAACCTAGATGTTGATTATGGGTTGATCGTTTGTTTATAATTGTTACGGATGATTGTATTCGATGTTAGGCTTAAGAAAACTGGCAGACTTTCATTGGTAACTTGCTTGAACGTCTTAAGAAACATGATCGGAGGTGTACTACGATTTTTGGTTGTATTTAATGCGTAGGAGAATTCTAATGATCCCATGTTAGGAGCTTCTAACGGGTCGACATAGGAGTGAAGTATTAAGGAATATGACCCGTCATCCATGCAATTGTAACAAATTTATGAACCTGTAAAAGATATCTAGGGAGTAATGAAATCTAAGTAAACACAACTTTCCTTATCATTGTTTACACCACATTAGTATAATAGTTTATTTTCATTTTTGTTATTTTATTTTGATTGCATCATTAGTAAATTGGGTTAGTTGGCTAGCAACTAATTCCGCCCACTCCTTCAAAATCCCGAGATTTTTACTTGCTTTCATAAAAATATAAAAATACAAAAAAGAATCATCCTTCACCTCTAGACCTAGTTTAGTAGGCTTTCTTATCCTAGCGACACTATTCCTTAGTTGAACGATCAATCCCCCGGTACTTGTCACTATACTATACTACAACGATCAGGTACATTGCCTGGTGTGGGTTGTAAGCTTCTCGAGATCCCTTGAGAGGTAAAACCTGTTGCGAGGGTGCGATCCCCACGTACATGAATAACCTTAAAAAGCACCCTACCCTCCCAAATTTCTAAACCAATATTGTATAGGATCACTAGTAATACTCCTTAAAAAGTTCTAGGCAGTTACGTGCATACGAAACTATAGACCGAATCATTGGAATCACTCTCAAGATTAATCTTTTCAAAAAGGGTTTCCATCGCGCTGCTATGTGGCTATGATGCTTAATTGTGTGGAGAGGCCAAATTCAATTCATTGATATGATATACTCGATCTCTTAGTCCTATAAGGAGCAAATAACTTTGAGGATCAGTTATTATCATTTGATTCATTTGCATTATAAATATTGGACAACAAATAAATAATACATGTTAGGTTTTGACATATTGTAGATTCCATATACAATTTGGAGGAGTGATATGATCAAAAAAATTTCCACAAACATGTCCCACAAACTGATGTGGCGGCGTGTCCTTGGTGAGTTTATCTCCTCTCTCTCTCACTGATCCAGTCACACTCCGACACATCAATTTGTGGAATTTTTTTATGAAAACTTTTTTTGATCATATCACTCCTCATACAATTTGTGAGGCTCCATCATACACCTTTTCATCACCACTAACATACGTCCTTTAGAAAAGGCAGTCAATAATGGCTTCTCTTTTCTTTAGATTAAAGTTTTCGTTTTTTCCATACAATGTGCTTCACGATACATTGTTAAAGACGAAACCAAGATCATTTCTCATGTGATCTATTATTAATTACTTGGTCATATCGTATTCTGATTTGAATTACTGTATAAGCTAGTACACTAGTACTCCCGATATGAAACAACAAACAAATGAAATGACAATTGTAAACATGTTAAAAATGTAATTTTGTTTTTTGTTCTTTTTTGCCTTGGTTGTATGCTAATACTACTGATTATAGCTCATTAAGTATATAAGTTCAGTGTTCAATTGAAGCGTTCTTTAATTTTCTTGGAAACGGAATGAGACATGATTAACTCCATGATTAATGTTTAAATAAAAATGACATTCATAAGACACCTTTTTTTTTTTTTTTTTTTTTTTTTTTTTTTTTTTTTTTTTTTTTTTAAGAAAGTAAGATAGAATGTGACCATACAAAAAAATTCTAGGCTGATGCTTCTATGCAAAAAGTTTGCTACACCTCTTTAATGTTGGGAAGGCTCTCTAAGTACTGTTCTCTATATTACTAGATGTATACTAAAAGGTAGTGATATATAGTTAACACACTCTGATATGCCGTATCAAACTTTCTGAAACATAATGTTCTTTGACCCCACACGAAGCTACCTCGATACTTCATATCAGACTAATCTGATACGCCGTATCTGTTGGAATTATATAACATCACAAAGCATAAATATTAACAATAAAAATCAAGTATACATGCGGAAGCGTATAGGATCATATAACATGTAATTTAATGAACCAAACATAAAAGTACTCGTTGCTTTTGATTCTAGCTAATCAAGAATCAAGGGGTGACCCAACATTCCAAAGTGGAGGTTTATGGTTCGAATCCAACAGGGAGAAAATTAATCCTCTTATGGCCACGGAGGTTCACTTGCGCCAACTCCGGGCTATCCAAATAGGTCGTCGCCCTGGGAATAGTCGGCTTGCAATGTCGAGTCGGAAACCCAAGTAAAAAAAATGAAAAAAAAAACTGACGCAATTCTTTAAACAAGAACGCTAATTAGGATTTATAAGGATTACACAAATTGCCCCTTACCATTTTGCAATTCAATCCAAGATACTAAGAATAGTGTGTTAGTATCACGTTCTTATACACACGTACTATAATAAATTAAAGTTGTGCTAGTAAAGAACACAAAATTAAACTAAACAATTTTGTTTAAGAAAAATTCCAATCGAATCCCTTATGGGATGTTTGTGTCGATCGGCCAAGGAAAAAAGAACAAAAAAAAACAACTTTAGGGTTTAGGTTAAGTGTACAAGAGTAACAAATAATGACCCCCAGTCTTGTTTATCTAGTGTGTAAAACTTGGAGAGCAAGTTGGATGAGAATTTGGTTTCCCCAACACTATCCACGACCGGCCTTCACCCAAGGAGTGTTTTAGGATCCTTCTTGACTCCTAAATTACACTCTAGTCCTTATCCTTTAATTGTTAGTTAATTATCGTTAATTACTTAACAGTCATTATGCGTTTTGTGTTATTTAATAATTATATATAACATTTTATAAATAATTTTTAATCTTTAATTCTCATAAGTAAAGTGTGCAATCCCATGATCTCAAGTTCGATCCTAACACACATCTACTAATTTATGTCCATAAAACTAACAGCTCCCACTTGGACATAACTTAATAGTGTGATCACATCGGTTAGCGTCTATCAACATGCCGATGCCTCTAGTACGATCTCGAGTAAGTTTTCCTGGAAAAACCTTTTAATGATTCATCATTATTATTTTACTTTTGTCACTAATAACATGTTAAATAAAGCTATGGATCTAAGTCATTCTTTATTCAACTATTTTGTTTCTCGTTGTTTGTGATTGAGCAAGATTACTAAATCTTCTAAACATATTCAGTGGAGATATTGGGCCTAGCCACACAAACATCTGGTCAACACTACGAGGGGCACATCAGTATTAAACTCCAAAATAAATTTGAAGGAACAAATTCTATATTGACTGTTATCTAGTTATTATTTCTGCATTGGTAGGTTGCACTAAAGTAGTTTAAGTAAATCTGAGCTTAAGATAGTAGATTATGTTGATATAAATAATGTATAAAAACGTTATTAATATCTTTCGATATCCTTAAGTTTTGACAATCACAAAATATAAGAACATTAAATGCAAAGTTAATACGTAAACAAGTTTTAAGCTAGTTTATATCATCTCATCCAACATAATCACTTAAGGTATGAATAAACAAGTGACTAATACATTTTATGATCAAAAGGATGTTTATTTAAATAATACAAAGTTTATAAAAATAAATAAACTTATTATATATTTTTGCAAAACATTTTTGGTAATAAAGAAAAATGTTTTATTCATAATAAATATATGAATTCAAAATTTTAACCAAAATCAGTTAGTTTTTCACCAAATAAACTTTCCCCAGAAAAAGACAAGAAAACTGTAGTTTTCGTCTGGGCGGCCCCTTTAATTATAAGGGCGGCCCCCTTAATTTTTAAGGGGGCCGGCACACAATTAAGGGGACCGGCCACGCTCCCCTGTCAGATTCTGTCAGAAATTTTTCCCTATAAATACCATCTTAAATCTGGAATTTTTTCCCATCTCTTGCACGAAAATTTTCAGATTCGAATCTCTCTAAACATCCTCCTAAAAACCCTTTGATCATATAATTGTTAATCATTGTTTTAAGTGATTCATTCCCTCACCTCTCATCTCTCAAAGTGCAAGAGAAGAATACTCCTTCAACATCAAGTTATGAAGTATTGTAGATTTGTGTATATAGTCTAGTTGTTGTGTACATTCATTGTAAAGGTGTGATAGTAGTGTAACTAGATAGATCTAGGAGTAGAAGTTGTGAATAGAAGTAGTGAGATACAAGTAGTGGTGTGAAGAAGAAGTAGTGGAGTAGTGTGAAGTTGTGAAGTAGTAGTGGTGTGTACAAGTTGTGAAGAAGGTGTGCCAAGTCGTGAAGAAGTTGTGTAGAAGGTGTGAATAAGTTGTGACGAAGTTGTGGTGTGTATATTGGTGTGTAAGGTTTTCTCCGCCATAAGGGAGCTTGTTGACATAGTGAAGAAAACTCTCGAGTAGGTGACTCGAGGAGTGGAGTAGGGCAAGGAAGGTGTCCTTGTAGCCGAACCACTATAAATCCTTTGTCTGCTGGTTAGATCTTTCCATATCCTACTTATTATCTTGCTTGTATCGTTATTACTTTTGTAGACGTAGACGTATATGTATAGTTGCTCATATAGTGCTTGTATTGATTTTACTTAAAGATCAAACAAAAGTTTCATTCACAAAACAAAGTTTTTACAATCAAACTAAAAAGGTAACATACATTTAATTGATCATTTCGATCAAGTATAGTTTTCATACAAAATATAACTAAGTTTGCATTATAAAATAAACGTTTACTTACTTATCTCTCGTATATAGCTATAATTGTTTATATTATGCATGTGTTGATTTCACATACTTAGTTTGCATTATTATTATTGCTCATACTTAGATATAGTTGTTCATATTGTTCAAGACTTGAATTCACATAAGATCGAATCAAAGTTTTAAGAGTAAACAAGACTTTTAAAGAACTAAGTTTTCACAAAACTAAAAAGACGTAAAACTATTCTACCCCCTTCTAGTTTTACACAATTAGCATCAGTGCTACGTTAAACAAGATTTTTAAAATATACTGTATTTTAAAACTTGTATCGATCTATGGAATCGGAAAAATATTTAGAAGGGCAATCTATGCAAAGACCATCACTATTTGAAAGTGATGGATTTTTATATAGGAAAAATAGATTCGAAACTTATGTGAAATCGAAAGATCTTGATCTTTGGCATGTCATTACCTTTGGCTTTTTTCCCCCTATTCAATATAATTTTGAAACTAAAATGGATGAAATTGTATCTTTTGAAAAACAAAATGATGATTTGAAAAGGAAACTAGTAAAAAATAATGAGGCTAAAATGGTTATTTATAATGCGTTACCACGCATAGAATGTGAAAGAATTTTTATGAGTAAAACCGCAAAAGAAATTTGGGATTCTTTACTAATCACTCACCAAGGTAATAGTCAAGTTAAAGATAATAAAATAGATCTTCTTGTTCAACAATATGAACAATTTACGATTCTGGAAGAGGAATCAATAGATAATGCTTTTGCTAGGTTTAACTCTATCATCACAAGTTTAAAAGCACTTGATGAGAATTTTTCTAGTAAGAATTTTGTTAGGAAATTTCTTAGGGCTCTTCATCCAAAATGGCGAGCTAAAGTTACGGAAATTGAAGAATCGAAGAACTTGTCAACTCTTCAACATGATGAGTTGATCGGCAACCTGAAAGTCTATGAAGAAATAATAAAGAAAGACTCCGAGATGGTCAAAGGAAAAAGGGAGCAAAGCAAATCAATTGCGTTGAAAGCTAAAAAGGACTCTAGTGACGAAGAATGCTCAACCTCCAAAAGTGATGAAGAGTATTCTATGGCCGTACGAGACTTCAAGAAATTCTTCATAAGACGAGGAAGATATGTTAGGCAACCATATAATAAAAGAAAGTGTTTTAAGTGTGGAGATCCAAATCATCTTATTAGAGAATGTACGAAATTGTCAAGGAGTCAAAACCACAAGGCCTTTGTAGGAGGAGCATGGAGCGATAGTGATAATGATGAAAAGGAGACAACAAAAAATGAAAAGTGTCTCATGGCAAAGGCATCCGATGAGGTACGTTCTAAAACCGAATACTATAGTGATGAACATTTATCTTTAGATGAAAAAGACTTAGATAACGAATATAGTAGATTGTATAAATTAGGTCAAAAGGTCATAGCTAAAAATAAGTCACGAAAACATATTAATAATAAATTAGAAAATGAAGTACCCAAATTAAAAATTAAACTACAACATTTGGAAAAAGAAAAAGAAGTTTTTATAGAATGTAAAACATGTTTAGAGGTCAAAAATGAAAACGAAAAACTTAAAGATGAAATTTTCAAACTTGACAAGTTTAAAAATAGTAGTAACTCACTTAAGAAAATAATAAGTGTTCAAGAAACTTTGGGAGATAAAACCGGTCTAGGATTCGACTTAACTAATGTTTCAACTAGTGAAAATAAAAATGGAAAGTTTTAATGTGAATCTAGTAAACAAAATCCATTAGACTCAAAACCTAAGTATGTACCTATAAAAGATAGAAAAATACCTATTGCGAGTGATGAGGAAGTAAAAAGGTTTTATAAACCATCATTAAAAGCCAAAACCGGATTTTCTAAACCAAAATTAAGATCTAAAATTCCACCTCCAAATAGACCAAATAATCCTCATCCTCGGTCTAAAACCCCTCAACATAGGAGAAATCAAGGTAGACAACACTTTTCTTATAATAGTCACCCAATGTGGAATTATCCATATCAACCAAGCTTCAACCCATGGGGAATACTTCCACCATACATGCATCCTAGTCAATTGCAAACCATGTTTGGTTCAAACAACTTTGGACCAATAAGACCATGGTAACCAAGTGGCTAAGTTGTCACTTTTGAAAATATTGGTATCTCATCTACAAATGGCTTCTACAAGTCAACATGGCATCTTGAAGTGTTTGAAGAAACTTTATTGAAGACTACAAGGTACGCGTTTCTTTTAAGTTCATCGTTAAAATTTATATTCTTAGATTAACAACTAGTTAGAATAATGCTTAGTTATATAGCTAGTTATACTTACTTACTCACGCATTATGAACCCCTCTTAGTTGGCTTTGCTAGGATTATAATAAAATTGTTCGTTGTCGAACAACATAGAAAATGGAAATCTTCTATGTCCACTAGTAGAAAACTCATGGTGATGAAGTGAAATGAGTCAAGTGGATTAATTATTAACATATAAGTAAGATTAGATTTCTCGTGTTAGAAAACTATGGATGAAACAAGCTCTCGTAGACTATGGCATTAAGTTAGATAAGTGTGCAACAACAAAGGAGCTATAGAAGTTAGGATATACCCTATTCAACACTCTCACATCAAACATATAGAACTACGTCATCAATCATTTATGATCATAGGTTATGTAGAAAAGGTAGCTTTGGAAGATAACATTGCCGATATGTTTACCAAACCCCTTAAGCGCAAACTATTTAATCACTTGCGTTTAGGATTAGGAATGATGGAGCAAATTGATTAAATTCTTGGAATACTTAAAATCTTCTGAAAAATCAAAGTTCTAAAAATTTCTTTTCTGTCAGATGGGCGGACCCTTTAAATTTATATGGGCAGCCCCCTTAAACATTAAGGGGACCGGCCTCACTTTAAAGGGGCCGGCCATCTAAGAAATAAATTTCCAAGTATTCTCTACTTTTTCACTAATCTGAGTCTAGGATTCTATTTTGCACAAAATCAGGAATTGGAATATTTTGTTATTGCATCAATATGTTTTCAAAGGAAGCCCCAATTCAATATTTAAAATCATTCTCACGTTTAGGAGAACTCATTGTTGAATAATGATAAAAACGTTTTTCTATCAAACCATGCACAATAGTCTCACTCTCGTTGTCTATATATATATAATCTAATATATACATATACATGACACTTAGAAGTGACCAAAGCTAAATCAAGGAGATCAAGGATTGTTTCTTAGGAAAATTAGTTTTTCTTTTATAGGATTCGAAACGATCTTAACTCCGTATTTGTTTCATATAGGCTTACACTAGAACAAAATCAAGAATTACACTATCACATTTGTTCCATCACTAGTATCTCACTCATTAGTTGCTTTTGCCCTTGCACTAAGTTAGTCATGTTAGGTAGAATGCCTTAATTGCTTGACCTATTACTTTATTAAGTTTGCATGCATGCGTAGTTGTAATTATATTGCATGTATGTTTGCCTATATACTTTTCATGCATATTCCATTAAGATAATACATGCATAGTTGCCTAAAGAGTTGGACTTGCCCAAAACCAAACCTCGTAATCTTTACACTCTCAAACCACCAAAGTGAAATGAAAAACCAAGGCATCCCTTCCGTGAACATCGCTATTTCACTCTCACCAATCACACCACTTGATACTTATCTCCCATCCTCACCAATAACTCCATCTAGTCATCCTAACAAAAAGATTCAACCATGAAACCATTCCCTACACTCTACAAAGTGTGTCATCACCACTACAACTTAACCCATGAAGGTCAAACCATACTTCATGATACACAAACCTCATGTTCACTCAAATGAAACCTTTCACAAACCACATCATAATAACCAACCATCCATCACATTACCCAAGTACACCTTCATCTCACCCTTCACCTCCAACACACATCACCATAATCCACCATGGATTCACCAAAAACTTCCATTTCCAAAACATCAAAGAAACAAAAGATCCTCATCATCACTCCTAAACAACTATTCATTGACTTAACCAAAGATGACAACACAACCCCATCACCTTAAATTCAATGCTCATCTCCTAATGCACCGAATGCACCATCCAAAACACCCTCTACTCGTGGAACATCCTCTTCCTCAATACCGTCATCCTCATCCATCAATGACTACCTAAACTCACAAATGTTTTCACCACCAAGAGTAACACCACCACTTCCTAACAACACACATGATATTCTAATGTTGCATATCCAATCATCCATCACAACCCAACACCTCCATCATCACCTTCGTCCGAACAATGAAAGTTCGTTGCGGAGCTCAAAGATGCTCATGAGCTTAGTGCTCTTCATGTCATGCATCTTGTTCTATGCAACTTGGACCAACCACCTTTATCACCCTACTCAAATTATCTCCCTCACTCACTCCACTTAAAGAAAGTTGAGCATCACACCCACTATTGTCCTTGTTTCATTTACCTCCAAAAACAAACCATTCTCTTGGAAGAACACCTCACTTGGATTGAATACCTCCTCACTAGGAAAAACTCAAACCCATCACTCACTCAAGACACCAACAATTCATCAACCACTCCAAACCCACAACTTACCATTGAAGATGCATCCGTAGACATCACCCTTTCATTATCACCCATAACATCCCTTAATGCACACTTCTCCTCATCACCAATCAACCTACCAAACTTCAATCCTATCCCATGAAGCTTACTTGAAGCCAACTACCATGCTTCCCATCAACAACCACCAAACTCTCTAAACACCATTCTAACAAAAATCTATCTCCACTAAATCCAACTACCATGATTCCCATCTACAAATTAATTCTCCACAAACCTTTTGTGTTCCAAGCAAGTCCAAGAGACCTCAAGTTGGCAACTTAGTATTAGCTAGTGTAATTTGCTAGAAAAGCATATATATATATATATATATATATATATATATATATATATATATATATATATATATATATATATATATATATATATATATATGCTTATGTATTAATGATTATGTTTTCATATATATTGCTTGTGCTCTAAATATTTTTGTAAGCATTCCATATCTCAATTTCTTATGACCTCAAAACGAGGGGGAGTATACTTCAAGGGGGAGCTATACATTCGTCGGGATAACCTTTTTGATGTTAACAAAAAGGGGGAGAAGTGATATAAACTTACACTAAAAACTTGCATATATATTAATTTTTAGTTTAATGAGTTTAGATTTTGTAATCATCAAAAAGGGGGAGATTGTTGATATAAATAATGTATAAAAACGTTATTAATATCTTTCGATATCCTTAAGTTTTGACAATCACAAAATATAAGAACATTAAACGCAAAGTTAATACGTAAACAAGTTTTAAGCAAGTTTATATCATCTCATCCAACATAATCACCTAAGGTATGAATAAACAAGTGACTAATACATTTTATGATTAAAGGGGTGTTTATTTAAATAATACAAAGTTTATAAAATTAAATAAACTTATTATATATTTTTGAAAAACATTTTTGGTAATAAAGGAAAATGTTTTATTCATAATAAATATATGAATTCAAAATTTTAACCAAAATCAGTTAGTTTTTCACCAAATAAACTTTCCACAGAAAAAGACAAGAAAACTGCAGTTTTCGTCTGGGCGACCCCCTTAATTTTTAAGGGGGTTGGCACACAATTAAGGGGACCGGCCACGCTCCCCTGTCAGATTCAGTCAGAAATTTTTCCCTATAAATACCACCTTAAATCTGGAATATTTCCGCACCTCTTGCACGAAAATTTTCAGATCCAAATCTCTCTAAACATCCTCCTAAAAACCCTTTGATCATATAATTGTTAATCCTTGTTTCAAGTGATTCATTCCCTCACCTCTCATCTCTCAAAGTGCAAGAGAAGAATACTCCTTCAACATCAAGTTGTGAAGTATTGTAGATTTGTGTATATAGTCTAGTTATTGTGTACATTCATTGTAAAGGTGTGATAGTAGTGTAACTAGATAGATCTAGGAGTAGAAGTTGTGAATAGAAGTAGTGAGATACAAGTAGTGTTGTGAAGAAGAAGTAGTGGAGTAGTGTGAAGTTGTGAAGTAGTAGTGGTGTGTACAAGTTGTGAAGAAGGTGTGCCAAGTCATGAAGAAGTTGTGTAGAAGGTATGAATAAGTTGTGACGAAGTTGTGGTGTGTAAGGTTTTCTTCGCCATAAGGGAGCTTGTTGACATAGTGAAGAAAACTCTCGAGTAGGTGACTCGAGGAGTGGAGTAGGGCAAGGAAGGTGTCCTTGTAGCCGAACCACTATAAATCCTTTGTCTCGCGGTTAAATCTTTCCATATCTTACTTATTATCTTGCTTATATCGTTATTACTTTTGTAGACGTAGACGTATATGTATAGTTGCTCATACAGTGCTAGTATTGATTTTACATAAAGATCAAACAAAAGTTTCATTCACAAAACAAAGTTTTTACAATCAAACTAAAAAGATAACATACATTTAATTGATCATTTCGATCAAGTATAGTTTTCATACAAAATATAACTAAGGATTATAAAATAAACGTTTACTTACTTATCTCTCGTATATAGCTATAATTGTTTATATTACGCATGTGTTGATTTCACATACTTAGTTTGCATTATTATTATTGCTCACACTTAGATATAGTTGTTCATATTGTTCAAGACTTGAATCCACATAAGATCGAACCAAAGTTTTAAGAGTAAACAAGACTTTTAAACAACAAAGTTTTCACAAAACTAAAAAGACGTAAAACTATTCAACCCCCCATTCTAGTTTTCCACAGATTATATATAATATAGTTTTTCTCAAAATTTGATTGCTCAAATTAGTATATAGAATAGTTTTTCTCAACGGAATTTCTAAGGAAATAAGCAAAACCTGAGGTCATAGTCCGTGTGAAGGTGTGAATGGAATTTCAAATTCCCGGTTCGTGAAACGTGTCGTGAAAGTAGGAAAAAGTGATTTTAATGAGAATTACACTAATGAATATGAAAATGAAGCACAATTAACCAATTAAGCAAGTAAATCAAGTTACCAAACCTAAAACGCAACGTAGAATCAAAACCGTAAGCTAAAACGCAAAATAAACGTAAACGTGCGAATTAAAAAGTTAATTTGGAGCTATACTAATCCTACGGGTTTGAAAATAATTTTCCTAAGTTAAAAATGATAAACGAAAATTTTGAGAAAAAGAATTTTTTTTTTTGACTTTTTATGTAATTTTTATGAATTAAAAACTAATTTAACTAATTAAAAATTAAAAGAAAATGGAAATTAAGTGAGAAAGATACAAAATTAATTTTGAAAATTCTAAAATAACTAAAAACTATTTTTAAACCTGAAAATATATTTTTTAGCTTTTTGTGTAATTATTATGAATTAAAAAGTAATCAAAATTCAAATTAAATGAGAAAAATGCAAAATTAATTTTTAAAAATCTAAAATAAATGAAAACTATTTTCTAAAATATTTTTGGATTTTTTATGCTTTTTCTGATTTTTTGGGATTTTTGGTATTTAAAAAGTAATAAAAATTGATTAAAACTAAAATTTAATTAGAAAAATAGCAAACAAATTCAGAAAAATCTGAAAAATTCTGGAGAATTCTAAAATTATATTCTAATCCTAGGAAAAATTAAATTTTATAAAAACAACTCCTTATAAGCACTTTGGACACAATAAGTAGTTAAGGATAAGCACTAGGATAAGTAGATAACACTAAAGGCTACCAAATCTTCAAACAAGGTACTAGCAACTAAATTCAGCTTAAATCAACTTATAGGGATTAAATAGCACTCAGGAATGGCAAATGAGAAGATAGGCAGATACAGTAATAAGACAGATTTGAGTGATCTACTTCCCCTATTTGCAGCTAAATATTCAGCCCCTTAACAAGCTAATTGTTGCAATAAAAAGACAGATATAGAAACCTTGCACTATGAATATTCTAAAAAACCAAAAAGCCCTAAATCTAGACCCCAACTGATGACCTAAATTAGCCCTAGATCAGGTATTGTTCAAACAGGTACAAACCAAGCTTTGACTTTTTTATGGCCTTCTAAAATTGACTAATATGAATTTGTACTTATCAATATTTGTCCTAATTGTAATGAAAAGCTAATTGAATACTAGATAAACCTAAAGATACCCCAAATCTAATAAATAGCAAA
This sequence comes from Artemisia argyi, assembly GCA_030686995.1. NCBI lineage: Eukaryota > Viridiplantae > Streptophyta > Magnoliopsida > Asterales > Asteraceae > Artemisia > Artemisia argyi. The sequence continues at coordinate 4,202,010 of CM060676.1, read as the reverse complement.
GTCACAGATCCACATAAACAGTTATGAGCCTGGTTAATGGTGAATTTGACTTTTCTACTTATAATCTACTATCTTAAGCTCAGATTTACTTAAACTACTTTAGTGCGACCTACCTATGCAGAAATAATAACTAGATAACACCAAGAGCTCACAGCACACACTAATGCCAAACACCCCTTATGTCAATCTGTTAAGAACTTTTGTGAAATAATTAAGCTCCAAAGCAAATCCAACTACTAATTCTGATCTTATACTTATTCAACAAGCCCAAATCAACACAGAAACACAGACAACAACTAAAACTCTAGATTGCACTTCAAATCACAGTTGTGAAACAGTTGGTTATCAAATAAAAGCAAACTAGAATATGATTATGATATAAACCACTACTGAACTATATTATGATATAACTACTAATTTTAAACAGAAATAAACAATAATAAGAAAATCAGTACTACTGTTACTAATTTATGCAATTTAAATGAGAAAACTTACATAGAAACTGCCCCTCAGCATGAACAGAGGGGGTTCACTATGCTTGCCTGTCTCTAGACAGGCCCAAGGCTCCTTTTGGACTGCCAAATCTCAACTATGTAAGCTAAGCTTAATGGATAAGCTGTTTGTTAACTTTTGTTGACCAAGCTATCTTTATATAGATCAAATCTAATAAGCTCACAGGTACTATTAGGGAGTAAAAATGAGCTTATATTAACTTCTAACAAGCTAAATTATACTGGATTTTTAAAATTGAAAATTATTTTTGTATTTTTTTCTTTTTCTGATTTCTTTTGGCTTTTCATATAAGGTAAACAATAATTAAATAAAAACTTTGAACAATGAATAATGATTGGATATAACTTGAATAAGCAGTATATAAGCTACAAAACTAAATAGAAAATAAAAGACAATAAGCTAAATTTTAATAAACTAAACTTTCATTAAATTGAAATCTGAGTACAAATATAGATGGATTACAAAGAAAATATTAATATAAACTGAGAATTACATGAAAACTTACACACAAAACTACACACCCAGCTGTGAATGAGGAGGGGGTATTTATAGGAGACTGAGGATGCATCTAGGATTTGCCAGGTCACCAATCTGTGCTTCTTTGTGTTTCTTTGAATCCATCTCAGCCCTTTGATCATGTTCCAGACATTTCCCATCTATAATATCCCTTGGATTGAATTTTGTGACATGACCTATCCTGCGTGTGCGCTCTTATGGTCCACGTGTCCCTAACATTCTCTGTCCTGATGTCAGCATCTAGAATTACCCAATCATTGGGTAATTATTGGTACAAGGTGGGGTAATTGGAGTGTGTGTTTTTTTAGGGTTCATGTATACAGTAAATTTTCTGGGTAAAATGGGAATTTGGGGGGCGGGAATGGGCATTGGGTATTTTTTATTAGAGTTGACCGGGTTTGGATGTTTGACCCGGGTAAAGAGTTGGGTAAAGTGGCAGGCCGGGTATTGGGTGATTGGTATTGGGCTGGTGTTCATTTCTTTTGGGCTTGAGTTTTAGGGTTTAAGGATATTAGTGGATAAGATATAAGGACTAAACATGTATAATCTTAAATTGTAGGGACCAAATCTGCCATATCTAAAAAATATGTCCAAGGGCTTTATTTGTAAATCTCTAATTCATAAGGGACTTCTCTTGACATTTTCTTCAAATAATTTCATCAAGGGACCAATTTTGTCATTTAGTGAAACTACAAGGACTAAATTTTCCAATCTCTTTAAACTTTGATCAGGGACTAATCTTGAAACTTTATAAAGCACTGAGGATCTTCTTTAACATTTTTGAGGTTTCTTTGACCATTAAGCTTCCCCGGTTCCGGCTTTTGACCTTTTTCCATTCTCGTGCTCGTTTTTGTCGGCTTTGCTTTGTTTTTGTCCATTTTTCACATATCCGTACCTGCACACAGACAAATAAAAAAACACGCTATTTCTTGGCATATTTGGTTAGTATTTGGTATTTTTGGTCTGATTTCAGGTCTAACAAGGATGTGTGAATAAGCACACATCATTGACTATAGGCAAAACCCACGAACTTTGTAACATTCCTGAAAACAATCCTTATGACTACCATTTATGTATAGCATTAAATTGTTTGACATAGATGCACTACATCCATAACAGTTATCTAGTATCTCAAGTCTGAGGATAACTATTCATGATTTATTTAATGACAATATTCATAAAGTAGAGTCATGTAGTTGGGATAAGTCCTATATTTAATTCATTGAATATCATGTGAATTTTGCATGTCAACGCGTCAATATACTTTCAAATATATTCTACCCAAACTCATATTTGTCTTAATTTAATGATATTCCCATATCATTAATTGACAATGGACTATTTAGAATAACTAAATTATTCACAGATTAAACATGCAAATATAGGACAACAATATTAAAGAATGAAAATAAAGATAACCAAATTCTTTATTTCATTAAAAAAATAATTGTTTGCAATATCCTTTATCCAAATACTAATCATAGTCATGCCTGAAACTACTAGCTAAATGAAGTCCAATGCCATTGGCAAGTTCAGTAAGCTTTTCTCTAGGTAAAGCCTTAATGAAAGGATCATCTAAGTTGTCATCTGTGTGAACTTTCAAGAGATTAATTTCACCTATTTCAACTTGTTGTCGAACATAGTGATACTTCCATAGAAAATCTCTGGTGCCCTTTGATGCGTGGGAATTGCACCAGGCTTTACCTCTCAAGGGATCTCGAGAAGCTTACAACCCCCACCAGGCAGTGTACCTGATCGTTGTAGTATAGTATAGTGACAAGTACCGGGGGATTGATCATTCAGCTAGGAATAGTGTCGCTAGAATTAGAAAGCCAAAATACTAGTTCTAAAGGTGAGGGATGATTCTTTTTGTATTTTTATATTTTTTAGAAAGCAAGTTAAAATCTCGGGTTTAAAGGATTTGGGCGGAATTAGTTGCTATTCAACTAACCCAATACTAAGATGCAATCAAAATAAAATACTAAAAATGAAAATAAACTAAATTATACTAAAGTTGTGAGCAGTAATTGGAGAAAATGTGTTTACTTAGATTTCACTACTCCCTAGACATCTTTTACACGTTAATTACTTGTTATAATTGCATGGATGACGGATCGTATTCCTTAATACCATTCATGGGGTGGCACACTTAACTCCCCAATTCTGTGAGCTCTTATCTCCTCCTACACCATGCCCAACACAACTATAGGGATTGTAAACAGTGGCTCATGCATTAAATACAACCAATAAAGACCTAGTGCGCATCGGTTCATGTTTCTTAAGACGTTCAAGCATGTTACCAATTGGAGATCTGCCAGTTTTCTTAAGCCTAACATATAAATCATTCATCCAAGACAAGAATAAACAAGTAATTAACACATAATCAACATCTAGGTTTCATTAGATCTAAGCAAACACGAGATAGATCTAGCCTAACATGATGGAATTAAGACAAGAACAAGATATAGACAACCAACACATAGACATATTGATTGAATTAAAAGAACACTTATCTTAATTGCACATGAAAGGTATCAAGGGGTTGGAACCCTTGAAAAACCTGTAAAATTCAACCAAAATCGTACCTAGGGTTTCTCCCAAAACTTCTCTCTTTTTTTGTGTAAAAATTAGAAAACTATATATAGGAAAAGGGGTCTGACGGCGGCAAGACAAACATTGTGACGCCGTCACCTCGCCGCCAAAACTAATCTCGGACTGCCTTGATCTACATTTGACGCCGTCAAGACTTAATCATTTCCAGGCCGTCATGACTTTTACTCTTGACGCCCTATTTTGTGACGCCTTCAAATCTTCACTGGATCGTCATGGAATTTTGCTCTTGACGCCGTCATGTATTTACTCTTGACGCCATCACCTACTGTTCCCAGCATGGAAAATTAAGACTTTGGTGTTTTCTTCACTTTTATGCTCCAAAAACGTTCGAATTGCTTCCTTTTCCAGATTTCACTCCCAAAGTACCTAAAATCACAAAAGGAACGATTTAGGGCAATATTTGATCAAATAAATTCGAATTCGGGCTTAAATGACCCCCTAAAAACGGATCATTTTTCGCCTCATCATATACCCTTACACTTGAGATTTGCTTGTCCTCAAGCAAATGCGCTTTTATTCTACTCAAAATACAAGTTAGGGGTCAGTTAACACTAATATAAAAGTAATTACAACAAATAATCGTTCCACTAAAGACCAATAGACAAGCACGGAGGTCATACACAAGCACCTCACAAATAGTGTTTAGATACTCACATCTCTCGGGTGTAATAAAGTGTAAATTACAATATGGAAACGGAAGATATCTCTCACTACCTGTCATAGCAAAATAGATTACCATAGGCTTGGGAAAGGATCAAACCTCCACCACATGGCGTAAGCACCTAGGATAAACTATCAAAGAGGTCTTTTAAAGGGTTGTAACGTTAGGTGTAGGGATATGAAATACACGGTTTTGTTGGATAAAGGAAGTTTTTACTGGTGGCGAGTTAACAATCTTAGTTAATTACATGTACAATATGGCGTTGCTAAGCCAAGACTAGACTCAACTTAAGCTAATAAATGAAAAATAACAAAAACATAAAATGAACATAGAATGAAAAGGGATGGTAGTCCGTATGTTTTTTTCTTTTCTTTTTTTTTTTTCTATTTTTTTTCTTTTTCTTGATTTTTTCGATTTTTTTTTTTTTTTTTTTTTTTTTTTTTTTTTTTTTTTTTTGCATACACTCTTACCCTACCATCCAAAATAATACATCATAGGGAATGAACATTCCCCTTACACTTGAATCTTTACATACTTTACAATAAACTAAACTAATGACTCGAATTAAGAAAATCAAAACACTTGGAGCACTTTTAAGATTAACGTACATATGGGGGTAATAAATGGTGTTCTTCCCCATTACTCCATAAAATAAGTACTTACCCATGAGTCCCAATCGTCCCAAAACAATAGGTACAAGGATATGACTCGACTTAGCAACCATGTAATCAATTAGAAAGTTAACTTAGGGTTTAACAAATAACAATAATGCACTAAAAATGAGCGCATACACGGAAGGCTAAGGCGATTTGGTTTTACATTTAAGTGGGGTGTAACAAATTCTTCCTTTAAGTAAAATGCTTAAAGTTAGAAACGAAAAGATAGGCTCGGAGGGGTGTACTAGGGGTTTCGTGTACTAAAAAATGAGTACAACGCTAAGGGTGTGGGAAAAATTAGTTGACTTAACTAGCCAAGTAATATGACTTAAATGGTCAAGTAATTATAATACGGGTTTAACACAAGGGTGATCCTAATGCCTCTTATCATGTAGTAAATCCTACCACACGAATGTAGTCTCACTAGCGGTCTCGGGATGCATCACTAACGCAAGTTCTAGAATCTAAATGCTACCGGTACACTCATAAGCACTAATAGTAAATGCTTTTCCTATCAAATCTAAAGGCGAACCTCACATATTTGGGTGGAAAATTTTTCTGAATATACGGTTATGTGCTAGTCATACAATCTCCTATCCATGAGACGCTTGCTATGGCTAAAGTTTCACTCCTAAATGTTGTAAAAAATTTTAAATTTGGCGCTAAAATTGCACTAACAAGTATTTCTCATAGTTTTATTACACATTTACTATCAAACAAAACAAACTCAAGCGAAAGTGCATATGTAAGGTATCATCTTTTTACCCTCCCCTTACACTTAAGATGAACATTGTCCCCAATGTTCAAGTAAAGAATGTAAAAGTTAAGAAGTAAAGAGAATGAAATCAAATACTCCCCTGATTCGCTCGGTATGGATAATAAGGTGGCCAGGTTAAATCTTCCTCCAAGAAAATGAACGATCAAAGCTTCCCTTCCAGAATATAAATCATCTTCTTGTCATACATAACCTGTAAAACCTGATAAAATAGACAAGACAACCTCGCGTAAAATCGGCGGGATCCTATATAAGTTACTAAGTCCTAGAAAACAAGATAAGATATAATGCTTGTGGAATGAAGTTTGCAGATCTCTTGGAGATTATAAAACTTAATAATTCACAAAAACCATAAGACTCCGTTAGAAAAACAAAACCGGTAAAATTTCCAGATTTTTACACCTGACGCCGTCAAGAGTAAACTCGTGACGCCGTCAGAATTGACCTGCATAAATTCTTATGTTAAGTTTCCAGAAAATTTCTGGAAAAACTTGGTCCTACTTCCTGGAAAATCCTGCAAAACTTCATTATGACTCAATACAAGCATTTGACTCTAACAAATACGAATATACATGTTTATTTAATATTGTGGAGAATCATGATCGGTTTGTTTCTTAAAAACATATTTGGGGTTTCCCCTTACACTTATCTTTTGCAAAGATACTTTTAGGTGGAGTTAAGAGTAAGCCAAAACAACAAAGTAAAGTATTTCCACTTTTTAATTGCGAAACATGATCAACCAACAATAAAAATTAAGCATGCATACGGAAGCAAATAGCAAACAAAAATAAAAATCACACAAAACATGGGTTGCCTCCCAAGAAGCGCTTTTCTTTATTTACGAGTCTTGTAGCTAGACTCAAGGTCATGGGTTACTACGTGATACGGGTGAGTTCCTCATTGAGGACATCCTTGGGATCAAACTTAGGCTTCAACTTTCTATCGGTTTTGATGCATGGGAATCGCAACAGGCTTTACCTCTCGAGGGATCTCGAGAAGCTTACAACCCCCACCAGGCAGTGTACCTGATCGTTGTAGTATAGTATAGTGACAAGTACCGGGGGATTGATCGTTCAGCTTAGGAATAGTGTCGCTAGGATTAGAAAGCCTAAATACTAGTTCTAAAGGTGAGGGATGATTATTTTTGTGTTTTTATATTTTATGGAAAGCAAGTAAAAATCTCGGGTTTTGGAAGAGTGGGCGGAATTAGTTGCTATTCAACTAACCCAATACTAAGATGCAATCAAAATAAAATACTAAAAATGAAAATAAACTAATTATACTAAGGTTGTGAGCAGTAATTGGAGAAAATGTGTTTACTTAGATTTCACTACTCCCTAGATATCTTTTACACGTTAATTACTTGTTATAATTGCATGGATGACGGATCGTATTCCTTAATACCATTCATGGGGTGGCATACATAACTTCCCAATTCTATGAGCTCTTATCTCCTCCTACACCATGCCCAGCACAACTATAGGGATTGTAAACAGTGGCTCATGCATTAAATACAACCAATAAAGACCTAGTACGCCTCGGTTCATGTTTCTTAAGACGTTCAAGCATGTTACCATTTGGAGATCTGCCAGTTTTCTTAAGCCTAACATATAAATCATTCATCCAAGACAAGAATAAACAAGTAATCAACACATAATCAATATCTAGGTTTCATTAGATCTAAGAAAACACAAAAGAGATCTAGCCTAGCATAATGGAATTGAGACAAGAACAAGATATAGACAACCAACACATAGACATATTGATTGAATTAGAAGAACACTTATCTCAATTACAATGCAAGGTATCAAGGGTTTGGAACCCTTGAAAAACCTGTAAGAGTTGCACCAAAATCGTACTTAGGGTTTCTCCAAAACTTCTCTCCTTAAATGTGAAAAATTAGAAAACTATATATAGAAAAATGGGTTAGATGGCGTCAAGAGTAATCTGGTGACGCCGTCACCTTGCCGCCAAAACTCTTCTCGGACTGCCTAGATCTACTTCTGACGCCGTCAAGACTTATATGTTTCCAGGCCGTCATGACTCTTTTACTCTTGACGCCCTTCCTACGTGACGCCGTCAAATCTTCTCTGGATCGTCATGGATTTTCATGAAATTTGCTCTTGACGCCGTCAAGGTTTTGCTCTTGACTCCGTCACCTACTGTTCCCAGCATGGAAAATTAAGACTTTGGCGTTTTCTTCACTTTTATGCTCCAAAAACGTCCGAATTGCTTCCTTTTCCAGATTTCTCTCCCAAAATACCTAAAATCACAAAAGGAATGATTTAGGGCAATATTTGATCAAATAAAGTCGGATTCGGGCTTAAATGACCCCCTAAAAACGGATCATTTTTTGCCTCATCAGGTTTCCTTAGTATGGTATGACCTTTCAAACTTTTCTCCATCCGGATCATACAAAGTCATTCTCATATGCCATGATCCATCACCTTCTTTAGGTGGCTTGTCCCACCTCCATTCACACTTGTCTCCCTCTCTTTTCCACTTATTGATCTCTATATTGATAGGCATTACGCTCAAGAACTCAATCATCTTCCTAAAGACTAAGGGGTCCTCAAAAGGATCTAGCTCCTCATCTCTAGCTATGAGTTGTTCTACCGAATGTGTCTTTTCAACGAAATCCTTTTCTAGATAAAATGGGCATTGAGGTCCTATAAAGTTCCTTTCAATCCAAGGTCAAGTACCGGGGGATTGATCGTTCAGCTAAGGAATAGTATCGCTAGGATTAGAAAACCTAAATACAAGTTCTAAAGGATGATAGATGATTCTTTTTGTATTTTTATGTTTTTTAGAAAGCAAGTAAATTCTCGGGTTTTGAAGGATTTGGGCGGAATTAGTTGCTAGTCAACTAACCCAATACTATAATGCAATCAAAATAAAATACTAAAAATGAAATTAAACTAAATTATACTAAAGTTGTGAGCAATAAGTGGAGAAAATGTGTTTACTTAGATTTCATTACTCCCTAGACATCTTTTACACGTTAATTACTTGTTATAATTACTTGGATGACGGATCGTATTCCTTAATACCATTCATGGGGTGGCACACTTAACTCCCCAATTCTATGAGCTCTTATATCCTCCTACACCATGCCCAGCACAACTATAGGGATTGTAAACAGTGGCTCATGCATTAAATACAACCAATAAAGACCTAGTGCGCGTCGGTTCATGTTTCTTAAGACGTTCAAGCATGTTACCAATTGGAGATCTGCCAGTTTTCTTAAGCCTAACATATAAATCATTCATCCAAGACAAGTATAAACAAGTAATCAACACATAATTAACATATAGGTTTCATTAGATCCAAGCAAACACAAGATAGATCTAGCCTAGCATGATGAAATTAAGACAAGAACAAGATATAGACAACCAACACATAGACATATTGATTGAATTAAAAGAACACTTATCTCAATTACACATGAAAGGTATCAAGGGCTTGGAACCCTTGAAAAACCTGTAAAATTCGCACCAAGTTCGTACTAGGGTTTCTCCAAAACTTCTCCCTTTTTAATGTGAAAATTAGAAAACTATATATAGGAAAAGGAGTCTGACGGCGTCAAGACCAATCTTGTGACGCCGTCACCTCGCCGCCAAAACTCTTCTCGGACTGCCTTGATCTACATTTGACGCCGTCAAGTGATAATCATTTCCAGGCCGTCATGACTTTTACTCTTGACGCCCTACTTCGTGACGCCTTCAAATCTTTACTGGATCGTCATGGAATTTTGCTCTTGACGCCGTCAAGGAATTACTCTTGACGCCGTCACCTACTGTTCCCAGCATGGAAAATTAAGACTTTGGCGTTTTCTTCACTTTTATGCTCCAAAAACGTCTGAATTGCTTCTTTTTCCAGATTTCACTCCCAAAGTACCTAAAATCACAAAAGGAACGATTTAGGGCAATATTTGATCAAATAAATTCGAATTCTGGCTTAAATGACCCCCTAAAAACGGATCATTTTTCGCCTCATCAACCTTGTAGACCATTTTAGGATTCTAAGGGTCTACGAAGCCCTTAGGTTGAGTCACATATAACTCCTCCTCAATCTTTCCATAAACAAAAGCACTCTTCACATCCATTTGGTACACAAGAAATCCCATATAGGATGCAAAAGCCAAAAACAATCTAATGGCTTCAACTCTAGCCTCAAGAGTAAACACCACATCATAATCAATCTCTTCTTCTTGCCTATAACCTTGAGCAACTAACCTAGATTTATTCCTCACAACTATACCTCTAGTATCCCTTTTGTTCTTTAAGATCCATTTAGTCCCAATTACAGTCTTCCCTTCAGGCAAAAGCACAAGTTTCCACACATACTGAATGAGGAACTGTTGCATTTCTTCTTTCATAGATTCCACCCAACTTGGATCTTCAAGATCTTGTACCACTTTGCTTGGTTCAATTTGAGACAGAAAACAAGCAAAGAGGCAATGTTGAAAGTCTATGTGATTCTTCCTTTTCTGATTACGAATGTAACTGAGAAAAGCCTGTTCACCAAACTTGGACTACTTTACCTTGGTTCTTGTTTGAACTATTGAAGTAGGATCTTCAATTATCAAGGATTGAGGATGAACAATGTTTATCCTCTTAGTAGTATGAGGATTAACTTCAACAGTGGATGATAGGTTATTGATTGTAGGACTAAAGTCATCATCATATGAAGAAGAGGTGAATATGCCTGTATTTGGTTGATGATGAATACTTTCCAACTCAGAACTTGAAGAGTTTGTATTTACAAGATCATAAGGGCTTAGATATCGTGGAGGAGGTTCATCAAATCCCAATGATTGAACTCAAGGAATGGAGGAATGAGCAGCAGAAATAGATACATCAGCAGGAACTTTGTCTTGACCAGCAGCATTGTCGTGACCAGCAGAAAGAGTAACACTACCAGCATGAAGTGATGCACTACCAGCAGAATCCAGGTTCCTTCGAGCTTCAATAGCTGCTTGTCTTAGGACTTCCACATTCTCTTTTGTTAACTTAAAACCAAACTTTTTAGCTGCTTCCTTGGCCTCATGTTCTTGTCTTTGAAGCCTAGCAAGGTCTTCTGTATATCTTGAATCACTTTCATCCATGCCAGAAGCATCTTTGACCCAAGTACCTGAAAATTGGTTAGAAGGAAAAGAGGGAACAACTATAATTTGTTCATTAAACTTAGAGTCTAAGTCATCTTCTTGAGTACCTGCATTGTTAGTGTTAACATCTTGTGTACCTAGAGATTGATTAGCTTTGAATCTAGTATAACCTAATGTATCAGTTAAATAATCAAGATCAAAGTACCATTCATGACCTGCACCCTGAATATTAGGCTTATCCTCAAGATATCTCATATTGAGTGTCTCTTCAATCTTCTTGGCAGATAAAGTGTACACTTTGTAGGCCTTACTATGTGTAACCTCTCGTAAATTTCCCTTACGATTAGTAAATGCATACGAATAAATCAAACGATGTTACGATAAATTAACACCATTTTACGGGTAACAAAATTTTTTTTTATGATATGGCTTGATATTGAACCACTACGATAACTATGATTGACCGTTTACCCAGGAACGATGCTTACACACAACCTAGATTGCCTATAATTATTGCGAACGATAAATAATTATATAACGCGTTTATATTTAATAATACGTTTCGTCTAAATAACGTATACTATTTATATATTCCCCGAACCTACGAAACTTCCCGAGAACGCTCACTAATATTTTTGAACTTCGACACGATAATCGAGACACCCCAGGTGGGCCCCCAACACCCTTTGGGCCACGGATACACCACACAAACCAAACGGACTCTCTTTTATTCTTTATTTTCTGCTGGGCCGAGACCAAACGCAAGCTCACCAAGTTACAAGCCCAAACGCACCTTTTATTATTTTCTTTCTTTTGCACTGCCGCGACACACCCAAAACCACCCTATGTTTTTACGATTTCTACACATAACCAACATGTATTTTTGCTTGTCTCGTCTCCCCTAGTACCAAAGAAACAGAATCGATATTTGTTACACTTATTCTTACTGGTTTACTACCCTAGAAAACGCCTAAGCAAACCACCAAACTCACCCTTGATAGATAACACAAAAACGTGTCAACATATACCTTCGAGCCTCCCATACTCCCCAGTGACAACAAAATGAACAATGTGAATGTAAGAAGCGTCAGGAATGAGCAGGAACAAATCACACAAGATCTTGGCAATGTAAACTCTCGATTGGCCATTGTTTGTGGCAACACTATTCGCTTAACATGCAACCTTCATTCTTGTGATCTTTGCTTGTTTCTACCCTTTCAAAAATAGCCTATATAAGCCTCCCATGCAACCCTAGTCGTTACATGCACTTAAACGAACCATACCACTAAAAATATTAACGAGGAGAAGCTATGGAGGGACGAAAGGATTGCTAGGAGAACCACGCCTTGAAGTGATCCTAGGAAGCAAAGCTTGGAGCCTATTGAACCATTGGAAGGACGTGAAGTGAACCACGAAGCTAGTTTGCCCTCACACGAACCATACACTCGTTTTACACCACCTTTTCTAGGTGAGGTGAGATCTTGATTTCTTTCTTTCTATACATATATATACGTACGTTTATATTTTTGCACCAACACTTACTATAAATACCACGTAAATAATAAACACAACATATATATTTTATATATCGTATCATGTATTGGCAAGGCCATTAACGAGAACCTATACTAACCTTGAACTAATATTAACGTATACACACTAAAATCACATGTTTCTAAGTTGGGTTGAACATGTACGAAAAATACTAAAAGACTTAGTTTATTTTTCAACCTATATAGATTTTACGCTTGAGTTTTGTGGCAACACTTTAGCCTCGCCATGTCTAATTTCAACACACGACCTACCTATATTTTTACACGATCTAATTGCCTACTTGATATACTATCAGGAATGATAAATAAGTCGACCTAATAACTTCGTTTAAGCACTTAACGAGACCCAAAGTAAATCGCTATTGAAACTGTTTTCAGACTATTAAAAACCTTACGTGGGCCAAAAAGCCCAAAAAGCTTGTTTTAGCTTATTACGATAAGCTGAGCATTTAAGCTGTTTTGAAATATTCTTGTAACTTAAAAATATAGATTTCGACAAAACAAGTATACCCCCAAACCCCTTGGATCGTAAAACCTTAACGGGCCCTTATATTGGCTCGTTAAGCCCAATTAACAAAATAAGCTAAGAATAAGCTAATAAGCTGTTGATTTAAGCTGTTTGAAACTTTATGAGCTTATTGAAATAATAAAAATGCTAAGTTTTGAATTTGGTAAAGTTTGGACTATTTTTGCAAATGTTCGAAGGTTAGGGACTAAAAATGTAAAGTTTGTAAACTTGGGTGAAAAGTATAAAAACTGTTTTTCTAAAGGGAATAAACTGTAAATATTTGATATTTGGACTAAGAATGTAAATATGTGATATTTGGACTAAAAATGTAAATATATATAATTTTTGGACTAACGGCGTAGATGTTTTCCGTTAAGGGTAAAAAGTGTAAAATTGAGAAACATGAAGGATTGAATAGTAATATTGATTTTTTTTATAATTATATTTTTTTTTATATACTTATATATATATATATATATATATATTTCAATATATATATTAAATCGATAAATAATAAACATAACTTATTATATATATATATATATATATATATATATATATATATATATATATATATATATATAATATGAATAAAACGAATATAACAAATAACTAAATTTAGACGAATAAAACAATACGTAACCATTATCTATTTTTATACAACGTACCACATCACGTATGCACTTTATCGATTACTCATAATTAATAATAAACGTTCGAAATAAAACGAGACTTAAGAACTGAAACGTGCCATATCTTATAGGTTGTGTGTGAAGCCGTTGCCTTGCATCGTTGAGATTACGTTTGTCCTACTAAGGTGAGTTCATAGCCCACATTTAACTTATTTTGTGGGGGGGATACATGCTCAAAAACCGAACACAAGTCGTTTCTTGATCTTATTATTGCTTAAGTAGCTATTGCCAAAAGTCCCTCGATCATGAACCTTAATCACTTGAAAGGTGAACGTAAATAATTGTGAATAGATCTATTAGGGATTGACAATCCCCATTTGGTTGCTAGAGGAAAGTCACCGAATGCACGTTATTTGAACATAATAGGTTACTGGCAAATACCTATCTTGGGGGCTATATATTTTACATCATTATTATGAAAATATTGATGTCTGTTGAATCGTTGAGTGTCATGAGCTTAATGCAATAATGAATGTGATTTCTAACTTGTTTATTTGTATCGATATTACAATAAACATCTATCTCTTGTGTTCAAACTCTTAATTATAAACCTATGAATTTCACTCAACTTTTGTTGACTTTTAGCATGTTTATCTCAGGTAACTAAATGAAATGGATGGCAACGGCACGAAGTGGGCAAATAAAGAAACGTTTATTTCTCTTTAAATAAAACTTGTTGTTGAATAACGAATTCTCTTGGAATTATGAATATTTGGTATTTTAAATAAAACTTAAAACGATCACTTGAATCGTTTTCTATAATTGTGACGAAAGATCCACAATATAATACCCCAAAAGTCTTCCGCTGACATTTTAAGTCTTCCGCTGTATTGATCGATTTTGGGGGTGTTATAGATTGGCATCAGAGCCACGGTTATAGTGAACCAAGTGTTTTTTGGAACATTGGACTATAACTACACTTTAAACGGGACAAAATTTTCATAAAATACCATCCTACGCCCTTCGTGCCTACGCATCCCAGTAATTGGTAAAAAGTATTATTTACCTTTAAAGCATTTTTAAATTGGTTATAATTATGCTTACATTTACTAATCGGGAAATTTATTACAGTGTCATGTCTTCGAACACCCACCCAATCAGCTTGTCCTCAAACTCAGGAACTGAAGATGTTACTTCAGCCTATGCTACCTCACCTATGCCTATGTCTCCTGCTACCGACAGATACATGCAAAGCCAGCAATTTATGCCAGCATCTGACACAGAGACTTCTCCTCTGGCAACATCTGGTCCGATTCGCCGATCTAGGCAAATTAGACAACTTCAGCCGTATGAAGCAAGTACTGCTGTACCAGCACCAGCTCTTGTCATACCACCTGAATCAGTTGTGCCATCACCACCTGCACCACCAGTAATACCACCACTACCAACTATCTTCTACAGCCAAACTACTACTGTGCCACTAACACCATCACCTATAGTATCACCTCCACTAGCATCACCACCAGCACCTTACCGAAGTGTCCCTCTATCACCTCACCGAAAGATTTACCCAATCCGCCCAACCACCTCAGAATCTAGTATTCACCGTAGCTGCCGAAGGACCCACAAGCGGGCAGATGCTCGTAAATGGTCTTTCTTATTGCCTATTGGTCATCGCTAGTATACTCAACAAGATTCCACATGAACTTCTAGAAACCTTTGAAGATGATATGAACAGTCTCATAATTGGTCATCTTGCAATAGAAGATAAGGTTGAAAAGTTGGATTCTCTATTTTGGGAATCAATGGAATTCATAGGAGCTCTATGTGGGGCTAACACTTCAACCGAAATAGCATTGGGAACTTTAGACCGAGAAATTGAGAGGATCAACACTGAAAACCTACGCCTTAGGCAAGCCCTGCTAGAAGCTCGAGAAAGGGAAAGAGCTCGAGATCAAACCATGGAAACCATGTCCACTGCCATTCAGGAACTCCAAAACCGCCTAGACAAAGCCTTAGGAAAACCATGAGACCACCACCTTGTTAAGAAAAATCAATGTCCTACAAATAAGTATATCTTGTCGTGTTTTGTAAACATTTGCACAAGTACCAATAAGTGTTGTAACACCTTGACATTGATTTATGGAAGTTTATTTTATCTTTATCTACGTTGCAAACTTTATACACTATATCGTAATATATTGGTTCATACAGGTCAAACTTATTCGTTATGTGTGTCATCCCAACATACGAAAATTTACGATAATCGAATCATTGTAACTACGACCTATATTTAACTAGTCATTACTCGATATGTATTTTCAACGTGATAAGATTATTATAAATGTTCTAATAATATACCTTCTTTTATAGCAATATGGCTAGAACTAGGAGAACAACCACGAACGCCACACCAGCAAACCCCGAAAGTTATGACCCCGGCTGCAATCCAGCAAGCAATCGCTGATGGCGTTAATGCCGTTTTAGTTGAACAAAACCGTAATAGAGACGGAAATGCACCGGCACCCCGCTACTACACATACAAAGACTTCATAGCGTGCCAACCGATGTATTTCAAAGGAACTGAAGGAGTGTCGGAATTAGCTCAATGGTTTGAAAGAAGTGAAACTGTTTTCCAAAGAAGTAGATGCTCGGAAAACAACAAGGTAAGCTTCGCAACGGGAACACTAATGCAAGACGCTCTATCCTGGTGGAACTCTACCGTTCAAACACTAGGAGCAGAAGCAGCACATCAGCTTACTTGGATTGAATTCAAGGCTAAAATACTAAAGAAGTATTGTCCCCGTTCCGAACTGCGAAAACTCGAGGATGAGTTCCATGCCTTAATAGTGAAAGGAGTTGATTTGAGAAGTTACAACCGGAGATTCCAAGAACTTAGGATACTATGCCCTACCATGGTACCCGATCATGAGAAGACATTAGAGAAATATGTCGAAGGACTCCCTAGGAGTATTGAAGGAAATGTCACCTCAGCAAACCCGCCAACCTTGGAAGCAGCAATGGAACTTGCTCAAAAACTTCTAGATCGAGAAGTGAAATGCAATGAACTTAAAAGGAAATTGGACGATAAAAGAACCACTCACCATCACAACAACAACCAGCAAAACTACAACAGTCATCACCGCAACAACAACTAACGCAACAATAATCGGAACCACCAACCATATCCCAACATTCGAAGCACTCAACAGCAGAATCAAAGACAAGAAAAACCCTGAGTCTACACTGCCACGGAAGGTGTAGGGTACAACGGGCAGAAACCCCTGTGCCAGCTATGCAAACTTCATCACGAGGGTCGTTGTACCGTCCGATGTGACAAATTTCATAAAATCGGTCATCAAACCAGAAATTGTAGGATTCCGGCTACAGGAAGCAACACACAGGTTGTATCACCCACTTGTTACGGATGTGGAGAAGTAGGACACATCCGGAGGAACTGCCCAAAAGGGAATGAACCAATCAATGCTCCAGCTAGAGTATACCTTCTCGGAGATGGAAACGGGCCCGATGTAGTCACCGGTACGTTTCTACTAAACCATCATAATGCTAGAGTATTGTTTGATTCGGGCGCCGATAAGAGTTTTATATCAGATACGTTTGCCCCTTTACTTAATGTTACCCCCTCTAAGCTAAACACCACCTATGAAGTCGAAATGGCTGACGGGAATTTAATAGATACCAATACTATCATGAAAGATTGCACCCTAACCTTATCCGAAAAACCTTTTGCCATTGATTTTATGCCGGTTCAACTTGGTAGTTTTGACGCTATCGTCGGCATGGATTGGCTATCCCACCATCGTGCTAGGATTCACTGTGACGAAAAGGCCGTCCATATACCACTCAAGGATGGAACACTCATTGTCCAAGGCGACAAAAGCAAACCTCAATATGGAATTATCTCATGTATGCGAGTAATAAAATACATGAAAGAAGGATGTCAAGTATTCATGGCTCAAGTTACGGAAAGTAAGTCATCCGAGAAGCAGTTTGATGACGTTCCTATCGTTAGGGATTTTCCTGAAGTATTCCCTGAAGAATTACCTGGCATTCCACCCATACGTCAAGTAGAATTTCAGATTGAACTAGTGCCTGGAGCGGCACCAGTAGCTAAAGCACCTTATAGACTAGCACCATCTGAAATGGAAGAATTGTCAGAACAACTAAAGGAATTATCGGATAAAGGATTTATTCAACCAAGCTCATCACCTTGGGGAGCTCCAATTTTATTCGTTAAGAAGAAGGATGGATCCTTTCGAATGTGCATCGATTACCGGGAGTTGAATAAACTTACGGTAAAGAATCGATACCCATTACCTCGAATTGATGATCTGTTTGATCAATTGCAAGGATCGAGTGTGTACTCAAAAATTGATCTGAGATCAGGATATCATCAGCTAAGAGTTCAAGAAGAGGATATTCCGAAAACTGCATTCAGAACGCGCTATGGTCACTACGAATTTCAAGTAATGCCGTTCGGTCTGACCAATGCACCAGCAGTTTTCATGGATTTAATGAATCGAGTATGCAAACCTTACTTAGATAAGTTTGTAATAGTATTCATCGACGATATTTTGATCTACTCTCGCAACGAAGAAGAACACGCGGAACATTTGCGGGTCATTCTAGAACTGCTCAAGAAAGAGGAATTGTACGCTAAGTTCTCCAAATGCGACTTTTGGATTCGCACCGTACAATTTTTAGGACACATCATCGATAGTCAAGGCATTCACGTAGACCCTGCAAAGATTGAGGCTGTTAAAGGTTGGTCATCTCCTACAAACCCCACGGAGATTCGTCAATTTTTAGGTCTCGCAGGTTACTACCGAAGATTTATAGAAGGATTCTCCAAGATTGCAAAACCTTTGACTAAACTGACCCAAAAGAATGAGAAGTACATCTGGGAAGAAAAGGAAGAAGCAGCCTTCCAGTTGTTAAAACAAAAGCTTTGTGAAGCTCCAATATTAGCCCTCCCAGAAGGAAACGAGGACTTTATAGTATATTGCGACGCATCTTATCATGGACTAGGAACGTTCTTGATGTAAAGAAGCAAAGTGATAGCTTATGCATCTCGGCAACTGAAGAAACATGAGGAAAACTACACGACTCATGACTTAGAGTTAGGAGCTGTAGCGTTTGCGCTCAAGTTATGGAGACACTACTTATACGGCACCAAATGTACCGTGTACACCGACCACAAGAGTCTTCAACACATTTTGGATCAGAAGGATTTGAATATGAGGCAACGTCGCTGGCTAGAGTTGCTCAGCGATTATGATTGTGAGATCCGTTACCACCCAGGAAAGGCTAATGTAGTAGCAGATGCGTTAAGCCGAAAAGAACGATTGAAACCCCTTCGAGTTAGATCACTAGGGATGACTATCCACTCACCCCTTCCATCCCAAATCCTCACCGCGCAGAACGAAGCACTTAAAGAAGAAAACCGACCCAAGGAGAAGATTTACGGTATGCCCGAGAATAAGAATGGTTTCGTGAAGAAATCCGATGGAACACTGTGTTTCAAGGACACAAGTTGGATCCCTTTGATCGGAGGTATTCGTGAGCTCATCATGTACGAGTCCCACAAGTCAAAATACTCCATTCATCCAGGTTCCGACAAGATGTATCAGGATTTAAAGAGACTATATTGGTGGCCAAACATGAAGGCTGACATCGCAGAATATGCCAGTAAATGTTTGACATGTTCAAGGGTAAAGGCAGAACATCAGAAACCTTCAGGCTTACTTGTACAACCAGAACTTCCTATGTGGAAATGGGAACGAATCACTATGGACTTCATCACCAAACTTCCAAGAACCTCATCCGGACACGACACAATATGGGTTATTGTGGATCGTCTAACAAAATCCGCTCATTTTATACCCATCAAAGAAACCGATGAGATGAATACACTAGCTCAGATATATGTGAAGGAAATTGTCACTCGACATGGAGTACCAATTTCGATTATCTCGGATCGAGATAGTCGTTTCACCTCTCACTTTTGGAAATCATTACAGAAAGCCTTAGGAACTAAACTAGATATGAGCACAGCGTACCACCCTCAAACTGATGGTCAAAGTGAAAGAACTATCCAAACCTTGGAAGATATGCTCCGAGCATGCGTTATTGATTTTGGAAAAGGTTGGGATAAGCACTTACTATTAGCAGAGTTTTCATACAACAATAGTTACCACGCCAGTATAAAAGCAGCACCCTTCGAAGCACTGTATGGTAGAAAGTGCAGATCGCCCATCTGTTGGGCATAAGTCGGAGAAAGACAACTTATAGGACCAGACCTTGTTCGGGAAACAACTGAGAAAATTGTTAAGATTAAGCAACAATTACAAGCAGCCCGAGACCGACAGAAAAGCTACGCAGACCTAAAAAGGAAACCCATGGAATTTCAAATAGGAGACAGAATTTTATTGAAAGTATCTCCCTGGAAGGGAATGGTACGATTTGGAAAGCATGGAAAGTTGAACCCCAGATACATCGGTCCGTTCAAAATCCTGGAAAGGATAGGACCCGTGGCTTATAGACTAGAACTACCCGAAGAACTTAGTCGGATTCACGACATCTTTCATGTGTCAAACCTTAAGAAGTGTTTATCCGATGAATCTCTCGTGATTCCATTGAAAGAGATTCGACTAGATGATAACCTTATCTTTATCGAGGAACCCATTGAAATTATGGATAGAGAAGTCAAACAACTAAAACAGAACCGTATCCCTATTGTCAAAGTTTGTTGGGACTCCAAGCGAGGACCGGAATATACCTGGGAGCGCGAGGATCAGATTCGCTCCAAGTACCCACATCTCTTCACCTAAGACACCCTTGACAACTATCTTAGACTACAATTCCGGGACGGAATTCCTTGTAAGAGGTAGGTAATGTAACCTCTCGTAAATTTCCCTTACGATTAGTAAATGCATATGAATAAATCAAACGATGTTATGATGAATTAACACCATTTTACGGGTAACAAATTTTTTTTTTATGATATGGCTTGATATTGAACCACTACGATAACTATGATTGACCGTTTACCCAGGAACGATGCTTACACACAACCTAGATTGCCTATAATTATTGCGAACGATAAATAATTATATAACGCATTTATATTTAATAATACGTTTCGTCTAAATAACGTATACTATTTATATATTCCCCGAACCTACGAAACTTCCCGAGAACGCTCACTAATATTTTTGAAATTCGACACGATAATCGAGACACCCCAGGTGGGCCCCCAACACCCTTTGGGCCACGGATACACCACACAAACCAAACGGACTCTCTTTTATTCTTTATTTTCTGCTGGGCCGAGACCAAACGCAAGCCCACCAAGTTACAAGCCCAAACGTACCTTTTATTATTTTCTTTCTTTTGCACTGCCGCGACACACCCAAAACCACCCTATGTTTTTACGATTTCTACACATAACCAACATGTATTTTTGCTTGTCTCGTCTCCCCTAGTACCAAAGAAACAGAATCGATATTTGTTACACTTATTCTTACTGGTTTACTACCCTAGAAAACGCCTAAGCAAACCACCAAACTCACCCTTGATAGATAACACAAAAACGTGTCAACGTATTCCTTCGAGCCTCCCATACTCCCCAATGACAACAAAATGAACAATGTGAATGTAAGAAGCGTCAGGAATGAGCAGGAACAAATCACACAAGATCTTGGCAATGTAAACTCTCGATTGGCCATTGTTTGTGGCAACACTATTCGCTTAACATGCAACCTTCATTCTTGTGATCTTTGCTTGTTTCTACCCTTTCAAAAACAGCCTATATAAGCCTCCCATGCAACCCTAGTCGTTACATGCACTTAAACGAACCATACCACTAAAAATATTAACGAGGAGAAGCTATGGAGGGACGAAAGGATTGCTAGGAGAACCACGCCTTGAAGTGAACCTAGGAAGCAAAGCTTGGAGCCTATTGAACCATTGGAAGGACGTGAAGTGAACCACGAAGCTAGTTTACCCTCACACGAACCATACACTCATTTTACACCACCTTTTCTAGGTGAGGTGAGATCTTGATTTCTTTCTTTCTATACATATATATACGTACGTTTATATTTTTGCACCAACACTTACTATAAATACCACGTAAATAATAAACACAACATATATATTTTATATATCGTATCATGTATTTGCAAGGCCATTAACGAGAACCTATACTAACCTTGAACTAATATTAACGTATACACACTAAAATCACATGTTTCTAAGTTGGGTTGAACATGTACGAAAAATACTAAAAGACTTAGTTTATTTTTCAACCTATATAGATTTTACGCTTGAGTTTTGTGGCAACACTTTAGCCTCGCCATGTCTAATTTCAACACACGACCTACCTATATTTTTACACGATCTAATTGCCTACTTGATATACTATCAGGAATGATAAATAAGTCGACCTAATAACTTCGTTTAAGCACTTAACGAGACCCAAAGTAAATCGCTATTGAAACTGTTTTCAGACTATTAAAAACCTTACGTGGGCCAAAAAGCCCAAAAAGCTTGTTTTAGCTTATTACGATAAGCTGAGCATTTAAGCTGTTTTGAAATATTCTTGTAACTTAAAAATATAGATTTCGACAAAACAAGTATACCCCCAAACCCCTTGGATCGTAAAACCTTAACGGGCCCTTATATTGGCTCGTTAAGCCCAATTAACAAAATAAGCTAAGAATAAGCTAATAAGCTGTTGATTTAAGCTGTTTGAAACTTTATGAGCTTATTGAAATAATAAAAATGCTAAGTTTTGAATTTGGTAAAGTTTGGACTATTTTTGCAAATGTTCGAAGGTTAGGGACTAAAAATGTAAAGTTTGTAAACTTGGGTGAAAAGTATAAAAACTGTTTTTCAAAAGGGAATAAACTGTAAATATTTGATATTTGGACTAAGAATGTAAATATTTGATATTTGGACTAAAAATGTAAATATATATAATTTTTGGACTAACGGCGTAGATGTTTTCCGTTAAGGGTAAAAAGTGTAAAATTGAGAAACATGAAGGATTGAATAGTAATATTGATTTTTTTTTATAATTATATTTTTTTTATATACTTATATATATATATTTGAATATATATATTAAATCAATAAATAATAAACATAACTTATATAAATATATATATATATATATATATATATATATATATATATATATATATATATATATATATATATATATATATATATATATATATATATATATATATATATATATATAATACGAATAAAACGTATATAACGAATAACTAAATTTAGACGAATAAAACAATACGTAACCATTATCTATTTTTATACAACGTAACACATCACGTATGCACTTTATCGATTACTCATAATTAATAATAAACGTTCGCAATAAAACGAGACTTAAGAACTGAAACGTGCCATATCTTATAGGTTGTGTGTGAAGCCGTTGCCTTGCATCGTTGAGATTACGTTTGTCCTACTAAGGTAAGTTCGTAGCCCACATTTAACTTATTTTGTGGGGGGGACACATGCTCAAAAACCGAACACAAGTCTTTTCTTGATCTTATTATTGCTTAAGTAGCTATTGCCAAAAGTCCCTCGATCATGAACCTTAATCACTTGAAAGGTGAACATAAATAATTGTGAATAGATCTATTAGGAATTGACAATCCCCATTTGGTTGCTAGAGGAAAGTCACCAAATGCACGTTATTTGAACATAATAGGTTACTGGCAAATACCTATCTTGGGGGCTATATATTTTACATCATTATTATGAAAATATTGATGTCTGTTGAATCGTTGAGTGTCATGAGCTTAATGCAATAATGTCACACCCCCAAAATCGGGTCCAGCGGAAGCATACGTGTAGCTGGGGTGTAACTCAATTGGTATTACAACACAAGTTCAAAAATGGTTTTCACTTCAATTATATAGAATAAAGTGGTTAAGTCATAAATGTTGAATTTACATTTTAAAAGTAGTGCGGAAGTAAGCCCTTAAAATAGTTTAAAACGGTCCCCATATAAATAATCAGAGTCTTCTATGACCATGCCATGCCCTGCCAAAACCTCCTGTAGCGTGCCATTGGTTAAAACCTGAAAATACATGCTAAAGTGTCAACACGAGGTTGGTGAGTTCATAGAGTTTGTTTAACAAATAATGCCTATAGAGAAATGATCGCCCAGCAAAGGCATTGTAAATCCACTCAGTTGCAAGTCCCGCCATAAGAGACTTGTAACCTGTGTGTTTACAACCCACTGCCAAATGTATTAAAGTCTACGTGAACAAAAGTAATACTGATATCCAAATTACCAGATAAATATAGCAAAACGGCTATATAAATAATTCAGTCAATGAGGCCATATGATAAATCAGTCAAGTGGGAAAACCCGTAATAAGGTTGATGCAAAGGCATCTTAATTCAGTCAAGTAAGGAAACATTAATATTACGTTTGACATTCAGTCAAGTGGGGAATACCACAATATTACGTTTGACATCACAGCCAAGTGGGGAATACCACAATATTACGTTTGACATCACAGCCAAGTGGGGAATACCACAATATTAAAAGGAGGTCATATGATAAATCAGTCAAGTAGGAAAACAGCAATATTACGTTTGACATCACAGCCAAGTGGGGAATACCACAATACGTTTGACATCACAGCCAAGTGGGGAATACCACAATATTACAGGGAACATATAGGAACAATTGGTGACCATGAGGTCATATAAACAAGGATAATCAATCCCATGAAATACAAGAAAATCAAACATACCAATGAATGCAGGTGGTTAAATATACCAAAGAAATACCAGTAGTCAAGCATACTAATGAAGTGCAGGTGATCAAATATATATATGGATAAAGCTGGGAATATTTGAGAAATCAACCAGGTAAAACAAGTAATGCGTTTTAAGTAAAACGAGCATGTATTCTCCCCCAAAGAGTTTACAAAACAATTAAAATAGTAGTGGCTATGACTCACCTGGAGCGATAGCTACGACGGCAAAAATGGATACACTGAAATGAGGCACGATCTCTAACCGCAACCTAATATGAGTAATAACGATCTACCTTAGATCATGACATAATGAAATGAATGCACGTGCACATGATGCCTATACCACTCGTAACTTGGAAATACTAGTTATCGTCATAGTAAAATAGTTTCCATACTTAGGAAAAATAAGTCCAAATATAGAAGTATATAACTTGTCGTATTATCTCGCATAAAAATGTTAGTGTTATATACCTCGTCTTGAAAACCTTAAAATAGCGTCTAGTAGTCGCGTAAATAAACCTTGGGTCGTACGTACTTCGATAGTTAAAAATAAACTCCTTGAATGAGAAATCTAGAAAATATCTCATTTAGTACGTAGTTATATTATTTCTAGTAGTGACTATATATATATATAGTTTTGACGATGTTAAAACGCGTATAACTTGGTCGTTTTAAGCTCATTTTACTCGTTCTTTATATCCCCGGAATTGTGGGATAAAATACTAATATATTTTTGATAAGTCGGGATGGCTAGATTTAGTTTTATGCCTCGAATTTGCCCGTGAGTACTGTTCATCAGCAAGCATTTCCGGAAAATATAGTTTTCGTCGTTAAACTTGTTTTTAGCGTATCTCCTTCGTTATTAACTCGTTTTTATCCCCGTTTTCGGCCATAGTTTCGTATCGGAAAGTATTTTCTAAATCTTTGGTCAAAAATTAACCTTGAGTTCCTGAGTTTCCCACGTTTTCAAAATAGTAACAGTAGGTATATGTATATTTTCCAAAACCATTTCCCTAGTTTCAAACTTCATCCAAACCACTTTTAATCACCACAAAACTAGTCTAATCCTACCATACACCTTCTTAGGGTGTCATGGGTTCCTAAACATCATCCATCACAACAATCTACCAAGGATCTAACCATAAACACTTTCTAAGGTTCAAAAGTTACAAGTTTGTAAAATAAAGTGGTATAAGCTATTATATGCATGAGTTCTTGTAAGAAAAGTATATAATCATAGTAATAACTTGTAAAAATTATAAAAATGAGTTTGTTAACTTACTTGAAGGTTTAGGGAGTTTAGATGATGAAAAACCTACTAATCCTTGAGTTTCTATTTCAAAACTCCAACAAGGATGACTAAGTGAATAAGTTTACACCATGATCTTGTAAAATTTGTTCTTCTTGATCCTTGACCACCCTAGTTCGATCCTACCTCAAGAGAAAATGAGAGAAAAGAGTTTTGCTTGCCTTGTAAAAATGATTTGTGATTAAAATGGATGAAAAAGTTTCTTATATACTAAGAGACAATTGTTAGGTTTGCATTTAATTTGGTTGGTGAGTGTTTTTAGCTCATGAGGAGGCTAGGAGGGGGGGGGGGGGGGCGGTTATGAAAGGAGGAGAATGGGGGGATATGTTGGGGATTTATTTAGGAGGTTAGTGGTAATATTGTGTAGTATTTGGTTAGTTTTAGTTTTAATCGGGTACCGGGTTTGGTAGAAATAAATTTTATCACAGTTTTTCGGAACATAATAAAGTCGTAAAAGTTGTAAAAATATGTTGGGTACAAGTATGGAGAGTTTGGGTGATTATTGTTTAGTTTCCACGAAAACCGTCGTAGTTTAAATTAGACGTACGATATTAATTTAAGTAAATTTCCAAAATACCGGGTAAATTAATATAATAATTTTTATATTATTAAAATGAATATAAAAATATATTGGGATCATAGTCGGGAGTGTTGGACATGTTAGTCACATTATTGGTCGTTTGTTAACGTTTATTTAGAAATAAACATACGTAAAAGTTAATTATACCCAAAGTACTAATTTAAATATCCTACGAGTGGCATAGTATGCAAGTGCCATAACGACGATATGCAGACTATTTCTAGTCTGTATGAGATATCCCAAATGTTAAAGCATGAATTCGCTCCTGAACCAATACGGTTACGCGAATTTTGAATACCCGTAAATTGAGTTTACGATGACATGAGTAATGCACGTGAATAGTGGTTTTCTCTCGGAAATGAATAGTGTCAAGTGAATAGTAAAATTTCTAAATGTTTCTCGGAATGTCAAATTGACCTCAAAAACGATGAATAGTGATTGATGAATAGTAACTTGTGAATAGTAAATTGTCGAGGTTTGGAAAAATGACCGGAAATTACGAGTTGTGACAGTCTTCCCTTCTAATAGGAACTTCGTCCCGAAGTTCAGTTTGTGTTGGTCTCTAGAGTGGTATTGGTGAAAAGATGATGATATTTATTGTGTAAGCTACTGAGCTCTAACAAGGTTCAAGTCTGACGGCCACTAGGCCTACTCTGTCAGTAATAGTAAATGGTTCAGTGTGTATCGGGTTTAATTTTCTGAATTTTTTTGAATGGTATCATGCCTTTCCTAGGCAGAACTTTCAACATAATCCTGCCATTAACTTGAAATTCTAAGGGTTTACAACTTATCAAACTTGTAACTGATTCTTGACTCGTAAGAAATTTCTGGTAATTTCATGAATGCCTACTGGACTAGTGAGTTAGGCTTTTTCCAAATTTTGATCCGTTAATGGATGTTGGCACTTCGACCATAGAGTGCGTCAAATGGTGTAGTCTCTAAGCTCGTGTGGTAACTATTGTTATAAAGGAATCTGATTTATGGCAAATGGTTAATCCAACCATTTCTAGAATCAATCACTCATGCTCTGAGTATATCTCCCTATGTTTGAGTCGTTCTCTAATCCTGACCATTGGTCTGCAGATGATAGGTGGTGTAGTTCCAAAGGAATCTTAATGAAATCGCTAGGAGTTTGCGGTGGTAAAAGATAGAATATTCATTAGATCGGAATTCGTTAATAGTACATGAAACTTATACGATAGAACATAGAATTAAACACAAAAGAAATACAACACTAGAGAGTTAAGGCTTTGGTCTTCTTGTTCCTTAGCTCCGGGCAGTCCTTCCTGAGATGCCCTAAGTTTCCACATTTGAAGCAACTTCCTGGAATCCTCTGATTTGTGGGTTTCCTACAGTCCTTAGCCAGATGACCCCGCTTCTTGCATATTCCACATAGTCCACTGCAATGATGTAAGTGATGCAGATTACACATGTTGCAGTAAGGTAAATTTCCAGTATATCTTTTCTTTGGGCGTGGTCCTGCAGCATAAGCTCTAAACACTTCTTGTCCTTTGTTTGGCTGCCATACTTGATCGTTTCCTTGGTTGTCATCCCTTTTCCTTTTGTTTTCGTTGTTGTTGTTGATAGTAGTTTCTTGTTTCATCACTTGAGCCATAAGCTTTTGAGACATTCTGATAGCTTCCTCCAGCGTGTCTGATTTAGAAGCAATTACGTTCCCCCTGATGTTGTGCGGTAGTCCATCGATGAAATTTTCTAGCAGCTTTTCATTATCTGGAACCATAGTTGGACATAGCACAGCCAACTCCTGAAACCTTCGGATATATGCCTCGATATCATTACCTGCTGTCACTAGCTTATAAAACTCTGTTTCCAACTTCTGTACCTCAGTACGAGGGCAAAACTTATCAGTCATCAATTTCTTGAATTGCTCCCAGGTGAGCTTGTAGGCATTTTCCATACCAATCGGTTGAGCATGAGAATTCCACCATGACATAGCTTCATCCAAAAGCATACCAGTAGCGAATTTTACCTTGCTGACATCAGGACAGTTGCACATGAGGAACACATTCTCAGTCTTTTCGAACCAGCGAATCAAAGCAACCGCTCCTTCAGTGCCCTTAAACTTTATGGGATCACTAATCTTAAAATTTTTCCAAGTACATTCACGCCTATTATCGGATTGTCCATCTGTCCCTGTCTGTAAAGCGTTTTCAGCAGCCCTTGCAGCTACCTCAGCTCTCTCGGTCTCTAGAGCTTCGGCGATACTATCCTTAACCAATTTCCGAATAGCAGCAGGTGTCATAGTTGGAGTAGCTTTAACTTTCCTTGGCGGCATAGCTCTTCAAAACGAGAAAAGAAGGGTGAGGCATAATTAAGACGTTTCCTAGTAGTAGATGTTCGAGAGTGGGTTATTATAGAATGAAAGGTTGATGTTGCGATATGACGCGTTGACGTGGCTCGAGTGGTTTTGTGATATCCTGGGATTTCTGTTGAGTTTTAAATGGTCATAATGTACCTAAGGATCCTCCTTATATATAGTATGGGAAGTCTTTCCTAGAGTGATCATTGATAATATCCACTTATCAATATTGGGAGTAATGAGTGATGAGTGACATAGGAATCTATAGAGTGTCACCTAATTCCTTATATATATATATGGGGAAAAGAAATGATAATGATGGTGAGAAGGGAAAAGACTGTGACAGCTGCGACATAATGAGATTGTGATGAAAGTGAATACTGTGATGTAAAAATAAAACATTTGGAAATTGGGTAGAGAATTCAATCCAGACAAAATTTTATTATAACCATTCTCAGTGTTTCAAAATTCATCTCTGAGTCAGACATAGGTGGTCAGCCTATATCTCACTATCCCGGGTTGAATATAGATGACCAGTCTATATCCCACCGAGGTTCCATGAATTTTGGAATACTCAGCTCAGTTATACTAAGACTATGTCCTTCACAAATACCAAGAGGTTCAGAAAGGCAAAAGCAAATGACCAAACTCGAGGTCAAATGATGAGACTATGCAAGGAGAAACATAACAGGGTGACATATATGATACGTGAACATGCTTATATGAAAGACAATTATAGAAATCAACTATAATAAGTGAATATAATATACAAGATAATGAGATACAAATCTCATCACCTAAGTCAGCAACAAACCACAAATGAGGCTTCAGCTTGGTAGGCAGGCACGTGACGGTCATAGGGTTAAGTTTTTCGTAAAATTAGCTATAGTCTAGGTTTTAAAAACACTTAGTTCGCTATAGCCAAAGCTCTGGTACCAATCTGTCACACCCCCAAAATCGGGTCCAGCGGAAGCATACGTGTAGCTGGGGTGTAACTCAATTGGTATTACAACACAAGTTCAAAAATGGTTTTTACTTCAATTATATAGAATAAAGTGGTTAAGTCATAAATGTTGAATTTACATTTTAAAAGTAGTGCGGAAGTAAGCCCTTAAAATAGTTTAAAACGGTCCCCATATAAATAATCAGAGTCTTCTATGACCATGCCATGCCCTGCCAAAACCTCCTGTAGCGTGCCATTGGTTAAAACCTGAAAATACATGCTAAAGTGTCAACACGAGGTTGGTGAGTTCATAGAGTTTGTTTAACAAATAATGCCTATAGAGAAATGATCGCCCAGCAAAGGCATTGTAAATCCACTCAGTTGCAAGTCCCGCCATAAGAGACTTGTAACCTGTGTGTTTACAACCCACTGCCAAATGTATTAAAGTCTACGTGAACAAAAGTAATACTGATATCCAAATTCCCAGATAAATATAGCAAAACGGCTATATAAATAATTCAGTCAATGAGGCCATATGATAAATCAGTCAAGTGGGAAAACCCGTAATAAGGTTGATGCAAAGGCATCTTAATTCAGTCAAGTAAGGAAACATTAATATTACGTTTGACATTCAGTCAAGTGGGGAATACCACAATATTACGTTTGACATCACAGCTAAGTGGGGAATACCACAA
Organism: Artemisia argyi; assembly: GCA_030686995.1. NCBI lineage: Eukaryota > Viridiplantae > Streptophyta > Magnoliopsida > Asterales > Asteraceae > Artemisia > Artemisia argyi. Next base: position 4,171,806 of record CM060676.1, on the reverse strand, counting down.
TACGTTTGACATCACAGCCAAGTGGGGAATACCACAATATTACGTTTGACATCACAGCCAAGTGGGGAATACCACAATATTAAAAGGAGGTCATATGATAAATCAGTCAAGTAGGAAAACAGCAATATTACGTTTGACATCACAGCCAAGTGGGGAATACCATAATACGTTTGACATCACAGCCAAGTGGGGAATACCACAATATTACAGGGAACATATAGGAACAATTGGTGACCATGAGGTCATATAAACAAGGATAATCAATCCCATGAAATACAAGAAAATCAAACATACCAATGAATGCAGGTGGTTAAATATACCAAAGAAATACCGGTAGTCAAGCATACTAATGAAGTGCAGGTGATCAAATATATATATGGATAAAGCTGGGAATATTTGAGAAATCAACCAGGTAAAACAAGTAATGCGTTTTAAGTAAAACGAGCATGTATTCTCCCCCAAAGAGTTTACAAAACAATTAAAATAGTAGGGGCTATGACTCACCTGGAGCGATAGCTACGACGGCAAAAATGGATACACTGAAATGAGGCACGATCTCTAACCGCAACCTAATATGAGTAATAACGATCTACCTTAGATCATGACATAATGAAATGAATGCACGTGCACATGATGCCTATACCACTCGTAACTTGGAAATACTAGTTATCGTCATAGTAAAATAGTTTCCATACTTAGGAAAAATAAGTCCAAATATAGAAGTATATAACTTGTCGTATTATCTCGCATAAAAATGTTAGTGTTATATACCTCGTCTTGAAAACCTTGAAATAGCGTCTAGTAGTCGCGTAAATAAACCTTGGGTCGTACGTACTTCGATAGTTAACAATAAACTCCTTGAATGAGAAATCTAGAAAATATCTCATTTAGTACGTAGTTATATTATTTCTAGTAGTGACTATATATATATATAGTTTTGACGATGTTAAAACGCGTATAACTTGGTCGTTTTAAGCTCAATTTACTCGTTCTTTATATCACCGGAATCGTGGGATAAAATACTAACATATTTTTGATAAGTCGGGATGGCTAGATTTAGTTTTATGCCTCGAATTTGCCCGTGAGTACTGTTCATCAGCAAGCATTTCCGGAAAATATAGTTTTCGTCGTTAAACTTGTTTTTAGCGTATCTCCTTCGTTATTAACTCGTTTTTATCCCCGTTTTCGGCCATAGTTTCGTATCGGAAAGTATTTTCTAAATCTTTGGTTAAAAATTAACCTTGAGTTCCTGAGTTTCCCACGTTTTCAAAATAGTAACAGTAGGTATATGTATATTTTCCAAAACCATTTCCCTAGTTTCAAACTTCATCCAAACCACTTTTAATCACCACAAAACTAGTCTAATCCTACCATACACCTTCTTAGGGTGTCATGGGTTTCTAAACATCATCCATCACAACAATCTACCAAGGATCTAACCATAAACACTTTCTAAGGTTCAAAAGTTACAAGTTTGTAAAATAAAGTGGTATAAGCTATTATATGCATGAGTTCTTGTAAGAAAAGTATATAATCATAGTAATAACTTGTAAAAATTATAAAAATGAGTTTGTTAACTTACTTGAAGGTTTAGGGAGTTTAGATGATGAAAAACCTACTAATCCTTGAGTTTCTATTTCAAAACTCCAACAAGGATGACTAAGTGAATAAGTTTACACCATGATCTTGTAAAATTTGTTCTTCTTGATCCTTGACCACCCTAGTTCGATCCTACCTCAAGAGAAAATGAGAGAAAAGATTTTTGCTTGCCTTGTAAAAATGATTTGTGATTAAAATGGATGAAAAAGTTTCTTATATTCTAAGAGACAATTGTTAGGTTTGCATTTAATTTGGTTGGTGAGTGTTTTTAGCTCATGAGGAGGCTAGGAGGGGGGGGGGGGGGGGCGGTTATGAAAGGAGGAGAATGGGGGGATATGTTGGGGATTTATTTAGGAGGTTAGTGGTAATATTGTGTAGTATTTGGTTAGTTTTAGTTTTAATCGGGTACCGGGTTTGTTAGAAATAAATTTTATCACAGTTTTTCGGAACATAATAAAGTCGTAAAAGTTGTAAAAATATGTTGGGTACAAGTATGGAGAGTTTGGGTGATTATTGTTTAGTTTCCACGAAAACCGTCGTAGTTTAAATTAGACGTACGATATTAATTTAAGTAAATTTCCAAAATACCGGGTAAATTAATATAATAATTTTTATATTATTAAAATGAATATAAAAATATATTGGGATCATAGTCGGGAGTGTTGGACGTGTTAGTCACATTATTGGTCGTTTGTTAACGTTTATTTAGAAATAAACATACGTAAAAGTTAATTATACCCAAAGTACTAATTTAAATATCCTACGAGTGGCATAGTATGCAAGTGCCATAACGACGATATGCAGACTATTTCTAGTCTGTATGAGATATCCCAAATGTTAAAGCATGAATTCGCTCCTGAACCAATACGGTTACGCGAATTTTGAATACCCGTAAATTGAGTTTACGATGACATGAGTAATGCACGTGAATAGTGGTTTTCTCTCGGAAATGAATAGTGTCAAGTGAATAGTAAAATTTCTGAATGTTTCTCGGAATGTCAAATTGACCTCAAAAATGATGAATAGTGATTGATGAATAGTGATTTATGAATAGTAACTTGTGAATAGTAAATTGTCGAGGTTTGGAAAAATGACCGGAAATTACGAGTTGTGACAAATAATGAATGTGATTTCTAACTTGTTTATTTGTATCGATATTACAATAAACATCTATCTCTTGTGTTCAAACTCTTAATTATAAACCTATGAATTTCACTCAACTTTTGTTGACTTTTAACATGTTTATCTTAGGTAACTAAATGAAATGGATGGCAACGGCACGAAGTGGGCAAATAAAGAAACGTTTATTTCTCTTTAAATAAAACTTGTTGTTGAATAACGAATTCTCTTGGAATTATGAATATTTGGTATTTTAAATAAAACTTAAAACAATCACTTGAATCGTTTTCTATAATTGAAACGAAAGATCCACAATATAATACCCCAAAAGTCTTCCGCTGACATTTTAAGTCTTCCGCTGTATTGATCGATTTTGGGGGTGTTATACTATGTGCAGAATACCCAACTATAAACCCTTCATTTACTTTTTCTTCAAATTTTCCCAATTGATCACTGGTGTTAAGAATGGTTACACGACAACTAAAAGGCTTAAATTGACGGATGGTGGGAACCTTCCCAGATAACAGTTCATAGGGTGTTTTGTTATGAGGACTTGTTATCAAAACCCTATTCAAAACATAACAAGCAGTGCTAACTGCTTCAGTCCGAAACATGGTAGGTAACTTAGAATCAACCAGCAATGACCTTGCTGCTTCTATAAGGGTCCTATTCTTCCATTCAGCAACTCCATTTTGTTGTGGAGTTCTGGCATCACTATAGTCCCTTTTAATCCCCTTTGAGCCACAGAGTTTCTGTCCCATTATCACACCTGATAGCTTTAACCTTCTTATTCAGTTGGTTTTCAACTAAGGCAATATAGTCTTTGATAATAAGATATGTTTCATCCTTAGAACCCAAAAAGAAAGTCCAACAAAACCTGCTAAAGTCATATGTGATCACCAGGCAATAGTACTTGTGATCAATGCTTCTTATGGAAGTTGGACAAAAAAGATCCATGTGTAGTAACTGAAGTAGTTCAGTAATCGTGCTTATAGTAGTGATGGCCTTATAAGATGCTTGTGTTGCTTCCCTTTGTTACATGCAACACAATTGTGCTTATTTGTGAAGAGTTTTGGAGGTAGTCCTTTGACTAAACCATTTTTTGCCAACTTGTTGATAGTGTTGAAATTCACATGTGCCATCCTCTTATGCCATTTTGTAGATTCATCCAAGGATGCCTTTGCCACCAAACAAGCTATCTTTCCTTCAGGATGGAGTTCACTTAAGTTGAAGCTGTAAAGATTGTGTCTTCTTAAAATCCTAAGTAGAACCTGACTATCATCAGGCAACTTGAAATCCTTATCAAGCACAAGACACTCAGTATCTGTGAAGAGGACATTGTTCTTTTTATAACAAATTTGTGAAACAGAGAACAAATTAAAGTTCTGGAGCTCTTCCACATAGTAGACATTCTCAAAGTCAAGCTTAGAAGTCCTGATGGTTCCTTTGCCTATTATTTTACCATCTCCACCTCCAAAAGTACAATGCCACCTCTAATTGGCACAAAATCATCCAAACTTTCTCTATTTCCTGTCATGCTTTTTGAATAACCACTATCTACAATACCTAAGTCTTTATAAAAATGAGGATTTTCCTACCACAAAAGAAATACAACAACATTAGATTTTATGGGAGACCCAAGTCATCACTGACTTGGGCCTGCCTAGTGGACAAGTAATAATTAAACCGTGTATATTGATGAGATCTACCATTGTTCTTGGATCCCTGTCTCAAATATGGTCTAGTATTTTTCCAAGAACAACATGATGAGGGCTTAATAGGAGTTTCCTATCTTTCCCCCCCCCCCCCTCCCCTCATATTCATTTGGTCATAAGAAACAGGCCTATTGTAATTCTGAAAGTAAAAGCTTGTAGGTCTGTTCAAAGGTCTAGCAACATTTTTTCTCCAACCAGCAGAAACTGGAGAGAAGTTTCTTCCACCAGCAGGAAAGGAGTCACCAGCAGGAACTAGTCAGCAGGAATAGGTGCTGGTCTAGTAGGCCTACCAGCAGAAACAGGTGCTGGCATATTTAAACTACCAGCAGGAAAGGTAGCTTTGCCAGACCTTTTATGTGTTGCTTGAGGAATAAAGGGATGAATCTTATCAATATTTTTCCACGTAGGCCTAGATCCCTGTTGGCCATTGTAGACACCCATCATTTTCTCATAATAATCACATTTTTTAATAAGATGGAATTTACTACCACACATAAAACATGATTTATTCTTAAAAGACTTGTTCTTAACACAACCTTGTTTATTATGCAAAAACTTAACAGAAACAGAACTAGAAACAAAATTGTTTTTAACAGAATGTGTTACACCCCCAAAATCGGGCCCAGCGGAAGTTTACATTTAGCTGAGGTGTAACTCAAGTGGTATCTCAACACTAGTACAAAAATGGGTTTCACTTAAATCATTTAGAATAAAATCATTTAACCAAAAGTGTTGAATTTACATTGTTAAAAATAGTGCGGAATTAGGCCATTAAAATAGTTTAAGACGGTCCCCAAATGAATATCAGAGTCTTCTATGACCATGCCATGCCCTGCCAAAACCTACAGTAGCGTGCCATTGCTTAATACCTTAAAATACATACTAAAGTGTCAACACGAGGTTGGTGAGTTCATAGAGTTTAGTGTAAAATGAAATACATTGCATTTAAATGAAGATTTCCCATCAAAGGCATCGTAAATCCACTCAGTTGCATGTCCCGCCCATACGAGACTTACAACCTGTGTGTTCATAACCCACTACCAAATATGATTCGATTTATGAAAACAAAAGTAATATGTGGACCAAGATTCAAAGATAGTGTAGTTCGACCAATACATTTGGTTACATGACCAATTCATTCGGTTATGTTACCCTTACTTTCGGATATGTTCCCGTACATTCGGTGATGTGACCCGTTCATTCGGTTAAGTGTGCATAATAATGGAAAAGGCTTAGGTCCAAAGGTAAAAAGGATTAAGTGTGATGCAAATGAATATACACTACATTCGATGGAGTAACAAATTCATAACTGGAGCAAATAAATGTTTGACTAAACATGTAGCATAATCAATTAAATCAAGTTTACATTTAGATGAAAATGAGCATGTATTCTCCCCCAAAGAGTTTACCAAAACAATTGAAAGAGTAGGGGCTATGACTCACCTGGTGCGATAGCTACGATGACAAAAGTGGATACACTAAAATGAGGCACGATCTCTAACCACAACCTAGTATGAATGATATGATCTAATGTAAGCAATGAAATGATGCTACACATGCAAATACGTATGTTATTGATACCACTCGTGAAATTTGAAAATAATGTTTATTGTCGAAAAATACATTTTTGACGTCTCGTTAAATTAATGACCACTTTTCACGTAAATATGTTGAAACAGTACTCCACAATCCTCGTTTGGTGTTTTATCGGAAAATATAATGTTTTCGTCACAAAATAACATTTTCATTACTTGAAAATATGACCAAAATGGCCTCGCAAAACTAGTCGCGAAGTGGTGAATATTAAGAGTTAGGAAAAAAGCTCAGTAGTTTTAGGAAGCTTTTCACATTATCTAAAAGTCGTAATACTACAATTTTGTCCATACGGATCTCGATCATAAAGAAAAATAGCGGCGAAGTAATGTGTTTGAGCTGTTTCTGCAGTTTCTGGGCAGTTTTTGGTAAATTTTGAAAGGCCACAAGTTATTCGTTATTAATCCGTTTGACAAACGGTTTGATGTTTTGAAAACTAGGCTGAGTGAATTAACTTTTTGTCAACGAAATAAATTTTCCAGTAATGAGTTTATCAATGAGAAAAGTGGTGCCGAACATGGTCACTTGGCGAAATGGTTAATACTTGGAAAATTTTCGAAGTGTTGTGCTGAAGGAAAAATATAGTGTACGTCGAGTTTTAAAAACTTGTATCTCGGTCGTTATAAGTCCGTTTCTTAGAATCATAGTCGGGAGTATTGGGTATACGTTCATAGTAAAAACTAGATTTACGATGAAATGAATGATGCATGTGAATAGTGATTTTCCTTCCGGGAATGAATAGTGTTTTGTGAATAGTGAAATTTTGAAACACTTCTCAGAATCTCAAACTGATTTTGAAAACGATGAATAGTAAAATGATGAATATTGATCGGTGAATAGTAAACGATGAATAGTAACTGATGAATAGTAACTTCCCGAAATGAATAATGAAATTTCGACGTTTGAAAAAAGGACCTGAAATTACGAGTTGTGACAGTCTTCCCCTCTAATAGGAACTTCGTCCCGAAGTTCAGTTTGGGTTGACCTCTAGAGTGGTATTGGTGGAAAAGTGAGGATAATTTATCGTGTAAGCTACTAAGCTCTAATGGGAGGTCAAGTCTGTAGGCCACTAGGCTCATTCTGTCTGAAATATTGAATGGTCCAATGTATCTTGGGTTTATCCCTCCGTGTTTGTGAATTGTGTCTCAATGATGTTGTCCTTGGAATCGTGTGATATCTATTGTTGTAAGTGAATCCAATTTATAGCAAATGGTCAGCCTAACCATTCCAAGAATCAATCACACCTGATTTGGGCATATCTCCCTATGTATGAATCATTATCTAATTATGACCATTGGTCTGAAGATGATAGGTGGTGTGGTTCCAAAGGAATCTTAATGAAATCTGCCAGAAGTTTGAGGTGAATCGAATTCCTCCATTAGGAATAGTTAGAATAGTTATCATGAATCTTGTGGAAAAATCTTACAAGGTTAAGTCCGTCAAAGGGTATTATTAGAAAGATTAGGTTAGGATAATGTTGTGATCCTCCGCAGGAATGTCATGAATTGGGTCTCTCTCCACCTACGATGCTTAGTCTCCATTACTAGGATTTTCCCCAAGCTCCATGTCATCAAATCACAAAATCCTAAATGTATAAGTGATGTAATATAGTGATTGATTTTTCAAAGTTTGTTTTGAGATTGTGTGTTTTGTTCATAAACCTTCCCTGAATAAATGAATTTACAGCCTTAAGCAAACGGCTATCAAAGTAACATTTTTCTTGATGTTTCAAAGTTTAGTAGTTATCCACGATAGGACTATTTTCAACATGGGGTAGATAATATGGTTTACCAAAGATCGATGTTTAAAATTTCTAAACATCCAATAGTTTTGTAGAGATTGACCAAAAGGAATTTGCTTGTCAAAATAAGTGCCTCAGAAAAGTATTTCTTACAAGATATATGTTTTGTATAACTGTAGTTTGGAGAAAAATCCATTTAAAAGTGAAAGTATCAAGAGGATAAAATAGTTGGGTAGGTATGTCTGCACAAATGCAACGGTGCCTAACATGTTTGAATAATGTCTATTGGTGAGGTCATGTTCAATTGAATGTTCCATAGTCTTGGTTAGAAGGTTGGATTTATCTCCATGGTGTTGCTTAGTGAGCACTCGTATCTAAACGAATCTTGTAATTCAGTCAAACCAATACTTTCTAGATGGTATAATTTTTGGCGATCAGGCAAGTGATAGTGGTTTGAATGGTTTTGTGATATCCTGAGGTTTCTATTGAGTTTTGAATGATCTTAATGTGCCGAGGGATCCTCCTCATAGATGGTATAGAAAGTCTTTCCTAGGGAGGTCATTGATAATATCCACTTATCAATATTGGGAGTAGTGAGTGATGAGTGACATAGGAATCTATAGAGTGTTAGCTAATTCCTTATATATTTCATGGGGAAGAGAAATGATAATTGTGGTGAGAAGGGAGAAGACTGTGACGGCTGCGACATAATGAGATTGTGATGAAAGACAATATTGTGATGTAAAATGAAACATTTGGAAATTGGGTAGAGAATTCAATCTAGACAAAATTTTATTACAACCATTCTCAGTGTTGCAAAATTCATCTCTGAGTCAGACATAGGTGGTCAGCCTATATCCCACTATCCCGGGTCGAATGTAGATGACCAGTCTACATTACACCGAGGTTCCATGAATTTTGAAATACTCAGCTCGGTTATACTAATACTATGTCCTTCACAAATACAAAGACGTTCTGAAAGACTAAAGCAAGTGACCAAACTCGAAGTCGAATGATGAAATTATGCAAGGATAAGGCATAACAATGAGACGCATAAGTTATGTAAGCATACTAATAGGGAAGACAATTCTGGTAATCAACTTCAATAAATGAGTATGATATATCTAATAATGAGATACAAATCTCATTACATATGTCAGCAACAAACTACCAATGAGTCATCAGCTTGGCAGGCAGGCACGCGGCGGTCATAGGGTTAAGTTTTCGTGAAAGTAGCTATAGTCTAGGTTTTAAAAACACTCAGTTCTCTATAGCCAAAGCTCTGATACCAATCTGTCACACCCTAAAATCGGGTCCAGCGAAAGCTTACATGTAGCTGGGGTGTAAATTAATTGGTATCCCAACACTAGTACAAAAATGGTTTTCACTTCAATCATTTAGAATAAAATCGTTTAACCAAAAGTGTTGAATTTACATTGTTAAAAATAGTGCGGAAATACGCCCTTAAAATAGTTTAAGACAGTCCCCAAATGAATATCAGAGTCTTCTATGACCATGCCATGCCCTGCCAAAACCTCCAGTAGCGTGTCGTTGCTTAATACCTGAAAATACATGCTAAAGTGTCAACACGAGGTTGGTGAGTTCATAGAGTTTAGTGTGAAATGAAATACATTGCATGTAAATGAAGATTTCCCAACAAAGGCGTCGTAAATCCACTCAGTTGCAAGTCCCACCCATACAAGACTTACAACCTATGTGTTCACAACCCACTGCCAAATATAATTCGATTTATGAAAAAAAAAGTAATATGTGGACCAAGATTCAAAGATAAGTGTAGTTCAACCAATACATTTGGTTACATGACCAATTCATTCGGTTATGTTACCCTTAAATTCGGATATGTTCCCGTACATTCGGTGATGTGACCCGTTCATTCTGTCATGTATGTACATAGTGGTGGAGCCAGTTCATTCGGTTAGGTGTGCATAATAATAGAAAAGGCTTGGGTCCAAAGCTAAAAAGAATTAAATGTGATGCAAAAGAATATACACTACATTCGATAGAGTAACGAATTCATAACTGGAGCAAATAAATGTTTGACTAAACATGTAGCACAATCAATTAAATCAAGTATACATTTAGACGAAAACGAGCATGTATTCTCCCCAAAGAGTTTACCAAAACAATTGAAAGAGTAGGGGCTATGCCTCCACTGGTGCGATAGCTACGATAACAAAAGTGGATACACTGAAATGAGGCACGATCTCTAACCGAAACCTAATATGATTGATATGATCTAATGTAAGCTATGAAATGATACTACACATACAAATACGTATGTTATCGATACCACTCGTGAAATTTGAAAATAATGTTTATCGTCGAAAAATACATTTTTGATGTCTCGTTAAATTAATAACCACTTTTCATGTATATATGTTGAAACGGTACTCCACGATCCTCTTTTGGTGTTTTATCGGAAAATATAATGTTTTCGTCGCAAAATAACATTTTCATTACTTGAAAATATGACCAAAATGGCCTCGCAAAACTAGTCAAAAAATGGTGAATAATAAGAGTTAGGAAAGAAGATCAGTAGTTTTAGGAAGCTTTTCACATTATCTAAAAGTCATAACACAAAAATTTTGTCCATACGGATCTCAATCATAAAGAAAAATAGCGGCGAAGTAAGGTGTTTGGGCTGTTTCTGCAGTTTCTGGGCAGTTTTTGGTAAATTTTGAAAGACCACAAGTTATTCGTTATTAATCCGTTTGACAAACGGTTGGATTTTTTGAAAACTAGGCTGGGTGAATTAGCTTTTTCTCAACGACATAAATTTTCCAGAAATGAGCTTATCAATTAGAAAAGTGGTGCCAAACATGGTCACTTGGCGAAATGGTTGATACTTGAAAAATTTTCTAAGTGTTGTGCTGAAGGAAAAATATAGTGTACGTCAAGTTTTAAAAGCTTGTATCTCGGTCGTTATAAGTCCGTTTCTTATGTTCTTTATATCCACGGCTTCGTATTATTATATACTAATATATTTTCAGTAGGTCGGCTCCTATAGATCACGTTTAATGCTTCGTTTTGTCCGTCGAAATTCGTCTAACAGCAAGTATATTTTCAGAAAATAATTTTTCGTCGTTAATCTTGGAAAAATCATAACTCCTTCGTTATAGACTCGTTTTAATCCGTTCTTTCGCCCATAGCTTCGTTTTTGAAAGTATTTTCTGATTATTTGGCCCAATGTTACCCGGAAACCCTTGAGTGTCACAACTCGTAAATTCTGGTCTTTTTCCGAACTTTCAACATTTACTATTCATCGATCACTATTCATCATTTTACTATTCATCTTTTTCGGAGTCGGTTTGATATTCTGAGAAGCGTTTTAAAATTTTACTATTCATAAAACACTATTCACCTCCGGAGAAAATTTGTCATTTATACGTGGGTTGCGTCATTTTTGTAAACGTACGATTTTTAACCTAAGAAACGTTATCTTATGAACTAATATTTTGAATATTGATCCGACACTCCCAACTATGGTCCTAACACATTTTATACTCATAATAATAATATAAAAATTATATTATTAATTTGCCCGGTATTCTGGAAATTTATTTAAACTTATATCGTACGCCTAATTTATTTACGACGGTTTTCGTAAAAACTAAACAATGATCACCCGAACACCCAATATTTATACCCAACATATTTTCATAATTTCTACAACTTTATTTTATCCCGGTTAACTCCGTTAACATTTATTTTTAGTTAACTCGGTACTCGGTAACACCTAATACATAAAACTAACTAATACATACACTTTTGGGGACAAGATCCTTAATTAGCCCCCAACCTTCCCCATTTTTCTCACCATGACCGCCCCCCCCCCCCCCCCCCCCTCCTAGCCTCCTCATGTGCTTAAACACACCAACCCACTTTAATGCTAACCTAACAATTGTCTATAACTATATATTAAACCATTTTTCATCCCATTTTCTCATTTCATCAAATAACAAAACTAGCAAAATTCTCTCTTCTTCTTTCTTTCTTTAGGGTGATCGGCCAAGAACAACCAACAAGGAGAAACCATGGATTTTTGAAGATCAAGTGTTAATTAGGTCTCTTATGTATTTCTAGTTAGGGTTTTGTGATAAAACTCTAGTTTTCTTTGCATCATCATCTTCAAAACTCATCCAATCATCAAGTAAGCTTTATGATCACTTGTTGATCTTTCCATACTTTCATTTTTCTAAGTTTCATGTTGTTTATTCAAGATCTACATGCATATGTTAGTTATACCACTCATTTATATATATATATATATAACTTTTGAACTCTAGAAATGGATTATAGTTAGATCCTTGTTAGATCCACTTGGTTTATGATGTTTAGGAACCCATGACACCCTAAGAAGGTGTATGGTAAGATTAGACTAGATTTGTGGTGATTGAAAGTGGTTTGGTTGGATTAGAAACTAGTTTGGAACATTAAAAATGGATTTTAAACATATATAAAAACCTACTGTCCTTAAAATGAAAACGTGGCCAACTCAGTGGGTTTGGGGTAACTTTTGACCAAATATTTAGAAAATACATTCCGAGACGGAACTATGGCCGAAAACGGGGATGAAAACGAGTTAATAACGAAGGAGATACGCCAAAAACGAGTTTAACGACGAAAACTATATTTCCTGAAAACTGCATGCTGTTTGGCATTTTTAGACGGACAAATAGAGGCGTTAGACGTAACCTAGAGGAGCCGAGCTATTTAAAATATATTAGTATATACTAAAACGAATCCGTGGATATAAAGAACGAGTAAAATGAACTTAAAACGACAAAGTTATACATGTTTTAAAATCGTCAAAACTATATATATATAGTCACTACTAGAAAATAATATAACTACGTACTAAATAATATATTTTCTAGATTTCTTATTCAAGGGGTTTATTTTTTAATTAACGAGATACGTACGACTCAAGGTTTATTTATGCGACTACTAGACGACATCTTAAGGTTTTCAAAACGAGGAATATAACACTAACGTTTTTAAATACGATATATTACGACAAGTTTTTATTATTCTAGTTGGACTTATTTTTCTTAAGTATGGAAAATACTTTACTTTGACTATAACAATTATTTCCAAGTTACGAGTGGTATAGGTATCATGTGCATGCATATTCTCTTCATCACTTCATGATCTAAGTAGATCACTATCATTCATATTAGGTTGCGGTTAGAGATCGAACCTCATTTCTGTGTATCCACTTTTGTCATCGTAGCTATTCGCACCAGGTGAGTCATAGCCCCACTTTTACTCTTTACACTTGTTTTAACTCTTTGGGGGAGATACATGCTCAACTACTTGTTTATACTTGTACAAATATTTAAAACATTTATACTTGATTACTTTTATACTTGATAACACTTATACTTGATTTTATACATACGTGATTGTGTTATACTTACTTTATACTTGAAACGATTAAACTTTTATGCTTTGGGAAACGGCACCCAGTAATCTGTCAAAGGAGAGGTATTGATAGTACTATTATGGGGAAACACCCCCCACCCAAGTCCAAAACAGATGCGACGTTGGGTGACAGGTACTATTTGGGATGGTGGTTCCCCGCCTTTGTGTCTATGCTTGACCTTGGGTGAATATAATCCTGAGAAACTATATATTGTAGCAGTGGGTTGTAAACACACAGGTTACAAGGCTCTTATGGCGGGACTTGTAACTGAGTGGATTTACGATGCCTTTGCTGGGAAACCTTCATACATATGCATAAACTTTATTTGTTAAACAAACTCTATGAACTCACCAACCTCGTGTTGACACTTTAGCATGTATTTTCAGGTTTTAATCTATGGCACGCTACAGGAGGTTTTGGCAGGGCATGGCATGGTCATAGAAGACTCTGATTATTAATTTGGGGACCGTTTTAAACTACTTTTAAGGGCCTACTTCCGCACTACTTTTAACAATGTAAATTTAACATTTTTGACTTAACTATTTTATTCTAAATGATTGAAGTGAAAACCATTTTTGAACTTGTGTTGTAATACCAATTGAGTTACACCCCAGCTACACGTATGCTTCCGCTGGACCCGATTTTGGGGGTGTGACATTGAGTTTTATATATTTTGCAAAAATGGATAGCAACTTTCTAATAGTGTTTAAAATTCATTTTCTTGGTTCTAAACTTGTTCAAAACTTAACCAAACTATTTCAAATTAACTCCATAAGTACCCAATCCTACCATACACCTTCTTAGGGTGTCATGGGATCCTAGACTTCACAAAATATTGTAGGATTTCAAGGGAATGATCATAGGATGTTATTAATCTCATAAAAACCATAAAATTAGTAAAGTGGTATAAATAACATAAATACTTGTATGTTTTGCTAATATAACTTGAAAATACATCATGTTACTAGTTAAATGAAAGTATGAGATGATGAAAAAGTTCACTTGAAGCTTACTTGATATGTATGGAGTTTGATGATGGTTAGGATGAAACCCTTGGGATTTTTATTTCAAAATCCTAACTAGGAGTACAATTAAGACTTGATAATAACTTGAACTTCAAAAATTGATGGTTTCTTCTTTGGTTTCTTTCTTTGGCCAATCACGTAGAGAGAAGGAAAAAGATGAGAGCTTTTCTAGTTTTCTTGAAGTATAGAAATGAAAGAAATGAAATGTAGATATTTTCTTATGGTCTTGGTCTTGGTCTTTGTTTAATAAGGTGTCACATGGACTAGGCTAGGAGGGGGGGGGGGGGGGGGGGGCGGCACATGGAAGCTCCAAGAGTGTGTGGGAAGCTTGTCTAATTGTTGAATGAGTTAGTGTATTTTGTGTACACTTTGGATGTTATTGGGTACCGAGTTAACTAAAAATAAATCGTGACGAGTTGAAATAAACTATGACGAATTTGTAAAAATCATAAAATTACATTCCTGATAGGAATTGGGTGTTAAAATATTTTTCGTGTTGAAATATCATGATCCGACATAATTTTTGGCGTTTACCGGAAAATATAGCAAATGATTTCAAAACACCGGGTAAATTAATAATATAAATTTTATATTATTATAATGAGTATGAAAATAAGTTAGGATCATAGTCGGGAGTATTGGGTATACGTTCATATTAAAAACTGAGTGGTAATGTTAATTACAAATTAAGCATACGTAAATGGAAATAATGCATATCCGTGCATGATCTAATATACTGATGATGTTACTGATGATATGTAGACTACTCCAGTCTATAAGACGTGTCCCTACTGATGATGCATTAATTCGCAGCTAAAACAATCCGGCTACGCAAATTTAAATACCCATAAACTAGATTTACGATGAGATGAATGATGAATTTGAATAGTGATTTCCATTCTGGGAATGAATAGTGTTTTGTGAATAGTAAAAATTTGAAACACTTCTCGGAATCTCAAACTGATTTCGAAAACAATGAATAGTAAATGATGAATAGTGATCAGTGAATAGTATATGATGAATAGTAACCGATGAATAGTAACTATCCAAAATGAATAATGAAATTTCGACGTTTGAAAAAAGGACCTAAAATTATGAGTTGTGATAGAATGAAAGAAATTTTCTTCTAAAGTAACTGTCTTTGGCTTCGGTTCATCATCAGCTACTCTAATGGAGAAGTCATCAGACTTGGGTGAGAAAGACTTGTCACTTGTATCACATAAGGCAAAGTCATTGGTCTTTCTTTCTGAAGACTTGTCACAGAAAGAACTAGAGACAAAGTCATTAGTTTCAGAATTTTTGTCAAGTAAGTCATTTGACTTTTACCATAGGTCATATGTGATTCATCAAAGTATCTGTGGTCAGGACTAGGCATAAAATTTCCTGTTATAGGTGGAGGAACTACATTCATTCCTCCTTCTTTAACAAACTTAACAGGAGATTGATAATTTTCATCCTCAGGGGTAGGGTCAAAAATACTTGGCATATCAAGATAATACTCTTCATCTGGCCCTATATGATCCCTGTATCCTAGCCCAATCTTAGATTTCACATTGATAGAACTATTAATCAATTTATCTAAATTCTTTGGTGATTCCTGCCACTTATTAAACCTGGCCAGAGTAGCATCAAGCCTAGCCTGTAAATCTTGTTTTCTAAATCTCTTTCCAAAAGCTCTATCTTTTCCTCATATTCTAATTGATTTGATTGGTACCAAGCCTTTTGTTTTCCCAATAGGGTACTTTTATAGGCTTGAACCTGTATATAATACTCTTTATATTGGGACTCTACATCATCGAGTTCCTTTTTAAGTTCAGCATAATTATCATGACAACCAAAAGGACAATTTTGTACCTGTGATGTAACTCTCATAAGAGCAAATTCCTCTACCCATTCTTCCTCATTTTTTGACTCAGCAATCATACTATATAACTTGGAAGCACCAATTTCCTCCTGTTCCTCCTCATGATCTGTCTAATCCACCATGGAATCAACAAATACCATGGCCTTGCTCTCCTTTTTGTTGAATTTGATCCTTCTGCCAGCCTTCTTCTCAAATCTATTCACTTTAACTAAAAGCATGGCCATCTACCATTTGATGTCCAATTCCTCCAAGTCCAACTTATCAATCAGTTCAAAGTCTTCATAAGTAAGTTGATGTTGTGGCTCACATTCAACAACAAAAGACTAAAGAACATTTTCCATTATATTTCCAGAACTTTACTGTGATCTTGGTACAGCAGAGGAGTATGTGGTTGATGATGATTGGCTTGGGTGATCATCATATGTTTGCTTGTCATTACCACTGGTAGCACTAAAAAATGTCGAATGTGATAGAACAGAGGAGTTGTAACTTGAACCTCCTTTAATATCAATTTCTAGAGTCTTGAGCTTATTTTATAGGTCATCAAATCTCAAGTAATCAATACCACCCTTTGCCTTGATAGTGATGGAAACCTGTTACCAAGAAGGAGGCAATGCCCTCAAGAACTTGACATTTCAATCATCATTGTCTGGTTTAGCCTGCAATTGATTCAGTTGGCTCAAAATCTCCTGCTTCAGCATAAACTTTCTCATCTTCTTAGACACACCATTCACTTCAAATCAGGCTTTAATAGATATCCAGATGTCTCTAGCATCATCAAGGTGATGAAAGTCAACCATGTGATCTTCAAGGAGTGACTAAAGGAGTAAAGTTCTTGTTTTACTTTCCCTTTGAACAACAATATGTTCCTCTGCAGAAACCAGAGGAAGAATAATGATGTTGCCATTTGAGTCTCTTCCTGTCTTTTTCTTGTTGTTCCCTGTCAGGATGATGTTCCAAAGATTATGATCACTGTTTTTGGATCCAGTACTCCATCTTCATTGCCCATGTCTCATACTCATCCTTCTTTAAGTAAGGAAATTTAGCATTGGTGCTTGCAACAGTGGTTGTAATTACTTGTTGAATATTCTGAGGCTGAGTCTTCACTGATGAACATTGAGTCTCATCAGAATGGGATGAATTTGTCATTGTTTGAGGATTTAAGAGATTTAGGAGAAAGGGTTTTTCTTCTTCGACGGACTCTTTAACCGGGTTCTGATACCACTTGCTGGATCTTGTGCTAGATAGATCTTTGAGCTTGGTTTAGAACAAAGTAGAATACTTATGTAATCACAAGTAAACTAATACAGAGACTCTTGATAATGCGAAAAATAAATAAATAAGTTGAAGAAGAAGAATAACTAAATAATGATCCTCTATGGATCTATATTACTAACTATTAAAGTATTTTCAATGTGTTCAAAAGGTGTACATCAACCTTAGCCGTGAGTTTCTTTTATACTATAAGAAACCCTAATTAAGCATTCATTACAAAATGTGTAAAGAATTATTCATAATCACTTCCTAATATAACATATGCATATCCTTTTCTAAAATAAAGGTTTTACTATTTCTATTATCAGCAGAAACACTAATACCAGCATAAACTATATTCTGCTAATAGTAGAAACCATACCAACAGGAACTACATACCTGCCAGCAAGAACCGTAACTACACTAACAGCAGTAATGACTTTATGTCATTTAAATAATTCCTAACAATATATGAGAATACTTGGGGGGGGGGGGTCTTTAATGATCTTAAAAGATAAGTCTTCAATGTAGGCGTGATTCCTAAATCTCTTTACTCTAACCTCAAACTTGGGCAAGCAGAGAATTCTCAATCATAGACCTAGACTACACGGTAGTCTATGGCGAATAGGTGTATCAAAACAATAATGATAAGGGTATGAAATGAAAGAATGGCTCGAAAGGGTGTTTCTAAGGGTATCTTGCACTAAAAATTACCACAACAAAGGGGTTTTTAGCACTGGTGTCGAAGAGTCAATGTGACTAGTCGATAGACGCATACATATGGCTATTTGGGTGTCAATCCTAAAATATTGCCTTCCCAAAAAGTCTCTTCCTAATGTATCAAGTAAATTCGACACACTAGTCGTCTATGGGCTCAAAATGGTGTAAAGGCCAAGTTCTGGAGTTTACAAACTACCGGCACACTCAACATTTAGTTGATTTAGGTAATATGAGGGAAACGGAAAGGCTTAAATCTCACAATGGAAATCAAGGGTTAAAATGTGCTCGGTTAAGGTCTATTCTAGTTAGGTTTGGAAAAACACGTAAAAATTTTAAAAATGGCATAGTTTTTCAAAATAAAGTATAAAAATGGGGTAAATAAAATTCAAGTTATAATTCTACTCCCATCCCCCTACTTAAAATGTACAAATTCCCTTTTGTGTGCAAATAAGCAATAGAAATAAAGGAGAAAGGTAGAATTAGAATGAGAACTTCCTTGAAATTTGCTCTTGAAAATGACAGAAGGATCATGTTTGAGAAAACGTGCCTTTACTTCGACTAAGGAACAAACTTCAAATCCCTGAAATCACGCAACTACTCACAAGCATAAAATCTAAAAAGAAAATTAAAAGAAAATAGAATCCTAACTCACTTTAGTAGGAATCACGGTTGCATTTAGCATATGAAACAAGCCTTTTAAACCTCTTGGTGTCTCGAGTGATGAGTGAAGTTGTAGGATACTCATAGTCATAAACATGTATGGTTTAGTGTGGTTCGAATTAAGAAGAAGTAGAATTTCTAGAGAGAGAAAGTGGGAGCCTTTTCTAGAGAGAGAAACAAGTGAAATATATTAGATTAAGTGAAAGGTCCAACCCTCTCCCTTGGAGGGAGAGGGGTATTTATAGTTACAAAGAAAACGCCCACTCCCGGGATGTGGATCAGGCATACAGTGGGTAAAGACCCGTCCTTCCTCCATGGTGTTACTTAAACTAATATACGAACTAACTAAATATTAATAAGACTACGAGCTACTCAATGCTAATCTATACTCAGGGTGACCAAGTCTTTCATATGAATATTTATATTCCTAACAATCTCCCCCTAAGGGAGGTCACCCCGGAAAATACAAATTGAATTCTAGCATTCTATTCTTCGAGTTGAATCTTCGTAGCTCGTAGTCAGTGATTCTTCATAGTCATTAATCTTTGTGCTTCCAGCAGTGGACATTAGATGACTTGTTTTATGTGTTGGATGATCTTTGACTTTGCTTTGAGTGTATCATCTAAATGAATGTCTCCAAGCCATCTTTGTGTAGTAACATCTCCATATGACATAGACATTTTTGTATCGGCATGCTCACACTTTTCAGGATCATGATCTTCAGCATCAGAGTTGTGGAAGCATAGATGAAGCCCATTCAATGATCATGATTTCTTGATTAAGATGTCAAAGTGTGAGCATGCGGTGATGGATCAGCATCTTTTCACCAATCTACCGCAACCGTCAGAAAATTCCTGCAAGCAAACAGTTAGCAACAAATCACCCGGTACTTACAGGATTAGAATTAGAGATCGTCAACAGCATAGTGTGAAGACTCCTTCTAACCCTTACCAAGATTGTTCCCAATCGGCAACCCCCGAGAGGATTTACATGATCTATCTAAGTTAATCAATGACTTGGTGAGTCACTGGAGTTCACTCCACGACTGTAGACCATTGGTAACCACCGCGACCACTAAGCGTAATCCACAAGGAATTACCAAAGTGACCTGCTTTCAGGGTTGTTTGATGTTGACCCTGGCAGGGATTTCCACTCAATCACTGGGAATTACATATGTATATTCCCTTATAAGTGTTCTTGGCAGATTGCTAAGATCTGCGAAGGACTCAAAATATTACAGCTGGTGTCCTTAATGTTGAACAACCAGTGTAGAAGAATCAAGTGTTCCTAAGAGATCTTTTGATGCATCTCGTGGTTCTATACTCGATATGTGCATAATTTGGTTTTCCTATGCGGAGACTAGGGAGAGGTATCCTGCTTCAATATCAACCATCTATAAGAGATAAGTTGATAGATTACATCGGTTCCCCGTGAGAATGAAACAAGTCCTTTTAAGAGAACTTGAGTGGCTAGAAGGTTTAGTGTAATGCGTCACTGGGTCCATGACGTCTTGTCTTCAATACCGGTGTTACCTTAGTAACAACCAGTAGCATATGAATTGAACCCGGTTTCTGCCCTAAGGTTGAATAATAGGAGGGCTATTTCTTTTCACCCTTTCTCATTTCATTTCTTTTTAATTCTTCAACCCCTTCTTTCTCCATTCTCGTATTTCTCCTTTTTTTAAATCATTCCTAAGGACTTCTATGTAACAATTCGCAATTTCAGGTTAATTACCATTCCCGGAAAATTTCAATATTCACTTTTACTATTCATTTTTCCCGAAACTTTCCCGAAAGTTGATTTTTTATTTGATATTCTTGAGTGATAAATCATTTCCATGGCAAATTAAATGTTTGACATTCGTCAGATCATTTTCGTGAAAGTTATTAAGGAATTACACGTTTTAGGGTAAAACGTCATTCAGAAATTCTACGTACAACGAAACTCGACCGCGTTAAGTGACCCCGCATCAGAAAAATGTTTGACACACTCATGATTTATTTGAGAATTAATCGTGACTGAGAAAAACATGACCAAAGACTTCCCAGCAGGTCACCCATGCCGGTACTACTTTCACATGAGCACGTTTAACCGAATGGGCGATTAACCGTTAGACCACAAAACGAGTTTCTAAGACGTTTTGAGTTTTCAAACTTATTAGAAAAAGTCAACATAATTTTTCCCTCCTCCTTTGACCAAAAACCATTCCTTGATTTTATAAGTCATTCCTTGATTTTTAGGCTTACGGTTTGATGTCTAAAAGACATTTAACACCAACCGACACTAGACTGAGCCCAGTCTAGACATTATAAGTCATTTTAAATCATTTATATCATATTAGAAAAGTAACATTTTACTTTTCTCAATTTTACGCAATATTCGTACGTTTTACGTATTACGCGTTTTAGACCCGTATTTCCAGTTTTTAGCAGGGTTTTACACCCAAATGGAACCTACCACTCATTTTATATTTTATTATGGAACTTATTGACATGTTTATCAATACTTTCAAGTTCCATAATTTTACGACACCCGGTTTTACGTTTTGAGGCCTAATCATTTACGGTTGTCATTTCTCGGAGTCAAAACTCTTCCAAATACTTAGGATAATACCAAGCAAAGTCCACACCTTTTCCCCCAAGTTTAGGAACCGACCTAGGGGGGGGGGGGGAATTCAGCCTTGTGTGGCTTGATCTCAAGCTTGATGGTCTTAGATCCTTACATGTGTAGAACTTGGCCTCCAAGGGTTGACAAGTCAAAGGAAAGTAACCTCCTCAAGCTCATATTTAAGCCCCTCCCCCTCCTTGTTTCCGTCCACTTCCACACACACAAACACTCTCATCTTTGCTTGATTTCCTTCTAGTTTCATGCAAGATTCAAGAGCTACAACAACACATAAACTCTAGTTAGGTTTTCATTCATCAAACACTTCCATAACCTCATATACTTGGTGATTTCTCTTGAGTTTGAATCCACTCAAGTCACCTCAATCTTCATCATCCATCTTTCAAGATTACAAGGGTAGAAAGATTGCATGAAGTGAAGTGGGTTGAAGCAAGTCTATCAAAGTCCTATCCTTACATGTTAACTTCCTTTCATCTTTGAAAGCCAAAAGTTGTGAGCCAAACCCTAACTTGATTCTTGTTAAATAATCATGTTCATGTTATTTACATATTATTTGTGCTATATTATGTCTTGTAGTTATGTCCATGATGTATAAAAGTGAGCAAAACAAGTTATTGTTATTGATTGTTACAACAAGTTACTAAAACAAGTAAACTAGTGACTTTCTTGGAAAACCACGACCAAAATGGTAAAATTATGATATTGGATCATTACAAATTACAGTAGAGGACTTAACAAGGAAACCATAGCAATTTGAACCACCTAAAACGAGTAAACGAGTCAAAAGTTATGGCGATTTGAAGTTACCAAAGATTTCCGGCAAAACTGCCAAATACCATTCTGATCAAATTTGGGTTTTGAAAGTCACACTTCTGGTCCGATTCATCAAAAAGTTAAAACACGAAAGTTGTCCGGAACGACGTTTTCGTTCAGGAACAAAGAAGCTCGAGACCTAAAAATGCTTTCCGAGTGATAAAATTCTTCAAATTCTAAACAGCCCATTTTTAGGCGAAAGTCACTAGATTATAGTTATACTATGAAAGGAACAAGAGGTCTTATGACCTATAATCAAGACCACCACCATGGCTAGAGCCAAGGTTGTGTCTCATGACCTTGGAACAAGGACCAAAGGTCATGGCTAGGCCATGACGAAATGACCATAACAACTTACATAGGCGTAAACATGAAACAATGAATTAGGCGATAACATGAACAAGCAATTTGGATCTACTTCACCTAAAAGGAAACCATGAGATATTACCAAGAGAAAATGGTCATTCAAGACTTATGAAACTACCCCTAATAACAATCTTCATGTACTAATAAACTTTCCTAAGTTTATTCAAATATCGGACATGTAACTTTTCGGATCGAAACTTATATCTATATATTTCATCAACTACTACAATAGTAGGGAGCCTCATGTGAGGAGTTCATTATGTAAGCCGTCGAGTTGAGTTGTGGATTTACGAATTAAAGTGTCCTGGCTCCTCGAACGCTTACTAACATGACTTCTGAATTATGTCGGCCCGAACGGTAGTAAACGATATACCAAAACATACATGTTCATGAATCTTTTCTTTCAAGGACATACAATATACATCATACCACATCATGGACTAAATGCAAGATATATATATATATATATATATATATATATATATATATATATATATATATATATATATATATATATATATATATATATATAGGCACTCCGTTATATTCTTTACTCCGAACCTAAGTCGCAACATTCTATTATAGGTTGCTCGTAGAAACCTTCGCGATTCGACCATCACATTCACTACTCACTTCATAACTTAAGGTGAGTTCGTAGCCCCACTTTCTATTGTTTAACTATTTTACAAACCCATGGGGGGAATACATGCTATTATTTTTCTACTCGAACACGATGTTTTCTACTGTATGCTACCCGACGATGTTTTATTATCACTAAGTAACGATTGCCATGTTCGAAGTCCCTATATCATGAACCATTAGTCACTACCTTTAGTGAGCGCGAATATTGTGAGTAGATCTATTGGGATTGACGAATCCCATTTGTGTTGAGCAACGATGAGTTCACACAAATGCACTATATTTGAGATTTAGCGGTATAACGGCAAAAGTACCTTGATAGGGCTTCTATAATGCCAATTTTGTTGGTTCGATGTTAATGTTTTGGTTGTATGAGCTTAGTGAAATAAATAATGATTTTGTTTTCCAAACATTGGTGTGAGCCTATAACTCACACTACGATTATTGTGTTCAAATGATTTAACTAAACTCTACGAATTCCACTCAACCTTTGTGTTGACCTCTCAAGCATGTATTTCAGGTTCATGACGATCAAGGATGGCACGGAAGGACACGGATACTCAAGAGGGCTATAAATTTTATTATCATTCAAAACTCATTTAAATTGTAAACATGGAACCATCTGGGACCTCATTTTGTAATCTCTGATATTTATATAATTTGAATGATAAATCTTTTAAAACGACTCAATTGGAGTTCGTTTTCTATTATTGTGACTATTGTGCCGTCAAGTAACACCCAGTTCGAATTCCGCTGCATCCATGAATTGGGGGTGTTACATTCTACTCTAACTAAAGGGCATTGTCCTTGGGTAGATCCCTCCGGCTCTTGCGGATCATAGGACGGTTTTCCTAACCTTAGCCACTTTATAACTTCATGACTATCCTATGTTGCCATACACCAAATCATTGAAAATTCTTCTCAACGTGTTTATGATTAAGAAACACATTTTGTTAATACGTTGAGAGTTTTACCATTTTCAAATGCTCCCTATTAACATGTGCTGAGATGTTTTAATTATAAATTTGCACATGTCGGGAAGAGTTGCACTTTTGAATTGATCCACCTTCAGTGAACATGAGCAGGCATTCGAGATACGCTTACATCACTAGTTGGACTAGCTTGAAGTTATTACCCGGCCTGATCAAGTCCATAGAAGGTTTCTCAAAACGGAACACTCTACTTAGATAAGTCCTCTTCGAGACATGCTTACATCACTGGTTACACCAGCTTGGAATTATCACCAGGCTAGGACTAGTCCTTTCGATTCATGACAGTATATGTTTCGTCAATTCATTGGTTAAGCCTGAGATGCACTCCACCTCAATATGTGCATTGAAGTACAAAAGAGTTTAGCACATATGGGAGAGCATACAATTATGTCCAAAACACAACATTTTAATCAGATTTCATATTTAAATCACATTTTTTCCCCCGATCAAAAATTTCAAACCATTTAAGATTTGTGATCCCAAGTGATTTAAATACGTTTAAAGATTTTGGGAGAAAAATGTGGTCAGATTGAAGAATGACTTATTATGAGACTATACATTTGCTCCCCCTCAGTCCTTGAGGGAGCGTGTTATGTGTCAGAAGTGATGAGTTTTAAAATGATTTAGAGTTTAACGAGAAACTCATGAAAAATTCATACTCTGACGCCTAACATTTGATACTACACTACTTTGGAATGCACAAGATAACAATTATGCCATAAATGATATTGACCTTTTTGCGTCTATAAATGAGTCACTAGTCAACATCAATTATCCATCCACCAACAAAAACTTCCAAAAATAATTGTAGATCCCCACTTGGCAAGACCAGAATAGTAATTCTTTGTTGAAGTGAAGGTGGTGGTGGTGATGAAAGTGTTGTTGTTGTAGTTGCTGCCGATGTTGTTGTTGTGATGAATTCAGAACCAGTTAGTAGAGTGTGAACGTCTGATCATATGGTTAGAGCGGGAGCAGGCACATTCATATTGGACATGGAATCTACATAAGAATATCAACACAGATATACATACATACAGATTCATTCTTCATTAATCGCTACCACATAGCAACATGACTACTCATAATACCATATATAACATGATCAAACCACATTCAAGCAACTCATCAAGATGCTATCTAGTCATTAAAAAGCAACTAGCAATCATAAACATTTATTGCAAGCCACTATTAGACATAAACAGCAATCACTAACATGGTAGTTCATACATATTTAAACTTTCAACTCGGGAGCTTAGGAACTAGATATTAGCTCGGTAGCTACATACCTAAGCAAATCCTGAAAACTTAAGCACATACTCAATAGTAGTTAAGCAATTATCAGCTAACAACATGCAATACACATTCAATCAGATCATACAAATGCCAGAGGAGAAAACATGAACATCAAACACACTGGTTATCTAACTTGTTTTAGATTAAGTCCATAGAATGAAAATCATTTGCATACAAAGAAGATTTCTCTTCTTATACCAGAAATGATGCACTGAAACGTACATCAAGTCGATGATACATGGATATAAAGTAACCCATGTCCGGGTGAACATCACCCAGTAAGAGGAAAAACCGTCTTTTTAGCGACGTGTTTTCCCCATTTAGAAAAGCGGGTTGCTATCTGAAGTAATAGCAAGCCATATTTTTGAACTCTGGGTTACAGCCAGAAATGACTACAAGCCATAATTTTGAAGAATGTTTTAAGAAACGACATGTTTTAGAAAAAAAACTTTATTTGAAACCGAAAAACTCTTGCTCAAGCATATGTATGACTCCGTGTCATTATTGAATGAAATTTCTTGAAACGTACATAATATTGATTACACAAGAGACATGTCGTGAGAAGAATATTTTTGGATTTTTTATAGTTTTTCAGATTTTTATGGTTTTTATAGGTTATATATTTTTTCTATTTTCTTTTTGTTTTAAGCTATATACAAAGGATATGTGAAATAAATCCATTACACCTCATTTATTTCCTGAAGACATTTGAGTCACACTGGCAAATGAATCTTCATTCCAAATCACAGGATAATGAATTGAAGTAGTTCTCTCAGAAGTGCTTTTTGTGAAGAAATCCGCCAGCTAAGATTCTATCCTCACGAAGTAAAAGTTCCACTACCCCTTTCTCAACTTAATTCACCACACCTTTGAAGAATCCATTTACCAGGAGAAACTTTGAAAGTGTATCATACCATGCCCTAGGCGCCTGCTTTAGGCCATAAAGAACCCTTTTTCAGACGATAGACATGGGTAGGACGATTAAGATCCACAAATCCTTCAGGTTGACTGATATAAACAACTTCATTCAGCTCGCCATTTAGAAATGCAATTTTTCACATCCATTTGATAGACCGTCAAGTTCTGACTTGCAGCATTGGCGAGAAACAGTCTGAGAGCATCAATACGAACAACCAGAGCGAAATATTCCTCTAAATCAATGCTTTCCAATTCCCATACTTCAAGTCGATCGAACTTGCGAACTTCTTAGTCTTTAGAGATAGCAGTCTTGACATCTTTGGGTTCGACTTTGGATAGTACGGAATTATCAGATGACAATTGATCCATTATCAAAGATACTCATGTGGTTGAGGATAGGGAACTGATGTAGCCATGTTAAGATCTCCTAAAGAAAATGTCTTTGATGAAGATTCAGGAGCAAGTATATTATCGAAAGAAGCCACATCAAATGGAGCAAATGAATTCACTTCAAAAAAATTGTAGTCTGCAGTGCCTTGATGTACTGAAGGAGATTGAAGATTTGACGATGATGGTGAATAACTTGCAGATGGAGCATCTTGATCAATTCAAGTAGATACTGATGGACCATTTGAGTAGTACAGAACCGAAGCAGCAGCAGCAGCTGGTGATGTCAGTGTATATCAGTAGGTATCTCAAAATAATTGATGAGGCGAAAAATGAACCATTTTTAGGGGGTCATTTAAGCCTGGAATTGAATTTATTTGATCAAATATTGCCCTAAATTGTTCCTTTTGTGATTTTAGGTACTTTGGGAGTGAATTCTGGAAAAGGAAGCATTTTGGACGTTTTTGGAGCATAAAAGTGAAGAAAACGGCAAAGACTTAATTTTCCATGCTGGGAACAGTACCTGACGGCGTCAAGAAGGAAAATATGAAGGCGTCAAGAGCAAAATCCATGACGACCCAGAGAAAACCTGAAGGCGTCAGAAGAAGGGCGTCAAGAGTTATTTTGGTGACGGCCTGAAGAAGGATTACACTTGACGGCGTCAAACGCAGATCTAGGCAGTCCGAGAACTTTATTGGCGGCGAGATAACAGCATCAGAAATTTACTCTTGACGCCGTCACCTCACAAAATCTATATATACTATTCTATTTTTCATTCATAAGGAGGAACTTGTGTGGAGAATACTAGGGCTGAACCTAATAAACCCTAGGTCGTTTGTAACAGTATTTTCAATGGTTTTCACCCCTTGAAACCTTTCATGTTCAATTAAGATAAGTCTTCTTTCAATTCATTCAATATGTCTATGTGTTGTTTGAATATATCTTATGCTTGTCTTGATTATAACATGCTAGGCTAGATCTTTCATGTGTTTCCTTAGATGTTATGAAACCTAGACGTTGATTATAGGTTGATTGCTTGTTTATAGTTGTAATGGATGAATGATTTCAATGTTTGGCTTAAGAAAACTGGCAAATGTCCATTGTGTAACAAGCTTGAACGTCTTAAGAAACATGAACCGATGTGTACTAGGTTTTTATGATTGTTTTTAATGCATGAGCGAATTCTCGTGACCGCATGTTAGGAGCTTCTTAGCCGGCTCGACATAGGAGTGAAGTAGGAGCTTATAGGATTGGGGAAGTAAGTATGCCACCCCATGAATGGTATTAAGGAATACAATCCATCATCCACGCAACTATAAAAAGTAATTAACCTGTAAAAGATATCTAGGGAGTAGTGAAATCTAAGTAAACACAATTCTCCCATATATTGCTCACACCACTAGTTAATTTAGTTTATTATCATTTTTATTATTTTATTTTGATTGCATCTTAGTAATTGGGTTAGTTGACTAGCAACTAATTCCGCCCACTCCTCTAAAAACCGAGATTTTACTTGCTTTTATAAAAACATAAAAGTACAAAAAGAATCATCCCTCATCTCTAGACCTAGTTATTAGGCTTTCTAATCCTAGCGACACTATTCCTAAGTTGAACGATCAATCCCCCGGTACTTGTCACTATACTATACTACAACGATCAGGTACACTGCCTGGTGGGGGTTGTAAGCTTCTCGAGATCCCTCGAGAGGTAAAGCCTGGTGCAATTCCCACACATCAAGTTTTTGGCGCCGTTGCCGGGGAATAGTTATTGTCTAGGTTAGAATTTGTTTTATTAGGTCTACTTACTAGATTCCTTTCTAGTAAGATTTTATTTTTATTTTTAGGTTTTCTTTAGTCTATCTTATTTCTTCGTGTTTTTGTTCATAATCTTTACCATCCAACATCATGGAAGGTGGTAACATCTTTGAACTCATCAACCCACCACAACAAGACCACCCACAAAACCCACCACCAGCAAACCAACATCTTAGGCCCCGAACCCTAGGAGAGTACTCCCGACCTAGCCACCAAGGCTACCGAAACACCATTGAGCTAACCCATGGAGCCAATGTGTCTCCCTTGCGATCCGACACCATCCGGTTGGTGCAAAGCGGATGTGCATTCCATGGACTTCATTCCGAAGATCCAAATCAACATCTCAAGGACTTCCTTAAAATCGTAGAATCAATAGACCTTGATGCTACAACTAGAGAGTCAACCCGATTACGCCTATTCTAATTCTCTCTATGTGATCAAGCTAGTCAATGCATTGAGTATTTACCAGCGGGATCCATCACCTCATGGGATGATCTCACCACTCATTTCCTTGCTCAATTTTTCCCACCGGGGAGAACTACCAAGCTTAGAAATGATATCTTGATGTTCCAACAACGTCAAGGTGAAACACTATATGAAGCATGGACTCATTTCAAGGACTTACTCCAAAAAGTCCCTCATCATGGCATAGATCTTTGGCTCCAAGTCCAAATCTTCTATGACCATATTGATCTCTCAACAAGGCGAACCATTGACCAATCAGCCAGTGGCAAGCTACATGATCTAAGTGCGGAACAATCATGGGAACTCATAAAAGATCTTACTTTCTATGACAACGAAAGTTGGAATGATCCCCGTGATTTGAACAAAATGGTCAAGGCAATATCTTTGCCTTCGAACAATTCTAGCACTCCCGACTGTAGGATCATGGAACTTGAGGACCAAGTCAAGTTTCTCATGAAATCTTACGAAGCCCCTAAGCCTTCAAGCCAAGTGAACAAAATCACTTCTTCATGCGAATTATGTAGTGGTCCCCATGACACTCGTGATTGTGTGGAACTCCCCGGAACAGCTTTTGCGGACTACGCATCCTCGCGTACCAACGAAGCGGGGGATAAGTAGTACACTTTCAAACCCGAGCCAAACCCTTATGGTGATTCCTACAACCCTTCTTGGAAAAATCACTCAAACCTTAGGTGGAAACAAAACCAAACCAATTCTTCCAATCTGCCTAACGGTCCACCCTCCAACCGTCCTTTCAATAACAATCCTCCAACCGTACTTTCAACAACAATCCTTCTAACAACTATGGTAGTACCGACAATCTTGAAGGGTTGATGTCCAAGTTTATGGCATCTCAAGAAGCTCGCATATCTAAGTTTGAAGCCGATTTCAAACAAAAGCAAAGCGAGATGACCACCAAAATTGACACATTGTTGAAAGTTCTCAATGACTGAGAAATGAGAGCACTGCCAAGCGACACGGTCAAGAACCCGAAACTAAACGTTAATTCCATATCATCAGTTTCATCACCCACTTCTTGTCCGCAATACTACTCGGTTAAATCAACGAGCACGTGTTTCAAACAAAACAAAATTCTTCAAAAGGACCAATCAAATAAAACACCCGATATAAAACCGGTCAAAAGCATAGTTGAAACACCTCTTACGCAAGACCTTGACGATGAATTCAAGGAGCTTCACCTTGAACGTCCCGTCATTGATATCTTAGCCCGTGCTCCCTACTATAATGCCCTCCTAGAAAAATATGAGAAATTTAAACTAGGTAAAAATGGGACCGCCTTCGCTCAAAACAAGTTGCCTAAAAAGCTTGATGATCCGGGTATATTTGTTTTGCCTTGTAAGATAGGAAGATCCGAAGCTTTCGACACACTATCCAATTTAGGGTCAAGCCTCAACTTGATTCCCTTATCCCTTTTCACCACTCTCAAGCTTGGAAAGTTAGAGGAGACGGAGGTATTAATTGGTCTAGCGGATGGGAGTAGTGCCCACCCGGTTGGGATGATTAAGGATGTAGTTGTTCACGTAGGGAAGTTAACTATCTTAGCGTACTTTCACGTCCTAGACATGGTTAGTGACACTACATGCCCATTGTTAGTAGGAAGAGGATTTTTAGCTACCGCCAGCGCCATGATAGATTGTAAGGAGTCTAAGATAGCGGTAGGTGAGGGCGATACTTGGTCGGTGTATGATGTCAACAAACATAGCTATGATTGTGTGGATGAACCGACACCACATTGGGTAGAGATGAATAGGAGACCATCTAGATATGGACCTTGGAAAGAAAGAAACTTTATAGGACCTCAACGCCCATTCTATCTAGAAAAAGATTTCATCGATAAGACACATTCGGTGGAACAACTTATAGCTAGAGATGAAGAGCTAGACCCTTTTGAGGACCCCCTAGTCTTTAGGAAAATGATTGAGTTCATAAGCGTAATGCCTATTAATATAGAGATGAACGAGTGGAAAAGAGAGGGGAGTAATTGTAAATGGAGGTGGGACAAGCCACCTAAGGAAGGTGACGGATCATGGCATATGAAGATGATTTTGTATGATCCGGATGGAGAAAAGTTTGAAAGGTCATACCGTACTATGAAAACCGATAGGAAGTTGAAACCTAAGTTTAATCCCAAAGATGTCCTCAATGAGGAACTCACCCATGTCACGCAATAACCCATGACCTTGAGTCTAGCTACAAGACTCGTAAATAAGGAAAAGCACTTCTTAGGAGGCAACCCATGTTTTGTGTGATTTTTATTTTGTTTGATTGTTACTTGCTTCCGTATGCATGCTTTATTTTTATTGTTGGTAGATCATGTTTCAAAAAAAATGGTGAAAATACTTCACTTTGTTGTTTGGCTTAGACTTAACTTCATCCAAAGGTATTTCGCAAAAGATAAGTGTAAGGGGAAACCCCAAATATGTTTTTAAGAAACAAACTCGATCATGATTCTTCACAATATTAAGTGAACATGTATATTCGTATTTGTTAGAGTCAAATGCTTGTATCGAGTCATAATGATGTTTTGCAGGATTTTCCAGGAAGTAGGACGAAGTTTTTCCAGAAATTTTCCGGAAACTTAACATATGGATTTCTGCATGTCACTTCTGATGGTGTCAAGAAGAAATTCCTGACGGCGTCACGTGTAAAATTCTGGAAATTTTACCAGTTTTGTTTTTCTAACGGAGTCTTAAAGTTTTTGTTGAATCTTTAGTTTTATAATCTCCAGGAGATCTGCAAACATCGTTCCACAAGCATTATATCTTATTTTGTTTTCTAGGATTTGTTAGCATATATAGATTGCCACCGATTTTACGCGAGGTTGCTTTATCTGTTTTCTCAGGTTTAACAGGTTACATATGATAAGAAGATGATTTATATTATGGAAGGGAAGCTTTGATTGTTCATTTTCTTGGAGGAAGATCTAACCTGGTTACCATATTATCTATACCGAGCGAATCAGGGGAGTATTTGATTTCATTCTTTTACCTGTTTTACTTTTACATTCTTTAATTGAACATTGGGGACAATGTTCATCCTAAGTGTATGGGGAGGGTAAAATGATGATACCTTACAGATACACTTTCGCTTGAGTTCGTTTGTTTGATGGTAGGTGTGTAATAAAACTATGAGAAATATTTGTTAGTGCAATTTTAGCGCCAAATTTAAATTTTTTTACAACATTTAGGGGTGAAACTTTAGCCTTAGAAAGCGTCTCATGGATAGGAGATTATATGACTAGCACAAAACCGTACCATTCAGAAAAATTTTCCACCCAAATATGTGAGGTTCGCCTTTAGATTTGATAGGAAAAGCATTCACTATTAGTGCTTATGAGTGTACCGGTAGCTTTTAGATTCTAGAACTTGCGTTAGTGATGCATCCCGAGACCGCTAGTGAGACTACATTCGTGTAGTAGGATTTACTACATGATAAGAGGCATTAGGATAACCCTTGTGTTAAACCCGTATCATAATTACGTGACCATTTAAGTCATATCACTTGGCTAGTAAAGTTAATTAATTTTTCCCACACCATTAGCGTTGTACTCATTTTTAGTACACGAAACCCCTAGTACACCCCTCCGAGCCTATCTTTTCGTTTCTAACTTTAAGCATCTTACTTAATGGAAGAATTTGTTACACCCCACTTAAATGTACAACCAAATCGCCTTAGCCTTCCGTGTATGCACTCATCTTTAGTGCATTATTGTTATTTGTTTAAACCCTTAGTTAATTATGTAATTGATTACATGGTTGCTAAGTCGAGTCATATCCTTGTACATATTGTTTTGGGACGATTGGGACTCATGGGTAAAGTACAAATGTTATGGAGTAATGGGGAAGAACATCTTATATTACCCCCATATGTACGTTAATCTTAAAAGTACTCCAAGTGTTTTGATTATCTTAATTCAAGTCATTAGATTAGTCTATTGTAAAGTATGTAAAAATTCAAGTGTAAGGGGAATGTTCATTCCCTATTATGTATTATTTTGGATGGTAGGGTAAGAGCGTATGCAAAAAAAAAAAAAAAAAAAGAAAAAAAAAAAAAAAAAAAAATCGAAAAAACCAAGAAAAATAAAAAAAAAATAAAAAGAAAAAGAAAAAGAGAAAAACATACGGACTACCATCCCATTTCATTCTATGTTTATTTTATATTTTTGTTATTTTTCATTTATTAGCTTAAGTTGAGTCTAGTCTTGGCTTAGCAACGCCATATTGTACATGTAATTAACCAAGATTATTAACTCGCCACCAGTAAAGATTGCCTATATCCAACAAAACCGTGTACTTCATATCCTTATACCTAACGTTACAACCCTTTAAAAAGACCTCTTTGATAGTTTATCCTAGGTGCTTACGCCATGTGGTGGAGGTTTGATCCTTTCCCAAGCCTATGGTAATCTATTTTGCTATGACAGGTAGTGAGAGATGTTTTCGATTTCCATATTGTGATATTACTTTATTACACCCGAGAGATGTGAGTATCTAAATACTATTTGTGAGGTGCTAGTGTATGACCTCGGTGCTTGTCTTTGGTCTTTAGTGGAACGATTATTCGTTGTAATTACTTTTATATTAGTGTTAAATGACCCCTAACTTGTATTTTGACTAGAATAAAAGCGCATTTGCTTGAGGACAAGCAAATCTCAAGTGTAAGGGTATATGATGAGGCGAAAAATGATCCGTTTTTAGGGGGTCATTTAAGCCCGGAATTGAATTTATTTGATCAAATATTGCCCTAAATCGTTCCTTTTGTGATTTTAGGTATTTGGGAGTGAATTCTGGAAAAGGAAGCATTTTGGACGTTTTTGGAGCATAAAAGTGAAGAAAACGGTAAAGACTTAATTTTCCATGCTGGGAACAGTACCTGAGGGCATCAAGAAAGGAAATATGACGGCGTCAAGAGCAAAATCCATGACGACCCAGAGAAAACCTGAAGGCGTCAGAAGAAGGGCGTCAAGAGTTATTTTGGTGACGGCCTGAAGAAGGATTACACGCGACGGCGTCAAACCCAGATCTAGGCAGTTCGAGAACTTTATTGGCGGCGAGATGACGGCGTCAGAAATTTACTCTTGACACCGTTACCTCACAAAATCTATATATACTATTCTATTTTTCATTCATAAGGAGGAACTTGTGTGGAGAATACTAGGGCCGAACCTAATAAACCCTAGGTCGTTTGTAACAGTATTTTCAAGGGTTTTCACCCCTTGAAACCTTTCATGTTCAATTAAGATAAGTCTTCTTTCAATTCATTCAATATGTCTATGTGTTGTTTGAATATATCTTATGCTTGTCTTGATTATAACATGCTAGGCTAGATCTTTCATGTGTTTGCTTAGATGTAATGAAACCTAGATGTTGATTGTAGGTTGATTGTGCAACAATTCGCAATTTCAGGTTAATTACTATTCCCGGAAAATGTTACTATTCACTTTTACTATTCATTTTCCCGAAATTCTCCCGAAATTTGATTTTTGTTTCTTGGCCTCGAGTGATAAATCATTTCCATGGCAAATTAAAAGTTTGACACTCATCAGATCATTTTCGTGAAAGTTATTAAGGAATTACATGGAATTACACGTTTTACGGTAAAACGTCATTCAAAAATTCTACGCACAACGAAACTCGACCGCGTTAAGTGACCCCGCATCAGAAAAATGTTTAGTACTCTCATGATTAATTAGAGAATTAATCATGACTGAGAAAAACATGACCAAAATAAGCCTCGGCCGTGAAAAACTGGAATTTTCAGTTTTTTAAGCGTTTTTACTCAGCCGTAACCCTAGCCTATACCTGCAGCGCATTTCTAAGACAATTTGAGTTTTGAACGTATTAGAATAAGTCAACATATTTTTCCCTCCTCCTTTGACCAAAAATCATTCCTTGATTTTATAAGTCATTCCTTGATTTTTAGGCTTACGGTTTTATGTCTAAAAGACATTAAATACCAACCGACACTAGACAGAGCCTAGCCTAGACATTATAAGTCATTTTAAGTCGTTAGTATCCTATTAGAAAAGTTACATTTTACTTTTCTCAATTTTACGCAACTTTCGTACGTTTTATGTATTACGCGTTTTAGACCCGTGTTTCCAGTTTTAGCAGGGTTTGAGCACCCCAATAGAACCTACCATTCATTTTATATTTTATTATAGAGTATATTGACATGTTTAACCATACTTTCAAGTTTCATATTTTTAGGATACCCGGTTTTACGTTTCGTGACGTAACAACTTACGGTTAGCAATTTACGGGTCCAAAACTAGCTCCATAAGTAGGATAATACCATTAAAAGTCCACACTTGCTCCCTAAGCCTTATGAACCGCCATATAGGGGGGGGATTCACACTTGTGGCTTGATCTAGACCATTGATTCCTTAGATGTACAAATGTATACAACTTTGGCTCCAAGTTAAACTTGGTCACCAAGTTTATGTAACTTTCCTAGTTATTTCTTAACCTCCTCAAACTCACTATAAAAACCCTCTCATCCCCTCCTTTAAACGCCACACCCTTTAATCCTAGCACCATGATCCTTTGATCTTCAATATACAAGTTACACTACAAAGTTCAAGGTCTTAGTATTCTCTACCTAGTTCTTAAGTTTGTTTGGTGATTCCATGGTTGAATTAGGAGCTACACAAGGTGATTAGGGGCTGAATTTAATGGGTTTTCACAAGGTCTATATCAAGTCTATCAAGGCTAGCAAGGGTTTCAAGAGTTTTGGTGAAGGGTTTGAAAGCTTAGGTTTAGTGTCCTAGTTCCATACTTGATTTCATTTCTTTAGAAAGCCAAAAGTTGTAAGCAAACCCTATTACACTTTCTTGCTCAATATCATTTTCATGCTTATTATGTTTCTTTCATGCTATATATGGTCTTTGTATTATGTTCATGATGTATAAAAACTAGTAAAACAAGTTATGGAAACTATATATTAACTTATATTATTTAAACAAGTAAACTAGTGATTTTTATGGAGAACCACGACCAAAATAGTATAACTATGATATTTGACACTTACTTACTGTTAAAGAGGACTTAACAAGGAAAACATAGCAATTTGAATCACCTAAAACGAGTACACGAGTCAAAAGTTATGGCAATAAGAAGTTAGCGACACCAAAACGCCGAAACTGCCTATACCCTACTGTTTTGCATTCTGCCATTTTGAAAGTCACCCTTCTGCTCCGATTCATCAAAAAGTTAAAACATGAAAGTTGTCCGGAACGACGTTTTCGTTTAGGTTTAAAGAAGCTCGAGCCCTGAAAACGCTCTACAAGTGATATTTTTCTTCAAATTCTTAACAGCCCATTTTTAGACCAAAGTTACTATATAATGATTATAATTAGATGAGACCAAGAGGTCTAATGACCTAAAGCCAAGACCACAACCATGGCTAAAGCCAAGGTTGAGTCTCAAGACCATGGTAACAATGACCAAGGTCACGGCAAAGCCACGGCTAAAGACCATATAACTTTTAAAGATCAAAAACTTATATATATGTTATCAAATACTACAATAGTAGGGAGCCTCATGTGATGAGTTCATTAAGTAAGCCGTCGAGATGAGTTGTGGATTTAGAAATTAAAGTGTCCTGGCTCCTCGAACGTTTACTACATGACTTCTGAATTATGTCGGCCTGAACGGTAGTAAGAGATATACAAACTATACATGTTTCATAGACCACTTATATTCAACGACTTACACTATATACTAAGTACTACATCATGAACATTATGCAAGACATATATAGGCAATTATTCCTATTCTTAGACGTTACTCCAAACCTAAGTCGCAACGTTCTATTATAGGCTGCTCTTAGAGACTTTCGCGATTCGACTACCACTTTCATTTCTCATTACATAGACTTAAGGTGAGTCATAGCCCCTACTCTTTTCATACTTGTTTTAACTCTTTGGGGGAGATACATGCAGAACTACTTGCTTACTTGTACAACTACTCAAAACATTTATACTTGATTGTTTTATACTTGATTGTCTTATACTTGATTGCATTATACTTGATTTCATACATACATGACTGTGTTATACTTAACTGCGTTATACTATATTGTGATACTTCCAGTGGCTCCAGATTAAGTTGCTGGATGACCATTGAGACAGCCAGTGGCTCCAGATTAAGTTGCTGGATGACCATTGAGACTGCCAGTGGCTCCAAATTAAGTTGTTGGATGACCATTGAGACTGCCAGTGGCTCCAGATTAAGTTGCTGGATGACCATTGAGACATACAACAGAAGTGAGGTCTTCGGAGATGAAGTGTAGACTCACGACTAATTGCTTAATTGTTTTGATGAACTTATATATGTCTTATTCATACTATATATTTAGCAGTGGGTTGTGAACACACAGGTTACAAGTCTCTTATGGCGGGACTTGCAACTGAGTGGATTCACAATGCCTTTGCTGTGTAAACATTCTTTTGAGGCTTTTTCAACTGTTTTAAGACAAACTCTATGAACTCACCAACCATTGTGTTGACACTTTAGCATGTTTATCTCAGGTTAGTAAGGCGATAGCTAGTGCGTGGAACTTAGAGTCAA
The DNA here is from genome assembly GCA_030686995.1 of Artemisia argyi. Classification (NCBI taxonomy): domain Eukaryota; kingdom Viridiplantae; phylum Streptophyta; class Magnoliopsida; order Asterales; family Asteraceae; genus Artemisia; species Artemisia argyi. The sequence continues at coordinate 4,134,167 of CM060676.1, read as the reverse complement.
GCTGCATATTCTGAAGACTTACGCTTTTATCATTTACCATTCAAAATTTTGTATACATTTATGTATCATACTTTGGAATCTCATGTTTGTAACTTTGAATTCATTAATCGAATGGTAACTTTTCACAACGTCTCATTTAGAGTTCGTTTTCTATAACTTGTACTTTGTATTATGAAGTAGCACCCTCAGTGACACAGTCTTCCGCTGCGGTATTTTGGGGGTGTTACAGATTGGTATCAGAGCCTTGGTTATAGAGAACTAGGTTGCATTTAGTGCCTAGGCTATAACTGCTATATACGTTAAGACTCTCCTCTTTATTTGCCTTACACACACTACATACGCATACGCTTCTTGGTAGTTGTTGGTTTAGTTCCACGCTGTTAGATGATGTGACTTTAGTATTATAAGGGAGCCCCAGAGATTAGTCGAGTCATTAAAAACATGGAGCTCAGTAGTAACTAATTATTTAACTTGATATTGTGACAGTTCTTGTTTGATGAGACACAAGATTTGAGTTAAATAATATTATTGCTTAGCTTTAGGGATTTGATGACTTGATTATCTTACTATCGGCCTCAGAAGGCGGATTTTTGTGTTGGAAATTCTTAAGTAGGATGATTTAGAATCTCCTTATTTAAATGGATTGGGACGCCTCTTCATTTAAATAAAGAAATTGTAAATCACCGAACCATAAGTTTATGAGACCTTACTTACATAAATTTGGACGCTTCTTTATGTAAATAATGTGTTATAAATAAGTGGGCTTAATTGTAGCCGATACAACTCCTTAACCAGAACCTTAGACGAATCAGAGTGAACACCACTATTTTAGAGATCCTGAAATCCCGAATTCTTTTAGACACACCGTAAGTAGTTAATATCAACTGAACTTCGGGACGAAGTTCTCCTTAAGGGGTAGAGACTGTAACAATTCGCAATTTCAGGTTAATTACTATTCCCGGAAAATTTTACTATTCACTTTTACTATTCATTTTTCCCGAAATTCTCCCGAAATTTGATTTTTGTTTCTTGGCATCGAGTGATAAATCATTTCCATGGCAAATTAAAAGTTTGACACTCATCAGATCATTTTCGTGAAAGTTATTAAGGAATTACATGAAATTACACGTTTTAGGGTAAAACGTCATTTAAAAATTCTACGCACAACGAAACTCGACCGCGTTAAGTGACCCCGCATCAGAAAAATGTTTAGTACTCTCATGATTAATTAGAGAATTAATCATGACTGAGAAAAACATGACCAAAATAAGCCTTGGCCGTGAAAAACTGGAATTTTCAGTTTTCTAAGCGTTTTTACTCAGCCATAACCCTAGCCTATACCTGCACCGCGTTTCTAAGACAATTTGAGTTTTCAACTTATTAGAATAAGTCAACATATTTTTCCCTCCTCCTTTGACCAAAAATCATTCCTTGATTTTTATGCTTACGGTTTTATGTCTAAAAGACATTAAATACCAATCAACACTAGACAGAGCCCAGCCTAGACATTATAAGTCATTTTAAGTCATTAGTATCCTATTAGAAAAGTTACATTTTACTTTTCTCAATTTTACGCAACTTTTGTACGTTTTACCTATTACGCGTTTTAGACCCGTGTTTCAAGTTTTAGCAGGGTTTGAGCACCCCAATAGAACCTACCACTCATTTTATATTTTATTATGGAGTATATTGACATGTTTAACCATACTTTCAAGTTTCATAATTTTAGGATACCCGGTTTTACGTTTCGTGACGTAACGACTTACGGTTAGCAATTTACGGGTCCAAAACTAGCTCCATAAGTAGGATAATACCATTAAAAGTCCACACTTGCTCCCCAAGCCTTAAGAACCGCCATATAGGGGGGGGGGGATTCACACTTGTGGCTTGATCTAGACCATTGATTCCTTAGATGTACACATGTATACAACTTTGGATCCAAGTTAAACTTGGTCACCAAGTTTATGTAACTTTCCTAGTTATTTCCTAACCTCCTCAAACTCACTATAAAAACCCTCTCATCCCCTCCTTTCAACGCCACACCCTTTAATCCTAGCACCATGGTCCTTTGATCTTCAATATACAAGTTACACTACAAAGTTCAAGGTCTTAGTATTCTCTACCTAGTTCTTAAGTTTGTTTGGTGATTCCATGGTTGAATTAGGAGCTACACAAGGTGATTAGGGGCTGAAGTTAATGGGTTTTGACAAGGTCTATATCAAGTCTATCAAGGCTAGTAAGGGTTTCAAGAGTTGTGGTGAAGGGTTTGAAAGCTTAGGTTTAGTGTCCTAGTTCCATACTTGATTTCCTTTCTTTAGAAAGCCAAAAGTTGTAAGCAAACCCTATTACACTTTCTTGCTCAATATCATTTTTATGCTTATTATGTTTCTTTCATGCTATATATGGTCTTTGTATTATGTTCATGATCTATAAAAACTAGTAAAACAAGTTATGGAAACTATATATTAACTTATGTTATTTAAACAAGTAAACTAGTGACTTTTATGGAGAACCACGACCAAAATGGTATAACTATGATATTTGACACTTACTTACTGTTAAAGAGGACTTAACAAGGAAAACATAGCAATTTGAATCACCTAAAATGAGTACACGAGTCAAAAGTTATGGCCATAAGAAGTTAGCGACACCAAAACGCTGAAACTGCCTATACCCTACTGTTTTGCATTCTGCCATTTTGAAAGTCACCCTTCTGGTCCGATTCATCAAAAAGTTAAAACACGAAAGTTGTCCGGAACGACGTTTTCGTTCAGGTTTAAAGAAGCTCGAGCCCTGAAAACGCTTTCCAAGTGATATTTTTCTTCAAATTCTTAACAGCCCATTTTTAGACCAAAGTTACTATATAATGATTATAATTAGATGAGACCAAGAGGTCTAATGACCTAAAGCCAAGACCACAACCGTGGCTAAAGCCAAGGTTGAGTCTCAAGACCATGGTAACAATGACCAAGGTCACGGCAAAGCCACGGCTAAAGACCATATAACTTTTAAAGATCAAAAACTTATATATATGTTATCAAATACTACAATAGTAGGGAGCCTCATGTGAGGAGTTCATTAAGTAAGCCGTCGAGATGAGTTGTGGATTTACGAATTAAAGTGTCCTGGCTCCTCGAACATTTACTACATGACTTCTGAATTATGTCGGCCTGAACGGTAGTAAGAGATATACAAACTATACATGTTTCATAGACCACTTATATTCAACGACTTACACTATATACTAAGTACTACATCATGAACATTATGCAAGACATATATAGGCAATTATTCGTATTCTTAGACGTTACTCCAAACCTAAGTCGCAACGTTCTATTATAGGCTGCTCATAGAGACTTTCGCGATTCGACTACCACTTTCATTTCTCATTACATAGACTTATGGTGAGTCATAGCCCCTACTCTTTTCATACTTGTTTTAACTCTTTGGGGGAGATACATGCACAACTACTTGCTTACTTGTACAACTACTCAAAACATTTATACTTGATTGTTTTATACTTGACTGTCTTATATTTGATTGCATTATACTTGATTTCATACATACATGACTGTGTTATACTTAACTGCGTTATACTATATTGTGATACTTCCAGTGGCTCCAGATTAAGTTGCTGGATGACCATTGAGACTGCCAGTGGCTCCAGATTAAGTTGCTGGATGACCATTGAGACTGCCAGTGGCTCCAGATTAAGTTGCTGGATGACCATTGAGACATACAACAAAAGTGAGGTCTTCGGAGATGAAGTGTAGACTCACGACTAATTGCTTAATTGTTTTGATGAACTTATACATGTCTTATTCATACTACATATTTAGCAGTGGGTTGTGAACACACAGGTTACAAGTCTCTTATGGCGGGACTATGAACACACAGGTTACATATTTAGAGTGGATTCACAATGCCTTTGCTATGTAAACATTCTTTTGAGGCTTTTTCAACTGTTTTAAGACAAACTCTATGAACTCACCAACCATTGTGTTGACACTTTAGCATGTTTATCTCAGGTTAGTAAGGCGATAGCTAGTGCGTGGAACTTAGAGTCAAGCTGCATATTCTGAAGACTTACGCTTTTATCATTTACGATTCAAAATTTTGTATACATTTATGTATCATACTTGGAAATCTCATGTTTGTAACTTTGAATTCATTAATCGAATGGTAACTTTTCAAAACGTCTCATTTAGAGTTCGTTTTCTATAACTTGTACTTTGTATTATGAAGTAGCACCCTCAGTGACACAGTCTTCCGCTGCGGTATTTTGGGGGTGTTAGAGATTGCTTGTTTATAGCTGTAATGGATGAATGATTTCAATGTTAGGCTTAAGAAAACTGGCAGATCTCCATTGTGTAACATGCTTGAACGTCTTAAGAAACATGAACCGATGTGTACTAGGTTTTTATGATTGTATTTAATGCATGAGCGAATTCTCTTGATCCCATGTTAGGAGCTTCTTGGCCGGCTCGACATAGGAGTGAAGTAGGAGCTTATAGGATTGGGGAAGTAAGTACGCCACCGCATGAATGGTATTACGGAATACAATCTGTCATCCACGCAACTGTAACAAGTAATTAACCTGTAAAAGATATCTAGGGAGTAGTGAAATCTAAGTAAACACAATTCTCCCATATATTGTTCACTGATACGTGGGAATCACACCAGGCTTTACCTCTCAAGGGATCTTGAGAAGCTTACAACCCTCCACCAGGCAGTGTACCTGATCGTTGTAGTATAGTATAGTGACAAGTACCGGGGGATTGATCGTTCAGCTAGGATTAGTGTCGCTAAGATTAGAAAACCTAAATACTAGTTCTAAAGATGAGGGATGATTATTTTTGTATTTTTATATTTTTTTAGAAAGCAAGTAAAAATCTCGGGTTTGAAGGATTTGGGCGGAATTAGTTGCTACTCAACTAACCCAATACTAAAGATGCAATCAAAATAAAATACTAAAAAATGAAAATAAACTAAATTATACTAAGGTTGTGAGCAATAAGTGGAGAAAATGTGTTTACTTTGATTTCACTACTCCCTAGATATCTTTTACACGTTAATTACTTGTTATAGTTGCGTGGATGACAGATTGTATTCCTTAATACCATTCATGGGGTGGCGCACTTAATTCCCCAATCCTATGAGTGCCTACTTCACTCCTATGTCGAGCCGATTAAGAAGCTCCTAACATGGGATCATTAGAATTTACTCATGCATTAAATACAACCAATAAAACCTAGTGCACGTCAGTTCATGTTTCCTAAGACGTTCAAGCATGTTACCATTTGGAGATCTGCCAGTTTTCTTAAGCCTAACATTGAATTCATTCATCCAATACAACCATAAACAAGTAATCAACACATAATTAACATCTAGGTTTCATTAGATCCAAGCAAACACAAGATAGATCTAGCCTAACATGATGGAATTAAGACAAGAACAAGATATAGACAACCAACACTTAGACATATTGATTGAATTAAAAGAATACTTATCTCAATTACACATGAAAGGGATCAAGGGCTAAGAACCCTTGAAAAACCTGTAAAATTCGTACCAAGTTCGTACTTAGGGTTTCTTCAAAACTTCTCTCTTTTTAATGTGAAAGTTAGAAAACTATATATAGGAAATAGGGTCTGACGGCGTCAAGAACAAATTTGTGACGCCGTCATCTCGCCGCCAAAATACTCCTCGAACGGCCTTGATCCAGATCTGACGCCGTCAAGTGTTATGTGTTTGCAGGCTGTCATGCATTTTCCTCTTGACGCCCTACTTCGTGACGCCTTCAAATCTGTACTGGACCGTCTTGGAATTTACTCTTGACGCCGTCAAGATTTTCTTCTTGACGCCGTCACCTACTGTTCCCAGCAAAGAAAATTAAGACTTTGGCGTTTTCTTCACTTTTATGCTCCAAAAACGTCTGAATTGTTTCCTTTTCCAGATTTCTCTCCCAAAGTACCTAAAATCACAAAAGGAATGATTTATGGCAATATTTGATCAAATAAATTCAATTCCGGGCTTAAATGACCCCCTAAAAGTGGTTCATTTTTTGCCTCATCATATACCCTTACACTTGAGATTTGCTTGTCCTCATGCAAATGCGCTTTTATTCTAGTCAAAATACAAGTTAGGGGTCATTTAACACTAATATAAAAGTAATTACAACAAATAATTGTTCCACTAAAGACCAATAGACAAGCACGGAGGTCATACACTAGCACCTCACAAATAGTGTTTAGATACTCACATCTCTCGGGTGTAATAAAGTATAAATTACAATACGGAAACGGAAGATATCTCTCACTACCTGTCATAGCAAAATAGATTACCATAGGCTTGGGAAAGGATCAAACCTCTACCACATGGCGTAAGCACCTAGGATAAACTATCAAAGAGGTCTTTTAAAGGGTTGTAACGTTAAGTGTAGGGATATGAAATACACGGTTTTGTTGGATAAAGGAAGTTTTACTGGTGGCGAGTTAACAATCTTGGTTAGTTACATGTACAGTATGGTGTTGCTAAGCCAAGACAAGACTCGACTTAAGCTAATAAATCAAAAAGAACAAAAACATAAAATAAACATAGAATAAAAAGGGATGGTAGTCCGTATGTTTTTTTCTCTTTTCCTTTTCTATTTTTTTTTCTTTTCTTTTTCTTGATGTTTTGATTTTTTTTTTATTTTTTTTTTATTATTTTTTTTTCATACACTCTTACCCTACCATCCAAAATAATACATCATACGGAATGAACATTTCCCTTACACTTGAATTTTTACATACTTTACAATAAACTAATCTATTGACTCGAATTAAGAGAATCAAAACACTTGGAGTACTTTTAAGATTAACGTACATATGGGGGTAATAAATGATGTTCTTCCCAATTACTCCATAAAATAAGTACTTTACCCATGAGTCCCAATCGTCCTAAAACAATATGTACAAGGATATGACTCGACTTAGCAACCATGTAATCAATTAGAAAGTTAACTTAGGGTTTTAACAAATAACAATAATGCACTAAAGATGAGCGCATACACGGAAGGCTAACGCGATTTGGTTGTACATTTAAGTGGGGTGTAACAAATTCTTCCTTTAAGTAAAATGCTTAAAGTTAGAAATGAAAGGATAGGCTCGGAGGGGTGATGCGTGGGAATCGCAACAGGCTTTACCTCTCGAGGGATCTCGAGAAGCTTACAACCCCCACCAGGCAGTGTACCTGATCGTTGTATTATAGTATAGTGACAAGTACCGGGGGATTGATCGTTCAGCTTAGGAATAGTGTCGCTAGGATTAGAATGCCTAAATACTAGTTCTAAAGATGAGGGATGATTATTTTTGTGTTTTTATATTTTTTAGAAAGCAAATTAAAATCTCGGGTTTTGGAAGAGTGGGCGGAATTAGTTGCTATTCAACTAACCCAATACTAAGATGTAATCAAAATAAAATACTAAAAATGAAATTAAACTAATTTATACTAAAGTTGTGAGCAGTAATTGGAGAAAATGTGTTTACTTAGATTTCACTACTCCCTAGATATCTTTTACACGTTAATTACTTGTTATAATTGCATGGATGACGGATTGTATTCCTTAATACCATTCATGGGGTGGCACACATAACTCCCCAATTCTATGAGCTCTTATCTCCTCCTACACCATGCCCAGCACAACTATAGGGATTGTAAACAGTGGCTCATGCATTAAATACAACCAATAAAGACCTAGTGCGCGTTGGTTCATGTTTCTTAAGACGTTCAAGCATGTTACCAATTGGAGATCTGCCAGTTTTCTTAAGCCTAACATATAAATCATTCATCCAAGACAAGAATAAACAAGTAATCAACACATAATCAATATCTAGGTTTCATTAGATCTAAGCAAACACAAAAGAGATCTAGCCTAGCATGATAGAATTAAGACAAGAACATGATATAGACAACCAACACATAGACATATTGATTGAATTAGAAGAACATTTATCTTGATTAATCATGCAAGGTATCAAGGGGTGGGAACCCTTGAAAAACCTGTAAAGTTACACCAAAATCGTACTTAGGGTTTCTCCCAAAACTTCTCTCTTTTAAATGTGAAAATTAGAAAACTATATATAGAAAAATAGGTCTGACGGCGTCAAGAATAAACTTGTGACGCCGTCACCTCGCCGCCAAAACTCTTCTCGGACTGCCTAGATCCACTTCTGACGCCGTCAAGACTTATACACTTCCAGGCCGTCATGACTCTTTTACTCTTGACGCCCTTCTAACGTGACGCCGTCAAATCTGTTCTGGATCGTCATGGAAATTCATGAAATTTGCTCTTGACGCCGTCACCTACTGTTCCCAGCTTGGAAAATTAAGACTTTGGCGTTTTCTTCACTTTTATGCTCCAAAAACGTCCGAATTGCTTCCTTTTCCAGATTTCACTCCCAAAGTACCTAAAATCACAAAAGGAACGATTTAGGGCAATATTTGATCAAATAAATTCGGATTCGGGCTTAAATGACCCCCTAAAAACGGATCATTTTTCGCCTCATCAAGGGGTGTACTAGGGGTTTCGTGTACTAAAAATGAGTACAACGCTAAGGGTGTGGGAAAAATTAGTTGACTTAACTAGCCAAGTAATATGACTTAAATGGTCAAGTAATTATGATACGGGTTTAACACAAGGGTGATCCTAATGCCTCTTATCACGTAGTAAATTCTACTACACGAATGTAATCTCACTAGCGGTCTCGGGATGCATCACTAACGCAAGTTCTAGAATCTAAATGCTACCGGTACACTCATAAGCACTAATAGTAAATGCTTTTCCTATCAAATATAAAGGCGAACCTCACATATTTGGGTGGAAAATTTTTCTGAATATACGGTTATGTGCTAGTCATACAATCTCCTATCCATGAGACGCTTGCTATGGCTAAAGTTTCACTCCTAAATGTTGCAAAAAATTTTAAATTTGGCGCTAAAATTGCACTAACAAGTATTTCTCATAGTTTTATTACACATCTACCATTAAACAAAACAAACTCAAGCGAAAGTGTATCTGTAAGGTATCATCGTTTTACCCTCCCCTTACACTTAGGATGAACATTGTCCTCAATGTTCAAGTAAAGAATGTAAAAGTGAAAAAGTAAAAAAAAATGAAATCAAATACTCCCCTGATTCGCTCGGTATGGATAATAAGGTGGCCAGGTTAAATCTTCCTCCAAGAAAATGAACAATCAAAGCTTCCCTTCCAGAATATAAATCATCTTCTTGTCATACATAACCTGTAAATCCTGAGAAAATAGACAAGACAACCTCGCGTAAAATCGGCGGCATCCTATATAAGTTACTTAATCCTAGAAAACAAGATAAGATATAATGCTTGTGGAATGAAGTTTGCAGATTTCCTGGAGATTATAAAACTTAATAATTCACAAAAACCATAAGACTCCGTTAGAAAAACAAAACCGGTAAAATTTCCAGATTTTTACACGTGACGCCGTCAAGAATTAATTCTTGACGCCGTCAGAGGTGACCTACATAAATTCTTATGTTAAGTTTCCAGAAAATTTCTGGAAAAACTTGGTCCTACTTCCTGGAAAATCCTGCAAAACTTCATTATGACTCATTACAAGCATTTGACTCTTAACAAATACGAATATACATGTTTACTTAATATTGTGGAGAATCATGATCGGTTTGTTTCTTGAAAACATATTTGGGGTTTCCCCTTACACTTATCTTTTGCAAAAATACTTTTAGGTGGAGTTAAGACTAGGCCAAAACAACAAAGTAAAGTATTTCCACTATTTAGTTGAGAAACATGATCTACCAACAATAAAAATAAACATGCATACGGAAGTAAATAACAAACAAACAAAAATAAAATCACACAAAACATGGGTTGCCTCCCAAGAAGCGCTTTTCTTTATTTACGAGTCTTGTAGCTAGACTCAAGGTCATGGGTTACTACGTGATACGGGTGAGTTCCTCATTGAGGACATCTTTGGGATCAAACTTAGGTTTCAACTTCCTATCGGTTTCCTTAGTATGGTATGACCTTTCAAACTTTTCTCCATCCGGATCATACAAAGTCATCCTCGTATGCCATGATCCGTCACCTTCTTTAGGTGGCTTGTCCCACCTCCATTTACACTTGTCTCCTTCTCTTTTCCACTTATTCATCTCTATATTAATAGGCATTACGCTCAAGAACTCAATCATCTTCCTAAAGACTAAAGGGTCCTCAAAGGGATCTAGCTCTTCATCTCTAGCTATGAGTTGTTCTACCGAATGTGTCTTTTCAACGAAATCTTTCTCTAGATAAAATGGGCATTGAGGTCCTATGAAGTTCCTTTCTATCCAAGGTCCATATCTAGGTGGTCTCCTATTCATCTCTACCCAATGCGGTGTCGGTTCATTATCACAATCATAACTATGCTTCTTTACATCATACACCGACCAAGTATCGCCTTCACCTACCGCTATCTTAGACTCCTTACAATCTATCATGGCGCTAGCGGTTGCTAAAAATCCTCTTCCTACCAATAATGGGCATGTAGTGTCACTAACCATGTCTAGGACGTGAAAATCCGCTAATATAGTTAACTTCCCTACGTGAACAACTACATCCTTAATCATTCCAACCGGGTGGGCAATACTCCCATCCGCTAGCCCTATCAATACCTCCATTTCCTCTAACTTTCCTAGCTTAAGAGTGGTGAATAAGGATAAGGGAATCAAGTTGAGGCTTGACCCTAAATCGGCTAGTGTGTCGAAAGCTTTGGATCTTCCTATCTTACAAGGCAAAACAAATATACCCGGATCATCAAGCTTTTTAGGCAACTTGTTTTGAACGAAGGCGGTCCCATTTTTACCTAGTTTAAACTTCTCGTATTTTTCTAGGAGGGCACTATAGTAAGGAGCACGCGCTAAGACATCAATGACGGGGCGTTCAAGGTGAAGTTCTTTGAATTCATCATCAAGGTCTTGCTGTAACACCCCCAATTCATGGATGCAGCGGAATTCAAACTGGGTGTTACTCGACGGCACAATAGTCACAATGATAGAAAACGAACTCCAATTGAGTCGTTTTGAAAAGGTTTATCATTCAAATTATATAAATATCAGAGATTACAAAATGAGGTCCCAATTGGTTCCATGTTTACAATGTATAATAAATGAGTTTTGAATGATAATAAAATTTATAGCCCTCTTGAGTATCCGTGCCCTTCCGTTCCATCCTTGATCGTCATGAACCTGAAATACATGCTTGAGAGGTCAACACAAAGGTTGAGTGATATTCATAGAGTTTGTTAAATCGATTGAACACAATATGTTGGTAGTGTGAGTTATAGGCTCACACCAATGTTTGGAAAACAAAACAGGTAGGCTATGTTATTATACGCCCGGAACATGTATTATACACTAAGCTTATGACACCATAACGTTAACGTGTACCAATATCGATCGGCAGATTTATCCTGGTAGGTACTTTGCTAACATACCTAAATCTCAAATATTAATGCATTTGTTTGAACTTAGTCAATACAAATGGGATTCGTCAATCCCAATAGGCCTATTCACAATATTCGCGCTCACTATTGCTAGTGATTAAATGGTTCATAATAAGGAATCTCGGTTTAGCAAGGTTGGTACTTAGTGATAATAAAACAATCAGGCAAGCATACAATTTAGAAACATTATGCTCGGTTAAAATAGCATGTATTCCCCCCAAGGGTTTGTAAAACATTGAAGTAATGTAAAGTGGGGCTATGAACTCACCTTAAGTAAGATAGCAAGTAATGAATGTAACGGTTGAATCGTGAAGGTTTCTACGAGCAACCTATAATAGAATGTTGTGACTTAAGATCGGAGTAAAGAATATGAAGTAGTGCCTATATATATATATATCTTGCATTTAGTCCATGATGTGGTATGATGTATAGTGTAAGTCTTTGAAAGAGAAGATTCATGAAACATGTATGTTTTGTATATCGTTTACTACCGTTCGGGCCGACATAATTCAGAAGTCATGTTAGTAAGCGTTCGAGGAGCCAGGACACTTTAACTCGTAAATCCACAACTCAACTCGACGGCTTACATAATGAACTCCTCACATGAGGCTCCCTACTATTGTAGTAGTTGATAAAGTATATAGATATAAGTTTTGATCCGAAAAGTTACTTGTCCGATATTTGAATAAACTTAGGAAAGTTTATTAGTACATGAAGATTGTTATTAGGGTATGTTTCATAAGTTTTGTATGACCATTTTCTCTTGGTAATATCTCATGGTTCCCTTTTAAGTGAAGTAGATCCAAATTGCTTGTTCAAGTTCTCGCTAATTCCTTGTTTCATGTTTTCGCCTAAATAAGCTTGTATGGTCGTTTCGTCATGGCCTAGCCATGACCTTTGGTCCTTGTTCCAAGGTCATGAGACTCAACCTTGGCTCTAGCCATGGTTGTGGTCTTGATTCTAGGTCATAAGACCCCTTTGGTCTTCATAAACCATAACCTAGATGTAATGACTTTGTCTAAAAATGGGCTGTTTTGAATTTGAAGAAATTCCTGAACGAAAACGTCGTTCCGGACAACTTTCGTGTTTTAACTTTTTGATGAATCGGAGCAGAAGTGGGACTTTCAAAACCCAAATTTGATCAGAATGGTATTTGGCAGTTTTGCCGGAAACTTTGGTAATTTCAAATGGGCGTAACTTTTGACTCGTATACTCGTTTTGGGTGGTTCAAATTGCTATGGTTTCCTTGTTAAGTCCTATACTGTAATATGTAATGATCCAACATCATATTTTTACCATTTTGGTTGTGGTTTTCCAAGAAAGTCACTAGTTTACTTGTTTTAGTAACTTGTCTTAACAATCAATTACAATAACTTGTTTTGATCATTTTTATACATCATGGACATAACTACAAGACATAATATAGCAAGAATAACATGTAAATAACATGAACATGATTATTTAACAAGAATCAAGTTAGGGTTTGGCTCACAACTTTTGGCTTTCAAAGATGAAAGGAAGTTAACATGTAAGGATAGGACTTTGATAGACTTGCTTCAACCCACTTCACTTCATGCAATCTTTCTACTCTTGTAATCTTGAAAGAGAGATGATGAAAATTGAGGTGACCTGAGTGGATTCAAACTCAAGAGAAATCACCAAAGTTCTAAAGATTTGAAGTAGTTTTGATGAATCAAAACTAAACTAGGGTTTATGTATGGATATTGCACTTGATTTCTTGGATGGAACTTGAAGTAAACTAGTAAAATGAAGGGTGTTGTGTGTGTGGGTCGTTCATATGGTCAAGGAGTGGGAGGAGAAGCATTTATATGCAAATGAGGAGGTTACATTGTTGACTAGTCAACACTTGGAGGCCAAGTTGAACACATGTTCACATCTCATGACACAAGGCATAAGATCAAGCCACATGGGTGGTGAATCCCCCCTCCAAGGCTGTTCATGAGCTTGGAGAGCAAGGGTGTGGACTTTTCTTGGTATTATCCAAGATACTTGGTTAGTTTTGACTCCGGGAAATGCCAATCGTAAATGATTAAGCCTCAAAACGTAAAACCGTGTGTCGTAAAATTATGGAACTTGAAAGTATTGATAAACATGTCAATAAGTTCCATAATAAAATATAAAATGAGTGGTAGGTTCCATTTGGGTGTAAAACCCTGCTAAAAACTGGAAACACGGGTCTAAAACGCGTAATACGTAAAACGTACGAATATTGCGTAAAATTGAGAAAAGTAAAATGTTACTTTTCTAATGTGATAAAAATGATTTAAAATGACTTATAATGTCTAGACTGGGCTCAGTCTAGTGTCGGTTGGTATTAAATGTCTTTTAGACATCAAACCGTAAGCCTAAAAATCACGAAATGACTTATAAAATCAAGGGATGATTTTTGGTCAATGGGGGAGGGAAAGAGTATGTTGACTTTTTCTAATAATTTTGAAAACTCAAAATGTCTTAGAAACTCGTTTTGTGGTCTAACGGTTAATCGCCCATTCGGTTAAGCGTGCTCATGTGAGATTAGTACAGGCTTGGGTGACCTGCTGGGAAGTCTTTGGTCATGTTTTTCTCAGTCACGATTAATTCTCAAATAAATCATGAGTGTGTCAAACATTTTTCTGATGTGGGGTCACCTGACGGGGTTGAATTTCGTTGTGCGTAGAATTTCTGATTGACGTTTTACCCTAAAACGTGTAATTCCGTGTAATTCCTTAATAACTTTCACGAAAATGAGCTTATGAATGTCAAACTTTTAATTTGCCATGGAAATGATTTATCACTCGATAAAATCAAATAAAAATCAACTTTCGGGAAAGTTTCGGGAAAAATGAATAGTAAAAATGAATAGTAAAAGTGAATAGTGAATTTTCCGGGAATAGTAATTAACCTGAAATTGCAAATTGTTACAGTCTCTACCCCTTACGTGGAACTTCGTCCCGAAGTTCTTTGTGTGTCATATGTTGGAGTGATGTCGATGAAAAGGTGTGGTTACTTATGAGGACTAGAGTCTGGAATTACCAGTGATGTAATTTGATTTGTCATTTCGGTGTATGGTGTAGGATGAGGCTTCCTTTTATGTAGGAAAGGTATGGTAATAGTCGAATATCAAAGGAAATTGATATAGCAGTCGGATATTAATAGGAATTAATATAGTAGTTGAATATCAAATAGAACTTGATATAGTTGTCAAGTATCAATAACAATTGATATAAGAATCGAATCATGGAATAAGCGTTGAACATGTGGTTGGACCAAGTCCTGTTTGAATTGTACGGCTGCCCATGCATATGGCTACATGGCTTCGCAATGAGTTTGGTACGACTGCGCATGCGTATGGTTACATGGCCCCGTAATGAGTTTGTTTGTTATTGCACTATCATTATGAAAACCAAAAGTAAATCTCGTACTAATGGAAATTGGGATAGTTGTTGCAATCATAGCCTAGTAGGTAATCTGTTGTTGTATCTAGTGTTTATTGACTTCATACTTATGTTATTTCGGATATAATTAAGCCCACTTGTTTATAATTCTTTATTTACATAGAGAGGCATCCCAAACAATGTAACTAAAGGACTATAAACTTATGGTTCGATGATTTATAATTTCTTTATTTAAATGAAAAGGCATCCCAATCCATTCAAATAAGGACATTATAAATCATCCTACTCAAGAATTCCCGACACAACATTCATACTTAGCCGGTGAGTTACAAGGTAGTGTATTATGAGATGATACTGGTGTTCCAAAAGTACAAGATGAATATTCAATCTTGTAAAGCTGATAAGGGTGCTTGTGGTGTAACTAAGGATGATTTGAGCTTTAAAAGTGCATCAAGATCTGTTAATGAGCTTGTGTTTGTAACGGTTGTGAAGATAATGATGTGATATGTTGATGAACAAAAGTGTGTAGTGTATGCTTAACATTAATACCCTTAGGTATAGATGTTGAGTTTGCTTTAAAAATCTTAAGAGATTTTAAAGGTTTATGATGGAATGGTATCCTTAGGACCTAAACAGGATAGTACTTCTACAGGATGAAGAGAATAATTGATAACTATCCCAGATAGTAGTTCGGATTATCTCATAAATGAAAACTTTCAAGAAAGAAGTTAGGTAGTACAAATAAAGTGTTAAGATTTCGCTGAGTGGTAAGGCACTATCGTGTCTCTAGATTGTTTTAATGTATTATGGTGGTTTATCGTGTTCATGTAGGAAATCAATCTAAACATAACCCTAGTACAACTATTCTCAGTATTTGAAAATTCTAAGTCGAATATAGTTAGTCAGACTATATTCCACTGTCCCTAGGTTAAATATAGGTGACTAGTCTATATTTAGCCAAGGTTCGATAAAATTTTCAAATACCTAAACTAGGTATACTTTTGATATGTCCGTTGCTTTCGGGAAACTGTCCACTAAACAAAGGCGATGTCAAACCCTTAAGTTGCAAGTCCCGTCCATACAAGACTTGTAACGTATGTTTTTCATATTCCATTGCATAGAAGGTAGTAAGGGTAGATACGTATGGAAAGGAAGTTTTAAGTAGTTCTAAAATAGAACATACTTGGCCAGGATCACGAACTTTTAATAATGAAGGTTTCATAAGAAAACTTTGATGAATGTAGAGAAAGTTCAGCTTTTGTTGATGATGGATTAGTTTGTCCTTTAGAAATCTCATATTTCTTGTTTTGAAATCGATAGATTGTGACGGGTTTTTGATATCATAAGAAATGATATTGATTATGTGATGGAATAATTCTAGAGACCATTTGCACAAAACACAAAGTCTCGGAAGTAGGTTAGACCATTGTGTAATTCACAATGTCTGGGAAGTAGGTTAAACCGTTGTGTGACTCAAAACATTTGAGAAATGATTAAGACCATTGTATCATACAATGTCTTGGAAAATGAATGAGACCATTGCATCTCACAATGTCTTGGAAAATGAATGAGACCATTGTATCTCACAATGTCTTGGAAAATGAATGAGACCATTGTATCTCACAATGTCTTGGAAAATGAATGAGACCATTGTATCTCACAATGTCTTGGAAAATGAATGAGACCATTGTATCTCACAATGTCTCGGAAAATGAATGAGACCATTGTATCTCACAATGTCATGGAAAATGAATGAGACCATTGTATCTCACAATGTCTTGGAAAATGAATGAGACCATTGTATCCCACAATGTCTTGGAAAATGAATGTTGGAGTAGGAACATGATTGGGAGAATGTAGTTGTGCCGAAATGCCATAGAATAGGCATACGCAGATATGTTTAGATAAAATGATTGAAAATAAACCGAGTTTATATATCAATATACTAATATGTTCATGTAGCATAAAATGCCTAGTGTGTATATATCAATATACTTATATGTGTTCATGTAGCATAAAATGCTTAGTGTGTATATATCAATATACTTATATGTGTTCATGTAGCATAAAATGCTTACGGGGAAATGCTCAATTATGTTTAGGGTACATATATCAATATGCAATTATGTTTGTGTAGCATAAAAATGTCTTCGGGGAAATGCTCAAAATGGGTATATATGAATATACTAACATGTTTGTGTATCATAACATGCTTACTAAATCCATAATCGTCTGGAGGATGGAAGACACGGAGAGCAGAAGGCTATAAAATGTTTTTGCTTGTATGTGTGGTTATAGTTTAGGTCTCAATTAGACCCGTTTCTCTATAACCATGGCTCTGGTACCAATCTGTAACACCCCCAATTCATGGATGCAGCGGAATTCAAACTGGGTGTTACTCGACGGCACAATAGTCACAATGATAGAAAACGAACTCCAATTGAGTCGTTTTGAAAAGGTTTATCATTCAAATTATATAAATATCAGAGATTACAAATTGAGGTCCCAATTGGTTCCATGTTTACAATGTATAATAAATGAGTTTTGAATGATAATAAAATTTATAGCCCTCTTGAGTATCCGTGCCCTTCCGTTCCATCCTTGATCGTCATGAACCTGAAATACATGCTTGAGAGGTCAACACAAAGGTTGAGTGATATTCATAGAGTTTGTTAAATCGATTGAACACAATATGTTGGTAGTGTGAGTTATAGGCTCACACCAATGTTTGGAAAACAAAACAGGTAGGCTACGTTATTATACGCCCGGAACATGTATTATACACTAAGCTTATGACACCATAACGTTAACGTGTACCAATATCGATCGGCAGATTTATCCTGGTAGGTACTTTGCTAACATACCTAAATCTCAAATATTAATGCATTTGTTTGAACTTAGTCAATACAAATGGGATTCGTCAATCCCAATAGGCCTATTCACAATATTCGCGCTCACTATTGCTAGTGATTAAATGGTTCATAATAAGGAATCTCGGTTTAGCAAGGTTGGTACTTAGTGATAATAAAACAATCAGGCAAGCATACAATTTAGAAACATTGTGCTCGGTTAAAATAGCATGTATTCCCCCCAAGGGTTTGTAAAACATTGAAGTAATGTAAAGTGGGGCTATGAACTCACCTTAAGTAAGATAGCAAGTAATGAATGTAACGGTTGAATCGTGAAGGTTTCTACGAGCAACCTATAATAGAATGTTGTGACTTAAGATCGGAGTAAAGAATATGAAGTAGTGCCTATATATATATATATATATATATATATATATATATATATATATATATATATCTTGCATTTAGTCCATGATGTGGTATGATGTATAGTGTAAGTCTTTGAAAGAGAAGATTCATGAAACATGTATGTTTTGTATATCGTTTACTACCGTTCGGGCCGACATAATTCAGAAGTCATGTTAGTAAGCGTTCGAGGAGCCAGGACACTTTAACTCGTAAATCCACAACTCAACTCGACGGCTTACATAATGAACTCCTCACATGAGGCTCCCTACTATTGTAGTAGTTGATAAAGTATATAGATATAAGTTTTGATCCGAAAAGTTACTTGTCCGATATTTGAATAAACTTAGGAAAGTTTATTAGTACATGAAGATTGTTATTAGGGTATGTTTCATAAGTTTTGTATGACCATTTTCTCTTGGTAATATCTCATGGTTCCCTTTTAAGTGAAGTAGATCCAAATTGCTTGTTCAAGTTCTCGCTAATTCCTTGTTTCATGTTTTCGCCTAAATAAGCTTGTATGGTCGTTTCGTCATGGCCTAGCCATGACCTTTGGTCCTTGTTCCAAGGTCATGAGACTCAACCTTGGCTCTAGCCATGGTTGTGGTCTTGATTCTAGGTCATAAGACCCCTTTGGTCTTCATAAACCATAACCTAGATGTAATGACTTTGTCTAAAAATGGGCTGTTTTGAATTTGAAGAAATTTATCACTCGGAAAGCGTTTTCAGGGCTCGAAAACGTCGTTCCGGACAACTTTCGTGTTTTAACTTTTTGATGAATCGGAGCAGAAGTGGGACTTTCAAAACCCAAATTTGATCAGAATGGTATTTGGCAGTTTTGCCGGAAACTTTGGTAATTTCAAATGGGCGTAACTTTTGACTCGTATACTCGTTTTGGGTGGTTCAAATTGCTATGGTTTCCTTGTTAAGTCCTCTACTGTAATATGTAATGATCCAACATCATATTTTTACCATTTTGGTTGTGGTTTTCCAAGAAAGTCACTAGTTTACTTGTTTTAGTAACTTGTCTTAACAATCAATTACAATAACTTGTTTTGATCATTTTTATACATCATGGACATAACTACAAGACATAATATAGCAAGAATAACATGTAAATAACATGAACATGATTATTTAACAAGAATCAAGTTAGGGTTTGGCTCACAACTTTTGGCTTTCAAAGATGAAAGGAAGTTAACATGTAAGGATAGGACTTTGATAGACTTGCTTCAACCCACTTCACTTCATGCAATCTTTCTACTCTTGTAATCTTGAAAGAGAGATGATGAAAATTGAGGTGACTTGAGTGGATTCAAACTCAAGAGAAATCACCAAAGTTCTAAAGATTTGAAGTAGTTTTGATGAATCAAAACTAAACTAGGGTTTATGTATGGATATTGCACTTGATTTCTTGGATGGAACTTGAAGTAAACTAGTAAAATGAAGGGTGTTGTGTGTGTGGGTTGTTCATATGGTCAAGGAGTGGGAGGAGAAGCATTTATATGCAAATGAGGAGGTTACATTGTTGACTAGTCAACACTTGGAGGCCAAGTTGAACACATGTTCACATCTCATGACACAAGGCATAAGATCAAGCCACATGGGTGGTGAATCCCCCCTCCAAGGCTGTTCATGAGCTTGGAGAGCAAGGGTGTGGACTTTTCTTGGTATTATCCAAGATACTTGGTTAGTTTTGACTCCGGGAAATGCCAATCGTAAATGATTAAGCCTCAAAACGTAAAACCGGGTGTCGTAAAATTATGGAACTTGAAAGTATTGATAAACATGTCAATAAGTTCCATAATAAAATATAAAATGAGTGGTAGGTTCCATTTGGGTGTAAAACCCTGCTAAAAACTGGAAACACGGGTCTAAAACGCGTAATACGTAAAACGTACGAATATTGCGTAAAATTGAGAAAAGTAAAATGTTACTTTTCTAATGTGATAAAAATGATTTAAAATGACTTATAATGTCTAGACTGGGCTCAGTCTAGTGTCGGTTGGTATTAAATGTCTTTTAGACATCAAACCGTAAGCCTAAAAATCACGAAATGACTTATAAAATCAAGGGATGATTTTTGGTCAATGGGGGAGGGAAAGAGTATGTTGACTTTTTCTAATAATTTTGAAAACTCAAAATGTCTTAGAAACTCGTTTTGTGGTCTAACGGTTAATCGCCCATTCGGTTAAGCGTGCTCATGTGAGATTAGTACAGGCTTGGGTGACCTGCTGGGAAGTCTTTGGTCATGTTTTTCTCAGTCACGATTAATTCTCAAATAAATCATGAGTGTGTCAAACATTTTTCTGATGTGGGGTCACCTGACGGGGTTGAATTTCGTTGTGCGTAGAATTTCTGATTGACGTTTTACCCTAAAACGTGTAATTCCGTGTAATTCCTTAATAACTTTCACGAAAATGAGCTTATGAATGTCAAACTTTTAATTTGCCATGGAAATGATTTATCACTCGATAAAATCAAATAAAAATCAACTTTCGGGAAAGTTTCGGGAAAAATGAATAGTAAAAATGAATAGTAAAAGTGAATAGTGAATTTTCCGGGAATAGTAATTAACCTGAAATTGCGAATTGTTACACTTGCGTAGGAGGTGTTTCAACTATACTTTTGACCGGTTCTATATCGGGTGTTTTACTTGATTCGTCCTTTTGAAGGATTTGGTTTTGTTTGAAACACGTGCTCGTTGATTTAACCGAGTAGTATTGTGGATACGAAGTGGGTGACGAAACTCAAGATATGGAATTAACGTTTAGTTTCGGATTCTTGACCGTGTCGCTTGGGAGTGCTCCCATTTCTCGGTCATTGAGAACTTTCAACAATGCGTCAATTTTAGTGGTCATCTCGCTTTGCTTTTGTTTGAAATCGGCTTCAAACTTAGATATGCGAGCTTCTTGAGATGCCATGAACTTTGACATCAATCCTTCAAGATTGTTGGTACTACCATAGTTGTTAGAAGGATTGATGTTGAAAGTACGGTTGGAGGGTGAACCGTTTGGTTGGTAACGATTAGGCGGATTGGAAGAATTGGGTTGATTTTGTTTCCACCTAAGGTTTGGGTGATTTTTCCAAGAGGGGTTGTATGAATCACCGTAAGGGTTTGGCTAGGGCTTGAAAGTGTACCACTTATCTCCCGCTTCGTCGGTACGCGTGGATGCGTAGTCCGCAAAAGCTGTTCCGGGGAGTTCCACACAATCACGAGTGTCGTGGGGACCACTACATAATTCGCATGAAGAAGTGATTTTGTTCACTTGGCTTGAAGGCTTAGGAGCTTCGTAAGATTTCATGAGAAACTTGACTTGGTCCTCAAGTTCCATGATCCTACGGTCGGGAGTGCTAGAATTGTTCGAAGGCAAAGATATTGCCTTGACCGTTTTGTTCAAATCACGGGGATCATTCCAACTTTCCTTGTCATAGAGAGCAAGATCTTCTATGAGTTCCCATGATTGTTCCGCACTTAGATCACGTAGCTTACCACCGGCCGATTGGTCAATGGCTCGCCTCGTGGAGAGATCGATATGGTCATAAAAGATTTGGACTTGGAGCCAAAGATCTATGCTATGATGAGGGACTTTTTGGAGTAAGTCCTTGAAACGAGTTCATGCTTCATAAAGAGATTCATTTTGACGTTGCTGGAACATCAAGATGTCATTTCTAAGCTTAGTAGTTCTCCCCGGTGGGAAAAATTGAGCAAGGAAACGAGTGGTGAGATCATCCCATGTGGTGATGGATCCCGCGGGTAAACGCTCAAGCCATTGACTAGCTTGATCCCGTCGAGAGAATTGGAATAGGCGTAATCGGGTTGTCTATCTAGTTTCAACACCTAGGTCTATAGAATCTACGATTTTAAGGAAGTCCTTAAGGTGTTGATTTTGATCTTCGGTACGAAGTCCATGGAATGCACATCCGCTTTGCACCAACCGGATGGTGTCGGATCGCAAGGGGGTCACATTGGCTCCGGTGAGCTCAATGGTGTTTCGGTAGCCTTGGTGGCTAGGTTGGGAATACTTTCCTAAGGTTCGGGGCCTAAGGGGGTCACATTGGCTCCGGTGAGCTCAACGGGTTCAAGGATGTTCCCATCGTCCATGATGTCGGGTGGTGAAGAGTTACGAACAAAAACACAAAGAATTAAGATAGACTAAAGAAAACCTAAAAATAAAAATAAAATCTTACTAGAAAGGAATCTAGTAAGTAGACCTAATAAAAAGAGATTCTAACCTAGACAATAACTTTTCCCCAGGCTACGGCGCCAAAAACTTGATACGTGGGAATCGCAACAGGCTTTACCTCTCAAGGGATCTTGAGAACCTTACAACCCCCACCAGGCAGTGTACCTGATCGTTGTAGTATAATATAGTGACAAGTACCGGGGGATTGATCGTTCAGCTAGGAATATTGTCGCTAGGATTAGAAAACCTAAATACTAGTTTTAAAGATGAGGGACGATTATTTTTGTATTTTTATATTTTTTTAGAAAGCAAGTAAAAATCTTGGGTTTGAAGGACTTGGGCGGAATTAGTTGCTACTCAACTAACCCAATACTAAAGATGCAATCAAAATAAAATACTAAAAAATGAAAATAAACTAAATTATATTAAGGTTGTGAGCAATAAGTGGAGAAAATGTGTTTACTTAGATTTCACTACTCCCTAGATATCTTTTACACGTTAATTACTTGTTATAGTTGCGTGGATGACGGATTGTATTCCTTAATACCATTCATGGGGTGGCGCACTTAATTCCCTGTTATAACCAAGAAACACGTTCCGGAGGTCGCGGTTGATCGAAATACATCATGTTTCTAGAGAGAGAAAGTAGAGAGAGAAAGGTGAAGAACTATGTGTTTATTAAATATGAAATGAAGTGAAACTTTACACACACTTTCCCACACCACTCATGGAGAGTCATAAGTACTACTTGTATGATATCTAGTCCATTTCTTTATGTGTGACGTTATCTTTTATAAAATAGCAAGGCTAACAATCTCCCTCCAAGATATCGTCACACATGAATGGATACAATGAGACCTATAAACACATAAACATGTAAATTACAACAATAGTAAACTATGTTGACGTTGTTGAAGCGCAGAGTCTCTATAGTCTAGATACTGAGGCAGACTTGAAGTTCTCTCTTCCGACAATCTCGGCGTATGATCTTTGACACTGACGACAAAGGTCTTTGTAGCTCTGAAGTTCAACTGTAATGGTCTAGTTAGGTTATTACTCCCTCCTAACTAGTGAGCCTTTATTCTTTTTCTTCTGCTCCCTCCTGAACTGACAACTCTCTTCTCATCTCGCAGCGGATAAGGTAGATACTAATGAGTTTGCACCATGGTTGTCGTTCTGGGAGCATCATAGCATAAATCACATAGTATTGCACAGAAGGTTGGTAATACGCTCCGATGCATACATCATTAGTACTTCTTCGGTTATAGTGTAAGCACAATTCCCTCGAACAACCAACGTACTAGAGATGAAACACTACTTCTTTTGGCATGTTCTTCTCCCTCCTGATGGTTGCGATGTATCGAAATCATCATACTATTGTGTGTACATGCCAAAATTACCCGTACTTTACACTTCTGTTGCAATGTAGGTAGACCATGAAAGCATAATTTGTGAGAATATGCTGATAGGATATGACTCTCTTTATTCTACAATCTCTTCTCTTCTCTTCAACCTTTAAGCAACCTCTTCAAATTCCAACTAGCTAGTAAATGACCACTGTATGGAGAGAACCCAATATAACCAATTTGAGAATGAAGTAAACATCTCATAGATATGTGACTTAATCTTGTACGAAGGTGTGACTAAGAACCTATACTGAGCACTACAACATAACTCCTTTAAGCATAGGTAGTGCCATATACCCAAACCAACAAACAATATATGAAATATCCACCTCTTGGAATCTCCACAACTTCATGTGACACTGAGTACTACAACGTAACTCCTTAAAGTGATAGCTATAACCCGTGAGTACTATAATGTAACTCCTTACATCGGGTATAACTAGATAATCCAAGTCTTAATCACTATCTCTACCAGTGTTTGACCAAACAAGTATCTCCGAAAGTCATGCATCCATCCACCCCTAGACTTTGAGATAAATAAGTACACATGCCCGTGAAATGAACTTTAAACCCAAATAAGCAATATCGTACAAAAACTCCGTAGTCACAAAAATCTGATACTAGCCGTTGTCATTTGATTGTGATTCTTGATCAGGATCGTTTAAGCAAAACGTGGTGTGTTTTGGTGAAGCTTGAAATTCTATTTCGGGTGATTCGTAGTGATTTCGTATTTTCCCTCCAAAAATAAAATTGAAAAATTTTCTCGGCCATAATATGGAAATCACTATGAAATGCAATTCAAAGGTTACCAGAAAAATTTGAGTTTTGAAAATTTTTACGCAAAATTTCACCGAAAAAATTTGATTTTTGGCCTAAAAATTTGAATTTCGGGTCAAAATTTTCAACGTTATACCAAACTTTGAATTTCGCGTAAAAATTGAACGTTTAGTCGCCTCTCAAAAATAAATTTTACTCAAATTTTCCCGCCAAAAAACTTTTTTTTTTTGGCTAACTCGATAAGCCCCTAACTCGATAAAGCTCCTAACTCGGTAACCTTTGTAACTCGGTAAAGTTCCTAACTCGGTAACCACTTCCCAAACTCGATAGCTTCATCTAACTCGATAATCATTCCCTAACTCGGTAACCTTCAAACTCGATAACTTCATCCTAACTCGTTAACCTAGAGAAATTTTGCCATAGTTCCGTTTAGGTAAGCCCAATTGATATCCTTACTCGATAAACGATAAGGTAGAAAGGCTAACTCGCCAAAAATTAAGCTAACTCGATAAAGAGTTAACTCGATAAACACCAATCCTAACTCGATAGAAATGATGCTAACTCGATAAGCACAATGTCTAACTCGGTAAACACATGTCTAACTCGATAGAACACATGTCAAAATCGAAAAAAAACAAGCTAACTCGATAACCAGCTGCCAAACTCGATAATCATCAACCTAACTCGGTAAGCAACCTAACTCGATAAACCTCGGATGAACAGTAACGAGATCCAATATTTTTCCACCCAAAAACGCGATTTTTCACCCAAAAACACCACGATTCGCCCCCGGTTAGCTCTGATGCCACTTGTTATTACCAAGAAACACGTTCGGGAGGTCGCGGTTGATCAAAATACAACATTGTTTTAGAGAGAGAAAGTAGAGAGAGAAAGGTGAAGAAAAAGTGGTTTATTAAAATGACAAAGGTTTGGTTACACACACTATTTTCCCACACCCCTCATGGAGAGTCATGAGGGGTATTTATAGGCTCATTACATCACATGTTTTCCTATATTACAATAATAGTCCCTAAAATACTATTTGTATGATATCTAGTCCATTTCTTTATGTGTGACGTTATCTTTTATAAAATAGCAAGGCTAACATTCCCCAATCCTATAAGTGCCTACTTCACTCCTATGTTGATCCGATTAAGAAGCTCCTAACATGGGATCATTAGAATTTACTCATGCATTAAATACAACCAATAAAACCTAGTGCACGTCAGTTCATGTTTCCTAAGACGTTCAAGCATGTTACCATTTGGAGATCTGCCAGTTTTCTTAAGCCTAACATCAAATTCATTCATCCAATACAACCATAAACAAGTAATCAACACATAATTAACATCTAGGTTTCATTAGATCCAAGCAAACACAAGATAGATCTAGCCTAACATGATGGAATTAAGACAAGAACAAGATATAGACAACCAACACATAGACATATTGATTGAATTAAAAGAATACTTATCTCAATTACACATGAAAGGAATCAAGGGCTAAGAACCCTTGAAAAACCTGTAAAATTCGTACCAAGTTCGTACTTAGGGTTTCTCCAAAACTTCTCTCTTTTTAATGTGAAAATTAGAAAACTATATACAGGAAATAGGGTCTGACGGCGTCAAGAACAAATTTGTGACGCCGTCATCTCGCCGCCAAAATACTCCTCGAACGGCCTTGATCCAGATCTGACGCCGTCAAGTGTTATGTGTTTCCAGGCCGTCATGCATTTTTCTTTTGACGCCCTACTTCGTGACGCCTTCAAATCTGTACTGGACCGTCATGGAATTTACTCTTGACGCCGTCACCTACTGTTCCCAGCAAGGAAAATTAAGACTTTGGCGTTTTCTTCACTTTTATGCTCCAAAAATGTCCGAATTGCTTTCTTTTCCAGATTTCTCTACCAAAGTACCTAAAATCACAAAAGGAACGATTTAGGGCAATATTTGATCAAATAAATTCAATTCTGGGCTTAAATGACCCCCTAAAAGTGGTTCATTTTTCGCCTCATCACTCACACAACTAGTTAATTTAGTTTATTATCATTTTTATTATTTTATTTTGATTGCATCTTATTAATTGGGTTAGTTGACTAGCAACTAATTCCGCCCACTTCTCTAAAAACCTAGATTTTACTTGCTTTTATAAACATATAAAAATACAAAAAGAATCATCCCTCATCTCTAGACCTAGTTCTTAGGCTTTCTAATCCTAGTGACACTATTCCTAAGTTGAACGATCAATCCCCCGGTACTTGTCACTATACTATACTACAACCTGCAATTGGAAACAGACGAGGGTAGAAAATTTGGAGTGTCGGATCTCTAATTTGAGTTGGGTTCCAGTTGGTTAGTGTAAACAAGTTCTAGAGCCACTAAGACCTTAGGTGCATTCGTTTCTATGGTGGAAATTTCGCTAGTAGATGCAATGGGCCTAGTTAAAGGACATTGGGTCTCCAAAGGGAAAGTTCTACCAATTGGCTTCCATTCCTTAATAGGCACTACTTTAGAATTAGTTATCCTAGTTAAAGGGCACTGTTCTCCTAAAGTGAATTTCCTTCCAGTGGGCTTCCATTGATAACCAACATTGGCAAACAGTTTTCCTATTGCTTTCTAATGCTTAATTTGTTTAGCTCTCCAACCTTTGTTAACTGGGGGTTTGTTAAACGACTTCAGAAATTTCTCAACACATTTATCATGATTACTCGAGATTAAGCATTTATTACATGTTTTGCAAAGTGAATTAGGATTTGAGTTATGGTTCCTTTTGTTCAACTTAGACTTATAGTTCCTCATGTGGTCTTCTACTTTTGTCTTAGGAACACTTTTAGCTGGTGAAGTCTTTTCCTTCTTAATATTTCTCATTGGTTTTGACTTTCTAGCTTTAGTGTCACTATTAACTCCTATAGAAGGACTGATGGGAGACTTAGTCTTTTTCACTTCTAGTTGCTGAACATGTTTTGATGTGTTGGGATCTGAAGTTTCCAAAGGTTTAGCAAAGGTAACATGCTTGTTTGTTGACTTAGAGGATGATGCAGATGACCTATCTTGCTTGCTATCAATCTTAGGACATGTACCAATAGCATATTCTAAGAGTTCCTAAGCTCTATTAGTGAAAAAGCAGGCACCTACAATAGTATCATCAAGTGGTTTTGCTATCCTATCCTCTTGAATGGTTTCACGAAGCAAGTCAAGGCACAACTTAAGATGTTTAAGATAGTCACTGTCAACTAACTTATTATTCCTAAGGGGAAGAGGAACATTCACATCATCAATTGCGTACTTCTTACAAGCAGAAACCTTTTGAACAACATTATCACAAGTGATGATTGGCATTTTCCCTTTCACCTAAGTCTTTAGATTCTCAATTTCTTTAAGCAAAGAAGTTATCTTTTCATTGTTTTTATCACGTGTGATCTTAATTGAATCATATAACTCTTTGTAATGTTGTTTAACTTTTGAATTTTCAGCTCGAAACGAATCATTTTCATGTTGCAATTTATTGATGGTATCTTGAAATTGAAAATTCTGAGAATCTATAGACTGTGGTTTTTGAGTGCCAATCACATCACTCTTGTTTGACTTCAATTGGTCAATTTGGACCCTCAGTTTCTGAATAGTGTTAGTGTGAGCTTGAATCTTTTCATCACGTTTGGCTAATTCAAATTATGCATCAAATTCAGGAGAATCCGAAGATGTCTTGGCCTTTTAGATTTTAATTCTTTCTTCTAAATGTTGACACTGTAATTGCAAATTAAGATTATCAACCTCTAGTTTTGACAAATGCCTGACCATGTTATCATGGTCATGGTTTTGAATTTCTCAAATATTTTTAAATTCTCCCCCTCAAGCTCAATAACACGATTCTGGAAAACGTTCAATGCAATATACATCTCATGAAATTGGCAGGCAGATAATGCAGAATCAGTAGCAGTATAAAATACATCCTGTGCAATACATTTAGTAATCAAATTCTCATTCATGATGAGAATATTTTTCCTCTCAATTTCACTTCATTTAAGATCAATTGCAATTTGTTTTCCCTCGTTTTCCACTTCTTTAAACACCATTTTCATATTATCAACATCTTTATTTAAGGTTTTTTGAAGACCCTCAAAATGTTCCTTGAGAAGTTTAAAGAATGGCGTGACCTCAGTTAAATAACAACTCTTTGTTTGTTCAAAACCCCTTTCCCCTTCAGAAACACCCGTTGGCGTAATTCTCTTTTTACATGTTTTATCAAAATCAGTGAATAATTGACCAAGAACATATAGAGCAATTAGAGTATTATTTTGCGTGGGGATAGTTAAAAGGACAAGATGCATGGGTGTATTTAGTGGGTATAACGTTGGATTAGCTATCTTAAACATGGTACGAGTTTCACCCAAAATTCTTTCTGCTTTCATTCTTTCAAGGTCAAAACTCCAAGATATTTGCTCTGGGGTAAACCTTTTTTGAGAGACAAAAAGAGCTAATCGATTATCTACAAAGTAATCACATTTATACAGAATTTTGTTTGCAATGCACCAGGAATCCTTTAATTTTTTAGCCAATTTCTCTCTAGTTCTATCTTCTATCTCATTGGTCTCATCATCGGATAGCACATCAGGAAAGGCATGACCAGGCTTAAGCATAACATTTGCATCATATAATGCAGGTTGGACATCTCTAACGCTCCTAAGCCAATTAGATTTGGGTTCACCTACATCCTTTTCACTATTTTCATCACACAACTTTCTATGCTTTTGTATCATTTGAGCAGTTTGAATGGTTTGGTCTTGTGTGTACAACTTGTTTTCAATTAAGTCTGGAGAAATCATTTAAGAGTTTTGTTTCCTTACCCTGAAAATCAAGTTTTTGAGTAATCATACTCTTTTGTATCTCCTGTTTACTTTTGGCAGTTTGATCAAGTTGATTTTGTAAAGATTTTAACTCTTGTTTCAATGTTTCTTCCTTTAAGTTACGTTCAGTTATATATGCATGCATTTGCCAATCCATTTTCTGTTCACGTTCAGTTAGCTCAAATTTTGCACGTTGTTCATAACACCTAACTTGATCCTTAAGAATATTAATCCTATTGGTTAGGGTGTCATTAGGGATATAAACAGTGTGCTCATGCAAATCTTAATCATTATCGACAACAGAAGATGCACTACTTGGTACAACTGACTCTTCGTTGTGTTTCACATATTGTTCACATGGGAAAATATCGCTATTTCCCATATTAGTTGTATTTGAGCCAACAACGTTTGTCAGTTGTACTTTGTTGGGAATCTCATGTTTATCGACCATGTCATTCAGTTTGAGTACCTTAGCACATGAAGCATGTTCTTTCATCGTTCTGTTATATGCATCCACATCCTTTGTAGCAAGAGTGATTGAATTGTTGGTAGAGTCAAGTTTATCAGTCTCTGATCCTCTGTCATCGGTGACTACTCTCCCAACACCCGATGCTTTACCCGAATCCACAATACCATCACTTAATTGCACCCGACATGCCTTCACCTTGTCTTCATACTTGAGTCTATGTTGTGCTCTTTCCATAATGTACTCCTTCACATTACCTATGAGTTGGAGTAGTGTGACTCTGAACACGTCAACCTCGATTCCCGTGTGAGTAGCAAAGCCCTTTTTTGTCATTCGACTCTCATGATCATACTCCTCCGTGAATCGCGAATCAATGAATGCTTGGAGTTGGTTGTTGATCACACAGAATGAAGCCATAGATCTTCCTTCAGAAAATTCACCTTTTTCAAGTTGTTGTTGGAGTTGATCTAAGTATAGAATCATTTCACCTGTGAAGGTCTCAACCTTTTGACTAAAGAGTGTTGCGAATGCATGATTGTAACCAACCGAGTATCCAGGTTGTGCAAAGAGAACCTTGAGATGTGAATGAAGTAATCGAAAACATTCAATGCAACTATCCTTTGCATTATCGGGCAATTTAATTGGCTGATGGAGTTCATTCTGTTGAGACTTCGAGCATGGAGGTTCCATTTTAGCATTATCAGACTCAAACACGTTAATTTGTTGTGAAGGGTTAGAAGTCTTATGTACATCGATCATGTCGTACAATTTAAGTATCTCAGGTATAACTGAATCTGAAGAATTTGACATGATGTGGACGTGAAGGGGATTTTACACTTCTATGATTTAAACCTATAAATAGATTCGTTCGCGGGATTTTACAAAATCAAGAAGAAACCGTAAAACATCGAAGACTGGAGATGAACTTGATGATCAGTTGATGGACTTGAAGATCAGTTGATGTTGTTTAGTTGTGATCTTGGTTCGGTTGATGCGAGTTTGGCCTCGAAAATTTGGTGAAAATTAGGTCTAAAAACTTAAAACCTCAATAACTTCACTCCGGAGGTGATTTGGGCCTCGAAAAATTCGTTTCACAACTTTGTGGAGAAACCTCACTATATTCAGCCTGTTCCGGACGTTTTGACAGCTAATTCGCTGAAAACGGAGTTACGGTTCAAAAGTTATGACTGTTTGAAGTTTCGACGTAAAAAGTCAACTTTGGTCAAACTGCAACTTTAGCAAATCACTAGAAGAGGTAAACGCTAGTTGGAGGTAATCGCAATCTAAAGGTAAACTCAAACTGGAGTTAATCGCTAACTGAGCTAAACGCTACAAGGAGCAAACCGCAGGAAGAGGTAATCGCTATCCTTAGCAAAGCGTAAACCAGAGTCAACCGCAGGATAAGGCAAGGTAACCGCAAAGAGGAGCAAACCGCAACAGAAGCAAATCGCAAATAGCAAATCGCAAGTCACAACAATAACCGTAGGAGCAAATCGCAAGTCACAACAGTAACCGCAGGAGCAAATCACAAGTCACAACAGTAACCACTGGAGCAAATCGCAAGTCACAACAGTAATCGCAAGAGCAAACCGCAGAGACTTAATCGCAACCCACTAGAGTCCAAAACAGTCATTATCTTGCGTTTTGTCCTTATACCCAATAAAGTAACCACTAACTACCAAACCGCAGGAACAAGTAGCTAACCGCAACCAAGAAATAAAACAGTAGAGCTAACCGCAGTCAAGAATAACGCCCCAAAATCAATCCCAACTTAAATACACGTTTGATGTAGCATAACCAACTGAAAAACTATGTAGTACTAACACCAATGATCACGAAAGTACACCTATAACGTATCAAATAACACTAGAAAGATTAAACCATGATGTTTTCAAAGAAAACTATTCCAACTCACAAAAACCACAAAAACCACCCCAAATACGAATATCCAAGGCCCTAAGATGAAACCATGGCTCTTGATACCAATTGTAGGATACTCATAATCATAAACATGTATGGTTTAGTGTGGTTCGAATTAAGAAGAAGTAGAATTTCTAGATAGAGAAAGTGGGAGCCTTTTCTAGAGAGAGAAACAAGTGAAATGTATTAGATTAAGCGAAAGGTCCAACCCTCTCCCTTGGAGAGAGAGGGGTATTTATTGTTACAAAGAAAACGCCCACTCTCGGGCTGTGGATCAGGCATACAGTGGGTAAATACCCGTCCTTCCTCCACGGTGTTAATTAAACTAATCTACGAACTAACTAAATATTAATAAGACTACGAGCTACTCAATGCTAATCTATACTCGGGGTGACCGAGTCTTTCATATGAATATTTATATTCCTAACAGAAGTCTCGTGAGGGTATACAGGAAACACTCCCACAAAGTTCATTTAAAAACTAATACAAGGTTAAAGTATGTATGTTATTGCAAACTTTTAAGGTACAGAAGAAAGTTACGGCATAGACATGGAAGTAATGTTACGCCGTAAATAATGAAACCTGATAAAAGTCGAACATCTGATGGTGGCTATGGCGTAACCATGAAATATGTTACGCCGTAGAATGTTTCTGAGGTAAATTCCAGGAGCTAAAACACCATGGCCAGATCCTCCACCATCTTCCTTTCTATATTACCTACATAAAATCACAACCAAACATACCAAACCAACTAAACTAATAAAAAGGAAAAAGAAGTAGATAATTCGGGTGGTCTCCCGAAAAAGCACTTTTGTTTATTATTGAGTCTTTATATTAGAATCAAGGTTACGGCTACAATGTGGGTGGATAGGTGTTTCCGCCTTTTTCTTTATCCCAAATGATAGATGACTGGTCCCAAACCATAGGAGCAATGTAAGGTTTTAATCCGAAATGATCTTCTAGGAGAAAATTAGCTCTTGCCCATTCATTCTGATATTGCATTTCATCCCTAATGCTTAACTGAACTTCTCCAAGTTTAACCTTCACCCAACTTTCGAATGATATTCCATGGTAGCCGACTTCCTCTCTCTTGTGTTCATTAAAACATGACCACTCGTATTGTTTAACCATATTTTCTTCGGTGAGTTTTCCACTATGGCATTTCTTGAGAAGGGAATCACAAGTGGGCCAAGCTTGGGTAGTTCCATCATGGTTCAAAATTGCCTATTTACAAAAGTGAACCGTCCATTCGACCTTCTCATCTGAATTAATACTATTGTAGTAGTTATGAAACCATGTTTCCCTACTAAAACTTGAATCTTCATAGCATGACCAGACATTTGCTTCCTTTTTCAATTGACTAAGCCTGATTTGTCCTCCTCCATTGCAAGAATTGACAAAAGCACAACATGAAGGTAGAGTTAATTTTTTCCCATCTTTCATAATCCCTCGTGGCTCACAATAATGCACACTATGGTGACTTTAATAGGACCTTCTTTATTATCGCAAGGTTCGAGTGTTTGATCTTCATCATCACTATCATCCTAAAAAGATCCCCACCTTCATCGCTTTTGTCTGAGTTGACCTCTAGTTCATATTTCAAGCACAAAGGAGTTCTATAGTTAAATATGTCATCCGAAATTTCAAACCTCTCAGTTCGAGTTTCCTCAACTGCAATATTGACCATGCATGAACTAACTGCTTCCTTGTCTTTTTGAAATAAAATCCTATTGATTTTGAAGACAACCCTCTCGTCATAAACTCCCAATGAGATTTCTTTCATAAAAACATCAATTCATGCTTGTGACGTAGCAAGGAATATTTGCCATGTCAGTGACTATAATGTCCGCAGGGAATAAAAACCTGTCAATCTTAATAATAGCATCATCAACTATTCCTATCGGGAGTTGCTTTAGTCATATCTTCCATCTCAATCACCAAACTTGTTTTCCTAAGACTTGTTAATGCTAGAGCCCAAATCAGCTAATGCTGAGAAGTTAGAATTACCGATGGTGCATGGAAGGGTAAAGCTCTCCATGCTATCCTCCTTAGTTGGTAATTGATAAGGCATTGTTTCGAAAGGCTTGGTTTCATCTTGCAAAAGAACATTTCACCAGATTAAGTAGGGAATATTTCGGTCGAATCGTGTATTTCGTCTTTGGCAAAAATTGCCTTGCATGCCCCCAAGGGTGTCTTGCTTACTTCAATCATATTTTTCTCATGAATGTCATCTGCTAAATTCCATTCATGATTTCAAGATTTTTAATGGATTCATCATGATTAAGTAAGCTCTTGTTGGTGGTTACTTGAAAATTTTTCAACCACACGTCCTGCTCATTGATGAAGCGAAAAGTGTAGCACTTTTAAAGGGTCATTTAAGCCCGAATTCGCGATTAATTGATCAAATATTTCCCTAAATCGTTCCTTTTATCATTTTAGGTACTTTTGTGGAGAAATCTAGAAAAGGAAGCATTTTGGACGTTTTTGGAGCATAAAAGTGAAGAAAACGACAAAGTCTCAAATTCCTTGCTGGGAATAGTGCCTGACGACGTCAAGGCTTTACACATGACGGCGTCAAGAGTGGCAAGAGAGGTGGAAGAGGAAAATACACGTGACAATCCAGAACATTTTTAGGCTATTTGGCCTAACGGCGTCACCAAGGCCGTCAGGGCCCAATTACTAGTGACGACCCAGAGCTTATTTCTACATGACGGTGTCAGAAGTGGATCTAGGCAATACGAATTTCACTTTGGCGGCGAGTTGACGGCGTCAGAGGCTAACACATGACGCCGTCAGGATGCATAGTCTATATATATATATTTCTAATTTTTCATTGTAAAGGGTGGAACTTTGGTGGAACAAGTTGTGCACAAACCCTAGGTCAAATTTCCTACATATTGAAGGGGTTTCAAACCCTTCTTTCTTCCATGTTTTAATAAAGATAAGTACTCCAATAATCATTCAATATGTCTATGTATTGTTTGATTCTATCTTATGTTTATCTGTCTTTTAACATGTTAGGCTAGGCTTTTATTGTGTTTGCTTAGATGTAGTGAAACCTAGATGTTGATTATTTGTTGATTGTTTGTTTATAATTGTTACGGATGATTGTATTCGATGTTAGGCTTAAGAAAACTGGCAGACTTCCATTGGTAACTTGCTTGAACGTCTTAAGAAACCTGATTGGAGGTGTACTACGATTTTTGGTTATATTTAATGCGTAAGAGAATTCTAATGATCCTATGTTACGAGCTTTTAACGGCTCGACATAGGAGTGAAGTAGGATCTTATAGAGTTAGGGAATATTGTGCACGGCCCTACGACTAGTATTAAGTAATATAACCCGTCATCCATGCAATTGTAACAAGCTATTCAACCGGTAAAAGATATATAGGGAGTAATGAAATCTAAGTTAACAGAACTTTTCTCATTATTGTTTCCACCACATTAGTAAATTAGTTTAATTTTCATTTCTTTTATTTTATTTTGTTTGCATCTTAGTTAATTGGGTTAGTTGGCTAGCATCTAATTCCGCCCACTCCTTCAAAACCTGAGATTTTACTTGCTTTCGTAAAATATAAAAAATACAAAAAGATTCATCCCTCACCTCTAGACCTAGTTTAGTAGGCTTTCTAATCCTAGCGACACTTTTCCTGAGTTGAACGATCAATGCCCCAGTACTTGTCACTATACTATACTACAAAGATCAGGTACACTGCCTGGTGGGGGTTGTAAGCTTCTCAAGATCCCTTGAGAGGTAAAACATATTGGTAGGGCGCCATTCCCACATATCAAGTTTTTTGGCGCCGCAACCCGGGGAATAGTTATTGTCTAGGTTAGAATTTATTTTTATTAGTTCTACTTGCAAGATTCCTTTCTAGTAAGGTTTTATTTTTATTTACAGGTCTTCTTTAGTCTATCTTTTCTTTGTGTCTTTGTTTGTAAAAACCTTTCCATTAACTATTCCGTTAGCTATTATGGAGAACGTGAATCCACCATACTACCAACCACGAAATTAACACGCTCCAAATGACATATTGATGTTTAAACAACGTGAAGATGAACCTATCTATGATGCATGGACTCGTTTTAAATATTTACTCTGAAAAGTCCCTCATCATAATTTCGATCTGTGGTCACAAATTGAAATATTTTACCATCGTGTCGACCACTATACCAAAATGGACATTGACCATGTCGCAGATGGGAACCTTTGGGGATTAAGTGCTGATGAAGCATGGAAACCATAGAGAATTGTTCCATACTTGCCAAAAAAATGGACAACCCAACAAACGTTGTTACAGATCAATTGATCGCAAGTTTGAGGGAACAAGCAAGAAGTTTTTTTGGGGATAATAAACCTATGGATTAGATACCTAGGTACATGGAGTGGTTTGATTCCACCATAATACAAGATGAACACATAGCTAATCTAGATACAATGGAGAATGAGGTGGACAATCCAGGGCCACTAAGTACCCCACAAGTCCCACCATCATTTGAGGCACACACACTGCCCATGAGTTACCCAGAAGAAGTAGAAGAGACTTTAGGAACACCGATTGAGATAGAACCCTTGGACCAAGTACAACTAGAGAATATAGGTTTTAACACTTGTAGTAATGACCTTTCTTTTAGTTCTAAGGAAGTTCCTAGTTTTGATGAACCGGAGCCTCAACCAAAACCATTACCTAATCTTCCATCGTTACATGTGAATTTAGGAATTGAAAAAGGTCCCGATCCACCCATCAAACCATATAGTCCGGGTAGTTTTACGTTGAAGGTAGTAGACTTTAAGCCATGTAGAGAAGAAGCCAATATAGGAGTGGAACATAACATTACATGCTTACATCACCCATTCATGATTGATCACAAGAAACATTATGGGTTTAAACCGGGTTTATTAGGTCAAGATGGATTCCTAACTTGGAGTCTCTCAAGTTTGATAGAAGATGATCCCTTTTTAGGAGAAAACTTTAACTTACCCCTTGACAAAAGTGAACTTGGTAAAGTTATGATGAAAGGAGCACACCCCATTGAGCATATAATTCATCCACCACTCTTTCCTTACGAGGCATACTGTCACAACTCGTAATTTCAGGTCCTTGTTCAGATGTTGAAATTTCATTATTCATCTCGGAAAGTTACTATTCATCAGTTACTATTCACCGATCACTATTCATCATTTTACTATTCATCATGTTTGGTGCCAGTTTGAGATTCCGAGAAGCGTTCAGTAAATTTACTATTCACATGACACTATTCATTTCCGAAGAGAAACCACTATTCATGTACTTTATTCATTTCATCGTAAATTTAGCTTACGAGTATTTAAATTCGCGTAACCGGTCAGGTTAAGCTGCGAATTCATGCATCATCAGTAGGGACACTTCATACGGTCTAGAAATAGCTTACATATCATTACAATAGCATTTGCATACTATTCCACTCGTAGGATATTCTAATTACTATTTTTGGTATAATCGACTTTTTACGTATTTTTATTTTAAATAAACGTTAACACGCGACCAATAATGTGACTAACACGTCCGACACTCCCGATTACGATTCTAGTATAATTTCATACTCATAATAATAATATAAAAATTATAATATTAATTTACCCAGTATTTTGGAAATTTATTTATTTCGTATCGTAAGTTTAATATAATTACGACGGTTTTCGTAAAAACTAAACAATAATCACCCAAACACTCAATACTTGTACCCAACAAATTTTCACAATTTTTACGACTTTATTAAGTCCCGGTTAACTCCGTTAAAACTTTATTTCTAGCAAACTCGGTACCCGGTATCACTTAAAACACTAAATATACAACAATTATCTTGCAAAGTCAATCAAATCTCTTACACAATCTATCACCCCCCATGTTTTGCCGCCCCTCCCCCATTCTTTCTTACACACTATGAAAATATTTTACTTGCTCCCTTTATTACATGTATTATTGTCTTTGAATATAATATCTACATTTATAATATATAGATAAACAAACATACTTCAAGTAACATTTCATTATTTTCACCAAAAGTTCTCTCTTGCTCTCTCCATGGTGCACGGCCAACACAAGAACACAAGGAAAGAATCACAACTTTTTCAAGAACAAGTAATTTTCTAGTGTATTTAGTACTCATATAAGGGTTTTGTAATACAAACTCAAGGTTTACTTAGGTTTTCACCATCAAAATCTCACTAATCTTTCGAGTAAGTAAACAAAACTCATTTTTATAATTTTACCAAGTTTTCATAATGTTCATATGATATATATACAAGATCTACATGCATATGTTAGTTATACCACTCCATTTTATACATTTATATCTTTTAAGCCTTAGAAATGGATAATAGGTAGATCCTTGTTAGATCCACTTGATTTATGATGTTTAGGAACCCATGACACCCTAAGAAGGTGTATGATAAGATTAGACTAGATTTGTGGTGATTGAAAGTGATTTGGTTGAAGTTGAAACTAGTTTGAAACCCAATAATTGATTTTTGAAACAATATATATACCTACTGTCCATATTTTGAAAACGTGGGAAAATTAGTAGATGATGGATAATTTTTGACCAAAGATTTATAAAATACTTTCAAAAACGAAGCCGTGGGCGAAAGAACGGATTAAAACGAGCTTATAACGAAGGAGTTATGATTTTTGCAAGTTTAACGACGAAAACTATTTTCTGAAAATATACCGTGCTGTTGGACGATTTTTGATGGACAAAGAGAGGCGTTAGACGTAATCTAATGGAGCCGAACTATCAAAAATATATTAGTACATGTTAAGACGAATCCAGGGATATAAAGAACGAGGAAAATGAACTTAAAACGACAAAGATATACACGTTTTAAAATCGTCAAAACTATATATATATTTTTAGTCACTAATAGAAATAATAAAATTACGTACTAAATACTATATTTTCTAGATTTCTTGTTCAAGAGTTATATTCTTAACTAATGAAGTACGTACGACCCAAGGCTTATTTGTACGACTACTAGACGTTATTTCAAGGTTTTCAAGGCGATGAATATAACACTAACATTTTATATACGATATATTACGACAAGTTTCTATCAGTCTAGTTGGACTTATTTTTCTTAAGTATGGAAATTACCTTACTTTGACAATAACAAGTATTTTCAAGTTACGAGTGGTATAGGTATCATGTGCATGAATATTCATTACATCATTTCATGATCTAAAGTAGATCATATTCATTCATTTAGGTTGCGGCTAGTGTTCGCGCCTTGTTGTCCCGATCATTTCATCATATTGTACTATCACTTCAGGTGAGTTTTCATAGCCCCGTTTTAATTCAAT
This sequence comes from Artemisia argyi, assembly GCA_030686995.1. Lineage (NCBI taxonomy): Eukaryota > Viridiplantae > Streptophyta > Magnoliopsida > Asterales > Asteraceae > Artemisia > Artemisia argyi. The sequence continues at coordinate 4,095,060 of CM060676.1, read as the reverse complement.
ATTTTGATTTCAAATCCCACGGGGGAGAATACATTGCATCACTTATTTTTATACATGCCAAAGTATTAAATTCCTTACATTGCTTAAGTTGCCTTATTACCACGTCACGACAAATTCCCTTTATTATCATGGACCGTTAATTAATCTACAAGCGAGAGTGAGTGAGTGAATAGATCTATTGAGGGTGACTCCTCCATCCGTGTTTGGGTTGCTCCAACGGGAAAACGGATGCATTTCATGTCAAATATATTTAGAGTGTCTGGTAAACACTCATTTGGGGCCAAGTAACGTCTAGCTTCGGGGTCATGAGCAAAAGAGCCAATGTATTACTTTTGACATTTTGTCGGTTTACTTTATACTTTTGGCCAATGTACATACGATTTAACTTACAAACCTATGATTATTCACCAACATTATTGTTGACCATTTCCGCAATGTATTTTTAGGTAATTAAGACATATTCTTCATGCCATGCATGGAGTCATATCATTGAGTAACAAGGATGACGCGTCTCATTTTGGATTTTCATGCACTTATGAACTATAGTTTGATTGTACTAAACTTTTTTCCTTAAACTTTTCCAGACTTTTGTGACCTATGTTTTATTACTCTGAATATTTTAAATGAATCAAACGATGTATTTTCAAAACAACACTTTAGGTCGTTCAATATAACTATAACTGTGGTGCTATGACAGTCACCCCCAGGTATTCCATTCCGCTGCCATTCAGGTATTTTTGGGGTGTGACAGATTGGCATCAGAGCTAAGGTTATAGCGAACTAGGATGTATCATGGACCCTAGACTATAACCACATCATCATAGCATCTCATCATTTCATCATAGGTGCATATTCATTATACATGTTGTTTCATGCACATATTGTGCGAGTTAACTATACCCATACTCATATATTTATGATTAAGTTGACCTGGTTCACAAGTGACATGCCTTCAGATACCCACCCTGTTATCCTTTCATCGGATTTCGACATTGAAGATGCCTTTCATCTTCCACTACCATTGTACTACCAGTTACACTTACGCCGCCATTAGCACCATTGAATTGTTATAGGAACAAGGTTTTCCTAACATCCAGCCCATACATAGAATGCCGTTTGGTAGGATATTCAGACTTAATCTTAATGGACCTATTAGGATGCTTATTGCAAGGAAGATGGTATGTTTTCTTTCCTTCATTAGTAGGGCGCTTACTACTCAGGTACTACCACCACCATCAATTACTTATTTCACTATTGGTCGTCCCATAGTGCGTACTTCAGTTTTACCTCTTAGATGTCGCGAGATAGCACGAAAGAGGGTAGTATTCCATTCACTATTATCACCATCGTCTCCTAACTCACCACTAGGATCTCATCGTCAGCAACTTTGTTTTCATCATCTAAAGCACCACTAACACCATCACATCTCAGAGACCCTACACCCATATATGACAGGCCGCTTAAGAAGCAACCACTATTTGACATACCATTACCATCTACCACACGTTACACCACCTTATAGGTTTGAGGTTGGTGAGAGTTTGAGAGCCTCTACTACTTGACAGCCTACTACTTGTTGGGAATTATGCTAACAATTACCACGGCTAAGAGAAGATGTTACAACTGCAGAAGATTGCACTTGCAGTGGAAACTCATTACCACTGCAAGAACATATATTACCACTGCTTATTGGATAATTGTTAGAAAACGTGTCTAGATAAATATAGAATAGATCTTGTGTATATCTTATTCTATTAGCTTTATACTTATCTTGTAGAAGAGGACTCCTTGTGCTATAAAAGGAGATCCTAGGTTAATAACTCTCATATATGTTTTCTAGAGCTTCAAGGTGTAACCCTAGTGATATCAAGATCACTCGTATTATTATCATTAATAATATTGGAGCAAATAGTTTATTTACATACATTGTTTATACAACTGTCTTACTCACAATCAAACTTCTAAGTGTTACTAAGTAGATTCCGCATACTTAGTGATATAATTCAAAGTATCAATCTAACACAAGTTCAAGGTGTCAAGATCCATCAAGTGGTATCAGAGCCAGGTTTTGATACTTTGATTTAGAAGACTCAAGTTCACTCAGAAGAATCAATGGAGATAGAAACCAGTAACTCAAACATTGCTACTAAGCTTCCAAAGCTTAAGTTGAATGCCTTTGAGATGTGGAGGCTAATGATAGAACAATTCTTTTTGGTCCAAGACTACACACTCTGGGAGATCATTATGGTTGGAAATTCTTTCAAACCAAGTTCTACATCAGAGATGATTAATGGCAAGGAAGTAATTAAGGTCAACACTGGACCTGTTACTAATGATGAATGACTTCAGTTGAAGAATGATCTCAAGGCCAGAGGTTTGTTGCTGATGACACTTCCCAGAGACCAAGTTGTAGCATTCAGCAAGTTCAAGACTGCAAAGACTCTCTTTGATGAGATCTGTGAAGTTTTTGGTGGTAATGATTCCACCAAGAAGACTCAAAAGACCCTGCTGAAGCAAACTTATGAAAACTTTGGTTCAACAAGTAATGAATCTCTTGATAGCATCTTCACAAGACTACAAAAGATTGTTTCTCAACTCACTGTTTTTGGAATTGAGGTGGAAAGAGAAGACCTCAATCTAAAGTTCTTAAGAAGCTTACCCTCTGAGTTTGGAACCAATGTTGCTGTGTGGGAAGATAAGTCAGAATTGGAGACCATGAAACTTAATGACTTGTACAATAACTTCAAGGTTATTGAACAAAGATTGAAGAAAGCTGGCAAGATAAGTTCAAGTTCAGGAAGTGTTGCACTCATATCATCATCTCTTGATGATAGTTCAGATGAAGAAAGTGATAGTGATGATGACAGTGCTAACATTGTTGTTTCCACTGGTAGTGGAAGTGTTTCAACTGGTAGCTCAAAGAGACAGATTGCAGGGGTTAGTGATACTAATTTTTATGCCTTTATATCAAGTCAAGTGGGTGGTTGAATTCTCAATCATGAGGATCTGGATCAAATTGATGAAAATGATATGGAGGAGATGGACATTAAATGGCAAGTGGCATTACTAAGCTTAAGGACAAAGAAGTTTTGGAAAAAGACTGGAAGAAAGATCAACATCAGTGGCAATGAAACAGTAGGTTTTGACAAAAAGAAGGTGGAATGCTACAATTGTCATAAGAAGGGGCACTTTGCCAGGGAGTGTAGGAAGCCAAGGAAGTCTGATAACAGGTCAACTTGGTACAAGCAGGACAAGAAGAAGGAACCTACTACTGATGAGCCAAAGGGGCTATTGGCCATTTATGGAGTGAGCTTTGATTGGAGCTTTATGACTGAGGAAGAGGAAGATGATTCAGAGTCTGCAATGGTTGCTACAGAGCTTGCACTAATGGCTTTTTCTGACTCTGAGGTACAAATTGATAATGCTTGTTCTAAATCTTGTAAGGCCTTAAAAGAGTATGAGAAACTTAAAGCTCAATTTAATGAGCAACACATAGAGTTAACTCATACTAATTATAACTTATCAAATCATAAAAGAGGCCTAGGTGTTTTAGAAACTCAATTAGAGCATTATAGGGCAAATGAATCTATGTTCATTGATGATATTGCAGTATTAAGAAGAGACTTAGACTATCAGGTTGCTATTAATAAGGTTCTTAGAGAAGAACTAGAAAACGTTAAAGTGGCTAGTGAGAATATAATGATAACTAAGCAAACACTGGATCATCAATCCAAGAGTATTGATAAAATTTGGGAAGCCCAAATTGTGAGCAAAGCCAAATCAGGACTTGGATACAAAACTGTTCCACCACCTTTAAGAGGTGTTCCATCACCTCCTGGCATTGACTTAGCTCACACAGGTTTAGAAGAATTCCAGGAACCACCTATGACCTATGGACCAAAGTTTGTTAAACCAGTTGAAATTGAAAAGGTTCAGGTGGAGGTTGATGTATTTGACAGTGCTAGTGACTCATCTCTTAAAGATGAAAATTTAAATGTTGAGTCTAAACCTAGTGTTCCTGAGAATGTTAAAGTGGAGGTTAAAAGAAGTATTCCTGATGTAGTCAAAGAGAAGCCTAGGTCACAACCTAATTTCACTAGGCCCACTACTGGATATGCAGAGATGTACAGAAGTAGGTCACCAACTCCTAGGGGTAATATGAGGAGTTGGAATCATGTTAACTCTAGGCAATTTGGTAGTGACTTTGTGTTCAATAACAAACCCTGTCATATATGTGGTAGTTTTGACCATTTGGCTAAAAGCTGTACCTACCACTTGGGAAGAAGGGAAGTGTTTGGGAATACTAGGGTGAATGGACAAAATGCTAATAACTTAACTTACCCAAATCCACATAGCAAGATGATTCCCAGGTCTGTTTTGCTTCATTCTGGCATTAAATCTATTTCCACTACTAGACCAGCAGTTTCCACTGCTAGACCAGCAGTTTCCACTACTAGACCAGCAGTTGCCACTGCTAGAAATAAAAACAGAGTTTACCCCAAGCCCCCTGTTACTACTTTTGTTAAACCTACTCAAACAGGGAAAAAGACCAATTTTGAAAAGAAAGTTAATAATAATCAGAAGTGGGTACCTAAAATTTCTAAGCCAGCAGTTACCACTGCAAGGCCAAAGGTTACCACTGGTAGGTCTAAAAGGGTAAATATGGGAAATGCTGTTAAGGCCTCAGCACGTTGGGAATGGAAACCAAAAGGAACCATCACCTCAAACAATCCCAATGGTGTATCAATGACCTTTGATAGATATAATTATATTGATACACGAGGCAGATCCAAGTCATTTGTGGCTTGGGTCCCCAAAAGGAACTAATTTCTTTATTTTGTGTGCAGGGACATTCAAAAACTACCAATGATTAAGGATACTCAGACAGTGGATGTTCCAGGCACATGACTGGCAATAAGTCCTATCTTTCAGACTTTCAACCTTATGATGGACAATTTGTCAGCTTTGGAGGAGGAATTGGTGGCAAAGTTTCTGGCAAAGGAACAATCAACGCTGGAAACATTGATTTTGAAGATGTGCAGTATGTGAAAGAGCTCAAGTACAACCTCTTCGGTGTGTCACAGATGTGTGACAAGAAACATAGAGTTCTTTTCACAGAAGATGAATGCTATATCTTATCAAAGGATTATAAGCTCCCTGATGAAAGTGATGTTTTGCTTAAAATCCCTAGAAAAGGGAATCTATATAGCATTGACATGAAGAACATAGTGGCTAATAATGATGTTACTTGCTTGCTTGCTAAAGCCACTTTGGATGAATCAATGCTTTGGCATAGAAGACTTGGTCGTGTTAACTTTAAGACCATCAACAAGATTGTGAAAGATGGACTTGTCAGAGGCCTACCAGAGAAAAGATTTGAAAATGATCAAACTTGTGTTGCCTGTCTCAAAGGAAAGCAACACAGAGCTTCATGCAAGACCAAGGCATTAAATTCAATCAATCATCCACTCTTTATGCTGCATATGGACTTGTTTGGTCCTACCTCTGTGAGCAGCATCAATTTGAAGAAGTATTGTCTAGTTGTGACTGATGATTTCAGTAGATTCACATGGGTTTTCTTTTTGAGTACCAAGGATGAAACCACAGCCATTCTTAAAATATTCACCACTCAAGTTGAAAATCAATTTGAAAAGAAAATCAAGATCATCAGGTGTGACAATGGGACTGAGTTCAAGAATAAAGTTATGGATGATTTCTGCAGAGACAAACGTATTAAAAGAGAATTTAGTGTTACAAGAACTCCTCAACAAAATGGAGTTACAGAAAGAAGAAACAGAACACTAATTGAGGATGCTAGAACCATGTTAGCTGATTCCAAGCTTCCAGTGACTTTATGGGCTGAAGCAGTTAACACTGCTTGTTATATTCAGAACAGAGTTTTAGTGGTCAAAACAAATAACAAGACCCCTTATGAGTTGTTCAGAGGAAGGCCTCCTACTTTAGAGTTTATGAGGCCATTTGGGTGTCATGTTACTATTCTCAATACCATTGATCATCTGGGTAAATTTGAAGAAAAGTCAGATGAAGGCTTCTTTGTTGGATACTCTATGGTTAGCAAGGCTTTTAGAGTCTATAATTTAAGAACAAAGATGATTGAAGAGAACTTGCATGTTCAGTTTCTTGAAAATAAAGCAAACATGGCAGGTTCAGGTCCAGATTGGCTACTTGATCTTGAAATATTATCAAATACAATGAAATATGTTCCTCTCACTTCAAGTACTAAAGACAAAGATCTTGAAGATTCAGAAGAATTCATTGATGAAGATGAAGCTTGCAAAAGATGATGAAGATCAAATTGTTATGCCACTTTGGGACTTTGGTGATAATTCTGAAAAACCAAGTGATGCAGATGGTGTGAATAAAGAAATTCCTACTAGCAGTGGTAACTCAATTCCCACTGCTACACCAGAAGTTTCCACTATAAGCCCAAATGTGGACCATACTTCTCAGGAATCACCAAGTGATGATATAGAGATCTCAAACATGCCTACAACATATGATATTCCTAGCACAACACAGTCCTCAATTCACAAAGTGCATCCACTTGATAATGTTATTAGTGAACTTCAATCAGGTGTGAAGACTAGAAGACAGACAAAGAAAGATGATATTCATGGATTCATAAGTGAAGTGTATGAGTCCAAGAAACATAGCAAGAAGAATGAGTGCTTGTTTTTCTGTTTTCTCTCACAGGTGGAGCCTAAGAATGTGTATATGGATCTAGGAGAATCTAGCTGGGTTGAAGCTATGCAAGAAGAGTTGTTGCAGTTTAAACTTCAAAAGGTTTGGGTTCTTTGTGTTTTGCCTGATGGTATGAAGGTCATTGGTACTAAATGGGTTTTCAGAAACACGAAAGATGAAATAGGTATTGTAATCAGGAACAAAGCTAGATTGGTTGCTCAAGGATACACTCAAGAGGAGGGTATTGATTATGAAGAAGTGTTTGCTCCTGTTGCAAGGATTGAGGCTATTAGATTGTTTTTAGCCTATGCATCATTTATGGGCTTTACAGTCTATCAAATGGATGTTAAAAGTGCCTTTCTGTATGGAACTATTGATGAGGAGGTATATGTCTCTCAACCTCCAGGCTTTGAAGATCCTCAACACCCAAATAAAGTTTACAAAGTGGTTAAGGCTCTTTATGGCTTACATCAGGCTCCAAGGAAGTGGTATGAAACCTTAGCTAATTATTCATTGAATAATGGGTTTCATAGAGGCAAGATTGATCAAACTTTGTTCATCATGAAAGACAAGGGTGATATCCTACTTGTGCAAGTATATGTTGATGATATTATCTTTGGGTCTACTAAACAAGAGATGTGCAAAGAGTTTGAGAAGCTGATGAAAGATGAATTTCAAATGAGTTCTATGGGAGAACTTACATTCTTTTTGGGGCTGCAAGTACAACAGAGTAAGGAAGGCATATTTATCAGCCAAGACAAATATGTGGCTGAGATTATTAAGAAGTTCAAGTTTACTGATGCAAAATCTTCAAATACCCCTGCTGACAAGACCACTCACTTATTGTTGAAGAATACTAGTGGTGTTAATGTTGATGTTCACACTTACAGATCTATGATTGGTTCTCTGATGTATCTTACTTCATCAAGGCCAGACATTATGTTTGCTGTATGTGCTTGTGCAAGATTTCAAGTGACTCCAAAGACATCACATATGACAGCAGTGGAAAAGATTTTTAGGTACTTGAAGACTTATCCTAATCTAGGATTATGGTATCCAAGAGACTCTCCAATGGAATTGATCACATACTCAGATAGTGACTATGCTGGTGCATGTTTGGATAGAAGATCAACTACTGGAGGATGTCAATTTCTTGGATGTAGATTAGTGTCATGGCAGTGTAAGAAGCAAATTATGGTTGCTACTTCAACCACTGAAGCAGAATATGTTGCAGCTGCTAGTTGTTGTGCTCAGATCCTTTGGCTTCAGAATCAATTATTGGACTATGGGTACAATTTCATGAACACCATTATCTATATAGACAATAATAGTACCATATGCATTATTAAAAATCCTGTGCAACACACTAAAACTAAACATATTGAAATTAGACATCACTTTATTAGAGATTGTTTTGAGAAAAAGCTTATCAATGTTGTCAAGATTCATACTGATGACAATTATGCTGATTTATTAACAAAAGGGCTTGATGTGGGTAGATTTCAATACTTGGTAACAGGCATTGGAATGCTCAATCCATAAATTTTTGATGTCTAAATACTTTTCAGTGTTGCAGGATACTTTTTAGGTACTAATACTGTTTGTATTGTATGTATGGTTTTCTACTAACTTGTATGCAGAGTTATCAAGAGCACAATGGTAATTAACATACAACAGTGGAAAGATTGGTGATAATAGCAAGAACAAAAGAGTACTTTTATTGATCATTCAAAGAAGAGTACATCACAACCATTCACAAAACATTGTCACCATTACAGAAAACCATCACATAAGACATGAACCTACAACCTAACACCTACTCCATAGGTTTCTTTCCTTTTCCCTCATACTGATGCTTGCCTTTGGAAATCTTCTTTCTCTTGTCTTCAAAAGAGAGTTGTTTCCTTGGACAAGCAAGTCCCAGAATTTGCTTGGGAGGCCTTGGTGCTTGAGTAGGCTTGTCTACAGCTGGCCACTTCATGTTGTTTATTGCAGATGTCAGTGCTGTGGTAAGGGATTTTGGAAGTTCCTTGGAGAGATCACAGGTTGGATCATTGTCATCATCTGATGAAGAGCTAGAATAAAACTCAAGCAATGGAGCAGGATCAGCTGATATCTTCTTATTGGGCTTCATGCTTGAAGATGTAGCAGTTGCAGCACTTGGTAGAAAATATCCACTCCATCCAGAAGAAAGTTCTTCAGAGTCTGAGTAGTAACTGATTTCCTCATCTGAAGAGTCGTTAGAGGTGATATAGATTAATGTAAACCAACTCATGATGATGTTTAGAGTTTGTGTTATTGAAAAGTATTGTTGATGAAAGATAAAAGATGTTGAGCCCCCTTTTATATGCAAAGTCAAGGTCGAATTCTAATTAATGAAGGATATTTACTCCTACTTGTTTTGGTAGGTTGGAGAACTAAATTTGGTAATTATCGGGTTGACTTTTGGAAGATATTTTTGTGAATAGTAACTTGGTTAAATAGTTACTTTGGGTTAAGTTTTATGGGTTAAGTTGAGTTGCTGAATACAACCCATATTGTTGGAGTCATTGAAGTAATAAGGTATGTAACATAGACACACAACAAATGGTTATTGATTCACCATGTCTAATCCACATAAGAATCAACTAGTCCAGAGCAAACGGCTACTGGTAAAGACTTATCAAATCCGTTTATGGTTGATAGTTTACCAAAAACTAGGTTATCAACTCACCATACATCCATGTGATCAAGAGTTGGCTAGTCCATAAGTAAACGGCTCTTGGTAAAGACATATCAAATTCGTTGATAGCTGGTAGTTTGCTAAAAACTATGATAAGAGCAGCAAATTTTCATGTTTTATTTACCACTGCTCTTTGATATGTTGTGAAAATTTTACCACTGCTAGTTCATTAGTTACCACTGCAAGAGTAATTTTTCCACTGATGAACTAGCCGTTACAACTGTTGTGTCAGTAATCCATTTTTTACTAGCCGTTGTAAAAATAACCGTCTTTCCTTATTAATAGGGTAAAATCTTTTGTGAATTATCTATTTACTCATTTTAAATTATTCTTTTTCCAAAGATAATTCTTTCTAAAGATAATTCACATTGCGCAACCTCCTCAAACCCTATTAGTATAAATTGATCATCATACGGCTTGCTTTTTATCTTGATTACTAACACTTTTATTCTCTTTTTCACAAATATCATGGCGATTCTAAAATTTGTCGAGGAGCAAAACCAAGTGGCCTACTTACAAAAGTCAAACGAGAAGAGTGGCCCTATTTTTCATCAGATTGTGGATTTTCTAAACACAACTCATATAAGGTATGCCTTAACTATTAATCCCACAATCTATGTCTCTCATATCAAATAGTTCTGGAACACTGTGGAGTCCATAACCCTTGAACAGGGAGACACACAAGAATCTGTGGATGCTCTAAGAGCCACAGTTGATGGGGTAACTATTGATGTTACTGAGTCATCCTTGAGGAGAATTCTCCAATTGGATGATCTCAATGGTATCATCACATTACCTAATTCAGAAATTTTCACTAATATTGCTTTAATGGGGTATGATACATCTGAACAAAAAGTTACTTTCAGAAAAGGATGTTTTTGTCCCCATTGGAGATTTTTTATTCACACTCTTTTACATTGCCTAAGTCCTAAGAAAACTTCTTATGAACAATTTGAATCTACCATGGCTTATCCTTTGGTTTGTTTGGCAACAGATAGGACTTTCAATTTTTCAAAGTTTATTTTCAATAATATGAAAGGCAATGTAAAGAGGCAATATAAATTTTTGATGTATCCAAGGTTTGTGCATGCAGTGTTAAACGAGTTTCAACTGCGCCCTCACAAAAGAATTTATGAACCTTCCACTCTTAAGCCAAAAGTTTTTCAAAATATGTCTAAGGCTTCAGAACTTTGGAATGGGGAGGTTCATCCACTTTTCCCTCAAATGCTTGCTAAAATTTCTCAAGTACAGGTTGAGGATGCACCAATCCCAATTGCATCTCAAAACACACCCACTATTGTTGTTCCACCAATTCAACATACCCCTGCAGTCACTCACACTGCATGTTGCTGAGCCTTTTGGTTTAGGAGCAAGCAGTGGTGGTTCAAGGCTTAATCCTAGTCCAACTAGGGAAGAGCCTGAATCAATGCCTCATGATTCACCTCTCCCAGCAGGTTACACAGTTGGAAGTGATGAAGGCAGTGTGCAACAAAATGAATTGATGAACATTTGTATCAAATTAGTCAAGCAGGTTCAAGCTCTGGAGAAAGATCTGGCACAGACCAAAGAACAACATGCCACAGAGCTGAATACATTGAAGGCTGAGATTCAAAGATTGCAGAATGAAGTTGAGAATCTCAAGAAGCAAAGATCTAAGGTTGTATCATCATCATCTTCACCTCAGGATGAGTTTTCTGCAAGTTATACTAAAGTTTTGGGAGATTCTTCCAAACAGGGGAGGAAAATAGATGCAGAGCTTAAGGGGAGCAGTAAAAATTTTGATAAAGATTCTGCTGAGCTCAATGATTCTGATAATGCTCAAGCAAAAGATGATGTAGCTGAGACTGAGGGGAGGAAATTGGATTTTGAAGATATGGATGCTGATGCAGGTTTTAACTTTGATGATTTAGTTGGAACTGCTCAACCAATTTCCACTGAAGCAGAACAAGTTCCCACTGATCAACCAATTACCACTGCAAGTGAAAATATTCCCACTACTAGTCAAGAAATTACCACTGCAGAGGAAGAAGATGCCAGAATAAGATCAGTTAAAGGAAAGGCTATTGTAATTGCTTCAGATCAAGAGACAAGAAAGATTTCTAAGTATGAACAAGCTCAGATTGACTTTGATGCAAGATTAACAGAGCAACAACAAGCTGAAGAGTATGAAAGAAAGAAAAGCTTAAAGAAGATGAAGTTGCTAGTTTTATGGAAGCAACTAGGTTAGATAAACTTGAAGCAGTAATGGCAGAACCTATTTCAAGTGTCTCACCAACTGTCATACATGAGAAACCTCCATTGTTCAGTTATGTGCCTACAGAAGAAGAGATTAACTATTTGATTAATAATGATCAAGTAATCAGGAAGAAGGCTATTGAATTGATTGCAAATACAACCTTGGATGAAGAACAAAGGTCTGCTCAACTTAAAGATTTCATTCAAATGAAGTATCAGCAGGCTCTTGATCAAATCATTGGGGATGTTAGAAAAGGTCAAAAGAAGCCAAGGAAACTTACAAAGGCACAGATCATTACTGAGATGAAGACTTTTTGTTGCCATGTTGGTAATATGAAGATGGCTCAATTCAATGGAATGTCACATGATCAGGTTGAAGGTATTTACTACAGGATCAAAAGACAAGATAGTAATTTTATTCCAATGGATCAAGAACCAATAACAATGAAGACAAAAAGGACTGGAGCGAGTCTTGAATCAAAAGATGCAAAGAAGTTAAAGATTCAGAAATCATCTCAAGCAGAAGAGGGTCCTAGCAAGTTGACAGAAGAGCAAGTTACAAACATGTTGTTTATAGAGACTGATGTACTTAACATTGAACCTATACAAGCAAAATATCCAGTTGTTAGTTGGGAGATCTTTTCTGAAAGTTTTGGTGTTGCTTGGAAGATCATCAGAACTGGAAGTGTCACAAACATTTGTAGAGACTTTGAAGATATTGTTAGATGTTGTGATAGAGAAGATTTGGATACTTTGTGGAAAATTGTTCAAGATCAGTTTAAGAAGGATGAACTTGTTGATGTCAAAGCTATGGAGTTATGGGTTCACTTCAGAAGACTATATGAACCTGACCCAAGTGATAGGTATTGGAGATTTGAAGCTCATAGTACAAGAACTTTGTGGAAATTCTATGATTCAAGTTCTGTGCATCATGTTTCTACTCAAGATGATGCTGGCTGAGAAAGAATATCCATTGAGAGCTGGAGTATTAACAGTGATGTTGTCAGAGAAGCTTAGGTGCTGGGAAAGAACTGAAGTCATAGATGATTTGCTACAAAGGATTTATGATCAAAGTGTGAGAGCTGATAGAGAGTTAAGAAGAAAAAGATAAGTGTTTGAAAGAATTCCCATATCTTCATGATTACTGAATACTTGAAGAAACTTATTGATTTATGTATTAATCATAAGTTAGGGGAGGATTGTTGGGAATTATGCTAACAATTACCATGACTAAGAGAATATGTTACAACTGCAAAAGATTGCACTTGCAGTGGAAACTCATTACCACTGAAAGAACATATATTACCACTGCTTATTGGATAATTGTTAGAAAACGTGTCTAGATAAATATAGAATAGATCTTGTGTATATCTTATTCTATTAGCTTTATACATATCTTGTAGAAGAGGACTCCTTGTGCTATAAAAGGAAATCCTAGGTTAATAACTCTCATATATGTTTTCTAGAGCTTCAAGGTGTAACCCTAGTGATATCAAGATCACTCGTATTATTATCATTAATAATATTGGAGCAAATAGTTTGTTTACATACATTGTTTATATAACTGTCTTACTCACAATCAAACTTCTAAGTGTTACTAAGTAGATTCCGCATACTTAGTGATATAATTCAAAGTATCAATCTAACACAAGTTCAAGGTGTCAAGATCCATCACTACTCTTCATCGTTAGACGATGATCTCTAATTATTTGAGATTACCCACGAGTGTTTGGACGATACACTCTGAATAATACCACAAGCCTCACAAACATAATAAGAATTGCAACAAATCGCCCAAGGGTGGCATCTATCACAAGGACTCTATATTATCTTAGATATGATCGACTCATACCTCCATAACACAATAAACCAACAAGATGCCATGAACGGTATTATACCATCATAATGGAACTCTTCACAACTCTCCCTTCATTATCAAGTTTGATTACACCACATTCTAAGCCGATGATTACATCATTAGTCACTCTAGCAACACTCCACCGATAAATGCGATCACATTAGTAGTTTTGACATATAATTACAACTTTGGGAAGATGCAAGTCAGACAATAGGATTAATAAAGACGAAGATGTCTTTATGATTAAATGGTCATGTTGACCAAGATAAAAGTGACTGCCCTAGTTTTCGTGTTTCGGAGATAATAACAATTCAAGTAAGTCAAAGTCAAATTAAATTTTTGTACAAACAAAAAGATTTCTTGCAAACCTTACGAAGTACGACAAATTATTGATTTTCAATGGTTGGATTAAAACTCTTTTTTGTTTAAACAACAAACTTCTTGAACTCCCTTTTTCCAAAGACATATATATATATATATATATATATATATATATATATATATATATATATATATATATATATATATATATATATATGAGGTATTGTTTTTTTATCAAGGTACAAAATATTTCATAGTCACATCTTTTACATAACCATATTCATTACAAACTTCAAATAAAGTCACTCCAAAATACAGTTATGATCGAATTTTCACAATGTTTCACTCAAATAAATGTTGTTAATTTTAGAAACCATATCTCCAAGAAGGAACACGCATAACTCATGAACGAATCTCGAAAGAAACCACTATACCTACTTACTATTTGACCTTAGATGCGAAAGAAACCCCTCTACCAAAGATTGCCAATATTGATACACCATGCCTTAACACCACTACTTCAAATTACAACTTTTTCGCTCATTCCATATTATAAGACCTTCACGCTAGTATAAATTCATTGGATTAAAAGATCAAGGTACAATTACTCAACAGAAATTTATATTCTTTTCGGAGATCGATATAGCTTAGTCCCATTGGGACAAGACTTCATTTTCATGAAGGGATATCGAGAATTTTCACATGACCATAAGACATTTAGCTCGCATTCATGGAAAATCAAACATCATCCGATGTGATACCTACTTGACTCAGATCACCTGTACAAAAATTTTCATTTTTTATACATTTTTAGTCATGCCTAGAGGGATTAAGCATTTGAACCTGCGAACTTTACCTAGTATAAATTCTCGAATACTTCAAATCATTGGCACCAAATTTCTGCACTATATCCTTTCACACATAGACTATCCTTTTCAGTTGACTGTAGATGCCTTAACGACACGTTCATCCTTCACGCTCTCAATATCACTACCATATTCTTGACCACTTCATAATCATAAACCACTACCCCGTTATGAACTAAGTTATTTACATTCTTTAAATAGTGGTTTAGTAGACTATTACCATTCCATAAGATTCACCCATGTATCCAATAAACCATTCAACGAATTTTACTTCAAGCTATTTTACTATCATATGGGGAAATTGTTTTACAGAATTTTTAAAATAAGCTATTTTATTACAACCCGATAAATTGATTTTTCCGTTATTGCACCAAGTATTTACTATTATTACGCGGAACAATTTTCATGTTACTTGAAAGGAAATGACTAGAATACCATTTTTCAAAACAAAACGTTGAACACCATCTAAAACTTTTGAGGAAAATAATGCTACTTTGACTAACTCAAGCATTGCATCATTAGTCCTCAATTATACATAGCCTGATCACCTATGTATAATTCAGGAAGGATTATGCTATGAAGAAAATAATTACTTTTTGGGGATTGTTAACAACAATCTTCATTCCAAAGCGTTGTAAACAAATAAACTTTTTCATAGACATCTCTTTTTGACAAACCCTCCCTGGATACTTACCCCACCTGTCACTTACTCGGCCATTAAGTTGGATTTTTCCATTGATTTCCCTAGGAGAGACTTCCCATATCAATTACTAGGAGGATTCCTCGATACAAGAAAAACAATGAAAGGATTACATAACTATTAATCTAGACTAGGAGTATACAGTAAGACAATTTATAACTCAACAACAATTCTAAGATACCACGAGACCATCCGAACCACCATCTCCGACCTAGTTGTCCAGCTCTATCATTCAAAAGTATTAGCTAGATTGAGTTGCAGGATCGAACACACTGTGAAGGTACGCTAAACAACACTATAGAAATAAACCAAGCCTCTTAACCAATACTGTAAAGCATTCCAATTAAACATGGCCTCATCCATACGCAAACTTCCCTGTAAAGCATTCCAACCAATACTGTAAAGCCTATTTTGAACAAATACGATCCTTTTTTGTCAATATTTTTCAAAACCATTGTACAATGAGAAATAAATAAACATCAAACTTTGGTAAATAGTCCTATTCACTATATTTTGAAGACGGTTTCACATTTTTATAACTACTGAAATTTTGGATCATCAAGAAAGAGATTACTTAGTAACCCATTTGCTCCATTTTCTAAATTAGTTTATTCGGAAAAATATTTCTACCAAAACTCACAATCAAGAGATAAATTTTGAAAACCAATCACCTTACAAGATCGCTTACGCATTAGGGTTTTGCGATTTGACAATAAAGAGTATTGGAATAAGTGATGAATAAAATTAGGAGGGACACCATATAGCAATTACACACGTCGGTGATGGAAACCAAACACAATAGGCAAAGAAAGACATAGGTCGTAGCATCTATTAGACCAAAACGCAAGGAATCAAAATTGTTACCCATATCCTATCTTCTTCGTATAACACCTTTTTCAAAAAGTATAACGTTGTATAATTAGTCACCAATTTCATTGTAACTATTTCAATTATTCCTGATCAAGGTGATCGAATCACCTCAGACTTCTAGCAATCATTTTAAGATTTCCTTCGGAACCCCATTTAGATGTAAACACCGCCTATCATCCTCAGACCAATGGTCAGATCGAGAAGACAAATTCAAACGTAGGAACGATATGCTCAGAGAGTGAGCGATTGACTCTATAAATGGATGGACTAACCATTTATCATAAATCAGATTCGGTTGCAACGATAGTTATCGCACGAGCGTAGAGACTACACCATTTGAGGCACTCTATGGTCGAAGTACCAATTACCCATTTACAGACCGAAATCGAAAAGTTAAATTCACTGGTCTAGAACTAAACTATGGAACAACAAAGGAAATTTCACAAGTCAAAAACCAGTTACAAGCAACGAGAAACTGGTAGAAGTTAGGTTGGTGCATGATGCACATCATGCGGATTGAGTATCCCTGAACAGCAAACCATCTAGATTCAAGTGGGAGAACGAACTAAGTTCAAAGCTTTGCCTTGGAGAGGCATGATACAATTTTGGTAACACGAGAGATTGAACCTCTAGTAGATCGGACCATTTAAGATTCATTTTAGAATCGACCAGCTGACATACAAATTTGAGTTCTGGCAGAGTTCAACAACATATATTACCAATATCACATTGTAAACCTCGAGAAGCGTTGATCATCTATTGACGGACCAAACGCGGAAAATGCCAAACTCACTATTCCTGTAAGCACTCATGAAATAACCCAGAATTTCCTGCAAATCAAGAATCAGTTACAAGTCGATAAGTTGTAAACCCTTAAAATTTCAAGTTGGTGGTAGGGTCACATTAAAAGTTCTACCTAGGAAAGGCACGATACCATTCAGAAAAATCCAAGAAGTTAAACTCGATGTACACTTGACCATTAAAGATTTCAGACAGAGTAGGCCAGTAACCCTCAGACTTGAGCCTTGTTGGAAAGTTGCAAGATTACACAAACATGTTTCACAATTTCAAATCCCGAGAAACAACTTTCAGATTAGTGATTTATGATTCCATTGAAAGGAATCCAACCCATTGACAAACCTAAACCTGGTAGGAGAACCAGTAGAAATCATGGACCGTGAGGTCGAACGGTTGAAGCAAAGACGAATTCCTATCGTGAAAATTCACTGGAATTCTCGAAGAGGTCCCAAATTTACTTGGGAACGGGAAGACCAAATGCAACTCAAGTATCCATGTCTTTTTACCGAATATACTTCAGAGACCAACCAAAACTGAACTTCGGGACGAAGTTCCTTTTAGAGGGGAAGACTGTCACAACTCGTAATTTCAGGTCCTTGTTCAGATGTCAAAATTTCATTATTTATCTCGGAAGTTACTATTCATCAGTTACTATTCACCTATCACTATTCATCATTTTACTATTCATCATTTTTGGTGCCAGTTTGAGATTCCAAGAAGCGTTCAGAAAATTTACTATTCACATGACAGTATTCATTTCCGAAGTGAAACCACTATTCATGTACTTTATTCATTTCATCGTAAATTTAGCTTACGAGTAATTAAATTCGCGTAACCGGTCAGGTTAAGCTGCGAATTCATGCATCATTAGTAGGCACACTTCATACGGTCTAGAAATAGCTTACATATCATTACAATAGCATTTGCATACTATTCCACTCGTAGGATATTCTAATTACTATTTTTGGTATAATCGACTTTTTACGTATTTTTATTTTAAATAAACGTTAACACGCGTCCAATAATGAGACTAACACGTCCGACACTCCCGATTACGATCCTAGTATAATTTCATACTCATAATAATAATATAAAAATTATAATATTAATTTACCCGGTATTTTGGAAATTTGTTTATTTCGTATCGTAAGTTTAATATAATTACGACGGTTTTCGTAAAAACTAAAAAATGATCACCCAAACACTCAATACTTGTACCCAACAAATTTTCACAATTTTTACGACTTTATTAAGTCCCGGTTAACTCCGTTAAAACTTTATTTCTAGCAAACTCGGTACCCGGTATCACTTAAAACACTAAATATACAACAATTATCTTGCAAAGTCAATCAAATCTCTTACACAATCTATCACCCCCATGTTTTGCCGCCCCTCCCCCATTATTTCTTACACACTTTCAAAATATTTTACTTGCTCCATTTATTACATGTATTATTGTCTTTGAATATAATATCTACATTTATAATATATATATAAACAAACATACTTCAAGTAACATTTCGTTATTTTCACCAAAAGTTATCTCATGCTCTCTCCATGGTGCACGGCCAACACAAGAACACCAAGAAAGAATCACAACTTTTTCAAGAACAAGTAATTTTCTAGTGTATTTAGTACTCCTATAAGGGTTTTGTAATACAAACTCAAGGTTTACTTAGGTTTTCACCATCAAAAGCTCACTAATCTTTCAAGTAAGTAAATAAAACTCATTTTTATAATTTTACCAAGTTTTCATAATGTTCATATGATATATATACAAAATCTACATGCATATGTTAGTTATACCACTCCATTTTATACATTTATATCTTTTAAACCTTAGAAATGGATAATAGGTAGATCCTTGTTAGATCCACTTGATTTATGATGTTTAGGAACCCATGACACCCTAAGAAGGTGTATGGTAAGATTAGACTAGATTTGTGGTGATTGAAAGTGATTTGGTTGAAGTTGAAACTAGTTTGAAACCCTATAATTGATTTTTGAAACAATATATATACCTACTGTCCATATTTTGAAAACGTGGGAAAATCAGTAGATGATGGGTAATTTTTGACCAAAGATTTAGAAAATCTTTCAAAAATGAAGCCGTGGGCGAAAGAACGGATTAAAACGAGCTTATAACGAATGAGTTATGATTTTTGCAAGTTTAACAACGATT
This sequence comes from Artemisia argyi, assembly GCA_030686995.1. Lineage (NCBI taxonomy): Eukaryota > Viridiplantae > Streptophyta > Magnoliopsida > Asterales > Asteraceae > Artemisia > Artemisia argyi. The sequence continues at coordinate 4,075,806 of CM060676.1, read as the reverse complement.
TTCGACGGACAAAGAGAGGCGTTAGACGTAATCTAACGGAGCTGAACTATCAAAAATATATTAATACATGTTAAGACGAATCCGGGGATATAAAGAACGAGGAAAATGAACTTAAAACGACAAAGATATACACGTTTTAAAATCGTCAAAACTATATATATATATATTTTTAGTCACTAATAGAAATAATAAAACTACGTACTAAATACTGTATTTTCTAGATTTCTTGTTCAAGAGTTATATTCTTAACTAATGAAGTACGTACGACCCAAGGCTTATTTGTACGACTACTAGACGTTATTTCAAGGTTTTCAAGGCGATGAATATAACACTAACATTTTATATACGATATATTACGACAAGTTTCTATAAGTCTAGTTGGACTTATTTTTCTTAAGTATGGAAATTACCTTACTTTGACAATAACAAGTATTTTCAAGTTACGAGTGGTATAGGTATCATGTGCATGAATATTCATTACATCATTTCATGATCTAAAGTAGATCATATTCATTCATTTAGGTTGCGGCTAGTGTTCACGCCTTGTTGTCCCGATCATTTCATCACATTGTACTATCACTTCAGGTGAGTTTTCATAGCCCCGTTTTAATTCAATATTTTGATTTCAAATCCCACGGGGGAGAATACATTGCATCACTTATTTTTGTACATGCCAAAGTATTAAATTCCTTACATTGCTTAAGTTGCCTTATTACCACGTCACGACAAGTCCCCTTTATTATCATGGACCATTAATTAATCTACAAGCGAGAGTGAGTGAATAGATCTATTGAGGGTGACTCCTCCATCCGTGTTTGGGTTGCTCCAACGGGAAAACGGATGCATTTCATATCTAATATATTTAGAGTGTCTGGTAAACACTCATTTGGGGCCAAGTAACGTCTAGCTTCGGGGTCATGAGCTTAAGAGCCAATGTATTACTTTTGACATTTTGTCGGTTTACTTTATACTTGTGGCCAATGTACATACGATTTAACTTACAAACCTATGATTATTCACCAACATTATTGTTGACCATTTTTGCAATGTATTTTCAGGTAATTAAGACATATTCTTCATGGCATGCATGGAGTCATATCATTGAGTAACAAGGATGATGCGTCTCATTTTGGATTTTCATGCACTTATGAACTATCGTTTGATTGTACTAAACTTATTTCCTTAAACTTTCCAGACTTTTGCGACCTATCTTTTATAACTCGGAATATTTTAAATTAATCATACGATGTATTTTCAAAATGACACTTTAGTTCGTTCAATATAATTGTAACTGTGGTGCTATGACAGTCACCCCCAGGTATTCCATTCCGCTGCCATTCAGGTATTTTGGGGGTGTGAGACATACTTCCACCTAGACGGTGTGTATCGCTACTTCCACCCGCACTTAATCCTAAGTGTAGGGAAAACCTCCCCTATTTCCGTTAAATAAGGGTAGAGTCAGGCTCGTGACTCCGCGCTTCTTGGGAAGCAACCCAAGCCCCCTTTTATTTGTTTGATTGTTTGTTTGTTTGATTTTATTTGTTTCCGTATGCGTGTTTTATTTTTATTGTTTGTGGATCATGGTTCAAAGTAAATTGTGAAAATGCTTTATTTTGTTTTTAACTTCGTATTAATTACATATAAAGGTATTTTGCAAAAGCTAAGTGTAAGGGGAGACCCAAATTTGTTGATAAGAATGAAAATGATCATGATTCGCCACAATATTAAATGAACATGCATATTAGTAATTGTTAGAGTCAAATGCTTGTATCGAGTCATAATGATGTTTTGCAGGATTTTCCAGGAAATAAGGCATGAGTTTTTCCAGAAATTTTCCGAAAACTTAACATAAGATTTTTCCAGGAACATTTTGATGGCGTCAGGAGTTACAACCTGATGGCGTCAGGTACCAAAATTCTGAAAAATTTTGCGAGTTTTGTTTAAACCGGAGTCTTAAAGTTTTTGTTAATTCTTTAGTTTTATAAACTCCAGGAAATCTGCAAACATTCATTCCACAACCATTATATCTTAAATTGTTTTCTAGGATTTGTTAGTATATATAGATTGCCGCCGATTTTACGCGAGGTTTGCCTTTATTGTTTTCTCAAGTTTAACAGGTTGTATATGACAAGAAGATAATTTATATTTCTGGAGGGAAGCTTTCAACGTTCATTTTCTTTGAGGAAGATCTAACCTTGCTGACACACTATCCACATCGAACGAATCAGGCGTGTATTTGTTTTCATTCGTTTACCTGTTTTTACTTTTACATCCTTTAATTGAACATTGGGGACAATGTTCATCCTAAGTGTAAGGGGAGGGTAAATGATGATACCTTATAGGATACTATTGCACTTGAGTTTGTTTGTTTGATGGTAGGTGTGTAATAAAACTAAGAGAAATACTTGTTAGTGTAATTTTAGCGCCAAATTTAAAATTTTTTACAACATTTATGAGTGAAACTTTAGCATTAACAAGTGTCTCATGGATAGGAGTTGTATGACTACCACAAAACCGTACCATTCAGAATAATTTTCCACCCAAATATGTGAGGTTCGCCTTTAGATTTGATAGGAAAAGCATTCATTATTAGTGCTTATGAGTTTACCGGTAGCATTTAGAACCTAGAACTTGCGTTAGTGATGCATCCCGAGACCGCTAGTGAGACTACATTCATGTAGAAGGATTTACTACATGATAAGAGGCATTAGGATCACCCTTGTGTTAAACCCATATCATAATTACTTCGCCATTTAACCCCTCCGAGCCTATCTTTTTTTTTCTAACTTTAAGCATCTTACTTAAAGAAAGAATTTATTATAACCCACCCAAATGTGCAACCAAATCGCCTTAGCCTTCCGTGTATGCACTCATCTTTAGTACATTATTGTTACATGTTTAAACCCTTAGTTAATTATCAAATTGATTACATGGTTGATAAGTCGAGTCATATCTTGTACATATTGTTTTGGGATGATTGGGACTCATGGGTAAAGTACTAGTGTTATGGAGTAATGGGGAAGAACATCATATATTACCCCCATATGTGCGTTAATCTTAAAAAAGTACTCCAAGTGTTTTGATTATCTTGATTCGAGTCATTAGAGTAGTTTATTGTAAAGTATGTAAAAATTCAAGTGTAAGGGAAATGTACATTCCCTATGATGTATTATTTTGGATGGTTGGGTAAAAGTGTATGAAAAATAAAAAAAAATAAATAAAAAACATAAAGAAATAAATAAATCAAAAAAAAAATAGAAAAAGAAAAGAGAAAAAACATACGGACTGCCATCCCGTTTCATTCTATGTTCGTTTTATGTTTTTGTTGTTTTTGATTTATTAGCTTAAGTCGAGTCGAGTCTTGGCTTAGCAACGCCATATTGTACATGTAATTAACCAAGATGATTAACTCGCCACCAGTAAATATTGCATTTATCTAACAAAACCGTGTTTTTCATATCCCTACACCTAATGTTGTAACCATTTAAAAGACCTCTTTGATAGTTTATCCTAGGTGCTTACGCCAAGTGGTGGAGGTTTGATCCTTTCCCAAGCCTATGGTAATCTATTTGCTATGACAGGTAGTGATAGATGTTTTCCATTTCCATATTGTGATATATACTTTATTACACCCGAGAGATGTGAGTATCTAAACACTATTTGTGAGGTGCTAGTGTATAACCTCCGTGCTTGTTTTTGGTTTTTAGTGGAACGATTATTTGTTGTAATTACTTTAAATATTAGTGTTAAATGACCCCTAACTTGTATTTTGATTAGAATAAAAGGGCATTTTCTTGAGGACAAGCAAATCTCAAGTGTAAGGGTATTTGATGAGGCGAAAAGTGTACTGCTTTTAAGGGGTCATTTAAGCCCGAATTCGTGATTAATTGAACAAATATTACCCTAAATCATTCCTTTTGTAATTTTAGGTACTTTTGTGGAGAAATCTGGAAAAGAAAGCATTTTGGACGTTTTTTTAGCATAAAAGTGAAGAAAACAGCAAAGTCTCAAATTCCATGCTGGGAACAGTGCCTGACGACGTCAAGGCTTTACACATGATGGCGTCAAGAGTGGCAAAAGAGGTGGAAGTGGAAAATACACGTGACGATCCAGAACGTTTTTACGCTATTTGGCCTGACGGCGTCACCAAGACCGTCAGGGTCCAATTACTAGTGACGGCCCAGAGCTTATTTCTACATGACGGCGTCAGAAGTGGATCTAGACATTACGAATTTCACTTTGGCGACGAGTTGACGGCGTCAGAGGCTAACACATGACGCCGTCATGATGCATAGTCTATATATATTTTTCTAATTTTTCCTTGTAAAGGGTGGAACTTTGGTGGAACAAGTACTCCAATAATCATTCATTATGTATATGTATTGTTTGATTCTATCTTATGTTTATCTTTCTTTTAACATGTTAGGCTAGGCTTTTATTGTGTTTGCCTAGATGTAGTGAAACCTAGATGTTGATTATTGGTTGATTGTTTGTTTATAATTGTTACGGATGAGTGTATTCGATGTTAGGCTTAAGAAAACTGGCAGACTTCCATTGGTAACTTGCTTGAACGTCATAAGAAACATGATCGGAGGTGTACTACGATTTTTGGTTGTATTTAATGTGTAAGAGAATTCTATTGATCCCATGTTAGGAGCTTTTAACGGCTCGACATAGGAGTGAAGTAGGATCTTATAGAGTTATGGAATATTGTACACGGCCCTACGACTAGTATTAAGAAAAACATACGGACTACCATCCCGTTTCATTCTATGTTTGTTTTTTGTTTTTGTTATTTTTCATTTATTAGCTTAAGTCGAGTCTAGTCTTGGCTTAGCAACGCCGTATTGTACATGTAATTAACCAAAATTATTAACTCGCCAACAGTAAAGATTGCCTATATCCAACAAAACTGTGTATTCCATATCCCTACACCTAACGTTACAACCCTTTAAAAAGACCCCTTTGATAGTTAATCCTAGGTGCTTACGCCATGTGGTGGAGGTTTGATCCTTTCTCAAGCCTATGGTAATCTATTTTGCTATGACAGGTAGTGAGAGATGTTTTTCCATTTCCATATTGTGATATATACTTTATTACACCCGAGAGATGTGAGTATCTAAACACTACTTGTGAGGTGCTAGTATATGACCTCCGTGCTTGTCTATGGTCTTTAGTGGAACGATTATTTGTTGTAAATACTATTATATTAGTGTTAATTGACCCCTAACATGTATTTTGACTAGAATAAAAGCGCATTTGCTTGAGGACAAGCAAATCTCAAGTGTAAGGGTATATGATGAGGCAAAAAATGAACCATTTTTAGGGGGTCATTTAAGCCCGGAATTGAATTTATTTGATCAAATATTGCCCTAAATCGTCCCTTTTGTGATTTTAGGTACTTTTGGAGTGAATTCTAGAAAAGGAAGCATTTTGGATGTTTTTGGAGCATAAAAGTGAAGAAAACGGCAAAGACTTAATTTTCCTTTCTGGGAACAGTACCTGACGGCGTCAAGAAGGAATTTTTGACGGCGTCAAGAGCAAAATGGATGACGACCCAGATAAAACGTGACAGCGTCAGAGGTAGGGCGTCAAGAGCAAATTTGGTGACGGCCTGGAGCAGGATTACACATGACGCAGTCACCTCACAGAATCTATATATACTTTTCTATTTTTCATTCATTAAGAGAGGAACTTGTGTCGAGAATACTAGGGCCGAACCAAATAAACCATAGGTCATTTGTAACAGTATTTTCAAGGGTTTTCACACCTTGAAACCTTTCATGTTCAATTAAGATAAGTCTTCTTTCGATTCATTCAATATGTCTATGTGTTGTTTGAATATATCTTATGCTTGTTTTGATTATAACATGCTAGGATAGATCTTTCATGTGTTTGCTTAGATGTAATGAAACCTAGATGTTAATTATAGGTTGATTGCTTGTTTATAGTTGTAATGGATGAATGATTTCAATGTTAGGCTTAAGAAAACTAGCAGATCTCCATTGTGTAACTTGCTTGAACGTGTTAAGAAACATGAACCGATGTGTACTAGGTTTTTATGATTGTATTTAATGCATGAGTGAATTCTAGCGATCCCATGTTAGGAGCTTCTTAGCCGGCTCGACATAGGAGTGAAGTAGGAGCTTATAGGATTAGGGAAGTAAGTACGCCACCCCATGAATGGTATTAAGGAATACAATCTGTCATCCACGCAACTGTAACAAGTAATTAACCTGTAAAAGATATCTAGGGAGTAGTGAAATCTAAGTAAACACAATTCTCCCATATATTGCTCACACCACTAGTTAAATTAGTTTGTTTTCATTTTGATTATTTTATTTTAATTGCATCTTTAGTTATTGGGTTATTTGACTAGCAACTAATTCCGCCCACTCCTTCAAAACCGAGATTTTATTTGCTTTTATAAAACATAAAAAAATACAAAAAGAATCATCCCTCACCTCTAGACCTAGTTTTTAGGCTTTCTAATCTTAGTGACACTATTCCTGAGTTGAACGATCAATCCCCCAGTACTTATCACTATACTATCCTACAACGATCAGGTACACTGCCTGGTGGGGGTTGTAAGCTTCTCGAGATCCCTCGAGAGGTAAAGCCTGGTGCAATTCCCACGCAACAATGTACATTCTCTTTTAGGGCTTGAATAGGGGTCATCATAAGGATCGGCCCCTAAGAGTCAAGCATTTGCCTCATGGAAACGTTGATTCCTTTGTAGAAGATGTTGACTACTTGTTGCTTGTTGAGGTCGTGAGTTAGGCACTTGTAGAGAAGATCATTGTACCTTTCCCAAGCATGGTACAAAGTCTCATCTCCATCTTGCTTGAAGTTGTGAATATCTTCGAGCTGTTTGGCCGTCCTCGAAGGAGGGCAATACCTTTGGATGTAATGAAACTTAGATACTGATTATGGGTTGGTTGTTTGTTTATAATTGTTGTGGATGAATGAATTCGATGTTAAGCTTAAGAAAACTGGCAGACTTCCCATTGGTAACTTGCTTGAACATCTTAAGAAACATGATCGGAGGTGTACTACGATATTTTGGTTGTATTTAATGCGTAGGTAACTACTAATGAGGCCATGTTAGGAGCTAGTAGTCGGCTCGACATAGGAAGAGGTAGAAGCTTATAGAGTTAGGGAAGATCGTACACGGCCCTACGAATGGTATTAAGGAATATAACCCGTCATCCATGCAATTGTAACAAACTAATCAACCTGTAAAAGATAGCAAAGGAGTAGTGAAATCTAAGTAAACACAATTTTCTCTCATTATTGTTTACACTACAAATTAGTTTAAGTTTATTTTATTTTATTTTGATTGCATCTTTAGTTAATTGGGTTAGTTGACTAGCAACTAATTCCGCCCACTTTTTCCAAAAACCGAGATTTTACTTGCTTTCCTAAAAATATAGAAATGCAAAAAGAATCATCCCTCACCTCTAAACCTAGTTTTAGTGAGTTTCAACCCTAGCGAACAATATTCTTTGAGTTGAACGATCAATTCCCCGGTACTTGTCACTATACTATACTACAATGAATATGTACACTGCCTGGTGGGGATTGCAAGCTTCTCAAGATCCCTTGAGAGGTAAAACCTTTTTCGAGGGCGCAATTCCACGCATCAAGTTTTTGGCGTCGCAGCCCGAAGAATAGTTATTGTCTAGGTTAAAATTTCTTTTTATTAGGTCTACTTGCTAGATTCCTTTCAAGTAATATTTTTATTTTATTTTTATAGGTTTCTTTAGTCTATCTTTTTCTTCGTTCCTTTGTTCGTAAACTATCTCGATGGATAACAATAACATTGATCGTTTGATTCATGTTATTCGTGTTTTTCGTCGTAGGATTTTACAACTACCCGCCCCAATCCCTTTAGTGGAAAATGAGAACCCACCTAACCTCTCGAATGACCATCACTTTGACAGTAATTCTGAGATGGAGGAGTCTGACCCTGATAATGACCATAGGTCTAGTCCTTTTTACTATTCGGACTCCGATGAGGACCTTGATGATGGTGATGTAATTAATGAGGATAGGATGGAAGATGAGATGAACCCTCTTAGGTATGTCGACCCTAGGACAAGGATTGAGAATGAAAGCTCATTTAATATGCGGTTTCCTTTTATGATTGGATTTAAGAGCTTTGATGCCTACCTTAACTCATCTCTACCAATGAACATAATCTCGCGTAGTGAATACAATAAAATTATGGTAAACGAGTTGGAATACAAAGAAGATAATATTTTTGCTAGGGTAAAGACATTGCACGTGTTTGTAGGAAGCTTTGTTTATTTGGTTGAGTTTATGGTCATGGAGAATCTAGGAGAATTTATTGATAATAACTTAACCCAAGTTGTGTTTGGGAAACCCTTCAAAAGGTTAACTAACCTAGATGAAAAACTTTTGCCCCGTGCACACCCTAGGTTCAAGAATTTTTCTATTGAGATGTGTAATAGGTATCCACCTCTCGATATGCTAAGTGGGAATGATAAAAGGAAAGAGGTTAAATATCCTCATGAAAAGAACAAAAGGTATTATTGCGGATGTTTAAAGCTAAGTGATGACTATAAGAAAGTTGTGGCAACTATTAGATGGCTCACACTTGGGTATGTGAGCATAAGTGACACACGATAGCCCATGACCTTGAGTCTAGCTACAAGACTCGTAAATAAAGAAAAGCGCTTCTTGGGAGGTAACCCATGTTTTATTTGTTTTTTTTTTGTTTGTTTGATTTTATTTGCTTCCGTATGCATGCTTGATTTTTATTGTTTGTGGATCATGTTTCAAAGTAAATTGTGAAAATGCTTTACTTTGTCGTTTGTCTTAACTTCATAAAAGGTATTTCGCAAAAGATAAGTGTAAGAGAAACCTAAATTTGATTTTAAGAACGGAATTAAACATGACCCACAACAATACTAAATGCACATATATATTAGTATTTGTTTAAGTCAAATGCTTGTATCGAGTCATAATGATGTTTTGTAGGAAATTCCAGGAATTAAGGCATAAGTTTTTCCAGAAATTTTCCAGAAACTTAACATGAGATTTTTGTCAGAACACTCTGACGACGTCAGGATTAACACCTGACGGCGTCAGGTGTAAAAATATGGAAATTTTGTAAGTTTTGTTTTTCTAATGGTGTCTTGAAGTTTTTGTTAGTTCTTTAGTTTTATAAATTCTAGGAAATCTGCAAACATTCATTCCACAAGCATTATATCCTTATATATATAGATTGCCGCTGATTTTACACGAAGTTGCCATGATTGTTTTCTCAGGTTTAGCAGGTTATATTGGATAAGAAGATGATTTATTATTTCGGAAGGGAAGCTTTCAACGTTCATTTTCTTGGAGGAGGATTTAACCTTGTTATCTATTTATCCACACCGAACGAATTAGGGGAGTATCTGTTTTCATTCTTTTACCTTATTTACTTTTACATCTTTTCATTGAACATTGGCGACAATGTTCAGCCTAAGTATAAGGGAAGGGTAAATGATGATACTTTATAGAATGCAATTGCAATTGAGTTTGTTTGTTCAATAGTAGGTGTGTAATAAAACTAATAGAAATACTTGTTAAGGCAATTTTAGCGCCAAATTTCAAATTTTTTACAACATTTAGGAGTGAAGCTTTAGCCTTAATGAGCGTCTCGTCGATAGGAGTTGTATGACTAGCACAAAAACTGTACCACTCAAAAAAAATTCCACCCAAATATGTGAGGTTCTCTTTTAGATTTGTTAGGAAAAGCATTCATTATTAGTGCTTATGAGTGTACCGGTAGTACTTAGATTCTAGAACTTGTGCTAGTGATGCATCCCAAGACCGCTAGTGAGACTACATTCATGTAGTTAGGATTTACTACATGATAAGAGGCATTAGGGTCACCTTTGTGTTAAACCCGTATCATAATTACTTGACCATTTAAGTCAATTAACTTGACTAACAAAGTCAATTAATTTTTCCCACACCTTTGCGTTGTATTCATTTTTAGTACACGATACCCCTAGTACACCCCTCCGAGCCTATCTTTTCGTTTCTAACTTTAAGCATTTTACTTAAAGGTAGAATTTGTTTACAATCCACCCCTAATGTGCAACCAAATAGCCTTAGCCTTCCGTGTATGCACTCATCTTTAGTGCATTATTGTTATTTGTTTAAACCCTTAGTTAATTGTCTAATTGATTACTTGTTTGCTAAGTCGAGCCATATCTTGTACATATTGTTTTGGGACTCATGGTTAAAGTACTAGTGTTATGGAGTATTGGGGAAGAACATCAATTATTACCCCTATATGTGCATTAATCTTAAAAGGTACTCCAAGTGTTTTGATTATATTAATTCGAGTCATTTGAATAGTTAATTGTAAAGTATGTAAAAGTTCAAGTGTAAGGAGAATGCAAATTCCCTATGATGTATTATTTTGGATGGTAGGGTAAGAGTGTATGCAAATAAATAAATAAATAAATAAATAAAATAAAAAAATAGAAAAATCGAAAAATCAAGAAAAATAAAAAATAAATAAATAAATAAAAAGAGAAAAAACATACGGACTACCATCCCGTTTCCTTTTATGTTTGTTTTATGTTTTTGTTAGTTTATGATTAGCTTAAGTCGAGTCGAGTCTTGGCTTAGCAACGCCACAATGTACATGTAATTGACCAAGATGATTAACTCGCCACCAGTAAATATTGCCTTTATCCAATAAACCGTGTTTATCCTATCCCTACACCTCACGTTATAACCCTTTAAAAGACCTCTTTTGATAATTTATCCTAGGTGCTTACGCCAAGTGGTGGGGTTTGATCCTTTCCTAAGCCTATGGTAATCTATTTGCTATGATAGGTAGTGAGAGATGTTTTCCATTTCCATATTGTGATATATACTTTATTATACCCGAGAGATGTGAGTATCTAAACACAATTTGTGAGGTGTTAGTGTATAATTTCCGTGCTTGTTTTTGGTTTAAGTGGAATGATTATTTGTTGCAATTACTTTTATATTAGTGTTAAATGACCCCTAACTTGTATTTTGATTTGAATAAAAGCGCCTTTACTTGAGGACAAGCAAATCTCAAGTGTAAGGGTATTTGGTGAAGCGAAAAGTGTATCACTTTTGGGGGGTCATTTAAGGCCAAAGTCGAAATTATTTGATCAAATATTGCCCTAAATTGTTCCTTTTGTCAGTTTAGGTACTTTTAAGAGGAATTATACAAAAGGAAGTATTTCGGACGTTTTTGGAGCGAAAAAGAAAAGAAAACGACAAAGTCTCAAAACCATGCTGGAAATTGCATTTGACGGCGTCACAAGGTGCTAGTGACAGCGTCATGAATTGAAAAAAGGGTGGATAAATCAAATACACGTGACGCGCCAGATGTTTTGTGAAGGGATCGTGACGGTGTCACGTACAAATTTGTCAAGGCCATCAAGAGTAACTGCAAAGAGTGACGGCCCAGAACCCATAAAGAGTGACGGTGTCAGAAGTGGATCTAGGCAATACGAGTTTATTTTGGTGGCGAGTTGACGGCATCAGACATTGCTCTTGACGCTATCAGGAGACAAAATCTATATATAGTTTTCTAGTTTTCATTCATTGTGTGCAACTTTGAGGGAATAAAACCTAGACGAATTTTACAGCTTTTTCAAGGGTTTCAACCCTTTGTTCCTTCCATGCTTAATTGAAGATAAGTACTTTACCAAATCATTCAATATGTCTATGTGTTGTTTGATTATATCTTACGCTTGTCTTCTGTTTAACATTCTAGGCTAGGTTTTCTTCGTGTTTGCTTAGATGTAATGAAACTTAGATATTGATTATGGGTTGGTTGTTTGTTTATAATTGTTGTGGATGAATGAATTCGATGTTAAGCTTGAGAAAACTAGCAGACTTCCCATTGGTAACTTGCTTGAACGTCTTAAGAAACATGATCGGAGGTGTACTACGATATTTTGGTTGTATTTAATGCATAGGTAACTACTAATGAGGCCATGTTATGAGCTAGTAGTCGGCTCGACATAGGAAGAGGTAGAAGCTTATAGAGTTAGGGAAGATCGTACATGGCCCTACGAATGGTATTAAGGAATATAACCCGTCATCCATGCAATTGTAACAAACTAATCAACCTGTAAAAGATAGCAAAGGAGTAGTGAAATCTAAGTAAACACAATTTTCTCTCATTATTGTTTACACTACAAATTAGTTTAAGTTTATTTAATTTTATTTTGATTGCATCTTTAGTTAATTGGGTTAGTTGACTAGCAACTAATTCTGCCCACTTTTTCCAAAACCAAGATTTTACTTGCTTTCCTAAAAATATAAAAATGCCAAAAGAATCATCCCTCACCTCTAGACCTAGTTTTAGTGAGTTTTAACCCTAGCGAACACTATTCTTTGAGTTGAACGATCAATCCCCCGGTACTTGTCACTATACTATACTACAACGAACAGGTACACTTCCTGGTGGGGATTGTAAGCTTCTCAAGATCCCTTGAGAGGTAAAACCTTTTGCGAGGGCGCAATTCCACGCATCAACTACAATTATAAACACCGACAGCCACAATACTACATGATCAAGTGTAGTCCGGTTACCTAGTCTAACAAGAATCATAAAGATCTTTGGGGCCTAAAACAAACATACCCTAGGCGTCCATTAGAGGACTTGATGCCTAAATGACACACATACACGTTTCCTGTGTTTACATCTTTGATACACATTAAAAATAATTCCCTGTATTCTCTGTATATATAATAGAGAATTGGGGTTACAAAGGACTATAATGTAAAAACTTCTTTGTCAAGCAAGTTCCTTGTCTTTTGTGTTGTCTTCATTCATCACTTGTAATTTCGTCATAATCAACTCAAATATAAAACCTAACAATCTTTCCCTACTTGATAATTACAAAACCTTCATCTTCGTCTTCCATGAATGAAACAATCTTCCCCTTAAGCGCATCTTGTGAACTTAAATAGCATATACCACCAAGGATCTTCAAGTTGCAAAACATGTAAATACTTCTTCCCCTTTTTGTCATTATCCACTAGGAGATGGTAAGTAGATGCGACGTTGATCTTCACAACCACGAACCACTATCATAATTCCAATCCATCAATCCAATGTCTCGAATTACCCATCATTAAGAACACCAAAAAGCTTATTATAAATGAACTCAAGACGAAAGAAACTTAAACCAGTAGTAATAATAACAACTAGCACTTGTAAAATCCTTCCCCTTGAATGATGCATGTATATGGTTAAACATTATAACATTAAGCTTCCCTTGAAACCCATATGTTAACCATTTGTTGAATATTCAATTCTTTAAGCTCTATGTAATCATCACGGATAAAGAAAACTAAGTATTACCAATTTGATGCTGAAGTACAGAAACCCAAACTTGTGTCTTACATCTTGTACAATAAATGTCACTTCGAACGTATACCCAAACCGAGGTATAAGGAGACCTCAATCTCTTGAAAAAAATCCGGATTTGTCAAGTCTTAGTCACTACTTGAACGTGCAAACAAATTACCTCCTGCTAAAAGGTATGATAAAACACAAACATGTTAAACTCCACTTCAACTTCAAATAAGTGATAATTAACCTTCTTTGTAATTAATTGGAACAAATAAAATGAGCCTTTATCATCTGTTAAAATCCAAAAACTAAAAACCCGTGTGTGTCAACAATCCAAATCTACTAAACACTTTTTTTTTGAAAAGCTAAATCAATTCCATATGTTTGTGTTGTCTGAGATCTTCCCCTTAGAACAAAATTAGTTATGTCCGACATCAAAAAAAGCTAGTAGTACAAATAAATATCTTGGACACCGCCAGCAATATAATCTATTTCAAGCCTAGCATGATAAACAAATTGACAACAGTATTAACTTCCAATGCTGACAGAAGTTAATGAAAATGCAACAGTACCAATGTATCTTCGAACAGTACAAACTAATAAGTGAGCAGCAATTGTGAAAGCAGTACTAATTCAACAAGATGTAGCAGTACTAACCCCAAAATAATAGTAGTACAAGTATATGATACCAATACTAACTCGAAGCTCTTCAAATGCATCAGTTGTTCACACATTTATCTGCTTTATTATACCTTCCCAATTAACATCATCTTAGCAGCAGTATTCATTCACGAGCTACTTCTTGGTCACATTAGGTTTCATTATACCATTTAGATCTCATTTAAATCTCATTCTCCCGCCTTTTTCCCGCTCACCTATTCAAATCTTACTCTCCCACCTTCCTCACTCTACCGTTTAATCCTATACTCCTATCTTTTCCCATTCCATCTATTCCTACTCTTCCATCCTTTCGTTATCTCCCACTCTTTCATACTCTCCCATTTCATCCCTTTCCTTCCCTCTTTCTCTTCACTCTTTCGTATAAAATCCATCTTTCCACTTCCTTCCATCCTTTCATTCCTCCATCATTTTACACTCTATTTTTCCTCACTCTAAACTCTCTCCCTACCACATCCTACAATGTTCTAAGAGTTAGAACTTGTACTTCTTGTCATATCACAAGATTCTATTAGTTAGAACTTGTAAGAATATCCATGTCGAACTTTAATCCTCATTATGTTCGATTATGGTATTAAATCTCGCTTTGCAAAAGTTGCAAGAATTAGATCTTCGACGTCTGTCAGTCTAGTCAAAACATGGGATGTTACCATGTGACAAATTGCTAAATAGGGAGACTGTAGAACTTGTCTCTATCGTGACTTGAACTTGTCTCCACCGTAACTAGAACTTGTCTTCACCATGGTTGGAACTTGTCTTTAAAACATTCACGTATCACATTTCCTTAAGTGTGGTAAACTCTCTCCATTTTCCGCCGATACTACTTAAGGATGATTTATAAAGACTATCCTATTAAAATGAACTAGGACGCTCCTTTATTTTGATGAGAAAGTTATAAGTCAAATGGATTATGAATTTATAAGCTCTTGTTTACAAATATTGGGACGCCTTTATTTTTAAGTAATGAGATATAAATGAATAAGCCCAAGTATCTGGCATATGTGCAAGCATTTCCTAATCTGCTTGTACAAACCTCTCCTTCCTTTCGTGCCACTCTTCCTTGGTATCAGAAATTATTCCCCCACGACTTCTACGTTTAACTAAAACTTGGGACGAGATTTTTCTCCAAGGTGGTAAGACTATAACAACCCACAAAAACTCATCACTATCATTTCCACTACAAATACCTATGTCAGGTATTTCACATGTAAATTTTTGCTTTTTATGTGCATTCATTACCTGCATGACTCTCTAGACTTGCTCACGTATCTACACAAGCCAAGTATCTCTGCCCACACATCCTATATGTGGAAAACTAGAAGGGGGGGGGGGGGGAGTTGAATAGTTTTACGTCTTTTTAATTTGTTACAAAAGATTGTTTGAAAGTTTTCTTTGTTTTCAAAAATTTAGATTCGATACTATGTGATATCAAGTCTTGCACAATATGAACAACAATACATATGTACTATAAAACAATAATAATGCAAGTAAAGAAATAAATGAGAGATGGAAAGATCGAACCGCTAGACAAGAGATTTATAGTGGTTCGGCTACAAGGTCACCTTCCTTGCCCTATTCCACTCCCCGAGCTCCTAAATCGAGAGTTTTCTTCAGTATGTCAACAAGCTTGCTTATGGCGGAGAAAACCTTACACACCAATTTACACACCACAACTTCGTCACAACTTGATCACAACTTCTACACAACTTCTTCACACCAATCTACTTCACACCATAACTTCTTCACACCTTTCTACTTCACACCTATCTTCTTCACACCTTTCTACTTCACACATATCTTCTTCACACCTTTCTACTTCCTAACTCTTCTTCTTCACAACAAACTACTAACCTATCACACTACTTATATACCTAGCTAAACTATCTTTTATCAAATATTCACAACTAATTACACAAAGAGATAGATACAATGGATGATGCTCTAACACTTAGATGTGGAGATCACAACAAGTTGTAATACTTCTTGTCTTGAGGGATAGAAGTATTGTTCTCTTGCACTTGAGAGGATGATGTTTGGATCACTTTGTAATGAAGGTTTATGAATGTATGATCAAAGGATTAAGAGAATGGAAATGGAGATCTAGAACAGAAAGTTTAGGAGTGCAAAAGGTGGTTTAAAAATTCCAGATTTAAGGTGGTATTTATAGGCAAAAATTTCTGACAACTGGAGCGTGCCGGTCCCCTTAAATCATGGCCGGTCCCCTTAATTTTAAGGGGACCGCCCCTTATAATTAAGGAGGCCGCCCAGCTGTAACGGCCAAAAACTTTGTCTTTTAGTGGGGAAAGTTTATTTGATGAAAAACTAACTGATTTTGGTTAAAAATATGAATTCATATATTTAGTATGAATAAAACATTTTTCGTTATTACCAAAAGTGTTTTTCAAAAATATATAATATGTTTATATAACTAAATAAACTTTGTAATAATTAATTAAATACCCCTTGTCACACCCCCAAAATCGGGTCCAGCGGAAGCATACATGTAGCTGGGGTGTAACTCAATTTGTACCACCACACAAGTACAAAATGGTTTTCATTTCAGTCATTTAGAATAAAATCGTTTAACCAAAAGTGTTGAATTTACATTGTTAAAAGTAGTGCGGAAGTAGACCCTTAAAATAGTTTAAAACGGTCCCCAAGTGAATAATCAGAGTCTTCTATGACCATGCCATGCCCTGCCAAAACCTCCTGTAGCGTGCCATTGCTTAATGCCTGAAAATACATGCTAAAGTGTCAACACTAGGTTGGTGAGTTCATAGAGTCTAGTGTAAAATGAAATACATTGCATTTAAATGAAGATTTCCCAGCAAAGGCATCGTAAATCCACTCAGTTCCAAGTCCCGCCATAAGAGACTTGTAACCTGTGTGTTTACGACCCACTGCTAAATATGATTTGGTTTATGTAAACAAAAGTAATATGTGGACCAAGATTCAAAGATAACTGAAATTCGACCAATACATTTGGCTACGTGACCCGTAGATTCGGTTATGTGACCCGTTCATTCGGTTATGTGACCCGTACATTTGGTTATGTATGTACATAGTGGTAAAGCCGGTTCATTCGGTTAAGTGTGCATAATAATGGAAAAAGGCTTGGGTCCAAAGGTTAAAGGATTAAGTGTGATGCAAATGAATATACACTACATTCGATTGAGTAACAAATTTATAACTGGAGCAAATAAATGTTTGACTAAACAAGTAGCATAATCAATTAAATCAAGTACACATTTAGATGAAAACGAGCATGTATTCTCCCCCAAAGAGTTTACCAAAACAATTGAAAGAGTAGGGGCTATGACTCACCTGAAGTGATGGTACAATGTGGTGAAATGATCGGGACAACAAGGCGTGAACACTAGCCGCAACCTAAATGAATGAATATGATCTACTTTAGATCATGAAATGATGTAGTGAATGTTCATGCACATGATACCTATAGCACTCGTAACTTGAAAATACTAGTTATTGTCAAAGTAAAATCTTGTCCATACTTAGGAAAAATAAGTCTAACTAGACTTATAAAAACTAGTTTTGATATATCGTATATAGAATGTTAGTGTTATATTCATCCTTTTGAAATCTTTAAAATAACGTCAATTAGTCGTATAAATAAGCTTTGGGTCATATGTACTTCATTGGTTAAAAATATAGCTCTTTAACAATATTTATAGAAAATATAGTATTTAGTACGTAGTTTATTATTTCCAATTGTAGCTGCCAAAATAATCTAGTTTTGTCGATTTTGAAACTTGTATATCTTTGTCGTTTTAAGTTCATTTTCCTCGTTCTTTATATCCACGGATTCGTCTCAACATGTATTAATATATTTTTGATTGCTCAGCTCCTCTAAGTTACGTCTAATGCCTCTCTTTGTCCATCGAAAATCGTCCAACAGCACATTAAATTTTCAGAAAATAGTTTTCGTCATTAAAATTGCAAAAATCATATCTCCTTCGTTATAAGCTCGTTTTAATCCGTTCTTTCGCCCACGGCTTTGTTTTTGAAAGTATTTTCTAAATCTTTGATTAAAAATTACCCTTGAGTCCCTGATTTTTCTGGGTTTGGCGTTTTGGGACAGTAGGTTTCTATATATGTTTAAAAATCAATTATAGGGATTCAAACTAGTTTCAACTTCAACCAAATCACTTTCAATCACCACAAATCTAGTCTAGTCTTACCATACACCTTCTTAGGGTGTCATGGGTTCCTAAACATCATAAATCAAGTGGATTTAACAAGGGTTTCCATGTTACCATTTCTAAGGCTTAAAAGATATAAAAGTTTAAATAGAGTGGTATAAAAACAATATGAACATATGAACATTATAATAACTTGGTAATATCATGAAAAATAGTTTGACATACTTACTTTGAAGGATTGGTAAGTTTTGAAGATGAAAACCTATAAAACCTTGAGTTTATATTTCAAAACCCTAACCAGGATCACTTATGGAGCTTGTTTAAGACTTGATCTTGAAAAATTAATGGATCTTTGATGTTTTCTTGTTGCTGGCAAAAAATGGTAGAGAGAAGGAAGAAAATGAGAGAGTTTACTAGTTTACTTTGTAAAGTGTCACACCCCAAAAATGGCGCAGCGGAATGTCATTTAATGGATGTGACTTCAAGATCACGAACACATGGTGTCATAATAGAGAAATACTAAATTGCATAACATCACAACACAAGTCAAAGTTACAACGATCCCAACATACGGGTAAATAGATGTCTTGTTACATAAGTTCACAAAGGACAAGTCTTAAGGGGACATTTCCAAATGCGTAACTCCTCGGGAATACAACCCAGTAGAGTCTCGTCTTATGTCTGCTAAGCCAGGCCAATACTCAACCTTCTAATGGAACTTCATTCTTAACACCTGAAAATGGATACTCGAAAACGTCAACATAAAGTTGGTGAGCTCGTAGGTTTAAGAGTTAAACCACGGTGCTGTGACTAGTATAGCGTAGGACAATAGTGAGCAAGATGTGAGCATATATGCATATAGTTGAAACACAGCGTTAGCGACAACTGAACCTACCAATAGTGTTACACACGTGTTACTCATAGTGGGGAGCTACCCCTGA
Organism: Artemisia argyi; assembly: GCA_030686995.1. NCBI lineage: Eukaryota > Viridiplantae > Streptophyta > Magnoliopsida > Asterales > Asteraceae > Artemisia > Artemisia argyi. The sequence goes on along the minus strand of CM060676.1, from coordinate 4,056,658 downwards.
TAGTACTATCAATTCGTTTCGGCTCCAAACGGAGTTAAACAGTTGCGCATTCATGTTACACAAATTTAGCATCACAATGGGTCACATATAGCAATCAAACACACATATTGTCCAAAAACCGAAAAACATTGTATCACAGCATGAAAACAGTTAAAACAACATTTGAGTACCATTTTCCCCCAAGGAAAAACGTTATGTAAAAGGGGCTACGAGAACTCACCTTAGCAAGCAATGATAACGCAAACAAAAGTGAAAGCTTGAGATGTAACCCGAAAGTCTTAACCGCGGCCTAATAATTAAGTCGTTTGAGAAAATATGATATGTACTATATGCATATGAGTTTTAAAATGCAAAATAGTTCTTATACACTTGCAATGAGGTTTTATGACTCGATATATGATAAACACGATTTTTGACGTTTAAAAAGTATATTAAAAGCGATTTTCGTCAAACTTTAGAGGGTCGTAATTTGTTCATCACTTATTAGTTTGGCTTACTTATAATACCTACGTGTAGTGTGCCGCGGGGCTGAAAAATATTAAAAGCGCTTCCTATGGTTCCGACTTTAAGTGCATTAAAAATAAGCTCGAACCTGAGTCATTGAAAACTATATAAAGTAGTGCAGAAAATAAATAAATTGTTTTTTGGTGACTTCCAACGCTCATAACTTCTTTGTTTTAAGTCCGTTTTTGCTCATTCAAGTCTCTATATTTAGCTAATAATGTCAAGTTTCAAAATAAGATGTCAAAGATCTTTAAGACACGGTTTTTCAAGGTCATTTGGGTCAATGAAGGGACTGTTTTACAGAAAAATTGGGACAGGAAACACATAACTTTGCGGGTTTAGATCTCGTAAAAAAAATGGCCCGTTTTACATTTTTAAAATTGCTAAACTCAATCCTACATGTCCTCTATCTAAAATAAATAGTAACAATGTAAAAAGGGTCGGTTTGGTCAAGTTTTCGAGGTCAAAAACATCACGCATTGAAACAGTCCATCGGGTAATAAAAGTTAACTTGGACGGTCATTAACTATTCATTTCTTGATGAAATAACGCGTTTTCAGAGTCTAAAATTATCTACATTAAATCTAGTTTCCAAATATCCAAGTCAAATATATTTCCCATGCACCCATTTTTCTGAATAATTCGTTTTAAGGGCTGAAGTCAAAACTGTCAGAAAACTAGAGAATTTACCCAACTTCTTTTGGCTGTAGTTTACTCGTTATTTACCCTCTCGTGACCATCCAACTCCCTAGACCTAACTTAAGATATCCCCTAACACTTTCTAGTTTACCATTTTAGCTCAAAAGGTCTCGAAATGGGTCGTTTTTGCTGAATAGGGTCGGCTCTCAGAAAAAGTGCAAACAGCAGGTCTTGGATTTGTAGCACTTATTAAAACTAGTAAAACATTTTATAAAATTACGAAACTTTTTGTGAGACATCCTAACATGTGTATATAGTTACCTCTAATTCGGTTTTCCATGAAAAATTGTATAACTATTTCATTTGTGTCCATTTTTATGGCTTAAAATCAGGACAGCAAGTTATATATTTGATTCAAAGTTTCTAAGCAAAATTTCAACATAGCAAGTGTATAGTAGCAAAAACTAAACATATGATGAAACATGTATATGAGATGTCTAAAAATAGGTGGGGTAAATGCTTACAAGAGGTTGTGAAGTTGATGCAAAAGTGAACACAAGAACCCAAGAATGAACCTTCTAATAACCCTTAACTAAATAGCACTTCAATAAGCAAATGACCCAAAATATTTTGAACCCTTTTCTTGTGCTGCTGCTGGTCGAATGAATAAAGAGAGCAAGAAATGATATGAAGTTGTTTGTTTGTGATGAGAATAGAAGTGATAAATGGCTAGCTTTTGTAAAGACAAAAGAGGAAAGGTATCTAAATCCTTTAAGTGCATAGAAACTAGTTTTTCATAAATTTAGATTGTGTATCTTGTTTCTTTTATTTCCTTGCCGTGTAACATAAAAAAAAGTGGTAGGTAGTATTTTGTGAGTATAAAGAAGAGATCACATGATGGTCTAGAACTAAGTTAAGCACCAAAATAGATATGACAAGGAACCAAGGTTGTCTAACCTTCTGCTTTTGTTTAAAAAGGGCGGCAATATTGAGCTAGTATAAGACAATTTTTTTTTTCTTTTTCATATAAATTGAAAATATTATTTATTGGGTAAGTGTTATGCAAGGTGGTGATGCAAAATACATGCATGCGTAACGTAAACATGAAACGTAAGCGCTTTTTATGTAAAATTTGAAAAATAAAATGCATAGAATAATAAAACATGCTTGTAAAAGCCATATAGTACATATCTCATGTAGGCTAAACTTTGTTTGATGACAACTTACTTTTAAAATCGTTTTTCGGGTTACGCAATTTAACTTAATGGTTACACGTAAAAGTGAAAATTTAAATATCCAAAGTAAATAGTTTCTAGTCTGAGGTTGAGTAAGGACCTGGAAAATGCTGGTTGTCATAGTCTACCCCCGTTAAGTGAATTTTGCCCTCAAAATTCAGTTGGTACTATTGTCAAACAGGTGTGGGTACTTATGTCTCATCTGATCTTCTCGTTCCCAAGTAAACTCAGGTCCACGCTTTGAGTCCCAATGGATTTTAACTATTGGTATCTTTCTACGCTTCAACTTCTTGACCTCACGTTCTACAATCTCAACAGGTTTCTCCACAAAGTGTAACTTGGGATCTATCTTAATCTCTTCCAACGGTATGTGTAAGGTCTGATCAGCAAGGCACTTCTTAAGGTTTGATACGTGAAATGCATCATGAACGTTACTTAGCTCTTGAGGTAGCCTCAGTCTGTAAGCTACTAGACCGATTCTCTCAGTGATCTCAAAAGGTCCTACATACCTGGGTGCTAGCTTGCCCTTTTTACCAAATCGTACAACACCTTTCCAAGGTGATACCTTAAGTAGTACACGATCACCAACACTAAATTCCAGAGGTCTTCGTCTATTGTCGGCATAACTCTTCTGACGGCTACGTGCAACCTTGAGTCTATCCTTGATTTGAATGATTTTCTCAGTGGTCTCTAATACTATTTCAGGTCCTATCAGTTGACTTTCTCCGGCTTCTGCCCAAGAAATGGGCGAACGACACTTCCGCCCATAAAGTGATTTGAATGGTGCCATTTTTATGCTAGCATGGTAACTGTTGTTGTAGGAGAACTCGACCAAGGGAAGGTGAGTATCCCAATTACCACTGAAGTCTATGGCACACGCCCTAAGCATGTCCTCTAAGGTCTGTATGGTACGCTCACTTTGACCGTCGGTCTGTGGATGGTAAGCAGTACTCATATCTAAGTGCGTTCCTAGTGACTTTTGCAATGATTGCCAAAAGTTTGACGTGAAACGGCTATCACGGTCAGATATGATCGATACAGGCACACCGTGTCTCGCTACTATCTCATTGATGTAGAGTCTTGCTAATTTTTCCATCTTGTAATCCTCTCGGATTGGTAAGAAATGTGCAGATTTAGTCAATCTGTCTACGATGACCCAGATTGTATCGTACCCGCTACTAGTCCTGGGTAACTTTGTAACGAAGTCCATGGTTATCTTTTCCCACTTACATTCAGGAATTTCCGGTTGTTGTAACAAACCAGATGGTTTCTGGTGCTCAGCCTTTATCTTCAAGCAAGTCAGGCACTTGCTAACGTAGTCAACTATGTCTTTCTTCATCCCAGGCCACCAATACAATTCTCTAAGGTCGTAGTACATCTTATCTGCTCCTGGATGAATGGAGTACCTCGTTGTATGTGCTTCATTCATGATTAGGGTTCTCACACCACCAATTAACGGTACCCAAATTCGGTCTACAAAGTACAGTCCCCCGTCATTCTTAGTATCCAACTGTTTATCTAAACCTCGCATCTTCTCTGTGGGTGAATCCATATTCTTAGATGCCTCCCTCTGAGCCGCTAGTATCTTATCCTTGATACTTGACTGAATGGTTATACTCATGGCTTTTATTTTCCTTGGTCTGAGTCTTTCCTTTCTACTCAAAGCATCAGCTACTACATTCGCCTTACCTGGGTGGTAGCGAATCTCGCAGTCATAATCGCTGAAGAGCTCGATCCATCTCCACTGGCGCATATTCAACTCTTTCTGATTGAAGATATGTTGAAGACTCTTGTGATCAGTATAGATAATACTTCTCGTCCCATACAAGTAATGTCTCCATATCTTGAGAGCGAATACCACAGCGCCAAGTTCCAGATCATGGGTGGTATAGTTTTTCTCGTGGATCTTCAGCTGTCGGGATGCATACGCAATCACTTTGCCCCTTTGCATTAATACGCACCCAAGACCTTGACATGATGCGTCACAGTACACTACGTAATCTTCCGGTCCATCAGGGAGGGCCAGAATTGGAGCATTACATAAATTGATCTTCAAGGTTTGAAAGGCTTCTTCTTGTTCTTTACCTCATTCATACTTCTTATTCTTTTGAGTCAACAAAGTAAGAGGTTTGGCAATCTTAGAGAAGTTTGCGATGAATCGCCGGTAATAGCCTACCAGTCCTAAGAATGAGCGGACTTCTGTCGGGGACTTAGGAGCTTCCCAATTCTTCACGGCTTCGTTCTTGCTAGGATCCACATGAATACCATCATTGTTAACTACATGTCCAAGGAATTGGACTTCCTGTAGCCAGAATTCACACTTCGAGAATTTAGCGTACAGTTTCTCTTTCTTGAGTAACTCTAGGATTAACTTCAGATGCATTTCATGTTCCTCTTTTGTTTTGGAGTAGATCAAAATGTCATCGATGAATACAATAACAAATTTATCTAGGTATGGCCTGCATACTCGGTTCATCAAGTCCATGAAAACCGCAGGCGCATTTGTCAGTCCAAAAGGCATAACCGTAAACTCAAAATGACCATATCGAGTCCTAAACGCGGTCTTTGAGATGTCATCTTCGTGTACTCGTAACTGATGGTAGCCAGAACGGAGATCTATCTTGGAAAAGTATCGTGAACCTTGTAGTTGGTCAAATAAGTCGTCAATTCTCGGGAGAGGGTAACGATTCTTAATGGTCAGCTTGTTTAGCTCCCGGTAGTCAATGCACATCCTAAAGGAACCATCCTTCTTCTTGACGAACAGTACTGGTGCTCCCCATAGCGAAGAACTAGGTCGAATGAAACCTTTGTCTTGGAGTTCCTTGAGTTGGTTAGACAACTCCTCCATTTCAGTGGGTGCCAATCGGTAGGGAGACTTTGCAACCGGCATTGCTCTGGGAATTAAGTCTATCCGAAATTCAACTTCTCGCGCAGGGGGTAATCCGGATAAGTCGTCAGGAAATACTTCTGGGAAGTTTCGAACGATTGGGATATCTTCTAGTTTCTGCTCGTCTACTTTCATGCTCATGAGGTGCTTTTCTTTTTCTTCAAGTCGCTCTCCATAGACCTTAAGTAATTCACCGTTTGGTAGTGGTATTCGGACCATCTTCTCATGGCACACTATTTCAGCCTTATGCTTGGACAACCAATCCATTCCCACAATCACGTCGAAGCTTCCATGTCCGAAGGGTATCAAGTCAATGCTAAAGGTGTAGCCTTCTAACTCTAGTTTGCACCCGCGAATGATCTTATTTGTTTCTACTTTCTGACCACTTGCTATTTCAATTTCGTAACTAAAGTCTAGTCTACTAGGTTTTATATTCAACAGAGGCATGAATTTAGTGGAAACAAAACTATAATCGGCACCAGAATCAAATAGCACAGTAGCATAATGGTCGTTTAAAGAGAACGTACCCGTCACGATGTTCGGGTCTTGGCGTCCCTCTTCAGCATTCATCACAAATACCCAACCACGAGCTGGGTTACCATTGTTACCACGGTTTGCATTGTTTCCACCAATCGCTAAAGCTTGATTCTGGTTGTCCTGCACCTGCCCCCGTGTCCCATTCAACCTAGGACATGCATTCCGAAGGTGATTCGGGTTTCCATATTCATAACATGCGTTTGGGTTGACGGTATTTATTGGTGCCACCTGTTTAGTGACTGCCCGACAATCTTTTGCCATGTGACCAACCTTTTTGCAATTGAAACACACTTGACATGGCATAGTCTCTGGGTGATGGTGGTTACATTTGGTACACGTAGGGTGAGAGCCCACATAACCTTTCTTTCCCGTGGTTGTTGCTATGAATCCTTTTCCCCATTTCACTTTCTTATTGTCACCCTTTGCACCACCTTGCTTACTCGGCTCGCTTACGGCCTTCCTCTTGTCACCACTCTTTGAGAACGTCCCATTCCTAACCATCTCATCCGTTAAGGTTGCAGCTTTCAAAATCACACTCTGAATAGTAGGGGGTTCAGTTGCTTTCACCATCCCGCGAATCTCGGGAACCAACCCATAGATATACCTTTCAATTCTTTTGGATTCAGGAGTGACCATATGAGGTACTAGTCTAGCGAGCTCATGGAACCGATCGGTATAAGCCGTGTGACCCGCTCCTACCATAGCATGGTGGTAGAACTCATGCTCCAGCATCTGCATCTCGTTGTCTGGACAATACTCCTCCCTTAATAGTGCCTTAAAGTCATCCCAACTCATCCCCATGGCAGCTTCCCTGCCCCTAGCCTGAATTTGCGTATTCCACCAAGTCAACTCTTTTCCAGTCAACGAACAGGCAGCAAACTTAACCTTCTTACGGTCCGCACACTCACTTATGTCAATTACTGACTCCATCTTTTCTACCCATCGAGTATAAGCTATGGCACCTCCATTGCCATCAAAATCCACTGGTTTACAAGCGGTGAATTCCTTGTAGTTACATCCCCTGTTACCGTTGTTATTGTTCCCATCATTGACGTGATCACTTCCACCGTCGTTGTCCGCTTGGTTATTACCACTCACGTTGTCTCCTTGGTTACTCATATGGTCACCAACTTGGGTGACAATAGTGGGTAGCAATTCACGAAGTTACTGGGCGATAATGGTAGTAACATTAGGAGTCTCATTGCCGGTATCGTTGCTTCCCGTGCCGCGACCTCCTGTCCTACCTCCTCGTCCACCAGTCCTTCCGCCCCTCGGTGGTGGAACACCACGGTTAACTCGAGATGACCTTCTTGGAGGCATGATTCTACAAGGTAGGATATCGGTAAACGTTAGACAGGAGATAGGTAGAAAAAGTCGGTATACGTGTCGTGCTACTATACTCAACTTCCTATTTGACAATCCATGAATTTGATAAGTCCCTGCCGCATCATGTTATCGTAAAAACGTTGGCCAGGCGTTTTTAAGATAGCATCATGCTGCATTTACTAATCATCATCACTTCTTGTCATACTACACGCATAATCGCACATGCAGTCCCTACTTATGCAAACTATATGAGGGTTCTTAGGTTATAGTCTAGGTCAAACCACCTAATTCTCTATAACCAAGGCTCTGATACCAATCTGTCACACCCCAAAAATGGCGCAACGGAATGTCATTTAATGGATGTGACTTCAAGATCACGAATACATGGTGTCATAATAGAGAAATACTAAATTGCATAACATCACAACACAAGTCAAAGTTACAACGATCCCAACATACGGGTAAATAGATGTCTTGTTACATAAGTTCACAAAGGACAAGTCTTAAGGGGACATTTCCAAATGCGTAACTCCTCGGGAATACAACCCGGTAGAGTCTCGTCTTATGTCTGCTAAGCCAGGCCAATACTCAACCTTCTAATGGAACTTCATTCTTAACACCTGAAAATGGATACTTGAAAACGTCAACATAAAGTTGGTGAGCTCGTAGGTTTAAGAGTTAAACCACGGTGCTGTGACTAGTATAGCGTAGGACAATAGTGAGCAAGATGTAAGCATATATGCATATAGTTGAAACACAGCGTTAGCGACAACTGAACCTACCAATAGTGTTATACACGTGTTACTCATAGTGGGGAGCTACCCCTGATAGTACTATCAATTCGTTTCGGCTCCAAACGGAGTTAAACAGTTGCGCATTCATGTTACACAAATTTAGCATCACAATGGGTCACATATAGCAATCAAACACACATATTGTCCAAAAACCGAAAAACATTGTATCACAGCATGAAAACAGTTAAAACAACATTTGAGTACCATTTTCCCCCAAGGAAAAACGTTATGTAAAAGGGGCTACGAGAACTCACCTTAGCAAGCAATGATAACGCAAACAAAAGTGAAAGCTTGAGATGTAACCCGAAAGTCTTAACCGCGACCTAATAATTAAGTCGTTTGAGAAAATATGATATGTACTATATGCATATGAGTTTTAAAATGCAAAATAGTTCTTATACACTTGCAATGAGGTTTTATGACTCGATATATGATAAACACGATTTTTGACGTTTAAAAAGTATATTAAAAGCGATTTTCGTCAAACTTTAGAGGGTCGTAATTTGTTCATCACTTATTAGTTTGGCTTACTTATAATACCTACGTGTAGTGTGCCGCGGGGCTGAAAAATATTAAAAGCGCTTCCTATGGTTCCGACTTTAAGTGCATTAAAAATAAGCTCGAACCTGAGTCGTTGAAAACTATATAAAGTAGTGCAGAAAATAAATAAATTGTTTTTCGGTGACTTCCAACGCTCATAACTTCTTTGTTTTAAGTCCGTTTTTGCTCATTCAAGTCTCTATATTTAGCTAATAATGTCAAGTTTCAAAATAAGATGTCAAAGATCTTTAAGACACGGTTTTTCAAGGTCATTTGGGTCAATGAAGGGACTGTTTTACAGAAAAATTGGGACAGGAAACACATAACTTTGCGGGTTTAGATCTCGTAAAAAAAATGGCCCGTTTTACATTTTTAAAATTGCTAAACTCAATCCTACATGTCCTCTATCTAAAATAAATAGTAACAATGTAAAAAGGGTCGGTTTGGTCAAGTTTTCGAGGTCAAAAACATCACGCATTGAAACAGTCCATCGGGTAATAAAAGTTAACTTGGACGGTCATTAACTATTCATTTCTTGATGAAATAACGCGTTTTCAGAGTCTAAAATTATCTACATTAAATCTAGTTTCCAAATATCCAAGTCAAATATATTTCCCATGCACCCATTTTTCTGAATAATTCGTTTTAAGGGCTGAAGTCAAAACTGTCAGGAAACTAGAGAATTTACCCAACTTCTTTTGGCTGTAGTTTACTCGTTATTTACCCTCTCGTGACCATCCAACTCCCTAAACCTAACTTAAGATATCCCCTAACACTTTCTAGTTTACCATTTTAGCTCAAAAGGTCTCGAAATGGGTCGTTTTTGCTGAATAGGGTCGGCTCTCAGAAAAAGTACAAACAGCAGGTCTTGGATTTGTAGCACTTATTAAAACTAGTAAAACATTTTATAAAATTACGAAACTTTTTGTGAGATATCCTAACATGTGTATATAGTTACCTCTAATTCGGTTTTCCATGAAAAATTGTATAACTATTTCATTTGTGTCCATTTTTATGGCTTAAAATCAGGACAGCAAGTTATATATTTGATTCAAAGTTTCTAAGCAAAATTTCAACATAGCAAGTGTATAGTAGCAAAAACTAAACATATGAATGATGAAACATGTATATGAGATGTCTAAAAATAGGTGGGGTAAATGCTTACAAGAGGTGATGAAGTTGATGCAAAAGTGAACACAAGAACCCAAGAATGAACCTTCTAATAACCCTTAACTAAATAGCACTTCAATAAGCAAATGACCCAAAATATTTTGAACCCTTTTCTTGTGCTGTTGCTGGTCGAATGAATAAAGAGAGCAAGAAATGATATGAAGTTGTTTGTTTGTGATGAGAATAGAAGTGATAAATGGCTAGCTTTTGTAAAGACAAAAGAGGAAAGGTATCTAAATCCATTAAGTGCATAGAAACTAGTTTTTCATAAATTTAGATTGTGTATCTTGTTTCTTTTATTTCCTTGCCGTGTAACATAAAAAAAAGTGGTAGGTAGTATTTTGTGAGTATAAAGAAGAGATCACATGATGGTCTAGAACTAAGTTAAGCACCAAAATAGATATGACAAGGAACCAAGGTTGTCTAACCTTCTGCTTTTGTTTAAAAATGGCGGCAATATTGAGCTAGTATAACACAATTTTTTTTTTCTTTTTTATATAAATTGAAAATATTATTTATTGGGTAAGTGTTATGCAAGGTGGTGATGCAAAATACATGCATGCGTAACGTAAACATGAAACGTAAGCGCTTTTTATGTAAAATTTGAAAAATAAAATGCATAGAATAATAAAACATGCTTGTAAAAGCCATATAGTACATATCTCATGTTGGCTAAACTTTGTTTGATGACAACTTACTTTTAAAATCGTTTTTCGGGTTACGCGATTTAACTTAATGGTTACACGTAAAAGTGAAAATTTAAATATCCAAAGTAAATAGTTTCTAGTCTGAGGTTGAGTAAGGACCTGGAAAATGCTGGTGGTTATATAAAGTACTTGTGTAAATGAACTAGAAAATATCTTAGGTCTTGAAGTATATTTGTTAGTCAAAGAAATCAAGTGTATTTGATCATAGGGGGGCAAGATCCACATTTTAGGGGGGAAAGGTGGGGAGGATAGGATCTGTGTAAGACTTGCAAGACTTTTGTGTAGATTTAGTTAGTTATTGTGTAGTTTAGGTGTTACCGGGTACCGAGTTTGCTAGAAATAAAGTTTAACTGTACCAAATAAAATGTGACGACGTTGTAAAAATTATAAAATTACATTCCTGATGAGAACCGGGTATTAAAATAATTATCAGGTTGAAATAACGCAAACCTACGGAGTTATAAGCCCCGACCGGAAAACGTAGCAATTAATTTGAAAACACCGGGTAATTTAATAATATAATATTTGTGATGTTGTAAGAGATGTAAAAATATATCGGGACCATTGTGGGGAGTGTCGGATGTGTTAATCACATTTATTGATCGCGTGTTAGCGTTTATTTAAAATAAATATACGTAAATCATTAATTATACTGAAAATATTACTTTGAATATCCTACGAGTGGAATAGTACGTAAATGCTAAAATGATGATATGCGGACTATTTCTAGTCCATATGAAATGTCCCTACTGATGATGCATGAATTCGCAGCTAAACCATCCAGGTTACGCGAATTTAATTACTCGTAAACTAACATTACGAAGAAATGACTAATGCACATGAATAGTAGTTTTCCCCCATAAATGAATAGTGTCATGTGAATAGTGAAATTTTTTGAACGCTTCTCGGAATATCAAACTGACCTCAAAAATGATGAATAGTAAAAGGATGAATAGTGATCAGTGAATAGTAAATGATGAATAGTAATTTCCCGAGATGATTAATGAAGTTTCGACGTTTGAAAAAGGAACTGAAATTACGAGTTGTGACAGTCTTCCCCTCTAAAAGGAACTTCGTCCCGAAGTTTAGTTTGTGTTGGTCTCTGAAGTGTACACGGTGAATAGATGTGGGTATTTGAGTCGTATCACGGTGATAAAAGATAGAACATTCATTAGAGCGGAATTCGTTAATAGTACATGAAACTTATACGATTGAACGTAGAATAAACCACAAAAGAAATACAACACTAGAGAGTTTAGGTCTCCGTTTATTTATAAGGCAGAAGTTCTCTTTTTAAACATTGACATTGTTGTTGTTGTCATGACGAGCTTTGCATTTCAACGAACTCTTCCTCCATTCTGGTTTCTCAACTCTGGGCATTCACTCTTGAAGTGTCCAATTACTCCACACTCATGGCAGGTTACCGTGACTTTCTGATGCATTACGAGGGTGGGAGCCTTGCAATCCTTGGCTTTGTGTCCGACCTTTTGGCAATTTTCACATTGAGTGGGACAAGGTCCTTTGTGATGAAACTGACACTTGTTGCACTTAGGTAAAGTACATGCATATCCTTTCTTTTCACTTGGCTCCGCAACGTAGGCCCTAACCACTTCATGTTGTTTGTTTGGCTGCCATACTTGATCATCTCCTTGCTTGTCATCCCTTTTCCTCTTGTTTTCGTTGTTGTTGTGGTTGGTGTTGTTGTCAGTAGTTTCTCTCTTTGTTACCTGAGCCATAAGCTTTTGAGATATCCGGATAGCCTCTTCTATTGATTGGGGATCAAAAGAAATCACATCCCGTCGGATGCTTTCGGGCAGTCTTTTAATGAAGTTTTCCAACCTTTTCTCATCATCGGGAACCATAGTCGGGCATAGCGCGGCCAACTCTTGAAACCTCCTAATGTAGGTCTCGATGTCATCACCTTTGGTTACCAACTCATAGAACTCCGTTTCCAACTTCTTCACTTCGGTACGAGGGCAAAACTTCTTAGTCATCAATTTCTTGAATTGCACCCAGGTGAGCTTGTAGGCATTTTCCATACCAATCAGTTAGGCATAAGAATTCCACCATGACATAGCTTCATCCAAAAGCATACCAGTAGCGAATTTTACCTTGCTGACATCAGGACAGCCGCACATGTAGAACACATTCTCAGTCTTTTTGAACCAGCGAATCAAAGCAACCGCTCCTTCAGTGCCTTTAAACTTGATGGGATCACTAATATTAAAATCCTTCCAAGTGCATTCACGCTTATTATTGGATTGTTCATCCGTCCCTGTCTGTGAAGCAGTTTCAGCATCCCTTGCAGCTACTTCAGCTCTCTCGATCTCTAGAGCTTTGGCTACACTATCCTTAACAAGTTTCCGAATAGCAGCAGGTGTCATAGTTGGAGTGGCTTTAGCTTTCCTTGGCGGCATAGCTCTTCAAAACAAGAAAAGAAGGGTGAAACATAAATAAGCCGTTTCCTAATAGTAGGTATCCTAATGTGGATTGCTATAGAACGAAAACTTGATGTTGCGATATGATCAGTTGACGTGGTCCAAGTGGTTTTGTGGTACCCTGAGATTTCTGTTGCGTTTTAAATGGTCATAATGTACCGAGGGCCCTCCTTATAAATGGTATGGAAAGTCTTTCCTAGGGGGGGTCATTGATAATATCCACTTATCAATATTGGGGATAGTGAGTGACGAGTGACGAGTGACATCGGAATCTATAGAGTGTAAGCTAATTCCTTATATATATATAGGGATGGGGAAAGGAAATGATAATGATGGTGAGAAGGGAAAAGACTGTGACATAATGATATTGTGGTAAAAGAAAATACTTTGATGTAAGTGTATTGTGCATAAATGTGAAGATTCATGAGATGAAATGACCAGTTGACGTGCTTCCAATCGGTGATTCACGAAGTGATAAAAAGTATGAATGTTCTGACAACGAGGGTATACACACACATAAATTGAACATTTGAAAATTGAGTAGTGTAGGACCTTAAATAACATAACTTTATCACACCATTATAGAAGCAAAGATGAAGTAGAGATTGAAAGATGGTGACTTGATATGTATGTATATGTTTTTCGTATAAGTAGAGAGAGAGATGGAAATGAGAGCTTTTATTAAAGAAAACACACACAATACACACATAAGCACACTTACAAATGACTAGGTAAGTGCCTTATATAGTTAGAGAGAAAGGCCTCGTGGGCTTTCTAATGGACTTGGGCTTGGACTTGGTTTACATGAATTATAAAAGGCTTACCAACATAACTCTTAACATATTAGATTACCAAGTCCAAAGCCCAACTATCTTAAACAATTACATACTTAACGACACAAAGACAAAGTTCCTAATATGAGAATGACCATCACTTTTCTATATAATTCTTAATGCTAACAATCTCCCCCTAAGGGGTGGTCATTCGAATGATGCTCCACGTGATTAGGTCTTCCGTATTCTTAGTCTTGAACTTTGTGTGTCGTTTTTAGAATTGTCATAAGTCTTTGTTCCTTCATGCTTTGTGATCTTTGATAACTGATTTTTCATCGTTCTTTGTTCTTTTGTGATGTGGAGTCATCTGCCTTTCGTCACTTCTGCGTCTGTGGTGGTTGTTTGCCATTCCAACATGCTCATACATCTTTAGTCTTTGTGATACATGCATTAGTTATTCCCGTTCTTTCACACCGATCTTTGTCACTTTACTTCTGTAGATTCTTTCACATTGCGTAAAATCTTTCTTTGAGCCTTGCTTTGCTTTGATCTTTGTGAGAACTTTCCTTTGCCGTAGTGATGCATGTATGAGCATGTGGAATCCTTCACTATGGAGATGATGTATAGATGCAGGTAAACAGTTAGCAATAAAACAACCGGTACTTACAAATAAGGAATTAGATATCGTCAACAGCATAGTGTGAAGACTCCTTCTAACCCTTACCAAGGCCGTTCCCATGTCAGATACTCTCGAGAGAGCTTACAAGACGTACTTAGTAGCTCAATGATTGGGTGAGTCGCTGGGGATCACTCCACGACTGTAGACCGTTCGAAACCACCGCGAACACTAAGCGTAACCCATAAAGAATTACCGAAGTGACCTACTGTCAGGGCTGTTTGATGTTGACCCTGGCAGGAATTTCCATTCAATCACTGAGAATCACAAATGTGAATCCTCTCATAAATGTTCTCGTAGATTGCTAAGATCTGCGTAGGACTCTAAAGTTTACATCTGGCGTCCTTAATGGTGAACAACCAGTGTAGAAATATCATGTGTTCCTATGAGATCTTTTGATGAATCTCAGGGCTCTAGACTCGATAAGTGCACATTAGGTTTCCTATGCGGAGATTAGGGAGAGGTCTCCTGTTTCAATATCAACCATCTTTAAGCGACAGGCCGATAGATTACACCGGTTCCCCGTGAGAATGAAACAAGCTCTTTTAAGAGAACTTGAGTGGTTAAGAAGGTTAAGTGCAGTGCGTCACTGGGTCCATGACGTCTTTGTCATCAATACCGGTGTCACCTTAGTAACAACCAGTAGCATACGAATTGTACCCGGTGTCTGCCCTAAGGTTGAACATATGGAGGGCTATTTCTTTTCACCCTTTTACATAACTTTTCTTTTTAATTCTTCAACCCCTTCTTTCTCCTTTCTCATTTTCTCCTTTTTTCAATCATACCTAAGGACTTCTAATTTTAATCTATTAGAATTGTCCTTGGGTAGATCCCTCCAGCTCTGGCGGATCATAGGACGGTTTTTCCTAACCTTAGTCACCTTATAACTCCATGACTATCCTATTGTTGATCACATGCCATAAAACCTTTTTGTGAAAAATCTCTCAAAGTGTTTATGATAATAAAACACATTGTTGTTACCACTTTGAGAGTTTTGCAATTTTGAAGGACTCCCCCTTCACATGTGCTCATGAATATTTAAGAAATTTGCGCATGCGAGAGGAGTTTGCACTTTTGAATTGATCCACTTTCAGCGAACATGACCGATTCGAGACACGCTTACATCACTAGTTAGACTAGCTTGAAGTTATTACCCGTCCTGGTCAAGTCCAAAGAAAGTCTCTCGATACGGTACATTCTACTCAGACAAGTCCTATTCGAGACATGCTTACATCACTAGTTAGACTAGTTTGAAATTATTACCCGTCCAGGACAAGTCCTTTCGATTGCTGACATTTTAAGCTTCGTCAATTCATTGGTACTTACTGAGTCGAGCTCTTCTGAGATTCAGTCACAAACTTTACACATTTTGATCACATTTTATTCATGTCTTCTCCCCCTCAAAAATAGCATATTGTGATATTTTTGATATCAACAGATTAAGAAAAAGCTTTTTGGAGAGAAAGACAGATTTCATTTTGCATGAATTTGGAACAATTTTGTTTTTGTACTCCCCCTTAATGATACCATATTTTAAAATCAATTAAGGGTTTAGAGGGAGTTATCTTGAGCACTCATTTTGAGAGATTTTGAGAAATCTTTTGAACAATCTTGAAAAAGTGCTCAAGAATTATGTTTGAAAACGAGTTTATGCTTGAAATCTTTTTCGTTTGTTTAGACTCGAACTTTTTGAAAAGGAGTTCGTCATTGAACGTACGAGTCCTTGATTTGAAAATAATCAGAAGTCATTGTTGAAGTACGGGTTTGTACTGAAGTATACGAAAGCCATCGTGAAGAAAATTTTGAGAAACGACATGTTTTAGAAAAACATTAAAAAATAGAACTCCTGCTCAAGCATCTGTACATGTCCGTATCATTGTTGAATGAGATTTCTAGAAACGTACAGAATATTGATTTATACGAGAGACTTGTCATGAGAAGAATATTTTTGCATTTTTTGATTTTATATTGTTTTTGTATTTTTTAAAATTTTATATTTTTGTATTTTGTTTTTGTTGTTTTTTCAAATTTTGTATTTTGTTTTTTCAAAAATATTTACAGCGAAGCGATTTTGAAAACATTTTTCAAGAAGATTCGTGAAGACGTTCTAGCTCCTCAAGAGTTAGTCTTCGCATGCCAATTCGCCGAACTAAATAGTCAAACCTTTCTTTTGGAAGGGCTTTAGTAAATAGATCGGCGAGTTGATAATCAGTCTTAACGAAAAATAATTCAACAGTACCCTCTTCCACGTGTTCTTTGATGAAATGGTAGCGGACTTTGATATGCTTCGTCTTAGAGTGATGTACGGGATTGCACGAGACGGCTATGGCACTTTTTGAGTCACAATACATAGGTATTCTGTCAAAAGTAAAGCCATAATCTGTGAGCTGTGTCCGCATCCAAAGAACTTGGGCACAACACGCAGATAGAGACACATACTTGGCTTCGGCGGTTGATAGCGAAGTAGAATCCTGTTTCTTTGACGACCAGCTTACAAGCTTTTCAACCAAAAAATGTGCTCCACCTGATGTACTCTTTGCTGTAACTTGATCACCAGCATGGTCTGCATCTGAAAATGCTGTTAGATGAAACCCCGAATCCTTCGGATACCAAAGTCCCATGTTAATGGTGCTTCGTAGGTACCGAAAGATCCGTTTAACCTCTTTGAGGTGAAGTTCGGTAGGCTTTGCCTGAAACCGTGCTAATAAACATACAGCAAATTGAATATCGGGTCGACTAGCAGTTAGGTAAATGAGAGAACCGATCATGCTCTGATATTTCTTCGGATCGATAGGTTTCCCAAACAAATCAGCACCTATTTTTGGTGAAGTGACCATTGGTGTACCAACAGAATCACAATTTTCGATTCAATGTTTTTTCAAAATCTCTATCGTATATTTAGCTTGATTGATAAAAATACCACAAGGGGATTGATGGATTTGTAAACCAAGAAAGAATTTTAGTTCCTCCATCATGGACATTTCAAATTTGCTTTTCATGAGATTTTCAAAATGTTTTGAATGGTTAGGATTGGTTGATCCAAAAATAATGTCGACCACGTAAATTTGAACGATCAAAATGTCATTTTTGAATTTTTTGATAAACAAGGTGTCATCAACCGTTCCTTTTGTGAAATTGTTTTTAAGCAAGAAAGATGATAGTTCCTCATACCACGCTCTTGGAGCTTGTTTTAAACCATAAATTGCTTTCTTAGGCTTGTAGACGTAGTCTGGCTGATCTTTGTCGATGAATCCCTCTGGCTGACTTACATACACTTCTTCTTTCAGAGTTCCATTCAAGAAAGCAGTCTTAATGTCCATCTGATAGACTGTGATGTTTTTGTGAGCTGCATAGGCTAAGAAAATCCGGACTGCTTCAAGTCTAGCTACAGGCGCGAATGATTCTTCGAAGTCTATCCCTTCTTCTCGTGGATAACCTTTAGCCACGAGACAAGCTTTGTTGCAAATAACATTCATTTCCTCATCTAGTTTGTTCTTCCATAACCACTTGAGATCAAGAACACGTATATCAAGTGGTCGTTCAACAATTTCCCAACTGTCATGTAAATCGTATTGAAGAATTTCCTCCTGCATCGCTTCAATCCATGGGTATTCTGCCATTGCTTCCCGAATGTTCTTTGATTCTTTGAGGCTGATTGAGCAAATGTAAATGCACAATTCGAGATCAGTGGCAAGTTGTCTCCTCGTCTGAACTGGCTTTGAAGGTTCACCAATAACATGTTCTATTGGATGGTCTTTTGTCCATTGAAACGTAGAAGGGTACCTTGGGTGTAACGAATGTGTGTTAGATGGTTCTTGTAACCTTGAAGAAGATTCAGCAGAGTCTGTTGCAAACGGGTTTACAAATATTTCTTCTTCTTCTTCTAACGTAACATCGTTTGAATTATTTGTTGGTTCTTCTTGAAAATTTGTGTTTTGGTTTTGCTCATCAACTCTTGGTAGAACAATTTCAATGACTGGAGTTGCTGGAGTAGATGTTGATGATGTTGAGGAAGTTGGTGCTTCAGCTTTGATTGTTGTAGATGCATCTTGTGATGGTGGTGGTGGTTGATGGTTTTGAGCGGGTGCAGCGGAATGTTGTGGAGATGCATTTTTCGAAGTTCCACCATAATATTCATCAAACATTAACTTGAAGAAATTTTCCAGTTCTTGTTCTGAAGGTTTATCCGTTTTTTTTTACTGAGCTCCTTGAGGTACGAGTCCTGAACTGATGTGTCCAGAAGTCTGCATGTTTAGTGCGGGTCCTAATCTGTTTTGGTTAGAAGCCATCGGATTAAGCGCGGGTTCTAGAGCCTATCTCTCAGAAGCCATCTGTGAAATCTTGTCAAACTTCACATTCATCGTCTCCATTATCCTTTTCGTTCTTCTATTATACACCCTGAATGCCCTCGAGTTTTCTGAATATCCAATGAAGATTCCAATATCACCCTTAGCTTTTAACTTCCCTAGATCTTCTCTGTCATTCGTCGGATAGCACAAAGCGCCAAACACATGAAGGTAAGAGATGTCAGGTTTACGGTTGTTCACTAGCTCATATGGGGTTTTATTGAATCTCGGATGGACTAGGGATCGGTTTTGAGTAAAACAAGCAGTGGCTACAGCATCAGCCCATAAGAATAGTGGTGCACTAGAAAAAAATAGCATTGTGTGAGCAGCTTCCACAAGAGTTCTATTTCTTCTTTCAACTACCCCATTCTGTTGTGGAGTTCTAACAACTGATGTTTGATGTGTAATTCAAACATCTTCGAGGTAAGTTTTTAACTCCTGATTTGTGAATTCTGTGCCATTATATGTTCTTATAATCCTTACTGGAGCTTGAAGTAGAACTTGAATACGCTTCAGAAAGGTGATGATGATGCCTGGTGCTTCGTCTTTTGATCTCAAAAACTTAACCCATGTATATCTTGAATAGTCATCTACGATAACAAGAATATACTTTTTTCCATTAATGCTTTCAACTCTCATTGGGCCACATAAGTCCATGTGCAACATATGTAACCTTGCTTCCGAACTAGGTACGGTTTTGGGTTTATATGATGCTCTTTTATTTTTTCCATGTTCGCATGATGGACATAGGTGTTCCTTGGTATATTTGAATTTAGGAAGTCCGGTGACGATGTTGTCTTTGGCTAACTTGTTGATGGTGTAGAAATTGAGATGGGATAATCTTCTATGCCACAGCCAGGACTTAGTTTCGGTTGCCCTTGTCATAAGACAAATTGGTGATCTAGAAGCCATTTTGTTGATGTCGATAGCATACAAATTTGTACCACGATTACCAGTTAAGAGATCATCACCAACCAAATTTCAAATAAAAACGTGTTTCTCCTGAATGCAACTTCTAAATCATCATCACAAAACTGCCCAACTGAAAACAAGTTGTGTCCCAACCCTTCGACGCAGTAAACTCGAGTGATTAGAAAATTCCCAAATTGAAGATCTCCATAACCCTGAATAGCTGCTACATGATCATTTCCAAAGCGTACAGTTCCCATGAATTTCTAGACGAAATTGATCAGCAGCTTTAAATTCCCGGTCATGTGCTTGGAGCAACCCGAGTCGACGATCCAAAGACATATTTCGATAACTTGCCAAGAACAGAAGAGTTTGTATTTGGAAACCATTTTGAATTTGGTTCCATGAGGTTAAGAGTAAAAGCAGAATCACACTCATAGACAGTTGCTACTTGATTAGCTTGAGTTATTTCTAATTTGCCGTTCTTAAGAGTGAACTCTCTACCCGTCGGAATCCACATACAAAACTTAAGATAGTTCCTAGGCATTCGACTAATAGTGGTAGTCCTAAATCGTACAACTAATCTTTCTATAGATCTGGATCTAGCACTAGGTCTTTTTGGAACATTCTTCTGTTCAGGCGTAACATACACATTCTTAGAAACACATTCAACATGAACATCATTAATTAAACATTACTTGCATATTAAACAAACAGAGTCATTACATGCATTAGAAATAGTACGCTCGACATTACATTCAGATGAAACATGTCTCTTATTACAAAGCGATAAATTCCTAGGGTGTTCTTCTACTTCTTCAACTTTATTCTTGCTACTACTCTTAGAAACAGGTGAGACTCTATTGTTCCTTGTATTGCTCCTAGGCTTTAGTCTGCTGCTCCTAGAGGTGCTTTCTAATCCTGTAGAAGGTAAGGCACACACATTAGGATTTATATTGTTCTCCTTTTTAGCATCCCTATATTCTTTAGAATTAGACTTTATGCACTTGTCATGTGTCTTAGATGTTGAGGCAGACGCACTAGTGGGACTAATCCTAAAAAGGCTAGGTGCTATCACTTTTGGTGTTTCGACAACCACTTTTCCGTTATCAACAATCTTAACATTTTCACTTTTCTTAGGGAAGGGTGTTTGAGTGACTGGTTTTGTCAAATCCTTTTTCTCATCGAATTTTGGAGCAAACCGTGAAATTGACATTTTTGGTTTTTGAACCGTGTTTGAAACATTTGGTTTCTCCGAAGTCAATGGTTTTGCAAACTTAGTTTCCTCACCCTTTCCTTTTTGACTTTCAAGCTGAGCCCTCAAAAGATCATTTTGCTCTTTCATGTTCTTTAAGTCACGCTCATACGACAATTTGTCATACTTGCATTCTTCCTTTTTTCGATCAAGTTGTGTAAAATATGACACATTTTCTTTTTCAAGCTTTATAAGAGCATTTTCATATTTTGAAACAATTGCGGAGGTCTCAGCTCTTAGTCGTTCATCGTCTTGAACAGAATATGTTTGTAGAATGATGGACATAATGTCAGTGGTCATAACAGCTTCGAAGAGAGAATCATTTAGGTTTTCCAAAACATTCATGTTTTCACGAGTATCATTAGCTTCGTTTACCAGGGATTTGTGGTCCTTGACAAAGTCGGCCGTTTCATTTAAGAAAGCTTGTTCAAAGTTGATTACCCTTGCACTGATGTTATTCAGTGGGATAGAAATTTCGTTTTGAAACACCTTTTTCTGTTCGATATGAAAACTAGAATGCCAGTTGTTAATATTGATGGTAGTTTTCGATGCAACAATATTTTGAAGTTCTTGAATTCTCTTTTTAACCTCATCAAGAATTTCTCTAGCCTCACTTGTATTAAAAGTGTTGTTAGAGGACATTTGTTCCATTTTTGAAAGAGATTTGGAAACAACTTTCTTTTTAGACAAGAATTTCGCAAATGGTCATTTTATGGAAAACGCAGATGGTTCTGTTCGTGGAACAAAAGTGATTCCCGAAAGTTTGTTCAATTTGTTGTAATCAATGGGTTTCAAATCCTTTTGTTTCATTTTATTTATGCTCTCTTCGACATGTTCAATCGTTAGCACAGAATCCCTAACGACAGGAGGATCATGTTTGGTGTAAATCACATTACCATTGTACAAAACATTCTGTTCTTGCTGAGCTTTCTTGAGATTACAAGGGGTGTTGTTACCAAGAGCCATTTTATGTTTCGTATGGTAAATTGGATTAGTTTGATTTGAAATCATTTTCATTGTTTGACTTGACTGTCCCGACTTAACCACTAATTCTTCTAAATGAGCAATCATGTGTTCTGACTCTACGATTTCTTCCAAAAGTTTGTCTTCTTTCTTTGCAAAGTCCTTTTTCAACTCATCCCTTTCTTTTTCAAGATTGGTATAAGCTGTTTTTTGTTTAGAAAGTTGGTTTTGTAAATCAGAAATTTTCGCGTTTAAAGATTTTATCTTTTTGAAAGAATTAACATCAAGTGTATCAAACTTGAGTTGCAATTGTTGTTCCCTTGAAACAGAATTTTGATAACCAGTTTCTAATTTAGACAATCTTTTGTTATGAAATTCAAAAGCTTTAACGTTTGCTTTGTAACTCTCAAGCTCAGCGGTCAATTTAACATTCGCGGCCTTAACATCGCGATTGACCTTTTTCACATTCTCAATTTCAATACGACAATTATTCAATAATGATTCAAACAAAGCACGTGTTTCCTCATCATTCTCAGCATGCTGTGAAATGAAGCCTCCATTATGATTCACATCTGGAGTCGCTGAAGGAGTATTGCTACTACTTGGCGTGTCCAGGAATGTATCATAAGTGGAAGCTTGCTTCTCAAAATGCTGTTCCTCATGAGGAGACATATCAGATATATCATTATTGTGACATGTGTTGAAGTTAGATACCTCAGATGGTGCATTGGTGTCATAAACAGGAAGTGTGTCAGAATCTGTGTCATACTTAGCTTCCTGAAGATTCGCCATGAATATGCAGTTCGCATCGATATCCTCTCTATCTTCCATGTCATCTGATGAGGCGAAAAATGATCCGTTTTTAGGGGGTCATTTAAGCCCGAATCCGAATTTATTTGATCAAATATTGCCCTAAATTGTTCCTTTTGTGATTTTAGGTACTTTGGGAGTGAAATCTGGAAAAGGAAGCAATTCAGACGTTTTTGGAGCATAAAAGTGAAGAAAACGCCAAAGTCTTAATTTTCCAAGCTGGGAACAGTAGGTGACGGCGTCAAGAGCAAAACCTTGACGGCGTCAAGAGCAAATTTCATGAATTTCCATGACGATCCAGAACAGATTTGACGGCATCACGTAGGAAGGGCGTCAAGAGTAAAAGAGTCATGACGGCCTGGAAGTGTATAAGTCCTGATGGCATCAGAAGTGGATCTAGGCAGTCCGAGAAGAGTTTTGGCGGCGAGGTGACGGCGTCACAAGTTTATTCATGACGCCGTCAAACCTATTTTTCTATATATAGTTTTCTAATTTTCACATTTAAAGAGAGAAGTTTTGGGAGAAACCCTAAGTACGATTTTGGTGTAACTTTACAGGTTTTTCAAGGGTTCCAACCCCTTGATACCTTGCATGATTAATCAAGATAAGTGTTCTTCTAATTCAATCAATATGTCTATGTGTTGGTTGTCTATATCATGTTCTTGTCTTAATTCTATCATGCTAGGCTAGATCTCTTTTGTGTTTGCTTAGATCTAATGAAACCTAGATATTGATTATGTGTTGATTACTTGTTTATTCTTGTCTTGGATGAATGATTTATTTGTTAGGCTTAAGAAAACTGGCAGATCTCCAATTGGTAACATGCTTGAACGTCTTAAGAAACATGAACCAACGCGCACTAGGTCTTTATTGGTTGTATTTAATGCATGAGCCACTGTTTACAATCCCTATAGTTGTGTTGGGCACGGTGTAGGAGGAGATAAGAGCTCATAGAATTGGGGAGTTATGTGTGCCACCCCATGAATGGTATTAAGGAATACAATCCGTCATCCATGCAATTATAACAAGTAATTAACGTGTAAAAGATATCTAGGGAGTAGTGAAATCTGAGTAAACACATTTTCTCCAATTACTGCTCACAACTTTAGTATAAATTAGTTTATTTTCTTTTTCAGTATTTTATTTTGATTGCATCTTAGTTTTGGGTTAGTTGAATAGCAACTAATTCCGCCCACTCTTCCAAAACCCGAGATTTTAATTTGCTTTCTAAAAAATATAAAAACATAAAAATAATCATCCCTCATCTTTAGAACTAGTATTTAGGCTTTCTAATCCTAGCGACACTATTCCTAAGCTGAACGATCAATCCCCCGGTACTTGTCACTATACTATACTACAACGATCAGGTACACTGCCTGGTAGGGGTTGTAAGCTTCTCGAGATCCCTCGAGAGGTAAAGCCTGTTGAGATTCCCACGCATCAAGTTTTTGGCGCCGCAGCCCGGGGAATAGTTATTGTCTAGGTTAGAATTTCTTTTTATTAGGTCTACTTGCTAGATTCCTTTCTAGTAAGATTTTTATTTTTATTTTTAGGTTTTCTTTAGTCTATCTCATTTCTTCGTGTCTTTGTTCGTAACTCTTTACCATCCGACATCATGGAAGGTGGTAACATCTTTGAACCCGTCATCCCACCACAACAAAACCCACCACTAGAACCCCTTAGGCCCCGAACCTTAGGAGAGTATTCCCGACCTAGCCACCAAGGCTACCGAAACACCATTGAGCTCACCGGAGCCAATGTGACCCCCTTGCGATCCGACACCATCCGGTTGGTGCAAAGCGGATATGCATTCCATGGACTTCGTTCTGAAGATCCAAACCAACATCTTAAGGACTTTCTCAAAATCGTAGATTCCATAGACCTAGATGTTGAAACTAGAGAGACAACCCGATTACGCCTATTCCAAATCTCTCTACGGGACCAAGCTAGTCAATGGCTTGAGCATTTACCCGCGGGATCTATCAACACATGGGATAACCTCACCAATCGCTTCCTTACTCAATTCTTCCCACCGGGGAAGACGACAATGCTTAGAAATGACATTCTGATGTTTGAACAGCAGCAGGGTGAAACTTTCTACGAAGCTTGGGCCCGTTTTAAAGGTCTCCTCCACAAGGTCCCTCACCATGGTATAAACCTTTGGTTATTAGTCCAGATTTTCTACGACCATGTTGACTATCACACTAAACGCACAATCGATAGGGCCGCGGGAGGTAAACTGCGTGATAAGAACGCCGAGGAGTCTTGGGCAATTATCGAGGAGCTCGCCACTGACAATCAGGAAATGTGGGAGTTTAATCATACAGTAGAAGCAGCTATCAATGCAGTCTCAACATCTGGAGGGACCACCGAAATCCCCGATGAACTTCTATGCAAACTCGAGGCAAAAGTCGATTATTTTGAGGAAAGGCAAAGGAGGGCTTTGATTCCTAGACAAGCCACTGTCAATTCTGTCTCAAAACCAACTTCGGCACCATTATCTGAGTCACCTTCTAGAGAACATGTCGAGACTTTTCAGAGGTGCACCCCACCTTGTTCCCCTCCCAAGGAACTTAGCTCGGAGTTTGAGGCTAGGATGAGAGAATATATGGCAACTCACTCAGATCGGCTTGCTAGATTCGAAGAAGCAGTTTATAAGCAAAAAGAGGAGATGAAGGAGAAAATGAATGAGATGTTGAGTCTATTGGAGGAGTATGCCAACCAGAGAACCCCCGAACGAATACTACTAAGGAAAGAAAGCGCCACTCCCACCACCCAATTTGTTAACTCCATCACCATTGTCCATAAAGATAACGAGAAGGTAGAAACTCCTGCTAAACAGACCTTAGAAAAACCACCAGAATCCCAACCTTTGAGTTACTACCTGAAACATGATATAAACAAAAACACCATAACAAATTGGATTAAGGGTGATGGGCGTAACCAATCCTCCGGACAGGTTCCTGAGAAAGAGGAAGAAGAAGAAAATGAGTATGATACGCTTCCTGGAGGATCAGTATTCGAGAGGTTATTGGTACAGAAAGTGGCTACTAAGCAGGTAGCATGTGGGAACTTTGAAATACTAACGAGCATCGGGGACTTGAAACATCTTAGTGCTTTCGCCGACCAAGGATCGGAAGTAAATCTTATGCCCCTAACTATTTACATCCAACTAACGTCAAAAATGCCAGCACCTACTCGTGTTAGGTTATCTCTTGTTGGACACTCGTACGTATACCCCCTAGGAATCGCAGAAGATGTGTTAGTTAATGTTGCAGGATTCATGTACCCCGTTGATTTTATGATCATCGATGATAAAGGGGATGGATGCATGCCAATAATCCTTGGGGCACCATTCCTCACCACCGCTAGGGCTGTCATTAAGTATGAAGGTAGGAAGATTGAGATTAAATCTGGAAAAAGAAAGATTAGCTTCCCCATGACCCCGCGAAGTGGGCATGAGAATTTGAGTTGGAGAATGATCAAAAACAACATTGGCATGACACCCATTCGTGTTCAGAATAAGATTCTTGCATGGGAGGCAAGAATCAAAAGTTATAAGAAAGCTAAGGATGAAAGAAGAAACAGCAATAAGGTTTAGGTTGAACTCGAACATACACGACACGAAAAAAATCATACACCATTTGTGGAAGGGAACTTAGTGCTCTTGAGACACTTGGAAACAACAATACCACCCGATAAACCAAGTCCTTGGTGGTATGGGCCATTCACAATCGAAGGATTGAGCCAAGATGGGGTAGCTAAATTGAGAAGCAAATTACATGGAATGGTGATTGCGAGTATAGATAGATTGAGGCACTACCACCATAATAGTAATGATCGCAACTACATGGGGTATATCATTTCAAATGATGAAGTCACGTAGTAACCCATAACCTTGAGTCTAGCTACAAGACTCGTAAATAAAGAAAAGCGCTTCTTGGGAGGCAACCCATGTTTTGTGTGATTTTATGTTTGTTTATTTGTTTGATTGTTATTTGCTTCCGTATGCATGTTTAATTTTTATTGTTGGTAGTTCATGTTTCTAAACAAAAAAGTGGAAATACTTTACTTTGTTATTTTGGCATAGTCTTAACTCCACCTAGAAGTATTTTTCCAAAAGATAAGTGTAAGGGGAAACCCCAAATATGTTTTTAAGAAACAAACCGATCATGATTCTCCACAATATTAAAAGAGCATGTATATTCGTATTTGTTAGAGTCAAATGCTTGTATTGAGTCATAATGAAGTTTTGCAGGATTTTCCAGGAAGTAGGACCAAGTTTTTCCAGAAATTTTCCGGAAACTTAACATAAGAATTTATGCAGGTCCATTCTGACGGCGTCAGGGGTTTACTCTTGACGGCGTCAGGAGTTAAAATCTGGAAATTTTACCGGTTTTGTTTTTCTAACGGAGTCTTATGGTTTTTGTGAATTATGAAGTTTTATAATCTCCAGGAGATCTGCAAACTTCATTCCACAAGCATTATATCTTATCTTGTTTTCTAGGATTTAGAAACTTATATAGGATGCCGCCGATTTTACGCGAGGTTGTCTTGTCTATTTTGTCAGGTTTTACAGGTTATGTATGACAAGAAGATGATTTATATTCTGGAAGGGAAGCTTTGATTGTTCATTTTCTTGGAGGAAGATTTAACCTGGCCATCCTATTATCCATACCGAGCGAATCAGGGGAGTATTTGATTTAATTCTCTTTACTTTTTCACTTTTACATTCTTTACTTGAACATTGGGGACAATGTTCATCTTAAGTATAAGGGGAGGGTAAAAAGATGATACCTTACATATGCACTTTCGCTTGAGTTTGTTTTGTTTGATGGTAGATGTGTAATAAAACTATGAGAAATACTTGTTAGTGTAATTTTAACGCCAAATTTAAAATTTTTTACAACATTTAGGAGTGAAACTTTAGCCATAGCAAGCGTCTCATGGATAGGAGATTGTATGACTAGTACATAACCGTATATTCAGAAAAATTTTCCACCCAAAAATGTGAGGCTCGCCTTTAGATTTGATAGGAAAAGCATTTATTATTAGTGCTTATGAGTGTACCGGTGGCATTTAGATTCTAGAACTTGCGTTAGTGATGCATCCCAAGACCGCTAGTGAGACTACATTCGTGTAGTAGGATTTACTACATGATAAGAGGCATTAGGATCACCCTTGTGTTAAACCTGTATTATAATTACTTGACCATTTAAGTCATATTACTTGGCTAGTTAAGTCAACTAATTTTTCCCACACCCTTAGCGTTGTACTCATTTTTAGTACACGAAACCCCTAGTACACCCCTCTGAGCCTATCTTTTCGTTTCTAACTTTAAGCATTTTACTTAAAGGAAGATTTTGTTACACCCCACTTAAATGTACAACCAAATCGCCTTAACCTTCCGTGTATGCGCTCATTTTTAGTGCATTATTGTTATTTGTTAAACCCTAAGTTAACTTTCTAATTGATTACATGGTTGCTAAGTTGAGTCATATCCTTGTACATATTGTTTTGGGACGATTGGGACTCATTGGAAAGTACTTATTTTATGGAGTAATGGGGAAGAACATAATATTACCCCCATATGTATGTTAATCTTAAAAGTGCTCCAAGTGTTTTGATTTTCTTAATTCGAGTCATTAGATTAGTTTAATGTAAAGTATGTAAAGATTCAAGTGTAAGGGGAATTCTCATCCCCTATGATGTATTATTTTGGATGGTAGGGTAAGAGTGTATGCAAAAAAAAAAAAAAAAAAAAAAAAAAAAAAAAATCGAAAAATCAAGAAAAAGAAAAAAAAAAGAAAAGAAAAATTTTAAAAAAAGAAAAAAAAAAAAAGAGAAAAAACATATGGACTAC
Organism: Artemisia argyi; assembly: GCA_030686995.1. Classification (NCBI taxonomy): domain Eukaryota; kingdom Viridiplantae; phylum Streptophyta; class Magnoliopsida; order Asterales; family Asteraceae; genus Artemisia; species Artemisia argyi. Next base: position 4,028,286 of record CM060676.1, on the reverse strand, counting down.
CATCCCTTTTTATTCTAAGTTCATTTTATGTTTTTGTTATTTTTCAATTATTAGCTTAAGTCAAGTCTAGTCTTGGCTTAGCAACGCCACATTGTACATGTAATTAACCAAGATTGTTAACTCGCCACCAGTAAAACTTCCTTTATCCAACAAAATCGTGTATTTCATATCCCTACACCTAACGTTACAACCCTTTAAAAGACCTCTTTGATAGTTTATCCTAGGTGCTTACGCCATGTGGTGGAGGTTTGATCCTTTTCCAAACCTATGGTAATCTATTTTGCTATGACAGATAGTGAGAGATATCTTCCGTTTCCATATTGTAGTCTACACTTTATTACACCCGAGAGATGTGAGTATCTAAACACTATTTGTGAGGTGCTTGTGTATGACCTCCGTGCTTGTCTATTGGTCTTTAGTGGAACGATTATTTGTTGTAATTACTTTTATATTAGTGTTAAATGACCCCTAACTTGTACTTTGACTAGAATAAAAGCGCATTTGCTTGAGGACAAGCAAATCTCAAGTGTAAGGGTATATGATGAGGCGAAAAATGATCCGTTTTTAGGGGGTCATTTAAGCCCGAATCTAAATTTATTTGATCAAATATTGCCCTAAATCGTTCCTTTTGTGATTTTAGGTACTTTGGGAGTGAAATCTGGAAAAGGAAGCAATTCGGACATTTTTGGAGCATAAAAGTGAAGAAAACGCCAAAGTCTTAATTTTCCAAGCTGGGAACAGTAGGTGACGGCGTCAAGAGCAAAACCTTGACGGCGTCAAGAGCAAATTTCATGAATTTCCATGACGATCCAGAACAGATTTGACGGCGTCACGTAGGAAGGGCGTCAAGAGTAAAAGAGTCATGACGGCCTGGAAGTGTATAAGTCTTGACGGCGTCAGAAGTGGATCTAGGCAGTCCGAGAAGAGTTTTGGCGGCGAGGTGACGGCGTCACAAGTTTATTCTTGACGCCGTCAAACCTATTTTTCTGTATATAGTTTTCTAATTTTCACATTTAAAGAGAGAAGTTTTGGGAGAAACCCTAAGTATGATTTTGGTGTAACTTTACAGGTTTTTCAAGGGTTCCAACCCCTTGATACCTTGCATGATTAATCAAGATAAGTGTTCTTCTAATTCAATCAATATGTCTATGTGTTGGTTGTCTATATCATGTTCTTGTCTTAATTCTATCATGCCAGGCTAGATCTCTTTTGTGTTTGCTTAGATCTAATGAAACCTAGATATTGATTATGTGTTGATTACTTGTTTATTCTTGTCTTGGATGAATGATTTATATGTTAGGCTTAAGAAAACTGGCAGATCTCCAATTGGTAACATGCTTGAACGTCTTAAGAAACATGAACCAACGCGCACTAGGTCTTTATTGGTTGTATTTAATGCATGAGCCACTGTTTACAATCCCTATAGTTGTGCTGGGCATGGTGTAGGAGGAGATAAGAGCTCATAGAATTGGGGAGTTATGTGTGCCACCCCATGAATGGTATTAAGGAATACAATCCGTCATCCATGCAATTATAACAAGTAATTAACGTGTAAAAGATATCTAGGGAGTAGTGATATCTAAGTAAACACATTTTCTCCAATTACTGCTCACAACTTTAGTATAAATTAGTTTATTTTCTTTTTCAGTATTTTATTTTGATTGCATCTTAGTTTTGGGTTAGTTGAATAGCAACTAATTCCACCCACTCTTCCAAAACCCGAGATTTTAATTTGCTTTCTAAAAAATATAAAAACACAAAAATAATCATCCCTCATCTTTAGAACTAGTATTTAGGCTTTCTAATCCTAGCGACACTATTCCTAAGCTGAACGATCAATCCCCCGGTACTTGTCACTATACTATACTACAACGATCAGGTACACTGCCTGGTGGGGGTTGTAAGCTTCTCGAGATCCCTCGAGAGGTAAAGCCTGTTGCGATTCCCACGATTCATCATCCATAAGAGCCATAAAATCATTCTCCTCTGCATTCAACTGAAACCCTGCCTTTGCCTTTTGTGCCAACATTACTACTTTCTGCAAGTACTCTAGATCTTTCTTGTTCGACTTAGTAGGACAGTTCCTTGCCATATGACCTACACCCTGGCAATTGAAACACTTTACCGGATTACCCTGATTCACATTTCCCAAATTCCTAACTACTGGAGCTGCAACATTTCTATTCTGATTACGCATTGCCTAATTACCAACATTCTGACCCCTCTGATTTCCAACAAACTGACCCAACTGATTCCCTGCATACTGACCATACTGATTCCCTGCAAACTGACCTGCATTCTGATTTCCTGCATACTGATCTGCATTCTGCATATTCTGATATCCCTGCGGATTCCCATGAACTCCAACCATTTGGCCTCCGTTGCTCATATTGAAACTCGGCTGAGCAATCTGCTTGTTGCGAGTGTTCGATGATATCCTTTGGTTGTTGTTTGTTGGTGTAGAATATCGTCCTTGGAATGTTTTTGACAGAAAAGCAAACGCTTGAGTCAATGCTGCATTAACTTCATCATTGTCAGTGAATTTCGGTTCATGGAAATGTGGCTATTGCTGTTGTGGAATAACTTGTTGTTGTTGTGGGTAGAATTGTTGTTGGTAGACCGGTGTTGGTTGTTGAATGCATGATGGTTGCATGTAGTTGTGAATGGATGATGATGGTTGTTGAGTGTTCACTTGTAATGGTGTTGGTGTATTAGCAATTAGTGCGAGAGGATCATGATTCTTTGCCAATCTTTCTTTCCTAACTTCATTAGCCTCAGCTTGGTTTTGCTTCAGAAAGTCATAGAGTTGATCATAATTCACCTGATGTAAGTCCTTTGTCTGATTAACAATTGTAACATAATGACCCCATTCTTCTAGAAGGTTGTTTACGAATTTGATGTTTGTTGCAATTGTTCGAGGTGTCAACTTGTTTCTGATTAACTCATTCATCAACGTGCAAAACCTTGTGTAGTATGATTTAATCTGTTCACCTTTGTGGATGTAAAGTTCTCCCATTCAGTAAGAAGTTTGTTCTCAACATCTTGTTGTCCAATTTCTGTTCCATGACATATCCTTCTTACACGTTCCCACATAGCATAAGCAGTTTCACAGCTGTCGACCGCAGCAAAGATCTCCCTTGGTAATCTAAGTTGGATTAAATGCATTGCCATATCATTAGCTTTGATCTGCGTCTTGTCTTCGTCAATGTAATCTGCTTCTATTTGTATACGCACTAATGGTTCAGTAGTAGGTGTTGTATTTGGATTACCTTGAATTTGAACTTGTCTTGGCTGAAATGGACCGTTTTCAATGGATTTGATCATAAGGTGACCGTTATCCTTTGTTTTGATGTAACGAAGCATGCGGCTTGTCCATGGGAGATATCCACCTTTTTCAAGCATTGGAGGTCAGTTTTCCGCACCGGCTGCATGAATGTCTTGCTGAGTTGCCATTTGATGAAGTATAGATGGATAAAGTTGATTCTTGGATTGTTCCAACGAAATAGGAGTACGGAGTTACGGTTCAAAAGTTATAGCCGTTTCAAGTTTGATCGTCAAAAATTTTGAAACTTAAGTGGTTTGTCGAAAATTTTAAGTGATTTCGAAACTTTGTGTTTGCGAAACTTCTGGATTGCGAAACTTTTGATTGCGAAACTTCTGATTGCGAAACTTTGATTGCGAAACTTTGGATTGCGAAATTTAGGAATTTCGAAACTTTAGGTTGCAAACTTTGTTACTTCAGGATTTGCGAAACTTTTGTGAAGCGTGAGTAATTTCAAAACTATAAAAGTTTGCGAAATAAAGTGATTTCGAAAAATGTTGTATTTTAGAAAACACAAATTCACCATACAAATTTCGAAATTGTCCAATTTCGAAATTTTTCCAAAAGTCGAAGTACTTTTCTTTCTTATACAAGAGAGAAAAAATTGAGTTCACGATCCGTAAGTCGATAGGAAGCAAGATCTGATGGTTGCGAAACTTGGTCTTGAAGGTGAGTTCGAAACTAGGGCAAATTTTGTCAGATTTTGATTTAGTAAAAAGCACACCCAAATGAAGTTTGTAATCCAAGATTCTTGTACTTCTAGGCTTAAAAACACAAAAACTTGAAGAAAGTTCCAAACTTGATGATTTTTATAAAACTTTTTTGTGATCTCGAAAACAAGTACAAAAACCAAATACGAAATTTTAAGCTAGAATCTTTCAAAAGATTGAAACTTTCTTGTTGGGAAAGGTTTATAACACTAGTTTGTAATCAAAAAAGTGTTAAAAATACAAAACAAACAAGAAAGGTAATGATTTTTATGAAAAATAACGAGATATGTAGCTTAAAAACACGAAACTAACAAACCCTCAACCCTCCTAAATCATTGTTAGGCGATTGATACCACTTGTAGGACCTTAAATAACACAACTTTATCACACCATTATAGAAGCAAAGATGAAGTAGAGATTGAAAGATGGTGACTTGATATGTATGTATATGTATTTCGTATGAGTAGAGAGAGAGAGATGGAAATGAGAGCTTTTATTAAAGAAAACACACACAAGCACACTTACAAATGACTAGGTAAGTGCCTTATATAGTTAGAGAGAAAGGCCTCATGGGCTTTCTAATGGACTTGGGCTTGGACTTGGTTTACATGAATTATAAAAGGCTTACCAACATAACTCTTAACATATTAGTTTACCAAGTCCAAAGCCCAACTATCTTAAACAATTACATACTTAACGACACAAAGACAAAGTTCCTAATATGAGAATGACCATCACTTTTCTATATAATTCTTAATGCTAACAAGTAGAGAATTCAATCCAGACAAAATTTTATTATAACCATTCTCAGTGTTGCAAAATTCATTTCTAAGTCGGATATAGGTGGTCAGCCTATGTCCTACTATCCCGGGTTGAATATAAATGACCAGTCTATATTCCACCGAGGTTCCATGAATTTTGAAATACTCAGCTCAGTTATACTAATATTATGTCCTTCACGAATACAAAGACGTTCTGAAAGACTAAGGCAGGTGACCAAACTCGAGGTCAAATGATGAAACTATGCAAGGAAAAACATAATGCGGTGACATATATGATACGTGAATATGCTTATATGAAACACAAATCTCATCACCTAGGTCAGCAACTAACCACAAGTGAGGCATCATCTTGGCAGGCAGGCACGTGATGGTCATAGGGTTAAGTTTTCTTGAAAGTAGCTATAGTCTAGGTTTTAAAAACACTCAGTTCGCTATAGCCAAAGCTTTGATGCCAATCTGTCACACCCCCAAAATCGGGTCCAGCGGAAGCATACATGTAGCTGGGGTGTAACTCAATTGGTACCACCACACAAGTACAAAATGGTTTTCATTTCAGTCATTTAGAATAAAATCGTTTAACCAAAAGTGTTGAATTTACATTGTTAAAAGTAGTGCGGAAGTAGGCCCTTAAAATAGTTTAAAACGGTCCCCAAGTGAATAATCAGAGTCTTCTATGACCATGCCATGCCCTACCAAAACCTCCTGTAGCGTGCCATTGCTTAATACCTGAATATACATGCTAAAGTGTCAACACTAGGTTGGTGAGTTCATAGAGTCTAGTGTAAAATGAAATACATTGCATTTGAATGAAGATTTCCCAGCAAAGGCATCGTAAATCCACTCAGTTCTATGTACTGCCATAACGGACTTGTAACCTGTGTGTTTATGACCCACTTCTAAATATGATTTGGTTTATGTAAACAAAAGTATTATGTGGACTAAGATTCAAAGATAAGTGAAATTCGACCAATACATTTAGCTACGTGACCAATTCATTCGGTTATGTGACCCGTATATTCGGTTATGTGACCCGTTCATTCAGTTATGTGACCCGTACATTCGGTTATGTGACCCGTACATTCGGTTATGTATGTACATAGTGGTAAAGCCGGTTCATTCGGTTAAGTGTGCATAATAATGGAAAAAGGCTTGGGTCCAAAGGTTAAAGGATTAAGTGTGATGCAAATGAATATACACTACATTCGATTGAGGAACAAATTCATAACTGGAGCAAATAAATGTTTGACTAAACATGTAGCATAATCAATTAAATCAAGTATACATTTAGATGAAAACGAGCATATATTCTCCCCCAAAGAGTTTACCAAAAAATTGAAAGAGTAGGGGCTATGACTCACCTGAAGTGATGGTACAATGCGGTGAAATGATCGGGACAACAAGGCGCGAACACTAGCCGCAACCTAAATGAATGAATATGATCTACTTTAGATCATGAAATGATGTAGTGAATGTTCATGCACATGATACCTATAGCACTCGTAACTTGAAAATACTAGTTATTGTCAAAGTAAAATCTTGTCCATACTTAGGAAAAATAAGTCTAACTAGACTTATAAAAACTAGTCTTGATATATCGTATATAGAATGTTAGTGTTATATTCATCGTTTTGAAATCTTTAAAATAACGTCAATTAGTCGTTTAAATAAGCTTTGGGTCATACGTACTTCATTGGTTAAGAATATAGATCTTTAACAATATTTATAGAAAATATAGTATTTAGTACGTAGTTTATTATTTCCAATTGTAGCTGCCAAAATAATCTAGTTTTGTCGATTTTGAAACTTGTATATCTTTGTCGTTTTAAGTTCATTTTCCTCGTTCTTTATATCCACGGATTCGTCTCAACATGTATTAATATATTTTTGATTGCTCGGCTCCTCTAAGTTACGTCTAACGCCTCTCTTTGTCCATCGAAAATCATCCAACAGCACATTAAATTTTCAGAAAATAGTTTTCGTCGTTAAAATTGCAAAAATCATATCTCCTTCGTTATAAGCTCGTTTTAATCCGTTCTTTCACCCATGGCTTTGTTTTTGAAAGTATTTTCTAAATATTTGATCAAAAATTACCCTTGAGTCCCTGATTTTTCTGGGTTTGGCGTTTTGGGACAGTAGGTTTCTATATATGTTTAAAAATCAATTATAGGGTTTCAAACTAGTTTCAACTTCAACCAAATCACTTTCAATCACCACAAATCTAGTCTAATCTTACCATATGCCTTCTTAGGGTGTCATGGGTTCCTAAACATCATAAATCAAGTAGATCTAACAAGGGTTTCCATGTAACCATTTCTAAGGCTTAAAAGATATAAAAGTTTAAATAGAGTGGTATAAACTAGCATATGCATGTAGATCTTGTATAAAAACCATATGAACATTATAATAACTTGGTAATATCATGAAAAATAGTTTGGCGTACTTACTTTGAAGGATTGGTGAGTCTTAAAGATGAAAACCTATAAAACCTTGAGTTTATATTTCAAAACCCTAACAAGGATCACTAATGGAGCTTGTTTATGACTTGATCTTGAAAAATTAATGGATCCTTGATGTTTTCTTGTTGTTGGCCGGAAATGGTAGAGAGAAGGAAGAAAATGAGAGAGTTTGCTAGTTTACTTTGTAAAGAACTTGTGTAAATGAAGTAGAAAATATCTTAGATCTTGAAGTATATTTGTTAGTCAAAGAAATCAAGTGTATTTGATCATAGGGGGGCAAGATCCACATTTTATGGGGGAAAGGTGGGGAGGATAGGATCTGTGTAAGACTTGCAAGACTTTTGTGTAGATTTAGTTAGTTATTGTGTAGTTTAGGTGTTACCGGGTACCGAGTTTGCTAGAAATAAAGTTTAACTGTACCAAATAAAATGTGACGACATTGTAAAAATTATAAAATTACATTCCTGATAAGAACCGGGTATTAAAATAATTATCGGGTTGAAATAACGTAAACCGACGGAGTTATAAGCCCCGACCGGAAAACGTAGCAATTAATTTGAAAACACCGGGTAATTTAATAATATAATATTTGTGATGTTGTAAGAGATGTAAAAATATTTCGGGACCATTGTGGGGAGTGTCAGATGTGTTAATCACATTTATAGATCGTGTGTTAGCGTTTATTTAAAATAAATATACGTAAATCGTTAATTATACTAAAAATATTACTTTGAATATCCTACAAGTGGAATAGTACGTAAATGCTAAAATGATGATATGCGGACTATTTCTAGTCCATATGAAATGTCCCTACTGATGATACATGAATTCGCAGCTAAACCATCCTGGTTACGCGAATTTAATTACTCGTAAACTAACATTACGAAGAAATGACTAATGCACATGAATAGTGGTTTTCCCCCGGAAATGAATAGTGTCATGTGAATAGTAAAATTTTTTGAACGCTTCTCGGAATATCAAACTGACCTAAAAAATGATGAATAGTAAAAGGATGAATAGTGATCGGTGAATAGTAAATGATGAATAGTAATTTCCCGAGATGATTAATGAAGTTTCGACGTTTGAAAAAGGACATGAAATTATGAGTTGTGATACCCCTTTGATCATGAATTGCACTAAACACTTTGTTTATTCATGCCTTAAGTGATTTGGATCTAAAGAGAATGTTAATCACTAAATACTTGTTTATGTCATAAATTTTAGTTCAATGAGTTTATATTTTGTAATAATCAAAACATAGAGATATTGATAATATGTTAATAATGTTTTTAGGCATTATTTATGTCAAAAATCTCCCCCTTTTTGATTATTACAAAACCCTAAACTTAATAGGTCTAAAATTTATTTTTAGACAAGTATTTTAGAGTTTACTATTCTCTTCTCCCCCTTTTTGTAAAATCAAAAGGGTTAAACCGAGTAAGCTTCATAGAAGAAGTTAAACGGGTAGAATGCTCCCCCTTGATGTATACTCCCCCTCATTTGAGAGCACCAAGGAAACGAGCTATGGAAAGCTTGGCTATAAAAAAAATGTGAAGATCACAAGACATATATATGTAAAGCAATAATCATGCAAATAAAAATAGATTCATTCAAGCATATATAATCATAGAAATGATCAACATTACAACATTCAATATGCTTGAAGCATATTGATTACAATAAAACAAAAGAAAAGACATAGTCCTATATTGCCTAAGAGAGCACTTGGACTTGCTTGCAACCCACAGTTATTGTTTTATTTGCTTGAAGGAGAACATAAGCATAGAGCTTAGTTGTTAGATGGAGAGGGATATGGAGCGGAAGAGGTGGATCTTACGATGTTGTACCGAATTAAGGGTGGTATTGGATGAGGACGTGTGGGAAGATATTCAATCCAAGAAATATCTTCACTCAAGTAGAGAATTTGGTTTTAAAGAAATATGCAACAAGGGCAACAGTGAGTGTGGTTTGTAACTTGATCCAAGTTGAGAGAGTGGGGTAGGCAATTGTCATAGGGTGATGATGGAGGTTGCCCTTTGTTGCGTTGTGCACGATGCATAACAAGGAGATCACTAAGATCATGGATTTGGGTTATTTCATCACAGAACTTTTGCTTTTCCGTGGCAATGTGGAGAGAATCATTGTGTTGATATGGATGAATTGGGTTTGTGTAGTTGGAATTGTAGTTTGATGGTTGATCAAACTTGTATGGATCATTATAAGTGGTTGGAGGATGAGATGTGTAGTTTGGCATGAAAGAAGATGTTTGGCCAATGTTGTATGGTTTGTAAAGAGGATCAAATGAATGTCCTTGTGATTTTGGTGTAAAGTTTGGGAAGTAAGTGGTTGGAGGTGTAGAGTGATTTCCAACTTCATTGGTTATGATGGATTTGTTTCGAGGGCTTTTTCTTCGCCAAATGGGTTTTTTCGTCATCCTTGCTAGCTTTGAGGCTTTTGGTTTTGGTTTGTTTGGAGAAGTCATGAAGGGATGAATGGAGAGTGTTGAAGATTGGGGATATTTATAGTGTAAGATTTATGTGTTTGTAGATGGATAAAGTTTGTTTGGGAGATTAGGACAAAATATGTTGGTTAAAATTGGGAAATGTAGGTTGAAATGGGCTAAAAAGCAGAAAAGATTCTGTAAGTCCATCCAGCAGATGGCCAGTCCCCTTAATTAGGGGGTAGTCCCCTTAATAATTAAGGGGGCTGCCTTAAATAATTAAGGGGGCCGCCCATCTGGTGATTCCCAGATTGCCTGAATTGGGTTTTTGGGAGAAAATTTGCAGAAAGGTTGTGTTTTTGGATTTGGATTCAAGCAAGTTCAATTCCTTTAGGCAATATAGCATCTAATCTAATCATGATATAGCATGCATGCAAAAACACTTAAGTAAAAGAGTAAACAAGCAACAAATAATAACCTAGAGGAGACAGATAAAGGCAAGAACACTTAATCTTCCTAAGGCAACTATCTTAGATCAAAGGCAAAGGCAACTTGTGAGTCAAAAATTTAGTGATGAAACAAGATGACAAAATTATGAGTGATTTTGTCCTAGTGTGTGCCTATATGCAACAAATGTGGAGTTGTGATTGTTTCGACTCCTAAATGCAAAAAAAAAAAAAATCTCTTAAGAAATAATCCAAAATCTCCTTGATTCGTTTTTTGCTCGATCATGAATGTCAAAGATATATATTAGATTATATACCTTGACAATTTATGTGAGAGTTTATGCATGATTTTGGAAAAAGGTTTTTAGCATTTGTCAACAATGCAAGGAAAATAATGTTCATGTAATTCCTAGATGTGAGAATAGTAAAAAAAAATTTGATTGGGTTTTACAAAAGATTACATGCAAAGAAAATAATATTTTTCAATCTTTAATTTTGTGCGAAACAGATTCCTAGACTCAGAAATGGAGAAATGGAAGAAAAGTAAATCTTATGCAAGAAAAAAAAATTGTCTAAATGCAATAGAATTTAGTCAACTTGTTCCATCATTCCTAATCCTAAACGCAAGTGATTGAATAATTCACGCTTAAGGGGTTTAGTGAATATATCCGCAATGTTATCTTCCGATGCAATTTTTTCTATAGATATGTTTCCTTTTTGTACATTATCCCTAAGAAAGTGGTGGCGTATTTCTATATGTTTAGTCCTAGAGTGTTGCACCGGATTTTTACTTAAATCCATCGCACCTTTGTTATCGCACATAATGGGAACATTTTCTAACCTAATGCCATAGTCTATAAGAGCTTGTTTCATCCATAGTGCTTGTTGACATGCCTTTCCAGCGCTTACATATTCGGCTTCAGTGGTAGAAATAGCAAGAGCGGTTTGCTTCTTCGAAAACCAAGATGTTAGACAACATTCCATAAACGTGCAAATACCGCTAGTGCTTTTTCTATCTACGTAGTCTCCCGCATGATCTGAATCCGCATAGATGATGGTTTGTATGCCGGATCCCTTAGGATACCATAATCCTAAGTGTATAGTACCTTTAATGTATCGGAAGATACGCTTAACCGCTTCTAGGTGAGAGGTCTTGGGATCCTCTTGAAAACGGGCACAAAGGCAGACAATAAACATGATATCGGGTCTACTTGCCGTCAAGTATAGTAAACTACCTATCATTCCTCTATACTTGGTGTTATCTACGGACTCACCTTCATCATCCTTTGTGAGTTTCACTTCCGTAGACATGGGAGTTTTCATGGATTTTGAGTCTTCTAGGCCAAATTTCTTAAGCATTTCCTTAATGTACTTAGATTGGTTAAAGAATATTCCATCTTCTAATTGTTTTTACTTGTAATCCTAGGAAGAAGTTAAGTTCACCCATCATACTCATCTCAAACTCATCATGCATGATTTTGGCAAATTCATCACACATGTCTTGACAAGTTGATCCAAATATAATGTCATCAACATATATATAGACAATGATGAGATTTGGGTCTTTCCTTTTAGTGAAAAGAGTGTTGTCGACCATTCCCATGGAATAATCATGTTTAATAAGGAAAGCTTTTAATCGATCATACCAAGCTTTGGGAGCTTGTTTGAGTCCATACAAAGCTTTCTTTAACTTATAAACATAATCAGGTTTTGCGAAGTCAATGAATCCTGGAGGTTGTGCCACATATACCTCCTCATTGATAAAACCGTTAAGGAATGCACTTTTCACGTCCATTTGGAATAACTTAAAATCCAGGGCGCATGAACAGGCAAGTAATATCCTAATAGATTCTAGTCTAGCTATGGGGGCATAAGTTTCGTCATAATCAATTCCTTCTTGTTGATTATAACCTTGGGCAACTAACCTAGCTTTATTCCTAGTAACTATTCCATTTTCATCTAACTTATTCCTATATAACCATTTAGTTCCTATGATGGTCATATTCATTGGATTTGGGACTAATTCCCAAACATCATTTGCCTTAAATTGATTTAATTCTTCTTGCATAGCTATAACCCAACTTTCATCTTTTAAAGCCTCATTAATATTCTTAGGTTCTATTGCTGAGAGGAAACAAAAGAAATTATTTTTATCTTGGGCTTGTGACCTTAGGGTTCTTTGGTTAAGATGTCCTATTATATTGTCTAATGGATGTGATCTAGATTCTTTAACATTTACAATTTCGTTATTTCCTAAGTTAATGTCTTCATTATCATTTCCTATGGGTTTTGTTTTACTAACCTCAATAGCTTCATCTTCGACTAAGTCATCATCTTCTAAAGGTAAAGTTTTAGGAGGTGGTGGTGTTTCATCAAATGTTACATTTAGTGATTCTTCTACTTTCAGGGAGTGTTTGTTAAGTATTATATATGCTTTACTATTTTGTGAGTATCCTAAAAATATTCCTTCATATGATTTTGGATCAAACTTAGTGAGGTAATCCTTAGTGTTTAGAATATAACATTTACTTCCAAATACCTTAAAGTAGCTTAAGTTTGGTTTTCTACCTCTTAGTAACTCATAAGGAGTTTTTCCTAGAATTCTCCTAATTGTTACCCTATTAATAATATATGTTGATGTATCTACAGCGTGACACCAAATTTTTTGTGGGATGGATTGTTCATTTAACATTGTTCTACTCATTTCTTGTAGTGACCTATTTTTTCTTTCTACTACGCCATTTGATTGAGGAGTACGAGGAGCGGAGAAATTGTGAGATATTCCATTTAAATCAAAATATTTTCCGAATTGTGCTTCGTTGTCAAATTCCCTACCATGGTCCGTCCTAATGGCTACTATTGTGCATCCTAATTTATTTTGAATCATTTTACTAAATATTTCGAATTTTTCAAAGGCTTGGGTCTTGTCACTTAAAAACCTAGTCCACGTGTATCGTGAGTAGTCATCCACTATTACTAAGGTATATTTGTTTCCTCCATAGCTCCGCACAGCGGATGGACCAAAAAGATCCATATGTAATAGTTCTAGGCACCTAGTAGTGGATACTATATTCTTAGCTTTGTGACTAGCATGAACTTGTTTTCCAGTTTTACATGCATCACAAAAATGCTTGTCATATTTTAGATTAGGCATGTTTCTAACTAGTTCTTTAGAGGCCAAAGATTGTATTTGTTGCATGTTAGCATGTCCTAATCTCCTGTGCAACAATGTGGAGTTTTCATCTGGGGTCGTTAGGCATATCCTATCCTCAGGTTTGTTTCCTAGTTTCGTAACATATATGCCTCAATTTCTAATTCCTCTACCTATAATTTTTCCATTCTTAACTATTTCGCTATCCTCTTCGGTAAAGGTAACTCTACATTTATTATCGCATATTTGTCCTATATTAAGCAAGTTATATGTTAAATTATCTACATGCTCTACATTTTCAATAGTAAGTGAGTCTTGAGAAATCGTACCTTTGCCAATGATTTTTCCACGTAAGTCACTACCAAAAATAACGTTACCTCCATTGTATGCCTTGTATGTAGAAAATAGCTTGCGGTTCCCCGTCATGTGCCTCGAACATCCTCTATCCTTGATCCGTTCGTCAGGCTCCAAGTCAATTCCTAAACATATTTCGTCGGTTCCTTTTGCCATAAAACACTTTTCGTGTCTTGGTTTTTCCACTTCTTCTTTGTCACTATCACTCCATGTTCCACTAACAAAGGCGCCTTGATTTTCATAACCCGGCGGCTTTAGACATTCGCCAATGAGATGATTTGGACTTCCACATCTAAAGCACTTTCTTTTCCCGTAGTTATCACTTCTATTTCTTTGGAACGGTTTTCTTTCGTCTCGTGGTGATCTAGTGAATCTTCCTCGTCTCTTGAAGAATTTCTTGAATTCTCTTACGGCCATTGCATATTCTTCGTCTTCACTCTCGTCACTTGAATCATCATCGTCACTAGGTTCCTTTTTGGCTTTTAGAGCAATGGATTTGGTTTGTTCTTTCTTGACTTTCACCGTATCCGAATCTCTTCTTATAATTTCTTCATGGACCTTCAAGTTGCCAATAAGTTCATCTAGTGATAACGTCATCAAATTCTTTGATTCCTCAATTGCCATGACCTTAGCTCGCCATTTCGGATGCAATGCCCTAAGAAATTTCCTAACACAATTTTTACTAGAAAATGTCTCATCAAGTGCTTTTAAACTTGTGATAATAGTGTTAAATTTAGCAAAAGCATTATCAATTGATTCCTCTTCCGGAATCGTAAATTGTTTATATTGTTGTACAAGAAGATCTAGTTTGTTATCTTTAACTTGACTATTACCTTGGTGAGTAATTAGTAAATAATCCCAAATTTCTTTTACGGTTTTACACATAAAAATTCTTTCATATTATTTCCGTGGTAGCGCATTATAAATAACCATTTTAGCCTCATTATTTTTTGCTAGTTTCTTTTTCAAATCATCATTTTGTTTTTCAAAAGATACAATTTCGTCCATTTTAGTTTCAAAATTATATTGAATAGGGGGAAATCACCAAAGGTAATGACATGCCAATGATCAATATCTTTTGATTTCACATAAGTTTCGAATCTATTTTTCCAATATAATTCAAATAGTGGTGGTCTTTGCATAGATTGCCCTTCTAAATATTTTAAAGATTCCATCGATCGTTACAAGTTTTAAAATACAATATATTTTAAAAAATCTTGCTAGACGTGGCTCTTGATACCAATTGTGGAAAACTAGAAGGGGGGGGGGGGGTTTGAATAGTTTTACGTCTTTTTAATTTGTTACAAAAGATTGTTTGAAAGTTTTCTTTGTTTTCAAAAATTTAGATTCGATACTATGTGTAACACCTCAACCCGACAAGGGTCAAAATGTCACATTATGGTGTCAATCAGAACATAATAAACGCGAGCGGAGATCTTAAATAAATAAAAATACAAGTCAATAAACAAATGACTTCTATGGAAATACAAATCGGTTCCAATCTTAAATGAAAAGAAGTAACCAAAAATATAAATCTCAAACTAAATCAAGATGACAAGGAAAACTAAGGTTGGGTCGGTCCACAAAAGCTCCTACTCTCAACTCTCAATCCTAGGATCCCGCTTAATACCTGCCGCAGAGACAAGAAAATGCGGCTGAGCTAACGCTCAGTGAACAGATATAAATAATGAAAAACAATAAGTCAAAAATGAGTAAGCGAAAAGAATCCAACGAAAAACCTACTGAAATAGACTGTCAATGAAATATGGAATATATTGTAACAATTCGCAATTTCAGGTTAATTACTATTCCCGGAAAATTTTACTATTCACTTTTACTATTCATTTTTCCCGAAATTTGATTTTTGTTTCTTGGCCTCGAGTGATAAATCATTTCTATGACAAATTCAAAGTTTGACATTCAGCAGATCATTTTCGTGAAAGTTAATAAGGAATTATACGTTTTAGGGTAAAACGTCATTCAAAAATTCTACGCACAACGAAACTCGACCGCGTTAAGTGACCCCACATCAGAAAAATGTTTAGTACTCTCATGATTAATTAGAGAATTAATCATGACTGAGAAAAATATGACCAAATAAACCTCGGCCGTGAGAAACATGAATTCTCGTTTTTAAGCACTTTTACTTAGCTGTAACCTTAGCCTATACCTGCACCGTGTTTCTAGGACAATTTGAGTTTTCACATTTTTGGAATAAGTCAACTTATTTTTCCCTCCTCCTTTGACCAAAAATCATTCCTTGATTTTATAAATCATTCCTTGATTTTTGGGCTTACGGTTTTAAGTTTAAAGACATTAAATACCAACCGACACTAGACAGAGCCCAGCCTAGACATTATAAGTCATTTTAAGTCATTATTATCTTATTAGAAAAGTTACATTTTACTTTTCTCAATTTTAGGCAACTTTCGTAAGTTTTACGTATTACGAGTTTTAGACTCGTGTTTCCAGTTTTAGTAGGGTTTGGGCACCCCAATAGAACCTACCACTCATTTTATATTTTATTATGGAGTATATTGATAAGTCCTAGCATATTTATAAGTTTCATATTTTTAGGATACCCGGTTTTACGTTTTGTGAGTTAAGCATTTACGGTTAGCATTTCCCGGAGTCAAAACTAGCTACTTAAGTTAGATAATATCATCCGAGACCAAGTCATCCATCCTATCCTAAGTGAAACTGCCTCTAGGGGGGGGGGATTCACTTGTGGGGCTTGATCTTGACCATTGATTCACTAGATCATCACATGTGTACTACTTAGGCTCCAAGTTAAACTTGGTCTCCAAGTGTAGTAACTTTCCTAGTTACCTTCCTAACCTCCTCATTCATGCTATAAAAGCAAGCTCATACCTTCATCTTTTCATCACCAAAACGCCACACCATTAATTCCTAGCACCATGATCCTTTGATCTTCAAACTACAAGTTACACTACAAAGTTCAAGGTCTTAGTATTCTCTACCTAGTTCTTAAGTTTGTTTGGTGATTCCATGGTTGAATTAGGAGCTACACAAGGTGATTAGGGGCTGAAGTTAATTGGTTGTCAAAAGGTTTAGCAAGGGTTTCAAGAGTTGTGGTGAAGGGTTTGCAAGCATAGGTTTAGTGTCCTAGTTTCATACTTGACTTCCTTTCTTTAGAAAGCCAAAAGTTGTAAGAAATCCTATTACACTTTCTTGCTCAATATCATTTTCATGCTTATTATGTTTCTTTCATGCTATATATGGTCTTTGTATTATGTTTATGATGTATAAAAACTAATAAAACAAGTTATAGAAACTATATATTAACTTATGTTAAGTAATCAAGTAAACTAGTGACTTTTATGGAGAACCATGACCAAAATAGTATAACTATGATATTTGACACTTACCTACTGTTAAAGAGGACTTAATAAGGAAAACATAGCAATTTGAATCACCCAAAACGAGTACCCGAGTCAAAAGTTATGGCCATTAGAAGTTAGCGAAACCAAAACGGCAAAACTGCCTATACCAAAACGGCTAAAGACCATATAACTTTTAAAGATCAAAACTTATATATATGTTATTAAATACTACAATAGTAGGGAGCCTCATGTGAGGAGTTCATTAAGTAAGCCGTCGAGATGAGTTGTGGATTTACGAATTAAAGTGTCCTGGCTCCTCGAACGTTTACTCCATGACTTCTGAATTATGTAGGCCTGAACGGTAGTAAGAGATATACAACCTATACATGTTTCATAAACAACTTATATTCAAAGACTTACACTATATACTAAGTACTACATCATGAACATTATGCAAGACATATATTGGCAATTCTTCGTATTCTTAGACGTTACTCCAAACCTAAGTCGCAACGTTCTATTATAGGCTGCTCTTAGAGACTTTCGCGATTCGACTACCACTATCATTTCTCATTACATAAGCTTAAGGTGAGTCATAGCCCCTACTCTTTTCATACTTGTTTTAACTCTTTGGGGGAGATACATGCACAACTATTTGCTTACTTATACAAATACTCAAAACATTTATACTTGATTGTTTTATACTTGATTGTCTTATACTTGATTGCATTATACTTGATTTCATACATACATGACTGTTTTATACTTTGGGAAATGGCACCTAGTAAACTTTTATACTTTGGGAAATGGCACCCAGTAATCTTTTATCTTTGGGAAGTGGCTCCCAGTTATCTTTGGGAAGTGGCTCCCAGTTTTCTTTGGGAAGTGGCTCCCAGTTGTCTTTGGGAAGTGGCTCCCAGTTGTCTTTGGGAATTGGCTCCCAAGTGAGGTCTTCGGAGATGAAGTGTAGACTCACGACTAATTGCTTAATTGTTTTGATGAACTTATACATGTCTTATTCATACTATATATTTAGCAGTGGGTTGTGAACACACAGGTTACAAGTCTCTTATGGCGGGACTTGCAACTGAGTGGATTCACGATGCCTTTGCTGTGTGATCATTTTTATAGGCTTTATTTGTTAGACAAACTCTATGAACTCACCAACCATTGTGTTGACACTTTAGCATGTTTATCTCAGGTTAGTAAGGCGATAGCTAGTGCGTGGAACTTAGAGTCAAGCTGCATATTATGAAGACTTACGCTTTTATCATTTACCATTCAAAACATTTTGTATACATTTATGTATCATACTTTGGAATCTCATGTTTGTAACTTTGAATTCATTAATCGAATGGTAACTTTTCAAAACGTCTCATTTAGAGGTTGTTTTCTATAACTTGTACTTTGTATTATGAAGTAGCACCCCAGTGACACAGTCTTCCGCTGCGGTATTTTGGGGGTGTTACAGATTGGTACCAGAGCCTTGGTTATAGAGAACTAGGTTGCATTTAGTGCCTAGACTATAACTGCTATATACGTTGAGACCTTCGTCTTTATTTGCCTTACACACAATACATATACGTATGCTTTTTGGATAGAGGTTTGCTTAGTTCCACGCTATTAGATGATGTGACTTTAGTATTATAAGGAGCCCCAGAGATTAGTCGAGTCATTAAAAACATGGAGCTCAGTAATAACTAATTATTTAACTTGATCTTGTGACAGTTCTTGTTTGATGAGATACAAGATTTGAGTTAAATAATATTATTGCTTAGCTTTAGGGATTTGATGACTTGATTATCTTACTATCTGCCTCAGAAGGCGGATTTTGTGTCGGAAATTCTTAAGTAGGATGATTTAGAATCTCCTTATTTAAATGGATTGGGATGCCTCTTTATTTAAATAAAGAAATTGTAAATTACCGAACTATAAGTTTATGATACCTTACTTACATAAATTTGGACGCTTCTTTATGTAAGTAATGTGTTATAAATAAGTGGGCTTAATTATAGCCGATACAACTCCTTAACCAGAACCTTAGACGAATCAGAGTAAACACGACTATATTAGAGATCCCGAATTCTCTTAGACACACCGTAAGTAGTTAACATCAACTGAACTTCGGGACGAAGTTCTCCTTAAGGGGTAGAGACTGTAACAATTCGCAATTTCAGGTTAATTACTATTCCCGGGAAATTTTACTATTCACTTTTACTATTTACTTTTACTATTCATTTTTCCCGAAATTTGATTTTTGTTTCATGGCCTCGAGTGATAAATAATTTCTATGACAAATTAAAAGTTTGACATTCAGCAGATCATTTTCGTGAAAGTTAATAAGGAATTACACGTTTTAGGGTAAAACGTCATTCAAAAATTCTACGCACAACAAAACTCGACCGCGTTAAGTGACCCCGCATCAGAAAAATATGACCTAAAGCCAAGACCACAACCATGGCTAAAGCCAAGGTTGAGTCTCAAGACCATGGTAACAATGACCAAGGTCACGGAAAAGCCACGGCTAAAGACCATATAACTTTTAAAGATCAAAACTTATATATATGTTATCAAATACTACAATAGTAGGGAGCCTCATGTGAGGAGTTCATGAAGTAAGCCGTCGAGATGAGTTGTGGATTTACGAATTAAAGTGTCCTGGCTCCTCGAACGTTTACTCCATGACTTCTGAATTATGTCGGCCCGAACGGTAGTAAGAGATATACAACCTATACATGTTTCATAAACCACTTATATTCAAAGACTTACACTATATACTAAGTACTACATCATGAACATTATGCAAAACATATATTGGCAATTCTTCGTATTCTTAGACGTTACTCCAAACCTAAGTCGCAACGTTCTATTATAGGCTGCTCTTAGAGACTTTCGCGATTCGACTACCACTATCATTTCTCATTACATAAGCTTAAGGTGAGTCATAGCCCCTACTCTTTTCATACTTGTTTTAACTCTTTGGGGGAGATACATGCACAACTACTTGCTTACTTGTACAAATACTCAAAACATTTCTACTTGATTGTTTTATACTTGATTGTCTTATATTTGATTGCATTATACTTGATTTCATACATACATGACTGTTTTATACTTTGGGAAATGGCACCCAGTAAACGTTTATACTTTGGGAAATGGCACCCAGTAATCTTTTATCTTTGGGAAGTGGCTCCCTGTTATCTTTGGGAAGTGGCACCCAGTTTTCTTTGGGAAGTGGCTCCAAGTTGTCTTTGGGAAGTGGCTCCCAGTTGTCTTTGGGAATCGGCTCCCATGTGAGGTCTTTGGAGATGAAGTGTAGACTCACGACTAATTGCTTAATTGTTTTGATGAACTTATACATGTCTTATTCATACTATATATTTAGCAGTGGGTTGTGAACACACAGGTTACAAGTCTCTTATGGTGGGACTTGCAACTGTGTGGATTCACGATGCCTTTGCTGTGTGATCATTTTTATAGGCTTTATTTGTTAGACAAACTCTATGAACTCACCAACCATTGTGTTGACACTTTAGCATGTTTATCTCAGGTTAGTAAGGCGATAGCTAGTGCGTGGAACTTAGAGTCAAGCTGCATATTATGAAGACTTACGCTTTTATCATTTACCATTCAAAACATTTTGTATACATTTATGTATCATACTTTGGAATCTCATGTTTGTAACTTTGAATTCATTAATCGAATGGTAACTTTTCAAAACGTCTCATTTAGAGGTTGTGTCACAACTCATCATTTCAGGTTATTTCACGAACTTTGGAAAAACACTATTCATAAATCACTATTCATTAAAACACTATTCATCGTTTTACTATTCATCATTTTCGAGGTCATTTTGATATTTTGAGAAACATTTGGGAAATTTACTATTCACTGAACACTATTCATTTCCGGAAAAGTTTTCACTATTCACTTGCATTACTCATTTTATCGTAAATTTAGTTTACGGGTATTCAAACTCGCGTAACCGGATTGGTTTAGGTGAGAATTCATTTCATTAGTGCTAAGGACACTGCATACGGACTGGGGATAGTCTGCATATCATTATAACAGCATTTTCATGTTATACCACTCTTAGGATTTTCAAATTTATATATTTGATACATTTAACGTTTTTACGTATAAGTATTTATAATAAACGTTAACACCCGGTTTATACATGACGAATATATCTAAATATTCCCACGATGGTCCCGACATATTTTTATATCCATTTTAACATCATAAAACTTATAACATTCAGTTACCCAGTATTTTGGAAATTTATTTTATTTATAACGTACGCGTATGAATATAACGACGGTTTTCGTAAAAACTAAACAATAATCACCCGATCACTCAGTAAATGTACCCAACATATTTTTAATATGTTTTTATCATTATTATAACTTTATTTTCATCCCAGTTAACTTCGTGAACGTTTATTGCTATTAAACCCGGTAACCGATTATAACTAATACTTACACCAAACTACAACTAATAATACACTATATCTTCTAAGTGATCAAAACCGTTTTGGCTACTCCTTTTCACACCATAACCGGCCACATGAAACACCCTTTAACCATGTGCATTGATTTCCTAATACTTTACTAATAAACCTCTAAAAACCTTACATTAACCAAAAACCAAAATCATAAACCACACTTTTTAGATAAGAAAGATTTTCATCTCATCTTTTCCTTCCTCTCTTGCAAACCCACGACCAAACCACCATATATTGATCAAGTGATCATTTTTCAAAAGTTATAACACTAAACTTGTTCCTTTTACTTGCCTAATCAAGAATCAATCAAGAAAAACACAAGTAATCCAAGCATAATCATCATCTAATCATCTCATTTTATCAAGTAAGTTATCAACTTTATTTTTACATGAAACATCTTATATTTACTTGTATTTCATGATTTCCATGCTAAAAACCATGTACAACTAGCTATACCACCACTTATTTTGTCAAAAATGGAACATACAAACCCTAACTTTTTATTTATGAATCCCCTTGCTATAATAACTTGGTTAGGAGTCCATGGCACCCTAAGAAGGTGTATGGTAGGATTAGATTAGCTATGTGGTGACTACAAGAGGTTTGGTGATGTTAGAAATTAGTTATAAACCTTGAAAACTTGATTTGGAGCATGTTTTAGACATGCTGTCCCATTTTGTTAAAATCTGGAAAATCAGTAAACACCAAGGAAACTTTGGCAAAATTTTTAGAAAATACTTTCAAAAACGAATCCGTAGGCGAAAGAACGGATTAAAAAGAGTTAATAACGAAGAAGTTATGATTTTTGCAAGATTGTTGACGAAAAGTATTTTCTGGAAATTAGTTGCTGTTGGACGTTTTTCATTGGACAAAAAGAGACTTTAAACGTAACCCGGAGGAGCCGAGCTTGCCAAAATATATTACTACATACTAAGACGTAACCGTGGACATAAAGAACAAGTAAAACGGACAAGTAACGACAAAGATATTCACGTTTGAATATCGGCTAAAACCATTTTTATTTGACAGCTTTTAATAAAAGTGGCACAAAAACTACGAAGTACATTTATAAGCTAGAAATAATATTAAGTACCAAGCTTTATAACTAATGAAGTATTAGTTATTACAAGTATATTTTCATCATTTCAAGGCGATATTTCAAGGATTTCAACCCGAGGATTTCAACACTAACATGGAAACATACGATATATATATATATAAGTATATATATATTACAACTAGCTTATTATATTTTCTAATAGCAATATTTTTCCAAATTCTTGGATTATATATTTTGATAACACAAGTGTTTTTCCAAAGAGTAGAGTGGTATAGAAACATGAGCATGGACATTCATAACATCATTTCACGATCTAAATTAGATCGTTCATCTTTCATATTAGGTTGCGGCAGTTAACCGATCATAGTTGTTCACTTCATTTCATTTCAAGTATCATCACTTAAGGTGAGTCATAGCCCCTACTCTTTTAATTGTTCTATCAACTCTTTGGGGGAGATACATGCTACTACTTGCTTACTTGTACGGATTCACATAACATTATACTTGATTACATTATACTTGATTCCATTATTCTTGATTACATACATACATGATTGATACATGCACACATACTTACTATTATACTTTGGGAAATGGCACCCAGCAATCATACATACATACAGACTTCCAATGGCCCTAGATTAAGTTGCTGGGCACAACCATGGATACATACATACAGACTTCCAATGGCCCTAGATTAAGTTGCTGGGCACAACCATGGATACATACATACAGACTTCCAATGGCCCCAGATTAAGTTGCTGGACACAACCATTGAGACATACATACAAACATGAGGTCTTCGGAGATGAAGTGTAGACTCACTACTAATTGCTTAACTGTTGTTATGAACTTATACATGTCTTAATCATATTATATTGTAGCAGTGGGTTGTGAACACACAGGTTACAAGTCTCTTATGACGGGACTTGCAACTGAGTGGATTTACGATGCCTTTGCTGGGTGAACATTCCTTATAGGCTTTTCAACTGTATTAAGACAAACTCTATGAACTCACCAACCTTTGTGTTGACACTTTTAAGCATGTTTATCTCAGGTTAGAAAGGCGATAGCAGGTGTGTGGAGCTGAGAGTCTTAGGGCATGCTTTTGGAGACTTTCACTTTTATCATTTACCATTCGATACACTTTAAAAACTTATGTATCATTCTACTTTGGGATCTTTGTTTTGTAAACTATGACTTTTATCTATTCGAATGGTAACTTTTCAAAAACGTCTCATTTAGAGTTCGTTTTCTATATCTTGTACTTTGTGCCCTGAAGTAGCATCCCTATGACACAGTCTTCCGCTGCGGTATTTTGGGGGTGTTACAGATTGGTACCAGAGCCTTGGTTATAGAGAACTAGGTTGTTTTAGAGTCTAGACTATAACTACATACATATAGACTCTCCTCCCTATCGCCTTGCACTTTACATACACATACGCTTGCTGGTAATTTATTTTTAGACCTACGCTATTAGATACTTTGTAGAAACCGTTAGAAACTAGACTTCCCGGTAACTTTAACACTTAAGGGAGAATCCTTTGTTCCTTTGTACTAAGCGTGACGTTCCCTAGATGCCCATTTAAGCAACGTCTACCACTGAGATATGTGTGCCTGGTGATATGTACACTTGTGAAAGGACATTTATAATTGTGGTGGCCAACATAATTATAAGTGCTTCACGACACACGTGGACATATGACTATGCAGATGTAGATCGGTGTTGGCACAACTTAGGAAACAACTGGTAGCACGGTATTATATACGAGGATGTTAAGTATAGACTTTGGTTAATCAACGGTTTTCCCTCATCTCTGACGTTCACTAAACCCAAGTAACGATGGTGGAAGAACTGGTGGACGTGGAGGTAGAGGAGGTGGTCACGGCGTTGAAAACAATGATAACAACGACGGTGGAAATACTGATTTTGAAGCCATCATCGCTCGACAACTTGAAAACTTTCTCCCCACTATTGTCACTCAAGTTGGCGATCATATGAATAACTTGGCAAACCACGAAAGCGGAATTAACAACACCAATGGTATAGGCCAGAATGGTAATGGCAACAACATCATTAGGACTGGATGTACGTATAAGGAATTTACGTCATGCAAGCCAATTGATTTCAATGGTGTAGGAGGCGCGTTGGCGTATACTCGATGGGTTGAAAAGATGGAGACGGTGATTGACATTAGTAACTGTGCAGCACATCAAATGGTGAAGTATTCCATGTGCTTACTATCAGGAAAGGCATTGACATGGTGGAATACGCAGATTCAAGCTAGGGGTAGAGCGGCAGCTGTAGGTATGACATGGGACGATTTTAAGGCATTATTGAAAGAGGAATACTGCCCGGATAACGAGATGCAGAAGCTGGAGGATGAACTCTATCATCACTCTATGATAGGGGCTGGACATGCAGCCTACACAGATCGATTCCATGAATTAGCCAGACTAGTTCCACACCTAGTTACCCCTGAGTCCAAGAGGATCGAGAGGTACATATATGGTCTTGTCCCAGAAATTCGTGGGACTGTGAAAACAACTGAGCCTTCTACAATTCAGAGTGCAATATTGAGAGCAGGGACTCTAACAGATGAGATGGTTAGAAATGGAAGCTTGAGGAACAGTGATAAAAGGAAGGGAACAAGCGAGTCAAACAAGCAAATGGGCACAATAGCTGACAACAAAAGGGCAAGGACCTTTGCGGCAACTAATTCTGGTCAGAAAGAGTATTTAGGCCCGCATCCTAAATGTACGAAATGTAACTTTCATCATCGAAAGATTGAGCCCTGCCGTGTGTGTGCAATTTGCAGACAGTCTAGTCATTTTACAAACCAGTGTAGAGAACGCAATATGATGAACATCCAAAAGACATGCTATGAGTGTAACAGCCCGGATCACTTTCGGAACACCTGTCCTAAGTTGAAAAGGAATTTTAACCAAGGAGGCAATCGTCCAAACTTAGCAGCAGCAATTGAAGGGCCACGAGATGAGGCCAATGAGATTCCACCCGCACTTGGCAGAGCTTACTTCCTAGGAAATCCTATCACCCAACATGTCCGCGATAGCACAACGGGTACATTCTCTTGAACAACTATCGTATTTTAGTAGCACTTAAGTCTTAATATAGGACCTATACACAACATTGACTTATCTGAGACCTAGCAGCATTAACCTTAGTCACACTAACATTAGTAATTTGATTAGTGTAAGCAATTCCAAAGTCGAGCCAATCTTTCAAAAGATCTTTTTCAAGGATGTTGAATCCAGATCTTGATTTTTAGCTTGGTTCTAGTGACTGTTCTTGTTTGATTGGGTTGCGAAAATCAAGCTAAAAGTTAAAGTCATCACTCAAACCGATTTAGCCTAATCTCATGACTGTTCTTGTTTGATTGGGTTGTGGGATTAAGTGAAAATCGGTTACCTAAAGGATTAACCTAAAGGAGGTCTTTTGAGGATTATGCTCGGGATTGGGAAGGTTTGCCTCATCAAGTCTGACCACGAGAACATACCTAGTTGGATCGGAAACCCACATACATAAGCTTTGACACATTTTTTTTTTCTGAGACATTTAACTGATTAACATTAACTGAACTTCGGGACGAAGTTCCTTTTAGAGGGGAAGACTGTCACAACTCATCATTTCAGGTCATTTCACGAACTTTGGAAAAACACTATTCATAAATCACTATTCATTAAAACACTATTCATCGTTTTACTATTCATCATTTTCGAGGTCATTTTGATATTTTGAGAAACATTTGGGAAATTTACTATTCACTGAACACTATTCATTTCCGGAAAAGTTTTCACTATTCACTTGCATTACTCATTTTATCGTAAATTTAGTTTACGGGTATTCAAACTCGCGTAACCGGATTGGTTTAGGTGCGAATTCATTTCATTAGTGCTAAGGACACTGCATACGGACTGGGGATAGTCTGCATATCATTATAACAGCATTTTCATGTTATACCACTCTTAGGATTTTCAAATTTATATATTTGATACATTTAACGTTTTTACGTATAAGTATTTATAATAAACGTTAACACCCGGTTTATACATGACGAATATATCTAAATATTCCCACGATGGTCCCGACATATTTTTATATCCATTTTAACATCATAAAACTTATAACATTCAGTTACCCAGTATTTTGGAAATTTATTTTATTTATAACGTACGCGTATGAATATAACGACGGTTTTCGTAAAAACTAAACAATAATCACCCGATCACTCAGTAAATGTACCCAACATATTTTTAATATGTTTTTATCATTATTATAACTTTATTTTCATCCCAGTTAACTTCGTGAACGTTTATTGCTATTAAACCCGGTAACCGATTATAACTAATACTTACACCAAACTACAACTAATAATACACTATATCTTCTAAGTGATCAAAACCGTTTTGGCTACTCCTTTTCACACCATAACCGGCCACATGAAACACCCTTTAACCATGTGCATTGATTTCCTAATACTTTACTAATAAACCTCTAAAAACCTTACATTAACCAAAAACCAAAATCATAAACCACACTTTTTAGATAAGAAAGATTTTCATCTCATCTTTTCCTTCCTCTCTTGCAAACCCACGACCAAACCACCATATATTGATCAAGTGATCATTTTTCAAAAGTTATAACACTAAACTTGTTCCTTTTACTTGCCTAATCAAGAATCAATCAAGAAAAACACAAGTAATCCAAGCATAATCATCATCTAATCATCTCATTTTATCAAGTAAGTTATCAACTTTATTTTTACATGAAACATCTTATATTTACTTGTATTTCATGATTTCCATGCTAAAAACCATGTACAACTAGCTATACCACCACTTATTTTGTCAAAAATGAAACATACAAACCCTAACTTTTTATTTATGAATCCCCTTGCTATAATAACTTGGTTAGGAGTCCATGGCACCCTAAGAAGGTGTATGGTAGGATTAGATTAGCTATGTGGTGACTACAAGAGGTTTGGTGATGTTAGAAATTAGTTATAAACCTTGAAAACTTGATTTGGAGCATGTTTTAGACATGCTGTCCCATTTTGTAAAAATCTGGAAAATCAGTAAACACCAAGGAAACTTTGGCAAAATTTTTAGAAAATACTTTCAAAAACGAATCCGTAGGCGAAAGAACGGATTAAAAAGAGTTAATAACGAAGAAGTTATGATTTTTGCAAGATTGTTGACGAAAAGTATTTTCTGGAAATTAGTTGCTGTTGGACGTTTTTCATTGGACAAAAAGAGACTTTAAACGTAACCCAGAGGAGCCGAGCTTGCCAAAATATATTACTACATACTAAGACGTAACCGTGGACATAAAGAACAAGTAAAACGGACAAGTAACGACAAAGATATTCACGTTTGAATATCGGCTAAAACCATTTTTATTTGACAGCTTTTAATAAAAGTGGCACAAAAACTACGAAGTACATTTATAAGCTAGAAATAATATTAAGTACCAAGCTTTATAACTAATGAAGTATTAGTTATTACAAGTATATTTTCATCATTTCAAGGCGATATTTCAAGGATTTCAACCCGAGGATTTCAACACTAACATGGAAACATACGATATATATATATAAGTATATATATATTACAACTAGCTTATTATATTTTCTAATAGCAATATTTTTCCAAATTCTTGGATTATATATTTTGATAACACAAGTGTTTTTCCAAAGAGTAGAGTGGTATAGAAACATGAGCATGGACATTCATAACATCATTTCACGATCTAAATTAGATCGTTCATCTTTCATATTAGGTTGCGGCAGTTAACCGATCATAGTTGTTCACTTCATTTCATTTCAAGTATCATCACTTAAGGTGAGTCATAGCCCCTACTCTTTTAATTGTTCTATCAACTCTTTGGGGGAGATACATGCTACTACTTGCTTACTTGTACGGATTCACATAACATTATACTTGATTACATTATACTTGATTCCATTATTCTTGATTACATACATACATGATTGATACATGCACACATACTTACTATTATACTTTGGGAAATGGCACCCAGCAATCATACATACATACAGACTTCCAATGGCCCTAGATTAAGTTGCTGGGCACAACCATGGATACATACATACAGACTTCCAATGGCCCTAGATTAAGTTGCTGGGCACAACCATGGGTACATACATACAGACTTCCAATGGCCCCAGATTAAGTTGCTGGACACAACCATTGAGACATACATACAAACATGAGGTCTTCGGAGATGAAGTGTAGACTCACTACTAATTGCTTAACTGTTGTTATGAACTTATACATATCTTAATCATATTATATTGTAGCAGTGGGTTGTGAACACACAGGTTACAAGTCTCTTATGACGGGACTTGCAACTGAGTGGATTTACGATGCCTTTGCTGGGTGAACATTCCTTATAGGCTTTTCAACTGTATTAAGACAAACTCTATGAACTCACCAACCTTTGTGTTGACACTTTTAAGCATGTTTATCTCAGGTTAGAAAGGCGATAGCAGGTGTGTGGAGCTGAGAGTCTTAGGGCATGCTTTTGGAGACTTTCACTTTTATCATTTACCATTCGATACACTTTAAAAACTTATGTATCATTCTACTTTGGGATCTTTGTTTTGTAAACTATGACTTTTATCTATTCGAATGGTAACTTTTCAAAAACGTCTCATTTAGAGTTCGTTTTCTATATCTTGTACTTTGTGCCCTGAAGTAGCATCCCTACGACACAGTCTTCCGCTGCGGTATTTTGGGGGTGTTACAGGTTGTTTTCTATAACTTGTACTTTGTATTATGAAGTAGCACCCCTGTGACACAGTCTTCTGCTGCGGTATTTTGGGGGTGTTACATATATGAATAAATGAGGAATCATAAATAACAAAGGATTATGAAGGAAAAGGAACTGTTAAGGAATGCCCAAATGCCTAAACATGATACATGAATCAAACAAACATATCATAATCAATCATAACAAATGGAGTGTACGGCTCCCAAAATTGTATGGCACACACATATCAAATCTGAACTGAGTACCTAGGATGCATCCATACGCTCCCAGCAAAATAAACATCATGTCCCTAATACACCTGCTTTTGGCAAATATATAGGCGCATGGCAATAAAAACAATAACATTCAATTGCTAGCACAAAAGGGAACGCCGTGGACAAATCACACCTCCACAGATAGTGTCATGCCATTGGTGCCTCAATGACATGGCCATGGTACCTCCATGACTAGTTAGTAATGGATTAGGTCAAACAATACAAATAAACATAGGTAACGATCAACGGTTGTTCATCAAAGATAATGTAGAAATCGAATGAAATGAATAAGCATCAAATGGCGTAATCAAAACGAACATCTAAACAGATATGGGATCATAACAGAATGGAATAAATCAGAAATCAAGTCATGAGAATATCCTTACTGATAAAGGACGGAATATTTGTACCTTATGAAATGGAAAAGTTAGCAACGAATGAAAGAACACAAGGAAACGTCACGTCTTCAACGAATCAACACGGATTAGGGTTCATAATATAATTATTAGCTCATTAATGTCATAACGAATTTTAAATACTTATTATTAACCACATTCTCATATTTAGGGTTTACTTAAGTTAAATGTGATATTAATTTAGGGTTACCCGAATAAGAAGTTTAGAGTTATACCGAATTAGAAAGTAAGTTAAAAATAAAATAAAACAATAGAGGGAATCCGGATTAAGCACACGACATATCGAACAAGTTGACAAATCTATCTCGAAACCAATTACACGAATACACCCTTTTTAGACTTAACATTTTCTCGGAATAATTATAATACCCATATCCCATTATAAATAAAACCCCATGAGACTTCAGTAGCGCTTAACGACACAACCATTTATAAAACTATAAACTTTACACCATTTAAAATCATATCGAGTCACACACTAACGAAACACCAAATGACACCATTACACACATCAATATTCACGAGACCTGATGATTTCCTCTAAGTTTACATGCACACTCTCACACAAAATCATAAACACACACAAAAAAGACACCAATACCTACTTAAACCATGCATATGTGACACACTCAAATTGACTCAATTCACCCACCCAACACTAGGTATATAATGACCCACCGAAGCAACAGATTGCACATGAAATTTCAGTCACAAAGCCATGCATGCATACCCATGAAAACGCATGAAAGGGCACACTCACAGATTACCATACGAGACCTCACATGAAATCACAGCCTATAACTATATTTACCTCACTCTTGGTACAAAAGTTACGAGCCACAACCTGACCAAACCAAGACCACGACTTCCTAACCATTTTTTCAGAATATACATGTTTTGAGACCCCATAAGACATAGACCAGATCACAGCCACAATTACCCCCACGAGATACAAAATCAATGAGCTACACATGTGTTTAACGAGACCAAAATGACTCTAAGTTCTGCCCCTTTTTACTTCTATTACCACATACACATTTATAGGTTTTTATTAGCCACAAGACACGCATGTTTACAGCCCACATGCCGAAACCAGTAGGACTTTAATCTACTCGCACAACAGTCACTCGCGACACTAGCAGACCCTACACGACGAGACCAAACAACGCCGTATGTCAACCCCTTTTTAAATCTGATTATAGTACATCTTTCATGGGTCTTATCAGTCAAAATTACACATGTTACAGCCCTACAGTATGTCGACACACAAATCATACAGACATAAAATAACGACAAAAAATGAGTTCACATGAAATAATGATGAAGCCTTAATCCTCTCGTTAGGTTGCTTATTAGGTTTTCCAGATTTATAAGCTATATAAATGCGCATTCAATGATTCATTTAGGGCTTCAAGACCAGGTCTGAGGTTGAATAAGGATGGGTCAAACAATGGTAATATAGGTCGATCAAACAAAAAATGAACGAGGGTCGAATACACAAGGTATTGGCATGTTATTATCATGATTTCATGTGATTTTATTCAAGTGTAAAAGTTCAATGAACCAGCAAATCAAAACAAAGGACCCATACGTATAGCTAACATGCCACTGAATAGTTTTCAATGTTGCTACTATTCAGATTATATACATATGTTTATGTGTCAAATGGATTAAAGGAGCAAGAAAGACAATGGTACCTTGAGGCAGTTTTAGCGAGACAAGAAACAAGAGGACAAGTACAACCCAACCACAAAAACAAACCCTTGAATCCCCCACTGACGAACAACCTTCAAAATCTTCCTTGAATTTGAGAGAAAGAAACCAGGAACCTTTGTTTGTGTTATGTTGTGTCGTATGAAAAAGTGAGAGGGAGGGTCGAATATATATGAGATGGAAAAAGCGTGTATTAGGTTTTTAGAAGCATATAAACAAGTTATGGATACTGTATATTTTTATTAATTGAGTTGAATTCTTGGGGCAAAAGAAAAGGTAAACCATATCTTTTAAGTTGTTTAGAATATTACATATAACTTAGTTCCTTATCTCTTATTCTTATTTGTGCGTGTTGATGTCCAGCTTTTACAAAAGGACTAAAATTGTACAAACTTATAAATCGCGTATAGGTAGTATTAAGTAATCAGGGAACAAATTTTACTTAGTAAACTTAGCATAGATAAATGTTATTATCTTTGAATTATAATATATAGTTTAAAATTTTGAAAATTAGACGCACCTAGTTTATTTTATTTCATAATCATATTAGAACTTAGGTTAAGGATTTAATTAATGCTAAATTTACGAGTTCAAATTTTAGGGTATTACAACTCTTCTCTTCTAAAAAGAAAATTTCGTCCGCGAAATTGAAATGCAATAATTAGACGAAAACGTACCAGATTACGAAGGAGATGAAAATGGTTCTTAACTAACACAAAGGGTTGTTTCTCATGACTCGATCTTGATGGTCCAGAATAGTCTCAGGCTCTTCAACAACAGATAAATCACAAAGAATCTGATCTAACGGGTACGAAACATATATAGATTGAATGATACTTACGGAAAACGCAACCATGAATATTAACCAAATACGAAGGTAACGCTAAACGATAAGAAACTTCATCAAATAAATCCCAAACTTTCAAACAAACAGTGGAAATGTACCAATAATCCAGAAGCATAAAGCAAATTATTAAAATGTATCAAAACGCATAATGTGATGGGTATAATACCCGTACAAATTAAAATGAAACAAATAAAACATGAATCGCGGACTCACTTCCCTTTCCTACCATTCTTTGGACAATCACGAGCCTTATGCTCCATCGAACCACAAGAAAAACATGCTCCAGTAACTTTATGACAAGACTTCCCTGGGTGAAGCTTCCCACATGTATCACATGGAGGAGACGATGCTTCATCAGGGTACTTCCTCTGATAAGATGATCGAGAATCACGATTAGAATGTCGGCTTTGATCTCGCCCGGATCTCTGATAGTAATCACTCTGCCTATCCGCACCACGCCGATCATAACTCCTATGCTCATACCCCTTCTGCGAACTCACTTCAGCTGATCGTATTCTATCTCCATCCCTATTCCTCTTATTATCCCTGGACCTCTCATGAAGGAGTTCGATGTTCCGAGCCGCATTCGCAACATGAGCAACATCCGTGAATTCAGTGTTCACGATACCATCCAAAGTCCAGTCATTCAATGCCCATTTAAAATGTTTCGCCTATTCTTCTTGAGTACCAACCTTAGTTGCCAAAAACCCTGCCAACCTGAGAAACCTCTTCATAAACTCCGCGCTACTTTCACCCTCTTTCTGACGAATTGTATCATATTCCCTCTCATACTTCTGTTGTTCGGACCTTGAAAAATGTTGTAAAAAGAAAAGCTCGCGGAAGTCCTTCCATGACAATGTGACTACATACCCATCACCTCCCTTAGCCTGCTTATGAGCCTTCTACCAATTAAGGGCATCACCTTCTAGCTTATAGCTAGCCAGCCTAGCCTTAAACTCATCTGTACATCCTAATGCCTCAAAAATCTTCTCCATATGGGCAATCCAGTTTTCAGCTTCAACTGGAGTAGTGGCAGAGCTAAACGATTGAGGTTTCTACTTCATAAACTTCTCTAACCAAAAATGCATGGAGGGAGGAGCATCCCCACCAGAACCACCAGAAGACCCTGCTTGACGAAATTCATCAAAGAGTCTGGTCCTAAGATCTGGCATCAAAGCCTCAACAGCTTGGGCAACTGCTTCCTTAAAAGCAACAGCATCACTTGTAGGTGGGGTATTACCGCGAGTGTTCACCATCTAAATGACCAATAAATGAAACAACGAAGACAAAATTAGGGTTAAGATCAAAATACGAAAGGAAATGGTTAAAGCAGAAGGAAGCCTAATGTCTACCCAATCCTCAAAGGTCATAGCCTAAGCTCTACGGGTCGA
Source organism: Artemisia argyi (assembly GCA_030686995.1). Taxonomy (NCBI): domain Eukaryota; kingdom Viridiplantae; phylum Streptophyta; class Magnoliopsida; order Asterales; family Asteraceae; genus Artemisia; species Artemisia argyi. The sequence continues at coordinate 3,994,282 of CM060676.1, read as the reverse complement.
ACCTGTCTCTGATACCATAATTGTAACACCCCAATCAGAACATAATAAACGCGAGCGGAGATCTTAAATAAATAAAAATACAAGTCAATAAACAAATGACTTCTATGGAAATACAAATCGGTTCCAATCTTAAATGAAAAGAAGTAACCAAACATATAAATCTCAAACTAAATCAAGATGACAAGGAAAACTAAGGTTGGGTCGGTCCATTAAAGCTCCTACTCTCAACTCTCAATCCCAGGATCCCGCTTAATACCTACCGCAGAGAAAAGAAAATGCGGCTGAGCTAATGTTCAGTCAACAGATATAAATAATGAAAAACAATAAGTCAAAAATGAGTAAGAAAAACGAATCCAGCGAAAAACTTACTGAAATAGACTGTCAATGAAATATGGAATATATGAATAAATGAGGAATCATAAATATCAAAGGATTATGAAGGAAAAGGAACTGTCAAGGAATGCCCAAATGCCTAAACATGATACATGAATCAAACAAACATATCATAATCAATCATAACAAATGGAGTGTACGGCTCCCAGAAGTGTATGGCACACACATATCAAATCTGAATTGAGTACCTAGGATGCATCCATACGCTCCCTGCAAAATAAACATCATGTCCCTAATACACCTGCTTTTGGCAAATATATAGGCGCATGGCAATAATAACAATAATATTCAATTGCTCGTACAAAAGGGAACGCCGTTGACAATCACACCTCCACAGATAGTGTCATGCCATTGGTGCCTCAATGACATGGCCATGGTACCTCCATGACTAGTTAGTAATGGATTAGGTCAAACAATATAATTAAACATAGGTAACGATCAACGGTTGTTCATCAAAGATAATGTAGAAATGGAATGAAATGAATAAGCATCAAATGGCGTAATCAAAACGAACATCTAAACAGATATGGAATCATAACAGAATGGAATAAATCAGAAATCAAGTCATGAGAATATCCTTACTGATAAAGGACGGAATATCTGTACCTTATGAAATGCAAAAGGAAGCAACGAATGAAAGAACACAAGGAAACGTCACGTCTTTAACGAATCTACACGGATTAGGGTTCATAGTATAATTATTAGCTCAATAATGTCATAACGAATTTTAAATACTTATTATTAACCACATTCTCATATTTAGGGTTTACTTAAGTTAAATGTGATATTAATTTAGGGTTACTCGAATAACAAGTTTAGAGTTATACCGAATTAGAAAGTAATTTAAAAATAAAATAAAACAATAGATGGAATCCGGATTAAGCACACGTCATATCGAACAAGTTGACAAATCTATCTCGAAACCAATTACACGAATACACCCTTTTTAGACTTAACATTTTCTCAGAATAATTATAATACCCATATCCCATTATAAATAAAACCCCACGAGACTTCAGTAGTGCTTAACGACACAACCATTTATAAAACTATAAACTTTACACCATTTAAAATCATATCGAGTCACACACTAATGAAACACCAAACGACACCATTACACACATCAATATTCACGAGACCTGATGATTTCCTCTAAGTTTACATGCACACTATCACACAAAATCACAAACACATACAAACAAGACACCAATACCTACTTAAACCATGCATACGTGACACACTCAAATTGACTCCATTCACCCACCCAACACTAGGTATATAATGACCCACCAAAGCAACTGATTGCACATGAAATTTCAGTCACAAAGCCATGCATGCATACCCATGAAAACGCATGAAAGGGCACACTCACTATTACCATACGAGACCTCACTTGAAATCACAGCCTATAACTATATTTAACTCACTCTTGGTACAAAAGTAACGAGGCACAACCTGACCAAACCAAGACCACGACTTCCTATCCATTTTTTCAGAATATACATGTTTTGAGACCCCATAAGACATAGACCAGATCACAGCCACAATTACCCCCACGAGATACAAAATCAATGAGCCACACATGTGTTTAACGAGACCAAAATGACTCTAAGTTCTTCCCCTTTTTACTTCGATTACCACATACACATTTATAGGTTTTTATTAGCCACAAGACACGCATGTTTACAGCCCACATGCCGACTGTAACACCCCCAAAATACCGCAGCGGAAGACTGTGTCACAGGGGAGCTACTTCATAATACAAAGTACAAGTTATAGAAAACGAACTCTAAATGAGACGTTTTGAAAAGTTACCATTCGATTAATGAATTCAAAGTTACAAACATGAGATTCCAAAGTATGATACATAAATGTATACAAATGTTTTGAATGGTAAATGATAAAAGCGTAAGTCTTCAGAATATGCAGCTTGACTCTAAGTTCCATGCACTAGCTATCGCCTTACTAACCTGAGATAAACATGCTAAAGTGTCAACACAATGGTTGGTGAGTTCATAGAGTTTGTCTTAAAACAGTTGATAAGCCTTAAAAGAATATTCACACAGCAAAGGCATTGAGAATCCACTCAGTTACAAGTCCCGCCATAAGAGACTTGTAACCTGTGTGTCCACAACCCACTGCTAAAAGATAGTTTATACAATGCACCAGATTATATTCACCCAAGGTCAAGAATAGACACAAGGGCGGGGGCCTCTCCCCAAATAGTACTACGACATCCAAGGTCAAGTATAGACACAAGGGTAGGGGGCATCTTCCCATGAGTACTACCAATACCTCTCCGACAGAATAGAGTATTATGTATGCACGTAAATACGAATCTTGTATTTAAAGTAAGCAAGTATAGTGTATCAAGTATGTATAACGCAATCAAGTATAATGCCAATCAAGTATAACATAATCAAGTATAAATGTTTAAGAGTATTTGTACAAGTAAGCAAGTAGTTGAGCATGTATCCCCCCCCCCCCCAAGAGTTAAAACAAGTATGAAAAGAGTAGGGGCTATGACTCACCTTAAGTCTATGTAATGAGAAATGAAAGTGGTAGTCGAATCGCGAAAGTCTCTAAGAGCAGCCTATAATAGAACGTTGCCACTTAGGTTTGGAGTAACGTCTAAGAATACGACGAATTGCCAATATATGTCTTGCATAATGTTCATGATGTAGTACTTAGTATATAGTGTAAGTCTTTGAATATAAGTCATTTATGAAACATGTATAGGATGTATATCTCTTACTACCGTTCGGGCCGACATAATTCAGAAGTCATGAAGTAAACGTTCGAGGAGCCAGGACACTTTAATTCGTAAATCCACAACTCGTCTCGACGGCTTACTTAATGAACTCCTCACATGAGGCTCCCTACTATTGTAGTATTTGATAACATATATATAAGTTTTGATCTTTAAAAGTTATATGGTCTTTAGCCGTGGCTTTGCCGTGACCTTGGTCATTTTTCCATGATCTTGAGACTCAACCTTGGCTTTAGCCATGGTTGTGGTCTCGGCTTTAGGTCATTAGACCTCTTGGTCTTAGTAAATCATAACTATAATATAGTGACTTTGGTCTAAAATGGGCTGTTAAGATTTTGAAGAAAATTATCACTCGGAAAGCGTTTTCAGGGCTCGAGCTTCTTTCTACCTGAACGAAAACGTCGTTCCGGACAACTTTCGTGTTTTAACTTTTTGATGAATCAGACCAGAAGTGGGACTTTCAAAATCATAATTTGATCATAATGCTATTTAGGCAGTTTTGCCGTTTTTGTTTCGCTAACTTCAAATGGTCATAACTTTTGACTCGTGTACTCGTTTTGGGTGATTCAAATTGCTATGTTTTCCTTGTTAAGTCCTCTTTAACAGTAAGTAAGTGTCAAATATCAAAGTTATACTATTGTGGTCGTGGTTTTCCATAAAAAGCACTAGTTTGCTTGTTTACTTGTCATAAGTTAACATATGTATACCAATACTCGTTTTATCCATTTTTAAACGTCATGAACACAATAACAAGAACATATATAGCATGAAAGAACCATAATAAGCATGAAAATGATATTGATCAAGAAAGTGTATAAGGGTTTCTTACAACTTTTGGCTTTCACTTAAGAAAGGAAGTCAAGTATAGAACTAGGACACTAAACCTAATCTTGTAAACCCTTCACCATAACTCTTGTAACCCTTGCTAGCCTTAATATTTGATTCAATTCGAACTAGTTGGTTAGGTCTTGATCGAATCATGCTTTAGGTAGGTTGTACATTGGTTTTAACATGTTGTATCTTGGTTAGGAAGTGTAGTAAACTCAAGGTAGGGTTTAGTTTGAGAGAAGTGTAGTTAGAATCAAACTAGGGTTGGTTTTATATAGGTTTTAGGTCGATTTGTACATGAACCAAGAAAGAAATTGATTTATGCTAAAGGGGGTGGTACCATGGGCTAGAGTGAGTTGTACTTAAGGTTTATAAATGTAGAAAACATATTCCTAGGGTTTTGATTAGGTTTACATAGATTATAGGTAGTTTTAGTTAGGTTAAAGTAAGGAATTATGGGATTTTTAGGTTTCCATGCATGAGATACTTGTACACTAGGTTTAAAGACTTGTACATTTACTTGATATATTGTAAAAATATTAGGTTTAAGTTTTGGTGCATAATGACCTTGTTTAATGTGCTTTAGAGTAGATACACTGAGGTTTATAATGTGTTTAAGTCATTATTATACTCCTATGCATTACTAACTTGTACCTGAGCTTGAAAGACTTGTACCCTTATGTTTTCAATAAAACATGTTACTAATAGTTAGGGTTTGTGATTTTCTCGCATGAAATCATAGATTTATGAAGTTAGGGTTTATATCGGGAGTTGAAGTGAAATTAGGGTTTTCGTGCTTCGATATCTTGTGCATTGTACTATAGAGTATTATACTTTGGAGTCTCATGGTTTTGATACTTAATATTAGTATTATATTAGTTTTAGGGTTTAGCGGAAACCCCAATGGGTAGAAAACGTTTAATGTGAGCGTACGTTAACGAATTAACGTAAAGTGGCAAGTGTGTTGTTGTAATGTTGTATACTTGACATGTAAGGATGTTTATGTGAAATAAACATAAGTAAGTTGGTGTTGGTCTACGTGTGAGCAGTTTATCACGGATGTGAGTTACGTCACATTAGTTGGTTGTGGTGATAAGATAAACTGATAATGTTTAATCTTAAAGAAAAAAAAATTATACGTGGAAAATGGATAAGTATTCTCTCGTTAGAATATTAATACAAGTGGAAATTTACCGGTGGTTACAGTCTCACCCCCTTAACTGAATCTCGTCCCGAGATTCAGCCTATGCTAGGTGTAGAAATGATGAGGACGAATTATTTAATTTATGAAACCTATAATTTAGAATTACTTGTGTAAACATTATTCCGAAGGTCATATAAACGTAAGAAAACTTTATTTTAAATGAAGATTGTTATTTATAAAATTTTTCCTATTTCAGTAATCATTTTTGAAAATATCATGATTTCTAGTTTCTTGTTTTGTAAAAATTAAATTCGACATAAAAAAAATTGTTAATAAGAAAAATTTCGGATGAAAACTTTGATGAATGTAGAGAAAATTTTTAAACTTTTTTAAATGATGTATCCGTTTGTTCCTTAGTAAAAATTTTTAAAATTTTCAAACGTTCATGAACAGTGATCCCAACGGTCATGAATAGTATTCCAACGGCTAGTTTTTAACTTATAAATACCCCATTTCAATTCTCATTTCTCCATCACCCAAATTTCTCTCATTAAATTTACAAAATGCCGCATATTATTACCATTATTGCGATCGTGTACGTTGTTATTACTTCTATCTACATGACTTACGTTCCAGAAGAAGATTTTGCATTCTTGGCCGGGATTTTAGCGATTCTTATACCACTCTTGGTTCTAGCAATTGGTATCGATGAGGTTTGGAAGTAATAGACAGTATCGTGGTAGGAGCATTGAAATAAATTTTCTATGTAAGATTTGGTTGTTTTATGTATAAAACCATGTTTTGCGTTGATAATTTGTTTATCGTACAAAATATTCAAAGTGTTATATCCGGTCGTAGTTCTCGTTCTCGTAGGTGTAGTTGTGTTCTCTATTAGCTTGGTAGATCAACCAATTGGCGACTTTATGCCTTAGTGTTCTTCATAAGATTAGCATTACCAATGCTAATTATGTCGTTATGTATTAATATCCGTGGGTTCTAAAAAAATTACGTTTTATGAATTCTGGTGATCCTTTAGTTCATACTCATTGTCATTTCAGATACAAATAAGCCCACTTGTTTATAATTCATTACTTACATAGAGAGGCGTCCCAAACAATGTAAACAAAGAAATATAAACTTATGGTTCGGCGATTCATAATTTCTTTATTTAAATAAAAAGGCGTCCCAATTCATTCAAATAAAGAAATTGTAAATCATCCTACTTAAGAATTTCTGACTCAACATTCGTAATTAATCGATGAGTTATGTTTTCTGGGAGTACAAGATAAGTAGGATTCAAAATAGTTGGGGAATATATTTGTTTTTAATGCAAATAGGGAAAGAATTGTGCAAAGCACAATGTCTTAGGAAGGTTTCGTGAGTTGCAAAATGTAGAAGTAGATACATGCTGGGGAAATATGATTGAGTCGTAATGCCTTAGAATAGGCATATGCAAGTATGTTTATATGTATAAAGTGATCAGAAGTATGTCGTGTATGTGTATATATCAATATACTAATATGGTTGTGTAGTATAAATTACCTAGAAGTCACATAATCGTCTGGAGGATGGAAGGCACAGAGAGCGAAAGGCTATAAAATATTTTTGTGAAAAAGTGGTTATAGTTCAGGTCTAAATTAGACCCGTTTCTCTATAACTATAGCTATGATACCAATTTGTAACACCCCCAAATTTGGGTTACGCAGCGGAATTAAAGTTGGGTGTTACTCGATGGCACAACAGTTATAATAATAGAAAACGGTCTCTAAATTAGCCGTTTTGAAATATTTATTATTCAATTATCAGAGTTTACAAAATGAGGTCTCAGTAGTTTTACAGTTTGTTAAATAATTTTTGAATGATAATTAGATTTTAGCCTTCAAGAAGTATCTGTGCCCCTCCATCCCATCCTTGTTCATTATAGACCTGAGATAAACATGCTAAAAGCGTCAACACAAAGGTTGAGTGAATCCACAGTGTTTATAAATAAGTAGTAGTTTGAACACAAGTTAAACAATTGCAAAATAATAGTATTGCAGCACAGCGTATTGCCCTAAGTCTCATGATACGCAAACCTTAACAGTGAGACATCATAGTAATGAACTATAATGTAAGTTACTAACATTATAATAATAATGTAAGTAAAAAAATGCCCTCGAGTAGGAGCTTGCCAACTTCCTATTTAGTTTTCAAATATAATGCATTTGGTCACTTATCCAGCAACACAAATGGGGCGTCAACTGCCAATAGATCTATTCACTATATTCGCGTTCACTCGTAAGTGATTAATGGCTCATCATATGAGGGTCTTTTAGTGGCAACAAAGCTAACTTAGGCAATACCAGATCAGGATAGCATACAGAAAAATACTTGTGTTCGGTTTGTAGCATGTATCTCCCCACAAGTTTGAAAAACGTATAAAAGTAGGACTATGAACTCACCTCGATGTTTAAGTAGTCTGGATGGAAAACAAATGATGTTTATCGAATAAACTGCTCTGACACACGTATCCTGGGTGAATATGTCAAGTATTTGTGAGTTTAATATTCGTATTGTGAAAGGATTAAATGTTTGAGTGAGACAACATGAAGTCTCTTCAAAAATTAGTTGATGGTTAAGATTTATTTATGTTTTGTTAATTGGTACCGACATGTCTCATAAAGGTTTTATATTAATTCGCGAGTTATTTCAGTGTTATAATTATATTCCCGTAATAATATAGAATATTACACTTTTTACCCTGAAGTTTTAGATATTGACAACATTTACCCCTGAACTATCATTAAATGACAATTCATACCCCAAAGTTTTATATATTTACAACTTATACCCTTCAAGTTTTATAAAATTACAATTTATATCCTTCAAGTTTTATAAAATTACAATTTATATCCTGCAGTTTGGTGAAATGACGGTTTACCCCCTTCAACTACAGTGAAATGACAATTTCTACCCTGAACTTTTCAACATGACACTTTCCACCATTTAACCTTAAGTTTATTTCATTTTAAGTCCGACTCATAAGATTAGTTTAGAGTTTTGTCATAAAATACCTTTCATGCAAAAATAACCTTTTACCCGAAGCCCTTTTTGAACGAAAACGTACTTTTAGCTTAGGAAAAGGCACGACTTTCTACGACTCCTTTACATATGTTAAAATAAGTTTACAAATATGTTTTACGTAGCTTATCAGCTTATATTTCCAGCTTATTAGTTCAAAATAATTAAAAAAATATGTTTATATATTACTCGACAAGGCCAAATTCAAGGGTGAATAAAGACGAGGTGTTGAAATGTTTTTACTACGTTTTCAATCTTTTCAATAGTTTGTCACATGGTCTATCTATAGGTTCAAACTAGAGGTCGTGATTTGTTATAGTTAAGTCACAATTAATTTCTGAAGTTGGGCGTTTGAAACTATTTTTAGTAAGATAAGCCATGTATTTTTAGTTATTTTTAGCAAGTACTAGAACAAAAACATGGCTCGATAAAAACGAGGTCTTTCAATGAAAATGAAAAGTGTTTGTTCCAGGTTAATCTATGCCATGAGTTCTCTGTTTCCACCAAGTTTCGTAATTTATCAAGCTCGTTTACTAGTCGAAATAATTAGACAAAACGGGTCGGTTGGGGCTGTTTTTATATATAACTTAAACAGAAAACAGGTCCTAGTGCCCAGCCCTTGTGGTACGTTTTTAGGACTCGTGCCCCTGAGTTTTTGAAGAAAACGTCATTCCAGACAACTTTCGTGCTTTAAGTTTTCGACGAAACGGAGCAGAAAGGCCTCTTTCTGCGTGATTTACGTTGCTGTAACTGAAAGTTTTATAGTTTTTATTCAACTTCAATTTGCTATAACTTTTGACTCGTTTACTCATTTTTGATGATTCAAATTGCTACGTTCTTTAAAAAATATTCTCTTCAACAATATGTGAGTGTCCTATAGTCTAGTGTTCTTAAAATATCAACAAGAAAAACAATAGAGGGTGTTTGTTTGCTCGACCAAAACAGAAAAAAAAAAAAAAAGAAAAGAAGAAAAGAAATGTTTGTGTTGGCTTAATATTTGATTCAAGCTTATTAAAATGAAGTATTATCATGAGCTAAAGAGATTAGAAAGGCTAGGACTTACAGAAATTGATGGTGGAAAGGTTCGACTATATTGAGCTTTAACAAGAACCAAAGCTTCCCAAGCTTCAAGCTCCTATTCCACTTGATCCTAACTCTTCTAAGATACTTCTAAGAGCAGTAGGTGCATGAGAGTGTGTATGGTTTGTTGTGTTGAGTGAGGGATGAGGCAAAATGGAGGAAGAAGCCTCGCTATTTATAGAGGGTGAAAGCTAGGGTTCATTAAATGTCAAGAGCCACTTGTTGTGTGTTGTAGAGAGTTTAGGAGACACAAGAAACTATAGTACAAGATGTAACAATTCGCAATTTCAGGTTAACTTTCATTCCCGAAAATTTCACTATTCACTTTTTACTATTCACTTTTACTATTTACTTTTTACTATTCACTTTTCACTATTCATCTCAAATATTTTTATTTCATATTCTCGTAAGTTAAACTATTTTAACGATAATCCGAGAGTTTGACGCTCGTCGGATCATTTCTGCAAAAATCACAAAGCCGTGTCCGAGATTTACTTTTAGGTTTAAACGTCCTTCCAGCATCCCGATATATCCATAAAACATTATAAACAATAGAAATATGATTTTCTATCATTTTAGGACAATTCCAAAAGTTTCGGAATTTTACGTTTTTCAGTTCAGCGTTTTACGCGAATTGCGCGTTTTAGACCCGTGTTTCCAGTTTTTAGCAGGGTTTTAGCACCCGATAGAACCTACCACTCATTTTATATTTTATTATGGAGTATATTGATAAGTTCTACCATATTTATAAGTTTCATATTTTTAGGATACCCGGTTTTACGTTTCGTGGCCTAAAAACTTACGGTTAGCAATTTACGGAGTCAAAACTAGCTACATACTTAGGATATTATCATCCAAAGACCATGACTACTCATCTAGTCACCTTATCCCATTCCAAACCGCCATTAGGGGGGGGGGGAGTCACCCTTTAGGTGTCTTGATCTTATGCTTAGTGATTTAGGATGATTACATGTGTTTTTCTTGCAAAAATATCCTAAAATCCTAACCTCCTCATTTTTAGTATAAAAGAGAGCATTCTCTTCCTTTCTCCTTGAATACCAACGACCCAAAACACATAAAATAACCCATTGTGATCATGATTCTTTCAAGTTTCATCCATCATAAGTATAGCCTTATGTTCCTTGCATGATCCTTAACACCTTTCATCCATAAAACACTAAAATTCACCACAAAAACTCACCAAATTTCCAAGTGTTCTTAGTGAAGATTTTTACTAAAGGTTGTTTTTATGTTAGATTAGTGTTTATCAAGGGATTATAAGATAGGGTTTTTGATATGGAAGCATGGCTATGGTTGGAAAAGTTTAGCAAGATTTAGTAGTGATTCTTGGTTTTGATCTTGGTTCTAGTTAGTTTCTTCACAAGTTGTAAGCAAACCCTTATACACTTTCTTGCTCAATATCATTTTCATGCTTATTATGTTTCTTTCATGCTATATATGGTCTTTGTATTGTGTACATGATGAATAAAAACTAGTAAAACGAGTATTGGTATACATATGTTAACTTATGACAAGCAAACAAGCAAACTAGTGATTTTTATGGAAAACCACGACCACAATAGTATAACTTTGATATTTGACACTTACTTACTGTTAAAGAGGACTTAACAAGGAAAACATAGCAATTTGAATCACCCAAAACGAGTACACGAGTCAAAAGTTATGACCATTTGAAGTTAGCGAAACCAAAACGGCAAAACTGCCTAAATAGCATTCTGATCAAATTTTGCTTTTGAAAGTCACCCTTCTGGTCCGATTCATCAAAAAGTTAAAACACGAAAGTTGTCCGGAACGACGTTTTCGTTCAGGAAATAAGAAGCTCGAGCCCTGAAAACGCTTTCTGAGTGATAATTTTCTTCAAATTCTTAACAGCCCATTTTTAGACTAAAGTCACTATATAATAGTTATGTTTTACTAAGACCAAGAGGTCTAATGACCTAAAGCCAAGACCACAACCATGGCTAAAGCCAAGGTTGAGTCTTAAGACCATGGTAACAATGACCAAAGTCACGGCAAAGCCACGGCTAAAGACCATATAACTATTAAAGATCAAAAACTTATATATATGTTATCAAATACTACAATAGTAGGGAGCCTCATGTGAGGAGTTCATTAAGTAAGCCGTCGAGACAAGTTGTGGATTTACGAATTAAAGTGTCCTGGCTCCTCGAACGTTTACTCCATGACTTCTGAATTATGTCGGCCCGAACGGTAGTAAGAGATATACAACCTATACATGTTTCATAAACCATTTATATTCAAAGACTTACACTATATACTAAGTACTACATCATGAACATTATGCAAGACATATATGGGCAATTCTTCGTATTCTTAGACGTTACTCCAAACCTAAGTCGCAACGTTCTATTATAGGCTGCTCTTAGAGACTTTCGCGATTCGACTACCACTTTCATTTCTCATTACATAGACTTAAGGTGAGTCATAGCCCCTACTCTTTTCATACTTGTTTTAACTCTTAGGGGGGATACATGCTCAACTACTTGCTTACTTGTACAAATACTCTTAAACATTTATACTTGATTGTGTTATACTTGATTGGCATTATACTTGATTGCGTTATACATACTTGTTACACTATACTTGCTTAATTTAAATACAAGATTCATATTTACGTGCTTACATAATACTCTATTCTGTCGGAGAGGTATTGGTAGTACTCATGGGAAGATGCCCCCTACCCTTGTGTCTATGCTTGACCTTGGATGTCGTAGTACTATTTGGGGAGAGGCCCCCGCCCTTTTGTCTATTCTTGACCTTGGGTGAATATAATCTGGTGCATTGAGAAACTATATATTAGCAGTGGGTTGTGAACACACAGGTTGCAAGTCTCTTATGGCGGGACCTGCAACTGAGTGGATTCTCGATGCCTTTGCTGTGTGAACATTCTTTTAAGGCTTTTCAACTGTTTTAAGACAAACTCTATGAACTCACCAACCATTGTGTTGACACTTTAGCATGTTTATCTCAGGTTAGTAAGGCGATAGCTAGTGCGTGGAACTTAGAGTCAAGCTGCATATTCTGAAGACTTACGCTTTTATCATTTACCATTCAAAACTTTGTATACATTTATGTATCATACTTTGGAATCTCATGTTTGTAACTTTGAATTCATTAATCGAATGGTAACTTTTCAAAATGTCTCATTTAGAGTTCGTTTTCTATAACTTGTACTTTGTATTATGAAGTAGCACCCCTATGACACAGTCTTCCGCTGCGGTATTTTGGGGGTGTTACACAAGATATGTTGGAGATTACATGACCCTTATGGTCTATGTCCGATGCATGGAAGTCCTTAGAAGGAAGATTGCACATGAAAGCTTGACATCCTTGACCTAAGGTTTGAAAATAGGTGTGACAAGTGTAGGGTGAGGGTGAAATGCTTCTAAGGTAAGCTTGATCATGTGTAACTAGTTTGGTTGAGTTCTTGTACAATTCGAACTAGTTGGTTAGGTCTTGATCGAATCATGCTTTAGGTAGGTTTTACATTGGTTTTAACATGTTGTATCTTGGTTAGGAAGTGTAGTAAACTCAAGGTAGGGTTTAGTTTGAGAGAAGTGTAGTTAGAATCAAACTAGGGTTGGTTTTATATAGGTTTTAGGTCGATTTGTACATGAACCAAGAAAGAAATTGATTTATGCTAAAGGGGGTGGTACCATGGGCTAGAGTGAGTTGTACTTAAGGTTTATAAATGTAGAAAACATATTCCAAGGGTTTTGATTAGGTTTACATAGATTATAGGTAGTTTTAGTTAGGTTAAAGTAAGGAATTATGGGATTTTTAGGTTTCCATGCATGAGATACTTGTACACTAGGTTTAAAGACTTGTACATTTACTTGATATATTGTAAAAATATTAGGTTTAAGTTTTGGTGCATAATGACCTTGTTTAATGTGCTTTAGAGTAGATACACTGAGGTTTATAATGTGTTTAAGTCATTATTATACTCCTATGCATTACTAACTTGTACCTGAGCTTGAAAGACTTGTACCCTTATGTTTTCAATAAAACATGTTACTAATAGTTAGGGTTTGTGATTTTCTCGCATGAAATCATAGATTTATGAAGTTAGGGTTTATATCGGGAGTTGAAGTGAAATTAGGGTTTTCGTGCTTCGATATCTTGTGCATTGTACTATAGAGTATTATACTTTGGAGTCTCATGGTTTTGATACTTAATATTAGTATTATATTAGTTTTAGGGTTTAGCGGAAACCCCAATGGGTAGAAAACGTTTAATGTGAGCGTACGTTAACGAATTAACGTAAAGTGGCAAGTGTGTTGTTGTAATGTTGTATACTTGACATGTAAGGATGTTTATGTGAAATAAACATAAGTAAGTTGGTGTTGGTCTACGTGTGAGCAGTTTATCACGGATGTGAGTTACGTCACATTAGTTGGTTGTGGTGATAAGATAAACTGATAATGTTTAATCTTAAAGAAAAAAAAATTATACGTGGAAAATGGATAAGTATTCTCTCGTTAGAATATTAATACAAGTGGAAATTTACCGGTGGTTACAGTGTTACAGATTGGCATCAGAGCTTCGGTTGTAGAGAATAATGTGAAAACCTAAACTACTACTACTTTTCCCAATACCCGAGAAAGTCTTTCGTGCCACTACACTCCCTAATGCCTAGTTACCAGAGCCATATGTGCATTAGGTCTGCATAGTAGGTATTTCTTAACTTATATGCTATCTTACATTATTTTATCGGGTTATTATATAGTTATGCCTGCTCCCCACTACTCTACCTTTACCCCACCCGAATTACATGCGGAGAATGCTCTTCCCTCTCCGAATGATTCGGGTCTTAGTTTAAAAATTCTTTTTCCCAATTCCCCGGAAAGCACTAGGAATAGTATAGATACACCGTCACCCTTAGGTTTTACACCTTCGTAGATGACCTACACTTAAAACGTATAAGAGAATTCTATGCTAAGGCATCACCTATTACTCCCCAAACACTATTTTACAGCCACCATTTCCCTCCCCTAGATTTGAACCACATGGGTTCTTTCTTCCTAGAGAAACATATATACCTAAGAAACCTATCCCTGCCTATACCCCTATATATGAACCTAGACAACCCTATACCTTAGCACCCATACCTTACTTAGTAAACCCTCCCACTTCATCTTGGAAATCTGAATTAGGAGAAAATTCCACTAGGACAACTTTAGAAAATCAGATAGAAGATATTTTAAATAACTTAGATGAAATATTCCTTGACCTTATTGAGAAGATAGAAGAAGGTCATGATAATAACCTAGGCACCCGACCTAGTTATAGTAGTTTAAGAAATGCCCTACAACAGTCCCGTTTTAAAATAGCTAAATTACAGAAAAATCAAATGAGACACCACCATAAAATAGCCTTTTCCCGTTTTAGGATTTGTACTTTAGAAAAGATGATTAATGATGATGAGGAATGTCATCAATCAAATATAGGAAAAATTACAAACCTAAACCATTAGATTTAAGAAAACTTCGGAAGAAATCCCTAAGTAATATGCCTTTAGGAGTTTTGCCCTAGAATAATACCTTAATCCTCATAGGATATGTAAGATAGGAAATCAGTAACATAAGTTATACCTTAGATACCCCTTACTCTCACCTCCTAGTGCCCTTAATTTAGGATAACCTACCTAACCTAGGATTAGGTATGCCTTTTCTTAATTACCCTAGGTTATCCCAAACCCTATAGTAACCCCTAGAAATTTAGACATAAGATATGACAAGTTGGGTACTTGTTATAACCTACCTTAAACCCTTACACCACTATAACCCCTAGAAAGTAATTAGGATGAACCATCCCGATACCTTAGATTCGTAGATTCTTAAAACTTTTAAACTTTAACTCGTTTGGGTTTCATTTTCAAACCCAAAACCTTACTGAGAACCGTCTCGTTTTGATACTTATTCTTGAACTTTAGGCATTATAGGGAAGCCTAAAGTGTCATTTTATAGAGTCTGTTCCCTATTCCTATTTTCTATTTTTCCTTCCATAGGCAATCTGCCTTTTCCCTATCCTCTTAAATCTAACAACAAGACATTTGGCATAAATAGCGACACTTGTTGAAAAACAAGTTATTTAGGACCTTATGTAGTTGTAACTTCCACTCCCGTTATCTCATGATATTATATGTCATGAATAACAAATTCCCTCGAATTTCATCTCTTTTCCACCTCCTAAAAGCAAAATCCCTAAAAAACACTCCCTTATCATTTCATATGATACTAATGATGAAAATTCCTATTCTACATCATAGAGATCTGAATTTTTTCAAAATTTAGTATCCCTAGCCCTCACTACTTCCTTAGCCTTCTTTCCTAATCTTCCCTCTTTACACTTCTAAATTACTATGATTCCTGAAATAGTTATTTCCCACTTAGAAAACTAAATTACACTCTATGATTCTCTTACTTGAGGTTAGAAATAACTCTAGAATTCCCATACATAAGGTTAGAAATAAATCTAGGATTTTCATACTTGAGGTTAGAAATAACTCTAAGATGCCCTTAGGTAAACATAAGAATAAACATAGGAAATTTTGAAGAGACTATCTCTAATTAAGAAATCATTGAGTAAGTAGAAAAATAATATTAGAAATCTTCGAGGTCTTAATAACTAGAAACCAAACTATAGAAAAACCTATGTCCGACAGATATTCTATAGGATGAATTTAGTCTAAGTTAGAATTTTACTTAATATCGAGGATATTAGAATTAGTCATAGATTAGACATAAGAAGTCTTTAAATACAATTTAGGAATGACTAAGGATTATTAGTAAACTACCTTAAGCCTTTAGCACCTAGTCTAGTTACAGGATAGAAAGACTAATTAAGATTTCACTATATAAGTCATTTTGAGGATATAGTTTTCCTAGACCTAGTCTCATAAGTTAACCATTACTTACTAAGATTTTCCACATACATTTGAGGATCTAGAAATTCCTAACAATGATATACCATTTGGATAACCCAGACTTATAATTTGAGGTTACTAGTTATAACTAGGAATAAGACATTTGAGGATTTTAGTCTACCGATACTTAGTTTCTTAGGACTTGACATTTTATAGGATACACATTAGGAATTCTACTTAGAGGATACTATGGATACTACCCTAACTGGATTCAAGTACCTAGGAATAGTGATACTTATAGAAATAGTGATACTTGTAGTACTAGACAACATAGGTCAAAAGACTAAACGTGAAATCCTACCTAAGCAAAGTACTACTCCTATTAAACCTTTAGACGAGAAATCACCTGGCCTATCCCCCAACATAGGATCTTCCTTACCAGTTAAGACCAATACATCACCTTTAGAACCTTAGGACTAGTAATGAAAACTAGAAGAACCTTAGGGGGAAAACAAACTTTGAAGGAATCTAGTAAATCTTAATTCCATTAAGAATACCATCTTTTCAGGTATCCTATACTCTCACTCTTCCATTTAAATCTATTCTCCCGCTACTTCTCATTCTACCATTTAGATCTCGTTTAAATCTCATTCTCCCGCCTTTTTCCCCGCTCTCCTATTCAAATCTTACTCTCCTGCCTTCCTCACTCTACCGTCTAATCCTATACTCCTTTCCTTTTCCCATTCCATCTATTCCTACTCTTCCATCCTTTTGTTATCTCCAACACTTTCATACTCTCCCATTTCATCCCTTTCCTTCCCTCTTTCTCTTCACACTTTCCTATAAAATCCATCTTTCCACTTCCGTCCATCCTTTCATTCCTCCGTCATTTTACACTCTATTTTTCCTCACTCTAAACTCTCTCCCTACCACATCCTACAATGTTCTAATAGTTAGAACTTGTACTTCTCGTCATATCACAAGATTTCATTAGTTAGAACTTGAAAGAATATCCATGTCGAACTTTAATCGTCATTATGTTCGATTATGGTATTAAATCTCGCTTGCAAAAGTGGCAAGAATGAGATCTTCGATGTCCGTCACTCTATTCATAACATGGGATGTTACCATGTGACAAGTTGATAAATAGGGAGACTGTAGAACTTGTCTCTATTGTGACTAGAACTTGTCTCCACCGTGCCTAGAACTTGTCTTCACCATGGTTGGAACTTGTCTCTAAAACATTCCCGTATCACATTTCCTTAAGTGTGGTAAACTCTCTCCATTTTCCGCCAATACTACTTAAGGATGATTTATAATGACTTTCCTATTAAAATGAACTAGGACGCTCCTTCATTTTAATAAGAAAGTTATAAGTCAAATGGATTATGAATTTTTAAGCTCTTGTTTAGAAATATTGTGATTCCTTTATTTGTATGTAATGAGATATAAATGAATAAGCCTAAGTATCTGGCATTTGTGCAACAATTTGTTAATCTGTTTGTACAAACCTCTCATTCCTTTCGTACCACTCTTCCTTGGTATCAGAAATTCTTCCTTCATGACTTCTACGTTTAACTAAATCTCGGGATGAGATTTTCTCCAAGGGGGTAAGACTATAACAACCCACAAACACTCATCACTATCATTTCCACTAAAAATACCTATGTCAGGTATTTCACAGGTAAATTTTTGCTTTTTATGTGCATTCATTACCTGCATGACTCTCTAGACTTCCTCACGTATCTACACAATCCAAATATCTCTACCAACACATCCTATAAACCTCTTGTATGTCAAGCATAAGATCACAACAACTCTACAATAAGTAATCTACCCACCTAACATACTAAACATATCACAATATCATAATAAACCCTAATCTAACCCTAATTAAGCCCTAATCAGGCCTATGTGTTTACAAAACCCTAATTGCTTATCTAAACCAAATTGAAAGTATTCAAGGCTTATGTATGAGTTACCTTATGAACAACAGGATATCTTAGCACCCTTAGACCCTAGTACAACCTCTTAGAGCTTATGTACAAGTCCCTTAAGCGCAAAACCATAGCTAGGTCATAACTTCCCGGAATTAGGTCTAAACTATCCCAAAACTAGTATAACATTCTTAGAACCTAGGATTAGTCACTAGACACTCATAGGATCCTAATCTAGGCACTAAACCCTAAGTTAAACCCTAATCCCTCACTAAGCAAGATTAGGTTTAAACTAAACCTAAACTAGCTAAAACCTAAACATAAGCACCTCAAGCACCTAGCCTAGAACCTTAGTAAACATAAGCACACACCCTAGCACCTCACGAGCTAGCACACAATTAGGTGCATCACCTACTTGTGTCTTCCTTGTGTCACGGCTTCATCACCACTACATGAACCTTAGAACCGCCTATAGCCCCTCCATGTCACCACCATAGCTCTCATTAGTCACATATAGCTGAGATTAGTCACCCCCTCCTCCTCTTGCCACCTACTCCCGTTTTCCTTGGCCTCAAAGGTTAACAAGGGGTACAAATACCCCTACACCCCCATACACTTCAAACCACACCATCTCTTCTTTCTACCTTGAAATTTCTGTAGTTAGTAGTAGTATAGCATCCCTTGTAGTCTAAGAAGTCGAGTACTAGGAGTCTTGAAGGACTATCGAGCTTAGTTTTGCCCTAGAAAACCCTAAAACCCTTGTTACACCCTAGCTAGTAAAGTAAGTCTTATACCCTTGTTCTATTAGCTTTATTATAGTCCTAGGATAGTAATAGGTTGCCTTAGATCACACTAGAACCCTTGCCTAAGCCTTGATCACTATAACATGTTAGTTTTCATTTTAAAACCCTAATTATGCATTAATTAGTAATTATACGCTATAATACCTTACTATAAGCTATAAGCTAGTCTAAGTAACTTAATTAAGCTAACATTAGTTAAAAATAAGCTAGGAAACCTTTTTGTTTTATAAAAATATGATTTACATGTAAGACATTATCTAAGACATTATTTTAACAGTGGAGTTATGAAAGCTAAGCAACATGAATTTGAGCAAACAAGTATGGAATTTAAAGCAATCATTTGACTAACCAACACATAATAAGCAAAAAGGAGCAAAGATAAGCACTATTTAAGCTGGTGCACAATAAAAAGCAAAAAATGGTAAAATGAACTCACAAATGAATTCTGCTGAGAAATAAGGTGCCAAGGTCTCAAAACACTACCCTAAGCTTCCCATGAAGCATCTAAACCATTTCCATCCTTTAACAACCATTCTCCTTGCATGAATCTCCCTATAAACTGATTTTTATTTTTTACACTAATTTTTTTTTCTTTATTTTTGAGATACTAATTTGTAACAAGCTAGAATTGTATTAGAAGCTCATGAAAGCTTCTAAGGGATTTATATGAGCTTAAGGAACAGGACTTAACAACTTGTAATACTTTAAAGTGAAGTTGAGATTTTTATTCAAAAAATGCAAATTACGAATTCTGAAAAGACAACTTGAAATTGATGATAAAAATACTTGATATTACACTAAGAAATTTGATTACAACTAATTTTAACTGAAAATTACAACTAAAAATAAAATTACATTACGACTATGAAACTACACTACAACTACTCCTACACAAATTACTACTTCTTTCTTCTTCCTTTTTGACTTATATAAGCCCTGGTACTCTTCTCTCTCATTCCCACTCCTTATTTGAGCCGTTGGATGGCTTCAGTTGATCCCCACCCTTTAAATGCTTTTTGGCAGGAAATTGGGTTTGGGTAGTTTTAGTGGAACAGGTGGGATAATTTAATGAGGGGGGGGGGGTTGGTTTGAGTTGGTGGGAAGTATTAATGAGATTTGGTAGTGTTGGTGGAAAGGTGAGGAGGGGGGAGACATGGAACGGGTATTCAGGGGTTGGGGATGGTGAACAGTAATTTTGGTCAAAGGTGTTTGACTGGCAGGGATATCAAAAGGGGTTTGGGCTTTGTGGGGTGGGCTGAGATGGTGTTGGATCAGGATTTGGTTTTGGTTAGATAGTAAAACACAAGGACCATTTTTGTAATTATCAGAAAGTGAGGGACTGAAATTGTAAATCCTCCAAAGTAGCCACAAGGATAAAAATTGCCATCTTTCATTTACCCAAGGTCCAAAAAATGTAATTTTCCAATATTTAAAACCCCAGGGACCAAATCTGCCAAGTTGCCAACTTGAGGGACCAAAAATGTAAATCTTTAAAACTTTTTACCCAAGGACCATTTTTGATAAATTTTTACTTTTAAAGGACTTGGGTTGATTTTTCATTCAAAATAAATGCTCAAGGACTAAATTTGACAATTTTTGAAAGTTGGGGGACTAAAACTGCCAATTATGCAAACTTTGTACGTTTTTCATCTGTTTTTACTCATTTTGCATCTAAAACATATAAAACACAATTTTGGAATATCTTCAGTATTTTGATGCCTTTTTTAGTGTTTTTAAATGTTTTGCAGCTCAAATTCAATCAAAAATGATGAGTGTTTGAGCACTCATTAATCCCCCACACTAAACTATTGCTAGTCCCTAGCAATATTTTAAGAAAACTTGATGGGTTTGAAGTCTCTTTACCAAAAGCCATCACTTCTGGAGTAGCCAAATGTTTCAATTCAAGTAAGAACCATGGTACACCGATAACCATGTGATTTTGAGCAAACCACCAGCTGTCAACGGATTTGGTTTGTCTTTACCAAAAGCCGTTTGCTTCTGGACTAGCTAACTCTTGATGGAATAGAGTCATCATCTTAGTGAGTTGATTACCAATTATGGTTTTCCACTGCCTTTACCACAAGCCATAACCTTGCGGGCTAGCCAACTCTTTACTTTTTAGCATATGGAGAGTTGAATTCCATACAATTTTGGGCAAATTGTAAGCCATAAACGGATTTGATATATCTTTACCATGGCGGACTGATAACCATAAAAAATTTTGAAGCTCAAGTGATTTTTTTTTTTTTTTTTTGCCAAAAACGGGGGTACTAGAAGGTAAAATGTGATCAAATTCGCTAGAATTTCCCCCCACACTTAGAATTGAATATTGTCCTCAATATTCAAAGTCCCGGCTATTATGGCGATTCTTTGAACGTAAAAGGGCAACATTACAAGCTAAATGTGAAAACACCATTTTTCACTTTATTTTATTTATTATATATACATGGTAACACAGCAGGGGCACCCCCCCCCCCCCCCCTCACACTTAGGGTGAAAACCCCATATGCATGCTACTATTTTTGTTTACCAAGTCGCTAGCTTGACTGGACCCCGAATTAATTTGTTCTTAGGGAAGCATGATGTGGAAGAGACAATCTCCATCGGACTTTCATTCAAGATGTTCAGACAAACATTTGAAGCACGTGAAAGTTCCACACCGATGAGATATACAGACCTTGGCTTAAGATAGTATAAACTATAAGCGGTGATGCTGGGGTCAAAGATAATGTCTTCATTCCCGAAGGAGTGAAGAACAGGAGAAGTGACCTTATAGGTGAAGAAAATGAAGAAAACCATGATGAAAATCATGATAAGATCTTCTTCCTCGAGAGCAGGCTCATTAGCCTAAATTTGGATTTCAAGGGTTAAGCTCATTGGGTTTGAAAACATCCCGGGCAGGAGGGTGGGTGATGAGTTCATAAAAACTCATCATTTCTGTCAAATCTGAACAACAAAAACATGTAAAAACACTCAGAAAACACCACAAAATACCACAAATATCCTTAGAAGGTGTTTTTATATGTTTTAAACATAAAAGAACTGAAAACAGAGGAAAACAGACAAAGTTTACACAATTGGCAAAATCAGTCCCTAAACTTTCTAGAAATGTCAGAAATGATCCCTGGGAAAGTTATTTTGAAGCAAAGTCAAAAACAGTCCCCCAGGAATCATGAAAATACAAATTTTACCCTTGAAAGTTCAAGATTGCACAAAATGACAAAATAGGTCCCTTAAGTTTCAAACTTGACAATTCTAGTCCCTGGTCAATCAAAACTTGTACAAATGTCATAAAAGGGCCTTGGGATTTATAAGTTGTTAGGAAAAGTCCTTTGAAGTTAAAAATCATAAATTTACAACTTTGGTCCCTCAACTTTTGAAAAGTGTCAAAATTAGTCCCTAAGGTTTTAAAAATAAGAAAATAATCAAAATAAACCTTATACTATTTATGTTTGACATAATTAGTCCTTATGAGAAAAGTTTTGAGAAATTACAAGTTTGGTCCCTGGAGTTTCTAAATTGGCAGATTTGGTCCCTAAGGTTTAAAAATGGAAAATTATTCATTTATGGTACTTGTACTAACCATATTTGACAGGTTTAGCCCTTATGAGAAGTTTGGAATAATGGCAAAATAGATCCTCAAAGTTCCAGAAAATTACATTTTTAGTCCTTGTGATATATGGGCCAAAAATACAATCCGGATCCAACATTTATACCAATTCCAAAATAAACAAAACACCAGATCCAGTCCAATCCAGTTACTAAACTACTTGGGCCCAACACAACACCCAGCCCACACCTTTTTTTTAATAAAACCTGGGTGTTGACCCGCGTTGACTCCACCCCTGACCTCTCACCACCACCTGCTTCGCTGCTACTCCCCCTCCATTCCACCTCCACCTTACACCATCTCCACCTCAACTCCCCTCTGTCAATCCCTAAACAAAACCCACCACTAAAGTTTACCTCAGGAGAGGCCACATACCATCACCTACACCTCTGCCATCACCTATACTCTGCAACCATCACATCAACCATCCACCACACCCCTAGCCTTCCCAAATTGTTCCCTATACCTCCCACATCCTTCCAAGAAGCTTTAATTGTCCTCAAACTGCCTCATTTCCACGTGGAGTGATTTGGCGCCAAAATTAAGTTTGAACGGTTTGGATCAATTACAGATTTTCAATGGCTTAGATGAAGTAGGAAAAGATCTTTGGTCAAGTGGGATGCAAATTGGTGATAAATACAGATAAGGGAAGCAATATAAAGATCTATCTAGTGTAATTTATTTTTTCTTAGCTCGTACTCAGTCAATTTAAATTTCCAGCTTATGTTTTAGCTTTCAAGTACTTTAGTTATCTTTCTCAGTGTATTATGAATCTTTTTCAATAATAAATTTCCAAGTTTTAGTACGAATTCAAGTAATTGCAATTTCAAGCTAAATTTCTCAAGTTTACTTTTATATGTTTAGAGTTGTTGTTATGGACAAATAAGCTCACATAAGCTCCTCGCATAGCTTGTGTAAGCTATTAGAAACCTTAAAAATCAGTTTATAGTTAATAAATAAAAATACTCAAAAATCAAAATAAATAGAGTGAAAATAAAAAAATAAGAAGAATGAAAGAAGAAGCATGGAGCAGAGGGAAATTTGGATTGCCTCTGGGTTAGAAAGCTTGTGGAAGCTTATAGGAAGTAGTTTTGATCTTGGTTACTTGGTATAAGCAGGATTGCTTATGGTAAGTTTTTAAACTCATTTTTGACTTTGTACTGTTCATCTACTTAATATCTGCTTATTTCTATCTATTTTTACTTATTAAGTATGTTTAAGTTATAATGTAACTTAATATTATATATTAGCTCATTAATATCCTTTGTGCTACAAAATTGCTTAATCAACTGTCTCAATTAGTTTAGTGTAGGAATTTAGGTGTTTGTAGTTTAAGCTTATATTTTTGTGCTTATTTTAGCTTCTTATACCATATTAGATTATATTGTATCAGTTCCATAGATTAAGTTGTTCATTTGTTTCAGAAACTCAATACAGTCAAAGTTATAGGGGTGTTTGGCTTTGCTTGTTTCAGTGTGAATTTTGGTGTTTAAGTTGTTACTTTTAAATCAGTTAACATGCATTAGGTCTAGGTAGGTTAAGTCAAGTCTAAAAACCAAGCCTTAATCATCTAAAAGTCAAAATTATATTCTATATTGCATAACAGTTAACTGTTTGGTTATTAAGATCCGTACTCACTCAAATCTCTTCATAAGTAGTTAAATTCACTTAAGTAAGTTTTCTTATAGTCTAATATAACTTAATTATTCAGTTAGAAGTGTTAGAAATCCACAAAAGTCAAATTGTGAGTTCAATAGAAAAAGTCAAAATTTCATATTTTTGATTTTTGAATTAACTTGCCAATTTAATTGTGATCATTACACTTGTTTGCTGAATCTGTGCTTTTGTGATCTTATAGTCTTGTTGCTAATCTTGTTTTGGTATTTTTGTCAAATTTTAGTTTGCTTATCTTACAGCTTAATTCAGTGCTTAACTTTACAAGTTTTCTAAAAAAGTGTCCTGTACACAGTCCAATACCTCAACTTCTTGGACTTGCACAGAGTTCAATACTTGATCATATTGTATGATTCTTGTTCCTTTGTGAAGTTTACCTGGCCTACTTTAAGTGTGTATGATTGTTTTTTACTTTGCTAATCATTTGCTAGGGCTGCATTGATCATCTTGTTTGCTCAGTATTCTAGTGTATCCTGTGTAGTCTAGGTGTTTTGATTCCTAGTGAATCTTTGTTCTGTGTTATTAAGTGTTTAAATTGTCACACCCCCAAAATACCTGAATGGCAGCGGAATGGAATACCTGGGAGTGACTGTCATAGCACCATAGTTTACCGTTATATTGAACGACCTAAAGTGTCGTTTAGAAAATACAGCGTTTGATCATCATATCATTCAGAGTTTACAAAGCTTAGGTCCCAAAAGAGTTTGCCAAAATAGTTAAAATAAGTTCAACAAGATCAAACGTTTCATAAGTGCAGAAAATATAGTGAGACGCGTCGACTCCGCGACTCCATGAAGGTCCAAATGTATGCAACATGAGCTACCTTAATAACCTGAGAAATACATTGCGAAAACGGTCAACATAAAGTTGGTGAATAATCATAGGTTTATAAGTTAAATCGTATGTACAATAAGCCACAAGTATAAAGTAAAGTACTAAAATGTCAAAAGTGCTACATTGTCTCTTAAGCTCATGGCACCGAAGCTCGACGAACTAAAATTGGCCCCAAAGGAGTGTTTATCAAGCACTCGTGCTATAATTAGACATGAAATGCATTCGTTTTCCTTATGGAGCAACCCAAACACGAATGGAGGAGTCACCCTCGATAGATCTATCCACTCACTCTCGCTTGGCAATATAATTAACGGTCCATGATAATAAAGGGGACTTGAAGTGATAGTACTACCAACTTAAGCAATGTATGGAATTTAATACTTGGGCATGTACAAAAATAATATAATTGTGCAATGTATTCTCCCCCGTGGGATTTAAAATCAAATAAGTACTAAAAACGGGGCTATGAGAACTCACCTCGAAAGGATGGTACAACGATGGTACAATGATGTAAAAGTAGTCGGGACAATGAGGCGCGAACACTAGCCGCAACCTAAATGAATAATCGCGATCTAATTTAGATCAAGCCGTAATGAAATGAATGCACATGCACATGATACCCATACCACTCGTAATTTGGAAATACTAGTTATCATCATAGTAAAATAGTTTCCATACTTAGGAAAATAGTCCATATATAGAAGTATATAACTTGTCGTATTATCTCGTATGAAAATGTTAGCGTTAAATTCCTTGTATCGAAAACCTTAAGATAACGTCGTTTAAGTCGTATAAATATTCTCTTGGGCCATACGTATTCATTTGCTAAGAATATAGTCCTTAGTATCATTTCTAGAAAAATATACCATTTAGTGCGTAAGTTATTATTTTTATTTGTGACCAAAAATATATATATAGTTTTGACGATGTTAAAATGGGTATAACTCGGTCGTTTTAAGCTCGTTTTCCTCGTTCTTTATGTCCACGGATTCGTCTTTGTATATACTAGTATATTTTTGACAACTCGGCTCTTTTAGGTTACGTTTAATGCCTCTTTTTACCCATTGAAATCTGCCTAACAGCAAGCAGTTTTTGTAAAAGTAGTTTTCGTCGTTAAATTTGCAAAAATCATATCTCCTTCGTTATAAGCTTGTTTTAGTCCATTCTTTCGCCTAAAGTTTCGTTTTTGAATGTATTTTCTAAATCTTTGGTCAAAACTTGGCCACCATCTACTGATTTTCCCACGAAATTAAAATAGGGACAGTAGGTAATCTTATTGTTTCAAAAACCATTTTCAAGTCTCCAAACTAGTTCCATCCTCCATCAAACCACTTTCAAACACCACAAAGCTAATCTAATCCTACCATACACCTTCTTAGGGTGTCATGGATCCTTAAACATCATCAATCCACTAGGTCTAACAAGGGTTTCATATGTTTCCATTTCTAGGACTTCAAAGTTTATATATACAAAAATAGAGTGGTACAAGTTGATGCATGTATAAGATCTTGTAAGAAAATTATATAAACATAATAATAACTTGTAAAAATCATAAAAATGAGTTTGTATACTTACTTGGTGGTTTAGAGAGTTTAGATGATAAAAAGCTTACTAATCCTTGAGTTTTTATTTCAAAACTCTAACAAGGATGATTATACTAACTAGTTTATGAAATGATCTTGTAAAATTTTTCTTCCTTGCTCCTTGTCTACTCCAATTCGAACCAAAACACCAAAGAAAAGAGAGAAAAACTTGCTAAGTGAAGTAAAAAGTGATTTTTATGTGCAAAGGAGTAAGAAAGTTTAATTTATACTTGGACAAAAGGTTTGGTGTGCATTTAATTAGTTTGGTGAGGTAATTAAAGTTTGATGACCAAGGGGGGGGGGGGGGGGGTTGGCCGGTTTTGGTGAGGGAAAAGGGGAAGTATGTTGGGTGATTAGTTAGTAAATATTAGTGTTAGTAGTTAAGTGTAGTTAGTTTAGGTTTAGGTTTAAAGTTTAATCGGGTACTGGATTTGTTAAAAATAAGTTTTGTTGAAGTTATTCGGGACGTAATAAAGTTATAAAAGTTGTAAAAATAAGTCGGGTACAAGTACGGAGAGTTAGGGTGATTATCGTTTAATTTTGATGAAAACCGGCGTTATTAAGTTAAACGTACGATACGTAATGGTTAAATTTCCAAAATACCGGGTAAATTAATATTATAGTTTTTATATTATAGAAATGAGTATAAAAATGTATTAGGATCAAAATCGGGAGTGTCGGACATGTTAGACACATTTATAGCTCGCGTATTAGCGTTTATTTAAAATAAACGTACGTAATTCGTTAATCGTATCAAAAGTATTAATTTAGTTATCCTACGAGTGGAATAGTATGCAAGTGCCCTAATGATGATATGCAGACTATTTCTAGTCCGTATGAAGTGTCCCTGACAATAATGCATGAATTCGCTCCTGAACCAATACGGTTACGCGAATTTGAACACTCGTAAACTAAATTTACGATAACATGAATAATGCACATGAATAGTAGTTTTCTCTCGGAAATGAATAGTGTCATGTGAATAGTAAAATTTCTGAATATGTCTCGGAATGTCAAATTGACCTCAAAAACGATGAATAGTGATCGATGAATAGTAATTTGTGAATAGTAGAATATCGAAGTTTGGAAAATGACCGGAAATTACGAGGTGTGACAGTCTTCCCTTCTAACAGGAACTTCGTCCCGAAGTTCAGTTTTGGTTGGTCTCTGAAGTATATTTGGTCAAAAGACGTGGATACTTGAGTTGCATTCGGTCCTCTCGTTCCCAAGTAAATTCGGGTCCTTTTCAAGAATTCCAGCGAACTTTCACGTTAGGAATTTGACTTTGCTTCAACCGTTCGACCTCATGGTCCATGCTTTCTACTGGTTCTCTTACCAAGTTTACGTTTGTCTCAGGGTTGGATCCTTTTCCCAATGGGATTATGATTGACTAATCTGAAAGTCATTTCCTGGATTTGATTAGGTGAAACATAGTTGTGTAATCCGGCTGTTCCTTAACAGGGCTCAAGTCTGACGGCCACTAGGCCTACTCTGTCCGAACTATTAAGTGTTCCAGTGTATATCGGTTTTAACTTTCCAAATCTCTCCGAATAATATCATGCCTTTCCTAGGCAGAGCTTTCAACGAAATCTGGCTACCAACTTGAGGTTTTAATGGTTTACAACTTATAGAATTTGTAATTGATCCTTGACTTGTAGGAAATTTCTGGTTATTTCATGAATGCCTACTGGAATAGTGAGTTTGGCTTTTTCCGAGTTCGGTTCGTCAATAGATGATCAGCGCTTCTTCAGGTTTATAATGTAATATAGGTAATATATGTTGCTGAACTCTGTCAGAACTCCAATCTTATATGCCAGCTGGTCGATTCTAACATGAATCTGAAATGGTCCAATATACTTAAAGGTTCAATCTCTCGTGTTACCAAAATCGTATCATGCCTCTCCAAGACAAAGCTTTCAATTTAGTTCGTTCTTCCACGTGAATCTAGTAAATTTGCTTGTTCAAGGATACCCAATCCGTATGATGTGCGTCATGTACCAACCTAACTTCTACCAGTTTCTCGTTGTTTGTAACTGGTTCTTGACTTGTGAAATTTCCTTTGTTGTTCCATGGTTTAGTTCTAGACCAGTGAATTTAACTTTCCGATTTCGGTTGGTAAACGGGTAATTGGTACTTCGACCATAAAGTGCCTCAAATGGTGTAGTCTCTATGCTCGCGCGATAACTATGGTTGTAAAAGAATCCGATTTATGGTAAATGATTAGTCCAACCATTTCTAGAGTCAATCACTCATACTCTGCGTATAACTTTCCTATGTTTGAATCGTTCTCTCGTTATGACCATCGATCTGAGGATAATAGGCGGTGTTTACATTTAAATGGGGTTCCGAAGGAAATCTTAAAATGATTGCTAGTAGTCCAAGGTGATTCGATCACCTTTATCAGGAATAATTGAAACGGTACAATAAATCTTGTGACTAATTCCTCCACGTTACGTCTTTCGAACTCAGCGTCATATAAAGGGGATAGGCTATGGGTAACAAACTTTGATTTCTTGTGTTTTGGTCTAATGACTTGCTAAGACATGTGTCATTCTTTGCCTACTATGCTTGGTTTCCATTAATGACATTTGTAATCGTTCTATGGTGTTCCTCCTAGTTTCCTTCATCACATATTCCAATATTCCTTATTGTCAAGTCACAAAGCCCTAAATGCATAAGCGATGTAGCATGGTGATTGGTTTTCAAAATTTATCTCGCGATTTTTGAGTTTTTTTTTTTTTTTTTGGTCGAAATCTTTTTCTGAATAAACGAATTTAGAAAATGGAGCAAATGGTTTACTAAATAATATCTTTCTTGATGATTCAAAATTCAATAGTTAGGAAATGTGACGCGGTTTTCAAATAGGTTGCGAATAGGACTGTTTACCAAAGTTTGATGTTTATATATTTCCCATTGTACAATGGTTTAGCTAAATATTGATTAAAAGGATCGTATTTGTTCAAAATAGGCAATTCAAAAATTATTTTCTACGAGATATGTGATTTGTATAAACACAAATTTTTAAATTGACTTTACATAAAGTGAAAATACTAACAAGGATAAGATAGTAGGATAGGCAATGTTCGCATAATGCATAGATGTCTAACGTTCGGTTTCTGATATTGGACGGTACCTATTGGTGGTTATCTGACAAAACTACAAGCCTAGGTATTCAGCCAACTTAAGTCTTGAGATGGTTTATCGTTGAAATTGCCATCATGTTGGCAATATGAGGGTTTCAATTGATACAATGTCGATGAATTTCCGTATTGTCTTCACATGTAGCTGGGGAGATATTCTTGAGTCTGATGCCTTTCTCGATGTATAGGTGAGGTTATCCAGAAGTTCTAAAGAGCATAATGCTTTAGGGGAATCTATATCGATATCCATAATTCGAATCAATCATTCTTGTCGTAAACTCACTGCAGGGAAGTTTGCGTATGGATGAGACCATGTTAACTCAAACACTTTACAGTATCGGTTAGGAGGCTTGGTTTATTCCCATGGTGTTGCTTAGCGTACCTTCACAATGTGTTTGATCCTGTAGATCAGTCTAACTAGTACCCTTGAATAATAAATTGGACAACTAGGTCAGAGATGGTGGGTCGGATGGTCCAGTGGCATCTTAGAACTGTTATTGAGCTATAAATTGCCTTGGTGTATACTTCTATTCTAGGTTAGTAGTTTTCGTAACCCTTTTATTGTTTTTCTTGTATCGAGGAATCCTCCTAGTACTTAATATGGGAAGTCTCTCCCAAAGAAGTCAATGGAAAGTCTAACTTAATGACTAAGTGTGTGACAGGTGGGGTAAGTATCCAGAGAAAATTTGTCAGAAAGAAATATTCATAAAAGAGTTTATTTGTGTAAAACGCTTTTGGATGAAGATTGTTATTAACAATACTTTGTAAAGTAACTATTCCCTTCATGGCATAATCTTTCCTGAAGTATACATAGGTGATCAGGCTATGTATAGTTGAGGACTAATGATGCGATGCTTGATTTAATCAAAATAATATTATTTTTCTCAAAAGCTTTAGATGGTGTTCAACGCGTTGTTATTAAAAATGGTATACTAATTATTTCCTTCCAAAGTAATATAAAAATTGTTTCGCGTAATAATAGTAAATATTTGGCGTCATATTGGATAATCAGTTTATAGTACGGTAACAAAACGACTTATTTTAGAAATTCGGTAAAAACAATTTCCCCATAAGGTAGTAAAATAGTTTGAAATAAAACTCGTTGAATGGTTTATCGGATACATGGGTAAATCCTATGGATTGGTAATAATCTATTAATCCGTCAAATACGAAATCGGTCAAATCCCTAATAAGACAATGGTATAATGTTGCTAAATGATTGAAAATTGCGCCATTGCAATAGAAAATGGAATGAACAAAGGCTACGGTTATCACAGAGGTAACAAAAGATAGTCATTACATTAGATAGGAAAGTGCTTAATATAACTAGGTTACATCAACGTACTTATAGAAAGTACCAAAAGAAAGTACAACCCTAGAGGGCTCAACCTATGGTTCACATAACTAAAACATAAACTTCTTCTTCCAATTCTGGCTTCCCAACTCTGGGCATTCACTCCTGAAGTGTCCCACTACTCCACACTCGCGGCAGGTTACCGAGAGTTTCTGATGCTTTGCGAGGGTGGGAGCCTTGCAATCCTTGGTTTCATGTCCAAGCTTTTGGCAGTTCTTACATTGAGAGGGGCAAGATCCTTTGTGATGAAACTGACACTTGTTGCACTCGGGTAAATTACCAACATACCTTTTCTTTTGGCTTGACCCCACAGCACAGGTCTCCACCACTGGTTGTATCTTAAACGGTTGTTGAGAAGCATTAGCATCCAGATTACCGTCCCACTTTCTCTTGTTGTTATTATTGTCTCCCGATGTCTTGTCGCGAACTATGAGTTCCTTTGTTTCGATTGCCATCTGGATAGCTTCAGACATGGTATTGGGTTCACATGCGATGACCATCCTACGAATTTCAGGAGAAAGTCCTCCGACGTACCTTTCAAGTCTCTTGCCTTCCGGTTCATCCATTGCAGAGCCTAGTCGATCAAAATCATAAAAATAAGCAGTATACTTGATAACATCATCTCCTTCCATGGTAAGGTTTAGTGTTTCTTGTTCAATTGCTTGTAATTCGCTTTTCACACAGAACTTCAAACTCATCATCCTTTTTAGTTTCTCCCAAGAGTGTGAGTAAGCAGCATCAACTCCTACTACCTGGACATACTTAGTCCACCATTTCTGGGCATGCTTCTGAAAAGTGCAAGTGGCGAACTTAACTTTGTCTTCCTTACGGCAGTCACCACTTTGAAAGATTGTTTCTAATTCTTCGCACCATTTGAGAAATTCTTTTGTGTCAATATTTCCGCTAAAGGAGGAGGGATTACAACCCATAAATTCCACGTGAGTAAGTTCCTTGGTGAGGGCGGTAGTTACGTTCCTGGCAATGAATTGTCCAACAGCGGCTTGCGTCATGCTTGGAGTGGTTTGCTTAAATCTATCTCCATCAATCATAAGAGTCCATGAGAATCTATAGGTAATAACATCATCATATTCATAACACATGAATATAATACATGAAGGTTTCGGTCTATATGGGCCAATATCATAGATGGCACAACCATTCCCCTATAGTAGAGTCAATACTTGGTGATTCCGTTTGTACATAAATCAAAATACTACAAGTTTCTTCGAACTATGCCACACCTCTCGTGGCTAGGGTAATAGTAAAAGCTAGTAAGGATATAAGTCTAGTCTAAAGACTTCCTGTAGTCCTTCTAGGTGAAATCAGGTTTTACGGCATCATAAGGTCGGGATAGTCCTGAAGTGGTGTCTGTAGCTGTACATCGATCAAGTTCTAGATAGCGTAGGTTCTAAACCATTCTTGAGGAACCTGCGGATGTTCCTGTTGAGTCCGTAATCTTGGTATTATCCACAAGATGTTATCTAATTCGTGGCAAGTGAAAATGGGAAAGGAAACTGACAATGGTGGTATTCTAAAGGATGAGAATAACATTGATGACGATGAAATCCCAGTGATGAGTTAAGAGATAATGGTGACAATAGTGAATGGGATACTACCCTCTTTCGCGCTATTTCGCGACATCTAGGAGGTAAAGCTGAAGTACGCACTATGGGACGACCAATAGTGTAATTAGTAACCAACGATGGTGGTAGTACCTAAGTAGTAAGCGTCCTACTAGTGAAGGAAATAAAACATGCTATCTCCCTTGTAATAAGCATCCAAATAAGTCCATTAAAATTAAGTCTGAATACTCTACCAAACGGCATTCTATGTATAGGCTGAATGAGAACCTCGCTCTTATGACAATTCAATAGTGCTAATGGTGGTGTACGTGTAACTGGTGGTATAATGGTAGTGGAAGATGACAAGGCATCTTCAATGTCGGAATCCGATGAAAGGATAACAGCGTGGGTATCTGAAGACATGTCACTTGTGAACCAGGTCAATATAATCATATATATATATATGAGTATGGGTATGAATAACTTGCACAGTGTGTGCGTAAAACAACATGTATAGTGAATATGCACCTATGATGAAAAGATGAGATGATATGATGATGTGGTTATAGTCTAGGGTCCAAGATACATCCTAGTTCGCTATAACCTTAGCTCTGATGCCAATCTGTCACACCCCCAAAATACCTGAATGGCAGCGGAATGGAATACCTGGGAGTGACTGTCATAGCACCATAGTTTACCGTTATATTGAACGACCTAAAGTGTCGTTTAGAAAATACAGCGTTTGATCATCATATCATTCAGAGTTTACAAAGCTTAGGTCCCAAAAGAGTTTGCCAAAATAGTTAAAATAAGTTCAACAAGATCAAACGTTTCATAAGTGCAGAAAATATAGTGAGACGCGTCGACTCCGCGACTCCATGAAGGTCCAAATGTATGCAACATGAGCTACCTTAATAACCTGAGAAATGCATTGCGAAAACGGTCAACATAAAGTTGGTGAATAATCATAGGTTTATAAGTTAAATCGTATGTACAATAAGCCACAAGTATAAAGTAAAGTACTAAAATGTCAAAAGTGCTACATTGCCTCTTAAGCTCATGGCACCGAAGCTCGACGAACTAAAATTGGCCCCAAAGGAGTGTTTATCAGGCACTCGTGCTATAATTAGACATGAAATGCATTCGTTTTCCTTATGGAGCAACCCAAACACGAATGGAGGAGTCACCCTCGATAGATCTATCCACTCACTCTCGCTTGGCAATATAATTAACGGTCCATGATAATAAAGGGGACTTGAAGTGATAGTACTACCAACTTAAGCAATGTATGGAATTTAATACTTGGGCATGTACAAAAATAATATAATTGTGCAATGTATTCTCCCCCGTGGGATTTAAAATCAAATAAGTACTAAAAACGGGGCTATGAGAACTCACCTCGAAAGGATGGTACAACGATGGTACAATGATGTAAAAGTAGTCGGGACAATGAGGCGCGAACACTAGCCGCAACCTAAATGAATAATCGCGATCTAATTTAGATCAAGCCGTAATGAAATGAATGCACATGCACATGATACCCATACCACTCGTAATTTGGAAATACTAGTTATCATCATAGTAAAATAGTTTCCATACTTAGGAAAATAGTCCATATATAGAAGTATATAACTTGTCGTATTATCTCGTATGAAAATGTTAGCGTTAAATTCCTTGTATCGAAAACCTTAAGATAACGTCGTTTAAGTCGTATAAATATTCTCTTGGGCCATACGTATTCATTTGCTAAGAATATAGTCCTTAGTATCATTTCTAGAAAAATATACCATTTAGTGCGTAAGTTATTATTTTTATTTGTGACCAAAAATATATATATAGTTTTGACGATGTTAAAATGGGTATAACTCGGTCGTTTTAAGCTCGTTTTCCTCGTTCTTTATGTCCACGGATTCGTCTTTGTATATACTAGTATATTTTTGACAACTCGGCTCTTTTAGGTTACGTTTAATGCCTCTTTTTACCCATTGAAATCTGCCTAACAGCAAGCAGTTTTTGTAAAAGTAGTTTTCGTCGTTAAATTTGCAAAAATCATATCTCCTTCGTTATAAGCTTGTTTTAGTCCATTCTTTCGCCTAAAGTTTCATTTTTGAATGTATTTTCTAAATCTTTGGTCAAAACTTGGCCACCATCTACTGATTTTCCCACGAAATTAAAATAGGGACAGTAGGTAATCTTATTGTTTCAAAAACCATTTTCAAGTCTCCAAACTAGTTCCATCCTCCATCAAACCACTTTCAAACACCACAAAGCTAATCTAATCCTACCATACACCTTCTTAGGGTGTCATGGATCCTTAAACATCATCAATCCACTAGGTCTAACAAGGGTTTCATATGTTTCCATTTCTAGGACTTCAAAGTTTATATATACAAAAATAGAGTGGTACAAGTTGATGCATGTATAAGATCTTGTAAGAAAATTATATAAACATAATAATAACTTGTAAAAATCATAAAAATGAGTTTGTATACTTACTTGGTGATTTAGAGAGTTTAGATGATAAAAAGCTTACTAATCCTTGAGTTTTTATTTCAAAACTCTAACAAGGATGATTATACTAACTAGTTTATGAAATGATCTTGTAAAATTTTTCTTCCTTGCTCCTTGTCTACTCCAATTCGAACCAAAACACCAAAGAAAAGAGAGAAAAACTTGCTAAGTGAAGTAAAAAGTGATTTTTATGTGCAAAGGAGTAAGGAAGAAAAATTTTGGTGTGCATTTAATTAGTTTGGTGAGGTAATTAAAGTTTGATGACCAAGGGGGGGGGGGGGGGGGTTGGCCGGTTTTGGTGAGGGAAAAGGGGAAGTATGTTGGGTGATTAGTTAGTAAATATTAGTGTTAGTAGTTAAGTGTAGTTAGTTTAGGTTTAGGTTTAAAGTTTAATCGGGTACTGGATTTGTTAAAAATAAGTTTTGTTGAAGTTATTCGGGACGTAATAAAGTTATAAAAGTTGTAAAAATAAGTCGGGTACAAGTACGGAGAGTTAGGGTGATTATCGTTTAATTTTGATGAAAACCGGCGTTATTAAGTTAAACGTACGATACGTAATGGTTAAATTTCCAAAATACCGGGTAAATTAATATTATAGTTTTTATATTATAGAAATGAGTATAAAAATGTATTAGGATCAAAATCGGGAGTGTCGGACATGTTAGACACATTTATAGCTCGCGTATTAGCGTTTATTTAAAATAAACGTACGTAATTCGTTAATCGTATCAAAAGTATTAATTTAGTTATCCTACAAGTGGAATAGTATGCAAGTGCCCTAATGATGATATGCAGACTATTTCTAGTCCGTATGAAGTGTCCCTGACAATAATGCATGAATTCGCTCCTGAACCAATACGGTTACGCGAATTTGAACACTCGTAAACTAAATTTACGATAACATGAATAATGCACATGAATAGTAGTTTTCTCTCGGAAATGAATAGTGTCATGTGAATAGTAAAATTTCTGAATATGTCTCGGAATGTCAAATTGACCTCAAAAACGATGAATAGTAAAACGATGAATAGTGATCGATGAATAGTAATTTGTGAATAGTAGAATATCGAAGTTTGGAAAATGACCGGAAATTACGAGGTGTGACATAAATGCTTTTTGATTTAAGTGTTTTAGAGTATTTAGAACAATATTAGATCACTTGTAACCTTTGTTCTTGTCTGTGAACCAAATTGGTATCTTTGACTTGTATTGTGATAACTTGACATCTCAGTTGTTGACCCATTTTCATTTAGGTTTCATGTGATCAATACTTGGTCAATCTCTGTGATTCTTGATGCTTTGTACTCTTTGCCAGTGTGTTTATAGATATTAAGTTTTGTTTTGTCTGTTGGTTTTGAGTTGTGGACCCCACACCACTCCAAAGTTACTTGCAGGGCTGCAAGTTCCCCTGTACATCAGATACTCAGGCCACCATCACCACTTTGGTGGTGATTTGTGACCACCACAGTGGGCCCCACACCTCAACCCTTGCACCATTGAACCCCCCTCCTACCAGGGATCCTAAATTAACCTTTTGTTTGACCATAAGACCCCTGGGTCCCACCTAAAATAAGCAATCTAGCGTGTCCCATTTTCTGAGTTGAGTCAAATAATCAAAGTGCTTATTTTGATCATTTAGCTTATTCTGTGAACCATTATTGCTTATTCTTGTTTTAACTTGTTTACTTAACTTATTAGAACCAGAATATACCATAGTGGGTCCCACATAAGTCAGTTTTAGCTTATTTGCTTGTTTGGTCAACTTTGGTCAACTGTCACACTATTAAGCTT
Organism: Artemisia argyi; assembly: GCA_030686995.1. NCBI lineage: Eukaryota > Viridiplantae > Streptophyta > Magnoliopsida > Asterales > Asteraceae > Artemisia > Artemisia argyi. Next base: position 3,957,298 of record CM060676.1, on the reverse strand, counting down.
ACACACAGCTTATTAATAGCTTATAAAATTATTGTTTTTACAAAAGTTAGTTATTTTTAGGTATAAAATAGGTTGGTAAAAGAAAATTCGAGAAAAACAAATATAAAATTAAGTGATAGTTTCTATTTAATTCAATTTAATTTTAATTTTCATTTTTAGATTTTTATTAAGTAATTTGTAATTTTATATTTTTATTAATTTCCTTTTAGGTTAAAGTATTTTTAATAATTTTCTTAGATTTTTATTTTGTAATTTAGTATTTATAATAATTAATAATTGTTTTATTAATAATTAATCAATAAATAAGTTTTAAATAGAATAATTAAATTTTATATGGTAACACCTAGTTTTTATATTTTTCCTAGCTTTTATAAGTGATAATATAATTTTAGTAATTTTGCTAGAATTTTTACTGTTCATTTACTAGTTTTAATAATTTAAATAATTTAATTGGTAATTAATTAATAATTAGAATAATAATTAGTCAAATAGTGAAAAAATATATAAAATAAACTTTTTATAATTTTCTAGGATTCCCGTGATGGTTAATTAGATTTATAATTTTTTCCATAATTTTCTAAGTCATTTTAGTATTATTATTAATTTAAAATAGTTTAAATAGTTTAGTTAAAATAATTAGTAATTAATTAAAAGAAAAACCATAAAAAGACGAAAATATTTATTTTAATTTTTTATACTTTCTTCAAGTTCATTTTAAAATTTATAAAATAGCTTTGCAAGTTTTTAGTTTATTACATAGATTTTATCATTTTTAGTTTAATTTTAAATAGTTTTAATTAAATAGTTAAATAGTTTTTATTTAAATAATTAATATTAAATAATAAAATAATCTAAAAAATAATTTTGTTTTTAAATTAAATTTTCTTTTAAGTGTAAGTTTGTAGAATTTTCAATTTTACCCCCTGTAGTTTAATTTTTATTAAAACTTACCTTTTTCCCCGTACGTAGACGCAAGTTTCTAATTTGTAATCGTTTTTAGTTCATATAGCTGTTTAAATATATTGTTTAACTGTTTCATTGTATAAATTAGTAACATAAGCCATTCTCACCTATTCCTGTTCATAATCACCTGTTCCCAAATTCCGTTTTATTACAGATTTCATAGCTCGTTGGGATAAACGACCCGCGGATACCTTGTACTCCACGGAGCATTAGTCTAAGCTGTTTTCGACATGTTGACCACTTAAACTTGGTTAATATTATCTGACTATTTAGCACTGATCAAAATTTTGGCGCCGCTGCCGGGGAGGTGAGCTGCGTACTACGAATTTGGAAGCATACGTGGTTCTGAATATACACTCATTGTAAATTTACCATATCTGTTCATATTTATATAAAAACCAAAAAGATTTTCTTTTTCTTTATTCCAGTGCATGCGCACTCGTTCTTCTAGGTCTACAAGTCCTCACCGCAAGCTTGTCACCATTCCTCGAAGACGTACCCAAAAACATTCTGCCCCGAAAATTGAGCCTGAAATTCAGACTGAACCTGAATCTTCAGTCATTATGGCAGAAGACCGCCCAATGTCCGAGCTTCTCCAGGCACCCACCGAGGGTTATGGAGATGCTATTATTGTACCCGCCATAGTAACTGACAATTTCGAATTAAAAACCGGATTACTTAATCTGGTAACTTCTAGTCACTTCTACGGTTTCGAAAGGGACGATCCTCATTCGCATATACGATGGTTTAAAAAAATTACATCTACCATCAAATATAAGAATGTCCCGCAAGAGGCTATTAAACTACTTCTTTTTCCATTTTCACTAGAGGGGGCAGCCAGAGTCTGGCTAGAAAAACAACCTCCTCGTTCCATAGATACATAGGAAGATTTAGTTAAGAAATTTGTGAATGAATTCTATCCCCCATCCAAAACTGCCTATCTTAGAAATGAAATCACCAAGTTTTCACAAAGAACTGGTGAAACATTCAGTGAAGCATGGGATAGATTCAAAGAGTTGCTTCGCAAATGTCCTCACCACGGATTTTCTGAGTTAATGCAACTCGACACGTTTTATAACGGAGTGAGCCAAGCAGATCAAGACTCCCTCAATGCCTCAGCTGGAGGTAATTTTTTGAGTCGTACTGTCAAAGAAGCTTTAGCTATAATTGAAAACAAATCCAAGGTTCGTACCACACGAAACAAACAGGTCGATCCTTCTTCATCTACCGTGAATCAATCTAGCACCGATGCTAAGATTGATAAACTCACGGATGCTATACAAGCTTTGGTTCTCTCCAACCAAAAGAAAGTCTCCTTCCCACAGAATCCTTCACATGCTGAAGTGAAGAAAGTGGATGTCTGTGTTACTTGCAGTGGTCCTCATGCATATTATAACTGTACTGCCACCGATAGTAACACGTTTGAAACCAACGCGATTGCTGGTAGTTCCAATCCAGGAGCTAATCAATATCGTCCTCCTGCTGAACCACCATGGCGTCCGAACACTTACCCTGTACCACCTGGTTTTAACCAGAACATACAAAACCGTCCTCAAAATCAGAATAGAAGTAACCAAGGTTTTTCTAACCAAGGTAATTTTAATCAAGGTTATTCCCAAAATTTTCAAAATCAGGGGAATAGAAATCAGGGACAGGGTAACTTTAACCCTGGCTACTTTCATGGAAACCCAAATCAGGGGCAATTTCAAAATCAAGGGTTTAACCAGAACAACCGAGGGCAAACCCCTCCTATCCAAACACAAGCTGTTGTTCCAAACCCTACTCCCTCTGATGAACTGTTAAAACAATTCATGAAAACCCAGGAAGAAACAAACCGGTTGTTGATCAGCCAGATTTCTGACATTAAGAAATCTTTAAATGAAAGACCCTCGAGCTCAGGTAAATTACCTAGCACCACGATCGCGAATCCGAGGGGCGATGTAAAAGCGATCACAACCAGGAGTGGAGCTTCATATAAAGGACCCAAAATTCCATCTACCTCTTTCTCTTCTCTCGAGGTATTGGAAAAAGATGCTGAGGTTACAACGGACACGATACCTCCTATTGATAAAGGAAGTACCGATGACGTCCCTCCTCCAGTTATTCAGGTTCCAGCTACTAAAAAAAAAGTAGTACCTAAAACTCCACCAGTTCCCGTAGAAAATCCAAAAACTACCCCTAAATCTTCAATTCCATACCCATCACGATTAAGTGATCAAAAGCTTCGCGAGAAAGCTAGTCATCAAATGGACAAATTCTATGAAATATTTCAAGAATTACATTTTGACATAAGCTTCGCGGATGCTATCATTTTGATGCCCAAGTTTGCATCAACGCTTAAACATTTGTTGAGTAATAAGGAAAAGCTGTTTGAAATGGCTAAAACTCCGTTAAATGAGAACTGCTCTGCAGTTCTATTAAAAAAGCTTCCTGAAAAGCTCAGAGATCCTAGAAAATTTCTAATACCTTGTGTATTTCCAGGAATGGTTGATTGCTATGCCTTGGCCGATCTTGGTGCTACCATCAACCTAATGCCACATTCAGTATGGAAGAAACTATCTCTTCCAGGACTTACACCTACTTGCATGACTTTAGAGCTTGCAGACCGATCAATATCACGTCCTCTTGGCATTGCTGAGGATGTATTTGTGAAAGTAGGGAAGTTTCATTTTCCAGCCGACTTTGTCGTTGTTGACTTTGATGCAGATCAAAGGGTTCCTCTAATTGTTGGAAGAGGATTCCTTAAAACGGGTCGTGCTCTCATAGATGTCTTTGAACATGAGATCACATTACGTGTGGGTACTGAAGCAATCACATTTAACCTCGATCAAACTTCGAGGTACTCCTCAAATTTTGACTCTGATTCGGTTAACCGAATAGATGTCATTGATGTTGCTTATGAGGAGTACGCTCAAGAAGTTCTTGGTTATTCTGATGATTATCTGAGTGGCAATCCCACTCCATCTTCTACCCCTATAATTCATAATTCTAATCCTTCCCTCACTCCGTTTGAGGGAAGTGACTTCATCCTTGAGGAAATAGAGGCCTTTCTTAGAAGTGATTCAATTCCATCTGGAATTGATCATCAAGAGATTGACCTGGAGGGGGATATCATGCTCCTTGAGCAATTGTTAAACAAAGATCCCTCCCACCCTCCTATTCTACCACTAACACTTCATAAAGAGGAAATCAAATATGTTGAGAAAACTGATGAATTTCCTGAAGTTGAGCTCAAAGACTTACCTTCTCATCTCGAATACGCTTTTTTGAAAGGTAACGACAAGTTACCCGTCATTATAGAAAAAGATTTAAGAGATGAGGAGAGAGCTGCTCTCATAAAGGTCTTAAAGTCACACAAGCAAGCAATTGCTTGGAAATTATCTGATATAAAGGGAATTAACCCTGAATTTTGTACTCACAAAATTATTATGGAAGATGACTTTAAGCCTGCAGTTCAACACCAGAGACGAGTTAATCCTAAAATACATGATGTTATCAAACAAGAAGTTCTCAAACTTCTTGATGCTCGATTAATATACCCTATCTCTGATAGTCCTTGGGTTAGTCCCATCCATTGTGTCCCAAAGAATGGTGGCATAACTGTTGTCACCAATGAGGAAAATGAGTTGATACCAACTTATTTGGTTACTGGGTGGCGTGTATGCATCGACTATAGAAAACTAAACGATGCCACCCGAAAAGACCATTTTCCTCTACGTTTTATGGACCAGATGCTTGAGAGATTGGCAGGAAATGAATACTATTGTTTCCTGGACGGTTTCTCGGGATATTTTCAGATCCCCATTGATCCACAGGATCAAGAAAAAACTACCTTCACATGCCCATATGGAACATTTGCCTACCGTCGTATGCCATTTGGCTTATGCAACGCTCCTGGCACGTTCCAAAGGTGCATGATGGCTATATTTTCCGATACCATTGGGAAAACTATGGAGGTATTTATGGATGACTTCTCAGTCATCGGGGATTCTTTCCAAGCTTGTCTCACCAATTTGGAAATCATGCTTAAACGCTGTGAAGACACAAACTTGTGTCTAAATTAGGAGAAAAGCCATTTTATGGTCAAAGAGGGCATTGTCCTCGGCCATAAGATTTCTAAAAACGGGATAGAGGTAGATAGAGCAAAAGTTGATGTAATTGCTAAACTACCTCCTCCCACTACCGTCAAAGGTGTTAGAAGTTTCCTGGGTCATGCTGGATTTTACCGTAGATTTATACAAGATTTTTCAAAAATCTCCAGGCCTATGACCCATCTCTTAGAGAAGGATACTCCTTTCATCTTCTCACCTGAGTGCTTAGAAGCGTTTCAAATTTTGAAACAAAAGCTTACTGAAGCACCCATTCTTGTTGCCCCCGACTGGGACTTGCCATTCGAATTAATGTGCGATGCAAGTGACTTTGCAATTGGTGCAGTCTTGGGGCAACGTTTAAGTAAACACTTTCAGCCTATACACTACGCTAGTAAGACTATGACTGAAGCTCAAACACGTTATACCACCACATAAAAAGAACTATTAGCTGTGGTATACGCCTTTGAGAAATTTAGGTCTTACTTAATCCTAACAAAATGCGTAGTGTATACGGACCATTCAGCCCTGAAATACCTGTTTACTAAACAAGATGCTAAACCAAGGTTGCTCCGTTGGGTTCTACTCCTTCAAGAATTTGACATTATCATACGTGATAAGAAAGGAGCAGAAAACCTAGCGGCTGATCACTTATCCCGTCTAGATAATCCTCATCAGGATGATCTCGAGAGAAAGGAAATTAATGAAACCTTTCCTCTGGAGACACTAAATTTAATCTCTAGTCGGGATGATACCTCTACCCCATGGTTTGCAGATTTTGCAAATTACCATGCGGGTAATTTTGTAGTGAAAGGAATGACGTCCCAGCAGAAGAAAAAATTCTTCAAAGACGTCAAACACTATTTCTGGGACGACCCCTACCTCTTTAAGATATGTGTGGATCAAGTTATCCGACGGTGTGTCCATGGTAATGAAGCCATGGAAATTCTCAAAGCCTGTCATGATGGACCCACTGGGGGACATCACAGCTCAAACTACACCGCCAAAAAGGTGTTTGATTCTGGTTTCTATTGGCCCACCATCTATAAAGATGCCCAAGAACTTGTCAAAACTTATGATGCTTGTCAGCATCACGGGAATGTTTCTAAGAAGGATGAGATGCCTCAAAACATCATCCAAGTCTGTGAAATATTTGACATCTGGGGCATTGACTTCATGGGCCCGTTCCCGTCTTCATGAGGGAACAAGTATATACTCGTGGCTGTAGACTATTTGTCTAAATGGGTTGAGGCAAAAGCTTTACCCACTAATGACGCCCGAGTTGTTGTGAAATTTCTAAAGTCTCTCTTTGCTCGATTCGGGACTCCTCGTGCCATTATCAGTGATCGTGGTACACACTTTTGCAATGATCAATTTGCAAGAGTGATGCTGAAATATGGTGTAACTCACCGTCTTTCTACAGCATATCACCCCCAAACTAGTGGGCAGGTGGAGGTCTCAAATCGGGGCATTAAGAGAATTCTGGAGAGAACGGTTGGTGAAAACCGTGCCTCTTGGTCGGACAAATTGGACGACGCACTCTGGGCTTTTCGTACTGCTTATAAAACACCCATTGGGTGTACTCCATACAAGTTGGTGTACGGAAAGACATGTCATCTTCCGATCGAATTAGAGCATAAAGCCAATTGGGCTTTGAAACATGCAAACTTTGACATTCCGACAGCGGGTGATCACCACAAGGTTCAGCTAAATGAGCTAAATGAACTACGTGATCAAGCTTACGAGAATTCCTTAATCTATAAAGAAAAGACTAAGAAGATACATGACTCTAAAATAAAGTACCGCGTTTTCAACATTGGTGACAGAGTTCTTCTTTTCAATTCAAGATTGAAAATTTTCTCGGGCAAGCTAAAAACCCGTTGGTCTGGACCATTTACTGTAGCAAAAGTATACCCATACGGAACTGTTGAGTTATTGCAACCTGACGGTCCCAATTTTAAAGTAAATGGCCATTGTTTGAAACACTACTTTGGAGGGGACATACCACAAGTGGTTGTTCCAGATCTCCAAACTTTCCCCACGGACTAATTAATACGGGGTCGAGTCAAGCTAGTGACTCGGAAAACAAAAACATTAGCATCACATGGGTTCTCACCCATGTTTCTGACTTCTTTCTCTGTTCTACCACCCAAGTGTAGGGGAGTTTCCCTACTGTAAATAAAGTACATAAAATAAAAATGAAAAAATTCAAAAATAAAATAAATGTTGTTCCTGCATTTAGCTTGTAATATTGCCTTTTTACGTTCAAAGAGTCGGCATAATAGCCGGGACTTTGAATATTGAGGACAATATTCATTTCTAAGTGTAGGGGGGGAAATTCTAGCGAATTTAATCACATTATACATCTAGTACCTCCGTTTTTGCCAAAAATTAAAAAAAAAAAAAATCAAAATTTTCACTTAATGAAGTGCTTGGCATTAACGCAACAAATGGTTATTAGTCCACCATGTCTAATCCACATAAGGACTGGCTAATCCAGGAGCAAACGGCTCTTGGTAAAGATAACTCAAACCCGTTTATGGCTTGCAATTTGCCAAAAATTGTATGGTTCCTCAACTCCCCATATCCCATAAAGCAAATGAGTTGGCTAGCCCACAAGATTATGGCTTGTGGTAAAGGCAGTGAAAAACCATAATTGGTAATCAGCTCACTAAGATGTTGACTATTCCATCAAGAGTTGGCTACTCCAGAAGCAAACAGCTTTTGGTAAAGACTAATCAAATCCGTTGACAGCTGGTGGTTTGCTAAAAATCACACGGTTATCAGGTGTACCGCAGTTTTCACACCTGGCTACTCCAGAAGTAATGGCTGTCTGGAAAAGAGATTTCAAAATCCATTAAATTTTCAAAAATGGGTTTTTAGTGTATGCCAGATTGCTAGGGACTAGCAATAGTTAAGTGTAGGGGATTGATGAGTTCATAAAAACTCATCATTTCTGTCAAATCTGAACAACAAAAACATGTAAAAACACTCAAAAACACCACAAAATACTACAAATATCCTTAGAAGGTGTTTTTATATGTTTTAAACATAAAAGAACTGAAAACAGAGGAAAACAGACAAAGTTTACACAATTGGCAAAATCAGTCCCTAAACTTTCAAGAAATGTCAGAAATGATCCCTGGGAAAGTTATTTTGAAGCAAAGTCAAAAACAGTCCCCCAGGAATCATGAAAATACAAATTTTACCCTTGAAAGTTCAAGATTGCACAAAATGACAAAACAGGTCCCTCAAGTTTCAAACTTGACAATTCTAGTCCCTGGTCAATCAAAACTTGTACAAATGTCATAAAAGGGCCTTGGGATTCATAAGTTGTTAGGAAAAGTCCTTTGAAGTTAAAAATCATAAATTTACAACTTTGGTCCCTCAACTTTTGAAAAGTGTCAAAATTAGTCCATAAGGTTTTAAAAATAAGAAAATAATCAAAATAAACCTTATACTATTTATGTTTGACATAATTAGTCCTTATGAGAAAAGTTTTGCGAAATTACAAGTTTGGTCCCTGGAGTTTCTAAATTGGCAGATTTGGTCCCAAAGGTTTAAAAATGGAAAATTATTCATTTATGGTAGTTGTACTAACCATATTTGACAGGTTTAGCCCTTATGAGAAGTTTGGAATAATGGCAAAATAGATCCTCAAAGTTCCAGAAAATTACATTTTTAGTCCTTGTGATATATGGGCCAAAAATACAATCCGGATCCAACATTTATACCAATTCCAAAATAAACAAAACACCAGATCCAGTCCAATCCAGTTACTAAACTACTTGGGCCCAACACAACACCCAGCCCACACCTTTTTTTTAATAAAACCTGGGCGTTGACCCGCGTTGACTCCACCCCTGACCTCTCACCACCACCTGCTTTGCTGCTACTCCCCCCTCCATTCCACCTCCACCTTACACCATCTCCACCTCAACCCCCCTCTGTTAATCCCTAAACAAAACCCACCACTAAAGTTTACCTCAGGAGAGGCCACATACCATCACCTACACCTCTGCCATCACCTATACTCTGCAACCATCACATCAACCATCCACCACACCCCTAGCCTTCCCAAATTGTTCCCTATACCTCCCACATCCTTCCAAGAAGCTTTAATTGTCCTCAAACTGCCTCAATTCCACGTGGAGTGATTTGGCGCCAAAATTAAGTTTGAACGGTTTGGATCAATTACAGATTTTCAATGGCTTAGATGAAGTGGGAAAAGATCTTTGGTCAAGTGTGATGCAAACTGGTGATAAATACAGATAAGGTAAGCAATATAAAGATCTATCTAGTGTAATTTATTTTTTCTTAGCTCGTACTTAGTGAATTTAAATTTCCAGCTTATGTTTTAGCTTTCAAGTACTTTAGTTATCTTTCTCAGTGTATTATGAATCTTTTTCAATAATAAATTTCCAAGTTTTAGTACGAATTCAAGTAATTGCAATTTCAAGCTAAATTTCTCAAGTTTACTTTTATATGTTTAGAGTTGTTGTTATGGACAAATAAGCTCACATAAGCTCCTCACATAGCTTGTGTAAGCTATTAGAAACCTTAAAAATCAGTTTATAGTTAATAAATAAAAATACTCAAAAATCAAAATAAATAGAGTGAAAATAAAAAAATAAGAAGAATGAAAGAAGAAGCATGGAGCAGAGGGAAATTTGGATTGCCTCTGGGTTAGAAAGCTTGTGGAAGCTTATAGGAAGTAGTTTTGATCTTGGTTACTTGGTATAAGCAGGATTGCTTATGGTAAGTTTTTAAATTCATTTTTGACTTTGTACTGTTCATCTACTTAATATCTGCTTATTTCTATCTATTTTTACTTATTAAGTATGTTTAAGTTATAATGTAACTTAATATTATATATTAGCTCATTAATATCCTTTGTGCTACAAAATTGCTTAATCAACTGTCTCAATTAGTTTAGTGTAGGAATTTAGGTGTTTGTAGTTTAAGCTTATATTTTTGTGCTTATTTTAGCTTCTTATACCATATTAGATTATATTGTATCAGTTCCATAGATTAAGTTGTTCATTTGTTTCAGAAACTCAATACAGTCAAAGTTATAGGGGTGTTTGGCTTTGCTTGTTTCAGTGTGAATTTTGGTGTTTAAGTTGTTACTTTTAAATCAGTTAACATGCATTAGGTCTAGGTAGGTTAAGTCAAGTCTAAAAACTAAGCCTTAATCATCTAAAAGTCAAAATTATATTCTATATTGCATAACAGTTAACTGTTTGGTTATTAAGATCCATACTCACTCAAATCTCTTCATAAGTAGTTAAATTCACTTAAGTAAGTTTTCTTATAATCTAATATAACTTAATTATTCAGTTAGAAGTGTTAGAAATCCACAAAAGTCAAATTGTGTGTTCAATAGAAAAAGTCAAAATTTCATATTTCTGATTTTTGAATTAACTTGCCAATTTAATTGTGATCATTACACTTGTTTGATGAATCTGTGCTTTTGTGATCTTATAGTCTTGTTGCTAATCTTGTTGTGGTAATTTTGTCAAATTTTAGTTTGCTTATCTTACAGCTTAATTCAGTGCTTAACTTTACAAGTTTTCTAAAAAAGTGTCCTGTATACAGTCCAATACCTCAACTTCTTGGACTTGCACAGAGTTCAATACTTGATCATATTGCATGATTCTTGTTCCTTTGTGAAGTTTACCTGGCCTACTTTAAGTATGTATGATTGTTTTTTACTTTGCTAATCATTTGCTAGGGCTACATTGATCATCTTGTTTGCTCAGTATTCTAGTGTATCCTGTGTAGTCTAAGTGTTTTGATTCCTAGTGAATCTTTGTTCTGTGTTATTAAGTGTTTAAATTCTTTTTGATTTAAGTGTTTCAGAGTATTTTGAACAATATTAGATCACTTGTAACCTTTGTTCTTGTCTGTGAACCAAATTGGTATCTTTGACTTGTATTGTGATAACTTGACATCTCAGTTGTTGACCCATTTTCATTTAGGTTTCTTGTGATCAATACTTGGTCAATCTCTGTGATTCTTGATGCTTTGTACTCTTTGCCAGTGTGTTTATAGATATTAAGTTTTGTTTTGTCTGTTGGTTTTGAGTTGTGGACCCCACACCACTCCAAAGTTACTTGCAGGGCTGCAAGTTCCCCTGTACATCAGATACTCAGGCCACCATCACCACTTTGGTGGTGATTTGTGACCACCACAGTGGGCCCCACACCTCAACCCTAGCACCATTGAACCCCCCTCCTACCAGGGATCCTAAATTAACCTTTTGTTTGACCATAAGACCCCTGGGTCCCACCTAAAATAAGCAATCTAGCGTGTCCCATTTTCTGAGTTGAGTCAAATAATCAAAGTGCTTATTTTGATCATTTAGCTTATTCTGTGAACCATTATTGTTTATTCTTGTTTTAACTTGTTTACTTAACTTATTAGAACCAGAATATACCATAGTGGGTCCCACATAAGTCAGTTTTAGCTTATTTGCTTGTTTGGTCAACTTTGGTCAACTGTCACACTGTTAAGCTTACACACAGCTTATTAATAGCTTATAAAATTATTGTTTTTACAAAAGTTAGTTATTTTTAGGTATAAAATAGGTTGGTAAAAGAAAATTCAAGAAAAACAAATATAAAATTAAGTGATAGTTTCTATTTAATTCAATTTAATTTTAATTTTCATTTTTAGATTTTTAATAAGTAATTGGTAATTTTATATTTTTATTAATTTCCTTTTAGGTTAAAGTATTTTTAATAATTTTCTTAGATTTTTATTTTGTAATTTAGTATTTATAATAATTAATAATAGTTTTATTAATAATTAATCAATAAATAAGTTTTAAATAGAATAATTAAATTTTATAAGGTAACACCTAGTTTTTATATTTTTCCTTGCTTTTATAAGTCATAATATAATTTTAGTAATTTTTCTAGAATTTTTACTGTTCATTTACTAGTTTTTATAATTTAAATAATTTAATTGGTAATTAATTATTAATTAGAATAATAATTAGTCAAATAGTGTAAAAATATATAAAATAAACTTTTTATAATTTTCTAGGATTCCCGTGATGGTTAATTAGATTTATAATTTTTTCCATAATTTTCTAAGTCATTTTAGTATTATTATTAATTTAAAATAGTTTAAATAGTTTAGTTAAAATAATTAGTAATTAATTAAAAGAAAAAACCATAAAAAGATGAAAATATTTATTTTAATTTTTTATACTTTCTTCAAGTTCATTTTAAAATTTATAAAATAGCTTTGCAAGTTTTTAGTTTATTTTATAGATTTTATCATTTTTAGTTTAATTTAAAATAGTTTTAATTAAATAGTTAAATAGTTTTTATTTAAATAATTAATATTAAATAATAAAATAATCTAAAAAATAATTTTGTTTTTAAATTAAATTTTCTTTTAAGTGTAAGTTTGTAGAATTTTCAATTTTACCCCCTGTAGTTTAATTTTTATTAAAACTTACCTTTTTCCCCGTACGTAGACGCAAGTTTCTAATTTGTAATCGTTTTTAGTTCATATAGCTGTTTAAATATATTGTTTAACTGTTTCATTGTATAAATTAGTAACATAAGCCATTCTCACCTATTCCTGTTCATAATCACCCGTTCCCAAATTCCGTTTTATTACAGATTTCATACCTCGTTGGGATAAAGGACCCGCGGATACCTTGTACTCCACGGAGCATTAGTCTAAGCTGTTTTTGACTTGTTGACCATTTAAACTTGGTTAATATTATCTGACTGTTTAGCACTGATCAGTGGGAATTTGCAAATCTTCATGATTGAGTGCATCTCCCCCCGGGCTATCATACTCCGGAGGAGTCATGATATGAGTGAGTTCACCGGAGAACTCCTCAAGAAGAGAATCTTTCACAAGATGTAAATCTGTGAACTCTTGTCCCATTGTGGACTCATCACTATCCTCATTCTGAATATCAAAGATTGGATTATCAGAAATCATAGTGAATTCAGATTCGAATTCAAACAGAGGATTGGTGAAAGTCGCATTAAATGTTTCGGGAACAAGGTGATTAATATTCTCTCTTGGACTATTGGGATCAGAACTGAGTGACGGATCATGATGTAAGAGACTTTCAATTTCTCCTAGATCGGCTTCAAAGTCAAAGAGATCATCGTCACTTCCCGTTGGAAGTGGATTGATATGAGTGAGTTCATCGGCGAACTCCTCAAGAAGATGATCAGCATCAGAATGTGGAACTAATGCCTCAATATACTCGATGTCTCCATAAGATGCACAATCTTTGCTACAATCGGAAAAAGTCTCAAAATGATCTTTTGGATACTTAAAAGGGGAAGGTAAATCACACATATGATCAAAAGTTCCCTGTGACTCTCTTGGGATTGGGACAAGGTTCTCAACACTAGACTTTATGAATTCGTCCGATTCCTTTTCAGGAACTGTGCTAAGATGCTCATCCCCCATGTTTAGAGAGTGAGTGTGAACTTCAGATGTGATAGCAGTTGTTTGAGATGGAATCTCAACTGCTGGGATATCAACTGATGAACTTGATGAATCTTTATAGAATTGTAGAATATCAAGTGTATCTTCATCATCACTGTCATCAGGAATAAAACAGAACTGGGAGCTAGATCTGGCTGCTTTCTCTTTTGCAATTGATTCCCTAATAGATTTTTCATAGGCATCTTGGGAATTTATTTTAGCAGCCTGCTCTTCAGCTAACAATTCTTCCATGGACTTTTGATGAGTGTCTCTTTGGGCAAGGTCTTTAACTAAACCCTTAAGCTCATCAAGTATTTCCAGTGCATTTTGAATTTCTAGAAGAATTGCTTGATTCATTTGGTACTGTGGAGGCTGGTCGTGATAAGGATAGTCGTAATTGTCACAAGGAAATGGATTCCCTATTTGACAATCAGAGCTGGAGTGTGGACCTCCACAGTAATCACAAAAGTAAAACTGTTGAGTCTGGTTTGGTGAATCGTATGGATATTGGTGATAATCAAAATTCTGAGCATCACTGGAAAACTGTTCATAGACAAACGTGTTTCCGGTTTGACACTCCAATCCTTGGTGAGGACCTCCAGAAAACTCACACAGGTATGTCCGTATCTCATGATGTGGTGGCTGGTAGAATGAATCAGATGTGTCATGGTAAGGATAGGGAGCTTGGTTATAGACAGACCCATCTCCTGACTCTACCATGCCACAGCTGGGACAATTCCCACCATTATGAGGACCACCACACCATTGGTAACCAAAATGGTGTGGATACGACATAGGAAAGAATCAAAGGTTTACAGAGGGTAAGGAATGGAGAATCAAAAGGGTAGGAGGCTAAAGATGGATATTTTGGTGATTTTTGATAAACATTTTGTAAAAATAAGAAAGAAAATCTTTTTGTATTTTTGTGTTCGTTGAAAACTAATTTTAAAATATTTTCGGGAACCGTTTTGTACTTTTTTTATATGATAATAAGAAAATATGAATAAAGATGGATAAATATACAATGACGTGAATATCCAAAGATCACTAATCTTCAAATACGTTTGAATACGCACACAACCTCCCCGGCAGCGGCACCAAAATTTGATTGAGGAAAAAGCAGTCTGTGGAAAACTAGAAGGGGGGTTGAATAGTTTACCGCTTTTTAAATTCTTTTTAGCTTGAATATCCTTTTAAAAACTTTACGTTTGTTCAAAGATGCAAGTATAACTTTGCATGTTTGATTCTTTGAAAAGCTTTACATGTGAATTACAATTCTAACATTACTTGTTTCATTCTTTGAAAAGCATTACATGTGATAATCTTAACTTTGCTTGTTTAGTTCTTTGAAAAGCTTTACATTTGTTTAAAGATATAAACACAACTTTACTTGTTTAATTCTTTGAAAAGCTTTATATGTTATTAGCAATTCTAACTAAAAGACAATATGTAATAAGCAAAGATAAAGAGAGAAACGATCAAACCACAACACGATTGTTTATCGTGGTTCGGCTACAAGGACTCTTTTTCCTTGCCCTACATCCACGCCCCGAGTTTCCAACTCGAGAGTTATGAGCACTAATCAACAAGCTCCTTTCACCGGTGGAGAAAACCTTTACAACGTCGCTTACACTTTTACCGACACTAAGCTAGATGTCGAGTTCTTTTACACGGGTACAACTACTCCCATCGTCGCTTACACTTCTACCGACGCTAAGCTAGATGTCGAGTTCTTTACCAAGGGTACAACCACTCCTGTTAGTTCTTTTACAAGGTTACAACAACTCCCAACACACTATGTATTTTGAGGCCTAAAATACTAACCAATTACTTCTACATACATGACACAAATGAAGTATAAACTACCAAAGCTTATACATGACCAAGCTACCAAGACTTGCAACTTTAGAGTTGAAGCTTGTAACTTCTTGAATGATCTTGTGAAGTCCCTTGCAACATAAGAGAATCACACAAGTCAAATGTTACTGAGTTAGTTGAGAGAGTATGTGAAAATATGTCCCAAAGGGGTGACTCAAAACTAACAAATGGTTTGGTATTTATAGCAAACCATTCTGCAGGTCTAGCGGATCAGGCGGAACCCTCAGATGGGTTCCGCCCGTATACCCCGAGGGTACCGTCAGGGCTGCAGTTGGTTTTTGCAATAAATCTCCCAAACCAAACAAGGTCACATCTCATTACACCTAGTCAAACACAAGTCTTGCAAGCAAACATATGGTTAGTCAAACACACTTTCTTACCATAAATGAATATTGACAAAGCTTGCCCTAAATGTGATGTGACATTACTATTTTAAGAAATAAATGTGATGTGACAAGACACTTTCTAATTTAAGAATTAAAAACAATGTTTTGTTTAAAAGAAAATGTAAACATTAGTTTAAACAAGACTTAAACACTTAAAGTGATGATTTACTCTTAGCTAAATTTCATACTTTTTCATTAACAAAACTTAGCAAAGATCGTAAAATATAAATAACGTTTTTAGGTGATATTTGTATTAAGAATCTCCCCCTTTTTGTTGATGACAAAACATAAACTTTATTTATAAGTAAGTCACTAGTTTTAGTGTTAAGTCTTATAAAGTTAGTATAAAAACTTGTTTTTGCAAAGATGAGGTGATAAGCACAAAAAAATATTTGAAACAAGTTTATATATAAATTCTCCCCCTTTTTGTCGAAACAAAAAGAAGAGTAGCGAAGCGGAAGTAAGCACTTGCTCCCCCTTGGACGATACTCCCCCTAAATGGAGTGCCAAGAGAGGAGACATGGATTTTGAACCTACAAGAAAAAGGTTAGTTGTCGCACAAGACAAGTCATGAAAGCATTTCATGTCTAAAACACAACTAAGAGTTGTGAAGTGGAATAACGCAACACTCATGCTCCCCCTTGAATATTACTCCCCTAAATGGAGTATCAAGGAAGGAAGACATGGATTATGATCCTACAAAAAGAAAGGTTAGTTTCAAAAACACAAGATATATGTATGCTACCATAGCAAGGTATAGTTCACTTATTATACCTAAATGGTCAACAAACAATACAAACCTTGTAGTAGAATGAAATTCATTTCATGTAAAATTTTGACTTTTAAAAAGTCAAAGACAAGAAATTAGGACGACATTATCCTACTTCATAGAAATAAAGAAAAACCAAAAATAAACTAAGAACATAAAATGCTACAAGGAAATCATCATTTTCCTTAATGAGAAACATTTTCCAAAAACATGGCTAAGGTTGTTTAAGGATGAAAATGTGTGTTGAGGATTGTAGCAGGCTTTATTTTGAATGTTGTGGAGGTGACACGGTTTTGGTTTGTTGGTTTAAATGGTGAAACATTTTTCAAAAGAAACGATTTTGTTTCATTTTGGAGACTCTAAACATGAGACTATCCAAAATGTGGTTTAGGATAAACCTCATTTTATTGGATAGGGTAAAACAACAATAGTTTTGGGTGGTGATACTCTTGTTGTGGTGGTTGGTTGTGGTTGAAAGACTCATTTAGGTTAAGCAATGACCTTGGTTATTCATTTGTGAAAGGTGGTGGTTCTGTTGGTCTTGGTGAAAGATCATTGAGATGCTTCTATTTTCTTATACGAAGAAAATAGAGATTCAAAGTGTTGGGAAGGTTCATGTGGTGGTGGTAGTTGAACAAAATGACGAACGCTTGGTTCACCGAAAGGATTACCATGAAGGTTTTCGTAAATGGGGTGAAACACAAATGATTGTAGGTGTGTATGACCTTGATCGTTTGGAAAAATTGAGGGTTTAGCATAACGGTAGGCCAACTGTTCTACCAATGATGGTTGAGTTTATTGCGATGTTAAATCACTTGATGTTTTGGTTGATGGTTGAAAAGTGTGTATGTTTGTATTGCCATGTTTGGGAGAGGATATTGGAGTAGCAAGATTAAGCAAATCTTGAATAGTCATCACATTGGTATTGCAAGGTGTTGAGATAGTAAGGTTAAGGAAATCTTAGATAGGTGAAGAAATGTTAAGTGAAGCATCACTTGAAGATGATGAGCTTAACTCGATGACTTTGTTGAAGAAATAAGGTTTAACACTAATCTTAGTGGTTTTTGCCAAAGATTTTGATGACTCGGATGAGATGTTGCATTTAGTCATTTCAAAGGTGTGGTTTTGAGAGAGGGTATTTTGATGGTGATGGTGTTGGTGTGACTTTTGGGTTATTCTAAAGTGAT
The DNA here is from genome assembly GCA_030686995.1 of Artemisia argyi. Taxonomy (NCBI): domain Eukaryota; kingdom Viridiplantae; phylum Streptophyta; class Magnoliopsida; order Asterales; family Asteraceae; genus Artemisia; species Artemisia argyi. Next base: position 3,939,558 of record CM060676.1, on the reverse strand, counting down.
CAAACTTAAAAAGAATTATGGGAAGGAGTGTTTGGATTTGATGTGTTCCATACAAAGATTGAGGTTTCAAATGATTTGATGTCAATCCAATGGAATTGGGTGGAGTGAAAGAGTAACATATGAACTCAATGCTTTGTGATCATGGGAAGCGATTTGGTTTGAAAATGTTCCAATGGTTTGATGGATCCTTTTAAAGGGTTCCTTGGGTTAGTTATGTTTGAATTCGAATTTTTGGCGGGAAGTGACTTCCTAATTGTTTTAGTGAGTGAGAGTTGTCATAGTATGGTTATTGGAGGTAAGGGAAGATGTTTCTCACTTAGGATAATGGTTTGACACTTTACAAGTTTTGAACTTAAGAAAAATGACAAAAAAATTTCTGTAGGTGACTGGCGGAACCCTCGCGATACACTGGCGGAACCCGTGTGAGGGTTCCGTCCGGTCCGTTGGGCCATTTTTGGGTTGCCCAAAAAATACACTGGCGGAACCCAATTTTGGGTACCGCCAGATCCGCCAGGGCTGAAAAATTTGGCAATTCGCGATTTTCCTAAAATCAAAAAGACAATGCATTTCTGGTTAGGCAATGCAAAAAATAGACACGTAAACACACATATCATAGGACTTTGACCTTGAGGTCGAGGATTTCACTATACTTAGTGAAAATTTCATTAACATGAAAATTTGACAACTTGCCAAATGTTGTCTTCCTGCATCATTGTTAGTTCCTACAAGTTCCAAATAGTACCAAATATCTTACCAACACACAAATACATAACACGTAATGCTTAAATGACTAAATCGTTCAAATAGCACCTAGTGCCAAACACTCCTACACACCCGCTCTCATAGATGGTCAATCTTCTTCTTGAACTTTTCAAGAAATCTCTCGATGTTTTTGAACATCCCTTTTGTTTGCTTGAACTCCGCTGACTCATTTGGAATATCCAAAAGTTGGAAAATGTATTCTAGAGGTGGGAGCCTAGAGTTGGGCAAAGCCTAGAGTTGGAAAATGTTTACCTTGGGCATTGTAGATTCTCTTATCACTTAGTGGGACAAAAGCGTGTGGAATAAGAGAGTAGTCTAGGTGAAGACCTCTAGGAGTTGATGGAATGGGAGACATGAACCTAAAGAGACGGGTCAAGAGCATTCCATATGGCATAGACGCTGTGCCTTGCACGGGAATGTCGGTCATTCTCTTGGTCATGTACTAGGCAAGGTTGAAGGGTTGCCTAACGGACAAGGAGTAGAGCATGTAGCAAAGGCAAACATTGATGTGAACCCGGTTTCCTATGGTGCTAATTACATTGGCTCTAAGGAGTTCTTCCCATTCCTTGAATTTGGGGCTTGAGTTCATTGAATTCCATTCCATATGGGTCCTTGATGACCTCATTTCCGGTTCTAGTTCTCCTAGTATTGGTGGTCCTAATGAAGAGGTGGTCACGAAGTTCATCTTTGGACACAAGAGGGGTATCATAGGGATAGATGCGGTCAAAGAGTGTGTCAAGAGTTGAGAGGGAGTGTAAGTCAGAGTAGATACAAGTACCATGGTTTGGGACACCTAGGATTTGAGCAAACTCCTCGAGAGTGAAGGAGTATTGATGACTACTAGCCCTAAAGTTAATAGACATGCGACCATACTCATCCTTGGAGAGGGTGACGGATGCATATAATTCTAAAATGAACCTAGAACAAATAGGCTCGTCAATTTCTAAGAGACACTCAAAGTTGATTCTGGCAAATTCCGTGTAGAGGTTTATACCTTCTAAGAAGGATGGATCAATGGTTCTACCCTTATGGACATATCGTTTTTCTAAGGCTTTGAAGACAACGATCTGAGTTTGAGTAAGACCTTTGGTTTTGTGGTGTTTGGGTAGGTACTTGATGGTGTCCTTGTGGTCATAGTGAGTTAGAGGAGGCATGATGATTCCTAGAAAATCAAAATTTCACATTTTAGTCTAACTAAACGACTATTGTAATGTGTATGTTCTAGTGTGTGCCTATATGAAAACAATGTGGAGGTGCGGTTAACTTGACTCATTTTGATGCTTAAAAATGTTTTATAATGCAAGTGATGTTTCAATGACGTTTTTCATTTGTTTTAACAATGTGGTGAACGGTGGTAAAGTATGGTTGACGACCGAGAGTAGATATGTGAAATGAGGTGGTGATTGCTTGACAACACTTTGAAGCTTGGATATCTTCTTTGTGTTCTTAACTTGCTAGAAAGTGCAAGAGACGCATTTCATAATGAAATTCACTTGACTTTTGATGACATAGACAAATATGTTAATGAGAGTATGGATATGACAATTGCCCTTTGTTTCGAAGAGCGACACAAGGGTGAACATAGGTTTATGTATCATGAAAGGTGGTTTAATCTTAATAGGTTAAGTTATAGTGGGGATGACACACTTGTTTGGTTACATTGTGGAATCTTCTTGTGAAGATGACTAGGTGGAGTTATTGGTGAAGATGATATTGACTCTTGGTTTCTTTGAGGGCATGGAAATGGTGGATGACTCGATATTGATAGGACAAAGGATAACTCGGTTTCTCTTTTCACATTGGTTGTTTGAGGTTTGAGTGATGAAAGGTTATGAGGAAGATGCTTGAAGTTTTGCTCATTTTGTGAATCTTATAGGCTGATGGTAAGTTGGAGTTGTGAGTAAACAGGTGTTTGGTTTTGAAATTAAAAATAAAACATCCTGCAGATTTGGCAGACCAGGCGGAACCAAAGGGAGGGTTCCGCCCGTATGGTCTGAGGGTTCCGTGGGAACTGTAGGGAAAAAATTCGAATGGGATTGTCTTGATTTTTGTAGTTTTATCCTAATGTTCAAAACTAAGGTTTTAGGTCTTATGAGTCTTTGACTAAGCCTAGGGATGATGAATGCTTCTCAATCAAGAGGTTTTGTGAAAACGTTGATAGAATGGTTAACGTATAAGGCTTTCTTAGTTAAGACGTTCCTCAATGAACATTCTTACCAAGGCGATGGTGATGGATCACAATATGTCAATTAAGAACATAATGGATTGAATTGTCGCTGAAGTCGATGCTTCCTTTGTTGAAGGTATAACAATGTTGATAAAATGAATTCCGTTGATGACACGAATTTGCTTGTTCAAGCGGAGCTTGTTGACGTGCTTCTCCATCCGATACTAATTTGAGAACCTTACTTGTTTTGGAGAATCATTGGGTAAATAAGTATAAAATTGCAAGTACCACTTGGGCTTTTCTTATCAACTTATTACCGACATAATTCCATTTGTCATACACTATGGTTTCTATTCCTGTTCTTTTGGGATACCATAATCCTAGTTGTGTAGTACCTTATGATGTATCCAAACAAGCTCAACTAAAGAGTTGTTTAAGGATCTTCTTTAACACGAGCACATAGACAAAAGCTAAACATAATGTTTAATCTAATCGTTATGAGAACAAGTAGTCTTCCGAACATTTCTCTACGTTTAGTTTTACCTACGGATTTACTAATATCTTTCTTGATAAGTCATCAATATCTTAACTATTGAGAACAAGAGAGTAACTAGGAATGTCTTTAAGTTAAAATTGTAATACCCCGTAATTTACCCAGTAACGTTAAACTCGAAATAAATTTAATTTCAAGTTTAATTACCATTTTCATGAGTATATATTTTTTTTCTCTCGTACAAGCTATATCTATGAGACGTGATTCACATTTAAATTGGAACGGGCTCATACGCGTGCCACAATAATTTATCAACCCAAATAATTAAATTGTGAATATATCGAGTCTCGTTACTTAACCCAACACCCTCTAAATTAAATTAATTCTTAGCCGCTCACTAACAAACCAAACAAACACTTTATTTATTTAAACTCGACCGCCCAATAAACCATTAAAAACAAAGCCATTATACTTATTTTGAAGTATTACCGACATACAAATATTACTAAATCACAAGCTATACGAAATGATAGATACAAAATACTTCTAATGTAATATTAAACCGCCTCACTCCAAATAATAGAAAGGGCATTAAATGACTCTGTAACATGATTGAATGTACATGTTCATTCACCTATCTACTTTTCAAATTACCCCGGAAAACTTGCTGAGCTTTGCTGCACCCTTGACCAAAACAAGTGGTAATCTTTAATGCTACTACAGTACAGACCTTGGCAATATTCAACTTCTTTTAACTATAAATACCATGTAGACCTCACTACTTGTCATGAACTAAAAACAAAGCCAATAACCATTTGTTGTGATGCAACTACAATACGAAGGAGAGGCAAAAAGGGCCAGATTTCGACTAAGCCTTGAGTTCTAAGGCCTTGCTTGTTCTAGTATGTGACGGGTTGGAAATCTTGGAAGCTTGGGAGCCTTGACTTGAATCTCGTTCACCTCTCGCTCACATTTTCACCTCGTTCACCCACCACCCTCTGGTGAAGTAAGTCTTTTTCAATCTCATTTCAATACGTATGCACAATCTTGATCATGATACGTGACGTATTTAAAGGATAATAGCACTTCATACTATTGACGTACTACTCTAGAGCTCACTTAAAATAAACATAACGTATCGCGATCTTGTGTGGCAAATTTAATAAACTAACGAATGACCAAGTAACCCCACTCGACAAGTTCTCGAAACTTGACAAGAACAGTAGGCATGCATGCAAGTTGAAACTCATTTCATACTACTGCTTTTGCTTCTTTTTCTTTTGTATCATGCACGAGAGAACACCAAGTTATATGAACATGAACATGTTTACGCATGTACACCTTTGTGTTATAAATATTATCTAAAAACCTCGCTTGCTCTTGTTTCATGCACGACCCATAACCACTTCATCACTAGTAATACATAAGATATAAACAAAGCAAGGCCATATACACATACATGTACAACGACAACAAACATTGACGTGCACACTCATCCAACTGAATTCATTGGCCTCCATTGATGAAAATGCTAAGCTTATATATATACATGTATACACGTACAAACTTGCAAATAATTTATCTCTTGAGGTACGAGACTAGGCCTGGCGTTAGAACGTAATTGCAAACCTCACGTACTGATCCTTCTTTTCATACGCCATCCATACCCACTGCTATGAATAAATGTACGCGTACCAGCAAGATGGAGGTAACTAATTAGATAAGTTTTCTTCTACTGGAACATGCTCACACCTAGTTAATCCAAGAATAGTTTCACTGGTATGAAACCTTGTAACCATTTACGACCTGCTTGTAACCAGCCAGTAGGTATGGGTTTTGTAACCAAATAACCAACCAATAGGTAACCACGCTGGGTGCTTTTATAGTAGGTAGATCTAGAATTCTTGTGTGGTACTTTGCCACGATAACAAGTGCAGAAACTAAATAACAAATATATTGCTACATTCTGAAACCCACTTATATAGAACCATACGAGTACCCTAGTTTATAAGCCAACCCATTTACCCTACAAGTTATAGAAACGAAAATGAAAAGAAACTAAATCTTGGTCTAAGGTAAAACTTGAGTCACGAACTTAACCCAAGTCGTGGGTCACCTTGTGTCCCCTTCAACACCCTTCCAATAACGAAGAACATGTTATAAGACTTACATGAAAAATTGACAAAACCTGGTGGTAGAAGAAAGTAAATCACTCATCAATTCATGCAAGCTAAATAACCGAATATAAAACATGATATTACAACTTGAAACCATGTAATAAAGATAGACTAGTACTATAGTGTTCCTGACAATTCTTTTTACCCTACACCTTATGGAAATAAAAAACGAATAGGGCATGAAATTGACCCTTGTGAAACATCTTCTCAATCAACCAGTTGGGGGCCACCTTGTGTTCCCTTGACACCCATCTAACAATCACAGGAAATGGGTTTGACAAATTAAATGGGTGGACAAGTATAGTTGAGAAATAGGAGTAGTAATATATATACATATGCATACAAGAACAGTTAGGGGATGGGAGAAGTAATATATACATAGGGACATGCATGCATCGATTTATAGAAAGGCACCACAAATTGATTCGTTATATAAGGAGATAGATGCATGGTATGAAACAACAAATGGCTGGCGCGGATGGTTGGAACGTCTGCTATTAAGACTGAGGTCGGGGGTTCGAGCCCTGTCTTAGTCTTGGCCATTTTCCTTTTTATTTATTTCTCTCTTTTCCTTTCGGTTGTCATTTTTAAATCAAGTTGTTAAACAAATTATTATTATTTTTAGTAAATATTAATAAAACGTAAGTATTTCCTTAGATAACTTTATAAAAATCTCGATATTTTCATTTCAAACTCCTTTCATAAATGTTTACAAAAACTTAAATACGATACATAAGTCCCACATTTTCGCAATATAAATAACGACATAACTGGAAATATTTTAATATCTTATCTAAATTAAAAGGTTAGTAACTATCATAAATTTTGGAAATTAATAATTAACGACTCTAGTATAAATTACGTAATATTAAGAAACTATTACACACATACGAATTAAATAAATATATAACTGTTTACCTTGACTAATTGCCACACAAGTTACGTCGATACGGAAAAATTTAAAACCTTGTCCTTTGGAACATAAACGTCTTAATACATGAACCACCTAAACTAAAGGTCGCCATATTAATTCAGGTCGCGTATCCTGAGCCGTTCCTTTTCCACACTTGCTATTTCTATATCTGGATCACTGTACTACCAAGGTGAGTCATAGCCCCTACTTTACCGTTTTATAATCGTTTTATAAATATTTTGGGGGAGATACATGCTTGTTTCTACTTACAATTATTACTTATTTATTTCAAACATGTTACCCGATTTATGATACACTCTATTTGTTTATTGAAACCTATTACATGCTACGAATCTGAACACAAGTATTACTCTGTATGCTATCCTGATTGATATTGCCTAAGTTACTAGCTTTGCCAAAAGTCCCTCATATCATGACCCATTAATCACTTGCGAGTGAACGCGGATATAGTGAATAGATCTATTGGCAGTTGACGCCCCATTTGAGTTGCTGGGTAAGTAACCAAATGCACTTTATTTGAGAAACTGTAGGAACTGGCAAATTCCTACCTACGACGAGGGCCCCTATCACCTGCATCATATTCTTATGTGTAGGCTTTTATCCCATAAGATTTCTATAGCTCTTATGGCTGCAAAACGATGTTAAGGTTTGAGTGTCATGAGGCTTAGGGCAATATCCTATACTACAATGCTATTGTTTCACTACTACTACTTGGCTTGTGTTCAGATGTTTTATATAACTGCTACGAATTTTCTCAACTATCTACCTGAGTAATTCAAACGTTTTACTCAAATGCTATGGACTTACTCAATTATCGACCTGAGTAGGAAAGTCAAACTACTACGGGTGTATAACAACGTAACCCGCGACTTATTTCATTAACAGTGATATCTATTACCATTATTACCTAAACTTGAAACTATTGATTTTATGCAAACTCTATGAATTTGCTTACACTTTGATTTTGATAATCAACCCTTATTTATAACTACTATGATCTCACAAACTCTTTGATTTTAAAAAATCAACTATTTTATATATAAACTCTATGAACTCACCAACCATTGTGTTGACACTTTTTAGCATGTGTTTCAGGTCCATAATGAGCAAGGATGGCATGGAGGAGCACGGATACTTATAATGGCTATAAATCTTACTGTCATTCGAAAACCTTTTTGATAAACTTGTAACCATTGGGACCTCATTTTGTAAACTCTGATATTCGAATGATAAATGTTTTAAAATAACTATATTGATAATCATTTTCTACTAATAAACTGCTATGTCATGAAGTAACCCCCAATCTTTATTCCGCTGCATATTTTCAAAATTACGGGGTGTTACAGATTGGTATCAGAGCCTTGGTTATAGTGAAACGGGTCTAAACTAGATCCGAACTATAACCACTTTTACAAACAAAACATTTTATAGCCTTTCGCTCTCCATGCTTTCCATCTGCCAGACGATTATGTGACTACTAGATAAGTTATGCTACACCAACACTCTAGTATATTGACATATATACTCACTCACCATCTTGAGTACTGTATCAATCATCCCTAATTATCTTACTCCCATCATCATAAATACATATGACAAACTCTTTCGTATTCCCAGAAAATGCGCACATGAAATACGTTATCGAGTAGTATGAGTGTTAAATCAGAATCTTAAGATGGCTTACAATGTCTCTATTTGAATGGATTGGGACGCCTTTTTATTCAAATCAAGAAATTGTAAATCACCAGACCGTAACATTTATATTGTAACACCCCAACCCGATAAGGGTAGAAGTATTACATTATAGTGACATATCAGAACAAACACAAGCATATGATTCATACATACAAAGAAATTCAGGGTTACAAATGAAAATCTGAAACTACAAGGTTACAAAGAAATAAATACTATGTCTAATAAAGTGAAACTTCATCTAATCGTCTCTAGTCCAAAGCATAGTCTTCTAAGTCCAGTCACACTCTCTTCCCATAACCCAGCTTCCTACTAAAACCTGCCGCAGGAAAAAGGAAATGCGGCTGAGCTTAAAAAGCCCAGTGAACAGATACATATACAAAGCAATGATAATGAAACAGAACTGAAATATAGTGCATTGGGGAAATAGAGTAAGGAATAGATAAAAGAGAATAATAGAAAAGAAAGAAGAAAGGATAGTCATCTACCACGAGCCCAGAAACATATCATATCATATAAGCCGTCAATACCATAATTCTTCATAATCATATAGAGGGGAGTCCTCTCAGATAATCAGATAATATGAGGGGTGTCCTCATTCTTCAAATGGGTGGAGTAGCGAACTCCCAGAAATTGTGAAAGGCATGTATAGCACACAGTACCAGTCACCAGACATATATCATAATCATAATCATAATCATAGTTAAATCCACTAAACAGATCAGATCTAGGATGCATCCATACGCCCCCGCAGAAATCATAGTGGCCATAACAAATCATATCATAAAGCGCGCATATCATATAACAGAAAGGGGACGGTGTAGCCAAATCACTAGGGCCACACACTAGTCATGCCAGTGGTGCATCACAGACACGCCTATGGTACCTCCATAGGTAGGGAAACAGAAATGGCTCGGGTATCAAACTAAGAGTCAGGTCTCATATCATACAAAAGGTCATATAGCAAAGGTGTATCTCAGAATCATATCAAAGGTTCATAATAGCAGTTCATAACAAAGGGTTCATATCAGAATTAGTATTCAAGGTCCAATCAGAGTTTATCAGGTCAAGGTTCATATTCAAAAATCAATTCATGGTTCAGTTCAAAAGTCCGTTTCAAAAGTTTCTATTAAAAGTCCAATTTAAATAATCTTTTAAAACAGTTTTCATAAAAATGGTCTTTCAAAATATAGTGTTCATGAAAGTTAAATAACCTTTCTTTTAAAAAGAAATTTAGCATCATTTATAAACATCTTTTCAAATCGGTTCTTCTCAAAACATTTCCATGGTATCATTAAGAAGGTTTTCATAGCATAAGTTCATAACAGAGGTCATATCAAGTGGGATCAACAGAGAAGGTTCAAGTAAAGGGGATCATAGCAATGGCATCAATTCGGGAACTAACGGATCAGAATATGAAAGAGATCATGAGAAACCTTTTGAGAAAGGTCAGAATATCTGTACCTTAAACCGCAAGTGCACACATGACAGAAACATAAAGGTCGAAAGCAAAATTCCTTCTTCAGCGAATCTACACGAATTAATGGTCGGCTTGTTATTAATAACTTATTCAATTCAGATTTCTCATTTTAGTCGGCTTTCCAGTTTTAGTAACTTTCCATTTAAAGTGACTTTCCACTTTTAGCAGGTTTCCATAAGTAGTAAGTTTCCATTTTTAGAAAGTTTCCATAATTAGAAAGTTGAATCATTATTAATGGAATCAAAGTATCTTTTAACATATTTACACATTTGGTCCTTAGGGTTTCATAACTTTACATTTTAACCCTTTACTTTCCAAAATTACACTTTAAACCTTTTAGTCTCCATTTTACATAATGAGCACTTATTTTATTAAGTTATTCAAATGAATCCTCAATTATTCATAATTTACACTTTAAGTCCCTCAAGTTATAAAAGTTACATATTTAACCCTTTAATTTACAATTTCAACTTTTAATTACCACTAATTTCATATTAGGCCATTAAATTACCAAAGTGACACATAAAGCCCTGAATATATTAATTTACTCAAATCAGTCCCAAGTTTCTGAAAATTACATGTTTAGTCCCTCTCTTTTAATTATTTTCAAAACAAACCCTAATTAGGTTTAAAATACATTTTAATCCATTTAATAGCAAAACTTACACTTAGCACCCTCATTATATATTTTATTCGAACAGTATACAGCCCAGAATAAGTTTCAAAAATAACCCTTTAGTTTTAAAAGTTACAAAACTCACCCAAAACCTTTATACCAAATCGTATAAGCCAAAAACAAAAGAATTAGAAACCCTAATCCTTCTAATCAATTTTTAATCATCACCTCATCATTAAATGTCATTTAATATCACAAAACAAACCCTAGATCAAAACCCTAGTTCACACGATTTTACTTTCTTTTTCTTTTATACGTTTTAATCAAAATTCAATAAATCAAAATAAATTCGAAACACATGATTTAAGCCATGACCATTCTTTCCAACATTTTTCCAGATCATATTACATCATAATAAGTGTATAATAATTTTATTAATAATTATTCTGGATCGGAGCATATATTTCACAATTAAACACGTTTCTAGGGTTTTAAATCACGAAAACGATGTAGAGCATGCATGGATCGAATCAACCATTTTATTTGATGTTTATATGATGTAAGGGACCTGAGAAAAATACCAAACCAAGGATTGAACGTGTAGAGAGGCTGTACAAATTGTTGTATATGCGATTGGACAAAAACGAACCAAAAATCCACCCGACTCCAAAAGCTTCTCCACGACCTTTCTATCATTTTTCCCAGAGTATACATGATATGAGGATTATGAGAAAAATCATAAACGAATTTTAGAGAGGTCGAACAAATCATAAACGAATTTACCTTGTTATTAGGCACGACAAAAGGAAACCAAAACCACAATCGATCCAAGCTTCAACAATTTAAAAGAGTATTTTTCTAGGACTTATTGGATGTTGTTTGATCACAGAAAAATGCCTTGGAATGATGGGGTTGTCGAATGGAGGCTTAGGGGAATTGTTTGTGTGTTATGAAAATCGGCAATTAGGGTTTTGTGGGAGAAAATGATATGGATTGACTTATAAAATGGAATGCCGTGTAAATGAGGGGGTGGGAGGACCAGAATTTCGGAATTTTAGGTGGGAGGATATTTCTTGTGATTATCTTCCATATTTATCAACATTTAAACCATTTAAATCAATGTTAAAACTACTTATTATTAATTCGGTCCATAGAGGGGTATTTTGGTAATTTTGTAGCTTGCATGAATGTTAAATTAAGTTGTTAAAATTATTTGATATCATAATTTGTGCATTGTTTGAAGTTTGGGAATTATTTGGATACTTTATAAGCTTTTAATTAAATTTTAAATATGTAGGGGCATTTTGGTCTTTTCACATGTTCTCGGATTTTAGGTGTTACAATTTCTTCCCCTCTAAAAAGAAAAATTTCGTCCTCGAAATTTGAAGTCGCAAAGTTAGACGAAGTCGTAGCAAACCGCAAAAGTCGTCACAACATTCTCACGCCCGGGGAGGTTCTTCCAAAAGATATTCAGGCCAACTGGTTTCTCATGACTCAGAATAGTTTCAGATTTCCCAGAAAGGCACATCATATTGAATTTGAATCAAAAGGATAATGTACCAAACATAACGGATGATAAACGAATTCTCTAGGAAGGGGTATAAAAAAAAACATAGGATTTTCATTGAATTGATTAGGCGAATCAGATGAGAATACATTGAATTGTAGCAAACATGGGGTGATTTAAGGTTTAACTCTTTAGCTTCTCAGATAGTCTCGGCTTTTAGATAACCTTCCAAAGGTATTCTCATAAACGAACAGATCTCATTTCCTCAAAGTCCACAATCACCTATCTTACCCATGGCAGATCATAATGAACAACTTCAACGAATGCGAAACTTATACGGGCAGAAAGCATATCGTTAGATATCGTCAACGGCAGAAATTTCATAATGGAACCTAAGATCCTTATCAGAAGTTGCAAAGATCAGCAAAACACGTGTCGAGAGTCCAAACGTATCGAATCGTATAACAAGGACAGCAGATCAAACGTATAGGTAGAATGAACCTAAAGTCTCACTAAACTCAGATGATCTTGATCAGATGCCAGAATTCTAAAGCTTCTAAGGCACTCCTCGAAATATCACATGCCCACCATAAGTGCACGTTATATGATGTAAGTATTATCACGCTGGCCAGACGTCATAATACTGGCATCATATACATATGCCCTCATGCTGGTCATACTTTATCTCAAGTCGTGAGTCAAAACCACCTATCTTAATCCACCTAGTACTTCTACAGTCTCAAAGATCATCAGAAACAAACAACATAACTAAGAGAACGAAATTACTCGAAGAGTAACGGAAATCCGAGAATGTCATTCAAAATTAAGGTACGTCATCAATAGCGTCAATTCTTTACAGCATCATCTCGTCTAAAGACAATGTCCGCTTTCAAATCCGTCCACTCATTTACAAATTTCAAAATTTCTTCCGAGTTGGAGTAGTCTGTTTATTCTTGTCCGTCTTACCTCATGATTAAGAGAATTTAAAATTTGAGTCTGGTTCCTCAAGCCTTCAGCAACTCTTCTTGGTACTGTGGCGTCGTAGCGGCAGCCTCTGACACGATCACTGTGCATCCCTCCATCCGCAGGTCTGCTTCTGCTCTCAATTCATCTTAGTACAACTAAAATGAATAGAGAAACAAGACTGCGTTTCTTCGACAGGTCTTCTAACATAGCTCCAGGTTTTAAGGTACATGATGTTGTTGTCGACTCCAGGTTGTGTGTTGAATGGTTCGTCTTCTTTGGTCTGGTTGTCTTGATGCCCGAACTGAAATCTTCACGTGTTGTATGATTAAGCACTATCCCAATTCCTCTCTTCTTCTTGTATGCTTCTTCCATGATAATGCTTGTCGCAACCACCTTCTACTACTCTTCCACCAGTTTTCTAACTCCGCTAACGGTCTTCGATCTTGGTCCCTCTTGTGAAAGCTCTGTCTTTACATTATACAGGGTAGGGTTGTCTACTATGCTTTCTGAACGTCAGTCAAAATTTTCTTCCAGAACAAAGGGTCATCTCACCAATAATCTCTATGTTCTTCTTTCGTTTTAGAACATAACACAATGTCATACTATGACAATTTGTCCAAAACACGCGAAAAACATGATTATTCTAACCAACACCATTGGCATCATTCAAGTTCATAAATGTTATAACGAGTGCAAAGGCAACTTCAGAAATCATCTTAGAGAATTCTCACATCGCCTTCTTTCTTCTTCAGGAACTGAAATACTTCCCAAAGGTTACTCTCGGTTAGTTAACCCCCTTCTTAGAAGTTTTTGTGATTGCTTCTTCAGTCCTTCAAATCTAAAATGATGAAATCAGACGCGGAGTTTCAAAGGAAGACCAAATTAATTATTGATACGCGGAAACAGATAATGATTAGTGATAGTGGTACGTTTAAGTTTACGATCGTCGATACGTCATCGCATACTTCTCTCGTTCCTCTTCATAAACAAACAAGAGCATCTAAAGAGAATCACCAAGGTTAAAAATCATATTCCATCAGCTCCTTCAATCTCTCAACTTCTATGGCACCATGGTTTCTTCACTGATATCAGTTCAAAGGAGTACCAAAAAGTTCATCAGGGAATACCGAAAAATCTTCGTACCACAAAATATCTCCCAATAGCAGAACTTTATAAGGGTTGATAATAAGGGTTTTCAGGAGAAACTTGATAATCACATGAGTTTGGGGTAGGTGTTTCCATAGTGACAGAAATTTTAGCAGATGTAGAGAGTCATCATAATGGAATAGGGTGAAGCAGATTTTTTTTTTTTTTTTTTTTTTTTTTTTTTTTTTAGGTCACATTTCAGATATGGTAGTCTATGGTATCTTCACGAATAGCCATTCAGTCCAAAAGACCGTACAATCAGACATCTCAAAATCAAAGGATTCATAAAGTGAATACAGTCGTCAAATCATACAGATAGTTCATATATCAGAGTCAAGTACATGGTTCAACAAAATGTTGGGATGGATAAACGAACAGTTCAATGTGTGGGAATTTCGTTTAGCTTCTTAGCATAAGTAGCAGGTAGGATGTGTATCATTGGTAATACGAATATCGTCTAATCGTCAATTGTGAGAGGTACAAAATCTCAGTTATCAGCATCATCATGCTTAGTTAACAAATCCATATAGAGATAGTACTTACATCATACCCTTCCAAAGGAAACGGTTGGCAGAACAAGGTTCATCATTCAAAGAGAGGAAACAAAACTTCTCATATTCGTGGTTCATAATTACCAAAATTCTCATAGGAGTAGTAATGGATCATACAGAGTTAAGTAGTATCGGGTGATACATTCATACCTAACATAAGTAATGAATTCACAGAATGTGTCGAACACATTATGGTTGAATGACCTACGATATGGTCGAAAAGGTGTCAAACAACTTATCAAACAAATCGGAGGCGGAGATCAAAATCTGAAGGTGAAACTTAAATGTGTAAGGTATCCAGGTAGCTTTCCGAGGTATTCCAAACTTACTTGGTTATAAGCTTAAGTTACAAAACTTCTAACTTCTGAAACAAAGGTCCTTATAAGGCTTATCTAAGAGCAAAGGCACGATCAGAGTGATACGGAAGCAAATGATACTTACATAAATGTCTTAGTCTACCCATTCCTCACCGGTAATAACTTGGGTTCCTATGGGGAATCCTAATGTAAAGTTTCAAAGGTTGTCTTATGAGCGCCTACAGTGGAAACTTAGGGGTCCAAACTTCACAGGTCAAGGGTAAATGTATTACGAATCGCAGCCTGGGCTCTGATACCATAATTGTAACACCCCAACCCGATAAGGGTAGAAGTATTACATTATAGTGACATATCAGAACAAACACAAGCATATGATTCATACATACAAAGAAATTCAGGGTTACAAATGAAAATCTGAAACTACAAGGTTACAAAGAAATAAATACTATGTCTAATAAAGTGAAACTTCATCTAATCGTCTCTAGTCCAAAGCATAGTCTTCTAAGTCCAGTCACACTCTCTTCCCATAACCCAGCTTCCTACTAAAACCTGCCGCAGGAAAAAGGAAATGCGGCTGAGCTTAAAAAGCCCAGTGAACAGATACATATACAAAGCAATGATAATGAAACAGAACTGAAATATAGTGCATTGGGGAAATAGAGTAAGGAATAGATAAAAGAGAATAATAGAAAAGAAAGAAGAAAGGATAGTCATCTACCACGAGCCCAGAAACATATCATATCATATAAGCCGTCAATACCATAATTCTTCATAATCATATAGAGGGGAGTCCTCTCAGATAATCAGATAATATGAGGGGTGTCCTCATTCTTCAAATGGGTGGAGTAGCGAACTCCCAGAAATTGTGAAAGGCATGTATAGCACACAGTACCAGTCACCAGACATATATCATAATCATAATCATAATCATAGTTAAATCCACTAAACAGATCAGATCTAGGATGCATCCATACGCCCCCGCAGAAATCATAGTGGCCATAACAAATCATATCATAAAGCGCGCATATCATATAACAGAAAGGGGACGGTGTAGCCAAATCACTAGGGCCACACACTAGTCATGCCAGTGGTGCATCACAGACACGCCTATGGTACCTCCATAGGTAGGGAAACAGAAATGGCTCGGGTATCAAACTAAGAGTCAGGTCTCATATCATACAAAAGGTCATATAGCAAAGGTGTATCTCAGAATCATATCAAAGGTTCATAATAGCAGTTCATAACAAAGGGTTCATATCAGAATTAGTATTCAAGGTCCAATCAGAGTTTATCAGGTCAAGGTTCATATTCAAAAATCAATTCATGGTTCAGTTCAAAAGTCCGTTTCAAAAGTTTCTATTAAAAGTCCAATTTAAATAATCTTTTAAAACAGTTTTCATAAAAATGGTCTTTCAAAATATAGTGTTCATGAAAGTTAAATAACCTTTCTTTTAAAAAGAAATTTAGCATCATTTATAAACATCTTTTCAAATCGGTTCTTCTCAAAACATTTCCATGGTATCATTAAGAAGGTTTTCATAGCATAAGTTCATAACAGAGGTCATATCAAGTGGGATCAACAGAGAAGGTTCAAGTAAAGGGGATCATAGCAATGGCATCAATTCGGGAACTAACGGATCAGAATATGAAAGAGATCATGAGAAACCTTTTGAGAAAGGTCAGAATATCTGTACCTTAAACCGCAAGTGCACACATGACAGAAACATAAAGGTCGAAAGCAAAATTCCTTCTTCAGCGAATCTACACGAATTAATGGTCGGCTTGTTATTAATAACTTATTCAATTCAGATTTCTCATTTTAGTCGGCTTTCCAGTTTTAGTAACTTTCCATTTAAAGTGACTTTCCACTTTTAGCAGGTTTCCATAAGTAGTAAGTTTCCATTTTTAGAAAGTTTCCATAATTAGAAAGTTGAATCATTATTAATGGAATCAAAGTATCTTTTAACATATTTACACATTTGGTCCTTAGGGTTTCATAACTTTACATTTTAACCCTTTACTTTCCAAAATTACACTTTAAACCTTTTAGTCTCCATTTTACATAATGAGCACTTATTTTATTAAGTTATTCAAATGAATCCTCAATTATTCATAATTTACACTTTAAGTCCCTCAAGTTATAAAAGTTACATATTTAACCCTTTAATTTACAATTTCAACTTTTAATTACCACTAATTTCATATTAGGCCATTAAATTACCAAAGTGACACATAAAGCCCTGAATATATTAATTTACTCAAATCAGTCCCAAGTTTCTGAAAATTACATGTTTAGTCCCTCTCTTTTAATTATTTTCAAAACAAACCCTAATTAGGTTTAAAATACATTTTAATCCATTTAATAGCAAAACTTACACTTAGCACCCTCATTATATATTTTATTCGAACAGTATACAGCCCAGAATAAGTTTCAAAAATAACCCTTTAGTTTTAAAAGTTACAAAACTCACCCAAAACCTTTATACCAAATCGTATAAGCCAAAAACAAAAGAATTAGAAACCCTAATCCTTCTAATCAATTTTTAATCATCACCTCATCATTAAATGTCATTTAATATCACAAAACAAACCCTAGATCAAAACCCTAGTTCACACGATTTTACTTTCTTTTTCTTTTATACGTTTTAATCAAAATTCAATAAATCAAAATAAATTCGAAACACATGATTTAAGCCATGACCATTCTTTCCAACATTTTTCCAGATCATATTACATCATAATAAGTGTATAATAATTTTATTAATAATTATTCTGGATCGGAGCATATATTTCACAATTAAACACGTTTCTAGGGTTTTAAATCACGAAAACGATGTAGAGCATGCATGGATCGAATCAACCATTTTATTTGATGTTTATATGATGTAAGGGACCTGAGAAAAATACCAAACCAAGGATTGAACGTGTAGAGAGGCTGTACAAATTGTTGTATATGCGATTGGACAAAAACGAACCAAAAATCCACCCGACTCCAAAAGCTTCTCCACGACCTTTCTATCATTTTTCCCAGAGTATACATGATATGAGGATTATGAGAAAAATCATAAACGAATTTTAGAGAGGTCGAACAAATCATAAACGAATTTACCTTGTTATTAGGCACGACAAAAGGAAACCAAAACCACAATCGATCCAAGCTTCAACAATTTAAAAGAGTATTTTTCTAGGACTTATTGGATGTTGTTTGATCACAGAAAAATGCCTTGGAATGATGGGGTTGTCGAATGGAGGCTTAGGGGAATTGTTTGTGTGTTATGAAAATCGGCAATTAGGGTTTTGTGGGAGAAAATGATATGGATTGACTTATAAAATGGAATGCCGTGTAAATGAGGGGGTGGGAGGACCAGAATTTCGGAATTTTAGGTGGGAGGATATTTCTTGTGATTATCTTCCATATTTATCAACATTTAAACCATTTAAATCAATGTTAAAACTACTTATTATTAATTCGGTCCATAGAGGGGTATTTTGGTAATTTTGTAGCTTGCATGAATGTTAAATTAAGTTGTTAAAATTATTTGATATCATAATTTGTGCATTGTTTGAAGTTTGGGAATTATTTGGATACTTTATAAGCTTTTAATTAAATTTTAAATATGTAGGGGCATTTTGGTCTTTTCACATGTTCTCGGATTTTAGGTGTTACATATATTTCCTTAGTAACATGGTTTGGGACGCCTCTCTATGTAAATAACGAAATATAGATGAATAAGTTTATTATTATCTGGGATAACATGCGTATGAAATCGAGAACCACAAAAACCTAAAATTTTTCATTTCAGTAGAAACCACAAATATTTATACACAATGATATGGTTAGCATTGGTAATGCTAACATTACAAATATCGTTAAGTAAAGCATAACATCACCAATTGGCTGACCAATCAAACTAATGAAAAACACCACTACTCCTACGAGAGCGAGAACCACAACTGGGTGTAACACCTCGAATATCCTGTACGACAAAATGAACGAGTGATTAACACTATAAACATTAATGCATGGTGCTAAATTACGAATTCTAAACAACACCCCTATTATAACACTATCTCTTACCCCCATAATTCGTCCATGCTAACGGCCAAAACCACGATTAGCATGAGAAGTGCCATAATCCAATCCAAAGACTCCAAATCTTCCTTTGGGAGGTAAGCCAAGAAGATGTCTGCAACAACATACAAAATTATGAGGACAGCATAGGTATATGACATTTTAAGATCCTTGAGTGAGAGATATGCGAGTAGTGAAGAGGAAAAAGTGGGATATGTAAGGCGGTAGCCGTAGACTACTATTCTACCCACATACGTTAGCTACTCACCACACAAAGACAAAATGACTTTCATCATTCCCAAAAGCTGATAATCCGGCAATTTTCTCTACATCCTTATCCAAAACTCTCTTTGTAAAAATTTGTATCAACAAAACTCTTTGTTTAACGGGTAGGTTACCCGCACAGATTTTTTTTTATAATTCAAGAGGAATATCTAAACCCGACAGAATAAATAAATTCTCATCCAAATTGTGCTCACAAAAAATTTTAGTTAAACATTCAAACATCATATTATTTAAAACATACTTGAACATTACAAACAATACTGAATTTAAGACATCTAGTACACATAAACCTAGACTTCAAAGGTAGTCTGGATGATCCCAAGTTTGAAAATTGTTGGAGTCATAACCATCATCATAAGGATCGAAACTCGCCAACTTCTCTTCTTCCCACTGAGCCTCCAACCTGCTCAGCTCCCGCTTCATGTCAGAAGTCCAACCACCGTCATCAACTGGCACATTTTCCTTAAAACTTGGCTGGAAATCATCCAGATGAGGCAACTGTTGTTGTTGCACAACCACTCTTGATGAACAAGAACTTGATGCACCTTGTTGTTGTGGTGGTCGGTGTTGTTGGGGTGGTAGTTGTTGTTGTTGCGGTTGTCCAACCCTAGCAGCTCCAAAATTTTCTTCATAACTCCAACGAACTTTATTATAAATCTGAGCATGTATCTGACTGACGCAATCCCACAACGACTCAATCACAGCAGCATCCTTACGATACTCGTCCTGCAAGAACTGGTCGATCACACGTCTCCTATCATCTGATACGTCAGGGCACCTTGCGTAGTGTTCCATATCTTCTCGTTTTAGTTCTTTCATAAACTCAAATTTCTTGATGATCCTCACAATAGCTTTTTGGCGATCCCTGTCACAACCCTCAGCTTCTGCCTTGACAAATCGTTGGAAGTCTTCAGCGGTGTGTGGCATTTTGCAAGCCATTGAAATACTTTCTTTGGTGTGTGTGTGTGGATAACCCAAGCATGCCAGCAGTATTTATAAGGGTTTGAAAATATTTTTCCTTTATTTTATTTTGATAGACATGACCGTTCGTATTCAAACAGTAAAATTTTCAAAAAAAAAATAAATAAAAAAAATAAAAATAAATAAAAATTTCATGCCTATTAAAATTAACTACTAGTTTTGGGGTACGTGTTAAAAATTCTACTTTCGCCCTCACATTGCAAGTTGCAATAAACAAATCGCGTTAAATACGCAACACCACAATTTAAATTTTTTTTTTTTGAAACACGCCACGTTTGAATAACACCACCCGTGCGTTTTGATTCTTCAGTCTCTAAAAGATCGTGAACTTCCTAACAATCTCTCAAAACGCTCAGGCATTATACGAAATCATGATGGTCTCAAAACTATCTTGTAACCGTATATGTCATGGAACGTGCGTTAAACATTTCTTACTCGCCAAACCAAACCAACCCAAATGACATTGGGCCCTGGCCCATTTCTTACGATAAACCAACGCACCATGTTTGGTTTTTGGGCTTTTGGCCACGAATTGAACCCGACACTATTCGAGCCCAAGACTTAAGTTTTATGCCTAAGTTAACCGGCGAGTGCCTACTTACATTGGATCGTTCTCTGTGTTATTTTCTTAACAACTTATAAATATTTTTACACGTCTCGATTTAACACTCACCCATAAATCATATGTGACAAGTCTCTTTCATTTACTCGATCCTTCGATGGCCAAGTTATCGATAAAGCTCAGCTCAAATATCACTGCTTCAACTAAACAAAAGGTCATAATTTTTGCCTAAGTACTTTGTTTCATACAAACTCCAACCAACACTTACGAAACTAAAACGAAATCTCACCAAGTTATTTGGTCATGATTCATGTCATTCAAAACCTTCATGTGACTCAACTACGAACCAACTCCCTACATTTCTCTTTTGTCTCCAACGATGGCTAACAACCCCAAGAAACCAAATAATTTCAGGCTATAGCTACTACATCATATGACATATTGATTTCCCATACCTATTTTTGAATATTCACATGATAAATACGAACAGATAATTAACGTAAGGCAAGATTTCAAAAAAACAAAACAAACTTTATTAAGGATTACATGAAAACACAACGAAGTTTATTACAACACTCCTACATTATCCATCATTTCCAAAACTTATCAATGACAACCGCTAAGATCACGAGGGGCACAAGAAACACCAAAAGCCCAACCAATAATGCACGATACTCATTCGGAATGAATGCCACATAAATAGTAGCAACAACCACGTAAACAATCGCAACCTTGGTAATCATATGCGGCATTTTGAAAATTTGATGAAGGGAATGAAAATGGAGAAATAGGATTTGAGTGGTAAAGATGAAGATTGAAAAATGGGATATATAAAAAGGTAAAGTAACCGTTGGGTTACTGTTTGGCACTATTCACGTAAAAAAAAAAAAAAAAAAACGTACTTTTGCTTTATCCCCCGGAAACAAACTAACAAGGGACCAATACAGTGTTGTCGCTTAAGACTTTACTTAACAAGTTTTCTTTACGAAAGCTAAAGTTAAACAATTTTCTCTACACTCATGGAGTTCTCATTTAAAACTCTCGTTATTAAAAATCCATTGGTAACAACTACTTTAGATTAGAATCCCGGGACGGGATTCAGTCTAACGGGTAGGTACTGTAATACCCCGTAATTTACCCAATAACGTTAAACTCGAAATAAATTTAATTTCAAGTTTAATTACCATTTTCATGAGTATATTTTTTTTTTCTCTCGTACAAGCTATATCTATGAGACGTGATTCACATTTAAATTGGAACGGGCTCATACGCGTGCCACAATAATTTATCAACCCAAATAATTAAATTGTGAATATATCGAGTCTCGTTACTTAACCCAACACCCTCTTAATTAAATTAATTCTTAGCCGCTCACTAACAAACCAAACAAACACTTTATTTATTTAAACTCGACCGCCCAATAAACCATTAAAAACAAAGCCATTATACTTATTTTGAAGTATTACCGACATACAAATATTACTAAATCACAAGCTATATGAAATGATAGATACAAAATACTTCTAATGTAATATTAAACCGCCTCACTCCAAATAATAGAAAGGGCATTAAATGACTCTGTAACATGATTGAATGTACGTGTTCATTCACCTATTTACTTTTCAAATTACCCCGGAAAACTTGCTGAGCTTTGCTGCACCCTTGACCAAAACAAGTGGTAATCTTTAATGCTACTACAGTTCAGACCTTGGCAATATTCAACTTCTTTTAACTATAAATACCATGTAGACCTCACTACTTGTCATGAACTAAAAACAAAGCCAATAACCATTTGTTGTGATGCAACTACAATACGAAAGAGAGGCAAAAAGGGCCAGATTTCGACTAAGCCTTGAGTTCTAAGGCCTTGCTTGTTCTAGTACGTGACGGGTTGGAAATCTTGGAAGCTTGGGAGCCTTGACTTGAATCTCGTTCACCTCTCGCTCACATTTTCACCTCGTTCACCCACCACCCTCTGGTGAAGTAAGTCTTTTTCAATCTCATTTCAATACGTATGCACAATCTTGATCATGATACGTGACGTATTTAAAGGATAATAGCACTTCATACTATTGACGTACTACTCTAGAGCTCACTTAAAATAAACATAACGTATCGCGATCTTGTGTGGCAAATTTAATAAACTAACGAATGACCAAGTAACCCCACTCGACAAGTTCTCGAAACTTGACAAGAACAGTAGGCATGCATGCAAGTTGAAACTCATTTCATACTACTGCTTTTGCTTCTTTTTCTTTTGTATCATGCACGAGAGAACACCAAGTTATATGAACATGAACACGTTTACGCATGTACACCTTTGTGTTATAAATATTATCTAAAAACCTCGCTTGCTCTTGTTTCATGCACGACCCATAACCACTTCATCACTAGTAATACATAAGATATAAACAAAGCAAGGCCATATACACATACATGTACAACGACAACAAACAGTAACGTGCACACTCATCCAACTGAATTCATTGGCCTCCATTAATGAAAATGCTAAGCTTATATATATACATGTATACACGTACAAACTTGCAAATAATTTATCTCTTGGGGTACGAGACTAGGCCTGGCGTTAGAACGTAATTGCAAACCTCACGTACTGATCCTTCTTTTCATACGCCATCCATACCCACTGCTATGAATAAATGTACGCGTACCAGCAAGATGGAGGTAACTAATTAGATAAGTTTTCTTCTACTGGAACATGCTCACACCTAGTTAATCCAAGAATAGTTTCACTGGTATGAAACCTTGTAACCATTTACGACCTGCTTGTAACCAGCCAGTAGGTATGGGTTTTGTAACCAAATAACCAACCAATAGGTAACCACGCTGGGTGCTTTTATAGTAGGTAGATCTAGAATTCTTGTGTGGTACTTTGCCACGATAACAAGTGCAGAAACTAAATAACAAATATATTGCTACATTCTGAAACCCACTCATATAGAACCATACGAGTACCCTAGTTTATAAGCCAACCCATTTACCCTACAAGTTATAGAAACGAAAATGAAAAGAAACTAAATCTTGGTCTAAGGTAAAACTTGAATCACGAACTTAACCCAAGTCGTGGGTCACCTTGTGTCCCCTTCAACACCCTTCCAATAACGAAGAACATGTTATAAGACTTACATGAAAAATTGACAAAACCTGGTGGTAGAAGAAAGTAAATCACTCATCAATTCATGCAAGCTAAATAAACGAATATAAAACATGATATTACAACTTGAAACCATGTAATAAAGATAGACTAGTACTATAGTGTTCCTGACAATTCTTTTTACCCTACACCTTATGGAAATAAAAAATGAATAGGACATGAAATTGACCCTTGTGAAACATCTTCTCAATCAACCAGTTGGGGGCCACCTTGTGTTCCCTTGACACCCATCTGACAATCACAGGAAATGGGTTTGACAAATTAAATGGGTGGACATGTATAGTTGCGAAATAGGAGTAGTAATATATATACATATGCATACAAGAACAGTTAGGGGATGGGAGAAGTAATATATACATAGGGACATGCATGCATCGATTTATAGAAAGGCACCACAAATTGATTCGTTATATAAGGAGATAGATGCATGGTATGAAACAACAAATGGCTGGCGCGGATGGTTGGAACGTCTGCTGTTAAGACTGAGGTCGGGGGTTCGAGCCCTGTCTTAGTCTTGGCCATTTTCCTTTTTATTTATTTCTCTCTTTTCCTTTCAGTTGTCATTTTTAAATCAAGTTGTTAAACAAATTATTATTATTTTTAGTAAATATTAATAAAACGTAAGTATTTCCTTAGATAACTTTATAAAAATCTCGATATTTTCATTTCAAACTCCTTTCATAAATGTTTACAAAAACTTAAATACGATACATAAGTCCCACATTTTCGCAATATAAATAACGACATAACTGGAAATATTTTAATATCTTATCTAAATTAAAAGGTTAGTAATTATCATAAATTTTGGAAATTAAGAAACTATTACACACATACGAATTAAATAAATATATAACTATTTACCTTGACTAATTGCCACACAAGTTACGTCGATACGGAAAAATTTAAAACCTTGTCCTTTGGAACATAAAAGTCTTAAAACATGAACCACCTAAACTAAAGGTCGCCATATTAATTCAGGTCGCGTATCCTGAGCCGTTCCTTTTCCACACTTGCTATTTCTATATCTGGATCACTGTACTACCAAGGTGAGTCATAGCCTCTACTTTACCGTTTTATAATCGTTTTATAAATATTTTGGGGGAGATACATGCTTGTTTCTACTTACAATTATTACTTATTTATTTCAAACATGTTACCCGATTTATGATACACTCTATTTGTTTATTGAAACCTATTACATGCTACGAATCTTAACACAAGTATTACTCTGTATGCTATCCTGATTGATATTGCCTAAGTTACTAGCTTTGCCAAAAGTCCCTCATATCATGACCCATTTATCACTTGTGAGTGAACGCGGATATAGTGAATAGATCTATTGGCAGTTGACGCCCCATTTGAGTTGCTGGGTAAGTAACCAAATGCACTTTATTTGAGAAACTGTAGGAACTAGCAAATTCCTACCTACGACGAGGGCCCCTATCACCTGCATCATATTCTTATGTGTAGGCTTTTATCCCATAAGATTTCTATAGCTCTTATGGCTGCAAAACGATGTTAAGGTTTGAGTGTCATGAGGCTTAGGGCAATATCCTATACTACAATGCTGTAACACCCCCAAAATACCGCAGCGGAAGACTGTGTCATAGGGGTGCTACTTCATAATACAAAGTACAAGGTATAGAAAACGAACTCTAAATGAGACGTTTTGAAAAGTTACAATTCGATTAATGAATTCAAAGTTACAAACATGAGATTCCAAAGTATGATACATAAATGTATACAAAGTGTTTTGAATGATAAATGATAAAAGCGTAAGTCTTCAGAATATGCAGCTTGACTCTAAGTTCCATGCACTAGCTATCGCCTTACTAACCTGAGATAAACATGCTAAAGTGTCAACACAATGGTTGGTGAGTTCATAGAGTTTGTCTTAAAATAGTTGAAAAGCCTTAAAGAATGTTCACACAGCAAAGGCATTGAGAATCCACTCAGTTGCAAATCCCGCCATAAGAGACTTGCAACCTGTGTGTTCACAACCCACTGCTAACATATAGTATGAATAAGGCATGTATAAGTTCATCAAAACAATTAAGCAATTAGTAGTGAGTCTCTACTTCATCTCTGAAGACCTCACTTGGGAGCCAATTCCCAAAGACAACTGGGAGTCAATTCCCAAAAACAACTGGGAGCCACTTCCCAAAGATAAAAGACAGTCATGTATGTATTAAATCAAGTATAATGCCATCAAGTATAAGACAATCAAGTATAACACAGTCACGTATAAACGTTTTGAGTATTTGTACAAGTAAGCAAGTAGTGAGCATGTATCCCCCCAAGAGTTAAAACAAGTATGAAAAGAGTAGGGGCTATGACTCACCTTAAGCTTATGTAATGAGAAATGAAAGTGGTAGTCGAATCGTGAAAGTCTCTAAGAGCAGCCTATAATAGAACGTTGCGACTTAGGTTTGGAGTAACGTCTAAGAATACGAAGAGTTGCCCATATATGTCTTGCATAATGTTCATGATGTAGTACTTAGTATATAGTGTAAGTCTTTGAATATAAATGGTTTATGAAACATGTATAGTTTGTATATCTCTTACTACCGTTCGGGCCGACATAATTCAGAAGTCATGGAGTAAACGTTCGAGGAGCCAGGACACTTTAATTCGTAAATCCACAACTCGTCTCGACGGCTTACTTAATGAACTCCTCACATGAGGCTCCCTACTATTGTAGTATTTGATAACAAATGTATAAGTTTTGATCCGAAAAGTTACATGTCCGATATTTGAATAAACTTAGGAAAGTCTATTTGTACATGAAGATTGTTATTAGGGTAAGTTTATTATAACTTGTATCTCATGGTTCTTTAGGTGGAGTAGATCCAAATTGTATGTTCAAGTTATCGCCAACTCCTTGTTTCATGTTTTCGCCTAAGTAAGTTTATATGGTCATTTAGTCATGGCTTCGCCGTGACCTTGGTCATTTTTCCATGGTCTTGAGACTCAACCTTGGCTTTATCCATGGTTGTGGTCTCGGCTTTAGGTCATTAGACCTCTTGGTCTTAGTAAATCATAACTATAATATAGTGACTTTGGTCTAAAATGGGCTGTTAAGATTTTGAAGAAAATTATCACTCGGAAAGCGTTTTCAGGGCTCGAGCTTCTTTGTTCCTGAACGAAAACGTCGTTCCGGACAACTTTCGTGTTTTAACTTTTTGATGAATCGGACCAGAAGTGGGACTTTCAAAATGGCAGAATGCAAAACAGTTTGTATAGGCAGTTTCGGCGTTTTGGTGTCGCTAACTTCTTATGGCCATAACTTTTGACTCGTGTACTCGTTTTGGGTGATTCAAATTGCTATGTTTTCCTTTTGAAGTCCTTTATAACAGTAAGTAAGTGTCAAATATCATAGTTGTACTATTTTTGTTGTGGTTCTCCATAAAAATCACTAGTTTGGCTGTTTACTTGTCATAAGTTAACATATGTATACCAATACTCATTTTATCCATTTTTAAACATCATGAACACAATAACAAGAACATATATAGCATGAAAGAACCATAATAAGCATGAAAATGATATTGAGCAAGAAAGTGTATAAGGGTTTGCTTACAACTTTTGGCTTTCTAAAAGAAAGGTAAGTAACTAGTAAGGTACGGACTTTGATAGACTTAAGCTTCACCCTTTTCAATCTATGATAAACCGAGGTTATTTGAAGATTATAACGACGCCTTCTTGAAGTCCAAAGCTATTTGAAGATTATAACGACGTCTTTTTGGAGACTTTAAAGTTATAACAACTTTTCTTAAAAAATTTCCAAGATTGAAGATCAAACACTAGTTTTCTTTCAAAAACTAGTTAACTTTCTTACAAAATATAAGAAAAGTGCCTTAGGTTTTAGGACTTGAAGGTTATAAGAAGGTGTGGTGCAAGTTTTCTATGTGTTTTAGCTTGGTATTTATAGGGTAGGAAAAATAGTTAACCATATATTGGGTTAGAATTTAACCATGGTTAGTTTAAGACACTTGTAATGATCTAAAGAATCAATGGTCAAGATTTAACCACACATGGTGACTCCCCCCCCTAAGTCGGTTCTAAAAGGATAAGGGTGACTAGATGAGTAGTCATGGTCTTTGGATGATAATATCCTAAGTATGTAGCTAGTTTTGACTCCGTAAATCGCTAACCGTAAATGATTAAGCCTCAAAACGTAAAACCGGGTATCGTAAAAATATGAAACTTGAAAGTATTGTTAAACATGTCAATATAGTCCATAATAAAATACAAAATGAGTGGTAGGTTCTATCGGGTGCTAAAACCCTGCTAAAAACTGGAAACACGGGTCTAAAACGCGCAATTCGCGTAAAACGCTGAACTGAAAAACGTAAAATTCCAAAACTTTTGGAATTGTCCTAAAATGAGAGAAAATCATATTTCTATTGTTTATAATGTTTTATGGACATATCGGGATGCTAGAATGACGTTTAAACCTAAAAGTAAATCTCGGACACGGCTTTGTGATTTTTGCAGAAATGATCCGACGAGCGTCAAACTCTCGGATTATCGTTAAAATAGTTTAACTTACGAGAATATGAAATAAAAATTTCTGAGATGAATAGTAAAAAGTGAATAGTAAAATGTGAATAGTAAAATTTTCGGGAATAAAAGTTAACCTGAAAATGCGAATTGTTACAGTCTCTACCCCTTAAGGAGAACTTCGTCCCGAAGTTCAGTGGATGTTAACTACTTATGGTGTGTCTAAGAGAATTCGGGATCTCTAATATAGTGGTGTTTACTCTGATTCGTCTAAGATTCTGGTTAAGGAGTTGTATCGGCTACAATTAAGCCCACTTATTTATAACACATTACTTAAATAAAGAAGCGTCCAAATTTATGTAAGTAAGGTCTCATAAACATATGGTTCGGTGATTTATAATTTCTTTATTTAAATGAAAAGGCGTCCCAATCCATTTAAATAAGGAGATTCTAAAACATCCTACTTAAGAATTTCCGACACAAAATCCGCCTTCTGAGGCCGATAGTAAGATAATCAAGTCATCAAATCCCTAAAGCTAAACAATAATATTATTTAACTCAAATCTTGTGTCTCATCAAACAAGTACTGTCACAAGATCAGTTAACTAATTAGTTATTACTGAGCTCCATGTTTTTAATGACTCGACGAATCTCTGGGGCTCCTTATAATACTAAAGTCACATCATCTAACAGCGTGGAACTAAACCAATAACTACCAAAAAGCGTATATGTATGTAGCGTGTGTAAGGCAAATAAAGAGGAGAGTCTTAACGTATATAGCAGTTATAGTCTAGGCACTAAGTGCAACCTAGTTCTCTATAACCAAGGCTCTGGTACCAATCTGTAACACCCCCAAAATACCGCAGCGGAAGACTGTGTCATAGGGGTGCTACTTCATAATACAAAGTACAAGGTATAGAAAACGAACTCTAAATGAGACGTTTTGAAAAGTTACCATTCGATTAATGAATTCAAAGTTACAAACATGAGATTCCAAAGTATGATACATAAATGTATACAAAGTGTTTTGAATGATAAATGATAAAAGCGTAAGTCTTCAGAATATGCAGCTTGACTCTAAGTTCCATGCACTAGCTATCGCCTTACTAACCTGAGATAAACATGCTAAAGTGTCAACACAATGGTTGGTGAGTTCATAGAGTTTGTCTTAAAATAGTTGAAAAGCCTTAAAGAATGTTCACACAGCAAAGGCATTGAGAATCCACTCAGTTGCAAATCCCGCCATAAGAGACTTGCAACCTGTGTGTTCACAACCCACTACTAACATATAGTATGAATAAGGCATGTATAAGTTCATCAAAACAATTAAGCAATTAGTAGTGAGTCTCTACTTCATCTCCGAAGACCTCACTTGGGAGCCAATTCCCAAAGACAACTGGGAGTCAATTCCCAAAGACAACTGGGAGCCACTTCCCAAAGATAAAAGACAGTCATGTATGTATTAAATCAAGTATAATGCCATCAAGTATAAGACAATCAAGTATAACACAGTCACGTATAAACGTTTTGAGTATTTGTACAAGTAAGCAAGTAGTGAGCATGTATCCCCCCAAGAGTTAAAACAAGTATGAAAAGAGTAGGGGCTATGACTCACCTTAAGCTTATGTAATGAGAAATGAAAGTAGTAGTCGAATCGCGAAAGTCTCTAAGAGCAGCCTATAATAGAACGTTGCGACTTAGGTTTGGAGTAACGTCTAAGAATACGAAGAGTTGCCCATATATGTCTTGCATAATGTTCATGATGTAGTACTTAGTATATAGTGTAAGTCTTTGAATATAAATGGTTTATGAAACATGTATAGTTTGTATATCTCTTACTACCGTTCGGGCCGACATAATTCAGAAGTCATGGAGTAAACGTTCGAGGAGCCAGGACACTTTAATTCGTAAATCCACAACTCGTCTCGACGGCTTACTTAATGAACTCCTCACATGAGGCTCCCTACTATTGTAGTATTTGATAACAAATGTATAAGTTTTGATCCGAAAAGTTACATGTCCGATATTTGAATAAACTTAGGAAAGTCTATTTGTACATGAAGATTGTTATTAGGGTAAGTTTATTATAACTTGTATCTCATGGTTCTTTAGGTGGAGTAGATCCAAATTGTATGTTCAAGTTATCGCCAACTCCTTGTTTCATGTTTTCGCCTAAGTAAGTTTATATGGTCATTTAGTCATGGCTTCGCCGTGACCTTGGTCATTTTTCCATGGTCTTGAGACTCAACCTTGGCTTTATCCATGGTTGTGGTCTCGGCTTTAGGTCATTAGACCTCTTGGTCTTAGTAAATCATAACTATAATATAGTGACTTTGGTCTAAAATGGGCTGTTAAGATTTTGAAGAAAATTATCACTCGGAAAGCGTTTTCAGGGCTCGAGCTTCTTTGTTCCTGAACGAAAACGTCGTTCCGGACAACTTTCGTGTTTTAACTTTTTGATGAATCGGACCAGAAGTGGGACTTTCAAAATGGCAGAATGCAAAACAGTTTGTATAGGCAGTTTCGGCGTTTTGATGTCGCTAACTTCTTATGGCCATAACTTTTGACTCGTGTACTCGTTTTGGGTGATTCAAATTGCTATGTTTTCCTTTTGAAGTCCTTTATAACAGTAAGTAAGTGTCAAATATCATAGTTGTACTATTTTGGTTGTGGTTCTCCATAAAAATCACTAGTTTGCTTGTTTACTTGTCATAAGTTAACATATGTATACCAATACTCGTTTTATCCATTTTTAAACATCATGAACACAATAACAAGAACATATATAGCATGAAAGAACCATAATAAGCATGAAAATGATATTGAGCAAGAAAGTGTATAAGGGTTTGCTTACAACTTTTGGCTTTCTAAAAGAAAGGTAAGTAACTAGTAAGGTACGGACTTTGATAGACTTAAGCTTCACCCTTTTCAATCTATGATAAACCGAGGTTATTTGAAGATTATAACGACGCCTTCTTGAAGTCTAAAGCTATTTGAAGATTATAACGACGTCTTTTTGGAGACTTTAAAGTTATAACAACTTTTCTTAGAAAATTTCCAAGATTGAAGATCAAACACTAGTTTTCTTTCAAAAACTAGTTAACTTTCTTACAAAATATAAGAAAAGTGCCTTAGGTTTTAGGACTTGAAGGTTATAAGAAGGTGTGGTGCAAGTTTTCTATGTGTTTTAGCTTGGTATTTATAGGGTAGGAAAAATAGTTAACCATATATTGGGTTAGAATTTAACCATGGTTAGTTTAAGACACTTGTAATGATCTAAAGAATCAATGGTCAAGATTTAACCACACATGGTGACTCCCCCCCCCCCCCTAAGTCGGTTCTAAAAGGATAAGGGTGACTAGATGAGTAGTCATGGTCTTTGGATGATAATATCCTAAGTATGTAGCTAGTTTTGACTCCGTAAATCGCTAACCGTAAATGATTAAGCCTCAAAACGTAAAACCGGGTATCGTAAAAATATGAAACTTGAAAGTATTGTTAAACATGTCAATATAGTCCATAATAAAATATAAAATGAGTGGTAGGTTCTATCGGGTGCTAAAACCCTGCTAAAAACTGGAAACACGGGTCTAAAACGCGCAATTCGCGTAAAACGCTGAACTGAAAAACGTAAAATTCCAAAACTTTTGGAATTGTCCTAAAATGAGAGAAAATCATATTTCTATTGTTTATAATGTTTTATGGACATATCGGGATGCTAGAATGACGTTTAAACCTAAAAGTAAATCTCGGACACGGCTTTGTGATTTTTGCAGAAATGATCCGACGAGCGTCAAACTCTCGGATTATCGTTAAAATAGTTTAACTTACGAGAATATGAAATAAAAATTTCTGAGATGAATAGTAAAAAGTGAATAGTAAAATGTGAATAGTAAAATGTGAATAGTAAAATTTTCGGGAATAAAAGTTAACCTGAAAATGCGAATTGTTACAAATGCTATTGTTTCACTACTACTACTTGGCTTGTGTTCAGATGTTTTATATAACTGCTACGAATTTTCTCAACTATCTACCTGAGTAATTCAAACGTTTTACTCAAATGCTATGGACTTACTCAATTATCGACCTGAGTAGGAAAGTCAAACTACTCCGGGTGTATAACAACGTAACCCGCGACTTATTTCATTAACAGTGATATCTATTACCATTATTACCTAAACTTGAAACTATTGATTTTATGCAAACTCTATGAATTTGCTTACACTTTGATTTTGATAATCAACCCTTATTTATAACTACTATGATCTCACAAACTCTTTGATTTTAAAAAATCAACTATTTTACATATAAACTCTATGAACTCACCAACCATTTTGTTGACACTTTTTAGCATGTGTTTCAGGTCCATAATGAGCAAGGATGGCATGGAGGAGCACGGATACGTATAATGGCTATAAATCTTACTGTCATTCGAAAACCATTTTGATAAACTTGTAACCATTGGGACCTCATTTTGTAAACTCTGATATTCGAATGATAAATGTTTTAAAATAACTATATTGATAATCATTTTCTACTAATAAACTGCTATGTCATGAAGTAACCCCCAATCTTTATTCCGCTGCATATTTTCAAAATTACGGGGTGTTACAAAAATCCCTTGCTTTTGGAGCTTGCTTTTATTATCAAAAAGACTTTCAAATATTGACACTTATAATCACATGATTACTTCGAAACATTTATTTTGTTTCACTAGTTGTTTTACTCTAAATTCCAAAAACTGTTATTGTTGAATTTGTTTAGACACAACTATGACCTATAAATCAAGTTTTATAACTTATGTCAATTTTGCTTGATTCAATGTTTGACTCAAGGTGAGAAGATGTTATTTTGTACTTTTATTCTTAATGTTTTACACAACATACTTGTCTTGCCATCATTGGACTTTCGACTAAGTCATCATCTACCAAAGATGATATCTTAGAAGGAGGAGATCACTCGTTAAATGTTATATTCAACGACTCCTCGACTCTTTGGGTTTTCTTACTTATGACACTATGAACTCTATTTGATTTGAAAAAGTCCAAGAGGTACAACATCATGAGACTAAGTGTCACATTTGGTGTGTAAATCCTAGATGTTGAAAACTCATTTTCTTCCACACATCCTAATGTATGCTAATGTGATTTATTTCACCTTGTGTGCTCTTTTTTTTTTTGTGAGATTATCATAAAGGAGTGATTGAAGAAAAACATAATTTAAGACTCAAAGTATGGTGTTTGAGAATGTTGTTTAACAAAGGTTTGTTTTGCAAGCATCACAAAAGTGTTAGACATTTTAACACTTAGGAAATTCTTAGTTAGCTCACTTGTAAGCAAGAGTTGAGTGAGACTCACTCAAGAGTTTCTCGTGTTTATCTCTTGATGGTTAAAGAACCAAAACACCTTATATCTCCTACTAGTACTAATGACGAAATTCCTTGTTGCATAGAATCTAATCTTAGTTATTACTAATAGCAGGTAAACACTTTAGAGTATTACTAATGACACATATTCCAACATATAATGCTAGAAACAAGAGACAATCAAAGTCAAGTTGAAGTAATGCGTACCTTTTAAATTGCATAGAGATGCTATCAAGAGGATAAACACTACGCGTAAAATCTTGGTTAGACGACACACTTTGAAACTCAATTACTCATGTATCCAAGAAGGTTAGATAATCATATAAAAGCATAGAGCATGATAATCATAAACTTTTTATCATGAGTTTCTATTAGAAATTGAATTATCTCTAAATCTCTCTTCTAGGTTTGACAAATTTTACTTGTTTTGTTTTATTAGTTGATGGTGCTTTTAAGTTAAATCCTAATCCGGTTTTATCCTTAAACAACCTTTGACTCCTCAACAATCTTTCAAGAGATTTTGAGCTTTCATCAAATTTAACTAATAATTTTCCTTTCTCATTTTGCTTTTTAATCTTATGTTTGTAATCTAGACACAATTTTCATTCTAGATCAATTTCAACATTACTCTCAATTCTAGACATTTTATCTTCTAACAAGATTTCCTTTTTAAAGATATTCTTAAAAGATTTTGAAGACTCATTGTTAAAGATAGTTTTCAGGTCCATGTTGCAAAAGTGTTTGGTTTCAAAATGTACCTTGCTTGATGTTTTATCTAGTTGAGAATCACAAACCGGATGGTTGGCTTCATCTTCATCCGTGTTATTCCATGAATCGTAAGCAAGTCCACAAGGAGCTCGACATGAGTAATCATCTTCACTTACACCTTCATTTAAAACATTTAAACTAGTAGTACATGTATTTATCTCAACTGAATGTATATCTATTAATATTTCTAAGACTTCTAATTCATATGTGAAATCAAGTTGATCATCTTTGGCTTGACATATTTCTTGATGAAAGTTTAACATATTTTTCAAATATCATTAGCCGTTTGACAAAAATACATTCTTTCATATTTGGTACTAAAGCTTTATAAATCATTGTTTTAGCTTTAGTATTTTTATCAAGTTTAAGATAGTTATCTTGGTTTTCAAAAACTTATTTTCTTTGATTTAAAATCACCAAAAGAAATAATATGCCAAAGATCTTGATCAATTGATTTCACATAGTTTTCAAAATTACTTTTCCATTCAAGTAAGTTTTCTTATTCAAATAGCGGTTGGTTTTGAATAGGTTGCCCTTCTTTGAGATTTTCAAAATCCATGGATTGATCCAAGTTTTAAAATACATTCTATTTTAAAGATCTTGAGTAACGTAGCTCCTGATGCCAATTGTGGAAAACTAGAAGGGGGGTTGAATAGTTTACCGCTTTTTAAATTTTTTTTAGCTTGAATATCCTTTTAAAAACTTTACGTTTGTTCAAAGATGCAAGTACAACTTTTCATGTTTGATTCTTTGAAAAGCTTTACATGTGAATTACAATTCTAACATTACTTGTTTCATTCTTTGAAAAGCTTTATATGTTATTAGCAATTCTAACTAAAAGACAATATGTAATAAGCAAAGATAAAGAGAGAAACGATCAAACCACAACACGATTGTTTATCGTGGTTCGGCTACAAGGACTCTTTTTCCTTGCCCTACATCCACGCCCCGAGTTTCCAACTCGAGAGTTATAAGCACTAATCAACAAGCTCCTTTCACCGGCGGAGAAAACCTTTACAACGTCGCTTACACTTTTACCGACACTAAGCTAGATGTCGAGTTCTTTTACACGGGTACAACTACTCCCATCGTCGCTTACACTTTTACCGACACTAAGCTAGATGTCGAGTTCTTTACCAAGGGTACAACCACTCCCGTTAGTTCTTTTACAAGGGTACAACAACTCCCAACACACTATGTATTTTGAGGCCTAAAATACTAACCAATTACTTCTACATACATGACACAAATGAAGTATAAACTACCAAAGCTTATACATGACCAAGCTACCAAGACTTGCAACTTTAGAGTTGAAGCTTGTAACTTCTTGAATGATCTTCTGAAGTCCCTTGCTACATAAGAGAATCACACAAGTCAAATGTTACTGAGTTAGTTGAGAGAGTATGTGAAAATATGTCCCAAAGGGGTGACTCAAAACTAACAAATGGTTTGGTATTTATAGCAAACCATTTTGCAGGTCTGGCGGATCAGGCGGAACCCTCAGATGGGTTCCGCCAGTGTACCCCCAGGGTACCGTCAGGGCTGCAGTTGGTTTTTGCAATAAATCTCCCAAACTAAACAAGGTCACATCTCATTACATCTAGTCAAACACAAGTCTTGCAAGCAAACATATGGTTAGTCAAACACACTTTCTTACCATAAATGAATATTGACAAAGCTTGCCCTAAATGTGATGTGACATTACTATTTTAAGAAATAAATGTGATGTGACAAGAGACTTTCTAATTTAAGAAATAAAAACAATGTTTTGTTTAAAAGGAAATGTAAACATTAGTTTAAAGAAGACTTAAACACTTAAAGTGATTATTTACTCTTAGCTAAAGTTCATACTTTGTCATTAACAAAACTTAGCAAAGATCGTAAAATATAAATAACGTTTTTAAGAGATATTTGTATTAACACAGTCAACTAAAGTCAACCACATATGTGGTCAATATGGTCAAACTGCCTAGAGTCAATCTCCGTGGAAGTATAGGGGTTTCCCCGGGTCGTTATGTCCCGACGAGGTGTGGATTGTATTTAAACGGGTTTGTGATCGGGTGAATTTGGACAGAAAGGGGTTTGTGATTGATTATACTAAGGAATTTTGAAAGGAAATAAATTAAATAAGTTATATTAACAAGACTTTAAAATTAGAAAAACCAGAAACATTTAAAACCTAAAAACGCGTACGTTCAATTTAAATTTACGTGAACGTATAAAATAAAAAGTGAAAACTGAAATCTGAAAATCCTCAGGGGGTGAAAATGACCTTTTTTACAAACCTAGGGATGAAAGAAAATTTTTAGAAAAAGAAAATAAATTTTTACACTAATTACTTATTTAATATTAATTAAATATTATTTAATACTAATTATTAATATTTAAATAACTTAAATACAATATAATATTATTTTAATACTAGAAAAATGAAAATTAAATTTCTAAACTTATAAAATAACTAAAAACTAATTTTAAACTTAAAAATATATCTTTTTGTCTTTTTGTGATTTCTGTATTAATTAATTACTAATTATATTTAATTAAACTAATTAACTAATTTTAAATTATTAATAGTACTTAAATGACTTAGAAAATTATAGAAAAATTTAAAAATCTAATTAGCCAACACATGAATCCTAAAAAATAATAAAAAGTTGGTTTTATGTATTTTTAAACTATTTTACTAATTATTATCCTAATTATTAATTAATTACTAATTAAACAAATTACATTCTAAAAAATAGAAAATGAACAGTAGAAATTCTAGAAAAATTTCTAAAAATATTTTAACTTATATAAAAGCTAGGAAAATTATAAAAACTAGGTATTACTTAATGAAATCTAATTTTGCTATTTAATAATTTAATATTAATTAATAATTAATAAAACTAATATTAAATCTAATAATTACTAAATGACAAAATAAAATTCTGGAAAAATTTCTAGAAATACTTTAAGATAAATGAAAATTAAGAAAAATATAAAAATGCATGTTACTTAACAAAAAGCTAAAAAGGAAAATTAAAAAGATAAATTAAATTAAATAGAAACTATCACTTATTGAAAAATACTTTTTCTTTGAATTTTCTTTTACAAAACTATTATACTACTGAAAATAACAAAATTTAATGAAGACAAAAGTCTAGGAACTTGAAAATAAGTAGATGAGAAGCTAATTAGCTTATCAGTCAATACTAATAAGCTTATTAGGACTTTGCTTAATTTGAAAAAACTACCACATGATGTCTTAAGAATAAATAAGCTACAACAGACCTAGAGGAACTTTGAAATAAGCAAAAACCAACAAATAAGCACACTATATGAGCTGGAGTAAGCAATAAGCAACACCAAAAACTCCACAGACCACACAGGCCAAAGGGCTCACTTTGCAGGCCATGTGGGGCCCACAAGGGGGTTTGGAAGCCCAAAGTAGAACTTGATTTGAAAAGCCAGCTTATTAGGGTTTCCAAAAAGCTAGGACTTAAACCCTGGGTCCCACAAATAAGTGCTAGGAGGGGGCTGGAAGTTGGGGCAATTGAGACAGATAAGCTATGCAGGGGAGATGCTTCCCCTGCAGGTGTATTTGGGCTAATGTGGGGCCCACAGAAAAAATTGAAAAAATAAGCTAAAGGTGGGAATCAGGAGATTAGCTGAGGGACTACGATTCCTGAAAAGCTCAAGGCTTGAATCAAAGTACAAAATTCACAAATATTCTTGCAAGAAATGGTTTTCTACCAAAGGAACACTTTTTGACTTTTTGAGATTTTGATGAAAGTTGACTTAAGTGAAGTTTAATCTAATCCTAGTTACTAAAATTGATGTAATAAGTTAAAAGAAAACCAAATTAAGCTATATCTAACATTAATGCACTAATACGGATGATCTTGGCTCCTATAAATCCAACAATGAACAAAATCAATGAGATCAAATGATCATTTTGACTTTTCATCAAAAGAGAACTGGTTTTGATGACTGAACTGAGTTAAGGGATCATAATGTGACATACATCAGACAAGAACAACTCCTCATACAACCTCTATCACAGTTAACACAATAAAACCAAACACTCCTTTAAAAATGACAAATTTGTGATTTTCAAATGATTTCACTGAATCAGGCCATGAAAATGATACAGAAGCATATAACATAAGATAACAAGCTAAACTGAGTACTTAAACATCATTCATAGCAACAAATACTCAAGAATATCTAAGACATTATTTTGACAGTAGAGTTATGAAAGCTAAGCAACATGAATTTGAGCTAACAAGTATGGAATTTAAAGCAATAATTTGACTAACCAACACATAATAAGCACAAAGGAGCAAAGATAAGCACTATTTAAGCTGGTGCACAGTAAAAAGCAAAAAATGGTAAAATGAACTCACAAATGGATTCTGCTGAGAAATAAGGTGCCAAGGTCTCAAAACACTACCCTAAGCTTCCCATGAAGCATCTAAACCATTTCCATCCATAAACAACCATTCTCCTTGCATGAATCTCTCTATAAACTGATTTTTATTTTTACACTAATTTTTTTTGTATTTTTCTTTATTTTTGAGATACATATTTGTAACAAGCTAGAATTGTATTAGAAGCTCATGAAAGCTTCTAAGGGACTTATATGAGCTTAAGGAACAGGGCTTAACAACTTGTAACACTTTAAAGTGAAGTTGAGATTTTTACTCAAAAAATGCAAATTACGAATTCTGAAAAGACAACTTGAAATTGATGATAAAAATACATGATATTACACTAAGAAATTTGATTACAACTGATTTTAACTGAAAATTACAACTAAAAATAAAATTACATTTAAAACGACTATGAAACTACACTACAACTACTCCTACACTAATTACTACTTCTTTCTTCTTCCTTTTTTACTTATATAGCCCTGGTACTCTTCTCTCTCATTCCCACTCCTTATTGAGTCGTTGGATGGCTTCAGTTGATCCCCACCCTTCAAATGCTTTTTGACGGGAAATTGGGTTTGGGTAGTTTTAGTGGAACAGGTGAGATAATTTAATGAGGGGGGGGGGGGGGGGTTGGTTTGAGTTGGTGAGAAGTATTAATGAGATTTGGTAGTGTTGGTGGAAAAGGTGAGGAGGGGGAGACATGGAATGGGTATTCAAGGGTTAGGGATGGTGAACAGTGATTTTGGTCAAAGGTGTTTGACTAGCAGGGATATCAAAAGGGGTTTGGGCTTTGTGTGGTGGGCTGAGATGGCGTTGGATCAGGATTTGGTTTTGGGCTTTTAATAACTAAGGGTCCATTTGGTTAGATAGTAAAAAACAAGGACCATTTTTGTAATTATCTGAAAGTAAGGGACTGAAATTGTAAATCCTCCAAAGTAGCCACAAGGATAAAAATTGCCATCTTTCATTTACCCAAGGTCCAAAAAATGTAATTTTCCAATATTTAAAACCCCAGGGACCAAATCTGCCAAGTTGCCAAACTTGAGGGACCAAAATTGTAAATCTTTAAAACTTTTAACCCAAGGACCATTTTTGATAAATTTTGAATTTTAAAGGACTTGGGTTGATTTTTCATTCAAAATAAATGCTCAGGGACTAATTTTGAAAAGTTTTGAAAGTTGGGGGACTGAAACTGCCAATTATGCAAACTTTGTACGTTTTTCATCTGTTTTTACTCGTTTTGCATCTAAAACATATAAAACACAATTTTGGAATATTTTTAGTATTTTGATGCCTTTTTGAGTGTTTTTAAATGTTTTGCAGCTCAGATTCGACCAAAAATGATGAGTGTTTGAGCACTCATCAGTGTGATATTTTATACAGGTGAACGCGAATATAATTGATAGATCTATTGGAGTTTGACAACTACCGTTGGTACTACCTCTCACTGGAGGGTACCAATAAGTATTATATTTGAACCTTCTGAAGGATTAACTTTGGTAAGTTATCCTTCCCCTCTCATCATGGATTGGTCTACAGACACCATGATCTAGACTGTTAACGTGTGGTTCATGAGCTTAGTGCAACAGACCAACTTACCAACTCTTGATAATTGTACTTGCATTGCAATTATCACACCCGCTACATTTTCCTTGAAGGGTGTAACAATTGAACCCTGAGGAATTTGTATTCACTAACCCCTAAACCTATGACTCTCACTCAACACCTAGTGTTGACTTTTTAAACATGTATCCTAGGTAACGAAGCTCTATAGAAATTACGGCATGGAGAGGCACGATACTTGAAATACTTTCTATTTTGGTTATCATTCAAACATAACAACTCACAGTTAGTTTCACGGGATCTCATCTTATAAAAACTTTGATAATTGTTAATGAATGATAACTTATTTCTATAAAATGTCTCTTTTCAAGTCATTTTCTATTACTGTATCTGTGATCCATGAGGTAATACCCCAAACACTCAATCCGCTTTGATCAGTGAAAAATGGAGGTGTTACAGTTTAATTTCTAACAAGCCAACCCCCCCCCCCCCTAAACTTATGATTTCTCTCCAAATTACTAAGTTTTCTGTAATTAAACTTTTACCATGATGAGGAGGGATTCTTCCAAACACTTCACTACCTTTTTCTCAGAGCTTGTGTCTCTCTTTCAAACTGAGCATAAATTCTCTGAAGTAGATCTTGAACCATCTCTGTGTTTTTTTTACATCTGAGCTTTGAGGATAGCATAACAGCAAGCACACCTGCACTTAAACAATACTCTTGTTCTGCTAACATGAAAATATCAACTCCTCCATTTGTTGATAAATGATGCACTCTACACGAATCATAAAATTTCCACAAGGTACTGAGATCGTGACATGTAAATTTCTAGCATACATCTATAGGATCTAGCTCATACAATCTCTTGAATTCTACCAAGAGTTCTTGTTCTTTCACATTTGTTGGATCAGCTATTTTGAACTTCTCTTGAAGCAATATGCACAATGTATCTAAATCTTCTCTGTCACATGATCTTATTAACTTTTCAAAGTCCTTGTAGACTGTTGACATTCCACGAACTCTAATCACCTTCCAAGCTTTCCCAAATTTATCTTTGTAGATCTCCCAATCCACTATTGGACTATGGCATAATAACCATCATATTATTTTATCTATTCATGTGACAATCCCTTTTCTTCTTCTTATTCTTCTTACTGTGCTTCTTCATCAGCATGCTTTTCTTTAATAGTTTTTAGCCTTTTTGGTGATCTTTCAGCATCATTTTCTTTAATTGGTATAAACTGTTGTACTTTCCTATAAGCAATATAGTACAACCTCTTAACCTCTTCTTGTGGTTTACCCTTAAGCTGAAAAATTGTCCAATAATCTTGATGTGTCAAGAAATCCTTGATTCCCTTGATGATCTGAGCTCTAGTAGGATTTTCTTCTTTTTTGACTATGATTTTTCCTAATTGTCTCCATTAGTTCATTTGGTACCACTTCATCCCTTCTTGAGTTAACTAAATCAGCAAATTTTGTAGACCTTTCTTCATCTGTTAGACTTGCATTGGCTCTGAGCTCTTCAACCTTTTCCCTTAAAACTAAACCTGCATCAATTATTTCTTGAACCTTTTCAGCATGTATCCTGGCTTTCTCTATTTCTTGAAGCTTGAAGGCTAACTGTGCATCAGCTTCCATGTGAGGTTGTGAAGAATCTTTAGCTATACTTTGCTCTTCCATGAACTTAGCAACTTCATCTTCATGAAATTTTATTGCAACCTCTGAATCATAGTCTATTTGTATCGTTCTCTTATACTTGATTAGTCTTAACTACGAAGTTAATCTAACCAAGTTCCATGGTTTAGCATGTAATGATTAATAACTTAAAGCAAATAAATATAAATGATAAAAGACAACATTTTTCAACGTTTAACTCTTATTAGAAATTAATCAAAAGAATTATAACCAAGTGTTTGCGGAACAACACTTGGAGTTGAATGACAAGTATGGTGTGTTTACTCCTCACTAAACTTAAGTTA
Source organism: Artemisia argyi (assembly GCA_030686995.1). NCBI lineage: Eukaryota > Viridiplantae > Streptophyta > Magnoliopsida > Asterales > Asteraceae > Artemisia > Artemisia argyi. Next base: position 3,897,075 of record CM060676.1, on the reverse strand, counting down.
TACTTAAGTAACAACTAATAACCATTCTGAGCTATTTTCGTAGACTTTTGCTATTTGGAGAAAGTAAAGATTTGGTTTGTGAATGTCTAAGCATTTAGTGCACAAACTTAATCTTTACATCTCTCTTATTATACTATTTATACACAAGTAAAATCCTAACAGTTACCTAAAAGACAAAGATGACATAAGCCTACTTTGGACAAAATGCATAGGCATTTTGCCACTGTTACAATTGGCTATAAAAAGTAAAGGACAAGGTTGCTTTCTGATCTTCAGTGTTGACAACTCTTGGTTTTATACCCATTAAGGGAAAGTTGACCTTTGCTTTATAAGGACCCTTCCTTATCCATTTAAACTTATCCCGCCTAATCCCGCCTTTACTTCAGTCTTTACATCTTTAGTCTCAGTCTTCATAGTTGGTGAGGAGTCTTTGGGATTCAGTGAGTTATTGTCATCACTCATTGAATCCATCATCCTCTTCTTTGGCTCAAGTATCATTCACTGAGAACCGCCTCACTAAATGGAGAACCCTTCTTCATAGGTTCGTCATGAAGGACTATGCATTTAGTGACTTGATATTGTTCACGGTTATCAAACACTTAGGATATTTTATGTTCAAATTCTAGTTTAAGGAGTTTGGGTTTTCACATACCCAATAATTTGAGCTTGAGTCCTTGGCTTTACCTTTCTTGGACGTTCTTGTTTTTCCTCTATCATATTTCCTTTGCCATTGTCTTTAGCTGGTATTCTGCTCAGCAGTACTAAAAACAGGGCTAGCAGTGGTAACTGAGACACTTGGTTGTGCTTTAGCAGTTTGTACTGCTACCTCCATATGCCTTGAAACTTGAATAATTTGTTCAATAAACCTAACAGTACCTTCTTCTGAATCAACAATACTAACTCTTGCCCTTTTGCTAGTAGCAGTATCAGGAGAAACTTCTTCAATGTTGACCAGTTCTGTACCTTCTTGAAGATTTACTATGCCTTCTTTAACATCCATCATTGGCTAAGTGGCTTGATCTCTTCCATATAAGCATGCCTTTCTTCCATGACTATATCATCAAAGTAATTTCCACTAGTATCTTGATCTTGATGTTCATCCCCAAAGTCTAGTTTCCTCCCCTGAGTCTTAGAACCTGTTTGGGAGAATCACCCAAATCATCATCATCTGACTCAGAAGAATAAATAACAATTATCCTTTTTGTCTTAAACTTCTTGACTTTTTCTTGAAGTTTCTTCATCCTTAGAACCAGCTTGGTGTAGATACAAGCATACAACTTCCTTGTGTTTTTAAGATCAGTTTCCAAGGCTGCAACTTTGGTATCCGATGAACGATTAACTATGTTTATGGTTAAAGGCTTGGACTAAAACTTACATCTTTGAATCACATTTTATATAACGTAGTGATCAAACTAAAAGTACACTTTATTATTATTATTATTATTATTATTATTATTATTATTATTATTATTATTTGATAAAGGGTTTTATACCCGTTGAATACGTTTTAAACTTTGTTTTTGTTTATGATATAACATTTTAAGTGATCAAGTTCGTCAATGTAATTTGTACCATAAAAACAATAAATCTTCGGTCATGCCTATAATAGTATTCAAATATAAAAATTTAGAGTTAATTACATAAATCGTCCTTGTGGTTTACTGATTTTTACAGATCTTGTCTTTGTGCTTTTTTTTTTTAAGTGGGTTTGGTCCCTGTGGTTTTAGATTTTTATGGACCTTGTCCAAAGTTTGACCCAACTCCTAATGATCTTTAAAAAGAACCTAACTTGTAACGTGAAGGCTAACCTTGTAATTTTGGGTTTTCCCACTCAAAATACAAACCACAAGGACGATTTATGTAATTTACTCTTTGAAAAAAAGTATATATATATATATATATATATATATATATATATATATATATATATATATATATATATATATATATATATATATATATGTATATATATATATATATATATATATATATATATTAATTTTATTATAAGAAATTTTTTAAATTTAAATTTAAATAAAACAAAAAAAAGTTTTTTATAAAAAAAATTTTAAATTAAAATTATATTTTTTTTAATAAAATTATTTTTTTTAATTTAAATTTAAAAATTTTCGTATAAAAAAACTAAAATAAGTTTTTTATTTATTTTTTATTTTTTTTTATTTTTTATTTTTTAATTTAAGAATGAATTACATGAATCGTCCTTGTGGTTTGTATTTCGAGAAGGAAAACCTAAATTAAAAGGTTAGCCCACACGTTATAAGTTAGGTCCTTTTTAACGATCGTTAGGAGTTGGGTCAAAATTTGGACAGGATCCGTAAAAATCGAAAACCACAGGGACTAAACCCGCTTAAAAAAAAGCACAGGGACAAGATCGATAATAATAAGCAAACCATAAGGACGATTTATGTAGTTAACTCAAAAATTTATCAATAACTAGAAGAATAATTTCATTACGGCTATAGAGATGCAAAATAAAGCAAGTAAACAACAATGCCCGGCCATTAGCCTTTGAATTTACGCCCCATGGTAAGCAAAGAACCGTACATGTTTTAATACATTGAGACAATTTTTTGCATTCATATAGAACCGATATAATTATTCATTAATACCCTAGAGCATATGTGGGTTATCTTGTGATCCCGATAGTTACACAGCGGTGGCATATCTATTATATTAATGCTTATAAGATCACTCCATCAATCTAATTTTCCAGATTCTCTCGCCGCTATCTTAGCTTCCACCGACGCCTTCTATTCTTTCACTGCTTGACTCTTCTTTTTTCGCAAATATGACAATAAAATTAGCAAAATCAAAGCCGATTCAACGGCTATAGCTACAATAGCAGCAGTACATAACTTTTCCTTCTTCTCTGTATGATCTAACGAGAGTGAATTTGACGGTGACTGTGACTTCCTCGGAATCACTGTGTCGTTACAAAGCGGTAAATTCGGTAAATTCTTATCACCGCATAAATAAATATTACCGGAAAATGCAGTCTCAGGAAACTTAGTTAAATTTTTCGGAATTGGTCCGATAAAATTATTATTAGACACACTAAAATTCTCTGATTTAATAGTTGACGGTAGATTATTTGGCAACCTACCATGAAAATTATTACCAGACAGATCGAGTGCAAGTAACTCAGTCCACTGAGCTACACTCGAGGGAAATTCTCCACTAAATTTATTATTCTGCAAATTTACGTATCTCAATTCACTAAAGCTAGCAAGGCCATCAAGAACAGTGCCTGTAAAATCATTACCAGACAGATCGAGTGCAAGTAACTCAGTCCACTGAGCCACACTCGAGGGAAACTTTCCACTAAATTTATTATTCTGCAAATATACATTTCTCAATTGAGTAAGGCTAGCAAGGCCATATGGAATAGTGCCTGTAAAATTATTACCTGACAGATCGAGTGCATTTAACTCAGTCCACTGAGCTACACTCGAGGGAAACTCTCCACTAAATTTATTATTCTGCAAATATACATTTCTCAATTGAGTAAGGCTAGCAAGGCCATCAGGAATAGTGCCTGTAAAATCATTACCTGATAGATCGAGTGCATTTAACTCAGTCCACTGAGCCACACTCGAGGGAAACTCTCCACTAAATTTATTATTCTGCAAATATACATATCTCAATTCAGTCAGGCTAGCAAGGCCATTAGGAACAGTGCCTGCAAAATTATTACCAGACAGATAGAGTGAACGTAACTTAGTCCACTTAGCCACACTCGAGGGAAACATTCCACTAAATTTATTATGGTGCAAATACACAAATCTCAGTTCACGAAGGTTATCAAAGTCAGCAGGAAACTCTCCTGACAAGTTGTTGTAGCCTAGAGACAAAATACGTAGTGACGTTATCTTACCAAGAGCGCCCTCAGGTATTTTCCCTTCTAGCCTTGCCCCGGGTATACGGAGGTAGATCACTGATGAGTTATCAGGGTCGCACGTGACGCCAGTCCATTTGCACGTGTCTGCTTCTTTGCGCCAGTTGGTTAATTTGCTTTCGTGTCCGAAGACGCTATTCATGAATTTTAGAAGTGCGTATGTGTCCTCTTTAAGGTCGCTTGAGACGGTGAGGAGTAGTGTTAGGAGTAAGAAAATGAAGAAAACTGATGATGGTGATGACGTCATGAAGTGAATAAGTGAGTGATGGACTTGAAGATTAGAGGTAGGTGCACTATAAATTTTATATGGCGAGAAAGGAGAAAAAGTTGTGTCGTCTTGCTCGCAGCCAATAATAGAAAAAGAAATAGACGCTTTTCCTTTTTTTTTAAAGAAAAGTACTAAGAAATTATACCATTTTTTTGTAATTATTTTAAATTGATTACTACATACATTATCTATGTTTGATATGGTGTAATTATAAAATCATGACAATCATATAAAATAAACCAAATACATCAAGTGAGCATAGCTGAAGCAATTATAACAAGATCATATAACATGTAATTAATTAATCAATATTAAATAGTGAACATACCTTTGTGATTCTAGCCCGAACAAGAATCAATTGCAATCTTCAAATCAAGAACCCTAATTAGGGTTTATGTGGATTATAAGAATTACCCCTTACCTCTTTTGTAATTCAATCCAAGAATCAAACAATAGTGTGTTTGAATCACGTTCTTGTACACACGTACTAAATCAAGAAAAAGTTTATGCAAGTAAATTAAACACAAAACTTAGTTTGATCAATAAAATCAAATCCCTTATGGGATTGTTTGATGGATCGACAATGGGACAAAGAGAAGGAGAGAAAACACTAAGATGTGTGTGTACAAGTTATGAGAAAACAATACATCTTGGGTTTGTATATATACTAATTGAAACTTGGAGCTCAAGGCACAAAAGAAGGTGGAGAACCCCCTTAGCCGGTCGGTTATGTAAGCCCAAAAGGATTCCGGAACCTTCCCTTGTTTCCAAATATTCATTAGTATTACTTTCCTAATCTTCGTCAATAGGTCATTAGTCATTTATCATTAAATACTAATTACTATTACTAGTTTTGTGTTTATTAATAATTACGTATAACATTTATAAATAATTATTTCTTTTTCTCTTCATACGTATTGTGTGCAATCCCGTGATCTCGAGTTCGATCCTAACATACGACTACTAAAATAATGTCCATATTATAACAGCTCCCACTTGGACATATTTTAATAGTGTAATCACATCGGTTAGCGTCTTGCAACACGCTGATGCCTCTAGTACGATCTCGAGTAATGCTCCTGGAAAAACCTTTTAATGATTTCTCATTATTATTATCCTTTTGTTTCTAATACCATGTTAATAAGGATATGGATTAAAGTCATTCCTTAATTAACCATTCTGTTTCTCGTTGTTAGTGATTGATCAAGATTACCAAATCATCTGAACATATTCAGGGAAGATCTTGGGCACGGCCATGCAAACATCTTGACAACCCTACGAGGGGCCCAGCAGTATTAAACTCCAAAAATAAATTTGAAGGAACAAATTCTATCTTGACTACAAGCAAAACCCACAAACTTTGTAGCACTTTCGAAAACAACCCTTATGACTACCAGTTACGTATAGCGTTAAGTTTTTCCACAAAAATGTACTACATTCATGACACTTATCTTGCATCTCAAGTCTGAGGATAATTTCTCATGATTTACTTAATGACAAGATCCATAAAGTAACATCATGTAGTTGGGATAAGTCCTATATTCGGTATCATTGAATATCATCTGAAATGGCATGACTACGCATCAATATACTTTAAGTATATTATACCAACCTTTAGATTTGTCTTGATTTAATAATATTCCCATATTATTAACTGACAACGGACAATTTAAAATAACATTTATTCATGGATTAAACATGTAAAAACAGGATACAATATATATTATAAATTAAACAAACCATGTATTTAAATTTATTATAATATATTGTTTAACATCCCTTATCCAAATACTAAATAGATCAATGCATGATAACTCTTGTTGATGAATTATATCTCAAGCAATGACATTCATACTTGTTGACAAGACATAAATCATCCAACTTTGATCTATCAGAATTTTAAGAATACTTATTTCAAGAATTCAACTATTGAAATTCTTATATGTGCATAGTCAACTATTTTGATGATGCCATATTTCATAAAAATGTGAGATATCCTTAACCACCAATTTATGATAATTAAACTTCCAAACATTTTAAAGTTTAAAGTATTCTTATTCTCTTAATGTATAATGCAACTTATGCTTTTAGTAAGCACAACTAGTACATATAGCAAAGAACGAAATCCTTACCATAACTAGTATTGAGTGTCATCTCAATTTCAATAACATCATTGTATGCAACAACAATATGTTATTAAAACTTCCCGTAAACCTTAATATTTATTGTGTAATGTTTGATGCCCTTCAAACTTTCAAGTTTGTTGGCTATCACAATTTTCACAACAATTGAAAAATTGTTCATCTATAGAATTTGGAAGCTGTTCCAGATTTAGGATGTGATTCTATAATCAAACATATTCATTTAGAATATTACACAAGTTATCTAATAACTTTTTAATTGGATATTAATATTGCCAAATCATCTTGTAATCAAGCATGATAAAACAAAACATGATGTTCATGAAAGATCTTTGAGTCATACTTAGATTTTATTCATGTCATTCATATCCATTTAGACTTTCTAAATAATATATCATGTTATATTATATTCATTTACCGCACATGTTTCAACAATAAACATTCATTCCAAGGTTATATGTCTTATTTCCTAAATCTTACAAGTAAAGTTTCATTCCATTCTAAGACTTAACATTTACTTATATGAATATTACTTTTCATATGTTCTACAACATATATGATTTAAGAAATTAAACATAATACTCCCACTAGCTTTTAGGAATATTTAGAAATTATCTTATTTCAATTATAAATCAAAACATGAATTTAATAATTAAACATAAGAGTAATCTTCAAGATGCATGCATTTATCCATCCATGGATTATTGCACTTTGTACACTTTCAAAGATTTATTTGAATTCATAAACACCTTTTGATTACTTATCGTCCTCGCTCAAATAATCATTCAAGAAAGAGTTTTGATATTCTATTGTCAATTTCATAAATATGACAATCATAATCTTTATATATTTAATGTGTTTAGAAAAGAATATTCAATCACAGTGTTGATATAAATAATGCCTAAAAACATTATTAACATTTATCGATATCTCTATGTTTTGATAATCACAAAACGTAAACCTATTGAGCTAAAAATTATGACGTAAACAAGTGTTTAGTGATAAATATTCACTTTACATCCAAATCACTTAAGGTATGAATAAACAAAGTGTTTAGTGCATTTTATGATCAAAGGGGTATTTAATTAACTAATGCAAAGTTTATTTAATTATATAAACATATTATATATTTTTGAAAAACACTTTTGGTAATAAAGAAAAATGTTTTATTCATACTAAATATATGAATTCAAATTTTTAACCAAAATCAGTTAGTTTTTCACCTAATAAATTTTTCCCACTAAAAGACAAAGATTCTGGCCGTTTCAGCTGGGCGGCCCCCTTAATTATAAGGGGCGGTCCCCTTAAAATTAAGGGGACCGGCCACGCTCCTTTGTCAGAATCTGTTGCCTATAAATACCACCTTAAACCTGGATTTTTTCCTCACCTTTTGCACTCCTAAACTTTCTGTTCTAGATCCACATTTCTATTCTCTTAATCCTTTGATCATAAGTGTATAATTCTTTGTTTCAAAGTGATTCAAACTTCATCCTCTCAAGTGCAAGAGAAGAATACTTCTATCCCCCAAGACAAGAAGTATTACAACTTGTTGTGACCTCCACATACAAGTTGTTGGTGCATCATCAAGATCATTTACATTACTCTTTGTGAAGATTGTTGTGTATATGTGATTGTAGGTAGTTGTGATAGGTATATTGATTGTGTGATTAGTTAGTTGTTTGGTGTGAAGAAGAAAATTTAGGAATTAGATTATAGTGAAGAAGCTAGGTGTGAAGTTGTTAGTTGTGAAGTAAATTGGTGTGAAGAAGATAGGCTTGAAGTAGATAGTTGTGAAGATAGATAGGTGTAAAGAAGTAGTGTTGTGATTAAGTAGTAACTAGGTGTGAAGAAGTTGTGTAGAAGGTGTGAATAAGTTGTGACGAAGTTGTGGTGTGTATATTGGTGGGTAAGGTTTCTCCGTCATAAGGAGTTTGTTGACATAGTGAAGAAAACTCTAGAGTAGGTGACTTGAGGAGTGGAGTAGGGCAAGGAAGGTGTCCTTGTAGCTGAACCTCTATAAATCCTTTGTCTCGCGGTTAGATCTTTCCATATCTTACTTATTATCTTGCTTATATCATTATTACTTTTGTAGACGTAGACGTATATATATAGTTGCTCATATAGTGCTAGTATTGATTTTACTTAAAGATCAAACGAAAGTTTCATTCACAAAACAAAGTTTTTACAATCAAACTAAAAAGGTTACATACATATAATTGATCATTTCGATCAAGTATAGTTTTCATACAAAATATACCTAAGGATTATAAAATAAACGATTACGTACTTATCTCTTATATATAGTTATAATTGTTTATATTTTGCATGTGTTGATTTCACATACTTAGCTTACATTATTATTATTGTTCATACTTAGATATACATGTTCATATTGTTCAAGATTTGAGTTCACATAAGATTGAATCAAAGTTTTAAAAGCAAACAAGGTTTTAAAACTAAACTAAGTTTTCATAATAAAGTTAAAAAGACGTAAAACTATTCAACCCTCCCTTCTAGTTTTCCACAATTGGTATTAAGAGCCACGTCTAGCAAGATTTTTAAAATAAATTGTATTTTAAAACTCGTAACGATCTATGGAATCTGAAAAATATTTAGAAGGGCAATCTATGCAAGGACCACCACTATTTGAAAGTGATGGATTTTTATATTGGAAAAATCGATTCGAAACTTATGTGAAATCAAAAGATCTTGATCTTTGGCATGTCATTACCTTTGGTGATTTTTCCCCTATTAAATATAATTTTGAAACTAAAATGGATGAAATTGTATCTTTTGAAAAACAAAATGATGATTTGAAAAAGAAACTAGCAAAAAATAATGAGGCTAAAATGGTTATTTATAATGCGTTACCACGCAAAGAATATGAAAGAATTTTTATGTGTAAAACCGCAAAAGAAATTTAGGATTCTTTACTAATCACTCACCAAGGTAATAGTCAAGTTAAAGATAACAAAATAGATCTTCTTGTTCAACAATATGAACAATTTACGATTCCGGAGGAGGAATCAATAGATAATGCTTTTGCTAGGTTTAACACTATCATCACAAGTCTAAAAGCACTTGATGAGAATTTTTCTAGTAAGAATTTTGTCAGGAAATTTCTTGGGGCTCTTCATCCAAAATGGCGAGCTAAAGTCACGGCTATTGAAAATCAAAGAATTTGTCAACTCTACAACTTGACGAATTGATCGGTAACTTAAAGGTCTACGAAGAAATAATAAAGAAAGACTCCGAGATGGTCAAAGGAAAAAGGGAGCAAAGCAAATCAATTGCGTTGAAAGCTAAAAAGGACTCTAGTGACGAAGAATGCTCAACCTCCAAAAGTGACGATGAAGAGTATGCTATGGCTGTATTAGACTTCAAGAAATTCTTCAAAAGACGAGGAAGATACATTAGGCAACCATATAATGAAAGGAATTGTTTTAAATGTGGCAATCCAAATCATCTCATCGGAAAGTGTCCAATGATGTCAAGAGATCAAAATCAAAAGGCGTTTATTGGAGGTGCTTGGAGTTATAGCGATGAGGACAAGAAAGAAACCACAAATGAAGAAAAGTGTCTTATGGCTAAGACATCAAGCGAGGTACGCTCCGAAACCGAATACTTTAGTGACAAAAATTTATCATTAGACGAAAAAGACCTAGATAGTGAATATAATAGGTTATGCAAATTAGGTCAAAAGGTTATAGCTAAAAATAAGTCACTAAAACATATTAATAATCTATTAGAAAATGAAGTACTCGAATTAAAAATTAAACTACAACATTTGGAAAAAGGAAAAGAAGTCTTTATAAAATGTAAAACTTGCTTAGAGGTTAAAAATGAAAACGAAAAACTTAAAGATGAAATTTTCAAACTTGACAAGTTTAAAAATTGTAGTAACCCACTTAAGAAAATAATAAGTGTTCAAGAAACTTCGGGAGATAAAACCGGTCTAGGATTAACTTCAACTAATGTTTCAACTAGCGAAAATAAAAATATAAAGTTTGAATGTGAATCTAGTAAACAAAAATCATTAGAATCAAATCCTAAGTATATACTTACAAAAGATAGAAAAATACCCATTGCGAATGATGAAAAAGTAAAAACTTTTTATAAACCATCCTTAAAGACCGAAGTAGGATCCTCTAAACCTAAATTAAGATCTAAAACTCCATCACCAAGAAAACCTAACAATCATCATCCAAGATCTAAAACACCTCAACCTAGAAGAAATCAAAATAGACAATATTACAATAACACTAGAAATCAAATGTGGAATTATCAACCAAGTTACAATCCTTGGGAAATATTACCACCATACATGCATCCTAGCCAAATGTTAAATATATTTGGACTAAACAACTTTGGACCAATGAGACAATGGGAAATATTACCACCATACATGCATCCTAGCCAAATGTTAAATATGTTTGGACCAAACAACTTTGGACCAATGAGACAATGGGGACCAAGTGGCTAAGTTGTCAATCTTGGAAGAAGATTGGAATATCATCTACAAATGACTTCTATAAGTCAACATGGTCACTTGAAGTGCTTGAAGATATTCCATTGAAGACTAAAAGGTACGCGTTTCTTTTAAGTTCATCGCTATAATTTGCATGCTTAGATATATGATTAGTTAGATTAATGCTTAGCTATACATATATGTGTACATAATAGCTTATATTCTTATAACCTAGAAACATCATTGGTTGACTCTCCTAGGAATAAGATAAAATTGTTCATTGCCGAACGAAATAGAAAATGGAAATCTTCTATATCCACTATTAGCAAACTCATGGTGATGAAGTGAAATGAATTAAGTGGATCGATCGTTAATATAGAAGTAGGATTAGATCCCTCGCGTAAGAAAACTATGGATGAAACAAGCTCTCGTAGACTATGGCATTAAGTTAGATAAGCGTGCGAAAACAAAGGAACTATAGATGATAGGTTATACCCCATTCAACACTCTCGCATCTAACATATAAATTATCGTCTTCATTTCCCTTAGGATCATATGATATGTAGAAACGATAGAATGTGATAATAATAGGCTTAACCAATCCTCTTGAGCATGAGATCTTTAATAAACATTTTTTAAAATATTTGATTTATGATATTTGTTGTCATAAATCTAATATCTCTAAAAATATGCAAAAACCTCGCATTTTGAAAAATAGTTTTTCAAATAACTATCCCACTTTTAAATAACATGTTTTCACTATCAATATCTACAATTTTGTTTTGATCAAAACTAAAGATTGGGAAAATATTCTTTACCGTTCATTCACACATTTTGAAGTAAAAACCCAATCTATTTTATTCAAATAACTCTCACATCTAAGTGAAAACTTACTTTCAAACATTGTTGAATAATGCTAAAAACGTCTCTTTTAAAATCATGCATGGTGATCTCATATTTGTCATCTATATTTATATAAATGACACTTATAAGTGAACTAAATCAAATCAAGAGGTCCTTGGTTTGTTCATTAAGACTTTGTTTGTAACAAGTCTAGAAATCCATGCTATCATAACTACCCACTTATTGCTCATTGATACACATTAGGATTAATCCTCCTAGTTATGTAGTTATGAAATACTTGATGTTGCTTATTGTTTCCTAGCACTTATATTTTACTTGCTTGATGAGTATGTTTGCATGCTAGATGAAATTGCTTGTTTACTTAATCTCTTTGATTAACATGCTTTGGCTACATAATTAGTATATGCTTAATTGCCTCAAAGAGTTGGACTTGTTTGAAACAAAAAACACAACCTTTTTGCAATTCACTACCAAAAACCCTTTTCTGGCAATCTGGGAATCACCAGATGGGCGGCCCCCTTAAATCATAAAGCGGCTCCTTTAATTATTAAGGGGACCGGCCTCTAATTAAGGGGACCAGCCATCTGATGGTCGAAGGTGTTGTTTCTTTTTTCTACTTTTTAGCCCATTTCATCCTACACTTCCCAAAATTCATAAACCTATTTTATCCTAAACCTTCTATCAAAATTTATACATCCTTGATCCCACCAATCCTACATTATAAACACTCTCATTCCTCTCAATCTATACTCATCTCTTCATGACCTCTCCCATTAAACCAAAACCACCAAAATAACCCGTTTGGAGAAGAAAGCCTAACTTCCATTAAAAGCCCGTCAAACTCAAGCGATGTTGTTCATAATCAACCAACACCTAAACCTCACTCTCACACAAATGATCCATTTAACAACAAATCATCCATTCGTGATTCCACTAATGCTCCTTCTTATGATGAGCATGCACAATCCCAAAACAATAATCCCAACCTTATTACCAACACTTTACATGTTGCTCATTCAACAAAAAAACCATCCACTCATGAAGCATCTCTTCCACACATATCATGTTTTCATAATTACCCAAGCTCAAACATGTCTCCACCACCAAGAGTATCACCACCACATCCTACAACATCACATGCCATTCCTATGTTTCATGTTCAAACCCTCACCCAAGACAACTATCATGCTCCACCACCATCACCTTCCTCCGAACACTTAATGTTCGTTGAGGCGCTAAAAGAATCCCATGAGCTTAGTGCTCTTTTAGCCTTACATCTTGCTCAACGCAATTTGGATCCACCTTCATCTAGATCACCCTCATCACCACACAACATAAATCAACTTGAGAAGCATGTCAACAATTGACCTTGTTGCATCTTTCTCCTAAAAACCATTGCATTCAATGAACACTTCACTTGGATTGAATATCTTCTCACTAGATTACATCCAATACCCTCACTTGAACAACATCCAAAACCTTAATCAACCTCTTCCGCTACAAACTCTCCACAACCAAACTCTCAACATTCATGACCCAAACATATACCTCCATTAATCCAACAACCTTACCCTAACTCAACCATCTTCATTCCAAACACTCTATCATCAACCATCTAAGCATACTATATGCTTATGATTTTCACTTTCAAATACGAATCAACCAACCTTTTGTTACAAGCAAGTCCGATGGCTCTCTTTGGCAAATTAGGATCTTTAACATAATCTCTTTGAATTAATTGTTATGTATCCTTAATATTGTTTGCTATGCTTGTTATTTGTATATTGCATATTCTTCTATATATGCTTGTGCTTCTAATATTTTTCTTGCGAGCATTCCATCTCTCGATCCCTTGGTGCCATCGAACGAGGGGGAGCACACATCAAGGGGGAGCTTTCATCCCGTCTAACTTCATTTATGAAGCTAGTCGGCATAACCTTTTTGATTCTACAAAAAGGGGGACAAGTGAATATAAACTCACTAAATACATGTCTAAAAATTAATTTTTAGACTTGATAAGTTTAGGTTTTGTAATCATCAAAACGGGGGAGATTGTTGATATAAATAATGCCTAAAAACATTATTAACATTTATCGATATCTCTATGTTTTGATAATCACAAAACGTAAACCTATTGAGCTAAAAATTATGACGTAAACAAGTATTTAGTGATAAATATTCACTTTACATCCAAATCACTTAAGGTATGAATAAACAAAGTGTTTAGTGCATTTTATGATCAAAGGGGTATTTAATTAACTAATGCAAAGTTTATTTAATTATATAAACATATTATATATTTTTGAAAAACACTTTTGGTAATAAGGAAAAATGTTTTATTCATACTAAATATATGAATTCAAATTTTTAACCAAAATCAGTTAGTTTTTCACCAAATAAACTTTCCCCACTAAAAGACAAAGATTCTGGCCGTTTCAGCTGGGCGGCCCCCTTAATTATAAGGGGCGGTCCCCTTAAAATTAAGAGGACCGGCCTTGATTTAAGGGGACCGGCCACACTCCTCTGTCAAAATCTGTTGCCTATAAATACCACCTTAAACCTGGATTTTTTCCTCACCTTTTGCACTCCTAAACTATCTGTTCTAGATCCACATTTCTATTCTCTTAATCCTTTGATCATAAGTGTATAATTCTTTGTTTCAAAGTGATTCAAACTTCATTCTCTCAAGTGCAAGAGAAGAATACTTCTATCCCCCAAGACAAGAAGTATTACAACTTGTTGTGACCTCCACATACAAGTTGTTGGTGCATCATCAAGATCATTTACATTACTCTTTGTGAAGATTGTTGTGTATATGTGATTGTAGGTAGTTGTGCTAGGTATATTGATTGTGTGATTAGTTAATTGTTTGGTGTGAAGAAGAAAATTTAGGAATTAGATTATAGTGAAGAAGCTAGGTGTGAAGTTATTAGTTGTGTAGTAAATTGGTGTGAAGAAGATAGGCTTGAAGTAGATAGTTGTGAAGATAGATAGGTGTAAAGAAGTAGTGTTGTGATTAAGTAGTGACTAGGTGTGAAGAAGTTGTGTAGAAGGTGTGAATAAGTTGTGACGAAGTTGTGGTGTGTATATTGGTGTGTAAGGTTTCTCCGCCATAAGGAACTTGTTGACATAGTGAAGAAATCTCTCGAGTAGGTGACTCAAGGAGTGGAGTAGGGCAAGGAAGGTGTCCTTGTAGCCGAACCACTATAAATCCTTTGTCTCGCGGTTAGATCTTTCCATATCTTACTTATTATCTTGCTTATATCGTTATTACTTTTGTAGACCTAGACGTATATATATAGTTGCTCATATAGTGCTAGTATTGATTTTACTTAAAAATCAAACGAAAGTTTCATTCACAAAACAAAGTTTTTACAATCAAACTAAAAAGGTTACATACATATAATTGATCATTTCGATCAAGTATAGTTTTCATACAAAATATACCTAAGGATTATAAAATAAACGATTACGTACTTATCTCTTATATATAGTTATAAATGTTTATATTTTGCATGTGTTGATTTCACATACTTAGCTTACATTATTATTATTGTTCATACTTAGATATACTTGTTCATATTGTTCAAGATTTGAGTTCTCATAAGATTGAATCAAAGTTTTAAAAGCAAACAAGGTTTTAAAACTAAACTAAGTTTTCATAATAAAGTTAAAAAGACGTAAAAGTATTCAACCCCCCCTTCTAGTTTTCCACACACAGTTAATTGCTTAAGTGTGATTAATAATCTTGTCATAAGACATGCATTAAATATGTGCACAATATTGTCCATATGATTTCTATACAAAGATTTAAACCACAAGGGTTACCTAATCATTGAAGAAACTCATCTTCATTTTCTAGTCTAACTATTAAGATAAACCACATTTCTAAAATTGATTATCTTTATGGACAACATCTTAATCATTCATATCATGTATACTTTACCCAATTTCATATTTGATAATGTATCATAATGATTATCAGGTTTACAATAAT
This sequence comes from Artemisia argyi, assembly GCA_030686995.1. NCBI lineage: Eukaryota > Viridiplantae > Streptophyta > Magnoliopsida > Asterales > Asteraceae > Artemisia > Artemisia argyi. The sequence goes on along the minus strand of CM060676.1, from coordinate 3,881,421 downwards.
CGTGTAAATCATAGCCCTCAACATATTAATCAAATATTTGAGATATATTGCTATTCTATGAATGATAATTTCATCATCTTGAGATTTAACATTTAAATGTCAACCTTTATTATGATATTTACTAGTGTATTTTAGAAGATTATGTATCTTATAATTTTATCTTTTAAAGATCAAAACTCCTACTTGCTTTTAGTAATTTAAAGACTATCTTTAAATACTTAGCAAATAAAGAAACAATACAATGTTCTCTTTTGGGATATTACAAATACATATTGACAGTTCCTGACTTAACTTTGTTAATAACCTCTTCATAAGCAGTTAAACAAATTTAGAACTTCAATTTAAGACTTAATGTGATTCACACATTCATCACATTCCATCATATGATAATGTCTTATAAACCTTCTATGTTGGAGTTTTATAAATATGTCCAAGTCATACTCAACACTCTAACCTTGATAACTTTTGGAAGAAAAGAAGTCATAGTTATCTTTAATTAAACAATATAATAAGAGTTTGATTTTCCTAACAGAACATACCATAAACATTTGGTATTTTATTAGTATTAATATAGTAAGACAATCTAACAATATTTAAGATAACCATATTTCCTTTTGACTTCTCTATTTACCAACTAATGCTTTTTAATGGTATAATAATTTCCAAGCTAACTACATGCTTTATAACACAAGTAATTTTTACAAAGTCACTTCATATCCATGTCTTTACAAGAAAACATAAACTGTTATAATCTCACTATACGTTATAAGTCATTTAACAATTTAATAACTTCATGTATATGTCTTAATTAAAAAACACAACAAGATTACGTCTTACTTTATTTTAATAAGTCTTGTAACAATTAAAAGACTTTATGTTTATATCTTTACAATGAAACATAAACATGTTTAACTAAAGTAATTAAGAACACCATCTTTTGGTTTCAATAGTAATTTCAAGTTAATTTATTACTTCATAATAATCTAAATAACATTATTTCTTCATTTATTTATGTCATTCCAAGAACACATAAATATTCAGATTGAAGTAGCATTAGATTACTTAATTAATTTATGTCATTCCATGAATTCATAAATCTATAAATTAAAGTAGTCTTGATATCATATTGACACATGTTCTAATAGGTATCTAATTTAGAAACTGCAAATTCTCATAGTTCAATTACATCAGTTGATCTGCTAGTAATGAAAATATGAAATTCACCTTGTTGTTGCAATCTAGTTAAGCTCTCACATAACATAAATTGTAACACCAAGTGTTTCTTGAATTAGCTTAGTATAATTCATATCAGAACATTATTCTAATTTAGAAACTGCAAATTCTCATAGTTCAATTACATCAGTTGATCTGCTAGTAATGAAATATGAAATTCACCTTGTTGTTGCAATCTAGCTAAGCTCTCACATAACATAAATTGTAACACCAAGTGTTTCTAGAATTAATATTAGAACATTATTCTCTTACCTTGTAGTTAAGAGAATCCATTAAATCATATCTTTATGAGTTGTTTCTTGCACACATTAAAGATAACATTTCTCCCACTTGTGCATGGAACAACCTCATATAGTTGATAAACAACATCCCATACATTTGTTTATGTGTTCAATATGATTGTGTCATAGATTTTAGCATAACAAGTATATGTAAAACAACAATGTCTAGTAAGGAAACGTACAAGACTATCCTTAAAAGTATGAGTGTCTACACTTGGAAAGTAATTAACTTTAGCTACCAAGATGTCAAAGCTTGTAACTCCCACTGAATTAAAGATCATTACATGTAACAATTCGCAATTTCAGGTTAATTACTATTCCCGGAAAATTTCACTATTCATTTTCACTATTCATTTTTACTATTCATTTTTACGATTTATTTTCCCGAAACTTGATTTTTGTTTCTTGGCCTCGAGTGATAAATCATTTCCATGACAAATTAAACGTTTGACATTCATAAGCTCATTTTCGCAAAAGTTAATAAGGAATTACACGTTTTAGGGTAAAACGCCATTTAAAAATTCTACGCACAACGAAACTCGACCGCGTTAAGTGACCCCGCATCAGAAAAATGTTTGACACACTCATGATTTATTTGAGAATAAATCATGACTGAGAAAAACATGACCAAAAATAAACCTCGGCCGTAAAAAAACTGGAATTTTCAGTTTTTAAGCATTTTTACTCAGTCGTAACTTTAGCCTATACTTGAACCGCGTTTCTAAGACAATTTGAGTTTTCAACTTTTTAGAATAAGTCAACATATTTTTCCCTCCTCCTTTGACCAAAAATCATTCCTTGATTTTATAAGTCATTCCTTGATTTTTAGGCTTACGGTTTTATGTCTAAAAGACATTTAATATCAACCGACACTAGACTGAGCCCAGTCTAGACATTATAAGTCATTTTAAATCATTTTTATCCTATTAGAAAAGTAACATTTTACTTTTCTCAATTTTACGCAATATTCATACGTTTTACGTATTACGCGTTTTAGACCCGTGTTTCCAGTTTTAGCAGGGTTTTACCACCCCAATGGAACCTACCACTCATTTTATATTTTATTATGGAGTATTTTGACAAGTTTAATCATTCCTCCAAGTTTCGTATTTTTACGATACCCGGTTTTACGTTTTGTGACGTAACAACTTACGGTTAGCATTTTACGGAGTCGAAACTAGCTCCATAAGCTTGGATAATATGATCAAAAGTCCACACTTGTTCCCCAAGCTTTGTGAACCGCCTCTAGGGGGGGGGGGATTCACACTTGTGGCATGATCTCATGCTCCTAACTCTAAGATGCATACAAGTGTCCATACTTGCTCACCAAGTGTTGACAAGTCAACATAACTAACCTCCTCAAGGCACTATAAACCCCCCCTCCCCTTGTTTGCCGTCCATATCACACACCAAAACCACACAGACTTAGCTTTATTCCTTCTAATTTCTAGCAAAGATTCAAGAGCAAGTTCAAGGTAGAAACCCTAGTTTGGTCTTAGGTTATCAAAACACTTCCAAACCTCATATACTTTGGTGATTTCTCTTGAGTTTGAATCCACTCAAGTCACCTCAACTTTCATCATCTCTCTTTCAAAATTACAAGAGTAGAAAGATTGCATGAGGTGAAGTGGGTTGAAGCAAGTCTATTAAAGTCCTTACCTTACTAGTTACTTCCTTTCTTATTTGAAAGCCAAAAGTTGTAAGCCAAACCCTAACATGCTTCTTGTTAAATAATCATGTTCATGTTATTTACATATTATTCTTGCTATATTATGTCTTGTATTCATGTCCATGATGTATAAAAATGATTAAAACAAGTTATTGTATATGATTGTTAAGATAAGTTATTAAAACAAGTAAACTAATGACTTTCTTGGTAAGACCTGATCAAAATGGTAAAAATATGATATTGGATCATTACATATTGTAGTAGAGGACCTAACAAGGAAACCGTAGCAACTTGAACCACCTAAAACGAGTATACGAGTCAAAAGTTATGACGATTTGAAGTTACCAAAACTTTGCGGCAAAACTGCCAAAATAGTTTCTGTGACAGAACCTAAAACACGCAAAAAGAGGCCTTTCTGGTCCGTTTAATGAAAAAGTTAAAGCACGAAAGTTGTCCGGAATCACGTTTTCTTCAAAAACTCAGGAGCACGTCTCCAGAAAATCAATAACGAATGAGATGTTTCTCAGTTTCTTAACAGCTATTTACATATTTATAAGTCACTATATTATGGTTATACTTTAAAAAGAACAAGAGGTCTTATGACCTAGAATCAAGACCACAACCATGGCTAGAGCCAAGGTTGAGTCTCATGACCATGGAACAATGACCAAAGGTCATGCCAAGGCCATGACTAAATGACCATACAAACTTACTTAAGCGAAAACATGAAACAAGGAATTGACGATAACTTGAACAAGCAATTTGGATCTACTTCACTTAAAAGAACCATGAGATATTACAAAGAAAAATGGTCATACAAGTTATAAGAAACTTACCATAATAATAATCTTCATGTAATAATAAACTTTCCTAAGTTTATTCAAATATTGGACATGTAACTTTTCGGATCAAAACTTATACATATATACTTTATCAACTACTACAATAGTAGGGAGCCTCATGTGAGGAGTTCATTATGTAAGCTGTCGAGATGAGTTGTGGATTTACGAATTAAAGTGTCCTGGCTCCTCGAATGCTTACTAACATGACTTCTGAATTATGTCGGTCCGAACGGTAGTAAATGATATATAAAACATACATGTTTCATGAATCTTTTCTTTCAAAGACTTACATTATACATCATACCACATCATGGATTAAATGCAAGATATATATATATATAGGCACTACTTCATATTCTTTACTCCAATCCTAAGTCGCGACATTCTATTATAGGTTGCTCATAGAAACCTTCACGATTTAACCGTTACATTCATTACTTGCTATCTTACTTAAGGTGAGTTCATAGCCCCACTTTCCATTACTTTATTGTTTTACAAACCCTTGGGGGAAGTACATGCTATTTTTAACCGAGCACAATGTTTTTAAATTGTATGCTTGCCTGATTGTTTTATTATCACTAAGTACCATCCTTGCCAAACCGAGATCCCTTATTATGAACCATTTAATCACTAGAAATAGTGAGCGCGAATATTGTGAATAGGCCTATTGGGATTGACGAATCCCATTTGTATTGACTAAGTTCAAACAAATGCATTAATATTTGAGACATTAGGTATGACGGCAAAGTACCTACCGGGATAACTCCGCCGATGGATATTGGTACCCGTTAACATTTTGGTGTCATAAGCTTAATATTTGATAATAACTGTTCCGGGCGTATAACAACATAGCCCATATTTGTTTTCCAAATATTGGTGTGAGTCTATAGCTCACACTACCAACATATTGTGTTCAAACATTAAACAAACTCTATGAATATCACTCAACCTTTGTTTTGACCTCTCAAGCATGTATTTCAGGTTCATGATGATCAAGGATGGCACAAAAGGGCACGGATACTCAAGAGGGCTATAAATTTTATTATCATTCGAAAACTCATTTAATGTGATTTGTAAACATGGAACCATTTGGGACCTCATTTTGTAACCTCTGATATTTATATAATTTGAATGATAAACCTTTTAAAACGACTCAATTAGAGATCGTTTTCTATTATTATGACTGTTGTGCCGTCGAGTAACACCCAGTTTGAATTCCGCTGCATCCATGAATTGGGGGTGTTACATTACAATAATTCCTTATTCAGTGATAAGTACACAATACTCCCACTGAATTTGACAACATTGTAAATGTTTCATATCCAGTAAAAACAAATATTGTGTCTTTAACTTTCCTACACCTTTAAATGTCCATGTGTAACAATTACTTATGCACTAAAGAGTGTATTCTACTACTTAAATGATGGACTATCCACCAATGCTATTAACTTGAAAAATTGGGCATGCAATTTCTTCCTTAATAGGTCTACCATTCTACAATGTATGTAGCACCTTTTAAATAGTCAAAACAACTAGTTTGTCTTTAAACATTTTGCGGTAATTAGTCTAGATTCTAATTATAATAACTCATAAAATGTCATACATGTTAACCAAATATCATATTTGTTACTAAGAATTTAATCACCGAATGAGGATGATAAAATCCTTATGAAAAATGTGCGCAATTTTCTTAACCATTAAAAATTTGCTATGAGTTATATTAGAATTTAGACATATCTAATATTCCTATTATCCTTTCTCATTTATGAAAAGGAATAGGATTGTGTCTCACTCTTCCTTCATAGAAAGGAGACTTCTTTTGTCTTTTAAGTAAATATTTCTTAATCAAACATTTGTTTGAAAACAGAACAAGATCAATTTACCAAAGCCCAAAGTGCGTTTACGGTTTGAACGTTGCATTAATACATTAAAACGAATTACAAAATTCAATTTCAGTATTTTCGATAATTAGATCTTTAAGAAAATAAAATACCTATTGGTAAATATTCATATAAACCATAGTATTCTCTTAAAGTTAGGATCCTAATTGACATAGTACCATTACATCAGTTGATCTGCTAGTAATGATAGTATTCAACAAGGTAATTGTCGAACAATAATTGCGAATATCATATTGCAATTCCTAGATTATTATGGGATTTACTTTCACAAAACTTTTGCAAAGTAAGCATGTTTCATCCCCATCTAATGCCTTGAGTCCAAGATCTCACTTCCTACTCAATTTAAGTTGTCTAACTTAAAAACTGCAAACCCACAAATCCATCGCATCAGTTGATCTGCTAGCAATGAATCTATGAAATTTACCTCTCTATTGCAATCTCGCCAAGTTCTCTCATGACGTAAATTACAACTTCAAGTGTTCTTAATTAGATGGCATTTGACTTAATTTTATAAGGGTATTAATTTTTACTTGATCAAAATAATGTATGAAGAAGCATGCATACAACTTCATAACATTGGTTTTACAAAACATTTTTATTACCAATTTGCTAATAGTAAAATAACAAAGTTTTGATTTAGGTATCGGGTTCACCAATTAAAGAATTACCAACAATTATCGTCCACTATATCGTACTTTTGCATAAGCCCTAAGGCTTAGTGTTTCGGATAATCATTGTGGAATTGTGGTGAATTCACCCTTAAGATGACAATGTACGTAATATAGTGATATAGGAAAGTCTAGAGTCGGCAACCAAGCAGTTGTAGAGAACCGGTAGGTGCATGAGCTTTAAAAACCCCTCTCTACAAGTACATTGGATGGCAACCTTCAGTCCGCCTTTCACACACTATGTACAAAAACATCAATCAACCAATCATTTGAAATTTACTCTTAAAACCAAAACAATTTCGCCATTTATTTAGTCCGTATTATTTTTCTATTCAATAAAATTACCCTTTTCGTTTATAAACATGTCTAACATAATAATAAACAAAAACAACTAATGTAAAATAAAAAATAAAACAACTAAATAAACATATACATAATCATAACAATTAAATATGTATAAAACATGTAGCCACATGCAAATCTTATTCAATAGTCCTATTAATAATCAAATCTAGGTGTATAACGTATTTATTCAATTAAGGCTTTCATCTTCTAGGAAAAAGAGCCACATTCATCGTTAAATCGATTGTGTAAGCCAAAACTAAACAAATACCACATAGCACATAATTGATTACTTAATATTGGAGTCTTCCCCAATTCGACATCTATTAATAAATTTACATGTTTTGATATAACTTAACAATTAATTCATATATACAATTTAAACCATTTAAATTATCACACAATATAAAATCCATGCAAATATGCACTTTTTCATGGATTTAGCTTAACAATTAACATATTGCACCAAGATCGTTTACTAAAACGCATAACAAATTACATGACATCATTGGGTTTCTAATCATATTAAAAAATCAAAAACCATAAACCCTAAAACCCTTAAGGGTCAAATCGACCCAAAAAAAATTAGGGTTAGGAATTTAACAAACCCTAAAAACATGTAACAAAACGAATCAATATCCAATTTTTATGCGTTTCGATAATTAATTACACATTATAACCTGTCTCTGATACCACTGTTGGAATTATAATATCATGGCAATCATATAAAATAAACCAAACACATCAAGTGAGCATAGCGGAAGCAATTATAACAAGATCATATAACATGTAATTAATTAATCAATATTAAATAGTAAACATACCTTTGTGATTCTAGCCCGAACAAGAATCAATTGCAATCTTCAAATCAAGAACCCTAATTAGGGTTTATGTGGATTATAAGAATTACCCCTTACCTCTTTTGTAATTCAATCCAAGAATCAAACAATAGTGTGTTTGAATCACGTTCTTGTACACACGTACTATTTCAAGAAAAAGTTTATGCAAGTAAATTAAACACAAAACTTAGTTTGATCAATAAAATCAAATCCCTTATGGGATTGTTTGATGGATCGACAATGGGACAAAGAGAAGGAGAGAAAACACCAAGATGTGTGTGTACAAGTTATGAGAAAACAATACATCTTGGGTTTGTATATATACTAATTGAAACTTGGAGCTCAAGGCACAAAGGAGGTGGAGAACCCCCTTGGCCAATCGGTTATGTAAGCCCAAAGGGATTCCGGAACCTTCCCTTGTTTCCAAATATTCATTAGTATTACTTTCCTAATCTTCGTCAATAGGTCATTAGTCATTTATCATTAAATACTAATTACTATTACTAGTTTTGTGTTTATTAATAATTACGTATAACATTTATAAATAATTATTTCTTTTTCTCTTCATACGTATTGTGTGCAATCCCGTGATCTCGAGTTCGATCCTAACATACGACTACTAAAATAATATCCATATTCTAACATGATACTAGTCATAACTTATTTTAGTAAGCATAGACTAAAGGGATATATATATATATATATATATATATATATATATATATATATATATATATATATATATATATATATATATATATATATAGGGGATATGTTGGCTACAATCCTCACTAGTATTACACAAAAAATGATTCAGGAACCACTAAAATGATTCAGGGACCCACCAGAAAATTCAGAGACCTACAAATTGTAACATGAAATTGTAGAGAAGTGGCTACAAAAAATTGGAGCAAATATATATATATATATATATATATATATATATATATATATATATATATATATATATATATATATATATATATATTGTCACACCCCCAAAATGGGGTCCAGCGGAAGCATACATGCAGCTGGGGTGTAACTCAATTGATATCACAACACAAGTACAAAAATGTTTTTACTTCGATAATTTAGAATAAAATAGTTTAATCAAAAATGTTGAATTTATATTGTTAAAAGTAGTGCGGAAGTAGGCCTTTAAAATAATTTAAAACGGTCCCCAAATGAATAATCAGAGTCTTCTATGACCATGCTATGCCCTGCCAAAACCTCCTGTAGCGTGCCATTGGTTAAAACCTGAAAATACATGGTAAAGTGTCAACACGAGGTTGGTGAGTTCATAGAGTCTTGTGTGAAATGAAATACATTGCATTGAAATGAAGATTTCCCAGCAAAGGCATCGTAAATCCACTCAGTTGCAAGACCCGCCATAAGAGACTTTTAACCTGTGTGTTCACAACCTACTACCAAATATGATTTTGTTTGTGTAAACAGAAGTAATATGTGGTCCAAGATTCAAAGATAAGTGTAGCAATGTCGCTATATGAAGGTAAAAGTGATAATGTAGCCATGGCGATGTCGCCATATAAATGAATCTGACCATAAGCAAAACGCATAAATAGTTTATCGAACAAAGTTTCATAGCACCAGTTTAGGAAAGAATATTGATTGCACTAAGTTCAAGGCACCGAAAAGGTTTTCTTGCTATATGTAGGAGGTTACGCTCCCAAGTAATGTAGGTAATCAGATACCTAGGAAATGTAGGTAATCAAACATACCTATGAAATGTAGGTAATCAAACATGCCTATGAAATTTAGGTAATCAAACATACCTATGAAATGTACCTAACGGTTCTTAACTTAGGCAATCATAGGTAATTTGTAATAGTTTAAATTATGCACTCATGTCCATGAGTGAATAGCAAGTAGGTAACAAGTGAATAGTATTGTACTCGGATAATCAAACAAGTATTAAATAAGGCTGAAAATATTTGAGTAATCAACCATGTAAAGCGAGTAATGCGTTTAAGTAAAACGCGCATGTATTCTCCCCCAAAGAGTTTAAAAAACAATTAAAAGAGTAGGGGCTATGACTCACCTCGAAATGATGATACAAGGATGTGAAATGATAGGGACAATAAGGCGCAAATGTTAGCCGCAACCTAAATGAATGAATATAATCTACTTTAGATCATGAAATGATGTAATGAATATGCATGCACATGATACCTATACCACTCATAACTTGAAAATACTAGTTATAGTCATAATAGAATATATTCCATACTTAGGAAAAATAAGTCTTAACTAGACTTGTAAAATCTTGTCGTAATATATCGTATATAGAATGTTAGTGTTATATTCCTTGCTTTGAAAACCTTGAAGTAACGTCTAATAGTCGTAAAAATAAGCTTGTAATCACTAGTACTTCATTAGTTATGAATTTGGCACTTTGGTAGTAATTCTAGAAAATCTAGGATTTAGTACGTAGAAGTAGTATTATTATTATTCCTAGTTAAAAAGCTGTCAAAATATATATAGTTTTGCCGATATTGAAACGTGAATATCTTTGTCGTTATAAGTTCATTTTCTTCGTTCTTTATATCCACGGATTCATTTTAGTATGTACTAATATATTTTTGATAACTCGGCTTCTCTAGGTTACGTCTAACGCCTCGGTTTGTCTAACGAAAATCGTCCAACAGCATATAATTTTCAGAAAAATAGTTTTCGTCAGTAAACTTGCAAAAATCATATCTCCTTCGTTATAAACTCGTTTTAATCCGTTCTTTCGCGTACGGCTTCGTTTTTGAAAGTATTTTCTAAATCTTTGGTTGAAAATCTCCCCTGAGTTACTGAGTTTTCCAGAATTTACATTCTGGGACAGTAGGTTTATAAACATGTTCGAAATCCATTTCTAATGTTCTAAACTAGTTTCTAATCCACCCAAATCACTTCCAATCACTACAAATCTAGTCTATTCCTACCATACACCTTCTTAAAGTGTCATGGGTTCTTAAACATCATCAATCAAGTAGATCTAACAAGGGTTTCCTTTTCTAGTGTTTCAAAGATATATATATATATATATATATATATATATATATATATATATATATATATATATATATATATATATATATATATGTATATATATATATATATATACATAAATGAGTGGTATAACTAGTATATGCATGAAATCTTGTATGGAAATCATATAATCATGAAAATAACTTGAAGAAATTATGAAAAAGAGTTTGACAACTTACTTTGAAAGATTAGTGAGCTTTGGAGATGAAGACTTACAAAACCTTGAGTTTTTATTTCAAAACCCTAACAAGGATTACTAAAGGAGCTTGATTATATCTTGATCTTGAAAAAATAATGGATCCTTGATGGTGTTCTTGTTTTGGTCGTGGCTAGGGAGGAAGAAAAAAAGAGAGAAAACCTAGACTTTGATTATTGGAAAACAAGTATGAATGTGTAAAGATGTTTAAGTATGAAAATATCTAAATCAATGGCAAAATGGTAAATAAAGGGTGAAGCTGAAGTAACATGGGGAGGGGTGCGGCACATGGTGGATGAGTATGTAGGAAACTTGTTAATATCTAGTTAACGGAGTCGGTTTTGGTTCCGATAATCGCTAAACGTAAATTGTTAAGCCGCGAAACGTAAATCCGGGTATCGTAAAAATATGAAACTTGAAAGAATGACTAAACGTGTCAAAATACTCCATAATAAAATATAAAATGAATGGTAAATTCCATCGGGTTGCTTAAACGCTGTTAAAACTGGAAACGCGTGATTCGCGTAAAACGCTGAACTGAAAAACGTAAAATTCCAAAACTTTTAGAATTATGGTAAAATGAGAGAAAATCATATTTCTATTGTTTATAGTGTTTTATGGACATATCGGGATGCTGGAACGATGTTTAAACCTAAAAGTAAATCTCGGACACGACTTCGTGATTTTTGCAGAAATGATCCGACGAGTGCCAAACTCTCGGATTATCGTTAAAATAGTTCAAATTACGAGAATATGAAATAAAAATTTTGGAAATGAATAGTGAAAGTGAATAATAAATATAAATAGTAGAAATGAATAGTACTTTCCGAGATGAAAAATGAAATTTCGACGTTTGAAAAAGGACATGAAATTACGAGTTGTGACATTCTTCCCCTCTAAAAGGATCTTCGTCCCGAAGTTCAGTTTGTGTTGGTCTCTAGGGTGGTATTGGTGAAAAGATGATAATATTTGAGAATTCCAACGAACTTTCACGATAGGAATTCGACTTCGCTTCAACTGTTCAACCTTACAGTCCATGATTTCTGTTGGTTCTCCTGCTTGGTTTAGGTTTGTCATTGGGGTGGATTCCTTCCCAAGTGGGATTATGAGTGAATCATCTGAAATATATTTCTTGAGATTTGAAAAATGTGAAACATGTTTGTGTAACCTACTGTTTTCTAACAAGGCTCAAGTCAAACGGCTACTAGGCCTACTCGGTCTGAAATATTAAATAATCCAGTGTATATCGGGTTTAACTTTCTGAATTTTTCTGAATGGTATCATACCTTTCCTAGGCAGAACTTTCAACATAACCCTGCCACCAACTTGAAATTCTAATGGTTTACAACTTACCGAACTTGTAACTGATTCTTGATTTGTAGGAAATTCCTGGTTATTTCATGCATGCTTACGGGACTAGTGAGTTGGGCTTTTCCAAATTTCACTCCGTCAATGGATGTTGGCACTTCGACCATACAGTGCCTCAATTGGTGTAGTCTCTATGCTCGTGTGGTAAGTATGGTTGTAAAAGAATTCGATTTATGGCAAATGGTTAGTCCAACCATTTCTAGTGTCAATCACTCATGCTCTGAGCATATCTCCCTATGTTTGAATCGTTCTCTAATTTCTGACCATTGGTCTGCAGATGATAGGTGGTGTGGTTCCAAAGGAATCTTAATGTAATCGCTAGGAGTTTTAGGTGAATTAAATTCTTCTATTAGGAATAATTGAAATGGATATCATGAATCTTGTGGAAAAACATACAAGGTTAAGTCCGTCAAAAGGTGTTGTGAAAATAATAGATTAGGATAAGGTTGTGATCCTCCGCAGGATGTCATGAATTGAGTCTCTCTCCACCTACGATGCTTAGTCTCCATTACTAAGATTTTCCCCAAGCTCTATGTCATCAAATCAAAAAATCCTAAATGTATAAGTGATGTAATATAGTGATTGATTTTCAAGGTTTGTTTTGAGATTGTGTGTTTTGTTCATAAACCTTCCCTGAATAAATGAATCTACAACTTTAAGCAAACGGCTTTCCAAGTAACATTTTTTTTTGTTTCAAAATTTAATAGTTATGCAAGATAGGACAGTTTTCAACATAAGGTGGATAATATGGTTTACCAAAGATCGATGTTTAAAATTTCCTAACATTCAATAGTTTTGTAAAAGATTAACCAAAAGGAATTTGCTTATCAAAATAAGTGCCTCAGAAAAGTATTGCTTACAAGATATATGTTTTGTATAAATGTAGTTTAGAGAAAAATCCATTTAAAAGTGAAAGTATTAAGAGGACAAAATAGCCAGGTATGTACGTCTGCACAATTGCATAGGTGTCTAACATGTCTGAATAAAGTCTATTGGTGAGGACATGTTCAATCTATAGTCTTGGTTAAGAGGTTGAAATTATCTCTATGGTGTTGCCTAGTGAGCACTCGTATCGAAACTAATCCTGTAATTCAGTCAAGCCAACACTTTCCAGATGATGGAATTTTGGTGATCAGGCTAGTGATAGTGGTTCAAATTATTTTGTGATATCTTGAGATTTCTGTTGAGTTTTGAACGGTCTTAGTGTACCAAGTGATCCTCCTTATAGATGGTATGGAAAGTCTTTCCTAGGGAGGTCATTGATAATATCCACTTATCAATATAGGGAGTAGTGAGTGATGAGTGGCATAGGAATCTATATAGTGTCAGCTAATTCCTATACATATATGGGGATGGGGAAAGGAAATGATAGTGATGGTGAGAAGAGAAAAGACTGTGACAACTGCGACAAAATGAGATTGTGATAAAAGAAAATACTGTGATATAAGTGTATCATGCATAGACGTAAATGTTCATGAGATGAAATGACCAGTTGACGTGCTTCCAAGCGGCGGTTCACGAAGTGATGAAAAGTATGAATGTTCTGACAACGAGAGTATACACACACAAAAATGAAACTTTTGGAAATTGAGTAGAGGATTCAATCCAGACAAAATTTCATTATAACCATTCTCAGTGTTGCAGAATTCATTTCTGAGTCAGACATAGGTGGTCAGCCTATATCTCACTATCCCGGGTTGAATATAAATGACCAGTCTATATTATACCGAGGTTCCATGAATTTTGAAATACTCAGCTCAGTTATACTAATACCATGTCCTTCACGAATAAAAAGATGTTATGAAAGACTAAGGCAGGTGACCAAACACGAGGTCAAATGATGAAAGTATGCAAAGAAAAACATAACGCGGTGACATATATGATACGTGAACATGCTTATGTGAAAGACAATTATAATAATCAACTGGAATAAATAAATATAATATATCAGATAATGAGATACAAATCTCATCACATATGTCAACAACAAATCACAAATGAGGCATCAGCTTGGCAGGCAGGCACGTGACGGTCATAGGGTTAAGTTTTCTTGAAAGTAGCTATAGTCTAGGTTTTAAAAACACTTAGTTCGCTATAGCCAAAGCTCTGATGCCAATCTGTCACACCCCCAAAATCGGGTCCAGCGGAAGCATACATGCAGCTAGGGTGTAACTCAATTGATATCACAACACAAGTACAAAAATGTTTTTACTTCGATAATTTAGAATAAAATAGTTTAATCAAAAATGTTGAATTTATATTGTTAAAAGTAGTGCGGAAGTAGGCCCTTAAAATAATTTAAAACGGTCCCCAAATGAATAATCAGAGTCTTCTATGACCATGCCATGCCCTGCCAAAACCTCCTGTAGCGTGCCATTGGTTAAAACCTGAAAATACATGCTAAAGTGTCAACACGAGGTTCGTGAGTTCATAGAGTCTTGTGTAAAATGAAATACATTGCATTGAAATGAAGATTTCCCAGCAAAGGCATCGTAAATCTACTCAGTTGCAAGTCCCGCCATAAGAGACTTGTAACCTGTGTGTTCACAACCCACTGCCAAATATGATTTGGTTTGTGTAAACAGAAGTAATATGTGGTCCAAGATTCAAAGATAAGTGTAGCAATGTCGCTATATGAAGGTAAAAGTGATAATGTAGCCATGGCAATGTCGCCATATAAATGAATCTGACCATAAGCAAAATGCATAAATAGTTTATCGAACTAAGTTTCATAGCACCAGTTTAGGAAAGAATATTGATTGCACTAAGTTCAAGGCACCGAAAAGGTTTTCTAGCTATATGTAGGAGGTTACGCTCCCAAGTAATGTAGGTAATCACATACCTAGGAAATGTAGGTAATCACACATACCTATGAAATGTAGGTAATCAAACATACCTATAAAATGTAGGTAATCAAACATACCTATGAAATGTAGCTAACGGTTCTTAACTTAGGCAATCATAGGTAATCTGTAATAGTTTAAATTATGCACTCATGTCCATGAGTGAATAGCAAGTAGGTAACAAGTGAATAGTATTGTACTCGGATAATCAAACAAGTATTAGATAAGGCTGAAAATATTTGAGTAATCAACCATGTAAAGCGAGTAATGCGTTTAAGCAAAACGAGCATGTATTCTCCCCCATAGAGTTTATAAAACAATTAAAAGAGTAGGGGCTATGACTCACCTCGAAATGATGATACAAGGATGTGAAATGATAGGGACAATAAGGCGCGAATGTTAGCCGCAACCTAAATGAATGAATATGATCTACTTTAGATCATGAAATGATGTAATAAATATGCATGCACATGATACCTATACCACTCATAACTTGAAAATACTAGTTATAGTGATAGTAGAATATATTCCATACTTAGGAAAAATAAGTCTTAACTAGACTTGTAAAATCTTGTCGTAATATATCGTATATAGAATGTTAGTGTTATATTCCTTGCTTTGAAAACCTTGAAGTAACGTCTAATAGTCGTAAAAATAAGCTTGTAATCACTAGTACTTCATTAGTTACGAATTTGGCACTTTGGTAGTATTTCTAGAAAATCTAGGATTTAGTACATAGAAGTAGTATTATTATTATTTCTAGTTAAAAAGCTGTCAAAATATATATAGTTTTGCCGATATTGAAACGTGAATATCTTTGTCGTTATAAGTTCATTTTCTTCGTTCTTTATATCCACGGATTCGTCTTAGTATGTATTAATATATTTTTGATAACTCGGCTTCTCTAGGTTACGTCTAACGCCTCGGTTTGTCTAACGAAAATCGTCCAACAGCATATAATTTTCAGAAAAATAGTTTTCGTCAATAAACTTGCAAAAATCATATCTCCTTCGTTATAAACTCGTTTTAATCTGTTCTTTCGCCTACAGCTTCGTTTTTGAATGTATTTTCTAAATCTTTGGTTGAAAATCTCCCCTAAGTTACTGAGATTTCTAGAATTTACATTTTCGGACAGTAGGTTTATAAACATGTTCCAAATCCATTTCTAATGTTCTAAACTATTTTCTAATCCACCCAAATCACTTCAAATCACCACAAATCTAGTCTATTCCTACCATACACCTTCTTAAGGTGTCATGGGTTCTTAAACATCATCAATCAAGTAGATCTAACAAGGGTTTCCATTTCTAGTGTTTCAAAGATATATATATATATATATATATATATATATATATATATATATAACAGGAGGCGTATGACGTCATTAATGCCACGTCAATGCCACCTCAATGCCATGTAATTGTAATATGTCCATGTCATCACATTCTATCCACCTAAGCAATGATTAAGTGATTTAAAATCCGAAATTATAATTTGGGTAAAAAAGGAGCTGCCAAGATTCGAACTTGGGATGAGAGGCACAAATAATCAACACCTCAACCATTGGACCAGGCTAGATTTTGTGATAGACATTTGAAAACAATAATGACATGCTTAATTTGATGCCTTATAATAACATCTCAATACCCTTATCAAACATATAAATGTAAAAAAAAATAATCTCAGACCTTTTTCTCAAAACGATACCCTAATACCATATTCCCATCTCACCAAACATCTTTTTTCTAACGCTCATCTAATTCTGTTTTGATTTTATGCACAACTGATCATAATGAATTGATTCATACATGGCATGTTTGATTTGTTTTTTTTGGTTTTGTTTATAATTTAAATGAATTAATATTGTATGATTTTGTAGGTTGACGATATACAGATTGCTACTACCATGCAGGTATCATTATTTACAATTTTCGCAGTGGTTAAATGTATTGAACATCACTAACCCTAAATCTTAACCACGTTTGATTTGTTTTTTTTTTGTTTGGTTTTTTTGTTTTAATTTTTTTTTGGTTGGTTTTTTCATTGACATCTACTGTAATGTATTTTTTGTTTTGGTTTTTTTCCCTGTATGCCTTCTCTTTTTTGCAGGTTAGTTTGAAACCCTAATAAAAATCCATCAACCAACCATGGCGGCTTAGGTATATATGATGTCTTATTTGTTTTTCTGATATTAGTTTGTTGCTATGAGTTTCTATCGACAAGCATCCATGGTGTTGCTATGAGTTTCTAACTCTTTGGATCAACGTTGTAAAGTGTATGTTATGTAGGTGTCCCGATGGAATGATTAAGTAAGTTACGTTTTTTAGGGTTTCTGGTCATAAGCTTCTGGAATAAGGTATGGTTTTTTAGACCAATATTTTTTTTATGTAACCTCTTTGATCCATTGAATCTTTCTAGAGATCCCATTGCTTTTCAGGAATTGAAGTGAAAGAGATTAAAAATGGACGCCTTGCAATGATTGCGTGGCTAGGCTTCTATGTTCAAGCGTTCCGCTACGTTGCAGACAATATGTACGTCTTTTACTCAGTAATTTGTAAATAGTAAGTTTGAGAGAGATTTTGCAACATGAATCATTCTTGGTAGCTACTTGGCTATGATGACTGTCAATTTCTTATGGGCGGCATATGATACCAACTTTTTCCCAGTAAGAAAGTTTCTATTCTTAATAGATAGTAGGTTAATAATTGGTTACATGAATTTACACCATGGCTTTCCATCATCTTTAATACAGTTGCTACATATTGAGAAATCTATTTCATATCTTATAATTTGTGTGACTGATTGTGGCATCCAAATACCTTTTTACTACATGCCATCAAAAACATGAATGTATACGAGCCTCAAGTTATCTTTCTTTTTCTACACAGTTACACCTCATCTCCATATTATCAGTTTTATGATCTGCTATTTGCAAACCGACCTAAGTTGATTACAATAAAGGAATTTGGATGTAATTATACTAGCCTCGCTTCAGCACCGCATGGTCCCCTTTGGCTTCACCAACGTCGTGTTGCAACCTTTGAGATACTCCCATTTCATTGTCTGTCAAGCCAAGATGGCTCAATTGCTGATGAGGTGAAGCTGTTGCTAGGTGGCCTTTTTCGTACCAAGAAGGAAATAGTAGAGTTGAAATCTGTATTTCTAGACCTTGGCTTTGACGTGATGATGATGATGTTTGCTGGAAAACGGTATTTACAAAACTATCTTTCTTCTTAAAGTTGAACATCCATATATATAGAATCTTGAATAATGTAAAATCCTGATATAATATACTCCGTATTAAAGTGTAACAGGTTTTGTCGATTATAATTTTGGTAGTTTTTAGTTAACGTGGATTTCAAAGAGAGCGTTTAAGTTAGAATTTCAAACATGCATGTTCCTTCAATATTTTTTTGAAATTACTTATATTTTTAAATTTGATTTGAAAACACAATGGTAATCCAAAAAACTCTATATTCCATATAGTGTAAGGTTGTTGACCTCTTTTTTGTTTTTGTTTTTTTTTTTTTTTTTTTTTTTTTTTTTTTTTTTTTAATACGGCTATCATATGAATACCAAACTAGCAAAATGGAATAATGCATAAGCAACAACACATATCTAGATGAAGAAACAACGAATGCTAGCATGGGGCCACACCAGTTTCTAAAAACTATCCACAACTCATTACGTACCTAGCCTTTACTCAACAAATTATACGCGATTTTTTTATTTACGTTGTTTTTTTATAGGTATGGCGAAATGAAAAAGGCAGCAGAGGATGACCAGGTGAAAGATTATGCAATCCGTTCATTTAGGATTACGACAAAAGAGACTGTTGTAGGGTATTTTATGCCAATATTGAAGTTTCTGGGACTGAGTGGTTAGAGCGAAAGTGCGACAAGTTGCAGAAACAAGGAGATGCAGCCATGGACAGCTTAATTGAAGAGATAAGGAAATAGATGCCTGAGTTTTCTAATGGATCTGGAGAGACAGAAGAATTAAGTGACTTACTTGGGTTGAAACGGTAATATTCAGAAGGTTGTACTATTTGGATACCAGTGGATATGCCTTTATTTATCCACTTGCCTGGCTTTTCGGGTGTAAGGTCATTATCTACACACATTACCCTACTCAGTCAGCATCAACGCCATCTCCACAGACCTCAAATATGTCTGCTCTTCAGCCTCATTATTCTAGCCAACCACCACAAATGGTTCAACCCACAATGTCTGCTGCAAGCACCCCATTGCAGCAGGCTTTTCATATGAGTAGCATGCCTCAGATACCACTTCAACCCCCACAACCATCACAGCCTAGACCACCTTCTATGCCACCTTACCCTCATCAAAATTACTCTCACATGGGATCCAATGCCGGTTATCAGCACCCAGGCGCACCGCAAAGTCTGTTACCATTTCAGTTTTGTTTGGTATTTAATAAATATTCTTCAAATTAAGGTTGCTGTCATATGGCATGTTTCATGTCAATGTGGTACAGGTCAGGTGCTGCCACAAGATCATCAGAAAGTGAATATTGAAAAAAATGTCAAGGATTTGGCACTTCTGGGTCATCCTATTCTTCAACTACCCAAGAATACTAACGGTTATTCCAAAAAAGTGCCGTTCTCAATTCTTTGAAAGAGGAATACCATAGATCAGGTACAACAGTTACAGTCTTTATTTGACCCACAACGATCATAAATGGGTCAAACTAATTTTGTTTTGATATATATATATTGATTTATTTCGTTGTGGAGGTCTTTATGTTTTTATGTTTATGTGACTTTCATTGTGCTATATTAATTGTTTCAGCAAAATCCGGGCCCGATCCTTTCCCGGTTAATCATGATTATTGAAGAATTCAACGTTGGAGTGTATATGACAAACATGGTATGGCTTTTCTGTTGACATTAGAACTATAATGTGTGACGAGCATTTGATCTATTGGGTTTTGTATACAACCTTCACACCCGGATTGCTACTATTAAAAGGTACATGTGCTAATCATATGTTGCCTTTAAAGTTTTTAAACTGAAGGATAATGTAGTGTTTGTTTATTTTTTATAGTGTGTTTAAAACGGTGCAAATAAGAGGTTGTTTGTTTTTTGGGTCGCTTGCAATGGGCATCATTAAGTTGCTAATTCAAAATAACTATTTTTAGACTAACTTGATTCCTCACATATACGCGTAGCATTCCAGTTAGATAAGTAGCATACGTGATGTGGCAGCATCTCGGAAGACAATGGCGAGGAAACACATTACAGGTTCGTTTAACATACCCACTTTAAGCTTATCCAACTGGATAACATGTTGTTGGGAAATCATAAAATTATCAAAAGGTGATAAAATATCAAGTTGAGCAGTTTTTAACTGAGAGCAATACCATATTACGGCGGGTAATTGAGGCAACTGATGAATATGATCAATTTAAGAGGACGAGGAGGTGATAAGGTTGGTGGTTGAGAGGAAACTTCCATCTTATTCCCTAGAATCAAAGTAAGGGGACATCAAGCGTGCGACATTTATTAAAAGAAAAGCATTGTACACAGTTAGCGGAAAGTCACTATATTGACTCCCCTAGGCGAGTTTGATTACTATTCAGTTTTTGGACAATGTTGTGAGATGCCAATTGGTTATGTCCAGATACCAGTAGGCATACCAGGCCCACTATTACTAGATGGGATGGACTTTACCATCCCTATGGCCACCACCGAACCAACTATATGCGGCCACCGCGGACAGGTAAACAGGGAGAAAATACTATTTGACATGCTTTCAGACAGTTTTGTTAGATTTAGCTTACCAAGTTTGCATGTGATCGTGACCTATAATATCCTAATTCCAGGGGGTGAAATACGTTCTAAACTTGGATCAGAACTTGGCAATGCTGATGTTGTTGTTATAAAAGAGGGTAGTGCTGGAGAGGTAGGGAAAATGGCAGCGCAAAGTGGCTTGCGCAAGTAAATTTTTGTTGCTAAATCATGTATTTCACCTGAAAGTATTACGTACCTTTTTTTCGTAGTGTAGTGTATGGTGTAAAAGAGAAAATTTTCCAGTTGAGTTTATTTGAAAGTTGCTAACCTTTGTTACTACTGTCAGATGCCGCATCTTTGTACAACTTGTGCTGCGGTTAATTCACTTATCACCTTAGGTGGTCATAGATCTCTGAAATCAATTAACAGGATAGATTTTTGTGTTACGTTTGCCTTTTTGGATCTTGATCTTGTCCTGTACACAACTTTTGTTTTACGCGTCTCTTAATTCATTTTACCTGTTTTCTTTTTAGCTTGAACTACATTTAAGTGAGTTGAAGTTTTTTAGCAACAATGAAACACACAAGTGGAGGATTCCGGTTTGGCGTCTGATTACCACCACTTATTATAGATTCATATTTTTTAAAACATACTTGATTCAAGGGTTGATGAAGAACTTACTTAAGGTGTGAGAAGCTACATCTTAAGGTTGGCTATATTTAACATAACTTAACATTTCTTTAGCTTATTGCATGTAGTGAGGAGCTTATTCTACCTTTTGCTGGATGGTCTTCTAGCAATATCATTTAGTGAGTGATAGATGTTATTAAATTGCAATCAAGTTATATAACTAACTGTTATCATTCATGCAGCTTTCAAACCTACGAAGGTGGCATTGGCGGTGAACCAAGTCAAGAAACTCATGGTGGCATCAATACCAAGTTTCTCTAGGCGAAAATATTTTACTTATTTTTATCCTTCTACTACGTTTACGGCGAGTTAAGAAGGCAATAGAGGAGAAATCATGTAATACCCTTTTGCTCAAGGTACTTCATTGATAATCTACCAGAATTTGAGCTTATTATAAAAAATTATTAATTTATTCTCATTTTGTTGTTTAATCTTAAGTTAACCAAATTGGATCTGTGGCTGAGAGCATTGAAGCTGTGAAGATGCCCAAACATGCCGGTTGGGGTGTGATGCCAGTCATCGCATGTATAGTCAATACCCGTAAATAGTATCTCCAATTTTTTTCTGGCATCATCTTTGCATAAGTACCTATTTGATATTGTACGCCACAATGGAGAAACAGAAGACACCTTCATTGCAGATCTCTCTGCAGGTTTAGCAATGGTAAATAGTCACTTTTTCTATACAAAAAAACAAATATAGCAATAAGCACCTCAAGTCATAGCGTGATACTGATTATATAATGTAATCACACTCAACAGGGCCAAATCAAGACTGGAGCACCATTTAGGTCTGAATGTCTTGCTAAATACAAACAGGTTTAATTATTCTCACCCTCCCGACACATTGATCGTTTCAAAACCAATTAATTTTACTTGCTACCTCATGGCTCTTTGACTAAAATCAATATCATTTTTATGTATACAGCTCTTGCGAATTGCTGAAGAGCTTGGAGCACAAGCAGTTTACGCTGGAGTTAACTTCCACAAACATTTTGAACCCTACTAAATCTGGGTTAAACCCGATTGAGTGTCCACCCAATCCAAATAAAACTGAGGGAAGTACAAAACAGACTCTTTCTTTATTTGGTCTGTTTCCTGAAAACTTTCTTGATAGAAAGAGGCAATAAGCAAGATTAATGTACTTCTTTTGTTAATACTGATATAAATGAACGACCTTATGTGTTACATATATAGTGCCATACCAACAGTATAGCTCCACAACCATATCGGTGTTGCGTTTAAGTCACTTACATATCTTTGGGTCTTGGATGCATTTTTAATTGATAGGTTGGTTAATGTGTTTAGTTTGCACCAATTAAGGATGTTTGGGATTGCTATTTTTTATAATCAGTTGCTAAGTTCGGGTACAATGAAACTGGATATGATTATATACGGTCAATTACAGATTCTAGGTGATCGTTAGGAGTTAGAGTAGGAATATCTGCAACAAAGGATTGACCCGTTCGTAAGTAAATGAGTTAAAGTTGTCTCCTCGACTTTATATTAGAAGGGATTATTTTTGAAAGTGACGTAGAAGAAGAAGAAGAAGAAGAGGTGGCGATGGTAGTTAAAGAAAGAATTGAATATGTTGTAAACGAACTGGAGAATGTCGTGCAACTCACATTCTAGACTCAATTGTAACAATTCGCATTTTCAGATTTATTTTTATTCCCGAAAATTTTACTATTCACTTTTACTATTCATTTTTCCTGAAATTTTCCCGAAAGTTGATTTTTATTTCATATTCTCGAGTGATAAATCATTTCCATGGCAAATTAAATGTTTGACATTCGTCAGATCATTTTAGTGAAAGTTATTAAGGAATTACACGTTTTAGGGTAAAACGTCATTCAGAAATTCTACGTACAACGAAACTCGACCGCGTTAAGTGACCCCGCATCAGAAAAATGTTTGACACACGCATGATTTATTTGAGAATTAATCGTGACTGAGAAAAACATGACCAAAACTTCCCGGCAGGTCACCCAAACCAGTACTATTCTCACATGAGCATGCTTAACCGTATGGGCGATTAACCGTTAGACCACAAAACACCTCTATGACACACTAAACCAAGAAGTTGCCGATCAATCAGAGCTGCTCGGACCTTCTAACCCGCCATAGACTAGTGTGATGATACTAGTTATCTTTTGTACTACTATACTGATTAGACTCAGTTAGTAAATCCATGTAATAACCAGCGATAGTAAAAACGTTGTAATTACTAAACTGAAAGTATCAGTTAGTAAATTTTGAAGAAGCTTGTAATAAGTTTCGATTTTGTAAATCAACCAACGTTGTATGAATAAAACTTTTGTTTTATACTATCATGTGTTATGCCTTTAAATCTTCAACCATAATTATTCTATCATTCCCCATCAAAAATCATGCTTATTCCACAACTCTCTACTCATGACATACCTTTTATATAATAGAATCATGGCGCCAACGAAGAAGACACCACCAACGATGACGCAAGCTGCCATCCGCAAACTGGTAAAGGACAGTATCAATGCAGCACTTATCACGGAGCGAGCTGCCATAGCTACACAGGCCGCAACAGCTGCTGAAACTACTAGAACTGCCGAAACTGTTCGAGTTGCTGCAACTACCATCAATACCAGAGGACCGAACCCATCTGGTCCTCCAGTAATAAATATTGAACCGGTATATAAGAGCTGCACATTCAACGGTTATTTAAATTGTCAACCCACCAATTACAAAGGTACTAATGGAGCCGTAAATTTTAACCCCTGGTTTGAAAAAGCGGAGTTAGTAGTATTGATCAACAAATGCACCGAGAATGAGAAAGTCCAATATGCCACCGGTCCACTATTGGATGAAGCATTATCATGGTGGAATTTAGTGTCTCAACCAATGGACATCCAAAATGATTATAAGCTTTCTGGGGATAACATGAAGAAAGAGTATTACCCTCACAGTGAAATGCCGTTAAAGGAACCATGTTGTCATCCAGAAGTAGAATTCTGGAACCATGAGGTTAAAGGAACCGACATCCTGAGTTACAACCGCCGATTCCATGAATTGAGGATACTGTGCCCAACGATGGTTTCGACAAATGAGAAACTTTTGGAAGAGTATATCTGGGGACTCCCACCAAGCATACAAGAGAACATGATTACGTCTAGTCCCAAAACACTTGATGAGGCTATGCGGATGTCTCGCAGCCTCATGGATCAGGTGGTTCAGACAGCGGAAACCCAAAGACAAAACTTCAACAACTCCAATAACAATAGAACCAACAACAACAAACGACCATGGGATGGTAACCATGGAAGTAACAACAACAACAACAACAACCATCATAACCAGCAAAACAAAAGACAAGGGGCTGCAACGACTTAAGTTGCTGCACCAACCAAAGGTGGATATTCTGGGGCTCAACCACAGTGTACTAAGTGCAATTTCCATCACTCTGGTCCTTGCCCGGCTAAGTGTCACCACTGTCAAAACACTGGACACCTCGCCCAGAATTGTAGAACCAAGAATGTAGCTACCGGTAGCAACGCACAACCAAGAGTTATATGCTTCGGGTGTGGAGAAAGTGGTCATTACAGGAACAGATGTCCCCAACAGCCAAAGTCAACAAGTTGAAGACAACCAAGGGTGAGTATATATGATAAGAGGAGAAGGAGCTTATCAGAATCTCAACAACACTGCAGAACAATGAAGTTTAGAACTTAGCAGTCATATTTATTTATGCACTCTGTTGTACTACGTGTATGTCATCCCTAGTAATGGGATTTTTATGACTTAAGAATATTTATTGTTCAATAAACGACTCTTTGTGATAATTCTCATCTATTGTACTTTCTATCTCCAAATCAATTTGATTGTTTAGACTATTACCATTCTATGAGACTTACTCAGTTACCTTATAAACCATTCAACAAATTTTACTTCAAGCTAATTTGTTATCACTTTATTGTTTCACATCATTTTACTCCAAGATATTCTACCACCATCCTAGAAAAATCACTTTGTTGATACCACCCTATGAATCGATATCATGCCTTCATTTCCAACTTTCATCACAAACCACTAAATCTCAACATACCAAAATGAAGAACACAAACCTTCTTAACCTTCTCACCATCATCATCTTCACAACCCTTAATTCCACAAGCTCACTTTCTGATCTTGATGCACTTTTAAAGCTCAAATCATCCTTAGTTACACCACAAGCAACCTCATCAGCCTTACAAAATTGAATACCATACGTGACTAAACCGAACATCACATTATCGGTCCTAAATTATACATAGCCTGATCACCTATGTCTAATTCAGGAGGGATCATGTTATGCTAGGAGCAGTCACCTGTATGTTTTCTTAGAAACAAACTTCTCATAAGTAAACTCATCCTACGCCATACACTGAAACGACAAATCAAACTACATCACTCTAATCCTCATAAGTAACCACACATCTTTATCGACACCACTCCAACATATGACACACACAGAACTTCGGGACGAAGTTCCCCGTAAGGGGTAGAGACTGTAACAATTCACAATTTCAGGTTAATTACCATTCCCGGAAAACTTCACTATTCATTTTTCCCGAAACTTTCCCGAAAGTTGATTTTTATTTGATATTCTTGAGTGATAAATCATTTCCATGGCAAACATCTGTAACACCCCCAATTCATGGATGCAGCGGAATTCGAACTGGGTGTTACTCGACGGTACAATAGTCACAATAATAGAAAACGAACTCCAATTGAGTCGTTTTAAAAGATGTATCATTCAATATATATAAATATCAGAGATTAAAAAAATGAGGTCCCAATTGGTTCCATGTTTACAAATCACATTAAGTGAGTTTTTGAATGATAAGTAAATTTATAGCCCTCTTGAGTATCCGTGCCCTTCCGTGCCATCCTTGATCGTCATGAACCTGAAATACATGCTTGAGAGGTCAACACAAAGGTTGAGTGATATTCATAGAGTTTGTTTAATCGTTTGAACACAATATGTTGGTAGTGTGAGTTATAGGCTCACACCAATGTTTGGAAAACAAAATCGTTATTTATTTCACTAAGCTTATGACACCATAACGTTAACGTGTACCAATATCGATCGGCAGATTCATCCCGGTAGGTACTTTGCTAACATACCTAAATCTCAAATATTAATGCATTTGTTTGAACTTAGTCAATACAAATGGGATTCGTCAATCCCAATAGGCCTATTATTAATATTCGCGCTCACTATTGCTAGTGACTAAATGGTTCATAATAAAGGATTTCGGTTTAGCAAGGTTGGTACTTAGTGATAATAAAACATCGTCGTGAAGCATACATTAGAAAGCATTGTATTCGATTTAGAAATAGCATGTATTTCCCCCAAGGATTTGTAAAACAATTAAGTAATGGAAAGTGGGGCTACGAACTCACAGATTGGTACCAGAGCCATGGTTATAGAGAAACGGGTCTAATTGAGACCTAAACTATAACCGCAATTACAAACAAAAACATTTTATAGCCTTCCGCTCTCCGTGTCTTCCATCCTCCAGACGATTATGGACTTAGTAAGCATGTTATGTTACACAAACATATTAGTATATTCATATATACCCATTTCGAGCATTTCCCGTAGACATTTTTACGATACACACTTCTCACATTTTGAGCACTTCCCATAAACATTGAATTGTTCTAACATTGTAATTCTTCATATAGAAATCATGTGCGTACCCACTTCTCCCGATTATGTGCCCACTCTACCTAATAACTTCCAAGTCTTACCACCCCCACCCGAGTTCGGATTTGACTTCGTAAATGCCTTCGCTTCTGAATTATGTCGGCCCGAACGGTAGTGAACGATATACCAAAACATACATGTTTCATGAATCTTTCTTTCAAAGACTTACAATATACATCATACCACATCATGGACTAAATGCAAGATATATATATAGGCACTACTTCATATTCTTTACTCCGATCCTAAGTCGCAACATTCGATTATAGGTTGCTCGTAGAAACCTTCATGATTCAACCGTTACATTCATTACTTGCTATCTTAACTTAAGGTGAGTTCATAGCCCCACTTTCCATTACTTAATTGTTTTACAAATCCTTGGGGGAAATACATGCTATTTCTAAATCGAATACAATGCTTTCTAATGTATGCTTCACGACGATGTTTTATTATCACTAAGTACCAACCTTGCTAAACCGAAATCCTTTATTATGAACCATTTAGTCACTAGCAATAGTGAGCGCGAATATTAATAATAGGCCTATTGGGATTGACGAATCCCATTTGTATTGACTAAGTTCAAACAAATGCATTAATATTTGAGATTTAGGTATGTTAGCAAAGTACCTACCGGGATGAATCTGCCGATCGATATTGGTACACGTTAACGTTATGGTGTCATAAGCTTAGTGAAATAAATAACGATTTTGTTTTCCAAACATTGGTGTGAGCCTATAACTCACACTACCAACATATTGTGTTCAAACGATTAAACAAACTCTATGAATATCACTCAACCTTTGTGTTGACCTCTCAAGCATGTATTTCAGGTTCATGACGATCAAGGATGGCACGGAAGGGCACGGATACTCAAGAGGGCTATAAATTTACTTATCATTCAAAAACTCACTTAATGTGATTTGTAAACATGGAACCAATTGGGACCTCATTTTTTTAATCTCTGATATTTATATATTTTGAATGATACATCTTTTAAAACGACTCAATTGGAGTTCGTTTTCTATTATTGTGACTATTGTGCCGTCGAGTAACACCCAGTTCGAATTCCGCTGCATCCATGAATTGGGGGTGTTACAGATTGGTATCACCATTTAGGTGTCTTGATCTCATGCTTAAGTCCTTAGATTGCTTACATGTGTTCAAGCTTCCTTTGTAAGCTTTGACTAGTCATGTAAACTAACCTCCTCATTGAGCTATAAAAGCCCCCCCACCCCTTGTGTTTGCCGTCCATACCTCACCCCTCAACACTCTCTCCATAGCTTTATTTCCTTCAAAGTTCTAGCAAGGTTCAAGTGTTTCTTCAAGGTAGAAACCCTAGTTGATCTTAGGTTACCAAAACTCTTCCAAACCCTAACATACTTGGTGTTTTCTCTTGAGTTTAAATCCACTCAATACACCTCAACTTTCATTACATATCTTTCAAGAATACCAAGGGTAGAAAGGTTGCTTGAAGTGAAAAAGGGTTGAAGCTAGTCTATCAAAGTCCATTTCCTTACTTGTTACTCCTTTCTTTAGTTAGAAAGCCAAAAGTTGTAAGCCAAACCCTAACATGCTTCTTGTTAATTTATCATGTTCATATCATTTACATGTTATTCTTGCTATATTATGTGTTGTAATTATGTCCATGATGTATCATGATGAGTAAAAGATGTTGTTGTAATGAATTATTGAAACAAGTTACTAAAACGAGCAAACTAATGAATTTCTTGGAAAACCACGACCAAAATGGTAAAATTATGATATTGGATCATTAAAAATTACAGTAGAGGACTTAACAAGGAAACCATAGCAATTTGAACCACCTAAAACGAGTAAACGAGTCAAAAGTTATGGCGATTTGAAGTTACCAAAGATTTCCGGCAAAACTGCCAAATAGCTTCCTGATCAAATTTAGGTTTTGAAAGTCCCACTTCTGTCCGATTCATCAAAAAGTTAAAGCACGAAAGTTGTCCGGAACGCCGTTTTCGTTCAGGAACAAAGAAGCTCGAACCCTGAAAACACTTTCCGAGTGATAATTTTCTTCAAATTCTTAACAGCCCATTTTAGACCAAAGTCACTATATTATAGTCATGATTTATTAAGACCAAGAGGTCTAATGACCTAAAGCCAAGACTACAACCATGGCTAAAGCCAAGGTTGAGTCTCAAGACCATGGTACAATGACCAAGGTCACGGCGAAGCTATGACCAAAGACCATATAAACTTACCCTAATAACAATCTTCATATAACTTTTAAAGATCAAAAACTTATATATATGTTATCAAATACTACAATAGTAGGGAGCCTCATGTGAGGAGTTCATTAAGTAAGCCATCGAGACGAGTTGTGGATTTACGAATTAAAGTGTCCTGGCTCCTCGAACGTTTACTCCATGACTTCTGAATTATGTCGGCCCGAACGGTAGTAAGAGATGTACAAACTATACATGTTCCATAAACGACTTATATTCAAAGACTTACACTATATACTAAGTACTACATCATGAACATTATGCAAGACATATATTGGCAATTCGTCGTATTCTTAGACGTTACTCCAAACCTAAATCGCAACGTTCTATTATAGGCTATTCTTAGAGACTTTCGCAATTCGACTACCACTATCATTTCTCATTACATAAGCTTAAGGTGAGTCATAGCCCCTACTCTTTTCATACTTGTCTTAACTCTTTGGGGGAGACACATGCTCGACTACTTGTTTACTTGTACAAATACTCAAAACGTTTTTACGTGACTGTGTTATACTTGATTGTCTTATACTTGATGGCATTATACTTGATTTAATACATACATGACTGTCTTTTATCTTTGGGAAGTGGCTCCCAGTTGTATAAGGGTTTCTTACAACTTTTCGCTTTCACTTAAGAAAGGAAGTCAAGTATAGAACTAGGACACTAAACCTAATCTTGTAAACCCTTCACCATAACTCTTGTAACCCTTGCTAGCCTTGATCTAACCCTTGTGAAAACCATTTAACTTCAGCCCTAGTAACCTTGTGTAGCTCCTAATTCAACCATGGAATCACCAAACAAACTTAAGAACTAGGTAGAGAATACTAAGACCTTGAACTTTGTAGTGTAACTTGTATATTGAAGATCAAAGGATCATGGTGCTATGATATAAGGGTGTGGCGTTTTTATGGTGAAGAAAGGAAGACATGAGCATGCTTTTATACTAAAAATGAGGAGGTTAGGAAGGTGACTAGGAAAGTGCTAAAACTTGGAGACAAAGTTGTAAATAAATATTGATCTAATGGCTAAAGTCATGAGATCATGCCACAAGTGTGAATGCCCCCCCCCCCCCCCCCCCCCGCTAGTGGCGGTTCAAGAACTTGGAGAACAAGGTGTGGACTTTTGATGGTATTATCCTAAGTATGTAGCTAGTTTTGACTCCGTAAATCGCTAACCGTAAGTTGTTAAGTCACGAAACGTAAAACCGGGTATCCTAAAAATATGAAATTTGAAAGTATTGCTAAACATGTCAATATAGTCCATAATAAAATATAAAATGAGTGGTAGGTTCTATCGGGTACTAAAACCCTGCTAAAAACTGGAAACACGGGTCTAAAACGCGTAATTCGCGTAAAACGCTGAACTGAAAAACGTAAAATTCTGAAACTTTTGGAATTGTCATAAAATGATAGAAAATCATATTTCTATTGTTTATAATGTTTTATGGATATATCGGGATGCTGGAAGGACGTTTAAACCTAAAAGTAAATCTCGGACACGGCTTTGTGATTTTTGCAGAAATGATCCGACGAGCGTCAAACTCTCGGATTATCGTTAAAATAGTTTAACTTACGAGAATATGAAATAAAAATTTCTGAGATGAATAGTGAAAAGTGAATAGTAAAAAGTGAATAGTAAAAGTGAATAGTAAAATTTTCGGGAATAAAAGTTAACCTGAAATTGCGAATTGTTACAGTCTCTACCCCTTAAGGAAACTTCGTCCCGAAGTTTAGTGTGTCTAGGAGAATTCAGGATCTCTAAAATAGTGGTGTTCACTCTGATTCGTCTAAGGTTCTGGTTAAGGAGTTGTATCGGCTACAATTAAGCCCACTTATTTATAACACATTACTTACATAAAGAAGCGTCCAAATTTATGTAAGTAAGGTCTCATAAACTTATGGTTCGGTGATTTACAATTTCTTTATTTAACTGAAGAGGCGTCCCAATCCATTTAAATAAGGAGATTCTAAATCATCCTACTTAAGAATTTCCGACACAAAATCCGCCTTCTGAGGCCGATAGTAAGATGATCAAGCCATCAAATCCCTAAAGCTAAGCAATAATATTATTTAACTCAAATCTTGTGTCTAATCAAACAAGAACTGTCACAAGATCAAGTTAACTAATTAGTTATTACTGAGCTCCATGTTTTTAATGACTCGACTAATCTCTGGGGCTCCTTATAATACTAAAGTCACATCATCTAACAGCATGGAACTAAGCAAACCTCTAACCAAAAAGCATATGTGTATGTATTGTGTGTAAGGCAAATAAAGAGGAAGGTCCCAACGTATATAGCAGTTATAGTCTAGGCACTAAATGCAACCTAGTTCTCTATAACCAAGGCTCTGATACCAATCTGTAACACCCCCAAAATACCGCAGCGGAAGACTGTGTCATAGGGGTGCTACTTCATAATACAAAGTACAAGTTATAGAAAACGAACTCTAAATGAGACGTTTTGAAAAGTTACCATTCGATTAATGAATTCAAAGTTACAAACATGAGATTCCAAAGTATGATACATAAATGTATACAATTGTTTTGAATGGTAAATGATAAAAGCGTAAGTCTTCAGAATATGTAGCTTGACTCTAAGTTCCATGCACTAGCTATCGCCTTACTAACCTGAGATAAACATGCTAAAGTGTCAACACAATGGTTGGTGAGTTCATAGAGTTTGTCTTAAAACAGTTGAAAAGCCTATAAAGAATGTTCACATAGCAAAGGCATTGTGAATCCACTCAGTTGCAATTCCCGCCATAAGAGACTTGCAACCTGTGTGTTCACAACCCACTGCTAATATATAGTATAATAAAGACATGTATAAGTTCATCAAAACAATTAAGCAATTAGTAGTGAGTCTCTACTTCATCTCCGAAGACCTCACTTGGGAGCCAATTCCCAAAGACAACTGGGAGTCAATTCCCAAAGACAACTGGGAGCCACTTCCCAAAGATAAAAGACAGTCATGTATGTATTAAATCAAGTATAATGCCATCAAGTATAAGACAATCAAGTATAACACAGTCACGTATAAACGTTTTGAGTATTTGTACAAGTAAACAAGTAGTCGAGCATGTATCCCCCCCAAGAGTTAAAACAAGTACGAAAAGAGTAGGGGCTATGACTCACCTTAAGCTTATGTAATGAGAAATGATAGTGGTAGTCGAATTGCGAAAGTCTCTAAGAATAGCCTATAATAGAACGTTGCGATTTAGGTTTGGAGTAACGTCTAAGAATACGACGAATTGCCAATATATGTCTTGCATAATGTTCATGATGTAGTACTTAGTATATAGTGTAAGTCTTTGAATATAAGTCGTTTATGGAACATGTATAGTTTGTACATCTCTTACTACCGTTCGGGCCGACATAATTCAGAAGTCATGGAGTAAACGTTCGAGGAGCCAGGACACTTTAATTCGTAAATCCACAACTCGTCTCGACGGCTTACTTAAT
This sequence comes from Artemisia argyi, assembly GCA_030686995.1. NCBI lineage: Eukaryota > Viridiplantae > Streptophyta > Magnoliopsida > Asterales > Asteraceae > Artemisia > Artemisia argyi. The sequence continues at coordinate 3,848,302 of CM060676.1, read as the reverse complement.
GAACTCCTCACATGAGGCTCCCTACTATTGTAGTATTTGATAACATATATATAAGTTTTTGATCTTTAAAAGTTATATGAAGATTGTTATTAGGGTAAGTTTATATGGTCTTTGGTCATAGCTTCGCCATGACCTTGGTCATTGTACCATGGTCTTGAGACTCAACCTTGGCTTTAGCCATGGTTGTGGTCCTGGCTTTAGGTCATTAGACCTCTTGGTCTTAATAAATCATGACTATAATATAGTGACTTTGGTCTAAAATGGGCTGTTAAGAATTTGAAGAAAATTATCACTCGGAAAGTGTTTTCAGGGTTCGAGCTTCTTTGTTCCTGAACGAAAACGTCGTTCCGGACAACTTTCGTGTTTTAACTTTTTGATGAATCGGACCAGAAGTGGGACTTTCAAAACCATAATTTGATCAGAATGCTATTTAGGCAGTTTTGCCGTTTTGGTTTCGCTAACTTCAAATGGTCATAACTTTTGACTCGTGTACTCGTTTTGGGTGATTCAAATTGCTATGTTTTCCTTGTTAAGTCCTCTTTAACAGTAAGTAAGTGTCAAATATCAAAGTTATACTATTGTGGTCGTGGTTTTCCATAAAAATCACTAGTTTGCTTGTTTACTTGTCATAAGTTAACATATGTATACCAATACTCGTTTTACTAGTTTTTATTCATCATGAACACAATACAAAGACCATATATAGCATGAAAGAAACATAATAAGCATGAAAATGATATTGAGCAAGAAAGTGTATAAGGGTTTCTTACAACTTTTGGCTTTCACTTAAGAAAGGAAGTCAAGTATAGAACTAGGACACTAAACCTAATCTTGTAAACCCTTCACCATAACTCTTGTAACCCTTGCTAGCCTTGATCTAACCCTTGTGAAAACCATTTAACTTCAGCCCTAGTAATCTTGTGTAGCTCCTAATTCAACCATGGAATCACCAAACAAACTTAAGAACTAGGTAGAGAATACTAAGACCTTGAACTTTGTAGTGTAACTTGTATATTGAAGATCAAAGGATCATGGGGCTATGATATAAGGGTGTGGCGTTTTTATGGTGAAGAAAGGAAGACATGAGCATGCTTTTATACTAAAAATGAGGAGGTTAGGAAGGTGACTAGGAAAGTGCTAAAACTTGGAGACAAAGTTGTAAATAAATATTGATCTAATGGCTAAAGTCATGAGATCATGCCACAAGTGTGAATGCCCCCCCCCTAGTGGCGGTTCAAGAACTTGGAGAACAAGGTGTGGACTTTTGATGGTATTATCCTAAGTATGTAGCTAGTTTTGACTCCGTAAATCGCTAACCGTAAGTTGTTAAGTCACGAACCGTAAAACCGGGTATCCTAAAAATATGAAATTTGAAACTATTGCTAAACATGTCAATATAGTCCATAATAAAATATAAAATGAGTGGTAGGTTCTATCGGGTACTAAAACCCTGCTAAAAACTGGAAACACGGGTCTAAAACGCGTAATTCGCGTAAAACGCTGAACTGAAAAACGTAAAATTCTGAAACTTTTGGAATTGTCATAAAATGATAGAAAATCATATTTCTATTGTTTATAATATTTTATGGATATATCGGGATGCTGGAAGGACGTTTAAACCTAAAAGTAAATCTCGGACACGGCTTTGTGATTTTTGCAGAAATGATCCGACGAGCGTCAAACTCTCGGATTATCGTTAAAATAGTTTAACTTACGAGAATATGAAATAAAAATTTCTGAGATGAATAGTGAAAAGTGAATAGTAAAAAGTGAATAGTAAAAGTGAATAGTAAAATTTTCGGGAATAAAAGTTAACCTGAAATTGCGAATTGTTACAGTACCGTTCGGGCCGACATAATTCAGAAGTCATGTTAGTAAGCGTTCGAGGAGCCAGGACACTTTAATTCGTAAATCCACAACTCAACTCGACGGCTTACATAATGAACTCCTCACATGAGGCTCCCTACTATTGTAGTAGTTGATGAAATATATAGATATAAGTTTTGATTCGAAAAGTTACATGTCCGATATTTGAATAAACTTAGGAAAGTTTATTAGTACATGAAGATTGTTATTAGGGGTAGTTTCATATGTCTTGAATGACCATTTTCTCTTGGTAAAATCTCATGGTTTCCTTTTAAGTGAAGTAGATCCAAATTGCTTGTTCATGTTATCGCCTAATTCATTGTTTCATGTTTCTTTCTTTCAAAGACTTACAATATACATCATACCACATCATGGACTAAATGCAAGATATATATATAGGCACTACTTCATATTCTTTACTCCGATCCTAAGTCGCAACATTCGATTATAGGTTGCTCGTAGAAACCTTCACGATTCAACCGTTACATTCATTACTTGCTATCTTAACTTAAGGTGAGTTCATAGCCCCACTTTCCATTACTTAATTGTTTTACAAATCCTTGGGGGAAATACATGCTATTTCTAAATCGAATACAATGCTTTCTAATGTATGCTTCACGACGATGTTTTATTATCACTAAGTACCAACCTTGCTAAACCGAAATCCTTTATTACGAACCATTTAGTCACTAGCAATAGTGAGTGCGAATATTAATAATAGGCCTATTGGGATTGACGAATCCCATTTGTATTGACTAAGTTCAAACAAATGCATTAATATTTGAGATTTAGGTATGTTAGCAAAGTACCTACCGGGATGAATCTGCCGATCGATATTGGTACACGTTAACGTTATGGTGTCATAAGCTTAGTGAAATAAATAACGATTTTGTTTTCCAAACATTGGTGTGAGCCTATAACTCACACTACCAACATATTGTGTTCAAACGATTAAACAAACTCTATGAATATCACTCAACCTTTGTGTTGACCTCTCAAGCATGTATTTCAGGTTCATGACGATCAAGGATGGCACGGAAGGGCACGGATACTCAAGAGGGCTATAAATTTACTTATCATTCAAAAACTCACTTAATGTGATTTGTAAACATGGAACCAATTGTAAACATGGAACCAATTCGCCGAGTCATTAAAAACATGGAGCTCAGTAATAACTAATTAGTTAACTTGATCTTGTGACAGTTCTTGTTTGATTAGACACAAGATTTGAGTTAAATAATATTATTGCTTAGCTTTAGGGATTTGATGGCTTGATTATCTTACTATCGGCCTCAGAAGGCGGATTTTGTGTCGGAAATTCTTAAGTAGGATGATTTAGAATCTCCTTATTTAAATGGATTGGGACGCCTCTTCAGTTAAATAAAGAAATTGTAAATCACCGAACCATAAGTTTATGAGACCTTACTTACATAAATTTGGACGCTTCTTTATGTAAGTAATGTGTTATAAATAAGTGGGCTTAATTGTAGCCGATAAAACTCCTTAACCAGAATCTTAGACGAATCAGAGTAAACACGACTATTTTAGAGATCCCGAATTCTCTTAGACACACCATAAGTAGTTAACATGAACTGAACTTCGGGACGAAGTTCTCCTTAAGGGGTAGAGACTGTAACAATTCGCAATTTCAGGTTAACTTTTATTCCTGAAAATTTCACTATTCACTTTTACTATTCACTTTTTACTATTCACTTTTCACTATTCATCTCAGAAATTTTTATTTCATATTCTCGTAAGTTAAACTATTTTAACGATAATCCGAGAGTTTGACGCTCGTCGGATCATTTCTGCAAAAATCACAAAGCCGTGTCCGAGATTTACTTTTAGGTTTAAACGTCCTTCCAGCATCCCGATATATCCATAAAACATTATAAACAATAGAAATATGATTTTCTCTCATTTTAGGACAATTCCAAAAGTTTCGGAATTTTACGTTTTTCAGTTCAGCGTTTTACGCGAATTGCGCGTTTTAGACCCGTGTTTCCAGTTTTTAGCAGGGTTTTAGCACCCGATAGAACCTACCACTCATTTTATATTTTATTATGGACTATATTGACATGTTTAACAATACTTTCAAATTTCATATTTTTAGGATACCCGGTTTTACGTTTCGTGACTTAACAACTTACGGTTAGTGATTTACGGAGTCAAAACTAGCTACATACTTAGGATAATACCATCAAAAGTCCACACCTTGTTCTCCAAGTTCTTGAACCGCCACTAGGGGGGGTATTCACACTTGTGGCATCATCTCATGACTTTAGCCATTAGATCATTTTTAATTACAACTTTGTCTCCAAGTTTATGTAGTTTCCTAGCCACCTTCCTAACCTCCTCATTCTTGCTATAAATAGAGAGCTCATTTGCTTCCTTTCTTCACCACAAAAACGCCACACCCTTATATCATAGCACAATGATCCTTTGATCTTCAATATACAAGTTACACTACAAAGTTCAAGGTCTTAGTATTCTCTACCTAGTTCTTAAGTTTGTTTGGTGATTCCATGGTTGAATTAGGAGCTACACAAGGTTACTAGGGCTGAAGTTAAATGGTTTTCACAAGGGTTAGATCAAGGCTAGCAAGGGTTACAAGAGTTATGGTGAAGGGTTTACAAGATTAGGTTTAGTGTCCTAGTTCTATACTTGACTTCCTTTCTTAAGTGAAAGCCAAAAGTTGTAAGAAACCCTTATACACTTTCTTGCTCAATATCATTTTCATGCTTATTATGTTTCTTTCATGCTATATATGGTCTTTGTATTGTGTTCATGATGAATAAAAACTAGTAAAACGAGTATTGGTATACATATGTTAACTTATGACAAGTAAACAAGCAAACTAGTGATTTTTATGGAAAACCACGACCACAATAGTATAACTTTGATATTTGACACTTACTTACTGTTAAAGAGGACTTAACAAGGAAAACATAGCAATTTGAATCACCCAAAATGAGTACACGAGTCGAAAGTTATGACCATAAGAAGTTAGCGACACCAAAACGCCGAAACTGCCAATACCTTACTGTTTGCATTCTGCCAATTTGGAAGTCCCACTTCTGGTCCGATTCATCAAAAAGTTAAAACACGAAAGTTGTCCGGAACGACGTTTTCGTTTAGGAGCAAAGAAGTTCGAGACCTGAAAATGCTTTTTGAGTGATAATTTTCTTCAAATTCTTAACAGCCCATTTTTAGACCAAAGTAACTATATAATTGTTATAATTAGATGAGACCAAGAGGTCTAATGACCTAAAGCCAAGACCACAACCATGGCTAAAGCCAAGGTTGAGTCTCAAGACCATGGAAAAATGACCAAGGTCACGGCAAAGCCACGGCTAAAGACCATATAACTTTTAAAGATCAAAAAGCTTATATATATATGTTATCAAATACTACAATAGTAGGGAGCCTCATGTGAGGAGTTCATTAAGTAAGCCGTCGAGACGAGTTGTGGATTTACGAATTAAAGTGTCCTGGCTCCTCGAACGTTTACTCCATGACTTCTGAATTATGTCGGCCCGAACGGTAGTAAGAGATGTACAAACTATACATGTTTCATAAACGACTTATATTCAAAGACTTACACTATATACTAAGTACTACATCATGAACATTATGCAAGACATATATTGGCAATTCGTCGTATTCTTAGACGTTACTCCAAACCTAAGTGGCAACGTTCTATTATAGGCTGCTCTTAGAGACTTTCGCGATTCGACTACCACTTTCATTTCTCATTACATAGACTTAAGGTGAGTCATAGCCCCTACTCTTTTCGTACTTGTTTTAACTCTTGGGGGGGGATACATGCTCAACTACTTGCTTACTTGTACAAATACTCAAAACGTTTATACGTGACTGTGTTATACTTGATTGTCTTATACTTGATGGCATTATACTTGATTTAATACATACATGACTGTCTTTTATCTTTGGGAAATGGCTCCCAGTTTTCTTTGGGAAGTGGCTCCCAGTTTTCTTTGGGAAGTGGCTCCCAGTTGTCTCTGGGAATTGGCTCCCAAGTGAGGTCTTCGGAGATGAAGTAGAGACTCACTACCAATTGCTTAATTGTTTTGATGAACTTATACATGTCTTAATCATACTATATTGTAGCAGTGGGTTGTGAACACACAGGTTACAAGTCTCTTATGGCGGGACTTGTAACTGAGTGGATTCACGATGCCTTTGCTGTGTGAACATTCTTTTAAGGCTTTTCAACTGTTTTAAGACAAACTCTATGAACTCACCAACCATTGTGTTGACACTTTAGCATGTTTATCTCAGGTTAGTAAGGCGATAGCTAGTGCATGGAACTTAGAGTCAAGCTGCATATTCTGAAGACTTACGCTTTTATCATTTACCATTCAAAACATTTTGTATACATTTATGTATCATACTTTGGAATCTCATGTTTGTAACTTTGAATTCATTAATCGAATAGTAACTTTTCAAAACGTCTAATTTAGAGTTCGTTTTCTATACCTTGTACTTTGTATTATGAAGTAGCACCCCTGTGACACAGTCTTCCGCTGCGATATTTTGGGGGTGTTACAGATTGGTATCAGAGCCTTGGTTATAGAGAACTAGGTTGCATTTAGTGCCTAGACTATAATTGCTATATACGTTGGGACCTTCCTCTTTATTTGCCTTACACACAATACATACACATATGCTTTTTGGTTAGAGTTTTGCTTAGTTCCACGCTGTTAGATGATGTGACTTTAGTATTATAAGGAGCCCCAGAGATTCGCCGAGTCATTAAAAACATGGAGCTCAGTAATAACTAATTAGTTAACTTGATCTTGTGACAGTTCTTGTTTGATTAGACACAAGATTTGAGTTAAATAATATTATTGCTTAGCTTTAGGGATTTGATGGCTTGATTATCTTACTATCGGCCTCAGAAGGCGGATTTTGTGTCGGAAATTCTTAAGTAGGATGATTTAGAATCTCCTTATTTAAATGGATTGGGACGCCTCTTCAGTTAAATAAAGAAATTGTAAATCACCGAACCATAAGTTTATGAGACCTTACTTACATAAATTTGGACGCTTCTTTATGTAAGTAATGTGTTATAAATAAGTGGGCTTAATTGTAGCCGATACAACTCCTTAACCAGAATCTTAGACGAATCAGAGTAAACACGACTATTTTAGAGATCCCGAATTCTCTTAGACACACCATAAGTAGTTAACATGAACTGAACTTCGGGACGAAGTTCTCCTTAAGGGGTAGAGACTGTAACAATTCGCAATTTCAGGTTAACTTTTATTTCCGAAAATTTCACTATTCACTTTTTACTATTCACTTTTTACTATTCACTTTTACTATTCACTTTTTACTATTCACTTTTCACTATTCATCTCAGAAATTTTTATTTCATATTCTCGTAAGTTAAACTATTTTAACGATAATCCGAGAGTTTGACGCTCGTCGGATCATTTCTGCAAAAATCACAAAGCCGTGTCCGAGATTTACTTTTAGGTTTAAACGTCCTTCCAGCATCCCGATATATCCATAAAACATTATAAACAATAGAAATATGATTTTCTCTCATTTTAGGACAATTCCAAAAGTTTCGGAATTTTACGTTTTTCAGTTCAGCGTTTTACGCGAATTGCGCGTTTTAGACCCGTGTTTCCAGTTTTTAGCAGGGTTTTAGCACCCGATAGAACCTACCACTCATTTTATATTTTATTATGGACTATATTGACATGTTTAACAATACTTTCAAATTTCATATTTTTAGGATACCCGGTTTTACGTTTCGTGACTTAACAACTTACGGTTAGCGATTTACGGAGTCAAAACTAGCTACATACTTAGGATAATACCATCAAAAGTCCACACCTTGTTCTCCAAGTTCTTGAACCGCCACTAGGGGGGGCATTCACACTTGTGGCATCATCTCATGACTTTAGCCATTAGATCATTTTTAATTACAACTTTGTCTCCAAGTTTATGTAGTTTCCTAGCCACCTTCCTAACCTCCTCATTCTTGCTATAAATAGAGAGCTCATTTGCTTCCTTTCTTCACCACAAAAACGCCACACCCTTATATCATAGCACCATGATCCTTTGATCTTCAATATACAAGTTACACTACAAAGTTCAAGGTCTTAGTATTCTCTACCTAGTTCTTAAGTTTGTTTGGTGATTCCATGGTTGAATTAGGAGCTACACAAGGTTACTAGGGCTGAAGTTAAATGGTTTTCACAAGGGTTAGATCAAGGCTAGCAAGGGTTACAAGAGTTATGGTGAAGGGTTTACAAGATTAGGTTTAGTGTCCTAGTTCTATACTTGACTTCCTTTCTTAAGTGAAAGCCAAAAGTTGTAAGAAACCCTTATACACTTTCTTGCTCAATATCATTTTCATGCTTATTATGTTTCTTTCATGCTATATATGGTCTTTGTATTGTGTTCATGATGAATAAAAACTAGTAAAACGAGTATTGGTATACATATGTTAACTTATGACAAGTAAACAAGCAAACTAGTGATTTTTATGGAAAACCACGACCACAATAGTATAACTTTGATATTTGACACTTACTTACTGTTAAAGAGGACTTAACAAGGAAAACATAGCAATTTGAATCACCCAAAATGAGTACACGAGTCGAAAGTTATGACCATAAGAAGTTAGCGACACCAAAACGCCGAAACTGCCAATACCTTACTGTTTGCATTCTGCCAATTTGAAAGTCCCACTTCTGGTCCGATTCATCAAAAAGTTAAAACACGAAAGTTGTCCGGAACGACGTTTTCGTTCAGGAACAAAGAAGTTCGAGACCTGAAAATGCTTTTTGAGTGATAATTTTCTTCAAATTCTTAACAGCCCATTTTTAGACCAAAGTAACTATATAATTGTTATAATTAGATGAGACCAAGAGGTCTAATGACCTAAAGCCAAGACCACAACCATGGCTAAAGCCAAGGTTGAGTCTCAAGACCATGGAAAAATGACCAAGGTCACGGCAAAGCCACGGCTAAAGACCATATAACTTTTAAAGATCAAAAAGCTTATATATATATGTTATCAAATACTACAATAGTAGGGAGCCTCATGTGAGGAGTTCATTAAGTAAGCCGTCGAGACGAGTTGTGGATTTACGAATTAAAGTGTCCTGGCTCCTCGAACGTTTACTCCATGACTTCTGAATTATGTCGGCCCGAACGGTAGTAAGAGATGTACAAACTATACATGTTTCATAAACGACTTATATTCAAAGACTTACACTATATACTAAGTACTACATCATGAACATTATGCAAGACATATATTGGCAATTCGTCGTATTCTTAGACGTTACTCCAAACCTAAGTGGCAACGTTCTATTATAGGCTGCTCTTAGAGACTTTCGCGATTCGACTACCATTTTCATTTCTCATTACATAGACTTAAGGTGAGTCATAGCCCCTACTCTTTTCGTACTTGTTTTAACTCTTGGGGGGGGGGGATACATGCTCAACTACTTGCTTACTTGTACAAATACTCAAAATGTTTATACGTGACTGTGTTATACTTGATTGTCTTATACTTGATGGCATTATACTTGATTTAATACATACATGACTGTCTTTTATCTTTGGGAAATGGCTCCCAGTTTTCTTTGGGAAGTGGCTCCCAGTTGTCTCTGGGAATTGGCTCCCAAGTGAGGTCTTCGGAGATGAAGTAGAGACTCACTACCAATTGCTTAATTGTTTTGATGAACTTATACATGTCTTAATCATACTATATTGTAGCAGTGGGTTGTGAACACACAGGTTACAAGTCTCTTATGGCGGGACTTGTAACTGAGTGGATTCACGATGCCTTTGCTGTGTGAACATTCTTTTAAGGCTTTTCAACTGTTTTAAGACAAACTCTATGAACTCACCAACCATTGTGTTGACACTTTAGCATGTTTATCTCAGGTTAGTAAGGCGATAGCTAGTGCATGGAACTTAGAGTCAAGCTGCATATTCTGAAGACTTACGCTTTTATCATTTACCATTCAAAACATTTTGTATACATTTATGTATCATACTTTGGAATCTCATGTTTGTAACTTTGAATTCATTAATCGAATGGTAACTTTTCAAAACGTCTCATTTAGAGTTCGTTTTCTATACCTTGTACTTTGTATTATGAAGTAGCACCCCTGTGACACAGTCTTCCGCTGCGATATTTTGGGGGTGTTACAGATTCACAATTTCAGGTTAATTACCATTCCCGGAAAACTTCACTATTCACTTTTACTATTCATTTTTCCCGAAACTTTCCCGAAAGTTGATTTTTATTTGATATTCTTGAGTGATAAATCATTTCCATGGCAAATTAAATGTTTGACATTCGTCAGATCATTTTCGTGAAAGTTATTAAGGAATTACACGTTTTAGGGTAAAACGTCATTCAAAAATTCTACGTACAACGAAACTCGACCGCGTTAAGTGACCCCGCATCAGAAAAATGTTTGACACACTCATGATTTATTTGAGAATTAATCGTGACTGAGAAAAACATGACCAAAGACTTCCCAGCAGGTCACCCATGTCGGTACTACTCTCACATAAGCACGCTTAACCGAATGGGCGATTAACCGTTAGACCACAAAACGAGTTTCTAAGACGTTTTGAGTTTTCAAAACTTATTAGAAAAAGTCAACATAATTTTTCCCTCCTCCTTTGACCAAAAGTCGTTCCTTGATTTTTAGGCTTACGGTTTGATGTCTAAAAGACATTTAACACCAACCGACACCAGACTGAGCCCAGTCTAGACATTATAAGTCATTTTAAATCATTTATACCATATTAGAAAAGTAACATTTTACTTTTCTCAGTTTTACGTAAAATTCGTACATTTTACGTATTACGCGTTTTAAACCCGTGTTTCCAGTTTTTAGCAGGGTTTACCACCCAAATGGAACCTACCACTCATTTTATATTTTATTATGGAACTTATTGACATGTTTATCAATACTTTCAAGTTCCATAATTTTACGACACCCGGTTTTACGTTTTGAGGCTTAATCATTTACGATTGGCATTTCCCGGAGTCAAAACTCATCCAATATCTTGGATAATATCAAACTATGACCAATTCACCTTCCTATCCACTCCAAACCGCCTAAGGGGGGGGGGGAGTCACCATTTAGGTGTCTTGATCTCATGCTTAAGTCCTTAGATTGCTTACATGTGTTCAAGCTTCCTTTGTAAGCTTTGACTAGTCATGTAAACTAACCTCCTCATTGAGCTATAAAAGCCCCCCCACCCCTTGTGTTTGCCGTCCATACCTCACCCCTCAACACTCTCTCCATAGCTTTATTTCCTTCAAAGTTCTAGCAAGGTTCAAGTGTTTCTTCAAGGTAGAAACCCTAGTTGATCTTAGGTTACCAAAACTCTTCCAAACCCTAACATACTTGGTGTTTTCTCTTGAGTTTAAATCCACTCAATACACCTCAACTTTCATTACATATCTTTCAAGAATACCAAGGGTAGAAAGGTTGCTTGAAGTGAAAAAGGGTTGAAGCTAGTCTATCAAAGTCCATTTCCTTACTTGTTACTCCTTTCTTTAGTTAGAAAGCCAAAAGTTGTAAGCCAAACCCTAACATGCTTCTTGTTAATTTATCATGTTCATATCATTTACATGTTATTCTTGCTATATTATGTGTTGTAATTATGTCCATGATGTATCATGATGAGTAAAAGATGTTGTAAAGAATTATTGAAACAAGTTACTAAAACGAGCAAACTAATGAATTTCTTGGAAAACCACGACCAAAATGGTAAAATTATGATATTGGATCATTACAAATTACATTAGAGGACTTAACAAGGAAACCATAGCAATTTGAACCACCCAAAACGAGTATACGAGTCAAAAGTTATGGCGATTTGAAATTACCAAAGATTTCCGGCAAAACTGCCAAATACCATTCTGATCAAATTTGGGTTTTGAAAGTCCCACTTCTGCTCCGATTCATCAAAAAGTTAAAACATGAAAGTTGTCCGGAACGACGTTTTCGTTCAGGTACAAAGAAGCTCGAGACCTAAAAATGCTTTCCGAGTGATAAAATTCTTCAAATTCTAAACAGCCCATTTTTAGGCGAAAGTCACTAGATTATGGTTATACTATGAAAGGAACAAGAGGTCTTATGACCTATAATCAAGACCACCACCATGGCTAGAGCCAAGGTTGTGTCTCATGACCTTGGAACAAGGACCAAAGGTCATGGCTAGGCCATGACGAAATGACCATACCAATTTACATAGGCGTAAACATGAAACAATGAATTAGGCGATAACATGAACAAGCAATTTGGATCTACTTCACTTAAAAAGGAACCATGAGATATTACAAGGAAAAATGGTCATACAAGACTTATGAAACTACCCCTAATAACAATCTTCATGTACTAATAAACTTTCCTAAGTTTATTCAAATATCGGACATGTAACTTTTCGAATCAAAACTTATATCTATATATTTCATCAACTACTACAATAGTAGGGAGCCTCATGTGAGGAGTTCATTATGTAAGCCGTCAAGTTGAGTTGTGGATTTACGAATTAAAGTTTCCTGGCTCCTCGAACGCTTACTAACATGACTTCTGAATTATGTCGGCCCGAACGGTAGTGAACGATATACCAAAACATACATGTTTCATGAATCTTTCTTTCAAAGACTTACAATATACATCATACCACATCATGGACTAAATGCAAGATATATATATAGGCACTACTTCATATTCTTTACTCCGATCCTAAGTCGCAACATTCGATTATAGGTTGCTCGTAGAAACCTTCACGATTCAACCGTTACATTCATTACTTGCTATCTTAACTTAAGGTGAGTTCATAGCCCCACTTTCCATTACTTAATTGTTTTACAAATCCTTGGGGGAAATACATGCTATTTCTAAATCGAATACAATGCTTTCTAATGTATGCTTCACGACGATGTTTTATTATCACTAAGTACCAACCTTGCTAAACCGAAATCCTTTATTATGAACCATTTAGTCACTAGCAATAGTGAGCGCGAATATTAATAATAGGCCTATTGGGATTGACGAATCCCATTTGTATTGACTAAGTTCAAACAAATGCATTAATATTTGAGATTTAGGTATGTTAGCAAAGTACCTACCGGGATGAATCTGCCGATCGATATTGGTACACGTTAACGTTATGGTGTCATAAGCTTAGTGAAATAAATAACGATTTTGTTTTCCAAACATTGGTGTGAGCCTATAACTCACACTACCAACATATTGTGTTCAAACGATTAAACAAACTCTATGAATATCACTCAACCTTTGTGTTGACCTCTCAAGCATGTATTTCAGGTTCATGACGATCAAGGATGGCACGGAAGGGCACGGATACTCAAGAGGGCTATAAATTTACTTATCATTCAAAAACTCACTTAATGTGATTTGTAAACATGGAACCAATTGGGACCTCATTTTTTTAATCTCTGATATTTATATATTTTGAATGATACATCTTTTAAAACGACTCAATTGGAGTTCGTTTTCTATTATTGTGACTATTGTGCCGTCGAGTAACACCCAGTTCGAATTCCGCTGCATCCATGAATTGGGGGTGTTACAGATTGGTACCAGAGCCATGGTTATAGAGAAACGGGTCTAATTGAGACCTAAACTATAACCGCAATTACAAACAAAAACATTTTATAGCCTTCCGCTCTCCGTGTCTTCCATCCTCCAGACGATTATGGACTTAGTAAGCATGTTATGTTACACAAACATATTAGTATATTCATATAAACCCATTTCGAGCATTTCCCGTAGACATTTTTACGATACACACTTCTCACATTTTGAGCACTTCCCATAAACATTGAATTGTTCTAACATTGTAATTCTTCATATAGAAATCATGTGCGTACCCACTTCTCCCGATTATGTGCCCACTCTACCTAATAACTTCCAAGTCTTACCACCCCCACCCGAGTTCGGATTTGACTTCGTAAATGCCTTCGCTTCTGATGACGAAGAAGAACCTTTCGAAGATCCAACCGATGAAGAAGAGGATGAACCGATGCCAACTAATTTTGCGATGAATATTTCTAATTATTTTGAACAAAATTATGTTGAGGCAGACTCCGAGGAGGATAACGAGTACGAATATGTATTAGAACCATTACCACCACCACTATCACTTCCCTTTGTTATTCCTACATGTGATGATTTGGATCATTCATTATGGATCGTACCTCGACCACCATTGATCCAACAAGAAAGTCAACATGAAAACTATAGCCTCTCAAACTTCATCGACTCGTACCTCTATGACACACTAAACCAAGAAGTTGCCGATCAATCAGAGCTGCTCGGACCTTCTAACCCGCCATAGACTAGTGTGATGATACTAGTTATCTTTTGTACTACTATACTGATTAGACTCAGTTAGTAAATCCATGTAATAACTAGCGATAGTAAAAACGTTGTAATTACTAAACTGAAAGTATCAGTTAGTAAATTTTGAAGAAGCTTGTAATAAGTTTCGATTTTGTAAATCAACCAACGTTGTATGAATAAAACTTTTGTTTTATACTATCATGTGTTATGCCTTTAAATCTTCAACCATAATTATTCTATCATTCCCCATCAAAAATCATGCTTATTCCACAACTCTCTACTCATGACATACCTTTTATATAATAGAATCATGGCGCCAACGAAGAAGACACCACCAACGATGATGCAAGCTGCCATCCGCAAACTGGTAAAGGACAGTATCAATGCAGCACTTATCACGGAGCGAGCTGCCATAGCTACACAGGCCGCAACAGCTGCTGAAACTACTAGAACTGCCGAAGCTGTTCGAGTTGCTGCAACTACCATCAATACCAGAGGACCGAACCCATCTGGTCCTCCAGTAATAAATATTGATCCGGTATATAAGAGCTGCACATTCAACGGTTATTTAAATTGTCAACCCACCAATTACAAAGGTACTAATGGAGCCGTAAATTTTAACCCCTGGTTTGAAAAAGCGGAGTTAGTAGTATTGATCAACAAATGCACCGAGAATGAGAAAGTCCAATATGCCACCGGTCCACTATTGGATGAAGCATTATCATGGTGGAATTTAGTGTCTCAACCAATGGACATCCAAAATGATTATAAGCTTTCTGGGGATAACATGAAGAAAGAGTATTACCCTCACAGTGAAATGCCGTTAAAGGAACCATGTTGTCATCCAGAAGTAGAATTCTGGAACCATGAGGTTAAAGCAACCGACATCCTGAGTTACAACCGCCGATTCCATGAATTGAGGATACTATGCCCAACGATGGTTTCGACAAATGAGAAACTTTTGGAAGAGTATATCTGGGGACTCCCACCAAGCATACAAGAGAACATGATTACGTCTAGTCCCAAAACACTTGATGAGGCTATGCGGATGTCTCGCAGCCTCATGGATCAGGTGGTTCAGACAGCGGAAACCCAAAGACAAAACTTCAACAACTCCAATAACAATAGAACCAACAACAACAAACGACCATGGGATGGTAACCATGGAAGTAACAACAACAACAACAACAACCATCATAACCAGCAAAACAAAAGACAAGGGGCTGCAATGACTTATGTTGCTGCACCAACCAAAGGTGGATATTCTGGGGCTCAACCACAGTGTACTAAGTGCAATTTCCATCACTCTGGTCCTTGCCCAGCTAAGTGTCACCACTGTCAAAACACTGGACACCTCGCCCAGAATTGTAGAACCAAGAATGTAGCTACCGGTAGCAACGCACAACCAAGAGTTATATGCTTCGGGTGTGGAGAAAGTGGTCATTACAGGAACAGATGTCCCCAACAGCCAAAGTCAACAAGTTGAAGACAACCAAGGGTGAGTATATATGATAAGAGGAGAAGGAGCTTATCAGAATCTCAACAACACTGCAGAACAATGAAGTTTAGAACTTAGCAGTCATATTTATTTATGCACTCTGTTGTACTACGTGTATGTCATCCCTAGTAATGGGATTTTTATGACTTAAGAATATTTATTGTTCAATAAACGACTCTTTGTGATAATTCTCATCTATTGTACTTTCTATCTCCAAACCAATTTGATTGTTTAGATTATTACCATTCTATGAGACTTACTCAGTTACCTTATAAACCATTCAACAAATTTTACTTCAAGCTAATTTGTTATCACTTTATTGTTTCACATCATTTTACTCCAAGATATTCTACCACCATCCTAGAAAAATCACTTTGTTGATACCACCCTATGAATCGATATCATGCCTTCATTTCCAACTTTCATCACAAACCACTAAATCTCAACATACCAAAATGAAGAACACAAACCTTCTTAACCTTCTCACCATCATCATCTTCACAACCCTTAATTCCACAAGCTCACTTTCTGATCTTGATGCACTTTTAAAGCTCAAATCATCCTTAGTTACACCACAAGCAACCTCATCAGCCTTACAAAATTGAATACCATACGTGACTAAACCGAACATCACATTATCGGTCCTAAATTATACATAGCCTGATCACCTATGTCTAATTCAGGAGGGATCATGTTATGCTAGGAGCAGTCACCTGTATGTTTTCTTAGAAACAAACTTCTCATAAGTAAACTCATCCTACGCCATACACTGAAACGACAAATCAAACTACATCACTCTAATCCTCATAAGTAACCACACATCTTTATCGACACCACTCCAACATATGACACACACAGAACTTCGGGACGAAGTTCCCCGTAAGGGGTAGAGACTGTAACAATTCACAATTTCAGGTTAATTACCATTCCCGGAAAACTTCACTATTCACTTTTACTATTCATTTTTCCCGAAACTTTCCCGAAAGTTGATTTTTATTTGATATTCTTGAGTGATAAATCATTTCCATGGCAAATTAAATGTTTGACATTCGTCAGATCATTTTCGTGAAAGTTATTAAGGAATTACACGTTTTAGGGTAAAACGTCATTCAAAAATTCTACGTACAACGAAACTCGACCGCGTTAAGTGACCCCGCATCAGAAAAATGTTTGACACACTCATGATTTATTTGAGAATTAATCGTGACTGAGAAAAACATGACCAAAGACTTCCCAGCAGGTCACCCATGTCGGTACTACTCTCACATAAGCACGCTTAACCGAATGGGCGATTAACCGTTAGACCACAAAACGAGTTTCTAAGACGTTTTGAGTTTTCAAAACTTATTAGAAAAAGTCAACATAATTTTTCCCTCCTCCTTTGACCAAAAGTCGTTCCTTGATTTTTAGGCTTACGGTTTGATGTCTAAAAGACATTTAACACCAACCGACACCAGACTGAGCCCAGTCTAGACATTATAAGTCATTTTAAATCATTTATACCATATTAGAAAAGTAACATTTTACTTTTCTCAGTTTTACGTAAAATTCGTACATTTTACGTATTACGCGTTTTAAACCCGTGTTTCCAGTTTTTAGCAGGGTTTACCACCCAAATGGAACCTACCACTCATTTTATATTTTATTATGGAACTTATTGACATGTTTATCAATACTTTCAAGTTCCATAATTTTACGACACCCGGTTTTACGTTTTGAGGCTTAATCATTTACGATTGGCATTTCCCGGAGTCAAAACTCATCCAATATCTTGGATAATATCAAACTATGACCAATTCACCTTCCTATCCACTCCAAACCGCCTAGGGGGGGGGGGGGAGTCACCATTTAGGTGTCTTGATCTCATGCTTAAGTCCTTAGATTGCTTACATGTGTTCAAGCTTCCTTTGTAAGCTTTGACTAGTCATGTAAACTAACCTCCTCATTGAGCTATAAAAGCCCCCCCACCCCTTGTGTTTGCCGTCCATACCTCACCCCTCAACACTCTCTCCATAGCTTTATTTCCTTCAAAGTTCTAGCAAGGTTCAAGTGTTTCTTCAAGGTAGAAACCCTAGTTGATCTTAGGTTACCAAAACTCTTCCAAACCCTAACATACTTGGTGTTTTCTCTTGAGTTTAAATCCACTCAATACACCTCAACTTTCATTACATATCTTTCAAGAATACCAAGGGTAGAAAGGTTGCTTGAAGTGAAAAAGGGTTGAAGCTAGTCTATCAAAGTCCATTTCCTTACTTGTTACTCCTTTCTTTAGTTAGAAAGCCAAAAGTTGTAAGCCAAACCCTAACATGCTTCTTGTTAATTTATCATGTTCATATCATTTACATGTTATTCTTGCTATATTATGTGTTGTAATTATGTCCATGATGTATCATGATGAGTAAAAGATGTTGTTGTAATGAATTATTGAAACAAGTTACTAAAACGAGCAAACTAATGAATTTCTTGGAAAACCACGACCAAAATGGTAAAATTATGATATTGGATCATTACAAATTACAGTAGAGGACTTAACAAGGAAACCATAGCAATTTGAACCACCCAAAACGAGTATACGAGTCAAAAGTTATGGCGATTTGAAATTACCAAAGATTTCCGGCAAAACTGCCAAATACCATTCTGATCAAATTTGGGTTTTGAAAGTCCCACTTCTGGTCCGATTCATCAAAAAGTTAAAACACGAAAGTTGTCCGGAACGACGTTTTCGTTCAAGTACAAAGAAGCTCGAGACCTAAAAATGCTTTCCGAGTGATAAAATTCTTCAAATTTTAAACAGCCCATTTTTAGGCGAAAGTCACTAGATTATGGTTATACTATGAAAGGAACAAGAGGTCTTATGACCTATAATCAAGACCACCACCATGGCTAGAGCCAAGGTTGTGTCTCATGACCTTGGAACAAGGACCAAAGGTCATGGCTAGGCCATGACGAAATGACCATACCAACTTACATAGGCGTAAACATGAAACAATGAATTAGGCGATAACATGAACAAGCAATTTGGATCTACTTCACTTAAAAAGGAACCATGAGATATTACAAGGAAAAATGGTCATACAAGACTTATGAAACTACCCCTAATAACAATCTTCATGTACTAATAAACTTTCCTAAGTTTATTCAAATATCGGACATGTAACTTTTCGAATCAAAACTTATATCTATATATTTCATCAACTACTACAATAGTAGGGAGCCTCATGTGAGGAGTTCATTATGTAAGCCGTCGAGTTGAGTTGTGGATTTACGAATTAAAGTGTCCTGGCTCCTCGAACGCTTACTAACATGACTTCTGAATTATGTCGGCCCGAACGGTAGTGAACGATATACCAAAACATACATGTTTCATGAATCTTTCTTTCAAAGACTTACAATATACATCATACCACATCATGGACTAAATGCAAGATATATATATAGGCACTACTTCATATTCTTTACTCCGATCCTAAGTCGCAACATTCGATTATAGGTTGCTCGTAGAAACCTTCACGATTCAACCGTTACATTCATTACTTGCTATCTTAACTTAAGGTGAGTTCATAGCCCCACTTTCCATTACTTAATTGTTTTACAAATCCTTGGGGGAAATACATGCTATTTCTAAATCGAATACAATGCTTTCTAATGTATGCTTCACGACGATGTTTTATTATCACTAAGTACCAACCTTGCTAAACCGAAATCCTTTATTATGAACCATTTAGTCACTAGCAATAGTGAGCGCGAATATTAATAATAGGCCTATTGGGATTGACGAATCCCATTTGTATTGACTAAGTTCAAACAAATGCATTAATATTTGAGATTTAGGTATGTTAGCAAAGTACCTACCGGGATGAATCTGCCGATCGATATTGGTACACGTTAACGTTATGGTGTCATAAGCTTAGTGAAATAAATAACGATTTTGTTTTCCAAACATTGGTGTGAGCCTATAACTCACACTACCAACATATTGTGTTCAAACGATTAAACAAACTCTATGAATATCACTCAACCTTTGTGTTGACCTCTCAAGCATGTATTTCAGGTTCATGACGATCAAGGATGGCACGGAAGGGCACGGATACTCAAGAGGGCTATAAATTTACTTATCATTCAAAAACTCACTTAATGTGATTTGTAAACATGGAACCAATTGGGACCTCATTTTTTTAATCTCTGATATTTATATATTTTGAATGATACATCTTTTAAAACGACTCAATTGGAGTTCGTTTTCTATTATTGTGACTATTGTGCCGTCGAGTAACACCCAGTTCGAATTCCGCTGCATCCATGAATTGGGGGTGTTACAGATTGGTACCAGAGCCATGGTTATAGAGAAACGGGTCTAATTGAGACCTAAACTATAACCGCAATTACAAACAAAAACATTTTATAGCCTTCCGCTCTCCGTGTCTTCCATCCTCCAGACGATTATGGACTTAGTAAGCATGTTATGTTACACAAACATATTAGTATATTCATATAAACCCATTTCGAGCATTTCCCGTAGACATTTTTACGATACACACTTCTCACATTTTGAGCACTTCCCATAAACATTGAATTGTTCTAACATTGTAATTCTTCATATAGAAATCATGTGCGTACCCACTTCTCCCGATTATGTGCCCACTCTACCTAATAACTTCCAAGTCTTACCACCCCCACCCGAGTTCGGATTTGACTTCGTAAATGCCTTCGCTTCTGATGACGAAGAAGAACCTTTCGAAGATCCAACCGATGAAGAAGAGGATGAACCGATGCCAACTAATTTTGCGATGAATATTTCTAATTATTTTGAACAAAATTATGTTGAGGCAGACTCCGAGGAGGATAACGAGTACGAATATGTATTAGAACCATTACCACCACCACTATCACTTCCCTTTGTTATTCCTACATGTGATGATTTGGATCATTCATTATGGATCGTACCTCGACCACCATTGATCCAACAAGAAAGTCAACATGAAAACTACAGCCTCTCAAACTTCATCGACTCGTACCTCTATGACACACTAAACCAAGAAGTTGCCGATCAATCAGAGCTGCTCGGACCTTCTAACCCGCCATAGACTAGTGTGATGATACTAGTTATCTTTTGTACTACTATACTGATTAGACTCAGTTAGTAAATCCATGTAATAACTAGCGATAGTAAAAACGTTGTAATTACTAAACTGAAAGTATCAGTTAGTAAATTTTGAAGAAGCTTGTAATAAGTTTCGATTTTGTAAATCAACCAACGTTGTATGAATAAAACTTTTGTTTTATACTATCATGTGTTATGCCTTTAAATCTTCAACCATAATTATTCTATCATTCCCCATCAAAAATCATGCTTATTCCACAACTCTCTACTCATGACATACCTTTTATATAATAGAATCATGGCGCCAACGAAGAAGACACCACCAACGATGATGCAAGCTGCCATCCGCAAACTGGTAAAGGACAGTATCAATGCAGCACTTATCACGGAGCGAGCTGCCATAGCTACACAGGCCGCAACAGCTGCTGAAACTACTAGAACTGCCGAAGCTGTTCGAGTTGCTGCAACTACCATCAATACCAGAGGACCGAACCCATCTGGTCCTCCAGTAATAAATATTGATCCGGTATATAAGAGCTGCACATTCAACGGTTATTTAAATTGTCAACCCACCAATTACAAAGGTACTAATGGAGCCGTAAATTTTAACCCCTGGTTTGAAAAAGCGGAGTTAGTAGTATTGATCAACAAATGCACCGAGAATGAGAAAGTCCAATATGCCACCGGTCCACTATTGGATGAAGCATTATCATGGTGGAATTTAGTGTCTCAACCAATGGACATCCAAAATGATTATAAGCTTTCTGGGGATAACATGAAGAAAGAGTATTACCCTCACAGTGAAATGCCGTTAAAGGAACCATGTTGTCATCCAGAAGTAGAATTCTGGAACCATGAGGTTAAAGCAACCGACATCCTGAGTTACAACCGCCGATTCCATGAATTGAGGATACTATGCCCAACGATGGTTTCGACAAATGAGAAACTTTTGGAAGAGTATATCTGGGGACTCCCACCAAGCATACAAGAGAACATGATTACGTCTAGTCCCAAAACACTTGATGAGGCTATGCGGATGTCTCGCAGCCTCATGGATCAGGTGGTTCAGACAGCGGAAACCCAAAGACAAAACTTCAACAACTCCAATAACAATAGAACCAACAACAACAAACGACCATGGGATGGTAACCATGGAAGTAACAACAACAACAACAACAACCATCATAACCAGCAAAACAAAAGACAAGGGGCTGCAATGACTTATGTTGCTGCACCAACCAAAGGTGGATATTCTGGGGCTCAACCACAGTGTACTAAGTGCAATTTCCATCACTCTGGTCCTTGCCCGGCTAAGTGTCACCACTGTCAAAACACTGGACACCTCGCCCAGAATTGTAGAACCAAGAATGTAGCTACCGGTAGCAACGCACAACCAAGAGTTATATGCTTCGGGTGTGGAGAAAGTGGTCATTACAGGAACAGATGTCCCCAACAGCCAAAGTCAACAAGTTGAAGACAACCAAGGGTGAGTATATATGATAAGAGGAGAAGGAGCTTATCAGAATCTCAACAACACTGCAGAACAATGAAGTTTAGAACTTAGCAGTCATATTTATTTATGCACTCTGTTGTACTACGTGTATGTCATCCCTAGTAATGGGATTTTTATGACTTAAGAATATTTATTGTTCAATAAACGACTCTTTGTGATAATTCTCATCTATTGTACTTTCTATCTCCAAACCAATTTGATTGTTTAGATTATTACCATTCTATGAGACTTACTCAGTTACCTTATAAACCATTCAACAAATTTTACTTCAAGCTAATTTGTTATCACTTTATTGTTTCACATCATTTTACTCCAAGATATTCTACCACCATCCTAGAAAAATCACTTTGTTGATACCACCCTATGAATCGATATCATGCCTTCATTTCCAACTTTCATCACAAACCACTAAATCTCAACATACCAAAATGAAGAACACAAACCTTCTTAACCTTCTCACCATCATCATCTTCACAACCCTTAATTCCACAAGCTCACTTTCTGATCTTGATGCACTTTTAAAGCTCAAATCATCCTTAGTTACACCACAAGCAACCTCATCAGCCTTACAAAATTGAATACCATACGTGACTAAACCGAACATCACATTATCGGTCCTAAATTATACATAGCCTGATCACCTATGTCTAATTCAGGAGGGATCATGTTATGCTAGGAGCAGTCACCTGTATGTTTTCTTAGAAACAAACTTCTCATAAGTAAACTCATCCTACGCCATACACTGAAACGACAAATCAAACTACATCACTCTAATCCTCATAAGTAACCACACATCTTTATCGACACCACTCCAACATATGACACACACAGAACTTCGGGACGAAGTTCCCCGTAAGGGGTAGAGACTGTAACAATTCACAATTTCAGGTTAATTACCATTCCCGGAAAACTTCACTATTCACTTTTACTATTCATTTTTCCCGAAACTTTCCCGAAAGTTGATTTTTATTTGATATTCTTGAGTGATAAATCATTTCCATGGCAAATTAAATGTTTGACATTCGTCAGATCATTTTCGTGAAAGTTATTAAGGAATTACACGTTTTAGGGTAAAACGTCATTCAAAAATTCTACGTACAACGAAACTCGACCGCGTTAAGTGACCCCGCATCAGAAAAATGTTTGACACACTCATGATTTATTTGAGAATTAATCGTGACTGAGAAAAACATGACCAAAGACTTCCCAGCAGGTCACCCATGTCGGTACTACTCTCACATAAGCACGCTTAACCGAATGGGCGATTAACCGTTAGACCACAAAACGAGTTTCTAAGACGTTTTGAGTTTTCAAAACTTATTAGAAAAAGTCAACATAATTTTTCCCTCCTCCTTTGACCAAAAGTCGTTCCTTGATTTTTAGGCTTACGGTTTGATGTCTAAAAGACATTTAACACCAACCGACACCAGACTGAGCCCAGTCTAGACATTATAAGTCATTTTAAATCATTTATACCATATTAGAAAAGTAACATTTTACTTTTCTCAGTTTTACGTAAAATTCGTACATTTTACGTATTACGCGTTTTAAACCCGTGTTTCCAGTTTTTAGCAGGGTTTACCACCCAAATGGAACCTACCACTCATTTTATATTTTATTATGGAACTTATTGACATGTTTATCAATACTTTCAAGTTCCATAATTTTACGACACCCGGTTTTACGTTTTGAGGCTTAATCATTTACGATTGGCATTTCCCGGAGTCAAAACTCATCCAATATCTTGGATAATATCAAACTATGACCAATTCACCTTCCTATCCACTCCAAACCGCCTAAGGGGGGGGGGGGGGGAGTCACCATTTAGGTGTCTTGATCTCATGCTTAAGTCCTTAGATTGCTTACATGTGTTCAAGCTTCCTTTGTAAGCTTTGACTAGTCATGTAAACTAACCTCCTCATTGAGCTATAAAAGCCCCCCCACCCCTTGTGTTTGCCGTCCATACCTCACCCCTCAACACTCTCTCCATAGCTTTATTTCCTTCAAAGTTCTAGCAAGGTTCAAGTGTTTCTTCAAGGTAGAAACCCTAGTTGATCTTAGGTTACCAAAACTCTTCCAAACCCTAACATACTTGGTGTTTTCTCTTGAGTTTAAATCCACTCAATACACCTCAACTTTCATTACATATCTTTCAAGAATACCAAGGGTAGAAAGGTTGCTTGAAGTGAAAAAGGGTTGAAGCTAGTCTATCAAAGTCCATTTCCTTACTTGTTACTCCTTTCTTTAGTTAGAAAGCCAAAAGTTGTAAGCCAAACCCTAACATGCTTCTTGTTAATTTATCATGTTCATATCATTTACATGTTATTCTTGCTATATTATGTGTTGTAATTATGTCCATGATGTATCATGATGAGTAAAAGATGTTGTTGTAATGAATTATTGAAACAAGTTACTAAAACGAGCAAACTAATGAATTTCTTGGAAAACCACGACCAAAATGGTAAAATTATGATATTGGATCATTACAAATTACAGTAGAGGACTTAACAAGGAAACCATAGCAATTTGAACCACCCAAAACGAGTATACGAGTCAAAAGTTATGGCGATTTGAAATTACCAAAGATTTCCGGCAAAACTGCCAAATACCATTCTGATCAAATTTGGGTTTTGAAAGTCCCACTTCTGGTCCGATTCATCAAAAAGTTAAAACACGAAAGTTGTCCGGAACAACGTTTTCGTTCAAGTATAAAGAAGCTCGAGACCTAAAAATGCTTTCCGAGTGATAAAATTCTTCAAATTTTAAACAGCCCATTTTTAGGCGAAAGTCACTAGATTATGGTTATACTATGAAAGGAACAAGAGGTCTTATGACCTATAATCAAGACCACCACCATGGCTAGAGCCAAGGTTGTGTCTCATGACCTTGGAACAAGGACCAAAGGTCATGGCTAGGCCATGACGAAATGACCATACCAACTTACATAGGCGTAAACATGAAACAATGAATTAGGCGATAACATGAACAAGCAATTTGGATCTACTTCACTTAAAAAGGAACCATGAGATATTACAAGGAAAAATGGTCATACAAGACTTATGAAACTACCCCTAATAACAATCTTCATGTACTAATAAACTTTCCTAAGTTTATTCAAATATCGGACATGTAACTTTTCGAATCAAAACTTATATCTATATATTTCATCAACTACTACAATAGTAGGGAGCCTCATGTGAGGAGTTCATTATGTAAGCCGTCGAGTTGAGTTGTGGATTTACGAATTAAAGTGTCCTGGCTCCTCGAACGCTTACTAACATGACTTCTGAATTATGTCGGCCCGAACGGTAGTGAACGATATACCAAAACATACATGTTTCATGAATCTTTCTTTCAAAGACTTACAATATACATCATACCACATCATGGACTAAATGCAAGATATATATATAGGCACTACTTCATATTCTTTACTCCGATCCTAAGTCGCAACATTCGATTATAGGTTGCTCGTAGAAACCTTCACGATTCAACCGTTACATTCATTACTTGCTATCTTAACTTAAGGTGAGTTCATAGCCCCACTTTCCATTACTTAATTGTTTTACAAATCCTTGGGGGAAATACATGCTATTTCTAAATCGAATACAATGCTTTCTAATGTATGCTTCACGACGATGTTTTATTATCACTAAGTACCAACCTTGCTAAACCGAAATCCTTTATTATGAACCATTTAGTCACTAGCAATAGTGAGCGCGAATATTAATAATAGGCCTATTGGGATTGACGAATCCCATTTGTATTGACTAAGTTCAAACAAATGCATTAATATTTGAGATTTAGGTATGTTAGCAAAGTACCTACCGGGATGAATCTGCCGATCGATATTGGTACACGTTAACGTTATGGTGTCATAAGCTTAGTGAAATAAATAACGATTTTGTTTTCCAAACATTGGTGTGAGCCTATAACTCACACTACCAACATATTGTGTTCAAACGATTAAACAAACTCTATGAATATCACTCAACCTTTGTGTTGACCTCTCAAGCATGTATTTCAGGTTCATGACGATCAAGGATGGCACGAAAGGGCATGGATACTCAAGAGGGCTATAAATTTACTTATCATTCAAAAACTCACTTAATGTGATTTGTAAACATGGAACCAATTGGGACCTCATTTTTTTAATCTCTGATATTTATATATTTTGAATGATACATCTTTTAAAACGACTCAATTGGAGTTCGTTTTCTATTATTGTGATTATTGTGCCGTCGAGTAACACCCAGTTCGAATTCCGCTGCATCCATGAATTCTTACATAATGAACTCCTCACATGAGGCTCCCTACTATTGTAGTAGTTGATGAAATATATAGATATAAGTTTTGATCCGAAAAGTTACATGGCCGATATTTGAATAAACTTAGGAAAGTTTATTAGTACATGAAGATTGTTATTAGGGGTAGTTTCATAAGTCTTGAATGACCATTTTCTATTGGTAAAATCTCGTGGTTCCCTTTTAAGTGAAGTAGATCCAAATTGCTTGTTCAAGTTATCGCCTAATTCATTGTTTCACGTTTACGCCTATGTAAGTTGTTATGGTCATTTCGTCATGGCTTCGCCGTGACCTTGGTCATTTTTCCATGGTCTTGAGACTCAACCTTGGCTTTAGCCATGGTTGTGGTCTCGGACTTAGGTCATTAGACCTCTTGGTCTTAGTAAATCATAACTATAATATAGTGACTTTGGTCTAAAATGGGCTGTTAAGATTTTGAAGAATTTTATCACTCGAAAAGCATTTTTAGGTCTCGAGCTTCTTTGTTCCTGAACGAAAACGTCGTTCCGGACAACTTTCGTGTTTTAACTTTTTGGGGGAGACACATGCTCGACTACTTGTTTACTTGTACAAATACTCAAAACGTTTATACGTGACTGTGTTATACTTGATTGCATACATACATGACTGCGTTATACTTAATTGCGTTATTCTATTTATTGGCTAGTAGTTATCTTTGGGAAGTGGCTCCCAGTTGTCTTTGGGAATTGACTCCCAGTTGTCTTGGGAATTGGCTCCCAAAAGTGAGGTCTTCGGAGATGAAGTAGAGACTCACTTCTAAGTGCTTAAATTGTCTTGATGAACTTATACATGTCTTATACCATATATATTAGCAGTGGGTTGTGAACACACAGGTTACAAGTCTCTTATGGCGGGACTTGTAACTGAGTGGATTCACGATGCCTTTGCTGTGTGAACATTCTTTTAAGGCTTTGCAACTATTTTAAGACAAACTCTATGAACTCACCAACCATTGTGTTGACACTTTAGCATGTTTGTCTCAGGTCTATAAGATGATAAGCTGTTGCATGGAGCATAGAGTCGCTTGGCATGTTTTGAAGACTTATGTTTTTATCTTTACCATTCGATATGTCTTAAAACTCTTATGTATTGTATTATGGAACTCATGTTTGTACTCGGAATTTATTAATCGAATGGTAACTTTTCAAAACGTCTCATTTAGAGTTCGTTTTCTATACCTTGTACTTTGTATTATGAAGTAGCACCCCTATGACACAGTCTTCCCCTGCGGTATTTTGGGGGTGTTACATCAATGGTTAAGTATTTAATTAAGAATGCAAATTTCACTATAATAGAGCACTCTTATTACAACTTTAAGAACCTAATAGAGCACCATTACTACAAGTTTAGTAATTATTGTTTTAAAAATGCTTACACTTAATTTTTTATATATATGTACATTGTAAGGGGAAAAGGCATCTGAGAGTTGCAACTATGAATTGATAGTAATTTTATCTTTCCTTTTATATATATATATATATATATATATATATATATATATATATATATATATATATATATATATATATATATATATATATATTATTCAAAAACTCAGTTTTACACATGAATACATGTCTAAAACTTTGGTAAGCAATCAAGTGCCCATACTTCATTTTACATTCAGATTAAACTTTGGTAAAAACTTACATTCTCCTATTATGAATATAATTGTATTGTCGAATATATTAATAAACTACAAAAATACAAATTCGTATATATGTATCTTTCTATTCGTAAATTAGTACATTCAAAGAATAATCACAAGTCATGCCCGTCCATCAGGCGGGCTTATATATATATATATATATATATATATATATATATATATATATATATATATATGAGTGGTATAACTAGTATATGCATGAAATCTTGTATGGAAATCATATAATCATTAAAATAACTTGAAGAAATTATGAAAAAGAGTTTGACAACTTACTTTGAAAGATTAGTGAGCTTTGGAGATGAAGACTTATAAAACCTTGAGTTTTTATTTCAAAACCCTAACAAGGATTACTAAAGGAGCTTGATTATGTCTTGATCTTGAAAAAATAATGGATCCTTGATGGTGGTCTTGTTTTGGTCGTGGCTAGGGAGGAAGAAAAAAAGAGAGAAAACCTTGGCTTTGATTATTAGAAAACAAGTATGAATGTGTAAAGATGTTTAAGTATGAAAATATCTAAATCAATGGCAAAATGGTAAATAAAGGGTGAAGTTGAAGTAACATGGGGAGGGGGGCGGCACATGGTGGATGAGTATGTAGGAAACTTGTTAATATCTAGTTCACGGAGTCGGTTTTGGTTCCGATAATCGCTAAACGTAAATTGTTAAGCCGCGAAATGTAAATCCGGGTATCGTAAAAATATGAAACTTGAAAGAATGACTAAACTTGTCAAAATACTCCATAATAAAATATAAAATGAATGGTAAATTCCATCGGGTTGCTTAAACGCTGTTAAAACTGGAAACGCGGGTTTAAAACGCGTGATTCGCGTAAAACGCTGAACTGAAAAACGTAAAATTCCAAAACTTTTAGAATTGTCGTAAAATGAGAGAAAATCATATTTCTATTGTTTATAGTGTTTTATGGACATATCGGGATGCTGGAACGACGTTTAAACCTAAAACTAAATCTCGGACACGACTTCGTGATTTTTGCAGAAATGATCCGACGAGTGCCAAACTCTCAGATTATCGTTAAAATAGTTCAATATCGAGAATATGAAATAAAAATTTTGGAAATGAATAGTGAAAGTGAATAGTAAATATGTGTCACAACTCACCATTTTAGGTCATTTCCCAAACTTTGGAAAAACACTATTTATCAAATACTATTCATCAGTTTACTATTCATCATTTTTGGTGTCAGTTTGACATTTCGAGAAGCATTCAGAAATTTTACTATTCACTGAACCCTATTCATTGCCGGAAAAGTTTTTACTATTCACTTGCATTACTCATTTCAGCGTAAATTTAGTTTACGGGTATTCAAATTCGCGTAACCGGATTGGTTTAGGTGCGAATTCATTTCATTAGTGCTAAGGACACTGCATACGGACTAGAGATAGTTTGCATATCATCAGTAGGTCATTTACATGTTATACCACTCTTAGGATTTTCAAATTTATATATTTGATATATTTAACGTTTTCCTTATAATTATTTATAAATAAACGTTAACACCCGATTTATAAACAAGACGAATATATCTAAATATTCCCACAATGGTCCCGACATATTTTTATATTCATTTTATCATCATAAAAGTTATTATTTTCATTTACCCAGTATTTTGGAAATTTATTTTATTTATAACGTAAGTTTATAAATATTATGACGGTTTTCGTGAAAACTAAACAATAATCACCCGAACATTCAGTACTTGTACCCAACATATTTTTATCATTCTTATGACTTTATTTTGTCCCGGTTAACTTTGTTAACATTTATTTCTATCAAACCCGGTACCTGATTTTAACTAATAACACATATCAACACATAACCTTATACTAAAATCCTAATTAAATCAAAACTACCCCAACCCCCCCCCCCCTCATCCACCAAAAGCCGGCCCCTAAAGTCCTCACTAGGCAAAATTTATACATTTTCTTAACCTAGGGCATTTATGTATGCATATTAAACATTATACTTGTTATACTTATTTACATAAACCACTAAAACATAAACATACATAATCTTAAAGATCAAAAAGCTCATCTCATCTTCTTCCATCATCATACCCCACGACTTCAACCCGAATCCAAGATCAAGTGAAGATTTTTGAAAAGTTAAAGCATAGAAGTTGTTCATTTTACCTTCCTAATCAAGAATCTTACAACAAAAACACAAGTAACACAAGGTTTCTAATCATCTCATCACCTGTTATTTCAAAGTGAGTTATCAAATTTATTTTCATGTTTTCATCTAATTAACACTTGTATCTTATGGTTTTCATGCTTAATTTCATGTACAAGTTAGCTATACCACATTATTTTTGTTAACTTTTTGAACATACAAACCCTAGATTTTGATTTAGGTGTTCCTTTGTTAAATTAATATGATTACCAGTGATTAGGAACCCATGGCACCCTAAGAAGGTGTATGGTAGGATTAGTATAGCTTTGTGGTGTTTGCAAGAGATTTGGTTGAAGTAGAAACTAGTTTTGAACATGAAAAATGGATTGGTAACAAGTATATAAGCCTACTGTCCCATTTTTGTAAATCCAGGAAAATCAGTAAACATAAAGTAAACATTGGCAAAATTTTTAGAAAATACTTTCAAAAACGAATCCGTAGGCGAAAGAACAGATTAAAAAGAGTTTATAACGAAGAAGTTATGATTTTTGCAAGTTTATTGACGAAAAGTATATTTTCTGAAAATACATGCTATTGGACGTTTTTCATCGGACAAAACGAGGCTTTAGACGTAACCCGGAGGAGCCAAGCTTTCCAAAATATATTACTACATACTAAGACATAACCGTGGATATAAAGAACAAGTAAAACGGACTTATAACGACAAAGATATTCACGTTTCAATATCGGCAAAACTTATATTGTTTTGACAGCTTTTGGTAAAAAATAATATTAACACTACGTAGTAACTCTAGATTTCTAGAAATAATACCAAGTACCCAAATTCATAACTAATGAAGTATTAGTGATTTTAAGTATATTTTTGTCACAACAAGGCGTTATATCAAGGATTTCAAACCGAGGATTTCAACACTAACATTGATACATACGATATATATATATATATATATATATATATATATATATATATATATATATATATATACATTTCAACTAGTTTTATTTTTCTAGTTGCCTTATTTTCCTAAGTCTTGGAAAATGTATATTTTTTATAACAACAAGTATTTTTCATAGAGTAGAGTGGTATAGGAAACATGTGCATGGACATTCATAACATCATTTCATGATCTAAAGTAGATCGTTCATCATTCATATTAGGTTGCGGCTAGTGTGCGCCCCTTGTTTTTCAGCTCATTACATGTTCATGGTACCATCATATCAGGTGAGTTTTCATAGCCCCGTTTTCAATTCAATATTTTGATTTCAAATCCCACGGGGGAATACATTGCATCAATCCTTTTAGTACGAGCCCAAGTACCAAAACATATGTACATTGCTTAAGTTGCCTTACCAACTAGTTAAAGTCCCCTATTTATTATCATGAACCGTTAATTTTACGGTAAGCGAGAGTGAGTGGATAGATCTATCGAGGGTGACGCCTCCTCCGTGGTAGTTATTACCAACAGTAAGCGGATGCATTTCATGTCTACATTTTGGGAGTGTTCTGGTAAAACATTCAGGAGGGGCATATAATTTCATCAGTCATAGCTTCGGGGTCATGAGCTTAAGGTCTATTGTACAATTTTACTTAACTTTTGTTATGCACTTTTACTTGTGGTGGCCGTACAACATTACATTTGATAAACCTATGGAATTGACCAACATTCGTGTTGACGTTTTAACAATGTATTTCAGGTTATTAAGGTAGCTCATGTGTCATGCATTTGGACCTTCATGGATTCGCAGGGTCGACGCGTCTCATCATTATTTCATGCACTTATGTAAACGTTTGATCTAGTATGAATTGTTTTCCTAACCATGCAACACCTTTTGGGGACCTCATTTTGTAAACTCTGAATAATTTCAATGATCAAACGAAGTATTTTCCAAAAGACACTTTAGGTCGTTCAATGTAACTGTAACTGTGGTGCTATGACAGACACCCCCAGTTATTCCATTCCGCTACAAGTCAGGTAAATTGGGGGTGTGACAGATTGGCATCAGAGCTAAGGTTATAGCGAACTAGGATGTATCTTGGACCCTAGACTATAACCACATCAGCATAGCATCTCATCATTTCATCATAAGTGCATAATCATGATACATGTTGTTTCATGCATACCCTGTGCGAGTTATTTATACTCATATTCATATATATATCATTTTATTGACCTGGTTCACAAGTGACATGCCTTCAGATACTCACCCTGACATCCTTTTATCGGATTCCGACATTGAAGATGGCTTGTCATCTTCTGCTACCATTATACCACCAGTTGCGCTTACACCACCATTAGCACTATTGATTTGTCATAGGAACAGGGTTTTCCTATCATTCAGCCCATACATAGAATGCCTTTTGGTAGAGTATTCAGACTTAATCTTAATGGACTTATTAGGATGTATATTGCAAGGAAGATAGTATGTTTCTTTCCTTCACTAGTAGGGTGCTTACTACTCAGGTACTATCACCACCGTCAGTTACTTATTACACTATTGGTCGTCCCATAGTACGTACTTCAGTTTTACCTCTTAGATGTCGCGAGGTAGCGCGAAAGAGGGTAGTATTCCATTCACTAGTACCACCATTGTCATTTTCCTTTTCCATTCCCACTTGCCATGAATTAGATAACACCTAGTAGATGATACAAATATCACGGACTCAACAGGAACATCCGCAGATTCTTCAGGAATGGTTCAGAGCCTACATTATCTAAGATTTTATAGATGCACAACTTCAGACACCACTTCAGGACTATCTCGACATTATGATGCCACAAACCTGATTTCACACAGAGGGACACCAGGAAGTCCCTAGACCAGACTTATATCCTCACTAGCTTTTACTATTATCCTAGCCACAGAAAGTGTGGGACATAGTCTAAAGAACTTGTTGTCTTTTGATTGTTGTACAAACAAAAATATCAAGTGTGACTCTACTATGTAAGGAATGGTTGTGCTATTCGTGATACCGGTTCACGTAGACCGAAATTTTCATGTATTATATTCAGGTGTTGTGAATATGATAATTTCTATTACCTATAGATCCTCATGGTCTCTTATAATTTGATGAAGAGAGATTTAAGCAAACCACTCCAAGCATGATGCAAGCTGCTGTTGGACAAGTCATTGCCAAGAACATAGCCACCGCCCTCACTAAGGAACTTACTCACGTGGAATTTATAGGGTGTAATCCTCCCTCCTTTAGCGGAACTAGAGACACAAAGGAATTTCTCAAATGGTTCGAAGAAATAGAAACAATATTTCAATGTGGCGACTGTCATAAGGAAGACAAGGTTAAGTTCGCCACATGCACTTTTCAGGATCATGCCCAAGAATGGTGGACCAAACATATTAAGATGGTGGGAGTTGATGCTGCTTGCTCACACTCTTGGGATAAACTAAGAAGGATGATGAGTATAACATTTGGTGTAGGAAGTGAATTACGAGCAAAGGAACAGGAAACACTAAACTTTACCATGGTAGGAAATGATGTTGACGAGTACACTACTCATATTCATGAATTAACACGACTAGGTTCTGCAATGGATGAACCGGAAAGCAAGAAACTTGAAAGGTACATCGGGGGACTCTCCCATGAAATTCGTATGTTGGTCATCGCATGGGAACCCGACACCATGTCTGAAGCTATCAAAATGGCGATCGAAGCAAAGGAACTCATAGTTCACGCCAATACATCAGGAAACAATAGTGACAATAAAAGGAAGTGGAACAACAATCTAGGTTGCAACGCTGCTCAATAATCACCCAAAGGACAAGAAGTGAATAGAGCCTTTGCTGCAGAACCGCACACAAAGAGAAGGTATATTGGAAAGTTACCTTACTGCAACCTGTGTAATCAACATCAC
The DNA here is from genome assembly GCA_030686995.1 of Artemisia argyi. Taxonomy (NCBI): domain Eukaryota; kingdom Viridiplantae; phylum Streptophyta; class Magnoliopsida; order Asterales; family Asteraceae; genus Artemisia; species Artemisia argyi. The sequence continues at coordinate 3,813,922 of CM060676.1, read as the reverse complement.
CAAGGTCATTGCAGTAAAACGTGTGGAGTGTGCAAGAAACGGGGTCATTAGACTGAAGACTGTAGGAAACTCACAAATCAGAAGACCCCAGGGAGTTGCTTCAAATGTGGAAACTTAGGGCATTTCAGGAAGGACTGCCCGGAGCTAAGGAACAAGGAAAAATCAGGAACTTGGAATCAAGACTGAATCGCTCGAGAAATAGCGTGAGCTGATGAAAGAGAACCATCAGGATATTAGCAACATCAAGGATAACAACAATGCTTCAGCAGGAGGAGCCTTGTTTCAATATATAAACCAAAGTTCGAGCCCTTTAGTGTTGTATCTTTCCTTTTGTACTTACCGTTGGTACGATGACATAACCTAGTTGTATTAAGCACTTTCCTATCCAATGTAGTATCTATCCTTTGTTACCTAGGTGATAATCATAACCTTCGTTTACTCCATTTTCTATCCCAATTGCTCAGACTTCAATCGTTTCACAATATTTTATCATTGTCTTATTAGGGATTAGGTTGATTTCGTATTTGATGAATTAGTAGACTATTACCATTCGACAACATTCACCCACGTATCCAATACACCATTCAAGCTATTTTACTATCATATGGGGAAACTGTTTTACAGAAAAATTTCCGAAGTAAGCTATTTTATTACCATCCTATAAATTGATTTTTCTGTCATTACACCAAGTATTTACTATTATTACGCGAGGCAATTTAAATGTTATTTGAAAGAAAACATCAGGAAACCATTTTTAATAACAATGCGTTGAACACCATCTAAAACTTTTGAGAAAAGTTATGATATTTTGACAAAATCTAACATCGCATCATTAGTCCTCAATTGTACATAGCCTGATCACCTATGTAAAATTAAGGAAGGATTATGCCATGAAGGAAATAATTACCTTTTCAAAGGATTGTTAATAACAATCTTCATTTAAAAGTTTTGTAAACAAAGGAACTCTTCCATAAACATCCCTTTTGCCAAACTATCCCTGGATACTTACCCCACCTGTCACCCACTTAGCCATTAAGTTGGATTTTCCCATTGACTTCCCTAAGAGAGACTTTCCATATCAATTACAAGTAGGATTCCTCGATACAAGAAAAGCAATGAAAGGATTACAGAACTACTAAACAGAACTAGAAGTATATAGTGAGAGAATTCATGACTCAACAACAATCCTAAGATACTGCGAGACCATCCGAATCACCATCTCTGACTTAGTTGTCAAATTCTATCATTTAAAAGTACTAGCTAGACTGAGCTACAGGATTGAACTCAATAAAAATATCCGCAGGACAACACAATAGAAATAAACCAAGCTTCTAATTGAGACTGTAGAGCATTTCATTTAAACATGGGCTCATCCATACATAAACTTTCCTGCAGTAAGTTTTCACAAAGGACAATTGTTTGAATCAAGAATATCGATGTAATTTCCTCTAAGGCATTATGCCTCTAGAAATTTCAGATAACCTCACCTTCATACCAAGCAAGGGATCAAACCAGAACATATCTCCTCATCTACATGGGAAAACAGAATAGACATTCATCGACACAACATCAAGTGATACGTTCGCCTTGACAATTACAACGATAAAATATTTCAGGACTTAAGTTAGTCTAAATACCTATGCTTGTAGTTATACCTGATAACCACCAATAGGCATTATTCAACCTCAGGAACTAAATGTTAGACATCTATGCATTTAAGCGAACATTTCCTATTCTACCATTTTATCCTTGTTAGTGCTTTCACTTTTAAATAAAGTTGATGCATTTACTTAAATCACATACCTTGTGGAAAAAAAATGATTTCTGAAATTCCTATTTTGAACAAGTACGATCCTTTTTGGTCAATCTTTAGCAACACTATTGTACAATGAGAAATATACATAGACATCAAACTTTGGTAAGAAGTCTTAATCACAACATGTTTGAAACCATTTTTCTATTTCATAACTACTGAAATTTTGAATCATCAGGAAAAGTATTACTTAGTAAATCATTTGCTCCATTTTCTAAATTCATTTATTCAGAAAAAGATTTCAACCAAAACTCACAATCGCGAGACAAATTTCCAGAACCAATTTCCCTACAACATCGCTTATGCATTTAGGATTTGTGACTTGACAATAAAGAATATTTGGAATATGTGATGAAGGAATTAGGAAGGACATCACAAATTAATCACGAACTTCAGTATTGGAGACCAAACCCAATAGACAAAGAAGGACATATGTCTTATCATCCATTGGAACAAAACACAAGGAATCAAATTGTTACCTATATTCTATCCCTTTCAGATAACGCCAAGTTCGAAGGACCGAACGTTGTGGAATTAGTCACAAAGGTTTATTGTACCCATTTCAGTTATTCCTATTAAGCAAACCGATTCACCTTAGACTTCAAGCAATCATTTCAGGATTTCCTTTAGAAACCCATTTAGATGTGAACATCACCTATCAACCTCAGACTGATGGTCAAAGCGAGAGAACAATTCAAACATAGGAAAGTATGCTCAGAGTATGAGTGATTGACCCTAGAAATGGTTGGACTAATCATTTAACATAAATCAAATTCATCTACAACAATATTTATCACACCAACAGCGAGAGACTGGTAGAAGTTAGGTTGGTACATAACACACATCATTTGGATTGGATATCCTGAACAAAAAACCATCCAGATTCAAGTGGGAGAACAAATTAAGTTAAAAGCATTGCCTTGGATTGGCATGATACAAATTGGATAACAAGAGAGGTTGAACCTTTAGCATATTGGACCATTTAAGATTCATTTTAGAATCGACCAACTAGCATACAAACTTGAGTTCTGGCAGAATTCGGCAGTATATATTACCAGTATCACATTTAAAACATTAAGAAGCGCAGACCATCTATTGATGGGCCAAACTCGAAAAAAGCCCAACATACTAGTCTAGTAGGCATTCATGAAATAACCAGGAATTTTCTACAAGTCAAGAATCAGTTACAAGTTCAATAAGTTGTAAACCATTAAAACTTCATGTTGGTAGGCAGAATTATGTTGAAAGTTCTGCCTAGGAAAGGCATGTTATCATTCAAAAAACTTGGAAAGTTACACCGATATACACTGGACCATGTAATATTTCAGACAGAGTAGGTCTAGTGGCCGTCAGACTTGAGCCTTGTTAGAGAACAACAGGATTACACAACCATGTATTATCATCTTTTCAGATTAGTCACTCATAATTCCATTTGGAAAGGAATCCAACCCAAAGTCAAACATAAACCTTGCAGGAAAATCAACAGAAATCATGGACCGTGTGGTCAAACAGTTGAATCAGAGTCGAATTCCGAACGTTAGAGTTCGCTGGAATTCTCGAATATCATCACCCTTTTCACCAATATATTTTCAGAAACCAACATAAACTGAACTTCGGGACGAAGTTCCTTTTAGAGGGGAAGACTGTCACAACTCACCATTTCAGGTCATTTCCCAAACTTTGGAAAAACACTATTCATTAGTTTACTATTCATCATTTTTGGTGTCAGTTTGACATTCCGAGAAGCATTCAGAAATTTTACTATTCACTGAACACTATTCATTACTGGAAAAGTTTCCACTATTCACTTGCATTACTCATTTCATCGTAAATTTAGTTTACGGGTATTCAAATTCGCGTAACCGGATTGGTTTAGGTGCGAATTCATTTCATTAGTGCTAAGGACACTGCATACGGACTAGAGATAGTCTGCATATCATCAGTAGGTTATTTACATGTTATACCACTCTTAGTATTTTCAAATTTATATATTTGATACATTTAACGTTTTCCTTATAATTATTTATAAATAAACGTTAACACCCGATTTATAAACACAACGAATATATCTAAATATTCCCACAATGGTCCCGACATATTTTTATATCCATTTTATCATCATAAAAGTTATTATTTTCATTTACCCAGTATTTTGGAAATTTATTTTATTTATAACGTAAGTTTATAAATATTACGACGGTTTTCGTGAAAACTAAACAATAATAACCCGAACACTCAGTACTTGTACCCAACATATTTTTATCATTCTTATGACTTTATTTTGTCTCGGTTAACTTTGTTAACATTTATTTCTATCAAACCCGGTACCCGATTTTAACTAATAACACATATCAACACATAACCTTACACTAAAATCCTAATTAAATCAAAACTACCCCAACCCCCTCCCCCCATCCACCAAAAGGCGGCCCCTAAAGTCCTCACTAGGAAAAATTTATACATTTTCTTAACCTAGGGCATTTATGTATGCATATTAAACATTATACTTGTTATACTTATTTACATAAACCACTAAAACATAAACATACATAATCTTAAAGATCAAAAATCTCATCTCATCTTCTTCCATCATCATACCCCACGACTTCAACCCAAATCCAAGATCAAGTGAAGATTTTTGAAAAGTTAAAGCATAGAAGTTGTTCATTATACCTTCCTAATCAAGAATCTTACAACAAAAACACAAGTAACACAAGGTTTCTAATCATCTCATCACCTATTATTTCAAAGTGAGTTATCAAATTTATTTTCATGTTTTCATCTAATTAACACTTGTATCTTATAGTTTTCATGCTTAATTTCATGTACAAGTTAGCTATACCACATTATTTTTGTTAACTTTTTGAATATACAAACCCTAGATTTTGATTTAGGTGTTCCTTTGTTAAATTAACATGATTACTAGTGATTAGGAACCCATGGCACCCTAAGATGGTGTATGGTAGTATTAGTATAGCTTTGTCGTGTTTGCAAGAGATTTGGTTGAAGTAGAAACTAGTATTGAACATGAAAAATGGATTTGTAACAAGTATATAAGCCTACTGTCCCATTTTTTGTAAATCCAGGAAAATCAGTAAACATAAAGTAAACTTTGGAAAAATTTTTAGAAAATACTTTCAAAAACGAATCCGTAGGCGAAAGAACGGATTAAAAAGAGTTTATAACGAAGAAGCTATGATTTTTGCAATTTTATTGATGAAAAGTATATTTTCTGAAAATACATGCTGTTGGACGTTTTCCGTCGGACAAAACGAGGCTTTAGACGTAACCCGGAGGAGCCAAGCTTTCCAAAATATATTACTACATACTAAGACGTAACCGTGGATATGAAGAACAAGTAAAACGGACTTATAACGACAAAGATATTCACGTTTCAATATCGGCAAAACTTATATTGTTTTGACAGCTTTTGGTAAAAAATAATATTAACACTACGTAGTAACTCTAGATTTTTAGAAATAATACCAAGTACCCAAATTCATAACTAATGAAGTATTAGTGATTTCAAGTATATTTTTATCACAACAAGGCGTTATATCAAGGATTTCAAACCGAGGATTTCAACACTAACATTGATACATACGATATATATATATATATATATATATATATATATATATATATATATATATATATATATATATATATATATATATATATATACATTTCAACTAGTTTTATTTTTCTAGTTGCCTTATTTTCCTAAGTCTTGGAAAATGTATATTTTTTATAACAACAAGTATTTTTCATAGAGTAGAGTGGTATAGGAAACATGTGCATGGAAATTCATAACATCATTTCATGATCTAAAGTAGATCGTTCATCATTCATATTAGGTTGCGGCTAGTGTGCGCGTCTTGTTTTCCAGCTCATTACATGTTCATGGTACCATCATATCAGGTGAGTTTTCATAGCCCCGTTTTCAATTCAATATTTTGATTTCAAATCCCACGGGGGAATACATTGCATCAATCCTTTTAGTACGAGCCCAAGTACCAAAACATATGTACATTGCTTAAGTTGCCTTACCAACCAGTTAAAGTCCCCTATTTATTATCATGAACCGTTAATTTGCCGGTAAGCGAGAGTGAGTGGATAGATCTATCGAGGGTTACGCCTCCATCCGTGGTAGTTATTACCAACAGTAAGCGGATGCATTTCATGTCTACATTTTGGGAGTGTTCTGGTAAAATATTCAGGAGGGGCATATAATTTCATCAGTCATAGCTTCGGGGTCATGAGCTTAAGGTCTATTGTACAATTTTACTTAACTTTTGTTATGCACTTTTACTTGTGGTGGCCGTACAACATTACATTTGATAAACCTATGGAATTCACCAACATTCGTGTTGACGTTTTAGCAATGTATTTCAGGTTATTAAGGTAGCTCATGTGACATGCATTTGGACCTTCATGGAGTCGCGAGGTCGACGCGTCTCATCATTATTTCATGCACTTATGTAAACGTTTGATCTAGTATGAATTGTTTTCCTAAACATGCAACAACTTTTGGGGACCTCATTTTGTAAACTCTGAATAATTTCAATGATCAAACGAAGTATTTTCCAAACGAAATTTTAGGTCGTTCAATGTAACTGTAACTGTGGTGCTATGACAGACACCCCCAGGTATTCCATTCCGCTGCAAGTTAGGTAAATTGGGGGTGTGACAATATGAATAGTAGAAATGAATAGTACTTTTCGAGATGAAAAATGAAATTTTGACGTTTGAAAAAGGACATGAAATTACGAGTTGTAACATATATATATATATATATATATATATATATATATATATATATATATATATATATATATATATATATATATATATATAGATATATATATACTAGCTTCATAACCCGCCCAGTGGGCGGGTTCGCTTCATAATATTATTTGACGAATTCTAAGTAGAAGTACATAAATAAAGAATAACGGCGAACATGCGTTCTACGAAGATAATAATAATGAATGCATGATGCGTATTGCTTTTTGTGAAATTTTCTGCTTGCGATATACAGTGTCAAAAACGAATGACAATAACCAAGCTATATATGGTTGGCCACTGCTAATGACTTTGATATGATATGTTTAGTTGTTTACATAATCACTAGTATAATATATCAAAATATTAATGTACATATTACATTCTCTTATTGGTTCTACATACTACATTCTCTCAAGGTTGGCCATTGCTAATGACCTTGATATGATATGCTTTATTGTTTACATAATCACTACTATAATATATCAAAATATGAATGTACATACTACATAATCACTTGCAACATTTTCACAGTGCTTTCGTCTCCTCCTGCTGCAACTTCATTTCTTTTCTTCTTCATTATTTTAATGTTCTTCTACTTTTTCATTTGCGCTCTCATTAAAATTTGTGTTTGCATTGCTGTTTTTTTTTCCTTTTCTTGTTCTGCACCATACTTGTCATTTCAATCCCAAGATTTATTCCGCAAACACTTGGGTATAATTCTTTTGATTAACTTCTAATAAGAATTAAACGTTGAAAAACCTTGTGTCTCTTTTCTTATGTTTTATCTTTGTTGTTAATCTACTTATCTGAGTAAAAAGTCATGGAACTTGGTTAGGTTAACTCTTTAGTTAACTATTAACTTAGTAAACGGGACCAACAAGTGGTATCAGAGCCTCTGGTTTATATAACTTTTTCCTTAACTTGTTTTGAAAACAAAGAGTGCTCAAAGTTTTTAAAATCAAGATCCCACCACGGCTGACTCAGATGTTCCCCAACTTGTCGATAAAAAAGGGTGGAAGTTACTCAGCTACTGCCCCTCGACTTGTGTCACAACTCACCATTTCAGGTCATTTTTCCGAACTTCGACAATTTACTATTCATAAATCACTATTCATCAAAACACTATTCATCATTTTACTATTCACCAATTTTGATGTCAGTTTGATATTCTGAGAAGTGTTCAAAAATTTTACTATTCATGAAACACTATTCATTCCCGGAAGAAAAACACTATTCATGTGCATTGCTCATTTCATTGTAAATTTAGTTTACGGATATTTAAATTCGCGTAACCGAATTGGTTCAGGTACGAATTCATGCTTTATCAGTAGGGATATTTCATACGGACTAGAAATAGTCCACATTTCATCATAATAACATTTGCATACTATACCACTCGTAGAATATTCATATTAATATTTTTGATATATTTAACGTTTTACGTATAATTACTTTTAAATAAACGTTAATATACGTTTACTAAATATAACTAACATATCTAAAAATTTCCACAATGGTTCCGATATATTTCTAAACCCCTTACAACGTCACAAAAATTATAAAATTCATTTACCTGGTATTTTGGGAATTTATTTAATTTACATCGTAAGTTTAATATAATTACGACGGTTTTCGTGAAAACTAAATAATAATTATCCAAACGCTCAATTTTTGTACCCAACATATTTTTATCATTTTTATGACTTTATTAAGTCCCAGTTAACTTCGTAAAAATTTATTTCTAGCAAACCCGGTACCCGATTAAAACTAAACTAACTAAAAACTACCTAAAACTACAACTAAAAACTATACTTATACTCCACTACCCATCCTAATTAAATCAAAAACTCTTTGCCCTCTTTTTCTTCTTGTATGACCGGCCACACAACCCTCCCCCTTAACCTCTAGCATTAACTTCTTATATTACACTTTAACCTTAGATAAATATATAGGAAATCTTATCATATACTCATCAAAATCCAAGAGCAAAATATCACACTTTCCTCTCTTCCTCTCTTATCCAAACCCACGACCCAAAACCAAATCAAGACCAAAATCCATTGATTTTTCAAGATCAAGCTATTTTCTAGTTCCTTTGGTCATATGATTTCTTCAAGTTATTTTTATGATCATATGATTTCTATACAAGATTGCCCTAGAAATGGAAACCCTTGTTAGATCTACTTGATTGATGATGTTTAAGAACCCATGACACCTTAAGAAGGTGTATGGTAGGAATAGACTAAATTTGTGGTGATTGGAAGTGATTTGGGTGGATTAGAAACTAGTTTGGAACATTAGAAATGAGTTTAGAACTTGTCTAAGAACCTACTGTCCCAAAATGCAAAATCTGGAAAACTCAGGAACTCAGGGGAAATTTTTAGCCAAAGATTTAGAAAATACTTTCAAAAACGAAACTTTTGGCGAAAGAACGGACTAAAACGGATTTATAACGAAGGAGATATGATTTTTGCAAGTTTTATGACGAAAACTATTTTTCTGAAAATTTCATGCTGTTGGACGATTTTTGTCGGACAAACCGAGGCGTTAGACATAACCTAGAGAAGCCGAGCTATCAAAAATATATTAGTACATACTAAAACGAATCCGTGGATATAAAGAACGAAGAAAATGAACTTAAAACGACAAAGTTATACACGTTTTAAAATCGTCAAAACTATATATATATATATATATATATATATATATATATATATATATATATATATATATATATATATATATATTTATATATTCACTAATAGAAATAATATAACTACGTACTAAATACTAGATTTTCTAGATTTATTGTTCAAGAATTATATTCTTAACTAATGAAGTGCTTATGACCCAAGACTTATTTTTACGACTACTAGACGTTATTTCAAGGTTTTCAAGGCGAAAAATATAACACTAACCTTTTATATACGATATCCTACGACTAGTTTTTATAAGTCTAGTTAGACTTATTTTTCCTAAATATGGAAAATATTTTATTTTGACAATAACTAGTATTTTCTTAAGTTACGAGTGGTATAGGCATCATGTGCATGTGCATTCATTACATCACGTCATGACCTAAAGTAGATCGTTATTACTTATATTAGGTTGCGGCTAATATTCGCGCCTTACTGTCCCTATCAGTTCACGTCATAGTATCATCACTTCAGGTGAGTTTTCATAGCCCCGTTTTTAATTCAATACTTTGATTCCAAATCCCACAGGGGAGAATACATTGCATCACTTATTTTTGTACATGCCAAAGTATAAATTCCTTACATTGCTTAAGTTGCCTTATTACCACGTCTTGACAAGTCCCCTTTATTATCATGGACCGTTAATTAAAGTACGAGCGAGAGTGAGTGAATAGATCTATTGAGGGTGACTCCTCCATCCGTGTTTGGGTTGCTCCAACGGAATTACGGATGCATTTCATGTCTAATATATTAGAGTGTCTGGTAAACACTCATTTGGGGCCAAGTAACTATGTCTAGCTTCGTGGTCATGAGCTTAAGAGCCAATGTAAATTTTATGACTTAAATCTTATTACTTTACTTTTTACTTATGGCTAATGTACATCCGATTTAACTTATAAACCTATGATTTCTCACCAACTTTATGTTGACCGTTTTAGCAATGTCTTTTCAGGTTATTAAGGTAGCTCATGTTGCATGCATTTGGACCTTCATGGAGTCGCGAAGTCGACGCGTCTTACCTTATATTTCTGCACTTATGAAATGTTTGATCTTGTTTGAACTTATTTTACCAAAATTGGCAACATCTTTTGGGACCTATGTTTTGTAAACTCTAAATATTTTAATTATCAAACGCTGTATTTTCTAAATGACACTTTAGGTCATTCAATATGACTGTAACTGTGATGCTATGACAGTCTCCCCCAGGTATTCCTTTCCGCTGCCATTCAGGTATTTTGGGGGTGTGACAGATTGGCATCAGAGCTAAGGTTATAGCGAACTAGGATGTATCTTGGACCCTAGACTATAACCACATCATCATAGCATCTCATCATTTTATCATAAGTGCATATATTCACTACATATGTTGTTTCATGCATACACCGTGCGAGTTATTTATACCCATATTCGTATATATATAATTATATTGACCTGGTTCACAAGTTACATGTCTTCAGATACTCACCCTGTCATCCTTTCGTCAGATTCCGACATTGAAGATGCCTTGTCATCTTCCACTACCATTGTACCACCAGTTGTACTTACACCACCATTAGCACCATTGATTTGTTATAGGAACAGGGTTTTCCTATCATTCAGCCCATACTTAGATTGCCGTTTGGCAGAGTATTTAAACTTAATCTTAATGGACCTATTAGGACGCTTATTGCAAAGAAGATAGTATGTTTTCTTTCCTTCACTAGTAGGGCGCTTACTACTCAGGTACTACCACCACCGTCAGCTACTTATTTCACTATTGGTCGTCCCATAGTGCGTACTTCAGTTTTACCTCTTAGATGTCGCGAGATAGCGCGAAAGAAGGTAGTATCCCATTCACTATTATCACCATCATCTCCTAACTCACCACTAGGATCTCATCGTTGGCAACTTTGTTCTCATCATCTAAAGCACCACCAACACCATCACATCTCAGAGATCTTACACCCATATATGACAGGCCGCTTAAGAGGCAACCACTATTTGACATACCATTACCATCTACCACACGTTACACCACCTTATAGGTTTGAGGTTGGTGAGAGTTTGAGAGCCTCTACTGCTTGACAACCTACTACTCTTCATCGTTAGACGATGATCTCTAATTATTTGAGATTACCCACGAGTGTTTGGACGATACACTCCGAATAATACCACAAGCCTCACAGACACAATAAGAATTGCAACAAATCGCCCAAGGGTGGCATCTATCACAAGGACTCTATATTATCTTAGATATGATCGACTCATACCCCCATAACACAATAGACCAACAAGATGCTTTGAACGGTATTATACCATCATAATGCAACTCATCACAACTCTCCCTTCATTATCAAGTTTGATTACACCACATTCTAAGTCAATAATTACATCATTAGTCGCTCTAGCAACACTCCACCAACCAATGTGGTCACATTAGTAGATTTGACATATAATTACAACTTTAGGAAGATGCGAGTAAGACAATAAGATTAATAAAGACGAAGGTGTCTTTACAATTAAATGGTCATGTTGACCAAGATAAAAGTGACTCCCCTAGTTTTCGTGTTTCAGAGATAATAACAATTCAAGTAAGTCGAAGCCAAATTAAATTTTTGTACAAATAAAAAGATTTCTTGCAAACTTTACGAAGTATGACAAATTATTGATTTTCAATGGTTGGATTAAAACTCATTTCTGTTTAAGCAACAATCTTCTTGAATTCCTTTTTTTCCAAAGACATATATATATATATATATATATATATATATATGAGATATTGTTTTTATCAAAATACAAAATATTTCGTAGTCACATCTGTTACATAACTATATTTATTACAAACTTCAAATAAAGTCACTCCAAAATACATTTATGACCAAATTTCACAATGTTTTACTCAAATAAATGTTGTTAATTTTAGAAACCATGTCTCCAAGAAGGAACACGCATAACTCATGAACGAATCTCGAAATCAACCACTATACCTACTTACTATTTGACCTTGGATGCGAAAGAAACCCCTCTACCAAAAATTACCAATATTGATACACCATGCCTTAACACCACTACTTCAAATTATGACTTTTTCGCTCATTCCATATTATAAGACCCTCACGCTAGTATGAGCTCGTTGGATTGAAAGATCAAGGTACAATTACTCAACAAAATCTATATTCTTTTCGGAGATTGATATAGCTTAGTCACATTGGGACAAGACCTCATTTTCATGAAAGGACATCGAGAAGTTTCACCTGACCATAAGGCATTTAGCTTGCATTCACAGAGAATCAAACATCATTCGATGTGGTACCTACTTGATTCAGATCACCCGTACAACAATTTCCATTCTTTATACATTTAAGTCATGCCTAGAGGGATTAAGCATTTGAACCTACGATCTTTACGTAGTATAAATTCTTGAATACTTCACATCATTGGCACCAATTTCTGCCCTATATCCTTTAACACATAATTAGATGCCTTAAAGACACGTTCATCTTTCACGCCCTCAATATCACTACCATATTCTCGACCACTCCATAATCATAATCCACTGCCCTGTTATGAACTGAGATGTTTACATTCCTTAAATAAGTGGATTAGTAGGCTATTACCATTCCATAAGATTCACCCATGTATCCAATAAACCATTCAACGAATTTTACTACAAGCTATTTTACTACCATATGGGGAAATAATTTTACGGAATTATTAAAAGAAACAATTTTATTACCACCATATGAATTGATTTTTACATCATTGCGTCAATTATTTACTATTATTATACGAAACAATTTTTAGGTTACCTTGAAAAGAAATATCTAGAATACCATTTTTAATAACAATGCGTTGAACACCATCTAAAACTTTTGAGAAAAGTAATACTATTTTGACAAAATCAAGCATCACATCATTAGTCCTCAATTATACGTAGCCTGATCACCTATGTATAATTCAGGAAGAATTATGCTATGAAGGAAATAATTACCTTTTTAAAGTATTTCTAATAACAATCTTCATTTAAAAGCGTTTTAAACAAGTAAACTCTTTTGTAAACGTCTCTTTCTGACAAACTCTCCCTGGATACTTACTCCACCTGTCACTCACTCAGCCATTAAGTTAGAACTTCCCATTGACTACTCTAGGAGAGACTTTCCGTATCAAGTACTAGGAGGAATCCTCGATGCAAGAAAAACAATTAAAGGATTACGGAACTACTAAACCTAGACTAAGAAAATTCATAACACAACAACAATCCTAAGATACCACGAGACCATCCGACTCAACATCTCTGACCTAGTTGTCCAATTTTATTATTCAAAGGTACTAGCGAGACTGAGCTACAGGATCGAACACATTGTGAAGGTACTCTAAGCAACACTATAGAAATAAACCAAGCCTCCTAACCGATACTGTAGAGTGTTCCATTTAAACGTGGCCTCATCCAAACGCAAACTTCCCAGTAATGAGTTTTCACCAAGGATAATTGTTTAAATTTAGAATATCGATATGGATTCCCCTAAGGCGTTGTGTTCTCTAGAAATTTCAGATAACCTAACTTTCATATCAAGGAACGGGATCAGACCCGACCACATATCTTGCCAACATGATGACAATTTCAACGATAAACCATTTCAGGACTTAAGTTAGTTTGAATACTTATGCTTGTAGTTTTGCCTGACACCCACCAATAAGCATTATCCAACCTCAGGAACTAAACGTTAGACATCTATGCATTTATGCGAACATTACCTATCCTACTATTTTATCCTTGTTAATACTTTCACTTTTGAATGAAGTTGATTTAAAATTTGTGTTTATACAAATCACATATCTTGTAGAAAATAATTTCTGAAATTCCTATTTTGAACAAGTACGATCCTTTTTGGTCAATATTTGGCAAAAATATTGTACAACGAGATGAATATAAACGTCAAACTTTGGTAAACATTCCTAATCACAACATGTTTGAAAACGGTTTCACATTTCATAACTACTGAATTTTGAATTAGCAAGAAAGATATTACTTAGTAAATCATTAGCTCCATTTTCTAAATTCGTTTATTCAGAAAAAGATTTCAACCAAAACTTACAATCGCGAGACAAATTTCCAAAACTAATCACCATACTACATCGCTTATGCATTTAGGATTTTGTGACTTAACAATAGAGAACCTTGGAATATGTGATGAAGGAAATTAGGAGGGACACCATAAATCAATTACGAGCTTTAGTAATAGAGACCAAGCCCAATAGGCAAAGAAAGACACATGTCTTATCATCCGTTGGAACAAAACACAAGGAATCAAAAAAATTGTTACTCATATTCTCTCTCCTTCAGATAACGCCAAGTTCGAAAGATAGAACATTGTGGAATTAGTCACAAGATTTATTGTACCCATTTCAATTATTCCTGATAAAGGTAATCGAATCACCTCAGACTCCTAGCAATCATTTTTTAAGATTTCCTTCGGAACCCCATTTAGATGTAAACGCCGCCTAGCATCCTCAGACCAATGGTCAAAGCGAAAGGACAATTCAAACATAGGAAAGATATGCTCAGAGCATGAGTGATTGACTCTAGAAATGGTTGGACTAACCATTTACCATAAATCAAAATCATTTGCAAACATAGTAATCGCGCGAGAGTAGAGACTACACCATTTGATGCACTCTATGGTCGAAGTGCCAATATCCATTGACGGATCGAAATTTGGAAAAGCCCAACTCACTATTCCTGTAAGCACTCATGAAATAACCAGGAATTTCCTGCAAATCAAGAATTAGTTACAAGTTGATAAGTTGTAAACCCTTAGAATTTCAAGTTGATGGTAGGGTCACGTTAAAAGTTCCGCCTAGGAAAGGCATGATACCATTCAGAAAAATTCGGGAAGTTAAACCCGATATATACTGGACCATCTAATATTTTAGACAGAGTAGGCCTAGTGGCCGTCAGACTTGAGCCTTGTTAGAGAACAGAAGGTTATACAAACATGTTTCACATTTTCAAATCCCAAGAAATGTCTTTCAGATGAGTCACTCATGATTCCATTGGAAGGAATCCAACCCAAGGACCAACATAAACCTGGTAAGAGAACCAGTAGAAATCATAGACAGTTAAGTCGTACAGTAGAAGCAGAGTCGAATTCCTATCGTGAAACTTCGCTGGAATTCTCGAAGAGGTCCCTAGTTTACTTGGGAACGGGAAGACCAAATGCGACTCAAGTATCCACATCTTTTCACCAAGTTTATTTGTGAGACCAACACCAGCTGAATTCAGGGACTGAATTCCTTTTTGGGTGGGCGATTGTCACAACTCACCATTTCAGGTCATTTTTCCGAACTTCGGCAATTTACTATTCATAAATCACTATTCATCATAACACTATTCATCATTTACTATTTACCATTTTTTATGTCAGTTTGATATTCTGAGAAGCGTTCAAAAATTTTACTATTCACAAAACACTATTCATTTCAGGAAGAAAAACACTATTCATGTGCATTGCGCATTTCATCATAAATTTAGTTTACGGATATTTAAATTCGCGTAACCGAATTGGTTCAGGTACGAATTCATGCTTTACCAGTAGGGACATTTCATATCGACTAGAAATAGTCCACATTTCATCATAATAACATTTACATACTATACCACTCGTAGAATATTCATATTAATATTTTTGATATATTTAACGTTTTACGTATAATTACTTTTAAATAAACGTTAATATACGATTACTAAATATAACTAACATATCAAAAAATTTCCACAATGGTTCCGATATATTTTTAAACCCCTTACAACGTCACAAAAATTATAAAATTCATTTACCCGGTATTTTGGGAATTTATTTAATTTACATCGTAAGTTTAATATAATTACGACGGTTTTCGTGAAAACTAAATAATAATTATCCAAACGCTCAATTTTAGTACCCAACAAATTTTTATCATTTTTATGACTTTATTAAGTCCCGGTTAACTTCGTAAAAATTTATTTCTAACAAACCCGGTACCCGATTAAAACTAAACTAACTAAAAACTACCTAAAACTACAACTAAAAACTATACTTATACTCCACTACCCATCCTAATTAAATCAAAAACTCTTTGCCCTATTTTTCTTCTTGTATGACCGGCCACACAACCCTCCCCCTTAACCTCTAGCATTAACTTCTTATATTATACTTTAACCTTAGATGAATATCTAGGAAATCTTATCATATACTCATCCAAATCCAAGAGCAAAATATCACACTTTCCTCTCTTCCTCTCTTATCCAAACCCACCACCCAAAACCAAATCAAGACCAAAATCCATTGATTTTTGAAGATCAAGCTATTTTCTAGTTCCTTTGGTGATCCTTGTTTGAGTTTTGAAATAAAAACTCAAGGTTTCTTATGTTTTACTCATCCAAGCTCTATAATCTTTCAAAGTAAGTTGTCAAACTCTTTTTCATAATTTCTTCAAGTTATTTTTATGATCATATGATTTCTATACAAGATTACATGCATGTGTTAGTTTATACCACTCATTTATATATATATATATATATATATATATATATATATATATATATATATATATATATATATATATATATATATATATATATATATCATTGAAACCCTAGAAATGGAAACCCTTGATAGATCTACTTGATTGATGATGTTTAAGAACCCATGACACCTTAAGAAGGTGTATGGTAGGAATAGACTAGATTTGTGGTGATTGGAAGTGATTTGGGTGGATTAGAAACTAGTTTGGAACATTGGAAACGAGTTTAGAACTTGTCTAAGAACCTACTGTCCCAAAATGCAAAATCTGGAAAACTCAGGAACTCAGGAGAAATTTTTAGCCAAAGATTTAGAAAATACTTTCAAAAACGAAACTTTTGGCGAAAGAACGGACTAAAACGGATTTATAACGAAGGAGATATGATTTTTGCAAGTTTAATGACGAAAACTATTTTTCTGAAAATTTCATGCTGTTGGACGATTTTTGTCGGACAAACCGAGGTGTTAGAC
This sequence comes from Artemisia argyi, assembly GCA_030686995.1. NCBI lineage: Eukaryota > Viridiplantae > Streptophyta > Magnoliopsida > Asterales > Asteraceae > Artemisia > Artemisia argyi. The sequence continues at coordinate 3,796,613 of CM060676.1, read as the reverse complement.
GTAACCTAGAGAAGCCGAGCTATCAAAAATATATTAGTACATACTAAGACGAATCCGTGGATATAAAGAACGAAGAAAATGAACATAAAACGACAAAGTTATACACGTTTTAAAATCGTCAAAACTATATATATATATATATATATATATATATATATATATATATATATGTATATATATATATATATATATATATATATATATATATATATATATATATATATATATATATATAGTATCTAATAGAAATAATATAACTACGTACTAAATACTAGATTTTCTAGATTTATTGTCCAAGAATTATATTCTTAACTAATGAAGTACTTATGACCCAAGACTTATTTTTACGACTACTAGACGTTATTTCAAGGTTTTCAAGGCGATAAATATAACACTAACGTTTTATAAACGATATTCTACGACTAGTTTTTATAAGTCTAGTTAGACTTATTTTTCCTAAATATGGAAAATATTTTATTTTGACAATAACTAGTATTTTCTTAAGTTATGAGTGGTATAGGCATCATGTGCATGTGCATTCATTACATCACATCATGATCTAAAGTAGATCATTATTACTTATATTAGGTTGCGGCTAATATTCGCGCCTTATTGTCCCTATCAGATCACGTCATAGTATCATCACTTCAGGTGAGTTTTCATAGCCCCGTTTTTAATTCAATACTTTGATTCCAAATCCCACGGGGGAGAATACATTGCATCACTTATGTTTGTACATGCCAAAGTATAAATTCCTTACATTGCTTAAGTTGCCTTATTACCACGTCTTGACAAGTCCCCTTTATTATCATGGACCGTTAATTTAAGTACGAGCGAGAGTGAGTGAATAGATCTATTGAGGGTGACTCCTCCATCCGTGTTTGGGTTGCTCCAACGGAATTACGGATGCATTTCATGTGTAATATATTAGAGTGTCTGGTAAACACTCATTTCAGGCCAAGTAACTATGTCTAGCTTCGGGGTCAGGAGCTTAAGAGCCAATGTAAATTTTATGACTGAAATCTTATTACTTTACTTTTTACTTATGGCTAATGTACATCCGATTTAACTTATAAACCTATGATTTCTCACCAACTTTATGTTGACCGTTTTAGCAATGTATTTTCAGGTTATTAAGGTAGCTCATGTTGCATGCATTTGGACCTTCATGGAGTCGCGGAGTTGACGCGTCTTACCTTATATTTCTGCACTTATGAAATGTTTGATCTTGTTTGAACTTATTTTACCTAAATTGGCAACATCTTTTGGGACCTATGTTTTGTAAACTTTGAATGTTTTAATGATCAAACGCTGTATTTTCTAAACGACACTTTAGGTCGTTCAATATGACTGTAACTCTGATGCTATGACAGTCACCCCCAGGTATTCCATTCCGCTGCCATTTAGGTATTTTAGGGGTGTGACAACTTGAGGTTGGAAAATTCAATAAGTGGAAAAAGCGAATGCTTTGCTACTTAATTGGGATGGAACCATACTACATTAAGCTAATTAATGATGGTCCGTATATCCCAACAACTGCTCAGGGTTTAGTCAAACCTGAAGCTCAATGGACCCATAATGAGAGGAGGGTGGTCAGTCAAGACCAGTGCCTAAAAAGCATCATTATATCCTGTCTTCCTGACGATATAATGGAATCAGTGATCAACTGTCCTACTGCTAAGCAGACTTAGACTGACCTGTTTCATAGCTATGAAGGCCCCTCTGATACCAAGGAGAATAGAATCATGGACCTGAAACTTGAATAGAATACCTTCAGGGCCAAGAATTCTGAAAGTCTCTCTGAGACTTATACTCGGTATAAGAACCTCCCGAATGAACTGACCAATGATGGTGTCACCCTGTCCAAACATGAGATAAATGTTGGCTTTGTCAACAGTCTCCCTGAGAAGTCGTTAAACTTCTCTCAGGGTCTTAGAAATGCCAATCATATCCAGAATCTTGAGCTCCCTGAAATTTATGGGAAGTTTGTCTATGAAGACAACCTGATTACCAGGAGATTCCCTGGTAAAGCTCAAGAGGTAAAGAAGACCCTAACCATACCACCCATATCAACAGCTTTCTATTCTAACAGTGTTGTGCAGGATTTCCAAGATGGTTCAGATGATGAGGTTGATACAAGAACCAGTGAGGAGTACATGAATGATCTACAAATTGAATTTCATGAAAGGGCACTCCTTGCTAACTCAAGAAGGTTCATCAAAAGAAACAAAATTTTTTCTAACTCTAAAGCAAATGACAACTTTGAATGTTTTAAATGTGGTAAAAAAGGTCATTTTGCAAAAGATTGTTTTTCAAAAACAACCTCAGAACCATCTTACAAATTTTCTGGAAACAATTTCTCCTCAAGAACTAGCAAGTTTCAGCCTAAGTTGCTTCAATCAAATCAGTTTGTTCAAAACAAAATTGAAAAAATTCCTTAAAAAGATTATGAAGCTAAATACAAAAAGGCCAAGGCCAAACTTGCACTTCTTGAGTCCGCTTCGTCAGTCACTCAGCCTCCTCAGGCTCCTAAACAAGCTCAGGCTAAAAACAAAGGGCTAGTTGCTGAAACTTATGACTGGGATGAGGTTAAGGTGTCTTCAGATGATGATGAAGTTCATATCAGTGCCCTGATGGCTCTTTCTAAAGATAACAAGCTTGTAGTGGGAAAGAGTCACGCAAGGAATGGTGAGTGGGTCAACATCACAATGAGAAAGGTAAATATTTTACTTTCAATGGATGATGATGCTGATTGGAAATCATACTTAGATTATATCAATGTTGATCTTAAGTTTGTTGAAGAGCAAAAGTTAAACTTGTTTTCAAAATTTAACAAACTAAGTTTTGAGTTAAATCAAGGTAGGGATGAACTCCTTACTTTAAAACAGGCCAAACTTGAAAGTGTCACTTTACAAATTCAAAAATTCTGAACTTGTAAAACAAAACCAAGCTCTTCAGGAAGAACATAAGAAAGAAAAGGCAATTATTTGGAAATGAACTCAAAAGAATCCCAAACTCTATGAATCAATAAGTCTCTCACCCAGCAACAAAAAGGCTTGCCTGGGTGAAGACCAACTCACTGAAGAGTCTAGGGAGAGTAGTCATCCAAAAGCCTTTCTGTCAGCAAACATGCTCTCTAGCATAGAACTAGCTCCTAAGCCCAGTGACTGGATTGAGAGAGTCAATCCTGATAGTAAATTGCCAAATTTCAACACTGGTAGAATTCTAGAGCCTGAAAGTCAGGCCATTAAGGAGTTTCTAGGAGTCACTGATGAACCCAGTCCTACTGAGTCCATCACTGAGTCTAAGTCTGATGCACAAGCACCACTTCCTCCACTGAAACATCTTCAGGGAGCAGCACCTAGTATAGACCTAGCACCACCTATTTATCAACCTCATTCTCCAAAGGAGAAAGCAAATTCAGGGATAACCATCCTGAAGAGAGCCACTGTACCTTCTGAAAAACAAACACCGTCAGTATCCACTGAATCAAAACCAGCAAGTCTTGATCAAAAATTTGATCAGTTGGCTGAACTTGTCAGGAAGTTGAGTGAAAAGATTGTCCACTGAAAAACCCCTGGCTCAAAATCTAAACAACCATTAGCTTCCTCAAGTACCTCCAAATCAAAAACTTCCAGACCTTCTGTGAGATGTGAACTGTGCAATCAGCCAAACCACCCCACTGATAAATGCTACAGAATCCTCTTCTGCATGATTTGCAAGCAAGAGGACCACAGAACCTGTGATCACATCTCTCACACTGCTCCAAAAGCACAAGGTCAATACAAAACTCAAGGCTATTAGTATGCCTCATCTTTCAAACAGAGACTGAAGGCTAAGCCTTTCTTACCATGTCCTCACTGTGGTTTCAACGATCATCTTCCTGATGATTTTATGATGAAAGACTGTTGTGACATCTGTGGAGATCCCTCCCATGAAACTAAAGGGCATGACAAAATTATCCAGTCTAGAAGAAACACATCTCAGTCTACTGAGTCTTCATCATCCACTAAATGCAATAAATGTGGAAGCTCAGTACACTCTACTTCTGACCATGACTCACTGACTAAGTTTAAGAAGTCCCTGAGGACTAAGTCCACTAGAAAGTAGGCCAACAAGAAAAACTAACCCCTGCTTGGTATTTGTGCAGAAACACATCAGGGATCCTGCTTGGCACCTCGATAGTGGATGCTCAAGAAGCATGACTGGTGTGAAGAGTTATCTGCCCAAATATGTTGAAGAACCAAGACCCAAGGTAGTTTTTGGTGATAACTCATCATCTCCCACTGAAGGTTATGGTTCTGTCAACTGCAATGGGATAGTTTTTACAAGAATTGCTTATGTCAATGGTCTGAAGTACAATCTGATAAGTGTCTCTCAACTATGTGATGCAAAATACATAGTTTAGTTTGATGATAAGAGAGGAACCATCTTCAATGCCAACAAGGAAGTTGTGTTGATTGCTCCCAGGAGGGATGATGTTTATGTTCTTGACATGTCATGTCACAACTCATCATTTCAGGTTATTTCAGGTCATTTCCCGAACTTTGGAAAAACACTATTCAAAAATCACTATTCATAAAACACTATTCATCGTTTTACTATTCATCATTTTCGAGGTCATTTTGATATTCTGAGAAACATTTGGGAAATTTACTATTCACTAAACACTATTCATTTCCGGAAAAGTTTTCATCATTCACTTGCATTACTCATTTCATCGTAAATTTAGTTTACGGGTATTCAAATTCGCGTAACCGGATTGGTTTAGGTGCGAATTCATTTCATTAGTGCTAAGGACACTGCATACGGACTGGAGATAGTCTGCACATCATCATAATAGCATTTTCATGTTATACCACTCTCAGGATTTTCAAATTACTATATTCAGTACATTTAACGTTTTTACATATAAGTAATTATAGTAAACGTTAACACCCGGTTTATACATGACGAATATATCTAAATATTCCCACAATAGTCCCGACATATTTTTATATCCATTTTAACATCATAAAAGTTATAACATTCAGTTACCCAGTATTTTGGAAATTTATTTTATTTATAACGTACGCTTATGAATATAACGACGGTTTTCGTGAAAACTAAACAATAATCACCCGATCACTCAGTAAATGTACCCAACATATTTTCAACATATTTTTATCATTATTATGACTTTATTTCATCCCGGTTAACTTCATGAACATTTATTTCTATTAAACCCGGTACCCGATTTAAACGAATAACACAAACTAACACTTAAACTACTCAAGATTTCTAATTAAATCAAAAGCACCCTACCCCCCCCCCCCCCCTTCACCCTTTGAAAACCGGCCCAAGACCACCCCTAATACCACAAGCTTTATTTCTTAACCTCATGCATTAATTTCCTAAGTATAATACTAATAAACCTCTAAATACTTACATAAACCAAAACCAAGAATCATAACATACACTTTTTAGATAAGAAAGAAATTCATCTCATCTCTTCCTCTCTTGCAAACCCACGACCTCCCCCCAAGATCCATGATCAAACCATAATTTTTGATAAGTTAAAGCACCAAAGTTGTTCATTATACTTGCCTAATCAAGAATCAAACAAGAAATACACAAGTAATCCAAGGTTTCTAGTCATTCAATCATCTCATTTTATCAAGTAAGTTATCAACTTTATTTTTACATGAATCATCTTATATTTACTTGTATTGCATGAGTTCCATGCTAAAAACCATGTACAACTAGCTATACCACCATTTATTTTGTCAAAAATGGAACATACAAACCCTAACTTCTTATTTATGAATTCCCTTGCTATAATAACTTGGTTAGGAGCCCATGGCACCCTAAGAAGGTGTATGGTAGGATTAGATTAGCTATGTGGTGATTACAAGAGGTTTGGTGATGTTAGAAATTAGTTATAAACCTTGAAAACTTGATTTGGAGCATGTTTTAGACATGCTGTCCCATTTTGTGAAATCCAGGAAAATCAATAAATACAAAGTAAACTTTGGCAAAATTTTTAGAAAATACTTTCAAAAACGAATCCGTAGGCGAAAGAACGGATTAAAAAGAGTTTATAACGAAGAAGTTATGATTTTTGCAAGATTGTTGACGAAAAGTATTTTTCTGGAAAATAGTTGCTGTTGGACGTTTTTCATTGGACAAAAAGAGACTTTAGACGTAACCCGGAGGAGCCGAGCTTTCCAAAATATATTACTACATACTAAGACGTAACCGTGGATATAAAGAACAAGTAAAACGGGCTTATAACGACAAAGATATTCACGTTTCAATATCGGCAAAAATCTCACTATAATTGGCAGCTTTTAATAGAAATAATAATGACACTATTTCTACGTACTAAATTCTAGATTTTCTAGAAATATTACTAAATTGCCGAAATTTATAACTAACGAAGTACTTATGCTTATGAGCTTATTTTCACGACCATTAGATGTTACTTCAAGGTTTTCAAGACGAAGTATACAACACAAATTTTCTATACATATATATTACGACAAGTTTACACAAGTCTAGTTAAGACTTATTTTTCACAAGTATGGAATATATTTTCATATGACTATAACAAGTATTTTTCAAGTTAAGAGTGGTATAGGAACATGAGCATGGACATTCATAACATCATTTCACGATCTAAATTAGATCGTTCATCATTCATATTAGGTTGCGGCAGTTAACCGATCATTGTTGTTCACTTCATTTCATTTCAAGTATCATCACTTAAGGTGAGTCATAGCCCCTACTCTTTTAATTGTTCTATCAATTCTTTGGGGGAGATACATGCTACTACTTGCTTACTTGTACAGATTCACATAACATTTATACTTGATAACATTATACTTGATTTCATTATACTTGATGGCGTTATACTAAACTGTGATGGTGTATTCTTGAGACTTCCAATGGCCCCAGATTAAGTTGCTGGGCACAACCATGGAGACATACATACTTCCAATGGCCCCAGATTTAGTTGTTGGGCACAACCATGGAGACATACATACTTAAGTGAGGTCTTCGGTGATGAAGTGTAGACTCACTACTAATTGCTTAACTGTTGTTATGAACTTATACATATCTTAATCATATTATACTGTAGCAGTGGGTTGTGAACACACAGGTTACAAGTCTCTTATGGCGGGACTCGTAACTGAATGGATTTACGATGCCTTTGCTGTGTGAACATTCTTTATAGGCATTTCAACTGTATTAAGACAAACTCTATGAACTCACCAACCTTTGTGTTGACACTTTTAAGCATGTTTATCTCAGGTTAGAAAGGCGATAGCAGGTGTATGGAGCTGAGAGTCTTAGGGCATGCTTTTGGAGACTTTCACTTTTATCGTTTACCATTCGATACACTTTAAAAACTTATGTATTATTCTACTTTGGGATCTTTGTTTTGTAAACTATGACTTTTATCAATTCGAATGGTAACTTTTCAAAAACGTCTCATTTAGAGTTCGTTTTCTATATCTTGTACTTTGTGCCCTGAAGTAGCATCCCAATGACACAGTCTTCCGCTGCGGTATTTTGGGGGTGTTACAGATTGGTACCAGAGCCTTGGTTATAGAGAACTAGGTTGTTTTAGAGTCTAGACTATAACTACATACATATAGACTCTCCTCCCTATCGCCTTGCACTTTACATACACATACGCTTGCTGGTAATTTATTTTTAGACCTACGCTATTCGATACTTTGTAGAAACCGTTAGAAACTAGACTTCCCGGTGACTTTAACACTTAAGGGAGAATCCTTTGTTCCTTTGTACTAAGCGTGACATTCCCTAGATGCCCATTTAAGCAACGTCTACCACTGAGATATGTGTGCCTGGTGATATGTACACTTGTGAAAGGAAACATTTATAATTGTGGTGGCCAACATAATTATAAGTGCTTCACGACACACGTGGACATATGACTATGCAGATGTAGATCAGTGTTGGCACAACTTAGGAAACAACTGGTAGCACGATATTATATACGAGGATGTTAAGTATAGACTTTGGTTAATCAACGGTTTTCCCTCATCTCTGACGTTCACTAAATGTCCTTCCTCTCAGGAAATCATGGCACCAAAGAGAGTGACTCGTAGCTCTGGTCGAGGAGGCGCAACACCAAGGGGTGGAAGGACTGGTGGACGTGGAGGTAGAGGAGGTAGAGGAGCTGCTCATGACACTAGTAACCCAAGTAACGATGGTGGAAGAACTGGTGGACGTGGAGGTAGAGGAGGTGGTCACGGCGTTGAAAACAATGATAACAACGACGGTGGAAATACTGATTTTGAAGCCATCATCGCTCGACAACTTGAAAACTTTCTCCCCACTATTGTCACTCAAGTTGGCGATCATATGAATAACTTGGCAAACCACGAAAGCGGAATTAACAACACCAATGGTATATGCCAGAATGGTAATGGCAACAACAACATTAGGACTGGATGTACGTATAAGGAATTTACGTCATGCAAGCCAATTGATTTCGATGGTGTAGGAGGCGCGTTGGTGTATACTCGATGGGTTGAAAAGATGGAGTCGGTGATCGACATTAGTAACTGTGCAGCACATCAAATGGTGAAGTATTCCATGTGCTTGCTGTCAGGAAAGGCATTGACATGGTGGAATACGCAGATTCAAGCTAGGGGTAGAGCGGCAGCTGTAGGTATGACATGGGACGATTTTAAGGCATTACTGAAGGAGGAATACTGCCCGGACAACGAGATGCAGAAGCTGGAGGATGAACTCTATCATCACTCTATGATAGGGGCTGGTCATGCAGCCTACACAGATCGATTCCATGAATTAGCCAGACTAGTTCCACACCTAGTTACCCCTGAGTCCAAGAGGATCGAGAGGTACATATATGGCCTTGTCCCAGAAATTCGTGGGATTGTAAAAACAACTGAGCCTTCTACAATTCAGAGTGCAATATTGAGGGCAGGGACTCTGACAGATGAGATGGTTAGAAATGGGAGCTTGAGGAACAGTGATAAAAGGAAGGGAACAAGCGAGTCAAACAAGCAAATGGGCACAATAGCTGACAACAAAAGGGCAAGGACCTTTGCGGCGACTAGTTCTGGTCAGAAAGAGTATTTAGGCCCGCATCCTAAATGTACGAAATGTAACTTTCATCATCAAAAGATTGCGCCCTGCCGTGTGTGTGCAATTTGCAGACAGTCTAGTCATTTTACAAACCAGTGTAGAGAACTAGTAAATGTGGGCAATATGACGAACAACCAAAGGACATGCTATGAGTGTAACAACCCGGATCACTTTCGGAACACCTATCCTAAGTTAAAAAGGAATTTTAACCAAGGAGGCAATCGTCCAAACTTAGCAGCAGCAATTGAAGGGCCACGAGATGAGGCCAATGAGATTCCACCCGCACTTGGCAGAGCTTACTTCCTAGGAAATCCTATCACCCAACATGTCCGTGATAGCACAACGGGTACATTCTCTTGAACAACTATCGTATTTTAGCAGCACTTAAGTCTTAATATAGGACCTATACACAACATTGACTAATCTGAGACCTAGCAGCATTAACCTTAGTCATACTAACATTAGAAATTTGATTAGTGTAAGCAATTCCAAAGTCGAGCCAATCTTTCAAAAGATCTTTTTCAAGGATGTTGAATCCAGACCTTGATTTTTAGCTTGGTTCTAGTGACTGTTCTTGTTTGATTGGGTTGCGAAAATCAAGCTAAAAGTTAAAGTCATCACTCAAACCGATTTAGCCTAATATCGTGACTGTTCTTGTTTGATTGGGTTGTGGGATTAAGTGAAAATCGGTTACCTAAATGATTAACCTAAAGGATTTTGAGGACTATGCTCGGGATTGGGAAGGTTTGCCTCATCAAGTCTGACCACGAGAACATACCTAGTTGGATAGGAAACCCAAATACATAAGCTTTGACACATTTTCTTAAACACACACTTAACTGATTAACATTAACTGAACTTCGGGACGAAGTTCCTTTTAGAGGGGAAGACTGTCACAACTCATCATTTCAGGTCATTTCAGGTCATTTCCCGAACTTTGGAAAAAAACTATTCAAAAATCACTATTCATAAAACACTATTCATCGTTTTACTATTCATCATTTTCGAGGTCATTTTGATATTCTGAGAAACATTTGGGAAATTTACTATTCACTAAACACTATTCATTCCGGAAAAGTTTTCATCATTCACTTGCATTACTCATTTCATCGTAAATTTAGTTTACGGGTATTCAAATTCGCGTAACCGGATTGGTTTAGGTGCGAATTCATTTCATTAGTGCTAAGGACACTGCATACGGACTGGAGATAGTCTGCACATCATCATAACAGCATTTTCATGTTATACCACTCTCAGGATTTTCAAATTACTATATTCAGTACATTTAACGTTTTTACGTATAAGTAATTATAGTAAACGTTAACACCCGGTTTATACATGACGAATATATCTAAATATTCCCACAATAGTCCCGACATATTTTTATATCCATTTTAACATCATAAAAGTTATAACATTCAGTTACCCAGTATTTTGGAAATTTATTTTATTTATAACGTACGCTTATGAATATAACGACGGTTTTCGTGAAAACTAAACAATAATCACCCGATCACTCAGTAAATGTACCCAACATATTTTCAACATATTTTTATCATTATTATGACTTTATTTCATCCCGGTTAACTTCATGAACATTTATTTCTATTAAACCCGGTACCCGATTTAAACGAATAACACAAACTAACACTTAAACTACTCAAGATTTTTAATTAAATCAAAAGCACCCTACCCCCCCCCCCCTTCACCCTTTGAAAACCGGCCCAAGACCACCCCTAATACCACAAGCTTTATTTCTTAACCTCATGCATTAATTTCCTAAGTATAATACTAATAAACCTCTAAATACTTACATAAACCAAAACCAAGAATCATAACATACACTTTTTAGATAAGAAAGAAATTCATCTCATCTCTTCCTCTCTTGCAAACCCACGACCTCCCCCCAAGATCCATGATCAAACCATAATTTTTGATAAGTTAAAGCACCAAAGTTGTTCATTATACTTGCCTAATCAAGAATCAAACAAGAAATACACAAGTAATCCAAGGTTTCTAGTCATTCAATCATCTCATTTTATCAAGTAAGTTATCAACTTTATTTTTACATGAATCATCTTATATTTACTTGTATTGCATGAGTTCCATGCTAAAAACCAGGTACAACTAGCTATACCACCATTTATTTTGTCAAAAATGGAACATACAAACCCTAACTTCTTATTTATGAATTCCCTTGCTATAATAACTTGGTTAGGAGCCCATGGCACCCTAAGAAGGTGTATGGTAGGATTAGATTAGCTATGTGGTGATTACAAGAGGTTTGGTGATGTTAGAAATTAGTTATAAACCTTGAAAACTTGATTTTGAGCATGTTTTAGACATGCTGTCCCATTTTGTGAAATCCAGGAAAATCAATAAATACAAAGTAAACTTTGGCAAAATTTTTAGAAAATACTTTCAAAAACGAATCCGTAGGCGAAAGAACGGATTAAAAAGAGTTTATAACGAAGAAGTTATGATTTTTGCAAGATTGTTGACGAAAAGTATTTTTCTGGAAAATAGTTGCTGTTGGACGTTTTTCATTGGACAAAAAGAGACTGTAGACGTAACCCGGAGGAGCCGAGCTTTCCAAAATATATTACTACATACTAAGACGTAACCGTGGATATAAAGAACAAGTAAAACGGGCTTATAACGACAAAGATATTCATGTTTCAATATCGGCAAAAATCTCACTATAATTGGCAGCTTTTAATAGAAATAATAATGACACTATTTCTACGTACTAAATTCTAGATTTTCTAGAAATATTACTAAATTGCCGAAATTTATAACTAACGAAGTACTTATGCTTATGAGCTTATTTTCACGACCATTAGATGTTACTTCAAGGTTTTCAAGACGAAGTATACAACACAAATTTTCTATACATATATATTACGACAAGTTTACACAAGTCTAGTTAAGACTTATTTTTCACAAGTATGGAATATATTTTCATATGACTATAACAAGTATTTTTCAAGTTAAGAGTGGTATAGGAACATGAGCATGGACATTCATAACATCATTTCACGATCTAAATTAGATCGTTCATCATTCATATTAGGTTGCGGCAGTTAACCGATCATTGTTGTTCACTTCATTTCATTTCAAGTATCATCACTTAAGGTGAGTCATAGCCCCTACTCTTTTAATTGTTCTATCAATTCTTTGGGGGAGATACATGCTACTACTTGCTTACTTGTACAGATTCACATAACATTTATACTTGATAACATTATACTTGATTTCATTATACTTGATGGCGTTATACTAAACTGTGATGGTGTATTCTTGAGACTTCCAATGGCCCCAGATTAAGTTGCTGGGCACAACCATGGAGACATACATACTTCCAATGGCCCCAGATTTAGTTGCTGGGCACAACCATGGAGACATACATACTTAAGTGAGGTCTTCGGAGATGAAGTGTAGACTCACTACTAATTGCTTAACTGTTGTTATGAACTTATACATATCTTAATCATATTATACTATAGCAGTGGGTTATGAACACACAGGTTACAAGTCTCTTATGGCGGGACTCGTAACTGAGTGGATTTACGATGCCTTTGCTGTGTGAACATTCTTTATAGGCATTTCAACTGTATTAAGACAAACTCTATGAACTCACCAACCTTTGTGTTGACACTTTTAAGCATGTTTATCTCAGGTTAGAAAGGCGATAGCAGGTGTATGGAGCTGAGAGTCTTAGGGCATGCTTTTGGAGACTTTCACTTTTATCGTTTACCATTCGATACACTTTAAAAACTTATGTATTATTCTACTTTGGGATCTTTGTTTTGTAAACTATGACTTTTATCAATTCGAATGGTAACTTTTCAAAAACGTCTCATTTAGAGTTCGTTTTCTATATCTTGTACTTTGTGCCCTGAAGTAGCATCCCAATGACACAGTCTTCCGCTGCGGTATTTTGGGGGTGTTACATGTCATCCCTTACTCAAAATAGGACTTGTCTATTCTCTAAGGCAAGTGAGACAATCAATTGGATTTGGCATAGGAGACTCTCTCATCTCAATTTCAAAAACATCAACAACCTGGCCAAACAGAACAAAGTTCTTGGCCTTCCATCCCTGGTGTATACCAAAGACAAGCCTTGTTCTGCACGTGAGAAAGGAAAACACCATAGGGCATCTTTCAAAACCAAACAATCATTTTCCATCAAAAGCTGCCTGCTTCTTCTCTATATGGACTTGTTTGGACCTATCAGTCCTATGTCAATTCATCATGAGAAGTATACTCTGGTCATAGTGGATGAATACTCAAGATACACTTGGGTTTACTTCCTGACCAAAAAGAGTCAGGTAGCTGACACAATCATGTCATTTGTGAGGAACATTGAAAATCAAAATGATGTCAAAGTTAAACAAATTAGAACTGACAATGGCACTAAATTCAAAAACCATGACCTTGACTGTTTCTGTGATGAGAAAGGAATCTCTCAAAATTTCACTTCTCCCTATACTCCTGAACAAAATGGAGTAGCTGAAACGAGAAATAGAACACTCATTGAGGCAGCAAGGACAACGTTGAATGGCTCAGTCCTCTCAAAACATTTTTGGATTGAGGCAATCCAAACAACCTGCTACACTCAAAACTGGTCCATTATTGTGAAAAGACACAATAAGACTCCCTATGAGGTATTCAAAGGAAGGATCCCTGACATCAGCTATTTTCTTGTATTTGGATGTCCTGTCTTTATTCATAATCACAAGGATCACCTAGGTAAATTTGATGCCATACTTCCTGGGATACTCTCTGTTTTCAAAAGCCTACAGGGTATTTAACACAAGGAGACAACAAACTGAGGAAACTTATCATATTATTGTTGATGAGAGCACTGAATCCATCAGGTTCTCCAGTTCCTCAGTTGAAGAAATTGGTATTGATGATTCATCTAGGTATCCTCCTAATGAGTATCTCCCTGAGAATCATACTTCAACACAATACCAAGCTGATGCTGATGTCTCCTACTACATCATTCCTCACAACCTACCTCAACCGACTGTTAGTGAAGTCACTGAAACTCAACCTGTCTCCAATGAGACAGCACCCACTAAACCAATTATTCAGGAATCCTCAAAACAAACATGTTCCCTCTAATGTCACTGAAGTACATAATCTTGAGTTACCTCAAGTTCCTGTGATTGAACCTACTCCTCAAGTAAATCAGGCTTCAACAAGCTCTAAGTCCTATCCTAAACCTCAGGATAGTTGGACCAGATCCAAAGTTATTGAGCTTGTGAACATTATTGGTGAGCCCACTAAAGGCATGCTTACCAGAAGCATGGCTGCTAAACTTAAGTCAGCCACAGCCAATTTCTGTCTTTATGCTGACTATCACTCAGAAATTGAGCCTAAAAATGTCAAAGAAGCCCTGACATATGAAAGTTGGGTTCAGGCCAAGAGAGATGAATTGGAACAGTTTGACAGAAATAATGTCATGACCCTTGTTGAATGCCCTAATGGTGTCCTTGTCATTGGCATGAAATGGGTTTTCAAAAACAAGACTGATGAGAATGGCACAGTTATCAAAAACAAAGCAAGACTTGTTGCCAAAGGATATAACCAACAGGAAGGTATAGACTATGAGGAAACCTTTGCACCTGTTGCTAGAATGGAAGCCATCAGGATCTTCCTTGCCTATGCAACTTACATGAACTTTAAAGTTTACCAAATGGATGTCAAAAGTGCATTCCTGAATGGTAACATTAAAGAAGATGTCTATGTGCAACAACCTCCTGGCTTTGAAAGTAGTGAATTCCCTCACCATGTCTACAAGCTTAACAAAGCCCTTTATGGACTGAAACAAGCACCCAGGGCATGGTATGAAACACTTTCAGCCTTCCTGATCCAAAACAAATTTGTTA
The DNA here is from genome assembly GCA_030686995.1 of Artemisia argyi. NCBI lineage: Eukaryota > Viridiplantae > Streptophyta > Magnoliopsida > Asterales > Asteraceae > Artemisia > Artemisia argyi. The sequence continues at coordinate 3,781,593 of CM060676.1, read as the reverse complement.
GAGGAAAGATTGACAACACTCTGTTCATCTACAGAACAAAAAGTGATGGCATCCTGGTTCAGGTGTATATTGATGACATCATCTTTGGCTCAACAAGTTACAAACTTTGCAAACAGTTTGAAAAACTGACGACCACAAAGTTTGAGATGAGCATGATGGGAGAACCCACTTACTTTCTTGGACTACAAATCAAACAAACTGACAGAGGGATATCCAATTGTCAAGAAAAATACCTAAGGAACCCACTGAAGAAGTTTGAGCTTACTAACTGCTCTTCAGTGAAGACTCCTGTGGTTCCTCCAAACAACCTTGGCCCTGATCTCACTGGCAAATCAGTGAACCAAACCCAATACAGGGGAATGATAGGTTCCCTAATGTACTTACTTGCATCTAGGCCTGATATCCAATTCTCAGTTTGTCTGTGTGCCAGATATCAGGCTGATCCTAAAGAGTCTCATCTCACTGCTGCTAAGAGAATCTTCAGGTACCTGAAGGGTACACCAAACCTTGGTTTGTGTTACCCAAAGTGCTCAGGATTTGATCTCAAAGGGTAAACTGACTCTGACTATGCAGAATGCAATATCGACAGAAAAAGTACCTCAGGATCCTGTCAATTCCTTGGTGGTAAACTTGTGTGTTGGAGTACAAAGAAACAACAATCAGTGGCCATGTCCTCAGTTGAAGCTGAATATATGGCTGCTACAGGATGCAGTGCAAATGTACTCTGGATGAAGAGCCAACTGAGTGACTATGGCATTCAGTACAAGATCGTACCTATCTTTTGTGATAACACAAGTGCCATAACCATCTCAAACAACCCAGTGCTTCATCAAAGAACCAAACACACAATATCAGATACCATTTCATCAGGGACCACATCATGAATGGAAAAATTGAATTACATTTCATCCCCACTGAGTATCAGCTAGCTGAAATCTTCACCAAACCCCTGGATGAGCCTACTTTCACTAGACTGAAAGCTGAGTTGGGCATGTTGGATATTAACTCAGGCAACTGATCAAAAGTTATTCCAACTTAATGTAAATTCTCTTAGGTCCCTGATTAAACCCACGTCTCAATGATAAACACCTCTTCACTGATCATCAACACACTGAATGATAAACTCAGTCTGGGGGCTCATGATATCATATGACATTAATACCCTAACTAAATGCTCTAAGTACTTTGTTAGTAAATGTCCCAGGTAGGTAACTGATACGTGGGAATCGCACCAGGCTTTACCTCTCGAGGGATATCGAGAAGCTTACAACCCCCAACAGGCTGTGTACCTAATCGTTGTAGTATAGTATAGTGACAAGTACTGGGGGATTGATCGTTCAACTCAGGAATAGTGTCGCTAGGATTAGAAAGCCTAAAAACTAGGTCTAGAGGTGAGGGATGATTCTTTTTGTATTTTTATATTTTATGAAAGAAATTAAAATCTCGGGTTTTTGGAAGAGTGGGCGGAATTAGTTGCTAGCTAACTAACCCAATTTACTACAAATGCAATTAAAATTAAATAACTGAAATGAAAATGAATCTAATTACTAATGTGGTGTAAACAATGATAGGGAAAGTTGTGTTTACTTAGGTTTCATTACTCCCTAGATATCTTTTACAGGTTGATAGTTTGTTACAATTGCATGGATGACGGGTCGTATTCCTTAATACAAGTCGTAGGGCCATGTACAATATTCCCTAACTCGATAGGATCCTACTTCACTCCTATGTCGAGCCGTTAGAAGATCCTAATATGGGATCATTAGAAATCTCGTACGCGTTAAATACAACCAAAATTCATAGTACACCTCTGATCATGTTTCTTAAGACGTTCAAGCATGTTACCAATGGAAGTCTGCCAGTTTTCTTAAGCCTAACATCGAATACAATCATCCGTAACAACTATAAACAAACAATCAACCCATAATTAACATCTAGGTTTCACTGCATCTAAGCAAACACACAAGAGATCTAGCCGAGCATGTTAAATTGAAGACAAGTGTAAGATATATTCAAGCAACACATAGACATATTGATTGAATTGAAAGAGTACTTATCTCAAATTGACATGAAAAGTTCAAAGGGATGAAACCCTTGAAAAAGTTGTAAAAATTCTGACCTAGGGTTTTTCCCTCAAAGTTGCACACTAATGAAAGAAAATTGGAAAACTATATACAGATTATACAGGGTGACGACGTCATGAAGAAGTCTGTGACGCCGTCAACTCGCCGCCCATAATGAAATCGGATTGCCTAGATCCAGTTTTGATGCCGTCATGTGAAATTTGGTTTTGGGCCGTCACTAATATATGGACCATGACGGCCTTGGGTGACGCCGTCATCTCCTTAGTACAAAACTTTCTGGATCGTCACGTGTATCATCCACTTCCACCTCTTGTATTACTCTTGACGCCATTAGGTACTGTTCCCAGCAAGGAAAATTATGCTCCAAAAATGTCCAAAATGCTTCCTTTTCCAGATTTCACTCCAAAAGTACCTAAAATGACAAAAGGAATGATTTAGTGCAATATTTGATCAAATAAATTTGAATCCGGGCTAAAATGACCCCCTAAAAACGGTTCATTTTTCGCCTCATCAAATACCCTTACACTTGAGATTTCCTTGTCCTCAAGCAAATGCGCTTTTATTCTAATCAAAATACAAGTTAGGGGTCATTTAACACTAATATAAAAGTAATTACAACAAATAATCGTCCCACTAAAGACCAAAGACAAGCACGGAGGTCATACACTAGCACCTCACAAATAGTGTTTAGATACTCACATCTCTCGGGTGTAATAAAGTATATATCACAATATGGAAATGGAAAACATCTCTCACTACCTGTCACAACAAAATAGATTACCATAGGCTTGGGAAAGGATCAAACCTCCACCACTTGGCGTAAGCACCTAGGATAAACTATCAAAGAGGTCTTTCAAAGGGTTATAACGTTAGGTGTAGGGATATGGAATACACGGTTTTTTTTGGATAAAGGCAATATTTACTGGTGGCGAGTTAATCATCTTGGTTAATTACATGTACAATATAGCGTTGCTAAGCCAAGACTAGACTCGACTTAAGCTAATGAATCAAAAATAAAAAAAACATAAAATGAAACGGGATGGTAGTCCGTATGTTTTTTCTCTTTTCTCTTTCTATTTTTTTTTTCTATTTCTTAATTTTTTCACTTTTTTTTTTTTTTTTTTTTTTTTTTTTTTTTTTTTTTTTTTTTTTTTGCGTACACTCTTACCCAACCATCCAAAATAATATATAATAGGGAATGAACATTCCCCTTACACTTGAATTTTTACATACTTTACAATAAACTAATCTAATGACTCGAATTAAGATAATCAAAACACTTGGAGTACTTTTAAGATTAACGCACATATGGGGGTAATATATGATGTTCTTCCCCATTACTTCATAACACAACTACTTTACCCATGAGTCCCAATCGTCCCTAAACAATATGTACAAGATATGACTCGACTTAGCAACCATGTAATCAATTAGATAATTATCTAAGGGTTTAAACAAATAACAATAATGCACTAAAGATGAGTGCATACACGGAAGGCTAAGGCGATTTGGTTGTACATTTAAGTGGGTTGTAACAAATTCTTCCTTTAAGTAAGATGCTTAAAGTTAGAAACAAAAAGATAGGCTCGGAGGGGTGTACTAGAGGTTTCGTGTACTAAAAATGAGTACAACGATAAGGTGTGTGAAAAATTAGTTGACTTTACTAGCCAAGTAATATGACTAAAATGGTCAAGTAATTATGATACGGGTTTAAACACAAGGGTGATCCTAATGCCTCTTATCATGTAGTAAATCCTACTACACAAATGTGGTCTCACTAGCGGTCTCGGGATGCATCACTAACGTAAGTTCTAGAATCTAAATGCTACCGGTACACTCATAAGCACTAATAATGAATGCTTTTCCTATCAAATCTAAAGGCGAACCTCACATATTTGGGTGGAAAATTTTTCTGAATGGTACGGTTTTGTGCTAGTCATACAACTCCTATCCATGAGAAGCTTGCTAAGGCTAAAGTTTCACTCCTAAATGTTGTAGAAAAATTTAAATTTGGCGCTAAAATTACACTAACAAGTATTTCTCTAAGTTTTATTACACACCTACCATCAAACAAACAAACTCAAGTTCAATTGTATCCTATAAGGTATCATCATTTACCCTCCCCTTACACTTAGGATGAACATTGTCCCCAATGTTCAATAAAGAATGTAAAAGTGAAATAGGTAAAAGAATGAAAGCAAATACTCCCCTGATTCGTTCGGTGTGGATAGTGTGGTAACAAGGTTAGATCTTCCTCCAAGAAAATGAACGTTGAAAGCTTCCCTTCCAGAAAAATAAATCATCTTCTTGTTATACATAACCTGTTAAACCTGAGAAAACAAACAAGGCAACCTCACATAAAATCGGCGGCAATCTATATATAATAACAAGTCCTAGAAAGCAAATTAAGATATAATGCTTGTGGAATGAATGTTTGCAGATTTCCTGGAGTTTATAAAACTAAAGAATTAACAAAAACTTTAAGACTCCGTTAGAAAAACAAAACTCGCAAAATTTCCAGAATTTTACACATGACGCCATCAGGAATTTACTCCTGACGCCGTCAGAAGTGACCTGGAAAAACTTATGTTTTACTTCCTAGAAAATCCTGCAAAACATCATTATGACTTGATACAAGCATTTGACTCTAACAAGTACTAATACACATGTTCATTTAATATTGTGGCGAATCATGATCATTTTCGTTCTTAGAAACAAATTTGGGGTTTCCCCTTACACTTAGCTTTTGCAAAATACCTTTATATGAAGTTAAGACGAAGTTAAACAACAAAATAAAGCATTTTCACAATTTAGTTTGAAACATGATCTACCAACAATAAAAATAAAGCATGCATACGGAAACAAATAACAATAAAACAAATAAAAATCACACAAAACATGGGTTGCCTCCCAAGAAGCGCTTTTCTTTATTTACGAGTCTTGTAGCTAGACTCAAGGTCATGGGCTATTACGTGACCTCATCGTTGGTCTCATTCTCTAGGTCATCTCCAATCTTAGTTTTGTATTCCGGACCCGATTGTAAATGTTCTTTATAGAGACCAACCACCTTTTTCTCAATTGCTCCTATAATCCTATTGGCGAATTCTGTAACACCCCCAAAATTTGGTACAGCGGAAGACTCAACAAGCTTGTGGGGTGCTATGGGGATTGGTATCCAACACAAGACATAAAAGAACGAGATAAAGTAAACAAGAGAAAAATTCAACCATGCGGGTTTTAAAGTTTACATTTATCCCAAAATCAATCAAAGTCAGGCCCAAAAGAAATAAATATAGGTCCACAATTATTTATCAAAGTTTTAGAAAATAGATCCATAACCAGGTGCCATTGCCAAGCCTCCAATCCAAGCATCCAAGGGCATCACTTAATTACCTGAGAAAACACGCTAAAAGTCAGCTTTCGCTGGTGAGATCATAGGTTTAAATTCATTAGTCAATATAGTAGACATATACGCAAAACGCTTGCTAGCTAGACTAGGCCTCAATCATCCAACCAAAATAATCCAACCAAATCTAATCAACCCTATAGGTGCACGCTATAGCTCAAATCAATATCATCAATAGCTTGCCTAGATCAGGCCTCGGCCTCGCTCTATAACCAATTCAATGGCTTACCTAGTTCGGGACTAGACCTCGCTCAACAACAAATCAATAGCTTACCTAGTTCGGGACTAGGCCTCGCTCAACAACTAAACAATAGCTTACCTAGTTCGGGACTAGGCCTCGCTCTAAATCCTACCTAGTTCTATAAGCATAGCAAGTTTTAAAATAATATAAAAGCGATAATAGTCCACATAAAACATTTGCACGTTTCTCACCCCAAGTATTGAACACAAAGTTCAAGAGTAAAAGTGGGGCTATGACTCACCTCAAGTCCAGAAATCCGCAAAAGAATTTGATAGAAGAAAGACGTAATCAAACTCAAGTAACGGCAACTACAGACTCGGCACTTCCTAACAATATCAAACCCGTTCAGAATCATTTCCTCAAAAATCAAATATTCCCAATCCCGAACGTATTCCATTTTACTTTCCAAAAATATCCATTTCTCGAATTATCTTCATATTAATGTGAAGTTTGACGTTTGGTATCCATATGGGTGGAGGGTCGACACAACTCAAACCAAGAAGTCACAATGAAAGAAATAATAAACCATCTATAGGTCTAATATTAGCCCAATATATTATTTAAATAAATCATCGAAGTTTATCAAATCCGTCGATTTGGTAATCCCCCATATTTATTTACGTAATATATCGTTCCAAGATTATACCCAACCTAAATCACATAGCACAAAGAATAGTATATGGTAAATATCGTAGTCCAATAAATTCCCTATATATATCGTCCAATTTGCCAAATTCGTCAATTTAGCCAATTCCTCGAGATATTTAGTAATTTATTATCCTAATACACGTACCACAACCTATGGGCGTCGTGGGATACGATGCCCATTAATATACTCATTTTATATAGCTAAGTAAACTCAATTTAACCCGTCGATTAAATAATTTACGTAGTTATAGAAAATGGATATATTAATCGTCATATATCCGTGACTATACAAAAGTCACATAATAAAGTCCACTTGGATTTAAGTAACCACAACTCGTATAACTCGATAAGTTTTTCCAATTTATAAAAGTTATGTTTTTAACTATTACTTACCCGACGTATTAGTCCTAGACATTATTTATAGTTATTTATTTATAATAATACTCCCGACATTTATTGCACTATTCGCATAGTATAATAATTATCGTTATATTATTATAACGTTTACTCGTGATCGTTTTATTATTAATATACGCATTTATTTATATATATATATATATATATATATATATATATATATATATATATATATATATATATATATATATATGTTTATCACGTCTATATACGTATATAAACGATTATATTATCAATAATATTATTACGAGTATTGTTGTTAATGTTTGATTTTGAATATTTATCGAGTTGTAAGAATTTGGCCACATATCCGAGTCATCACTCTCGGCTCATAGTCCAATTCCACAAATAATAATAACCAAGTCATAATAAATAAACCAACTCCGTCCAAATCAATCCCAAATCCACGTGCTACAACATTAGGGTCTGACTAAGGCACCCGACTAACCTATCTCCGTCATCTAATTGACCATCTCACAATCGGTCCCCAACATCATACTCGTCAACACAACTCCACAATATCAAAGTTAATTTATTTGCCGAAACCATGTGGTTGACTCAACTCCACTTTCGGCCAACAATAATAATAATAACAATAAAATGCCCAAGTCTCAATGTCACATAATAACACCATGAGTCACAACAAGTAAACAACAAATTATACCAATACCGGGTTGGTTTACCAAGCCAAACCCGTGCCAAATGACCCACTTGGGTCTCGGCTAGAACCATGAGTCACAAGGACTCAATACTAAGGCCACAAGGCCACGACATAGGCTCAAACGAGCAAGCCCAAGCTGCCAAACGGACCCTCTTGGGTCGCGGCACACCGAGACATTAAAAAAAATCAACCAATCGGTAACCAAATCACCTAAGAATCAAACCAAATGGGACCAAAATTCACCCTAGACTCCCAAACGAGTCAAGAATATTACCACACCGAGACCATGAGTCTCGGTTAAGCTCATACGAGCCAAACCAAATCCAAACGCGACCCAAACATCACCAATCGAGCACCAAACTTGAGTCAAAACCACACCCAAGATACCAAACGAATTTTTATTATCAAAATATCATTCTCCCACTTGTTTTAATCCAAACCCAACAAGAAAAACATCCGTGTACCCATGATTTGGGTACGAATCGAGACACACGAGTTGGAACTCGTGGTCACTCACCTTCAAAAAGGCTTCCAAACTTGATTTCACTAAAAACCCAACAAGATAAAATGAAAAAGATGGTGTATAGGTGGCGGTGGTGGTGATTTCGAGGTGTTAAAGTGGTCCAAATCGCGCGTGAGTTGCACCAAAATATAGATCGGAACAAAAGGATTAATTTGGTGGTAATATTTTAGGTGTGAGAGTGGCGGTGGTGGCTGTGGTGGCCGGCTTTGGTGGTGGCGGCGGTGTTATTTCAAAAAGAGAGAGAGAGAGAGAGAGAGATGTTGGTGAAGATGATGGTTGTGTTTGTGTGGTGCGTGGGGTGATAAACCCACAACCAAAACCGGATCCAAAGAAAAGGATAAAAAAAAAGAAATAATTATAATAATAATAATATTATTATTAGTAGTAAAGTGGGTGGGGTAACCCGAAGTAAATAACGCGGACCAAACCCGAAACTTATTTAAATAATCGACTCTCTCCTGAACCGAGCTCATTTCAAAATTTCAAAAACCTCACGATACGTTCCAAAAATATAAATATCCAAACCAACATTTAAAATATATAAAATTGTTAGGTTATCCTAGTGCCGGAGTCAATATAGTGCCAAATAATCGTCTCAAAAATAAATCATCACGAATGAACCAAACCAAACCATTAATTAATAATCAAATTCCATAAATAACCTCCGATTTAAAATCACATTCCAACGTTCACAAAATCTCATCACAAATAAACTTTTTAAATATTCCAAAATTATAAATTTTAAAGTAATGCGGGTTTTCAAAATGGCTCCCTAATTTGCCAGTTGTCACATCCTCCCAGCCTCAGAAGAAACCCGTCCCGGGTTTCACTCGGAACAAACCATCTACGAAGTAAAAAGCTTCGGATATCTCTTTTGAAGCTCATCCTCACGTTCCCACGTGAATTCCGGTCCATGCCGCGAATTCCAACGAACTTTGATGAGCGGAATACGACTTCTCTTAAATTGCTAACAAAATTCAAACGGTTACTCTACAAAATTCAAACTTTCATCCACACGAATATCTTTAGTTGGTATAACCGGCGTTTCATCTGAAAGACACTTCTTCAAATTGCTAACATGACACACATCATGAACTTTACTCAGTTCCTGTGGTAATTCCAACCGATAAGCCACGGGCCCAATTCTTTCCAAAATGAGAAATGGTCCAATGTAGCGGGGGTTGAGTTTCCCACGTTTCCCAAAACGTATCACACCCTTCCAAGGCGAGACTTTCAGCATCACTTTGTCTCCAACCTGAAATTCTAGGGGTTTACGTCTCTGATCGGGGTAACTTTTCTGCCTATCTCTAGCTGCTTGAAGTCGATCTCGAATTTGCGTCCCTTTCCCAGTAGTCTCCAGAATAAGCTCAGGGCCTATGAGTTGGCTATCTCCAACTTCAGCCCAACCAATAGGGGAACGACATTTACGACCATATAAAGCTTCAAATGGTGCAACTTTAAGACTTGTGTGGTAGCTATTATTGTAAGAAAACTCCGCAAGGGGTAGATACTTCTCCCAGCCTTTACCAAAGTCTATTATGCATGCATGAAGCATATCCTCCAAAGTCTGAATAGTCCTCTCACTTTGACCATCGGTTTGGGGGTGATATGCAGTACTCATATCAAGTCTCGTCCCCAAAGCGGTTTGAAGTGATCGCCACAACGCTGATGTAAAGCGGCTGTCGCGATTAGAAATAATCGATATCGGAACTCCATGATAAGAAACGATCTCCTTCACATACAACCTCGCAAGTTTATCAACACTATCATCTTCACTAATCGCCAGGAAATGAGCAGACTTAGTCAATCGATCGACAATTACCCAGATAGCGTCACAACCGCTAGCTGTCTTTGGAAATTTGGTAATAAAGTCCATCGTAATCCGCTCCCATTTCCAAACCGGGAGTTCTGGCTGCATCAATAATCCTGACGGTCTTTGATGTTCGGCCTTAACCTTAGAGCAAGTCAAACACTTACTAACATACAATGCTATATCTGCTTTCATATTTGGCCACCAATATAATTTCTTCAAATCTTGGTACATCTTGTCAGACCCAGGATGAATAGAGTATCTTGACTTATGCGACTCATGCATAATCAACTCTAGAATTCCACCATACAATGGTACCCAACTTAGCTATCCAAAACATAATACTCCATCAGAACGCTTACCAAATCCCTTCTCATTTTCTGCCATCCCAAATATGTTCTCAGCAGGTCAATTTTCTGCTTTCAACGCTTCCGTTTGAGCTTCTAATATTTGAGATGGTAACGGCGATACGATAGTCATTCCTAATGACTTAACTCATAACGGTGGTATTCTCTCCTTTCGGCTAAGAGCATCAGCAACAACGTTTGCTTTACGAGGATGGTAACGAATTTCACAATCATAATCGCTTAACAACTCAATCCAACGTCGTTGTCTCATGTTGAGCTCTTTTTGATTCAAAATGTGTTGTAGACTTTTGTGATCAGTGAATATAACACATTTGTTACCATACAGATAATGTCTCCATATCCTTAAGGCAAAAACCACAGCACCTAACTCCAAATCATGAGTGGTGTAGTTCTTCTCGTGCTTCTTGAGCTGTCGGGAAGCATAAGCTATCACCTTCTCTCGTTGCATTAATACAGCTCCTAAACCCTTATGAGAAGCGTCACAATAGACGACGAAGTCCTCGCTACCTTCAGGTAACGCCAAGATAGGAGCACTACACAACATTTCCTTAAGTAATTGAAATGCTTCCTCTTCCTTATCTCCCCATTCATATTTAACACTCTTTTGAGTCAATTTGGTCAACGGTTTTGCTATCTTCGAAAATCCCTCAATGAATCTTCGGTAATAACCGGCTAATCCCAAAATTTGACGAATTCTGTTGGGGTCATTGGTGCAGCCCAATCTTTAATTGCTTCAATCTTAGCAGGATCTACATGAACTCCTTGTCTATCAATCACATGACCCAGAAATTGTACCGTCGGAATCCAAAATTCACATTTAGAAAACTTGGCATATAGTTTCTCTTTCCTGAGCAATTCTAAGATAAGCCTTAGATGCTCCTCATGCTCCTTCTCACTCTTCAAATAAATTAGAATGTCATTGATGAACACAATCACGAACTTATCTAAGTAAGGCTTACACACCCGATTCATGAGATCCATGAATACCGCCGGTGTGTTAGTCAACCCAAACGGCATCACCTGAAACTCGTAATGCCCGTAACGGGTTCTGAAAGCCGTTTTCGGAATATCTTCCTCGCGAACTCGAAGTTGATGATATCCCGATCTCAAAACGATCTTTGAATACACACTCGATCCTTGAAGCTGATCGAACAGGTCGTCGATCCTCGGTAACGGGTATCTATTCTTCACCGTTAACTTGTTCAACTCTCGATAATCAATACACATACGAAACGATCCATCCTTCTTCTTCACAAATAAGACCGGGGCTCCCCAAGGCGAAGAACTTGGTCTTATAAATCCCTTTTCGGCTAACTCCGCTAATTGTTTCGACAACTCTTCCAGTTCAGTAGGTGCAAGATGATAAGGCGCTCGTGCCACGGGTGCGGCACCAGGTATCAACTCAATCTGAAACTCTACTTGTCTCGTAGGCGGGATTCTTGGCAAATCATCGGGAAATACATCCGAAAAATCACGAACTATAGGCACATCTCCAATGCATCTTTCCTTCTTCTCCTTTCCTCCTTTCTCAGAAATTTGATCTAAGAAAAGGCAACATCCTTTTTCCATTAGCTTCGGTAATTTAGTGCAAGATATGATCGCTAATCTAGACGGGCCTCTCAATTCCTTTCAATCTCCTGGTATGTTCAGAATCTCCTTGCCGTAAGGCACACGCACGATCTTCTCATCGCAAAGTATATGAACACGATACTTTGACAACCAATCCATACCAATAATGAAATCAAAACTTCCTAATGTGACGGGTAGAAGATCTATGTTGAAAGGACGATTCAGAAAATTTAACGTACAACCGTGAATGATAGTCCTAATCCTTTCTATGTCTCCATTAGCTAACTCTACATCATAACCAATTCCTAAGGCCATCGGGGGTTTCTCTAGTACGGGTGCAAACTTAGTGGACACAAAACTCTTATCGGCACCAGTATCAAATAGTATGGAAGCATAACGATTATTGAGAAGGAACGTACCAGTGACGACGTTCGGATCATCTCCTCTCTCGTTCCCAAGTGCATACACTCTTCCATGAGCAGCTCGAGCTTCCACACGTTGGTCCCCATTATCTTGTCGTCCACGGTTTCCTCCATCTCCACGGTTTCCATGATTGTACCCATTACCACCCGATCCTTGATTTCTTTGGTTCCACGATTCCCTACACTCATTCCTATAATGTCCCTTCTTTCCACATCCATAACAAGTAACATTTGCCTTACTCATAGTTTCAGGAGTAGCTTGAGCCATCGCAAGTGGTCGAGCTCTACAATCCTTAGCTATGTGTCCCATCTTAGAGCAATTCTTGCACATCACAGTTCATCGTCCAAAATGATTCTTATAACATCGGTTACACTTGGGTGCATCTCCATTGTAGTTTTTCTTATCTCCATCTCCCATAGCATAAGCTCTAGTAGTTGTTTGTCGCTTGTTTCGATGATCATTACCCTTAGAATGATTATCCCTCTTCCTCTTTCCATTCTTGTCTTTCTCAGCTTCTTCCAATACCAACGAGTCCATCAATTGTTGAGCGATAGTGATAGCCTCATGAATGTTTGCAGGCTTAGCAGAAATTACATCGTTCCTTGTAGCTAGTGGCAACCCATCGGTATACCTCTCAATCCTTTGTGTCTCAGTCCTAACCATATTGGGGCAAAGTAAGGCTAACTCTCGATAACGGCGATTGTAAGTTGCCATATCGGTACCTTTCACCTTATGATTCCAGAACTCAATCTCCAGCTTCTTAACCTCATTCCTTGGGCAGTAAGTCTGAATCAGCAAAGACTTAAATTGCTCCCAAGTAATAGCATAAGCCACATCACTCCCAACCGAATTACGGTAATTGTTCCACCAAGTTAAAGCTTCATCCTTGAAAGTAAAAGAAGCAAACTTTACCTTCGCATTCTCCGCACAACCACTGACATTAAACACTGACTCAGTCTTCTCTATCCACCTGACCAAGTAGACCACTCCTTCAGTTCCACCAAACTCAATAGGTCCACAAATTCAAAACTCATTGTAGTTACATCCATTAGCACGAACAGGTGGAAATGTTCCAGCAGAATTGTTGGAATGATTTGACTCAGCTAGTAGCTCAGCAACTCGTTGCTCCACAAGTTGATTGATCATTGCTTGATCCACCGTAGGTGCGTTAAGTGGAACATGATCATTGTCTCCCTGAACATCAACATTTTGATTCCTGTTGTTGCGGTTAGTAGTGTCCAGGTTATCAGGAGTAGGGGTTTCAACATTTCGAGTAGGACGGCGTCCTCGACTACCAGGGGTAGTCGTTGCAAGACCAGTTCCGGTAGCTCTAACAGGGTTTCATTGTGGCGCCATAGATCGAAGTCACAATACAAGGTTCATAAGTCCCCAATAACACGTACCATAACGTCCAACAAGAATCTGATAAGTGAAAGTCGAAATACCAACATAATACCAATCACGATATCAACCCTGCAAATAGAAACACAATTCTTTATGTACGCCAAAAACCATAGAATATCATACGAAATCACCATCGTCCATATAAGTAGCGATCTATACTTCGTTCCAAAATACCAAAAGTCATAATAGATACTAACCGTTCCAACGAGACGAACATACAATCCGAATAACACGGCATAAGAGACAGAATAACCAGCTCTCCTAACCAAGTACTCCCTGGCTTAGGAAGCAACACAACAACAACACAAATCCAAATCGATCTAGCCATGATGCTGGCGTAGACTCCTCAACTCCGATCTCAAACCATCTAACTCTCTCCATAACGATCCCAACTCGACACAGTGAGTATCACTATCCCTCTTGAGGTCTACAACCTCCTTCTCTAACCCCGTGTTCCTCTGCTACAGCTTGAGATCTGCCTCGCGAGCCGTGAGGAACCTCTCTGCAGACTCTCTATCTGCTCATGTATCTCCATCATACCTCTTCTAATCGCTGTCGTCCTGCCCACGACAGTAGTCATATCAACTCTCAACTCAGCAATAAACTCTCCAATAACCATCTCAAATCGATCAGCCATCTGCGAGATCCTTTCGCCCTGCGTAGTAAGCCGAGTCCAAATCCTACCAGTCTCACCCAAATCTGCAAGCTCAGCAGATACCTCAGAAGGTGCATCCGACTCAACGGGACTACCAAGTGGCAACTCAAACAAAAATGGGTGATCAGGTGAATCCGGCTCTAACGGATGTATCGGGGAATCGGGCTCCTCAGAATGAGCTGAATGTGCTGGTGAACCATCATCATCAGGTATCTCTTCCTCATCTTGAGGGTCGTCATTCTCTTCCTCATCTTGAGGGTCATCATTCACCTGCTCACCCTCGTACTCCTCCTCATACTCCTCGTCGGGGGGTACTCCATCAATCGTCATCTCTGAACGCATGACCATCACATATGGGTCATCAGGGGCCATAGTGATCTGTGCTGGGCGACGCGTACCAGCAATAACAATTCTTAATAACAACACGTGCAAAGGAGGCTATGATTTGTGACAACGGCGTAGGGTAGGTGTAAGTGTTTCAAAACAACTAAACCGCGAACTCAAAATACCATATCAAAATCATCATATAATTCCCAATCATATATATCAAGAAAGATTTAAAATAACGCATTACTAAAATCATTCATAAAACAATTAAGCCACATAATTCCTCAAAACGCCATCATATCACTAAATCAATAAATCTCAAATCCTCAAATCATCTCAAGAATCCCATATCTAATAATCATCTCAATATACCTCAATAATAACAATGATGCTTCGGCTTGGCGGGCTGGCGGGCAATGGTCGAGGATCGTTTTCTATAAAAATCGGTTATAGTTTAGGTGTCTATTTACCTAGTTCTCTATAACCTTGGCTCTGATACCAATCTGTAACACCCCCAAAATTTGGTACAGCGGAAGACTCAACAAGCTTGCGGGGTGCTACGGGGATTGGTATCCAACACAAGACATAAAAGAACGAGATAAAGTAAACAAGAGAAAAATTCAACCACGCAAGTTTTAAAGTTTACATTTATCCCAAAATCAATCAAAGTCAGGCCCGAAAGAAATAAATATAGGTCCACAATTATTTATCAGATTTTTAGAAAATAGATCCATAACCAGATGCCATTGCCAAGCCTCCAATCCAAGCATCCAAGGGCATCACTTAATTACCTGAGAAAACGCGCTAAAAGTCAGCTTTCGCTGGTGAGATCATAGGTTTAAATTCATTATTCAATATAGTGGACATATACGCAAAACGCTTGCTAGCTAGACTAGGCCTCAATCATCCAACCAAAATAATCCAACCAAATCTAATCAACCCTATAGGTGCACGCTATAGCTCAAATCAATATCATCAATAGCTTGCCTAGATCAGGCCTAGGCCTCACTCTATAACCAATTCAATGGCTTACCTAGTTCGGGACTAGGCCTCGCTCAACAACAAATCAATAGCTTACCTAGTTCGGGACTAGGCCTCACTCAACAACTAAACAATAGCTTACCTAGTTCGGGACTAGGCTTCGCTCTAAATCCTACCTAGTTCTATAAGCATAGCAAGTTTTAAAATAATATAAAAGCGATAATAGTCCACATAAAACATTTGCACGTTTCTCACCCCAAGTATTGAACACAAAGTTCAAGAGTAAAAGTGGGGCTATGACTCACCTCAAGTCCAGAAATCCGTAAAAGAATTTGATAGAAGAAAGACGTAATCAAACTCAAGTAACGGCAACTACAGACTCGGCACTTCCTAACAATATCAAACCCGTTCAGAATCATTTCCTCAAAAATCAAATATTCCCAATCCCGAACGTATTCCATTTTACTTTCCAAAAATATCCATTTCTCGAATTATCTTCATATTAATGTGAAGTTTGACGTTTGGTATCCATATGGGTGGAGGGTCGACACAACTCAAACCAAGAAGTCACAATGAAAGAAATAATAAACCATCTATAGGTCTAATATTAGCCCAATATATTATTTAAATAAATCATCGAAGTTTATCAAATCCGTCGATTTGGTAATCCCCCATATTTGTTTACGTAATATATCGTTCCAAGATTATACCCAACCTAAATCACATAGCACAAAGAATACTATATGGTAAATATCGTAGTCCAATAAATTCCCTATATATATCGTCCAATTTGCCAAATTCATCAATTTAGCCAATTCCACGAGATATTTAATCGTCATATATCCGTGACAACACAAAAGTCACATAATAAAGTCAACTTGGACTGAAGTAATCACAACTCGTATAACTCGATAAGTTTTTCCAATTTATAAAAGTCATGTTTTTAATTATTACTTACCCGACGTATTAGCCCTCGACATTATTTATAGCTATTTATTTATAATAATACTCCCGACATTTATTGCAGTATTCGCATAGTATAATAATTATCGTTATATTATTATAACGTTTACTCATGATTGTTTTATTATTGATATACGCATTTATATATATATATATATATATACACGTTTATCACGTCTATATACGTATATAAACGATTATATTATCAATAATATTATTACGAGTATTGTTGTTAATGTTTGATTTTGAATATTTATCGAGTCATAAGAATTTGGTCACATGTCCGAGTCATCACTCTCGGCTCATAGTCCAAGTCCACAAATAATAATAACCAAGTCATAATAAATAAACCAACTCCGTCCAAATCAATCCCAAATCCACGTGCTACAACATTAGGGTCCGACTACGGCACCCGACTAACCTATCTCCGTCAACACAACTCCACAATATCAAAGTTAATTTATTTGCCGAAACCATGAGGTTACGGACTCAACTCCACTTTCGGCCAACAATAATAATAATAACAATAAAATGCCCAAGTCTCAATGTCACATAATAACACCATGAATCACAACAAGTAAACAACAAATTATACCAATACCGGGTTGGTTTACCAAGCCAACCCCGAGCCAAATGACCCACTTGGGTCTCGGCTAGAACCACGAGTCACAAGGACTCAATATTAAGGCCACAAGGCCACGACATAGGCTCAAACGAGCAAGCCCAACCTGCCAAATGGACCCTCTTGGGTCGCGGCACACCAAGACATCAAAAAAAAAAATTAACCAATCGGTAACCAAATCTCCCAAGAGTCAAACTAAATCGGACCAAAAATCGTCAAGAATATTACCACACCGAGACCATGAGTCTCGGTTAAGCTCATACGAGCCAAACCAAATCCAAACGTGACCCAAACATCACCAATCGAGCACCAAACTCGAGTGAAAACCACACCCAAGATACCAAACGAATTTTTATTATCAAAATATCATTCTCCCACTTGTTTTAATCAAAACCCAACAAGAAAAACATCCGTGTACCCACGGTTTAGGTACGAATCGAGACACACGAGTTGGAACTCGTGGTCACTCACCTTCAAAAAAGCTTCCAAACTTGATTTCACTAAAAACCCAACAAGATAAAATGAAAAAGATGGTGTATAGGTGGCGGTGGTGGTGATTTCGAGGTGTTAAAGTAGTCCAAATCGCGCGTGAGTTGCACCAAAAGATAGATCGGAACAAAAGGATTAATTTGGTGGTAATATTTTAGGTGTGAGAGTGGCGGTGGTGGCTGTGGTGGCCGGCTTTGGTGGTGGTGGTGGTGTTATTTAAAAAAGAGAGAGAGAGAGATGTTGGTGAAGATGATGGTTGTGTTTGTGTGGTGCGTGGGGTGATAAACCCACAACCAAAACCGGATCCAAAGAAAAGGATAAAAAAAAAAAAGAAATAATAATAATAATAATATTAGTAGTAAAGTGGGTGGGGTAACCCGAGGTAAATAACGCGGACCAAACCCGAAACTTATTTAAATAATCGACTCTTTCCCGAACCGAGCTCATTTCAAAATTTCAAAAAGCTCACGATACGTTCCAAAAATATAAATATCCAAACCAACATTTAAAATATATAAAATTGTTAGGTTATCCTAGTGCGGGAGTCAATGTAGTGCCAAATAATCGTCTCAAAAATAAATCATCACGAATGAACCAAACCAAACCATTAATTAATAATCAAATTCCATAAATAACGTACGATTTAAAATCACATTCCAACGTTCACAAAATCTCATCACAAATAAACTTTTCAAATATTCCAAAATTATAAATTTTAAAGTAATGCGGGTTTTCAAAATGGCTCCCTAATTTGCAAGTTGTCACAAATTCCCTATCAACTTTATATTTTGGCCCTAGAGTTAAGCAATCCTTATAAAAAAGGCTCTTCTTTCCCATACATAGTCCATGCCCTTTTTCTTATCTTCTTCATTGATGTCCTCGAAAGCACCAATGTTATCCATATGAAATCGAGGCACAAAACGAAATTCCTTCATTCTATTAGGCATCCTATATGTGATCCTATCTGTTTTACTAGCAAATCGGATCGTCCCTTCTATCTCATCATATTCTAACTTGGATTCTTTAACAAATGGCTTACTAAATACAACATGGGATAAGCAACAATCAATAACACTAGCTAGGTCTTCAACAACCATAAAGTCAATGATATAAGTAAAGTTCCCAACAAAGACATGTAGACCTTTAATTCTCCCGACAAAGTTACAAACTCCACTGGGGTATTTGGGATCTTTTCTAGGTCCAAGTCTTGTTTTCACTATATCATTATAAACACTTGAGGACATAATGTTGATTGGGGATTCAAAATCAATGTAAGCGTTGTCAATGTGCTTATACCCAATCATACATGGCATCTTAACATTCTTAGGATCGCCTCTCTTTATCTTAGGGTCAATTCTAGTAAAAGGAGGTCGAGGATTATCAATAAGATTATTATAGTACACAGTCTCCTCCTTAGTGGGATATAGGTTGAAATAGTCATCCGGTTTCGGATCTACCTCCCCTTCCTCAAGTTCCTCAACAACATCCTCAAAATCATTAGATCCTAGGTCCTTATTTGAATACAAGGTGGTCGCTAGGTCACTAAATGCATGATCGAGCTCAATATTAATTAACCTATTAAGCTCCCTAAGTTCCCTAATCTCACTCTCAATCTGTTCACGCAACAAAGCCACTTCACTAGGGGAAAGGGGCGGATTCGCGTTTTCCATAATGGTTAACAGAATAATCAATGAATTTAATTTAATAACAAAGGCACGAAGAAAAAGATAGACTAAAGAGAACCTAAAAAATAAAAATAAAATCTTACTAGAAAGGAATCTAACAAGTAGACCTAATAAAAAGAAATCCTAACCTAGACAGTAACTATTCCCCGGGCTGCGGCGCTAAAAACTTGATACGTGGGAATCGCACCAGGCTTTACCTCTCGAGGGTTCTCGAGAAGCTTACAACCCCCACCAGGCAGTGTACCTGATCGTTGTAGTATAGTATAGTGACAAGTACTAGGGGATTGATCATTCAACTCAGGAATAGTGTCGCTAGGATTAGAAAGCTTAAAAACTAGGTCTAGAGGTAAGGGATGATTCTTTTTGTATTTTTATATTTTATGAAAGCAATTAAAATATCGGGTTTTTGGAAGAGTGGGCGGAATTAGTTGCTAGCCAACTAACCCAATTTACTACAAATGCAATTGAAATTAAATAACAGAAATGAAAATGAATCTAATTACTAATGTGGTGTAAACAATGATAGGGAAAGTTGTGTTTACTTAGGTTTCATTACTCCCTAGATATCTTTTACAGGTTGATAGTTTGTTACAATTCCATGGATGACGGGTCGTATTCCTTAATACTAGTTGTAGGGCCGTGTACAATATTCCCTAACTCTATAGGATCCTACTTCACTCCTATGTCGAGCCGTTAGAAGCTCCTAACATGGGATCATTAGAATTCTCATACGCATTAAATACAACCAAAAATCATAGTACACCTCTGATCATGTTTCTTAAGACGTTCAAACATGTCACCAATGGAAGTCTGCCAGTTTTCTTAAGCCTAACATCGAATACAATCATCCGTAACAACTATAAACAAACAATTAACCCATAATTATCATCTAGGTTTCACTGCATCTAAGCAAACACACAAGAGATCTAGCCGAGCATGTTAAATTGAAGAGAAGTGTAAGATATATTCAAGCAACACATAGACATATTGATTGAATTGAAAGAGTATTTATCACAAATTCACATGAAAAGTTCAAGGGGATGAAACCCTTGAAAAGGCTGTAAAAATTCTGACCTAGGGTTTTTCCCTCAAAGTTGCACACTAATGAATGAAAATTGGAAAACTATATATAGATTATACAGGGTGATGGCGTCATGAAGAAGTCTGTGACGCGTCAACTCACCGCCCATAATGAAATCGGATTGCCTAGATCCAGTTTTGATGCCGTCATGTGTAATTTGGTTCTGGGCCGTCACTAATATATGGACCATGACGGCCTTGGGTGACGCCGTCATCTCCTTAGTACAAAACTTTCTGGGTCGTCATGTGTATCATCCACTTCCACCTCTTGTATTACTCTTGACGCCCACATGTAGGATCTTGTGACACCGTCAGGTACTGTTCCTAGCAGGGAAAATTAAGACTTTGCCGTTTTCTTCACTTTTATGCTCCAAAACATCCAAAATACTTCTTTTTCCAGATTTCACTCCAAAAGTACCTAAAATGACAAAATGAACGATTTAGGGAAATATTTGATCAAATAAATTCGAATCTGGGCTAAAATGACCCCCTAAAAATGGTTCATTTTTCGCCTCAACAGTAACTGATTCCTATTAAATATAGGAATATATGTTGCTTATACAATTGGCATCCACATCATGGGCTCCCACATTTCTCACCAATACCACTGAGCATTAAATGCTCTCACTCTCTCTCGCACAAATACTTATGTGATGACATCACTTTGCAAAAGTGTTCTTTGCAGAGCCACGTAACCATCTCTCTAGTCATGTTGAGAGAAAAATGGGTAATGGGAATCGTGCCAGTTAATGCGGATTTCAAACATACTTTAAATTACCATTTTGTATTCATAACAAAAACGTTTGATATCCGCAACGGCGCAACCCTATTTCTATCCCTATAAATACCCCCACAAAATTAAACACACACACGCTTTTAAAAACTTATCAAGACTCTTGCAAAATTGGTTTCAAAAATCTGTTTGATTAAACTGTGTGTGTTTCTTCTTTGATACCAATTTTTCTTCAAAAACCAGACCTTTCTCAAAACAAATGGCTTCTTCTAAGGTCATCAAATATGCACCCAATGTGGATTTCCAAATGGAAAGCGTAGACCTCACCAAAAACAATGTGGTGGGGAACTTTTCCTACCCTGAAGGGTTCCCTGAATACAGGGATGTGGTGAAGTTCCTTCAAAACTGTTTTCTCACCACCACATTCACAAAGACCCCCTCAGTCATCTATCATGACTAGTTGAGGGAATTTTGGTGCATAGCGGTGGTTGAAAACCCTGATGCGCCAAAGGAGGCCAAAATAAGGTTCTTAGTGAAAAATGGAACTAAGTTCCTAACTCTCGATTACAAAACCTTTGTCAAAGCCACTGGCCTTGACTACACTAAGACCTTCACTGACCAGCCTACTGAAAAGGATGTGAAGGAACTCCTTCTGGAACTTGGGCCCTATGACAAAAATCACCCTGAGGTGACACCAGGAGGATTCTCTCCAAAGCCCCTATCATAAAAACCTGGTTCCCAGCCCCTTGTAGGATTCTGATGACCTTTGTCATTCAGGTCCTCTGGGGAAATAAATCCTCCACTGAGCAATTGAACACCACTCAAGCAATGATAGTGTTCTGTCTCATAGAGGGTAAAAAGATAGATCTTGGAGAAATAATCTTCCGGGACCTCATAGCAAAGTTAGGGGGGAAGTCTAGGCAAAAACTCATGTCATACCCTAGGTTCATTTCCTGCGCCCTACAAGACTTGCTTGGGTCTGAGTATGCTAAGCCTGATGCAGTAGGCTTTGAGCATGATGTCTTACACAAGGATAATTACTCTCGTGACCCTCTTGAGGTTACACCTGTCACCCTGACAACATATATGCTTACTGCTATCCAGGGTGACAACAAAATTTCACCAGTTCCCTCTCCCACCAAAAAGGTGAAGAGGAAGAAGGGTCAGGGGTCCAGGAAGGTGACTCAACCCAAGTCACTCACCACTGAGACCTCTGTCCCTAAGCCAGACAAAAGGGGGATACAACAATAGACCCTGACTGCTGACACCCTCAGGATCATAAGCCAATTTTGACCCCAAAACAAAGGCCAATGGAGGGCACTGAGACATCACATTCAGTGTCCTCGGGCGAACCCGTTCCCAAAGGCTCTGCTAACATAAACAAGTCAGTGGAGTTGGAAAAAATCCAACCTCCACATCCTGCTAAAGGTCCTTGGAAATCACAACTAGGGTCTCAGGGAGCAAGGGGTCCTATATCCTCGGTGGGGCAGCACTACTCCACTGAGAAGGGGACCCATAAACAATCACATCCTTCCAAAGGCTCGGGTAAATCACAACTCAAGCAACAGGGAGTTCTCACCCCTAAACCTTCGACAGACCAGTACAAGCCTGTTGGAAATGGGGGCTTAACCACTCAGGTGCCTAATTAGGACATTCGCAAATCAAAGCTTTTGTCTGAGGGCACAAAAACTCATCCCAAAGACTTAGAGGGAAACATACAACCTGCTGATAGGGGCACAACATTCACGGCTCCTCATGATGGCAATGGGAAACACCCATTAGTGTCTGAAGGGATCACGGGGGACAAAGATTCAGAGGGACAAAAGCCACCTGCTGATATGGAACCCATAACCACCCCCGGAGGTGCGCATAACTTAGGAACTGACCTTGAGGACCAGGAAGATAAAACCCAGTCTGCTGGATTTGAGAGGTCAGGACCAGGCCATAACGAAGGCAAATCTTCTTATGAAGAGGTGCCGGATAAGCTCTTGTTGCAGATTACCTCACTGGCTGATGCTCAGGCCGCCCTGTTCTCTTATGATGAATTTCACAGTGATGAGGAGATTTTTTAAGCTGGAGATGATATGGTGGTTGAGGAGACAGTCCCTGAACGAATTCCCCAGTCTCCTCAACCCTCTGATACTGAGGCTGCTGAAACAAACTCCACATCAGCATCCTCAGAAGATGATCAAGCTCCTCTCACTGAGAAAGTTTTCACCAAATTCATCAAGAAGATCACCAACATTTTGTATAAGGGGGTCACTGATGAAGTGTTCAACATGCACACTGAGCAAGCAATCCATTACCACCTACTCAAGGATGCTGTTTGTAACACCCCCAACTCAAAATACGGCAGCTGACATGCTGGGGGCACTACGCGAATCGAAACCAGGCACCTTTATAGCTAATGACCACAATACGGGACGTTTAAAAGTACCTCAAAACACATCATTCGTTTTACAAACCATTTTAGAGCACGACTCTTTACAAAATAGCAGCGGAATATAAATAAAAGTTTGCAGCGGAAAATGACAATGTTTAGCAGCGGAAAAACCAAGTTTAGTAGTAGAAATACAAAGTTTAGCAGCGGAAAGTAAATAAGTTTAGCAGCGGAAAATATTAAAGACACACCAAGGTTTTACGAATGACATGAAAAATAAAGATAGTAAAAGTGATAAAGCTGCCTTGACAGAAAACTTCCTTCGTCCAGCCACTCCACCACGCCCAAGATCATAAAGCTCCAAAACTTAATTTGTATTAGTACCTGAGAAACACATGCTTAAAAGTCAACACAAAGATTGAGTGTAATCCATAGGTTTAAAATAATAAAGTTGAGCACAAGGGTTTTAATCATATGATATAAGCAACAAATGCAAATACCAGGGTAATCAAGGTAACACCCAATATGTAGAGGCAACACGTGCATACATACGGTTGATGATGCTAAGCTCATGGCACGCAAAACGTTAACCAATATATAACCATAAGTCGACAATTTACCGTGGAATTTCAATATATAAAGTGCACCCAAGGCCGGGTACTTGCCATATACCCAGCAAAATCGAATATAGTACACCCAAATTGCCTATCCATCAAAAGGGATGGGAGGGTCAATTCCTCTAGGCCTATATCCCTATATTCGCGCTCACTCGCATGTGATTAATGGCTCATGATCGGAGGGTCTTGTCAGGCAAGATAAGCTACTTAGCACATCGTCAGGAAAGTATATCAATCAGGGAAAGCATACCAAAAATACTTGTGCTCAGAAAACATTTAAAGCATGTGTCTCACCCCATGGGTTTGCAAACATTTAAAGATATAAAAAGTGGGGCTATGAATCACACCTTAACAATAGCAGCAGGAAATGAGATATAGCAACCAATCACTAATGCGTCACAGCAAGATGGACCTCAGCACAACCTAATCTATATAAATGGCATAACTCAGAACTATACTCGAATATCTCAATAAACAATGCTTGAATAAAAGATTTTGTAAATACAATGGAATTTGTAAGAAAATAGATTTTAAAAGTCTCGTGTGGGTGTCGAGAAAGATAGAGAGAATAAGTCGTCGAGAGCGTACATTAATTCGAGAAAGTCAAGGGTAGACGAAAGAATAACTCGAAGAAAAGAAACCGAAATGAAAATAAATACTTATATAAATAAACAATTAATACGCTAAAAGAAAGTAGTTTCGGCTATTTTACCCATTTTCCCAAAACGAAACGTTGAAAACAATGTAATTTAAAAAGGTTTTCAAAATATAATGCAATCCTTAGACCTTAAAAATTTATAAAAGATTTTTACAAAATTTCGGCATGACCTGCCCGTTTATACAATATTTTCCCGAGTCAACGACTCTTTATTTAAACAACGTTAATACTTTATTAATATGATTGGATATATCATTCGCGTAGTCCATTAGTTGTTTAGGTTAATCGACCATTTTGTATTGTTCGGGTTCCTGGTACGTTAAGATCTTTACGAGCCTAACGTACCCTACCGTCTCGTGTACCAAAGGGTCCATAACATCCAAATAACCAAGGCCGTAAATCCAATATGTCCAATTCAAGCTCACAATACAACAATACGGAAACATGTCCGATATCCAAATCCTCTTAACTATAACCAACTTGTTTTATAGTTTCATATTTATTAATCCGTTTTATTCAAACTTAGCCGAAACAAGTTCCAAAATATATAACCATGACAAATAACCACGAGAATCAACAAATAACACAAAAAATACCCAAGTCACACCGGGTCAACCTAGCGTTGACCAGTCAACTGTCGGTCAGGGGGGGGGCCACACGAGTCAACGAAATGTCTTTTACACTTTATATTCAATAAAATGAATAAATAAAACAAATATATATATATATATATATATATATATATATATATATATATATATATGTATATATATATATATTTTGATATATATATAAAATTGAAAAAACATAAATAATTTTTATAAAACTATTTTCGGATAATAATAAGAAAAAAATATTTTTAATTTTAAAATAATTTTCGGAATAATTGATAAATAAATAAAAATTTATAAAATAAATTTTATAAAAATTATTTTCGGTAAATAATTAAAATATATAAAAATTTATAAAATTTTCGGATTTAATAAAATATTTTCGGAAAATATGATTTTTAATATATAAAAATACGAAAATTATATTATTAATATTTTTAATGTTTTTAAATAAATAAAAATGAAATAAATACAAAATAAAAATAAAAAAAATACATAAGGGTGCGTTTGGGTTGTTACCAAGCAAGAAAAGAAAGGAAAAAGAGTGGAGAAGTGGTGGTTGGTCACGGTGGCGAGAGTGGTGGAGCGGCGGTAGGTGGTGTTTCGCGGTGATCGGGGTGGTTTTGATTAAAATGGCTTGTGCAACCGGAACGAGGACGTCCCTATCTATAAAATATAAAAAGTTTGATTTTTGGGTTGGCCGGAAAATTTTTCGGTGGCCGCAAAACGTCGCCGGCGGTGGGGGTTGTGGGTGGTCGCCGGTCGGAAAAAGAAAGGGAGGGAGAGAGAGAATTTTGTGAGGTGTGTATGTTTTTATTGTAATGAAATGAGAAAATGGGGTGAGTGGGAGTATATATATGGAATAAAAAGTATAGGGTGGGTTTGGTTATTAATGAAAGTGTAGGGTGAAATAAAAGTAATATTCAAGGTACCAATACTGCCAACGCATTAGACTTCTTACGATAAACGCTTCGGGGCTCAAACGACATAGCAAACGGACTCGAAAAATTACGAAACTTGTGCCATTGTTCACGAAATAATTTTTCCAAAAATCAAAATAATTCAAATAATTAGGCAAATGCAATGCAATTCGAGTGTTCTAGGTTGTGCTGAGTCAATCAAGGAATAAAGTTCTCATTTCCAATATATCTCACATTTCTCAGGCCCAAATAATTACAAAATAAAAGTTTTCATGTGTCTCAGGTACGAAAAGAAATATTTTGGCAAGTAATAAGTTTAGAAAAAGTACCGGGGGTTACATCACATACATCTTATTTAGAAATCCGTCCCGGATTTAGTTTGAGTTGCCAGTCCCGGCTTTGAAAAGTTCTGGGTACTTGCGTTTAAACTCGTCCTCACTTTCCCAAGTATACTCCGGTCCTCTCTTGGAATTCCAACGAACCTTCACAAGAGGAATACGACTCTTCTTTAATCGCTTAACCTCGCGATCCATGATTTGAACGGGCTCCTCAACAAAATGCAATTGCTCATCAGTCTCAATCTCCTCAAGCAGAATTACGGCGGTTTCATTGATCAAACACTTCTTCAAATTCGACACGTGGAAAGTAGGGTGAACTCTACTGAGCTCCGGTGGCAATTCCAACTTATATGCCACAGGACCAATCCTCTTCAAAATCTTAAATGGTCCTATGTAACGGGGATTCAACTTTCCACTCTTACCAAACCTGATAACACCTTTCCAAGGTGATACCTTCAACATAACTCTATCTCCTACCTGAAATTCCAGGGGTTTACGTTTCACATCTGCGTAACTCTTCTGTCAGTCACGAGAAACTTTCAATCGGCCTTTAATCTGAGCAATCTTCTCAGTCATCTCACGAACTAGATCTGGTCCAATAAGCTATGGTTGTCCCACTTCATCCCAACATATAGGTGATCGGCACGTCTGACCATAGAGTGCTTCAAACGGTGCGGCCTTAATACTCGCATGGTAACTATTGTTGTAGGAAAACTCAATCAAGGGTAAATGGACATCCTATCCATTTCTGAAATCAATCGCACATGCACGTAGCATATCTTCCAAAGTCTGGATGGTTCTCTCACTTTGACCATCAGTCTGTGGATGGTAAGCAGTACTCATGTCAAGGTTCATGCCAAATGAATCTTGAAGTGACTTCCAAAAGTTCGAAGTAAACCTGCTATCTCGATCTGAGATAATAGACACTGGCGCTCCATGTGGAGATACTATCTCCTTTATGTAGAGCCTGGTCAACTTATCCATGCTGTAGTTCTCTTTGATTGGCAAAAAGTGTGCGGATTTAGTCAATCGATCGACTATTACCCAAATAGCATCGAATCCTGTCGAAGTCCTTGGTAGCTTGGTGACAAAATCCATTGTTATTTTTTCCCATTTCCATTCTGGGATCTCAGGTTGTTCTAGTAAACCAGACGGTTTCTGATGTTCAGCCTTAACCTTGGCGCACGTAAGACACTTACGAACATAATCGGCAATCTCAGCTTTCATATTGGGCCGCCAATATAACTTCTTCACATCCTGATACATCTTGTCAGATCCTGGGTGAATAGAATACTTTGACTTATGAGACTCGAGCATAATCAAGTCTCTCAGCCCTCCGAACAAAGGTACCCAACTTCTTCCTTTGTAACACAAAGTTCCATCTGAACGTTTCTCAAGTTTCTCCTTTCTAATCATCCCATCAACTTTCTCCTCCTTAAGCTCTCCTCTTTTCACGACTTCTTCTTGTGCTTGTAGAATTTTAGCTGGTAAATTCGAGTTAATCGTCAAAACTAAAGCTCGAACGCGTAACGGTTTCAAACGTTCGTTGCGGCTCAATGCATCAGCTACAACATTAGCTTTTCCAGGGTGGTATCGTATCTCGCAATCATAATCGCTCAACATATCCAACCATCGTCGCTGTTGCATATTCAACTCCTTCTGATCCAAAATATACTGTAAACTCTTGTGGTCGGTAAAGAAAACACACTTAGTACCATAAAGATAATGTCTCCACACCTTAAGGGCAAAAACTACGGCTCCTAACTCCAAATCATGAGTGGTATACTTCTCCTCATGAGTCTTAAGCTGTCAGGAAGCATATGCCATAACCTTCCCTCCTTGCATCAAAACTGCTCCTAACCCTTGATACGAGGCATCACAATAACCACAAAATCTTCTACTCCATCTGGCAAAGCCAATATCGGTGCACTACAAAGCTTCTGCTTCAAAGTCTGAAAAGCCTTCTCTTCATCTTCTCCCCATTCATACTTCTTATCCTTGTGAGTCAATGTAGTTAACGGTTTAGATATCTTGGAGAATCCCTCGATGAATCTCCTATAATACCCAGCCAATCCTAGAAATTGATGAATTTCTGTGGCGTTAACCAGCGTTGCCCATTTCTCAATCGCCTCAATCTTAGCGGGAACCACATGCAATCCTTCACTATCAATCACATGACCCAAAAATTGAACTTTCCGAATCCAAAACTCACACTTAGAGAACTTTGCATACAACTGCTCGTCCTTGAGCAACTTAAGAATCATAGCCAAATGCTGTTTGTGAACTTCCTCGCTCTTTGAGTAGATCAAAATATCGTCGATAAAGACTATCACGAACTTATCCAGATAAGGCTTGCATACTCGGTTCATGAGGTCCATGAACACTGCAGGCGCATTGGTCAAACCAAAAGGCATAACCTGAAACTCATAATGGCCATAACGAGTCCTAAATGCCGTCTTGGGAATATCCTCTTCTCGAACCCTAAGTTGGTGATAACAAGACCTCAAGTCTATCTTAGAATAGTAACTCGATCCTTGCAACTGATCAAACAAATCATCAATCCTCGGTAACGGGTAGTGGTTCTTTAAGGTTAACTTATTGAATCCTCGGTAGTCGATACACATCCTAAACGATCCATCCTTCTTCTTCAAAAACAACACTGGAGCTCCCCAGGGCGAAGAACTCGGTCGAATAAATCCTTTATCCAACAGCTCTTGCAATTGCTTAGACAACTCCTCCATTTCCGATGGCGCTAAACGATATGGTGCACGCGCAACAGGTGCAGCTCCTGGAACTAAGTCGATGCAAAACTCCACTTGTCGGGCAGGTGGGAGTCCCGGAAAATCTTCAGGAAATACTTCAGGAAACTCACGCACTACAGGAACATCCTCGAGTCGCTTCTCTCCCGACTCCTTCTTAGCCACGTGTGCTAGGAATGCGTGACATCCTTACTCAAGATATTTCATGGTCTTGATACATGATATGATATTCAGGCGAGTTCCACTCCTATAACCTCGAACAATCAAAATCTCGTCATTGAGAGGGATATGACCAACTCGTTCTCCACAAACAATGCTCGCTCGATTCTTGGATAACCAATCCATTCCAACTATCACATCGAAGCTTCCTAGCTCGATTGGCATCAAATCGATACTAAACGGGTGATCTAAAAGATTAAGGGTACAACCACGGATCACGGTGCGGGTATCTACTTGGTTACCATCAGCTAACTCAATACTATAGCTAACGTCTAATAGAGTAGGGGTAAGTCGAAGTAACGGCAAAATATTAGAAGACACAAAACTCATATCGGCACCCAAATCAAACAAAACTTTAACACGAAGGTTGTTGAGAAGAAACGTACCAGTGACAACATTCGGATATTGCTATGGCTCTCCATTTCCCATCACATACAGTCTTCCTCAAGCACCTACATTTCCTTGTCCAGCATTCTTCGGGCAATGATGCCTATAGTGTCCACGCTCTCTACATCCATAACACGTAACCACAGGCTGGGCACCTGCTCTGTCGCCATAACCCTGCTCTTACAAAACCACGCAATATGACCAACCTTCTGACACTTCGTACATCTCACAGTACATGGTCCAGTATGATGCTGGTGACACTTCTCACAGCGAGCTTGCTGTCCAGCATTGACTCCTCCTTGTGTAGCCACAAATGCCTTAACAGTCTCCTGTCTCCTATTCTGTTGGTGATGGTGATTGTTGTTACGATACTTATTGTTTTTGTTGCAGTTGTTGGGGTTGTTATAGTTGTTGTTCCTTTGGTTATCCTCCCATTTTCTCTTGTTGTCAAAGTGATTACTCCTCTGAACAGCACTATGCTTAGTCACCTGATCCATAAGGCGTTCGGCCATGCTAATAGTATCATCTAAAGTCTCAGCATTGTACGACGTCACATTCCCTTGAATACTCGCTGGCAATCCACCAATAAACTTCTCTAGCAACTTCTCATTATTGGGCACCATGTAAGCACAAAACACCTTCAACTCTTGGAAACGTCGCACATAAGTAGCAAGATCAGATGCCTTCACAGCCAAATAATATAACTCAGTATCCAACTTCCTCAAATCACTACGAGAACAGTACTTGTTAACCATAGCTTTCTTGAAATCTTCCCATGAAGTACTATAAGCTTCCTCCATTCCCTTTTCCTGAACATAAGCATTCCACCAAGACAAAGCATGCTCCAACAATGTGCCTGTCGCATACTTCACCCTATTGTTCTCAGTACAATTACTCCTATGAAACACCGATTCCACTTTCTCAAACCATTGAGTCAATCCAACAGCTCCTTCAGTTCCCTTGAAGGTAATGGGCTTACAATCCATGAATTCCTTAAAAGTGCAGAAATGGTTGTTGGGAACAGCTTGAGCTCTAGCCGGTTAGAGGTGGCAAAACGGGCGGGCACGAGCAACGGGCTAAACGGGCACCGGGCTAAACGGGCACGGGCTAAACGGGCACCAGGCTAAATGGGCACGGGCAAAACGGGCGCATGTTATACGAATCACTTTAGAAAAAACACAAAGCGACGAAATAAATTCGTCAAACATAACACCTCATTTATATTTAAAAAATTAAATATATTATATATATATATGTTTTTTTTTAAAACAATTATAATATTCTGCAATGGAGAGAAAATAGTTGCCCGTTTGTGCCCATCTAACTTTTAAATGGGCAATATATGCCCATTTCAAAAAAAATAAGGGGCTAAGTGTGCCCCACTCTTTTACAAATTTGTCAACATTAGCCCATTTTTTTGATCGCGGGCACAATTTGTCACCCCTATAGCCGGTTCAACATTCTAAGGAACACCTGCTTGCCTGGCAAGCGATGCTGCAACACCCTCGTCAATCACCTACTGAATAGCAGCAGGGGTCATCTTCCTAGGAGGCATAATTCTATCAATCAATACAAAGCACAACACTTGTAAGTATTTGATTAACGTGTCAGAATTATAGCACAAGATAAAGCATCATCACATGAATAAAATCATAATATAGCATAAGTCAACATCAATAATAGTACATCACCATAATACATCATAGATTTCATACTTAATATTGGTCTTACAAGATATGCAAAACAAGTACAAGTTTCGAATAAAATCTACCAACTGAAGAATTCAGCTTAGCATGTACTAGGTAAACTACCATTAAGATACCAACAACTATAAATGATCCAATAACTGATCTCCTGAACGATCTCCATACATAGCCATCACATCAATGCTGTCATAAGACCTAAGGCGGGTCATCCTCTCTGCATAGGCCTGTCTCTGCATCTCATGCAACTCACTTCATAACTCGCTGATACTAGTATGGTAGTGTCGACTATCAATGTCCAAGAACACCTCGTTCATGGTCAACTTATCAACCATCTTCTCCAACTCGACCATCTTCCTATCTAGCGAATCCATACGCTCCTAAAATGTAACACAAATCCGCTCCAACCAACTCAACCTCTCCACCTGCCTCTGAAGCTCCATATACATCTCTCCTACAGCTTTCCTATCATCCTGAACCTCTCTCCTCAATCCTGCAACCTCAGACTGCCTATCACTCATACGCCTGGTGATACCCTTATGACTATTCCTACACCACTCTACATCCTGCCTTAGACGACTCATAGCAGCTCTAAGCTCTGACGGAGTAACACGAGCTGCTGCCGATGACTCACCAATCTTGTGCGTAGAAGTAACCTCAGCCTCAAGCGCGTATCTTAATGCCTCAGATGTATCCGACTCATAAGTCACATCCGACACAACAGGTGAAGGCGGCGGGGGAACATCCTGATCCTCCTCCATAAACTCCTCATTACCATCCTCCTCGTCATCATCATCATCATCATCATCCATATCCTCATCTCCATCATCCTCAATATCAACATCATCCCCTAAACCTACCTCATCATCTAAACCAACATCAACATCCAACTCAACATCAACATCGAACTCAACATCATCTCCTAAAGGCAATGGGTCAACAACGGGTGGGACTGGAACCTTATCACGGGGAACTGGGACAGACATGATACTCTACAAGAGTATAAGGAAACATAAAAATACTAGCCAAACTTTTGCGGAAAACCATTTTATAAGCAAAAGTATGATAGTGGAAAAAGTTCAAACCAATCTCAATATAAAACATATATATATGTAAAGTTTGAAAGAAATACCAGGGCGCGAAGTGGCATGGAAGGCTGTCGGCTTTCTGTCTCAAAACATTTTGACTCCAGGAAAAAGTTTATAGTCGAGTGCGAGCTCATTCTCTATAAACGATGGCTCTGATACCATTTTGTAGCACCCCCAACTCAAAATACGGCAGCTGACATGCTGGGGCACTATGCGAATCGAAACCAGGCACCTTTATAGCTAACGACCACAACACGGGACGTTTAAAAGTACCTTAAAACACATCATTCCTTTTACAAACAATTTTAGAGCACGTAGGCTCTTTAACAAATAGCAGCGAAATATAAATAAAAGTTTGCAGCGGAAAATGACAAAGTTTAGCAGCGAAAAACCCAAGTTTAGTAGTAGAAATACAAAGTTTAGCAGCGGAAAGTAAATAAGTTTAGCAGTGGAAAATATTAACGACACACCAAGATTTTACGAATGACATGAAAAATAAAGATAGTAAAAGTGATAAAGCTGCCTTGACAGAAAACTTCCTTCGTCCAGCCACTCCACCACGCCCAAGATCATAAAGCTCTAAAACTTAATTTGTAGTAGTACTTGAGAAACACATGCTTAAAAGTCAACACAATGGTTGAGTGTAATCCGTAGGTTTAAAATAAGAAAGTTGAGCACAAGGGTTTTAATCATATGATATAAGAAACAAATGCAAATACCATGGTAATCAAGGTAACACCCAATATGTAGAGGCAACACGTGCATACATACGGTTGATGATGCTAGGCTCATGACATGCAAAACGTTAACCAATATATAACCATAAGTTGACAATTTACCATGGAATTTCAATATATAAAGTGCCCCCAAGGCCGGGTACTTGCCATATACCCAGCAAAATCGAATATAGTACACCCAAATTCCCTATCCATCAAAAGGGATGGGAGGGTCAATTCCTATAGGCCTATATCCCTATATTTGCGCTCACTCGCAAGTGATTAATGGCTAATGATCGGAGGTTCTTGTCAGGCCAGATAAGCTACTTAGCACATTGTCGGGAAAGTATATCAATCAGGGAAAGCATACCAAAAATACTTGTGCTCAGAAAACATTCAAAGCATGTGTCTCACCCCATGGGTTTGTAAACATTTAAAGATATAAAAAGTGGGGCTATGAATCACACCTTAACAATAGCAGCAGGAAACGAGATATAGCAACCAATCAATAATGCCTCATAGCAAGATGGACCTCAGCACAACCTAATCAATATAAATGGCATAACTCAGAACTATACTCGAATATCTCAATAAACAATGCTTGAATAAATGATTTTGTAAATACAATGGCATTTGTAAGAAAATAGATTTTAAAAGTCTCGTGTGGGTGACGAGAAAGATAGAGAGAATAAGTCATCGAGAGCGTATGTTAATTCGAGAAAGTCAATGGTAGACGAAAGAATAGCTCGAAGAAAAGAAATCGAAATGAAAATAAATACTTATACAAATGAACAATTAATATGCTAAAAGAAACTAGTTTCGGCTATTTTACCCATTTTCCCAAAACGAAACATTGAAAACAATATAGTTTAAAAAGATTTTCAAAATATAATGCAATCCTTAACCATTAAAAGTTTATAAAAGATTTTTACAAAATTTCGGCATGACCTGCCCGTTTATACAACATTTTCCCGAGTCAACGACTCTTTATTTAAACAACGTTAATACTTTATTAATATGATTGGATATATCATTCGCGTAGTCCATTAGTTGTTTAGGTTTATCGACCATTTTGTATTGTTCGGTTCCAGGTACATTAAGATCTTTACATGCCTAACGTACCCTACCGTCTCGTGTACCAAAGGGTCCATAACATCCAAATAACCAAGGCCGTATATCCAATATGTCCAATTCAAACTCACAATACAACAATACAGAAACATGTCCGATATCCAAATCCTCTTAACTATAACCAACTTGTTTTATATTTTCACATTTATTAATCCGTTTTATTCAAACTTAGCCGAAACAAGTTCCAAAATATATAACCATGACAAATAACCACGAGAATCAACAAATAATACAAAAATTAACCAATTCACACCGGGTCGACCCGGCATTGACCAGTCAACTATCGGTCAAGGGGGGCACACGAGTCAACAAAATGTCTTTTACACTTTATATTCAATATATATAAAATTGATAAAATATAAATAATTTTTATAAAACTATTTTCGGATAATAATAATAAAAATATATTTTTATTTTTAAAATAGTTTTCGGAATAATTAATAAATAAATAAAAATTTATAAAATAAATTTTATAAAAATTATTTTCGGTAAATAATTAAAATATATAATAATTTATAAAATTTTTGGATTTAATAAAATATTTTCGGAAAATATTATTTTTAATATATAAAAATACGAAAATTATATTATTAATATTTTTAATGTTTTTAAATAAATAAAAACGAAATAAATAGAAAATTAAATTAAAAAAATACATAAGGGTGCGTTTGGATTGTTACCGAGCAAGAAAAGAAAGGAAAAAGAGTGGA
This sequence comes from Artemisia argyi, assembly GCA_030686995.1. Taxonomy (NCBI): domain Eukaryota; kingdom Viridiplantae; phylum Streptophyta; class Magnoliopsida; order Asterales; family Asteraceae; genus Artemisia; species Artemisia argyi. The sequence continues at coordinate 3,746,267 of CM060676.1, read as the reverse complement.
GAAGTGGTGGTTGGTCACGGTGGCGAGAGTGGTGGAGAGGCGGTAGGTGGTGTTTCGCGGTGATCGTGGTGGTTTTGATTAAAATGGCTTGTACAACCGGAATGGGGACGTCCCGATCTATAAAATATAAAAAGTTTGATTTTTGGGTGGGCCGGAAAATTTCCCGGTGGCCGGAAAAAGTCGCTGGCGGTGGGGGTTGTGGGTGGTCGCCGGTCGGAAAAAGAAAGGGAGGGAGAGAGAGAATTTTGTGAGGTGTGTATGTGTTTTTATTGTAATGAAATGAGAAAATGGGGTGAGTGGAAGTATATATACGGAATAAAAAGTATAGGGTGGGATTGGTTATTAATGAAAGTGTAGGGTGAAATAAAACTAATATTCAAGGGACCAATACTGCCAACGCATTAGACTTCTTACGATAAACGCTTCGGGGCTCAAACGACATAGCAAACGGACTCGAAAAATTACGAAACTTGCGCCATTGTTCACGAAATAATTTTTCCAATAAAATCAAGCAAAAACTTTAGAGTTTTTCCAAAACTCAAAATAATTCAAATTATTTGGCAAATGCAATACAATTCGAGTGTTGTAGGTTGTGTTGAGTCAATTAAGGAATAAAGTTCTCGTTTCCAACATATCTCACTTTTCTCAGGCCAAAATAATCACAAAATAAAAGTTTTAATGTGTCTCAGGTACAAAAAGAAATATTTTGGCTAGTAATAAGTTTAGAAAAAGTACCGGGGGTTACATTGTTGAAGACGTTAATGATGATGTCTGGGAACAGAATTCCACAGTCACCTACTCCCTGACACGAATGGTCTCTCAACTCAACCAGTTTTTGGGATTCCTCAACAGGCTGAATACAGGGGTTCAGTCTATTCAAGAATCAGTCAAAGATGATCCTGAGCTAACCAGGAAGCTTCTTCAGGAATCTGAGACTTATCAGGTAAACTCAGTGACCCTCACTAAGTTACATGGCTTGCTAAAGGAATCTAATGTTCAGAATCTTAGCTCAATAGTGGAGTCTCTCAAATCTTCCTTTACAACATTGGAAGAATTAGTGGCAGCTCAATCCCAAAAGTCCACTTCTCTGGCATGGACAATGGGATCCAGGATGACAGCCCTTGAAAATTCTCAGGCTGCACTTGACTCCAAAGTATCTTCCATTCAACAGGATACTGCGGAAATCAAGTCCATGATGACGGAAATTTTTCAGGCCTTCAAGGGTATATCTACTTCTTCTTCAGTACCTCTAACACTTGCCATCACTGACGCTTAGGAAATGTTGAGGGGGAGAATGTTACTGAAGCCCTTGATACTGAAGAACAAGAAGCTGGACAACCGTTTGGAAAACCTTTCGTCCCTTATTAACCCATAATACCTAACTAAATTTGAAATTTGGTTCGTTTATGTGTGTGCTTTCAACTAAGCTTGCATGGAGGGTTTATATAGTAAGTTTTGTGAGTATATACAAGCAAAGATCACATGAGATTGTGTGTTGGATTGAAATGAATGCATGCCACCTCCTTTCTTGCCCAATCGAGTTAGAACAAAGCAAGGAATGCGTAAGAAGATCTCTTGTTCATTCCTGACATTCACAAGGTGTATAGTGCTGGTTTTCTTGTCATTGGGGAGCATGGGAGGTTCGTAGAAGTATTGTGACACGCTGTGTAATATTCTTCAAAGGGTGGGTTTTGTTGTTCACTTAGGTCATATCTAAGGAAGTAAACGGGTGAGGTATGGAACGAGATATATCAATCTCAATTCTTAGCAACTTGGTGAAACGAGACATGTAAAAATATATAGTTGTTATGTGTCGAAATCGCATGAAAATGGGGGTGTTTTGGGTGTGTCGCGACATAAAAACAAAAGAAAGAAAATTAATATTAAGGGTGCGTTTGGGCTTGGCCTGTGGGCTGTTGGTTTGTTTCGGCCCAAACAAAAAGAAAAAGAAAGAATAGTCCGTTTGGTTTATTATTTGGTTTAAGTGGTCCATAAGGTGCTGTGGGCCCACGTAGCTTGTTTCGGGTATCGTGTAGAGGTCCACAAATATTAGTGAGCAATCTAGGGAATTTTCGTAGGCTCAGGAAATATATAAATAGTATACGGTAGTAGGACGAAACGTATATTAATAATTATAAACGTTTTATATTTATTGTTCGCAATAATTATAGACTATCGAGGTTGTGTGTAAGCATCGTTCCTAGGTAAATGGTCAATCACAAGTTATCGTAGTGATTCGTATATCAAGTCATCAATAACAAAAAAAATTTGTTACCCGCAAAAGTGGTGTTAAGTTAACGTAATATCCTTTTATTCCATGTTATCATTTACTAATCGTATGGGAAAATTACAGGAGGCTACAGTTCCTACCCCTTACAGGGAATTCCGTCCCAGAATTCTAGTCTAAGTTAGTTGCCAAGGGTGTCTTATGTGAAGAGATGTGGATACTTGGTGCGAATCTGATCCTCGCGTTCCCAAGTATATTCCAGTCCTCACTTGGAGTCCCAACGAACTTTGATGATAGGAATATGGTTTTGCTCTATCCATGATTTCAACAGGTTCCTCAGTAAAGACATGTTTGTCATCTAGTCGAATCTCTTTCAACGGAATAACAAGGGATTCATCGGATAAGCATTTCTTAAGGTTTGACACATGAAAGGTGTCGTGAATTCGACTAACTTCTTCCGGTAGTTCAAGTTTATAAGCCACGGGTCCTATCCTTTCCAGGATTTTGACTGGACCGATGTATCTTGGGTTCAAATTTCCATGTTTCCCAAATCATACCATTCCCTTCCAGGGAGATACTTTCAACAAGACTCTATCTCCAACTTGAAATTCCATAGGTTTCCTCCTGATGTCGGCGTAGCTCTTTTGGCAGTCTCGGGCTGCTTGTAAACGTTGTTTAATCTTATTGATTATCTCAGTAGTTTCTTAAACAAGATCCGGCCCTATGAGTTGTACTTCTCCAACTTCTGCCCAACAAACGGGCGACCTGCACTTTCGACCGTAAAGTGCTTCGAACGGTACTGCTTTTTATGCTGGCGTGATAACTATTGTTGTATGAAAATTCTACTAATGGCAAGTGTTTATCCCAACCTTTTCTGAAATCAATAACACATGCTCGGAGCATGTCCTCCAAGGTTTGGATTGTTCTTTCACTTTGACCATCCGTTTGACGGTGGTATGCGGTGCTCATATCCAGCTTAGTTCCCAAAGCTTTTTGTAAGGATTTCCAGAAATGAGAGGTGAAACAACTATATCGATTCGAAATGATTGAAATTGGCACACCATGCCGAGTGACCATTTCCTTTACATACAACTGAACATGTGTGCTCATTTCATCAGTTTCTTTGATGGGTAGAAAATGAGCGGATTTTGCGAGACGATCAACAATAACCCATATCGTGTCATATTCGGATGAAGTTTTAGGAATTTGGTGATGAAGTTCATAGTGATTCATTCCCATTTCCACATTGGAAGTTTAGTTTGTACGAGTAGACCTGAAGGTTTTTAAGGTTCCGCCTTCACTCTTGAACACGTCAAACATTTGCCGACAAACTCCGCGATGTCAGCTTTCATGTTTGGCCACTAATAAAGTTTCTTTAAATCCTGGTACATCTTGTCAGATCCTTGGTGAATGGAGCATTTTGACTTGTAGCACTCATGTATGATGAGCTCGCGAATACCTCCAACTAGTGGGATCCAACTTCTATCCTTGAAACACAGCGTTCCATCGGATCTTTTCATGAAACCGTTCTTGTTTTAGGGCATGCCGTAAATCTTTTCCTTCGGTCGGTTTTCTTCCTTAAGAGCTTCGTTCTGCGCGGTAAGGATTTGTGATGGAAGGGGTGAGTAAATAGTCATTCCTAATGATCTAACTCTGAGTGGTTTCAATCACTCTTTCCAGCCTAACGCATCTGCTACTATATTAGCCTTTCCTGGATGATAATGTATCTCGCAATCATAATCGCTGAGTAGCTCTAACCAGTGACATTGTCTCATATTTAAATCCTTTTGATCCTAGATATGCTGGAGTCTTTTGTGATCTGTGTACACGGTACATTTGGTGCCATACAAATAGTGCCTCCAAAGCTTAAGTGCAAATACTACAGCTCCTAGTTCCAAGTCATGAGTCGTGTAGTTTTCCTCATGTTTCTTCAATTGTCGGGATGCATAAGCTATCACCTTGCTTCTTTGCATCAAAATTGCTCCCAATCCATGATATGACGCGTCACAATACACTATAAAGTCTTCATTTCCTTTAGGGAGTGCTAGTATTGGAGCTTCACAATGCTTTTGCTTCAACAACTGAAAAGCTGCTTCTTCTTCTTCTTCCCAGACATACTTCTCATTCTTTCGGGTTAACTTAGTTAAAGGTTTTGCCATCTTGGAAAAACCTTTAATAAACCTATGGTAGTAACCTGCAAGACCTAAAAATTGACGTATCTCCGGGGGGTTTATAGGAGACGTCCAACCTTTTACAGCTTCAATCTTTGCAGGATCTACGTGAATGCCCTGACTATTTATGATGTGCCCTAGAAATTACACAGTGCGAATCCAAAAGTCAATTTTCAAAAACTTAGCGTACAACTCTTCTTTCTTGAGTAATTCTAGAATAATCCGCAAATGCTCTGCATGTTCCTCTTCATTGCGAGAGTAGATTAGAATATCATCGATGAATACTATTACAAACTTATCCAGATATGGTTTGCATACTCGATTCATCAGGTCCATGCAAACTGCTGGTGCGTTGGTGTGATCAAATGGCATTACTTGGAATTCGTAGCGTCCATAGCGTGTTCTGAATGCATTCCTCGGAATATCCTCTTCTTGAACTCTTAACTGGTGATACCCTGACCTCAGATCAATTTTTGAGTATACACTCGATCTTAGCAATTGATCAAACAAGTCATCAATTTGAGGTAATGGGTATCGGTTCTTTACCGTAAGTGTATTCAACTCCTGGTTGTCGATGCACATTCGAAATGATCCATCCTTCTTTTTAACGAATAGTACCCGAGCTCCCTAGGGTGATGAGCTTGGTCGAATAAACCCTCTTTCGGAAAATTCTTTTAATTGTTCCAACAGTTCCTTCATTTCAGATGGTGTTAGCCTATAAGGTGCTTTGGCCACTGGTGTCGCTCCGGGCATTAGTTCAATATGAAATTCTACTTGACGAGCGGGTGAAAGACCGAGTAATTCTTTAGGAAATACTTCAGGGAAATTTCTAACGATAGGAACGTCATCAAGTTGCTTTTCTGATGACTTATTCTCCGTAACACGAGTCATGAATACCTGACATCCTTCATTCATGTACTTTATTACTCGCATGCATGAGATAATCCCATATCGAGTTTTACTTTTGTCCCCTTGATCAATGAGTGTTTCATCCTTGAGTGGTATATAAACAGCTTTTTTGTCACAGTGAATCCTAGCACGATGGTGGGATAGCCAATCCATGCCGACGATAGCATCAAAACTTCCAAGTTGAACAGGCATAAGATCAATGTCAAAAGGTTTCTCTAATAGGGTTAGGGTAGAATCTTTCATGATGGTATTTGTGCCTATCAAAATTTCCGTTAGCCATCTCAATTTCATAGGTGGTGTGCAGCTTAAAGGGGGTAATATTAAGTAAAGGAGCAAACGTATCTGATACAAAACTCTTATTGGCACCCGAATCGAATAATACTCTAGCATTATGATGATTTAGTAGAAATGTACCGGTGACTACGTCGGATCCATTGCCGTCTTCGAGGAGGTATACCCTAGCATGAGCGTTGGTTTTTCCATTTCCTTTTGGGCAGTTCCTCCGGATGTGTCCTACTTCTCCGCATCAGTAACAAGTGGGTGTCATAGTTTGTGCATTGCATCCCTTAGCAGGACTTCTACAATATCTGGTTTGGTGACAAATCTTTTGGCATTTGTCACACCGAATGGTACAACGACCGTCATGATGGAGTTTGCATCGTTGACATTAGGGTTTATGGCCGTTGTATCCTACACCTTTTGTGGCGGCGTAGACACTGGTGTTCTCTTGTCTTCGATTTTGTTGTTGGTGGTGAGCATTCCGATCATTATGGTATTGTTGGTGGTTCCGATTATTGTTGCGGTTGTTGTTGTTGCGGTGATGACTGGTATTATCCTGATCGTTGTTCTTGTAATGGTAGGCGGTTCTCTTGTCGTCCAACTTCCTTTTGAGCTCGTTGCATTAAACCTCTCGATCCAGAAGTTTCTGGGTCAGTTCCATGGCGGCTTCTAAGGTTGTTGGGTTTGCTGAGGTGACATTCCCCTCAATACTCCGAGGGAGTCCTTCGACGTATTTCTCTATGGTTTTCTCATGGTCAGGTATCATGGAAGGGCATAATACCTTGAGTTCTTGAAATCTCCTATTGTAACCCTTCAAATCAACACCTTTTACTACTAAAACACGGAACTCATCCTCGAGCTTTGATAGTTCAGAACGGGGACAATACTTCTTTAGTATCTTGGCTTTTAATTCAGTCCATGTAATTTGATGTGCCACTACTGTTCCTAGTGTTTGAACAGTGGAGTTCCACCTGGATAGGGCATCTTGCATTAAGGTTCCCGTTGCAAAGCTAACTTTCTTGTTTTTTGAGCATCCACTTCTTTGGAAAACCATTTCACATCGTTCAAACCACTGAGCTAATTCAGATACCCCTTCGGTACCGTTGAAGTACGTTGGTTGGCATGCTATAAAGTCCTTATAGGTGCAGTAACGGGGTGTAGGTGCATTTCCTGCCATTTGCACACCGACATCTCTATTGTGGGCTTGCCCAGCTAGAACGACATTGACACCATCAGCAATTGCTTGTTGTATCGTTGCTGGGGTCATAGCTTCGGGGTTTGTTGGTGTAGCGGTTGTGATTGTCCTTCTAGTTCTAGCCATGTTGCTATTATGAAAGAAAGTATATCATTAGAAAATTCACCACGACCCTGTAACGTTGAAATACATCAAGTAATAAATAGTAAATATTGGTCATAGTTACAATGATTTGATCATTGAAAGGTCTAAGTCGCAATATGTTACCGTATGTCGGAATGACAAACATGGGAATACGAATAATTTTGACCTGCATAAACTAATATATTACGATATAATGTATACTATCACAACGTATATAAAGATAATATGAATTTCATAAATCAATGTCAATACATCACAACACTTATTAATATTTGTTCTAATGTTTACAAAACATCATATGACAAGATTATTTATAAATAGGATACTGATTTTGCTAAACTAACAAGTCTGTGATTTATGGTTTTCCAGGGGCTTTGTCCATGTGGTTTTGAAGTTCTCGGATTGCAGCGGACATGTCTTCAATACTTTGATCCCTCGCCCTTTCTCTAGCTTGGGATTCCTGCAATGCTTATCTAAGATGCATATTCTCAGTGCTAATCTTATCAAGTTCATGATCCATGGCCCCTACCATTATCTTCATTGAAGTGTTGGCTCCACATAGCTCCTATAAACTCCATTGATTCCCAAAACTGAGTATCCATTTGCTCAATCTTAGTTTCCATAGCTAAATGACCAATTACAAGGCTATCAATCTCATCTACAATGGTTTCAAGATGCTCATGAGGGATTTTGTTAAGTATGCTAGCAATATAATCGAGTCGATCCTCATGATAAACCAATCTTGCTGCTAACAAAGGTATTTTGCGATGAGTAGGTTCCCCGGTGACTGGGAGAACTCATGAAGTAGCGGAGAAAGAACTTTCCCTAATTTCTCTAGCAGTTCGTGTACCTTCTTGAGATTGCCAGTAATGCATGATTGGTAACAAGAATGACCATTTGCGAGCATCCACTCATTTATGGGTCCTTCGGAATCTGCGGTGAACATAGAGATCCGAAGATGATGGGCGTAATAGGTAGGTTCTTTGATGAGGTGACACAGGAACACTGCGGTTAACTGCATGTGGTGATGCTAGTGGAGAAGATGCTAGTGGCGCAGTGGTGGTCTGACTGTAGAAGACAGTAGGTGGTGGTGATGATATCACATGTGGTGCAAGTGGTGGTGGAATAACTGATTAAGGTGGTATGACAAGAGCTGGTAGTGATACAACATTACTTGCTTCATACGGCTGAAGTTGTCAAATTTGTCTAGTTCGGCGAATCGGACCAGATGATGCCAGAGGAGAAGCGTCTGTGTCAGATGCAGGCAGAAACTGCTGACTTTGCATGTAACTGTCTGTTGAAAGAGACATAGGCATAACTGATGGAGCATAGGCTGAACTAACATCCTCAGTTCCTGAATTTGATGACAAGCTAATAGGATGGGTGTTCAAAGACATGGTCACTATAATAATTCCCGATTAGTAAATATATGCATAATTATAGCTAACTAATAAAATGTCATAAGGTAAATAATACTTTTACCAGCTATTCTAATGCTCAGGCATGGAGGGCGTAAGGTAGTATTTTATAAAAATTTTGTCCGTTAAAAGCGTAGTTATAGTCCAATGTTCTAAAAACACTTGGTTCACTATAACCGTGGCTCTGATGCCAATATATCTATAACACCCCCAAAAATGAACAATACAGCGGAAGACTTAATATTGATAGCGGAAGACTTTCGAGGTATTATATCAAGGATCTTTGTCACAATCATAAAAAACGACTCTAGTGAGATGTTTTAAGTTTTTATTTAAAATACCAAATATCCAAGTTCCAAGATGTTTCATTATTCGACAAAAAGTTTTATTCAAAGAAAGATAATTATTTCTTTATTGCCCTCTTCGTTCCTTCGACATCCATTCCATTCAGTTACCTGAGATAAACATGCTAAAAGTCAACAAAAGTTGAGTGAAATTCCTAGGTTTATAATTAAGAGTCTGAACACAAGAGATAGACGTTTAGGGGGCGTTTGGTTCGCTGGAATTCAGTGTAATTCGTTGTAATTGTAATCTGAATTACATTACAATCCTGTTTGGTTGGCAGTATGGATGTAATTGTAACTCAGATTACATTACATTGTTTGTTTGGTTTGCAAGGTAATGTAATTGGATTACAACCAATTACGTCCAGTGATGTAATTCAGATTAGATAGCAAACTTTATGGAATGTGTTGAATTATGTTGTAATTCAGATTTTAAAAGTTAAATACCATTATTTATCTTTCGTTGTTATTATTTTTAAAAATAAAAAACAATTATAATAATAATTATTTATTGTTATTATTATTATTATTATTATTATTATTATTATTATTATTATTATTATTATTATTATTATTATTATTATTATTATTATTAATGTTTTTCTGAATTACATTACGTTGCGAGTCAATCAAACACAATGACAGATTTCATCAATTACAATTCCAACACATTACAATTATAACACATTCCAATTCTTTGAATTACAATTCATTCAAATTACAATTCCTTCTAAAGATTACAATTCTTTCAAAAATATTCTGTGAACCAAACGCGCCCTTACTGTATATCGATACAAATTAACAAGTTGAAAATCACATCCATTATTGCCTTAAGCTCATGATACACAACGATTAACAGACATCAAGATAACCATAATAATGATGTAAAATAAGGTGCCCCCAGGATAGGTATTTGCTAGTAACCTATGAAAACAAATAAAGTGCATTTGGTAGCTTTCCTCTAGCAACCAAATGGGGATTGTCAATCCCTAACAGATCTATTCACAATTATTTATGTTCACCCTGCAAGTGATTAAGGTTCATGATCGAGGGACTTTTAGCAATAGCAACTTAAGCAATAATAATATCAGCCGGTATCATAATACCAAGAAAAGACTTGTGTTCGGTTTTTAAGCATGTATCCCCCCCCCCCCCCCACGAAACAAGTTAAATGTGGGCTATGAACTCACCTTAGTAGTACGGTAGAATAATCGTAATCTCAACGATGCAAGGCAACGGCTTCACACACAACCTAAAAGATATGGCAAGTTTTAGTTTGATAGTCTAAGTCTTGTTTTATTGCGAACATTAGTTATTAGTCAAGAATAAATCGAAATGTGTATAGGCGATGTAAAAGAAAATAATTACGTATTGTTATATCGTCAAAATTTAATTATAGTTATACGAATTATATAACGTGTATATATATATATATATATATATATATATATATATATATATATATATATATATATATATATATATATATATATATATATATATATAGGGTCCCGTTATTGTGGTATACACCTTAAAGTGGGATATAATAGGTACATTTGTGGACCGTTGGATCAAGTAGTTTTATATCAAGATTAAATATGATTGATGAGTGGCTCATTTGTAATTAAATAGAAAAACAAGGGCAACATGTATCAATTTTAATTAAAAAAATAGCGGGATTCATTCTCCAAGAAATCATCCCGAATATATCTGATCATAAACAAAAAAACCTATTCTGGTGCATATTCAAAAAATAAGCTCATATCCCTAAAATCAAGCTATCCCGTGATTCATTCTCCAGAATATCATCCCCAAATTGTATATAAAGTTACGGTTCGTACGCTGCATATATTATTAACAATTATAGGTGTTTTTTTTACAAAAGACCTAAAAGTAACAGTAGTTAATCTTTTGAGATGATGTTTGGTAAGTGACACATTGTTCTTTATGTTCAATTTGTATTTAGGTATTATTAATTTTGTAAGTGACACATTGTTGTTATTGTTGACTTTTATGTAGTCCGAAGAAGTGGTTGTTTGTCTAACAGAAGAAGGAGGATTCAGGGGAATGATGAGGATGAAGTTATCGACCTAACAACACTAGCATGGAACAATTTAGAAGAAGGTATAAATTAATCGAATTTCAGTCCTATATCAACTAATAAATTAGGGCATGAAAAATAATGTTGTGAAAAATTAGGGTTTGTTTGACTGATACAACATTGGAAAATTAGGGATTGAAAGATTGGTATTTATTTTTAAATCTAATTTAGCAACTTAAAAATTAGGGATTGAAAAATTGGGGGTTTTTCTGGCTTGGATGATACCGATTTGAAAAATTGGTTGTTATTTTGTTTGGCTGATACAGATTTGATTTTTTTTTATTTTTTATTTTTATTATTATTATTTTTTTGGTGTTAAAAATGGGGGTTGTGTTATTTTGTATGATACAGTAATAAAACAAGGGGTTGTGAAATTTTGTATGATACAGTAAAACAATAATGGATGTTAGTATATGTGCGATACGTATATGTGTGAGTTTGAAGGAATTTTAGGGCTTTGATTAGGTATTAATATGATACATTTTGTAGTTTATTTCTGTTGGCTTTTGTGTGATACAATAAAGAAATTAAGGATTGTGGTATAAGTGGTGTGATACAGTCCCTAAGTTAATGATTTCGACTTTTGTGTGATACAATAATGAAATTAGGGATTTTTGTATTGGTTATGTGAAATGTTCCTTAAAAGAATGAGTTTTGTAATTGGAACAATGTGTGGTAAAGTAGTAAAAGACATGGTATTGTAATTTGTAGATGGTGTGGGACACGTATATGTGTGAGTTTGAAGGGAGTTTAGGGCTTTGTTTAGGTATTAATGTGATACATTATGTAGTTTATATCTGTTGCTTTAGTGTGATACAATAGTGAAATTAGGGATTGTGGTATAAGTGGTGTGATACGGTAGAAAAATCATGCCAATTAGTATATGTAGTATACTAGCTAAAATGCGAATGTCTGGCAGGATTTATTATTGATGAACCAGCTGGACATGTTGATGGTGGACAAAACACGACAGTGGTAGATATGGATGTCGGTAATGCAACAAGTAGTGCAGGTGCTGCAGATGGTAAGTTGGAAAAAGAAGCTGAAGAAAAGGCGGATAATGTGGATGCCAATATTGAGACTGATAAAATGGAAGTTGATAAAACATATATGTGTATAGGTATTTGTTTTTTTATATTGTCATTATGAATCAGTATAGCTTCAAAGTGAATACATTATTCATGTGTAGTTAGTAAGGAATGATTGTATATGAATGCTGAATGTATCAGATGATCGGGTACTGCGGAAGACGAAATTGGATGCATTAGTTGCGGAAAGGAAGAATAAAAAGTTGAAACAGTTAAATGACATCTTGTGTGTAATGTTTAGTTAATCAAATATTAAAGTGTAATGATTATAATGTGTAAGTAATTCATGTATCAGATGGTGAACGGGTCGCACGGCAGGGGAAATTGGCGTCACTAGTTTTGAAACCAAAAAAGAAACAAAATGAAAAAGGTAAAATGGCTTTTGAAGTGTTATATAAATTAGTGCTGATAATCGTAGCATCAAAGGAATAAGGTGCTACAACGAGGAAAAGTTGATAAAAAAGAAGCTGCTGAAAATGCAAATATTAGAGGTATAACATGTTTAAAGAACTATAACAGTTATTGTATGTCTTCCGATTCGATTATTTTTTTTAAATGCATATTTTATAACTATAACATTTTTTTAATAAATGTAGCAGCTGAATTGACGAGTCAGATGATGATTTTGTGGATAATGCGTGGGGAAAAAGGAGTAAAATGGATGGGTCTAATACGGGAGCTGATAAAGGTATGAAACGTATTTGATATTGTACATTTCAACTGATATATTTAAAGGTGATAGCCTAATAGGTCGTAATTGCGCGAAATATATGTAGTATCAGGTAAAGGGTTGGAGAGCAAAAGGAATAAGGTGCTACAATGAGGAAAAGTTGGTAATAAACAAGCTGCTGTAAATGCAAATATTAGAGGTATAACATGTTTAACTATAACAGTTTTTGTATGTCTTCCGAAGCGATTAATTTTTTTGTTATTAAATGCATATTTTGGAACTGTAAGAAGTGTTTTTTTTAAATGTAGCAGCTGAAACAGACGAGTCAGCTGATGACTTTGTGGCTAATGCGTGCGAAAGAAGGAGCAAAATGGATGAGTCTAATACGAGAGCTGATAAAGGTTTGAAACATATTTGATATTGTACACTTCAACTGATATGTTACGATATTTAAAGGTATTATCCTAATAGGTTGACAAGACAATTATTAAGTTATCATTTTTTAAAAATGCCTATAGGTGGTACTGTTAAACCAAGAAAGGTTTCGAAAGACAACGACAAAGATGATAGGATAGTTTCACGAAATCCACCCGCTAGTTTCTTTAAGGCTATGACGCAATTGACACCTATGCAAAGACAGTATGTAGTTGATATGGGATTTGGTGATATTCTCAAGTTTAAAATCAATAAAGTTCCAACATGTTTAGCATTTTGGTTGATGGATAGGTTTGATGAAAATACGTGTTCGTTGAATCTTCCTGGTAGGGTAATACCGATAACTCGAGAATTGGTTAGACAATTACTGGGTGTACCAATGGGAGAGGTGCATTTAGATGCCCGTGACGAAATCCACCCGCTAGTTTGTTTAAGGCTATAACTCATGCGGCAAAATTGATTGTAGATGGAAAACTTAGCGGGTGGTTGTTCCAGATTAACTTTCTAGTGTTATTTTTTTCGACTTTTGGTGAGACAAATTTGAATAATACAGTGAATCTGAAGTTCTTACATTTACTTAATAATGAAGATGATATAGTGAAGACAGACTGGTGCACATATATTATTGAGATTTTGGTTAAGACGAAACGATCATGGAAGCGGGATGGGTTTTACAATGGTCTGATAGTTCTTCTTCTGGTATGATAAATGTTCTTTATGATTTAGTGTATATTTGGTTTTGTTAATAAATAATATGTTTAAGTGGTTGTATAATTAATTATAATTTGTGACACAGGTTCTGTATGCCCATTCCGATACGCCTATCAAGTTATGGTCTACAGATATGTTGAATAAATTAGAAGTGAACATGTTTCCGAATGATGATGGGGGCGATACAAGTGTTGATGAAGAAGTCGAAGATGAGGGTAAGACTTGATTAAATGAAATTGAATTACACATAAATGTGTAATATTTGATAAATCAAAGTGAGTGACTGCAAATTTTATATGATCTAGATAAAGTTTTTGAAGAAGATGGGAGAGAGAGATTTGGAAGAAGATGATGCGTATGAAGATGATCCTATTGAGGATGTACCAACAGACATTGAGGTACTAGTTTATTGAAAAAATGTTTTAATTAAGTACGTGTTACACATGTATCATATAAACCAATTAACACTTTCGAAAAGGTAAATAGTAACTGAAAGTTATTTAATTTCTTATGTAGGGATTGAAAAAAGTGTTTAGTGGCATGTTTAAAAAGGGCGGGTAAACTAGTTGATCGTGCTGACCTACTTTTGCACGAAGGACTAGACATTGACAAGAATGATGCTGCTTTATTAGAGTTGATGGAATTGAGGAAGCAGATTTTTGTTATCAAAGAAGAGTTGCTTCCTTCAGCAATCAAAACCCAGCACTTGTTTTGGAGGCATTTGGAGTCTTGCAGGCTTTTCTAGTGCAGGCCACTTCATATTCACCAAGGCTTATTCAAGGGCTGTTGTAAGTGCCTTTGGTAGCTCCTTGGACAGGGTGTATGATTCATCATTATAATCATCTAAAGAAGAACTTGAGTAGAACTCCAGAGATGGAGGAGGAGCAGCTGTAGAGACCTTCTTGTTTGGCTTCATGTTGGATGAAGTTGAAGCACTTGGAGGAAAATATCCACTCCATCCTGATGATTGCTCTTCAGAGTTAGAATAGTAACTTATTTCACTATCGGATGAATCATCTGATGAGATATAGATCAGTGGAAACCAGCTCATGATGATTTTAGGGTTTGTGATTTTGGAGAATTGTTTTGATGAAGATTTGTGTTGTATTGAGCCCCTTTTATATGCAAAGTCAAGCCCAAGGGTTAATTATGAGGGAGATTAACTCTTATCTGTTTTGGTAGGTTGGAGAAGTAAATTTAGATATTGTTTACTTAAACGGGTTGACTTTGAGAAGATATTTTTATGAATAGTAACTTGGTCAAAAAGTTACTTTGGGATAAAATATATTGGTAAGGAATGATGTTTCCAAAATATGCAGAAAAACAACCAATATTTACTGAGTGATTGGAGTTATAAGGTGTGTAACAAAGACACACAACAAATGGTTATTGATTCACCATGTCTAATCCACATAAGAATTAACTAGTCCAGAGCAAACGGCTGCTGGTAAAGACTTAACAAATCCGTTTATGGTTGATAGTTTACCAAAAACTATATGGTCATCAACTCACAATATTCCAAGTGATGAATAGTTGGCTAGTCCATAGCAAACGACTCATGGTAAAGACATATCAAATCTGTTAATAGCTGATAGTTTGCTAAAAACTATGCTAAAAGCAGCTGAACTTTTACTTGATCTACTTACCACTGCTCTTGAAAATTTTGTGAAAAAATTACCACTACTAGTTCACAGTTACCACTACAAGTGAAATTTTTACCACTGGTGAACTAGCCATTGCAACTGTTGTGTTAGTAATCTTATTTTTTAACTAGCCGTTGAGAGTAACCGTGTTTCCTTATTAATAGGGTAAATTTTTGTGAATTATCCACTTACCTATTTTAATTTATTATTTTCCCAATGATAAATACATTCTAAAGATAATTCATATTACGCATCCTTCTCAAAACCCTATTACTATATATTTATCTCTCATACGGCTTGATCATCATTCACGATTACTAATACTTTCATATTTTTATCACAAAACTATGGCAATACTACACTTTGCAGATGAGAACAACCAAGTGGCCTACTTGCAGAAGTCAAACGAAAAGAGTGGCCCTGTTTTTCATCAGATTGTGGATTTTCTCAACACTACCCATAATCGGTATGCTTTAACTTTAAATCCCACAATCTATGTTTCTCATATCAAACAGTTGTGGAACACTGTGGAGTCCATAACTATTGAACAGAAAGACTGATTGGCTCCAAACGGTCAACTAAATTGACCAAGTGAATGGTCAATAAGGTCAGACTGCCTAGAGTCAATCTCCGTGGAAGACTAGGGGTTTCCCCGGGTCGTTATTTCCCGACGAGGTGTGGATTGTATTCAAACGAGTTTGTAATCAGGTGAATTTAGACAGGAAAGGGTTTGTCAACGATTAAACTATGTAATATATGAAGAAATAGCTTAAATAAGCTATTTGGATGGTTACATGAAAGCTAGATACTTAGAAACGTTTAAAATCTAAAAACGCGTACGTTTACATTTAAAATAACGTAAACATACAAAATAAAAAGTAAAAACTGAAATCTGGAAACCCCCAGGGGGTGAAAATGACTTTTTTTACAAACGTAAGGATGAAAGAAAATTTTTAGAAAAAGAAAATAGAGTTTTACAATAATTACTTATTTAATATTAATTAAATACTATTTAATACTAATTATTAATATTTAAATAACTTAAATACAATATAATATTAATTTAATACTAGAAATATAAAAATTAAATTTCTAAAATTGTAAAATAACTAAAAACAAATTTTAAAATTAAAAATATGTCTTTTTGTCTTTTTGTGATTTTAATATTAATTAATTACTAATTATATTTAATTAAACTAATTAACTAATTTTAAATTACTAATAATACTTAAATGACATAGAAAATTATAGAAAAATTTATAAATCTAATTAACCATCACAGGAATCCTAAAAAATTATAAAAAGTTTGTTTTATATGTTTTTAGACTATTTTTCTAATTATTTAACTAAATATTAATTAATTACTAATTAAATTCTAAAAAATAGAAAATGAACAGTAGAAATTCTAGAAAAATTCCTAAAATTATTTTATAACTTATAAAAGCTAGGAAAAATATAAAAACTAGGGTGTGCTTAATAAAAACTAATTATGCTATTTAATACTTAAATATTAATTAATAATTAATAAAACTAATATTAAATCTAATTAATACTAAATGACAATATAAAAATTTGGAAAAATTACTAAAAATACTTCAAGATAAAAGGAAATTATGAAAAATATAAAAATGCATGTTACTTAATAGAAATTTAAAAAGGAAAATTAAAAAGATAAATTAAATTAAATAGAAATTATCACTTGTTCTTAAATTGGTTTTTTTTTTCTGGATTTTATTTTTGAAAACTAATTATATACTCAAAATTTAAAACTTTAACAAAAGCACTTAGGCTGGAGGCTTATAAATAAGAAAATGGAAACCCAAATGCTTAACAGCTTGGGCTTTATGGCTTTTTAGGATTTGTGATGGATTCGAAAGAGCTTGTAATAAGCCACACAGGCTGAACCAAGGGGAAATTAAGCTACACTTAAGTAAAGGGAACTTGAAATAAGATAAAGAAATGAAATAAGCAAAAGCAATAAGCAGGAAATAAGCAATAAGCTCTTAAGCTAAGAACTGAGTAGCAACAGGCCAAATGGCCACCTTTTTAGGCCTTGTGGGGCCCACAGGGAAGATGGGAAGCCCAAAGTGAAAGAGGAACCAAGAAGCTGAGCTTATTAGCTCTTTAAAAAGCCAAGGTATGGCCCTTGGGACCCACTAGGGAAATCAGGGGAGGGCATGGAACTTGTGTTCAAAAGCTGAGTGATTAGCATATAAGCAGAAATGGACAAACTAAATGGGGGCATAGCAGTCCTGTGAAATAAGCCAGGAAATTGTAAATAAGCCCAAAACTTCAAAGCCTGGCTTATTGGCTTCCCAATAAGCCAAAACTCACACAACAGGGCCCACTAATGTGCACAGGAGAGGCCATAGAAAAGTGGGCTTATGACTGAGTAATGATGTAGGGCATATACCTTGCCCTGCAGCCCTCTTTGAGCAACCAAATTAAGCACAAGAAAAATATTAAAAATAAGAACTTGGCTAATTCCTGAAGCTTAACTGAGGTTCTATAACTCCTAAAAGTTTCAAACCATGAAACACAACACAAAAATCACAATAAATCCTAGCATTTTTGCATTTCTGCCCAAAAGTTGAAATTTGACTTTTGAGATGAACTAGTTATTTGACTATTTTGAATTTTGATTGATATAAAATTACTGAATAGGATATAATGAGCTAAAATAACATGACCTAAGGCTAAAACAACTAATGGGAAACTGAGATGAATGATCTTAACTTCTAGAAATCACACAGTGAAACTGTGGGGAGCTTTAAAAGATAATTCTGACTTTGGAGGCTGTTAGAACTAATTTTATGTTTGAACTAGGCTCTAATGACCTGAGTTGAGATATTTAAACAATTAAAAGCAACCAAGGTACCCTTGAGTACCTTGAACAGTTAATGCCAAACACCCCTTAACTTGGCTGATCTTGTGATTTTCAAAACCAAAGACTAAGTTACATCATGAAATGGACTCATAAGCTTATAACATGATAAGATAAGATAACATAAGCACAAAAACATCAATAACAACAACTAATACTCATGAATAAAAATTTGTAATAATGGCAGTGAAATTCTAAAAAGTGAGTATAATGAAAATATGATGAACAAGTCTAAAATTTTAAGCAGTAACCTAACTAAGCATCAGTCAATGAACACAAAAGCAGCAAACAAGCAGTGCAATAAGCACTTGTATAGTAGAAACGTAAAAATGAAGAAATGCTTACAAAATGCTATCCAAGCATGAGACTGAGAACCAAGAACTAAAATTACTTCCTAAAGCCTCCCTTGAGGCACTAATACCCCTGCAATCCAAAATCAACCATGAACCTTGCTCTAGTCACCTCCCAAACTGATTTTTTTATTTATGGACTATTTTTTATGATTTTTGAGTATTTTGGATACTCTGAATAAAAACTGGTTTTTATGTTTTAAAAACTTAATAAAGCTTAATAGTGACCTAAATGAGCTTGATGGATCAAATAAACAACACTGTAACAATGTTGAAGCTTAATTGAGGGTTTGAGCAATTTTTGGTAAAACTAAATTTAAACACAATGAACTGAAATTGATAATTTAATTAACTTTCAAACTCACTAAAGATGCTTAATACAACACTTTTAATCTAAATATTACACTGAAAATGGAAATTTCACTAGAACGACACTAAAACTATACTAATCTATATTACAACTAACTAACTGTCTTCTCTCTCTCTCTTTTTGACTTATATAAGCCCTGCAGGCCTTCTCTTTCCTTCCCATTACCTTTTAGAGCCGTAGGATGTGCACATTTGATCTTGGCCATTTGTTTCACTTATGGCGGGAAAAATAATTTTGACAGGTAATGGTGGGTTAGGTTTGGTAGTTGGGGTATTTAATGAGGAGGGGGAATGTATTAATGGATGAGGTGGAGTTGGTGAGAACATGTGGAGAGGAGGGGGGATGGAAGCAGGAATCATGGAGCGTGGTTTCTGGGAGGAAGGAAAGGGATGAACAGTGGTCGTTTGACCACTTGTTTGACCCTGGTGATATTAAACAGATGAGTGTGGTTTGGGCTTGGGAGGCTTGGGCCAAGGGTATTGGCTGGGTGGGCTTTTATATAGTTTGGATTTGTTTTGGTTTGTTTGTTTATTTTAGGCTTAGGGTCCATTTGGTATGCTAAGTATCACAAGGACCATATTTGCCATTTTCAGAAAATTAAGGACCAAACATGCCATCTTTCCTTTGCAAGGACCATTGTTGCCAAACCCCAATAATACAAGGACCACAAATAAAATTTTCCATTTTAAAAGCACCCAAGGACCATTTTTGTAAATTTCAAAAGTTGAGGGACTTTTTCTATCAATTGCCCAAACTTATGATCCAAGGGCTATTTGTGATAAATTTTGACTTTCCAAGGACCAAAGTTGACTTTTTCTTTCAAAACATTCCACCGGGGACCAAATTTGTAAATTTTGAAACTCCAGGGACTAAACTGCAAATTTCTCAAAACTTTTGAAATTTTTCACCAAAGGACTAAATATTACAAATTATGATTTCAAAAGGACCTTTGGTGACTTTTCTTTTAAAATAAGCGCTCAGGGACTATTTTTGCCAATTTTTGAAAGTTGTGGGACTGAAACTGCCAATTATGCAAACTTTGTTCGTTTTTCAACTGTTTTTACTCATTTTGTATCTAAGACATATAAAACATAATTTTGGAATATTTTCAGTATTTTCATGCCTTTTTGAGTGTTTTTGTATGTTTTGCAGTTCAGATTTGATCAAAAATGACGAGTATTTGAGCACTCATCAATCCCCCACACTAAACTATTGCCAGTCCCTAGCAATAAATTGTTTTGAAAATTAAATGGATTTTAATATCTTTACCAAAAGCCATTACTTCTGGAGTAGCCAAATGTTTCAGTTCAAGTAAGAACTACGGTACACTGATAACCATGTGATTTTGAGCAAACCACCAGCTGTAAACGGATTTGATTTGTCTTTACCAGAAGTCGTTTGCTTCTGGACTAGCCAACTCTTGATGGACACAGTCAACATCTTGGTGAGCTGATTAACAATTATGGCTTTCCACTACCTTTACAACAAGCCATAATCTTGCGGGCTAGCCAACTCTTTACTATTTAGGATATGGTGAGTTGAGTACCATACAATTTTAGGAAAATTGTAAGCCATAAATGGATTTGATATATCTTTACCAAGATGCGTTTGCTCTTGGATTAGCCAATCTTTTTGTCGTTTAGATATGGTGGACTGATAACTACAAAAAAAATTTGAAGCTCAGGTGAAAAAAATTTTAAAATTTTTGCCAAAAACGGGGGTACTAGATGGTAAAATGTGATAAAATTCGCTAGAATCCCCCCCCCCCCCCCACACACTTAGAATTGAATATTGTCCTCTATATTCAAAGTCCCGGCTATTATGCCGACTCTTTGAACGTAAAAGGGAAACATTACAAGCTAAATGTGGAAACACCATTTTTTTTCAATTTATTGGTAACCATAGCAGGGGTAACTCCCCCACACTTTGGGTGAAAACCCTATATGCATGCTACTGTTTTTGCTTACCGAGTCGCTAGCTTGACTCGATCCCCGAATTCATTTGTTCTTGGGGAAGCAAGATGTGGAAGAAACAATCTCCATCGGACTTTCATTCAAGATGTTTGGACAAACATTTGAAGCACGTAAAAGTTCCACACCAATGAAATAAGTACCCCGGCTTAAAATAGTATAAACTATAAGCGGTGATGCCGGGGTCAAAGATAATGTCTTCATTCCTGAAGGAATGAAGAACAGGAGAAGTCACCCGGTAGGTGAAAAGGAGAAAGAAAATCATGATAAACATCATGACTAATTCCTCATCATCAGGAGAATTCGTAGATTCATCATTATGAATCTCATCATTTAAGCTCATTTAATCTAGACATATTATGAGAGGGAGGGTTCGGATTTTGATATCAAGCAAATTCTCAAGGTTGAGAATATTTCCCTCCGGAACACAAAGATCATCTTTGTCTAGATCAAAGTAAAAGTTACCATACTCCGGTGAAGATATGATATGAGTAAGTTCACGGGAGAACTCCTCGAAGGTGAATGAATCATATTCAGGGAGAGAAATTTGAGAATGAGAAGTGGTACTGCCACTAATCTTCTCTTCCATATGATCAAAAGTAAAGGCTTCAAACTCCAGAATAGGATCATCAGAGAAAATGTCACTATCCTTAATGGGGATAGGAGATGAAATAGGTTTCTCTTTTGTTGGGTTTTGGATTATGCTGCTGAGAGAAACTGCTGCTATGATGAAACTGCTACTAAAGTAAATGATTCTGTTGTTGATGTCAAGGTGCTGCTAAGGGAAAATGCTGCTAGAGGAATCTACTGCTAAAGTGATAAGCATGTATTCGAAGTAGATAATTATAGAATAGATTGTATGTATATAATATACGTCTAGAATATTCTTATCTTGCATAGAAAGTTATTGTAAACCTAGTAGCACTCCTTCTCCTATAAAAGGAGGATCCTAGGGTTAGATTGAGTACTTATTGTTTAGTTTTCGTTTACACTTCAAGGTTGTAAAACCCTAGCATTGTCGAGTGCTCGTATTAATAATATTGAAGTGTTGATAATTAAATTGTTCTTCTTAAGTTAAGCTTTTATATTCCGCATTCTAGCTTAAGTGTTTAATACAAGTCAACTTCTATATAAGATCGTTTGCTCAACTGGGATCAACAATTAGCATCAGAGCTAGGTGAGCTCTTGATCTAGGGATTTACAAGGTTGTTAGTATTGTAGAAGAAGCAGATTCGAAAAAAAGGTTTCAAGGTAATCGTAAATTTTTTTTGGGTATCGATCTTTTTGGATTTCTGTTTGATGACAAATTACTATATGGAGAAACAGTTTGGCGTACATGGTTATGCATATCGTATTAATTAATTGAAAGTCGGTGGTAAAGGGATTTGCAATTAGTATTGCTTGGTATACTTGGTTTTAACAATTGTATATTCAATCAAATATTATCGACATAATTTTACCTTGTACTAATTTGCAATTACTAATTGTGGCATTAATTCCTCCTCGCACTGCATTTAATTGTGATTAGAAGTATTATTCTTTGTTGATTTATTAATGCTGGGGTAAGATTCATCACGTAGAGTTTAATTTGTGCCATGAATAGGATTAATTGTTAGAGGGTCGGTGATGATTTTTTGATTGGCTAATTCACAATGGAAACCTCGTACTAATCATGGTGGGACATTAATTAGTGATGACTACATTAAATGGGTCAGTAAGATATTCACATTACATGTGCTTCAAGATATTGGTTCGGTGCAATATGATTGATAGAGGTATGTGTGACGTGATTGGTGGGCTTAATATTTTAAGGAATAATTGATGGAGTTTCTACTGTCATTGAATATTACTACTGCTCGGGTATATTCATTCTACTGCTGGCTTAATTGAAGAATTCTGCTGCTATGTGTCGCGTTTCTACTGCTAGTTGTGTCCGAGATATATACTTAGTGTTGTTTATTTTATTCAATATCGGACAAGTCATATTTAGTTCTCGGCAGGTTATAGGCAATGCATGGTGATTGAGAGATGGTTTTACATACACAAGAATGGTTATTGGATTACACACACAGAATGGTTAGCACATTGGTTTCAGAGGAAGCTTATTGACTAAATGTTTAACCATCTACATGCACCACTCAAGGAGAATTTTATTTGCATACGTTCCCTATTTGTTGATAACAAAAAGGGGAAGAAATTTTGGAGTGGCATGGCATGGCTTAAGGGGAAGACAAAATTGTTTCATTCATGGTGAGATTCAATTATATCAATTTCTCTACTTCGTCTAGGGAAGTTCGTACGAGATTTGTGGTTGTTTTGTCATCATCAAATAGAGGAAGATTGTTGGGTCTATTAGATTTGATGATACAAAACAAGAAAGAATGAAACAATAGGGACTTAATATGACAAGAAGGAATTCTACAAAAGATGGAGAAGGACTTGCTTGCAAAAGAAGATTTATATTTTAGTCCTTCGTACTATTTTGTAAACCCTAATTCTCTATTATATAAAGAGATCAAGGGTACAGGTTTTTATTATGTCTTCACACTGTAGTCGACTAAGAAAAGTGTGTGTGTCTAGGGCGTAAAATATAAATGCCTAGACTAGAGTTGGTTAGAGTTAGTTCGTATCCTTCAAGGTCTGATGTATTTTAGATCCCTGTTATAGTTAGGTAGCATGTTATTATTCTGGTCAAATAATAATTGGAGGTGATTGGAAAAACCTTGTTGTCAATAACTTTGATTTGCTTTAATTCCGCTGCGTGTACATGTTTATTATCATTGTTATTGTTTAACCCTAGTGTTCAAAACGATCAATGGCATCTAACAAACTCAACAATTAGTATCAAAGCTTGTGATCTAGAAGTTGTAATTAAGAAGAAACTGTTCCTTGCAAGTTTGCTGTTTCTAATCAACTGCTTAAGATGGGTGATGACACACATATGGTGACTGCTTCAAAGGTTCCCATGCTCAACCCTGGAGAATATGAGCTGTTGATTGACTCCAAACGGTCAACCTAAATTGACCAGGTGATGGTCAACAGGGTCAAACAGCCTAGAATCAATCTCCGTGGAAGTATAGGGTTTCCCCGGGTCGTTATATCCCGACGAGGTGTGGATTGTAATCAAAACGGGTTTGTGATCGGGTGAAATTGGACAGAAATGGGTTTTAAGTGAGTTTGAATGATTACGCTACGGAAATATAAGTGAGAACGGTTAAACACACTATATTAACAATGACGTGAAACCTAATTAACTATAAAACGTAATCTAAAAACTTAAAATCAGGAATTGCTTATACGTAAGCAGAAAAATAAGCCAAATGGCTTAAATAGAAGCTATCACTTTATTTATGTTTTTGGTTTTTCTTAATTTTACAAACTACTTTTACTAACGTAACCTAAATTTAAAAATGTAAAAGTTATTTAAATAAAACGCGAGTTAAAATTAAAATAAACGCGAGTGCGCGAAATAAAAAGTGAGTTTTATGCTACGCTAACCCTACGGACATGAAAATTATATTTTTATGATCCTAACGATAAAAGAAAATTTTGAGAAAAAGAAAATTATTTTTTTGACTTTTTAATTATTTATTATTAATTAAAAACTATTTATTAACTAATTATACTAATTTAAATTATTAAAAATACTAAATGAAAAGTGAAAATTCTAAAACTTTTTCTAAAAATACTTTATACTACAACACAGCTGGGAAAAATAAGAAAGTACCAAAATTGCTTATAAATAAGCTGGAAATAAGCTAAGGAGCTTATTAAGCTTAAAGGAACATGCACCACTATATAAATGAAAAGGAAGACATGAAACACTAACATACACTTGGCCCAGATGGTGCTCAGCTTTGGTTTGAGGTTTGACTCAAACAACCAGAGTTCGAATCCCACCCTTGGCACTTATCTTATTTATTTTTCTTTTTGATATTTAACTTAACCAGAGTACTTAACCACTACAAATAACTAACTTTTAAAAAGAAAACTTTTATGAAACTGAAAAATAAGCTGATTGTGAGCTTATAAATCACACAGACCACAATTTAAGCTAGAAAAGGAAATAAAAATAGAATAAGATAATGAACAAGATATAAACTAAAAACCAAGATTAAAATAAGATGTAAACAAGTTTATCTAGCTTAAAATAAACTGAAATACAACAGAAGTACACAAATTAAGCTATTAAGCTCAATTAAGCAATCCCAATCTACTTACGCCAAACAGACCAAAACAGGCCTGAGAGGGCACTTGCAGCCCTCTGTGGGGCCCACCTGGGTGATCCAAGGTTCAAAATGATGGTTAGTCTAAGGAGGGGGCCTGGTGAGCTTCTCAAATCAACAACAAGCTGAATCCAAGGTTTACTGATGAGCTTATAAGAGGCTCATGGAAGTGAGCTCATACCAACAGACCCCCTGATGCAAAGCAGCCTAGGAGAAAACTTAAATCTAACATATAAGGTTCAATAGTCTATCCTAAGGGGAAAATTAAGCTGTGGCTTACTAGGGAAGTCCTAAAAGCTACAAGGAAATATCAAGAAGCAGTTTAAGCAAGATAAAACACAACAAAAAGCAATAAAATACTGCAATGGGCTGCTGAATAGGGATTATGGAAGTGCAGGCCTGGTGTGATGTTTAAAATCTTACTAAAAAGCTAGAAATCCTAAAAAGCTATAGTGAACAGATAAATAAGCAAAGATTAAGCCTAAAAGGACTGGAAATAAGCAAACTAATAAGCAAGAAAACAACTTAAGTCAAATGATCCGTAGGAACCTTAATGCATAAAAGCAGCTGAAAGTAGGCAATTCAGGGCATAAAATGAGCAAGTAGATAACTTCCAAATTTCCAAATAAGCTCAAAACAATTAACATGAACTCCCACAGAACAAATAGAGCAGGGTTGGGACGGAACTGAGCTTTTGAGGGTTTGAAAAGACGTCATGAAAAATCAAGCACCAAATTTATGTGGGACAAGTTTGACTGATGCAGCAGCCTAAAGGGCAAGATGGCAGGCCAAAGATAAGCCAACAACTTAGCTCCACAATCTACAACAAGCTTAAATAACTAAAGTTCACACGACTAATGATTAATAAAACTAAAATTACACACCAAAATTTATGTAAGCTAACCTAGATGTGAGAATAAAAAGGGACTGTTACAGAAGGCTATGTGGGTGAATGGGTCAAAATGGAGTAGCATGCTAAAAATAAACCAACCTAATGAGCTTTGAAATGCCGAATGAGCTCAACTGTCTTCACCCCTACACAACTGACAATATGTAAGACCTATTTCCCTCTAAATCCTACTCCAATCTTCATAAAACTTGGATCAAATGGGTGAGTGGACCTGCTGTAATAGCAGGCCTGATGGGGGTTGATGCAGGGTCAAAGTGGGTGAGAAATGGTGAGTTTTGAGAGCCTTGACTCCAAGTACCTAAGAAACAGATATTGACAATGTATGCTAACTTATATTGAACTAGTATTAATACTTCAAACTACCCCAATCCATTTCCTTCAATGAAATCAAGCTCAAGCTGCTTGAAACTTATAACTATTACTCACTGATGCAAAGCCTCAACTATTACTCAAAAGTGATTAAGAATAACTGAAAATAACTAAACAGAACAATTTAGAACTAAATTAAACTTAACTAGTAGCTAAATCCTAGTTTGACCACAGCAAGTCAACAAATCTAAACACTCCTTCAGGGGATACCTGATTTGGCTTTTCACTAAAAATGAGACTTTGTTATACTACTGATTAAGCATGAACATCACATCAGACATAATGAACAAGGAAAAAGGGCAATAGTGGGTCAGTGAATAAGCAATAAACATAAGCAGACAATAAGCAAGGCAATAAGCTGTATAATTTTTTTTGATTGCAAAATAAACTTTCATTAAATTTTAAAGAGAAGGGTTTTACAACTGAATTTTAAAGCTAACAATACTTTTTAAACTAAACTACTTACTACACTACATTACTACTCTAAATCCTAATGCCACAAATTGGCTTACAATATTTTCTATAAATACTAAGAAAAATACATTGAACCAGGGGCTTTGTCTTCTTTCTTTTCACTTTTGTGTTCCTGCTTGTCTGGCATGCCTTTGTTGCTTTTGTACCCTTGGAGATATCCCAAGCCATTGATTATCTGCTTCCCCCCATCTTGACCATTGATGCTTTTCTTTTGTACCGATTGTAGTGGGGGACAATTAGGGTGTAAATTA
This sequence comes from Artemisia argyi, assembly GCA_030686995.1. Lineage (NCBI taxonomy): Eukaryota > Viridiplantae > Streptophyta > Magnoliopsida > Asterales > Asteraceae > Artemisia > Artemisia argyi. The sequence continues at coordinate 3,719,128 of CM060676.1, read as the reverse complement.
GGGTTTAGTGGAGTGGTGAATTAGGGTGGCTGGTAGGAGAGGGGAGGGGGGACAATGTTGTTGGGATAGCAGAGTGTGTTGGGGGCTGTGTGTTGGTTTGGCGGGGAAGAAGGTCAGGGGTGAGGGTTGACTTCCCCATTTGACCCGTAGGTTTTATTAAATAAAAAGGGGAATGGGGCTGTGGTGGACTTGGGCCATGGTTTTGGGTAATAAAAATGGGTTAGGGTGTAGTGGGTTGGTTTTGGTTTAGTTAGAATTACAAAGGGTCCGTTTGTTTGTTTAGTTATAACAACACAAGGACCAAAATTGTAAAATCTGATTTTATGAGGACCAAAGTTGCCAATCACCCAAAGTATTCCAAGGGACTGATTTTGCCATATTACAATAACACAAGGGCCACAAAAGACATTTCTCACTTTTATAAATTCCCAGGGACTGATTTCGTCAGTTTCCCAAACTGCAGGGACCAAAAGTGTAAATTTTCCAAAGTTTTTACCTAAGGACAATTTTTGATAAATTTTGATTTCTAAATGCCTTAGGTTGACTTTACTTTCAAAACAAATGCGTAGGGACTAGTTTTGTAAATTTTTGAAAGTCGGGGGACTAAAACTGCCAATTGTGTAAACTTTGCTCGTTTTTTATTGTTTTTGCTCATTTTGCATTAGAAACGTATAAAATACAATCCCTAGGATATTTTTAGTATTTTGATGCATTTCTGAGCGTTTTCAGATGTTTTGGCAGTTTAAATACGACAAAAATGATGAGTGTTTGAGCACTCATCAATCCCCCACACTAAACTATTGCTAGTCCCTAGCAATATTTTTGGAAAACTTGATGGATTTTAAACTCTTTACCAAAAGCCATCACTTCTGGAGTAGCCAGGTGTAAGAACTGTGGCACACCTGATAACCGTGTGATTTTGAGCAAACCACCAGCTTTCAACGGATTTGATTTGTCTTTACCAGGAGCCGTTTGCTCCTGGACTAGCCAGCTCTTGATGGAATAGTCAACATCTTGGTGAGCTGATTACCAATTATGGTTTTTCCACGACCTTTACCACAAGCCATAATCTTGCGGGCTAGCCAACTCATTTGTTTTCGGGGAGTTGAGGAACCATACAATTTTGGGCAAATTGCCAGCCGTCAACGGATTTGAGATGTCTTTACCAAGAGCCGTTTGCTCCTGGACTAGCCAATCCCTTTTGTCGCTTAGACAAGGCGGACTGATTACCACAAAAATTTTGAAGCACCAGTGAAAAATTTTTAAAATTTTTGAAATTTTGGCAAAAACGGGGGTATTATATAGTAAAATGTGGAAAATTCGCTAGAATAGCGAATACCCCCTACACTTAGCATGAATATTGTCCTCAATATTCAAAATCCCGGCTATTATGCCGACATTTTGAACGTAAAAGGGCAACATTACAAGCTAAGCGTGGAAAACACCATTTTGTTTTTCACTTTTGTAATCATAGCATGAGGGACTCCCCCACACTTAGGGTGAAAACCCTATAAGCGTGCTACTGTTTTTGTTTACCGAGTCGCTAGCTTGACTCGACCCCGAATTCATTTGTCCTTGGGGAAGCATGATGTGGAAAAAGCAATCTCAATCGGACTTTCATTCAAGATGTTTGGACAAACATTTGAAGCACGTGAAAGTTCCACACTGATGAGATAAGTATCCGGCTCAAGATAATGATACATGAAAATGCCGGGATCAAAGATGGTGTCCTCATTCCTGAAGGAGTGAAGAACAAGAGAAGTCACCCTGTAGGTGAAGAAAAGGAAGAAAATCATGATAAAAAGCATAATTTGATCTTCTTCCTCAAGAGGAGGCTCAATAGCCTGAGTTTGGATTTCAAAGGGTAAGCTCGTAAACAACCCGGGAGGGTGGGTGGGAATTTGCAAATTCTCATAATTGAGAGCATCTGCCCCCGGGATAACAAACTCCGGAGGAGTCATGACATGATGAGCGAGTTCACCGGAGAACTCCTCATGAAGAGAATCATTCACAAGATGTGAATTTGTAAACTCATGTTCCGGAATAGACTCATCACAATCCTCGTTCTGAATATCAAATAGTGGATTATCAGAAATCAAAGTGAATTCAGAGTCGAATTCAAATAGAGGATTGGTGAGAGTCGTATTGAATGTTTCGGGAACCAAGAGATTAACATTCTCTATTGGATTGTCGGGATAAGACGTGAGTGACGGATCATGAGATAGGAGACTTTCAATTTCTCCTAGATCGGCTTCGAAGTCAAGGAGACCATCATCACTTTCCAATGAAAGTGGATTGATGTGAGTAAGTTCATCAGCGAACTCCTCAAGAAGATGATCAACATCAGTTTGTGGAATTGATGCCTCAACATACTCGATGTCTCCATAAGATGTGCAATCATCGCTAAAATCTGAGAAAGTCTCAAATTGATCTTTAGGACACTCAATAGGGGAAGGAATATCACACATATCATCCAAAGTTCCCTGTGACTCTCCTGGGATTGGGACAAGGATCTCAACACTAGACTTTATTAATTCGTCCGATTCCTTATCAGGAACAGTGCTAAGATGCTCATCCCCCATGATCAGAGAGTGAGTGTGAACCTCGGGTGTGATAGCAGTTGTTTGAGATGGAATCTCAACTGCTGGGGTATCAACTGATGAACTTGATGTTTTATAAAATTCAAGGATGTCAAGTGTATCCTCATCATCACTGTCATCAGGAATGAAACGGAACAAAGAGCTAGATTTGGCTGCTTTTTCTCTTGCAATGGATTCCCTCACAGATTTTTCATAAGCATCTTGGGAATTTATTCTAGCAGCCTGCTCTTCAGCAAACAATTCTTCCATAGATTTTTGATGAGTATGTCTTTGGGCAAAGTCTTTAACTAAACCCTTAAGCTCATCAACGATTTTCATCATATTTTGCATTTCTGAAAGAAGTGCTTGATTCATATCGTACTGTGGAGGTTGGTCGTAATAAGGTGTGTCAAAATTGTCACAAGGATATGGATTACCCGTTTGACAATCTGAGCTGAAGTGTGGACCTCCACAGTAATCACAACAGTAAAATTGTTGAGAATCATGGTGTGGTAGCTGGTGGAATAAATCAGTCGTGTCATGGTAGGAATAAGGATCTTGGTTATAGACAGACCCGTTTCCTGACTCTACCATGCCACAACTGGGGCAATTGCCACCATTATGAGGATTACCACACCATTGGCAAACCAGAAAATGTGGATGAGGCATAGAAAGAATCAAAAGGTTTGGGAGGGTGAGAAATGAAGAATCAAAGATGTGAGAGGGTAAAGGTGATTATTTTTGGGTTTTTTAAAGACATTTTGTACAAATAGAAAAGAAAATGTTTTTGTGTCTTTTGTGTTCGTTGAAAACTGAGTTTAAAAAGTTTTCGGGAACGGTTTTTGTTTTGATAATGGGAAAATATGAACAAAGGATGGATAAATGTACAATGGAACGAATTCCAAAGACACTAATCAGAAAAACCGTTTAGATACGCACACAACCTCCCCGGCAGCGGCGCCAAAAATTGATTGACTCCAAACGGTCAACCTAAATTGACCAGGTGATGGTCAACAGGGTCAAACAGCCTAGAATCAATCTCCGTGGAAGTATAGGGTTTCCCCGGGTCGTTATATCCCGACGAGGTGTGGATTGTAATCAAAACGGGTTTGTGATCGGGTGAAATTGGACAGAAATGGGTTTTAAGTGAGTTTGAATGATTACGCTACGGAAATATAAGTGAGAACGGTTAAACACACTATATTAACAATGACGTGAAACCTAATTAACTATAAAACGTAATCTAAAAACTTAAAATCAGAAATTGCTTATACGTAAGCAGAAAAATAAGCCAAATGGCTTAAATAGAAGCTATCACTTTATTTATGTTTTTGGTTTTTCTTAATTTTACAAACTACTTTTACTAACGTAACCTAAATTTAAAAATGTAAAAGTTATTTAAATAAAACGCGAGTTAAAATTAAAATAAACGCGAGTGCGCGAAATAAAAAGTGAGTTTTATGCTACGCTAACCCTACGGACATGAAAATTATATTCTTATGATCCTAACGATAAAAGAAAATTTTGAGAAAAAGAAAATTATTTTTTTGACTTTTTAATTATTTATTATTAATTAAAAACTATTTATTAACTAATTATACTAATTTAAATTATTAAAAATACTAAATGAAAAGTGAAAATTCTAAAACTTTTTCTAAAAATACTTTATACTACAACACAGCTGGGAAAAATAAGAAAGTACCAAAATTGCTTATAAATAAGCTGGAAATAAGCTAAGGAGCTTATTAAGCTTAAAGGAACATGCACCACTATATAAATGAAAAGGAAGACATGAAACACTAACATACACTTGGCCCAGATGGTGCTCAGCTTTGGTTTGAGGTTTGACTCAAACAACCAGAGTTCGAATCCCACCCTTGGCACTTATCTTATTTATTTTTCTTTTTGATATTTAACTTAACCAGAGTACTTAACCACTACAAATAACTAACTTTTAAAAAGAAAACTTTTATGAAACTGAAAAATAAGCTGATTGTGAGCTTATAAATCACACAGACCACAATTTAAGCTAGAAAAGGAAATAAAAATAGAATAAGATAATGAACAAGATATAAACTAAAAACCAAGATTAAAATAAGATGTAAACAAGTTTATCTAGCTTAAAATAAACTGAAATACAACAGAAGTACACAAATTAAGCTATTAAGCTCAATTAAGCAATCCCAATCTACTTACGCCAAACAGACCAAAACAGGCCTGAGAGGGCACTTGCAGCCCTCTGTGGGGCCCACCTGGGTGATCCAAGGTTCAAAATGATGGTTAGTCTAAGGAGGGGGCCTGGTGAGCTTCTTAAATCAACAACAAGCTGAATCCAAGGTTTACTGATGAGCTTATAAGAGGCTCATGGAAGTGAGCTCATACCAACAGACCCCCTGATGCAAAGCAGCCTAGGAGAAAACTTAAATCTAACATATAAGGTTCAATAGTCTATCCTAAGGGGAAAATTAAGCTGTGGCTTACTAGGGAAGTCCTAAAAGCTACAAGGAAATATCAAGAAGCAGTTTAAGCAAGATAAAACACAACAAAAAGCAATAAAATACTGCAATGGGCTGCTGAATAGGGATTATGGAAGTGCAGGCCTGGTGTGATGTTTAAAATCTTACTAAAAAGCTAGAAATCCTAAAAAGCTATAGTGAACAGATAAATAAGCAAAGATTAAGCCTAAAGGGACTGGAAATAAGCAAACTAATAAGCAAGAAAACAACTTAAGTCAAATGATCCGTAGGAACCTTAATGCATAAAAGCAGCTGAAAGTAGGCAATTCAGGGCATAAAATGAGCAAGTAGATAACTTCCAAATTTCCAAATAAGCTCAAAACAATTAACATGAACTCCCACAGAACAAATAGAGCAGGGTTGGGACGGAACTGAGCTTTTGAGGGTTTGAAAAGACGTCATGAAAAATCAAGCACCAAATTTATGTGGGACAAGTTTGACTGATGCAGCAGCCTAAAGGGCAAGATGGCAGGCCAAAGATAAGCCAACAACTTAGCTCCACAATCTACAACAAGCTTAAATAACTAAAGTTCACACGACTAATGATTAATAAAACTAAAATTACACACCAAAATTTATGTAAGCTAACCTAGATGTGAGAATAAAAAGGGACTGTTACAGAAGGCTATGTGGGTGAATGGGTCAAAATGGAGTAGCATGCTAAAAATAAACCAACCTAATGAGCTTTGAAATGCCGAATGAGCTCAACTGTCTTCACCCCTACACAACTGACAATATGTAAGACCTATTTCCCTCTAAATCCTACTCCAATCTTCATAAAACTTGGATCAAATGGGTGAGTGGACCTGCTGTAATAGCAGGCCTGATGGGGGTTGATGCAGGGTCAAAGTGGGTGAGAAATGGTGAGTTTTGAGAGCCTTGACTCCAAGTACCTAAGAAACAGATATTGACAATGTATGCTAACTTATATTGAACTAGTATTACTACTTCAAACTACCCCAATCCATTTCCTTCAATGAAATCAAGCTCAAGCTGCTTGAAACTTATAACTATTACTCACTGATGCAAAGCCTCAACTATTACTCAAAAGTGATTAAGAATAACTGAAAATAACTAAACAGAACAATTTAGAACTAAATTAAACTTAACTAGTAGCTAAATCCTAGTTTGACCACAGCAAGTCAACAAATCTAAACACTCCTTCAGGGGATACCTGATTTGGCTTTTCACTAAAAATGAGACTTTGTTATACTACTGATTAAGCATGAACATCACATCAGACATAATGAACAAGGAAAAAGGGCAATAGTGGGTCAGTGAATAAGCAATAAACATAAGCAGACAATAAGCAAGGCAATAAGCTGTATAATTTTTTTTGATTGCAAAATAAACTTTCATTAAATTTTAAAGAGAAGGGTTTTACAACTGAATTTTAAAGCTAACAATACTTTTTAAACTAAACTACTTACTACACTACATTACTACTCTAAATCCTAATGCCACAAATTGGCTTACAATATTTTCTATAAATACTAAGAAAAATACATTGAACCAGGGGCTTTGTCTTCTTTCTTTTCACTTTTGTGTTCCTGCTTGTCTGGCATGCCTTTGTTGCTTTTGTACCCTTGGAGATATCCCAAGCCATTGATTATCTGCTTCCCCCCATCTTGACCATTGATGCTTTTCTTTTGTACCGATTGTAGTGGGGGACAATTAGGGTGTAAATTAGGGTTTAGTGGAGTGGTGAATTAGGGTGGCTGGTAGGAGAGGGGAGGGGGGACAATGTTGTTGGGATAGCAGAGTGTGTTGGGGGCTGTGTGTTGGTTTGGCGGGGAAGAAGGTCAGGGGTGAGGGTTGACTTCCCCATTTGACCCGTAGGTTTTATTAAATAAAAAGGGGAATGGGGCTGTGGTGGACTTGGGCCATGGTTTTGGGTAATAAAAATGGGTTAGGGTGTAGTGGGTTGGTTTTGGTTTAGTTAGAATTACAAAGGGTCCGTTTGTTTGTTTAGTTATAACAACACAAGGACCAAAATTGTAAAATCTGATTTTATGAGGACCAAAGTTGCCAATCACCCAAAGTATTCCAAGGGACTGATTTTGCCATATTACAATAACACAAGGGCCACAAAAGACATTTCTCACTTTTATAAATTCCCAGGGACTGATTTCGTCAGTTTCCCAAACTGCAGGGACCAAAAGTGTAAATTTTCCAAAGTTTTTACCTAAGGACAATTTTTGATAAATTTTGATTTCTAAATGCCTTAGGTTGAATTTACTTTCAAAACAAATGCGTAGGGACTAGTTTTGTAAATTTTTGAAAGTCGGGGGACTAAAACTGCCAATTGTGTAAACTTTGCTCGTTTTTTATTGTTTTTGCTCATTTTGCATTAGAAACGTATAAAATACAATCCCTGGGATATTTTTAGTATTTTGATGCATTTCTGAGCGTTTTCAGATGTTTTGGCAGTTTAAATTCGACAAAAATGATGAGTGTTTGAGCACTCATCAGCTGTGGAAGATGAGAATCAGACAGTACATTCGCATGATTGACTTTAACATGTGGAATGTGATTATCAATGGTGACTCTTTACTAAAGAAGGGTCCTGATGGTAAAGAGATATCAATCAAGTCTGCTGAAGAGAACTCAGTGAGGAAGATAGAGATCAAGGCACACAGTATTCTTTTAATGGGAATACCTAATGAATTTCAGTTGGACTTTGATAGCTGTGAGACTGCAAAAGACCTGATGGATGCTGTTGAATTCAGGTTTGGAGGGAATGATGCTACAAAGAAGTTAAGGAAAAATATGTTGAAGCATCAGTTTGAGCACTTTACTGCTGAAAGTGGAGAGAAGATTAATGGCACTTACAACAGGCTCAATCAACTTGTCAGTCATTTAAAGCTTGTTGGCTATGTGGTTCCACAAGAAGATGTAAACCTCAAGTTCCTTAGAAGTCTTGCACCTGAATGGAGTATGCACACTGTTGTTTGGAGGAATAAGCCTGACTTTGAAACTATGAAGTTGGAAAGTCTCTATAACAACTTAAGAGTGTATGAACCAGAGTTGAATTCTTCATCTACTTCATCCTCTGGTGCAGAAAATCTTGCCTTTGTATCTTCAAAGTCAAAGAGGTCTAAAGAATCTCACTCTACTGCTTATGGAGTATCTACTGCTGATGGATCTGCTGCTAGTTCTAATGATAATAATTCCACCAGTGATATTGCTTTGTGTGCATTCTTGGCTGATCTAACTACAAGTGTAAGGTCAGAGGCTATTAATCAAGATTTGGATCACCTTGATCCTGATGATCTTGAAGAGATGGATCTTAAAAGGTAAATGGCCATGTTGACCTTAAGGGCAAGAAAATTCTTGAAGAGAACTGGAAGAGAAATCAAGTACAGGCCTAAAGAGAATGTTGGCTTTGATAAGTCAAAGATAGAGTGCTACAACTGCAACATGAAGGGTCACTTTGCCAGAGAGTGTAGAGCTCCAAAGAAAAATGCTGAAGCATCAAAGAAGACTGAAGAAACAAAGAATACCACTACTGCATTGGTATCTTGTGATGGATTGGGAGAGTATGATTGGAGTGATTTGGCTGATTAAGAACCAAACTATTCCTTAGTGGCTCAAGTCAAACCTACAGTGCATAACTTTGCACTGATGGCCTATGCATCATCATCTTCTGGATCTGACTCTGAGGTATCTAATGATTCTGATTTATCTGTGTGTTCTTTTAAGTCTTGTGTTGAAACTGTAGAAGAACTTAAGTCTAGGAATGAGAGTCTAATTAGAGAAGTTGAAAACCTAAAACTTGATAACCTAGGTTACAAAGTAGGTATTAAAAATGTTGAAAGAAGACTTGAGTACTTAAAAGAGTGTGAGCTAGAATATGTAGATAGAATTAACCAACAAGATGTTGAAATTTTTAAGAAAAACAGTGAAATTGAGTTTCTTAAAAATAAATTAGAAGAAGCAGAAAGAGATAGGGACGCAGCTCTTGCTGAAAAAGAAAAACATATAGTAAGAGTGAATAAACAACCATATGCTTCTGATTTGGTTAATAAATCTATTGAGAGTACCATAATGAGGAAAGGAAGTGGAATAGGTTACAATGAGGTTGCTCCTCCTGCTAAGAGTGCCTATGCTCCACCAGGAAAAGAATTGTCCTTCATTAGTGAGCTAAACATTGAAAAACCAATAGGTGAGTCTAGTACAAGTGTCTTAAAAACACCTAAGGTAGAGGGTAGAAAATTTCCTGATGCTCCTATGATTGAAGATTTGTACTCAGATAGTGATGAGGAATAGGAACAGGTTGAACTAGATCAAAGTGTAGAAAAGGAAGAAATTCCTACCAAAGTTGAACCTAAAATTGAACAAGTAAAGTTTGTGGGACCAGTGTTAGGTAAGGGCATCTCTAGGAAAATGGTTGAATATAATGAGATTTCTAGAGAAAGAATGAATGGTTTCAATAATAAGCCTAGAGGAAATCAGAGAAACTTTAATAACCTAGTTTCTAACAAATTAGGCTTGTTATAAGTGTGGTAGCTTTGAACATTTGATTAATAGTTGTCCTGAAGAAACCTGTTTGGAATCAATATTCTAGGGTGAATCACAAATATGTTAATCAGAATACTCACCCTCATCCTAATAGAAACATGATTCCTAGGGCTGTGTTGTTAAGATCTCGTGCAACTAGATCCATTTATGCTGCCAAATCAAATGGTGCTTTTAAAACCACAACTGGTTCTGTTGCTGGCTCAACTGCTAGTAAGCACTCTGCTGCTAGTCAGCATTCAGCTGCTAGTAAGCAATCCGCTGCTAGTACAAAACCTTCTACTTCTGGGCCAAAAGTTTTTTCAAATACAGCTGTTGGAAATCATTTTTATGCTATTAAGGCCTCAGCCTGTTGGGTTTGGAAACCAAAATCAACTATTACAAACAATGTTTCCAAAAGTAGCAGTGCATCAAGTGATTTAAAGAAATTTAACTATGTTGATGCACAAGGCAGATCCAAGTCAGTAATGGCTTGGGTCCCCAAGAGAAACTAATATCTCTATTTTTCATGTGTAGGGTAATCTATTGGATGATCTTAGAGATATGATTATAGTTGATAGTGGATGCTCTGGACATATGACAGGGGATGAGTCTCAGCTTGAAGACTTTGAGGCTTTTGAATGTGGTTATGTTGCTTTTGGGAATGATCCAAAAGGTGGAAAGATTGTTGGTAGAGGCACTTTAAGAACAGGGAATTTGGACTTTGAGAAGGTGTTTCTTGTGAAAGGGCTTAAGTTTAACCTCTTTAGTGTTTCACAAATGTGTGACAAAAGGAATTTTGTTCTTTTTACATACACTGAATGTATGATCCTTTCTCCCGATTTTCAGTTGCCAAATGATAAATTTGTGCTATTGAAGGTCCCTAGAAATGAAAATATATACAGTGACCATATTAAGAACATTGTTCCCAAAAGAGCTTTAACTTGTCTGATTGCAAAAGCCACTGTTGATGAGTCCAAATTGTAACACCCCCAATTCATGATGCAGCGGAATTCAACTTGGGTGTTGTTAGTCGACGGCACAACAGTCATAATAATAGAAAACGATCTCTAACCGAGTCGTTTTAAAAAGAGTTATCATTCGAATTTATTCAAATATATCAGAGTTTACATAGTTAGGTCCCAAAAAGGTTCCATGTTTCAAAATACATCAATATAAAGTCTTTTGATGTTTTATCGAATGACAAAGTAGTTTATAGCCTTCTTCCTTTAGTCTGTGCCCTTCCGCTCCATTCTTGATTACCATGGACCTGAAATACATGCTTAAGAGGTCAACACAAAGGTTGAGTGATATTCGTAGAGTTTGTTTAATGGTTGAACACAATATGTTGGTAGTATGAGTTAATTAGACTGATACTCATGGTTGGAAAACAAAACAGTTATTATTATATACTAAGCTCATGCAACCAGTACGTTAACTGGTACCAATATCAATCGGCGGTTTTGTTGCCCCGGTAAGTACTTTGCCGTCATACTTAATGTTTCAAATATAGTGCATTCGTTTGAACTTATCTAGTCAAACAAATGGGATTCGTCAATCCCAATAGGCCTATTCACAATACTCGCGCTCACTAATACTAGTGATTAAATGGTTCATGATATGGGGCCTAGGATTGGCAAGGAAGAAACTTAATAACAATAAAACAATCAGGCAGCATACAGTTTCAAAGCATTGTGTTCGGTTTAAAATAGCATGTATTCCCTCCAAGGGTTTGTAAAACAATTAAGTAATGGAAAGTAGGGCTATGAACTCACCTTAAGTTAAATAGCAAGTAGTGAATGTAATGGTTGAGTCATGAAAGTTTCTACGAGCAACCAATAATAGAATGTTGCGACTTAGGATTGGAGTAAAGAATATGAAGAAGTGCCTATATATATATGTCTTGCATTTAGTCCATGATGTGGTACAAAGTGTAGTGTAAGTCTTTGAAAAGAAATGGTTCATGAAACATGTATAGTTTATATATCGTTTACTACCGTTCGGGCCGACATAATTCAGAAGTCATGTAGTAAACGTTCGAGGAGCCAGGACACTTTAATTCGTAAATCCACAACTTAACTCGACGGCTTACTTAATGAACTCCTCACATGAGGCTCCCTACTATTGTAGTATTTGATAATATATATATATATATATATATATATATATATATATATATATATATATATATATATATATATATATATATATATATATATATAAGTTTTGATCCGAAAAATTACATGTCCAATATTTGAATAAACTTAGAAAAGTTTATTTTTACATGAAGATTGTTATTAGGATGAGTTTTTTAATTTTTGTATGACAATTACTCGTAAGATCTCATGGTTCTTTAGATGAAGTAGATCCAAATTGTATGTTTAAGTTATCGCCAACTCTTTAGCTCATGTTTTCGCCTAAGTAAGTTTATATGGTCATTTAGTCAAGGCCTTGCCATGACCTTTGGTCATTGTTCCATGGTCTTGAGACTCAACCTTAGCTTTAGCCATGGTTGTGGTCTTGATTTTAGGTCATTAGACTTCTTGGTCTTTTTAAACCATAACTATAATATAGTGACTTATATATGTAAAATAGCTGTTAAGAAACTGAAGAAAATCTCATTCGTTATTGGTTTTCTGGATACGTGCTCTTGAGTTTTTGAAGAAAACGTGATTCCGGACAACTTTTGTGATTTAACTTTTTCGTGAAACGGAACAGAAGCGCCTCTTTTTGCGTGTTTTATGTTCTGTCACAGAAAGTATTTAGGCAGTTTTGCCGCAATGTTTTGGTAACTTCAAATGGTCATAACTTTTGACTCGTGTACTCGTTTTAGGTTGTTCAAATTGCTATGGTTTCCTTGTTAAGTCCTCTACTACAATATGCAATGGTACAATATCATAATTTTACCATTTTGATCAGATTTTACCAAGAAAGTCACTAGTTTACTTGTTTAAATAACTTAACTTAACAATCATTTACAATAACTTGTTTTACCCATTTTTATACGTCATGGACATGATTACAAGACAAAATATAGCATGAATGATATGTAAATAACATGAATATGATATTTAACAAGAAGTATGTTAGGGTTTTGCTTACAACTTTTGGCTTTCAATTAAGAAAGGAAGTTAACATGTAAGGTAAGGACTTTGATAGACTTAAGCTTCACCCTACTTCACTTCCTGCAATCTTTCTACCCTTGTATTCTTGAAAGAGAGATGATGAAAGTTGAGGTGACTTGAGTGGATTCAAACTCAAGAGAAATCACCAAAGTTTATAAGGTTTGGAAGTATTTTGATTACCTAAAACCAAGCTAGGGTTTCTATGTTGATGAAGTACTTGAATCTTGCTTGTAACTAGAAGGAATTTAGCTAAGTGTGAGATGGTTTGGTGTGTGATGGTGGACGACAACAAGGGGGGAGGGGGGCTTTTATAGGGTCTTGAGGAGGTTACAATATAGGACTAGTCAAAGCTTACATGACAAGCTTGTATACATGTAAACCATCCAAGGCCTTAAGACATGAGATCAAGACACCTTAAGGTGTGACTCCCCCCCCCCTAATGGCGGTTAAAAAGGGCTAGGGGGTGAGGTGTGCCTTTGGTGATATTATCCAAGATATTTGATGAGTTTTGACTCTGGGAAATGCTAACCATAAATGATTAAGCCTCAAAACGTAAAACCGGGTATCGTAAAAATGTGGAACTTGAAAGAATTGTTAAACATATCATTATACTCCATAATAAAAAATAAAATGACTGGTAGGTTCCATTGGGGTGCAAAAACCCTGCTAAAACTGGAAACACGGGTCTAAAACGCGTAATACGTAAAACGTACGAATATTGTGTAAAATTGAGAAAAGTAAAATTTAACTTTTCTAATAGGATAAAAATGATTTAAAATGTCTTATAATGTTTAGACTGGGCTCAGTCTAGTTTCGGTTGGTATTAAATGTCTTTTAGACATAAAACCGTAAGCCTAAAAATCAAGGAATGATTTATAAAATCAAGGAATGATTTTTGGTCAAAGGAGGAGGGAAAAAATATGTTGACTTTTTCCAAAAATGTGAAAACTCAAATCGTCTTAGAAACGTGGTGCAGGTATAGGCTAAGGTTACGGCTAAGTAAAAACGCTTAAAAATAAAAATTCCTGTTTTTCACAGCCGAGGTTTATTTGGTCACGTTTTTCTCAGTCATGATTTATTCTCAAATAAATCATGAGTGTATCAAACATTTTTCTGATGCGGGGAAAATTAACGCGGTCGAGTTTCGTTGTGCGTAGAATTTTTGAATGATGTTTTACCATAAAACGTGTAATTCCTTAATAACTTTCGCGAAAATGATCTGATGAGTGTCAAACTTTTATTTTGCCATGGAAGTGATTTATCACACGAGAATATGAAATAAAAATCAAATTTTGCGAAAATGAATAGTAAAAGTGAATAGTAAAAATGAATAGTGAAATTTTTCCGGAATAGTAATTATCCTGAAATTGCGAATTGTTACAGTCTCCACCCCATATGAGAGCTCCGTCCCAAAGATCAATTTGCGTTGGGAGTAGAAGCTTTGTTGGTAAAAAGATGTGGGTATTTCTTACATATCTGGTCCTCTCGTTCCCATGTGTATTCAGGACCACGTCATGACTTCCAATGAACTTTGACAATTGGAATTCGGCTTTACTTGAGTTGTTTGACCTCTCGGTCCATGATTTCTATGGGTTCCTCGATAAATTTAAGGTTGTCATTGAGTTGAATTGCATCGAGTGGAATAACGAGTGATTCATCTGACAAGCATTTCTTTAGGTTTGATACATGAAAAGTGGGGTGTACACTACTGATTGGTCGGGAACAGTCAGATAATATCAACCAAGTAATGGTCAATAAGTCAAACAGCCTAAACCAATACTCCGGTGAGTTTAGTGTTTCCCCGGATCGTTAGATCCCAACGAGATGTGAAATCTGAAATAAAACGACTTTGAGATCAGGTGAATTGAACAGGAAAAGGGTTTAAGTGATTGTACTACTGAAAAATAAGAGTGAATAACTTTAATAAGCTATATCAATCAATACGTGAAATCAGATATGTACAAATCAAAAAGGGACTGAAAACGTAAACGTTTATTAATTAAACGTAAACAAAAACAAATTTAACTTATAGTAGGATTTTATAAGCCTTAGGGGCTTAAATGCAAATTAAATAAATTTAAAATATTTATTTATTAATTAAAAACTATTTAATTAATTATTTATATTTAATAACTATTATTAATTATTTAATAATTAACTAATAATTAGGAAAATGTAAAATAAGTCTAGAAAATTAAAATTAAAATTTCTAAAAATCTAAAATATTATAAAACTTATTTTAAAATTAAAATTATATTTTTCACACTATTTATCTATTTATTATTAATTAATTATTATTTAATTATTATTTAACTAATTATATTGATTAACTTATTTATAATTACTAAAAAGACTTAGATAATTATGAAAATTTTTATATATCTAATTAACCATCATGGGAATCTTAAAAAATTATAAAAACTTTATTTTATGTATTTTTAATCTAATTTACTAATTATTATTCTATTTATTAATTAATATCTAATTAAAATAATTAAATTATGAAAACTAGTAAATGAACAGTATAAATCACAAGAAAATTTCTAAAATTATTTTATGACTTATAGAAGCTAGGAAAAATATAAAATATAGGTGTTACCTTATAAAAATTAATTATGCTATTTAATTCTTATTTATTATTTAATTATTAAATAAACTAATATTAATTCTAAATAACACTAGATGACAAAAGAAAATTCTGGAAAAATTTATAAAATTACTTTAATATATAAGAGATTTAATAAAAATATAAAATAGCAGAAGTGCTTATAAATAAGCTAAAAAGGAAATTAAATAGATAATTTCTATTAAATAGAAGCTATCACTATAATTAAGTTTGTCTTTTTCTGGTTTTTCTTTTATAAAACTAATAAAATACTTAAAATATGAAACTTTAATAAAGGAAATTAATTTATAATCACAGAATAAGCACTAAGAGTGTTTATTACTCAAAACAGTTGACTTTTATTGACTTTGCTAAGAAATAAGCTCAACTGAACTTGTGTGGGGTCCACAAAGTAAAACTTGGTACAAATGAGTTGTGTGGATGACAATAAGCAAGAATCACTAAAATAAGTTGGCCAAATAAGCTAGGAATCCAAAATAAGCACTTGCTTATTTAAATTCTGAGGCAGACTTGGGACAGATTTAGGAGGCCAAATTAAGTGGGGTCCACTGATGTACAGGTCAGCCAAAGAGTCAAGGGTTCAAGCCTGGTAGGAGGGGGTTGAAATGTACAAAGGTTGACAAGTAAGGCCCACTAGTGAGCTCAAAAAGAGCTTATGAAGTTGGGTGGGTTGACTGGTTCACCAGTGTATGCTGGGTGAATAGACAAGCTTCAAGCTGATTGCAGCCCTATTGAAAGGGCTTGTGAGTGAAATATGAAGCTTGAACTGTGAAGATGGGTTGCTTAGCTACTTAAAGAACCAAAGTTCACAAGCCAAAGCTCAGTGATGAACTTATAATGGGCTTGTGAAGTTGCTTGATTTCACTGAGTGACCAGTGATATGTTTGATTTAATGCACAAGTTAAGCAAGATAAGCTGTTCAGATAAGCAATCAAAGGGCAAATAAGCACTCACTCAAGTGACTAGCCACAAGGGCATCACAAAGGACCAAAATACACAGACTAATACTCACTAATCAAGCTTTTGAAGGCTTGTGAAAGTGGGTCTCAAATCTGTGTACAGGGGAGGTTTGTGAAGAACCACTTAAAATTAAGCACTAGATAAGCACTCTAATCAGCTAAATAAAAATTATTAAAAATAGTAACATACAGATTAGCAACAAGACTTAATTATCCTACAAGCTCAGATCCTAGTATCAAATAACAAGATCACAATAAAATTCCAAAGTTTATTCAAAAATTATGTGACTGCAATTTGACTTTTTATATTAAACCAATATGTTGACTAAAGTGAGCTTGAATCTTAATTTATTAACTGATTATGTTATCTTAAGCTATGATATGGTGAAATTAAGCTGGGTTATCAAATTCTAAGCTAGAATGATGATTATGGACCTAAATTACTTAACAGTTTAACAGATAGATAGGATTACAACTAATTTTGACTTTCCTACTAATAAGACCTAATTATGATGACTGAACTGGACTATATTGATTTAAATAAACATGCAGCAACAAGATTTAAGCACAACAACAGGCATATACCCAGTGAAACAGCTTGATCCAAACACTCCTTAGCAAGGGTAATTTTTTGATTAGTGTTGTATTACACTGAATTAGCACATGAAACTGAGTTCAATCACTTGATTATGATGATATAAGATCAGATAAACACAATTACACAGCAATTAACAACTTTTAACTACTTATCACACTTAAGCTAATTTGACTGTTTAATTTTAACAACTAGCAACTTTGATTTTCAACACATAAGCTATCAATATTACACTATATTATCACTAACAACTAACAATTAAGCATGAAAACAGAAAGATTATTGTAAAATAAGATCAAGTAAAGGTTATGCCAAAAATCAAGAAATATGCTTACAATCTTGAGTTTAGACCACAACTGAGAACCAAGAACTGAGTACCAATCCTATTTCCTCCCCTGAGGATCTAAACCATGTTTCCAAAGCTACTTGCTTCCATTATTGATCTGAATTCCCAAAAGCACATCCAAATCCCACAGTTTGACTATTGCTGACCAACTTTGTAATTTTGAGTTTTGTTAGCTAAACTGAGTTTTAAGTTACTAGAAGCCTTTATAAAGCTTCATGGGAGCTTAAGTGAGCTTATTTGATCCTTATGTTCCACTGTAAACAACAACTAAGCTATATGATATTTTTGAGCAAAAAGAAGATTTGCATACTTGAGAATTGTACATGAAACTTGAAATTTATTATTAAAAAGAGTAAAGGTTACACTGAATTGACTGAAAAGTTAACTAGAAAGCTTGAACAAACACTGGAAATTGAAAACTTGATTAATCGACATACATTATTAAAAATTAAAAACTAGATATCTTCCACATTGCTTCCTTCTTCTGTATTTATCACTCAATATCTTCCCACTAGCCCAAAGATATTATCCCACATCACTTTCCAGCCATTGATTTAGTCAAACTCATCCCAACCATTTAAATCAGTTTTGGCGCCAAAACGAGCCACGTGGAATTGAAGCAGTTACAGAGCAATTAAGGATTCTTGGTAGTGTTAGGAAGCTTAATGAACACGTTTGATGAAGATTGGACCAAGTTAGGGTGGTTTTGCTCAAAACCGTGGGTAAGTATTGCTACAGTGGTGGTTTTGGGTTGAAATGGGGTGTGAAGGGCATTTATTGTGGCGTGTTTCTGTGGAGAGAGGTGATGGAGAGTGGGTAGAATGATGAGGGTGTGAGCTGGAAGGGGTTGAGGTGGAGTTACAGGTGGAATGGGGGAGAGGTGGAAGAAGGAGAGGAAAACGGGGGTGAGGGTGTGTCTGGTTTATTTATTTAACAAAGGGGGTGGGCTGGGGTTTCATTTTTGGGCCAAGAAAAGGTAGGCTGGGGTTTTAATAAAAGGGTTGGGTTTATTTTTGGTTTAGATAATAACTTAGGGTCCGGTTGGTTTACTTAGTATAAATCACAAGGACCATTTTTGTAATTTGAGCAAAGATTGAGGACTTGATATGTAATTTTCCCAAACTTCAAATAAGGACTGAACCTGCAATTAACCATTAGTACAAGGACCACAAGTATAAATTTCATTATTTTAAACCTCAGGGACCAAATCTGCCAATTCCTCAAACTCCAGGGACCTATTCTGTAATTTTCTGAAAGTTGAAGGGTTTATTTTGTAACTTCTCAAAAGTTATCATAAGGACCAATTTTGTCAATTTAGAATAGTATAAGGTTTATTTTTATTATTTTCTTATTTTTAAAACCTTAGGGACTAATTCTGACACTTTTCAAACTTGAGGGACTAAAGTTGTCAGTTTGCAATTTTTAAACTTTAAAGGACTTTTCTTGACAACTTATGAATCCCTAAGGACCTTTGATGATATTTTGCATGTTTTGATTTACCAGGGACTAGTTTTGCCAATTTTTCAAAGTTCAGGGACTGAAATTGTAAATTATGTGAAATGTTTTGTTTTTCATCAGTTTTCAATCCTTTTGCATAAAAACACAATCCAGGGATAATTTTATGTATTTTAAGGCATTCCTGTGTGTTTTTATATGTTTTTACAGTTTAAATGTAACAGAAATGATGAGTATTTACACACTCATCAATCCCCCAAACTAAACTATTGCTAGTCCCTAGCAATCTATTTGAGAAAAAATTAATGGATTTTTACTCTTTACCAAAAGCCATCACTTCTGGAGTAGCCAGGTGTAAGAACTGTGGCTCACCTGATAACCGTGTGATTTTTAGCAAACCACCAGCTGTCAACGGATTTGATTTGTCTTTACCAGAAGCCGTTTGCTTCAGGAATAGCCAACTCTTGATGGAATAGTCAACATCTTGGTGAGCTGATTACCAATTATGGATTTTCTACGGCCTTTACCACAAGCCATAATCTTGCGGGTTAGCCAACTCATTAGCTTTTGAGGATAATGGGGAGTTGAGGAACCATACAATTTTTGGCAAATTGCAAGCCATCAACGATTTTGAGATGTTTTTACCAAGAGCCGTTTGCTCCTGGACTAGCCAATCCTGTTGTGGGTTAGACATGGAGGATTGATACCATTTATTGCATTTCTAAGTGTGAAAAAACTTTAAATTTTGATCAAATGAGGGTGCTTGATGGAACATGTGTTTGAATTCGTGAGAATCCCCCCCCCCCCCCCCCCACACTTAGAAATGAATATTGCCCTCAATATTCAAAACACCGGGTGTTAAACCAATACTTAGAACGTAAGAAGGAAATATTAATAACCTTTATTTTAGGCTATTTACATACAAACTCACTTTTTTCTTTTGTTTTGAACTTTTTTTTTTTTTTTTTTTTTTTTTTTTTTTTTTTTTTTTTTTGAAGATATATACATATATACAACATGTGGGGGCATCTCCCCCACACTAGGTGGTAGAAAAGAGAAAGAAATCAGAAATATGAGTGAAAACCCATATTGCTATGCTTTTGATTACCGAGTCACTAGCTTGACTCGACCTCGAATTGATTTGTCCATGAGGTAGCTTGTTTTTGATTCCCGAGTCACTAGCTTGACTCGACCCCGAATTTAATTGTCCTTGGGGAAAGTTTGGAGATCCGGGACAACCATGTTTGGGAAGTCCTCTCCAAAGTAATGTTTCACACGATGCCCATTCACTTTAAAACATGGACCGTCATTTTGAGATAACTCAACGGTACCATACGGATAAACCTTAGTGATAGTGAATGGACCAGTCCAACGGGTTTTTAATTTACCAGAGAAGATCTTTAATCTAGAATTAAAGAGAAGTACTCGATCACCAACGTTAAAAATGCGGTTCTTTATTTTTGAGTCATGTATTCTCTTTGTTTTTTCTTTATAGATTAAAGAGTTCTCGTAAGCCTGATCACGTAGTTCATTTAATTCATTCATTTGAACTTTTCTGTGATCACCCGCAGTTTTGAGGTCAAAGTTGGCATGTTTCAAAG
Source organism: Artemisia argyi (assembly GCA_030686995.1). Lineage (NCBI taxonomy): Eukaryota > Viridiplantae > Streptophyta > Magnoliopsida > Asterales > Asteraceae > Artemisia > Artemisia argyi. The sequence goes on along the minus strand of CM060676.1, from coordinate 3,698,829 downwards.
CCCAGTAGGCTTTGTGCTCAAGTTCCATCAGTAAATGACATGTCTTTCCGTACACAAGCTTGTAAGGTATACACCCAATGGGTGTTTTATAAGCTGTACGAAAGGCCCATAGTGCGTCATCTAATTTATCCGACCAGGCAGCACGGTTTTCACCAATAGTCCTCTCAAGTATCCTTTTGATACCACGATTTGAAACCTCCACTTGCCTACTTGTTTGTGGGTGATACGGTGTAGAAAGACGGTGGGTTACACCATACTTTTGCATGACTTTATCAAATTTGTCATTGCAGAAATGCGTACCACGATCACTTATAATAGCACGTGGGGTTCCAAAACGGGCAAAAAGAGATTTCAGGAATTTCACTACAACTCGGGCATCATTTGTGGGTAAAGCTTTTGCTTCAACCCACTTTGATAAATAATTTACTGCCACAAGTATGTACTTGTTTCCTCTGGATGATGGAAATGGCCCCATAAAGTCAATGCCCCTGATATCAAATATTTCACATACTTGAATAGCATTTTGTGGCATCTCATTTCTTTGTGAAATGTTTCCATGACGCTGACAAGCGTCACAGGTTTTAATGAGATCCTGGGCATCTTTATAAATTGTGGGCCAGAAGAATCCGGAATCAAACACCTTTTTGGCGGTGTAATTAGGACTATGATGTCCCCCAGTGGGTCCAGCATGGCAAGCCTTGAGAATTTCAGTGGCTTCCTGTCCATATACACACCGTCGAATGACTTGATCCACACAGATTTTGAATAAGTAGGGGTCATCCCAGAAGTAATGTTTAACATCCTTAAAGAATTTATTCTTCTGTTGGGTTGACATCCCTTTCACAACAAAGTTACCCGCATGGTAGTTTGCGAAATCGGCAAACCATGGGGTAGTAGAATCTCCGCGAAAAGCAACCGCATTGAGTGTTTCGAGAGGAAATGTTTCATTTATTTCCTTTTTCTCATACACATCTTGATGAGGGTTCTCTAATCGGGACAAATGATCAGCAGCCAGGCTCTCAGCTCCTTTTTTATCATGAATAGTGATATCAAATTCTTGGAGGAGGAGAACCCAACGGAGCAATCTCGGCTTTGCATCTTGTTTTGCAAATAGATATTTAAGAGCCGAGTGATCCGTATACACTACGCTTTTAGTCAAGATTAAGTATGTCCGAAATTTCTCAAAAGCATACACCACAACTAATAATTCTATTTCTGTAGTGGTGTAATGAGTTTGAGCTTCGTTCATAGTTTTGCTTGCGTAGTGGATAGGCTGAAAGTGTTTCGTTTTGCGTTGACCCAAGACTGCACCGATAGAAAAATCACTTGCATCGCACATAAGCTCGAAAGGTAAATCCCAGTCGGGGGCAACAAGAATGGGTGCCTCAGTAAGCTTTTTCTTCAATGTTTCAAAAGCTTCGATGCACTCTGGTGATAAGATAAAAGGAGTATCCTTTTCAAGGAGATGAGTCATAGGCCGTGAGATTTTAGAAAAGTCTTGTATAAATCTACGATAGAATCCGGCATGACCCAAGAAACTCCTAATACCTTTGACGGTAGTAGGGTGAGGCAGTTTTGCAATGACATCAACCTTAGCTCTGTCAACCTCAATCCTATTCTTGGAAATCTTATGGCCGAGGACAATGCCCTCTTTGACCATAAAGTGACTCTTTTCCCAATTTAGACATAGATTGGTGTCTTTACACCTTTTCAACATTGTTTCTAAATTGGTGAGACATGTTTGGAATGAATCCCCAATGACCGAGAAGTCATCCATAAAGACCTCCATGGTTTTACCGATCATGTCGGTAAATATGGCCATCATGCACCTCTGGAAGGTACCTGGAGCATTACATAAGCCAAAAGGCATACGTTTGTAAGCAAAGGTTCCATAAGGGCATGTAAAGGTAGTCTTTTCTTGATCCGATGGATCAATGGGGATTTGAAAGTATCCTGAGAAACCATCAAGGAAACAATAGTACTCGTTTCCTGCTAATCTCTCAAGCATCTGGTCCATAAAGGGCAACGGAAAGTGGTCTTTGCGGGTGGCGTCATTTAACTTATGATAGTCAATGCAAACACGCCATTCGGTAACCAGCCGAGTTGGAATCAACTCATTTTCCTCATTAGTGACAACAGTAATGCCACCCTTTTTTGGGACGCAATGAATGGGACTAACCCATGGACTGTCAGAGATAGGGTAAATCAATCCTGCATCAAGAAGTTTAAGAACCTCTTGTTTAATCACATCATGGATTTTTGGATTCACCCTTCTTTGATGTTGCACTGCAGGCTTGAAGTCATCCTCCATCAAGATTTTGTGTGTACAAAAATCTGGGTTAATACCCTTAATATCGGAGAGTTTCCAAGCAATTGCTTGCTTGTTTGACTTCAAGACCTTTATGAGAGCAATCTTCTCCTCAACACTTAAACCTTTAGCAATAATGACGGGTAATTTATCATCACCCTCCAAGAATGCGTATTCAAGATGAGGAGGTAAGTCCTTGAGTTCGACCTCAGGAAAATCATCAGTTTCCTCAACATATTTGATTTCTTGATTATGAAGTTGTACGGGAGGGAGTGGAAGAGAATTGTCTTGATTTAGCAATCTCTCAAGGAGAAGAATATCTCCCTCCAGATCAATCTCAGTGTTATCAATTCCCAATGGAACTGAATCACTTTTGAGAAAAGCCTCGACCTCTTCCAAAAGGAAATCACTTCCCTCAAACGGAGTGAGAGAAGGGGAAGAGTCGGAAATGATAGGTTCAGATGATGGAGTGGCATCCCCACTCACAGAATTATGAGAATAACCAAGAAACTCTTGAGAATACTCCTCCGAAGCAATGTCTGTGATATCTATTTGATTAACTGCTTCAGAATCATAATTGGAGGAGTACCTCGAGGTTTGATCGAGGTTAAATGTAACAGCTTCATTACCCACACGAAGAGTGATTTCTTGCTCAAATACATCGATAAGAGCACGGCCCGTTCTAAGGAAACCCCTCCCAACAATGAGAGGGACCCTTTGATCAGCATCGAAATCAACCACTACAAAGTCAGCGGGGAGATGAAATTCTCCTACCTTTACAAACACGTCCTCGGCAATGCCGAGAGGACGAGATATCGATCGGTCTGCAAGCTCTAAAGTCATGCAGGTAGGAGTAAGATCAGGAAGAGAAAGTTTCTTCCAAACTGAGTATGGCATTAGGTTGATACTTGCACCAAGATCGGCCAAGGCATAGCAATCAACCATTCCCGGAAATACACATGGTATTAGAAATTTTCCAGGATCTCCCAGCTTCTCGGGAAGCTTCTTTAAAAGAACTGCTGAGCAGTTCTCATTCAAGGGAGTCTTTGCCATTTCACACAGTTTCTCCTTGTTGCTTAACAAGTGTTTGATTGTCGATGCAAATTTGGGCACCAGAATAATAGCATCCGCAAAGCTAATGTCAAAATGCAAATCTTGGAAGATTTGAAAGAATTTATCCATCTGGTGACTAGCTTTTTCACGGAGCTTTTGTTCACTCAAGCGTGAGGGGTAAGGAATAGAGGAGGTAGAAGGTTTGGACTAAGGTGTTTCAACTGGAATATCATTTGGTTCAAAAACAACTCTAGGTTTTGGTTTGGGTTTCGGGACAACATGAGGTGGGACATCTTGGGTACCTCCCTTATGAGTAGGAAGTACTTCGTCCTTATTTACCTCGACGTTATTTTTCGCTACCTTGGGAGAAGAAGAAGAAGGGGTAGTGGGAATAGTAGGTCCATCATATGAAACTCTGCTCCTGGTCGTGATCGCCTTTGCATAGCCCCTCGGGTTTGCGATCGTGTTGCTCGGAAGTTTTCCAGAGCCCGAGGGTTGTTCATTTAAAGATTTCTTAATTTCAGAAATCTGGCTGACCAACAACCTGTTTGTCTCTTCTTGAGTTTTCATGAACTGCTTCAACAACTCATCTGATGATGGTTGTGGAGCTGGGAGAATGGCTTGTGTTTGGTTGGGAAAATTTTGGACACGGTTATTTTGATTATAACCTTGCTGTGGCTGAAAATTTCCCTGATTTGGGTTACCATTTCCCTGAAAATGATTTCCGGGGTTGAAATTGTTTCTGTTAAAGTTTCCTTGATTGTGGAAACCTTGATTCTGTCCAGGATTGAAATTCCCTTGGTTTTGATAACCTTGGTTCATTCGGGGTTGGTTCTGGTTTCTGTTTTGCAAATTTGGGTTTTGATTAAACCCGGGTGGTCCCATATGTATGTTAGCACGGTAACTTGGTTCCATTTGAGGACGGTATTGATTACCCCCCTGATTTGTAGTACCGGCTAAGGCATTGGCTTCAAAAGGACTACCATCGGTGGCAGTACAATTGTAGTAAGCATGTGGGCCACCACAAGTGACACAAACTTCCACTTTTTTAACTTCAACATGTGAAGGGTTTTGTGTGAAAGTGACTTTTTTCTGGCTCAAGAGAACCAAAGCTTGAATGGCGTCCGTGAGTTTATCTATCTTAGCATCGGTGCTAGAAGTACTCACGGGTGATGAAGAAGAAGGACCAGCACTCACTTGGGAATGATATGGTTTTGTGCATGTAGTGCGGACCTTGGATTTATTTTCAATGATTTCTAAAGCTTCTTTTGTGGTTTTGCTCAAAAAATTACCTCCCGCGGAGGCATTGAGAGAATCTTGGTCAGATTGACTCACACCATTATAAAACGTGTCAATTTGCATTAATCCAGTGAAACCATGATGAGGACATCGACGAAGCAATTCTTTGAAACGATCCCATGCGTCACCAAACGATTCATCAAACCTTTAAGTAAATTTGATGATTTCATTTTTAAGACTTGTCGTTCTGGACGGGGGAAAAAATTCGTTTACAAATTTGGTAACTAAATCTTCCCATGAGTTTATTGAACGAGGAGGTTGTTTTTCCAGCCAAATCCGGGCTGCTCCCTCAAGAGAAAATGGGAAAAGAAGAAGTTTGACTGCTTCGGAAGGGACGTTCTTGTATTTGATGGTAAAAGTAATTTTATTAAACCATCGAATATGAGCATGGGGATCATCCCTCTCAAAACCATAAAATTGGCTTGAGGTTACTAGATTTAGTAACCCGGTTTTGAGCTCAAAGTATTCAGCCACAATGGCTGGGACAACAATAGCGTCTCCGTAACCCTCAATGGGTGCTTGGAGAAGCTCATTCATCGGACGGTCTTCCGCCATGATAACTTTCTTAGGTGAATGATTGGTTTGAAAAACACAATATCAATATTATAGTATAGATGTAAGCTCAAGAAATCCGCAAAGAAATACGGATAATCCGAGGTCGTATTCCGTGTGAAGGGTGAATGAATTCCGAATTTCCGATTCGGAAAACGTGTCGTGAAAAGTGGTAAAAAGTGATATGAATGAGATTACACTAATGAAATATTAAATGAAGCACAAATAATCAATTAAGCACGTAATTCAACTAAACAAACCAAAAACGTAACGTAGAATCGAAAACCGTAAATTAAAACGTAAAATAAACGTAACCGTACAAAATAAAACGCGACTTTTAAGCTACGCTACTCCTACGGACATGAAAATAATTTTTAAAAATTAAAAATGATAAAAGAAAATTTTTAGAAAAAGAAAAATATTTTTTTGACTTTTTATTTATTTATTATGAATTAAAAACTAATTTAACTAATTAAAAATTAAAAGAAAATGTAAATAAATGGAAAAAAATGCAAAATAACTTTCTAAAATTTTAAAATAACTAAAAATAATTTTCTAATATTTTTTTGGATTTTTCTGGGGTTTTTCTGATTTTTTTTTTTTGAATTTTTGATAATTAAAAAGTAATTAAAATTGATTAAAAATGAAATTAAAATAAGAAAAATAGCAAATGAGCTTGGAAAAATCTGAAAATTTCAGGAAAATTCTAAAATACTATTCTGAATCTAGGAAAAATATAAAAATTTGAAAATAAGCACTGGAAGTGCTGATTAGACCAAAACTGCTTATTGGAAAGTGCTTATTGATAAGCAAAAATTGACTAATTGACCTGAAACTTTACCCAAATGATTTTTAAACTTAAATGAGCTCAGATAAACAGAGATTAACCAGAATGAGGCTCAGAAACACAAGTATGGGCACAATTAGATCAAATAAGCAATATGGAATAAGCTATAAGCTCAAACAGATAAGCAAAAGCCTAAAACCAATTGAAACAGTTGCTTAAGGCAATATTAAGCTCAAATGAACCAACAAACTAAGAGTATGATCAAGAAGGAACAAATGCAGCCTTACATAAGAAAACAGACCAATGCTTAATTCACACAATAAGGCAGACAAAAGAAGCAGTCTAATAAGCACTATGAGGGAAATCAAAAGCAGAAACTTAAAGGCAACTAGCTTAACTGGATTTAATCCCAATAATCACACTGAAAGCTTAACTAGACTATTAGATGAGAGCGTGTGAACCTAGGCTCAAATCTGAGAAGCAGGGCAATATTCCAGCTTATGACCAACTTTGAGCTAAAAAATTAGTGACCAAATAAGCTACTAAGTGAGATTATCTAGTTGATATGGATGCACAAGCTGGTAAATAACCAAGAAAAACAATCCAAGTGGATTTTGAAACAGATTTGAAACTTATAAATTCAACTGAAAACCTGCACAACTAAATGTATTGTGCTGCTTTGACTTTTTGTTTTGAAAAATATGTTTTGACCAAAATGAATTTTAAGCAGTTTCAAATGATTAATTAAGTAGTAATAAGCTACTATGCAACTTAACTAATGTTATTTAAACTATTCTAGTGACTAACTTAAAGCTACTACCACCTAAATGCTTAAACAGTTAATGCAAATCAATGATGAAACGAGTGATTTGACTCTAATGTAGCTACTCAAATGTTATAATGCTAGATTATACCTAAATGTAACCTCAGTAATGTATTTAGACTGAATATAACCTCTAAAACACAACCTATTCCGGCAAACTGCTTAAATCCAAACACCCTTAACTGCCTCAGTCACAACTTCAAAATACCACCACGAAGCTGTCAAACCCAACCTAAACCAATTCTTATCAACTTAGTTTGATCCAAACACTCTAATGGTGACTGCTACCACTAATCAATACCACAGATTCAACCTCTGAGTAGTCCAACCTCAAACAACAAACGTAGTATCTAGATGAGAATCAATAGCACCAAAAATACTCAAAGAATCAGATCTAAGATGCAAATCAAATACTCAAAAGAACTAATACAACACAGATCAAGTACTAAGGCAATAATGAAACAGTTAACTATCAAACCTATGCAAACTATATGAGTTACTATCAAACCAACTAGAATAAACTAAATTAAGGCAATATAAACTGGAAAAGAACAATTACAAGTAGTAAAAACAAATCTATACTAGAAATCTAATTGATGCAAATTTAAGCTAGGTCAAATGAAAATGAAACTTACAATCACCCCTCAGCCAAACAGAGGGGTGTTCCCACACAGCCTGTCTTTAGACAGGCCAAAAGCTCCATTTTTGACTGTCTCTAAACTCCAATAAGCTTCAGCTTATACAATAAGCTGATATTGATATATTTTTTTTTTTATTATTTTTTTTAAGATAAAATAGGAATTTAAAATAGAAATAAGAACTGAATTAAACTAAAAGATATGAATAATAAACTGAAAATAAGGATTAAGACAATAAGATGAAAGTAAAAACTGAATTATATTAAGATGAAAATTGAGTACAAGGTTTTTGAAATAGAAATTACAATAAAACTTTTAAATAGAAAACTAACAATTACTTAAAAAAAACTACACTCTAAACACTGAATAGAGGGGGTATTTATAGCCTGAGATGAGAGCTGCTAGGGTTGAGTCCAGGTCATCAATCCGCGTCACTTGTGTTTCTTTGAGTCCCTTTTGAGCCATTGATCACGTTTCCAGATGTTTCCATTAATTTTGGACCCTTGGATTGCGTGCCCTGATGTGATGTATCCTCGTGATGGCTCCTCATTGGTCCACGCGTCCCTGCCCACTTCTGACATTCCCCTGACATCTTCTAGAAGGACTTATGATTGGGTAATTATTACCCAATCATGGTAATGGAGGGTAATTGAGCGTGGGGTAGAATTAGGGTTCTTGTGAATAGTAAAAATCTGGGTTTGTATGGATTTTGGGGGGCGGGGTAAAATGAATTTGGGTGTTTTTATTTTTTAGGTGCGTTGACTGGGTATTAAGGGTGGGTTGACCGTGGGTAAACATAGTAGGCCGGGTCAAGATAAAGTGATAGTGGGCTTTGTTGACTTGGGCTTGTGGGATTTATGGGTTAAGGATAGTTATAAGGTTTTAGTTTTGGACTAATTTGAATCCGGTTGGTGTTTTTAAGGTTTAGGTAACAATTAAGGACTAATGTTGTAATTTTGAAAAGTATGAGGGCTGAAAATGATATTTATCCAAATTATAATCCAAGGGTCTTTGTTGTCATTCTTTGGTTAACGGAGGACCAAGTTTGTCTTTTCTTCAAAATTTCTTCAAGGGACCTCTTTTGACAACTTGATTAAACTTGGAGGACTAGAATCGTCAAACTCTTCAAACTTTGAACAGGGACTAGATATGCAACTTTGTGATTCTCTAAGGTTGATTTTGTCATTTTTACTTTGGACTTTGACCATTTGACTTCCCCGGCTCCGGCTTTTGACACTTTCCATTCTCGTGCTCGTTTTTGTCGGTTTTCCTTTGTTTTTGTTCATTTTTCTCATATCCGTTCCAGCACACACACAAATACAAAAATATGTATTCTCTTGGCATTTTTGGTTAGTATTCGGTATTTTTGGTCTGAAATAAGGCCTAAAAAGGATGAGTGATTAAGCACTCATCAAAATCCCCCAGACTAAGGTATTGCCGTGCCCTCACGCAATGTCATCACCTCACGCTTAAAAGATAAATAATTTCAAAACCTCTCTTTACTGACGTTGTAAAGTAGCAATGACTTTCAAAAGAGATAGTAAAATCATTTATTCTCAAAAACGCTCCATTTTCCGATTTTCATGAATAACAACTACTACTACTCTTTTTGTATTTTTCATTTATATATACGTGACGGTTTGATTTGACTTTCATTATCAATTCTTATCTGTTGATAATTTTCAGGGTCAACGAGTAGAAACACTTCTCACAGAGAAGAGACCGTACGGATAAAAATCGTCATCCTTGATTTTTCACAAGCTCCCAAACTAAGCGTAAAATCGAAATCATTGTTTATCCAGAAGTTAGATGCTAACACTGCCCACAAAAGTTACTTGTGTATTACCTCTTGTCCCCAGATCCTAAGTTTTGTATCTAAGGATTTTAATTTGTGAAAAATGAATTGCTTCATATTTTCTCGTTTCGATATTTGTTAGTCCGATAAGAGCACAAAATTTGAACGCTAAGTAGTTTCCAAACTTTCCCTCGAAAATCCCTGCATACAGAAATCGGGTCCACATGAAGGTCTCTGATTTAACACGATTTGTGGAGGCTCCCTTTTTATTTACGACCGAGACATACCATGTTTGATACCCGAAACGGAAGCTTTTTATTAGGGAAACCCCCGGAGTCGAAGCTTGGCATTTTTGCATAATCATAAGCACTTTAATAATACTTTGGTCCTTAGTCCTTTATTCTTTTACAGTCAACGGTTTATGAGCCGCCAAGATGTAAGAGCTTTATTATGACTTTGGATTTCTATCCGCTGCTTTTTATAGCTTTGGATTCCTCTGCCTTTTTATTTGGCTTTGGACTATTATTATCGATATTCATAACTATATGCCAAACCCCAAGTCCTACGGCCTTTACTAAGATCACAACATCGGCTGCGAACCGGCAAGATGCAATAGTCTATTTCACCGTAACACTGGCAGTACCTCAATGTGTACCAAACCCCCATATGCAGAGATTTTGTTGGGAACGAGAAAAAACTAAGTATTGCCCAAACCGTATACCCTTAATTAATCCTAGACATCTATTTATATATTGGTGACATTGCTGATGGGAACAAGGAGGCCACAAGTACCTCTCGTGGGTTTTTTAAATCCCAGAAATGCGATCCGTGTATAGCACGAAACTTCTAAATAAACTCTATCATTCCTCGATCTCCGCAAATTTAAAATCCCAAATAATGAGATCCGCGGATGCTTAGCCATAATCTTTTGATTATTTTGGTTAAGGGAGACAAGCTAGGGCTCAACATGCCCGATCAAGTCGGAACATTTATTTCTACTCTCGCCGGTAGGAAAGTCAAAACAAGGTGTCAAAACTTATTATTCATATCATATATTTTTTTTCATTTTTTTTTTTTTTTTTTTTTCACAATAAAGAGGTGACAAAAATTTAAATTTTTGGTGGAAAACGGAGTTGCGCAAGTTAACAGCTCAGACGATGGTACAGGTCAAATCGAATCGAAGATTCACCCCCCCAGACTAAAGTGAAACATTGTCCTCAATGTTTAAAGGGTAAAGGTAATCCTACGTAAAATCTAAGGCCGTTTATTAAATATGCCAAGAGATAAACGTTAGTCGATAAGATTTTGGATATGGTGAATTTCCGAAAGAGCAGCGAAGGATGAGACTCGAGTGGAGAGAACGACAAACCACGAGCACGAGAGTCCTCAAACTTCGGGGAAATTCCTGAACATAATCAACAACAACCACAAAACACGAGTTTGGAAAGGGTCGCCCCCCTCACGTCACGTTATTAGAAAATAGAAAATAGAGAAAATGAAAATGGATAAGCATGGGGTGCCTCCCACGAAGCGCTTGTTTTTGTTTACCGAGTCACATGAGCTTGGCTCGATCCCCGAATTAATTCGTCCTTGGGGAGAGCAAATGGAAAATAATCTCCATCGGGCTTTCATCAAAAATATTTAGAAAAACATAAGACTTAATTGAAAGTTCCATCCCGAAGAGATAACCACTGGTATTTTAATGTTGAAAACGTTTAGAAACGATACCCGGATCAAATACAACATCCTCACTCCCCACGGAGTGAAGGATAAGAGAAACCACACCAAACATTACAAATGGCAAGAAAGTCATGATAACAATCTTGAAAAACTCATCATTATCAAAAGACAACTTTATAATTGTGAAATTATGAATCTTAGCATTTAAACTTATTTTAAAATCTTTTCCGGGTGGGAGGGTTGGGAAAAACTTTTCATAAAAACTTTCATTCTTAAGAACACCACCTGGATCATGATCAACTTCAAGATCAAAACTGAAACTTTCATATTCTGGATTAGAAAACTTTTCAATTTTACATTCAATTTTATCAAAGCAAAATGACTCATATTCCGGAAGAGAGATAAAAGCATGAGAAGTGGTACTGCCACGACTCGTCTCTTCCGAGTGATTGATATCAAAGTTAAAAGCTTCATAAGTCGGATAAGAAAAATCCGGACGATAAGTGGGATTGCCACTAATCTCCTCAGTCGTATCGAACGAAAAACTCTCAAAGTCGGGTAAAAATTCCTCGAGCTCGGGCTCAAGAGGATCGTCAATTATAAGCTCAATCTTCGTCTTAACTTTATCCGGAGGGATTGATGGTTCATCGTTCAACAAATTGTTAAGAAAAATAGTATCTCCCTTCGAATCAAAGTAAGAATCATCAATCTAAGAAAACGGAATCGTATCAATAGCAATAAATTCATCGACTTCTTCCCAAAAAGAATCATATTCCTTAGTCGGAGGAAATGATGGGGAAGAGTCGGAGACGAACGTTTTCACAAAATCATCAAAGGAATAATTGCAAACATCAACGCTTTTGACGGAGAACTTCTTTGATTTCGAATCATCGGCTTTAAAAATCATAATATCATCATCGTGTCGTAAAATTAGAGTATCCTCAAAATGATCTACTAGGGCTTTTGCGGTTCGTAAAAACGGTCGCCCTAGTATAAGAGGAACTCTCGGATCGGGTTCAAAATTAACAACGACAAAGTCGGCCGGAAAAGTACACGAGTTCACTTGAACAAAAACATCTTCCGCAATTCCAACCGGATGAGTAATTGAACGGTTAGCAAGCTCTAACGTCATTCGGGTCGGTTTAAGTTCCCCCATCCCAAGTTGTTTATAGATTGACAAAGGCATAAGGTTAATGCTTGAACCTGAATCGGCCAGGGCTTTGCAAACCTCTTGATCTTTCAACGAACAAGGAATAAGAAACTTTCCCGAATCTCCAAGCTTCTCGGGAAGCTTCTTGAGAAGAATCGCGGAGCATTGAACATTAATCGGTGTTTCAGCTAATTCGAGCAATTTCTCTTTATTACTTATTAGATTCTTAAACGTTGAGGCAAATTTCGGCATGTAAACAAGAGCATCCATGAAACTGATATCAAAGTGCAACTTTTGAAAAATATCGAGAAACTTTTCCATTTGTTTTTTAGATTTTGCACGGAGCTCTTCATCATTAAATCGTGATGGATATGGCAATTTAGACTTGTATTTCACATGGTTCTCAAAAATGACTTTTTCCTTTTCTTTAGACGTTTGAACAACCGGAGGTTGGACGTTTTCAGCTCCTCCATTATTACTAGGAGGAACCGGGTCCTTTGTCGCCTCGGTCTCACAGTCCACTACCTTAGGCGGAGACGAAGAAGAAGAGGTAGTCGGCACTGTGGGTTCATATAAAGCACCACTGCGAGTCGTGATCGCCTTGATCTCGCCCCTCGGGTTAGCGATCGTGTTGCTTGGAAGAGTACCCGAACCCGAGGGTCGATCATTTAAAGACTTCTTCAATTCGGTCATTTGATTGATTAACATTTTATTCATTTCCTCTTGACTTTTCATAAATTGCTTGAGTAATTCATCCGAAGACGACTGATTCACAACTGGATTTTGAAAATTTTGACCACGATAGTTGTTATTGAAACCTTGATTCTGAAAATTTTGATTTCCATGATTAAAATTAGCATTATGATTTCCTTGAAAATTCCCTTGATTCGGGCCTTGATTATAATTTCCCCGATTTTGATTTTGAAAACCATGATTTTCATTGTTCATCCGATTTTGATTAGCATTGTGATTAAATTGATGATTTCGGTTTTGCACATTTTGATTAACTTGATTGACTTGATTAACCGGATTGACTTGATTCGGTTGATTAAAACCGGGTGGTCCAACATAATGGTTCGAACGGTAGCTAAGAAGATTTCGGTCACCCTGTGGTTGGTATCCGTTACCGCCCATATTGTAGGTTCCCGAAGTAGCATACACAATCTCGTGAGTGTAGCCACCGGTAGCTGGGCACTCAAAATACGAATGAGGACCACCACAAGTCTCACAAACATTGTTGACCATATTAATTTGATGGTTTTTGAATTGATTTTGATTCTGAGACGTTTGGTGCATTCGTAAAACAGCAGTTGACAAATCATCGAGTTTCTTAGTAATTGCGGCTATTTCAGAATTAGACGTAGAAGAATTGTGAGCAACGGTTGTTCTTGACTCATTCCTCTCGGCAGAGGAATCCCAATAATTGTAATGAGCCGTCATGTTCTCAATAAGTTCGTAGCAATCTTCAGGACGTCGTTTCATAAAAGTTCCACCCGCAGCTGCATTGATCGTGTCCCGATGTCGCAAAGTCAAACCATTGTAAAACGTATCAATTATCGTAACAAGAAGCATGTTATGGTTTGGACACCGATCAATAGCAAGCTTATAGCGTTCCCAAGCTTCGAATAAAGATTCGTCGGGAAGCTGACGGAAATTGCTAATATCGTTTCGAAGTTTCGTCACCATCGATGGTGGAAAATATTTCGCCAAGAACTTCGATACCATTTCTTCGAAGGTATGAATCGAGTTCTTGGGAAGACGATCAAACCAAGCTGTGGCATGATGTGTAAGAGAATAGGGGAAAAGAGAAAGACGAAGGGCGTCATCGGAGACCCCATGTTGTTTCATACTTTGGGTGACGGTTAAAAATTTGTCGAGATGCTTGTTAGCATCGTCACCCGGTAATCCGTGAAATTGGCACGAATTCTGGACTTGTTGAATCATATGGTGCTTAAGTCCAAAATCCATAGCCTCAATATTGAGAGGGGCAATCGGACCGCCTCTACCGTGCATTGTCGGTTGACACAGCTCCTCCATCGTTCGGAGATCGGGAGCTGGTGCATTTTGAACAACACCCACCGGAGGGTGTTGATTGTTGTGGTTGTTTTGTTCCATTTCCGTGATGTTAGGGAAACGAACTTTGTGTGTGTGACGTATCAAACTCTCGGGGTTCGATAATGGAGAAATAAGACGTTTAGAAGATGATCGGGTGTTCATACACCACAAAAACTCAAATTTTGAAAAATAAAAGGAAAATCAAATTTGAAAAGGAAAATCTTTTTGTATTTTTGTTTTTATAAAGCAAAACTTAAACTTTTGTTTTTTCTTTTTCTAACATTACGTTAATTGTAAAACGTTTCCCTTAATCTACTCGCGACGGAACGGGAGAGAAGAATGGATCTCTCTTCAGCTTGCAATTTAATGTCAAAGCTTCCGTATTTTCCGCTTATTCGGTCGTAGAATCAAAGTAATCCGTCTAGCAACTAATTTCACGCGTAGTTATATTGGGAGACTTATTTGGTTTACAACGCCCTTTCTTTCGATCGGGTCGAGGCTGTAACTTTATAATATATACAAAATAGAGGAAGGCTTATCAAAACACAATTTTTCAAAAACGAATATTCAAAAATTCACTTCAACCTTCCCCGGAAACGGCGCCAAAAATTGATTGGTTTGAAAAACACAATATCAATATTATCGTATAGATGTAAGCTCAAGAAATCCGCAAAGAAATACGGATAATCCGAGGTCGTATTCCGTGTGAAGGGTGAATGGAATTCCGAATTTCCGATTCGGAAAACGTGTCGTGAAAAGTGGTAAAAAGTGATATGAATGAGATTACACTAATGAAATATTAAATGAAGCACAAATAATCAATTAAGCACGTAATTCAACTAAACAAACCAAAAACGTAACGTAGAATCGAAAACCGTAAATTAAAACGTAAAATAAACGTAACCGTACAAAATAAAACGCGACTTTTAAGCTATGCTACTCCTACGGACTTGAAAATAATTTTCAAAAATTAAAAATGATAAAAGAAAATTTTTAGAAAAAGAAAAATATTTTTTTGACTTTTTATTTATTTATTATGAATTAAAAACTAATTTAACTAATTAAAAATTATAAGAAAATGTAAATAAATGGAGAAAAATGCAAAATAACTTTCTAAAATTTTAAAATAACTAAAAATAATTTTCTAATATTTTTTTGGATTTTTCTGGGGTTTTTCTGATTTTTTTTTTTTTGAATTTTTGATAATTAAAAAGTAATTAAAATTGATTAAAAATGAAATTAAAATAAGAAAAATAGCAAATGAGCTTGGAAAAATCTGAAAATTTTAGAAAAATTCTAAAATACTATTCTGAATCTAGGAAAAATATAAAAATTTGAAAATAAGCACTGGAAGTGCTGATTAGACCAAAACTGCTTATTGGAAAGTGCTTATTGATAAGCAAAAATTGACTAATTGACCTGAAACTTTACCCAAATAATTTTTAAACTTAAATGAGCTCAGATAAACAGAGATTAACCAGAATGAGGCTCAGAAACACAAGTATGGGCACAATTAGATCAAATAAGCAATATGGAATAAGCTATAAGCTCAAACAGATAAGCAAAAGCCTAAAACCAATTGAAATAGTTGCTTAAGGCAATATTAAGCTCAAATGAACCAACAAACTAAGAGTATGATCAAGAAGGAACAAATGCAGCCTTACATAAGAAAACAGACCAATGCTTAATTCACACAATAAGGCAGACAAAAGAAGCAGTCTAATAAGCACTATGAGGGAAATCAAAAGCAGAAACTTAAAGGCAACTAGCTTAACTGGATTTAATCCCAATAATCACACTGAAAGCTTAACTAGACTATTAGATGAGAGCGTGTGAACCTAGGCTCAAATCTGAGAAGCAGGGCAATATTCCAGCTTATGACCAACTTTGAGCTAAAAAATTAGTGACCAAATAAGCTACTAAGTGAGATTATCTTGTTGATATGGATGCACAAGCTGGTAAATAACCAAGAAAAACAATCCAAGTGGATTTTGAAACAGATTTGAAACTTATAAATTCAACTAAAAACCTGCACAACTAAATGTATTGTGCTGCTTTGACTTTTTGTTTTGAAAAATATGTTTTGACCAAAATGAATTTTAAGCAGTTTCAAATGATTAATTAAGTAGTAATAAGCTACTATGCAACTTAACTAAAGCTATTTAAACTATTCTAGTGACTAACTTAAAGCTACTACCACCTAAATGCTTAAACAGTTAATGCAAATCAATGATGAAACGAGTGATTTGACTCTAATGTAGCTACTCAAATGTTATAATGCTAGATTATACCTAAATGTAACCTCAGTAATGTATTTAGACTGAATATAACCTCTAAAACACAACCTATTCCGGCAAACTGCTTAAATCCAAACACCCTTAACTGCCTCAGTCACAACTTCAAAATACCACCACGAAGCTGTCAAACCCAACCTAAACCAATTCTTATCAACTTAGTTTGATCCAAACACTCTAATGGTGACTGCTACCACTAATCAATACCACAGATTCAACCTCTGAGTAGTCCAACCTCAAACAACAAACGTAGTATCTAGATGAGAATCAATAGCACCAAAAATACTCAAAGAATCAGATCTAAGATGCAAATCAAATACTCAAAAGAACTAATACAACACAGATCAAGTACTAAGGCAACAATGAAACAGTTAACTATCAAACCTATGCAAACTATATGAGTTACTATCAAACCAACTAGAATAAACTAAATTAAGGCAATATAAACTGGAAAAGAACAATTACAAGTAGTAAAAACAAATCTATACTAGAAATCTAATTGATGCAAATTTAAGCTAGGTCAAATGAAAATGAAACTTACAATCACCCCTCAGCCAAACAGAGGGGTGTTCCCACACAGCCTGTCTTTAGACAGGCCAAAAGCTCCTTTTTTGACTGTCTCTAAACTCCAATAAGCTTCAGCTTATACAATAAGCTGATATTGATATATTTTTATTTTTATTTTTTTTTAAGATAAAACAGGAATTTAAAATAGAAATAAGAACTGAATTAAACTAAAAGATATGAATAATAAACTGAAAATAAGGATTAAGACAATAAGATGAAAGTAAAAACTGAATTATATTAAGATGAAAATTGAGTACAAGGTTTTTGAAATAGAAATTACAATAAAACTTTTAAACAGAAAACTAACAATTACTTAAAAAAAACTACACTCTAAACACTGAATAGAGGGGGTATTTATAGCCTGAGATGAGAGCTGCTAGGGTTGAGTCCAGGTCATCAATCCGCGTCACTTGTGTTTCTTTGAGTCCCTTTTGAGCCATTGATCACGTTTCCAGATGTTTCCATTAATTTTGGACCCTTGGATTGCGTGCCCTGATGTGATGTATCCTCGTGATGGCTCCTCATTGGTCCACGCGTCCCTGCCCACTTCTGACATTCCCCTGACATCTTCTAGAAGGACTTATGATTGGGTAATTATTACCCAATCATGGTAATGGAGGGTAATTGAGCGTGGGGTAGAATTAGGGTTCTTGTGAATAGTAAAAATCTGGGTTTATATGGATTTTGGGGGGCGGGGTAAAATGAATTTGGGTGTTTTTATTTTTTAGGTGCGTTGACTGGGTATTAAAGGTGGGTTGACCGTGGGTAAACATAGTAGGCCGGGTCAAGATAAAGTGATAGTGGGCTTTGTTGACTTGGGCTTGTGGGATTTATGGGTTAAGGATAGTTATAAGGTTTTAGTTTTGGACTAATTTGAATCCGGTTGGTGTTTTTAAGGTTTAGGTAACAATTAAGGACTAATGTTGTAATTTTGAAAAGTATGAGGGCTGAAAATGATATTTATCCAAATTATAATCCAAGGGTCTTTGTTGTCATTCTTTGGTTAACGGAGGACCAAGTTTGTCTTTTCTTCAAAATTTCTTCAAGGGACCTCTTTTGACAACTTGATTAAACTTGGAGGACTAGAATCGTCAAACTCTTCAAACTTTGAACAGGGACTAGATATGCAACTTTGTGATTCTCTAAGGTTGATTTTGTCATTTTTACTTTGGACTTTGACCATTTGACTTCCCCGGCTCCGGCTTTTGACACTTTCCATTCTCGTGCTCGTTTTTGTCGGTTTTCCTTTGTTTTTGTTCATTTTTCTCATATCCGTTCCTGCACACACACAAATACAAAAGCATGTATTCTCTTGGCATTTTTGGTTAGTATTCGGTATTTTTGGTCTGAAATAAGGCCTAAAAAGGATGAGTGATTAAGCACTCATCAGTGAAACAGCACGTTCCTCAGATACGGCTGTTGGGGCAGAACGTCTACGGCGTCTTCGAGGAATTCTGACAAGCTCACGTAAAGGGCTTGTTGAGCTAGAAGAACGAGTGCGCATGCACTAGAGACGACTCTAAGAATCCTTAGAGTGACGGGAAATTACAAATAGAAAATAAAATATGAACAAAAAGATGATATATAACAAAGTGTGAAAATTCAAACTCACAGATATTTCAAAAAGTCGTAATATGCGCACACCTCCCCGGCAGCGGCGCCAAATTTTGATTGGTCGGGAACTGTCAGATAATATCAACCAAGTAATGGTCAATAAGTCAAACAGCCTAAACCAATACTCCGGTGAGTTTAGTGTTTCCCCGGATCGTTAGATCCCAACGAGATGTGAAATCTGAAATAAAACGACTTTGAGATCAGGTGAATTGAACAGGAAAAGGGTTTAAGTGATTGTACTACTGAAAAATAAGAGTGAATAACTTTAATAAGCTATATCAATCAATACGTGAAATCAGATACGTACAAATCAAAAAGGGACTGAAAACGTAAACGTTTATTAACTAAACGTAAACAAAAACAAATTTAACTTATAGTAGGATTTTATAAGCCTTAGGGGCTTAAATGCAAATTAAATAAATTTAAAATATTTATTTATTAATTAAAAACTATTTAATTAATTATTTATATTTAATAACTATTATTAATTATTTAATAATTAACTAATAATTAGGAAAATGTAAAATAAGTCTAGAAAATTAAAATTAAAATTTCTAAAAATCTAAAATATTATAAAACTTATTTTAAAATTAAAATTAAATTTTTCACACTATTTATCTATTTATTATTAATTAATTATTATTTAATTATTATTTAACTAATTATATTGATTAACTTATTTATAATTACTAAAAAGACTTAGATAATTATGAAAAATTTTATATATCTAATTAACCATCATGGGAATCTTAAAAAATTATAAAAACTTTATTTTATGTATTTTTAATCTAATTTACTAATTATTATTCTATTTATTAATTAATATCTAATTAAAATAATTAAATTATGAAAACTAGTAAATGAACAGTATAAATCACAAGAAAATTTCTAAAATTATTTTATGACTTATAGAAGCTAGGAAAAATATAAAATATAGGTGTTACCTTATAAAAATTAATTATGCTATTTAATTCTTATTTATTATTTAATTATTAAATAAACTAATATTAATTCTAAATAACACTAGATGACAAAAGAAAATTCTGGAAAAATTTATAAAATTACTTTAATATATAAGAGATTTAATAAAAATATAAAATAGCAGAAGTGCTTATAAATAAGCTAAAAAGGAAATTAAATAGTAATTTCTATTAAATAGAAGCTATCACTATAATTAAGTTTGTCTTTTTCTGGTTTTTCTTTTATAAAACTAATAAAATACTTAAAATATGAAACTTTAATAAAGGAAATGAATTTATAATCACAGAATAAGCACTAAGAGTGCTTATTACTCAAAACAGTTGACTTTTATTGACTTTGCTAAGAAATAAGCTCAACTGAACTTGTGTGGGGTCCACAAAGTAAAACTTGGTACAAATGAGTTGTGTGGATGACAATAAGCAAGAATCACTTAAATAAGTTGGCCAAATAAGCTAGGAATCCAAAATAAGCACTTGCTTATTTCAATTCTGAGGTAGACTTGGGACAGATTTAGGAGGCCAAATTAAGTGGGGTCCACTGATGTACAGGTCAGCCAAAGAGTCAAGGGTTCAAGCCTGGTAGGAGGGGGGTTGAAATTTACAAAGGTTGACAAGTAGGGCCCACTAGTGAGCTCAAAAAGAGCTTATGAAGTTGGGTGGGTTGACTGGTTCACCAGTGTGTGCTGGGTGAATGGACAAGCTTCAAGCTGATTGCAGCCCTATTGAAAGGGCTTGTGAGTGAAATATGAAGCTTGAACTGTGAAGATGGGTTGCTTAGCTACTTAAAGAACCAAAGTTCACAAGCCAAAGCTCAGTGATGAACTTATGATGGGCTTGTGAGGTTGCTTGATTTCACTGAGTGACCAGTGATATGTTTGATTTAATGCACAAGTTAAGCAAGATAAGCTGTTCAGATAAGCAATCAAAGGGCAAATAAGCACTCACTCAAGTGACTAGCCACAAGGGCATCACAAAGGACCAAAATACACAGACTAATACTCACTAATCAAGCTTATGAAAGCTTGTGAAAGTGGGTCTCAAATCTGTGTACAGGGGAGGTTTGTGAAGAACCACTTAAAATTAAGCACTAGATAAGCACTCTAATCAGCTAAATAAAAATTATTAAAAATAGTAACATACAGATTTGCAACAAGACTTAATTATCCTACAAGCTCAGATCCTAGTATCAAATAACAAGATCACAATAAAATTCCAAAGTTTATTCAAAAATTATGTGACTGCAATTTGACTTTTTATATTAAACCAATATGTTGACTAAAGTGAGCTTGAATCTTAATTTATTAACTGATTATGTTATCTTAAGCTATGATATGGTGAAATTAAGCTAGGTTATCAAATTCTAAGCTAGAATGATGATTATGGACCTAAATTACTTAACAGTTTAACAGATAGATAGGATTACAACTAATTTTGACTTTCCTACTAATAAGACCTAATTATGATGACTGAACTGGACTATATTGATTTAAATAAACATGCAGCAACAAGATTTAAGCACAATAACAGGCATATACCCAGTGAAACAGCTTGATCCAAACACTCCTTAGCAAGGGTAATTTTTTGATTAGTGTTGTATTACACTGAATTAGCACATGAAACTGAGTTCAATCACTTGATTATGATGATATAAGATCAGATAAACACAATTACACAGCAATTAACAACTTTTAACTACTTATCACACTTAAGCTAATTTGACTGTCTAATTTTAACAACTAGCAACTATGATTTTCAACACATAAGCTATCAATATTACACTATATTATCACTAACAACTAACAATTAAGCATTAAAACAGAAAGATTATAGTAAAATAAGATCAAGTAAAGGTTATGCCAAAAATCAAGAAATATGCTTACAATCTTGAGTTTAGACCACAATTGAGAACCAAGAACTGAGTACCAATCCTATTTCCTCCCCTGAGGATCTAAACCATGTTTCCAAAGCTACTTGCATCCATTATTGATCTGAATTCCCAAAAGCACATCCAAATTCCACAGTTTGACTATTGCTGACCAACTTTGTAATTTTGAGTTTTGTTAGCTAAACTGAGTTTTAAGTTACTAGAAGCCTTTATAAAGCTTCATGGGAGCTTAAGTGAGCTTATTTGATCCTTATGTTCCACTGTAAACAACAACTAAGCTATATGATATTTTTGAGCAAAAAGAAGATTTGCATACTTGAGAATTGTACATGAAACTTGAAATTTATTATTAAAAAGAGTAAAGGTTACACTGAATTGACTGAAAAGTTAACTAGAAAGCTTGAACAAACACTGGAAATTGAAAACTTGATTAATCGACATACATTATTAAAAATTAAAAACTAGATATCTTCCACATTGCTTCCTTCTTCTGTATTTATCACTCAATATCTTCCCACTAGCCCAAAGATATTATCCCACATCACTTTCCAGCCATTGATTTAGTCAAACTCATCCCAACCATTTAAATCAGTTTTGGCGCCAAAATGAGCCACGTGGAATTGAAGCAGTTACAGAGCAATTAAGTATTCTTGGTAGTGTTAGGAAGCTTAATGAACACGTTTGATGAAGATTGGACCAAGTTGGGGTGGTTTTGCTCAAAACCGTGGGTAAGTATTGCTACAGTGGTGGTTTTGGGTTGAAATGGGGTGTGAAGGGCATTTATTGTGGCGTGTTTCTGTGGAGAGAGGTGATGGAGAGTGGGTAGAATGATGAGGGTGTGAGCTGGAAGGGGTTGAGGTGGAGTTACAGGTGGAATGGGGGAGAGGTGGAAGAAGGAAAGGAAAACGGGGGTGAGGGTGTGTCTGGTTTATTTATTTAACAAAGGGGGGTGGGCTGGGGTTTCATTTTTGGGCCAAGAAAAGGTGGGCTGGGGTTTTAATAAAAGGGTTGGGTTTATTTTTGGTTTAGATAATAACTTAGGGTCCGGTTGGTTTACTTAGTATAAATCACAAGGACCATTTTTGTAATTTGAGCAAAGATTGAGGACTTGATATGTAATTTTCCCAAACTTCAAATAAGGACTGAAACTGCAATTAACCATTAGTACAAGGACCACGAGTATAAATTTCATTATTTTAAACCTCAGGGACCAAATCTGCCAATTCCTCAAACTCCAGGGACCTATTCTGTAATTTTCTGAAAGTTGAAGGGTTTATTTTGTAACTTCTCAAAAGTTATCATAAGGACCAATTTTGTCAATTTAGAATAGTATAAGGTTTATTTTTATTATTTTCTTATTTTTAAAACCTTAGGGACTAATTCTGACACTTTTCAAACTTGAGGGACTAAAGTTGTCATTTTGCAATTTTTAAACTTTAAAGGACTTTTCTTGACAACTTATGAATCCCTAAGGACCTTTGATGATATTTTGCATGTTTTGATTTACCAGGGACTAGTTTTGCTATTTTTTCAAAGTTCAGGGACTGAAACTGTAAATTATGTGAAATATTTTGTTTTTCATCAGTTTTCAATCATTTTGCATAAAAACACAATCCAGGGATAATTTTATGTATTTTAAGGCATTCCTGTGTGTTTTTATATGTTTTTACAGTTTAAATGTAACAGAAATGATGAGTATTTACACACTCATCAACTACTGAGTTCTGATGGAAGCTCAAGTCTGTACGCCACTGGGCCAACCCTGGCTAGGATTTTGAATGGTTCGATGTATCTTGGTTTTAGTTTTCCTTGTTTACCGAATCGTATCAAGCCTTTCTAAGGCGATACTTTTAGCATAACCCTATCTCCGACTTGGAATTCTAGGGGTCTGCGTCATGTGTTGGTATAACTTTTCTGTCGATCTCTTGCGGTTTGAAGTCGACTTCTGATTTGTACAATTTTATCCGTTTTTTCTCGAATGAGTTCTGGACCAGTGAGTTGAACTTTTCCTACTTCAGCCCAACAGGCAGGTGAACGACACTTTCAACCGTAAAGTGCTTCAAATGGAGCTGCTTTAATACTTGCATGATAGCAGTTGTATGAAAATTCGAATAATGGTAGATGAGTATCCCATCCTTTTCCAAATTCTATTATACAAGCTCGAAGCATGTCTTCAAGTGTTTGAATGGTTCGTTCACTCTGACCATCGGTCTGAGGATGATACGTTGTACTCATGTCTAGATTTGTTCCAAAGGCGTCTTGGAGTGACTGCCAGAAATTGGAGGTAAATCTACCATCTCGGTCAGATATGATGGATATTGGTGCACCATGTCTTGAGACTATTTCTTTGACGTACAGTCAAGTAAGCTGTTCCATTTTGTAAGTCTCTTTGATTGGTATAAAGTGTGCGGATTTTGTGAGACGATCAACTATGACCCAGATGGAGTCATAACCGCTTGATGTCTTTGGGAGCTTGGTGATGAAGTCCATAGTAATTCTTTCCCATTTCCACATAGGAATCTCTGGTTGTTGCAATGGACCGAATGGTTTTTGATGTTCGGCTTTTACTTTGGAGCATGTAAGACATTTGCTAACGTATGTTGCAATATCGGCCTTCATGTTTGGCCACCAATAGAGTAGTTTAAGATCATGATACATCTTATCAGATCCTGGACGTATGGAGTATTTGGACTTGTGAGATTCATGCATGATCAAGTCTCGTAGGCCACCATAAAGTGGTAACCAACTTCGACCTTGGAAGCATAGAGTTCCATCTAAACGGGTTTCGAATTTCTTCTGTATCATGCCATCCAACTTTTCCTTTTGGATGTTTTCTTGTTTCACCGCCTCTGCTTGAGCGTGAAGGATTTGAACAGGAAAGTTTGAATTTATGGTTAAAACTAAGGCTCGGACTCGTAGTGGTTTAACCCGTTCCTTTCGGCTCAGGGCGTCTGCTACTACGTTTGCCTTTCCTGGGTGGTAACGAATGTCGCAGTCATAATCACTTAGTAATTCCAACCAACGACGTTGTCTCATGTTTAGTTCTTTTTGGTTCAAAATGTGTTGTAGACTTTTATGATCGGTGAACACAGTACATCTAGTACCGTACAGATAGTGTCTCCAGATTTTTAGTACAAAGACTACAGCTCCTAACTCTAAGTCATGAATGGTGTAATTTTTTTCATGAACCTTGAGTTGTCTTGAAGCATAAGCCATGACTTTATCACGATGCATCAACACGGCACCTAAACCTTGGTGCGATGCATCACAATAGACTACAAAATCTTCGATCCCATCTGGCAATGCTAGGATAAGAGCACTACAAAGTTTCTGTTTAAGGGTTTGGAAAGCTTTTTCTTCATCTTCATCCCACACGTATTTTTTGTTTTTCTGTGTTAGCTTGGTTAAAGGTTTTGCTATTGAGGAAAATCCTTCAATAAACCTTCGGTAATGCCCGGCTAGACCCAGAAATTGACGAATTTCTGTAGGTGTGGTAGGTGTTGGCCAATATTTGATAGCTTCAATCTTAGCGGGATCGACATGTAAACCAGTCTTGTCAATCACATGCCCAAGGAATTGTACTGATTGAATCCAAAATTCACATTTGGAAAACTTTGCATACAATTTCTCTTCCTTGAGTAATCCTAAAATTGTTCTCAAGTGTTCTTTGTATTCCTCTTCGTTTTTGGAATATATAAGAATGTCGTCTATGAATACGATCATGAATTTGTCCTAATATGGCTTACACAATCGATTCATGAGATCCATGAATACTACCGGTGCATTAGTTAACCCAAATGGCATCACTTGGAATTCATGGTGACGGTATCATGTCTGATGAGGCGAAAAATGAACCACTTTTAGGGGGTCATTTAAGCCCGGAATTTAATTTATTTGATCAAATATTTCCCTAAATCGTTCCTTTTGTGATTTTAGGTACTTTGGGAGAGAAATCTGGAAAAGGAAACAATTCGGACGTTTTTGGAACATAAAAGTGAAGAAAACGCCAAAGTCTTAATCTTCCTTGCTGGGAACAGTAGGTGACGGCGTCAAGAAGAAAATCTTGACGGCGTCAAGAGTAATTTCCATGACGATCCAGTACAGATTTGAAGGCGTCACGAAGTAGGGCGTCAAGAGTAAAACACATGACGGCCTGGAAACACATAACACTTGACGGCGTCAGATCTGGATCAAGGCAGTCCGAGGAGTATTTTGGCGGCGAGATGATGGCGTCACAAATTTGTTCTTGACGCCGTCAGACCCTATTTCCTATATATAGTTTTCTAATTTTCACATTAAAAAGAGAGAAGTTTTGGAGAAACCCTAAGTACAAACTTGGTACGAATTTTACAGGTTTTTCAAGGGTTCTTAGCCCTTGATCCCTTTCATGTGTAATTGAGATAAGTATTCTTTTAATTCAATCAATATGTCTATGTGTTGGTTGTCTATATCTTGTTCTTGTCTTAATTCCATCATGCTAGGCTATATCTATCTTGTGTTTGCTTGGATCTAATGAAACCTAGATGTTAATTATGTGTTGATTACTTGTTTATGGTTATATTGGATGAATGATTTCGTTGTCAGGCTTAAGAAAACTGGCAGATCTCCAAATGGTAACATGCTTGAACGTCTTAGGAAACATGAACTGACGTGCACTAGGTTTTATTGGTTGTATTTAATGCATGAGTAAATTCTAATGATCTCATGTTAGGAGCTTCTTAATCGGCTCGACATAAGAGTGAAGTAGGAACTCATAGGATTGGGGAATTAAGTGCGCCACCCCATGAATGGTATTAAGGAATACAATCCGTCATCCACGCAACTATACAAGTAATTAACGTGTAAAAGATATCTAGGGAGTAGTGAAATCTAAGTAAACACATTTTCTCCACTTATTGCTCACAACCTTAGTATAATTTAGTTTATTTTTCATTTCTAGTATTTTATTTTGATTGCATCTTTAGTATTGTGTTAGTTGATCAGCAACTAATTCCGCCCAAATCCTTCAAACCCGAGATTTTTACTTGCTTTCTAAAAAAATATAAAAATACAAAAATAATCATCCCTCATATTTAGAACTAGTATTTAGCTTTTCTAATCCTAGCGACACTATTCCTAGCTGAACGATCAATCCCCCGGTATTTGTCACTATATATACTACAACGATCAGGTACACTGCCTGGTGGGGGTTGTAAGCTTCTCAAGATCCCTCGAGAGGTAAAGCCTGGTGCGATTCCCACGTATCAAGTTTTTGGCGCCGTTGCCGGGGAATAGTTATTGTCTAGGTTAGAATCTCTTTTCATTAGGTCTACTTGCTAGATTCCTTTCTAGTAAGATTTTATTTTTATTTTTAGGTTTTCTTTAGTCTATCTTATTTCTTTGTGTTTTTGTTCGTAACTCTTCACCACCCGACATCATGGACGATGGGAACATCCTTGAACCCATCATCCCACCACAACAAAACCCACCACTAGAACCCCTTAGGCCCCGAACCTTAGGAGAGTATTCCCGACCTAGCCACCAAGGCAGCCGAAACACCATTGAGCTCACCGGATCCAATGATACCCCCTTGCGATCCGCCACCATCCGGTTGGTGCAAAGCGGATGTGCATTCCATGGACTTCGTTCCGAAGATCCAAACCAACATCTTAAGGACTTCCTTAAAATCGTAGATTCCATAGACCTAGATGTTGAAACTAGAGAGACAACCCGATTACGCCTATTCCAATTCTCTCTGCGGGATTAAGCTAGTCAATGGCTTGAGCGTTTACCCGCGGGATCCATCACCATATGGGATGATCTCACCACTCGTTTCCTTGCTCAATATTTCCCACATGGGAGAACTACTAAGCTTAGGAATGACATCTTGATGTTCCAACAACATCAGGGTGAAACTTTCTACGAAGCTTGGGCCCGTTTTAAGGATCTCCTCCATAAGGTCCCTCATCATGGTATAAACCTTTTGTTATTAGTCCAGATTTTCTACGACCATGTTGACTATCACACTAAGCGCACAATCGATAGGGCCGCGGGAGGTAAACTGCGTGATAAGAACGCCGAGGAGTCCTGGGCAATTATTGAGGAGCTCGCCGCCGATAATCATGAGATGTGGGAGTTTAATCATACAATAAAAGTGGCCATCAATGCGGTCTCAACATCTGGAGGAACCACCAAAATCCCCGATGAACTCCTATGTAAACTCGAGGCAAAATTCGACTACTTTGAGGAAAGGCAAAGGAGACCTTTAAGTCCTAGACGGGCTACTGTCAATTTTGTCTTGAAACCAGCTTTGACACCATTATTTGAGTCACCCTCTAGAGAAAATGTCGAGACTTTTCAAAACTATGCCCCACCTTGTTCCCCTCCCGAGTAGCTTAGCTCGGAGTTTGAAGCTAGGATGAGAGAATATATGGCGACTCACTCAGATCGGCTTGCTAGATTCGAGGAACCAGTCTATAAGCAAAAAGAAGAGATGCAGGAGAAAATGAATGAGATGATGAGTCTATTAGAGGAGTATGCCAACCAGAGAACCCCCGAAAGAATGCTACTAAGGAAAGAAAGCGCCACTCCCACTACCCAATTTGTCAATTCCATCACAATTGTCAACAAGGATAACGAGAAGGTAGAAACCCCGGCTAAACAGACATTAGGGAAACCACCAAAATCCCAACCCTTGAGTCACTACCTGAAACATGATATAAATGAAAACACCATAACAAATTGGATTAAAGGTGATGGGCGTAACCAACCTTCCAAACAGGGTTCGGAGAAAGAGGAAAAGCCAAAAGATGGGTATGATACGTGATGAGGCAAAAAATGATTCGTTTTTAGGGGGTCATTTAAGCCCGAATTCGAATTTATTTGATCAAATATTGCCCTAAATCGTTCCTTTTGTGATTTTAGGTACTTTTGGAGTGAAATCTGGAAAAGGAAGCAATTCGGACGTTTTTGGAGCATAAAAGTGAAGAAAACGCCAAAGTCTTAATTTTCCATGCTGGGAACAGTAGGTGACGGTGTCAAGAGTAACTCCCTGACGGTGTCAAGAGCAAAATTCCATGACGATTCAGAACAGATTTGAAGGCGTCACGAAGTAGGGTGTCAAGAGTTAAAGTCATGACGGCCTGGAAACGATTAAGTCTTGACGGCGTCAAATGTAGATCAAGGCGTCACAATGTTTGTCTTGACGCCGTCAGACCCGTTCTCCTATATATAGTTTTCTAATTTTTTCACATTAAAAAGAGAAGTTTTGGGAGAAACCCTAAGTACGATTTTGGTCAAATTTTACAGGTTTTTCAAGGGTTCCAACCCCTTGATACCTTTCATGTGCAATTAAGATAAGTGTTCTTTTAATTCAATTAATATGTCTATGTGTTGGTTGTCTATATCTTGTTCTTGTCTTAATTTAATCATGCTAGGCTAGATCTATCTTGTGTTTGCTTAGATCTAATGAAACCTAGATGTTAATTATGTGTTGATTACTTGTTTATTCTTGTCTTGGATGAATGATTTATATGTTAGGCTTAAGAAAACTGGCAGATCTCCAATTGGTAACATGCTTGAACGTCTTAAGAAACATGAATCGACGCGCACTAGGTCTTTATTGGTTGTATTTAATGCATGAGCCACTGTTTACAATCCCTATAGTTGTGCTGGGCATGGTGTAGGAGGAGATAAGAGCTCATAGAATTGGGGTGTTAAGTGTCCCACCCCATGAATGGTATTAAGGAATACGATCCGTCATCCATGCAATTATAACAAGTAATTAACGTGTAAAAGATGTCTAGGGAGTCGTGAAATCTAAGTAAACACATTTTCTCCAATTACTGCTCACAACTTTAGTATAATTTAGTTTATTTTCATTTTTAGTATTTTATTTTGATTGCATCTTAGTATTGGGTTAGTTGAATAGCAACTAATTCCGCCCAAATCCTTCAAACCCGAGATTTTTAACTTGCTTTCTAAAAAATATAAAAATACAAAAATAATCTTCCCTCACCTTTAGAACTAGTATTTAGGTTTTCTAATCCTAGCGACACTATTCCTAGCTGAACGATCAATCCCCCGGTACTTGTCACTATACTATACTACAACGATCAGGTACACTGCCTGGTGGGGGTTGTAAGCTTCTCGAGATCCCTTGAGAGGTAAAGCCTGGTGCGATTCCCACGTATCAAGTTTTTGGCGCCGCTGCCAGGGAATAGTTATTGTCTTGGTTAGAATTTCTTTGTATTAGGTCTACTTGCTAGATTCCTTTCTAGTAAGATTTTATTTTTATTTTTAGGTTCTCTTTAGTCTATCTTATTTCTTTGTGTCTTTGTTCGTAACCACCCGACATCATGGACAACGGGAACATCTTTGAACCCGTCATCCCACCACAACAAAACCCACCATTAGAACCCCTTAGGCCCCGAACCTTAGGAGAGTATTCCCGACCTAGCCACCAAGGCTACCGAAACACCATTGAGCTCACCGGAGCCAATGTGACCCCCTTGCGATCCGACACCATCCGGTTGGTGCAAAGCGGATGTGCATTC
Organism: Artemisia argyi; assembly: GCA_030686995.1. Classification (NCBI taxonomy): domain Eukaryota; kingdom Viridiplantae; phylum Streptophyta; class Magnoliopsida; order Asterales; family Asteraceae; genus Artemisia; species Artemisia argyi. Next base: position 3,668,815 of record CM060676.1, on the reverse strand, counting down.
CATGGACTTCGTTCCGAAGATCCAAACCAATATCTTAAGGACTTCCTCAAAATCGTAGATTCCATAGACCTAGGTGTTGAAACTAGAGAGACTACCCGTTTACGCCTATTCCAATTCTCTCTACGGGATCAAGCTAGTCAATGGCTTGAGCGTTTACCCGCGGGATCCATCACCACATGGGATGATCTCACCACTCATTTCCTTGCTCAATTTTTCCCACCGGGGAGAACTACTAAGCTTAGAAATGACATCTTGATGTTCCAACAACGTCAAAATGAATCTCTTTATGAAGCATGGACTCGTTTCAAGGACTTACTCCAAAAAGTCCCTCATCATGGCATAGATCTTTGGCTCCAAGTCCAAATCTTTTATGAGCATATCGACATCTCCACGAGGCGAGCCATTGACCAATCGGCCGGTGGTAAGCTACGTGATCTTAGTGCAGAACAATCATGGGAACTCATAGAAGATCTTGCTCTCTATGACAACGAAAGTTGGAATGATCCCCATGATTTGAACAAAACGGTCAAGGCAATATCCTTGCCTTCGAACAATTCTAGCACTCCCGACCGTAGGATCATGGAACTTGAGGACCAAGTCAAGTTTCTCATGAAATCTTACGAAGCTCCTAATCCTTCAAGTCAAGTGAACAAAATCACTTCTTCATGCGAATTATGTAGTGGTCCCCATGACACTCGTGATTGTGTGGAACTCCCCGGAACAGCTTTTGCGGACTACGCATCCACGCGTACCGACGAAGCGGGAGATAAGTGGTACACTTTCAAGCCTGAGCCAAACACTTACGGTGATTCATACAACCCATCTTGGAAAAATCACCCAAACCTTAGGTGGAAACAAAATCAACCCAATTCTTCCAATCCGCCTAATCGTTACCAACCAAACGGTCCACCATCCAACCGTACTTTCAACAACAATCCTTCTAACAACTATGGTAATACCAACAATCTTGAAGGATTGATGTCAAAGTTTATGGCATCTCAAGAAGCTCGATGAAAGCCCTTAACAACCAAGCGTTAATCACACCTAGGAAGGACACTAGGGACACCAATAGTGGAATCCAAATTAAGGATCCCTCATCATCCAAACATGTCCACTTTGTCAATGTTGTCACCATTAAGCCAATAGATAAGGAGATAGAAGAAAGTGACAAGGATGAAGTTAGAGTAGAAGCTGAGACTGAGGATGAGAGTAGGGAAGTTGAGGTTGACAAGGAAGAGGAATTAGAAGAGGTAGAGCCTATAGAAAAATATTTTGATAAGTTGCCCGCCCAGGAAGAACGAGAATACCATAAGGATTTATTCGATAGTCCCGAGAGACCATATATCTTTGGCACCCCCCTTATCAAAATAGGAGACCCCTCTAACATTAACATACCATGCAATATCGGGCACATGCATATATGGAAAGCTTACATCGACCCTAGATCCCTCGTGAACATCATGATTAGGACTTATTACAATTGGGTGATGAAGAAGCAACTTAATTTTAGGATGATGCCCAATAAGAATCTGATAAGTAATTTTGCAGGAAGAGTGAAGGGATTGCATGTAATTATAGGGAACCTCACCTATGAGATCGATTTTATGATAGTGGAAGACACTCGTCCGGTGATAGATGCTTGCCTAAGCCAAATAATATTTGGAAAACCATTTGTTGAAGCCACTAGGATGAGTTATGATCCGACTCTAGGGATAGTTAGATTCAAGGAAGAGAGTGATGAGGTTGCCTATCAAATTCCCTACAAGATTGAGCAATACCGCCTTCTCACTAATTTCGAAAAAGAACACAACCAAGCGGCTTATTATAGGAATGAGGAGGATAGACGTAGAGGAGTAGAATATGTAAAGAATAGGATGCTTGGTTTCTACAAAGAATGCTTACAACTAGGTCCAGAATACAAAACTGGTTTAGAAGACGACCTAGAGAGTGGAACCAATGACGAAGTCACGTAGTAACCCATGACCTTGAGTCTAGCTACAAGACTCGTAAATAAAGAAAAGCGCTTCTTGGGAGGCAACCCATGTTTTGTGTGATTTTTATTTTTGTTTGTTTGTTATTTGCTTCCGTATGCATGCGGTATTTTTATTGTTGGTTGATCATGTTTCACAATTAAAAAGTGGAAATACTTTACTTTGTTGTTTTGGCCTAGTCTTAACTCCACCTAAAAGTATCTTTGCAAAAGATAAGTGTAAGGGGAAACCCCAAATATGTTTTTAAGAAACAAACCGATCATGATTCTCCACAATATTAAATGAACATGTATATTCGTATTTGTTAGAGTCAAATGCTTGTATTGAGTCATAATGAAGTTTTGCAGGATTTTCCAAGAAGTAGGACCAAGTTTTTCCAGAAATTTTCCAGAAACTTAACATAATAATTTCTGCAGGTCAATTCTGACGGCGTCACGAGTTTACTCATGACGGCGTCAGGTGTAAAAATTTGGAAATTTTACCGGTTTTGTTTTTCTAACGGAGTCTTATGGTTTTTGTAAATTATTAAGTTTTATAATCTCCAGGAGATCTGCAAACTTCATTCCACAAGCATTATATCTTATCTTATTTTCTAGGATTTAGTAACTTATATAGGATGCCGCCGATTTTACGCTAGGTTGTCTTGTCTATTTTCTCAGGATTTACAGGTTATGTACGACAAGAAGATGATTTATATTCTGGAAGGGAAGCTTTGATCGTTCATTTTCTTGGAGGAAGATTTAACCTGGCCACCTTATTATCCATACCGAGCGAATCAGGGGAGTATTTGATTTCATTCTCTTTACTTCTTAACTTTCATATTAAGTGTAAGGGGAGGGTAAAAAGAAGATACCTTACATATGCACTTTCGCTTGAGTTTGTTTTGTTTGATGGTAGATGTGTAACAAAACTATGAGAAATACTTGTTAGTGCAATTTTAGCGCCAAATTTAAAATTTTTTACAACATTTAGGAGTGAAACTTTAGCCATAGCAAGCGTCTCATGGATAGGAGATTGTATGACTAGCACATAACCGTATATTCAGAAAAATTTTCCACCCAAATATGTGAGGTTCGCCTTTAGATCTGATTGGAAAAGCATTTAATATTAGTGCTTATGAGTGTACCGGTAGTATTTAGATTCTAGAACTTGTGATAGCGATGCATCCCCAGACCGCTAGTGAGACTACATTCGTATGGTAGGACTTACTACATGATAAGAGGCATTAGGATCACCCTTGTGTTAAACCCGTATTATAATTACTTGACCATTTAAGTCATATTACTTGGCTAGTTAAGTCAACTAATTTTTCTCACACCCTTAGCGTTGTACTCATTTTTAGTACATGGAACCCCTAGTACACCCCTCCGAGCCTATCTTTTCGTTTCTAACTTTAAGCATTTTACTTAAAGGAAGAATTTGTTACACCCCACTTAAATGAACAACCAAATCGCCTTAGCCTTCCATGTATGCGTTCATTTTTAGTGCATTATTGTTATTTGTTAAACCCTAAGTTAACTATCTAATTGATTACATGGTTGCTAAGTCGAGTCATATCCTTGTACATATTATTTTGGGATGATTGGAACTCATGGGTAAGTACTTATTTTATGGAGTAATGGGGAAGAACACCATTTGTTACTCCCATATGTACGTTAATCTTAAAAGTGCTCCAAGTGTTTTGATTTTCTTAATTCAAGTCATTAGTTTAGTTTATTGTAAAGTATGTAAAGATTCAAGTGTAAGGGGAATTCCCATTCCCTATGATGTATTATTTTGGATGGTAGGGTAAGAGTGTATGCAAAAAAAAAAAAAAAAAAAAAAAAAAAAAAAAAAAAGAAAAAAAGAAAAAAAGAAAAAAAAAATAGAAAAAATCAAGAAAAAGAAAAAAAATAGAAAAAGGAAAAAGAGAAAAAACATACGGACTACCATCCCTTTTTATTCTATGTTCATTTTATGTTTTTGTTATTTTTCATTTATTAGCTTAAGTCGAGTCTAGTCTTGGCTTAGCAACGCCATATTGTACATGTAATTAACTAAGATTGTTAACTCGCCACCAGTAAAACTTCCTTTATCCAACAAAACCGTGTATTTCATATCCCTACACCTAACGTTACAACCCTTTAAAAGACTTCTTTGATAGTTTATCCTAGGTGCTTACGCCATGTGGTGGAGGTTTGATCCTTTCCCAAGCCTATGGTAATCTATTTTGCTATGACAGGTAGTGAGAGATATCTTCCGTTTCCATATTGTAATTTACACTTTATTACACTCGAGAGATGTGAGTATCTAAACACTATTTGTGAGGTGCTTGTGTATGACCTCCGTGCTTGTCTATTGGTCTTTAGTGGAACGATTATTTGTTGTAATTACTTTTATATTAGTGTTAAATGACCCCTAACTTGTATTTTGAGTAGAATAACAGCGCATTTGCTTGAGGACAAGCAAATCTCAAGTGTAAGGGTATATGATGAGGCGAAAAATGATCCGTTTTTAGGGGGTCATTTAAGCCCGAATTCGAATTTATTTCATCAAATATTGCCCTAAATCGTTCCTTTTGTGATTTTAGGTACTTTGGGAGTGAAATCTGGAAAAGGAAGCAATTCGGACATTTTTGGAGCATAAAAGTGAAGAAAACGCCAAAGTCTTAATTTTCCATGCTGGGAACAGTAGGTGACGGCGTCAAGAGTAACTCCCTGACGGCGTCAAGAGCAAAATTCCATGACGATCCAGTACAGATTTGAAGGCGTCACGAAGTAGGGCGTCAAGATTTAAAGTCATGACGGCCTGGAAATGATTAAGTCTTGACGGCGTCAAATGTAGATCAAGGCAGTCCGAGATTAGTTTTGGCGGCGAGGTGACGGCGTCACAATGTTTCTCTTGACGCCGTCAGACCCCTTTTCCTATATATAGTTTTCTAATTTTTTCACATTAAAAAGAGAAGTTTTGGGAGAAACCCTAAGTACAATTTTGGTCGAATTTTACAGGTTTTTCAAGGGTTTCAACCCCTTGATACCTTTCATGTGCAATTAAGATAAGTGTTCTTTTAATTCAATCAATATGTCTATGTGTTGGTTGTCTATATCTTGTTCTTGTCTTAATTTCATCATGCTAGGCTAGATCTATCTTGTGTTTGCTTAGATCTAATGAAACCTAGATGTTAATTATGTGTTGATTACTTGTTTATTCTTGTCTTGGATGAATGATTTATATGTTAGGCTTAAGAAAACTGGCAGATCTCCAATTGGTAACATGCTTGAACGTCTTAAGAAACATGAACCGACGCGCACTAGGTCTTTATTGGTTGTATTTAATGCATGAGCCACTGTTTACAATCCCTATAGTTGTGCTGGGCATGGTGTAGGAGGTGATAAGAGCTCATAGAATTGGGGAGTTAAGTGTGCCACCCCATGAATGGTATTAAGGAATACGATCCGTCATCCATGCAATTATAACAAGTAATTAACGTGTAAAAGATGTCTAGGGAGTAGTGAAATCTAAGTAAACACATTTTCTCCAATTACTGCTCACAACTTTAGTATAATTTAGTTTATTTTCATTTTTAGTATCTTATTTTGATTGCATCTTAGTATTGGGTTAGTTGAATAGCAACTAATTCCGCCCAAATCCTTCAAACCCGAGATTTTTAACTTGCTTTCTAAAAAATATAAAAATACAAAAATAATCTTCCCTCACCATTAGAACTAGTATTTAGGTTTTCTAATCCTAGCGACACTATTCCTAGCTGAACGATCAATCCCCCGGTACTTGTCACTATACTATACTACAACGATCAGGTACACTGCCTGGTGGGGGTTGTAAGCTTCTCGAGATCCCTTGAGAGGTAAAGCCTGGTGCGATTCCCACGTATCAATACGTTACCTGGGGGATCAGTATTCGAAAGGCTGTTGGTACAAAAAGTGGCTACTAAGCAGATTGCATGTGGGAAGTTTGAGATACCAACTAGCATCGAGGACTTGAAATATCTTTGTGCTTTCGCCGACCAAGGATCGGAAGTAAATCTTATGCCCCTAACTATTTACATCCAACTGACGTCAAAAATGCCAGCCCCTACTCGTGTTAGGTTGTCCCTCGCTGGACACTCGTACGTATACCCCATAGGAATCGCAGAAGATGTATTAGTTAATGTCATAGGGTTCATGTATCCCGTTGATTTTATGATCATCGATGATAAAGGAGATGGATGCATGCCAATAATCCTTGGGGCACCATTCCTCGCCACCGCTAGGGCTGTCATTAAGTATGAAGGTAGGAAAATTGAGCTCAAATCTGGAAAAAGAAAGATTGGCTTCCCCATGACTCTGCGAACTGGGCATGAGAGTTTGAGTTGGAGAAAGATCAAAAACAACATTGACATGACACCCATTCGTGTTCAGAATAAAATTCTTGCGTGGGAGGCAAGAATCAAAAGCTATAAGGAGGCTAAATATAAAAGAAGCAAAAGCAATAAGGTTCAGGTCGAATTCGAACATACTCAACCCACAGAAAATCATGTACCATTTGAGGAAGGGAACTTGGTACTCTTGAGACACTTGGAAACAAAGATACCACCCGATAAACCAAGTCCTTGGTGGTATGGGCGTTTTACAATTGAAGGCTTGAGCCAAGATGGGATGGCTAACTTGAGAAGTGAAGTAGGCGGAATGGTGATTGCAAGTATCGATAGGTTAAGGCACTACCACCATGACAGTAATAATCACAACTACATGGGGTATATCATTTCAAGGGATGAGGTCACGTAGTAATCCATGACCTTGAGTCTAGCTACAAGACTCGTAAATAAAGAAAAGCGCTTCTTGGGAGGCAACCCATGTTTTGTGTGATTTTATTTTTGTTTGTTTCTTATTTTCTTCTGATGAGGCGAAAAATGAACCACTTTTAGGGGGTCATTTAAGCTGGAATTCGAATTTATTTGATCAAATATTGCCCTAAATCGTTCCTTATGTGATTTTAGGTACTTTGGGAGGGAAATCTGGAAAAGGAAGCAATTCGGACGTTTTTGGAGTATAAAAGTGAAGAAAACGCCAAAGTCTTAATTTTCCTTGCTGGGAACAGTAGGTGACGGCGTCAAGAGTAACATCCTGACGGCGTCAAGAGCAATTTCCATGACGATCCAGAACAGATTTGACGGCGTCACAAGGAAGGGCGTCAAGAGGAAAAGTCATGACGGCCTGGAAATGAATAACACATGACGGCGTCAGAAGTAGATCAAGGCAGTCCGAGAATTATTTTGGCGGCGAGGTGACTGCGTCACCTATTTGGTCTTGACGCCGTCAGACCCTATTTCCTATATATAGTTTTCTAATTTTTTCACATGAGAGAGAGAAGTTTTGGAAAAACCCTAGTACGATTTTGCTGCGAATTTTACAGGTTTTTCAAGGGTTCCAACCCCTTGATACCTTTCGTGTGTAATTAAGATAAGTGTTCTTTTAATTCAATCAATATGTCTATGTGTTGGTTGTCTATATCTTGTTCTTGTCTTAATTCCATCATGCTAGGCTAAATCTATCTTGTGTTTGCTTGGATATAATGAAACCTAGGTGTTGATTATATGTTGATTACTTGTTTATAGTTTGTTTTGGATGAGTGAATTTATATGTTAGGCTTAAGAAAACTGGCAGATCTCCAAATGGTAACATGCTTGAACGTCTTAGGAAACATGAACCTATTGCACTAAGGTCTTTATTTGTTGTATTTAATGCATGAGCCACTGTTTACAATCCCTATAGTTGTGCTGGGCATGGTGTAGGAGGAGATAAGAGCTCATAGAATTGGGCAGCTATGTGCGATACCCCATGAATGGTATTAAGGAATACAATCCGTCAACCATACAACTATAACAAGTAATTAACATGTAAAAGATGTCTAGGGAGTAGTGAAATCTAAGTAAACACATTTTCTCCACTTATTGCTCACAACTTTAGATAATTTAGTTTAATTTCATTTTTTAGTATTTTATTTTGATTGCATCGTAGTATTGGGTTAGTTGACTAGCAACTAATTCCGCCCAAATCCTTCAAACCCAAGAATTTAATTTGCTTTCTAAAAAATATAAAAATACAAAAATAATCATCCCTCACCTTTAGAACTAGTATTTAGGTTTTCTAATCCTAGCGACACTATTCCTAGCTGAACGATCAATCTCCCGGTACTTGTCACTATACTATACTACAACGATCAGGTACACTGCCTGGTGGGGGTTGTAAGCTTCTCAAGATCCCTTGAGAGGTAAAGCCTGGTGCAATTCCCAATGCATCAAGTTTTTGGTGCCGCTGCCGGGGAATAGTTATTGTCTAGGTTAGAATTTCTTTTTATTAGGTCTACTTGCTAGATTCCTTTCTAGTAAGATTTTATTTTTATTTTTAGGTTTTCTTTAGTCTATCTCAGTTCTTTGTGTCTTTGTTCGTAACCACCCAACATCATGGACAACGGGAACATCTTTGAACCCATCATCCCACCACAACAAAACCCACCACTAGAACCCCTTAGGCCCCGAACCTTAGGAGAGTATTCCCGACCTAGCCACCAAGGCTACCGAAACACCATTGAGCTCACCAGAGCCAATGTGACCCCCTTGCGATCCGACACCATCCGGTTGGTGCAAAGCGGATGTGCATTCCAAGGACTTCGTTCCGAAGATCCAAACCAACATCTTAAGGACTTTCTCAAAATCGTAGATTCCATAGACCTAGGTGTTGAAACTAGAGAGACTACCCGATTACGCCTATTCTAATTCTCTCTACGGGATCAATCTAGTCAATGGCTTGAGCATTTACCCGCAGGATCTATCACCACGTGGGATGATCTCACCACTCGTTTCCTTGCTCAATTTTTCCCACCGGGGAGAACTACTAAGCTTAGAAATGACATCTTGATGTTCCAACAACGTCAAAATGAATCTCTTTATGAAGCATGGACTCATTTGAAGGACTTACTCCAAAAAGTCCCTCATCATGGCATAAATCTTTGGCTCCAAGTCCAAATTTTTTATGACCATATCGATATCTCTACGAGGCGAGCCATTGACCAATCGGCCGGTGGTAAGCTACGTGATCTAAGTGCGGAACAATCATGGGAACTCATAGAAGATCTTGCTCTCTATGACAACGAAAGTTGGAATGATCCCCCGGATTTGAACATAACGGTCAAGGCAATATCTTTACCTTCGAACAATTCTAGCACTCCCGACCGTAGGATCATGGAACTTGAGGACCAAGTCAAGTTTCTCATGAAATCTTACGAAGCTCCTAAGCCTTCAAGCCAAGTGAACAAAATCAATTCTTCATGCGAATTATGTAGTGGTCCCCATGACACTCGTGATTGTGTGGAACTCCCAGGAACAGCTTTTGCGGACTACGCATCCTCGCGTACCGACGAAGCGGGAGATAAGTGGTACACTTTCAAGCCCGAGCCAAACACTTACGGTGATTCATACAACCCGTCTTGGAAAAATCACCCAAACCTTAGGTGGAAACAAAATCAACCCAATTCTTCCAATCCGCCTAATCGTTACCAACCAAACGGTCCACCATCCAACCGTACTTTCAACAACAATCCTTCTAACAACTATGGTAGTACCAACAGTCTTGAAGGATTGATGTCAAAGTTTATGGCATCTCAAGAAGCTCGCATAGCTAGGTTTGAAATCGAATTCAACCAAAAACAAACGGAGATGACCAACAAGATTGACAACTTGTTGAAAGCCCTCAACAACCAAGCGTTAATCACACCTAGGTAGGACACTAGGGACACCAATAGTGGAATCCAAATTAAGGATCTCTCATCATCTAAACATGTCCACTTTGTCAATGTTGTCACCATTAAGTCAATAGATAAGGAGATAGAAGAGAGTGACAAGGATGAAGTTAGAGTAGAAGCCGAGACTAAGGATGAGAGTAAGGAAGTTGAGGTTAACAATGAAGAGGAATTAGAGGAGGTAGAGCCTATAGAAAAATACTTTGATAAGTTGCCAACCAAGGAAGAACGGGAGTACCATAAGGATTTATTCGATAGTCCCGAGAGACCATATATCTTTGGCACACCCCTTATCAAAATGGGAGACCCTTCTAACATTAACATACCATGCAATATCGGGCACATGCATATATGGAAAGCTTACATCGTGTCACAACTCGTAATTTCCGGTCATTTTCCAAACTTCGAAAATTTACTATTCATCATTTACTATTCACCGATTACTATTCATCATTTTACTATTCATCGTTTTCGAGGTCAATTTGATATTCTGAGAAGCGTTCAGAAATTTTTACTATTCACCTGACACTATTCATTTCCGAGAGAAAACCACTACTCATGTGCATGTGCATTCATTACATCACGTCATGATCTAAAATAGATCGTTATTACTTATATTAGGTTGCGGTTAGAGATCGAACTTCATTTCTGTGTATCCACTTTTGTCGTCGTAGCTATCGCTCCAGGTGAGTCATAGCCCCACTTTTACTTGTTTAATTTCTTTATAACTCTTTGGGGGAGATACATGCTTAAATACTTGTTTTATACTTTTATACGATTTGAATTACTTCTGGGAGAGAATACACTGCTTTAATTATTTTTGTACAATGCCAAAGTATTAAATTCCTTACATTGCTTAAGTTTCCTTATTTACCACGTCAGGACAAGTCCCCTTTATTATCATGGACCGTTAATTAAGTTCCAAGCGAGAGTGAATGAATAGATCTATTGAGGGTGACTCCTCCATCTGTGTTTGGGTTGCTCCAACAGAATTACAGATACATGTCATGTCTTTATTATTAGAGTGCCTGGTAACCACTCATTGGGGCCAAGTAACATCTAGCTTCGGGGTCATGAGCTTAAGAGACAATGTAGTTTTATGACTGAAAAACTTATTACTTTACATTATACTTGGGCTATTGTACATACGATTAAAGTTATATACTGATGGTTTTTATAAACTTTATTACTGAATTATGATATTTTTACATCAATCTTATTACTGATTTATTACTGAATTACGATGCTTTTGCATCAACCTTATTACGGATTTTCCATTTGACTGATTTATTATATGGCCTCATGGACTAAATTATTTATATAGCCGTTTTGCTATATTTATCTTAGAATTTAAATACAAGTATTACTTTTGTTCGCGTAAACATATTACTTTTGGCAGTGGGTCGTAAACACATAGGTTACAAGTCTCTTATGGCGGGACTTGGAACTGAGTGGATTTACGATGCCTTTGCTGGGATACCTTCATACATATGCATTACATTCTTTTTCACAAGAATCTATGAACTCACCAACCTCGTGTTGACACTTTAGCATGTATTTTCAGGTTTTAACCAATGGCACGCTACTGGAGGTTTTGGCAGGGCATGGCATGGTCATAGAAGACTCTGATTATTCATATGGGGACCGTTTTTAACTATTTTAAAGGCCTGCTTCTGCACTACTTTTAACAATGTAAATTCAACATTTTTGATTAAATTATTTCATTCTAAATGATTCAAGTGAAAACCATTTTTGAACTTGTGTTGTAATACCAATTGAGTTACACCCCAGCTACATGTATGCTTCCGCTGGACCCGATTTTGGGGGTGTGACAGATTGGTATCAGAGCTTTGGCTATAGCGAACTAAGTGTTTTTTTTAAAACCTAGACTATAGCTACTTTTACGAAAACTTAACCCTATGACCGTCACGTGCCTGCCTGCCAAGCTGAAGCCTCATTTGTGGTTTGTTGCTGACTTAGGTAATGAGATTTGTGTCTCATTATCTGATATACTATATTCATTTATCATAGTTGATTACTATAACTGTCTTTCATATAAGCATGTTCATGTATCATATATTTCACCGCGTTATGTTTTTCCTTGCATAGTTTGATCATTTGACCTCAAGTTTGGTCACCTGCTTTTGTCTTTCAGAACGTCTTGGTATTTGTGAAGGACATAGTATTAGTGTAACTGAGATGAGTATTTCAAAATTCATGGAACCTCGGTGGAATATAGACTAGTCACCTATATTCAACCCGGGATAGTGGGACATAGGCTGACTACCTATATCCGACTCAGAAATGAATTTTGCAACACTGAGAATGGTTATAATAAGATTATGTCTGGATTGAATCCCCTACTCGATTTCCAAATGTTTCATTCATGTGTGTGTATACTCTCGTTGTTGGAACCTTCATACTTTTCATCACTTCGTAAACCACCGATTGGAAGCATGTCAGCTAGTCATTTTATTTCATGAACTGTCATATTTATGCACGATACACTCATATCACAGTATTTTCTTTTGCCACAATCTCATTTTGTCGCAGTTGTCACAGTCTCTTCCCTTCTCACCATCACTATTATTTCCTTTCCCCACCCCCATATATATATAAGGAAATGCTAACACTCTATAGATTCCGATGTCACTCATCCCTCACTACTCCCTATATTGATAAGTGGATATTATCAATGTCCTTCCTAGGAAAGACTTTCCATACCTTCTATGAGGATGATCCCTCGGTACATTAAGACCATTCATAACTCAACAAAAATATCAAGATATCACAAAACCATTCGAACCACTATCACTGGCCTGATCGCCAAAAAATTCCATCATCTGGAAAGTATTGGCTTGACTGAATTACAAGATTAGTTTCGATGCTAGTGCTCACTGATCAACACCATAGAGATAAATCCAACCTCTTAACCAAGACTATAAATTGAACATGTCCTCACCAATAGACTTTATTCGAACATGTTAGACACCTATGCATTCATGCAGACATACATACCTAGCTATTTTATCCACTTAATACTTTCACTTTTAAATGGATTTTTCTCCAAACTACCGTTATACAAAAGATATATCTTGTAAGAAATATTTTTCTGAGGCACTTATTTTGACAAGTAAATTCCTTTTGGTTACTTTTTTTCAAAACTATTGAAATTTTAAACATCAATCTTTGGTAAATCATACTATCCACCTTATGTTGAAAACTGTCCTATCTTGCATAACTATTAAATTTTGAAACATCAAGAAAAATGTTACTTGGAAAGCCGTTTGCTTAAAATTGTAAATTTATTTATTCAGGAAAGGTTTATGAACAAAACACACAATCTCAAAACAAACTTTGAAAACTCAATCACTATATTACATCACTTATACCTTTAAGAGTTTGTGATTTGACGACATAGAGCTTGGGGAAAATCTTAGTAATGGAGACTAAGCATCGTAGGTGGAGCAAGACTCAATTCATGACATCCTGCGGAGGATCACAACCTTATCCCAATCCTAATCTATTATTTTCAACAACACCTTTTGACGGACTTAACCTTGTAAGTCTTTCAAAACAAGATTCGTGATATCCATTTCAGTTATTCCTAATAGAGGAATTTAAATTCACCTCAAACTCCTAGCGATTACGTTAAGATTCCTTTGGAACCACACCAACTATCATCTACAGACCAATGGTCAGAGAACGATTCAAACATAGGAAGATATACTCAAAGCATGAGTGATTGACTCTAGAAATGGTTGGATTAACCATTTTCCATAAATCAGATTCCTTTATAACAATAGTTACCACACGAGCTTAGAGACTACACCATTTGATGCACTCTATGGTCGAAGTGCCAACATCCATTGACGGATCAAAATTTGGAAAAGCCCAACTCACTAATCCCGTAAGCATTCATGAAATAACCAGAAAATTTCTTACGAGTCAAGAATCAGTTACAAGTTCAATAAGTTGTAAACCCTTAGAACTTCAAGTTAATGGCAGGATTATGTTGAAAGTTCTGCCTAGGAAAGGCATGATACCATTAAGAAAAAAATTTGGGAAGATAAACCCGAGATACATTGGACCATTCAATATTTCAGACAGTATGGGCCTAGTGGCCTACAGACTTGAACTCCCATTAGAGCTCAGTAGCTTACACGATAAATATCATCATCTTTTCACCAATACCACTCTAGAGACCAACACAAACTGAACTTCGGGACGAAGTTCCTGTTTGAGGGGAAGACTGTCACAACTCGTAATTTTTGGTCATTTTCCAAACTTCGACAATTTACTATTCATCATTTACTATTCACCGATTACTATTAATCATTTTACTATTCATCGTTTTCGAGGTCAATTTGATATTCTGAGAAGCGTTCAGAAATTTTTACTATTCACCTGACACTATTCATTTCCGAGAGAAAACCACTACTCATGTGCATGTGCATTCATTACATCACGTCATGATCTAAAATAGATCGTTATTACTTATATTAGGTTGCGGTTAGAGATCGAACTTCATTTTTGTGTATCCACTTTTGTCATCGTAGCTATCGCTCCAGGTGAGTCATAGCCCCACTTTTACTTGTTTAATTTCTTTATAACTCTTTGGGGGAGATACATGCTTAAATACTTGTTTTATACTTTTATACGATTTGAATTACTTCTGGGAGAGAATACACTGCTTTAATTAGTTTTGTACAATGCCAAAGTATTATATTCCTTACATTGCTTAAGTTGCCTTATTTACCACGTCAGGACAAGTCCCCTTTATTATCATGGACCGTTAATTAAGTTCCAAGCGAGAGTGAATGAATAGATCTATTGAGGGTGACTCCTCCATCTGTGTTTGGGTTGCTCTAACAGAATTACAGATGCATGTCATGTCTTTATTATTAGAGTACCTGGTAACCACTCATTGGGGCCAAGTAGCGTCTAGCTTCGGGGTCATGAGCTTAAGAGACAATGTAGTTTTATGACTGAAAAACTTATTACTTTACTTTATACTTGGGCTATTGTACATACGATTAAAGTTATATACTGATGGTTTTTATAAACTTTATTACTGAATTACGATATTTTTACATCAATCTTATTACTGATTTATTACTGAATTACGATGCTTTTGCATCAACCTTATTACGGATTTTCCATTTGACTGATTTATTATATGGCCTCATGGACTAAATTATTTATATAGCCGTTTTGCTATATTTATCTTAGAATTTAAATACAAGTATTACTTTTGGCAGTGGGTCGTAAACACACAGGTTACAAGTCTCTTATGGCGGGACTTGGAACTGAGTGGATTTACGATGCCTTTGCTGGGATACCTTCATACATATGCATTACATTCTTTTGCACAAGACTCTATGAACTCACCAACCTCGTGTTGACACTTTAGCATGTATTTTCAGGTTTTAACCAATGGCACACTACTGGAGGTTTTGGCAGGGCATGGCATGGTCATAGAAGACTCTGATTATTCATATGGGGACCGTTTTTAACTATTTTAAGGGCCTGCTTCTGCACTACTTTTAACAATGTAAATTCAACATTTTTGATTAAATTATTTTATTCTAAATGATTCAAGTGAAAACCATTTTTGAACTTGTGTTGTAATACCAATTGAGTTACACCCCAGCTACATGTATGCTTCCGCTGGACCCGATTTTGGGGGTGTGACACATCGACCCTAGATCCCCCGTGAACATCATGACTAGGACTTATTACAATTGGGTGATGAAGAAGCAACTTAATTTTAGGATGATGCCTAATAAGAATCTGATAAGTAATTTTGCAGGAAAAGTGAAGGGATTGCATGTGATTATTGGGAATCTCACCTATGAAATCGATTTTATGATACTGGAAGACATTCGTCCGGTGATAGATGCTTGCCTAAGCCAAATAATATTTGGAAAACCATTTGTTGAAGCCACTAGGAGGAGTTATGATCCGACTTTAGGAATAGTTAGATTCAAGGAAGAGAATGATGAGGTTGCCTATCAAATGCCCTACAAGATTGAGCAATACTGCCTTCTCTCTAATTTCAAAAAAGAACACAAGCAAGCGGCTTATTATAGGAATGATGAGGATAGACGTAGAGGAGTAGAATATGTAAAGAATAGGATGCTTGGTTTCTACAAAGAATGCTTACAACTAGGTCCGGAATACAAAACTGGTTTAGAAGACGACCTAGAGAGTGGAACCAATGATGAGGTCACGTAGTAACTCATGACCTTGAGTCTAGCTACAAGACTCGTAAATAAAGAAAAGCGCTTCTTGGGAGGCAACCCATGTTTTGTGTGATTTTTATTTTTGTTTGTTTGTTATTTGCTTCCGTATGCATGCTTAGTTTTTATTGTTGATAGATCATGTTTCTCAATTAAAAAGTGGAAATACTTTATTTTGTTGTTTTGGCCTAGTCTTAACTCCACCTAAAAGTATTTTTGCAAAAGATAAGTGTAAGGGGAAACCCCAAATATGTTTTAAGAAACAAACCGATCATGATTTTCCACAATATTAAATGAACATGTATATTCGTACTTGTTAGAGTCAAATGCTTGTATTGAGTCATAATGAAGTTTTGCAGGATTTTCAAGGAAGTACAACCAAGTTTTTCCAGAAATTTTCCGGAAACTTAACATAAGAATTTCTGCAGGTCAGTCCTGACGGCGTCACGAGTTAACTCTTGACGGCGTCAAGTGTAAAAATCTAGAAATTTTACCAGTTTTGTTTTTCTAACGGAGACTTATGGTTTTTGTGAATTATTAAGTTTTCTAATCTCTAGGAAATCTGCAAACTTCATTCCACAAGCATTATATCTTATTTTGTTTTCTAGGATTTAGTAACTTATATAGGATGCCGCCGATTTTACGCGAGGTTGTTTTGTCTATTTTCTCAGGATTTACAGGTTATGTATGACAAGAAGATGATTTATATTCTGGAAGGGAAGCTTTGATTGTTCATTTTCTTGGAGGAAGATTTAACCTGGCTACCTTATTATCCATACCGAGCGAATCAGGGGAGTATTTGATTTCATTCCTTTTACTTTGTCACTTTTACATTCTTTACTTGAACATTGGGGACAATGTTCATCTTAAGTGTAAGGGGAGGGTAAAAAGATGATACCTTACATATGCACTTTCGCTTGAGTTTGTTTTGTTTAATGGTAGATGTGTAATAAAACTATGAGAAATACTTGTTAGTGCAATTATAGCACCAAATTTAAAATTTTTTACAACATTTAGGAGTGAAACTTTAGCCATAGCAAGCTTCTCATGGATAGGAGATTGTATGACTAGCACATAACCGTATATTCAGAAAAATTTTCCACCCAAATATGTGAGGTTCGCCTTTTGATTTGATAGGAAAAGCATTTACTATTAGTGCTTATGAGTGTACCGGTAGCATTTAGATTCTAGAACTTGCGTTAGTGATGCATCCCGAGACCGCTAGTGAGACTACATTCGTGTAGTAGGATTTACTACTTGAGAAGAGGCATTAGGATCACCCTTGTGTTAAACCTGTATTATAATTACTTGACCATTTAAGTCATATTACTTGGCTAGTTAAGTCAACTAATTTTTCCCAAACCCTTAGCGTTGTACTCATTTTTAGTACACGAAACCCCTAGTACACCCCTCCGAGCCTATCTTTTCGTTTCTAACTTTAAGCATTTTACTTAAAGGAAGAATTTGTTACACCCCACTTAAATGTACAACCAAATCGCCTTAGCCTTCCGTGTATGCGCTCATTTTTAGTGCATTATTGTTATTTGTTAAACCCTAAGTTAACTATCTAATTGATTACATGGTTGCTAAGTCGAGTCATATCCTTGTACATATTGTTTTGGGACGATTGGGACTCATGGGTAAGTACTTATTTTTTGGAGTAATGGGGAAGAACATCATTTATTACCCCCATACGTACGTTAATCTTAAAAGTGCTCCAAGTGTTTTGATTTTCTTAATTCGAGTCATTAGTTTAGTTGATTGTAAAGTATGTAAAGATTCAAGTGTAAGGGGAATTACCATTCCCTATGATGTATTATTTTGGATGGTTGGGTAAGAGTGTATGCAAAAAAAAAAAAAAAAAAAAAAAAAAAAAAAAAAAAAAAAAACATACGGACTACCATCCCTTTTCATTCTATGTTCATTTTATGTTTTTGTTATTTTTCATTTATTAGCTTAAGTCGAGTCTAGTCTTGGCTTAGCAACGCCATATTGTACATGTAATTAACTAAGATTGTTAACTCGCCACCAGTAAAACTTCCTTTATCCAACAAAACCGTGTATTTCATATCCCTACACCTAACGTTACAACCCTTTAAAAGACCTCTTTGATAGTTTATCCTAGGTGCTTACGCCATGTGGTGGAGGTTTGATCCTTTCCCAAGATTATGGTAATCTATTTTGCTATGACAAGTAGTGAGAGATATCTTTCGTTTCCATATTGTAATCTATACTTTATTACACCCGAGAGATGTGAGTATCTAAACACTATTTGTGAGGTGCTTGTGTATGACCTCCGTGCTTGTCTATTGGTCTTTAGTGGAATGATTACTTGTTGTAATTACTTTTATGTTAGTGTTAAATGACCCCTAACTTGTATTTTGAGTAGAATAAAAGCGTATTTGCTTGAGGACAAGCAAATCTCAAGTGTAAGGGTATATGATGAGGCGAAAAATGAACCACTTTTAGGGGGTCATTTAAGCCGGAATTCGAATTTATTTGATCAAATATTGCCCTAAATCATTCCTTTTGTGATTTTAGGTACTTTGGGAGAGAAATCTGGAAAAGGAAGCAATTCGGACGTTTTTGGAGCATAAAAGTGAAGAAAACGCCAAAGTCTTAATTTTCCTTGCTGGGAACAGTAGGTGACGGCGTCAAGAGTAACATCCTAACGGCGTCAAGAGCAATTTCCATGACGATCCAGAACAGATTTGACGGCGTCACAAGGAAGGGCGTCAAGAGGAAAAGTCATGACGGCCTGGAAATGAATAACACATGACGGCGTCAGAAGTAGATCAAGGCAGTCCGAGAATTATTTTGGCGGCGAGGTGACTGCGTCACCTATTTGGTCTTGACGCCGTCAGACCCTATTTCCTATATATAATTTTCTAATTTTTTCACATGAGAGAGAGAAGTTTTGGAAAAACCTTAGTACGATTTTGGTGCGAATTTTACAGGTTTTTCAAGGGTTCCAACCCCTTGATACCTTTCATGTGTAATTAAGATAAGTGTTCTTTTAATTCAATCAATATGTCTATGTGTTGTTTGTCTGTATCTTGTTCTTGTCTTAATTCCATCATGCTAGGCTAAATCAATCTTGTGTTTGCTTGGATATAATGAAACCTAGGTGTTGATTATATGTTGATTACTTGTTTATAGTTTGTTTTGGATGAGTGAATTTATATGTTAGGCTTAAGAAAACTGGCAGATCTCCAAATAGTAACATGCTTGAACGTCTTAGGAAACATGAACCTATTGCACTAAGGTCTTTATTGGTTGTATTTAATGCATGAGCCACTGTTTACAATCCCTATAGTTGTGTTGGGCATGGTGTAGGAGGAGATAAGAGCTCATAGAATTGGGGAGTTATGTGCGATACCCCATGAATGGTATTAACGTGTAAAAGATGTCTAGGGAGTAGTGAAATCTAAGTAAACACATTTTCTCCACTTATTGCTCACAACTTTAGATAATTTAGTTTAATTTCATTTTTTAGTATTTTATTTTGATTGCATCGTAGTATTGGGTTAGTTGACTAGCAACTAATTCCGCCCAAATCCTTCAAACCCGAGAATTTAATTTGCTTTCTAACAAATATAAAAATACAAAAATAATCATCCCTCACCTTTAGAACTAGTATTTAGGTTTTCTAATCCTAGCGACACTATTCCTAGCTGAACGATCAATCCCCGGTACTTGTCACTATACTATACTACAACGATCAGGTACACTGCCTGGTGGGGGTTGTAAGCTTCTTAAGAACCATTGAGAGGTAAAGCCTGGTGCAATTCCCAACGCATCAGCTTCCGTATGCATGCTTTATTTTTATTGTTGGTAGATCATGTTTCTCAACTAAATAATGGAAATACTTTACTTTGTTGTTTTGGCCTAGTCTTAACTCCACCTAAAAGTATTTTTGCAAAAGATAAGTGTAAGGGGAAACCCCAAATATGTTTTTAAGAAACAAACCGATCATGATTCTCCACAATATTAAATGAACATGTATATTCGTATTTGTTAGAGTCAAATGCTTGTATTGAGTCATAATGAAGTTTTGCAGGATTTTCCAGGTAGTAGGACCAAGTTTTTCCAGAATTTTCTGGAAACTTAACATAAGAATTTCTGCAGGTCACTTCTGACGGCGTCAAGAATTAATTCTTGATGGCGTCACGTGTAAAAATCTGGAAATTTTACCGGTTTTGTTTTTCTAACGGAGTCTTATGGTTTTTGTGAATTATTAAGTTTTATAATCTCCAGGAAATCTGCAAACTTCATTCCACAAGCATTATATCTTATCTTGTTTTCTAGGATTTAGTAACTTATATGGGATGCCGCCGATTTTATGCGAGGTTGTCTTGTCTATTTTCTCAGGATTTACAGGTTATGTATGACAAGAAGATGATTTATATTCTGGAAGGGAAGCTTTGATTGTTCATTTTCTTGGAGGAAGACTTAACCTGACCACCTTATTATCCATACCGAGCGAATCAGGGGAGTATTTGATTTCATTATTTTTACTTTTTCACTTTTACATTCTTTACTTGAACATTAGGGACAATGTTCATCTTAAGTGTAAGGGGAGGGTAAAAAGATGATACCTTACATAAGCACTTTCGCTTGAGTTTGTTTTGTTTAATGGTAGATGTGTAATAAAACTATGTGAAATACTTGTTAGTGTAATTTTAGCGCCAAATTTAAAATTTTTTACAACATTTAGGAGTGAAACTTTAGCCATAGCAAACGTCTCATGGATAGGAGATTTTATGACTAGCACATAACCGTATATTCAAAAACATTTTCCACCCAAATATGTGAGGTTCGCCTTTAGATTTGATAGGAAAAGCATTTACTATTAGTGCTTATGAGTGTACCGGTAACATTTAGATTCTAGAACTTGCGTTAGTGATGCATCCAGAGACTGCTAGTGAGACTACATTCGTGTAGTAGGATTTACTACATGATAAGAGGCATTAGGATCACCCTTGTGTTAAACCCGTATTACAATTACTTGACCATTTAAGTCATATTACTTGGCTAGTTAAGTCAATTAATTTTTTCCCACACCCTTAGCGTTGTACTCATTTTTAGTACACGAAACCCCTAGTACACCCCTCCGAGCCTATCTTTTCGTTTCTAACTTTAAGCATTTTACTTAAAGGAAGAATTTGTTACACCCCACTTAAATGTACAACCAAATTGCCTTAGCCTTCCGTGTATGCGCTCATCTTTAGTGCATTATTGTTATTTGTTAAACCCTAAGTTAACTATCTAATTGATTACATGTGTCACAACCCACAATTTCAGGTCATTTTTCCAAACTTCGACATTCTACTATTCACAAATTACTATTCATCGATCACTATTCATCGTTTTACTATTCATCGTTTTTTAGGTCAACTTGACATTCCGAGACACATTCAGAAATATTACTATTCACTTGGCACTATTCATTTCCGAGAGGAAACCACTATTCACGTGCATTACTCATGTCATCGTAAATTTAGTTTACGAGTGTTCAAATTCGCGTAACCATATTGGTTCAGGAGCGAATTCATGCATTTTTGTCAGGGACATTTCATACGGACTAGAAATAGTCTGCACATCATCATTAGGGCACTTGCATACTATTCCACTCGTAGGATAATTAAATTTATACTTTTGGTACAATTAACAATTTACGTACGTTTATTTTTAAATAAACACTAATACGCGAACTATAAATGTGTCTAACATGTCCGACACTCCCGACTATTGTCCCAATATATTTTTATACTCATTTTTATAATATAAAAATTGTAATATTAATTTACCCGGTATTTTGGAAATTTATTTATTACGTATCGTACGTTTAACTTAATAACGACGGTTTTCACCAAAATTAAACAATAATCACCCAAACTCTCCGTACTTGTCCCGACATATTTTTACAATTTTTACGACTTTATTACGTCCCGAATAACTTCGATAAAATTTATTTCTAACAAACCCGGTACCCGATTAAACCTTAAACCTAAACCTAACCTAACTACACTTTACTACTAATACTAATTTTCCTAATTAAACCCAAGGACAAAGCCCCCCTTTTTCCTCCTTTAGAACCGGCCAACCACCCCCCCCCCCCCTAAGGTCTTCATGCATTCAGACCTCACCAACACTCTTAATTACTCACCAAACATATGTCTCCTAGTATAAATTAAACTTTTTTCACTTATTTATCACAAATCACTTTTTACTTGCACTAGCAAAACTCTTTCACTCTTTCTCTCTTAAGGTTGGATTGACCTAGGTGGTCAAGGAGCAAGAAACAACAAATTTTACAAGATCTTGTCATAAACTAGTTTATATAATCATCCTTGTTAGAGTTTTGAAATAAAAACTCAAGGATTAGTAGGTTTTGCATCATCTAAACTCTCTAAACCATCAAGTAAGTAAACAAACTCATTTTTATGATTTTTTACAAGTTATTATTATGTTTATATAATTTTCTTACAAGATCTTATACATGCATTAACTTATACCACTCCATTTTTGTACATATATAACTTTCAAGCCCTAGAAATGGACATATAAGAAACCCTTGTTAGACCTAGTGGATTGATGATGTTTAAGGACCCATGACACCTTAAGAAGGTGTATGGTAGGTTTAGACTAGCTTTGTGGTGTTTGAAAGTGGTTTGATGGAGGATGGAACTAGTTTGGAGACTTGAAAATGGTTTTTGAAACTTTTGATATACCTACTGTCCCTATTTTAATTTCGTGGGAAAATCAGTAGATGGTGACTAAGTTTTGACCAAAGATTTAGAAAATACATTCAAAAACGAAACTTTGGGCGAAAGAATGGATTAAAACGAGTTTATAACGAAGGAGATATGATTTTTTCAAATTTAACGACGAAAACTACTTTTCCAAAAACTGCTTGCTGTTTGGCAGAATACGACGGGTAATTAGAGGCATTAAACGTAACTTTAAGGAGCCGAGTTATCTAAAATATACTAGTATATACAAAGACGAATCCGTGGACATAAAGAACAAGGAAAACGAGCTTAAAACGACCAAGTTATACCCATTTTAACGTCGTCAAAACTATATATATATATATAGTCACTAATAAAAATAATAACGTACGTACTAAACGGTATATTTTCTAGAAAATATTACTAAGGACTATTTTCTTATCAAATGAATACGTATGACCTAAGAGAATACTTATACGACTTAACGACGTATTTCAAGGTTTACAATACAAGGAACTTAACGCTAACACTTTCTTACGAGATAACACGACAAGTTATATACTCCTATATATGGATTTATTTTACTAAGTATGGAAACTATTTTACCATGACGATAACTAGTATTTCCAAATTACGAGTGGTATGAGTATCATGTGCATGTGCATTCATTTCATTACGGCTTGATCTTAATTAGATCACGATTATTCATTTAGGTTGCGGCTAGTACTCGCGCCTCATTGTCCCGACTACTTTTACCTCATTGCACCATCTTTGTATCATCACTTCGAGGTGAGTTTCATAGCCCCGTTTTAATTCTATATTTTGATTTCAAATCCCACGGGGGAGAATACATTGCATTACTTATTTTTGTGTACATGCCTAAGTACAAAATTCATACATTGCTTAAGTTGCCTATTTACCACGTCTTGACAAGTCCCCTTATTATATCATGAACCGTTAATTAAGTTCCAAGCGAGTGTGAGTGAATAGATCTATTGAGGGTGACTCCTCCATCTGTGTTTGGGTTGCTCCAACAGTATTACAGATGCATTTCATATCTTTATTATTAGAGTGCCTGGTAAACACTCATTGGGGCCAAGTAACGTCTAGCTTCGGGGTCATGAGCTTAAGAGCCAATGTATATATTTTTTCCGGACATCCTATTTCTTGACTTTACTTATGGCATTTGTACACTAGATTTACTTATAAACCTATGATTATTCACCAACTTTATGTTGACCGTTTTTCGCAATGTATTTCTCAGGTAACTAAGGCATATCCTCATGGCATTGCATGGAGTCACTTTGTGTATCAAGGATGACGCGTCTCTTTTGGATTTCATGCACTTTTGAACTATCGTTTGATTGTACTAAACTTGTTTCCGTAAACTTTTCCAACTTTTGGGACCTATGTCTTTATAACTCTGATTATATTTTGAATGAATCAAACGATGTATTTTCTAAACGACACTTTAGGTCGTTCAATATTTCCTTGCTTGTGCGCTATGATCCGTTACACCCTCAGGTATTCCATTCCGCTGCCATTCAGGTATTTTGGGGGTGTGACAGATTGGTACCAGAGCTAAGGTTATAGCGAACTAGGTTGCATCATAGACCCTAGACTATAACCACACCATCATAGCATATCATCATTTCATCATAAGTGCATATCTACTTATTTCGGGTGATTCCATTGTTACGAGTTATTTATTTTTATTTCACCTTGATTATCACAGAGACATGTCTTCGAATCCGAACACCATCATACTTTACACCATATCAGACTCCGATGATGAGGACTCTGTGTCCTCCACTGCTGTTTCACCACTTGTTTCTCCTACACCTGAGTTGCCACTTTTGGCGTCAGATGATGATACTGAGCCTTTCGAGGAGGAGGAGACGGCTCCTACTCCCCATGTCCATCCTACTATACCTACTGACATACCATCATCTCCTACTACTACTGTCCATTCAGAGCCGAGACTTATGTTTCCTAGGGATAAGACTGTCCAGACTGCTAGGAAGAGAGTTCATATTGCTACATCTACTTATAGGAGTCTCCCTAGTCCTACTGTGCCTTCACCACCACAACCAGCCATACCCACTACCACTCCTATAGCTACCTCACTCTTGCCGCTCAGGAAGCGCGCAAGGCTTACCACTCCAGATTCACCTATTACCCAGACTGCTGACCTTTCACCACCACCAGAGTACCACATAGGTGAGAGTTCTAGAGCGGCTGCAGCTAGGGATCCTACAGCCGTTACACTAGAGGATCAGTTGGATGCTCAGTAGGAGCAAGTCGATAGCTTGGGTTATAGAGTTGATGAGATTATTACTACTCGACTGGAGACTGTCGAGGAGCAGGTTGAGGATTTGATTCAGGGTAGGGTTAGTATTGATGTGTCTTACCATGGACTCGAGGCACGACAGTTGAGGCACCAGGAGGAGATTGAGCTACTTAGGGATGAGTTACCTGAGATTCGAGATAGAGCTCAGGCGACACAGGAGACCCAGTGGGAGCAGGTAGACCAGTTGACATTGCTTCGAGAGAGGGTAGTTGTTTTGGAGCGTAGGGATGCTTCTTCTCGGTTACGACTTGAGCATCTTGAGGAGATCGTGGTGGCGATGGATCGTGAGATTCGCCGCTTGAGGGGAGAGCCTGGACCATCTAGAGCACCGGGAGGAGCCTAGACGTAGACTGGTATTATATTAGCTTGTATTATTTTCCTAGTCCCGGGATGTGGGACATAGTTCAAGAACTTGTAGTCTTTTGGTTGTTGTACAAACAAATATATCAAGTGCGACTCTACTATGTGGAAATGTTGTGCTATATATTATATCGGTCCATGTAGGCCGAAATTTTCATGTATTATATTCATGTGTTGTGATTATATTTATGATGTTTCGTGGTTGCTCTTTATTATTATCGCATTTATACAGGTTGTGGTTGTATATATACATGTCGTGGTTGTATTCGTACATGTTGTGGTTGTATCGACACAGGCTGTGGTTGTATATATACGTGACGTGGTTGTTGTGGTTGTATATATATACTTGTCGTGGTGATGTCTAGACAGATTGTGGTTGTATTCGTATATGTCGTGGTTGTATTTATACTTGTTGTGGTTGTATATATTTATACATGTTGTGGGTGTATATCTTTGGTTCGATGACTATTTCTATTATGATTTCTCTCATGGTTATTTCCATTATGATTTATCAGAAATATGGCACCAAGGAAGAGTAAGACTGCACCAGAAACCCCCACTATGACTCAAGCCGCTATCCGCAAGTTGGTCAGGGATAGTATTGCAGAAGCTCTGGAGGTTGAGAGAGCTGAGGTTGCTGCAAGGGCTGCTGAGACTGCTTCTAATACAGGAACAGTTGAACCAACCGCTGCTAAGCGGGAATGTACATGGAAAGATTTCAAGATTAGTGATCCTATCAAGTTTAAGGGAACTGAAGGAGCGGTTGCTTTAATCCGCTGGTTTGAAAAGACTGAGAATGTATTTCTCATGTGCGGATGCCCGGATGTCAGCAAGGTAAAATTTGCTACAGGTATGCTTCTTGATGACGCTATGTCTTGGTGGAATTCGTATGCTCAGCCGATTGGTATGGAAAATGCTTACAAGCTTACTTGGGAGGAATTCAAGAAATTGATGACAAAGAAGTTTTGCCCTCGTACCGAGGTGCAAAAGATGGAAATGGAATTTTATGAGCTTGTGACTAAAGGTGATGACGTCGAGACCTACTTTAGGAGGTTTCAGGAGTTGGCTGCACTATGTCCAACTATGGTTCCCGATGATGAGAAAAAGATGGAAAACTTTGTTGGTGGATTGCCTGAAAGTGTTCGAGGAGATGTGATTTCTTTTGACCCTCAATCAATGGAAGAGGCTATTCGTATAACTCAGAAACTCATGGTCCAAGTGGTCAAAGGGAAATCTGCTGTCAACAACAATAACCGTTCAAACAACACCAACTACAACAACACTCGAAACAACAACAACTATAACAACAATCGGAACCGCAACTATCCCAATAACCGAAACAACAATCCAAACAACAATAACAACAACAAGAGAAGGTTTGATTACAACCAAGGTGGAAATGCTGTTCAGCCGCCACCTAAGAGACAGGAAGTAGCAAAGGTTTATGCTGCAGGACCGAATGACAGGAAAGGTTACACTGGTAACCTACCTAAGTGCGAAAGGTGTCAGAAGCATCATAACCCAGGTCGTTGTCCAGATATTTGTGGCAATTGCAAGAAGGTTGGTCACCACATCAAAGATTGTAGACTTCTAATCGTGGGTGACAATCAGAAACCACCAGTAACATGTTATGGTTGCGGAGAAATTGGACACTTTAAGAGTGATTGTCCAAAGAAGGGGAAGAATCAAGGAACTGGAAATCAGAATGGAATGGCTCGAGGAAGAGCTTATGTCATGGGAGGAGACGATGTCAAAGAAGACCCGAATGTTGTTGCGGGTACGTTCCTCGTTAATAATCGTTATGCATCCATTTTATTTGATTCAGGAGCGGATAGAAGTTTTGTTTCTATTGCATTTGCACCTTTGTTTAACATAGAACCAACCCCATTAGACATTTCCTATATCGTTGAATTAGCCGATGGGTCTTTAGTTAACACCAACACCATTGTTCGTGGTTGCACTATAAATTTCCTAAACCATCCATTCAATATAGACCTTATGCCCGTAGAACTTGGAAGTTTCGACATTGTTATCGGTATGGATTGGTTATCTCGGCATCGAGCGAGAATTATTTGTGATGAGAAAGTTGTTCACCTTCCTTTTAACGGTGAAACTTTAGTTGTTCGCGGAGAGCGAAGTGGAACTAGACTCAGTATTATATCGTGCATTAAAACCGAGGAGTACATAAAGAAAGGTTGTTATGCATTCTTGGCTCACATCACGGAGAAGAAGTCGGATGAGAAACGACTTGAAGATGTGCCGATTGTTAAGGAATTTCAAGAAGTTTTTCCGGAAGAATTGCCAGGACTTCCGCCTACACGCCAAGTTGAGTTTCAAATCGAATTAGTGCCAGGAGCTGCACCAATTACGCGAGCACGGTATAGACTTGCACCTTCGGAAATGCAAGAATTGTCGAATCAATTACAAGAACTTTTGGACAAAGGATTCATTAGACCGAGTTCCTCGCCTTGGGGAGCGCCGGTTTTGTTTGTGAAGAAGAAGGACGGAACTTTCAGAATGTGCATCGACTATCATGAGCTGAACAAATTAACGGTGAAGAACCGTTATCCACTCCCCAGAATTGACGACTTGTTCGACCAGTTACAAGGTTCTAGTTTTTATTCCAAGATTGATTTAAGATCCGGTTACCATCAACTTAAAGTTCGGGAAGAGGATATCCCGAAGACGGCATTTAGAACATGCTATGGTCATTATGAGTTTCAAGTAATGCCTTTTGGATTAACCAACGCACCTGCGGTATTTATGGATCTCATGAATAGGGTGTGCAAACCGTATCTTGATAAGTTCGTGATCGTATTCATTGACGATATCTTGATTTATTCCAAGAGTAAGGAAGATCACGAAGAACACCTCAGAACAATCCTGGAACTACTCAAGAAGGAGCAATTGTATGCCAAATTTTCTAAGTGTGATTTTTGGATACGAAGAGTTCAATTTCTTGGCCATGTTATGGATAGCCAAAGATTACAAGTCGACCCGGCAAAGATCGAGGCAGTTAAGGATTGGGCTACGCCCAAGTCTCCTACGGAAATTCGTCAATTCCTAGGACTTGCCGGATATTACAGAAGATTTATCGAAGGGTTTTCTAAGATAGCGAAGTCGTTGACAAAGCTGACACAAAAGAATGAAAAGTACGAGTGGGGAGAAAAACAAGAGTCCGCATTTCAATTACTGAAACAAAAGCTTTGTAGCGCACCGATTTTGTCACTACCTGAAGGTATCGAGAACTTTGTGGTATATTGCGATGCTTCGCATCAAGGACTTGGAGCTGTGCTAATGCAAAACGAGAAGGTGATAGCTTATGCATCTAGACAGCTTAAGATACACGAGAAGAATTACACTACGCACGACTTGGAGTTGGGTGCGGTAGTTTTTGCACTCAAGATCTGGAGACACTACCTTTATGGTACTAAGTGTGTAATTTTTACCGACCACAAGAGCTTACAGCATATACTTGATCAGAAGGAACTTAACATGAGACAACGTCGTTGGCTAGAATTGTTAAGTGATTACGATTGTGAAATCCGATATCACCCAGGGAAAGCGAATGTTGTAGCAGATGCACTTAGCCGAAAAGAACGACTCAAACCTTTGAGAGTTAGGTCATTGGGAATGACTATCATTTCGCCATTACCATCAAAAATTCTAGAAGCTCAGATTGAGGCTCTCAAGGAAGAAAACCGACCACACAAGAAAATTTATGGTATGCCAGAAAGCGAAAATGGCTTTGTAAAGAAATCAGACGGAGTGTTATGCTTCAAGGACCGAAGTTGGATACCACTCTATGGTGGAGTGCGAGAATTGATTATGCATGAATCACACAAGTCGAAGTACTCTATTCATCCAGGTTCTGATAAGATGTATCAGGATCTCAAAAAGCTTTATTGGTGGCCGAACATGAAAGCAGAAATAGCTACATACGTCAGCAAATGTCTTACTTGTGCTAAAGTGAAAGCCGAGTACCAGAAACCGTCAGGGTTACTTCAACAACCAGAAATTCCACAATGGAAGTGGGAACGTATTGCTATGGACTTTGTCACTAAACTTCCAAAGACATCAGGAGGTTTCGATGCTATTTGGGTAATCGTTGATCGACTTACCAAATCAGCTCATTTCATACCCATTAGAGAGACTTATTCAATGGAACAACTTGCTAGACTTTATGTCAAGGAAATAGTCTCAAGACACGGTGCACCAGTTTCCATCATTTCTGACAGAGATAGTCGTTTTACTTCGAACTTTTGGCGGTCATTACAAGATTCTTTTGGATCTAAGTTAGACATGAGCACTGCTTACCATCCTCAGACCGATGGTCAGAGCGAGAGAACTATTCAGACACTTGAAGACATGCTTAGAGCATGTGTGATTGACTTTGGAAATGGTTGGGCTAACCATTTGCCGTTGATCGAGTTTTCCTACAACAACAGTTACCATTCGAGCATTAAGGCTGCACCATTCGAGGCACTTTATGGTCGTAAGTGTCGATCTCCAGTTTGTTGGGCCGAAGTCGGTGAAGTACAATGTACTGGCCCGGAGATGGTACAAGAAACAACAGAAAAGATAATTCAGATTCGAGAGAGACTCGAAACTGCTAGAAGTCGACAGAAAAGCTACGCAGATGTTCGACGCAAACCATTGGAATTTCAAGTCGGAGACAAGGTCATGTTGAAAGTCTCGCCTTGGAAGGGCGTGATACGATTTGGAAAACGCAGGAAATTGAACCCGAGATACATTGGACCATTCAAGATCCTGGAGAGGATTGGTCCGGTTGCTTACAAGCTTGAACTTCCGTCAGAACTTAGCAACGTACACAACACGTTTCATGTTTCGAACCTCAAGAAATGTCTTTCGGACGAGTCTGCCATTATACCATTAGAAGAAATACAACTCGATGACAAGCTTAACTTTGTGGAAGAACCAATTGAAATAATGGATCGCGAGATCAAACAGTTGAAACAAAGTTGAATTCCGATCGTGAAGGTTCGCTGGAATTCTCGAAGAGGACCCGAGTTTACTTGGGAACGAGAAGACAAAATGCGACGCAAGTATCCACAACTTTTCACCGAGCCTAGTACCGAGACCAACACTAACTGAATTCAGGGACTGAATTCCTTTTTGGATGGGCGACTGTCACAACCCACAATTTCAGGTCATTTTTCCAAACTTCGACATTCTACTATTCACAAATTACTATTCATTGATCACTATTCATCATTTTACTATTCATCGTTTTTTAGGTCAATTTGATATTCCGAGACACATTCAGAAATATTACTATTCACTTGGCACTATTCATTTCCGAGAGGAAACCACTATTCACGTGCATTACTCATGTCATCGTAAATTTAGTTTACGAGTGTTCAAATTCGCGTAACCATATTGGTTCAGGAGCGAATTCATGCATTTTTGTCAGGGACATTTCATACGGACTAGAAATAGTCTGCACATCATCATTAGGGCACTTGCATACTATTCCACTCGTAGGATAATTAAATTTATACTTTTGGTACAATTAACGATTTACGTACGTTTATTTTTAAATAAACACTAATACGCGAACTATAAATGTGTCTAACATGTCCGACACTCCCGACTATTGTCCCAATATATTTTTATACTCATTTTTATAATATAAAAATTGTAATATTAATTTACCCGGTATTTTGGAAATTTATTTATTACGTATCGTACGTTTAACTTAATAACGACGGTTTTCACCAAAATTAAACAATAATCACCCAAACTCTCCGTACTTGTACCCGACATATTTTTACAATTTTTACGACTTTATTACGTCCCGAATAACTTCGATAAAATTTATTTCTAACAAACCCGGTACCCGATTAAACCTTAAACCTAAACCTAACCTAACTACACTTTACTACTAATACTAATTTTCCTAATTAAACCCAAGGACAAAGCCCCCCTTTTTCCTCCTTTAGAACCGGCCAACCCCCCCCCCCCCTAAGGTCTTCATGCATTCAAACCTCACCAACACTCTTAATTACTCACCAAACATATGTCTCCTAGTATAAATTAAACTTTTTTCACTTATTTATCACAAATCACTTTTTACTTGCACTAGCAAAACTCTTTCACTCTTTCTCTCTTAAGGTTGGATCGACCTAGGTGGTCAAGGAGCAAGAAACAACAAATTTTACAAGATCTTGTCATAAACTAGTTTATATAATCATCCTTGTTAGAGTTTTGAAATAAAAACTCAAGGATTAGTAGGTTTTGCATCATCTAAACTCGCTAAACCATCAAGTAAGTAAACAAACTCATTTTTATGATCTTTTACAAGTTATTATTATGTTTATATAATTTTCTTACAAGATCTTATACATGCATTAACTTATACCACTCCATTTTTGTACATATATAACTTTCAAGCCCTAGAAATGGACATATAATAAACCCTTGTTAGACCTAGTGGATTGATGATGTTTAAGGACCCATGACACCTTAAGAAGGTGTATGGTAGGTTTAGACTAGCTTTGTGGTGTTTGAAAGTGGTTTGATGGAGGATGGAACTAGTTTGGAGACTTGAAAATGGTTTTTGAAACTTTTGATATACCTACTGTCCCTATTTTAATTTCGTGGGAAAATCAGTAGATGGTGACTAAGTTTTGACCAAAGATTTAGAAAATACATTCAAAAACGAAACTTTGGGCGAAAGAATGGATTAAAACGAGTTTATAACGAAGGAGATATGATTTTTGTAAATTTAACGACGAAAACTACTTTTCCAAAAACTGCTTGCTGTTTGGCAGAATACGACGGGTAATTAGAGGCATTAAACGTAACTTTAAGGAGCCGAGTTATCTAAAATATACTAGTATATACAAAGACGAATCCGTGGACATAAAGAACAAGGAAAACGAGCTTAAAACGACCAAGTTATACCCATTTTAACGTCGTCAAAACTATATATATATATATATATATATAGTCACTAATAAAAATAATAACGTACGTACTAAACGGTATATTTTCTAGAAAATATTACTAAGGACTATTTTCTTATCAAATGAATACGTATGACCTAAGAGAATACTTATACGACTTAACGACGTATTTCAAGGTTTACAATACAAGGAACTTAACGCTAACACTTTCTTACGAGATAACACGACAAGTTATATACTCCTATATATGGATTTATTTTACTAAGTATGGAAACTATTTTACCATGACGATAACTAGTATTTCCAAATTACGAGTGGTATGAGTATCATGTGCATGTGCATTCATTTCATTACGGCTTGATCTTAATTAGATCACGATTATTCATTTAGGTTGCGGCTAGTACTCGCGCCTCATTGTCCCGACTACTTTTACCTCATTGCACCATCTTTGTACCATCACTTCGAGGTGAGTTTCATAGCCCCGTTTTAATTCTATATTTTGATTTCAAATCCCACGGGGGAGAATACATTGCATTACTTATTTTTGTGTACATGCCTAAGTACAAAATTCATACATTGCTTAAGTTGCCTATTTACCACGTCTTGACAAGTCCCCTTATTATATCATGAACCGTTAATTAAGTTCCAAGCGAGTGTGAGTGAATAGATCTATTGAGGGTGACTCCTCCATCTGTGTTTGGGTTGCTCCAACAGTATTACAGATGCATTTCATATCTTTATTATTAGAGTGCCTGGTAAACACTCATTGGGGCCAAGTAACGTCTAGCTTCGGGGTCATGAGCTTAAGAGCCAATGTATATATTTTTTCCGGACATCCTATTTCTTGACTTTACTTATGGCATTTGTACACTAGATTTACTTATAAACCTATGATTATTCACCAACTTTATGTTGACCGTTTTTCGCAATGTATTTCTCAGGTAACTAAGGCATATCCTCATGGCATTGCATGGAGTCACTTTGTGTATCAAGGATGACGCGTCTCTTTTGGATTTCATGCACTTTTGAACTATCGTTTGATTGTACTAAACTTGTTTCCGTAAACTTTTCCAACTTTTGGGACCTATGTCTTTATAACTCTGATTATATTTTGAATGAATCAAACGATGTATTCTCTAAACGACACTTTAGGTCGTTCAATATTTCCTTGCTTGTGTGCTATGATCCGTTACACCCTCAGGTATTCCATTCCGCTGCCATTCAGGTATTTTGGGGGTGTGACAACATGGTTGCTAAGTCGAGTCATATCCTTGTACATATTGTTTTGGGACGATTGGGACTCGTGAGTAAAGTACTTATTTTATGGAGTAATGGGGAAGAACACCATTTATTACCCCCATATGTACGTTAATCTTAAAAGTGCTCCAAGTGTTTTGATTTTCTTAATTCAAGTCATTAGTTTTATTTATTGTAAAGTATGTAAAGATTCAAGTGTAAGGGGAATTCCCATTCCCTATGATGTATTATTTTGGATGGTAGGGTAAGAGTGTATGCAAAAAAAAATAATAATAATAAAAAAAAAATCGAAAAAATCAAGAAAAAGAAAAAAAAAATAGAAAAAGGAAAAAGAGAAAAAACATACGGACTACCATCCCTTTTTATTCTATGTTCATTTTATGTTTTGTTATTTTTCATTTATTAGCTTAAGTCGAGTCTAGTATTGGCTTAGCAACGCCATATTGTACATCTAATTAACTAAGATTGTTAACTCGCGACTAGTAAAACTTCCTTTATCCAACAAAACCGTGTATTTCATATCCCTACACCTAACGTTACAACCCTTTAAAAGACCTCTTTGATAGTTTATCCTAGGTGCTTACGCCATGTGGTGGAGGTTTGATCCTTTCCCAAGCCTATGGTAATCT
Source organism: Artemisia argyi (assembly GCA_030686995.1). Lineage (NCBI taxonomy): Eukaryota > Viridiplantae > Streptophyta > Magnoliopsida > Asterales > Asteraceae > Artemisia > Artemisia argyi. Next base: position 3,634,547 of record CM060676.1, on the reverse strand, counting down.
ATTTTGCTATGACAGGTAGTGAGAGATATCTTCCGTTTCCATATTGTAATTTACACTTTATTACACCCGAGAGATGTGAGAATCTAAACACTATTTGTGAGGTGCTTGTGTATGACCTCCGTGCTTGTCTATTGGTCTTTAGTGGAATGATTATTTGTTGTAATTACTTTTATATTAGTGTTAAATGACCCCTAACTTGTATTTTGAGTAGAATAAAAGCGCATTTGCTTGAGGACAAGCAAATCTCAAGTGTAAGGGTATATGATGAGGCGAAAAATGAACCACTTTTAGGGGGTCATTTAAGCCCGGAATTGAATTTATTTGATCAAATATTGCCCTAAATTGTTCCTTTTGTGATTTTAGGTACTTTGGGAGAGAAATCTGGAAAAGGAAACAATTCGGACGTTTTTGGAGCATAAAAGTGAAGAAAACGCCAAAGTCTTAATTTTCCTTGCTGGGAACAGTAGGTGACGGCGTCAAGAAGAAAATCTTGACGGCGTAAAGAGTAATTTCCATGATGATCCAGTACAGATTTGAAGTCGTCACGAAGTAGGGCGTCAAGAGTAAAATGCATGACGGCTTGGAAACACATAACACTTGACGGCGTCAGATCTGGATCAAGGCAGTCCGAGGAGTATTTTGGCGGCGAGATGACGGCGTCACAAATTTGTTCTTGACGCCGTCAGACCCTATTTCCTATATATAGTTTTCTGATTTCACATTAAAAAGAGAGAAGTTTTGGAGAAATCCTAAGTACGAACTTGGTACGAATTTTGCAGGTTTTTCAAGGGTTCTTAGCCCTTGATCCCTTTCATGTGTAATTGAGATAAGTATTCTTTTAATTCAATCAATATGTCTATGTGTTGGTTGTCTATATCTTGTTCTTGTCTTAATTCCATCATGCTAGGCTAGATCTATCTTGTGTTTGCTTGGATCTAATGAAACCTAGATGTTAATTATATGTTGATTACTTGTTTATGGTTGTATTGGATGAATGATTTGGATGTTAGGCTTAAGAAAACTGGCAGATCTCCAAATGGTAACATGCTTAAACGTCTTAGGAAACATGAACTGACGTGCACTAGGTTTTATTGGTTGTATTTAATGCATGAGTAAATTCTAATGATCCCATGTTAGGAGCTTCTTAAGTGCGCCACCCCATGAATGGTATTAAGGAATACAATCCGTCATCCACGCAACTATAACAAGTAATTAACGTGTAAAAGATATCTAGGGAGTAGTGAAATCTAAGTAAACACATTTTCTCCACTTATTGCTCACAACCTTAGTATAATTTAGTTTATTTTTCATTTCTAGTATTTTATTTTGATTGCATCTTTAGTATTGGGTTAGTTGATTAGCAACTAATTCCGCCCAAATCCTTCAAACTCGAGATTTTTACTTGCTTTCTAAAAAAATATAAAAATACAAAAATAATCATCCCTCATCTTTAGAACTAGTATTTAGGTTTTCTAATCCTAGCGACACTATTCCTAGCTGAACTCACTAATCTATACTACAACGATCAGGTACACTGCCTGGTGGGGGTTTTAAGCTTCTCAAGATCCCTTGAGAGGTAAAGCCTGGTGCGATTCCCACGTATCAATGTCCTAAAGGCTATTTTTGGAATATCTTCCTCACGAACTTTAACTTGATGGTAACCTGATCGTAGGTCAATTTTTGAGTAATAGGTTGAACCTTGTAATTGATCGAATAAATCATCAATTCTTGGTAATGGGTATCGGTTCTTTATGGTTAGTTTGTTTAGTTCACGATAGTCAATACACATTCGTAATGACCCATCTTTCTTTTTCACGAATAAAACTGGAGCTCCCCAAGGTGAGGAACTGGGTCGAATAAATCCCTTGTCCAAAAGTTCTTGTAATTGATTTGATAGCTCTTGCATCTCTAACGGTGCTAGCCTGTAGGGTGCGCGGGCAACTGGCGCCGCTCCTGGTATTAAATTAATTCTGAATTCTATTTGATGATTTGGTGGTAGTCCGGGTAAATCTTCTGGAAAGACTTCAGGAAACTCACGGGCGATAGGAACATCTTCAAGACGTTTTTCATCGGTTTTCTTTTCGGTTACTTGGACTAGGAAAGCATAACATCCTTTCTCAATGTACTTCATGGTTTTGATACATGAGATGATGTTTATTCGAGTTCCACTTTGATCACCACGAATGATCAAAGTTTCATTGTCACATGGAATGTGCACAACTCTTTCACCACAAATGATGTTAGCTTGATGTTTAGACAACCAATCCATGCCAATGACAACATCAAAACTTCCGAGTTCGATTGGCATAAGATTGATGTTAAAGGGGTGGTCTAGGAGATTAAGGGTACAGACTGGGATTACGGTATTAGTATTTACTAAGTCACCGGTAGCTAGTTCAATACTATAACTCGTGGTTAAAGTGATTGGTGGGATATCAAGTAAAGGCGCAATTCTAGTAGATATAAAGCTCATATCAGCACCAGAATCAAATAAGACTTTAACAGGAATGTTATTGAGTAAGAACGTACCGGTAACCACATTCGGGTCTTGGTGTGGTTCTCCATTTCCCATGACATAGGCTCTACCGCGAGCACATCCGCCTTGTGGTCCATAGTTTTGAGGACAGTTGTTCTTGAAGTGTCCCTTTTCACCACACCCAAAACATGTAACTATTGGCTGAGTGTTAGCCCCAGTAGCTACCCCCTTGCCTCTACAATCCTTTGCAAGATGTCCGGGCTTTAGAAACTTGTTGCACTTGGCCGAGCAGGGACCTGCATGATGGTAGTTGCACTTGGAACACTGTGGTAGAGTACTAACGTATTTACCTACGGCTGGTGCAGCAACATAAGCAGTCGCGGCTTCTTGTCTTTTGTTTTGTTGATTGTGATGGTTGTTGTTTCGGGTTTAGTTGTTGTTGTTGTTGTTACTTCTACGGTTACCATCCCATGGTCGCTTGTTGTTGTTGTTCCTATTGTTATTGTTGTTACGGTAGTTGGAGTTGTTGGTGTTATTGGTATTGTTGGCGATGTTGGTGTTGCTGGTGTTGTTTTGCTTTCGGGTTTCTGTTGTATGCACCACTTGATCCATGAGGTTGCGAGACATCCGCAGAGCTTCATCAAGTTCCTTGGGATTGGTTGAAGTTACATTCCCTTGTATACTTGATGGAAGTCCCCAGATATACCGTTCCAACAATTTCTCTTTTGTGGAAACCATTGTTGGACACAGTATCCTCAATTCTTGGAATCGATGGTTGTAAGTTATGATGTCATTTCCCCTAACAGAATGATCCCAGAATTCTACCTCTAACTTCTGCATTTCACTGCGGGGGCAGTACTCTTTGATCATCATTTTCTTCAAATTATCCCAAGAAATCTTATAAGCATTTTCAATGCCCATTGGTTGAGATATTGAATTCCACCATGATAATGCCTCATTCAATAGTGTACTCGTGGCATACTGAACTTTATCACTCTCAGTACATTTACTGACCAAAAATATTGACTCCGCTTTTTCAAACCAGCGGGTCAAACCTACAGCTCCTTCAGTACCTTTAAACTTTATGGGTTCGCATTTCAAATAGGAAATGAATGAGCAACCCTTAGGTACTGAAGCAACATTTGTCACTGGAGGGATAGTTGGGCTTGGTCCTCTAGTGTTAAGGTTGGCAATTCGGGCAGCTTCGGCAGCTCCAGCAACTTTCGCAGCGGTGGTGGCTACTGCAGCATCAGCAGCTGCTGCAGCATCAGCAGCTGTAGCATCTTCAGCGGCTGCTGTAGCACCAGCAGCTGTGGCGGCTTCGGCGGCTGCTGCAGCTGCTGCAGCTACGGTTGCTCGTTCCATTGTGAGTGCTGCGTTGACACTGTCTTTAACTAGTTTGTGAATAGCAGCTTGAGTCATTGCTGGTGGTATCTTCTTCTTTGGCGCCATGATTCTATTGTTCAAAAGATACTTCGTAATTAGAGAGTTGTGAAATGAGCACAATTTTTGATAAGAATGATAGGATAATAATCTTGAAATTTAAAAGAATAACACATGATAGTATATAAAACAAGAGTTTTATTCATATAACGTTGATTGATTTACAAAATCGAAACCTATTACGAGCTTCTTCAAAATTTACTAACTGATACTTTCAGTTTAGTAATTACAACGTTTCTACTATCGCTAGCTATTACATGGATTTCATAACATTAGTACAAAAGATAACTAGTACTATAACACTAGTCTAACATCGGTTGGAAGGTTGTTGTAGTCCGGACGGATTTATTGTTTCTGTATGTTGCTAACACATCCACACTTTCATTGGGGCGGTTTTCTTTGACATCTTTCTAGTATAGCCTTTGTTGTATGGCACACATTTGAGATTGCATTCCATATAACTCATTCTTGAGTTGATACCGGTCAAAGTTAGCAACGTCTAATCGGATTTCTGCTGTAGTTAGGCGGTTAAGTAGTTTGTGAATTTGTGCCGCATCTTGTTCTTGAGCTCTTTCAACTAATGTAAGTCTATCCTTGACGTCATCCGAGCCGGTCAAGGGATCCAAGACTATGTCCCCAACATGAGTCAAGTCTCTCCTCACATAGCTCATATCAAGTTTAAACCAATAGAGGTCTTCTTGTGCGTTCATGGCATCCATCTTGGCTGAATTAACCTTGGATATATAGTCATTCATTTGGCGTGTCATGCTTTGAACTTTGAGTTGAGTTAGGTTGAGGGCTTGTTTCAAAGAATATATTTCATATTGAGCAGAGTTCACGAACATAGGTGCAGATGTGGATGTTCCGCCGACTTCATAAGTAGACTTTGGAACATGAGCTGGAGTAGTACGATTTGATTCAGAGGAGTTTGGTGAAATAGGAGGTGGTGATGTTAATGGTGATAGCTGTTGCACAACCATTGGTTCCTCTACTTCATCAATGTCGTCGATGCCTTCAATGTCTATGTCCATTTCAGGATCTTCTTCGTAATCATCGATGTTTATGTCCATTTCAGGATCTTCGTCAGGATCCTCTTCATCGTCATCGACTAGATCCTCGTAAGGTTCTTCCTCGTCATCGTAGTCAAGTGCTTCAAAGTAAGGATCATTGGGTCCAGGAAGAATTGGTAAATAGACGGGGATAGCAGGAAGATGATCGGGAGATGGAGGTACGGACATGATGTCTACAATGAGTATTATGACGTCAAAATAAATCTAATGTTTATGGAAAATGCTCAAACTATGGCAATGTGTATATAACAATATACTAATATGTTTATGTAGCATAACATGCATAATAAGTGCATAATCTTCTGGAGGATGGAAGGCACGAAGAGCGGAAGGCTATAAAAATGTTTTTGCTTGTGATTGTAGTTATAGTTTAGGTCTCACTTAGACCCATTTCTCTATAACCATGGCTCTGGTACCAATTTGTAACACCCCCAATTCATGATGCAGCGGAATTCAACTTGGGTGTTACTCGACGGCACAACAGTCATAATAATAGAAAACGATCTCTAACCGAGTCTCTTTAAAAAGAGTTATCATTCGAATTTATTCAAATATATTAGGGTTTACATAGTTAGGTCCCAAAAAGGTTCCATGTTTCAAAATACATCAATATAGAGTCTTTTGATGTTTTATCGAATGACAAAGTAGTTTATAGCCTTCTTCCTTTAGTCCGTGCCCTTCCGCTCCATTCTTGATTATCATGGACCTGAAATACATGCTTAAGAGGTCAACACAAAGGTTGAGTGATATACATAGAGTTTGTTTAATGGTTGAACACAATATGTTGGTAGTATGAGTTAATTAGACTCATACTCATGGTTGGAAAACAAAACAATTATTATTATATACTAAGCTCATGCAACCAGTACGTTAACGGGTACCAATATCAATCGGCGGTTTTGTTGCCCCGGTAAGTACTTTGCCGTCATACTTAATGTTTCAAATATAGTGCATTTGTTTGAACTTATCTAGTCAAACAAATGGGATTCGTCAATCCCAATAGGCCTATTCACAATACTCGCGCTCACTAATACTAGTGATTAAATGGTTCATGATATGGGGCCTAGGATTGGCAAGGAAGATACTTAGTAATAATAAAACAATCAGGCAGCATACAGTTTCAAAGCATTGTGTTTGGTTTAAAATAGCATGTATTCCCCCCAAGGGTTTGTAAAACAATTAAGTAATGGAAAGTAGGGCTATGAACTCACCTTAAGTTAAATAGCAAGTAGTGAATGTAATGGTTGAGTCATGAAGGTTTCTACGAGCAACCTATAATATAATGTTGCGACTTAGGATTGGAGTAAAGAATATGAAGAAGTGCCTATATATATGTCTTGCATTTAGTCCATGATGTGGTACAAAGTGTAGTGTAAGTCTTTGAAAAGAAATGGTTCATGAAACATGTATAGTTTATATATCGTTTACTACCGTTCAGGCCGACATAATTCAGAAGTCATGTAGTAAACGTTCGAGGAGCCAGGACACTTTAATTCGTAAATCCACAACTTAACTCGACGGCTTACTTAATGAACTCCTCACATGAGGCTCCCTACTATTGTAGTATTTGATAATATATATATATATATATATATATATATATATATATATATATATATATATATATATATATAAGTTTTGATCCGAAAAATTACTTGTCCAATATTTGAATAAACTTAGAAAAGTTTATTTTTACATGAAGATTGTTATTAGGATGAGTTTCTTAAGTTTTGTATGACAATTACTCGTAAGATCTCATGGTTCTTTAGATGAAGTAGATCCAAATTGTATGTTTAAGTTATCGCCAACTCATTAGCTCATGTTTTCACCTAAGTAAGTTTATATGGTCATTTAGTCATGGCCTTGCCATGACCTTTGGTCATTGTTCCATGGTCTTGAGACTCAACCTTGGCTTTAGCCATGGTTGTGGTCTTGATTTTAGGTCATTAGACCTCTTGGTCTTTTTAAACCATAACTATAATATAGTGACTTATATATGTAAAATAGCTGTTAAGAAACTGAAGAAAATCTCATTCGTTATTGGTTTTCTGGATACGTGCCCCTGTGTTTTTGAAGAAAGCGTGATTCCGGACAACTTTCGTGTTTTAACTTTTTCGTGAAATGGACCAGAAGTCCTCTTTTTGCGTGTTTTATGTTCTGTCACAGAAAGTATTTAGGCAGTTTTGCTGCAAAGTTTTGGTAACTTCAAATGGTCATAACTTTTGACTCGTGTACTCGTTTTAGGTGGTTCAAATTGCTATGGTTTCCTTGTTAAGTCCTCTACTACAATATGTAATGGTCCAGTATCATAATTTTACCATTTTGATCATATTTTACCAAGAAAGTCACTAGTTTACTTGTTTAAATAACTTAACTTAACAATCATTTACAATAACTTGTTTTACCCATTTTTATACATCATGGACATGATTACAAGACAAAATATAGCATGAATGATATGTAAATAACATGAATATGATGTTTAACAAGAAGTATGTTAGGGTTTTGCTTACAACTTTTGGCTTTAAATTAAGAAAGGAAGTTAACATGTAAGGTAAGGACTTTGATAGACTTAAGCTTCACTCTACTTCACTTCATGCAATCTTTCTACCCTTGTATTCTTGAAAGAGAGATGATGAAAGTTGAGGTGACTTGAGTGGATTCAAACTAAAGAGAAATCACTAAAGTTCATAAGGTTTGGAAGTATTTTGATTACCTAAAACCAAGCTAGGGTTTCTATGTTGATGAAGTACTTGAATCTTGCTTGTAACTAGAAGGAATTTAGCTAAGTGTGAGATGGTTTGGTGTGTGATGGTGGACGGCAACAAGGGGTGAGGGGGGCTTTTATAGGGTCTTGAGGAGGTTACAATATAGGACTAGTCAAAGGCACCTTAAGGTGTGACTCCCCCCTAATGGTGGTTTACAAGGGCTTGGGGGGTGAGGTGTGCCTTTGGTGATATTATCCAAGATATTGGATGAGTTTTGACTCCGGGAAATGCTAACCGTAAATGATTAAGCCTCAAAACGTAAAACCGGGTATCGTAAAAATGTGGAACTTGAAAGAATGGTTAAACATATCATTATACTCCATAATAAAATATAAAATGAGTGGTAGGTTCCATTGGGGTGCTAAAACCCTGCTAAAACTGGAAACACGGGTCTAAAACGCGTAATACGTAAAACGTACGAATATTGTGTAAAATTGAGAAAAGTAAAATGTAACTTTTCTAATAGGATAAAAATGACTTAAAATGACTTATAATGTCTAGACTGGGCTCAGGCTAGTGTCGGTTGGTACTAAATGTCTTTTAGACATAAAACTGTAAGCCTAAAAATCAAGGAATGATTTTTGGTCAAAGGAGGAGGGAAAAAATATGTTGACTTTTCCAAAAATGTGAAAACTCAAATCGTCTTAGAAACGCGGTGCAGGTATAGGCTAAGGTTACGGCTAAGTAAAAACGCTTAAAAATGAAAATTCCTGTTTTTCACGGCCGAGGTTTATTTGGTCACTTTTTTCTCAGTCATGATTTATTCTCAAATAAATCATGAGTGTATCAAACATTTTTCTGATGCGGGGAAAATTAACGCGGTCAAGTTTCGTTGTGCATAGAATTTTTGAATGATGTTTTACCCTAAAACGTGTAATTCCTTAATAACTTTCGCGAAAATGATCTGATGAGTGTCAAACTTTTATTTTGCCATGGAAGTGATTTATCACACGAGAATATGAAATAAAAATCAAATTTCGGGAAAATGAATAGTAAAAGTGAATAGTAAAAATGAATAGTGAAATTTTTCGGGAATAATAATTAACCTAAAATTCCGAATTGTTACACAAATTATGGTTGGGCACCTAAATTACAAGACAATGAACAAGTTGGTGAAAGGAAATCTTGTGAGAGGCATGCCCACAAAGTTGTTTGAAAATTGTGAGACTTGTGTTGCCTGTCAAAAGGGTAAACAACACAGAGTTTCATTCAAGTCTAAGACAATGAACACAAATACAGAGCCCTTGCATTTACTTCACATGGATTTATTTGGGCCTGTTTTTGTGAAAAGTTTGAACAAGAAGTCATATTGCCTAGTTCACACAGATGACTTCAGCAGGTTTACTTGGGTGTTCTTCTTAGCCACTAAAGATGAAACCCCAGAGATACTTAAGGAATTCATTACAAGATTTGAAAACCTGCACAACCACATAGTTAAAATTATCAGATGTGACAATGATACTGAGTTCAAGAATATTGTGATGAATCAATTCTGTGCGGGAATAGGAATTTTAAGACAGTACAGTGTTGCAAGAACTCCACAACAGAATGGTGTTGCAGAGAGAAGAAATAGGCCGCTTATTGAGCTGCAAGAACAATGTTATCTGATTCTAAACTGCCTATACCTTTTTGGGCTGAAGCTGTAAACACTGCATGTTTTGTGCAAAACAGGAGTAAGGTAGTGAAACCTCACAACAAAACTCCACATGAGCTTTTTCATGGGAAGAAACAATTGATTGATTTTCTCAAGCCATTTGGATGTCCTGTCACTATTTTGAATACTAAGGATCAGTTAGGCAAGTTTGAAGAGAAAGCTGATGAAGGTAATTTGGTTGGTTACTCTGTACGTAGTAAAGCTTTCAGGGTATACAACAAGAGAACCAAACATGTGGAGGAGAATTTGTATATCAAGTTTAGTGAGAATACATCTAATGCTGAAGGAAAAGGACCTGAATGGATGTTTAATGTTGATATCCTGACCAAGACAATGAATTATGTACCTGTTATTGCTAGTGTTGACACTAACAAACCACAAGAAGACATTCTTTTGATTAAGAAACTGAAGGTTGGTCCTACTTTCTTACCCTTACAGAAAGATCAAGATATACAAGAAGATGATGTTACTCCAGAGAAACCTAAGGAAGCTGAAGCAGATGTTGAAATTCCTATTGATACAGAAAAGATACCCAATGAAGCTCTAAAAGTAGTTGTTGATGACTCTCCTACAAGGCCAGAAGACTCTACTGCTGACTCAGAAGACTCTACTGCTAGACCAAAACAAGCAACTACTGCTTCAATCAATTCTGCTGCCAAGCCTATTAACTCTGCTTCTACATCACAGTTTCCTTCTTTGGACACTCAGCGTAGAACTTTTGTTGATTCCAACTATCTTGATGATCCAAATATGCCTCCTCTAGAGAATATCTATGATGACACAGATGATGAAGCTCTTGATAGTAAACTATTTAGAGCTGAAGTTGATTATACTAATTTGGAACTCAACATTCCTATTAGTCCCAGTGCTACTACAAGAGTTCACAAGGATCATCCAAAAGAACAAATTCTAAGTGATCCTCAATCATCTGTACAAACAAGAAAAATGACTAAAGAGCTCAAAGATCTTCAACATCAAAGTTTCTTTGCAAGATCTCTGCATCAAATAAACAGTCACAAAGATCTACAAAATTGCTTGTTTGCCTGTTTTCTGTCTCAAATTGAACCCAAGAACACTTACAAATCCTTACAAGAAGCAAGTTGGGTGAAAGCAATGCAAGATGAGCTTCTGCAATTCAAACTACAAGAGGTATGGACTTTGGTTGATTTGCCAAATGGAAAAAGAGTGATTGGCACTAAATGGGTTTTCAAATGTAAAAGAGATGAAAAGGGAATAGTCATCAGAAATAAAGCTAGGTTAGTAGCTCAAGGATACACACAACAAGAGGGACTTGACTATGATGAGGTATTTGCACCAGTGGCAAGAATAGAAGCTATTAGACTATTCTTGGTTTATGCTTCATTCAAGGATTTTGTAGTGTATCAGATGGATGTAAAGAGTGATTTCCTTTATGGGACCATTACAGAAGAAGTTTATGTGTCTCAACCACCTGGTTTTGAGGATCCTGATTATCCTGACAAAGTTTACAAGGTGAATAGAGCAATGTATGGTTTACATCAAGCTCCTAGAGCTTGGTATGATACCTTGTCAACATATTTGTTAGACTCTGGGTTCAGTAGAGGAAAGATTGACAAGACTTTGTTTCTCAAAAGACAAAAAGATGATATTTTGCTGGTTCAAATCTATGTAGATGACATCATCTTTGGTTCTACAAACAGGGCTATGTGTGTTGATTTTGAGAAGCTTATGAAGGATAAGTTTTCTATGAGTTCAATGGGAGAACTCAACTTTTTCTTGGGACTACAAGTGGTACAAAAGAAAGATGGCATATTTATTAGTCAGGATAAGTATGTCAATGACATTTTGAAGAATTTTGGATTTGAAGATGCTAAGCCTGCTAAGACAACCATGAATACCAACAAACCTTTGTTGAAGGATGAAAATGGAAAAGAAGTAGATGTTCACTTGTACAGATCCATGATTGGCTCATTGATGTATCTTACAGCATCAAGGCCTGATATTATGTTTGTTGTATGTGCCTGTGCAAGATTCCAAGTATGTCCCAAAGAATCACATCTCAATGCAGTGAAGAGGATTTTTAGGTATATAAGGCATCAACCTAAATTGGGCCTATGGTATCCTAAGGATTTACCTTTTGATTTGGTGGCATATTCAGACAGTGACTATGCTGGTGCTTGCTTGGATAGAAAGTCTACAACTGGAGGTTGTCAATTTCTTGGAAACAGATTGGTGTCATAGCAATGCAAGAAACAGACACTGGTTGCAAATTCTACAACTGAAGCTGAGTATGTGGCTGCTTCAAGTTGCTGTGGTCAAGTGCTTTGGATGCAAAATCAACTACTGGATTATGGGTACAATTTCATGAACACCAAAATTCATATTGATAAAAACAGCACACTTTGCATAATTAAAAATGCTGTTTTTCATTCTAAAACAAAACATATTGAGATAAGACATCATTTCATAAGGGATTGCTATGAAAAGAAGTTAATTCAAATTGTCAATATTCATACTGATAACAATGTTGCTGATCTTCTCACTAAACATTTTGATGTGGGGAGATTTCAATTCTTAATTGCAAACATTGGTATGATAAATCTTTGAAAATCTTATCTCTTGTTGTTTTTGTAAAGTGTGTAAAGGTATTGTACTGTTTGTTAATCTATTTCTGCTGCTTCTTTAGAAGCATATGATTATGTTGAAATGTACTCTGCTACTATTTTACTCTACTGCTAGTATATATGTTTGTATGCTTTGTGGTGTTTGGACTAACATTTTGCAGGCACAAGTTTAAAGGATGTTAGTTGATGATTTACAAGTAAACAAAACAAGAAGTAACCATTCATCATTCATCACAAAGACAGTACAACAAATCAGAAAACAAAAGAGTACATTCACAAATCACTTCAGACACAACAAAAGACTGCTACATAACAAGCTGAAATTAAAAGACTACAAACATCAATGTCTAGGGCATGGAAGCCCAAGTACAATCTTTCTCTCCTTAGGAAAAGGAGGGTTTGCTTTTCTTGCCTTGGCTGATGTCTTAGGTCTTGGCCTTGAAGATTGTGGTCTTTCAGGAGTGGAAGGTGGATTGTTGTGTGGCTCATCCTCATCAGATGAAGTACAGAGAAAGGGGGAAACAAGCACCATTGGAGATGGTGGTCTTATAGGGATCCAAGCAGGGTCTTCTGATGATTCTGAAGACGATGGAGACTTAGGAGACATCACCTCTTTACCCCTAGAAGTGCTTAGGGTTTGACTCAAGTTTAAAAGATCTTTGAAAATAGGGAGATCGTGCTTTCTCTTGCGGGCTTGTTCCTTATTTCTACATCTGTTGTGAGGAGGACGGAAGAGAGGAACATAGGTTTCAAAAGGTGCTTCATCCTCAGAAGATGAATCGGATGATATGTTGATAATTTCGAGGGAAGATTTCATGATAGAGATTTGATTTGGGTGATTGAGATTTGATTTGGTTATTGATTGTAATTAGGGTTTGATCGTGTTGAATTAGGGAAAGATTTAGTCCGTTTTTATAGCGATTACGGAGTATCAAGCGCATTTATTGTTGAGGGTTCTTGACTTTTTGACCAAGTTTGATTAGTCAACTCTGCTGTTGGCTTAAAATCACTCTGCTGCTAGTTATGAATAATATGGTTATGCTGCTGCGGTTGTAAGTGTGAGGGTGGAATGTGTAACTTCTCCAAATCGGTTTAGAACCTAATTAATATTCACAATTGGTTTTTACACGCTCCAAATTGCAGTTTTCACAAACCCTAACACTCCATTATTCTCAAAGTCAATTATCCCCAATTTCATTAAAACCTAATTCATGGAGTGTACACGTACCTGGGCGGAGCAGCACAATAGTGTTGTTATTTTGGATGAAGAGTTGGTTCCTGAAGGTTTCACAGACATTGTAAAATTCTTGAATGCTATTTCTCTTAGGTATGCATTAACTGTGAATCCTACAATATTTGTTTCCTACATCAAACAGTTTTGGCTTACTGCTAAAGTCAAAACTATGAATGAGGAAAAATATGTAAGTGCTATAGTAGATGGTCAAAAGATTCGTGTAACTGAATCTTTTATAAGGGAAACTCTTCTCTTAGATGATGAAACATGGACCACTTGTCTTGCCAATTCTGCTATTTTTGATGGTTTAAATGCTTTGGGGTATGAGGGAAGACATACAAATTTAAAATTTCAAAAAGCTCTCCTCTGTCCTCAATACAAATTTTTGGTACACCTTCTCCTTCATTGTTTGAGTCCTAAAACTTCTGGGTGGAATGAGTTTAGTGCTACCATTGCTTCTGCTATGGTATGCCTAAGCAAAGGTCATCCTTTGAATTTTTCAAATATGATTTTGGAGTGGATTGTTAAAAGTGTTAAAGAGTCTGGTTCTTTATCCAAGATTTATCCAGCTCTTTATTGAAAACCAACTTACCAATTTCAGATCACATACTGCTACTTATGATGCTCCCAAATTGGTTTCCAAAACTTTTACTTTCTTGATTAGGCATGGAAAAGGTTTTTCAGGCACACATACAAATCTTACACCTTCTACGGTGCAACTTGTGCAAAATATTTAGGGTGAAGGATTAGGAAATCCCACTGATTCCCATCACACACCCAATTTTACTGCATCTGCTACACAACCCAAAATACACTATACCCGTAGGAAAACTAAAAAGAACATTGATCTACCTCAGGATAGTGTTAGTATGGTTGTACCAGATGAAGCTGTCCTAGGTGATGGAGGGGACATGTTGGCAAGGGCTGTCACTACCGCTTCTAGCTTAGCAGTAGAGCAGGACAGTGATAACATAATTAAGACCCAAACCAAGGCAACATCTAGAGAAAAAGATTCTGCTGAATCTAATTCTCAGGATGGTAACCCTAGCCAAATGGAAAATATAGGGGGCTCAGATGATCAAACTAGGTTTGATACTGAGTTTATGTCCCAAGATTCACCTCTCGGACCAGGTCACACAAGTCGAAGTGATGAGGACAGGCCAGTGACAAATGAATTGACGGAAAATCTTGTACATGATGACAATGTCCATGATTCACCTCTCGAACCAGGTTACACAGGTCGAAGTGATGAGACTACCATGAAACTCATTCAAGAATTGACGGTTACTTGTACCAACTTGGAGGTGAAGTGTACTTCATTGGAAGATAAAGTTCTTAGTCTCTATATTGTTGTTGATGGTCAAGCCAAGCTCATCACCAAATTGCGAAAACAGATTAAGGACTTAAGGAAATCAAGATCTTCAACCTCCTTGAAAAGATTGAAGAAAGTGGGCACTTCTCAAGTTATAAGTTCACCTGAACTCTCTACTCATTTGGAAGAGGATGCTTCCAAACAGGGGAGGAATGAAGAAATAATGGGTTCACGGGAGGCTAATTTGAAGAAAGTTGATGGTGCTCACGATATGGATGCTAGAATAGTTTCAGGGTAGGTTCCTGAGATTGGGGACATGGAAGTGGAAAGTCCTCAGGATGCTGAAAATTTTGTGATTACTGATAAATCAGGGAATGAGGTTGTAATGGAAAAGGTGATTGCTACTCAAGAAAATGTGGTGGAAAAACTTAAGACTTTGGAGCCTGAGCAAATAGTGAAGGCAACAGGGTTGATGGGTGAAGCTTTAATGACTTTGGGTGATTCTATGGTTAAAAAGGTTGAAAATGCTGCTATTACTAACAAGATTGATGACTCTGCTGCTGCTCATGATTGCACTGCTAAGGATTTTGCTGATCCTGCTGCTAGTGGAAAGGTCAAATTCTGCTGATGCACAAGACTCTGCTGCTGGGTCTAGTGACAATGCTGCTGCTGAGGCTATGGTTTTGTTATGTAAGAAGACTACAGAAGTTCCATCTGAATCATCTTCAAAACATACACCACTACCAACTCAATCACTACCACAACAACCAACAACCACAATCACATCATCTACACCAAGAATACCTCTAAAAGGAGTTGTAATCAGAGAACCTGCTGTTCAACAAAAGAAGATTATATCATCATCTTCTACTGATAAAGGGAAGGATAAGCAAGTTGAAGATCCAAAGATAATGTTTAAGGGGATTGATTACTCTGAAATACCTTTTCATTGGTGGCCCAAGGAATTACAAGTTGAACATGATACAGCTGTTGCATTAAAAGAACAAGAATTGCTTGATCAAGAAGAACAACAGTTGGTTCAGGTGGAAAAGGAAATAGTTGAAAAGGAAACTAGAGATTTAAGGAGGTATGAGGAATGGGTTGATGAGAAGATAAGAATAGATGTTGATATTGAACTCTCCAAGATGATTAAGATTGAAGAAAAAGAGGTTCCAACTTTTGATGTGCAATCTTGGATAAGAGAGTTCACTGCTAAGAAAAAGAAAGAAGATGCTGCTATTAGAAGAAAGAAAAGGGTTCTCAGTGGTCCAACTCCATTGCAACAAAGAAGAGAGCAAGAAGGGTACCTGAAGAATATGAAGAGATGGAAATTGGTACAGCTAAAACCTAAGTCTGATCAAAAGGTTTTTGACATGTATCAACAAGCTAAGAGACAAACAGATACCTTCTATCCTATGCGTTGTGCTGTTGATTTGGAACATATTGCTCAGATGAATAAAAAATTGATACCTGATTAAGTGGCTGAAGTAGAGCATGTTCAAGAGGCAGATGTTGTTAAGCAGCTTGATGATAGTGCAGATAAGACAACTTCTTCTGTTCAAAGTGGTAAAAGAAAAGGTGTTGTTCATAAATCCTTTGCAAAGAAGAAGAGAAAAACAGGAGAAGAAAGCAGTTCTAAGCCTGAAGGAGATGAGTTCAAGAATCATTATGATCATATTCCTTCTGAGCATTTAATGGAACAATTGAAGGTTCTCACTATGGTTGGTAAGATAGAGGAACCTGAAGTAGGTGATGCCACACCAATAGGAATCAGATATCCTATTATCAAAGTAACTACAGGATATGATACTAAAATTGGAGCATTTCATGATGTTGAGAGATCTGATGGAAAGACTCACAAGTTTCTTAGATTTCAACAGATGCTATATTACTTTGATAGAGAGGATGTTGATTATTTGTGGAAGTTATATAAAGCAAAGTTTGGAGCTGAAAAGTTTGATGGTAAAAAGTATGAAACAGAGAATCTTGATTATATTAAGACTATGGTTGATAATGTTCTCTAGAGAGCTCTAAAACTTATGTATGAACCTTCAATGGATGATTCTGAATGGACAGAGATAGTAGGATACAAAGTAAGAAAATGGAGACTCTTTCAAGATTCAAGAGTTCATGTCTTGGAAATTGGACCAATTACTTTGTATATGCTAGCTGAAAAGGATTACCTAGTGGTAAGATACTGGAATACTGTCAATCAGATGGTTAATGGTGCTGGATTACTCAACTTGCAGAAAGACTATGATACTGATGATCAGGCATTTAATTTGCTGTCAAAGTATAAGAAGATACTTGGTCAATAGACATCTCAAGAATTGAGTGTTTGGAAGCATCCTCCTAGTGTATAACTATGTTTTGAAGAAACTTAATGATTTAGTGATAAATATTAAGTTTAGGGGAGGATTGTTGGGTTTTGGATTCTGCTGCTGAGAGAAACTGCTGCTGTAATGAAACTGCTGCTAAAGTAAATAATTATGCTGCTGATGTCAAACTGCTGCTAAGGGAAAATACTGCTAGAGGAATCTACTGCTAAAGTGATAAGCATGTATTCGAAGTAGATAATTATAAAATAGATTGTGTGTATATAATATACGTCTAGAATATTCTTATCTTGCATAGAAAGTTATTGTAAACCTAGTAGGACTCCTTGGCCTATAAAAGGAGGATCCTAAGGTTAGATTGAGTACATATTGTTTAGTTTTTGTTTACACTTCATGTCACAACTCGTAAATTCTGGTCATTTTCCAACCCTCGACAATTTACTATTCACAAGTTACTATTCATCATTTACTATTCATCGATCACTATTCATCATTTTTTAGGTCAATTTGACATTCCGAGATACATTCAAAAATTTTACTATTCACTTGACACTATTCATTCCCGGAAGAAAACCACTATTCACGTGCATTACTCATGTCATCGTAAACTCAATTTACGGGTATTCAAAATTCACGTAACCGTATTGGTTCGGGTGCGAATTCATGCATTATCATTTGGGACATCTCATATAGACTAGAAATAGTCTGCGTATTATCATTATGGCACTTGCATACTATTCCACTCGTAGGATAATTAAATTAGTACTTTTCGTATAATTAACTTTTACGTTTAATTATTTCTAAATAAACATTAACACGCGACCAATAATGTGGCTAACGCGTTCGACACTCCCGACTATGATCCCAATACATTTTTATACTCATAATAATAATACAAAAATCATATTATTAATTTACCCGGTGTTTTCAAATCAATGACTACATTTCACGGTCGGAGCTTATAACTCCGTCAGTTTGCGATATTTCAACCCGATAATTATTTTAACACCCGATTCTCACCAGGAATAATATTTTACAACTTTTACAACTTCTTCGTATTTTATTTCACCTCGGTAACATTTATTTTTAGTTAACTCGATACCCGGTATCCCTTAAAACTAAAATATCTAGCATAACATTACATACATTTCACAAAGTCACCAACTCATTCTTTTCTTTTTTTCTTACACAACCAATGCCCCCCCCCCCCCCCCAAGTCTCCATAATTTATGGATCTTGTCTAATACAATAATGTATATCACTTATACTTATCATTATTCATTTCATTTTTCCTAAAAACAACAAGTAAACTTCTTCTCTTTTCTCTCTTTTGTGTGGATCAGCCAAGGAAGAACAAACAAGAAGAAACCATAATTTTTCCAAGATCAAGTGATAAGCTAGGTTATTTAGTACTTCTTGCTAGGGTTTTGAAGTTTAAACACAAGGTTTTGCAAGTTTTTCATCTCCACTAGTCCACTAATCTTCAAGTAAGTTATCAAGACCTATTTTTATAAATTATTCAAGTTGTTCCATTGATCATTCAAGTTTATTCAAGATATATATGCACATGTTGATTTATACCACTCTATATATATACTTTTTATAACTTACAAGCCTTAGATATATTATATAGTTAGATCCTTGTTAGATCCACTTGGTTATGATGTTTAGGAACCCATGACACCCTAAGAAGGTGTATGGTAGGATTAGACTAGTTTTGTGGTGATTGAAAGTGGTTTGGATGAAGTTTGAAACTAGGGAAATGGTTTTGGAAAATATACATATACCTACTGTTACTATTTTGAAAACGTGGGAAACTCAGGAACTCAAGGTTAATTTTTGACCAAAGATTTAGAAAATACTTTCCGATACGGAACTATGGCCGAAAACGGGGATAAAAACGAGTTAATAACGAAGGAGATACGCTAAAAACGAGTTTAACGACGAAAACTATATTTTCTGGAAATGCTTGCTGATGAACAGTACTCACGGGCAAATTCGAGGCGTAAAACTAAATCTAGCCATCCCAACTTATCAAAAATATGTTAGTATTTTGTCCCACGATTCCGGGGATATAAAGAACGAGTAAAATGAGCTTAAAACGACCAAGTTATACGCGTTTTAACATCGTCAAAACTATATATATATATATATGGTCACAAATAAAAATAACAACTTACGTACTAGATGATATATTTTCTAGAAATGGTACTAAGGACTATATTCTTAACAAATGAATACGTATGACCCAAGAGAATATTTATACGACTTAACGACGTTATTCAAAGGTTTTCGATACGAGGAATATAACGCTAACATTTTCATACAAGATAATACGACAAGTTATATACTTCTATATTTGGACTTATTTTTCCTAAGTATGGAAACTATTTTACTACGACGATAACTAGTATTTCCAAGTTACGAGTGGTATAGGCATCATGTGCACGTGCATTCATTTCATTATGTCATGATCTAAGGTAGATCGTTATTACTCATATTAGGTTGCGGTTAGAGATCGTGCCTCATTTCAGTGTATCCATTCTTGTCATCATAGCTATCGCTCCAGGTGAGTCATAGCCCCTACTATTTTAATTGTTTTGTAAACTCTTTGGGGGAGAATACATGCTCGTTTACTTAAAACGCATTACTTGTTTTACCTGGTTGATTTCCTACATTTCATTGGTATGCTTGATTACTTGTTTTTCATGTGACTTGTCTCTTAAACATTAGTACTTATTAGTTCTCTGGCAACTTTAGTACTTATTAGTTCTCTGGCAACATTAGTACTTATTAGTTCTCTGGCAACTTTAGTACTTATTAGTTCTCTGGCGACATTAGTACTTATTAGTTCTCTGGCGACATTGTCAGTATTAGTTCTCTGGCGACATTGTCAGTATTGTTTATCTGGCGACATTGTCAGCATTATTTATCTGGCGACATTGCCAGCATTGTTTATATAACCTCATTGACTGGATCATTTATATAGCCATTTTGCTATGTTTATCTGGGAAATTGGATACTATTATTACTTTTGTTCACGTAGACTTTAATACATTTGGCAGTGGGTTGTAAACACACAAGTTACAAGTCTCTTATGGCGGGACTTGCAACTGAGTGGATTTACAATGCCTTTGCTGGGCGATCATTTTCTCTATAGGCATTATTTCTTAACAAACTCTATGAACTCACCAACCTCGTGTTGACACTTTAGCATGTATTTTCAGGTTTTAACCTATGGCACACTACTGGAGGCTTTGGCAGGGCATGGCATGGTCATAGAAGACTCTGATTATTTATATGGGGACCGTTTTAAACTACTTTTAAGGGCCTACTTCCGCACTACTTTTGATGATGTAAATTCAACATTTTTGATTAAACGATTTTATTCTAAATGATTAAAGTGAAAACCATTTTTGTACTTATGTTGTGATATCAATTGAGTTACACCCCAGCTGCATGTAGGCTTCCGCTGGACCCGATTTTGGGGGTGTGACAGATTGGTATCAGAGCTTTGGCTATAGCGAACTAAGTGTTTTTAAAACCTAGACTATAGCTACTTTTACGAAAACTTAACCCTATGACCGTCACGTGCCTGCCTGCCAAGCTGAAGCCTCATTTGTGGTTTGTTGCTGACTTAGGTGATGAGATTTGTGTCTCATTATCTGATATACTATATTCATTTATCATGGTTGATTACTATCATTGTCTTTCATATAAGCATGTTCACGTATCATATATGTCACCGCATTATGTTTTCCATGCATAGTTTCAGCATTCGACCTCGAGTTTGGTCATTTGCTTTTGCCTTTCAGAACGCCTTGGTATTTGTGAAGGACATAGTCTTAGTATAACTGAGCTGAGTATTTCAAAATTCATGGAACCTCGGTGGGATATAGACTGGTCATCTATATTCAACCCGGGATAGTGAGATATAGGCTGACCACCTATGTCTGACTCAGAGATGAATTTTGCAACACTAAGAATGGTTATAATAAAATTTTGTCCGGAATAAATTCTCAACTCATTTTCCAAATGCTTCAATTATGTGTGTGTATACTCTCATTGTCGTAACATTCCTACTTTTCATCACTTCGTGAACCACCGATTGGAAGCTTGTCAACTAGTCATTTTATTTCATGAACTTTCATATTTATGCACAATACACTTGCATCACAGTATTTTCTTATATCATAATCTCATTATGCTGCAGTTGTCACAGTCTCTTCCCTTCTCACCATCACTCACTACTACCAATATAGATAAGTGGATACTATCTATGATCTCCCTAGGAAAGACTTTCCATACCTTCTATGAGGAGGATCCCTCGGTACAATAAGACCATTCAAAACTCAACAGAAATCCCAAGATATCACAAAACCATTCGAACCACTATCACTGGCCTGATTGCCACAATTCCACTATCTGGAAAGTAGTGGATTGACTGAATTATAAGATTCGTTTAGATACGAGTGCTCACTAAGCAACACCATAGAGATAAATCCAACCTTTTAACCGAGACTATAAATTGAACATGTCCTCACCAATAGACTTTATTCGAACGTGTTAGACACCTATGCCTTTGTGCAGACATACATACCTGACTATTTTATCCTCTTAATATTTTCACTTTTAAATGGATTTTCTCCAAACTACCGTTATACAAAACATATATCTTGTAAGAGATACTTTTCTGATGCACTATTTTGACAAGCAAATTCCTTTTGGCTAATCTTTTACAAAACTATTGAATGTTACAAAATTTTAAACATCGATCTTTGGTAAACCATATTATTCACCTTATGTTAAAAACAGTCCTATCTTGCTTAACTATTAAATTTTGAAACATTCGGAAAAATGTTACTTAGAAAGCCGTTTGCTTAAAGTTGTAAATTTATTTATTCAGGAAAGGTTTATGAACAAAACACACAATCTCAAAACAAACTTTGAAAAATCAATCACTATATTACATCACTTATACATTTAGGATTTTGTGATTTGATGACATAGAACTTAGGGAAAATCTTAGTAATGGAGACTAAGCATCGTAGGTGGAGAAAGACTCAATTCATGACATTCCTGTGGAGGAATCACAACCTTATTCTAACCTATTATTTTCAACAACACCCTTGACGGACCTAACCTTGTAAGCCTTTCGAAACAAGATTCATGATACCCATCTCGATTACTCCTAATAGAGGAACTTGATTCATCTCGAACTCCTAGCAATTTCATTAAGATTTCTTTGGAACCACACCACCTATCATCTACAGACCAATGGTCAGGAATTAGAGAATGATTCACACATAGGGAGATATGCTCAGAGCATGAGTGATTGACACTAGAAATGGTTGGATTAACCATTTGCCATAAATCAAATTCAGTTGCAACCATAGTTATCGTGCGAGCATAGAAACTACACCAATTGAGGCACTTTATGGTCGAAGTACCAATTACCCATTTACAGACCGAAATCGAAAAGTTAAATTCACTGGTCTAGAACTAAACCATGGAACAACAAAGGAAATTTCACAAGTCAAGAACCAGTTACAAGCAACGAGAAACTGGTAGACGTTAGGTTGGTACATGACGCACATCATACGGATTGGGTATCCTTGAACAACAAACTAACTAGATTCACGCGAAAGAACAAACTAAATTGAAAGCTTTGCCTTGGAGAGGCATGATACGATTTTAGTAACACGAGGGATTTAACCTTTAGTATATTGGACCATTTAAGATTCATTTTAGAATCGACCAACTGACATATAAGATTGGAGTTCTGACATAGTTCAGCAACATATATTACCCATATTACATTATAAACCTGAAGAAGCACTGATCATCTATTGACGAACCAAACTCGGAAAAAGCCAAACTCACTATTCCAGTAGGCATTCATGAAATAACCAGGAATTTCCTACAAATCAAGAATCAGTTACAAGTTCAATAAGTTGTAAACCCTTAGAACTTCAAGTTAATGGCAGGATTATGTTGAAAGTTCTGCCTAGGAAAGGCATGATACCATTAAGAAAAATTTGGGAAGATAAACCCGAGATACATTGAACCATTCAATATTTCAGACGGTATGGGCCTAGTGGCCTACAGACTTGAACTCCCATTAGAGCTCAGTAGCTTACACGATACATACTATCATCTTTTCACCAATACCTCTCTAGAGACCAACACAAACTGAACTTCGGGACGAAGTTCCTGTTAGAGGGGAAGACTGTCACAACTCGTAAATTCCGGTCATTTTCCAACCCTCGACAATTTACTATTCACAAGTTACTATTCACCATTTACTATTCATCGATCACTATTCATCATTTTTGAGGTCAATTTGACATTCCGAGATACATTCAAAAATTTTACTATTCACTTGACACTATTCATTCCCGGAAGAAAACCACTATTCACGTGCATTACTCATGTCATCGTAAACTCAATTTACGGGTATTCAAAATTCGCGTAACTGTATTGGTTCGGGTGCGAATTCATGCATTATCATTTGGGACATCTCATATAGACTAGAAATAGTCTGCGTATTATCATTATGGCACTTGCATACTATTCCACTCATAGGATAATTAAATTAGTACTTTTCGTATAATTAACTTTTACGTTTAATTATTTCTAAATAAACATTAACACGCGACTAATAATGTGGCTAACGCGTCCGACACTCCCGACTATGATCCCAATACATTTTTATACTCATAATAATAATACAAAAATCATATTATTAATTTACCCGGTGTTTTCAAATCAATGACTACATTTCACGGTCGGAGCTTATAACTCCGTCGGTTTGCGATATTTCAACCCGATAATTATTTTAACACCCGATTCTCACCAGGAATAATATTTTACAACTTTTACAACTTCGTCGTATTTTATTTCACCTCGGTAACATTTATTTTTAGTTAACTCGGTACCCCGGTATCCCTTAAAACTAAAATATCTAGCATAACATTACATACATTTCACAAAGTCACCAACTCATTCTTTTCTTTTTTCTTACACAACCAACGCCCCCCCCCCCCCCCCCCTAAGTCTCCATAATTTATGGATCTTGTCTAATACAATAATGTATATCACTTATACTTATCATTATTCATTTCATTTTTCCTAAAAACAACAAGTAAACTTCTTCTCTTTTCTCTCTTTTGTGTGGATCGGCCAAGGAAGAACAAACAAGAAGAAACCATAATTTTTCCAAGATCAAGTGATAAGCTAGGTTATTTAGTACTTCTTGTTAGGGTTTTGAAGTTTAAACACAAGGTTTTGCAAGTTTTTCATCTCCACTAGTCCACTAATCTTCAAGTAAGTTATCAAGACCTATTTTTATAAATTATTCAAGTTGTTCCATTGATCATTCAAGTTTATTCAAGATATATATGCATATGTTGATTTATACCACTCTATATATATACTTTTTATAACTTACAAGCCTTAGATATATTATATAGTTAGATCCTTGTTAGATCCACTTGGTTATGATGTTTAGGAACCCATGACACCCTAAGAAGGTGTATGGTAGGATTAGACTAGTTTTGTGGTGATTGAAAGTGGTTTGGATGAAGTTTGAAACTAGGGAAATGGTTTTGGAAAATATACATATACCTACTGTTACTATTTTGAAAACGTGGGAAACTCAGGAACTCAAGGTTAATTTTTGACCAAAGATTTAGAAAATACTTTCCGACACGGAACTATGGCCGAAAACGGGGATAAAAACGAGTTAATAACGAAGGAGATACGCTAAAAACGAGTTTAACAACGAAAACTATATTTTCTGGAAATGCTTGCTGATGAACAGTACTCACGGGCAAATTCGAGGCGTAAAACTAAATCTAGCCATCCCAACTTATCAAAAATATGTTAGTATTTTGTCCCACGATTCCGGGGATATAAAGAACGAGTAAAATGAGCTTAAAACGACCAAGTTATACGCGTTTTAACATCGTCAAAACTATATATATATATATATGGTCACAAATAAAAATAACAACTTACGTACTAGATGATATATTTTCTAGAAATGGTACTAAGGACTATATTCTTAACAAATGAATACGTATGACCCAAGAGAATATTTATACGACTTAACGACGTTATTCAAAGGTTTTCGATACGAGGAATATAACGCTAACATTTTCATACAAGATAATACGACAAGTTATATACTTCTATATTTGGACTTATTTTTCCTAAGTATGGAAACTATTTTACTACGACGATAACTAGTATTTCCAAGTTACGAGTGGTATAGGCATCATGTGCACGTGCATTCATTTCATTATGTCATGATCTAAGGTAGATCGTTATTACTCATATTAGGTTGCGGTTAGAGATCGTGCCTCATTTCAGTGTATCCATTCTTGTCATCATAGCTATCGCTCCAGGTGAGTCATAGCCCCTACTATTTTAATTGTTTTGTAAACTCTTTGGGGGAGAATACATGCTCGTTTACTTAAAACGCATTACTTGTTTTACCTGGTTGATTTCCTACATTTCATTGGTATGCTTGATTACTTGTTTTTCATGTGACTTGTCTCTTAAACATTAGTACTTATTAGTTCTCTGGCAACTTTAGTACTTATTAGTTCTCTGGCAACATTAGTACTTATTAGTTCTCTGGCAACTTTAGTACTTATTAGTTCTCTGGCGACATTAGTACTTATTAGTTCTCTGGCGACATTGTCAGTATTAGTTCTCTGGCGACATTGTCAGTATTGTTTATCTGGCGACATTGTCAGCATTATTTATCTGGCGACATTGCCAGCATTGTTTATATAACCTCATTGACTGGATCATTTATATAGCCATTTTGCTATGTTTATCTGGGAAATTGGATACTATTATTACTTTTGTTCACGTAGACTTTAATACATTTGGCAGTGGGTTGTAAACACACAAGTTACAAGTCTCTTATGGCGGGACTTGCAACTGAGTGGATTTACAATGCCTTTGCTGGGCGATCATTTTCTCTATAGGCATTATTTCTTAACAAACTCTATGAACTCACCAACCTCGTGTTGACACTTTAGCATGTATTTTCAGGTTTTAACCTATGGCACACTACTGGAGGCTTTGGCAGGGCATGGCATGGTCATAGAAGACTCTGATTATTTATATGGGGACCGTTTTAAACTACTTTTAAGGGCCTACTTCCGCACTACTTTTGATGATGTAAATTCAACATTTTTGATTAAACGATTTTATTCTAAATGATTAAAGTGAAAACCATTTTTGTACTTATGTTGTGATATCAATTGAGTTACACCCCAGCTGCATGTAGGCTTCCGCTGGACCCGATTTTGGGGGTGTGACAGATTGGTATCAGAGCTTTGGCTATAGCGAACTAAGTGTTTTTAAAACCTAGACTATAGCTACTTTTACGAAAACTTAACCCTATGACCGTCACGTGCCTGCCTGCCAAGCTGAAGCCTCATTTGTGGTTTGTTGCTGACTTAGGTGATGAGATTTGTGTCTCATTATCTGATATACTATATTCATTTATCATGGTTGATTACTATCATTGTCTTTCATATAAGCATGTTCACGTATCATATATGTCACCGCATTATGTTTTCCATGCATAGTTTCAGCATTCGACCTCGAGTTTGGTCATTTGCTTTTGCCTTTCAGAACGCCTTGGTATTTGTGAAGGACATAGTCTTAGTATAACTGAGCTGAGTATTTCAAAATTCATGGAACCTCGGTGGGATATAGACTGGTCATCTATATTCAACCCGGGATAGTGAGATATAGGCTGACCACCTATGTCTGACTCAGAGATGAATTTTGCAACACTAAGAATGGTTATAATAAAATTTTGTCCGGAATAAATTCTCAACTCATTTTCCAAATGCTTCAATTATGTGTGTGTATACTCTCATTGTCGTAACATTCCTACTTTTCATCACTTCGTGAACCACCGATTGGAAGCTTGTCAACTAGTCATTTTATTTCATGAACTTTCATATTTATGCACAATACACTTGCATCACAGTATTTTCTTATATCATAATCTCATTATGCTGCAGTTGTCACAGTCTCTTCCCTTCTCACCATCACTCACTACTACCAATATAGATAAGTGGATACTATCTATGATCTCCCTAGGAAAGACTTTCCATACCTTCTATGAGGAGGATCCCTCGGTACAATAAGACCATTCAAAACTCAACAGAAATCCCAAGATATCACAAAACCATTCGAACCACTATCACTGGCCTGATTGCCACAATTCCACTATCTGGAAAGTAGTGGATTGACTGAATTATAAGATTCGTTTAGATACGAGTGCTCACTAAGCAACACCATAGAGATAAATCCAACCTTTTAACCGAGACTATAAATTGAACATGTCCTCACCAATAGACTTTATTCGAACGTGTTAGACACCTATGCCTTTGTGCAGACATACATACCTGACTATTTTATCCTCTTAATATTTTCACTTTTAAATGGATTTTCTCCAAACTACCGTTATACAAAACATATATCTTGTAAGAGATACTTTTCTGATGCACTATTTTGACAAGCAAATTCCTTTTGGCTAATCTTTTACAAAACTATTGAATGTTACAAAATTTTAAACATCGATCTTTGGTAAACCATATTATTCACCTTATGTTAAAAACAGTCCTATCTTGCTTAACTATTAAATTTTGAAACATTCGGAAAAATGTTACTTAGAAAGCCGTTTGCTTAAAGTTGTAAATTTATTTATTCAGGAAAGGTTTATGAACAAAACACACAATCTCAAAACAAACTTTGAAAAATCAATCACTATATTACATCACTTATACATTTAGGATTTTGTGATTTGATGACATAGAACTTAGGGAAAATCTTAGTAATGGAGACTAAGCATCGTAGGTGGAGAAAGACTCAATTCATGACATTCCTGTGGAGGAATCACAACCTTATTCTAACCTATTATTTTCAACAACACCCTTGACGGACCTAACCTTGTAAGCCTTTCGAAACAAGATTCATGATACCCATCTCGATTACTCCTAATAGAGGAACTTGATTCATCTCGAACTCCTAGCAATTTCATTAAGATTTCTTTGGAACCACACCACCTATCATCTACAGACCAATGGTCAGGAATTAGAGAATGATTCACACATAGGGAGATATGCTCAGAGCATGAGTGATTGACACTAGAAATGGTTGGATTAACCATTTGCCATAAATCAAATTCAGTTGCAACCATAGTTATCGTGCGAGCATAGAAACTACACCAATTGAGGCACTTTATGGTCGAAGTACCAATTACCCATTTACAGACCGAAATCGAAAAGTTAAATTCACTGGTCTAGAACTAAACCATGGAACAACAAAGGAAATTTCACAAGTCAAGAACCAGTTACAAGCAACGAGAAACTGGTAGACGTTAGGTTGGTACATGACGCACATCATACGGATTGGGTATCCTTGAACAACAAACTAACTAGATTCACGCGAAAGAACAAACTAAATTGAAAGCTTTGCCTTGGAGAGGCATGATACGATTTTAGTAACACGAGGGATTTAACCTTTAGTATATTGGACCATTTAAGATTCATTTTAGAATCGACCAACTGACATATAAGATTGGAGTTCTGACATAGTTCAGCAACATATATTACCCATATTACATTATAAACCTGAAGAAGCACTGATCATCTATTGACGAACCAAACTCGGAAAAAGCCAAACTCACTATTCCAGTAGGCATTCATGAAATAACCAGGAATTTCCTACAAATCAAGAATCAGTTACAAGTTCAATAAGTTGTAAACCCTTAGAACTTCAAGTTAATGGCAGGATTATGTTGAAAGTTCTGCCTAGGAAAGGCATGATACCATTAAGAAAAATTTGGGAAGATAAACCCGAGATACATTGAACCATTCAATATTTCAGACGGTATGGGCCTAGTGGCCTACAGACTTGAACTCCCATTAGAGCTCAGTAGCTTACACGATACATACTATCATCTTTTCACCAATACCTCTCTAGAGACCAACACAAACTGAACTTCGGGACGAAGTTCCTGTTAGAGGGGAAGACTGTCACAAATCGTAAATTCCGGTCATTTTCCAACCCTCGACAATTTACTATTCACAAGTTACTATTCACCATTTACTATTCATCAATCACTATTCATCATTTTTGAGGTCAATTTGACATTCCGAGATACATTCAAAAATTTTACTATTCACTTGACACTATTCATTCCCGGAAGAAAACCACTATTCACGTGCATTACTCATGTCATCGTAAACTCAATTTACGGGTATTCAAAATTCGCGTAACTGTATTGGTTCGGGTGCGAATTCATGCATTATCATTTGGGACATCTCATATAGACTAGAAATAGTCTGCGTATTATCATTATGGCACTTGCATACTATTCCACTCATAGGATAATTAAATTAGTACTTTTCGTATAATTAACTTTTACGTTTAATTATTTCTAAATAAACATTAACACGCGACTAATAATGTGGCTAACGCGTCCGACACTCCCGACTATGATCCCAATACATTTTTATACTCATAATAATAATACAAAAATCATATTATTAATTTACCCGGTGTTTTCAAATCAATGACTACATTTCACGGTCGGAGCTTATAACTCCGTCGGTTTGCGATATTTCAACCCGATAATTATTTTAACACCCGATTCTCACCAGGAATAATATTTTACAACTTTTACAACTTCGTCGTATTTTATTTCACCTCGGTAACATTTATTTTTAGTTAACTCGGTACCCGGTATCCCTTAAAACTAAAATATCTAGCATAACATTACATACATTTCACAAAGTCACCAACTCATTCTTTTCTTTTTTCTTACACAACCAACGCCCCCCCCCCCCCCCCTAAGTCTCCATAATTTATGGATCTTGTCTAATACAATAATGTATATCACTTATACTTATCATTATTCATTTCATTTTTCCTAAAAACAACAAGTAAACTTCTTCTCTTTTCTCTCTTTTGTGTGGATCGGCCAAGGAAGAACAAACAAGAAGAAACCATAATTTTTCCAAGATCAAGTGATAAGCTAGGTTATTTAGTACTTCTTGTTAGGGTTTTGAAGTTTAAACACAAGGTTTTGCAAGTTTTTCATCTCCACTAGTCCACTAATCTTCAAGTAAGTTATCAAGACCTATTTTTATAAATTATTCAAGTTGTTCCATTGATCATTCAAGTTTATTCAAGATATATATGCATATGTTGATTTATACCACTCTATATATATACTTTTTATAACTTACAAGCCTTGGATATATTATATAGTTAGATCCTTGTTAGATCCACTTGGTTATGATGTTTAGGAACCCATGACACCCTAAGAAGGTGTATGGTAGGATTAGACTAGTTTTGTGGTGATTGAAAGTGGTTTGGATGAAGTTTGAAACTAGGGAAATGGTTTTGGAAAATATACATATACCTACTGTTACTATTTTGAAAACGTGGGAAACTCAGGAACTCAAGGTTAATTTTTGACCAAAGATTTAGAAAATACTTTCCGACACGGAACTATGGCCGAAAACGGGGATAAAAACGAGTTAATAACGAAGGAGATACGCTAAAAACGAGTTTAACAACGAAAACTATATTTTCTGGAAATGCTTGCTGATGAACAGTACTCACGGGCAAATTCGAGGCGTAAAACTAAATCTAGCCATCCCAACTTATCAAAAATATGTTAGTATTTTGTCCCACGATTCCGGGGATATAAAGAACGAGTAAAATGAGCTTAAAACGACCAAGTTATACGCGTTTTAACATCGTCAAAACTATATATATATATATATGGTCACAAATAAAAATAACAACTTACGTACTAGATGATATATTTTCTAGAAATGGTACTAAGGACTATATTCTTAACAAATGAATACGTATGACCCAAGAGAATATTTATACGACTTAACGACGTTATTCAAAAGTTTTCGATACGAGGAATATAACGCTAACATTTTCATACAAGATAATACGACAGGTTATATACTTCTATATTTGGACTTATTTTTCCTAAGTATGGAAACTATTTTACTACGACGATAACTAGTATTTCCGAGTTACTAGTGGTATAGGCATCATGTGCACGTGCATTCATTTCATTATGTCATGATCTAAGGTAGATCGTTATTACTCATATTAGGTAGCGGTTAGAGATCGTGCCTCATTTCAGTGTATCCATTCTTGTCATCATAGCTATCGCTCCAGGTGAGTCATAGCCCGTACTATTTTAATTGTTTTGTAAACTCTTTGGGGGAGAATACATGCTCGTTTACTTAAAACGCATTACTTGTTTTACCTGGTTGATTTCCTACATTTCATTGGTATGCTTGATTACTTGTTTTTCATGTGACTTGTCTCTTAAACATTAGTACTTATTAGTTCTCTGGCAACTTTAGTACTTATTTGTTCTCTGGCAACATTAGTACTTATTAGTTCTCTGGCAACTTTAGTACTTATTAGTTCTCTGGCGACATTAGTACTTATTAGTTCTCTGGCGACATTGTCAGTATTAGTTCTCTGGCGACATTGTCAGTATTGTTTATCTTGCGACATTGTCAGCATTATTTATCTGGCGACATTGCCAGCATTGTTTATATAACCTCATTGACTGAATCATTTATATAGCCATTTTGCTATGTTTATCTGGGAAATTGGATACTATTATTACTTTTGTTCACGTAGACTTTAATACATTTGGCAGTGGGTTGTAAACACATAAGTTACAAGTCTCTTATGGCGGGACTTGCAACTGAGTGGATTTACAATGCCTTTGTTGGGCGATCATTTTCTCTATAGGCATTATTTCTTAACAAACTCTATGAACTCACCAACCTCGTGTTGACACTTTAGCATGTATTTTCAGGTTTTAACCTATGGCACACTACTGGAGGCTTTGGCAGGGCATGGCATGGTCATAGAAGACTCTGATTATTTATATGGGGACCGTTTTAAACTACTTTTAAGGGCCTACTTCCGCACTACTTTTGATGATGTAAATTCAACATTTTTGATTAAACGATTTTATTCTAAATGATTAAAGTGAAAACCATTTTTGTACTTATGTTGTGATATCAATTGAGTTACACCCCAGCTGCATGTAGGCTTCCGCTGGACCCAATTTTGGGGGTGTGACACTTCAAGGTTGTAAAACCCTAGCATTGTCAAGTGCTCGTATTAATAATATTGAAGTGTTGATAGTTAAATTGTTCTTCTTAAGTTAAGCTTTTATATTCCGCATTCTAGCTTAAGTGTTTAATACAAGTCAACTTCTATATAAGATCGTTTGCTCAACTGGGATCAACATCTTTGAAAGCCTCAATTTTAGAAATGAGGAGATCGACATTCAATAATGTTGCATAAAGTGCTTCATCCTTGATTTCAGTGTCAATCTCATCATTCTCTTCTTCTAAGCTAACTAGCTGAGAAGGTAATTCTTCCATAAAAACGATGTCTCCACAAGATAATGAATCGTCATCAGTAGAATCAAAGAACATCTCAGCATGATTAGTTGGGAAGATAAGAGGAGGAGGAATATCACACAAATGATCAAGAATTCCCTGTGACTCTCTTGGGATTGGAACAAGGTTCTCAACACTAGACTTTATGAGTTCGTCCGATTCCTTTTCAGGAACAGTGTCAAGATGCTCGTCCCCCATGCTTAGAGAGTGAGTGGGAACCTCCGGTGTGATAACAGTGGGTTGAGATGGAATCTCAACAGATGGAATTTCATCTGATGAATCTTTATAAAATTGAAGAATATCAACTGTATCTTCATCATCACTGTCATCAGGAATGAAACGAAATCGAGAGCTAGATCTGGCTGCTTTTTCTTTTGCAATTGATTCCCTAATAGATCTCTCAATGGCATCTTGGGAATTTATTTTAGCAGCTTGTTCTTCAGCTAACAATTCTTCCATCGATTTTTGGTTTGGATTATTTGGGGTATGTTTAATTCCTTTCAAATCTTTCACTAAATCCAAAAGATCAAGGAGAAGACTTTGAGGAATTGGCTGAGGTGGAGGTTCGTCATAATACAATGTGTCAAAATTGTTACAAGGAAATGGATTCCTTGTTTGACAATCGGAGCTGAAGTGTGGACTTCCAAAGTAATCACGACAGTAAAACTGATGTGGCTGTGAGTCGTATGTGCTAGTGTCATACTCGTTATCAGGAAACTGCTCATAGACAAGCGTGTTTCCCGATTGACAATCAGAACTGTAGTGTGAACTACCACAATACTCACAACAGTAAAACTGCTGAGTCTCATGGTGTGGTAGCTGATGGAATAAATTAGTCGTGTCATGGTAGGAATATGGATCTTGGTTTTAGATAGACCCGTTTCCTAACTCTACCATGCCACAATTGGGGCAATTACCACCATTATGAGGATTACCACACCATTGATAAATCAGAAGGTGTGGATGAGACATAGAAAGAATCAAATGGTTTGTGAGGGTAAGGAATGAAGAATCAAAAAGGTATGAGGGTAAAGATGAATATTTTTGGATTTTTTGAAAGACATTTTATATACAAATAAGAAAGAAAATATTTTTGGGTTTTTTGTGTTCGTTGAAAACTGATTTTAAAATGTTTTCGGTAACAGTTTTTTTTTATATGATAATAATAAGAAAATATGAACAAGGATGGGTAAATATACAATGAGTGTATATCCCGATTCACTAATACGCAAAACCGTTTAGAATAACGCGCACAACCTCCCCGGCAGTGGCGCCAAAATTTGATTGGCTCCAAACGGTCAACTAAATTGACCAAGTGAATGGTCAATAAGGTCAGACTGCCTAGAGTCAATCTCCTTGGAAGTCTAGGGGTTTCCCCGGGTCGTTATGTCCCGACGAGGTGTGGATTGTATTCAAACAGGTTTGTAATCGGGTGAATTTGGATAGGAAAGGGTTTGTGATTGATTAAACTAAGGAATATAAGAAGAAATAACTTAAATAAGCTATTTGGATGGTTACGTGCAAGCTAGATACTTAGAAACGTTTAAAATCTAAAAACGCGTATGTTTACATTTAAAATAACGTAAACGTACAAAATAAAAAGTAAAAACTGAAATCTGGAAACCCTTAGGGGGTGAAAATGACTTTTTTTACAAACCTAAGGATGAAAGAAAATTTTTAGAAAAAGAAAATAGATTTTTACACTAATTACTTATTTAATATTAATTAAATACTAATTATTAATCTTTAAATAACTTAAATACAATATAATATTAATTTAATACTAGAAAAATAAAAATTAAATTTCTAAAATTATGAAATAACTAAAAACAAATTTTAAAATTAAAAATATGTCATTTTGTCTTTTTGTGAGTTTTATATTATTTAATTACTAATTATATTTAATTAAACTAATTAACTAATTTTAAATTACTAATAATAATTAAATGACTTAGAAAAATATATAAAAATTTAAAAATCTAATTAACCATCATAGGAATCCTAAAAAATTATAAAAAGTTTGTTTTATATGGTTTCAGACTATTTTACTAATTATTAAACTAAATATTAATTAATTACTAATTAAACGAATTAAATTCTAAAAAATAGAAAATGAACAGTAGAAATTCTAGAAAAATTCCTAAAATTATTTTATAACTTATAAAAGCTAGGAAAAATATAAAAACTAGGGTGTGCTTAATAAAAACTAATTATACTATTTAATACCTAAATATTAATTAATAATTAATAAAACTAATATTAAATCTAATTAATACTAAATGACAATATAAAAATTTGCAAAAATTACTGAAAATACTTTAAGATAAAAGGAAATTAAGAAAAATATAAAAATGCAAGTTACTTATTAAAAATTTAAAAAGGAAAATTAAAAAGATAAATTAAATTAAATAGAAACTATCACTGATTCTTAAATTGGTTTTTTTTTCTGGATTTTCTTTTTGAAAACTAATTATAAACTCAAAATATCAAACTTTAACAAAAGCACTTAGGCTGGAAGCTTATAAATAAGCAAATGGAAACCCAAATGCTTAACAGCTTGGGCTTTATGGCATATTAGGATTTGTGATGGATTTGAAAGAGCTTGTAATAAGCCACACAGGCTGAACCAAGGGGAAATTAAGCTACACTTAAGTAAAGGGAATTTGAAATAGGACAAAGAAATGAAATAAGAAAAAGCAATAAGCAAGAAATAAGTAATAAGCTCTTAAGCTAAAAACTGAGTAGCAATAGGCCAAATGGCCACCTTTTCAGGCCTTGTGGGGCCCACAGGGAAGATGGGAAGCCCAGAGTGAAAGAGGAACCAATAATCTGAGATTATTGGCTCTCTAAAAAGCCAAGGTATGGCCCCTGGGACCCACTAGGGAAATCAAGGGAGGGCATGGAACTTGTGTTCAAAAGCTAAGTGATCAGCATATAAGCAGAAATGGACAAACTAAATGGGCATAGCAGTCCTGTGAAATAAGCAAGGAAATTGTAAATAAGCCCAGAACTTCAAAGCCTAGCTTATTGGCTTCCCAGTAAGCCAAAACTGACACAATGAGGCCCAGTAATGTGCACAGGAGAGGCCATAGAAAAGTGGGCTTATGACAGAGTAATGGTGCAGGGCATATACCTTGCCCTGTAGCCCTCTTTGAGCAACCAAATTAAGCACAAGAAAAATATTAAAAATAAGAACTTGGCTGATTCCTGAAGCTTAACTGAGGTTCTATAACTCCTAAAAGTTTCAAACCATGAAACACAACAAAAAAATCACAATATATCCTAGCATTTTTGCATTTCTGCCAAAAATTTGAAATTTGACTTTTGAGATGAACTAGTTATTTGACTATTTTGAATTTTGATTGATCTAAAATTACTGAATATGATACAATGAGCTAAAATAACATGACCTAAGGCTAGAACATCTAATGGGGAACTGAGATGAATGTTATTAACTTCTAGAAATCACACAATTAAACTATGGGGAATTTTAAAAGATGATTTTGACTTTGGAGTCTGTTAGAACTGATTTTGTGTTTGAACTAGGCTCTAATGACCTGAGTTGAGATATTTAAACAATTAAAAGCAACCAAGGTACCCTTGAGTACCTTGAACAGTTAATGCCAAACACCCCTTAACTTGGGTTATCTTGTGATTTTCAAAACCAAAGACTAAGTTACATCATGGAATGGACTCATAAGCTTATAACATGATAAGATAAGATCACATAAGCACAAAAACATCAATAACAACAAATAATACTCATGAATTAAAATATGCAATAATGGCAGTGAAATTCTAAAAAGTGAGTACAATGAAAATATGATGAACAAGTCTAAATTTTAAGCAGTAACCTAACTAAGCATCACTCAATGAACACAAAAGTAGCAAACAAGTAGTGTAATAAGCACTTGTACAGTAGAAAGGTAAAAATGAAGAAATGCTTACAAAATGCTATCCAAGCATGAGACTGAGAACCAAGAACTAAAATTACTTCCTAAAGCCTCCCTTGAGGCACTAATACCCCTGCAATCCAAAATCAACCATGAACCTTGCTCTAGTCACCTCCCAAACTGATTTTTTTATTTATGGACTATTTTTTATGATTTTTGAGTATTTTGGATACTCTGAATAAAAACTGGTTTTTATGTTTTAAAAACTTAATAAAGCTTAATAGTGACATAATTGAGCTTGATGGATCAAATAAACAACATTGTAACAATATTGAAGCTTAATTGAAGGTTTGAGCAATTTTTGGTAAAACTGAATTTAAACACAATGAACTAAAATTGATACTTTAATTAACTTTCAAACTCATTAAAGATGCTTAATACAACACTTTTAATCTAAATATTACACTGAAAATGGAAATTTCACTAGAACGGCACTAAAACTATACTAATATATATTACAACTAACTAACTGTCTTCTCTCTCTCTCTCTTTTTAACTTATATAAGCCCTGCAGGCCGTCTCTTTCTTTCCCACCACCTTTTAGAGCCGTAGGATGTGCACATTTGATCTTGGCCATTTGTTTCACTTATGGCGGGAAAAATAATTTTAACAGGTAATGGTGGGTTAGGTTTGGTAGTTGGGGCATTTAATGAGGAGGGGGAATGTATTAATGCATGAGGTGGAGTTGGTGAGAACATATGGAGAGGAGGGGGGATGGAAGCATGAATCATGGAGCGTGGTTTGTGGGAGGAAGGAAGGGGATGAACAGTGGTCGTTTGACCACTTGTTTGACCCTGGTGATATTAAACAGGTGAGTGTGGTTTTGTCACACCCCCAGAATCGGGTCCAGCGGAAGCGTACATGTAGCTGGGGTGTAACTCAATTGGTATTACGAAACAAGTGTAAAATGGTTTTCATTTCAATCATTTGGAATAAAATCGTTTAACTAAAAATATTGAATTTACATTGTTTAAAATTTGTGCGGAAGTAGGCCCTTAACATAGTTTAAAACGGTCCCCAAATGAATATCAGAGTCTTCTATGACCATGCCATGCCCTGCCAAAACCTCCTGTAGTGTGCCATTGCTTAAAACCTGAAAATACATGCTAAAACGTCAGCATAAAGCTGGTAAGTTCATAGTTTTAAGTAAACAAGTATTTCCCGTAAACAAGTGTTTCCAGAAATCAAGTATTTCCCAGCAAAGGCATCGTAAATCCACTCAGTTACAAGTCCCGCCATAAGAGACTTGTAACCTGTGTGTTTACAACCCACTGCCAAAAGTAATATGTTTAAGTAAACAAGTCATTTGCGGAACACGAGATTTTCAGTAGCAAGACAATATAACAAATACAATGTCACAGAGTTAAATAAGGTATACAGTGCCTAAGCTCATGACCCCGAAGCTCGACGTAATCGTATGCAATCAAGCATAAAATGCCCCAATTAAGTGTTTTCCAGACACTCGGAAGTAATCCGAATGATATGCGTCCGTTTGACAGGTTGGCGCGACCAACTCGGACGGGGTGTCAACCCAAATAGATCTATCCACAGCATTCGCGCTCACACGCATGTAATTAACGGTTCATGATAAAGGGGACTTCAGTGGCAGTAATAGGTAACTCAGGCAAAGTAACAGTTTTATATTTATGTCCGCAAAAGCAAGAACTTGTGTTCATAAGAAAAAAATCAAGGATGGAATAAGTAATTCATAATGTATTCAAGTAATCAATCAAGTATTTCAACCATCCAGTAATGTTTGAGAAAATGAATCGCGTTCAAGTAAAACAAGCATTGAATTTAAATAGTAAGGAGCATGTATCTTCCCCCAAAACAGTTGTGAAACAAGTAAAAGTAGGGGTTATGAACTCACCTGGTGCGATAGCTACGATGACAAAAGTAGATATACTGAAATGAGGCACGATCTCTAACTGTAACCTAACATGAATGATATGATCTAATGTAAGAAATGAAATGATGCTACACATGCAAATACGTATGTTATCGATACCACTCATTAGTTTTGAAAATAACGTTTATCGTCGACAAATACGTTTTTGACGTCTCGTTAGGTTAATAACCACTTTTCATGGAAATAGGTTGAAACGGTACTCCACGATCCTTGTTTGGTGTTCTATCGGCAAATATAAGGTTTTTGTCGCAAAAATAACATTTTCATTACTTGAAAATATGCCCAAAATGGCCTCGCAAAATAAGTCGCGAAATGTTGTACGTTAAGGGTTAGTGATGAAACTCGGCGTTTTTGAAAACCTTGTAACAATATCTAGAAGTCGCGTCATTTAACTTTTGGCGATACGGGTCTCGATCGATGAGAAAATCGACTCTTATTGTTGTTACTTGAAAGTATTATGTTCAACACTTAGAAAATTTCATTATAGTAAAAGCTGTCAAAATATATATAGTTTATCGGGTATATAGATGAGGTCATAGTTTATTCGTTACAAGTCTATTCGATGAACAGCCAATTGATTTGAAAAGCTTGTTGGAAGATCTTGATTTTAAAAACCTACGGCTCGGACTCAAATTGATCCGATCATGGAGAAAAACAGCCAAGAAAGTGGTGTCTCGCAAAGACAGTTTTGCGGCAAAATAATAATAGAAAAGCTGATGGAAATTTGTAAAAATCGTCTAAGTTCAAACGCTTATATCTTTTTCGTTATAAGCTCGTTTTCTACGTTCTTTATATCCCCGGAATCGTGGGACAACATACTAATATATTTTTGATAAGTCGGGACGGCTAGATCAACTTTTACGTCTCGAAACAGTCTATGAAAACTGTTCAACAGCAAGCTATTTTTCAGAAAATAGTTTTCGTCGTTAAAATTGAAGATAGCATATCTTTTTCGTCGTAACTCGGATTTTAGTGATTCAAGCGGCCACGGTTTCATTTTTGAAAGTATTTTCTGAATATCTAACCCAATGTTACCCGGAAACCCCTGAGTTTTCTGAAATCGGCGATTTGGGACATAACCTATATTTGAAAGTATTTTTCGTTGTTAATATTCGGAAAATCATATCTCCTTCGTTATTAACTCGTTTTTATCCCCGTTTTCGGCCATAGTTTCGTCTCGGAATGTATTTTCTAAATCTTTGGTCCAAAATTACACCCTAGACCCTGAGTCTCCCACGTTTTACAAAAATGGACAGATCTATATATATAGTGTTTAAAACTCATTTTTAAGAATCAAGACTTGTTCAAGGCTTAACCAATCTACTTCAAATCAACTCCACAAGTACTCTAATCCTACCATACACCTTCTTAAGGTGTCATGGGTTCCTAGTCTTAACCAAAAATGATAGATTACATAAAAACACTAGTTATTGATTTTTAGTCCATATTAAGTAGAAAAATCATATAGTAAGTGGCATAAATGCATATGTATACTTGCATGCTTTGTACTAGAAAATGAAATAGAATAAATATGAACATTGTAAGAGTAAGAAAATTGTTTAGCAAACTTACTTGTGGTGATGAAGAGGTTTTTGTAGCAAAATACTTAATTAAACTAGAGGTTTATATTTCAAAACCTTAAAATATAAGACTAATGGGACTTGTAAATCACTTGGGCTTGAAAGAATTTCTTCTTCTTGTTGTTTCTGGAAATGGCCGAATATATGGAGAGCAAGAGAGAGTATTTGTAAATTTTTGCTAGTAAAAATGTGTTGTATGTGTAACTTAGTATCTATATAAAAATATTTACATTTTCTTAATAATATATATGATACATAGTACAAGATATTGAAAATTTTGTCAAAAATATCAGATGGGGATGGGGTGATTGGCGTAAAAAGGGGGAAAGGGGAAAATGGGTATGATGCATTAATTCTTTGTTGGATAAATATCTCGTATTATATGTATAATAATGTGTTATTTAGTTATTTTGGTTATTAAGTTAACTAGAAATAAATTTTAGCGGAACAAAATAAAACATAATGAAGTCATAAAAATTACAAAAATGCATTTTGTATAAGTATTGGGTGTTTAAATAATTGTCGTGTTGAAATATTGTAATCCGACAAAATTAATAACGTATATCGTAAAATATAGCAAATTGTTTCAAAACACCAGGTAAATTAATAATATAAATTTTATATTATTATAATGAGTATGAAAATATATTAGGATCGTAGTCGGGAGTATTGGGTATACGTTCGTAGTAAAAACTGAGTGGTAACGTTAATTACAAATTAAGCATAAGTATATAGAAATAATGCATATCCGTGTAGTAACTAATGTGATGATAATGTGTAGACTATTTCAGTCTATATGAAATGTCATTAATGAATGATACATGAATTCACATCTAAACCACATTGGTTACGCGAATTTGAAGACCCGTAAACTCAATTTATGATGAAATGAACGGCAATCGTGAATAGTGATTTCCTTCCGGAAATGAATAGTGTCATATGAATAGTAAAATTTTTGAACGCTTCTCAGAATCACAAACTGACTCCGAAAATGATGAATAGTAAAATGATGAATAGTGACCGGTGAATAGTAAATGATGAATAGTAACTGATGAATAGTGAATAGGATAAATGTCCTGAAAATGCGGGTTGTTACAGGTTTGGGTTTGGGAGGCTTGGACCAAGGGTATTGGCTGGGTGGGCTTTTATTTGGTTTGGATTTGTTTTGGTTTGTTTGTTTATTTGAGGCTTAGGGTCCATTTGGTATGCTAAGTATCACAAGGACCATATTTGCCATTTTCTGAAAATTAAGGACCAAACATGCCATCTTTCCAAAGTTATTTCCAAGGACCATTGTTGCCAAACCTCAATAATACAAGGACCACAAATAAAATTTTCCATTTTAAAAGCACCAAAGGACCATTTTTGTAAATTTCAAAAGTTAAGGGACTTTTTCTATCAATTGCCCAAACTTATGATCCAAGGGCTATTTGTCATAACTTTTGACTTTCCAAGGACCAAAGTTGACTTTTTCTTTCAAAACATTCCACCTAGGACCAAATCTGTAAATTTTGAAACTCCAGGGACTAAACTGCAAATTTCTCAAAACTTTTGAAATTTTTCACCAAAGGACTAAATATGACAACTTATGATTTCAAAAGGACCTTTGGTGACTTTTCTTTTAAAATAAGCGCTCAGGGACTGTTTTGCCAATTTTTGAAAGTTGCGGGACTGAAACTGCCAATTATGAAAACTTTGTTCGGTTTTCAACTGTTTTTACTCATTTTGCATCTGAAACATGTAAACACAATTTTGGAATATTTTCAGTATTTTGATGCCTTTTTGAGTGTTTTTGTATGTATTGCAGTTCAGATTTGATCAAAAATGATGAGTGTTTGAGCACTCATCAGAGATACACATGAATCTGAAGAAACTCTTAGAGCCACAGTGGATGGGGTAACTATTGATGTTACTGAGTCATCCTTGAGGAGAATTCTCCAATTGGATGATCTCAATGGTATCATCACATTACCTAATTCAGACATTCATAAACATCTTTCCACAATGGGGTATGATACATCTGATAAAAAGGTTACTTTCAGAAAATGATGTTTTTGTCCCCATTGGAGGTTTTTAATTCATACTCTTTTACATTGCCTAAGTCCTAAGAAAACTTCTGATGAACAATTTAGTTCAACTATGGCTTACCCTTTGGTTTGCTTAGCCACATATAGGACTTTTAATTTTTCAAAGTTTATTTTTAATAATATGAAAGGCAATGTAAAGAGTTCATATAATTTTTTGATGTATCCAAGGTTTGTGCAAGCAGTACTAAATGAATTTCCACTACAAACCCACAAAAGAGTTTATAAAACCCCCTGTCTTAAGCCAAAAGTTTTTCAAAATATGAATAAGGCTTCAGAACTTTGGAATGGGGAGTTTAAACCACTTTTTCCTAAAATGCTTTCAAAGATTTCACAGGTACAGGGTAAAGATGCAACAATCCCAGTTGTA
Source organism: Artemisia argyi (assembly GCA_030686995.1). Taxonomy (NCBI): domain Eukaryota; kingdom Viridiplantae; phylum Streptophyta; class Magnoliopsida; order Asterales; family Asteraceae; genus Artemisia; species Artemisia argyi. The sequence continues at coordinate 3,592,258 of CM060676.1, read as the reverse complement.
TCCCAACACACACCCACTATTGTTGTTCCACCTATTCAACACACCCTTGCAGTTACTCACACTTATGAGAGGAGGCACAAACGGCCACCTCCTCCTATTATAACATTGGCTGATTCTGAGCCTTTTGGTTTAGGAACAAGCGGTGGTGGGTCTAGGCTTCAATCTAGTCCAACTAGAGAAGAGCCTAAATCAATGCCCTATGATTCACCTCTCCCAACAGGTCACACAGTTGGAAGTGTTGAGGGCAGTGTGCAAACTAATGAATTGATGGAACTTTGTACCAACTTAGTCAAACAGGTTAAAAGCTCTGGAGAAAGAACTGGCATAGAGAAAGCAACAACATGCCACAGAGCTTGCTCAAATGAAAGCAGAGATTAAGAACTTGCAGGAAGAAGTTCAGGGGTTAAAGAAACAAAGATCTGCCAAAATTGTGGTTTCATCTTCATCCTCACCTCAAGATGTTGCTTCAGAAGATTTCAGTGATGATTTGGGAAATTCTTCCAAACAGGGGAGGAAGACAGATGCTGAAACTAAGGGGAGGAAGATTAATTTTGGTGATGATTATGATTTTGATGCTGACTTTGACTATGGCACTGAAGATTTGAAGATTTATGAGACAGTTGGAGTTCCTCAAAATCTTTCCATTGATGAGTTTATGGTTCCCACTACTGGTCAAAATGTTACCACTGCAGAACAAAATGTTACCACTGCAGAAGAAAAAGCTGCTAGACTTAGAGTAGAGAAAGGCAAAGCAGTTATGACTAGTAAAGATCAAGAGCAACCAAGGAAGATTTCTAGAAAGGAACAAGCTCAGATATTTATGATGCTGATATGGCAAGGAAATTAGTGGAAGATGAAGCTGCAATGAAGAAAAGGGAAGATGAGGAAGAGATTGCAAGTTTTATGGAGGTAAAGAGGTTGGATAAGTTGGAAATCACTGCAACTATTGCTCCTAATCCAATTATCACTGTTCCACCTACTATTCTCAAAGAAAAGGCTTCAATGTTCACCTATGTGCCAACTAAAGAAGAGATTGAATATATGATTGCCAATGATCCAGTAGTCAAGAAGAAGGCAATTGAGCTTGTTGCTAACAAGACTTTGACAGAAGACCAGAGATCAGCTCAATTAGCTGATTTTATTCAAATGAAGAATCAACAAGCACTTGATGATGTTACTAGAAAATTCAGAAAAGGTCAAAAGAAGCAAAGTCAACCAACCAAGGCACAAGTGGTTGCCGAGATGAAGACTTATTGCTGCCATGTTAGGAATTGGAAAATGTCACAATTTAAAGGCATGTCACATGATATGATTGAAGGGATCTTTTACAGGCTCAAAAGACAAGAGAGTGGTTTTATTCATATTGATTTTGAAGAAGAAGAAGGAAGATTTCCTAAAAGGAAAGCTACAGCTTCTGAACAGAATGTCATTAAAAAGACAAGGCTTGCTCAAGAAAAAGAATCTCAATCTGAGAAACTTATAGAAGATCAGCTAAGTGCTATGATAGTGATAGAAGAAGAAGATTTCTACCCAGATCCTATACAAGTAAGGCATCCAATTATTGATTGAAAAGTTTACACAGCAAAGAATTTTGCTTCTACATGTAAGATAACAAGATTGAGAGGTGAAACTTCATCCTTCATTCAATTTGAAGATCTTATTAAAGCTTGTGACAGAAGTTTTCTAGATATGCTTTTGGAGTTAGTTGATGAAAGATTCAAGACTGATACTCTCAAAGATATGAAGCAAATGCAGTTATGGGTTGATTTGAGGAGACTTTATGAACCAGATCTTAAAGATAGTTACTGGAAGTTTGAAGCTACAGATTTGCATACCATATGGTCATACTATGATTCATGTGAGGTTCATCATGTTTCAACAACTGCTAGAGTGGATGTATTCATGTTTAGTGTAAAGGAATATCCACTTAGAGCAGTAACTCTTACTGCAATGTTGACATCAAGATTAAGAGTTCATGAAGACACTGAAAAGGTTAGAGCTTTGATTCAGAAGATACAAGATCAGTGTTCAACAGCTATGCAGGTTTTAAGAAGAAAATGAAGTGTTTGGAAGAATTCCCTATATCCTCAATGATGCTGATTGATTGAAGAAACTTATGGATTTGTAAAGAAATCATAAGTTTAGGGGAGGATTGTTGGGAATTACACTAATAGTTACCATAGCTAAGTATGGAGATTACAATTGTTGAAGAATGCACTAGCAGTGGAAACTCATTACCACTGCTAGTACACATTATTACCACTGCTGTCAGGATAATTGTTAGGAAACGTGTATAGATAAATATAGAATAGATTTTGTGTATATCTTATTCTATTAGTATTATACGTATCTTGTAGAAGAGGACTCCTTGTGCTATAAAAGGAGGTCCTAGGTTAAGGTTTGAGATACGTCTTTCTTAAAGCTTCAAGGTTGTAACCCTAGTGATACAAAGATCACTCGTATTATTATTCTTAATAATATTGGAGCTAACATTTTGGTTCACACATTGTTCTCATTCATATACAACTGTTTTTACATACAAACAAACTTCTAAGTATTACTAAGTAGATTCCGCATACTTGGTAGTATAACTCAAAGTATCATTCTAACACAAATCTAGGTGTGTTTAGATCCATCAAGTGGTATCAGAGACCAGGTTGGTGTAACCCCCGGTACTCTTTCTAAACTTATTTCTAGCCAAAATATTTATTTTTGTACCTGAGACACATTAAAACTTTTATTTTGTGGTTATTTGGGCTTGGGAAACGTGAGATATATTGGAAACGAGAAATTTATTCCTTGATTGACTAAGCACAACCTAGAACACTCGAATTGTATTGCATTTGCCAAATTATTCGAATTATATTGAGTTTTGGAAAAACTCTGAAGTTTATGCTTGATTTTATTGGAAATATTATTTCGTGAACAATGGCGCAAGTTTCGTAAATTTTTTAGTCCGTTTGTTACGTCGTTCGAGCCCCGAAGCATTTATCGTGAGAACTTTACTTTGTTGGCGATATTAGTCCTTGAAGTATCACCCTCCATCTACCCCACACTTTCATTAATTTCAAAACTTACCCTACACTATTTTAACCATATATAAACCCCACACACCCCATTTTATTTCATTTTTCAATATATTAAACACACACACTCCACCAAACTCTCTTCTCTCTCTCTCTCTTATTCGCCAGCCGACCCACCACCGCCGGCCACCCATCTCCGGCCGCCGGAAAATATTCCGGCCACCGCATATTGTTACACCATCTTGTAGATCGGGACGTCCTCGTCACACCTGTACCACCCACGCCCCTCCAAACACCCCGTAACCACCCCTACGCGCCACCACCGCCACGGTAACACCACCACCGCCGCTCCCCCTTTGATTTCCGACGGTAAAAACACCTCCCACACCATTCTTTTTCTTATTTTGATTTTATTTTCAAAACCCTAGTTTTCATTTTTATTAAAATTCGGTTTTAATATTAAAAGCTTTTTCAAAAATGTTTTTGATAATGTTTTACACCTAAAACTCATGTGGATTTCTTCTTGGTTTCGTTTGACCCTCGACTCAGCCACGACTCGGAATAAACTCACCAAGTCAACTCGTGACTCGGTGAGGTATTGGTTTGTTATTGTTGTTGTTTGGTACTTGTGGCGAAGAGGAGTATATATTTGGGTTTGGTTTGATTTTGAGGGCCCGTTTGGTTGTCTCGTATCTCGGCAGCCACGAACCACCACCACCGAGCCTTGGGTGGTGGTGGGGAGGGAGTATGATTATTGTTATTGTTGTTGGTTGAGTGTTTGGAGTTTTAGGTTGATTTGGTTTCGGATTATTTAGTTTTGATACGGGTTTGGTTTTAGAGTTGTTATTATTGTCGTGATGATTATTTTTGGGTATTGATTAATAGTCTCGGAATATATATATATTTATTAGAAATGGTAGCTAAATAATAAAATGGATAATATAAATATGAAATATAAAAATAAAAATTGTTATAGTTTAGTTGACTAAATATCGGACATGTTTCCGTATTATGAGATTGTGAGATTGTATTGGACGTATCGGATTTACGGCCATGGTTATTTGGATGTTATGGACCCTTTGGTACACGAGACGGTAGGGTACGTTAGGCCCGTAAAGATCTTAACGTACCTGGAACCCGAACAAATACAAAATGGTCGATAAAACCTAAACAACTAATGGACAACGCGAATGATATATCCAATCATATTTACTTATGTGTGTGTATATATATATATATATATATATATATATATATATATATATATATATATATATATATATATATATATATATATGATGCGTGGGAATCGCAACAGGCTTTACCTCTCGAGGGATCTCGAGAAGCTTACAACCCCCACCAGGCAGTGTACCTGATCGTTGTAGTATAGTATAGTGACAAGTACCGGGGGATTGATCGTTCAGCTTAGGAATAGTGTCGCTAGGATTAGAAAGCCTAAATACTAGTTCTAAAGGTGAGGGATGATTATTTTTGTGTTTTTATATTTTTTAGAAAGCAAGTAAAATCTCGGGTTTTGGAGGATTAGGGCGGAATTAGTTGCTATTCAACTAACCCAATACTAAGATGCAATCAAAATAAAATACTAAAAATGAAAATAAACTAATTATACAAAGGTTGTGAGCAGTAATTGGAGAAAATGTGTTTACTTAGATTTCACTACTCCCTAGATATCTTTTACACGTTAATTACTTGTTATAATTGCATGGATGACGGATCGTATTCCTTAATACCATTCATGGGGTGGCATACATAACTCCCCAATTCTATAAGCTCTTATCTCCTCCTACACCATGCCCAGCACAACTATAGGGATTGTAAACAGTGGCTAATGCATTAAATACAACCAATAAAGACCTAGTATGCCTCGGTTCATGTTTCTTAAGACGTTCAAGCATGTTACCATTTGGAGATCTGCCAGTTTTCTTAAGCCTAACATATAAATCATTCATCCAAGACAAGAATAAACAAGTAATCAACACATAATCAATATCTAGGTTTCATTAGATCTAAGCAAACACAAAAGAGATCTAGCCTAACATGATAGAATTAAGACAAGAACATGATATAGACAACCAACACATAGACATATTGATTGAATTAGAAGAACACTTATCTTAATTAATCATGCAAGGTATCAAGGGGTTGGAACCCTTGAAAAACCTGTAAAGTTACACCAAAATCGTCTTTAGGGTTTCTCCCAAAACTTCTCTCTTTTAAATGTGAAAAACTAAAAAACTATATATAGGAAAATAGGGATGACGGCGTCAAGAACAAAGGTGTGACGCCGTCATCTCGCCGCCAAATACTTCCTCGGATGGCCTTGATCTACTTCTGACGCCGTCAAGGCCTAGGCCGTCACACAAACTACTCTTGACGCCCTGTGTGTGATGCCGTCATCAACTACGGATTTTAATTCTTGGGGTTTTGACGCCGTCAGGAAAAACTCTTGACGCCTTCATGTACTGTTCCCAGCATGGAAAATTGAGACTTTGCCGTTTTCTTCACTTTTATGCTCCAAAAACGTCCAAAATGGCTTCTTTTCCAGAATTCACTCTCCAAGTACCTAAAATCACAAAACGAACGATTTAGGGCAATATTTGATCAAATAAATTCGGATTCGGGCTTAAATAACCCCCTAAAAACGGACCATTTTTCGCCTCATCAAATACTCTTACACTTGAGATTTGCGTGTCCTCAAGCAAATGCACTTTTATTCTAGTCAAAAGACAAGTTAGGGGTCATTTAACACTAATATAAAAGTAATTACAACAAATAATCGTTCCACTAAAGACCAATAGACAAGCTCGGAGGTCATACACTAGCACCTCACAAATAGTGTTTAGATACTCACATCTCTCGGGTGTAATAAAGTAATATAACATTATGGAAATGGAAGATATCTCTCACTACCTGTCATAGCAAAATAGATTACCATAGGCTTGGGAAAGGATCAAACCTCCACCACACGGCGTAAGCACCTAGGATAAACTATCAAAGAGGTCTTTTAAAGGGTTGTAACGTTAGGTATAGGGATATGAATTACACGGTTTTTTTGGATAAAGGAAGTTTTACTGGTGGCGAGTTAACAATCTTGGTCAATTACATGTACAATATGGCGTTGCTAAGCCAAGACTAGACTCGACTTAAGCTAATAAATGAAAAATAACAAAAACATAAAATGAACATAGAATGAAACGGGATGGTAGTCCGTATGTTTTTTCTCTTTTTCCTTTTTTTTTTTTTTTTTTTTTTTTTTTTTTTTTTTTTGCATACACTCTTACCCTACCATCCAAAATAATACATCATAGGGAATGAAAATTCCCCTTACACTTGAATCTTTACATACTTTACATTCAACTATTCTAATGACTCGAATTAAGAAAATCAAAACACTTGGAGCACTTTTAAGATTAACGTACATATGGGGGTAATAATATTATGTTCTTCCCCATTTCTCCATAAAATAAGTACTTACCCATGAGTCCCAATCGTCCCAAAACAATATGTACAAGGATATGACTCGACTTAGCAACCATGTAATCAATTAGAAAGTTAACTTAGGGTTTAACAAATAACAATAATGCACTAAAAATGAGCGCATACACGGAAGGCTAAGGCGATTTGGGTGTACATTTAAGTGGGGTGTAACAAATTCTTCCTTTAAGTAAGATGCTTAAAGTTAGAAACGAAAAGATAGGCTCGGAGGGGTATACTAGGGGTTTCGTGTACTAAAAATGAGTACAACGCTAAGGGTGTGGGAAAAATTAGTTGACTTAACTAGTCAAGTAGTATGACTTAAATGGTCAAGTAATTATGATACGGGTTTAACACAAGGGTGATCCTAATGCCTCTTATCATGTAGTAAATCCTACCACACGAATGTAGTCTCACTAGCGGTCTCGGAATGCATCACTAACGCAAGTTCTAGAATCTAAATGCTACCGGTACACTCATAAGCACTAATAGTAAATGCTTTTCCTATCAAATCTGAAGGCGAACCTCACATATTTGGGTGGAAAATTTTTCTGAATATACGGTTATGTGCTAGTCATACAATCTCCTATCCATGAGATGCTTGCTATGGCTAAAGTTTCACTCCTAAATGTTGTAAGAAATTTTAAATTTGGCGCTAAAATTGCACTAACAAGTATTTCTCATAGTTTTATTACACATCTACTATCAAACAAAACAAACTCAAGCGAAAGTGCATATGTAAGGTATGATCTTTTTACCCTCCCCTTACACTTAAGATGAACATTGTCCCCAATGTTCAAGTAAAGAATGTAAAAGTAAAAAAGTAAAGAGAATGAAATCAAATACTCCCCTGATTCGCTCGGTATGGATTATAGGATCTTCCTCCAAGAAAATGAACAATCAAAGCTTCCCTTCCAGAATATAAATCATCTTCTTGTCATACATAACCTGTAAAACCTGACAAAATAGACAAGACAACCTCGCATAAAATCGGCGGCATCCTATATAAGTTACTAAATCCTAGAAAACAAAGTAAGATATAATGCTTGTGGAATGAAGTTTGCAGATCTCCTGGAGATTATAAAACTTAATAATTCACAAAAACCATAAGACTCCGTTAGAAAAACAAAACCGGTAAAATTTCCAGATATTTACTCCTGACGCCGTCAAGAGTAATCCTCTGACGCCGTCAGAATGGACCTGCAGAAATTCTTATGTTAAGTTTCAGGAAAATTTTTGGAAAAACTTGGTCCTACTTCCTGGAAAATCCTGCAAAACTTCATTATGACTCAATACAAGCATTTGACTCTAACAAGTACCAATACACATGTCCATTTAATATTGTTGTGGTTCATGCTCAATTTCGTTCTTATAAACAAATTTGGATCTCCCTTACATTTATCTTTTGCAAAATACCTTTATATGCAATTAAGACGAAGTTAAAAACAAAATAAAGCATTTTCACAATTTACTTTGAAACATGAGCCACAAACAATAAAAATAAAACATGCATACGGAAACAAATAAAATCAAACAAACAAACAAACAAATAAAAACATACAAAACATGGGTTGCCTCCCAAGAAGCGCTTGTTTTTGTTCGAGTCACGAGCTTGACTCTACCCTTATTTAATGGAAATAGGGGAGGTTTTCCCTACACTTAGGATTAAGTGTGGGTGGAAGTAGTGATACACACCCTTAGGGTGGAAATATGCTACGTGAGGTGAAGGGGGTGAGTTAATGGCCTCCTTCATCCTAAAACTACCCGGATAATATTGGTTGATGGGTGGGTCGGTTCCTCTTTTGTCTCCTAGAAATAAATCTGAGGATGGGAAGTTGTGTAAAGGTTGAGGTTCCAGTTCATCAACATTAGGAAATTCCCTAGAACTAGGAGTAAGGTTATCACTACAAGTATTCAAACCTATATCCTCTAGTGGTGCTTGGTCCAAGGGTTCTACCTCAATTGGGGTTCCTATAGTCTCTTCTACTTCTTCCGGGTAAGTCACGGGCGGTGTATGTGCCTCAAATGATGGTAGGACTTGTGGGGTACTTTGTGGGCTTGGATTATCCACCTCATCCTCCATTGTACCTAGATTACCTATATGTTTGTTTTGTATTATGATATTAGGTGCCATCCAACTAGGTATCTCAACATGAGTATATTCATCCCCCAACAAACTTGTTCCATGATCCTTCAAATTTGTTGTCAAATGATTTGTTATGTTGTTTGTCGGGTTGTCTAATCTGTAATAATATTGGGCACAATCTTCTATGGCATCCCATGCTTCATCAGCATTTAATTCCCTAAAGTCCCCATTGGCAAAATCCTCAATGCACATTTGGTCATATCGGTTAACACGATAGTAAAAGGTCGGGGTTAGGGATGCTAAAGCAAAACTATGATGAGGGACTATTCGGAGTAAATTTTTAAAACGAGTCCATGCATCATATATGGGTTCATCTCGATATTGATTGAACATCAAGATGTCATTAGGGTAGAATGGGTTTCGTGGTCGGTAGTATGGTGGATTCGCATTCTCCATAATGGTGAACGGAAGAGTCAATGGAAAGGTTTCTACGAACAAATGCACAAAGAAAAGATAGACTACAAGAAAGCTAATAAAAAGAAAATAAAAATCTCACTAAAAAGGAATCTAATGAGTAGACCTAATAAAAAGAAATTCTAACCTAGACAATAACTATTCCCCGGGCTGCGGCGCCAAAAACTTGATGCGTGGGAATCGCAACAGGCTTTACCTCTCGAGGGATCTCGAGAAGTTTACAACCCCCACCAGGCAGTGTACCTGATCGTTGTAGTATAGTATAGTGACAAGTACCGGGGGATTGATCATTCAGCTTAGGAATAGTGTCGCTAGGATTAGAAAGCCTAAATACTAGTTCTAAAGGTGAGGGATGATTATTTTTGTGTTTTTATATTTTTTAGAAAGCAAGTAAAATCTCGGGTTTTGGAGGATTAGGGCGGAATTAGTTGCTATTCAACTAACCCAATACTAAGATGCAATCAAAATAAAATACTAAAAATGAAAATAAACTAATTATACAAAGGTTGTGAGCAGTAATTGGAGAAAATGTGTTTACTTAGATTTCACTACTCCCTAGATATCTTTTACACGTTAATTACTTGTTATAATTGCATGGATGACGGATCGTATTCCTTAATACCATTCATGGGGTGGCATACATAACTCCCCAATTCTATGAGCTCTTATCTCCTCCTACACCATGCCCAGCACAAGTATAGGTATTGTAAATAGTGGTTCATGCATTAAATACAACCAATAAAGACCTAGTACGCCTCGGTTCATGTTTCTTAAGACGTTCAAGCATGTTACCATTTGGAGATCTGCCAGTTTTCATAAGCCTAACATATAAATCATTCATCCAAGATAAGAATAAACAAGTAATCAACACATAATCAATATCTAGGTTTCATTAGATCTAAGCAAACACAAAAGAGATCTAGCCTAGCATGATAGAATTAAGACAAGAACATGATATAGACAACCAACACATAGACATATTGATTGAATTAGAAGAACACTTATCTTAATTAATCATGCAAGGTATCAAGGGGTTGGAACCCTTGAAAAACCTGTAAAGTTACACCAAAATCGTCTTTAGGGTTTCTCCCAAAACTTCTCTCTTTTAAATGTGAAAAACTAGAAAACTATATATAGGAAAATAGGGATGACGACGTCAAGAACAAAGGTGTGATGCCGTCATCTCGCCGCCAAATACTTCCTCGGACGGCCTTGATCTACTTCTGACGCCGTCAAGGCCTAGGCCGTCACACAAATTACTCTTGACGCCCTGTGTGTGACGCGGTCATCAACTACGGATTTTAATTCTTGGGGTTTTGACGCCGTCAGGAAAAACTCTTGACGCCTTCATGTACTGTTCCCAGCATGGAAAATTGAGACTTTGCCGTTTTCTTCACTTTTATGCTCCAAAAACGTCCAAAATGGCTTCTTTTCCAGAATTCACTCTCCAAGTACCTAAAATCATAAAAGGAACGATTTAGGGCAACATTTGATCAAATAAATTCGGATTCGGGCTTAAATGACCCCCTAAAAACAGACCATTTTTTCGCCTCATAAATATATATATATATATATATATATATATATATATATATATATATATATATATATATATATATATATATATATATATATATATATATATATATATACGTTAATATTATTTAAAAATAATAAAGAGTCGTTGACTCAGGAAACGTTATATAAACGGGCAGGTCATGCCGAAATTTCATAAAATTCTTTATAAACTTATATTATTTTACTAATATTATTATTATTTCAAAACCTTTTGTTTCGACATTATTTTGGGGAAAACGGGTAAAATCCGAGACTTATTGTTACGTGTTATTTATTTATTTGAGTGAGTTCTTCTATTCGTATTCTTTTCTTCTCATTTCTTTCGACGCCTTTTCTTCGAGGATTTCTTTCGTATTTTCTTGTATATTTGGTTGATTTGTCGACTTATTTCTTTTTCTAACTTTTTGTCTTCCACACGAGACTTTTACGAAATCTATTTTCTTTAAATGCCATTGTGTTTACAAAATCTTTAATTCAAGCATTATTTATTGAGATATTCGAGTATAGTTCTGAGTTACGCCATTTATATTGATTAGGTTGTGCTGAGGTTCATTTACTGTGATGCTTTATTGATTGATTCTTATATCTCGATTCCTGCTGCTATTATTAAGGTGTGATTCATAGCCCCGCTTTTTATAATTTAATTGTTTATAAACTCATGGGGTGAGACACATGCTTTAAATGTTTTCTGAGCACAAGTATTATTTATTTTTGGTATGCTTTTTCCTGAATGATGATATATATATTCCTGACGATGTGCTACGTAGCTTGTCTTGCCGGAAAGACCCTCAGATCATGAGCCATTAGTCACCTGTGTGTGAGCGCGAACTTAGTTTATAGGCCTATAGGACTGACCATCCCACTCGTAGTTGTCAAGGGCTTGACATGCGGGTGTACTATTTGTCGTTTTGCTGGGTATTGGCAAGTACTCAGCCTTGGGGGCACTTATTATTATGAAATTCCGCGGTTATTGTTTATGTTAGTACAACGTACTGTTGATTGGTTTGGTTAACGTTTTGCGTGTCATGAGCTTAGTATCATCAACCGTATGTATGCACAGGGATGCCTCTACATATTGGGTGTTATCTTGATTACCTTGGTATTTGCATTTGTTGCTTATATCGTATGATTAAAACCCTTGTGCTCAACTTAATTATTTTAAACCTATGGATTACACACAACCTTTGTGTTAAGTTTTAAGCATGTGCTTCTCAGGTACTACTGCTAATTAATTTGTGGAAGCGTTATGATCTTGGGCGTGGTGGAGTGGCTGGAGGAAGGAAGTTTTCTGTCAAGGCAGCTTATCTATTTCTACTATCATTATTTATCATGTCATTCACAAAACCTTGGTGTGTTTTTAATTGTTTTCCGCTGCTATACTTATTTACTTTCCACTGCTAAACTTTGTATTTTTACTACTATACTTGGATTTCCGCTGCTAAACCTTGTCATTTTCCGCTGCAATCTTATTTTTATTCCGCTGCTATTTTGCTAAAGAGTCTATGTACTCTAAATTGGTTTGTAAAACGAATGAAATGTTTTTGAGGCATTTTTAAACGTCCCGTGTTGTGGTCGTTTGCTATAAAGATGCCTGGTTTCGATTCGCGTAGTACCCCCAGCATGTCAGCTGTCGTATTTTGAGTTCGGGGTGCCACAGTTGGCTTGTGATCTAGGGATCTTACAAGGTTTTTATTTGATGGAAAGAAGCATGTCTGAATAAGGTACTGTACGATTTATTTTAGGGTTTTTTGATAATCATTATTATTAATGAACACAACAATGTCAAAAACCCTAAGCTTTCCTATTATCTCGTACTAATTAATTGTGATATTAAAGAAGAGTTATCGTTTGGTGCATGGTGTTATCAGTGATTGAATGGTTTAAGAAAGTAACTTGTATCATAGGTCGGTTGGAATAAAGTTAATTTATTCTTGCATCAGTACCATGCATGTCTCGATTATTGATTGCTCTATTCACCGTTTGATTCAAGAACATGGGTCAGAGCCAAGAGTTGTCATCTAATGCATGTTGAATTCTTTGTTGATTTACTATATCTGATTTCATTGGTTGAAACTCTATCTTGGGTTGGTGGAGAGATGGTTATTTAATAAACTTGTACAAGCATATTATTTTCTTCAATACTCATCATGGGTCGGTGGTGTTATCAGTTTATTGATATCGACCTATTGCTTGTCATGTATGGCATGAGTTTTGTTCTCTTGATTGAAGTATTTAGAGCTAATTAGAGTTTTTCAGAGTATCGACTTTTAGGGTTCACTTTTAACAAAACTGGTCACTGATGATTACTACTGAAGTACGAAGTAAACCCTAGATATTGTTCAAGAGTCGTGCTGGTTTATTATTGATGTTTCATTGTTCTAAATCCTTAAGTAGGGTTTCAATTTCTGGACTCAGTTGAGAAGAAGGATAGCTTGGCGATAATGATATCTACTTTTCGATTAGATTTCTGTTTATCAAGGTTTAGGATCTATTCTTATTGGTTTTCAGGAAACCCTAGGTTGCTATTGTTCATGAAGTATAAAGAAAACCCTAGAACTTTAAAAGTTTTCTTATTTGTTTATTCATGAAAGTCGAGGTTTGGTGTAAGACACGTTTAATTGATTTCATGTTGCTAATGGCATGATGTTGTCTACTTCATGCGTACAAAAACCTAAGGACTACTACAAAGACACTATGTTCCTCTTTGAAAGCAAACAATTCATAGAGTGTTATTGAATGTAATATGTGGTGATAAGAAGGTTGTCGTCTGATGTGGTGTGCAAGACTTTTAGATAAGTAAATTGTAAAGTGCATGTGAATTAAAGAAGGGTTTACTCTTGGATCTGACATAGTGCTTTTGTTCATGGACTTGTCGTTTTCACTACAAGGACGATTGAGATAAGTTTGTGAATATGTTGCTGTTACTTCTTTTGGAACGCTGCTTGTGGACAGGTACAGCTAGTGGACCACAAAAGTTTTATTGTTTGCATGCTTTGGATTCGAAGGTGAATAAATCAATATGGTACTGGTCGAGATAGCTAAATTCTCTGCTGCTCATTTCCACTGCAAATGAATATCATTTCCACTACTCCTTCATGGTTACCACTAAGCATGTATATCGTTTCCACTATTACACTTTTAATGTTTCCACTGCTTTCTTGAAACTTAGCACTGCTTGGTATTTGGATTTATACTGTTTTCATGGAAGAGAGATGGATATTGATTGTCACATAGTGCATGTGGAAGATTAATATGATTGATAATCCTCGTACAAAGTAGATCCTTGTAGGGAATATTCATAATAAGTTGTCAAGATCTGCAAGGTAATTGTCAATTTATTAATTATATCTGATGTTGCAACAAAGCTGGTATTGAGTTATGGATATTGTACTCATTGGAGTCGGTGGCTTTTATTATTGAACAATGTCTGTGTGGTTGGGTGTTTGATTGGTGCTAAACCGTCAACCTAAACTGACCAGGTGATGGTCAACAAGGTCAAAGGCCTAGAGTCAATGCTCCGTGGAATATAGGGTTTCCCCGGGTCGTTATGTCCCGACGAGGTGTGGATGGTAAACAAAACGGTTATGTGATCGGGTGAATTTGGATGGAAAGGGGTTTGATGATATTTATAACTAAGGAATCTACAAGAGCATAGCTTAAATAAGCTATATGAATAAGACGGGAAGTTAGGAAAAACCAGAAACGATTTAAACCTAAAAACGCGTACGTTACGTTTAAATAAAACGTAAACGTACGAAATAAAAAGTGAAAACTGAAATCTGAAAACCCCCAGGGGGTGAAAATGACTTTTTTACAAACTTAAAGGTAAAAGAAAATTTTAAGAAAAGGAAAATGTATTTTTACACTAATTAATTATTTAATATTAATTAAATACTAATTATTACTAATTATTAATATTTAAACAACTTAAATATAATACAATATTATTTAAACACTAGAAAAATGAAAATAAAATTTCTAAAATTATAAAATAACTAAAAATAAGTTTTAAAATTAAAAATAAGTATTTTTGTCTTTTTGTGGATTTTCTATTAATTAATTACTAATTAAATACTAATTAACTAATTAAACTATTTTAAATTAAGAAAAATAGCAAATGAACAGTAAAAATTCTAATAAAATTTATAAAATTATTTTATAACATATAAAAGCTATAAAAAATATAAAAACTAGGTTTTGCTTAATAAAAACTAATTATGCTATTTTAAACTTAATATTAATTAATTTCTAATAAAACTAATATTAAATATATTAAATACCAAATGATGAAATAAAAATCTGAGAAAATTAATATAAATACTTTAATATAAGATATAATTAATAAAAATATAAAAATCACAAGTACTTAATAAAAATTTAAAAATTAAAATTAAAATTAAATTACATTAAATAGAAACTATCACTTAAAAATTAAATTGTTTTTTCTTGATTTTTCTTTTGGAAACTTACTTTACAACTAAAAATGAAAAATTTTTGTGAAAACAAGGTTAGTGGAACTTAAAAATAAGCAAAATATAAGCTATTAAGGGAGACAGTTGACCAAAGTTGACCAAGAAGGAAAATGGGATTGAACCAGCTTGAGTGGGACCCACTATAGTTGATTCTCATTTAAATAGGTTATATGGACATGGTTAAGCAATAAAAAGCAAAGGTGGTCCACTGAATAAGCAAATAAGCACAACATAAGCACTTGAATCTTGCTATTTGACTGAAAAATGGGACAAGCTTGAGGCCTTGATTTAGGTGGGTCCCAGTGGTATCTAGGTCAAACCCAAGGTCAATACATGTTGCCTACCAGGGGGGGGGTTGAAAGGAGCTAAGTTGGACATGTGGGGACCACTGTGGTGGCGTTTGGGAGTGCAGCTGCTGAGACAGAGCAGGCCTTGCCCTGCAAGTCACTTTGGTGCCTTGTGGGGCCCACAAGAAAAATTCTAAAAATATAACAAGGATGGAAACTTGAAGACTAGCTGGGGGAGTTTAACTGGAAACAAGTTTTATAGCTTCAATCCAAACACAAAATTCAATAAAAATCCCTCATTATTTGGAAAAATCTGAATTATGCAAATTTTGACTTTTGAAGACACTTAGTACTTTGACTTTTTTGGACTTGTGATGGATCCTATAAGCTGAAAAAGTTGTGTTAAGCTAGAATAAGTTCAATTAAGGCTACATTAACAACTTAAGTACTGATGTGGGTGGGTTTGGATCACCAACTGCCCAACAGTTAACTGTTAAGGGGGGGAAATGATGATTTTGACTTTTGAATGATTAGAACTTGGATTTTATGGTTTATATACTCTAATATGATCTTATGTGAGATGCTTGACCCAAAGTTTACCACAGAACCAAGTTAAATGACATCATAAAGCACTGATCCAAACACCCCTGTATCTAATTGATTATGCGATTTTTGAAGCTAAAGATGTATTTGAACCATGAAACAGAAACCTGGGCTTATATAAACATGAGATAAGCATAAATGATTCCAAAATGAACAATAAAAAGTAGCTAGAAATATCATGAGCAAGTTATGCAAATTCAAATAAAAAATGGGAGCAGTCTTACAAACCATTCCAAGCACAAAGGGTGAACCAAGAAACCAAACCTACCACTCCCCATGGAGCACTAAACCCTGCTTCCACAACTTTCTTCCTTCTTCATCTTGATTTCTTATTTTTATTATTTTTCCTATTTTTTTTTTGAGTATTTTTGAGATTTTTTCAATCACTAAGCTAAACTGATTTAAATGCTTGGACAGCTTTGAAAAACTTATAATTGAACTTAATTGAGTGGTAATGAAGACTAATCAACACTTTTTGATAACATTGAAGTTCATATGGATTTTTTACTGAGTTGGCATAAACTGAATCAAACAAACAACTTTAACATTATAAGTAACTAAAACTTTTACAAACACTGAGAATGGTGAATACAACTGTTTAAAACTAGGAATTACAACTTATACATAAACCTACATTAAAAACGACTTAAACTAAATTTAACTAAACATTAATACTACTCTAATAAGCCTTCTGCTGCTCTCTTTCTTTTCTTTTATAGGTCCTGGAGTCAAACTCTGACTTTCCCACTCAATCCCAGCCATTAGATGGCTTCCATCAATCATAGCCGTTCAAACAACTTTTTGGCGGGAAACGTGGAGGTGCAATTGGGCAGGTTTGGTGAAGTAATTAATGAGGGTAGGAGGGGGAAGGTGAGGTTGGTGTAAGAGTTGTTGATAGTTGGTGATAAAGGTGAGGTTGGAGGGGGAGACATGGAAGCGTGAAATGGGGAGGTGGGGGATGATGAACAGTGCCCTGGGGTGTTGACTGTGTGTTGACCATTTGACCTGGTCAAATGACCAGGTTTATTAGTTTAGGGGAGTGGGCCAATTGTGTGGGCTTGGGGTTTAAGTTGATGGATCAGGGGTGTACATGGGCTAAAGGGTGGATTTGGTTTGTTATTATTTTAGGTCCATTTGGTTTTAAGTAATAAAAGATCAAGGACCATTTATGTAATTTTCATAAACTTGAGGGCTGCAAAGTGAAACTTCCCCAAGGTAACCATAAGGACCTATTTTGACAACATTTGAGAATTACAAGTTCAAAGATTTATATTTTCCAAAATTAAAATACCCGAGGACCAAAATTGCAAATTTCCAAACTCCAGGGACTAAACTTGTAATTTTCTCAAAATTTTCATCCAGGGATTAAAAGTGATTTTTTGTGAATTCCCAAGGACCAAAATTGATTTTTCATTCAAAATTATCCCACCAGGGACCTTTTCTGCCAATATTTGAAATTCCAGGGACCAAACTGTAAATTTCCAAAACTTTTCCAATTTTTCACCAAAGGACTAAATACGACAACTTATGATTTCAAAAGGACCTTTGGTGATAATTTTCCATATTTTGAATATCCAGGGACTAGTTTTGTTAATTTTTGAAAGTCGGGGGACTGAAACTGCCAATTTTGCAAACTTTATACGTTTTTCATCTGTTTTTGCTCATTTTGCTTCTAAAACATATAAAACACAATTTTGAAATATTTTTGGTATTTTGATGCATTTCTGAGTGTTTTTGTATGTTTTGCAGTTCAGATTAGACCAAAAATGATGAGTGTTTGAGCACTCATCAATCCCCCACACTAAACTATTGCTAGTCCCTAGCAATACTGTTTTGAAAACTTGATGGATTTGAAAAACTCTTTACCAAAAGCCATCACTTCTGGAGTAGCCAGGTGTAAGAACTGTGGCACACCTGATAACCGTGTGATTTTGAGCAAACCACCAGCTGTCAACGGATTTGAGTAGTCTTTACCAAAAGCCGTTTGCTTCTGGACTAGCCAGCTCTTGATGGAATAGTCAACATCTTGGTAAGCTGATTACCAATTATGGATTTTCCACGGCCTTTACCACAAGCCATAATCTTGCGGGCTAGCCAACTCATTTGTTTTCGGGGAGTTGAGGAACCACACAATTTTGGGCAAATTGCAAGCCGTAAACGGATTTGAGTTGTCTTTACCAAGAGCCGTTTGCTCCTGGACTAGCCAATCCCTTTTGTCGCTTAGACAAGGCGAACTGATTCCACAAAAATTTTGAAGCACCAGTGAAAAATTTTTAAAATTTTTGAAATTTTGGCTAAAACGGGGGTATTATATAGTAAAATGTGATAAAATTCGCTAGAATAGCGAATACCCCCCCACACTTAGGATGAATATTGTCCTCAATATTCAAAATCCCGGCTATTATGCCGACATTTTGAACGTAAAAGGGCAACATTACAAGCTAAGCGTGGAAAACACCATTTTGTATTTTCACTCTTGTAACAATAATATGGGGGACTCCCCCACACTTATGGTGAAAACCCTATACGCGTGCTATTGTTTTTGTTTACCGAGTCGCTAGCTTGACTCGACCCCGAATTCATTTGTCCTTGGGGAAGCATGATGTGGAAGAAACAATCTCAATCGGACTTTCATTCAAGATGTTTGGACAAACATTTGAAGCACGTGAAAGTTCTACACCGATGAGATAAGTACCCGGCTCAAGATAATGATACATGAAAATGCCGGGATCAAATATAGTGTCTTCATTCCCGAAGGAGTGAAGAAGAGAAGAAGTCACCTTATAGGTGAAGAAAAGGAAGAAAATCATGATGAAAAGCATGATTTGATCTTCTTCCTCAAGAGGAGGCTCCGTAGCCTGAGTTTGGATTTCAAAGGGTAAGCTCGTAAACAACCCGGGAGGGTGGGTGGGAATTTGCAAATCCTCATGATTGAGTGCATCTCCCCCCGGGCTATCAAACTCCGGAGGAGTCATGACATGATCAATGAGTTCACCGGAGAACTCCTCATGAAGAGAATTATTCACAAGATGTGAATTTGTGAACTCATGTTCCGGAATAGACTCATCACAATCCTCATTCCGAATACCAAAGATTGGATTATCAGAAATCGAAGTGAATTCAGATTCGAATTCAAATAGAGGATTGGTGAGAGTAGTGTTGAATGTTTCGGGAACCAAGAGATTAACATTCTCTATTGGATTGTCGGGATAAGAAGTGAGTGACGGATCATGATATAGGAGACTTTCAATTTCTCCCAGATCAGCTTGGAAATCGAGGAGACCATCATCACTTTCCAATGAAAGTGGATTGATGTGAGTAAGTTCATCGGCGAACTTCTCAAGAAGATGATCAGCATCAGTTTGTGGAACTGATGCCTCAACATACTCGATGTCTCCATAAGATATACAATCATCGCTAAAATCTGAGAAAGTCTCAAATTGATCTTTAGGACACTCAATAGGGGAAGGAATATCACACATATGCTCAAGAGTTCCCTGTGACTCTCTCGGGATTGGGACAAGGTTCTCAACACTAGACTTTATGAATTCGTCCGATTCCTTCAGGAACAGTGTCAAGATGCTCGTCCCCCATGATCAAAGAGTGAGCGGGAACCTCGGGTGTGATAGCAGTTGTTTGAGATGGAATCTCAACTGCTGCGGTATCCACTGACGAACTTGATGGATCTTTATAGAATTGAAGGATATCAAGTGTATCCTCATCATCACTGTCATCAGGGATAAAACGGAATAAAGAGCTAGACTTGGCTGCTTTTTCTCTTGCAATGGATTCCCTCACAGATTTTTCATATGCATCTTGGGAATTTATTCTAGCAGCCTGCTCTTCAGCAAGCAATTCTTCCATGGATTTTTGATGAGTGTCGCTTTGGGCAAAGTCTTGAACTAAACCCTTAAGCTCATCAACGATTTTCATCATATTTTGAATTTCTGGAAGAAGTGCTTGATTCATATCGTACTGTGGAGGTTGGTCGTAATAAGGTGTGTCAAAATTGTCACAAGTATATGGATTTCCCGTTTGACAATCTGAGCTGAAGTGTGGACCTCCACAGTAATCACAACAGTAAAACTGATGTGGCTGTGAGTCGTATGTGCTAAAGTCTAAATTGTTATCAGGAAACTGCTCATAGACAAGCGTGTTTCCCGATTGACAATCAGAACTGTAGTGTGAACCACCACAGTACTCACAACAGTAAAATTGCTGAGTATTATGGTGTGGTAACTGATGGAATGAATCAGTTGTGTCATGGTAGGAATAGGGATCTTGGTTATAGACAGACCCGTTTCCGGACTCTACCATGCCACAACTGGGGCAATTGCCACCATTATAAGGATTACCACACCATTGGCAAACCAGAAAGTGTGGATGAGACAGAAAGAATCAAAAGTGTATAGCGGGTGAGGAAATGAGAATCAAAGGGGTAAGAGGATGAAGAAGGATATTTTTGGTGTTTTTGGTAATCATTTTGTACAAATAGGAAGAAAAAATGTTTTTGTGTTTTTTTTTGTGTTCGTTGAAAACTTGATTTAAAAAGTTTTCGGGAACGGTTTTATTTTTATATGATAATAATAAGATAATATGAACAAGGGTGGTAAATATACAATGGATGTATATCCCGATTCACTAATACGCAAAACCGTTTAGAAAAACGCGCACGACCTCCCCGGCAGCGGCGCCAAAAATTGATTGGTGCTAAACCGTCAACCTAAACTGACCAGGTGATGGTCAACAAGGTCAAAGGCCTAGAGTCAATGCTCCGTGGAATATAGGGTTTCCCCGGGTCGTTATGTCCCTACGAGGTGTGGATGGTAAACAAAACGGTTATGTGATCGGGTGAATTTGGATGGAAAGGGGTTTGATGATATTTATAACTAAGGAATCTACAAGAGAATAGCTTAAATAAGCTATATGAATAAGACGGGAAGTTAGGAAAAACCATAAATGATTTAAACCTAAAAACGCGTACGTTACGTTTAAATAAAACGTAAACGTACGAAATAAAAAGTGAAAACTGAAATCTGAAAACCCCCAGGGGGTGAAAATGACTTTTTTACAAACTTAAAGGTAAAAGAAAATTTTAAGAAAAGGAAAATGTATTTTTACACTAATTAATTATTTAATATTAATTAAATACTAATTATTACTAATTATTAATATTTAAACAACTTAAATATAATACAATATTATTTAAACACTAGAAAAATGAAAACAAAATTTCTAAAATTATAAAATAACTAAAAATAAGTTTTAAAATTAAAAATAAGTATTTTTGTCTTTTTGTGGATTTTCTATTAATTAATTACTAATTAAATACTAATTAACTAATTAAACTATTTTAAATTAAGAAAAATAGCAAATTAACAGTAAAAATTCTAATAAAATTTCTAAAATTATTTTATAACATATAAAAGCTATAAAAAATATAAAAACTAGGTTTTGCTTAATAAAAACTAATTATGCTATTTTAAACTTAATATTAATTAATTTCTAATAAAACTAATATTAAATATAATAAATACCAAATGATGAAATAAAAATCTGAGAAAATTAATATAAATACTTTAATATAAGATATAATTAATAAAAATATAAAAATCACAAGTACTTAATAAAAATTTAAAAATGAAAATTAAAATTAAATTACATTAAATAGAAACTATCACTTAAAAATTAAATTGTTTTTTCTTGATTTTTCTTTTGGAAAACAAGTTTAGTGGAACTTAAAAATAAGCAAAATATAAGCTATTATGGGAGACAGTTGACCAAAGTTGACCAAGAAGGAAAATGGGATTGAACCAGCTTGAGTGGGACCCACTATAGTTGATTCTGATCTAAATAGGTTATATGGACATGGTTAAGCAATAAAAAGCAAAGGTGGTCCATTGAATAAGCAAATAAGCACAACATAAGCACTTGAATCTTGCTATTTGACTGAAAAATGGGACAAGCTTGAGGCCTTGATTTAGGTGGGTCCCAGTGGTATCTAGGTCAAACCCAAGGTCAATACATGTTGCCTACCAGGGGGGGGGGTTGAAAGGAGCTAAGTTGGACAAGTGGGGACCACTGTGGTGGCGTTTGGGAGTGCAGCTGCTGAGACAGAGCAGGCCTTGCCCTGCAAGTCACTTTGGTGCCTTGTGGGGCCCACAAGAAAAATTCTAAAAATATAACAAGGATGGAAACTTGAAGACTAGCTGGGGGAGTTTAACTGGAAACAAGTTTTATAGCTTCAATCCAAACACAAAATTCAATAAAAATCCCTCATTATTTGGAAAAATCTGAATTATGCAAATTTTGACTTTTGAAGACACTTAGTACTTTGACTTTTTTGGACTTGTGATGGATCCTATAAGCTGAAAAAGTTGTGTTAAGCTAGAATAAGTTCAATTAAGGCTACATTAACAACTTAAGTACTGATGTGGGTGGGTTTGGATCACCAACTGCCCAACAGTTAACTGTTAAGGGGGGGAAATGATGATTTTGACTTTTGAATGATTAGAACTTGGATTTTATGGTTTATATACTCTAATATGATCTTATGTGAGATGCTTGACCCAAAGTTTACCACAGAACCAAGTTAAATGACATCATAAAGCACTGATCCAAACACCCCTGTATCTAATTGATTATGTGATTTTTGAAGCTAAAGATGTATTTGAACCATGAAACAGAAACCTGGGCTTATATAAACATGAGATAAGCATAAGTGATTCAAAAATGAACAATAAAAAGTAGTTAGAAATATCATGAGCAAGTTATGTAAATTCAAATAAAAAATGGGAGCAGTCTTACAAACCATTCCAAGCACAAAGGGTGAACCAAGAAACCAAACCTACCACTCCCCATGGAGCACTAAACCCTGCTTCCACAACTTTCTTCCTTCTTCATCTTGATTTCTTATTTTTATTATTTTTCCTATTTTTTTTTTTTAGTATTTTTGAGATTTTTTCAATCACTAAGCTAAACTGATTTAAATGCTTGGACAGCTTTGAAAAACTTATAATTGAACTTAATTGAGTGGTAATGAAGACTAATCAACACTTTTTGATAACATTGAAGTTCATATGGATTTTTTACTGAGTTGGCATAAACTGAATCAAACAAACAACTTTAACATTATAAGTAACTAAAACTTTTACAAACACTGAGAATGGTGAATACAACTGTTTAAAACTAGGAATTACAACTTATACATAAACCTACATTAAAAACGACTTAAACTAAATTTAACTAAACATTAATACTACTCTAATAAGCCTTCTGCTGCTCTCTTTCTTTTCTTTTATAGGTCCTGGAGTCAAACTCTGACTTTCCCACTCAATCCCAGCCATTAGATGGCTTCCATCAATCATAGCCGTTCAAACAACTTTTTGGCGGGAAACGTGGAGGTGCAATTGGGCAGGTTTGGTGAAGTAATTAATGAGGGTAGGAGGGGGAAGGTGAGGTTGGTTTAAGAGTTATTGATAGTTGGTGATAAAGGTGAGGTTGGAGGGGGAGACATGGAAGCGTGAAATGGGGAGGTGGGGGATGATGAACAGTGCCCTGGGGTGTTGACTGTGTGTTGACCATTTGACCTGGTCAAATGACCAGGTTTATTAGTTTAGGGGAGTGGGCCAATTGTGTAGGCTTGGGGTTTAAGTTGATGGATTAGGGGTGTACATGGGCTAAAGGGTGGATTTGGTTTGTTATTATTTTAGGTCCATTTGGTTTTAAGTAATAAAAGATCAAGGACCATTTATGTAATTTTCATAAACTTGAGGGCTGCAAAGTGAAACTTCCCCAAGGTAACCATAAGGACCTATTTTGACAACATTTGAGAATTACAAGTTCAAAGATTTATATTTTCCAAAATTAAAATACCCGGGGACCAAAATTACAAATTTCCAAACTCCGGGGACTAAACTTGTAATTTTTTCAAAATTTTCATCCAGGGATTAAAAGTGATTTTTTGTGAATTCCCAAGGAACAAAATTGATTTTTCATTCAAAATTATCCCACCAGGGACCTTTTCTGCCAATATTTGAAATTCCAGGGACCAAACTGTAAATTTCCAAAACTTTTCCAATTTTTCACCAAAGGACTAAATATGACAACTTATGATTTCAAAAGGACCTTTGGTGATAATTTTCCATATTTTGAATATCCAGGGACTAGTTTTGTTAATTTTTGAAAGTCGGGGGACTGAAACTGCCAATTTTGCAAACTTTATACGTTTTTCATCTGTTTTTGCTCATTTTGCATCTAAAACATATAAAACACAATTTTGAAATATTTTTGGTATTTTGATGCATTTCTGAGTGTTTTTGTATGTTTTGCAGTTCAGATTAGACCAAAAATGATGAGTGTTTGAGCACTCATCAGTGTTCATTTGTCGTATATGGATGCACAATCAAGTTAGTTATGCTGTTGTTCGAAGTTAGATGGCAATTTGTTTGTAAGTCATTTGAAGCAATTTTATGGGCTCATATTACGAGAAGAAAGGGGAAGTCAAGAATACTTCTTGTATGAAAATATTGTTTTTCTTGGAGATACACACATGAGCTTTATAGATTTGGATTTTGGATAAGTCAGTTAACACACACAGCTTAGATGACATACAAGTGATTTGATTTTTGGATTTGTTCTACTTCAGCATCAAGTTGGTAATACATAGAGTCTACATTCAAGAAATGGTTAACATATGGGTTTCAGGGGAAGTTTATTGTTAAAATGATTAACCATTTATATGCTACATTGAGGTGAAGGTTTTTGCTACTGCTAGTTTTTATTACTACTGATGGTTTTGATTTCTATTGTTTCAAGTACATTTCAAGATGCGGAAAACTTAATGGTGGCGACTTTGAAACATTAGAAAGATGAATTTGATGTGTAATATTGATTTGGGGTTGTGAAGATCAAGGTTGCTTACATTTGTCCCCTATTTGATGATGACAAAAAGGGGAAGAAGAATACTTTGAAGATTGTAGCTTGAAGATCCTTGATGATATGCATGATTTAAGGGGAAGTTCGTTTATCTTTCATATGTACTAGCTTTAGGGGAAGTTCGTGATTAATTGGTTTTGTCATATCAACTAGGGGAAGATTGTTAGGAATTATACTTGAGTTGATATTGACAAAATATGAAAGATGAAGGACTTATGATGAAAAAGTGAAGAATGCAAAAGACAAGGGACATGCTTGCAAAAGATGAAGGACTTTGTAGTATTTTGTAACCCTAGTTCTCTATAATATAAAGAGAATACAGGGAATTGGTTTTAAATGTGCACAAAATATGTAGTCCAGAAAAAGCGTGTGTGTGTAAACCTAGGCGCGGTGATGAGTGTCTAAATACTCATCATTTTATACCAATCTGAACTGCCAAAACATCCAAAAACACTCAAATATGCATCAAAATACTAAGATTATTCCAAAAGTGTGTTTTATATGTTTCAGATGCAAAATAATCAAAAACAGATACAAAACGTACAAAGTTTGCATAATTGGCAGTTTCAGTCCCTCAACTTTCAAAACTTGTCAAAACTAGTCCCTGAAGGTTTAAAAATGAAAGAAAAGTCAACTTAGGTCCTTGGGAAATCAAACATGTTCACTATAAACTCATGGATAAAAGTTTTCACAAAATGGCAATATTTACCCCTCAAGTTTCAAAATTGGCAAAATTAGTCCCTGGGTGTTTTAAAATGGAATTTTATCAAATATCACCCTTATACTATTCATAAAATACAATTTGGAACTTTTTGATAACTTTTGGGAAATTACAACTTCAACCCTTCAATTTTCAGAAAATTACAGGTTTGGTCCCTGGAGTTGAGAAATTGACAAAAATGGTCCTTGGGATATAAAAACTTTGAGAAAATAAATTTTGGTCCTTGTACTAATGTTTTATTGCAGGAATGATCCTTGGGAGAAAAGATTGGAAAAATTACATGTTTGGTCCTTGGAGTTGGAAAGTTTGGCAGAAAAGGTCCCTGGATTTGAAAAATAGAAAAAAAACATCACATACAACCCTTGGACTATTCACAATTGGCAATTTTAACCCTTTAAATAACTTTGAAAAATTGCCAAAGCACACCCTCCAAAAATACAGAAATTACAAATTTGGTCCTTGTGAAAATACCAAACCAAATCCGGACCCTTATGTTATTTAAATACCAATCCAATCAAATCCAAATACCACCAACACCACAGCCCACTCACTCAAGTTTACCCAGGCCCAACCCTTAGCCCATAATACCCAAAACCGTTTTAAATAAAACAGGGTCAAATATTTGACCTCGTTGACCGTTGACCCCCACCTTCTTCAACCTCCTCGTCACCTGCTATCCTCCATCCACCATCCCCCTCTCCACTTGCACTTCCACTTTCCACCTCAACCCCCCTCTGTCATCCCCACAACCAAACCCCCTCCCCTGGTTTTGCACCAGGGGAGCTCTACGTGTAACACCTACACCCTCCACCACCCTATAACCTGCAACACCTTACACCACCACCCAAAAACCACTCCTATACTCCAAATTGTCCCCCCTCACCTTCAATTGTCACATCAAAGCATTTAATGCTTGGAAATTGGCTGCAAGCAACCTCTTCCCATTTTGGCGCCAAAAAGCCATTTGAATGGCTGTGATCAATTGAAGTGATCCAAGGGTAGAGATTAGGTGGGATTTGCTCTGAAAGCCACGTGGAACACTTTGGAGTGCTATAAAATAAGCACTTTTGATTCGCCTCAAACGGTCAGATAATTATTGATCAGCCACTTGTGAATGGCCAACTGTAATAGTCAAACAGCTGAGGCAAATGCTTCCGTGAAATACAGTGTTTTCCCGGGTCGTAATGTCCCAACGAGGTGTGCGATGTTTTATTATAAACGAATTTGTGATCGAGTGAATATGAACAGGAAAGGATCTGAATAAGTGTGTGTGTGATTACACTAAGGTTTATAAAGTAAAATGACTTAGGAAAACTATTGGAATGATTACGTAAAACCTAGATATCTAATACGTATAAACGTACACCAATTTAAAATCAGACGCGACTGCGTACTGAGAAAAAGGTGAGTTTTAAGAAAAATAAACTACAGGGGTTAAAAATGAAAATCCTATAAACTTAAACTTAAAATAAAATTAAATTAAAAAGAAAACTATTTTTTAGATTATTTTATTATTTATAATTAATAAGCTGTAATAAGCAAAACAGCTTATTTAAGCTTATTTCTCAAAAACACCCTTATGTATATTGATTGTGGAGCATATGACGGAACTGGTGCCCCAGAGCTAATGGAAGGGGGTGTGTGACATATACATGCTACTAGCGAGAGGTCTTGAGTTCGAATCCACACACACCCCATTTTTGGTTTTTATTTTATTTTTTTAATTTTCTTTTTGCAAAACTATATAACAAGTAAAAATATATAACTTTAACAAAACCAACTTTTATAAAACTTGGAAATAAGCTCTGTGACAGCTTATTTCCATCTCAGTTGGCCAAATAAGCTCAAACTCCTTAAATAGAAGCTATCACTTTTGTTAAAGGTTGATTTTGGTTTTTCTTTTTATAGAACTATATATATATAGATATTATACATATATTATGAAAATAAAACTTATAGAATCTAAAAATAAGCCAA
This sequence comes from Artemisia argyi, assembly GCA_030686995.1. Taxonomy (NCBI): domain Eukaryota; kingdom Viridiplantae; phylum Streptophyta; class Magnoliopsida; order Asterales; family Asteraceae; genus Artemisia; species Artemisia argyi. The sequence goes on along the minus strand of CM060676.1, from coordinate 3,564,602 downwards.
TCGTGGGCTTATTACTCACTCAGATGAGTTTTTGGACTCTCAGTGGAGTAATAAGCTCATGATAAGCTTGAAAAAGCTATACAGTGTGGAACAAAGGTATGTGTGTATATGTACAAGTATAATAGGTGTATATGAACAAAAATAAGCACTGGATAGTGCTTATAAGCACAAGCTTATGGTTTAGACAGTTAAGCCTTTTTGGGCTTAACTTGGATGGATTTGAGGCCTGTTAAGCCTATAATAAGCTCCATACTTGAAAGTAAAGTATAAAAAGTATTTTGTACAAGTATCATATATATATATATATATATATATATATATATATATATATATATATATGTACAAGCTTGTGCACTGGAATTGGCAAATAAGCTTGAAATAAGCAAATAAGCACTTCCAGTGCACTGCTGATCCAAACACCCCTGCAACTATTTAGAGAGGCAAAATAAGCTTAGTGAATAAGCTGAAAAGACCAAACTAAGCTTTTGAGTAGCTAGCTGAGGTGTATGGCTTTCCAAAAAGCCAAAGCTTATCAAGTGGGGTCCACTGATGAGGTTTTGAGAGGCTTATGAAAATCTCTCCATTTCCTGAATAAGATGGTATAGGCTATGTGCTCAGGAAATGGGACAAACAAAAATCATGTTGCAGCCCTATTAAATAAGCTACAACATAAGAATTAAGCACTGGATCTCAAAACTTGGTTGATAAGCTTCTAAAAGAAGCAATTCTCATAAGCTAGGTCCAACAGATGAGCTTTTTGTGAGCTTATGAAATATAGTGAAATTGGTAAGGCATACTGAGGGTTCAGTATGGCTTTTCAAATGGTGATAAGTTAAAGCTACTTGCAGCCTATGTAAATAAGCTACAAGGTGAAAATAAAGCATAGGATCATAGAGCTGGGTAGCTAAGCTTCCTAAAAAGCTAAACCACACAAGCTTGCTCAGGGGTATGTTGTGAGTGGGCAAACTATCAAGCTCACATGAACTTATCTAATAAGCTAATAATGCTCAACAAGCACTGAGTTATTGAAATTGGTAGTTTGGCTTTGTAAAAAGCCAAAAACAAAGTACTTAAGCTCAGTGAGGAAACTTTTATGAGCTTATGAAAACAACTCACCTTCACTGTTTGCTTCAGTGAAGGGAGTAAGGTGTACAAAAAAGGTGGGTGGTTAAGGTATCTAATTAAGCTATAAACAGACAAATAAGCATAAACATAATAATAATGCCACTAGGGCATCACAAAGAAGCCAAGTTCACTAGATGGGGTCAAGTCATTAGACTTTGACAAGCTCATGAACTTGACAGGCCACTAGTGACACAGGGCAAAAACATGCTTAAATAAGCATAACTTTAAGCTAGTAAACATGATAAACAAAAATTAACAAAAATCACACAGACAGATAAGCAGTCAAACTAGAACATACTACAGGCACAAGTTCTAATATCTAATATTAAATCCTACACAAAATTCTAAGTTTATTCAAAAACCTGAAAAACTAAATTTTTGACTTTTTGAGTTTATGATCAAAGTTGACTTTGATCAACTTTGATCTGAATTTAATGACTGAATAAGACATAATATGTTACAAGAACATGAAATAAACAAGTATTAACAACTTTTACACAGATTAGCAAGATTTTAGGGTGTGACAACCTCAGATTACTCATAATGAGTCAGTCAATTGTGATTTTGACTTTCTACCATGCTATAATCTTTGGTTAAGGTTTTACTGAGTCACTTAGGTCATATCAGAGGTATATCAAACAAGAACAACCACAAATAAGGCCTGTAACACAGATCATCTACCACATCCAAACAATCCTTTAATGGGCATGATTTAAGCTTATCATTTCATAAGACTGTGTAAACAAATTTCATCAAATCCAGGGGATCCAAGATGTCAAAATGGACCTTTTTCAGTATACACAAGTAGTCACAAAGGTCTATGCCTATGATTCTAAAAAAATGAGCATATGACAGTCAAAATGGAAATTTAAGCATAATCAAATTCCAAAACATGAACAACTAATTTTAAGCTATAATTACATTAACAAATAACAAATAAACATGAAAAAGTGGAAATTAGAGCAGATAAGTAACTTAAGCATTAAAATGCAAAAATTGTAAAAAGTGAACTTACAAGGTGAATGAACTGAGACTTTGGAACCAAGGACTAAAACCATAACCTATTGTCCCCCATTGGACTCTAATACCATGGCAATCCAATATGAACCATGCTCCAAGCAGAATCACCCAAGAACAATGAATTTTTGATTTATTTTCTATTTTCTCTATTTTTTTATGATTTTTGATTTTAAAAGACTAAGGCTGAATTAAGGTTTCTAAAAGCTAATTAAGCTTTGTCCGGAGCTTAAGTGACCTATATGAGTCCATCAAACAACAATAATCAACATGAATTAAATAACAAGAAATTAAAGGTAATTATGAAAAACATGAAATTATAAAAAGAGACTTGCATTAATACTGAATTTAAAGTTCCATTACACTACTTTGAAGTTCATTACACTATTTTAAAGCTGTAAATGACATTAAATTAAATGAAAGCATTAAAGATTATGGCTTAAGGCCAAGGTGACTGAGGCTAGCCCAAAGTGAGTTTTCCTCTGCTTCTCTTGCTCTTTTTATAGCCTCTGAAGTACTTGGAGGCCACTCATAAGTCATATCTTCAATATTGACCCTTGATTCTTTTTAATTCATCTCATCCGTTTAAATGGATTTTGGCGCCAAAGTGATCCACGTATAATTGAGGCGGTTTGGATGCAATTAATGCATCTTGATGTTATGTGGAGGTGTAAGGGACAAAGTGAGATAGCTTTTTGAACTTGGGGGTCAAGTTGGAGTGAAAACAGGGGTAAGGGGTGAAGTATGGGTGAAAAAGAGGTGGGGAAGCATTAATGGTGGAATGGGATAGGTTTGAGAGGTGGAAGGGAGTAGGTTATGGGATTACCAGTTCACTTATTCTCACCTTGAAACTCACTTGTAAGCATTGTTCTATAATTTTGCAAATCACTGTGCATTATCTTAATCTTCTGATTATAAATGGTTTTCTGTGTTTCTTAGGTGTAATATATACATAATATTGATTTATAGCTAGTACTTGTTCAGTAGAATACATAGCTTCTCTATATTACAATTTACACTGTCATAATTAGCATATTGGTGATCATAAGCTCTTGTTGTTTTTGTTGCTATTTATGTGCTTATTTCAGTTTAATATATCATAGTAAACCTTTACCTATCAGTTTCATGGTCCAACTTCATCATATGCTTTGAAAACTTAAAACAGTCAAAGGTTTAGGGGTGTTTGGTTTAATAGATACCTCTGTGCTCAGGGTGTTTGTTGCTGTTGTTTCCTCTTGCTACATGTTTCTTTAGTGTAACTTAGGTCTTAGGAACCATAAAACCTTGGTCTCATTGATTGGCCCCAAACGGTCAACCTAAACTTACCAGGTGATGGTCAACAGGGTCAAACTACCTAGAATCAATCTCCGTGGAAGTATAGGGTTTCCCCGGGTCGTTATGTCCCGACGAGGTGTGGATGGTATCGAAACGGGTTTGTGATCGGGTGAATTTGGACAGGAGAGGGTATAAGTGAGTTGTGATGATTATACTACTGGAATATGAAAGATAATACCTTAAATACACTATATTAACAATACTGGAAAGTCAGAAAAACCAGAAACGTTTAAAACTTAAAACGCGTACGTTCACGTTTAAATAAAACGTAGACGTACAAAATAAAAAGTAAAAACGGAAATCTGAAAACACCCAGGGGGTAAAAATGACTTTTTTACAAACTAAAAGGTAAAAGAAAATTTTTAGAAAATTAAAATAAATTTTAACCCTAATTAATTATTTAATATTAATTAAATACTAATTATTACTAATTATTAATATTTAAAACACTTAAATATAATTTAATACTAATTAAATACTAGAAAAATGAAAATAAAATTTCTAAAATTATAAAATAACTAAAAATGAGTTTTAAAAATAAAAATAAGTGTTTTTGTCTTTTTGTGGATTTTTCTATTAATTAATTAATAATTAATTACTAATTATCTAATTAACTATTTTAAATTAAGAAAAATAGCAAATGAGCAGTAAAAATTCTAATAAAATTTCTAAAATTATTTTACAACATATAAAAGCTATAAAAAATATAAAAACTAGGTTTTACTTAATAAAAACTAATTATGCTATTTTAAACTTAATATTAATTAATTTCTAATAAAACTAATATTAATTCTAATAAATACTAAAAGATAAAATAAAAATCTGGGAAAATTATTATAATTACTTTAATATAAGAGGAAATTAATAAAAATATAAAAATGACAAGTACTTAACAAAAATTTAAAAATGAAAATTAAAATTAAATTACATTAAATTGAAACTCACTTAATTTTAAATTGACTTTTTTGGATTTTTTCTTTTACAATCTTATTTTACAACTAAAAATGAAATCTTTTTATAAAAACAAACTTTTTATAACTTACAAATAAGCAAAATATAAGCTAAAATGGTCAATAGTTGACTTTTGTTGACCAAAATGGAAAATAAGCTAAAATGGCTTAAAGTGGGACCCACTCTGATTAAAACTGATACAATTAACTTATTAGAACTTGTTTAAGCTGGAAAAAGCACAAGTGGACCTCAGAATAAGCTAAAAGCCAACAAAATAAGCATTTATAATTTTCTATGAACTCAGAACTGGGACAGATTTGAAGTGCTGATTCAGGTGGGGCCCAGGGAGATTGAGGTCAACCCAATGGTCAATAGATGATCCCTATTAGGAGGGGGGTTGAAAGGTGCAAGGTGGATGAGCTGGGGCCCACTGGGTTGGTCAGAAAACCACCACCAAGTGGTGGTGGTAGTGGTGTATCTGCTGAGACAGAGCAATGCTCAGCCCTGCAGATGTGTTTCAGGCCAAGTGGGGCCCAAGGTAAAATTCACAAAAATAAAAAGACCATGGAAACATGTAGATGAGGTGGTAGACAATTAAAAGAAACAAGTCTCAAGTCTTAAGAACAAACACAAAAATCAGAAATAATCTTACAACTTTTGAGAAAAACTGATTAATGCAAATTTGACTTTTGCTAAAAACTTGCTTATTTGACTTTTATAAAATTCTAAGGGCTCCTACTGATTTATTAAGCTATATTAAGATAAAAGCTAATGAAATTAAGCTACAATTGTGTCTAATGCAATGAAATGGATGGGTTTGGGATCACAACTGACTAACAGTTGACAGTTAAGGAACAATGAAGGTGATTTTGACTTTGGCCACTACACTACCTGATTTTATGGATAATATGCAACTAATGGACCTACTATGACATGTATAAACATTAAACAACAACTGAAATGCCCATGAGCTTAGTGAGAACTTCAGATCCAAGCACTCCTTTAATATGATGAAATTGTGATTTTCAAGGCAAGATACTAGTACAGACCATGAAAATGATTCAAAAGATTATATAATGATAGCTTGAGTTCATAGTATCACCAGAATACAGATAGTTGCAACACAAACTCATGAGTCTCTAAATATCATCATTTGACAGTTAGAATGAAAGGTTTAGCAAGAATGAGAAATAATGAACAAGCCTGAGATTAAACACCCTAAATCATCTTAAATACAGTAAAAGAACACAAAACTACTAAAATTAATTACATTAACCAAAGCTACAGTGAATTTCAAGACAAATGAGATGAGTGAGCTTACAATTGATCATGTGTGATACACAACCAAGAACCATGGATCTACCCCTAACCTAACATCTCCCTTGAGGTAACTAATAACCACAGCAATCCATATCCCCTTGCTCCAAGCTTCTTTCTTTGTCTCCCCTGATTTTTTTATTATTTTTTTTTATTTATTTAATTGTTATTTTTAGTATTTTTCTTGATTTTGAGTATTACAAGCTTCAATGCCTTGAAAGCTTTAAAAAGCTTTCAAATGGGCTTAACTGAACTAAAACAAACACTGAAAATCAACTCTTAACTCCTTTGAGTGAAAATGGAATTTTTCTTCAAAATGCTAAAAAGTGAATTATATAAAGAGATCTTCAGACTGAAATAACATAAAGTTTAAATTACACTAAAAAGGCAGAGTACAAGCTTTTTAAACTAAAAATTACAATTGAAAGATAAAATTCTACACTAAGTCGACATTAAATTTAAACTAATTACTACACTAGCTAACTACTCCATCTTAACTTTTTCTTGACTTTTATAGTCCCTGGAAGCATGTCTTGACTTTCCCAATTTGCTCTGAGCCCTAGGATTAGCTAAGATGATCTTAGCCGTTTATTTTGATTTTGGCGGGAAAGGGATTTTTGGCAGATTATGGGATTACTTGTGAGGTTTTGATAGCATTTATTGGTTCTTGGAGGGGAGTGTTTAGAGGGGGGGACAAGGACTAGGAAGGTGAGGTGGAAGGATGGAGGGGGGTTGTGTCTTGCAGTGGATTACCAGGCATGTGGGGGTGAAGGTGGAGGGTCAAACAAAGGGTTTGACCGGGTTTAGTAATAAAACGGGGTGTTTGTTATTTTGAGTGGGGATGGGCTTATGGTGAGATGGGCTTAGGTAGTTGTGTGGGCTGGGATCAGGTAAGGGGTTGTGTTGTGGATTGGTTTTGGGTTTGTTTTGGGTAATAACAATTAAAAGGGTCCGGTTGGTTTTGCTATGTTAAACAAGGACCAAATTTGTAAAATTATGAAACATGAGGGTAAAATCTGCCATATCTCCAAACTATCACCGAGGTTCTCATTTGCCAAGTCATTAATTCCCAAGGACCATAATTGAATAATTTCCAAATTTGAATTTCCCGGGGATCAAAACTGTCAAAATCCAAACTGCAAGGACCAAACATGTAATTTCCACAAAACTTTCACCCAGGGATCAAAAGTGATTTTTGTAACTTCCCAAGGATAAAAATGATTTTTTCTTTCAAAACTATCCCACCAAGGACCAAATCTGCCAAATACTGAAACTCCAGGGACCATTTATTGCAATTTTGGATTTTGAGGGATAAAAGTGTAATTTTCTCAAACTTTTTACCTAAAGTCTAAATTTGATAATTTTTGACTTTTTAAAAACTTAGGGTTGACTTTTCTTTCATTTAAAACCTTCAGGGACTAGTTTCGTCAATTTTTGAAACTTGAGGGACTGAAACTGCCAATTGTGCAAACTTTGTTCGTTTTTCATTTGTTTTTAAACATTTTGCATCTAAGACATATAAAACACACTTTTAAGATAATTTCAGTATTTTGATGCATTATTGGGTGTTTTTGGATGTTTTGGCAGTTCAGATACGATAAAAATGATGAGTATTTACACACTCATTAATCCCCCACACTAAACTATTGCTAGTCCCTAGCAATCTTTTGAGAAAATCTTAATGGATTTTAAACTCTTTACCAAAAGCCATCACTTCTAGAGTAGCCAGGTGTAAGAACTGTGGCACACCTGATAACCGTGTGATTTTGAGCAAACCACCAGCTGTCAACGGATTTGAGTAGTCTTTACCAAAAGCCGTTTGCTTCTGGACTAGCCAGCTCTTGATGGAATAGTCAACATCTTGGTGAGCTGATTACCAATTATGGATTTTCCACGGCCTTTACCACAAGCCATAATCTTGCGGGCTAGCCAACTCATTTGTTTTCGGGGAGTTGATGAACCATACAATTTTGGGCAAATTGCAAGCCGTAAACGGATTTGATATGTCTTTACCAAGAGCCGTTTGCTCTTGGACTAGCCAATCCCTTTTGTCGCTTAGACAAGGCGGACTGATTACCACAAAAATTTTGAAGCACCAGTGAAAATTTTTTTTTTAAATTTTTGAAATTTTGGCAAAAACGGAGGTATTATATAGTAAAATGTGATAAAATTCGCTAGAATAGCGAATACCCCCCACACTAAGCATGAATATTGTCCTCAATATTCAAAATCCCGGCTATTATGCCGACATTTTGAACGTAAAAGGGCAACATTACAAGCTAAGCGTGGAAAACACCATTTTGTTTTTTTTTCACTCTTGTAACCATAGCATGGGGGACTCCCCCACACTTAGGGTGAAAACCCTATAAGCATGCTACTGTTTTTGTTTACCGAGTCGCTAGCTTGACTCGACCCCGAATTCATTTGTCCTTGGGGAATGTGGAAGAAGCAATCTCACTCGGACTTCCATTCAAGATGTTTGGACAAACATATGAAGCACGTGAAAGTTCCACACCGATGAGATAAGTATCCGGCTCAAGATAATGATACATGAAAATGCCGGGATCAAATAAAGTATCCTCACTCCCGAAGGAGTGAAGAAGAGGAGAAATCACCTGGTAGGTGAAGGAAAGAAGAGAGATCTGAATAGCAATTAGGATAAGAACTTCCTCCTCAAGAAATGTATATTCAAGTGGAGGAGGCAAGTCCTTAAGCTTGATCTCAGGAAATTTATCAATTTCCTCAACTGATTTGATTTCCTTATTATGAAGTTGTTTGGGTGGGAGAGGGGGGAATGGATCTTCGTTTAACAAACTTTCTAGAAAAAGAATGTCCCCCTTAGGATCAAGATAATTATCATCAACTTCATATGAAGTTGAACTATCTTCAGTAAGAAAAGCCTCGAATTCGTCCAGATCATTTTCACTATCCGAAGGAAGTAGATTGATCTGAGTAAGTTCAATCGAAGGATCACGAGTAAGTAAGAATTCTAACTCTCTCAAATCCGCATCAAAGTCAAAGACTTCATTTTCATCCCTTGGTGGGATGGGATCCATATGAGAGAGCTCATCAGCGAACTCTTCAAGAAGAAAGTCAACATCAGAGTGGAGAAGTGATGCATCAATAAATTCAATGTCTCCATAAGATAAACAATCATCACTGGAATCAGAGACAGTCTCAATTTGATCATTTGGATTATTAGGGGTGGAAGGAATATCACACACTTGATCAAAAGTCCCCTGTGACTCTCTCGGGATTGGGACAAGGATCTCAACACTAGACTTTATTCATTCGTCCGATTCCTTATTAGGAACAGTGCTAAGATGCTCATCCCCCATGTTAAGAGAGTGAGTGTGAACTTCGGGTGTGATAGCAACAGACTGAGGGAGATGAGAGGAGCAAACATTCATGGAATTTTCAAGTTCCATTTGTTCAACGGTTAGTAATTTCCCCGTCTCATTATTTTCTCCCTGATTCTCAATGGGAGGAATCACAAGTGATGAATCTGACGAACCCTTATAAAATTGAAGGATATCAAGGGTGTCTTCAATATCACTATCATCATCACAGTCTAGAAGAGCAGCTTGACAAAATTTGGCACGTGTTATAGCTGCTTGTTCTAAGACAAGTAATTCTTCCATACTCAATTCGTTTTTGGCCTCTCGTTCTTCAGCAAGTAATTCTGCCATAGATTTCTCACGAGAGTCTCGAAACGGTGTAGTGACCAACTCCTCCTTAAGTTCTTTTAAAATATCAAGAGCCTTTAGTAAAAGGTCTTGCTCGGTTTCATGAGGAGTTGTGTGAATCATATCGTACTGTGGAGGTGGGTCTGAAAACGAAGAGTCGTAATTGTTACAAGGAAATGGATTCCTTGTTTGACAATCCGAGCTAGAGTGTGGACCTCCACAGTAATCACAACAGTAAAACTGATGTGGCTGTAGGTGATAAGTGCTAGAGTTATAATCGTTACCAGGAAACTGCTCATAGACAAGCGTGTTTCCCGATTGACAATCAGAACTGTAGTGTGAACCACCACAGTACTCACAACAGTAAAACTGCTGAGACTGATGGTGTGGTAACTGATGGAATGAATCAGTTGTGTCATGGTAGGAATAGGGATTCTGGTTATGGACAGACCCGTTTCCCGACTCTACCATGCCACAGCTGGGGCAATTGCCACCATTATAAGGATTACCACACCACTGGCAAACCAGAAAGTGTGGATGAGACATAGAAAGAATCAAATGTGTATAGAGGGGTAGGGATGAAGAATCAAAAGGGTAGGAGGGTAAAGATGAATATTTTTGGGTTTTTGGAAAGACATTTTGTACAAATAAGAAAGAAAATGTTTTTGTGTTTTTTGTGTTCGTTGAAAACTTGATTTAAAAAGTTTTCGGGAACGGTTTTGTTTTGATAATGTGAAAATATGAACAAAGGATGGATAAATGTACAATGAGTGTATATCCAGATTCACTAATCTGTAAAACCGTTTAGAATACGCACACAGCCTCCCCGGCAGCGGCGCCAAAATTTGATTGGCCCCAAACGGTCAACCTAAACTGACCAGGTGATGGTCAACAGGGTCAAACTGCCTAGAATCAATCTCCGTGGAAGTATAGGGTTTCCCCGGGTCGTTATGTCCCGACGAGGTGTGGATGGTATCTAAACGGGTTTGTGATCGGGTGAATTTGGACAGGAGAGGGTATAAGTGAGTTGTGATGATTATACTACTGGAATATAAAAGATAATAGCTTAAATACACTATATTAACAATACTGGAAAGTCAGAAAAACCAGAAACGTTTAAAACTTAAAACGCGTACGTTCACGTTTAAATAAAACGTAGACGTACAAAATAAAAAGTAAAAACGGAAATCTGAAAACACCCAGGGGGTAAAAATGACTTTTTTACAAACTAAAAGGTAAAAGAAAATTTTTAGAAAATTAAAATAAATTTTAACCCTAATTAATTATTTAATATTAATTAAATACTAATTATTAATATTTAAAACACTTAAATATAATTTAATACTAATTAAATACTAGAAAAATGAAAATAAAATTTCTAAAATTATAAAATAACTAAAAATGAGTTTTAAAAATAAAAATAAGTGTTTTTGTCTTTTTGTGGATTTTTCTATTAATTAATTAATTAATTAATAATTAATTACTAATTATCTAATTAACTATTTTAAATTAAGAAAAATAGTAAATGAACAGTAAAAATTATAATAAAATTTCTAAAATTATTTTACAACATATAAAAGCTATAAAAAATATAAAAACTGGGTTTTACTTAATAAAAACTAATTATGCTATTTTAAACTTAATATTAATTAATTTCTAATAAAACTAATATTAATTCTAATAAATACTAAAAGATAAAATAAAAATCTGAGAAAATTATTATAATTACTTTAATATAATAGGAAATTAATAAAAATATAAAAATGACAAGTACTTAACAAAAATTTAAAAATGAAAATTAAAATTAAATTACATTAAATAAAAACTATCACTTAATTTTAAATTGACCTTTTTGGATTTTTTCTTTTACAATCTTATTTTACAACTAAAAATGAAAACTTTTTATAAAAACAAACTTTTTATAACTTACAAATAAGCAAAATATAAGCTAAAATGGTCAACAGTTGACTTTTGTTGACCAAAATGGAAAATAAGCTAAAATGGCTTAAAGTGGGACCCACTCTGATTAAAACTGATACAATTAACTTATTAGAACTTGTTTAAGCTGGAAAAAGCACAAGTGGACCTCAGAATAAGCTAAAAAGCCAACAAAATAAGCATTTATAATTTTCTATGAACTCAGAACTGGGACAGATTTGAAGTGCTGATTCAGGTGGGGCCCAGGGAGATTGAGGTCAACCCAATGGTCAATAGATGATCCCTACTAGGAGGGGGTTGAAAGGTGCAAGGTGGATGACCTCGGGCCCACTGGGTTGGTGATTCGCCTTAAACTAGTTATCTTTTATTTCTCAACCACTTGTGAATGGTCAATAGTAAAGTCAAACTAATCAAGCCAAATGCTTCCGTGAAATACAGTGTTTTCCCGGGTCGTAATGTCCCAACGAGGTGTGCGATGTTTTATTATAAACGAATCTGTGATCGAGTGAATCTGAACAGGGAATGGTATAAAAGTGTGTGTGTGTGTGATTTAAACTAGGGTTTTATAACTTAAAATGACTATTAAAACGATTACGTAAAACCTAGATATCTAAAACGTTTAAACGTACACCAATTTAAAATCAGACGCGATTGCGTACAGAGAAAAAGGTGAGTCTTAAGAAAAATAAACTGTAAGGGTTAAAATTGAAAATTCTATAAACTTAAACTTAAAATAAAATTAAATTAAAAAGAAAACTATTTTTTAGATTATTATATTAATTATTATTAATTATTTAATTAAAAACTATTTAACTATTTAATAAAAATCAAACTAAAAATGATAACTATTACAAATTAAACTAAAAACTTATAAAAATAATTTCTAAACTTAAAAATGAACTTGAAGAAAGTATAAAAAATAAAAATAAATCTTTTTGTCTTTTTATGTATTTTCTATTAATTAAAAAACTATTTATATTAATTATACTAATTAAACTATTTTAAATTACAAATAATACTAAACTAACTTAGAAAATTATGAAAAATTTTATATATCTAATTAACCATCATGGGAATCCTAAAAAATTATAAAAACTTTATTTTATATATTTTTAAACTAGTTAACTAATTATTATTCTATTTATTAATTAATATCTAATTAAACTATTTAAATTATGAAAACTATTAAATGAACAGTAAAAATTCTAGAAAAATTACTAAAATTATATTATGACTTATAAAAGCTAGGAAAAATATAAAATATAGGTGTTACTATATAAAAACTAATTATGCTATTTATAACTTATTTATTAATTAATTATTAATTAAATTATTATTAATTATAATAAATACTAAATTATAATATAAAAATCTAAGAAAATTATTTAAATTACTTTAAGATATAAGGAAATTAATAAAAATATAAAAAGGTAACTTACTTAATAAAAATCTAAAAATGAAAATTAAAATTAAATTGTATTAAATAGAAACTATCACTTATTTTTATATTGTTTTTTCCTGAATTTTCTTTTTCCAAACTATATTATATCTAAATATAACTAACTTTTGTAAAAACAAATATTTTACAACTTAAAAATAAGCTAGATATAAGCTAACAACTCTAACAGTTGACTTATGTTGACTGAAAAGGTAAATAAGCTCAAATGAGCTTATGTGGGACCCACCTTGGTATTTTCTGGTTCTAATAAGGTAGTTGGACTTGTCAAAGCTTAATTTAGTCAAATAAGCTCAGTAGATAAGCTAATAAGCACAAATAAGCTAATCCAAGAACTGAAAAACAACACAGAATGGGACAAAGTTCAAGGGCTAATCTAGGTGGGGTCCACTGAGGTTCAGGTCAAACAAAAGGTCAATGGCTACTCCCTGGTAGGAGGGGGGTTGGGAAAAGCTAAGTGGTGGTAGTGGGGCCCACTGAGGTGGCTGGAAAACACCTCAAAAGAGTGGTGTTTGGGTGTGCAGCTGCTGAGACAGAGCAGGGGTATGCCCTGCAAGTCACTTTGTGGCTTTGTGGGGCCCACAAGAAAAATTCTAAAAATAGGATGGAACTGAGACCTTGAAGCTGAGGTGGTAGTATATTACTAAAACAAATTTCAAGTCTTAAAACCTAATACACAAATCTAGAAAAATCTCTCAAGATTTGAGAAAATCTGAGAAGTGCAAGTTTTGACTTTTGATAATAACCTAAGTTTTGACTATTATGAACTTTGATCCTTCTAAACTAATTGAGATTGATGTTTTATGATATAGTAAGACTAATTTAAGCAATTACCACAAATAATAAGCAAGTAAGGCTGATATGGGGTTGTCAATTCCACACAGTCAACTGCCAATGATGTTTGAAGGTGATTTTGACTTTTTCCTTATGTAATACCTAAAAAGATGGTTGGACTGAGCTTGTATGAACCTAAGTTACTAATTTGAATCACAAATTCACACTCAAACTCAGTTGAGCTCACTGAGCACCCCTGAGCCAAACACTCCCTTACAGAAGGTTTATACTAATTTAACTAAGATTAGACCTAAAGATTCCTAACTACTGATCTTAACCAACTTAATAACTATATTTAAAACTAATTAAACAATAAAATGTAACTACTAATAATAAGAAAAGTTAAATGTAAAAATCAAACTATTTACTTACAAGTGGTATGTGACTGAGGGTTGAGTAACCATGACCAAGATCATTTCCTACTGACTTCCATAAGTCTACTAACCCAGAAGCAATTCAAATCACACCCTGCTCAATCCTTCTTCCTCTCTTCCCTCTAAATTTTTTATTTTCTTTATATTTTCTTAATTATTTTTTTTATTTCTTGTTTTAAAAACTATTGTTGCTTCAAAGTTCCTATAAGCTGAATAAGCCTTGTCAGAGCTTATGTAAACTAATAGAATCTAACACAACTCTCATAAAAACTTAACAATACAGAATGAAATTATCAGTTTCACTTGAAATGTCAAAACAAGATTTTAACAAACAATACTGGAATTAAAGGTTAAATAAGGTTTCCTTAACATTAATTAAACTGAATACAACAAGATTTATCTTAACATTACAACTGAAAATGAAATTCTACTACCTACGATTACTTTTAACTAATCCTAAACTAATACTTGAACTCTTCTGCCTTCTTTCCCTTTTGTAGCCATTTACTGAGTATGTGGGACCCACTGGGGTATTTCCCACCATTTTGTAGCCATTGATATGGTCCCAATCATCCTAGCCGTTTAAATCTTTTCTTGGCGCCAAAGTCTCCCCAGGGTACTGTAGATTACTTGGAGCGGGTTTTAAGGGTTTAAATGGGTTTGGAGGGTTGTATGAGGTGGAAGGTTTGCGTGGAGAGGTGGGAGTGTGAGGTGGAAGGTGGTATGGTAGCAGTGGTGGTGGTATTGAAGCAGGGGAATGGGAGAGGGAAACGGGGGTAGTGGTTTTGTTTGTGTTGACCGGGTTGACCAAAGGGGTGGGCTGGATTTCATTTGGGCCAAAAATAAGAGAGGGAGTGGGCTGGTGATGGTTGTTGGGTTTGTTTGTTTTATTTATTTAAAAGATAAGGTCCGGTTTGGTTATATTTCACACAAGGACTATTTTTGTAATTAGTGCAAAGTTGAGGGCTGTTTTTGGCAAGTTTCCAAATATACTACAAGGGCTAATCTTGCCATATGTGATAAATCAAAGGACTTTAAATGAAATATTTCCATTTAAAACCACCCGGGGACCTTTTCTGTAAATTCATCAAACTTCAGGGACCTTTCTTGTAATTTTCTGAAACTTGAAGGGTTAAACCTGTAAATATCAAATATTAACACAAAGGACCAAATATGTCATTTAGGAATAGTTCAAGGGTTATTTTGATAAATTTTCCATTTTAGATAACCCAGGGACTGATTTTGACACTTTTCCAAAGTTGAGGGACCAAAGTTGTAAATTTATGATTTTTAACTTCAAAGGACTTTTCCTAACAACTTATGAATCCCAAGGACCTTTTATGACATTTGTACAAGTTTTAATTGACCAGGGACTAGTTTTGCCAATTTATGAAACTTGAGGGACTGAAACTGCCAATTATGCAAACTTTGTACGTTTTTCATCTGTTTTTGATTATTTTGCATTTGAAACATATAAAACACACTTCTAAGATATTTTAAGTATTATGATGCATATTTGAGTGTTTTTGTATGTTTTGGCAGTTCAGATTAGTATAAAATGATGAGTATTTAGACACTCATCAATCCCCCACACTAAACTATTGCTAGTCCCTAGCAATCTATTTGAGAAAAACTTAATGGATTTGAAAAAAAACTCTTTACCAAAAGCCATCACTTCTGGAGTAGCCAGGTGTAAGAACTGTGGCACACCTGATAACCGTGTGATTTTGAGCAAATCACCAGCTGTCAACGGATTTGATTAGTCTTTACCAAAAGCCGTTTGCTTCTGGACTAGCCAACTCTTGATGGAATAGTCAACATCTTGGTGAGCTGATTACCAATTATGGTTTTTCCACGGCCTTTACCACAAGCCATAATCTTGCGGGCTAGCCAACTCATTAGCTTTTGAGGATAATGGGGAGTTGAGGAACCATACAATTTTTGGCAAATTGCAAGCCATAAACGGGTTTGAGTTATCTTTACCAAGAACCGTTTGCTCCTGGATTAGCCAATCCTGTTGTGGGTTAGACATGGAGGATTGATACCATTTATTGCGTTCTAAGTGAGAAAAAATTTTAAAATTTTGGCTAAAATGGGGGTTCTTGATGGAACATGTGTTTAAATTCGTTAGAATAACGAATCTCCCCCCACACTTAGAACTGAATATTGTCCTCAATATTCAAAGTACCGGGTGTTAAACCGAACTTAGAACGTAAAAAGAAAATATTTCATAGCCTTTATTTAAGATGTATATACATACAATTATTTTTTTAGATAAAACTTCTTAAATAGAAGCTATCACTATATGTACTTTTTTTTTTTTTTTTTTTTTTTTTTTTTTTTAGTGAGATATATACAACATGTGGGGCATCTCCCCCACACTAGGGTGGTACACGGGTGAAAACCTATATACATGCTAATGTTTTTGATTACCGAGTCACTAGCTTGACTCGACCCCGAATTTATTTGTCCATGGGGAAGCAAGTGGAAGAGACAATCTCAATCGGACTTTCATTCAAGACGTTTGGATAAACATTTGAAGCGCGTGAAAGTTCCACACCGATGAGATAAGTACCCGGCTCATAATTTATAAATGAGAATGCCGGGGTCAAAGATAAAGTCTTCACTCCCGAAAGAGTGAAGAACAGGATAAGCCACGGGATATATGACGAAAAGAAAGAAAGTCATGATGAAAATCATAACTAACTCCTCGTCATCAATAGGAGAATTCATTGTTTCATGAATCTCCTTGTTTAAGCTCGCTTGATCAAGACATATTATGGGTATGTCTAGATCAAAATAGAATTTATCATACTCCGGTGGAGATATGATATGAGTGAGTTCACAAGAGAACTCCTCAAAGGTGAATGATTCGTATTCGGGATTGAATTGAGTGAGTTCATTGGGGAACTCCTCAAAAGTAAATGATTCATAAACGGGAAGAGAATTATAAGAATGAGAAGTGGTGATACCACTTATCTTCTCTTCCGTTTGATCAAAATGGAACGTTCGCAATTCAGGAATAGAATCATTGATCAAAATCTCACTATCCTTGACGGGGATAGGAGATGAAATAGGCTTTTCATTAAAAGCCTCGTTTCTAGAAATGAGAAGATTAGCATTTAATAATGTAAGACGAAGAGATTCGTCTTGGATTATTTCTTCCTCATTCTCTTCTATTGAGTTGACAAGCTCAGAAGGTAATTCCCCCACATAACTTATGTCTCCACAAGATAAAGAATAGTTCTCATCAGAATCAGAGAACATCTCAATATGATCATTTGGAAAGACAAGAGGGGGAGGAATATCACACACATGATCAAGAATTCCCTGTGACTCACTTGGGATTGGGACAAGGTTCTCAACACTAGACTTTATGAATTCGTCCGATTCCTTTGCAGGAACAGTGTCAAGATGCTCGTCCCCCATGTTCAGAGAGTGAGTGGGAACCTCGGGTGTGATAACATCATACTCAGGGAGATGAGAAGGACTAGCAGTAATGGAGTCTACAAGTTCCATTATTTCTACTGCTGGTGATTCAGTTATATTCTTTTCTCCCTGTATATGCATGGAAGGAGTCTCAACTGATGAAATTGATGATTCTTTTTTAATGATAACATTGTTATCATCATCATCACTGTCATCATCATCCTCATAAAAAGCAGCATAGCGAATATTGGCACGTATTTTGGCTACTCTTTGCTCAGCAATTAAATCTTCCATGCTTTTCCCAGAATCTCGTTCTTCAGCAAGTAATTCTGCGATAGATTTATCACGAGAATTTTGAATGAGTGGAAATTGTGGAGGTGTGGATGTGTCACAACCGGAAGGTTGACATTGATCATCATTATGAGGACCCCCACAATATACACAAGAAGAACTTGGTGCATTGTGAAACGACATATTAGCTAACTCCTCCTTAATGTTTTTAAGTTTCTCAAGAACCTCAAGACAAGGGTCTTGCTGGATATGAGGAGTAGCTTGAATTATTTGGCACTGTGGAAGTGGGTCTTGAAACGAATAGTCATAATTGTTACAAGGAAATGGATTCCTTGTTTGACAATCAGAGCTAAAATGTGGACCTCCACAGTACTCACAACAGTAAAACTGTTGAGTCTGGTTTGGTGTATTTTGATACGAAGCATCATTGATATTTGGATAATATGATTCTTGCTCGTATGAATGTGATGGGTAGTTTGAAAAATTTGAGGAGTTGTTGAATGAGTTTTGATTAGGATCATAAGCAAATGAATTACTCGACCCACAAAACAAACAACTCCCGTTTTGAATATCATTACCACATTGTACACATGTACACCAACGACATGGAAAACCGAAAAGAGGCTCACCACAACCGTCACAAGGAACAAAATCTGGAGGTGGGACAAGTGGTGTGCTCTTAGAGCTAGGAATTTCCACCACTTCCGTTATGGTCTCGGATTTTGGTTCTTGATAATTGTGAAGGTTGGGCAAGTCGTTCTTTTCAGTCACTGCCCTAAGCTCAGTACGTTTGCTTGACAAACTTTTAACCGTAAACCGTGAAAGATCAGGTTTAGGAGCATTTGTGAGCTCAGGTTTTTGGACAACCGTGGTTTGGACGTAATTAGCACCTCCATCGTCAGAGGAAAGTACAAGGTCCTTTGTCACCCCGGTTTCTCGCTCCATTTCCCTCACTGGAGAGGGAATATGAATCGATGGTCTATCATAATCAACATGACATCTCGATATCTTTGATAAGGCAATAAGTTTTTCGATGTTGCTCTCATAGGCCCTTTGTTCAAAGAAATCGTTATTGAGAGATGTCATTAGAATCAATTATGGGATAAGTGTAAGAAAGTAGAATCAAAGGGTTTTGGGGATGAGAAATGAAGAATCAAATAGGTAGGGGTGTAAAGGTGAATATTTTTGTGTTTTGTTTTATAAAAATATGGATAAAAGATGGTAAATATACAATGGATGTATATCCAGAATCACTAATACGCAAAATCGTTTAAAATAATGCGCACAACCTCCCCGGCAGCGGCGCCAAATTTTGATTCGCCTTAAACTAGTTATCTTTTATTTCTCAACCACTTGTGAATGGTCAATAGTAAAGTCAAACTAATCAAGCCAAATGCTTCCATGAAATACAGTGTTTTCCCGGGTCGTAATGTCCCAACGAGGTGTGCGATGTTTTATTATAAACGAATCTGTGATCGAGTGAATCTGAACAGGGAATGGTATAAATGTGTGTGTGTGTGATTTAAACTAGGGTTTTATAACTTAAAATGACTATTAAAACGATTACGCAAAACCTAGATATCTAAAACGTTTAAACGTACACCAATTTAAAAACAGACGCGATTGCGTACTGAGAAAAATGTGAGTTTTAAGAAAAATAAACTGTAAGGGTTAAAATTGAAAATTCTATAAACTTAAACTTAAAATAAAATTAAATTAAAAAGAAAACTATTTTTTAGATTATTATATTAATTATTATTAATTATTTAATTAAAAACTATTTAACTATTTAATTAAAATCAAACTAAAAATGATAACTATTACAAATTAAACTAAAAACTTATAAAAATAATTTCTAAACTTAAAAATGAACTTGAAGAAAGTATAAAAAATAAAAATAAATCTTTTTGTCTTTTTATGTATTTTCTATTAATTAAAAAACTATTTATATTAATTATACTAATTAAACTATTTTAAGTTACAAATAATACTAAACTAACTTAGAAAATTATGAAAAATTTTATATATCTAATTAACCATCATGGGAATCCTAAAAAATTATAAAAACTTTATTTTATATATTTTTAAACTAGTTAACTAATTATTATTCTATTTATTAATTAATATCTAATTAAACTATTTAAATTATGAAAACTATTAAATGAACAGTAAAAATTCTATAAAAATTACTAAAATTATATTATGACTTATAAAAGCTAGGAAAAATATAAAATATAGGTGTTACTATATAAAAACTAATTATGCTATTTATAACTTATTTATTAATTAATTATTAATTAAACTATTATTAATTATAATAAATACTAAATTATAATATAAATATCTAAGAAAATTATTTAAATTACTTTAATATATAAGGAAATTAATATAAATATAAAAAGGTAACTTACTTAATAAAAATCTAAAAATGAAAATTAAAATTAAATTGTATTAAATAGAAACTATCACTTATTTTTATATTGTTTTTTCTTGAATTTTCTTTTTCCAAACTATATTATACCTAAATATAACTAACTTTTGTAAAAACAAATATTTTACAACTTAAAAATAAGCTAGATATAAGCTAACAACTCTAACAGTTGACTTATGTTGACTGAAAAGGTAAATAAGCTCAAATGAGCTTATGTGGGACCCACCTTGGTATTTTCTGGTTCTAATAAGGTAGTTGGACTTGTCAAAGCTTAATTTAGTCAAATAAGCTCAGTAGATAAGCTAATAAGCACAAATAAGCTAATCCAAGAACTGAAAAACAACACAGAATGGGACAAAGTTCAAGGGCTAATCTAGGTGGGGTCCACTGAGGTTTAGGTCAAACAAAAGGTCAATGGCTACTCCCTGGTAGGAGGGGGGTTGGGAAAAGCTAAGTGGTGGTAGTGGGGCCCACTGAGGTGGCTGGAAAACACCTCAAAAGAGTGGTGTTTGGGTGTGCAGCTGCTGAGACAGAGCAGGGGTATGCCCTGCAAGTCACTTTGTGGCTTTGTGGGGCCCACAAGAAAAATTCTAAAAATAGGATGGAACTGAGACCTTGAAGCTGAGGTGGTAGTATATTACTAAAACAAATTTCAAGTCTTAAAACCTAATACACAAATCTAGAAAAATCTCTCAAGATTTGAGAAAATCTGAGAAGTGCAAGTTTTGACTTTTGATAATAACCTAAGTTTTGACTATTATGAACTTTGATCCTTCTAAACTAATTGAGATTGATGTTTTATGATATAGTAAGACTAATTTAAGCAATTACCACAAATAATAAGCAAGTAAGGCTGATATGGGGTTGTCAATTCCACACAGTCAACTGCCAATGATGTTTGAAGGTGATTTTGACTTTTTCCTTATGTAATACCTAAAAAGATGGTTGGACTGAGCTTGTATGAACCTAAGTTACTAATTTGAATCACAAATTCACACTCAAACTCAGTTGAGCTCACTGAGCACCCCTGAGCCAAACACTCCCTTACAGAAGGTTTATACTAATTTAACTAAGATTAGACCTAAAGATTCCTAACTACTGATCTTAACCAACTTAATAACTATATTTAAAACTAATTAAACAATAAAATGTAACTACTAATAATAAGAAAAGTTAAATGTAAAAATCAAACTATTTACTTACAAGTGGTATGTGACTGAGGGTTGAGTAACCATGACCAAGATCATTTCCTGCTGACTTCCATAAGTCTACTAACCCAGAAGCAATTCAAATCACACCCTGCTCAATCCTTCTTCCTCTCTTCCCTCTAAATTTTTTATTTTCTTTATATTTTCTTAATTATTTTTTTTATTTCTTGTTTTAAAAACTATTGCTGCTTCAAAGTTCCTATAAGCTGAATAAGCCTTGTCAGAGCTTATGTAAACTAATAGAATCTAACACAACTCTCATAAAAACTTAACAATACAGAATGAAATTATCAGTTTCACTTGAAATGTCAAAACAAGATTTTAACAAACAATACTGGAATTAAAGGTTAAATAAGGTTTCCTTAACATTAATTAAACTGAATACAACAAGATTTATCTTAACATTACAACTGAAAATGAAATTCTACTACCTACGATTACTTTTAACTAATCCTAAACTAATACTTGAACTCTTCTGCCTTCTTTCCCTTTTGTAGCCATTTACTGAGTATGTGGGACCCACTGGGGTATTTCCCACCATTTTGTAGCCATTGATATGGTCCCAATCATCCTAGCCGTTTAAATCTTTTCTTGGCGCCAAAGTCTCCCCAGGGTACTGTAGATTACTTGGAGCGGGTTTTAAGGGTTTAAATGGGTTTGGAGGGTTGTATGAGGTGGAAGGTTTGCGTGGAGAGGTGGGAGTGTGAGGTAGAAGGTGGTATGGTAGCAGTGGTGGTGGTATTGAAGCAGGGGAGTGGGAGAGGGAAACGGGGGTAGTGGTTTTGTTTGTGTTGACCGGGTTGACCAAAGGGGTGGGCTGGATTTCATTTAGGCCAAAAATAAGAGAGGGAGTGGGCTGGTGATGGTTGTTGGGTTTGTTTGTTTTATTTATTTAAAAGATAAGGTCCGGTTTGGTTATATTTCACACAAGGACTATTTTTGTAATTAGTGCAAAGTTGAGGGCTGTTTTTGGCAAGTTTCCAAATATACTACAAGGGCTAATCTTGCCATATGTGATAAATCAAAGGACTTTAAATGAAATATTTCCATTTAAAACCACCCGGGGACCTTTTCTGTAAATTCATCAAACTTCAGGGACCTTTCTTGTAATTTTCTGAAACTTGAAGGGTTAAACCTGTAAATATCAAATATTAACACAAAGGACCAAATATGTCATTTAGGAATAGTTCAAGGGTTATTTTGATAAATTTTCCATTTTAGATAACCCAGGGACTGATTTTGACACTTTTCCAAAGTTGAGGGACCAAAGTTGTAAATTTATGATTTTTAACTTCAAAGAACTTTTCCTAACAACTTATGAATCCCAAGGACCTTTTATGACATTTGTGCAAGTTTTGATTGACCAGGGACTAGTTTTGCCAATTTATGAAACTTGAGGGACTGAAACTGCCAATTATGCAAACTTTGTACGTTTTTCATCTGTTTTTGATTATTTTGCATTTGAAACATATAAAACACACTTCTAAGATATTTTAAGTATTATGATGCATATTTGAGTGTTTTTGTATGTTTTGGCAGTTCAGATTAGTATAAAATGATAAGTATTTAGACACTCATCAGTTGGTCAGAAAACCACCACCAAGTGGTGGTGGTAGTGGTGTATCTGCTGAGACAGAGCAATGCTCAGCCCTGCAGATGTGTTTCAGGCCAAGTGGGGCCCAAGGTAAAATTCACAAAAATAAAAAGACCATGGAAACATGTAGATGAGGTGGTAGACAATTAAAAGAAACAAGTCTCAAGTCTTAAGAAGAAACACAAAAATCAGAAATAATCTTACAACTTTTGAGAAAAACTGATTAATGCAAATTTGACTTTTGCTAAAAACTTGCTTATTTGACTTTTATGAAATTCTAAGGGCTCCTACTGATTTATTAAGCTATATTAAGCTAAAAGCTAATGAAATTAAGCTACAATTGTGTCTAATGCAATGAAATGGATGGGTTTGGGATCACAACTGACTAACAGTTGACAGTTAAGGAACAATGAAGGTGATTTTGACTTTGGCCACTACACTACCTGATTTTATGGATAATATGCAACTAATGGACCTACTATGACATGTATAAACATTAAACAACAACTGAAATGCCCATGAGCTTAGTGAGAACTTCTGATCCAAACACTCCTTTAATATGATGAAATTGTGATTTTCAAGGCAAGATACTAGTACAGACCATGAAAATGATTCAAAAGACTATATAATGATAGCCTGAGTTCATATTATCACCAGAATACAGATAGTTGCAACACAAACTCATGAGTCTCTAAATATCATCATTTGACAGTTAGAATGAAAGGTTTAGCAAGAATGAGAAATAATGAACAAGCCTGAGATTAAACACCCTAAATCATCTTAAATACAGTAAAAGAACACAAAACTACTAAAATTAATTACATTAACCAAAGCTACAGTGAATTTCAAGACAAATGAGATGAGTGAGCTTACAATTGATCATGTGTGATACACAACCAAGAACCATGGATCTACCCCTAACCTAACATCTCCCTTGAGGTAACTAATAACCACAGGAATCCATATCCCCTTGCTCCAAGCTTCTTTCTTTGTCTCCCCTGATTTTATTATTATTATTTTTTTATTTATTTAATTGTTATTTTTAGTATTTTTCTTGATTTTGAGTATTACAAGCTTAAATGCCATGAAAGCTTTAAAAAGCTTTCAAATGGGCTTAACTGAACTAAAACAAACACTGAAAATCAACTCTTAACTCCTTTGAGTGAAAATGGAATTTTTCTTCAAAATGCTAAAAAGTGAATTATATAAAGAGATCTTCAAACTGAAATAACATAAAGTTTAAATTACACTAAAAAGGCAGAGTACAAGCTTTTTAAACTAAAAATTACAATTGAAAGATAAAATTCTACACTAAGTCGACATTAAATTTAAACTAATTACTACACTAGCTAACTACTCCATCTCAACTTTTTCTTGACTTTTATAGTCCCTGGAAGCATGTCTTGACTTTCCCAATTTGCTCTGAGCCCTAGGATTAGCTAAGATGATCTTAGCCGTTTATTTTGATTTTGGCGGGAAAGGGATTTTTGGCAGATTATGGGATTATTTGTGAGGTTTTGATAGCATTTATTGGTTCTTGGAGGGGAGTGTTTGGAGGGGGGGACAAGGACTAGGAAGGTGAGGTGGAAGGATGGAGGGGGGTTGTGTCTTGCAGTGGATTACCAGGCATGTGGGGGTGAAGGTGGAGGGTCAAACAAAGGGTTTGTCCGGGTTTAGTAATAAAACGGGGTGTTTGTTATTTTGAGTGGGGATGGGCTTATGGTGAGATGGGCTTGGGGAGTTGTGTGGGCTGGGATCAGGTAAGGGGTTGTGTTGTGGATTGGTTTTGGGTAATAACAATTAAAAGGGTCCGGTTGGTTTTGCTATGTTAAACAAGGACCAAATTTGTAAAATTATGAAACGTGAGGGTAAAATCTGCCATATCTCCAAACTATCACCGAGGTTCTCATTTGCCAAGTCATTAATTCCCAAGGACCATAATTGAATAATTTCCAAATTTGAATTTCCCGGGGATCAAAACTGTCAAAATCCAAACTGCAAGGACTAAACATGTAATTTCCACAAAACTTTCACCCAGGGATCAAAAGTGATTTTTGTAACTTCCTAAGGATAAAAATGATTTTTTCTTTCAAAACTATCCCACCAGGGACCAAATCTGCCAAATACTGAAACTCCAGGGACCATTTATTGCAATTTTGGATTTTGAGGGATAAAAGTGTAATTTTCTCAAACTTTTTACCTAAAGTCTAAATTTGATAATTTTTGACTTTTTAAAAACTTAGGGTTGACTTTTCTATCATTTAAAACCTTCAGGGACTAGTTTCGTCAATTTTTAAAACTTGAGGGACGGAAACTGCCAATTGTGCAAACTTTGTTCGTTTTTCATTTGTTTTTAAACATTTTGCATCTAAGACATATAAAACACACTTTTAAGATAATTTCAGTATTTTGATGCATTATTGGGTGTTTTTGGATGTTTTGGCAGTTCAGATACGATAAAAATGATGAGTATTTACACACTCATCACTCATATACCCCAAAGTCAAAATCACCAACTTGCCCCATATCTGTCAACTGTTAAGCAGTTGTGAACCCAAATCCTTTCAAATCCCTTCATAAGTAGTTAAGTTAGCCTTAGTTAGTTCTATTATATCTTAATATAGCTTAACTAATCAGAAAACTAGCACCAAAGTTCACAAAAGTCAATTTGTGAGTTCAATAGAAAAAGTCAAAATCTCCATTATCAGATTTTTACCAAACTAGTAGGAATTGTTTAGAATTTAGTAGAAGGAATTAGACTATGAGCTTTTGAGGTTTAGTAGTCTACCATCTCAACTTCATCATCCCATCTTTGTTATATTTTTAAGATTTTTGTGGTGGGCCCCACACTTGTCTAAACTCAACTGCAGGGAGAACATCTCCCCTGCACACCAGATACACAACCATCACCACCACTTTGGTGGTGATTTGTGGCCACCTCAGTGGGCCCCACCTGTCAAACTTAGCATCTTTCAACCCCCCTCCTAGTAGACTCTTAGGATTGACCTTTTGTTTGACCTGAAACTCAGTGGACCCCACTTGAAATAAGCCATAAACCTTGTCCCCATTCTGTGTTGAAATTAAGTTTCGGATTAGCTTATTTTGGCTTATCAGCTTATCTACTGAGCTTATTTGACCAAATTGAGCTTTGACTAGTCCAAAGTACTTATTAGGACCAGATTTATCCATAGTGGGTCCCACATAAGCTCATTTGAGCTTATTAGCCTTTTCAGTCAACAAAAGTCAACTGTGAAAGTAATAAGCTTCCACATTGCTTATTAATAAGCTATAAAATAGTTGTCTTTATTAAAGTTGTTTATTTTTAAGTATAATTTAGTTTTGTAAAAGAAAAATCAAGAAAAGACAACATAAAAATAAGTGATAGTTTCTATTTAATTTAATTTAATTTTAATTTTCATTTTTAGATTTTTATTAAGTAAGTTGTGTTTTTATATTTTTATTAATTTACTTTTAGGTTAAAGTAATTTAAATAATTTTCTCAGATTTTTATTTTGTAATTTAGTATTTATTAGAATTAATAATAGTTTTATTAATAATTAATTAATAAGTAAGTTATAAATAGCATAATTACTTTTTATATAGCAACACCTAGATTTTATATTTTTTATAGCTTTTATAAGTTATAAAATAGTTTTATAAATTTTTTCATAATTTTCTAAGTTAGTTTAGTATTATTTGTAATTTAAAATAGTTTAATTAGTATAATTAATATAAATAGTTTTTAATTAATAAAAAATCTATAAAAAGACAAAAACATTTATTTTTATTTTTTATACTTTCTTCAAGTTCATTTTAAGTTTTAGAAATTATTTTTATAAATTTTTAGTTTAATTTGTAGTGTTTATTATTTTTAGTTTTATTTAAGTTAATTTTAATTAAATAGTTAAATAGTTTTTAATTAAATAATTAATAATAAATAATAAAATAATCTAAAAAACAGTTTTCTTTTTAATTTAATTTTATTTTAAGTTTAAGTTTATAGGATTTTCATTTTTAACCCCTGTAGTTTATTTTTCTTAAAACTCACCTTTTTCTCAGTACGCAGTCGCGTCTGATTTTAAATTGGTGTACGTTTATACGTATTAGATATCTAGGTTTTACGTAATCATTCCAATAGTTTTCCTAAGTCATTTTACTTTATAAACCTTAGTGTAATCACATACACACTTATTCAGATCCTTTCCTGTTCATATTCACTCGATCACAAATTCGTTTATAATAAAACATCGCACACCTCGTTGGGACATTACGACCTGGTAAAACACTGTACTTCATGGAAGCATTTGCCTCAGCTGTTTGACTATTACAGTTGGCCATTCACAAGTGGCTGATCAATAATTATCTGACCGTTTGAGGCGAATCAAAATTTGGCGCCGCTGCCGGGGAGGTTGTTGCGTATTTCGAAACGATTTAGGTATAGTGGTTTTCAAAACCCCTCCTGTACAAATACCATCACTTTGTAAAAATCAAAATCATATCTGAAAAAGTTTACTAACACTTTTCCTAAAGTGTTAAAAACACCAAAAAAATCATAAACAACAAAACAAACTGTGAAGTTAAATTACTTCGTTGTCTTTAAGATTATAACCTGAAACAGCTGGTATAAGGTAAGTTCTGACATTAAATTGCGAACTGAAGAGGGATCTATTTATTCCCTCCTGCTAGCCTGCGAGTAATCTTAAAGGAACGATTTCGGTTAACGAATCAGTTCCAAAAATATTGTCCAAGTTTTTTCACCCATACACGAAAAGCTAAAAACATTTTACTGTGAATATAATTACATAAAAGTTTACCACCGCAAACCAAGGCAGAACACCTACCAACTGGGGGTGTGAACATAATAAGTTCCCAAACTTAAGATTAAAAACTTGCCATTGTATCCCTGTGATTGGTGTACCTTTTTCAAAAAAGCCATTTCACTTGTGATTATTGGATTTAAGTTCACTGTGGTTTTGCCTCGATATTGTTTTGAAAATTGTTTTTAGTGCATGCGCACTCGTTCACAATCACGACGTAATCGTCATAAAAACGTAACCGAGTTACGTACTGTTGAAGAAGAACACACACTAAAAATGAACGACGAGCCCCCAATCCCTCCCAAGGAGGAACCAGTTCCTGACACCCGAACAATGGAGGAACTGTGTCAACCTACCATGCACGGGAGGGGTGGACCCATTGCACCACTTACAATTGGAGCCTCGGATTTTGGACTAAAACATAACATGATACAACAGGTCCAGAATTCGTGTCAGTTCCACGGTTTGCCGGGTGACGATGCTAACAAGCATCTCGATAAATTTTTAACCGTCACCCAGAGCATGAAACAAAATGGCGTCACCGAAGACGGCCTGCGTTTATACCTGTTCCCATATTCTCTCACTCATCATGCGACTTCATGGTTTGATCGACTTCCTAAGAATTCGATCCATACTTTTGATGAAATGGTTACTAAATTCTTGGCTAAATACTTTCCACCGTCTATGGTTACAAAGCTGAGAAACGATATTAGTAACTTCAGACAGCTTCCCGAAGAGTCCTTATTTGAGGCATGGGAACGCTACAAACTTGCTATTGATCGGTGTCCCAATCATAACATGCTTCTTGTCACCATTATTGATACCTTTTATAATGGCTTGACACTTCGTCATCGTGACACCATCAATGATGCTGCTGGGGGCACCTTTATGAAAAGGACCCCTGAAGAGTGTTATGACTTAATCGAAAACATGACTGCCCATCACAATTTTTGGGACTCCTCTGCAGAGAGGAATGACTCATGTAAGTCAGTCACTCCGGCAAATACTGAAATAGCTGCCCTTACCAGAAAGTTTGATGATTTGTCTGCTGTGGTTCTCCGAATTCACCAGACAAATCACAATCAGCAGAATAAAACTATCAGTTGTGAAACCTGTGGTGGTCCACACCCGTACCATGAATGCCCAGCCTCCGGTGGCTTCACTCAAGAGAACATATTCGCAGCTCAAGGTTCCTACAATACGGGAGGTAATTCTTACCAACCGCAAGGGGACCGAAATCTGTTGAGTTATCGTTCCAATAACTACATTGGACCACCGGGATTTAATCAATCCCAGAACCAAAACGGTCAAAACAGAAACCAGAACTTTAACCAGAATCAGAACCAGAACCGAATGAACCAAGGTTTTAACAACCAAGGGAATTTCAACTCTGGTCAACACCAGGTTCAAAACAATCAAAACCAAGGAAACTATAACCGTAATCAAGGTCAGAACAATTACCCTCAGGGTAATTTTCAACAACAAAACCACTTCCAGGGTAATAACAACCAGCAACATGGGAATTTCCAGAACAATCGGGCTCAAAATTTTCCAAACCAAAATCAAGCCATTGTTCCAACTGGACCATCATCTGATGAGTTATTAAAACAGTTTATGAAATATCAAGATGAACTTAACAAAGTGCTGGTTAGTCAAATCTCTGACTTGAAGAAGTCTTTAAATGATCGACCCTCGGGCTCAGGTACTACTTTACCTAGCAACACGATCGCTAATCCGAGGGGCGATGTAAAGGCGATCACCACAAGAAGTGGAGTTTCTCATAAAGGACCCACACCTCCGTCTACCTCTTCTCCTATCCCGGTAGAGGAATGTGAAACTGAGGTTACTACGGATACGGTACTTCCTACTAATAACGGAGGTACCAATGACATCCCTCCTCCAGTTATCCCGGTCCCGACTCCCCCTAAAAGAGTCGTGTTTGAAAATACCGAAGGTCCTATTGAAAATCCGAAAGCCAACCCAAAACAATCGATTCCATATCCCTCACGATTACAAGACCAGAAGCTCCGTGAAAAAGCTAATCATCAGATGGAAAAATTCTTTCAGATTTTTCAAGAACTACACTTCGATATTAGTTTCGCGGATGCTCTTCTTTTAATGCCCAAATTCGCATCGACAATCAAAAACCTGTTGAGCAATAAAGAAAAACTGTTTGAGATGGCACGAACTCCACTCAATGAAAACTGCTCTGCAGTTCTGTTGAAACAGCTTCCCGAGAAGCTAGGAGACCCCGGGAAATTTCTAATACCATGTATTTTCCCAGGGATGGTTGAGTGCTTTGCCTTGGCCGATCTTGGTGCAAGCATCAACTTAATGCCCCACTCAGTTTGGAAAAAGCTCTCTCTTCAGGCACTTAGTCCCACTTGCATGACTCTCGAGCTTGCAGACCGTTCAATTTCACGTCCCCTTGGCATTGCTGAGGACGTATTTGTAAGAGTGGGAAAGTTCCATTTTCCGGCAGACTTTGTCGTTGTTGATTTCGATGCGGATCCAAGAGTTCCTCTCATTCTTGGGAGGGGATTCTTAAGGACGGGTCGTGCATTAATCGATGTTTTCGATGAGGAAATCACGTTACGAGTTGGCACTGAAGCGACAACGTTCAACCTTGATCAAACCTCGAGATACTCCTCGAATTATGATGCTGAATCGGTCAACCGAATTGATGTCATTGACATTGCATCCGAGGAGTATGCTCAGGAAATCCTTGGATTCGCTGATAGTTCTCCGAGTGGAAATCCCACTCCCTCTTCTCACCCCATAATCGCTAATTCTTCTCCTTCCCTCACTCCGTTTGAGGGAAGTGATTTTGTCCTTGAGGAATTAGAGGCCTTTCTCAAAAGTGATTCAGTTCCCAAAGGAATTGATAACCAAGAGATTGACCCGGAGAGGGATATACTTCTCCTTGAGAAGTTATTGAACAAAGATCCTTCTCCCATTCCTGTTCTACCTCTACAACTTCATAAGGCGGAAGTCAAATATGTTGAGAAAAATGATGATTTCCCCGAGGTCGAACTTAAGGACCTGCCTCCTCATCTAGAATATGCATTCTGGGAAGGTAACGATAAGTTACCGGTCATTATTGCCAAAGACTTAAAGGATGAGGAGAACACCGCGCTGCTTAAGGTTTTAAAGTCCCACAAACAAGCAATTGCTTGGAAGCTTTCAGACATTAAGGGTATTAACCCAGATTTTTGTACACACAAAATCCTAATGGAAGAGGACTTTAAACCTGCCGTGCAGCATCAAAGAAGGGTAAATCCAAAAATCCACGAAGTTATCAAGGAAAAAGTTATCAAACTTCTCGATGCGGGATTGATTTACCCTATATCAGACAGTCCTTGGGTTAGCCCAATACATTGCGTTCCAAAAAAGGGTGGCATCACGGTTGTCACAAATGAGGATAACGAGTTAATACCAACTCGTTTGGTTACAAGGTGGCGATTATGTATCGATTACAGAAAGCTTAACAAAGCCACCCACAAAGACCATTTCCCTCTGCCCTTTATGGATCAGATGCTCGAAAGACTAGCGGGGAATGAGTATTATTGCTTCCTCGACGGCTTCTCGGGTTACTTCCAGATTCCCATTGATCCACAGGATCAAGAGAAGACTACCTTCACATGCCCTTACGGGACATTTGCCTATCGTCGCATGCCTTTTGGGTTATGCAATGCTCCGGGCACTTTCCAGAGGTGCATGATGGCTATTTTCCACGACATGATCGGGAAAACCATGGAGGTATTCATGGATGACTTCTCAGTCATCGGGAATTCTTTCAACTCATGCCTCTCCCATTTAGAAAAGATGCTTCAACGTTGTGAAAACACTAATCTTTGTCTAAACTGGGAGAAGAGCCATTTTATGGTTAGGGAGGGCATTGTCCTCGGCCATAAAATTTCAAAAAGTGGGATTGAGGTCGATAAGGCCAAAATTGATGTTATTGCTAAACTGCCTCATCCCACCACTGTTAAAGGAATAAGGAGTTTCCTCGGCCTTGCCGGGTTCTATCGGAGATTCATTCAGGATTTCTCCAAAATAGCCCGGCCCATGACTCATCTTCTTGAAAAGGATGCTCCTTTCATCTTTTCCCTCGAGTGCATCGAAGCTTTTTCAACTCTAAAGAAAAGGCTTACCGAGGCACCAATCCTTGTTGCCCCCGACTGGGACTTACCCTTCGAACTTATGTGCGATGCTAGCGACTTCGCTATTGGTGCAGTTCTGGGGCAACGCAAAACAAAACATTTTTAGCCAATACACTACGCAAGTAAGACCATGAGTGAAGCTCAAACGCACTATACCACCACAGAAAAAGAATTATTAGCTGTGGTATATGCTTTTTAGAAATTTAGACCTTACTTAATCTTAACCAAATGCGTGGTGTACACGGACCACTCGGCTTTGAAATACCTGTTCACTAAACAGGACGCAAAGCCAAGACTGCTCTGTTGGGTCCTGCTCCTTCAGGAATTCGATATACTCATAAGAGATAAAAAAGGAGCAGAAAACCTTGCCGCTGATCACTTGTCCCGGTTAGAGAATCCTCATCAGGATATTCTCGAGAGAAAAGAAATTAATGAAACTTTTCCTCTGGAGACTCTCAATCTAATCTCTACCCGGGATGATACTACTACCCCATGGTTTGCCGACTTTGCAAATTACCATGCGGGAAATTTCGTTGTGAAAGGGATGTCGTCCCAACAGAAAAGAAAATTCTTTAAAGATGTGAAACATTATTTCTGGGACGACCCCTACTTGTTCAAAATATGTGCGAATCAAGTCATCCGACGGTGTGTCCATGGCCAAGAAGCCATGGAAATTCTTAAAGCTTGTCATGATGGACCCACGGGGGGACATCATAACCCAAACTACACCGCCAAAAAGGTGTTTGATTCAGGATTCTTTTGGCCCACGATCTATAAAGACGCCCATGAACTTATCAAAACCTGTGAGGCTTGCCAGCGTCACGGGAATATTTCCAAAAAGAATGAGATGCCACAAAACGCCATCCAAGTCTGTGAAATATTTGATATGTGGGGCATTGATTTTATGGGGCCATTCCCGTCTTCACGAGGGAATAAGTATATACTCGTGGCAGTCGACTATTTGTCAAAATGGGTTGAGGCAAAAGCTTTACCCACCAATGATGCCCGAGTAGTCGTTAACTTTCTGAAATCTCTCTTTGCCAGATTCGGGACTCCTCGTGCCATTATCAGTGATCGTGGCACACACTTCTGCAATGAACAATTTGCAAGAGTGATGCTGAAATATGGTGTAACTCACCGTCTTTCTACAGCATACCACCCACAAACAAGTGGGCAGGTGGAGGTCTCGAATCGGGGTATTAAGAGAATTCTGAAGAGGACGGTAGGAGAAAACCGTGCCTCTTGGTCGGATAAGCTGGATGATGCATTATGGGCTTTCCCCACTGCTTACAAAACATCCATCGGGTGTACTCCATATAAGCTAGTGTACGGGAAGGCATGTCATCTTCCGATCGAATTAGAACATAAGGCCTACTGGGCCTTAAAACATGCAAACTTCGACCTTCACACAGCGGGTGATCACCGCAAGGTTCAACTAAACGAATTAAACGAACTTCGTGATCAAGCTTATGAGAATTCTTTGATTTACAAGGAAAAAACCAAGAAGATTCACGACTCTAAAATTAAAAACCGTGTTTTCAACATCGGCGACAGAGTCCTTCTCTTCAATTCACGATTGAAGATATTCTCAGGAAAGCTTAAAACTCGTTGGTCTGGGCCATTCACTGTAACAAGAGTATTTCCATATGGAACTGTTGAGTTATCTCAACCTGACGGTTCCAACTTTAAAGTGAATGGCCATCGGTTAAAACACTACTTTGGAGGGGACATACAACCAATGGTTGTCCCGGATCTCCAAACTTTCCCCATGGACCAATAAATTCGGGGTCGAGTCAAGCTAGTGACTCGGTTAACAAAAACAGTAGCTTCCTCATGAACAAATCAATTCGAGGTCGATTCAAGCTAGCGACTCGGTAATCAAAAACAGTAGCTGAACATGGGTTTTCACCCGTATGTACCACCCTAGTGTGGGGGAGATGCCCCACATGTTGTATATATCCTCAAAAAAAAAAAAAAAAAAAAAAAAAAAAAAAAAAAAGAAAAAGAAAAAAAAAAAAAGATGTACATAGACTAAAATAAAGGTTACTAATATTTCCTTCTTATGTTCTAAGTGTCGGTTTAACACCCGGTTCTTTGAATATTGAGGGCAATATTCATTTCTAAGTGTGTGTGGGGGGGGGGGGGGGATTCTCACGAATTCAAACACATGTTCCATCAAGCACCCTCATTTGATCAAAATTGAAAATTTTTTCACACTTAGAAATGCAATAAATGGTTATCAGTCCGCCATGTCTAACCCACACAAGGATTGGCTAATCCAGGAGCAAACGGCTCTTGGTAAAGATATCTCAAAACCGTTGATGGCTTGCAATTTGCCAAAAATTGTATGGTTCCTCAACTCCCCATATCCCATAAAGCGATTGAGTTGGCTAGCCCGCAAGATTATGGCTTGTGGTAAAGGCCGTGGAAAAACCATAATTGGTAATCAGCTCACCAAGATGTTGACTATTCCATCAAGAGTTGGCTAGTCCAGAAGCAAATGGCTTTTGGTAAAGACTAATCAAATCCGTTGACAGCTGGTGGTTTGCTCAAAATCACAAGGTTATCAGGTGTACCACAGTTCTCACACCTGACTACTCCAGAAGTAATGGCTTTTGGTAAAGAGACATAAAATCCATTAAATTTTCTCAAAATATTTCTAGGGACTAGCAATACTTTAGTGTGGGGGATTGATGAGTGTCTAAATACTCATCATTTTATACCAATCTGAACTGCCAAAACATCCAAAAATACTCAAATATGCATCAAAATACTAAGATTATTCCAAAAGTGTGTTTTATATGTTTCAGATGCAAAATAATCAAAAACAGATACAAAACGTACAAAGTTTGCATAATTGGCAGTTTCAGTCCCTCAACTTTCAAAACTTGTCAAAACTAGTCCCTGAAGGTTTAAAAATGAAAGAAAAGTCAACTTAGGTCCTTGGGAAATCAAACATGTTCACTATAAACCCCTGGATAAAAGTTTTCACAAAATGGCAATATTTACCCCTCAAGTTTCAAAATTGGCAAAATTAGTCCCTCGGTGTTTTAAAATGGAATTTTATCAAATATCACCCTTATACTATTCATAAAATACAATTTGGAACTTTTTGATAAATTTTGGGAAATTACAACTTCAACCCTTCAATTTTCAGAAAATTACAGGTTTGGTCCCTGGAGTTGAGAAATTGACAAAAATGGTCCTTGGGATATAAAAACTTTTCAGAAAATTACAGTTTTATTGCAGGAATGATCTTTGGGAGAAAAGATTGGAAAAATTACATGTTTGGTCCTTGGAGTTGGAAAGTTTGGCAGAAAAGGTCCCTGGATTTGAAAAATAGAAAAAAACATCACATACAACCCTTGGACTATTCACAATTGGCAATTTTAACCCTTTAAATAACTTTGAAAAATTGCCAAAGCACACCCTCCAAAAATACAGAAATTACAAATTTGGTCCTTGTGAAAATACCAAACCAAATCCGGACCCTTATGTTATTTAAATACCAATCCAATCAAATCCAAATACCACCAACACCACAGCCCACTCACTCAAGTTTACCCAGGCCCAACCCTTAGCCCATAATACCCAAAACCGTTTTAAATAAAACGGGGTCAAATATTTGACCTCGTTGACCGTTGACCCCCACCTTCTTCAACCCCCTCGTCACCTGCTATCCTCCATCCACCATCTACATCTCCACGCAATTTCTCCACCTCACACAACCCTCCAAAACCTTGAAAACATCTCCACGCAATACACAGTACCCCCTAGGACTTTTTGGCGCCAAAAGGTGTTTTAAACGGTTGAGATCAATTGGACCTTATCAATGGCTCTGGATTGGTGGGAAATGACCCAGTGGGTCCCACAAGCTCAGAAAATGGCTACAAAAGGGAAAAGAAGCAGAAGAGATGAATAATTAGATTAGGTAGAATAATTTAGTATCGAAATAGTGTAATTTCAATTATTAAGTTGTAATTCTTAGTTAAAATGTGTTGTATGCTGTTTATTAATGTAACTTGATCCTTATTTAACATTAATTTTCAGTTATCTTTTGTAAAATCAAATTTTGCAATTTTAAGTAGAATTGACAATCGTACTTAAAATTGTTAGAAGTTGTTCCTACTGTTCCATAAGCTCATATTTAGTCTCAGTAAAGTTTTTAGAAGTCATTTTATGCATCAAACCTGTTTCAAGTTCAACTTTCAATAAAATAAGAAAAATCAGTAAAAAATAAATAAAAAAATAAAATTCAGTATAAATGGAAGTGGAAGCAAGAAGCA
Source organism: Artemisia argyi (assembly GCA_030686995.1). Lineage (NCBI taxonomy): Eukaryota > Viridiplantae > Streptophyta > Magnoliopsida > Asterales > Asteraceae > Artemisia > Artemisia argyi. The sequence continues at coordinate 3,528,350 of CM060676.1, read as the reverse complement.
GAGTTGGATTTGGATTGCAATGGGTTTAGTTGCCTCTGGGAGGTGTTAGGATGGTTATTGGATTACCAGTTCATTTATTCTCACCTTGAAACTCACTTGTAAGCATTGTTCTATAATTTTGCAAATCACTGTGCATTAGCTTAATCTTCTGATTATAAATGGTTTTCTGTGTTTCTTAGGTGTAATATATACATAATATTGATTTATAGCTAGTACTTGTTCAGTAGAATACATAGCTTCTCTATATTACAATTTACACTGTCATAATTAGCATATTGGTGATCATAAGCTCTTGTTGTTTTTGTTGCTATTTATGTGCTTATTTCAGTTTAATATATCATAGTAAACCTTTACCTATCAGTTTCATGGTCCAACTTCATCATATGCTTTGAAAACTTAAAACAGTCAAAGGTTTAGGGGTGTTTGGTTTAATAGATACCTCTGTGCTCAGGGTGTTTGTTGGTGTTGTTTCCTCTTGCTACATGTTTCTTTAGTGTAACTTAGGTCTTAGGAACCATAAAACCTTGGTCTCATATACCCCAAAGTCAAAATCACCAACTTGCCCCATATTTGTCAACTGTTAAGCAGTTGTGAACCCAAACCCTTTCAAATCCCTTCATAAGTAGTTAAGTTAGCCTTAGTTAGTTCTATTATATCTTAATATAGCTTAACTAATCAGAAAACTAGCACCAAAGTTCACAAAAGTCAATTTGTGAGTTCAATAGAAAAAGTCAAAATCTCCATTATCAGATTTTTACCAAACTAGTAGGAATTGTTTAGAATTTAGTAGAAGGAATTAGACTATGAGCTTTTGAGGTTTAGTAGTCTACCATCTCAACTTCATCATCCCATCTTTGTTATATTTTTAAGATTTATGTGGTGGGCCCCACACCTGTCTAAACTCAACTGCAGGGAGAACATCTCCCCTGCACACCAGATACACAACCATCACCATCACTTTGGTGGTGATTTGTGGCCACCTCAGTGGGCCCCACATGTCAAACTTAGCATCTTTCAACCCCCCTCCTAGTAGACTCTTAGGATTGACCTTTTGTTTGACCTGAAACTCAGTGGACCCCACTTGAAATAAGCCATAAACCTTGTCCCCATTCTGTGTTGAAATTAAGTTTTGGATTAGCTTATTTTGGCTTATCAGCTTATCTACTGAGCTTATTTGACCAAATTGAGCTTTGACTAGTCCAAAGTACTTATTAGGACCAGATTTATCCATACTGGGTCCCACATAAGCTCATTTGAGCTTATTAGCCTTTTCAGTCAACAAAAGTCAACTGTGGAAGTAATAAGCTTCCACAGTGCTTATTAATAAGCTATAAAATAGTTGTCTTTATTAAAGTTGTTTATTTTTAAGTATAATTTAGTTTTGTAAAAGAGAAATCAAGAAAAGACAACATAAAAATAAGTGATAGTTTCTATTTAATTTAATTTAATTTTAATTTTCATTTTTAGATTTTTATTAAGTAAGTTGTGTTTTTATATTTTTATTAATTTACTTTTAGGTTAAAGTAATTTAAATAATTTTCTCAGATTTTTATTTTGTAATTTAGTATTTATTAGAATTAATAATAGTTTTATTAATAATTAATTAATAAGTAAGTTATAAATAGCATAATTACTTTTTATATAGCAACACCTAGATTTTATATTTTTTATAGCTTTTATAAGTTATAAAATAGTTTTATAAATTTTTTCATAATTTTCTAAGTTAGTTTAGTATTATTTGTAATTTAAAATAGTTTAATTAGTATAATTAATATAAATAGTTTTTAATTAATAAAAAATCTATAAAAAGACAAAAACATTTATTTTTATTTTTTATACTTTCTTCAAGTTCATTTTAAGTTTTAGAAATTATTTTTATAAATTTTTAGTTTAATTTGTAGTGTTTATTATTTTTAGTTTTATTTAAGTTAATTTTAATTAAATAGTTAAATAGTTTTTAATTAAATAATTAATAATAAATAATAAAATAATCTAAAAAATAGTTTTCTTTTTAATTTAATTTTATTTTAAGTTTAAGTTTATAGGATTTTCATTTTTAACCCCTGTAGTTTATTTTTCTTAAAACTCATCTTTTTCTCAGTACGCAGTCGCGTCTGATTTTAAATTGGTGTACGTTTATACGTATTAGATATCTAGGTTTTACGTAATCATTCCAATAGTTTTTCTAAGTCATTTTACTTTATAAACCTTAGTGTAATCACACACACACTTATTCAGATCCTTTCCTGTTCATATTCACTCGATCACAAATTCGTTTATAATAAAACATCGCACACCTCGTTGGGACATTACGACCCGGGAAAACACTGTATTTCACGGAAGCATTTGCCTCAGCTGTTTGACTATTACAGTTGGCCATTCACAAGTGGCTGATCAATAATTATCTGACCGTTTGAGGCGAATCACGCGGTCTTTGTGTTAGACGCCTAGAGTTTGTTTTAGCCCCAAGATCATTAGTTTGATCCTGTTGATATAACTGTCTTACCATTGATCATGTAAGATTGGGGATTGTAGTAGTCATTGTATAAAGATTCCGCATACTTGGTAGTATACATCAGTTGAATACACAATGAATACAGTTAACACAAAAATTTATATAGAAGCTGCAACTTGAAGAGCCTTGGTGATATAGCATGGTTTAAGGGGAAGTTCATTTATCTTTCATATATATTAGCTTCAGGGGAAGTTCGTGATTACTTGGTTTATTCATATCAACTAGGGGAAGATTGTTGGGATTTATACTTGAGTTGATATTGACAAAATATGAAAGATGAAGGACTTATGATGACAAAGTGAAGAATGCAAAAGACAAGGGACTTGCTTTACAAAGAAGTTATTTCAATATAGTCCTTCGTAGTATTCTTGTAACCCTAGTATCTCTATTATATAAAGAGATATATAGGGAATAAGTTTTATGTGTGTCAAGATGTAGAAAACCAGTAAAGCGTTTGTGTTGTCTAGGGCGTAGAGTTCATGTAAATGCCTAGACTTGTTAGTGTTTTAGCTCCAAGATCATTAGTTTGATCCTGTTGATATAACCACCTTACCAATTAATAACTAATCAACCCATGTGAGATTTCATTAATATTAGTACGAGGTAATATTGAATATCATTCCAAATAAATTAATTTGCCACAGACTCACAATCATAAATTAGTACGAGATTTAATTTATTGAGTCAACCAATCAAATAAAGAATACCATGTGCAAAACATCAAACGAATTTAAGAATACCATGGTGTTAGTATTAAACCTGATTGTTAGGAATTATATTAACAGTTACCACGGCTAAGTATGAAGATTACAACTGCTGAAGAATGCACTAGCAGTGGAAACTCATTACCACTGCTAGTACATAGCATTTCCACTGCTGTTAGGATAACTGTTAGGAAACTTGTAAAGATAAATATAGAATAGATCTTGTGTATATCTTATTCTATTAACATTATACGTATCTTGTAGAAGAGGACTCCTTGTGCTATAAAAGGAGGTCCTAGGTTAAGGTTAGATATACGTTTTCCTTAGAGCTTCAAGGTTTTAACCCTAGTGATACAAAGATCACTCGTATTATTATTATTAATAATATTGGAGCTAACCGTTTGATACATACATTATTCTCATTCATATACAACTGTTTCATTCACAATCAAAATTCTAAGTATTACTAAGTAGAATCTGCATACTTAGTGATATAACTCAAAGTATCATTCTAACACAAATCAAGGTGTTTAGATCCATCAAGTGGTATCAAAGACAGGCTTTGATACTTTGATTTAGAAGTCCCCAAGTTCACTCAGAAGATTCAATGGAGACAGAAACTAGTCAGTCCAACATTGCTGCTAAGCTTCCCAAGCTTAAGTTGAATGACTATCAGATGTGGAGGCTAATGATCGAACAATTCTTTATGGTGCAAGACTATGCACTTTGGGAGATCATTATGTTTGGAAATTCTTTCAAACCTGGTACTACCTTAGAGACAATTGATGGCAAGGAAGTACTAAAGATCAACACTAGACCAGTCACAAATGATGAAAGACTTCAGATGAAGAATGATCTGAAGGCCAGAGGCTTGCTGTTGAAGACATTTCCCAGAGATCAAATTCTAGCTTTTAGCAAGTACAAGACTGCACAAACTTTATTTGAGGAGATCTGTAATGTTTCTGGTCGTAATCATTCCACCAAGAAGACACAGAAGACCTTGCTGAAACAGACTTATGAAAAATTTGGTTCAAGAAGTAATGAATCAATTGACAACATCTTCACAAGGCTTCAAAAGATTGTTACCCAACTCACAGTGTTTGGAATTGAGATGGAAAGGGAAGACCTCAATCTAAAGTTCTTAAGAAGTTTACCCTCTGAGTTTGGTACAAATGTTGCAGTATGGGAAGACAAGCCAGAATTGGAGACTATGAAGCTTAATGATTTGTATAATAACTTTAAGGTTATTGAACAGAGGTTGAAGAAGGCTGGCGAACGAAGTTCTGGATCAGGGAATTTAGCACTCATATCATCATATGTTGATGATAGTTCAGATGAAGAGAGTGATAGTGATGATGATGATGATGCTAACATTGTTGTTTCCACTGGCAGTGGAGGTGTTTCCACTACTAGTTCAAAAAGACAGATTGTTGGTCTTAGTGATTCTACTTTTTATGCCTTTCTGTCAAGTCAGATGAATGGTTCAATTCCCACACATGAAGACTTAGATCAAATTGATGAGGATGACATGGAAGAGATGGACATTAAATGGTAGGTTGCATTACTAAGCTTAAAGGCAAAGAAGTTCTGGAGGAAGACTGGTAGGAAGATCACCATAAATGGCAATGAAACTGTAGGTTTTGATAAGAAGAAGGTGGAGTGCTACAATTGTCATAAGAAGGGGCACTTTGCCAGGGAATGTAAGAAACCAAAGAAGCCTGATAACAGGTCAACTTGGTATAAGCAGGACAAGAAGAAAGAACCTGCAACTGAAGGACCAAAGGTGCTATTGGCCATTGATAGAGTGAGCTATGATTGGAGCTATATGGCTGAGGATGAAGAAGATGGTTCAGAGTCTGCAATTATTGCTACTGAGCTTGCACTTATGGCTTTTTCTGACTCTGAGGTACAAACTAATAATGCTTGTTCTAAAACTTGTAAGGCTTTAAAAGATTATGAGAAACTTAAGGAACAATATGATGAACAATTGCTGGAGTTAAATCAATCTAATTATAACTTAGCAAATCATAAAAGAGGTCTTGCTATTTTAGAAGCACAATTAGAGCATTATAGAGCCAATGAATCTAAGTTTAATGATGATATTGCTGTTTTAAAAAAAGAGACTTAGATTATAAGGTTACTGTGAATAAGGCTCTTAGGGAAGAGTTAGAGAAGGTTAAAAGGGCAAATAAGAATATACAGATAACTTGTAATACACTAGATCATCAATCCAAGTGTATTGACAAAATTTGGGAGGCCCAAGTTGTAAACAAAGTCAAATCAGAAGTAGGATATAAATCAGTTCCACCACCTCTAAGAGGTGTTCCATCATCTCCTGGTATTGACTTAGCACACACAGGATTAGAAGAGTTCCAGGAACCAACCATGACCTATGGACAAAAATTTATTAAAGAAGATGCTATTGAAAAGGTTCAGGTTGAGGTTGATACATTTGATAGTGCTAGTGAGTAGTGACTCATCTCTTAAAGATGAATGTTTGAATATTGAGTCTAAAACTAGTGTTCCTGAGAGTGTTCAAGTGGAAGTTAAAAAGTGGATTTCTGAAGTTGTCAAAGAGAAGCCTAGGACACAAGCTAATTACTCTAGGCCCACTACTAGATATGCAGAGATGTACAAAAGTAGGTCAGCAACTCCTAGGGGGAATAAGAGGAGTTGGAATCATGTTAAATCTAGGCAATTTGGTAGTGACTTTGTGTTCAACAACAAACCTTGTTACGTATGTGGTAGTTTTGAACATCTTCATTATAATTGTAACTATCACATGGGTAGAAGGGAAGTGTTTAGGAATACCAGGGTGAATGGAAATAATGCTAATAACTTTACTCACCCAAATCCACTAAGCAAGATGATTCCCAGGTCTGTTTTGCTTAACTCTGGCATCAAAACTCTTTCCACTGCTAAACCAGCAGTTGCCACTGCCAGAAATATAAACAGAGTTTACCCTAAGTCCCCTATTAAGAGTGCAAAATATATTACAACTTTTGTTAAATCTGCACAAACAGGGAAAAAGACCTATTTTGAAAAGAAAGTTTACAATAACCACAAGTAGGTACCTAAAATTTCAAAACCAGCAGTTGCCACTGCTAAGCCAGCAGTTACCACTGTAAGGCTAAAAGTTTCCACTGGTGGTTCTGTAAACAACAAAAGGGTAAATGTGGGAAATGCTGTTAAGGCCTCAGCAAGTTAGGAATGGAAACCAAAAGGATCTATCACCTCAAACAATCCCAATGGTGTATCAATGACCTTTGACAGATATAATTATATTGATACATGAGGCAAATCCAAGTCATTTGTGGCTTGGGTCCCCAAAAGGAACTAATTCCTTTATTTTATGTGCAAGAACATTCAAAGCCTAAAGATGATTAAGAATATTCAGACAGTGGATGTTCCAGGCACTTGACTGGCAATAAGTCCTATCTTTCAGATTTCAAACCTTATGATGGACAATTTGTCAGCTTTGGAGGTGGTATTGGTGGCAAAGTTTCTAGCAAAGGAACAATCAAGGCTGGAAACTTGGACTTTGAGAATGTGTATTATGTGAAAGAACTCAAGTACAACCACTTCAGTGTGTCACAGATGTGTGACAAGAAACATAGAGTTCTATTCACAGAAGATGAATGCTATATCTTATCTAAGGATTATAAGCTCCCTGATGAAAGTGATATTTTGCTTAAAATCCCTAGAAAAGGCAATCTATATAGCATAGACATGAAGAATATAGTGGCTAAAAATGATGTTACTTGTTTGCTTGAAAAAGCCACTTTGGATGAATCCATGCTTTGGCACAAAAGACTTGGTCATGTTAACTTCAAGACCATAAACAAGATTGTGATAGATGGTCCAGTCAGAGGTTTACCAAAGAAGAGATTTGAAAATGACCAAACATGTGCTGCCTATCTTAAAGGGAAGCAACACAGAGCCTCATACAAGACCAAAGCATATAATTCTACATGCTGTATATGGACTTGTTTGGTCCTACATCAGTGAGAAGCATAAATTTGAAGAAGTATTGTCTTGTTGTAACTGATGACATTAGTAGATTTACATGGGTTTTCTTTTTAAGAACCAAGGATAAAACCACTAGCATCCTTAAGACATTCATCACTGAAGTTGAAAACCAAGTTGATAAGAAGATCAAGATCATTAGGTGTGACAATGGGACAGAGTTCAAGAACAAAGTTATGGATTATTTCTGCAGAGACAAAGGTATTAAGAGAGAATTTAGTATTGCAAGAACTCCTCAACAAAATGGAGTTGCTGAAAGAAGAAACAACACACTAATTGAGGCTGCTAGAACCATGATAGCTGATTCAAAGCTACCAGTGACTTTTTGGGCTGAAGAAGTTAACACTGCTTGTTACATTCAGAACAGGGTTTTAGTGGTCAAAACAAAGAACAAGCCACCTTATGAGCTATTCAGAGGAAGACCCCCAACTTTGGATTTTATGAGGCCATTTGGATGTCATGTCACATTTCTCAATACCATTGATCATCTGGGAAAATTTGAAGAAAAGTCAAATGAAGGCTTCTTTGTTGGATATTCTATGGTTAGCAAGGCTTTTAGAGTCTATAACTTGAGAACAAAGAAGATTGAAGAAAATTTACATGTTGAGTTTCTTGAAAATAAGACTAACATAGCAGGTTCAGGACCAGAATGGTTATTTGATCTTGAGACATTATCAAATACAATGAATTACGTACCTATAATATCAGGTACAGGAGAAAATAATCATGAAGAATCAGAAGAATTCATTGATGAAGATGAATCTTACAAAGATGATGAAGATGATAAAGATCAAATTGTTATGCCACTTTGGGACTTTGTTGACAATAATGAAGACTCACAACCTTCAGAGAATTCTGAAAAGGAAAGTGATGCAAATGCTTTGAATTTTGATGTTTTGAATAAAGAAATTCCTGCTAGCAGTGGTAATTCAATTCCCACTGTTACAACAGAAGTTTCCACTGATGGATTAAATGTGGAAAATCCATCTCAGGAATCACCCAGCGATGATGTTGAGATCTCTAACATGCCAACAACATATGATATTCCTAGCACATCACAAACTTCAATTCACAAGGTGCATCCACTTGAAAATGTTATTGGTGAATTACAATCAGGTGTCAAGACAAGAAGGCAGACAAAGAAAGATGATGTTCATGGGTTCATTAGTGAGGTTTATGAGTCCAAGAAGCATAAGTACAAGAATGAATGTTTGTTTTTCTATTTTCTATCACAAGTGGAGCCTTAAAATGTTTATAAGGCTTTAGAAGAATCTAGCTGGGTTGAAGCAATGCAAGAGGATATGTTGCAGTTCAAACTTCAAAAGGTTTGGGTTCTTTGTGATTTTCCTGATGGTATGAAGGTGATTGGTCCTAAGTGGGTTTTCAGAAACAAGAAAGATGAAAGAGGTATTGTTATTAGGAAAAAAACTAGATTGGTTGCTAAAGGATACACTCAAGAGGAGGGTATTGACTATGAAGAAGTTTTTGCTCTTGTTGCAAGGATTAAGGCTATTAGATTGTTTCTGGCCTATGCATCCTTTATGGACCTCCACAGTAATCACAACAGTAAAACTGATGTGGCTGTAGGTGATAAGTGCTAGAGTTATAATCGTTACCAGGAAACTGCTCATAGACAAGCGTGTTTCCCGATTGACAATCAGAACTGTAGTGTGAACCACCACAGTACTCACAACAGTAAAACTGCTGAGACTGATGGTGTGGTAACTGATGGAATGAATCAGTTGTGTCATGGTAGGAATAGGGATTCTGGTTATGGACAGACCCGTTTCCCGACTCTACCATGCCACAGCTGGGGCAATTGCCACCATTATAAGGATTACCACACCACTGGCAAACCAGAAAGTGTGGATGAGACATAGAAAGAATCAAATGTGTATAGAGGGGTAGGGATGAAGAATCAAAAGGGTAGGAGGGTAAAGATGAATATTTTTGGGTTTTTGGAAAGACATTTTGTACAAATAAGAAAGAAAATGTTTTTGTGTTTTTTGTGTTCGTTGAAAACTTGATTTAAAAAGTTTTCGGGAACGGTTTTGTTTTGATAATGTGAAAATATGAACAAAGGATGGATAAATGTACAATGAGTGTATATCCAGATTCACTAATCTGTAAAACCGTTTAGAATACGCACACAGCCTCCCCGGCAGCGGCGCCAAAATTTGATTGGCCCCAAACGGTCAACCTAAACTGACCAGGTGATGGTCAACAGGGTCAAACTGCCTAGAATCAATCTCCGTGGAAGTATAGGGTTTCCCCGGGTCGTTATGTCCCGACGAGGTGTGGATGGTATCTAAACGGGTTTGTGATCGGGTGAATTTGGACAGGAGAGGGTATAAGTGAGTTGTGATGATTATACTACTGGAATATAAAAGATAATAGCTTAAATACACTATATTAACAATACTGGAAAGTCAGAAAAACCAGAAACGTTTAAAACTTAAAACGCGTACGTTCACGTTTAAATAAAACGTAGACGTACAAAATAAAAAGTAAAAACGGAAATCTGAAAACACCCAGGGGGTAAAAATGACTTTTTTACAAACTAAAAGGTAAAAGAAAATTTTTAGAAAATTAAAATAAATTTTAACCCTAATTAATTATTTAATATTAATTAAATACTAATTATTAATATTTAAAACACTTAAATATAATTTAATACTAGAAAAATGAAAATAAAATTTCTAAAATTATAAAATAACTAAAAATGAGTTTTAAAAATAAAAATAAGTGTTTTTGTCTTTTTGTGGATTTTTCTATTAATTAATTAATAATTAATTACTAATTATCTAATTAACTATTTTAAATTAAGAAAAATAGTAAATGAACAGTAAAAATTCTAATAAAATTTCTAAAATTATTTTACAACATATAAAAGCTATAAAAAATATAAAAACTAGGTTTTACTTAATAAAAACTAATTATGCTATTTTAAACTTAATATTAATTAATTTCTAATAAAACTAATATTAATTCTAATAAATACTAAAAGATAAAATAAAAATCTGAGAAAATTATTATAATTACTTTAATATAAGAGGAAATTAATAAAAATATAAAAATGACAAGTACTTAACAAAAATTTAAAAATGAAAATTAAAATTAAATTACATTAAATAAAAACTATCACTTAATTTTAAATTGACCTTTTTGGATTTTTTCTTTTACAATCTTATTTTACAACTAAAAATGAAAACTTTTTATAAAAACAAACTTTTTATAACTTACAAATAAGCAAAATATAAGCTAAAATGGTCAACAGTTGACTTTTGTTGACCAAAATGGAAAATAAGCTAAAATGGCTTAAAGTGGGACCCACTCTGATTAAAACTGATACAATTAACTTATTAGAACTTGTTTAAGCTGGAAAAAGCACAAGTGGACCTCAGAATAAGCTAAAAGCCAACAAAATAAGCATTTATAATTTTCTATGAACTCAGAACTGGGACAGATTTGAAGTGCTGATTCAGGTGGGGCCCAGGGAGATTGAGGTCAACCCAATGGTCAATAGATGATCCCTACTAGGAGGGGGTTGAAAGGTGCAAGGTGGATGACCTGGGGCCCACTGGGTTGGTGATTCGCCTTAAACTAGTTATCTTTTATTTCTCAACCACTTGTGAATGGTCAATAGTAAAGTCAAACTAATCAAGCCAAATGCTTCCGTGAAATACAGTGTTTTCCCGGGTCGTAATGTCCCAACGAGGTGTGCGATGTTTTATTATAAACGAATCTGTGATCGAGTGAATCTGAACAGGGAATGGTATAAAAGTGTGTGTGTGTGTGATTTAAACTAGGGTTTTATAACTTAAAATGACTATTAAAACGATTACGTAAAACCTAGATATCTAAAACGTTTAAACGTACACCAATTTAAAATCAGACGCGATTGCGTACTGAGAAAAAGGTGAGTCTTAAGAAAAATAAACTGTAAGGGTTAAAATTGAAAATTCTATAAACTTAAACTTAAAATAAAATTAAATTAAAAAGAAAACTATTTTTTAGATTATTATATTAATTATTATTAATTATTTAATTAAAAACTATTTAACTATTTAATAAAAATCAAACTAAAAATGATAACTATTACAAATTAAACTAAAAACTTATAAAAATAATTTCTAAACTTAAAAATGAACTTGAAGAAAGTATAAAAAATAAAAATAAATCTTTTTGTCTTTTTATGTATTTTCTATTAATTAAAAAACTATTTATATTAATTATACTAATTAAACTATTTTAAATTACAAATAATACTAAACTAACTTAGAAAATTATGAAAAATTTTATATATCTAATTAACCATCATGGGAATCCTAAAAAATTATAAAAACTTTATTTTATATATTTTTAAACTAGTTAACTAATTATTATTCTATTTATTAATTAATATCTAATTAAACTATTTAAATTATGAAAACTATTAAATTAACAGTAAAAATTCTAGAAAAATTACTAAAATTATATTATGACTTATAAAAGCTAGGAAAAATATAAAATATAGGTGTTACTATATAAAAACTAATTATGCTATTTATAACTTATTTATTAATTAATTATTAATTAAATTATTATTAATTATAATAAATACTAAATTATAATATAAAAATCTAAGAAAATTATTTAAATTACTTTAATATATAAGGAAATTAATAAAAATATAAAAAGGTAACTTACTTAATAAAAATCTAAAAATGAAAATTAAAATTAAATTGTATTAAATAGAAACTATCACTTATTTTTATATTGTTTTTTCTTGAATTTTCTTTTTCCAAACTATATTATATCTAAATATAACTAACTTTTGTAAAAACAAATATTTTACAACTTAAAAATAAGCTAGATATAAGCTAACAACTCTAACAGTTGACTTATGTTGACTGAAAAGGTAAATAAGCTCAAATGAGCTTATGTGGGACCCACCTTGGTATTTTTTGGTTCTAATAAGGTAGTTGGACTTGTCAAAGCTTAATTTAGTCAAATAAGCTCAGTAGATAAGCTAATAAGCACAAATAAGCTAATCCAAGAACTGAAAAACAACACAGAATGGGACAAAGTTCAAGGGCTAATATAGGTGGGGTCCACTGAGGTTCAGGTCAAACAAAAGGTCAATGGCTACTCCCTGGTAGGAGGGGGGTTGGGAAAAGCTAAGTGGTGGTAGTGGGGCCCACTGAGGTGGCTGGAAAACACCTCAAAAGAGTGGTGTTTGGGTGTGCAGCTGCTGAGACAGAGCAGGGGTATGCCCTGCAAGTCACTTTGTGGCTTTGTGGGGCCCACAAGAAAAATTCTAAAAATAGGATGGAACTGAGACCTTGAAGCTGAGGTGGTAGTATATTACTAAAACAAATTTCAAGTCTTAAAACCTAATACACAAATCTAGAAAAATCTCTCAAGATTTGAGAAAATCTGAGAAGTGCAAGTTTTGACTTTTGATAATAACCTAAGTTTTGACTATTATGAACTTTGATCCTTCTAAACTAATTGAGATTGATGTTTTATGATATAGTAAGACTAATTTAAGCAATTACCACAAATAATAAGCAAGTAAGGCTGATATGGGGTTGTCAATTCCACACAGTCAACTGCCAATGATGTTTGAAGGTGATTTTGACTTTTTCCTTATGTAATACCTAAAAAGATGGTTGGACTGAGCTTGTATGAACCTAAGTTACTAATTTGAATCACAAATTCACACTCAAACTCAGTTGAGCTCACTGAGCACCCCTGAGCCAAACACTCCCTTACAGAAGGTTTATACTAATTTAACTAAGATTAGACCTAAAGATTCCTAACTACTGATCTTAACCAACTTAATAACTATATTTAAAACTAATTAAACAATAAAATGTAACTACTAATAATAAGAAAAGTTAAATGTAAAAATCAAACTATTTACTTACAAGTGGTATGTGACTGAGGGTTGAGTAACCATGACCAAGATCATTTCCTACTGACTTCCATAAGTCTACTAACCCAGAAGCAATTCAAATCACACCCTGCTCAATCCTTCTTCCTCTCTTCCCTCTAAATTTTTTATTTTCTTTATATTTTCTTAATTATTTTTTTTATTTCTTGTTTTAAAAACTATTGCTGCTTCAAAGTTCCTATAAGCTGAATAAGCCTTGTCAGAGCTTATGTAAACTAATAGAATCTAACACAACTCTCATAAAAACTTAACAATACAGAATGAAATTATCAGTTTCACTTGAAATGTCAAAACAAGATTTTAACAAACAATACTGGAATTAAAGGTTAAATAAGGTTTCCTTAACATTAATTAAACTGAATACAACAAGATTTATCTTAACATTACAACTGAAAATGAAATTCTACTACCTACGATTACTTTTAACTAATCCTAAACTAATACTTGAACTCTTCTGCCTTCTTTCCCTTTTGTAGCCATTTACTGAGTATGTGGGACCCACTGGGGTATTTCCCACCATTTTGTAGCCATTGATATGGTCCCAATCATCCTAGCCGTTTAAATCTTTTCTTGGCGCCAAAGTCTCCCCAGGGTACTGTAGATTACTTGGAGCGGGTTTTAAGGGTTTAAATGGGTTTGGAGGGTTGTATGAGGTGGAAGGTTTGCGTGGAGAGGTGGGAGTGTGAGGTGGAAGGTGGTATGGTAGCAGTGGTGGTGGTATTGAAGCAGGGGAGTGGGAGAGGGAAACGGGGGTAGTGGTTTTGTTTGTGTTGACCGGGTTGACCAAAGGGGTGGGCTGGATTTCATTTGGGCCAAAAATAAGAGAGGGAGTGGGCTGGTGATGGTTGTTGGGTTTGTTTGTTTTATTTATTTAAAAGATAAGGTCCGGTTTGGTTATATTTCACACAAGGACTATTTTTGTTATTAGTGCAAAGTTGAGGGCTGTTTTTGGCAAGTTTCCAAATATACTACAAGGGCTAATCTTGCCATATGTGATAAATCAAAGGACTTTAAATGAAATATTTCCATTTAAAACCACCCGGGGACCTTTTTTGTAAATTCATCAAACTTCAGGGACCTTTCTTGTAATTTTCTGAAACTTGAAGGGTTAAACCTGTAAATATCAAATATTAACACAAAGGACCAAATATGTCATTTAGGAATAGTTCAAGGGTTATTTTGATAAATTTTCCATTTTAGATAACCCAGGGACTGATTTTGACACTTTTCCAAAGTTGAGGGACCAAAGTTGTAAATTTATGATTTTTAATTTCAAAGGACTTTTCCTAACAACTTATGAATCCCAAGGACCTTTTATGACATTTGTACAAGTTTTGATTGACCAGGGACTAGTTTTGCCAATTTATGAAACTTGAGGGACTGAAACTGCCAATTATGCAAACTTTGTACGTTTTTCATCTGTTTTTGATTATTTTGCATTTGAAACATATAAAACACACTTCTAAGATATTTTAAGTATTATGATGCATATTTGAGTGTTTTTGTATGTTTTGGCAGTTCAGATTAGTATAAAATGATGAGTATTTAGACACTCATCAATCCCCCACACTAAACTATTGCTAGTCCCTAGCAATCTATTTGAGAAAAACTTAATGGATTTGAAAAAAAACTCTTTACCAAAAGCCATCACTTCTGGAGTAGCCAGGTGTAAGAACTGTGGCACACCTGATAACCGTGTGATTTTGAGCAAATCACCAGCTGTCAACGGATTTGATTAGTCTTTACCAAAATCCGTTTGCTTCTGGACTAGCCAACTCTTGATGGAATAGTCAACATCTTGGTGAGCTGATTACCAATTATGGTTTTTCCACGGCCTTTACCACAAGCCATAATCTTGCGGGCTAGCCAACTCATTAGCTTTTGAGGATAATGGGGAGTTGAGGAACCATACAATTTTTGGCAAATTGCAAGCCATAAACGGGTTTGAGTTATCTTTACCAAGAACCGTTTGCTCCTGGATTAGCCAATCCTGTTGTGGGTTAGACATGGAGGATTGATACCATTTATTGCGTTCTAAGTGAGAAAAAATTTTAAAATTTTGGCTAAAATGGGGGTTCTTGATGGAACATGTGTTTAAATTCGTTAGAATAACGAATCTCCCCCCACACTTAGAACTGAATATTGTCCTCAATATTCAAAGTACCGGGTGTTAAACCGAACTTAGAACGTAAAAAGAAAATATTTCATAGCCTTTATTTAAGATGTATATACATACAATTATTTTTTTAGATAAAACTTCTTAAATAGAAGCTATCACTATATGTACTTTTTTTTTTTTTTTTTTTTTTTTTTTTTTTTTTTTTTTTAGTGAGATATATACAACATGTGGGGCATCTCCCCCACACTAGGGTGGTACACGGGTGAAAACCTATATACATGCTAATGTTTTTGATTACCGAGTCACTAGCTTGACTCGACCCCGAATTTATTTGTCCATGAGGAAGCAAGTGGAAGAGACAATCTCAATCGGACTTTCATTCAAGACGTTTGGATAAACATTTGAAGCGCGTGAAAGTTCCACACCGATGAGATAAGTACCCGGCTCATAATTTATAAATGAGAATACCGGGGTCAAAGATAAAGTCTTCACTCCCGAAAGAGTGAAGAACAGGATAAGCCACGGGATATATGAAGAAAAGAAAGAAAGTCATGATGAAAATCATAACTAACTCCTCGTCATCAATAGGAGAATTCATTGTTTCATGAATCTCCTCGTTTAAGCTCGCTTGATCAAGACATATTATGGGTATGTCTAGATTAAAATAGAATTTATCATACTCCGGTGGAGATATGATATGAGTGAGTTCACAAGAGAACTCCTCAAAGGTGAATGATTCGTATTCGGGATTGAATTGAGTGAGTTCATTGGGGAACTCCTCAAAAGTAAATGATTCATAAACGGGAAGAGAATTATAAGAATGAGAAGTGGTGATACCACTTATCTTCTCTTCCGTTTGATCAAAATGGAACGTTCGCAATTCAGGAATAGAATCATTGATCAAAATCTCACTATCCTTGACGGGGATAGGAGATGAAATAGGCTTTTCATTAAAAGCCTCGTTTCTAGAAATGAGAAGATTAGCATTTAATAATGTAAGACGAAGAGATTCGTCTTGGATTATTTCTTCCTCATTCTCTTCTTCTGAGTTGACAAGCTCAGAAGGTAATTCCCCCACATAACTTATGTCTCCACACGATAAAGAATAGTTCTCATCAGAATCAGAGAACATCTCAATATGATCATTTGGAAAGACAAGAGGGGGAGGAATATCACACACATGATCAAGAATTCCCTGTGACTCACTTGGGATTGGGACAAGGTTCTCAACACTAGACTTTATGAATTCGTCCGATTCCTTTGCAGGAACAGTGTCAAGATGCTCGTCCCCCATGTTCAGAGAGTGAGTGGGAACCTCGGGTGTGATAACATCATACTCAGGGAGATGAGAAGGACTAGCAGTAATGGAGTCTACAAGTTCCATTATTTCTACTGCTGGTGATTCAGTTATATTATTTTCTCCCTGTATATGCATGGAAGGAGTCTCAACTGATGAAATTGATGATTCTTTTTGAATGATAACATTGTTATCATCATTATCACTGTCATCATCATCCTCATAAAAAGCAGCATAGCGAATATTGGCACGTATTTTGGCTACTCTTTGCTCAGCAATTAAATCTTCCATGCTTTTCCCAGAATCTCGTTCTTCAGCAAGTAATTCTGCGATAGATTTATCACGAGAATTTTGAATGAGTGGAAATTGTGGAGGTGTGGATGTGTCACAACCGGAAGGTTGACATTGATCATCATTATGAGGACCCCCACAATATACACAAGAAGAACTTGGTGCATTGTGAAACGACATATTAGCTAACTCCTCCTTAATGTTTTTAAGTTTCTCAAGAACCTCAAGACAAGGGTCTTGCTGGATATGAGGAGTAGCTTGAATTATTTGGCACTGTGGAAGTGGGTCTTGAAACGAATAGTCATAATTGTTACAAGGAAATGGATTCCTTGTTTGACAATCAGAGCTAAAATGTGGACCTCCACAGTACTCACAACAGTAAAACTGTTGAGTCTGGTTTGGTGTATTTTGATACGAAGCATCATTGATATTTGGATAATATGATTCTTGCTCGTATGAATGTGATGGGTAGTTTGAAAAATTTGAGGAGTTGTTGAATGAGTTTTGATTAGGATCATAAGCAAATGAATTACTCGACCCACAAAACAAACAACTCCCGTTTTGAATATCATTACCACATTGTACACATGTACACCAACGACATGGAAAACCGAAAAGAGGCTCACCACAACCGTCACAAGGAACAAAATCTGGAGGTGGGACAAGTGGTGTGCTCTTAGAGCTAGGAATTTCCACCACTTCCGTTATGGTCTCGGATTTTGGTTCTTGATAATTGTGAAGGTTGGGCAAGTCGTTCTTTTCAGTCACTGCCCTAAGCTCAGTACGTTTGCTTGACAAACTTTTAACCGTAAACCGTGAAAGATCAGGTTTAGGAGCATTTGTGAGCTCAGGTTTTTGGACAACCGTGGTTTGGACGTAATTAGCACCTCCATCGTCAGAGGAAAGTACAAGGTCCTTTGTCACCCCGGTTTCTCGCTCCATTTCCCTCACTGGAGAGGGAATATGAATCGATGGTCTATCATAATCAACATGACATCTCGATATCTTTGATAAGGCAATAAGTTTTTCGATGTTGCTCTCATAGGCCCTTTGTTCAAAGAAATCGTTATTGAGAGATGTCATTAGAATCAATTATGGGATAAGTGTAAGAAAGTAGAATCAAAGGGTTTTGGGGATGAGAAATGAAGAATCAAATAGGTAGGGGTGTAAAGGTGAATATTTTTGTGTTTTGTTTTATAAAAATATGGATAAAAGATGGTAAATATACAATGGATGTATATCCAGAATCACTAATACGCAAAATCGTTTAAAATAATGCGCACAACCTCCCCGGCAGCGGCGCCAAATTTTGATTCGCCTTAAACTAGTTATCTTTTATTTCTCAACCACTTGTGAATGGTCAATAGTAAAGTCAAACTAATCAAGCCAAATGCTTCCATGAAATACAGTGTTTTCCCGGGTCGTAATGTCCCAACGAGGTGTGCGATGTTTTATTATAAACGAATCTGTGATCGAGTGAATCTGAACAGGGAATGGTATAAAAGTGTGTGTGTGTGATTTAAACTAGGGTTTTATAACTTAAAATGACTATTAAAACGATTACGCAAAACCTAGATATCTAAAACGTTTAAACGTACACCAATTTAAAATCAGACGCGATTGCGTACTGAGAAAAAGGTGAGTTTTAAGAAAAATAAACTGTAAGGGTTAAAATTGAAAATTCTATAAACTTAAACTTAAAATAAAATTAAATTAAAAAGAAAACTATTTTTTAGATTATTATATTAATTATTATTAATTATTTAATTAAAAACTATTTAACTATTTAATTAAAATCAAACTAAAAATGATAACTATTACAAATTAAACTAAAAACTTATAAAAATAATTTCTAAACTTAAAAATGAACTTGAAGAAAGTATAAAAAATAAAAATAAATCTTTTTGTCTTTTTATGTATTTTCTATTAATTAAAAAACTATTTATAGTAATTATACTAATTAAACTATTTTAAATTACAAATAATACTAAACTAACTTAGAAAATTATGAAAAATTTTATATATCTAATTAACCATCATGGGAATCCTAAAAAATTATAAAAACTTTATTTTATATATTTTGAAACTAGTTAACTAATTATTATTCTATTTATTAATTAATATTTAATTAAACTATTTAAATTATGAAAACTATTAAATGGACAGTAAAAATTCTATAAAAATTACTAAAATTATATTATGACTTATAAAAGCTAGGAAAAATATAAAATATAGGTGTTACTATATAAAAACTAATTATGCTATTTATAACTTATTTATTAATTAATTATTAATTAAACTATTATTAATTATAATAAATACTAAATTATAATATAAATATCTAAGAAAATTATTTAAATTACTTTAATATATAAGGAAATTAATATAAATATAAAAAGGTAACTTACTTAATAAAAATCTAAAAATGAAAATTAAAATTAAATTGTATTAAATAGAAACTATCACTTATTTTTATATTGTTTTTTCTTGAATTTTCTTTTTCCAAACTATATTATACCTAAATATAACTAACTTTTGTAAAAACAAATATTTTACAACTTAAAAATAAGC
Source organism: Artemisia argyi (assembly GCA_030686995.1). Taxonomy (NCBI): domain Eukaryota; kingdom Viridiplantae; phylum Streptophyta; class Magnoliopsida; order Asterales; family Asteraceae; genus Artemisia; species Artemisia argyi. The sequence continues at coordinate 3,508,889 of CM060676.1, read as the reverse complement.
TAGATATAAGCTAACAACTCTAACAGTTGACTTATGTTAACTGAAAAGGTAAATAAGCTCAAATGAGCTTATGTGGGACCCACCTTGGTATTTTCTGGTTCTAATAAGGTAGTTGGACTTGTCAAAGCTTAATTTAGTCAAATAAGCTCAGTAGATAAGCTAATAAGCACAAATAAGCTAATCCAAGAACTGAAAAACAACACAGAATGGGACAAAGTTCAAGGGCTAATCTAGGTGGGGTCCACTGAGGTTCAGGTCAAACAAAAGGTCAATGGCTACTCCCTGGTAGGAGGGGGGTTGGGAAAAGCTAAGTGGTGGTAGTGGGGCCCACTGAGGTGGCTGGAAAACACCTCAAAAGAGTGGTGTTTGGGTGTGCAGCTGCTGAGACAGAGCAGGGGTATGCCCTGCAAGTCACTTTGTGGCTTTGTGGGGCCCACAAGAAAAATTCTAAAAATAGGATGGAACTGAGACCTTGAAGCTGAGGTGGTAGTATATTACTAAAACAAATTTCAAGTCTTAAAACCTAATACACAAATCTAGAAAAATCTCTCAAGATTTGAGAAAATCTGAGAAGTGCAAGTTTTGACTTTTGATAATAACCTAAGTTTTGACTATTATGAACTTTGATCCTTCTAAACTAATTTAGATTGATGTTTTATGATATGGTAAGACTAATTTAAGCAATTACCACAAATAATAAGCAAGTAAGGCTGATATGGGGTTGTCAATTCCACACAGTCAACTGCCAATGATGTTTGAAGGTGATTTTGACTTTTTCCTTATGTAATACCTAAAAAGATGGTTGAACTGAGCTTGTATGAACCTAAGTTACTAATTTGAATCACAAATTCACACTCAAACTCAGTTGAGCTCACTGAGCACCCCTGAGCCAAACACTCCCTTACAGAAGTTTTATACTAATTTAACTAAGATTAGACCTAAAGATTCCTAACTACTGATCTTAACCATCTTAATAACTATATTTAAAACTAATTAAACAATAAAATGTAACTACTAATAATAAGAAAAGTTAAATGTAAAAATCAAACTATTTACTTACAAGTGGTATGTGACTGAGGGTTGAGTAACCATGACCAAGATCATTTCCTACTGACTTCCATAAGTCTACTAACCCAGAAGCAATTCAAATCACACCCTGCTCAATCCTTCTTCCTCTCTTCCCTCTAAATTTTTTATTTTCTTTATATTTTCTTAATTATTTTTTTTATTTCTTGTTTTAAAAACTATTGCTGCTTCAAAGTTCCTATAAGCTGAATAAGCCTTGTCAGAGCTTATGTAAACTAATAGAATCTAACACAACTCTCATAAAAACTTAACAATACAGAATGAAATTATCAGTTTCACTTGAAATGTCAAAACAAGATTTTAACAAACAATACTGGAATTAAAGGTTAAATAAGGTTTCCTTAACATTAATTAAACTGAATACAACAAGATTTATCTTAACATTACAACTGAAAATGAAATTCTACTACCTACGATTACTTTTAACTAATCCTAAACTAATACTTGAACTCTTCTGCCTTCTTTCCCTTTTGTAGCCATTTACTGAGTATGTGGGACCCACTGGGGTATTTCCCACCATTTTGTAGCCATTGATATGGTCCCAATCATCCTAGCCGTTTAAATCTTTTCTTGGCGCCAAAGTCTCCCCAAGGTACTGTAGATTACTTGGAGCGGGTTTTAAGGGTTTAAATGGGTTTGGAGGGTTGTATGAGGTGGAAGGTTTGCGTGGAGAGGTGGGAGTGTGAGGTAGAAGGTGGTATGGTAGCAGTGGTGGTGGTATTGAAGCAGGGGAGTGGGAGAGGGAAACGGGGGTAGTGGTTTTGTTTGTGTTGACCGGGTTGACCAAAGGGGTGGGCTGGATTTCATTTGGGCCAAAAATAAGAGAGGGAGTGGGCTGGTGATGGTTGTTGGGTTTGTTTGTTTTATTTATTTAAAAGATAAGGTCCGGTTTGGTTATATTTCACACAAGGACTATTTTTGTAATTAGTGCAAAGTTGAGGGCTGTTTTTGGCAAGTTTCCAAATATACTACAAGGGCTAATCTTGCCATATGTGATAAATCAAAGGACTTTAAATGAAATATTTCCATTTAAAACCACCCGGGGACCTTTTCTGTAAATTCATCAAACTTCAGGGACCTTTCTTGTAATTTTCTGAAACTTGAAGGGTTAAACCTGTAAATATCAAATATTAACACAAAGGACCAAATATGTCATTTAGGAATAGTTCAAGGGTTATTTTGATAAATTTTCCATTTTAGATAACCCAGGGACTGATTTTGACACTTTTCCAAAGTTGAGGGACCAAAGTTGTAAATTTATGATTTTTAACTTCAAAGGACTTTTCCTGACAACTTATGAATCCCAAGGACCTTTTATGACATTTGTACAAGTTTTGATTGACCAGGGACTAGTTTTGCCAATTTATGAAACTTGAGGGACTGAAACTGCCAATTATGCAAACTTTGTACGTTTTTCATCTGTTTTTGATTATTTTGCATTTGAAACATATAAAACACACTTCTAAGATATTTTAAGTATTATGATGCATATTTGAGTGTTTTTGTATGTTTTGGCAGTTCAGATTAGTATAAAATGATAAGTATTTAGACACTCATCAGTTGGTCAGAAAACCACCACCAAGTGGTGGTGGTAGTGGTGTATCTGCTGAGACAGAGCAATGCTCAGCCCTGCAGATGTGTTTCAGGCCAAGTGGGGCCCAAGGTAAAATTCACAAAAATAAAAAGACCATGGAAACATGTAGATGAGGTGGTAGACAATTAAAAGAAACAAGTCTCAAGTCTTAAGAACAAACACAAAAATCAGAAATAATCTTACAACTTTTGAGAAAAACTGATTAATGCAAATTTGACTTTTGCTAAAAACTTGCTTATTTGACTTTTATGAAATTCTAAGGGCTCCTACTGATTTATTAAGCTAAAAGCTAATGAAATTAAGCTACAATTGTGTCTAATGCAATGAAATGGATGGGTTTGGGATCACAACTGACTAACAGTTGACAGTTAAGGAACAATGAAGGTGATTTTGACTTTGGCCACTACACTACCTGATTTTATGGATAATATGCAACTAATGGACCTACTATGACATGTATAAACATTAAACAACAACTGAAATGCCCATGAGCTTAGTGAGAACTTCTGATCCAAACACTCCTTTAATATGATGAAATTGTGATTTTCAAGGCAAGATACTAGTACAGACCATGAAAATGATTCAAAAGACTATATAATGATAGCCTGAGTTCATATTATCACCAGAATACAGATAGTTGCAACACAAACTCATGAGTCTCTAAATATCATCATTTGACAGTTAGAATGAAAGGTTTAGCAAGAATGAGAAATAATGAACAAGCCTGAGATTAAACACCCTAAATCATCTTAAATACAGTAAAAGAACACAAAACTACTAAAATTAATTACATTAACCAAAGCTACAGTGAATTTCAAGACAAATGAGATGAATGAGCTTACAATTGATCATGTGTGATACACAACCAAGAACCATGGATCTACCCCTAACCTAACATCTCCCTTGAGGTAACTAATAACCACAGCAATCCATATCCCCTTGCTCCAAGCTTCTTTCTTTGTCTCCCCTGATTTTATTATTATTATTTTTTTATTTATTTAATTGTTATTTTTAGTATTTTTCTTGATTTTGAGTATTACAAGCTTAAATGCCATGAAAGCTTTAAAAAGCTTTCAAATGGGCTTAACTGAACTAAAACAAACACTGAAAATCAACTCTTAACTCCTTTGAGTGAAAATGGAATTTTTCTTCAAAATGCTAAAAAGTGAATTATATAAAGAGATCTTCAAACTGAAATAACATAAAGTTTAAATTACACTAAAAAGGCAGAGTACAAGCTTTTTAAACTAAAAATTACAATTGAAAGATAAAATTCTACACTAAGTCGACATTAAATTTAAACTAATTACTACACTAGCTAACTACTCCATCTCAACTTTTTCTTGACTTTTATAGTCCCTGGAAGCATGTCTTGACTTTCCCAATTTGCTCTGAGCCCTAGGATTAGCTAAGATGATCTTAGCCGTTTATTTTGATTTTGGCGGGAAAGGGATTTTTGGCAGATTATGGGATTATTTGTGAGGTTTTGATAGCATTTATTGGTTCTTGGAGGGGAGTGTTTGGAGGGGGGGACAAGGACTAGGAAGGTGAGGTGGAAGGATGGAGGGGGGTTGTGTCTTGCAGTGGATTACCAGGCATGTGGGGGTGAAGGTGGAGGGTCAAACAAAGGGTTTGTCCGGGTTTAGTAATAAAACGGGGTGTTTGTTATTTTGAGTGGGGATGGGCTTATGGTGAGATGGGCTTGGGGAGTTTTGTGGGCTGGGATCAGGTAAGGGGTTGTGTTGTGGATTGGTTTTGGGTAATAACAATTAAAAGGGTCCGGTTGGTTTTGCTATGTTAAACAAGGACCAAATTTGTAAAATTATGAAACGTGAGGGTAAAATCTGCCATATCTCCAAACTATCACCGAGGTTCTCATTTGCCAAGTCATTAATTCCCAAGGACCATAATTGAATAATTTCCAAATTTGAATTTCCCGGGGATCAAAACTGTCAAAATCCAAACTGCAAGGACTAAACATGTAATTTCCACAAAACTTTCACCCAGGGATCAAAAGTGATTTTTGTAACTTCCCAAGGATAAAACTGATTTTTTCTTTCAAAACTATCCCACCAGGGACCAAATCTGCCAAATACTGAAACTCCAGGGACCATTTATTGCAATTTTGGATTTTGAGGGATAAAAGTGTAATTTTCTCAAACTTTTTACCTAAAGTCTAAATTTGATAATTTTTGACTTTTTAAAAACTTAGGGTTGACTTTTCTATCATTTAAAACCTTCAGGGACTAGTTTCGTCAATTTTTAAAACTTGAGGGACTGAGACTGCCAATTATGCAAACTTTGTTCGTTTTTCATTTATTTTTAAACATTTTGCATCTAAGACATATAAAACACACTTTTAAGATAATTTCAGTATTTTGATGCATTATTGGGTGTTTTTGGATGTTTTGGCAGTTCAGATACGATAAAAATGATGAGTATTTACACACTCATCACTCATATACCCCAAAGTCAAAATCACCAACTTGCCCCATATCTGTCAACTGTTAAGCAGTTGTGAACCCAAATCCTTTCAAATCCCTTCATAAGTAGTTAAGTTAGCCTTAGTTAGTTCTATTATATCTTAATATAGCTTAACTAATCAGAAAACTAGCACCAAAGTTCACAAAAGTCAATTTGTGAGTTCAATAGAAAAAGTCAAAATCTCCATTATCAGATTTTTACCAAACTAGTAGGAATTGTTTAGAATTTAGTAGAAGGAATTAGACTATGAGCTTTTGAGGTTTAGTAGTCTACCATCTCAACTTCATCATCCCATCTTTGTTATATTTTTAAGATTTTTGTGGTGGGCCCCACACCTGTCTAAACTCAACTGCAGGGAGAACATCTCCCCTGCACACCAGATACACAACCATCACCACCACTTTGGTGGTGATTTGTGGCCACCTCAGTGGGCCCCACCTGTCAAACTTAGCATCTTTCAACCCCCCTCCTAGTAGACTCTTAGGATTGACCTTTTGTTTGACCTGAAACTCAGTGGACCCCACTTGAAATAAGCCATAAACCTTGTCCCCATTCTGTGTTGAAATTAAGTTTCGGATTAGCTTATTTTGGCTTATCAGCTTATCTACTGAGCTTATTTGACCAAATTGAGCTTTGACTAGTCCAAAGTACTTATTAGGACCAGATTTATCCATAGTGGGTCCCACATAAGCTCATTTGAGCTTATTAGCCTTTTCAGTCAACAAAAGTCAACTGTGGAAGTAATAGGCTTCCACATTGCTTTTTAATAAGCTATAAAATAGTTGTCTTTATTAAAGTTGTTTATTTTTAAGTATAATTTAGTTTTGTAAAAGAAAAATCAAGAAAAGACAACATAAAAATAAGTGATAGTTTCTATTTAATTTAATTTAATTTAATTTTAATTTTCATTTTTAGATTTTTATTAAGTAAGTTGTGTTTTTATATTTTTATTAATTTACTTTTAGGTTAAAGTAATTTAAATAATTTTCTCAGATTTTTATTTTGTAATTTAGTATTTATTAGAATTAATAATAGTTTTATTAATAATTAATTAATAAGTAAGTTATAAATAGCATAATTACTTTTTATATAGCAACACCTAGATTTTATATTTTTTATAGCTTTTATAAGTTATAAAATAGTTTTATAAATTTTTTCATAATTTTCTAAGTTAGTTTAGTATTATTTGTAATTTAAAATAGTTTAATTAGTATAATTAATATAAATAGTTTTTAATTAATAAAAAATCTATAAAAAGACAAAAACATTTATTTTTATTTTTTATACTTTCTTCAAGTTCATTTTAAGTTTTAGAAATTATTTTTATAAATTTTTAGTTTAATTTGTAGTGTTTATTATTTTTAGTTTTATTTAAGTTAATTTTAATTAAATAGTTAAATAGTTTTTAATTAAATAATTAATAATAAATAATAAAATAATCTAAAAAACAGTTTTCTTTTTAATTTAATTTTATTTTAAGTTTAAGTTTATAGGATTTTCATTTTTAACCCCTGTAGTTTATTTTTCTTAAAACTCACATTTTTCTCAGTACGCAGTCGCGTCTGATTTTAAATTGGTGTACGTTTATACGTATTAGATATCTAGGTTTTACGTAATCATTCCAATAGTTTTCCTAAGTCATTTTACTTTATAAACCTTAGTGTAATCACATACACACTTATTCAGATCCTTTCCTGTTCATATTCACTCGATCACAAATTCGTTTATAATAAAACATCGCACACCTCGTTGGGACATTACGACCCGGTAAAACACTGTACTTCATGGAAGCATTTGCCTCAGCTGTTTGACTATTACAGTTGGCCATTCACAAGTGGCTGATCAATAATTATCTGACCGTTTGAGGCGAATCAAAATTTGGCGCCGCTGCCGGGGAGGTTGTTGCGTATTTCGAAACGATTTAGGTATAGTGGTTTTCAAAACCCCTCCTGTACAAATACCATCACTTTGTAAAAATCAAAATCATATCTGAAAAAGTTTACTAACACTTTTCCTAAAGTGTTAAAAACACCAAAAAAATCATAAACAACAAAACAAACTGTGAAGTTAAATTACTTCGTTGTCTTTAAGATTATAACCTGAAACAGCTGGTATAAGGTAAGTTCTGACATTAAATTGCGAACTGAAGAGGGATCTATTTATTCCCTCCTGCTAGCCTGCGAGTAATCTTAAAGGAACGATTTCGGTTAACGAATCAGTTCCAAAAATATTGTCCAAGTTTTTTCACCCATACACGAAAAGCCAAAAACATTTTACTGTGAATATAATTACATAAAAGTTTACCACCGCAAACCAAGGCAGAACACCTACCAACTGGGGGTGTGAACATAATAAGTTCCCAAACTTAAGATTAAAAACTTGCCATTGTATCCCTGTGATTGGTGTACCTTTTTCAAAGAAGCCATTTCACTTGTGATTATTGGATTTAAGTTCACTGTGGTTTTGCCTCGATATTGTTTTGAAAATTGTTTTTAGTGCATGCGCACTCGTTCACAATCACGACGTAATCGTCATAAAAACGTAACCGAGTTACGTACTGTTGAAGAAGAACACACACTAAAAATGAACGACGAGCCCCCAATCCCTCCCAAGGAGGAACCAGTTCCTGACACCCGAACAATGGAGGAACTGTGTCAACCTACCATGCACGGGAGGGGTGGACCCATTGCACCACTTACAATTGGAGCCTCGGATTTTGGACTAAAACATAACATGATACAACAGGTCCAGAATTCGTGTCAGTTCCACGGTTTGCCGGGTGACGATGCTAACAAGCATCTCGATAAATTTTTAACCGTCACCCAGAGCATGAAACAAAATGGCGTCACCAAAGACGGCCTGCGTTTATACCTGTTCCCATATTCTCTCACTCATCATGCGACTTCATGGTTTGATCGACTTCCTAAGAATTCGATCCATACTTTTGATGAAATGGTTACTAAATTCTTGGCTAAATACTTTCCACCGTCTATGGTTACAAAGCTGAGAAACGATATTAGTAACTTCAGACAGCTTCCCGAAGAGTCCTTATTTGAGGCATGGGAACGCTACAAACTTGCTATTGATCGGTGTCCCAATCATAACATGCTTCTTGTCACCATTATTGATACCTTTTATAATGGCTTGACACTTCGTCATCGTGACACCATCAATGCTGCTGCTGGGGGCACCTTTATGAAAAGGACCCCTGAAGAGTGTTATGACTTAATCGAAAACATGACTGCCCATCACAATTTTTGGGACTCCTCTGCAGAGAGGAATGACTCATGTAAGTCAGTCACTCCGGCAAATACTGAAATAGCTGCCCTTACCAGAAAGTTTGATGATTTGTCTGCTGTGGTTCTCCGAATTCACCAGACAAATCACAATCAGCAGAATAAAACTATCAGTTGTGAAACCTGTGGTGGTCCACACCCGTACCATGAATGCCCAGCCTCCGGTGGCTTCACTCAAGAGAACATATTCGCAGCTCAAGGTTCCTACAATACGGGAGGTAATTCTTACCAACCGCAAGGGGACCGAAATCTGTTGAGTTATCGTTCCAATAACTACATTGGACCACCGGGATTTAATCAATCCCAGAACCAAAACGGTCAAAACAGAAACCAGAACTTTAACCAGAATCAGAACCAGAACCGAATGAACCAAGGTTTTAACAACCAAGGGAATTTCAACTCTGGTCAACACCAGGTTCAAAACAATCAAAACCAAGGAAACTATAACCGTAATCAAGGTCAGAACAATTACCCTCAGGGTAATTTTCAACAACAAAACCATTTCCAGGGTAATAACAACCAGCAACATGGGAATTTCCAGAACAATCGGGCTCAAAATTTTCCAAACCAAAATCAAGCCATTGTTCCAACTGGACCATCATCTGATGAGTTATTAAAACAGTTTATGAAATATCAAGATGAACTTAACAAAGTGCTGGTTAGTCAAATCTCTGACTTGAAGAAGTCTTTAAATGATCGACCCTCGGGCTCAGGTACTACTTTACCTAGCCACACGATCGCTAATCCGAGGGGCGATGTAAAGGCGATCACCACAAGAAGTGGAGTTTCTCATAAAGGACCCACACCTCCGTCTACCTCTTCTCCTATCCCGGTAGAGGAATGTGAAACTGAGGTTACTACGGATACGGTACTTCCTACTAATAACGGAGGTACCAATGACATCCCTCCTCCAGTTATCCCGGTCCCGACTCCCCCTAAAAGAGTCGTGTTTGAAAATACCGAAGGTCCTGTTGAAAATCCGAAAGCCAACCCAAAACAATCGATTCCATATCCCTCACGATTACAAGACCAGAAGCTCCGTGAAAAAGCTAATCATCAGATGGAAAAATTCTTTCAGATTTTTCAAGAACTACACTTCGATATTAGTTTCGCGGATGCTCTTCTTTTAATGCCCAAATTCGCATCGACAATCAAAAACCTGTTGAGCAATAAAGAAAAACTGTTTGAGATGGCACGAACTCCACTCAATGAAAACTGCTCTGCAGTTCTGTTGAAACAGCTTCCCGAGAAGCTAGGAGACCCCGGGAAATTTCTAATACCATGTATTTTCCCAGGGATGGTTGAGTGCTTTGCCTTGGCCGATCTTGGTGCAAGCATCAACTTAATGCCCCACTCAGTTTGGAAAAAGCTCTCTCTTCAGGCACTTAGTCCCACTTGCATGACTCTCGAGCTTGCAGACCGTTCAATTTCACGTCCCCTTGGCATTGCTGAGGACGTATTTGTAAGAGTGGGAAAGTTCCATTTTCCGGCAGACTTTGTCGTTGTTGATTTCGATGCGGATCCAAGAGTTCCTCTCATTCTTGGGAGGGGATTCTTAAGGACGGGTCGTGCATTAATCGATGTTTTCGATGAGGAAATCACGTTACGAGTTGGCACTGAAGCGACAACGTTCAACCTTGATCAAACCTCGAGATACTCCTCGAATTATGATGCTGAATCAGTCAACCGAATTGATGTCATTGACATTGCATCCGAGGAGTATGCTCAGGAAATCCTTGGATTCGCTGATAGTTCTCCGAGTGGAAATACCACTCCCTCTTCTCACCCCATAATCGCTAATTCTTCTCCTTCCCTCACTCCGTTTGAGGGAAGTGATTTCGTCCTTGAGGAATTAGAGGCCTTTCTCAAAAGTGATTCAGTTCCCAAAGGAATTGATAACCAAGAGATTGACCCGGAGAGGGATATACTTCTCCTTGAGAAGTTATTGAACAAAGATCCTTCTCCCATTCCTGTTCTACCTCTACAACTTCATAAGGCGGAAGTCAAATATGTTGAGAAAAATGATGATTTCCCCAAGGTCGAACTTAAGGACCTGCCTCCTCATCTAGAATATGCATTCTGGGAAGGTAACGATAAGTTACCGGTCATTATTGCCAAAGACTTAAAGGATGAGGAGAACACCGCGCTGCTTAAGGTTTTAAAGTCCCACAAACAAGCAATTGCTTGGAAGCTTTCAGACATTAAGGGTATTAACCCAGATTTTTGTACACACAAAATCCTAATGGAAGAGGACTTTAAACCTGCCGTGCAGCATCAAAGAAGGGTAAATCCAAAAATCCACGAAGTTATCAAGGAAAAAGTTATCAAACTTCTCGATGCGGGATTGATTTACCCTATATCAGACAGTCCTTGGGTTAGCCCAATACATTGCGTTCCAAAAAAGGGTGGCATCACGGTTGTCACAAATGAGGATAACGAGTTAATACCAACTCGTTTGGTTACAGGGTGGCGATTATGTATCGATTACAGAAAGCTTAACAAAGCCACCCACAAAGACCATTTCCCTCTGCCCTTTATGGATCAGATGCTCGAAAGACTAGCGGGGAATGAGTATTATTGCTTCCTCGACGGCTTCTCGGGTTACTTCCAGATTCCCATTGATCCACAGGATCAAGAGAAGACTACCTTCACATGCCCTTACGGGACATTTGCCTATCGTCGCATGCCTTTTGGGTTATGCAATGCTCCGGGCACTTTCCAGAGGTGCATGATGGCTATTTTCCACGACATGATCGGGAAAACCATGGAGGTATTCATGGATGACTTCTCAGTCATCGGGAATTCTTTCAACTCATGCCTCAACCATTTAGAAAAGATGCTTCAACGTTGTGAAAACACTAATCTTTGTCTAAACTGGGAGAAGAGCCATTTTATGGTTAGGGAGGGCATTGTCCTCGGCCATAAAATTTCAAAAAGTGGGATTGAGGTCGATAAGGCCAAAATTGATGTTATTGCTAAACTGCCTCATCCCACCACTGTTAAAGGAATAAGGAGTTTCCTCGGCCTTGCCGGGTTCTATCGGAGATTCATTCAGGATTTCTCCAAAATAGCCCGGCCCATGACTCATCTTCTTGAAAAGGATGCTCCTTTCATCTTTTCCCTCGAGTGCATCGAAGCTTTTTCAACTCTAAAGAAAAGGCTTACCGAGGCACCAATCCTTGTTGCCCCCGACTGGGACTTACCCTTCGAACTTATGTGCGATGCTAGCGACTTCGCTATTGGTGCAGTTCTGGGGCAACGCAAAACAAAACATTTTTAGCCAATACACTACGCAAGTAAGACCATGAGTGAAGCTCAAACGCACTATACCACCACAGAAAAAGAATTATTAGCTGTGGTATATGCTTTTTAGAAATTTAGACCTTACTTAATCTTAACCAAATGCGTGGTGTACACGGACCACTCGGCTTTGAAATACCTGTTCACTAAACAGGACGCAAAGCCAAGACTGCTCTGTTGGGTCCTGCTCCTTCAGGAATTCGATATACTCATAAGAGATAAAAAAGGAGCAGAAAACCTTGCCGCTGATCACTTGTCCCGGTTAGAGAATCCTCATCAGGATATTCTCGAGAGAAAAGAAATTAATGAAACTTTTCCTCTGGAGACTCTCAATCTAATCTCTACCCGGGATGATACTACTACCCCATGGTTTGCCGACTTTGCAAATTACCATGCGGGAAATTTCGTTGTGAAAGGGATGTCGTCCCAACAGAAAAGAAAATTCTTTAAAGATGTGAAACATTATTTATGGGACGACCCCTACTTGTTCAAAATATGTGCGGATCAAGTCATCCGACGGTGTGTCCATGGCCAAGAAGCCATGGAAATTCTTAAAGCTTGTCATGATGGACCCACGGGGGGACATCATAACCCAAACTACACCGCCAAAAAGGTGTTTGATTCAGGATTCTTTTGGCCCACGATCTATAAAGACGCCCATGAACTTATCAAAACCTGTGAGGCTTGCCAGCGTCACGGGAATATTTCCAAAAAGAATGAGATGCCACAAAACGCCATCCAAGTCTGTGAAATATTTGATATGTGGGGCATTGATTTTATGGGGCCATTCCCGTCTTCACGAGGGAATAAGTATATACTCGTGGCAGTCGACTATTTGTCAAAATGGGTTGAGGCAAAAGCTTTACCCACCAATGATGCCCGAGTAGTCGTTAACTTTCTGAAATCTCTCTTTGCCAGATTCGGGACTCCTCGTGCCATTATCAGTGATCGTGGCACACACTTCTGCAATGAACAATTTGCAAGAGTGATGCTGAAATATGGTGTAACTCACCGTCTTTCTACAGCATACCACCCACAAACAAGTGGGCAGGTGGAGGTCTCGAATCGGGGTATTAAGAGAATTCTGGAGAGGACGGTAGGAGAAAACCGTGCCTCTTGGTCGGATAAGCTGGATGATGCATTATGGGCTTTCCCCACTGCTTACAAAACATCCATCGGGTGTACTCCATATAAGCTAGTGTACGGGAAGGCATGTCATCTTCCGATCGAATTAGAACATAAGGCCTACTGGGCCTTAAAACATGCAAACTTCGACCTTCACACAGCGGGTGATCACCGCAAGGTTCAACTAAACGAATTAAACGAACTTCGTGATCAAGCTTATGAGAATTCTTTGATTTACAAGGAAAAAACCAAGAAGATTCACGACTCTAAAATTAAAAACCGTGTTTTCAACATCGGTGACAGAGTCCTTCTCTTCAATTCACGATTGAAGATATTCTCAGGAAAGCTTAAAACTCGTTGGTCTGGGCCATTCACTGTAACAAGAGTATTTCCATATGGAACTGTTGAGTTATCTCAACCTGACGGTTCCAACTTTAAAGTGAATGGCCATCGGTTAAAACACTACTTTGGAGGGGACATACAACCAATGGTTGTCCCGGATCTCCAAACTTTCCCCATGGACCAATAAATTCGGGGTCGAGTCAAGCTAGTGACTCGGTTAACAAAAACAGTAGCTTCCTCATGAACAAATCAATTCGAGGTCGATTCAAGCTAGCGACTCGGTAATCAAAAACAGTAGCTGAACATGGGTTTTCACCCGTATGTACCACCCTAGTGTGGGGGAGATGCCCCACATGTTGTATATATCCTCAAAAAAAAAAAAAAAAAAAAAAAAAAAAAAAGAAAAAGAAAAAAAAAAAAAAAAGATGTACATAGACTAAAATAAAGGTTACTAATATTTCCTTCTTATGTTCTAAGTGTCGGTTTAACACCCGGTTCTTTGAATATTGAGGGCAATATTCATTTCTATGTGTGTGGGGGGGGGGGGGGATTCTCACGAATTCAAACACATGTTCCATCAAGCACCCTCATTTGATCAAAATTGAAAATTTTTTCACACTTAGAAATGCAATAAATGGTTATCAGTCCGCCATGTCTAACCCACACAAGGATTGGCTAATCCAGGAGCAAACGGCTCTTGGTAAAGATATCTCAAAACCATTGATGGCTTGCAATTTGCCAAAAATTGTATGGTTCCTCAACTCCCCATATCCCATAAAGCGATTGAGTTGGCTAGCCCGCAAGATTATGGCTTGTGGTAAAGGCCGTGGAAAAACCATAATTGGTAATCAGCTCACCAAGATGTTGACTATTCCATCAAGAGTTGGCTAGTCCAGAAGCAAATGGCTTTTGGTAAAGACTAATCAAATCCGTTGACAGCTGGTGGTTTGCTCAAAATCACAAGGTTATCAGGTGTACCACAGTTCTCACACCTGACTACTCCAGAAGTAATGGCTTTTGGTAAAGAGACATAAAATCCATTAAATTTTCTCAAAATATTTCTAGGGACTAGCAATACTTTAGTGTGGGGGATTGATGAGTGTCTAAATACTCATCATTTTATACCAATCTGAACTGCCAAAACATCCAAAAATACTCAAATATGCATCAAAATACTAAGATTATTCCAAAAGTGTGTTTTATATGTTTCAGATGCAAAATAATCAAAAACAGATACAAAACGTACAAAGTTTGCATAATTGGCAGTTTCAGTCCCTCAACTTTCAAAACTTGTCAAAACTAGTCCCTGAAGGTTTAAAAATGAAAGAAAAGTCAACTTAGGTCCTTGGGAAATCAAACATGTTCACTATAAACCCCTGGATAAAAGTTTTCACAAAATGGCAATATTTACCCCTCAAGTTTCAAAATTGGCAAAATTAGTCCCTCGGTGTTTTAAAATGGAATTTTATCAAATATCACCCTTATACTATTCATAAAATACAATTTGGAACTTTTTGATAACTTTTGGGAAATTACAACTTCAACCCTTCAATTTTCAGAAAATTACAGGTTTGGTCCCTGGAGTTGAGAAATTGACAAAAATGGTCCTTGGGATATAAAAACTTTGAGAAAATAAATTTTGGTCCTTGTACTAATGTTTTATTGCAGGAATGATCTTTGGGAGAAAAGATTGGAAAAATTACATGTTTGGTCCTTGGAGTTGTAAAGTTTGGCAGAAAAGGTCCCTGGATTTGAAAAATAGAAAAAAACATCACATACAACCCTTGGACTATTCACAATTGGCAATTTTAACCCTTTAAATAACTTTGAAAAATTGCCAAAGCACACCCTCCAAAAATACAGAAATTACAAATTTGGTCCTTGTGAAAATACCAAACCAAATCCGGACCCTTATGTTATTTAAATACCAATCCAATCAAATCCAAATACCACCAACACCACAGCCCACTCACTCAAGTTTACCCAGGCCCAACCCTTAGCCCATAATACCCAAAACCGTTTTAAATAAAATGGGGTCAAATATTTGACCTCGTTGACCGTTGACCCCCACCTTCTTCAACCCCCTCGTCACCTGCTATCCTCCATCCACCATCTACATCTCCACGCAATTTCTCTACCTCACACAACCCTCCAAAACCTTGAAAACATCTCCACGCAATACACAGTACCCCCTAGGACTTTTTGGCGCCAAAAGGTGTTTTAAACGGTTGAGATCAATTGGACCTTATCAATGGCTCTGGATTGGTGGGAAATGACCCAGTGGGTCCCACAAGCTCAGAAAATGGCTACAAAAGGGAAAAGAAGCAGAAGAGATGAATAATTAGATTAGGTAGAATAATTTAGTATCGAAATAGTGTAATTTCAATTATTAAGTTGTAATTCTTAGTTAAAATGTGTTGTATGCTGTTTATTAATGTAACTTGATCCTTATTTAACTTTAATTTTCAGTTATCTTTTGTAAAATCAAATTTTGCAATTTTAAGTAGAATTGACAATCGTACTTAAAATTGTTAGAAGTTGTTCCTACTGTTCCATAAGCTCATATTTAGTCTCAGTAAAGTTTTTAGAAGTCATTTTATGCATCAAACCTGTTTCAAGTTCAACTTTCAATAAAATAAGAAAAATCAGTAAAAAATAAATAAAAAAATAAAATTCAGTATAAATGGAAGTGGAAGCAAGAAGCAGAGTTGGATTTGGATTGCAATGGGTTTAGTTGCCTCTGGGAGGTGTTAGGATGGTTATTGGATTACCAGTTCACTTATTCTCACCTTGAAACTCACTTGTAAGCATTGTTCTATAATTTTGCAAATCACTGTGCATTAGCTTAATCTTCTGATTATAAATGGTTTTCTGTGTTTCTTAGGTGTAATATATACATAATATTGATTTATAGCTAGTACTTGTTCAGTAGAATACATAGCTTCTCTATATTACAATTTACATTGTCATAATTAGCATATTGGTGATCATAAGCTCTTGTTGTTTTTGTTGCTATTTATGTGCTTATTTCAGTTTAATATATCATAGTAAACCTTTACCTATCAGTTTCATGGTCCAACTTCATCATATGCTTTGAAAACTTAAAACAATCAAAGGTTTAGGGGTGTTTGGTTTAATAGATACCTCTGTGCTCAGGGTGTTTGTTGGTGTTGTTTCCTCTTGCTACATGTTTCTTTAGTGTAACTTAGGTCTTAGGAACCATAAAACCTTGGTCTCATATACCCCAAAGTCAAAATCACCAACTTGCCCCATATTTGTCAACTGTTAAGCAGTTGTGAACCCAAACCCTTTCAAATCCCTTCATAAGTAGTTAAGTTAGCCTTAGTTAGTTCTATTATATCTTAATATAGCTTAACTAATCAGAAAACTAGCACCAAAGTTCACAAAAGTCAATTTGTGAGTTCAATAGAAAAAGTCAAAATCTCCATTATCAGATTTTTACCAAACTAGTAGGAATTGTTTAGAATTTAGTAGAAGGAATTAGACTATGAGCTTTTGAGGTTTAGTAGTCTACCATCTCAACTTCATCATCCCATCTTTGTTATATTTTTAAGATTTATGTGGTGGGCCCCACACCTGTCTAAACTCAACTGCAGGGAGAACATCTCCCCTGCACACCAGATACACAACCATCACCATCACTTTGGTGGTGATTTGTGGCCACCTCAGTGGGCCCCACATGTCAAACTTAGCATCTTTCAACCCCCCTCCTAGTAGACTCTTAGGATTGACCTTTTGTTTGACCTGAAACTCAGTGGACCCCACTTGAAATAAGCCATAAACCTTGTCCCCATTCTGTGTTGAAATTAAGTTTTGGATTAGCTTATTTTGGCTTATCAGCTTATCTACTGAGCTTATTTGACCAAATTGAGCTTTGACTAGTCCAAAGTACTTATTAGGACCAGATTTATCCATAGTGGGTCCCACATAAGCTCATTTGAGCTTATTAGCCTTTTCAGTCAACAAAAGTCAACTGTGGAAGTAATAAGCCTCCACAGTGCTTATTAATAAGCTATAAAATAGTTGTCTTTATTAAAGTTGTTTATTTTTAAGTATAATTTAGTTTTGTAAAAGAAAAATCAAGAAAAGACAACATAAAAATAAGTGATAGTTTCTATTTAATTTAATTTAATTTTAATTTTCATTTTTAGATTTTTATTAAGTAAGTTGTGTTTTTATATTTTTATTAATTTACTTTTAGGTTAAAGTAATTTAAATAATTTTCTCAGATTTTTATTTTGTAATTTAGTATTTATTAGAATTAATAATAGTTTTATTAATAATTAATTAATAAGTAAGTTATAAATAGCATAATTACTTTTTATATAGCAACACCTAGATTTTATATTTTTTATAGCTTTTATAAGTTATAAAATAGTTTTATAAATTTTTTCATAATTTTCTAAGTTAGTTTAGTATTATTTGTAATTTAAAATAGTTTAATTAGTATAATTAATATAAATAGGTTTTAATTAATAAAAAATCTATAAAAAGACAAAAACATTTATTTTTATTTTTTATACTTTCTTCAAGTTCATTTTAAGTTTTAGAAATTATTTTTATAAATTTTTAGTTTAATTTGTAGTGTTTATTATTTTTAGTTTTATTTAAGTTAATTTTAATTAAATAGTTAAATAGTTTTTAATTAAATAATTAATAATAAATAATAAAATAATCTAAAAAATAGTTTTCTTTTTAATTTAATTTTATTTTAAGTTTAAGTTTATAGGATTTTCATTTTTAACCCCTGTAGTTTATTTTTCTTAAAACTCATCTTTTTCTCAGTACGCAGTCGCGTCTGATTTTAAATTGGTGTACGTTTATACGTATTAGATATCTAGGTTTTACGTAATCATTCCAATAGTTTTTCTAAGTCATTTTACTTTATAAACCTTAGTGTAATCACACACACACTTATTCAGATCCTTTCCTGTTCATATTCACTCGATCACAAATTCGTTTATAATAAAACATCGCACACCTCGTTGGGACATTACGACCCGGGAAAACACTGTATTTCACGGAAGCATTTGCCTCAGCTGTTTGACTATTACAGTTGGCCATTCACAAGTGGCTGATCAATAATTATCTGACCGTTTGAGGCGAATCACGCGGTCTTTGTGTTAGACGCCTAGAGTTTGTTTTAGCCCCAAGATCATTAGTTTGATCCTGTTGATATAACTGTCTTATCATTGATCATGTAAGATTGGGGATTGTAGTAGTCATTGTATAAAGATTCCGCATACTTGGTAGTATACATCAGTTGAATACACAATGAATACAGTTAACACAAAAATTTATATAGAAGCTGCAACTTGAAGAGCCTTGGTGATATAGCATGGTTTAAGGGGAAGTTCATTTATCTTTCATATATATTAGCTTCAGGGGAAGTTCGTGATTACTTGGTTTATTCATATCAACTAGGGGAAGATTGTTGGGATTTATACTTGAGTTGATATTGACAAAATATGAAAGATGAAGGACTTATGATGACAAAGTGAAGAATGCAAAAGACAAGGGACTTGCTTTACAAAGAAGTTATTTCAATATAGTCCTTCGTAGTATTCTTGTAACCCTAGTATCTCTATTATATAAAGAGATATATAGGGAATAAGTTTTATGTGTGTCAAGATGTAGAAAACCAGTAAAGCGTTTGTGTTGTCTAGGGCGTAGAGTTCATGTAAATGCCTAGACTTGTTAGTGTTTTAGCTCCAAGATCATTAGTTTGATCCTGTTGATATAACCACCTTACCAATTAATAACTAATCAACCCATGTGAGATTTCATTAATATTAGTACGAGGTAATATTGAATATCATTCCAAATAAATTAATTTGCCACAGACTCACAATCATAAATTAGTACGAGATTTAATTTATTGAGTCAACCAATCAAATAAAGAATACCATGTGCAAAACATCAAACGAATTTAAGAATACCATGGTGTTAGTATTAAACCTGATTGTTAGGAATTATATTAACAGTTACCACGGCTAAGTATGAAGATTACAACTGCTGAAGAATGCACTAGCAGTGGAAACTCATTACCACTGCTAGTACATAGCATTTCCACTGCTGTTAGGATAACTGTTAGGAAACTTGTAAAGATAAATATAGAATAGATCTTGTGTATATCTTATTCTATTAACATTATACGTATCTTGTAGAAGAGGACTCCTTGTGCTATAAAAGGAGGTCCTAGGTTAAGGTTAGATATACGTTTTCCTTAGAGCTTCAAGGTTTTAACCCTAGTGATACAAAGATCACTCGTATTATTATTATTAATAATATTGGAGCTAACCGTTTGATACATACATTATTCTCATTCATATACAACTGTTTCATTCACAATCAAAATTCTAAGTATTACTAAGTAGATTCTGCATACTTAGTGATATAACTCAAAGTATCATTCTAACACAAATCAAGGTGTTTAGATCCATCAAGTGGTATCAAAGACAGGCTTTGATACTTTGATTTAGAAGTCCCCAAGTTCACTCAGAAGATTCAATGGAGACAGAAACTAGTCAGTCCAACATTGCTGCTAAGCTTCCCAAGCTTAAGTTGAATGACTATCAGATGTGGAGGCTAATGATCGAACAATTCTTTATGGTGCAAGACTATGCACTTTGGGAGATCATTATGTTTGGAAATTCTTTCAAACCTGGTACTACCTTAGAGACAATTGATGGCAAGGAAGTACTAAAGATCAACACTAGACCAGTCACAAATGATGAAAGACTTCAGATGAAGAATGATCTGAAGGCCAGAGGCTTGCTGTTGAAGACATTTCCCAGAGATCAAATTCTAGCTTTTAGCAAGTACAAGACTGCACAAACTTTATTTGAGGAGATCTGTAATGTTTCTGGTCGTAATCATTCCACCAAGAAGACACAGAAGACCTTGCTGAAACAGACTTATGAAAAATTTGGTTCAAGAAGTAATGAATCAATTGACAACATCTTCACAAGGCTTCAAAAGATTGTTACCCAACTCACAGTGTTTGGAATTGAGATGGAAAGGGAAGACCTCAATCTAAAGTTCTTAAGAAGTTTACCCTCTGAGTTTGGTACAAATGTTGCAGTATGGGAAGACAAGCCAGAATTGGAGACTATGAAGCTTAATGATTTGTATAATAACTTTAAGGTTATTGAACAGAGGTTGAAGAAGGCTGGCGAACGAAGTTCTGGATCAGGGAATTTAGCACTCATATCATCATATGTTGATGATAGTTCAGATGAAGAGAGTGATAGTGATGATGATGATGATGCTAACATTGTTGTTTCCACTGGCAGTGGAGGTGTTTCCACTACTAGTTCAAAAAGACAGATTGTTGGTCTTAGTGATTCTACTTTTTATGCCTTTCTGTCAAGTCAGATGAATGGTTCAATTCCCACACATGAAGACTTAGATCAAATTGATGAGGATGACATGGAAGAGATGGACATTAAATGGTAGGTTGCATTACTAAGCTTAAAGGCAAAGAAGTTCTGGAGGAAGACTGGTAGGAAGATCACCATAAATGGCAATGAAACTGTAGGTTTTGATAAGAAGAAGGTGGAGTGCTACAATTGTCATAAGAAGGGGCACTTTGCCAGGGAATGTAGGAAACCAAAGAAGCCTGATAACAGGTCAACTTGGTATAAGCAGGACAAGAAGAAAGAACCTGCAACTGAAGAACCAAAGGTGCTATTGGCCATTGATAGAGTGAGCTATGATTGGAGCTATATGGCTGAGGATGAAGAAGATGGTTCAGAGTCTGCAATTATTGCTACTGAGCTTGCACTTATGGCTTTTTCTGACTCTGAGGTACAAACTAATAATGCTTGTTCTAAAACTTGTAAGGCTTTAAAAGATTATGAGAAACTTAAGGAACAATATGATGAACAATTGCTGGAGTTAAATCAATCTAATTATAACTTAGCAAATCATAAAAGAGGTCTTGCTATTTTAGAAGCACAATTAGAGCATTATAGAGCCAATGAATCTAAGTTTAATGATGATATTGCTGTTTTAAAAAAAGAGACTTAGATTATAAGGTTACTGTGAATAAGGCTCTTAGGGAAGAGTTAGAGAAGGTTAAAAGGGCAAATAAGAATATACAGATAACTTGTAATACACTAGATCATCAATCCAAGTGTATTGACAAAATTTGGGAGGCCCAAGTTGTAAACAAAGTTAAATCAGAAGTAGGATATAAATCAGTTCCACCACCTCTAAGAGGTGTTCCATCATCTCCTGGTATTGACTTAGCACACACAGGATTAGAAGAGTTCCAGGAACCAACCATGACCTATGGACAAAAATTTATTAAAGAAGATGCTATTGAAAAGGTTCAGGTTGAGGTTGATACATTTGATAGTGCTAGTGAGTAGTGACTCATCTCTTAAAGATGAATGTTTGAATATTGAGTCTAAAACTAGTGTTCCTGAGAGTGTTCAAGTGGAAGTTAAAAAGTGGATTTCTGAAGTTGTCAAAGAGAAGCCTAGGACACAAGCTAATTACTCTAGGCCCACTACTAGATATGCAGAGATGTACAAAAGTAGGTCAGCAACTCCTAGGGGGAATAAGAGGAGTTGGAATCATGTTAAATCTAGGCAATTTGGTAGTGACTTTGTGTTCAACAACAAACCTTGTTACGTATGTGGTAGTTTTGAACATCTTCATTATAATTGTAACTATCACATGGGTAGAAGGGAAGTGTTTAGGAATACCAGGGTGAATGGAAATAATGCTAATAACTTTACTCACCCAAATCCACTAAGCAAGATGATTCCCAGGTCTGTTTTGCTTAACTCTGGCATCAAAACTCTTTCCACTGCTAAACCAGCAGTTGCCACTGCCAGAAATATAAACAGAGTTTACCCTAAGTCCCCTATTAAGAGTGCAAAATATATTACAACTTTT
This sequence comes from Artemisia argyi, assembly GCA_030686995.1. Taxonomy (NCBI): domain Eukaryota; kingdom Viridiplantae; phylum Streptophyta; class Magnoliopsida; order Asterales; family Asteraceae; genus Artemisia; species Artemisia argyi. Next base: position 3,486,734 of record CM060676.1, on the reverse strand, counting down.
GTTAAATCTGCACAAACAGGGAAAAAGACCTATTTTGAAAAGAAAGTTTACAATAACCACAAGTAGGTACCTAAAATTTCAAAACCAGCAGTTGCCACTGCTAAGCCAGCAGTTACCACTGTAAGGCTAAAAGTTTCCACTGGTGGTTCTGTAAACAACAAAAGGGTAAATGTGGGAAATGCTGTTAAGGCCTCAGCAAGTTAGGAATGGAAACCAAAAGGATCTATCACCTCAAACAATCCCAATGGTGTATCAATGACCTTTGACAGATATAATTATATTGATACATGAGGCAAATCCAAGTCATTTGTGGCTTGGGTCCCCAAAAGGAACTAATTCCTTTATTTTATGTGCAAGAACATTCAAAGCCTAAAGATGATCAAGAATATTCAGACAGTGGATGTTCCAGGCACTTGACTGGCAATAAGTCCTATCTTTCAGATTTCAAACCTTATGATGGACAATTTGTCAGCTTTGGAGGTGGTATTGGTGGCAAAGTTTCTAGCAAAGGAACAATCAAGGCTGGAAACTTGGACTTTGAGAATGTGTATTATGTGAAAGAACTCAAGTACAACCACTTCAGTGTGTCACAGATGTGTGACAAGAAACATAGAGTTCTATTCACAGAAGATGAATGCTATATCTTATCTAAGGATTATAAGCTCCCTGATGAAAGTGATATTTTGCTTAAAATCCCTAGAAAAGGCAATCTATATAGCATAGACATGAAGAATATAGTGGCTAAAAATGATGTTACTTGTTTGCTTGAAAAAGCCACTTTGGATGAATCCATGCTTTGGCACAAAAGACTTGGTCATGTTAACTTCAAGACCATAAACAAGATTGTGATAGATGGTCCAGTCAGAGGTTTACCAAAGAAGAGATTTGAAAATGACCAAACATGTGCTGCCTATCTTAAAGGGAAGCAACACAGAGCCTCATACAAGACCAAAGCATATAATTCTACATGCTGTATATGGACTTGTTTGGTCCTACATCAGTGAGAAGCATAAATTTGAAGAAGTATTGTCTTGTTGTAACTGATGACATTAGTAGATTTACATGGGTTTTCTTTTTAAGAACCAAGGATAAAACCACTAGCATCCTTAAGACATTCATCACTGAAGTTGAAAACCAAGTTGATAAGAAGATCAAGATCATTAGGTGTGACAATGGGACAGAGTTCAAGAACAAAGTTATGGATTATTTCTGCAGAGACAAAGGTATTAAGAGAGAATTTAGTATTGCAAGAACTCCTCAACAAAATGGAGTTGCTGAAAGAAGAAACAACACACTAATTGAGGCTGCTAGAACCATGATAGCTGATTCAAAGCTACCAGTGACTTTTTGGGCTGAAGAAGTTAACACTGCTTGTTACATTCAGAACAGGGTTTTAGTGGTCAAAACAAAGAACAAGCCACCTTATGAGCTATTCAGAGGAAGACCCCCAACTTTGGATTTTATGAGGCCATTTGGATGTCATGTCACATTTCTCTATACCATTGATCATCTGGGAAAATTTGAAGAAAAGTCAAATGAAGGCTTCTTTGTTGGATATTCTATGGTTAGCAAGGCTTTTAGAGTCTATAACTTGAGAACAAAGAAGATTGAAGAAAATTTACATGTTGAGTTTCTTGAAAATAAGACTAACATAGCAGGTTCAGGACCAGAATGGTTATTTGATCTTGAGACATTATCAAATACAATGAATTACGTACCTATAATATCAGGTACAGGAGAAAATAATCATGAAGAATCAGAAGAATTCATTGATGAAGATGAATCTTACAAAGATGATGAAGATGATAAAGATCAAATTGTTATGCCACTTTGGGACTTTGTTGACAATAATGAAGACTCACAACCTTCAGAGAATTCTGAAAAGGAAAGTGATGCAAATGCTTTGAATTTTGATGTTTTGAATAAAGAAATTCCTGCTAGCAGTGGTAATTCAATTCCCACTGTTACAACAGAAGTTTCCACTGATGGATTAAATGTGGAAAATCCATCTCAGGAATCACCCAGCGATGATGTTGAGATCTCTAACATGCCAACAACATATGATATTCCTAGCACATCACAAACTTCAATTCACAAGGTGCATCCACTTGAAAATGTTATTGGTGAATTACAATCAGGTGTCAAGACAAGAAGGCAGACAAAGAAAGATGATGTTCATGGGTTCATTAGTGAGGTTTATGAGTCCAAGAAGCATAAGTACAAGAATGAATGTTTGTTTTTCTATTTTCTATCACAAGTGGAGCCTTAAAATGTTTATAAGGCTTTAGAAGAATCTAGCTGGGTTGAAGCAATGCAAGAGGATATGTTGCAGTTCAAACTTCAAAAGGTTTGGGTTCTTTGTGATTTTCCTGATGGTATGAAGGTGATTGGTCCTAAGTGGGTTTTCAGAAACAAGAAAGATGAAAGAGGTATTGTTATTAGGAAAAAAACTAGATTGGTTGCTCAAGGATACACTCAAGAGGAGGGTATTGACTATGAAGAAGTTTTTGCTCTTGTTGCAAGGATTAAGGCTATTAGATTGTTTCTGGCCTATGCATCCTTTATGGGCTTTACTGTCTATGAAATGGATGTTAAGAGTGCCTTCATGTATGGAAACATTGATGAGGAGGTCTATGTTTCTCAACCTCTAGGCTTTGAAAAATCCTCAACACCCCTAATAAAGTGTATAAAGTTGTTAAGGCTCTTTATGGCTTACATCAAGCTCCAAGGAAGTGGTATGAAACCTTAGCTACATATCTGTTGAAGAATGGGTTTCATAGAGGAAAGATTGATCAAACTTTGTTAATCAAGAAAGACAAGGGTGATATTCTACTTGTTCAAGTCTATGTTGATGATATCATCTTTGGATCTACTAGACAAGAGATGTGCAAAGAGTTTGAAAAGTTGATGAAGGATGAATTCCTAATGAGTTCTATGGGAGAACTTACTTCTTTTTGGGGCTGCAAGTACAACAAAGGAGAGATGGCATCTTTATCAGTCAAGACAAATATGTGGCTGAGATCATAAGGAAGTTCAAATTTACTGATGAAAAACCCTCAAATACCCCTGTTGATAAGACTACTCATCTACTGTTGAGGAATGCTAGTGGAGCAGATGTTGATGTGCGCACCTACATATCCATGATTGGTTCCCTGATGTATCTCACTTCATCAAGACCAGACATTATGTTTGTTGTATATGCTTGTGCAGGATTTCAAGTTACTCCAAAGACATCACATATGACAGCAGTAGAGAAGATTTTCAAGTATTTGAAGACATATCCTAATCTAGGATTGTGGTATTCAAGAGAATCCCCTATGGAATTGATCACATACTCAGATAGTGATTATGGTGGTGCAAGTTTGGATAGAAGGTCAACTACAGGTGGATGTCAATTTCTTGGATGTAGATTGGTGTCATGGAAGTGCAAGAAACAAACAATGGTGGCTACTTCAACCACTGAAGCAGAATATGTAGCTGCTGCTAGCTATTGTGCTCAGATCTTATGGCTTCAGAATCAATTGTTGGATTATGGGTACAATTTCATGAACACCATTATCTATATAGACAATAGTAGTACCATATGCATTATTAAAAATCCTGTGCAACATACTAAAACTAAACATATTGAAATCAGACATCATTTTATTAGAGATTGTTATGAGAAAAAGCTTATTAAAGTTGTCAAAATTCATACTAATGACAACTATGCTGATTGGTTAACAAAAGGGCTTGATGTGGGTAGGTTTCAGTACTTGGTAACAGGTATTGGAATGTTAAACCCATAAATCTTTGATGTCTAATAATTTTCAGTGTTTCAGGATAGTTGATGAGGCGAAAAATGATCCATTTTTAGGGGGTCATTTAAGCCCGAATTCGAATTTATTTGATCAAATATTGCCCTAAATCGTTCCTTTTGTGATTTTAGGTACTTTGGGAGTGAAATATGGAAAAGGAAGCAATTCGGACGTTTTTGGAGCATAAAAGTGAAGAAAACGCCAAAGTCTTAATTTTCCATGCTGGGAACAGTAGGTGACGGCGTCAAGAGTAACTCCCTGACGGCGTCAAGAGCAAAATTCCATGACGATCCAGTGAAGATTTGAAGGCGTCACGAAGTAGGGCGTCAAGAGTTAAAGTCATGACGGCCTGGAAATGATTAAGTCTTGACGGCGTCAAATGTAGATCAAGGCAGTCCGAGATTAAATTTGGCGGCGAGATGACGGCGTCACAATGTTTGTCTTGACGCCGTCAGACCCCTTTCCCTATATATAGTTTTCTAATTTTTACACATTAAAAGAGAGAAGTTTTGGGAGAAACCCTAAGTATGATTTTCGTATAACTTTTACAGGTTTTTCAAGGGTTTCAACCCCTTGATACCTTGCATGTGTAATCAAGATAAGTGTTCTTTTAATTCAATCAATATGTCTATGTGTTGGTTGTCTATATCTTGTTCTTGTCTTAATTCCATCATGCTAGGCTAGATCTATCTTGTGCTTGCTTAGATCTAATGAAACCTAGATGTTAATTATGAGTTGATTACTTGTTTATTCTTGTCTTGGATGAATGATTTAAATGTTAGGCTTAAGAAAACTGGCAGATCTCCAGTTGGTAACATGCTTGAACGTCTTAAGAAATATGAACCGACGCGCACTAGGTCTTTATTGGTTGTGTTTAATGCATGAGCCACTGTTTACAATCCCTATAGTTGTGCTGGGCATGGTGTAGGAGGAGATAAGAGCTCATAGAATTGGGGAGTTAAGTGTGCCACCCCATGAATGGTATTAAGGAATACGATCCGTCATCCATGCAATTATAACAAGTAATTAACGTGTAAAAGATGTCTAGGGAGTAGTGAAATCTAAGTAAACACATTTTCTCCAATTACTGCTCACAACTTTAGTATAATTTAGTTTAATTTCATTTTTAGTATTTTATTTTGATTGCATCTTAGTATTGGGTTAGTTGAATAGCAACTAATTCCGCCCAAATCCTTTAAACCCGAGATTTTAACTTGCTTTCTAAAAAATATAAAAATACAAAAAGAATCTTCCCTCACCTTTAGAACTAGTATTTAGGTTTTCTAATCCTAGCGACACTATTCCTAGCTGAACGATCAATCCCCCGGTACTTGTCACTATACTATACTACAACGATCAGGTACACTGCCTGGTGGGGGTTGTAAGCTTCTCAAGATCCCTTGAGAGGTAAAGCCTGGTGCGATTCCCACGTATCAAGTTTTTGGCGCCGCTGCCGGGGAATAGTTATTGTCTAGGTTAGAATTTCTTTTTATTAGGTCTACTTGCTAGATTCCTTTCTAGTGAGATTTTATTTTTATTTTTAGGTTCTCTTCAGTCTATCTTATTTCTTTGTGCCTTTGTTCGTAACCACCCGACATCATGGACAACGGGAACATCTTTGAACCCGTCATTCCACCACAACAAAACCCACCATTAGAACCCCTTAGGCCCCGAACCTTAGGAGAGTATTCCCGACCTAGCCACCAAGGCTACCGAAACACAATTGAGCTCACCGGAGCCAATGTGACCCCCTTGCGATCCGACACCATCCGGTTGGTGCAAAGCGGATGTGCATTCCATGGACTTCGTTCCGAAGATCCAAACCAACATCCTAAGGACTTTCTCAAAATCGTAGATTCCATAGACCTAGGTGTTGAAACTAGAGAGACTACCCGTTTACGCCTATTCCAATTCTCTCTACGGGATCAAGCTAGTCAATGGCTTGAGCGTTTACCCGCGGGATCCATCACCACATGGGATGATCTCACCACTCGTTTCCTTGCTCAATTTTTCCCACCGGGGAGAACTACTAAGCTTAGAAATGACATCTTGATGTTCCAACAACGTCAAAATGAATCTCTTTATGAAGCATGGACTCGTTTCAAGGACTTACACCAAAAAGTCCCTCATCATGGCATAGATCTTTGGCTCCAAGTCCAAATCTTTTATGACCATATCGACATCTCCACGAAGCGAGCCATTGACCAATCGGCCGGTGGTAAGCTACGTGATCTTAGTGCGGAACAATCATGGGAACTCATAGAAGATCTTGCTCTCTATGACAACGAAAGTTGGAATGATCCCTGTGATTTGAACAAAACGGTCAAGGCAATATCCTTGCCTTCGAACAATTCTAGCACTCCCGACGGTAGGATCATGGAGCTTGAGGACCAAGTCAAGTTTCTTATGAAATCTTACGAAGCTCCTAAGCCTTCAAGTCAAGTGAACAAAATCACTTCTTCATGCGAATTATGTAGTGGTCCCCATGACACTCGTGATTGTGTGGAACTCCCCGGAACAGCTTTTGCGGACTACGCATCCACGCGTACCGACGAAGCGGGAGATAAGTGGTACACTTTCAAGCCCGAGCTAAACACTTACGGTGATTCATACAACCCATCTTGGAAAAATCACCCAAACCTTAGGTGGAAACAAAATCAACCCAATTCTTCCAATCCGCCTAATCGTTACCAACCAAACGGTCCACCATCCAATCATACTTTCAACAACAATCCTTCTAACAACTATGGTAGTACCAACAATCTTGAAGGGTTAATGTCTAAGTTCATGGCATCTCAAGAAGCTCGCATATCTAAGTTTGAAGCCGATTTTAAACAAAAGCAAAGCGAGATGACCACTAGAATTGACGCATTGTTGAAAGTTCTCAATGACCGAGAAATGGGAGCACTCCCAAGTGACACGGTCAAGAATCCAAAACTAAACATTAATTCCATATCTTCAGTTTCATCACCCACTTCGTGTCCACAATACTACTCGGTTAAATCAACGAGCACGTGTTTCAAACAAAACCAAATTCTTCAAAAGGACCAATCAAATAAAACACCCTATATAGAACCGGTCAAAAGTATAGTTGAAACACCTCCTACGCAAGACCTTGACGATGAATTCAAAGAACTTCACCTTGAACGCCCCGTCATTGATGTCTTAGCGCGTGCTCCTTACTATAGTGCCCTCCTAGAAAAATATAAGAAGTTTAAACTAGGTAAAAATGGGACCGCCTTCGTTCAAAACAAGTTGCCTAAAAAGCTTGATGATCCGGGTATATTTGTTTTGCCTTGTAAGATAGGAAGATCCAAAGCTTTCGACACACTAGCCGATTTAGGGTCAAGCCTCAACTTGATTCCCTTATCCTTATTCACCACTCTTAAGTTAGGAAAGCTAGAGAAAACGGAGGTATTGATAGGGCTAGCGGATGGGAGTATTGCCCACCCGGTTGGAATGATTAAGGATGTAGTTGTTCACGTAGGAAAGTTAACTATATTAGCGGATTTTCACGTCCTAGACATGGTTAGTGACACTACATGCCCATTATTGGTAGGGAGAGGATTTTTAGCAACCGCTAGTGCCATGATAGATTGTAAGGAGTCTAAGATAGCAGTAGGTGAAAGTGATACTTGGTCAGTGTACGATGTAAAGAAGCATAGTTATGATTGTGATGATGAACCGACACCGCATTGGGTAGAGATGAATAGGAGACCGTCTAGATATGGACCTTGGATAGAAAGGAACTTTATAGGACCTCAATGCCCATTTTATCTAGAAAATGATTTCGTTGAAAAGACACATTCGGTTGAACAACTCATAGCTAGAGATGAGGAGCTAGATCCTTTTGAGGACCCCTTAGTCTTTAGGAAGATGATCGAGTTCTTGAGCGTAATGCCTATCAATATAGAGATAAATAAGTGGAAAAGAGAGGGAGACAAGTGTGAATGGAGGTGGAACAAGCCACCTAAAGAAGGTGACGGATCATGGCATATGAGAATGACTTTGTATGATTCGGATGGAGAAAAGTTTGAAAGGTCATACCATACTAAGGAAACCGATAGAAAGTTGAAGCCTAAGTTTGATCCCAAGGATGTCCTCAATGAGGAACTCACCCGTATCACGTAGTAACCCATGACCTTGAGTCTAGCTACAAGACTCGTAAATAAAGAAAAGCGCTTCTTGGGAGGCAACCCATGTTTTGTGTGATTTTATTTTTGTTTGTTTGTTATTTGCTTCCATATGCAAGCTTTATTTTTATTGTTGGTTGGTCATGTTTCGCAACTAAAAAGTGGAAATACTTTACTTTGTTGTTTTGGCCTAGTCTTAACTCCACCTAAAAGTATTTTTGCAAAAGATAAGTGTAAGGGGAAACCCCAAATATGTTTTTAAGATACAAACCGATCATGATTCTCCACAATATTAAATAAACATGTATATTCGTATTCGTTAGAGTCAAATGCTTGTATTGAGTCATAATGAAGTTTTGCAGGATTTTCCAGGAAGTAGGACCAAGTTTTTCCAGAAATTTTCCGGAAACTTAACATAAGAATTTCTGCAGGTCAATTCTGACGGCGTCAAGAGTTTACTCTTGACGGCGTCAGGTGTAAAAATCTGGAAATTTTACCGGTTTTGTTTTTCTAACGGAGTCTTATGGTTTTTGTGAATTATTAAGTTTTATAATCTCCAGGAGATCTGCAAACTTCATTCCACAAGCATTATATCTTATCTTGTTTTCTAGGATTTAGTAACTTATATAGGATGCTGTGACATTTCAAAATTTTCATGTCGTTAATCTTAATAGTATTTAACTATTCATTTTTTTTAAATAATTAACTTCGTCGGAAGTTATCCGCGTTTTGTCAAAACACGTTCAATTAATTCAACCACGACTAGACTATGTACACTCTACACTTTTTATGCATTTTTGGTTCCTTACAATCCTATTTTAAAAGTCCTAATTTACTTTTTCTAATTTTTACGTAAACCTTGCACCTTTACGTTTTACCCGGTTTAAATTTACGTTTTAAGGTTTTGACAAAGTGAACCAACCCTAGACTATGATAATCTATATATTTTATAAAATTTTAAACTATTTCATGTTTACAAAAGAGTTTTATACTTTTCGTGTCATTTTTATAGTTTACATCACTTTTATCAAGAACCGGTGTCACCAAACGCGTTTTCAACTCACGGTTTCATTTTTATCGACGTTTAAACACTCCGATAAACCCATGACTCATCTAATATATTAAAAGTAGTTATTTTAACAAGTTTTAACATTTTTACAAGTTTATTATTTTTACGTTACCCGCTTTTATGTTTCGCGTCTTAAAAACTACACGTTTTCAATTACCGGGATCAAAACTACACACAATATACCAAAACTACACAAAATAACTCATCCCCTCCCCCTTCCACCAAAACCCATGCCACATATCCTTGTGGTGTGACCATTTCATACACTTGTCCTAAAGTCTCCTATTCTTCACATGCTACAACTACATAACTAATAAAAACTCACATAGAGCATATCACCCATGCAAATAACACTCAAATTGCTCTCTCATTGTTTTCTTCACCCCTTGAACGACCCAACACCACCTCAAATCAGTAATATCTTGATTTTTTACTTAATTCTTGATCGGAGATTGAAGGTTCAAGTGTTCTAGTTTAATTTCTTGGGTTATTTCACTCAAAACATCATCATAATCTCATCATTTCTATGGTTGATATGGAATATCTCAAGAAGTTTTACAAGAGCTTTTATTGGTGATTTTTCTAAAGCTTTTCAAGTTTTCAAGAAGTGGTGATTCTCAAAGTCCTTTCAAGAAGTGTTGGTGACAAGATTTGGTGATCATGAATTAGAGGAAAGGTGCATGCAATATCACCTTAATCTTGATCTCTATTTTCATCTTCAAAAATTTTCTTTCTCCTATATTTTATGGCTTACAATAGGTTATTGTGGCTGTAGATTGGAGTTCTCAAGATCCTCTACAAGTTCATCTTTCAAGTCATAAAAGATCCTTGCTTGGTGGTGGCTTTGGATAGCCCTTGTTTCTTGTTCTTGAAATTTATCTTGTCCTTCTCTTTTGTAAGAAACTCTTTTATAAATTTTCATTGTATTTATATTTTTTTTCTCCTTGTTCACTACTGTAAAATTTGATATTTATTTATGTAATGGTGTAACATATAAATTATGGGGCTTGGTTAGGCTTGGTACATGAAACTAGACCACTAAAAACCCTAGAGGACTAAACATGCCACTGTAATTCTGAATCAGGGGCAAAAATGGAATAAACTGCACTAATCAGTAGACATTGAGACTAAACTAAAAATATGGGGTTATAGGTCTATGTCTTGTGGTCGTTTTGACGGGTATTTCATTAAATAACTCATTACGATGATTAAACTGGAAACATTTTCGTAAAACACGTCCAGTTTTGAGTAACAAATTTGAAACGGGCAAAAGTCATTTTTTTTGTGAATAACCCTCTGTTACTCAAAGAATAAAAGTTTTAGAGGACATCTTAACTTAAACGTGGCCAAAAACGGGGAACAAATCGGGTTAGTAAAACTCTAGATATCGCACTTTTCGTGAGACCATTGAAAATTTGAAAGCTGAATGGATTGATTGTTTGGGTAAATGGACTGTTTTGTTAATGTTACATAATTTTTGGCCAAGTGGGACCCACAAATCTTGTTAATACAGAAGTAGACCTTTCCGGGGATATAAGCAACGAGACTTGTGGACTTACGGTTTGAAAATGATGATTTCCTAAACATAGACAAGTTATTTAAATGCTAACAGCACTAGGTATAAAATGAGTTTAAATTGTTTTACACTTTATAAAGTTGTACCTTTAAAACATTTTGAACCCCCCTAATATATTTTGAACCCTGAGGCCTAAAGTGTACCTTTTTGACCAAAAACTTGACCCATGGACTAAACTTGAACCTTAGAATTAATTTGAACTTTTACATCATAATTGAACTTGGGGTAAATGTAAGTTTCATACTTATATAAATACAAGGGTACATTTTTGGGTAATTTGTAAGTAATTAACTTAAACCTTGTGATGTATCTAGGAATATTGTACCAAGCTTAAGTAAGATCATATTCTATATATTACCAAAAGTACATCGATATCTATTTTCATAAACTAAGACAACGTATATTATTTAGGTTCATCGTAGAGCTTTTGCGGCTATTCCCTCACTTGCTTGTTCATTGCTATTTTCTTTGCTTTAAAGTGAGTTCATAGCCTCGCCTTTACTTACTTAAATGTTTTATAAACCTCGCGAGGGGGATACATGCTAGTTTTTACAAACTGAATACAAGTAGTTTTTGGTATGCTGGACCCGATCATATGATTATAGATATTGAATGCGTTTTGCCAATTAAGTCCCCTCATGAACCGTTAATTACTCGAGTAGTAAATGCTAGTATTATGGATATGCATATTAGGCTTGGCGGGCTTGTTCGGGATACAGACACATAATAGTTAGAATTGTGGTAAATGGCAAATTTTTACCTTTTCCGGGGCATTATTAAAAAAAAATCGTCAAGGTTCGGTTACATGAACTCAATACTATAATCAAATAAACCGACATGTAATTGCAATACTTGTCGCCCGATAAATGATGCTTGTATTCAACTTATTACTTATTAAACTCTATGAATTCACTCAACTTTATGTTGACTTTTTAGCATGTATTTTCTCAGGTATTATTTTGCTAGCTGAGCATTGGGAGCAATCAGAGTCGCGTGGATATCAAACATTGAAGGACTTGTTTTCTTCACATTCGATAATTATTTTCTTTAAATATGCAAATGAGTCATTTTTGAACTCTTGTAACTTAAGTTTTAAATATAAATTGTTGGGACCTTTGTACTCTGATTTATCAAATCGAATATGACATTTTATTAAACGTCTCTTTTGAGATCGTTTTATGTAACTTGTTTTTATTAACTATGAAGTGACACCCAAATTGGTATTCCGCTGCGTTGTAAAATTTTGGGGGTGTCAAAGAATGGTACCAGAGCATTAGTTATAGAGAAATAGGTCGTTTTCAAAACCTAAACTATAACTGTTTTTCAAAAATTTTTTTAAGTCTTTCACCATTGCTCGATATCCGCGCACGCTTGCTCCCAGGTAACTTATATGCTCTATTTTGCATCAATACTTCTATTATATCACTAATGAATATATCCTCTAGTCATGATTTTACTCTCTCATGCCTACTCTTACATTCTTGTGATCTATGAATTTTTTTTTAAGACATTGTGGGTTACACAATGGTCTCATTTACTTCATTAACATTGTGAGTTGCACAATGGTTTCTTTTATTTGTCAGACATTGTAGGTGATTACAATGGTCTATAAACTCTTTCATAACCTTATATACTATCATTACATCTAACGGCGAAACTCGTTACAATTTATCAATTCCTCTTGATTTCTTTACTCCCCGTAAACTTATGTTTCCTGAGCATTTCTGCACTTTTTTTTTTCAAATTGATACAAATTATATAGAAGACTATCTATATACACTTGATTTTCTCTTGACTATTTATACCTATTTACAAGAGCGTTACTTTTTATTTGTATAAGGATATTTATTATAAACGTTTTATCCGACTCTTTACACTCAGTCTCTATAGCACCATGTCAATAAATTACCACACTACTACCTTACAAACTAATAACATGATGCACCACTATTTTAGCTCTGACTAGTTCATAATTTACTATTTTGTTACCCCTTTACAAATTATTTGGTAAATTACCTTGTAAAACTAGTTTACTACCATCTTTTAAACCATTTTCGCTAAAATTTTAATACAATGCTTTCCACTCTCTTACAAACTACTTTACCATCATCTATAAACTAAATTACTCGTTTACTTTAACCTCTTATGAACGATGTGGTGATCTCTGAAACATTTTCGCTACTTTAATTTATTTCCTTTTGATGATATTAACATTCGGTGTACTTTGTCAATTCCACTAGCTATTTTATTATTCAACTCTGAGTGTGAACATTCTTCTTATGCCTTTGAACTGCGTATGTTGTTTTCATTATCCATTGTTTTGAAATCTTCCAATTGATGGGAGTACGACCTTAACTTGTCATCCCGGATCATGTTATCCTTTGGCACTTACCTTTGCGAATGCGATTGACTAATGTCATATTATTATTCTCGCTACTTCTCATGATTTTGATGAATCATGTCGTTAATTAGACATCCTTTTATTTATTATAGCACTTAATCTTGTTGTGTATTTTTTTTAGTGACGGACATACTTAAGTAGGATGATTTATAATCGTCTTATTGAAATGAATTGGGACGCTTCTTCATTTGAATAAGGAAATTATAAACCGCCGAACCATAAATTCATAAATTTTCACTTACATGGATTGGGACGCCTCTTTATGTAAATGACGAGTTATGAATAAGTGGGCTTATGTGTATCCACCATAGCGTGTGTACGAATCATTCTTTGGGCTATGAACTCCTCTCGACTCGTAATTTGTTATGTGGATTTTTCCGATTTTGATCAACCGCCGCGAGCTTGATAAGCTAATAGTAATGTACTATTATCCGCTTCCACGAATTGACGACTTGATAAATTCCTTGTCTCCTATTCTCTTATCACCAACACTTTTATTCAACCTTTCCTTTAAGGACCCTCATGACATTCTATTCGTTCCCTTGTACCATTGCTTACACATTAGGTGATTTCTATCACTTGTTCTATCTTCGTTGCTACCTTTTTACTTTGTCAAAATCCCGAGCACAAAATGCATTAAGCACCTCCATGGGCTTCTATAAAATTTTTATACATCTTTATAAAAATTTTACAAAGATTTCACAAGTGATTAAATTACCAAAATAACATTTTTAAGTTAAAGAGTCGGTTCTAACCACCCTCTTTTGTAAAAATCATAACCAATATTTATAATGACACCATGCCCTATATTTCAAATTACACATTTTTTTTATATACATCATATTTTAATCACGTCTTCAGGATATGACTGATTTAAACTTCGTTTCAACTAATGATTCTTAAAATTTTGAAAATAGACATTCTACAATCACAACCATAAACCGGAATTTCAACATGGTTTTTATACATGCTTCCATCCTAAAAATCTTTAAAACGACCAAAAAAATGATTAAGAAGAATTGAGCGCCGGGACGTCGTTCTCTTAAGGGGTACGTGCTGTGACATTTGAAAATTTTCATGTCATTAATCTTAATAGTATTTAACTATTCATTTTTTTTTAAATAATTAACTTCGTCGGAAGTTATCCGCGTTTTGTCAAAACACGTTCAATTAATTCAACCACGACTAGACTATGTACACTCTACACTTTTTATGCATTTTTGGTTCCTTACAATCCTATTTTAAAAGTCCTAATTTACTTTTTCTAATTTTTACGTAAACCTTGCACCTTTACGTTTTACCCGGTTTAAATTTACGTTTTAAGGTTTTGACAAAGTGAACCAACCCTAGACTATGATAATCTATATATTTTATAAAATTTTAAACTATTTCATGTTTACAAAAGAGTTTTATACTTTTCGTGTCATTTTTATAGTTTACATCACTTTTATCAAGAACCGGTGTCACCAAACGCGTTTTCAACTCACGGTTTCATTTTTAACGACGTTTAAACACTCCGATAAACCCATGACTCATCTAATATATTAAAAGTAGTTACTTTAACAAGTTTTAACATTTTTACAAGTTTATTATTTTTACGTTACCCGCTTTTATGTTTCGCGTCTTAAAAACTACACGTTTTCAATTACCGGGATCAAAACTACACACAATATACCAAAACTACACAAAATAACTCATCCCCTCCCCCTTCCACCAAAACCCACGCCACATATCCTTGTGGTGTGACCATTTCATACACTTGTCCTAAAGTCTCCTATTCTTCACATGCTACAACTACATAACTAATAAAAACTCACATAGAGCATATCACCCATGCAAATAACACTCAAATTGCTCTCTCATTGTTTTCTTCACCCCTTGAACGACCCAACACCACCTCAAAATCAGTAATATCTTGATTTTTTACTTAATTCTTGATCGGAGATTGAAGGTTCAAGTGTTCTAGTTTAATTTCTTGGGTTATTTCACTCAAAACATCATCATAATCTCATCATTTCTATGGTTGATATGGAATATATCAAGAAGTTTTACAAGAGCTTTTGTTGGTGATTTTTCTAAAGCTTTTCAAGTTTTCAAGAAGTGGTGATTCTCAAAGTCCTTTCAAGAAGTGTTGGTGACAAGATTTGGTGATCATGAATTAGAGGAAAGGTGCATGCAATATCACCTTAATCTTGATCTCTATTTTCATCTTCAAAAATTTTCTTTCTCCTATATTTTATGGCTTATAATAGGTTATTGTGGCTGTAGATTGGAGTTCTCAAGATCCTCTACAAGTTCATCTTTCAAGTCATAAAAGATCCTTGCTTGGTGGTGGCTTTGGATAGCCCTTGTTTCTTGTTCTTGAAATTTATCTTGTCCTTCTCTTTTGTAAGAAACTCTTTTATAAATTTTCATTGTATTTATATTTTTTTCCTCCTTGTTCACTCCTGTAAAATTTGATATTTATTGATGTAATGGTGTAACATATAAATTATGGGGCTTGGTTAGGCTTGGTACATGAAACTAGACCACTAAAAACCCTAGAGGACTAAACATGCAACTGTAATTCTGAATCAGGGGCAAAAATGGAATAAACTGCACTAATCAGTAGATATTGAGACTAAACTAAAAATATGGGGTTATAGGTCTATGTCTTGTGGTCGTTTTGACGGGTATTTCATTAAATAACTCATTACGATGATTAAACTAGAAACATTTTCGTAAAACATGTCCAGTTCTGAGTAACAAATTTGAAACGGGCAAAAGTCATTTTTTTTGTGAATAACCCTCTGTTACTCAAAGAATAAAAGTTTTAGAGGACATCTTAACTTAAACGTGGCCAAAAACGGGGAACAAATCGGGTTAGTAAAACTCTAGATATCGCACTTTTTGTGAGACCATTGAAAATTTGAAAGCTGAATGGATTGATTGTTTGGGTAAATGGACTGTTTTGCTAATGTTACATAATTTTTGGCCAAGTGGGACCCACAAATCTTGTTAATACAGAAGTAGACCTTTCCGGGGATATAAGCAACGAGACTTGTGGACTTACGGTTTGAAAATGATGATTTCCTAAACATAGACAAGTTATTTAAATGCTAACAACACTAGGTATAAAATGAGTATAAATTGTTTTACACTTTATAAAGTTGTACCTTTAAAACATTTTGAACCCCCCTAATATATTTTGAACCCTGAGGCCTAAAGTGAACCTTTTTGACCAAAAACTTGACCCATGGACTAAACTTGAACCTTAGAATTAATTTGAACTTTTACATCAAAATTGAACTTGGGGTAAATGTAAGTTTCATACTTATATAAATACAAGGGTACATTTTTGGGTAATTTGTAAGTAATTAACTTAAACCTTGTGATGTATCTAGGAATATTGTACCAAGCTTAAGTAAGATCATATTCTGTATATTACCAAAAGTACATCGATATCTATTTTCATAAACTAAGACAACGTATATTAATTAGGTTCATCATAGAGCTTTTGCGGCTATTCCTTCACTTGCTTGTTCATTGCTATTTTCTTTGCTTTAAGGTGAGTTCATAGCCTCGCCTTTACTTACTTAAATGTTTTATAAACCTCGCGAGGGGGATACATGCTAGTTTTTACAAACTGAATACAAGTAGTTTTTGGTATGCTGGACCCGATCATATGATTATAGATATTGAATGCTTTTTGCCAATTATGTCCCCTCATGAACCGTTAATTACTCGAGTAGTAAACGCTAGTATTATGGATATGCATATTAGGCTTGGCGGGCTTGTTCGGGATACGGACACATAATAGTTAGAATTGTGGTAAATGGCAAATTTTTACCTTTTCCGGGGCATTATTAAAAAAAAATCGTCAAGGTTCGGTTACATGAACTCAATACTATAATCAAATAAACCGACATGTAATTGCAATACTTGTCGCCCGATAAATGATGCTTGTATTCAACTTATTACTTATTAAACTCTATGAATTCACTCAACTTTATGTTGACTTTTTAGCATGTATTTTCTCAGGTATTATTTTGCTAGCTGAGCATTGGGAGCAATCGGAGTCGCGTGGATATCAAACATTGAACGACTTGTTTTCTTGACATTCGATAATTATTTTCTTTAAATATGCAAATGAGTCATTTTTGAACTCTTGTAACTTAAGTTTTAAATATAAATTGTTGGGACCTTTGTACTCTGATTTATCAAATCGAATATGACATTTTATTAAACATCTCTTTTGAGATCGTTTTATGTAACTTGTTTTTATAAACTATGAAGTGACACCCAAATTGGTATTCCGCTGCGTTGTAAAATTTTGGGGGTGTCAAAGATGCCGCCGATTTTACGCGAGGTTGTTTTGTCTATTTTCTCAGGTTTTACAGGTTATGTACGACAAGAAGATGATTTATATTCTGGAACGGAAGCTTTGATCGTTCATTTTCTTGGAGGAAGATTCAACCTGGTCACCTTATTATCCATACCGAGCGAATCAGGGGAGTATTTGATTTCATTCTCTTTACTTTTTCACTTTTACATTCTTTCCTTGAACATTGGGGACAATGTTTGATGAGGCGAAAAATGATCCGTTTTAGGGGGTCATTTAAGCCCGAATCCGAATTTATTTGATCAAATATTGCCCTAAATCGTTCCTTTTGTGATTTTAGGTACTTTGGGAGTGAAATCTGGAAAAGGAAGCAATTCGGACGTTTTTGGAGCATAAAAGTGAAGAAAACGCCAAAGTCTTAATTTTCCAAGCTGGGAATAGTAGGTGACGGCGTCAAGAGCAAAACCTTGACGGCGTCAAGAGCAAATTTCATGAATTTCCATGACGATCCAGAACAGATTTGACGGCGTCACGTTGGAAGGGCGTCAAGAGTAAAAGAGTCATGACGGCCTGGAAGTGTATAAGTCTTGACGGCGTCAGAAGTGGATCTAGGCAGTCCGAGAAGAGTTTTGGCGGCGAGGTGACGGCGTCACAAGTTTATTCTTGACGCCGTCAAACCTATTTTTCTATATATAGTTTTCTAATTTTCACATTTCAAAGAGAGAAGTTTTGGGAGAAACCCTAAGTACGATTTTGGTGTAACTTTACAGGTTTTTCAAGGGTTCCAACCCCTTGATACCTTGCATGATTAATCAAGATAAGTGTTCTTCTAATTCAATCAATATGTCTATGTGTTGGTTGTCTATATCATGTTCTTGTCTTAATTCTATCATGCTAGGCTAGATCTCTTTTGTGTTTGCTTAGATCTAATGAAACCTAGATATTGATTATGTGTTGATTACTTGTTTATTCTTGTCTTGGATGAATGATTTATATGTTAGGCTTAAGAAAACTGGCAGATCTCCAATTGGTAACATGCTTGAACGTCTAAAGAAACATGAACCAACGCGCACTAGGTCTTTATTGGTTGTATTTAATGCATGAGCCACTGTTTACAATCCCTATAGTTGTGCTGGGCATGGTGTAGGATGAGATAAGAGCTCATAGAATTGGGGAGTTATGTGTGCCACCCCATGAATGGTATTAAGGAATACAATCCGTCATCCATACAATTATAACAAGTAATTAACGTGTAAAAGATATCTAGGGAGTAGTGAAATCTAAGTAAACACATTTTCTCCAATTACTGCTCACAACTTTAGTATAAATTAGTTTAATTTTATTTCTAGTATTTTATTTTGATTGTATCTTAGTTTTGGGTTAGTTGAATAGCAACTAATTCCACCCACTATTCCAAAACCCGAGATTTTTACTTGCTTTCTAAAAAATATAAAAACACAAAAATAATCATCCCTCATCTTTAGAACTAGTATTTAGGCTTTCTAATCCTAGCGACACTATTCCTAAGCTGAACGATCAATCCCCCGGTACTTGTCACTATACTATACTACAACGATCAGGTACACTGCCTGGTGGGGGTTGTAAGCTTCTCGAGATCCCTCGAGAGGTAAAGCCTGTTGCGATTCCCACGCATCAAGTTTTTGGCGCCGCAGCCCGGGGAAATAGTTATTGTCTAGGTTAGAATTTCTTTGTATTAGGTCTACTTGCTAGATTCTTTTCTAGTAAGATTTTATTTTTATTTTTAGGTTTTCTTTAGTCTATCTTATTTCTTTGTGTCCTTTGTTCGTAAACTATTTCGATGGATAACAATAACATTGATCGTTTGATTCCTGTTATTCGTGTTTTTCATCGTAGGATTTTCCAAATGCCCGCCCCACTCCCTTTTGTGGAGAATGAGAACCCACCTAACCTCTCACCCAACCACCACTTTGACAATAATTCTGAGCTAGAAGAGTCTGATCATGATGATGACCGTAGGGCTAGTCCTTTTTACTATTCAGACTCCGATGAGGATCTTGATGATGGTGACGTGATTAATGAGGATAGAATGGAAGAGGAAATAAACCCTCTTAGGTATGTTGACCCTAGAACTAGGATTGAGTGCGATAGTTCATTTAACATGCAATTCCCTTGTAAGATCGGATTTAAGAGCTTTAACGCCTATCTCAACTCATCTCTTCCAATGAACATAATCTCACGTAACGAATACAATAAAATCATGGTAGATGAGTTAGAATACAAAGGAGAAAACATTATTGCTAAGGCAATACCATTGCATGTGTTTGTAGGAAGGTTGGTTTATCTTGTTGAGTTCATGGTTATGGAGAATCTAGGAGAGTTTATTGATAATAAATTGACCCAAGTTGTGTTTGGAAAACCCTTCAAACGATTGACCAAACTCGATGAAAAACTCATAGAAGGGCTAATTACATTCTCGGATGGGGATGAAAATTTTGTCTATCAAATGCCCCGCGCACACCCTAGGTTCAAAGATTTTTCCATGGAAAAGTGTAGTTGGTATCCGCCCATAGAAATGCTAAGTGAGAATAATAAGAGAAAAGGACTTAAGTAAACGCATGAAAAGAATAAAAAATACTATCGCGGGTGCTTAGAGTTAGGAGACGAATATAAGAAAGATGAGGCGACTATTAGATGGCTCACACTTGGTTATGTGAGCATAAGCGATACATGATAACCCATAGCCTTGAGTCTAGCTACAAGACTCGTAAATAAAGAAAAGCGCTTCTTGGGAGGCAACTCATGTTTTGTGTGATTTTATTTGTTTGATTGTTATTTGCTTCCGTATGCATGTTTAATTTTTATTGTTGGTAGATCATGTTTCAAAACTAAAAAGTGGAAATACTTTACTTTGTTGTTTTGGCCTAGTCTTAACTCCACCTAGAAGTATTTGTGCAAAAGATAAGTGTAAGGGGAAACCCCAAATATGTTTTTAAGAAACAAACCGATCATGATTTTCCACAATATTAAATGAGCATGTATATTCGTATTTGTTAGAGTCAAATGCTTGTATTGAGTCATAATGAAGTTTTGCAGGATTTTCCAGGAAGTAGGACCAAGTTTTCCAGAAATTTTCCGGAAACTTAACATAAGAATTTCTGCAGGTCCATTCTGACGGCGTCAGGGGTTTACTCTTGACGGCGTCAGGAGTTAAAATCTGGAAATTTTACCGGTTTTGTTTTTCTAACGGAGTCTTATGGTTTTTGTGAATTATTAAGTTTTATAATCTCCAGGAGATCTGCAAACTTCATTCCACAAGCATTATATCTTATCTTGTTTTCTAGGATTTAGAAACTTATATAGGATGCCGCCGATTTTACGTGAGGTAGTCTTGTCTATTTTGTCAGGTTTTACAGGTTATGTATGACATGGAGATGATTTATATTCTGGAAGGGAAGCTTTGATTGTTCATTTTCTTGGAGGAAGATTTAACCTGGCCATCCTATTATCCATACCGAGCGAATCAGGGGAGTATTTGATTTCATTCTCTTTATTTTTTTATTTTTACATTCTTTACTTGAACATTGGGGACAATGTTCATCTTAAGTGTAAGGGGAGGGTAAAAAGATGATACCTTACATATGCACTTTCGCTTGAGTTTGTTTTGTTTGATGGTAGATGTGTAATAAAACTATGAGAAATACTTGTTAGTGTAATTTTAATGCCAAATTTAAATTTTTTTACAACATTTAGGAGTGAAACTTTAGCCATAGCAAGCGTCTCATGGATAGGAGATTGTATGACTAGCACATAACCGTATATTCAGAAAAATTTTCCACCCAAATATGTGAGGTTCGCCTTTAGATTTGATAGGAAAAGCATTTACTATTAGTGCTTATGAGTGTACTGGTAGCATTTAGATTCTAGAACTTGCGTTAGTGATGCATCCCGAGACCGCTAGTGAGACTACATTCGTGTGGTAGGATTTACTACATGATAAGAGGCATTAGGATCACCCTTGTGTTAAACCCGTATTATAATTACTTGACCATTTAAGTCATATTACTTGGCTAGTTAAGTCAACTAATTTTTCCCACACCCTTAGCATTGTACTCATTTTTAGTACACGAAACCCCTAGTACACCCCTCCGAGCCTATCTTTTCGTTTCTAACTTTAAGCATTTTACTTAAAGGAAGAATTGTTACACGCCACTTAAATGTACAACCAAATCGCCTTAGCCTTCCGTGTATGCGCTCATTTTTAGTGCATTATTGTTATTTGTTAAACCCTAAGTTAACTTTCTAATTGATTACATGGTTGCTAAGTCGAGTCATATCCTTGTACATATTATTTTGGGACGATTGGGACTCATGGGTAAGTACTTATTTTATGGAGTAATGGGGAAGAACCTCATATTATTACCCCCATATGTACGTTAATCTTAAAAGTGCTCCAAGTGTTTTGATTTTCTTAATTCGAGTCATTAGATTAGTTTAATGTAAAGTATGTAAAGATTCAAGTGTAAGGGGAATTCTCATCCCCTATGATATATTATTTTGGATGGTAGGGTAAGAGTGTATGCAAAAAAAAAAAGCAAAAAAAACAAAAAAAAAAAAAAACAAAAAAAACAAAAAATCGAAAAATAAAAAAAAAGAAAAAAAAAGAAAAAGAAAAAAAAAATAGAAAACGAAAAAGAGAAAAAACATACGGACTACCATCCCTTTTTATTCTAAGTTCATTTTATGTTTTTGTTATTTTTCAATTATTAGCTTAAGTCGAGTCTAGTCTTGGCTTAGCAACGCCATATTGTACATGTAATTAACCAAGATTGTTAACTCGCCACCAGTAAAACTTCCTTTATCCAACAAAACCGTGTATTTCATATCCCTACACCTAACGTTACAACCCTTTAAAAGACCTCTTTGATAGTTTATCCAAGGTGCTTACGCCATGTGGTGGAGGTTTGATCCTTTCGCAAGCCTATGGTAATCTATTTTGCTATGACAGGTAGTGAGAGATATCTTCCGTTTCCATATTGTAATTTACACTTTATTACACCCGAGAGATGTGAGTATCTAAACACTATTTGTGAGGTGCTTGTGTATGACCTCCGTGCTTGTCTATTGGTCTTTAGTGGAACGATTATTTGTTGTAATTACTTTTATATTAGTGTTAAATGACCCCTAACTTGTACTTTGACTAGAATAAAAGCGCATTTGCTTGAGGACAAGCAAATCTCAAGTGTAAGGGTATATGATGAGGCGAAAAATGATCCATTTTTAGGGGGTCATTTAAGCCCGAATCCGAATTTATTTGATCAAATATTGCCCTAAATCGTTCCTTTTGTGATTTTAGGTACTTTGGGAGTGAAATCTGGAAAAGGAAGCAATTCGGATGTTTTTGGAGCATAAAAGTGAAGAAAACGCCAAAGTCTTAATTTTCCAAGCTGGGAACAGTAGGTGACGGCGTCAAGAGCAAAACCTTGACGGCGTCAAGAGCAAATTTCATGAATTTCCATGACGATCCAGAACAGATTTGACGGCGTCACGTTGGAAGGGCATCAAGAGTAAAAGAGTCATGACGGCCTGGAAGTGTATAAGTCTTGACGGCGTCAGAAGTAGATCTAGGCAGTCCGAGAAGAGTTTTGGCGGCGAGGTGACGGCGTCACAAGTTTATTCTTGACGCCGTCAAACCTATTTTTCTATATATAGTTTTCTAATTTTCACATTTAAAAGAGAGAAGTTTTGGGAGAAACCCTAAGTACAATTTTGGTGTAACTTTATAGGTTTTTCAAGGGTTCCAACCCCTTGATACCTTGCATGATTAATCAAGATAAGTGTTCTTCTAATTCAATCAATATGTCTATGTGTTGGTTGTCTATATCATGTTCTTGTCTTAATTCTATCATGCTAGGCTAGATCTCTTTTGTGTTTGCTTAGATCTAATGAAACCTATATATTGATTATGTGTTGATTACTTGTTTATTCTTGTCTTGGATGAATGATTTATATGTTAGGTGTTGATATAAATAATGTTTGTGAATGTTATTAATATTTCTCAATAAACCTATGTTTTGATAATCACAAAATATTTTGAAAATAAATTTTAAAAGGACATAAAACTATTCAACCCCCCTTCTAGTTTTCCACAATTGGTATCAGGAGCCACGTCTAGCAAGATCTTTAAAATATATTGTATTTTAAAACTTGTAACGATCTATGGAATCTGAAAAATATTTAGAAGGGCAATCTATGCAAAGACCACCACTATTTGAAAGTGATGGATTTTTATATTGGAAAAATCGATTCGAAACTTATGTGAAGTCAAAAGATCTAGATCTTTGGCATGTTATTACTAATGGTGATTTTTTACCTATTCAAAATAACCCGAAAACTAGGAAAGATGAAATCGTACCTTTTGAAAAACAAAATGATGATTTAAAAAGAAAACTTGCTAAAAATAATGAGGCAAAAATGGTTATTTATAATGCGCTACCACGTAAAGAGTACGAAAGGATCTTTATGTGTGAAACCGCAAAAGAAATTTGGAACTCTTTACTAATAACTCACCAAGGTAATAGTCAAGTCAAAGATAATAAGATAGATCTACTTGTTCAACAATACGATCAATTCACGATTCCGGAAGAGGAATCAATTGACAATGCTTTTGCTAGATTTAACACTATCATCACAAGTTTAAAAGCACTTGATGAGAATTTTTCTAGTAAGAATTTTGTTAGGAAGTTTCTTAGGGCTCTTCATCCAAAATGGCGAGCTAAGTGACGGCTATTGAAGAATCGAAGAATTTGTCAACTTTGCAACTTGACGAATTAATTGGAAATCTAAAAGTCTACGAAGTCATCATTAAAAAGGACTCCGAAATGGTCAAGGAAAAACGAGAGCAAAGCAAGTCAATCGCCTTGAAAGCTAGAAAGGAATCTAGTATCGAAGATAGCTCATCTTCCGAAAGTGATGACGAAGAATACGCCATGGCCGTAAGAGATTTCAAGAAATTCTTCAAAAGGCGAGGAAGATTCGTAAGACAACCGTACGACGAAAAGAAAACATTTCAAAAGAGTAAATATGACAAGAACAACAAGATTGAAAGAAAGTGTTTCAAGTGTGGAGATCCAAATCACCTTATTGGAAAATGTCCAATGATGACAAGAGATCAAAATCAAAGAGCATTTGTTGGAGGTGCTTGGAGTGATAGTGATGATGATGAGAATGAAACGACAAAGGAAGAAAAATGTCTCATGGCGAATACACCAAATGAGGTACGTTCCGAAACCGAATATTTTAGTGATGAAAGTATATCATTAGATGAAAAAGATCTAGATAATGAATATATTAAACTATGCAAACTAGGACAACTAGTAATGACCAAAAACAAATCACTAAAATACATTAACAATCAATTAGAAAATGAAGTACTTGAATTAAAAATTAAAATACATCAACTAGAAAAAGGTAAAGAAATTTTTGAAGAATGTAAATCATGTCAAGAGCTTAAAGGTGAAAACGAAATGCTTAGGGGAGAAATTTGCAAACTTGACAAATTTGAAAATAGTAGTCAATCACTTAGTAAAATAATAAGTATTCAAAGAACGTCCGGTGACAAAACCGGCTTAGGATTTAATTCAAATAAGGCTTCAACAAGCGAGATTAAAAATGTAAAATTTGAAAGTGAACTCAACAAACAAAAACCTTTAGAATCTAATCCTAAGTATATACTTATTAATGATAAGAAAATACCTCTTGTCAATGATGAAGAAGTTAAAGATTTTTATAAACCGTCTTTAAAGACCGAAGTAGGATCGTCTAAACCCAAAATAAGATCTAAAACTCCACCACCTAGAAAACCAAATAATTCTCATCCTAGGTCTAAAACACCTCAACCAAGAAGAAATCAAAATAGACAAAACTATAATAACAATAGTAATCAAATGTGGAACTACCAACAAAGCTACAATCCTTGGGGCATTCTACCACCTTTCATGCACCCGAGTCAAATGTTAAACATGTTTGGACCAAATAACTTTGGACCAAAAGGACAATGGAGATCAAATGGCTAGACAAACATTCCTTGAGGCAATCTTGGTTTTTCTCTCAACATATTCTTCTTCAAAGTCTATATTTCATCTTGATGACGTTGAAGATTTCTTTTGAAGACCACCGGGTACGCCATTCTTTCACAACTCATTGCCATGCTTAGATATGTATGTATTGTTTGATTTCGTCAATTATTTAGATATAATTTGTCATTGTCTCCTATGTGTTAGAATCACATATATACTTATATATATACATATATATACTATTATACGTAATATATTAAATATATATATATATATATATATATATATATATATATATATATATATATATATATATATATATATATATATATATATATATATATTCACTTGCACATAACCTAGATACGTCATTTGTTGACTTTCTAGAACTCCAAGAAATCGTTCTTTATCGAACCCTTTCTTTCCCCCTCTCACGTTATTCTAGTAAGTCCTCTTTTAGGAGACTCATGATGATGAAGGGATATGAGTCAAGTGGACTTTTATAATGCAAGAACGCCTTCGCACGTGAACACTATGGATGAAACAAACTCCTCTCGCCAAGTATATCCTATCTCCGCTACTATCCTTCAAATCTCACTCATCAACCCATCTTTCAAACACATTTATACTTATATATATAAACAATATATATATATATATATATATATATATATATATATATATATATATATATATATATATATATATATATATACACTTATTCACATATTCCCGAACACACCTCAAACCCTTCATCAACTTAACACTTTGATCATTTTATCCAAAAATTGTCAAAGGTATATTTTAATTATCGAAACGGTAATTAAAAGTTGTTAAGTATTTTATCATCGTGCCAATAGACGTTTACGTATTTTTGATATATTATAAATCTAAGTATATACGTATAAATATTTTTGTTCCAGAAACAAATTACGCGAAATTTGGAAAATTTCAAAGGCGGCCCCCTTAATGATTAAGGGGACCGGCTTGTTATCGAGGGCGGTCCCCTTAATGTTTAAGGGGGCCGGCCATCTGACAGTTCCAAATTTATTTTTCCTTCTTATTTCCATTCCCAAACACTCCATTCACTCATTTGTTCCTCCCCACTGCTACTGAGTACGAACCAAAACACCCAAAAACTTCAAAATCCTCCATCATATCACCAATTCGAGGTTGTTTCGCAAGGGGCAAACATCAACCAAACATATAACAACATCTTTTGTAAGTTTTCCAACATGCATTTCATCACATTTCATTCGATTTAGTGTCTAATCAATAATTATGCATTTCATTAAAAATCATTTTAATTCAATTTTAAGTGTAATTGAAGCTAGAAACTGAACTACCAAATGCTTCCCATAGGATTAGGATGATGTTTTGCAACTCAAAATTAGTATAACATATCATCTTGTCAAAATCATTAATCGCCCATAAACCCTAGTCGAATTTTAATTTTCAAAAGGCACATTGTTGATATAACTCTTAAAAACCATTTAAAACGTACTACATTACATTGTTTTAACGTTCTAAACAATCAAAGCATATTTTTCAAATTGTTGATTAAATGGTTCATGAAGACAACATGGGCGTTTTATAAGTTTTGTTAATAATACTAGAATCAATAGAGGTCATCAAGATATATAATCAATATATATATTGATATTTTTAGGATATTGTTGTCTAGTTAAGGTAGCGTTTGGTTTATCTTTAAAATGATAATTTTGAAAACTCAAATTCGCATTTCAATCTTTTAAACAAGCTTATGTTGCGTCAAACTTTTACGAAATGGAAGATATATAATCTAATATATATCTAGCCTTATTTCGAAATGAATTATGATATCATACCCTTTTGATATTGTACATTCTAAACAAGTTTAAAGTCAAAATAAAAGGAACATCATGAAACTACTTCGTTAAATATTTTTTTTTGTGTCGAAGTAGAATTTCGTTCCACATATATTGCATATAATTATATATATATATATATACATATATATATATATAAACAATATATGCATAATGGTTGTTTTTATATTAATTCTATTCTTGTTGTTATTTTGTTTAGGTGAAAATGCCTAAGACCACGGTTGGTGATGTATCCAAAACCAAACAATACATTCCAAATGTCTCTTCTACTCCCGGCATGTCTTCTTCAGTTGCATGTTTCTATCGTCCTATTGAAAATAGAAACATTCACGAAGGAAGAATTGTCGATCCATCTTTCTATGAATCTGATGACACAGAACGAATGTTCTCCAATATTCGTTTTGAATGTCTTTTCCAAATCAACGAACCTATCATTCCTCGGTTTATTCTCGACTTCTATAGCCAAGTGACGGTGCAAACCGATCCCTATGGTCATCTCCTCATTTCCTTCATGATTCAAAATCAATTCATCACTCTCACTCTTGCTCAATTTGCGCAAATTCTTAGAATCCCATTCAACGGCCAAGCCATTTTCTCAAATGAATGGGATCTTTCCACTCTTGAAAGAAATCGTCCTCAGGATGGCCCCTACTATTCTGAGATTCCTAGTCCTGAAGACATTCGTCGAATGCTCGAACTAGAACGTGGTACGACTAGTCGAGTGATCAAGTCGAAGAATGTCGACATTCATGCTAATCAAATCCTTCTCAAAGAGCTAAGCCCCGACATGAAGAAGTGGGAAGAACTCATTCGCGAGAATGCGTTTGGTACGGGTGGTCACCGTGATCATGTCACGGCGAGCATTGCCCACATGCTTTATTGTGTTATTGCTGAAGAGCAATACAACTTGGCTTATCTTTTTGTTCATCGAATCATGTTTGCCAAAAACACCCCAAATGCCAATCTTCCTTACGGTATGTTTCTCACACGACTTTATCGTTATGTGATGGAACATTATCCACATCTTCAAAGAGACTACTACGTTCATATCCTTCCTACCTTGAACCAACTTACTCGTGTTCGTACTCGTCGTCCTCGTAGTGACAAAGGAAAATCTCGTGTTCCTTTGTACTCTAGGGGTCGTGGTTCTACATCTCATCGTGATGACAATGATGATGAGGAGGAAGACACCTCACGTGTTAGTACTCCATCCCCCACGACCTTTGTTGATGATCTTCCTGACCTTGATTACTCCGAATATTCAATTCCTCTTCCTCACGAACGTACCGATGAACTTCTCTTCACTCGCCAAACCTCCATCATCAATCAACAACAACAAATGCATGAAGAGATGCGAGGAGGATTCAAATCCGTTAGGAAGATGTTTAGGAAGATGCTTGGAAAGAAGAAGAAGTAGAAGATTTTGATGTATTGCTATTTGATACTACTTATTTCTATTTGACATTTGTATGGTTTGCTACTTGTCCGACTTACTCGGAAATACTTGTGTTAGCTCTTGTTCATCTCTTGAATAATTTTTAGTCTTTGAACAATTATCATGCTATGCTATGCTTCTTTTCTAATATGGATTATAATATGTTTATTTGCATGCAAAATTTGGTTATATATATATGTTTATATATCATCATTCCTAGTATATATGCTTCTAATAGAGCTTGCTGGAAAAACAAAGTTGAAAAATGGCTAAATTCTGCAAATTTTGGGTTCCTGGTCGTCTGGGAAAACACCAGATGGGCGGCCCCCTTAATTCCCTAGGCGGTCCCCTTAATGATTAAGGGGGCCGGCATTCAATTAAGGGGACCGACCATCTGGAACTGGGTTTACTGCATTCTTTTGCATCTTGTGAATCCTTTCTCTAGTTTCAGCTACCATTTCCCATTTTGACCCAACTGATTTTAGAATCTCTTTCAACCATTTCAAACATTTACCTAAATCATCCACTTCCATACTATAAATTCCCTCCATTATCACCATTCTTCATCTCATCATTCATCATATCATCATATCATCATGACTCCTCCAAGCACCTCAAACTCCAAAACCTCCAAGAAACAAAAACTTGTGGTCATCCCACCAAAACAACTCTTCATTGACTTAACAAATGAAGACAACAAAACATCATCACCTCCACCCAAATGCTCATCCCCAAGTGCACCCAATGCACCATCTAAAACACCTTCCACTCATGGAACTTCTTCATCATCCATACCCTCAACCTCATCAATCAATGACTACATCAACTTACACTTGTCACCACAAGTATCATCACCACTTCCTACACAAGAACCCATGTCTACTCATCTTACCATCTCACTTTCACCAACAACACCACTTGATGCTCATCTCTCATCACCACAAATTTCACCACCATTCTTTGCCAATCCCGTACCTTGGAGGCTACTTGAATCCTATGGGGATACTTGTCTTTGTTGCATCCATAACCGCACGGTCATCTTTGGCCTTAGAGATGAAATTCAATATATGTTTTCATATCTTGAACATTTGCTTACCCACCCACCACCACCACCAACTCCACCATCCTCTCCAATTATCCCTCCACCACAATTCTCACCTATTACTCCACCATCTCCATCATGCTCTCCAAATTAAGCATATGATATGCTTAATTAACAAAGCCTTTACCCTCCCTTTTGCATGCAAGCTCTATGAAGTCCATGTACTCTTTGCATGATGATGTATCTTTCTTGTTTACTTGGCTTATGTATTTGCTACTATGTTGTTTGCTTATGTACTTGTATTGTTGTGTCTTGACACAGCTATTTCTCTAATATGAATGCTTATTTCTTTCCTTATTACATTATATTAGTGTGCATGTCTATACTTGTGCTTCTAATATTTTTGTTTTGCAAGCATTCCATAGCTCGTTCTCTTGGTGCCCCCAAACGAGGGGGAGTACACACCAAGGGGGAGTTTCTACCCGTCAAAATTTTCACGTATGAAAACTTGTCGGCTTAACCTTTTTGATGTTACAAAAAGGGGGAGAAGTACATATAAACTCACTAAAATACTTGTTTAAAAACTAATTTTTGAGTTAATGAGTTTAAGTTTTGTAATCATCAAAAAGGGGGAGATTGTTGATATAAATAATGTTTGTGAATGTTATTAATATTTCTCAATAAACCTATGTTTTGATAATCACAAAACTTAACTCAAATTAAGTCAAGAATAAGACATAAACAAGTATTTGGTGACAAATATTTACTTCTACATCTTATATCACTTAAGGTATGCATAAACTTAGTAACTTATGCATTACATGATCAAAGGAAATTTTATATTAATACATAACATTATATAAAATGATTTTAACATTTTATATATATATTTGTAAATCATTTTTGGTAAACCTTTATTAAACCACAAAACTATGATTTCAAATTTCCAACCAAAAAGGGCAAATTTTATCCAGAGAATCTTTTCAAACGTTCAGGAGGGCGGCCCCCTTAATTTTACTAGGCGGCCCCCTTAATCATTAAGGGGACCGGCCTACAATTAAGGGGACCGGCACGCTCCCGAACAGTATTTTCTGGCCCTATAAATATTGGATCATTCCACATATTTTTCTCACCTTTTTGCACTATAAACTTTCTGATCCAATTCTCTTCTCTAGATCTAAAATCCTTTGATCATATTTTTCATAAGTCATTGTTTCCAAGTGATCCAAAGCTTCATCCATTCAAGTGCAAAAAGAAGAACACTTCTCTACATCCATCTTATTGTAGTGGTGTTGTGTATAGCTAGTTTCACATAGTACTAGTGATAGCTATTTGTTAAGGTGTTGTGAATACTTGTTGATTGTAGAATCTTGGTGTGTTGTAAACTAGTTTAGTAGTAGTGACTTAGTTGTGCATAGAAGAAGGTGTGAAGATTGATAAGGTGTGAAGACGGTGTGAAGTCTTGAAGAAGGTGTGAAGGTGTGATTAAGGTGTGAAGATCACGTGGTGTGATATTTGGTGTGAGATTGGTTCTAGCTACGATTAGAACTCGACATTTAGCTTAGTGTCGTTAACTTGTGTAAGCCAAGGTGTGTAAGGTTTCTCCACCATAAGGAGTTTGTTGACACAGTGAAGAAAACTCTCGAGTGTGGTACTCGGGGAGTGGAGTAGGGCAAGGAAGGTGTCCTTGTAGCCGAACCACTATAAATTCGCGTGTTGTGGTTTGATCTTTCTAACTCTATCTTTTCTTCATTATATTTCAATACTTTCAATATTAGTTTAGACTTGCTTATATTGGTTGTTGCTTGAATTCACTTAAGATCGAATCGAAAGTTTTTATAACCAACAAAATATTTTGAAAATAAATTTTAAAAGGACATAAAACTATTCAACCCCCCCTTCTAGTTTTCCACATTAGGCTTAAGAAAACTGGCAGATCTCCAATTGGTAACATGCTTGAACGTCTTAAGAAACATGAACCAACGCGCACTAGGTCTTTATTGGTTGTATTTAATGCATGAGCCACTGTTTACAATCCCTATAGTTGTGTTGGGCATGGTGTAGGAGGAGATAAGAGCTCATAGAATTGGGGAGTTATGTGTGCCACCCCATGAATGGTATTAAGGAATACAATCCGTCATCCATACAATTATAACAAGTAATTAACGTGTAAAAGATATCTAGGGAGTAGTGAAATCTAAGTAAACACATTTTCTCCAATTACTGCTCACAACTTTAGTATCAATTAGTTTAATTTTATTTCTAGTATTTTATTTTGATTGTATCTTAGTTTTGGGTTAGTTGAATAGCAACTAATTCCGCCCACTCTTCCAAAACCCGAGATTTTTACTTGCTTTCTAAAAAATATAAAAACACAAAAGTAATCATCCCTCATCTTTAGAACTAGTATTTAGGCTTTCTAATCCTAGCGACACTATTCCTAAGCTGAACGATCAATCCCCCGGTACTTGTCACTATACTATACTACAACGATCAGGTACACTGCCTGGTGGGGGTTGTAAGCTTCTCGAGATCCCTCGAGAGGTAAAGCCTGTTGCGATTCCCACGCATCAATGTTCATCTTAAGTGTAAGGGGAGGGTAAAAAGATGATCCCTTACATATGCACTTTCGCTTGAGTTTGTTTTGTTTGATGGTAGATGTGTAATAAAACTATGAGAAATACTTGTTAGTGCAATTTTAGCGCCAAATTTAAAATTTTTTACAACATTTAGGAGTGAAACTTTAGCCATAGCAAGCGTCTCATGGATAGGAGATTGTATGACTAGCACATAACCGTATATTCAGAAAAATTTTCCACCCAAATATGTGAGGTTTGCCTTTAGATTTGATAGGAAAAGCATTTACTATTAGTGCTTATGAGTGTACCGGTAGCATTTAGATTCTAGAACTTGCGTTAGTGATGCATCCCGAGACCGCTAGTGAGACTACATTCGTGTGGTAGGATTTACTACATGATAAGAGGCATTAGGATCACCCTTGTGTTAAACCCGTATTATAATTACTTGACCATTTAAGTCATATTACTTGGCTAGTTAAGTCAACTAATTTTTCCCACACCCTTAGCGTTGTACTCATTTTTAGTACACGAAACCCCTAGTACACCCCTCCGAGCCTATCTTTTCGTTTCTAACTTTATGCATTTTACTTAAAGGAAGAATTTGTTACACCCCACTTAAATGTACAACGCCTTAGCCTTCCGTGTATGCGCTCATTTTTAGTGCATTATTGTTATTTGTTAAACCCTAAGTTAACTTTCTAATTGATTACATGGTTGCTAAGTCGAGTCATATCCTTGTACATATTGTTTTGGGACGATTGGGACTCATGGGTAAGTACTTATTTTATGGAGTAATGGGGAAGAACACCATTTATTACCCTCATATGTACGTTAATCTTAAAAGTGCTCCAAGTGTTTTGATTTTCTTAATTCGAGTCATTAGATTAGTTTAATGTAAAGTATGTAAAGATTCAAGTGTAAGGGGAATTCCCATTCCCTATGATGTATTATTTTGGATGGTGGGGTAAGAGTGTATGAAAAAAAAATCAATATATATATATATATATATATATATATATATATATATATATATATATAGAAAAAGAAAAAGAGAAAAAAACGTACGGACTACCATCCCTTTTTTATTCTATGTTCATTTTATGTTTTTGTTATTTTTCATTTATTAGCTTAAGTCGAGTCTAGTCTTGGCTTAGCAACGCCACATTGTACATGTAATTAACTAAGATTGTTAACTCGCCACCAGTAAAATTTCCTTTATCCAACAAAACCGTGTATTTCATATCCCTACACCTAACGTTACAACCCTTTAAAAGACCTCTTTGATAGTTTATCCTAGGTGCTTACGCCATGTGGTGGAGGTTTGATCCTTTCCCAAGCCTATGGTAATCTATTTTGCTATGACAGGTAGTGAGAGATATCTTCCGTTTCCATACTGTAATTTACACTTTATTACACCCGAGAGATGTGAGTATCTAAACACTATTTGTGAGGTGCTTGTGTATGACCTCCTTGCTTGTCTATTGGTCTTTAGTGGAATGATTATTTGTTGTAATTACTTTTATATTAGTGTTAAATGACCCCTAACTTGTATTTTGAGTAGAATAAAAGCGCATTTGCTTGAGGACAAGCAAATCTCAAGTGTAAGGGTATATGATGAGGCGAAAAATGATCCGTTTTTAGGGGGTCATTTAAGCCCGAATTCGAATTTATTTGATCAAATATTGCCCTAAATCGTTCCTTTTGTGATTTTAGGTACTTTGGGAGTGAAATCTAGAAAAGGAAGCAATTCGGACGTTTTTGGAGCATAAAAGTGAAGAAAACGCCAAAGTCTTAATTTTCCATGCTGGGAACAGTAGGTGACGGCGTCAAGAGTAATTCCCTGACGGCGTCAAGAGCAAAATTCCATGACGATCCGGTGAAGATTTGAAGGCGTCATGAAGTAGGGCGTCAAGAGTTAAAGTCATGACGGCCTGGAAATGATTAAGTCTTGACGGCGTCAAATGTAGATCAAGGCAGTCCGAGATTAGTTTTGGCGGCGAGGTGACGGCGTCACAATGTTTGTCTTGACGCCGTCAGACCCCTTTCCCTATATATAGTTTTCTAATTTTTACACATTAAAAGAGAGAAGTTTTGGGAGAAACCCTAAGTACGATTTTGGTATAACTTTTACAGGTTTTTCAAGGGTTCCAACCCCTTGATACCTTGCATGTGTAATCAAGATAAGTATTCTTTTAATTCAATCAATATGTCTATGTGTTGGTTGTCTATATCTTGTTCTTGTCTTAATTCCATCATGCTAGGCTAGATCTATCTTGTGTTTGCTTAGATCTAATAAAACCTAGATGTTAATTATGTGTTGATTACTTGTTTATTCTTGTCTTGGATGAATGATTTATATGTTAGGCTTAAGAAAACTGGCAGATCTCCAATTGGTAACATGCTTGAACATCTTAAGAAACATGAACCGACGCGCACTAGGTCTTTATTGGTTGTATTTAATGCATGAGCCACTGTTTACAATCCCTATAGTTGTGCTGGGCATGGTGTAGGAGGAGATAAGAGCTCATAGAATTGGGGAGTTAAGTGTGCCACCCCATGAATGGTATTAAGGAATACGATCCGTCATCCATGCAATTATAACAAGTAATTAATGTGTAAAAGATGTCTAGGGAGTAGTGAAATCTAAGTAAACACATTTTCTCCAATTACTGCTCACAACTTTAGTATAATTTAGTTTAATTTCATTTTTAGTATTTTATTTTGATTGCATCTTAGTATTGGGTTAGTTGAATAGCAACTAATTCCGCCCAAATCCTTTAAACCCGAGATTTTAACTTGCTTTCTAAAAAATATAAAAATACAAAAAGAATCTTCCCTCACCTTTAGAACTAGTATTTAGGTTTTCTAATCCTAGCGACACTATTCCTAGCTGAACGATCAATCCCCCGGTACTTGTCACTATACTATACTACAACGATCAGGTACACTGCCTGGTGGGGGTTGTAAGCTTCTCAAGATCCCTTGAGAGGTAAAGCCTGGTGCGATTCCCACGTATCAATAGTTTTTAGGTACTAATATTGTCTGTATATATTTGTATGGTTTTCTACTAACTTGTATGTAGAGGAATGTGAGTACAGTGGAAATCATGATACAAACAGTGGAAAGA
Source organism: Artemisia argyi (assembly GCA_030686995.1). Taxonomy (NCBI): domain Eukaryota; kingdom Viridiplantae; phylum Streptophyta; class Magnoliopsida; order Asterales; family Asteraceae; genus Artemisia; species Artemisia argyi. Next base: position 3,451,329 of record CM060676.1, on the reverse strand, counting down.
TTTGCTCTCTCAGTGACAAAAGTAAACGATAAAAGTACTTTTATTCATTCATTCAAGAGGAAACAAAGTACAACCATTCAGAGAGTCAAGACAGAAACAAAACATCACAAAACACAAGGATAAACAACCTAACACCTAAACCTTCTGACTAGCTACTCCATGGGTTTCTTCCCTTTTCCCTCATAATCATGCTTGCCCTTAGAAGCTTTCTTTCTATTGTCATCAAAAGAAAGTTGCTTTCTTTGACAACAAAGGCCCAACACATGCTTGGGAGGCTTTGGCAATTTTGAAGGCTTCTCAATAGTAGGCCACTTCATGTTGACTATGGCAGACTCCAAAGCTGTAGTTAGGGCTCTTGGAAACTCCTTGGACAAGGTGTAGGTTGGATCATCGTCATCAGAGGTAGAACTTGAATAAAACTCTAGAGATGTTTATGGTTGATAGTTTACCCAAAACTATATGGTCATCAACTCACCATATTCCATGTGATGAAGAGTTGGCTAGTCCATAGCAAACGGCTCATGGTAAAGACATATCAAATCCATTAATAGCTGATAGTTTGCTAAAAACTATGATTAGAGCAGCTAATTTTACATGTTTTACTTACCACTGCTCTTTGATATTTTGTGAAAATTTACCACTGCTAGTTCACAAGTTATGACTGCAAGTGTAATTTTTACCACTGGTGAACTAGCCGTTACAACTGTTGTGTTAGTAATTTTATTTTTAACTAGCTGTTGTAAAATAAACGTGTTTTCTTATTAATAGGGTAAGTTTTTATGAATTATCCACTTACCAATTTTAATTTATTCTTTTTCCAAAGATAAATTCTTTCTTAAGATAATTCACATTACGCATACTCTTCAAACCCTATTAGTATATATTGATCATCATACGGCTTAATTCTTATTCTCGATTACTAACACTTTTATCTTTCTTTCACAAAATTATGGCGATTCTTAACTTTTGCTGAGGAGCACAACCAAGTGGCCTATTTACAAAAGTTAAACGAAAAGAGTTGCCCTGTTTTCCATCAGATTGTGGATTTTCTCAATACAACCCATATAAGGTATGCTTTAACTGTTAATCCGACAATCTTTGTTTCTCATATCAAACAGTTCTGGAACACTGTGGAGTCCATAACTATTGAACAGGGAGACACATAAGAAACTGTGGAAGCTCTTAGAGCCACAGTGGATAGGGTAACTATTGATGTTACTGAGTCATCCTTGAGGAGAGTTCTCCAATTGGATGATCTCAATGGTATCATCACATTACCCAATTCAGATATTTTCAAAAATATTGCTTCCATGGGGTATGATACATCTGATCAAAAAGTTACATTCAGAAAAGGATGTTTTTGTCCCCATTGGAGATTCTTAATACATACTCTTTTACATTGTCTAAGTCCTAAAGAAAACCTCTTATGAGCAATTTGCATCAACCATGGCTTACCCTTTGGTTTGCTTGGCTACTGATAGGACTTTCAATTTTTCAAAGTTTATTTTCAATAATATGAAAGGCAATGTAAAGAGTTCATATAAATTTTTGATGTATCCAAGGTTTGTGCAAGCAGTGCTCAATGAATTTCAACTGCAAACCCACAAAAGAGTTTATCAAACCCCCTGTCTTAAGCTAAAAGTTTTTCAAAATATGTGTAAGGCTTCAGAACTTTGGAATGGGGAGGTTAAACCACTTTTTCCTGAAATGCTTTCAAAGATTTCACAGGTACAGGGTAAAGATGCAACCATCCCAGTTGTATCCCATCACACACCCACTATTGTAGTTCCACCTATTCAACATACCCCTGCAGTAACTCACACAAATGAGAGGAGGCAAAAACAGCCAACTCCTCTAATCTCAACATTGCATGTTGCTGAACCTTTTGGTTTAGGAACAAGCAGTGGTGGTTCAAGGCTTCCTCCTAGTCCAACTAGAGAAGAGCCTGAATCAATGCCCTATGATTCACCTCTCCCAATAGGTCACACTGTTGAAAGTATTGAGGGCAGTGTGCAACCAAATGAATTGATGGAATTATGTACCAAGGTAGTCAATCAGGTTACAGCTCTGAAGAAAGATCTCGCAATGACTAAGCAACAACATGCCACAGAGCTTAACCAGATGAAGGCAGAGATTAAAAGGTTACAGGATGAAGTTGAGAGCCTAAAGAAGCACAAATCTTCCACTCAACCTCATCATGATGATGACTCAGCCTATTTTAGTGAAGATTTGGAGAATTCTCCCAAACAAGAGTTTGCTAAATTAGATGATTTTGATAATGTTCAAGAAAAGGAAGATGAAGTTGTGGGATCTAAAGAGATTTTTGCTGAAGCAGTTGAAACTCATAAAGTCACAGTGGAAATAGATACAGATGTAGTGGATGTTGCTGATGCAGAATTTCAAAGAAAGAGATTGGAAAAATAAAAAGTTCATGTTGTTGATGAATCATCTGAGTTACAATCAAAGAAGATTTCAAAGAAAGAACAAGCTCAGATAGATTATGATTCAGAATTGGCAAAGGAATTAGAAGCAGCTAAAATTGAAAAGAAGAAAAAGCAAGTGGAGGAAGAGATTGCAAGTTTCATGGAAGCTAAGAGGTTGGATAAACTGGAAACAGTGATTGAAGAACCACTTTCTATTGTTCCACCAACCATACTACATGAGAAACCTCCAATGTTCACTTATGTGTCTACAGAAGAAGAAATTGTGTTCATGATTGCAAATGATACAGTGATTAGGAAGAAGGCAGATGAACTCATTGCTAATACAACTCTAAGTGAAGATCAAAGGTCTGCTCAATTGAAGGACTTCATTCAGATGAAGAATCAACAGGCTCTTGATGACATCATTGGACTTGTTTGTAATTTTGATAATTAAAAGAATATAAATGGTAATTATTTAAATTAAAGGATTAAACTTGTAATTATTGAAAGTTAAGGGGCTGTTTTGAATAAATATTATATTGAGGGCTGAAATGATATACTTTTGATAAATTAAGGGTTACAAGTGTTAATTGAATTAAATATGGTTATACTTGTAAAATAAATATTAATAAGGACTTATTTTGGAAATAATGTAAATTAAGGGTTTGATTTGTAATATTGTAAGCTCAAGGGAGTGATTGGTAATGATTTTTAACTATTGAACTAATGTGATAAATATGGTAAATTGTAATATTTACATTTTAAACCTTGAACTTTGGCATATTTGTATAATAAACCCTAAAATATGGGAAGTTGTCATAGTAAACCCTAATCTTGCAAAATTGACATCTTGAACACTTAACTTGTTCCAACCTTAATTAAAATCTTGAAGGAATAATATTGAATATGGAAACTTGCTAATTTTGGAAACCTGATAAAAATGAAAAGTTACCTAAAATGGAAAGATAGCCTAAAAAGGATTAATCTGAATTTAAAATGAACTATTGAATAATTCTCGACTTCTAACTCTTCTAGGTTTGGTGAAGGAAGAGTGATTTCTATTTCCGTTTGGTCCTTTCCCTCATTTTGCTTTGTCATCGGTTGAGGTACAGATATTCTAACCTTTCAGTAAGGTTTCTCATGACTCGTGATCCGTTTCTTTTGCCACTACTATGACTTCTGACCTTTGTATATCTGATATCTTTGGTTCATCTGTTATGATAATTTGATATGAAAACCTTTTGAAAATATAACTTGATGTTATGGAAGGAAACTGTTTTGAAATGACAATCTATGATTTTGATACGAAACCAGTTTTAAATGAAGGATTAATTGGCTTTTATGAAGAATGTTTTAAAAAGGGATATTTTTGTGATAAAAATGGATAAATGATTTGTAAAGTTTTTAAATCTGTTTTCTCTTAAGTCTTTCATGTTTTATTATGAACTTATGAAACTTGATAATGAATCTTTTGGGCATGAACCATTGATATGACTTATGATATTATGACCTTTGATATTCTGAACCTTTGATATGACTTCTGATATTCTGAACCTTTGATATGAACCTTATGATATGAACCTCTGATTTGAACTCTGATTATGAACCTTTGCCATTTGTGAACCTTTGACTTGAACCTTTGTTATGCACCCTATATTGAAGACCTTCTAATTCTGATTATGATTATGGACCTTGATTCTGATTCTGTGATGATGACCTTTGTAACACCCCCAAAATACCGCAGCGGAAGACTGTGTCATAGGGGTGCTACTTCATAATACAAAGTACAAGTTATAGAAAATGAACTCTAAATGAGACGTTTTGAAAAGTTACCATTCGATTAATGAATTCAAAGTTACAAACATGAGATTCCAAAGTATGATACATAAATGTATACAAATGTTTTGAATGGTAAATGATAAAAGCGTAAGTCTTCAGAATATGCAGCTTGACTCTAAGTTCCATGCACTAGCTATCGCCTTACTAACCTGAGATAAACATGCTAAAGTGTCAACACAATGGTTGGTGAGTTCATAGAGTTTGTCTTAAAATAGTTGAAAAAGCCTTAAAGAATGATCACACAGCAAAGGCATCGTGAATCCACTCAGTTACAAGTCCCGCCATAAGAGACTTGTAACCTGTGTGTTCACAACCCACTGCTACAAATATAGTATAATAAAGACATGTATAAGTTCATCAAAACAGTTTAGCAATTAGTCGTGAGTCTACACTTCATCTCCGAAGACCTCACGTTTATGATGTATCCAACATTCGCAAATGTTAGGATGTATCAATAGCCTCAATGGTCATCCAACAACTTAATGTGGAGCCACCGGAAGTCTCAATGGTCATCCAGCAACTTAATCTGGAGCCACTGGCAGTAACACAATCAAGTATAATGCAGTTATGTATATATGAAATCAAGTATAATGCGATCAAGTATAAGAAAACCAAGTATAGGACAATCAAGTATAATGCGATCAAGTATTTGTACAAGTAAGCAAGTAGTTGAGCATGTATCCCCCCCAGGAGTTAAAAGAAGTATGAAAAGAGTAGGGGCTATGACTCACCTTAAGCTTATGTAATGAGTATGATAGTCGAATCGCGAAAGTCTCTAAGAGCAGCCTATAATAGAACGTTGCGACTTAGGTTTGGAGTAACGTCTAAGAATACGAAGAATTGCCCATATATGTCTTGCATAATGTTCATGATGTAGTACTTAGTATATAGTGTAAGTCGTTGACTATAAGTGGTCTATGAAACATGTATAGGTTGTATATCTCTTACTACCGTTTGGGCCGACATAATTCAGAAGTCATTGAGTAAACGTTCGAGGAGCCAGGACACTTTAACTCGTAAATCCACAACTCGTCTCGACGGCTTACTTAATGAACTCCTCACATGAGGCTCCCTACTATTGTAGTATTTGATAACATATATATACGTCTTTGATCTTTAAAAGTTATATGGTCTTTAGCCGTGGCTTTGCCGTGACTTTGGTCATGTTACCATGGTCTTGAGACTCAACCTTGGCTTTAGCCATGGTTGTGGTCTTGGCTTTAGGTCATTAGACCTCTTGGTCTCATCTAATTATAACAATTATATAGTTACTTTGGTCTAAAAAATGGGCTGTTAATAATTTGAAGAAATTTATCACTCAGAAAGCGTTTTCAGGGTTCGAGCTTCTTTGTTCCTGAACGAAAACGTCGTTCCGGACAACTTTCGTGTTTTAACTTTTTGATGAATCGGACCAGAAGTGGGACTTTCAAAATCATAATTTGATCAGAATGCTATTTAGGCAGTTTTGCCGTTTTGGTTTCGCTAACTTCAAATGGTCATAACTTTTGACTCGTGTACTCGTTTTGGGTGATTCAAATTGCTATGTTTTCCTTGTTAAGTCCTCTTTAACAGTAAGTAAGTGTCAAATATCAAAGTTATACTATTGTGGTCGTGGCTTTCCATAAAAATCACTAGTTTGCTTGTTTGCTTGTCATAAGTTAACATATGTATACCTATACTCGTTTTATCCATTTTTAAACATCATGAACACAATAACAAGAACATATATAGCATAAAAGAACCATAATAAGCATGAAATGATATTGAGCAAGAAAGTGTATAAGGGTTTGCTTACAACTTTTGGCTTTCTAAAGAAAGGAAGTCAAGTATAGAACTAGGACACTAAACCTAAGCTTGTAAACCCTTCACCATAACTCTTGTAACCATTGATAGACTTGATATAGACCTTGTGAAAACCCATTAACTTCAGCCCCTAATCACCTTGTGTAGCTCCTAATTCAACCATGGAATCACCAAACAAACTTAAGAACTAGGTAGAGAATACTAAGGCCTTGAACTTTGTAGTGTAACTTGTAGTTTGAAGATCAAAGGATCATGGTGCTAGGTACATATGTTGTGGCGTTTTTGGTGATGAAGAAAGGAAGCAAATGAGCTTGTATTTATACTATGAATGAGGAGGTTAGGAAGGTGGCTAGGAAACTACATAAACTTGGTGACCAAGGTTAACTTGGTGCCAAAGTAATACATGTGTAATGATCTAGTGAATCAAGGGCCAAGATTGAGCCACAAGTGTGAATCCCCCCCCTAAATGGCGGTTTTCCAAGGATAAGGGTGACTAGATGAGTAGTCATGGTCTTTGGATGATAATATCCTAAGTATGTAGCTAGTTTTGACTCCGTAAATCGCTAACCGTAAGTTTTTAAGTCACGAAACGTAAAACCGGGTATCCTAAAAATATGAAACTTATAAATATGGTTAAACATGTCAATATAGTCCATAATAAAATATAAAATGAGTGGTAGGTTCTATCGGGTGCGAAAACCCTGCTAAAAACTGGAAACACGGGTCTAAAACGCGCAATTCGCGTAAAACGCTGAACTGAAAAACGTAAAATTCCGAAACTTTTGGAATTGTCCTAAAATGAGAGAAAATCATATTTCTATTGTTTATAATGTTTTATGGACATATCGGGATGCTAGAAGGACGTTTAAACCTAAAAGTAAATCTCGGACACGGCTTTGTGATTTTTGCAGAAATGATCCGACGAGCGTCAAACTCTCGGATTATCGTTAAAATAGTTTAACTTACGAGAATATGAAATAAAAATTTCTGAGATGAATAGTGAAAAGTGAATAGTAAAAAGTGAATAGTAAAAAGTGAATAGTGAAATTTTCAGGAATAAAAGTTAACCTGAAATTGCGAATTGTTACAGTCTCTACCCCTTAAGGAGAACTTCATCCCGAAGTTCAGTTGATGTTAACTACTTATGATGTGTCTAAGAGAATTCGGGATTTCAGGATCTCTAAAATAGTGGTGTTCACTCTGATTCGTCTAAGGTTCTGGTTAAGGAGTTGTATCGGCTACAATTAAGCCCACTTATTTATAACACATTACTTACATAAAGAAGCGTCCAAATTTATGTAAGTAAGGTCTCATAAACTTATGGTTCGGTGATTTACAATTTCTTTATTTAACTGAAGAGGCGTCCCAATCCATTTAAATAAGGAGATTCTAAAACATCCTACTTAAGAATTTCCGACACAAAATCCGCCTTCTGAGGCAGATGGTAAGATAATCCAGTCATCAAATCCCTAAAGCTAAGCAATAATATTATTTAACTCAAATCTTGTGTCTCATCAAACAAGAACTGTCACAAGATCAAGTTAACTAATTAGTTATTACTGAGCTCTATGTTTTTAATGACTCGACGAATCTCTGGGGCTCCTTATAATACTAAAGTCACGTCATCTAACAGCGTGGAACTAAGCAAACGTCTAACCAAAAAGCACATGTGTATGTATTGTGTGTAAGGCAAATAAAGAGGAAGGTCCCAACGTATATAGCAGTTATAGTCTAGGCACTAAATGCAACCTAGTTCTCTATAACCAAGGCTCTGATGCCAATCTGTAACACCCCCAAAATACCGCAGCGGAAGACTGTGTCATAGGGGTGCTACTTCATAATACAAAGTACAAGTTATAGAAAATGAACTCTAAATGAGACGTTTTGAAAAGTTACCATTCGATTAATGAATTCAAAGTTACAAACATGAGATTCCAAAGTATGATACATAAATGTATACAAATGTTTTGAATGGTAAATGATAAAAGCGTAAGTCTTCAGAATATGCAGCTTGACTCTAAGTTCCATGCACTAGCTATCGCCTTACTAACCTGAGATAAACATGCTAAAGTGTCAACACAATGGTTGGTGAGTTCATAGAGTTTGTCTTAAAATAGTTGAAAAAGCCTTAAAGAATGATCACACAGCAAAGGCATCGTGAATCCACTCAGTTACAAGTCCCGCCATAAGAGACTTGTAACCTGTGTGTTCACAACCCACTGCTACAAATATAGTATAATAAAGACATGTATAAGTTCATCAAAACAGTTTAGCAATTAGTCGTGAGTCTACACTTCATCTCCGAAGACCTCACGTTTATGATGTATCCAACATTCGCAAATGTTAGGATGTATCAATAGCCTCAATGGTCATCCAACAACTTAATGTGGAGCCACCGGAAGTCTCAATGGTCATCCAGCAACTTAATCTGGAGCCACTGGCAGTAACACAATCAAGTATAATGCAGTTATGTATATATGAAATCAAGTATAATGCGATCAAGTATAAGAAAACCAAGTATAGGACAATCAAGTATAATGCGATCAAGTATTTGTACAAGTAAGCAAGTAGTTGAGCATGTATCCCCCCCAGGAGTTAAAAGAAGTATGAAAAGAGTAGGGGCTATGACTCACCTTAAGCTTATGTAATGAGTATGATAGTCGAATCGCGAAAGTCTCTAAGAGCAGCCTATAATAGAACGTTGCGACTTAGGTTTGGAGTAACGTCTAAGAATACGAAGAATTGCCCATATATGTCTTGCATAATGTTCATGATGTAGTACTTAGTATATAGTGTAAGTCGTTGACTATAAGTGGTCTATGAAACATGTATAGGTTGTATATCTCTTACTACCGTTCGGGCCGACATAATTCAGAAGTCATTGAGTAAACGTTCGAGGAGCCAGGACACTTTAACTCGTAAATCCACAACTCGTCTCGACGGCTTACTTAATGAACTCCTCACATGAGGCTCCCTACTATTGTAGTATTTGATAACATATATATACGTCTTTGATCTTTAAAAGTTATATGGTCTTTAGCCGTGGCTTTGCCGTGACTTTGGTCATGTTACCATGGTCTTGAGACTCAACCTTGGCTTTAGCCATGGTTGTGGTCTTGGCTTTAGGTCATTAGACCTCTTGGTCTCATCTAATTATAACAATTATATAGTTACTTTGGTCTAAAAAATGGGCTGTTAATAATTTGAAGAAATTTATCACTCAGAAAGCGTTTTCAGGGTTCGAGCTTCTTTGTTCCTGAACGAAAACGTCGTTCCGGACAACTTTCGTGTTTTAACTTTTTGATGAATCGGACCAGAAGTGGGACTTTCAAAATCATAATTTGATCAGAATGCTATTTAGGCAGTTTTGCCGTTTTGGTTTCGCTAACTTCAAATGGTCATAACTTTTGACTCGTGTACTCGTTTTGGGTGATTCAAATTGCTATGTTTTCCTTGTTAAGTCCTCTTTAACAGTAAGTAAGTGTCAAATATCAAAGTTATACTATTGTGGTCGTGGCTTTCCATAAAAATCACTAGTTTGCTTGTCATAAGTTAACATATGTATACCTATACTCGTTTTATCCATTTTTAAACATCATGAACACAATAACAAGAACATATATAGCATAAAAGAACCATAATAAGCATGAAATGATATTGAGCAAGAAAGTGTATAAGGGTTTGCTTACAACTTTTGGCTTTCTAAAGAAAGGAAGTCAAGTATAGAACTAGGACACTAAACCTAAGCTTGTAAACCCTTCACCATAACTCTTGTAACCATTGATAGACTTGATATAGACCTTGTGAAAACCCATTAACTTCAGCCCCTAATCACCTTGTGTAGCTCCTAATTCAACCATGGAATCACCAAACAAACTTAAGAACTAGGTAGAGAATACTAAGGCCTTGAACTTTGTAGTGTAACTTGTAGTTTGAAGATCAAAGGATCATGGTGCTAGGTACATATGTTGTGGCGTTTTTGGTGATGAAGAAAGGAAGCAAATGAGCTTGTATTTATACTATGAATGAGGAGGTTAGGAAGGTGGCTAGGAAACTACATAAACTTGGTGACCAAGGTTAACTTGGTGCCAAAGTAATACATGTGTAATGATCTAGTGAATCAAGGGCCAAGATTGAGCCACAAGTGTGAATCCCCCCCCTAAATGGCGGTTTTCCAAGGATAAGGGTGACTAGATGAGTAGTCATGGTCTTTGGATGATAATATCCTAAGTATGTAGCTAGTTTTGACTCCGTAAATCGCTAACCGTAAGTTTTTAAGTCACGAAACGTAAAACCGGGTATCCTAAAAATATGAAACTTATAAATATGGTTAAACATGTCAATATAGTCCATAATAAAATATAAAATGAGTGGTAGGTTCTATCGGGTGCGAAAACCCTGCTAAAAACTGGAAACACGGGTCTAAAACGCGCAATTCGCGTAAAACGCTGAACTGAAAAACGTAAAATTCCGAAACTTTTGGAATTGTCCTAAAATGAGAGAAAATCATATTTCTATTGTTTATAATGTTTTATGGACATATCGGGATGCTAGAAGGACGTTTAAACCTAAAAGTAAATCTCGGACACGGCTTTGTGATTTTTGCAGAAATGATCCGACGAGCGTCAAACTCTCGGATTATCGTTAAAATAGTTTAACTTACGAGAATATGAAATAAAAATTTTTGAGATGAATAGTGAAAAGTGAATAGTAAAAAGTGAATAGTAAAAAGTGAATAGTGAAATTTTCAGGAATAAAAGTTAACCTGAAATTGCGAATTGTTACAACCTTATACTCTGACTTTCTGTTTTGACCTACCCAGTTAGATACCCGAGCCATTTCACTAGGCATGGGGGTTCCATGTCCGTGTCAGTGATGCACCTCTGACATGACTCTAGGGCAGTAGAGTGATGTTCTGCCACGTCCCCTTTCTGTTATATGATGTGCACACTTCGTGATATGATTTATTATGGCCAATCTGATTTATGTGGGGGCGTATGGATGCATCCTAGATCTGTTCTGTTATCTATCATATATTATTATTTGTCTGGTGAATGTGGCGTATGTGCAATATGCGTCCTTCACATTTCTGGGAGATAGCTACTCCATGGTTACTATTATGCTGCAGGATATGTTTGAAGAATATGACATGATATTTCTGTTCTGGGCTCGTTCGTAGATGACTGACCAAAGAATACCTAACCAAACCTTATTTGACCTAACCTTACCTTACTTTACCCTTTATTTCTCTTACCTTTGTTTATACCTTTTGATATTACCCAAATGCAACATATATTCTGTTATCTCTTTTCTGTTTCATATTACGTTGTGGTTATATCTGTTCACTGAGCTTTTTAAGCTCAGCCGCATTTCTTTTCCCGCGACAGGTTTTAGAAGGAAGCTGGGTTATGGGTGAAGAGTGCAAGTAGGAGTTTAGAGAAGACTTTACCTTTGCTAGCTATCAGGGACTAGAGTTGATTTGAAGACGTTTTGTATTAGATATTTTGTACCTTAGTTTTGTTTTGTAATTATTGGCCTTAGAATTCCTTTGTAACCTTTGTATCTGATTGTATTATTGAAGTCTTATGCTTGTGTATGTTCTGTTTGACACCATGAATGTATATCTTAGCCCTTGTCGGGTTGGGGTGTTACAAACTTGGTTGAACATCTTAAGAAACATGAACCGATGTATACTAGGTTTTTATGGTTGTGTTTAATGCATGAGCGAATTCTAGTGATCCCATGTTAGGAGCTTCTTGCAGGCTCGACAAAGGAGTAAAGTAGGAACTTATAGAATTGGGGAAGTAAGTACGCCACCCCAAGATTGATATTAAGGAACATAACCTGTCATCCATGCAACTGTAACAAACAATTAACATGTAAAAGATATCTAGGGAGTAGTGAAATCTAAGTAAACACAATTCTCCCATCTATTGCTCACACCAGATTAGTAATTAGCTTAATTTACATTTCTGTTATTTTATTTTGATTGCATCTGTTGTTATTGGGTTAGTTGACTAGCAACTAATTCCGCCCACTCTTCTAAAACCCGAGATTTTACTTGCTTTTATAAAAACATAAAAATACAAAAAGAATCATCCCTCACCTCTAGACCTATTTTTTAGGCTTTCTAATCCTAGCGACACTATTCCTGAATTGAACGATCAGTCCCCCGGTACTTGTCACTATACTATACTACAACGATCCGGTACACTTCCTGGTGGGGGTTGTAAGCTTCTCGAGATCCCTCGAGAGGTAAAGCCTGGTGCAATTCCCACGCATCAACAACTGATACATAGACCTATATTCCCTTTCATACCTCTGTTGCTCAGAAACAGGGAAATACCTATTATACAAAATCTCATAAAAAGTAGCCTAAGTACACGTATCAGCAGAAGCTTCTCCTTCTACTTGAGTCCGAAGATGAGCCTTCCACCAACTAAGAGCATCTCCTTCCAACTTGAACGTAGCTAAACGAGTCTTGAAATTATCAGCACAACCTAAAACTTGGAACAGCTTCTCCATATGAGTAATCAAATCTTCTACCTCACTCCCACCACCACCTCATAACACAGAACCATTTCTAATGTCATTAGTGATCTGGGCTCTCAATTCAGTTGAGAGATTCGGAATAATATTGGCTAAAGCAGCAGCTATAATAGCCTCGAAGTTAGGGACATCTCCACCATCACCATTCCTATGAGCATTCTCCATCTGAATGATCATCAAAACGATTTCCAAAATGAAATAAGGATAAAGTTCGGAAAAAAATACGCAAAAGGAAACCTAATGTCTACCCAATCCTCACAGATCATAACCTAAGCTCAAAGGGTCCTAACCTGTCTCTGATACCATAAATTGTAACACCCCAACCTGACAAGGGTAAACATGTCACAATAATATGGTTTCACATCAGAGCATTCATAAATAAATAAAAGCAGAAGTCTTACATAATTAACTTTAAACTAAGATAACTATTGTCAAATCTTCACTCAACTCTACTCTAAATCCTAGAAAGCTATCCCAAAAGCTTTCTTGAATACCTGCTGCGGTGAAAAGAAATGTGGCTGAGCTTAAGAAGCCGAGTGAACAGATATATAATAAAATGAACTGGAATATAAAAGCTGAGGTACAAAGTATGGGAAATCATAATTAGACATAATGAATATTTGGTAAATGTAGAGTATAGGTTAGGTAAGGAATTTATACAATCACTTGTATAAACAGAATCAGAAATACCATGAGCTCAAAAACATATCATAATCATACCATAATCACATATCTTCATAATCATATAGAGGGGAGACCTCTCATATAATAAGACAAATATGAGGGGTGTCCTCATCAAATAAATGAAGTAGCTAGCTTCCAGAAATGTAAAGGACGTGTATTGCACACACAGCTACATTCACAAGAAAATCACATATAACATATAACATATAACATATAATGAGATAACAGATCTAAGATGCATTCATACGCCCATGCAGACAAATCATAATCATAGTGGCCATTCATATATAACGGAAGGGACGTGGCAGAACATTACTCTACTGCCCTAGAGTCATGTCAGAGGTGCATCTCTGACACGGACATGGAACCCCCGTGCCTAGTGAAGCTCAGGTAACAAAAGGTTCATCATAAATGTTCAAAGTATAGTTATCATATTAGAAGGTTCAAATAGCAAGGTTTGTCATAACAGAAGTTCAAAACATAATGTAACACCCCCAAAAATTTGATTTGACAGCAGAAGACTAATTTGAGTGTTACGTTCAGGATCACAGTCATAATTATAAAAACGACTCAAAAATACCTTTTTGAGTACATATTATTGAATTCAAATGCAAGGATGTTTAATAGTTATTACATCACATTAGTGGTTTGGAAGTGACTGTTTGTTTATTTGTTACACCACTGACACAAGGTCAAAATGCCCACTCCATGCCTCCTGAGCTTTTTTTCAATTACCTGAGATACATGCTAAAAAAGTCAACAAAATTGTTGAGTGAATCCATAGCGTTTATGTTTAAAAATAGTTGAATACGTTCCAAGTATCTCAAAAGCAGTTCAGTTGTATAGTTCCGTATGTTATTACCATAAGTCTCATGAACTCAACATTAACAAGTATGTGAGTAATCATAAGGACATCACATAGAATGAGGTGCCCTTGGTTAGGAGGTTGCCAGTTCTCCTAGCGTTTCAAATAAAGTGCATTTGTCTACCAAATTCTGGCTAGAACAAATGGGTCTGTCAAGCACCAATAGATCTATTCACAGTATTCGGGTTCATTTCTGTCGTAGCAAGTGACTAAGGTTCATGATGTAAGGGACTTTCAAATAGTGGCATAGTTGTCTTATGCAATATTCCGTTCGCATACATAAAGTGATATACTTGTGTTCAAAAAGTAGCATGTATCCCACCCACATAGTTCTAAAACATATAAAAAGTATGGGACTATAGACTCACCTCGAATGAGTGTGTTTGTAGGAAAATAAGTAATGTCAAGTGCAATTGGGGAATGGCTCCAACACGCAACCTGGATAATATGAGAAACTTCAGTTTCTTGTGATAGAGTTGGTTTACATATGTGTATAATGCTTGAATTCAAGAACAATATTACACGTAATATTGTCTTGTCTTTTTGTGTTATTGATAAGTCATGCCAGACTTATAGAGTTGTGTTACCCTTGCAGGGTACAGTGTTTGAGTGGAATGAGTGTTTATTCTATTCCATGTTCTTGGTGAAAGTTTACCCAGTAAACCTTAGGATTTCCAAAGGTTTACATTTTAAAGTAGTGAAACTTTATAGTTTTAGTCCTTGAGCTTTGTGAAAGTGACATATTGGTATAATATGTCAGAGGTGATCTTTTGTTATCTAGTTAATCTTTAAATATTCACTTTTGTATTTAATGGTATTAAGATAACCATTTTATCAAGTTTAGTGAAATTACAACTTTAACCACTGTACTTTATAAAGTTTACATTTATAACCCGTAAATTTATAAAATGACATTTAAGTACCCCAAGTTCTTAATTACTTCATTTATAAACTTAATTTGTTAAAATAACAGTTTTGGCACCTTGGTTCCAATATTTACACAATTAGTCCATGTACTTTTAAAATTGACACCTTTAGTCCTTGTAAAATGTATGTTTACATTTTAATACTTATAATAACAATTTAGTCAATAAATGACAAAAATATTCCAAAGGTATTGTTTAAACACCAAGTCTACGAAATTTACATATTTAGTCCTTGTAGTTTAGAAACTTTTCAAAACTAGTCCTTTATGTATAAAATGTTCATTTTAGGTCCTTATACCTTCAAATTTACACAACTGACTCAAAATACTTTATGTTTACTGTTAGTAACCTCAACTTACTAAATTTATAGTTTCTACCGATAGTTTCCCATATTGACAGTTTTAGTCCTTTAACTTTGTATATTTTGCATTTTTAGTCTAAAACATACTTTTAGCTTATGAACTCTTTTCTTTTAGATTATTATATTCCCAAAAGCTAATAGGAGCTGTGGTGAGCTTATTTGATAGCTTATATTAGTTTAAAGCTTATTTTCAACTTAAATGGGCTTAGTGGCTTGTTAAGGCCCATAGGGTGTTCTGTGGGTCCAGTGGGCTCCCAACTGGTTAGAGGGGTTCTAGGGCTCAGGTTTGACCTTGCCATGATGAGGAGGGGGTTGGTAGGCTGAGGAGCAGGCCACACGTTTGGTTCAGTTTGATGAGCTTAAGCCCATTAAGGGTGTTTGGTTGTTTCTCTGTATGCGTGAAAGGCCCATGCTTTGAGCTTGTGAGGTTTCTTATACAAGCTTGTAAGAGAGTGTATTTTGTGTAGCTCCTTTCTTAAGGTTCCAAAGTAATAGTTTGTACAAAAATGTGTATATGTTATACATATAAATTTCAATTATTGAGATCAAAGTGAATTGAGCATAAACATATTTTATACTTATAGATATATAACTGTTTTGATTCTTAAGTGCACACAACATAAGGAACGTGTGATATTCAGGGTCTTATGGTTTGATTAAGCTTATAAAAAGTTCATAACTCCTTTTATACATACACAGAGATGTGAGTGATGGTTTTATGGTCGAGTAGTGGTCTAGGGGTGTTGTGATTGATTAGTGATAGGGTAATGTAACCTTTAGAAGCCTTTGTGAGGTTTGTAGAAGTTGTGGCTCGCTTAGGAGTCCAAACAAATTTAAAAGTGACCAAAATAATTATGTATAGCTTGAAAAGTTGATTGTGAGGTCTTGTATGCTTAAAAACGAGTTTGGTCTAGATAGAATAACTTAAAATGAGTAATGTAGGATACTCTCAAACTTAAACAGGTATGGTCTTTGTGATTTGTATGGATTGAATAACTAGAAATGTGGAGAGAGGTGGGAGACTTCTAGTGAGAGAAATAGAAATGTATTAAATTCAATTTTTGAGAAGTTACAACCCTCTTCACATGTGGAGAGGGGTATTTATACTACCTAACAAACAACAGATAAAACGCCCACACCCGGGCTGTGGATCATGCATACAGTGGGTAAAGACCCATCCTTCTTCCACGATGTTACTTAATTGATGAGGCGAAAAATGATCCATTTTTAGGGGGTCATTTAAGCCCGAATTCGAATTTATTTGATCAAATATTGCCCTAAATCGTTCCTTTTGTGATTTTATGTACTTTGAGAGTGAAATCTGGAAAAGGAAGCAATTCGGACGTTTTTGGAGCATAAAAGTGAAGAAAACGCCAAAGTCTTAATTTTCCATGCTGGGAACAGTAGGTGACGGCGTCAAGAGTAACTCCATGACGGCGTCAAGAGCGAATTTCCATGACGATCCAGTAAAGATTTGAAGGCGTCACGAAGTAGGGCGTCAAGAGTAAAAGTCATGACGGCCTGGAAATGATTATCACTTGACGGCGTCAAATATAGATCAAGGCAGTCCGAGAAGAGTTTTGGCGGCGAGGTGACGGCGTCACAAGATTGGTCTTGACGCCGTCAGACCCCTTTTCCTTTATATAGTTTTCTAATTTTCATATTAAAAAGGGAGAAGTTTTGGAGAAACCCTAGTACAAACTTGGTGCGAATTTTATAGGTTTTTCAAGGGTTCCAAGCCCTTGATACCTTTCATGTGTAATTAAGATAAGTGTTCTTTTAATTCAATCAATATGTCTATGTGTTGGTTGTCTATATCTTGTTCTTGTCTTAATTCCATCATGCTAGGCTAGATCTATCTTGTGTTTGCTTGGATCTAATGAAACCTAGATGTTAATTATGTGTTGATTACTTGTTTATTCTTGTCTTGGATGAATGATTTATATGTTAGGCTTAAGAAAACTGGCAGATCTCCAATTGGTAACATGCTTGAACGTCTTAAGAAACATGAACCGACGCGCACTAGGTCTTTATTGGTTGTATTTAATGCATGAGCCACTGTTTACAATACCTATAGTTGTGTTGGGCATGGTGTAGGAGGAGATAAGAGCTCATAGAATTGGGGAATTAAGTGTGCCACCCCATGAATGGTATTAAGGAATACGATCTGTCATCCATGCAATTATAACAAGTAATTAACGTGTAAAAGATGTCTAGGGAGTAGTGAAATCTAAGTAAACACATTTTCTCCACTTATTGCTCACAACTTTAGTATAATTAGTTTATTTTCATTTCTTGTATTTTATTTTGATTGCATCTTAGTATTGGGTTAGTTGACTAGCAACTAATTCCGCCCAAATCCTTCAAACCCGAGATTTTAACTTGCTTTCTAAAAAATATAAAAATACATAAATAATCATCCCTCATCTTTAGAACTAGTATTTAGGTTTTCTAATCCTAGCGACACTATTCCTAGCTGAACGATCAATCCCCCGGTACTTGTCACTATACTATACTACAACGATCAGGTACACTGCCTGGTGGGGGTTGTAAGCTTCTCAAGATCCCTTGAGAGGTAAAGCCTGGTGCGATTCCCACGTATCAAGTTTTTGGCGCCGCTGCCGTGGAAATAGTTATTGTCTAGGTTAGAATTTATTTTTATTAGGTCTACTCATTAGATTCCTTTTTAGTGAGATTTTTATTTTCTTTTTATTATCTTTCTTGTAGTCTATCTTTTTCTTTGTGCCCTTTGTTTGTAAAACCATTTTCATTTGTCTCCATGGTGGATGAAATTCCATTTAGATCATTAACTATAGAGGAACAATTAGTTTACTCGGATCGATTTGCCTCCTGTTGTTCCAATGAATTTTTAAGTGATCTTAGATATATACAAGAGGAGATGGGTGTAAAGTTAGATGGGTTTGATGAATTTTATGCATGTGTGTTTTCTATTAGACGATCATTATCAAGATCAATTCCTTTTAGTGAGACCCTTTGGATGAATTTTGAGAAAAGTTTCCTAACCATAACCCATAAGTTCAACGAATTGGTGGATTCGTATGAGCGAGATGACCTAGCTTCTAAGAACATGAACTTAGAATCAAACCAAGATTATGATATGGTTAGTGTTGAACTACCTAGTAGCATGAGCGGGATAGATTTCACCAAAACATACGACACACATGAGGTTATAGTTAAGCCACCTAGTTGCATGTCATGGTTAGGCACTACCATAATACAAGATGAACACATAGGTGATATTGATGTGATGGAAGAGATAGTAGAAAACCCAAGCCCACTAAGTACCCCACAAGTCCTACCATCATTTGAGGCACACACACCGCCCGTGACTTACCCGGAAGAAGTAGAAGAAACTTTAGGAATTCCGATGGAGGTAGAACCCTTGGACCAGGCACCACTTGAGGATATAGGTTTGAACACTTGTAGTGATAACCTTACTCCTAGTTCTAGGGAATTTCCTAGTGTTGATGAACCGGAACCTCAATCTTTACACACCTTTCCATCGTTAGATATATTTCTAGGAGACAAAGAGGAACCGACCCACCCATCAACCAATATTATCCGGGTAGTTTTAGAATGAAGAAGCCATTCACTCACCCCCTTCACCTCACGTGGCATATTCACACCCTAAGGGTGTGTATCGCTACTTTCACCCACACTTGATCCTAAGTGTAGGGAAAGCCTCCCCTATTTCCGTTAAATAAGGGTAGAGTCAGGCTCGTGACTTGAACAAAAACAAGCGCTTATTGGGAGGCAACCCAAGCTTTATTTATTTGTTTGTTTGTTTGTTTGATTTTATTTGTTTCCGTATGCATGTTTTATTTTTATTATTTGTGGCTCATGTTTCAAAGTAAATTGTGAAAATGCTTTATTTTGTTTTTAACTTCGTCTTAATTGCATATAAAGGTATTTTGCAAAAGATAAGTGTAAGGGAGATCCAAATTTGTTTATAAGAACGGAATTGAGCATGAACCACAACAATATTAAATGGACATGTGTATTAGTATTCGTTAGAGTCAAATGCTTGTATCGAGTCATAATGATGTTTTGCAGGATTTTCCAGGAAGTAGGACATAAGTTTTTTCAGAAATTTTCTGGAAACTTAACGTAAAGATTTCTGCAGGTCACTTCTGACGGCGTCATAAGTTTACTCTTGACGGTGTCATGTGTAAAATTCTGGAAATTTTGCTAGTTTTGTTTTTCTAACGGAGTTTTATGGTTTTTGTGAATTATTAAGTTTTATAATCTCCAGGAAATCTGCAAACTTCATTCCACAAGCATTATACCTTATCTTGTTTTCTAGGATTTAGTAACTTATATAGGATGCCGCCGATTTTACGCGAGGTTGTCTTGTCTATTTTCTCAGGTTTTACAGGTTATGTATGACAAGAAGATGATTTATATTCTGGATGGGAAGCTTTGATTGTTCATTTTCTTGGAGGAAGATTTAACCTGGCCACCTTATTATCCATACCGAGCGAATCAGGGGAGTATTTGACTTCATTCTTTTTACTTTTTAACTTTTACATTCTTTACTTGAACATTGGGGACAATGTTCATCTTAAGTGTAAGGGGGGGGGGGGGGGGGTAAAAAGATGATACCTTACATATGCACTTTCGCTTGAGTTTGTTTTGTTTAATGGTAGATGTGTAATAAAACTATGAGAAATACTTGTTAGTGCAATTTTAGCGCCAAATTTAAATTTTTTTACAACATTTAGGAGTGAAACTTTAGCCATAGCAAGCGTCTCATGGATAGGAGATTGTATGACTAGCACATAACCGTATATTCAGAAAAATTTTCCACCCAAATATGTGAGGTTCGCCTTTAGATTTGATAGGAAAAGCATTCACTATTAGTGCTTATGAGTGTACCGGTAGCATTTAGATTCTAGAACTTGCGTTAGTGATGCATCCCAAGACCGCTAGTGAGACTACATTCGTGTGGTAGGATTTACTACATGATAAGAGGCATTAGGATCACCCTTGTGTTAAACCCGTATCATAATTACTTGACCACTTAAGTCATATTACTTGGCTAGTTAAGTCAACTAATTTTTCCCACACCCTTAGCGTTGTACTCATTTTTAGTACACGAAAACCCTAGTACACCCCTCCGAGCCTATCCTTTCGTTTCTAACTTTAAGCATTTTACTTAAAGGAAGATTTTTTACACCCCACTTAAATGTACAACCAAATCGCCTTAGCCTTCCGTGTATGCGCTCATTTTTAGTGCATTATTGTTATTTGTTAAACCCTAAGTTAATTATCTAATTGATTACATGGTTGCTAAGTCGAGTCACATCCTTGTACATATTGTTTTGGGACGATTGGGACTCATGGGCAAGTACTTATTTTATGGAGTAATGGGGAAGAACATCATTTATTACCCCCATATGTACGTTAATTTTAAAAGTGCTCGAAGTGTTTTGATTATCTTAATTCGAGTCATTAGAATAGTTGATTGTAAAGTACGTAAAGATTCAAGTGTAAGGGGAATTCCCATTCCCTATGATGTATTATTTTGGATGGTAGGGTAAGAGTGTATGCAAAAAAAAAAAAAAAAAAAAAAAAAAAAAAAAAAATCGAAAAAATCAAGAAAAAAAAAATAAATAAATAAAAAAATAAAAAATAAAAAATAAAAAAACATACGGACTACCATCCCTTTTGATTCTATGTTCATTTTATGTTTTTGTTATTTTTCATTTATTAGCTTAAGTCGAGTCTAGTCTTGGCTTAGCAACGCCATATTGTACATGTAATTGACTAAGATTGTTAACTCGCCACCAGTAAAACTTCCTTTATCCAACAAAACCGTGTATTTCATATCCCTACACCTAACGTTACAACCCTTTAAAAGACATCTTTAATAGTTTATCCTAGGTGCTTACGCCATGTGGTGGAGGTTTGATCCTTTCCCAAGCCTATGGTAATCTATTTTGCTATGACAGGTAGTGAGAGATATCTTCCGTTTCCATATTGTAATTTATACTTTATTACACCCGAGAGATGTGAGTATCTAAACACTATTTGTGAGGTGCTTGTATATGACCTCCGTGCTTGTCTATTGGTTTTTAGTGGAACGATTATTTGTTGTAATTACTTTTATATTAGTGTTAAATGACCCTTAACCTGTCTTTTGAGTAGAATAAAAGCGCATTTGCTTGAGGACAAGCAAATCTCAAGTGTAAGGGTATATGATGAGGCGAAAAATGATCCATTTTTAGGGGGTCATTTAAGCCCGAATCCGACTTAATTTGATCAAATATTGCCCTAAATCGTTCCTTTTGTGATTTTAGGTACTTTGGGAGAGAAATCTGGAAAAGGAAGCAATTCGGACGTTTTTGGAGCATAAAAGTGAAGAAAACGCCAAAGTCTTAATTTTCCATGCTGGGAACAGTAGGTGACGGCGTCAAGAGCAAAACCTTGACGGCGTCAAGAGCAAATTTCATGAAAATCCATGACGATCCAGAGAAGATTTGACGGCGTCACATAGGAAGGGCGTCAAGAGTAAAAGAGTCATGACGGCCTGGAAACGTATAAGTCTTGACGGCGTCAGAAGTAGATCTAGGCAGTCCGAGAAGAGTTTTGGCGGCGAGGTGATGGCGTCACAAGATTACTCTTGACGCCGTCAAACCCATTTTTCTATATATAGTTTTCTAATTTTTCACATTTAAAAAGGGAAGTTTTGGAGAAACCCTAAGTACGATTTTGGTGCAACTTTTACAGGTTTTTCAAGGGTTCCAAACCCTTGATACCTTGCATTGTAATTGAGATAAGTGTTCTTCTAATTCAATCAATATGTCTATGTGTTGGTTGTCTATATCTTGTTCTTGTCTCAATTCCATTATGCTAGGCTAGATCTCTTTTGTGTTTTCTTAGATCTAATGAAACCTAGATATTGATTATGTGTTGGTTACTTGTTTATTCTTGTCTTGGAAGAATGATTTATATGTTAGGCTTAAGAAAACTGGCAAATCTCCAAATGGTAACATGCTTGAACGTCTTAAGAAACATGAACCGAGGCGTACTAGGTCTTTATTGGTTGTAATTAATGCATGAGCCACTGTTTACAATCCCTATAGTTGTGCTGGGCATGGTGTAGGAGGAGATAAGAGCTCATAGAATTGGGGAGTTATGTATGCCACCCCATGAATGGTATTAAGGAATACGATCCGTCATCCATGCAATTATAACAAGTAATTAACATGTAAAAGATATCTAGGGAGTAGTGAAATCTAAGTAAACACATTTTCTCCAATTACTGCTCACAACCTTAGTATAATTAGTTTATTTTCATTTTTAGTATTTTATTTTGATTGCATCTTAGTATTGGGTTAGTTGAATAGCAACTAATTCCGCCCACTCTTCCAAAACCCAAGATTTTTACTTGCTTTCCATAAAATATAAAAACACAAAAAATAATCATCCCTCACCTTTAGAACTAGTATTTAGGCTTTCTAATCCTAGCGACACTATTCCTAAGCTGAACGATCAATCCCTCGGTACTTGTCACTATACTATACTACAACGATCAGGTACACTGCCTGGTGGGGGTTGTAAGCTTCTCGAGATCCCTCGAGAGGTAAAGCCTGTTGCGATTCCCACGCATCAAGTTTTTGGCGCCGCAGCCCGGGGAATAGTCATTGTCTAGGTTAGGATTTCTTTTTATTACGTCTACTTGCTAGATTCCTTTCTAGTAAGATTTTATTTTTAGGTTTTCTTTAGTCTATCTCTTTCTTTGTGCCTTTGTTAGTAAATTAAACTCATTGACTATTCCGTTGACCATTATGGAAAACGCGAATCCACCCCTTTCCCCTAGAGAAGTGGCTGTGTTACGTGAACAAATTGAGAGTGAGATTAGGGAGCTTAGAGAGCTTAATAGGGTGATTAAGGTTGAACTCGAACATGCATTTAGTGACCTAGCAACCGCCTTGTATTCAAATAAAGACCTAGGGCCTAAGGATTTTGTGAATGTTGTTGAGGGACTAGAAGAGGAGGAAATAGATCCGAAGCTTAATGATTACTTTAATCTATACCCCACTAAGGAGGAGATTGCATATTATAATAATCTTATTGATAACCCGCGATCTCCTTTCACCATAATTGAATCTAAGATCAAGAGAGGCGATCCTAAGAATGCTAAGATACCATGTATGATTGGATATAGGCACATTAGCAATGCTTACATTGACTTTAAATCTCCAATCAACATTATGTCCTCAACTGTTTATAATGATATAGTGAAAACAAGACTTGAACCTAGAAGGGATCCCAAGTACCCCGGTGGAGTTTGTAACTTTGTCGGGAGAGTTAAAGGTTTACGTGTCTTTGTTGGTAATTTCACTTTTGTCACCGACTTTATGATTGTGGAGGATCTTGCTAATGTTATTGATTGTCGATTATCCAATGTTGTGTTTGGCAAACCATTTGTTGAAGAGTCTAAGTTGGAATATGATGAGGTAGAAGGTACGATCCGATTTGCAAGTAGCACCGATAGTATCACTTATAGGATGCCTAATAGGATGAACGAATTTCGCTTTATATCTCGTTTTGATAAGGACAACGTTGGTGCTTTTGAGGATATTGATGAGAAGGATAAGAAAAAGGGCATGGATTATGTATGGGAAAAAAGGAGTCTTTATTATAAAGATTGCTTGGCCCTTGGACCAAGGTACAAGGTCGATGAAGAATTTGCCCAAAAGATTATGGGGGCGGTTGAGAAAAAGGTGATTGATTTCTACAAAGAATATTTGCAATCAGAGAGTGGAACCAATGATGAAGGCACGTAGTAACCCATGACCTTGAGTCTAGCTACAAGACTCGTAAATAAAGAAAAGTGCTTCTTGGAAGGCAACCCATGTTTTGTGTGATTTTATTTTTTTGTTTGTTATTTGCTTCCGTATGCATGTTGTAGTTTTATTGTTGGTAGATCATGTTTCTAAACTAAATGAGTGGAAATACTTTACTTTGTTGTTTTGGCCTAGTCTTAACTCCACCTAGAAGTATTTTTGCAAAAGATAAGTGTAAGGGGAAACCCCAAATATGTTTTTAAGAAACAAACCGATCATGATTCTCCACAATAATAAATGAGCATGTATATTCGTATTTGTTAGAGTCAAATGCTTGTATTGAGTCATAATGAAGTTTTGCAGGATTTTCCAGGAAGTAGCACCAAGTTTTTCCAGAAATTTTCCGGAAACTTAACATAAGAATTTCTGCAGGTCCATTCTGACGGCGTCAGAGTTTTACTCTTGACGGCGTCAGGAGTTAAAAATCTGGAAATTTTACCGGTTTTGTTTTTCTAACGGAGTCTTATGGTTTTTGTGAATTATTAAGTTTTATAATCTCCAGGAGATCTGCAAACTTCATTCCACAAGCATTATATCTTATCTTGTTTTCTAGGATTTAGAAACTTATATAGGATGCCGCCGATTTTACGCGAGGTTGTGTTGTCTATTTTGTCAGGTTTTACAGGTTATGTATGACAAGGAGATGATTTATATTCTGGAAGGGAAGCTTTGATTGTTCATTTTCTTGGAGGAAGATTTAACCTGGCCATCCTATTATCTATACCGAGCGAATCAGGGGAGTATTTGATTTCATTCTCTTTACTTTTCACTTTTACATTCTTTACTTGAACATTGGGGACAATGTTCATCTTAAGTGTAAGGGGAGGGTAAAAAGATGATACCTTACATATGCACTTTCGCTTGAGTTTGTTTTGTTTGATGGTAGATGTGTAATAAAACTATGAGAAATACTTGTTAGTGCAATTTTAGCGCCAAATTTAAATTTTTTTACAACATTTAGGAGTGAAAATTTAGCCATAGCAAGCGTCTCATGGATAGGAGATTGTATGACTAGCACATAACCGTATATTCAGAAAAATTTTCCACCCAAATATGTGAGGTTCGCCTTTAGATTTGATAGGAAAAGCATTTACTATTAGTGCTTATGAGTGTACCGGTAGCATTTAGATTCTAGAACTTGCGTTAGTGATGCATCCCAAGACCGCTAGTGAGACTACATTCATGTAGTAGGATTTACTACATGATAAGAGGCATTAGGATTACCCTTGTGTTAAACCCGTATTATAATTACTTGACCATTTAAGTCATATTACTTGGCTAGTTAAGTCAACTAATTTTTCTCACACCCTTAGCGTTGTACTCATTTTTAGTACACGATACCCCTAGTACACCCCTCCGAGCCTATCTTTTCGTTTCTAACTTTAAGCATTTTACTTAAAGGAAGAATTTGTTACACCCCACTTAAATGTACACCCAAATCGCCTTAGCCTTCCGTGTATGCGCTCATTTTTAGTGCATTATTGTTATTTGTTAAACCCTAAGTTAACTTTCTAATTGATTACATGGTTGCTAAGTCGAGTCATATCCTTGTACATATTGTTTTGGGACAATTGGGACTCATGGGTAAAGTACTTATTTATGGAGTAATGGGGAAGAACATCATTTATTACCCCCATATGTACGTTAATCTTAAAAGTGCTCCAAGTGTTTTGATTTTCTTAATTCGAGTCATTAGATTAGTTTATTGTAAAGTATGTAAAAATTCAAGTGTAAGGGGAATGTTCATCCCCTATGATGTATTATTTTGGATGGTAGGGTAAGAGTGTATGCGCAAAAAAAAAAAAAAAAAAAAAAAAAAAAAAAAAAAAAAAAAAAGAAAAAATCAAGAAAAAGAGAAAAAAAAGAGAGAAAAAAAATAGAAAAAGGAAAAAGAGAAAAAACATACGGACTACCATCCCGTTTCATTCTATGTTTATTTTATGTTTTTGTTATTTTTCATTTATTAGCTTAAGTCGAGTCTAGTCTTGGCTTAGCAACGCCATATTGTACATGTAATTAACCAAGATTGTTAACTCGCCACCAGTAAAACTTCCTTTATCCAATAAAACCGTGTATTTCATATCCCTACACCTAACGTTACAACCCTTTAAAAGACATCTTTGTTAGTTTATCCTAGGTGCTTACGCCGTGTGGTGGAGGTTTGATCCTTTCCAAGCCTATGGTAATCTATTTTACTATGACAGGTGTCACACCCCCAATTTACCTGACTTGCAGCGGAATGGAATGCCTGAGGGTGTAACTGTCATAGCACCATAACAAGGAAATATTGAACGACCTAAAGTGTCGTTTTGAAAACACATCGTTTGACTTATTAAAACATTCAGAATATATTACATAGGTCCCAAAAGTCATGAAAGGTTTACAGAAAACAAGTTCAGAAATGTCAAACGATAATTATACATAAGTGCATGAAAGTGTCAAAGTGAGACGCGTCATCCTAGGTCCTCACTAAAATGACTCCATGCATGCCATGAAGTTTATGCTCTTAGTTACCTGAAAATACATTGCGAAAACAGTCAACACGAATGTTGGTGAATAATCATAGGTTTGTAAGTTAAATCGTATGTACATAAGCCACAAGTATAAAGTAAACCGACATAAATGTCAAAAATGCTACATTGTCTCTTAAGCTCATGGCCCCGAAGCTAGACGTACTAAATCTTGCCCCAAGTGAGTGTTTACCAGACACTCGTAATTTAGAAATGAAATGCATTCGTAATTCCGTTGGAGCAACCCAAACACGAATGGAGGAGTCACCCTCAATAGATCTATTCACTCACTCTCGCTCGTACTGTAATTAACGGTCCATGAAATAAAGGGGACTTGTCGTGTCGTGGTAGCAAGGCAACTTAAGCAATGTAAGGAATTTGTAATACTTGGGCATGTACGAAAGTAATTGATGCAATGTATTCTCCCCCGTGGGATTTGAAATCAAATAAGTAATTGAAAACGGGGCCATGAAAACTCACCTCAACTGATGATACTGCGGTGATATGAAATGAACAACAATGATTGGTTAACTGCCGCAACCTAATATGAATGATGAACGATCTCATTTAGATCACCAAATGATGTTATGAATGTCCATGCTCATGTTCCTATACCACTCTATTCTTTGGAAAAACACTTGTGTTATCAAAAATATATATCCAATAATTAGGAAAAATATTGCTATTAGAAAATATAATAAGCTAGTAACAATATATATACTTATATATATTTCGTATGTTTCCATGTTAGTGTTGAAATACTCGGGTTGTAATCCTTGAAATATCGCCTTGAAATGATGAAAATATACTTGTAATAACTAATACTACATTAGTTATAAAGCTTGGTACTTAATATTATGTCTAGCTTATAAAAGTACTTTGTAATTTTTGTGCCACTTTTTATTAAAAGCTGTCAAATAGAAATGGTTTTAGCCGATATTCAAACGTGAATATCTTTGTCGTTACTTGTCCGTTTTACTTGTTCTTTATGTCCACGGTTACGTCTTAGTATGTAGTAATATAATTTGGAAAGCTCGGCTCCTCCGGGTTACGTCTAAAGTCTCTTTTTGTCCAATGAAAAACGTCCAACAGCAAACATTTTCAGAAAAATACTTTTCGTCAACAATCTTGCAAAAATCATAACTTCTTCGTTATATACTCTTTTTAATCCGTTCTTTCGCCTACGGATTCGTTTTTGAAAGTATTTTCTAAAAATTTTGCCAAAGTTTCCTTGGTGTTTACTGATTTTCCAGATTTTTACAAAACGGGACAGCATGTCCTAAACATGTTCCAAATCAAGTTTTCAAGGTTTATAACTAATTTCTACCATCACCAAACCTCTTGTAATCACCACATAGCTAATCTAATCCTACCATACACCTTCTTAGGGTGCCATGGACTCCTAACCAAGTTATTATAGCAAGGGGATTCATAAATAAAAAGTTAGGGTTTGTATGTTCCATTTTAGACAAAATAAATGGTGGTATAGCTAGTTGTACATGGTTTTTAGCATGGAAATCATGAAATACAAGTAAATATAAGATGTTTCATGTAAAAATAAAGTTGATTACTTACTTGATAAAATGAGATGATTAGATGATGATTATGCTTGGATTTCTTGTGTTTTTGTTGCTTGATTCTTGATTAGGCAAGGATAATGAACAAGTTTAGTGTTATAGCTTTTGAAAAATGATCACTTGATCTTGGTATCAAGCTTGGGTCGTGGGTTTGAAGAGGAAGAAGAGATGAGAAGAACTTTTGATCTTAGCTAAAAATTGTGAATTATGATTTAGGAATTTGGTAAAGTTAGTAATTTAGAGGTTTATTAGTTAAATACTAATAAGTTAATGCTAGAGGTTAAAGGGGTGTTACATGGTCCGGTTTTTCAAGGGTGAAGGGGGGGGGGGGGGTAGGGTACTTGTGATTTAATTAGAAAACCTTGTATGAATTTGTGCTAGTTTGTGTTTTTTTTAGTTACAATCGGGTACCGGTTTTAATAGAAATAAATGTTCACGAAGTTAACCGGGATGAAATAAAGTCATAATAATGTTGAAAATATATTAAAAATATGTTGGGTACATTTACTGAGCGATCGGGTGATTATTGTT
Organism: Artemisia argyi; assembly: GCA_030686995.1. Taxonomy (NCBI): domain Eukaryota; kingdom Viridiplantae; phylum Streptophyta; class Magnoliopsida; order Asterales; family Asteraceae; genus Artemisia; species Artemisia argyi. The sequence goes on along the minus strand of CM060676.1, from coordinate 3,422,388 downwards.
TACTATAAATACTTATACGTAAAAACGTTAAATGTACTGAATATAGAAATTTGAAAATCCTAAGAGTGGTATAACATGAAAATGCTGTTATGATGATATGCAGACTATCTCCAGTCCGTATGCAGTGTCAAGGACACTTATGAAATGAATTCGCACCTAAACCAATCCGGTTACGCGAATTTGAATATCCGTAAACTAAATTTACGATGAAATGAGTAATGCACGTGAATGATGAAATATTTTCCGGAAATGAATAGTGTTCAGTGAATAGTAAATTTCCCAAATGGTTCTCAGAACATCAAACTGACCTCGAAAATGATGAATAGTAAAACGATGAATAGTGTTTTGATGAATAGTGATTTATGAATAGTAAAAAGTCGAAGTTTGGGAAAATGACCTGAAATGGTATATGACCTGTAATGGTGAGTTGTGACATCCGCCCACCCAAATAGGAATTCAGTCCCTGAATTCAGCTAGTGTTGGTCTCGGTAATAGGTTTGGTGAAAAGGTGTGGATACTTGCGTTGCATTTGGTCCTCTCGTTCCTAAGTAAACTCGGTTCCTCTTCGAGAATTCCAGCGAACCTTAACGATCGGAATTCTACTATGCTTTAACTGTTTGACCTCTCGGTCCATGGTTTCAACTGGTTTCTCCACAAAGTTAAGTTTGTCATTTAACTGAATCTCTTCTAATGGTATAACGGATGACTCATCTGAAAGGCATTTCTTAAGGTTTGAGACATCTAATCCATACTGATAACAATGTCAAAACTTCCAAGTTCTACGGGCATAAGGTCTATATTGTATGGGTGATTTAGGAAATTGATGGTGCAACCACGGATAACGGTGTTGGTGTTAACTAAAGACCTATCGGCTAATTCAACAATATAGGGAATGTCTAAAGTAGTTGGTTCTATGTTAAGTAAAGGTGCAAATGTAATAGATACAAAACTTCTATCCGCTCCTGAATCAAATAAAATGGATGCATAACGATTATTAACGAGGAACGTACCCGCAACAACATTCGGGTCCTCACGGGCATCTTCTCCTCCCATGACATAAGCCCTTCCTCGAGCTACTCCTCCTTGATTTCCAGCTCCTTGATTCTTCCTCTTTGGGCACTCACCCCTAAAGTGTCCAATTTCTCCGCAACCATAACATGTTACTGGTGGTTTCTGATTGTCACCCAAGTTTGGAATCCTGCAATCTTTGGTGTGGTGACCAACCTTCTTACAGTTGCCACATGTATCTGGGCAACGTCCTGGGTTATGGTGTTTCTGACACTTATCACACTTGGGTAGAATTCCAGCATAACCTCTCCCTTCAGTAGGTCCTGCAGCATAGGCCCTTGCCATTTCTTGCCTCTTATTTCCACCTTGGTTACCGTCAAACCTCCTTTTGTTGTTGTTATTGTTGTTTGGGTTGTTGTTTCGGTTATTGTTGTTGTTTGCAGCAGATTTTCCTTTCAACACTTGGACCATAAGTTTCTGAGTTATACGAATGGCCTCTTCCATTGATTGTGGGTCGAAAGACATCACATCCCCTCAGATGCTTTCGGGTAGTCCTCCAGTAAAATTTTCCATCTTTTTCTCATTATCCGGAACCATAGTTGGACATAGTGTAGCCAACTCCTGAAACTTCCTGATATAAGTCTCAATGTCATCATCTTTTGTTACCAGCTCATAGAATTCGGTTTCCAACTTTTGCACCTCAGTACGAGGGCAAAACTTCTTAGTCATCAGCTTTTTGAATTCAGCCCAAGTGAGTTTGTAGGCATTCTCCATACCAATAGGCTGAGCATACGAATTCCACCAAGACATGGCTTCATCCAGCAGCATTCCTGTAGCGAACTTTACCTTGTTAACCTCCTGACAACCACACATGAGAAAAACGTTCTCAGTCTTCTCAAACCAGCGGATTAAAGCAACCGCTCCCTCATTGCCCTTATACTTGATAGGATCACTAATCTTGAAATCCTTCCAAGTACATTCACGCCTAGTAGTGGGTTGAACCACTTCAGCAGTAGGTGGAACCTCAGCAGCCCTAGCAGCAACTTCAGCTCTTTCAATCTCTAGAGCTTCTGCTACACTATCCCTGACCAACTTGCGGATAGCTGCTTGTGTCATAGCGGGTGTTTCCGATGTAGCCTTTGCTTTTCTTGGCGCCATACTTCTGATAAATAATAATCGACAACAACCATGAGAAAACTATAATAGAAATAGTCATCGTACAAAAATATACGCCCACAACATGTATATATACAACCGCAACAAGTATAAATACAACCACGACATGTACGAGTACAACCACAACCTGTAATAATACAACCACGACACGTATAGATACAACCACAACAAGTATAAATACGTTAACCATAAAGAGCAACCATGAAACATCATAAATATAATCACAACACATGAGTATAATACATGAAAATTTCGGTCGACGTAGGCCGATATATATATAGCACAACATTTCCAACATAGTAGAGTCGCACTTGATATATTTGTTTGTACAACAACCAAAAGACTACAAGTTCTTGAACTACGTCCCACACCTCGGGAGTAGGAAATAGTAAAAGCTAATATAATACCAGTCTATACCTATGCTCCTCCAGATGCTCCAGATGGTCCAGGCTCTCCCCTCAGACGGCGAATCTCACGATCCATCGCAACCACGATCTCCTCCAGATGCTGAACTCGTAACTGAGAAGAAGCATCCCTGCGCTCCATCACTGTCAACCTCTCACGAAGCAATGCCAACTGATCTACATGCTCCCACTGAGTCTCCTGTGTCGCCTGAGCTCTATCTCGAATCCCTGGTAGCTCACCTCTAAGCTGGTCAATCAGCTCCTGATGTCCCAACTGTCGTGCCTCAAGTCCATGATATGTCACATCAATACTAACCCTGCCCTGAACCAAATCCTCAACCTGCTCCTCGACAGTCTCAAGTCGAGTAGTAATGATCTCATCAACTCTATACCCTAACCTATCGACTTGCTCCTGCTGAGCACCCATCTGATCCTGTAATGTGACGGCAGTAGGGCTCCTAGCCGCAGCCGCTCTAGAACTCTCACCTAACAGCAAACCCTCGATCTGCTTCTCAGCCGCCTCTAGTCGAGGAGTGATATCCTCATCAACCCTATAGTCCAAACTATCAATCTGATCCTGATGAGCCCCTAGCTGGCCCTCCAATGTAACATCTGCAGGCTCCCTAGTATCAGTAGGCTAACTAGCAACTGTAGACTCCCTACCAGCAGTAGGCTCCCTACCAGCAGTAGGCTCCCTAGCAGCAGCTGCTCTCGAACACTCCCCTACATGGTATACTAGTGGTGGTTCTGCTGATTCTGACTCTGTAGTAGGGGAATCTGGTGTAGTAAACCTAACACGCTTCCTAAGCGGTAATAGTGAAGTCGATATGCATGTAGTAGCAGGTATGGCTGGTGGTGGTGTAGGTAACATAGGAATAGTGGGTACCTTAAAGGTAGATGTGATAGGGCAAACTCTCTTCCTAGGACCTATAGTAGTCTTACTGCGTGGAAACATAAGTCTAGGTTCTGATGGAACAGTGGTAGCAGGGGATGATGTATCAGTGGGTGTACAGGTAATCTCGGGTGGTGCAGTAGGGGAAACATGAGGAATAGGTAATAGTGAACGGGCAGTAGAAGACATAGAGCCTTCGACATCGGAGTCTGTGATGGTGTACAGTATAACATTTGGGTTTACAGACATGGTTCTGTGATAATCAAGGTGAAATAAAATAAATAACTCGTAATGAAATCACCAAAAGCAATGAACATGCACTTATGATGAAATGATGAGATGCTATGATAATGAGGTTATAGTCTAGGGTCAATGATACATCCTAGTTCTCTATAACCTTAGCTCTGGTACCAATCTGTCACACCCCCAATTTACCTGACTTGCAGCGGAATGGAATGCCTGAGGGTGTAACTGTCATAGCACCATAACAAGGAAATATTGAACGACCTAAAGTGTCGTTTTGAAAATACATCGTTTGACTTATTAAAACATTCAGAATATATTACATAGGTCCCAAAAGTCATGAAAGGTTTACAGAAAACAAGTTCAGAAATGTCAAACGATAATTATACATAAGTGCATGAAAGTGTCAAAGTGAGACGCGTCATCCTAGGTCCTCACTAAAATGACTCCATGCATGCCATGAAGTTTATGCTCTTAGTTACCTGAAAATACATTGCGAAAACAGTCAACACGAATGTTGGTGAATAATCATAGGTTTGTAAGTTAAATCGTATGTACATAAGCCACAAGTATAAAGTAAACCGACATAAATGTCAAAAATGCTACATTGTCTCTTAAGCTCATGGCCCCGAAGCTAGACGTACTAAATCTTGCCCCAAGTGAGTGTTTACCAGACACTCGTAATTTAGAAATGAAATGCATTCGTAATTCCGTTGGAGCAACCCAAACACGAATGGAGGAGTCACCCTCAATAGATCTATTCACTCACTCTCGCTCGTACTGTAATTAACGGTCCATGAAATAAAGGGGACTTGTCGTGTCGTGGTAGCAAGGCAACTTAAGCAATGTAAGGAATTTGTAATACTTGGGCATGTACGAAAGTAATTGATGCAATGTATTCTCCCCCGTGGGATTTGAAATCAAATAAGTAATTGAAAACGGGGCCATGAAAACTCACCTCAACTGATGATACTGCGGTGATATGAAATGAACAACAATGACTGGTTAACTACCGCAACCTAATATGAATGATGAACGATCTCATTTAGATCACCAAATGATGTTATGAATGTCCATGCTCATGTTCCTATACCACTCTATTCTTTGGAAAAACACTTGTGTTATCAAAAATATATATCCAATAATTTGGAAAAATATTGCTATTAGAAAATATAATAAGCTAGTAACAATATATATACTTATATATATTTCGTATGTTTCCATGTTAGTGTTGAAATACTCGGGTTGTAATCCTTGAAATATCGCCTTGAAATGATGAAAATATACTTGTAATAACTAATACTACATTAGTTATAAAGCTTGGTACTTAATATTATGTCTAGCTTATAAAAGTACTTTGTAGTTTTTGTGCCACTTTTTATTAAAAGCTGTCAAATAGAAATGGTTTTAGCCGATATTCAAACGTGAATATCTTTGTCGTTACTTGTCCGTTTTACTTGTTCTTTATGTCCACGGTTACGTCTTAGTATGTAGTAATATAATTTGGAAAGCTCGGCTCCTCCGGGTTACGTCTAAAGTCTCTTTTTGTCCAATGAAAAACGTCCAACAGCAAACATTTTCAGAAAAATACTTTTCGTCAACAATCTTGCAAAAATCATAACTTCTTCGTTATATACTCTTTTTAATCCGTTCTTTCGCCTACGGATTCGTTTTTGAAAGTATTTTCTAAAAATTTTTCCAAAGTTTCCTTGGTGTTTACTGATTTTCCAGATTTTTACAAAACGGGACAACATGTCCTAAACATGTTCCAAATCAAGTTTTCAAGGTTTATAACTAATTTCTACCATCACCAAACCTCTTGTAATCACCACATAGCTAATCTAATCCTACCATACACCTTCTTAGGGTGCCATGGACTCCTAACCAAGTTATTATAGCAAGGGGATTCATAAATAAAAAGTTAGGGTTTGTATGTTCCATTTTAGACAAAATAAATGGTGGTATAGCTAGTTGTACATGGTTTTTAGCATGGAAATCATGAAATACAAGTAAATATAAGATGTTTCATGTAAAAATAAAGTTGATTACTTACTTGATAAAATGAGATGATTAGATGATGATTATGCTTGGATTTCTTGTGTTTTTGTTGCTTGATTCTTGATTAGGCAAGGATAATGAACAAGTTTAGTGTTATAGCTTTTGAAAAATGATCACTTGATCTTGGTATCAAGCTTGGGTCGTGGGTTTGAAGAGGAAGAAGAGATGAGAAGAACTTTTGATCTTAGCTAAAAATTGTGAATTATGATTTAGGAATTTGGTAAAGTTAGTAATTTAGAGGTTTATTAGTTAAATACTAATGAGTTAATGCTAGAGGTTAAAGGGGTGTTACATGGTCCGGTTTTTCAAGGGTGAAGGGGGGGGGGGGGGTAGGGTACTTGTGATTTAATTAGAAAACCTTGTATGAATTTGTGCTAGTTAGTGTTTTTTTTAGTTACAATCGGGTACCGGTTTTAATAGAAATAAATGTTCACGAAGTTAACCGGGATGAAATAAAGTCATAATAATGTTGAAAATATATTAAAAATATGTTGGGTACATTTACTGAGCGATCGGGTGATTATTGTTTACTATAAATACTTATACGTAAAAACGTTAAATGTACTGAATATAGAAATTTGAAAATCCTAAGAGTGGTATAACATGAAAATGCTGTTATGATGATATGCAGACTATCTCCAGTCCGTATGCAGTGTCAAGGACACTTATGAAATGAATTCGCACCTAAACCAATCCGGTTACGCGAATTTGAATATCCGTAAACTAAATTTACGATGAAATGAGTAATGCACGTGAATGATGAAATATTTTCTGGAAATGAATAGTGTTCAGTGAATAGTAAATTTCCCAAATGGTTCTCAGAACATCAAACTGATCTCGAAAATGATGAATAGTAAAACGATGAATAGTGTTCTGATGAATAGTGATTTATGAATAGTAAAAAGTCGAAGTTTGGGAAAATGACCTGAAATGGTATATGACCTGTAATGGTGAGTTGTGACAACAGGTAGTGAGAGATATCTTCCGTTTCCATATTGTAATTTATATTTTATTACACCCGAGAGATGTGAGTATCTAAACACTATTTGTGAGGTGCTTGTATATGACCTCCGTGCTTGTCTATTGGTCTTTAGTGGAACGATTATTTGTTGTAATTACTTTTATATTAGTGTTAAATGACCCCTAACCTGTCTTTTGAGTAGAATGAAAGCGCATTTGCTTGAGGACAAACAAATCTCAAGTGTAAGGGTATATGATGAGGCGAAAAATGATCCGTTTTTAGGGGGTCATTTAAGCCCGAATCCGACTTTATTTGATCAAATATTGCCCTAAATCGTTCTTTTTGTGATTTTAGGTACTTTGGGAGAGAAATCTGGAAAAGGAAGCAATTCGGACGTTTTTGGAGCATAAAAGTGAAGAAAACGCCAAAGTCTTAATTTTCCATGCTGGGAACAGTAGGTGATGGCGTCAAGAGCAAAACCTTGACGGCGTCAAGAGCAAATTTCATGAAAATCCATGACGATCCAGAGAAGATTTGACGGCGTCACATAGGAAGGGCGTCAAGAGTAAAAGAGTCATGACGGCCTAGAAACATCTAAGTCTTGACGGCGTCAGAAGTAGATCTAGGCAGTCCGAGAAGAGTTTTGGGGGCGAGGTGACGGCGTCACAAGATTACTCTTGATGCGGTCAAACCCATTTTTCTATATATAGTTTTCTAATTTTTCACATTTAAAAAGAGAAGTTTTGGAGAAACCCTAAGTACGATTTTGGTGCAACTTTTACAGGTTTTTCATGGGTTCCAAACCCTTGATACCTTGCATTGTAATTGAGATAAGTGTTCTTCTAATTCAATCAATATGTCTATGTATTGGTTGTCTATATCTTGTTCTTGTCTCAATTCCATTATGCTAGGCTAGATCTCTTTTGTGTTTTCTTAGATCTAATGAAACCTAGATATTGATTATGTGTTGGTTACTTGTTTATTCTTGTGTTGGATAAATGATTTATATGTTAGGCTTAAGAAAACTGGCAGATCTCCAAATGGTAACATGCTTGAACGTCTTAAGAAACATGAACCGAGGCGTACTAGGTCTTTATTGGTTGTATTTAATGCATGAGCCACTGTTTACAATCCCTATAGTTGTGCTGGGCATGGTGTAGGAGGAGATAAGAGCTCATAGAATTGGGGAGTTATGTATGCCACCCCATGAATGGTATTAAGGAATACGATCCGTCATCCATGCAATTATAACAAGTAATTAACATGTAAAAGATATCTAGGGAGTAGTGAAATCTAAGTAAACACATTTTCTCCAATTACTGCTCACAACCTTAGTATAATTAGTTTATTTTCATTTTTAGTATTTTATTTTGATTGCATCTTAGTATTGGGTTAGTTGAATAGCAACTAATTCCGCCCACTCTTCCAAAACCCGAGATTTTTACTTGCTTTCCATAAAATATAAAAACACAAAAAATAATCATCCCTCACCTTTAGAACTAGTATTTAGGCTTTCTAATCCTAGCGACACTATTCCTAAGCTGAACGATCAATCCCCCGGTACTTGTCACTATACTATACTACAACGATCAGGTACACTGCCTGGTGGGGGTTGTTAGCTTCTCGAGATCCCTCGAGACGTAAAGCCTGTTGCGATTCCCACGCATCAGCCGTCAGACCCCTTTTCCTATATATAGTTTTCTAATTTTCACATTAAAAAGGGAGAAGTTTTGGAGAAACCCTAGTACGAACTTGGTGCGAATTTTACAGGTTTTTCAAGGGTTCCAAGCCCTTGATACCTTTCATGTGTAATTAAGATAAGTGTTCTTTTAATTCAATCAATATGTCTATGTGTTGGTTGTCTATATCTTGTTCTTGTCTTAATTCCATCATGCTAGGCTAGATCTATCTTGTGTTTGCTTGGATCTAATGAAACCTAGATGTTAATTATGTGTTGATTACTTGTTTATTCTTGTCTTGGATGAATGATTTATATGTTAGGCTTAAGAAAACTGGCAGATCTCCAATTGGTAACATGCTTGAACGTCTTAAGAAACATGAACTGACGCGCACTAGGTCTTTATTGGTTGTATTTAATGCATGAGCCACTGTTTACAATCCCTATAGTTGTGCTGGGCATGGTGTAGGAGGAGATAAGAGCTCATAGAATTGGGGAGTTAAGTGTGCCACCCCATGAATGGTATTAAGGAATACGATCCGTCATCCATGCAATTATAACAAGTAATTAACGTGTAAAAGATGTCTAGGGAGTAGTGAGATCTAAGTAAACACATTTTCTCCACTTATTGCTCACAACTTTAGTATAATTAGTTTATTTTCATTTCTTGTATTTTATTTTGTTTGCATCTTAGTATTGGGTTAGTTGACTAGCAACTAATTCCGCCCAAATCCTTCAAACCCGAGATTTTAACTTGCTTTCTAAAAAATATAAAAATACAAAAATAATCATCCCTCATCTTTAGAACTAGTATTTAGGTTTTCTAATCCTAGCGACACTATTCCTAGCTGAACGATCAATCCCCCGGTACTTGTCACTATGCTATACTACAACGATCATGTACACTGCCTGGTGGGGGTTGTAAGCTTCTCAAGATCCCTTGAGAGGTAAAGCCTGGTGCGATTCCCACGTATCAGTAATCTAATTCTAACTAATAACTAAACTAACTACGAGCTAACTCAATGCTATTAAAATAATTAGGTGACCGAGTCTTCTATATGAATAATTGTATTCCTAACAATCTCCCCCTAAGCGAGGTCACCTTTGGAAATTAAGCTCTTGATCTTCAAGCCTTCTTTAGTCATTGTAGCTCGTAGGTTCTGATTCTTTCACTTTTGTGTACACTTTGTACTTCAAGCAACGAACTTGTGATTTGGATTCCTTTGTGATGTGTTATCTTTGAGCTTCTTTGAGATCATCAGCCACAGTAAATCTCCAAGCTCATCCACAGTAGTGTCACCTTCATGTGATGTAGTGACTTTAGGACCGCCTTGCCCACACCCTTCTGGATAAGGAGACATTACATAAGAGTTTGTGGATCAGGAGACTTTTCATCAGAATTGCGGAAACGTTGTTGGTAGTCTCTCAACATTCATTGTAGTAAGTCTCTCATCATCATTGACAGTGAGGAGGATGTGTGAGCATGAGGTATGGATTGACCCGATTCAGCTGGAAATAGGAGCCATCAACGCCATCTTTACATGTGTCCCTAAAATAAAACAGTTAGCAATAAAGATAGAGAACGAATATGGCTTTGTCATTCGTTCTGCGAGGATAGACTACCCTCCAGTTTTGTGAAAACTGACCTGTGATCAGGTAGAATCTCTGTTAAAGAAGACTCTCCTTGACAGGAATTTCCAGCTTGTAGTAATGAATCTTCCTAAGAATCTACTTAGGTAACTCATACTAAGCATGTTCTCATACCGGAACGTCTCAAAGCAGACAGCACGATAGAGTGAATCGATGAATTCATATTCACAGATTGATGAGAGATTGATTTATAGAAATCACTCGCGTGTCATATGATAAACATTTTGAGACACGACGAGAGTTTTAAGCTCTGAATCACATTTCCATAAAAAAATACTTTTGTTTGAAAGATTATACACAATCAATGTGCTCAAAAAATTAGTTTGGGAGCACATTGAAAGGTTTTAGCAAAAGTATCCGTCATTCCATATCCTGGAACAAGTATGATTCAATTTTAAATCGCACCATTGTTGCTTTCCAGTTGTCACTTGATCAATGATCCAAGATGGATCTTGTTGAACTTTAGACCTTGATGGATCTTTGAGCACTCGTGGATCGTTAGTTATGTTAATGTAATCACTAACACACTAAAAGATAATCTGTGTAACTTGTATTCTATAGCGGAAACAAACACAAGTATTAACAACTGAATACTAAGAACAATTGATCCTCTATGGATCTTTTAATAATAATGAAAGTGTTTTCTAAAAACGTGTCCTCAATACATAATCGTGTGTTCCTTTTATACACAAGGAACCCTAAACCGTTTCACAAGAAACGTATATTCTAGAACTTCTAAAAGATATGCATTATCACTTCCTAAATAAACTCATGCATATCCTCACTATATTACATAAAATACGGAATAACTATATCGGCAGAAACTAATAATGCTGAAACTAGACTTCAGCAGATACACTGCTGCAGCAGGAACCAGCAAAGAATTCTTACTTAGCAGAATTCCCAACAATCCTCCCCTAATCTTGAATTTGACTTGGTTAAGTTCAAGATTCTTGATAGATCTTTAAAGTTACATACCAAGAGGATTGAAGTCGAACACCATCAGCAAAGAATCACCATCAGCAGGATCTCTATGATCAGCACATACTTGAAAACTCCATTCTTTGCAGCAACAAATGACCAAATGTACATCAAAGCAAATTAGTTTCATACTATTCTCATCACATCCAAGTGTGTTATCTCCTGTGAGAGGTGAATCATTGAAAATAATGGATTTGATGTCTCTTTACTAATAGCCATCACTACTGGAGTAGCCAAATGTTTAAGTATGAAAACTATGGTACACTAATGACCATATGATTTTTAGCAAATTGTCAGCTTTAAACGGATTTGAGTTGTCTTTACCTGTAGCCGTTTGCTCAGGACTAGTCAATTATTATGTTGATTTAATCACCTTGGTCAATTGAATACCAAATATGGTTTTCCACTGCCTTTACTACAAGCCATATACATGTGGGCTAGCCAATTATTGGGAATCCATAAAGGAAAAATCCATGGTCAATTGACAACCATTCAGCTCTCAGCTGTTAAGCATGGGTGAGTTGAGTACCCAATAGTTTTTAGCAAACTATTACAGCTATCAACAGATTTGACATGTCTTTACCAAAGCTGTACCCTTTGGACTAGCCAACTTTTTGATGAAATAGTCAACATCAGGTAAGTTGATAACCAGAGAAGGTGGGAAAAGAATCAACACCAAAACCTGCATACAACATACACAATACTATACAAATCTGTTAGTTTTTTCTTTTTTTTTTTTTATTTTTTTTTTAATTAGAGAAGAAATAAAATAAAGAAATATACAACAAAATACCATACCAAAAAAAAATACCATACCAATACCCAATCAGTCCAAATAAGTTTCAATACGAACACCATGCTGAGTTTCCGGTTCCTTCTTAACCAAAATACTCCTCTTGATAGCTCTAATCAACTGTTTAGCCATATGCATATCATTCCCAATCATATTCAAAGGAACAGTGAGTTTTACTTCCAGCAATTAGTTTATATCACCTATTATGATTGGATATATTGCATCTGCCCAACAATACAAGGTTTTGCCAGTGGTAGTAGTGATCATATGAACATCAGGAAGAGGAAAGTATTTCCAAGTATCAACTACCCAATTCTTCTGACATTTCCATACATGAAAACCACTACCAGTAAAAAGATGAGAATCACAGAGAATTTGCAAATCTCCCAGCAAAAACATACCAATCACTTCAGGTTGATGAGATTTAAAATAAGTTACAACACATCCATATATAGAAAGAATGTCTTGCCTATCCACCATATGTAAAATTTGACTTAGAAAAGTAAACTCTTTGGTGGAACCATCTTGTCTGTGAAGTACATTGACTTGTCCTTGACCAGTTGGAGATTCAACAAGTTCCCATTTAACAACTCTCTCCCAAACAACAGGATTGTCATCATAAGAATCAAAGTCAATAAAAGTACTATCCTTAGGTGATTCTCCCTTAGAGGCTTATGCCTCCCCTCAAACTTTGCATTCAAGGGTTAAGCATACCAATATGGACCACTAAGTGTTGAAACCTAGGTCCATCAAAAGCTTTAGTTAACAGATCTACCACATTATCATCTGTGTGAATTTTAACCACTTTAATTAAATGTTTTTCATAAACATCCCTGATAAAGTGGTGCCTGATTTCAATATGTTTGGTTCTATTATGAAAAACTGGATTTTTAACAATGCAAATGGTACTTTGATTGTCAATAAAAATGGTGGTATTCATGAAATTATACCCATAATCCAGCAATTGATTCTGAATCCATAGAACCTGTCCACAACAATTGGCAGCAGCAACATACTCTGCTTCAGTAGTAGAGGTGGCAACAATGGTCTGTTTCTTGCATTGCCAAGAAATCACTCTTCTTCCAAGGAATTGGCAAGCTCCAGTTGTGGATCTCCTATCCATATTGGCACCAGCATAGTTACTATCACTAAATGCTTCCAGTTTAAAAGGAGATTCTTTTGGGTACCAAAGACCTAATTTCGGTTGGCCTTTCAGGTACTTAAAGATCTTTTTGACAGCATTCAAGTGAGAAGTAAGTGGAGTGACTTGGTGCCTTGAATAAGCACTCACAGCAAATGTAATATCAGGTCTAGAAGCAGTCAAATACATCAAAGAACCAATCATGGACCTGTACAAATGGACATTCACAGGAAGATCAGGTTCAAGATTGTTCTTTGGTTTGGGAGCTTCATAGGGGAGTAGTGGCAGTTCTGACATTGTCCATATCAAATTTCTTCAACATATATTTTACATACTTATCCTGACTGATAAAGATACCATCAGGTTTCTACTGAACTTGTAAACCCAAAAAGAAAGTGACCTCCCCCATGGCACTCATCTGAAATTCTCCCTTCATCAAATCCTCAAACTCCCTACACCATTCTTCTTTAGTGGAACCAAATATGATGTCATCCACATAAACTTGCACTAGAATGATATCCCTGGAGTCTTTCTTAAGCAAGTTTCTCCTAATGACACCACTGCAATCCTGAAGCCTACAGGATCTACTGATAATCTACTTGATTCAGATGTTCAAAAGTTAACTGATGATCCTATGGAAGGTTTAGATATTCCTAATGTTGATTCTGCTGAAGATGAGGAAGTATGTGCCGATGAACATATTTCAGAAGAAGAAAGAGTTGAACAAGAAAGACTCTTGAAAGAATGGGAAGATTATAAGAAGAGTACAGATTTGGCAGAAGCAGAGCAAGCCAAATATGATTCAGAATATCAGTCTGCTACAAAAAGATATATTTCTACCTTTCCTATTGAAAGACAGAGAGAATTGGATGCTGCTATTCAAAATTTTGATGAATCAGACTGGCAGCATATTGGAGAACAAGTGATTACTACTCCTGGTTTAGCTGCAGACATTCTTGGAAATGAGGTGGATAAAAAGGATTGGGTTTCTGAAATAGTGAAGAAGATGAAATTAAGAAAGAAAGAAACAGATGAGCAAAAAGCCAAAGCAAAGAGGGATAAACCAATGACTCAAGCATAGCAGAGGGATTATATGAGAACTTATGTGAAAAGTCAAAGCGGTGCCCTATATAATAATGATTGGACTATGAAACAAGTTTGGGCTCTTTCAGATGAACAATTGGTTCTTATATATAATAGAATAAGTCTGGGAGAAAGTTTGGTTTTCCGGGAAGAGATGTAGCAAGATTTGACAGAAGGAAGATTAAGTGCTACACTTGTGGTCAGATGGGCCACGTCTCAAGGGAATGCAAGGATAGAAAGCCTTGTGATGAAGTTAGATATGGCTCATATCTATTGGAATCAGGAACTTCTAAAGCTGGACCTTGCAAAGCTCTGGTGACTGTGGATGACCATGTTGATTGGACTGTTCATGAACCTGCTGAAGAGGAGACTTTCTTCTTGTTGAACCTTAGACCTTGATAGATCTTTGAGCACTCGTGGATCGTTAGTTATGTTAATGTAATCACTAACACACTAAAAGATAATCTATGTAACTTGTATTCTATAGCGGAAACAAACACAAGTATTAACAACTGAATACTAAGAACAATTGATCCTCTATGGATATTTGAATAATAATGAAAGTGTTTTCTAAAAACGTGTCCTCAATACATAATCGTGTGTTCCTTTTATACACAAGGAACCCTAAACCGTTTCACAAGAAACGTATATTCTAGAACTTCTAAAAGATATGCATTATCACTTCCCAAATAAACTCATGCATATCCTAACTATATTACATAAAATACGGAATAACTATATCCGCAGAAACTAATAATGCTGAAACTAGACTTCAGCAGATACACTGCTTCAGTAGGAACCAGCTCTTCAGCAGTATCCTTCAGCAGTAACCATCAGCAGAATTCTTACTTAGCAGAATTCCCAACAGATCTCACATGTCACTACCAAGAGCTTGAAAGATGTTCGCTCTCGAAGGATTTCCATCTTCATCGTGAATATTTTCATATCACTCGGATGTTCTGGCAATACCACAAGGATAATGCGTAGGACTCTAAATATTTTATCTTATTTTCCACATAGTATGGAACAATAAGCATATTTGGAAGTGTGTCCTATTGAGATTTATGGATGATCTCTTTGGCTCTAGACTCAATAGTGCATTTTGATCCGCTCTTGGAGACTGTGGAGGCGTCTCCTGTTTAGGTATCAACATAGCTCGCAATGAGCAATTGATACATTGCACAGGGTTCCCCGTGAGAATGAAACAAACTCTTTTAAGAGAACTTGAGTGGTTGGGAAGTTGGTACAGTGCGTCACTGGGTCCATGACGTCTTGTATTCAATACCGGTGTTACCTTAGTAACCGCCAGTAGCTTATGAATTGGACCCGGTTTCTGCCCTAAAGTTGAATATATAGAGGGCTATTTCTTTTCAACCTTTTCACATTTCATTTCTTTTTCATTCCTAAACCCCTTCAGTGCTTACCAAGACTTCATCACTAGAACCTTGTTGGGTTTGTTCCAGTCCTAGCTCTGGCTCAGTCCGCACTCTTCCCTTTCTCACTTTTCTCCTTTTTTCAATCATTCCTAAGGAATTCTAATCTATCTATGGATTGTCCCTGGGAAGATCCTTTCGGTTCTGGTGGATCATGGGAACTCATACCTAACCTTAACCATCCTTATAACTCCACGCATAAAGATAAATGGTCGGTCTTTGGTATTACTTCCACAAATGCCTTTTGCTCCCCCTCAATATGTGCATCGATATTCGAAAGAGTTTAGCACATATGTGGGAGCCTATTATTGAGTCCAAAAGATCACATTTGATTATCAGATTTCACATTCAAATCACATTCTCTCCCCCGATCAAAAATTTTAAATCTTTCGAGATTTTGGATCTCAATTGATTTAAATGAGTTAGGAAACGTTTGGGAGAGAAATGCGGTCAATTTTAATATTTTCTGATAAAAGGAACTTTTTTCTTGCTCCCCCTCAATCTTTGAGGGAGATTGTTATGTGTCAGATTTGATGAGTTTACAAAAGGTTTGAAGTTTTAATGAAAACTCTTTGAAAATGTTCTCATTCTAACACATAACTATGACAAATTGTTTTGTTGCTTATTATGTACAAAGTGTGGAGAGTTTTGATGATACACAAAATTTTGAGAAATCACTCTCCCCCTCAATCAATAACGGATGTTAAAGCTTAAATAAATGATGTCATTGATTGAGTGAAAAATTTTTTCAAAATTTTGAGTTCAATTTGATTTTCAATCAAAATTTCATGGTACCACCAAGTTTTGGACAAATACTTTCCGGAAAAATCATAGAAGGGAAAGTATTTGGCGATAAAAAGAAGATTTCTCTTCTTTATCAAGAAATAATGCACTAAAGCGTACATTAGATCGAGGGTGTATGAATATAAAGTAATTCACGCCCGGATGAACGGCACCCGGTAAAGGAACAGCCGTCTTTTTGGCGACGTGTTTTCCCCATTTTGAAAAACAGGTTGCTATCTAAAGTAATAGCAAGCCATATTTTTGAAGTCCGGGTTGCAACATGATATGACTACAAGCCATAATTTTGAAGAATATTTTGAGAAATGACATGTTTTAGAAAATAACTTTATTTGAAACCGAAAAACTCTTGCTCAAGCATATGTATGATTTCGTGTCATTATTTAATGACATTTCTAGAAACGTACATAATATTGATTACACAAGAGACATGTCGTGAGAAGAATATTTTTGGATTTTTAATATTTTTTAGATTTTTATTGTTGTTATAGGTTTTATATTATTCTATTTTCCTTTTTGTTGATTTAATTTATGTACAAAAACTATAAGAACTATAAGGATATGAAAGAGAGTCGGTCAGAAAGTTCATAAAGTAGAAGTTACAGAACATCACAGCACCCAAAATACAACATATAACAAAGCACCCCTCCACATAAGATATCATTCAGTGCGTTGTAGAAGGCGGTAGTCTCCAGCTCGAACTCTGCCACCCACGTAGCACTCCAAACTACGAAAGATTCTTCTCAACTTCAATCTTTTACGAATACCAGCCAGGAATTTCTTGTTCAGTGTCAGGTCGTGATCTTTCCAGTGGTTGTTATACCTTCTTGATCCATAGTTATACACATGGTATTCTTTCACTCTGATGTCCAAAGCCTCTTCGACCATTTGTAATGTACCATCACTGAACCTGTGTATTTCATCAAAGCGCAAGACCATAGGAACGTTGTATCTGTCACGAAATATCACGGCCAGTGGAGATTCCATGATCGTAAAATCAGCAACCGGTTCCATGCTAGTAACATCCCATAGAGGTCGCGTGAGATTGAGCTGGGATTGATAGCTTTCGATGCCAAGCTAGAAGTATTCGACTCTTTTTCTGATGACAATACCCCAGACCCAATGAAGGACAGCAAACACAAGAGTCTTCTTCTCACGAGATGGTATGTGATGCAATTTTCCTTCAAGGTGTAGCAGATACAAATCTTCAAAATCATTTGGACGAAGATGTTTGAAGTCACCTTCGGATATGGTATAATCTTTGAAATCATCTCGACGGAGAACTATGCTCTTGAGATAGTCATATCCGTGGATAGGGTGTATCTGTACCTTGACTACACTGATGATTTGAAGTGGTGATCGAATAGAGTTGCGGTCACTTTGAGCTTGAAATCGATCTATGTAAAAACACTGCATCTTGAGCCACAAGTGAGAGATTCCAAGAGATGCAGAGATGTCGTAATCACATTCTTTAGCAATCCACATGCCATCAGGGATGAGCTGTTCCAACCCGACATCTGAATAATGTGCAGCTTTCATTTTGGTGATAGACAAAGCCGATTTGCATTGTCTGCTGCCAAATCTGAGATATTCAAGATCTTTGTTGAAGAAAAACTCTGATTGGATTGTGACATGACCGGGAGAACCACCCAGAGGGACTGGATTGCTGTAATTATACTTCATGATTCCTTCATCCACAATATCGTTAAACATCTTGTGGCATTCTTCCATTTGGTATTGTAGATGATTTATGTCCTGATGAAAGAATTTAACAATGTTGAAAGCCGGTCCTTCAAGGTCCTTTTGAGTAAGCTTGGATAATCCACGCTTCTTACAAAACCATGTAATAACGTCCCCATATCACCCGTTTGTGTTAGTAGAGAGTCTTCAGAAGGAGGAACGAAGCCGGTAGTGATGGCATTGACACAGTTGTTGTCATTAACAGGCAGATCAGAAGAGGGAACAGTCCAGTTAGGCTCAGGTGAATGCGACTGCTCATCATCAGGTTTCCACCACGACTCTTTATCTTCTTTAGTTAGGAGAACTGGTGGTGGATCAGTAGAGTCACTTCTGGTGAACGATTTCCACCACTGCTTTTGCGGGATATGAATCATGGAAGCATCATCTTCATCATCAGAAGAAGAATCAGTAGGCTGAGGAATGAAGGATTCTTGATTAAAGACAACATCATCATTGATTGGAGATGCAATAGAGGTCGTGCCAGTGTCAATGGAGGTCCATGAAGCATATGTGACTTGCTTGGCATGTTTAGATGGTGCTGGCTTAGAAGATTTGTCAGTTTGTTGTTTCTTTGATGATAAGGTGGGTTGTGATGGCATAGTACGAGATTGAGAACCACCAGGTGGAGTAGAAGTGCCCAATGGACCTGATGCCCCAGCAGGTGGAGGAGGTGGTGGGGGTTGTGGAGGTGATCCCGATGGAGGCCTGGGATGACCCTGACGTCTCTTTTTCCTCTTCCTTTTTATTTCTATGTCTCTGGCGTACTCCTCGGCATCATCTTATCTTATAAAGGCATCTAAAGCTTCATACAATTTGACGTGTGCCTCATGTCCTTTGTGTTGACCTTTATCGTACATACTATGCTGCAGAATTACTTTCGTGTCATTGATGGGAAAGTCTTTGAATCTGGATCTAAGGGGAGCTTCAAGAGCGATGCTGACAGCTTCAGCGACTTGTTCATTGATGGCCTGAGACATTTGTTGCTCGCGATTGAGATGTTCTAACTTGTATAATCTGTTGCCGTGATTCTTAATTGTTTGAGGCAAGTCGAGATTCACAATTGTTCTTAACACTGAAGCACGC
Organism: Artemisia argyi; assembly: GCA_030686995.1. Lineage (NCBI taxonomy): Eukaryota > Viridiplantae > Streptophyta > Magnoliopsida > Asterales > Asteraceae > Artemisia > Artemisia argyi. The sequence goes on along the minus strand of CM060676.1, from coordinate 3,403,263 downwards.
TTTTCCAACAAAATGTTGAGATTATCTTGAACAATGCCAGTAGTAATACTAGCTAAATCAACCAGTCCATGATCTAATTTCTTCTTAGTGGTGGGAGGAGTTGTGATGTTAGCCGAATCAGTGGATTTTTCTTGAGTGGCAGCAGCTTGAGTGGTGTCAGTGTTGTCAGTTGCAGCAGTAGGAGTTGGTGTAGACCTACTAGGGATAGTAGATGTGACATCAACCATTAAGACAACTTCTTCTCGCTCATCACCAGATTTGTCACCTTCTACATCATCAGGCTTATCGACTAAGAATTGATCTCCAAAGGTGTCAAGGTTCTTAAATGAAGCCAGAATTCTGGTAGAGCTGTCAGGTTCTACTGCTAGCTTAGGATCATCGGTCTTGAGTTTGAGATTACCTTGTAAGTTGGGGTAAGCAGTGGATACAAACTCATCATGAAGTGGGTCAAGAGGTGTTTCAGACACAACAATTTTGTCCTGCACAGGTTTGTTACTGGTGACGTCTTGGGTAGCTAAGTTGGAGTCATCACCTTTGAGTGTTGAGCTGGTATCAGTTTTTGAGCCACTGGAGTTAGCTGGTTGCCCCAGACTAGGTGACGATGTTTTGTCAGGAGACACTTTGGCAGATGATGATGACGGAGAACGTCTTTTAAAGATATACTTGGTGCTGGTTGATTTGGAGGTAGGAGATGAGATTTTCAACAGAGTGTGTGCAGCCAGTTCTTCCTTAGCGACATCCTTACCTTTACCTTCTACATGCTGGAGTTGTTGACCTTTGTCCAATTCAGGTTCTTTAATGTTGACACCACTGACTGGAGGTACCGGTGGCATGTACGCATCCTTCAAACTTTCCGCAGTTGCAATTTGAACCATTTCTTCTTCTGAAAGAGGCAATTGCATGGTTCTTGGTGCATCTTCAGAATCATTTTCATTTGGCGGAGTTTTCTTGGAGCTGGGCTTTTTGCTCCCAGTGGTGCGTTTCACCCTTTTTGTACCTTTAGAAGAAGCTGCTGAAGTAGTCACACCCTTGCGTTTCTTTGAAGAAGTTCTTTCAGACTTGGTGGACAGAGAAGGTTCACTAGCAGATGAATCCTAACAAGCTTTTAAAAGTTTAATGTACTCCCCATAATATGGTGCAGTGAGAACATCACGAGTGAGTAGGGCATTGGGAATATCCGTACCAAAGATTATTTCGCCAGTACCTTTAGCATCATACTTGAGATATCCTACTGGATGTTCATCTGAGGGTTGATGGAGAGCCGATTCTTCTCTTGGATGAAATTTAAGAGATCGTTGGAGACTTAATATAATAAGCTTTATGAATCAAATTCTTGGAATGAGAAGCTTGGCAGATCTCTTCTTTCTATCTTTGTTTGCTTCAAGATTCGCTTTATCTACAAGAAATGATTGAATGGATTGAGTGAATTCCTCCCAGATTCTTTCAACATAATTTACATCCTTCCCATTGACCACACCCCAGAGGATTTGTAGAGATGGAGCTCTAAGTCTCTCGTAACCAGAGGTTTTACCCGTCAGACATAAGTTAATGAGACTTGCAATGGCTCTCCATGGTTAATAAAAGTCATGAGTGATGACAGTGGATAGTGTTGAGACATGAGTGGGATACCCAAGTTCATTGACAAAGCTAAGTAAGGTTGCTGGATTAGGCGGGGGAGTGTACTCCACATTGTCACCAGTTGGCAATATTTGAAGTGCACTGCCAAGAGTTTCCTTAGTAATGTTCACCCAGTGTTCATCCAGTTGTCATTTGTATGTGTTGGTAGCTTTGTCATAGTAGATGGTATTCCAGAACTGCTGTATGTAAATGGATGGAATTGTAGAAGATGCAGTGAAAGCATTGAAGAATGTAGTGTGCTTAAGTAGATCCAGAGCCATTCGGAATATGGGATGATTATGAGGTTTGTCAGTCTTTACATAACAGTTACTCTTCCCAATAGATACCCATTTGCTGAACGGAAGGATATCGTTGTCGGAACGAACTGTTGGAGACGATGATCCTTCAATATTGGATTCTGCCATATTATCTGCACATAACACCAATCACCACAGAAAAACAGGCACACGGGATTGCATATGTTAGTGATACGCGAATCCGTGACATCACATCACAACATAACATCATCTGATTAATCAGAGAACCGTAGTGCATGGTGACAAGATGATATGCACGTATGAGCACATAGAGAGAACAGAGTCATCTAACACCTAAGACAATGTTAGATACCATATACCACAAAATAACAATGGTGTAAAGCAACCAGTTAGCATAACACATGCGTGTTCTATGAGATATGAACAAACAAGTCACAAGAATAACAAGGTTGCAACAAGTATAGATAAACTTTCTCGGAAAAAAACAATATGTCATACTGGGATAACCGCAAGGTAGGTAACCAAAAGAATTAGTAATTCGCAATAAGACACAATGCAAGACCACAACATGCAAGGATGAATAAATCTCAGTCAAAGTAACCACAGAGTGAGATAACCACAAAGCGAGTTAACCACAATATACGTCACCCGCAGGTAAAAGTAACCACAAGGCGAATTAATCACTAGTGACCGCAGGGCGAATTAACCGCATGTCTAATTAACCGCAATGCGACATAACCGCAGAGAGTGATAATCGCAAGACACGTCACCCTCTAGTTGAGGTATCCGCAGGACGAGTTAACCGCAAGGCGAGTTAACCGTAAGGCGAGTTAGCCGCAAGATGAATTAAACTCAGATCTAGTTAAACGCAAACTAAGTTAATCACAAGAGAGGGTAACCACATAGCAAGTTAAACGCAAGCACAGTTAACCGCAACACACACTAATCTCAGTCATGAAAGTTTGAGTGAACTGCAGTCAAGAATGGTTGCTAACCGCTAATAACAACGAGCGCTAATCGCAATCAAGAATATCACTCACAAGAAGCCACCTAACGTCATATCCTACTAAAACTAATTTGAACAAATACAAGATCAACAAGGAAAGGAATGAAATCACCCATGATCTAGTCCTCGTCCTAACCCAATACACCAAACCACTCCAGTATCACTACTCTAATCGCAACAAATCATACGCATTTAATCACTATCACATCAAGGCGCTATAAAATGACAGTTACAAGGAACCAACGGACGCAATAATAAGCAGTCATAATCTAACCTATTGGTGAAAAGAAATCAATCGAGACTCGTATGCACAATTCCAACACCTAGATGATGAAGATGACGAAATGAGTGAGCAAATAACACAAATAAAACAGGCAGAGAGAGATCAAACTCACCAAGAATATTAACAAAAGAAGCAAGTAAATGGAGTTGCGATTAGATCGAGATGTTAGGGAGTAGTGGAAATGAGTTATGTACTTGTTGTGACTAAACCGCAAATGAAAGAAAACAAACTATACATACATATATATATATATATATATATATATATATATATATATATATATATATATATATATGTGTGTGTGTGTGTGTGTGTGGGAAATATAAAGGAGAAATGGCAGAAATAGTCCTCGTACTAACATACCACTTAGTTGAAAAAAGTCCAAAAATACAAAACTTACCCTAGAGTTATAAATGTGACAACAATCATAAAATAATTTACAGGGAGCACGCATTAAGTCATGGGACTAGATAAGATCGAGAAGTAACATATCAACTAGAGCAGCATATGCACAAAAAATATACCAAGACAAGTAATACCACTGCATGGGAGGAAAATAGAACAGCAAAGAAAAAAAAGATGAATGCAAAACATGCAAATTATATACAAGAACTATGAACAGGATAGACATCGGGTGTAAGTCAGTTAGAGACAGGTGAAGAACGAGTCCTGAAAAGAATTAATCCGGAGTCCAGAAGATCATACATCACTTGATAGTAGACATGTCTCCAACCATGGGAGATATCAGTGTCTTAGGTTGCCACACAAGGACTTTCTTAAAACTATTGTGTAGGCCCTTAGAAATTTCTATGTCTTGTGCACACATATGTGACCACTTGTTTCCATTCATCATGAATTTCCTTCCAGTTGGTACCCATATAAAAGAGGATCTAAGTCTGAATGGTATTTTATGCATTGTGACACTCTTATGGGGAATGGTTCTGTTATCTGAATTCCTTAGTTTATATCTTAAAGTTACTTCAGATTTGTGGCCATTTGCTTTATGATTCTGAACCTTAACATGAGTGTTGACCAATTGATTATGAGTTTTAAGTTTTCAGTCCACAGACTTAATCAAACCTCTTTTCTCATCTACTTGGGAGACAAACCGAGCTTTCAAGGATTTTAGTCTTCCAGAAATAAAAGCATTTGGTTGTCTAATGGTGGAATGATTACCAACTGTTTTAAAAATTGGTTTTCCCAAGATAGATGGTTTTGAAAGATTAGGATTCATTTGACTCTTTGTAACGTAACTTGGCAAGATTTGTACACCAGAAATTTTGGGACATGTAGTCAGACTTTGAGCAATGAGATCATTGTGTTTAGTGAACTGAGAGGTTCTCAGATTGATTTTCTTAGCTTTTATTACTTTGATTGAGTCACGCAGTTCTTTACATTGCATTTTCAGAGTCTCATTTTCCATACGTAATTTAGCCATTCTGCATTCGGTTTCATTAATTTCATGTTTCCATTTGGCTTCATTACTTTGCTCATTCATCTAAATTCGATTTTTTAGGCTGTTGATTGTTACATCCTTGTCTTGCAGCTGAGTTTTCAAATTGTTTATCATAAAATATTCATTAAGTCCAGGCAATTTCGGATTCAAACAAGGTTTGCTATTTTGAAGACATTCTTCTTTTTGTTGTATTTCAATCTCGAGTGAAATACAATGTTTTTCAAGTTGTGAAAACTTTTTTAGAAGTTGTTTAAACGTTTCTTTTTCAACCATGTTCTGTTCCATTGTCTTAGAAAACTCAGCCTTAAGCCAAGAACTTCCATTATACTGATCACTTTCTCCCCCTTTATGACACATATTTATTGAAGTAGAGGAGGTTAAACTGTCAGTCTTTTCCAACAGATTTGTGTCATAACAAGGTTAAATTTGATCTGTATGCTGACATTCATTAGAGAGTATATTATGTTGAACAATTAAAGATACCTCATCACTTGAGTCAAGTGCCTGCATAGGTCTGAGCTTATCATCAATAGCACGTGTCACCAACTTGCCAGAAGTGTCAATCTTATCAGTTTCTGAATCCATGCATTCTGTGATGACTGACTCAGCATCCGATGCTATACCCAAATAAACAATACCATTGATGAGGCGAAAAATGAACCACTTTTAGGGGGTCATTTAAGCCCGGAATTAAATTTATTTGATCAAATATTGCCTTAAATCGTTCCTTTTGTGATTTTAGGTACTTTGGGAGTGAAATCTGGAAAAGGAAGCAATTCGGACGTTTTTAGAGCATAAAAGTGAAGAAAACGCGAAAGACTTAATTTTCCATGCTGGGAACAGTGTTTGACGGTGTCAAGAAGGCAATCCTAACCGTGTCAAGAGTAAAGTCCATGACGACCTAGTACAAACCTGAAGGCGTCACAAGTAGAGAGTCAAGAGTTAAAGTCATGACGGCCTACAATGGAGGACTACATGACGGCGTCAGATGTAGATCAAGGCAGTCCGAGGAATTATTTGGCGGCGAGATGACGGCGTCGCACCTTTGTTCTTGACACCGTCAGCCTCTAAAATCTATATATAGTTTTCTAATTTTCATTCATAAGAGGAAAGAGTTTGGAGAAACCCTAAGGCTGAACCATATACGTATTTTACAGCTTTTTCAAGGGTTTTCAGCCCTTGAATGCTTACATGTGCTATTGAGATAAGTATTCTTTTAATTCAATCAATATCTCTATGTTTTGGTTGTCTATATCTTGTGCTTGTCTTGATTCCACCATGTTAGGCTAGATCTATCTTGTGTTTGCTTAGATCAAATGAAACCTAGATGTTAATTATGCGTTGATTACTTGTTTATAGTTGTATTGGATGAATGATTTCAATGTTAGGCTTAAGAAAACTGGCAGATCTCCAATTGGTAACATGCTTGAACGTCTTAGGAAACATGAACCGATGTGTACTAGGTTTTATTGGTTGTATTTAATGCATGAGTAAATTCTAATGATCCCATGTTAGGAGCTTCTTAGCCGGCTCGACATAGGAGTGAAGTAGGCACTCACAGGATTGGGGAAGTAAGTATGCCACCCTATGAATGGTATTAAGGAATACAATCCATCATCCACGCAACTATAACAAGTAATTAACGTGTAAAAGATATCTAGGAAGTAGTGAAATCTAAGTAAACACATTTCTCCAACTTATTGCTCACAACCTTAGTATAATTAGTTTTTCATTTCATTTTAGTATTTTATTTTGATTGCATCTTAGTATTCGGTTAGTTGACTAGCAACTAATTCCGCCCTTATCCTTCAAACCTGAGATTTTAATTTGCTTTCTTAAAAATATAAAAATACAAAAAGAATCATCCCTCATCTCTAGACTTAATCTTTAGGTTTTCTAACCCTAGCGACATTATTCCTAGCTGAACGATCAATCCCCCGGTACTTGTCATTATACTATACTACATTGATCAGGTACACTGCCTGGTGGGGGTTGTAAGCTTCTCAAGATCCCTTGAGAGGTAAAGCCTGGTGCAATCCCTACGCATCAACCATCACTTGAATGTACCCCGTGTGTCTTTACCCTGTCGTCATTCACCAGTTCGTGCTTTGCCTTTTCCTCAATGTACTCCTTAACCTTATCCAAGCGTAGGAGTAGCATGTCTCTGAAGGTGTCAACATCAAGTTCTGTGTGGTCAGCAAAACACTTCATAGTCATCTGACTCTCGTAGTCATATATCATGGAAGATTTTGAGTTTATGAAGCTCTGCAATTGTTTGCTGAGCACACAGAGGGCAGCTAAGGATGCAGCATTAGTAGATTCTTCTTAGTCCAGTTGTTATCGTAATTGATCCAAATTAAGAATCATAATACCTGTGAATGTTTGAACATCTTGACCAAAAAGAGTTGTAAATGCACGTTCGAACCCCATTTTGAATCCACCACCCTCTAACAGTACAAAAAAGATGTGACTGAAGCATTCGAAAGCATTCAATGTTGCATTCCCTTGCATATTCAAGCAATTTACTTGACTGATGAATCACATTCTCTTGAGAATCCGAGCACGATTGTACCGTTGACTCATTATCAGGTATGAGTCCGTTCATTTGTAGATAAAGATTAGAGGTCAAGGGTACATCAACCATGTCGTATAATTTGAGAATTTCGGGTATTACTGAATCAGGAGATGTTGTCATGATGAAGCAGGTGGGTTACAGTTTGCACTAGGTGTAAAGTTGTGACAAGTCAAGTCAAGTTACGATATATCCAATTGAGATTAGTCAAATCGTAAGGATTAACCCACAACGTCAAATCACAATTTGATTAACCGAAACGACTTAAGTTACAACCATTCACTAATTACAAAATGATTCACCACTCACACGAATCTCACCACTTAATAGATTGCCAATACTTAGGAGATAATCTAAAAAAAAAGCCAAACAAGATGCTAAGTACAGGTAACCGCAGAACTGAAATTAACACAGATGAGAGCAAAACTCAAGATCAGGAGAGTTAGTCACAATCTAGGAGCAAACCGCAAATTAGGCTACCGCAAGATGAGTAGTCGCAGGATGAGATAAACGCAAGGAGGTAAACGCAGAGAGACACAAACCGCAGGAGCAAATCTCAGACACTTAACCGCAAACCACTAAACCGCAAGCACTAGTCGCAAGTCACAATAGTCCAAATCTGTCACTATCATTGCATTTCATCTGTTAACTCAAAATAGTAATCGCAGATAGCTAACCACAGAAATCTAGTAGCAAACCGCAGACAAGCAATGGAACAGTAGAGGTAACCACAACTAAGAAAACAGACCCAAACTCAATCCAATCTTCAAAAATACGTGTGATATGGCAAAGCCAACTGAGAAATAATGTAACACTAACACAAATGATCATAAAAGTATACCTCTAACATGTCAACTAACACTAGAAAGATCAAACCATAATGTTTTCAAAGAAAACTCTTCTAACTCACAAAAAGCACAAAAACCACACCAAATCCGAATATCCAAGGCCCTAAGATGAAACCTTGGCTCTTGATACCAATTGTAGGATACTCTCAAACTTAAACACGTATGGTATTTGTGATTTATATGGGTTGAATAGCTAGAAATGTAGAGAGAGGTGGGAGACTTCTAGTGAGAGAAATAGAAATGTATTAGATTCAATGTGTGAGAAGTTTCAACCCTCTCCACATGTGGAGAGGGGTATTTATACTACCTAACAAACAAAAGATAAAACGCCCACACCCGGGCTGTGGATCAGGCATACAGTGGGTAAAGACCCGTCCTTCTTCCACAATGTTACTTAATCTAATTCTAACCAATAAGTAAACTAACTACGAGCTAACTCAATGCTAGTACAATAATTAGGTGACCGAGTCTTCTATAGGAATAATTGTATTCCTAACAAGTAATGAGGAGTTTCAACATGCAATAGATGGTTTCATGCAAGTTGGTGTGACTTGTGACCATTTACGTGCACGTTTTTATATATATCGAGGTAATGAAATTGAGTTAGGGCACGTTTGAGAGTGGTGAGGCTTGGGTGTTGCCTAGAAACATTTAAGAACCCATTTAAGAAGATTTGGAACTCAATAGGATCAATGAAATCATGTTTTACACAATGTGGTCAAAGTTGGGTACGTTTGGGACATGTGATTACCTCGTATAGCTTTGCATGTATTTTACTGTTCATATATACGTATTGTGTTGAGATATAAGTTGATCTCGATTCTTTTGATGTTGAACACTGAGTTCATGCCTTTTATTCCATATGTTGTTTGTAAGTTTCGCAAATAAACGATCCAAAGTAAACGTGTGTTCATATATTTATTAGTGTAACATATTTAGTTTTGGATGGGCTTTTGTTGGGCTTATGATCCGCGGCCCAAATGAGTTTAATAGTTTGATCCTTAATGGTATAGTTTGATTCGTTTGGTTGTTTTGTGGCCCTATGAAGTGGAAAAACATGTGTGGGGCCCACTTAAGGACCATGTAGGTCCTACCTTGAATATTTTATTATACTTTCCTATTGTGGGGTCCATAGAGAATGTATTCCAGTTATATGAGTGTTGTGGAATCCATCAAGATGGAGGTGGGTCCCATAAGCGTGTCTTATAGTTTGTATTAGTACTATGGGGTCCACTAAGGTGTAATCCTCATATGTGGTAGTTGTGTGGTTCCACTGAGTTATAATTCCTCATATGTGGGAGTTTTGGGATCTACTGAGATGTATTTCTCATATGTGTTAGTTGTGTGGTTCCACTGAGTTGTAATTCCTCATTTGTTGAAGTTGTGGGGTCCACTGAGATGTATTTATCATATGTGGATAGTTGTGTGGTTCCACTGAGTTGTAATTCCTCATATGTGGAAGTTGTGGGGTCCACTGAGATGCCAACCTCATATGTGGGAGTTGTGTGGTTCCATTGAGTTGTAATTCCTCATATGTGGAAGTTGTGGGTGCAAGGTGTTGCACTTGCTGATCAAAACCGATCCATTGTTATGTAGTGTCTTGTCCAGGTCATTGTTGGTTGCGTGTGAGCTCATTCTAGAATAGTGTAATTCACATAGCACATAATGATGCAGAGTTGCATAGCATATGCAAAAGTTTAAAATTTTTCCTAAAAATGGGTGCATGATTAGTAACACACAATTACTTCTTGATTAGTGTTTCCTATTAACTTGGGTTTTTCAAAGGGTATTACATTACCTACCCGTCATTCAAATTCCGTCTAGAAATTTAAGCTTGTGTAGGGTCATGAGTGTTCTCAGAGAACAAGTGCGGATATTTAGCGCGGATTTTATCTTCACGTTCCCACGTATACTCAGGTCCTCTTTGTGAGTTCCATCGAACTTTGACGATGGGCATACGGCTGTGTTTCAATCATTTCACTTCCCATTCCATAATTTCTATGGGCTCTTCTGTGAAAGAAAGTTTATCGTCCGGCTGAATCTTTTTCAGCGGTATTACCAGTGTTTCATCAGTTAAAGACTTGTTTAAGTTCGAGAAGTGAAATACGTTGTGCACTTGGTTAAGTTCTTCCGGTAGCTCCAGTTTATAAGCTACGGGACCAATCCTTTCTATGATTTTGAATGGTCCGATGTATCGGGGGTTTAGTTTGCCTCGCTTTCTAAAGTGGACAGTTCCTTTCCAGGGGGATACTTTCAGCATGCCCCTGTCCCCAATTTGAAATTCCAGGGGATTTCGCCTCACGTCAACAAAGCTTTTCTGCCTATCCCTTGCAGCTTGCAGACGTTGTCGAATCTTAACAATCTTTTCTGTGGTTTTGAGAATTAACTCGGGTCCAGTGATTTGAGCTTCTCCAATCTCAGCCCAACAAACTGGAGATTTGCACTTTTGACCCTAAAGTGCCTCAAATGGTGCCGCCTTAATGCTGGCGTGATAGCTGTTGTTGTACAAGAATTTGGCCAATGGCAAATGTTTATCCCATCCTTTACCAAAATCAATCACACATGCGCACAACATGTCTTCTAGCGTTTGTACCGTTCTCTCGCTTTGCCCATCCATTTGTGGATGGTACGTGGTGCTCATGTCTAAGCGTGTGCCTTAAACTTTCTACAGTGATTCCCAGAAGTTTGAGGTGAAACGGCTATCTTTATCAAAGATAATGGAGATGGGTACCCCATGTCGGGTCACGATTTCCTTCAGATATAAATACGCGAGTGTGCTTACTTCATCCGTCTACCGAATGGGTAAGAAATGAGCGGATTTTGTGAGTCGATCAATGATAACACAAATAGTATCTAAACTAGTGGTTGTTCATGGGAGTTTAGTGATAAAGTCCATGGTGTTTCGTTCCCACTTCAAGATAGGAAGGTCGGGTTAGGTGAGTAGCCCAGATGGTCGCTGGCATTCTGCCTTGACTCGCGAACATGTCAAGCACTTTCCGAAATACTCTGCAATTTCGGCTTTCATTTTCGGCCACCAGTAAAGTTTCTTGAGGTCTTGGTTCATTTTCTTTGAACCAGGGTGAAAAGAGTGCTTGGATTTATGTGATTCATGCATGATGAGGTCTCGAATACTTCCATAAAGTGGGATCCAGCTTCTGTCCCCAAAACACAATGTTCCGTCGGCTCGTTTCACGAAGCCATTTGTATTCTCTGGCATACCGTAAATCTTTTCGTGAGGTCTGTTTTCCTCTTTGAGAGCCTGTAAGATCTTTGCAAGTAGTGGTGAGAAAATCATCATTCCTAACAATCGTACTCTGAGGGGTTTAATACGTTTCTTCAGGCTTAAGGCTTCTGCCACAACGTTGGCCTTTCCGGGGTGATAGCAAATTTCGCAATCGTAATAACTATGTAGTTCTAGCCATCTTCGTTGCCTCATGTTTAGTTCCTTCTAGTCGAGTATGTGTTGCAGACTCTTGTGGTCAGTGTACACTGTACACTTGGTACCGTAGAGGTAGTGCCTCCGTATCTTTAGAGCAAAAACTACAGCTCCAAATTCCAGGTCATGTGTCGTGTAGTTTTCTTTATTCTTTTTTATTTGTCGTGAAGCATATGCTATGACTTTGTTTTGCTGCATCAACACGGCACCTAGCCCATAGTGTGATATGTCACAGTAGACTACGAATCCATCATTACCCTCTGGTAATGCTAGTATGAGGGCTTCACAAAGCTTTTGCTTAAGGAGTTGAAAAGCTTCCTCTTGTTTCTCTCCCTACTCATACTTTTTGTCCTTCTGTGTTAGTTCCGTTAAAGGCTTTGCAATCTTGGAGAAGTTCTCGATAAATCTCTTGTAGTATCCAGCAAGTCCTAGGAATTGCCTGATTTCCGTAGGGTTTCTAGGAGATGACCACTCATTGACAGCCTTTATCTTGGCCGGGTCTAAATGAATGCCTTTGTTGTCAATGACATGTCCGAGGAATTGCACGCTTGGAATCCAAATTTCACACTTGGTGAATTTTGCGTACAATTGTTCTGCCTTGAGTAGTTCTAGTACAGTCCTCAGATGTTCAGCATGTTCTTCTTGGTTGCGAGAGTAGATGAGAATTTCGTTTATGAACACAATCACGAACTTATCCAAGTATGGTTTTCATACTTTATCCATTAAGTCCATGAATACTGCTGGTGCGTTGGTTAAACCATATGGCATCACTTGAAACTCATAGTGTCCATAGCGAGTTCTAAAAGCGGTTTTCAGAATATCATCTTCCCTAACCCTCAATTGGTGATATCCCGACCTTAATTCGTTCTTTGAGTATACGCTCGACCCCTGTAGTTGGTCAAATAAGTTATCAATGCGAGGTAACGGGTATCTATTCTTCATGGTCAGCTTGTTTAATTCCTGATAATCGATGCACATTCTAAAGGATCCATCCTTCTTCTTAACAAACAATACTGGAGCTCCCCAAGGTGAGGAACTTGCGCGAATGAATCCCTTATCTAACAGATCTTTCAGTTGCTTAGATAACTTTTGCATCTCTGAGGGTGCTAGACGGTATGGTGACTTTGCTACAGGTGCCACTCCTGGCACTAAATCGATTCGGAACTCGACTTTCCGAACAGGTGGAAGACCAGGTAAGTCTTCGGGGAACACTTCGGGAAAGTATTCATTACAAGTACATCTTCTTCTCCGACTTGTCCTCAGTTATTTGTACCATAAACACTTGACATCCGTCATTTTATGTACTTTACCGTCGTAATAAATGAGATAATTCCAAATTGGCTCTTACTTCGATCACCTTGAACCACAAGGGTTTTGCCATTCAGAGGGATGTGAACTGTTTTCTCATCACAAACAATTCTGGCACTATGTTTGGATAACTGATTGGTGCTAAACAGTCAACCTAAATGGACCAAGTATATGGTCAACAAGGTCAAACTACCTAGACCAATGCTTCCGGGTAATATAGGATATAACCAGGTCGTTATGTCCCGACGAGGTATGGATTGTGCTTTAGCGTGCTTGTGATAGGGTGATTATTCACAGAAAAGGGTTGTGATAAGAATTATTTGAGAATTATGAAATGAAATAGCTTAGGAAAGCTATGTGATTGATTACAGGACTTAAGATTAAGGAGAAACGAGCTAAAACCTAAAAACGTGCGTTTTAATTAAAAATGTACACTGATGAACGTGAAAAAAAGTACAACTGATGAACTAAAAAGGCTACGAGTGTGAAATTATTATTTTTACAATCCTAATCAACAAAGAAAATTTTTAGAAAAAGAAAAATTCTTTTTACAATATTTAATTATTTATTATTAATTAATTACTAATTTCTTATTAATTAACTAATTATATTGATTTAAATTATTAAAAATTACTAAAAAGACTTTGATAATTAAGAAGATTTTTATAAATCTACTTAACCATCACAGGAATCCTAAAAAATTATAAAAAGTTGATTTTATGTATTTTTAAACTAATTTACTAATTATTATTCTAATTATTAATTAATTACTAATTAAACTAATTATATTCTAAAAAATAGAAAATGGACAGTAGAAATTCTAGAAAAATTCCTAATTTTTTTTTACTTATATAAAAGCTAGGAAAATTATAAAAACTAGGTGTTACTTAATAAAATCTAATTATGCTATTTAATTCTTAATTATTAATTAATAATTAATTAAACTAATATTAATTCTAAAAACCACTAAATGACAAAAGAAAAATCTGGAAAAATTGCTAAAATTACTTTAATATAAAATAGAATTAATAAAAATATAAAAATGCTGGAGTTCTTATAAATAAGCTAAAAAGAAAATTAAAAAGATAATTTCTATTAAATAGAAGCTATCACTATAATTAAAATTGGCTTTTTGTGTTTTTTCTTTTTCCAAACTAGTTTTACACTAAAAACTAAAAACTTTTACAAAAACACTTTTACTGAAACTCAGAAAATAAGCACTTTGAGTGCTTAATAGCCAAATAGTTGACTTTCTTTGACCAAACAAGGAATTAAGCTCAAATGAGCTTATGTGGGGTCCACAATGGTGGAATCTGATTCAATTAACTTATTTTGACATGTTTAAGCTGGAAAAAACAAATGTGGTTCACAGGATAAGCAAATAAGTCATAATAAGCTCTTGCTTATTGGGTGACTGAGACAGAAATGGGACAGACTTGTGGGATGGTTTCAGGTGGGGTCCACAATGCCTATGCTTGTAAACTTGGCCAAAACTAGAAGGTGGCCAAGAGGGGGGTTGGGAGAACCCAAAATTGGCCTATGGGACCCACTGGGGTGGCCAGAATCAACCACCAAAGTGGTGGTGGTGACTTGGTGGTCTGCTGCACAGGGGACTCACTTCCCCTGTAGGTCAGTTGGAGGGGTAAAAAGGTCCACAAAAAAAATAGCAAAAATGAAGTAAAAGCTGATTATTAAAGCCAAGCTGGGATACTATAAATCCTAACAATTTCAAAGTCTGAAACCAAGTACAAAAATCTAATTAATTCTTGCCATTTTGAGAAAACTGAGATAAACAATTTTGACTTTTATGGAAAAACTTGGTATGTTGACTAAACTGGATTTGTAATGAATCTAATTGATTAAACAAGTTGTAATATCCCGAAGTTAAGCTAAATTAACTACCCTAACTAGTTCTAAGCTAAATGAGAGCTTATGACTCCCCAAATTCCTAACAGACAAGCTTATATAGAGATTAAGAGTGGATCTAGATTTTTTTACTAAAACTACCAAAGTGAGAGTTAAATTGGACATGTTTAAGTATAAGAATGATACTAAGACAGTTGTGGCTCAGGTACAACAACATCTAGACACCCAATCAGCTTGAACCAAACACCCCTATATGTTGGCAGTTATGCCAATAAATCTTGCAAAAACTGATAGAGGCTAAAATCAGTGATCTTATGAGATTAACTAGTTAAGTTATCATTAAATAAACATAATCCAATCACTGAGAGGTTGTAACAATTCGCAATTTCAGGTTAATTACCATTCCCGGAAAATTTCACTATTCACTTTTACTATTCATTTTTCCCGAAACTTTCTCGAAAGTTGATTTTTTTATTTGATATTCTTGAGTGATAAATCATTTCCATGGCAAATTAAATGTTTGACATTCGTCAGATCATTTTCGTGAAAGTTATTAAGGAATTACACGTTTTAGGGTAAAACGTCATTCAGAAATTCTACGTACAACGAAACTCGACCGCGTTAAGTGACCCCGCATCAGAAAAATGTTTGACACACTCATGATTTATTTGAGAATTAATCGTGACTGAGAAAAACATGACCAAAGACTTCCCAGCAGGTCACCCATGCCGGTACTACTTTCACATGAGCACGTTTAACCGAATGGGCGATTAACCGTTAGACCACAAAACGAGTTTCTAAGACGTTTTGAGTTTTCAAACTTATTAGAAAAAGTCAACATAATTTTTCCCTCCTCCTTTGACCAAAAATCATTCCTTGATTTTATAAGTCATTCCTTGATTTTTAGGCTTACGGTTTGATGTCTAAAAGACATTTAACACCAACCGACACTAGACTGAGCCCAGTCTAGACATTATAAGTCATTTTAAATCATTTATATCATATTAGAAAAGTAACATTTTACTTTTCTCAATTTTACGCAATATTCGTACGTTTTACGTATTACGCGTTTTAGACCCGTATTTCCAGTTTTTAGCAGGGTTTTACACCCAAATGGAACCTACCACTCATTTTATATTTTATTATGGAACTTATTGACATGTTTATCAATACTTTCAAGTTCCATAATTTTACGACACCCGGTTTTACGTTTTGAGGCTTAATCATTTACGATTGGCATTTTCCGGAGTCAAAACTCATCCAATACTTGGATAATATCATCCAAGGCACACCTCACCCCCCCTTATCCATGTGAACCGCCCTAGGAGGGGGGATTCACACTATGTGGCTCAATTTCATGAAATTACCCTTAAAATCAACACTTATTTACAACTTGGTCACCAAGTTTTAGTAATTTCCTAGCACTTTCCTAACCTCCTCATTTTGGACTATAAATAGCCCCTCTCCCCCCCTTGTTATGCCGTGCACCTCCACCACCATAACCATCCATTCTTAGCTTTATTTCCTTCTAATTTCTTGCAAGGTTCAAGTGCTTATTCAAGTAGAAACCCTAGTTTGATTATTATTCACCAAAACTCTTCCAAACCCTAACATACTTGGTGATTTCTCTTGAGTTTAAATCCACTCAATTCACCTCAATCTTCATCATCCATCTTTCAAGAATACCAAGGGTAGAAAGGTTGCATGAAGTGAAAAAGGGTTGAAGCAAGTCTATCAAAGTCCTATCCTTACTAGTTACTTTCCTTTCTTTGTTGAAAGCCACAAGTTGTAAGCCAAACCCTAACTTGCTTCTTGTTAATTAATCATGTTCATATCATTTACATGTTATTCTTGCTATATTATGTCTTGTGTTGATGTCCATGATGTATAAAAATGAGTAAAAGATGTTGTTATAATGGATTGTTGAAACAAGTTACTAAAACAAGCAAACTAATGAATTTCTTGGTAAGACCTGATCAAAATGGTAAAAATATGATATTTGATTATTACATATTGTGGTAGAGGACCTAAAAAGGAAACCATAGCAATTTGAACCACCCAAAACGAGTATACGAGTCAAAAGTTACGCCCATTTGAAATTACCAAAGATTTCCGGCAAAACTGCCAAATACCATTCTGATCAAATTTGGGTTTTGAAAGTCCCACTTCTGGTCCGATTCATCAAAAAGTTAAAACACGAAAGTTGTCCGGAACGACGTTTTCGTTCAGGAACAAAGAAGCTCGAGACCTAAAAATGCTTTCCGAGTGATAAAATTCTTCAAATTCTAAACAGCCCATTTTTAGGCGAAAGTCACTATATTATGGTTATACTTTAAAAGGAACAAGAGGTCTTATGACCTATAATCAAGACCACAACCATGGCTAGAGCCAAGGTTGTGTCTCATGTCCTTGGAACAAGGACCAAAGGTCATGGCTAGGCCATGACGAAATGACCATACCAACTTACTTAGGCGAAAACATGAAACAAGGAATTGGCGATATATTGAACAAGCAATTTGGATCTACTTCACTTAAAAAGGAAACCATGAGATATTACCAAGAGAAAATGGTCATTCAAGACTTATGAAACTACCCCTAATAACAATCTTCATGTACTAATAAACTTTCCTAAGTTTATTCAAATGTCGGACATGTAACTTTTCGAATCAAAACTTATATCTATATATGTTATCAACTACTACAATAGTAGGGAGCCTCATGTGAGGAGTTCATTATGTGAGCCGTCGAGTTGAGTTGTGGATTTACGAGTTAAAGTGTCCTGGCTCCTCGAACGCTTACTAACATGACTTCTGAATTATGTCGGCCCGAACGGTAGTAAACGATATACCAAAACATACATGTTTCATGAATCTTTCTTTCAAAGACTTATACTATACATCATACCACATCATGGACTAAATGCAAGATATATATATAGGCACTCTACTCCGATCCTAAGTCACAACATTCTATTATAGGTTGCTCGTAGAAACCTACACGATCCAACCATCACCTTCATTACTTGCTATTCTACTTAAGGTGAGTTCGTAGCCCCACTTTCTATTGTTTAACTATTTTACAAACCCATGGGGGGAATACATGCTATTATTTTTCTACTCGAACACGATGCTTTCTACTGTATGCTACCCGACGATGTTTTATTATCACTAAGTAACGATTGCCATGTTCGAAGTCCCTATATCATGAACCATTAGTCACTACCTTTAGTGAGCGCGAATATTGTGAATAGATCTATTGGGATTGACGAATCCCATTTGTGTTGAACAACGACGAGTTCACACAAATGCACTATATTTGAGATTTAGCGGTATAACGGCAAAAGTACCTTGATAGGGCTTCTATAATGCCAATTTTGTTGGTTCGATGTTAATGTTTTGGTTTCATGAGCTTAGTGAAATAAATAACGATTTTGTTTTCTAACTATGAGTGTGAGTCTATAGCTCACACTACGATTATTGTGTTCAAACGATTTAACTAAACTCTACGAATTCCACTCAACCTTTGTGTTGACCTCTCAAGCATGTATTTCAGGTTCATGACGATCAAGGATGGCACGGAAGGACACGGATACTCAAGAGGGCTATAAATTTTATTATCATTCAAAAACACATTTATTATACATTGTAAACATGGAACCATTTGGGACCTCATTTTGTAATCTCTGATATTTATATAATTTGAATGATAAATCTTTTAAAACGACTCAATTGGAGTTCGTTTTCTATTATTGTGACTATTGTGCCGTCAAGTAACACCCAGTTCGAATTCCGCTGCATCCATGAATTGGGGGTGTTACAGATTGGTACCAGAGCCATGGTTATAGAGAAACGGGTCTAATTGAGACCTAAACTATAACTACAACTACAAGCAAAACCATTTTATAGCCTTCCGCTCTCCGTGTCTTCCATCCTCCAGACGATTATGGACTTTGTAAGCATGTTATGCTACACAAACATATAAGTATATTTATATATACATTCGAGTTATTTTCAATCATTTTATCTAAACATATCTACACATGCCTATTCTATGGCATTTCGACACAGCCACATTCTCCCAACCATGTTCCTACTCCAACATTTTATATCCAAGACATTATAACTAATTACAATGGTCTTTTCTATTTCCCGGACATTGTATGACACAATGGTCTTAATCATTTCTCAAATGTTTTGAGTCACACAATGGTCTAATCTACTTCCGAGACATTGTGATTTGTGCAATGGTCTCTGGCATTATTCCACCACCTCATCAACATCATTTCATATGATATCAAAAACCCATCACAATCTATCGATTTCCAAACAAGAAATATGAGATTTCTAAAGGACAAACTAATCCATCATCGACAAAAGCTGAACTTTCTCTACATTCATCAAAGTTTTCTTCTGAAACCTTCATTATTAAAAGTTCGTGATCCTGGCCAAGTATGTTCTATTTTAGAACTACTTAAAACTTCCTTTCCACACGTACCTACCTTTACTATCTTCTATCCAATGGAATATGAAAACATACGTTACAAGTCTTGTATGGACGGGACTTGCAACTGAAGGGTTTGACATTGCCTTTGTTTAGTGGACAGTTTCCCGAAAGCAACGGACATATCACAAGTATACCTAATTTAGGTATTTGAAAATTTTATCGAACCTTGGCTAAATATAGACTAGTCACCTATATTTAACCTAGGGACAGTGGAATATAGTCTGACTAACTATATTCGACTTAAAATTTTCAAATATTGAGAATAGTTGTACTAGGGTTATGTTCAGGTTGATTTCCTACTTGAACTCGATAAACCACCAGAATTCTTTAAAACGATCTAGAGACACGATAGTATCTTACCACTCAGCGAAATCTTAACACCTTATTTCTACTACCTAATTTCATTCTTGAAAGTTTTCATTTATGAGATAATCCGAACTACTATCTTGGGATAGTTATCAATTCTTCTCTTCATCCTGTAGAAGTACTATCCTGTTTAGACCCTAAGGATACCATTCCATCATAAACCTTTAAAATCTCTTAAGATTTTCAAAGCAAACTTGACATCTCTACCGATATTAATGTTAAGCATACACTACCTTGTAACTCACCGGCTAATTATGAATGTTGTGTTCGGAATTCTTAAGTAGGATGATTTATAATTATTTGAATGGATTGGGATGCCTTTTCATTTAAATAAAGACATTGTAAATCACCGAACCATAAGTTTATATTCCCCTATTTACATTGTTTGGGATGCCTCTCTATGTAAATAAAGAATTATAAACAAGTGGGCTTATTTGTATCCGAAATAACATAAGTAACCCATGATTCGACGAACTAGATCCAATTACGATTCCTATTCAAATTTGACTACTATACCAATTTCTATTCGACTACCATATCAATTGTCATTGATACTCAACTACTATCTCAATTTCTATTTGAAATTCAACTACTATACCAATTTCTGTTCAACTACTATATCAATTGCTATTGATACTTGACTACTATATCAATTTCTATTTGATATTCAACCACTATATCAATTTATGTCCAACTACTATATCATTTTCTATTAATATTCGATTGCTATATCAATTTCCATTGATATTCGACTATTATATCAATCTATATTGATATTCAACTATTTTATCAATTTCTATTGACACACCATATTCTGAGACAAATCAAACTACATCACTCTAATCCTCATAAGTAACCACACCTCTTCATCGACACCACTCCAACATATAACACACACAGAACTTCGGGACGAAGTTCCCCGTAAGGGGTAGAGACTGTAACAATTCGCAATTTCAGGTTAATTACCATTCCCGGAAAATTTCACTATTCACTTTTACTATTCATTTTTCCCGAAAGTTGATTTTTTTATTTTATATTCTTGAGTGATAAATCATTTCCATGGCAAATTAAATGTTTGACATTCGTCAGATCATTTTCGTGAAAGTTATTAAGGAATTACACGTTTTAGGGTAAAACGTCATTCAGAAATTCTACGTACAACGAAACTCGACCGCGTTAAGTGACCCCGCATCAGAAAAATGTTTGACACACTCATGATTTATTTGAGAATTAATCGTGACTGAGAAAAACATGACCAAAGACTTCCCAGCAGGTCACCCATGCCGGTACTACTTTCACATGAGCACGTTTAACCGAATGGGCGATTAACCGTTAGACCACAAAACGAGTTTCTAAGACGTTTTGAGTTTTCAAACTTATTAGAAAAAGTCAACATAATTTTTCCCTCCTCCTTTGACCAAAAATCATTCCTTGATTTTATAAGTCATTCCTTGATTTTTAGGCTTACGGTTTGATGTCTAAAAGACATTTAACACCAACCGACACTAGACTGAGCCCAGTCTAGACATTATAAGTCATTTTAAATTATTTATATCATATTAGAAAAGTAACATTTTACTTTTCTCAATTTTACGCAATATTCGTACGTTTTACGTATAACGCGTTTTAGACCCGTATTTCCAGTTTTTAGCAGGGTTTTACACCCAAATGGAACCTACCACTCATTTTATATTTTATTATGGAACTTATTGACATGTTTATCAATACTTTCAAGTTCCATAATTTTACGACACCCGGTTTTACGTTTTGAGGCTTAATCATTTACGATTGGCATTTCCCGGAGTCAAAACTCATCCAATACTTGGATAATATCATCCAAGGCACACCTCACCCCCCCTTATCCATGTGAACCGCCCTAGGAGGGGGGATTCACACTATGTGGCTCAATTTCATGAAATTACCCTTAAAATCAACACTTATTTACAACTTGGTCACCAAGTTTTAGTAATTTCCTAGCACTTTCCTAACCTCCTCATTTTGGACTATAAATAGCCCCTCTCCCCCCCTTGTTATGCCGTGCACCTCCACCACCATAACCATCCATTCTTAGCTTTATTTCCTTCTAATTTCTTGCAAGGTTCAAGTGCTTATTCAAGTAGAAACCCTAGTTTGATTATTATTCACCAAAACTCTTCCAAACCCTAACATACTTGGTGATTTCTCTTGAGTTTAAATCCACTCAATTCACCTCAATCTTCATCATCCATCTTTCAAGAATACCAAGGGTAGAAAGGTTGCATGAAGTGAAAAAGGGTTGAAGCAAGTCTATCAAAGTCCTATCCTTACTAGTTACTTTCCTTTCTTTGTTGAAAGCCACAAGTTGTAAGCCAAACCCTAACTTGCTTCTTGTTAATTAATCATGTTCATATCATTTACATGTTATTCTTGCTATATTATGTCTTGTGTTGATGTCCATGATGTATAAAAATGAGTAAAAGATGTTGTTATAATGGATTGTTGAAACAAGTTACTAAAACAAGCAAACTAATGAATTTCTTGGTAAGACCTGATCAAAATGGTAAAAATATGATATTTGATTATTACATATTGTGGTAGAGGACCTAAAAAGGAAACCATAGCAATTTGAACCACCCAAAACGAGTATACGAGTCAAAAGTTACGCCCATTTGAAATTTCCAAAGATTTCCGGCAAAACTGCCAAATACCATTCTGATCAAATTTGGGTTTTGAAAGTCCCACTTCTGCTCCGATTCATCAAAAAGTTAAAACACGAAAGTTGTCCGGAACGACGTTTTCGTTCAGGAATAAAGAAGCTCGAGACCTAAAAATGCTTTCCGAGTGATAAAATTCTTCAAATTCTAAACAGCCCATTTTTAGGCGAAAGTCACTATATTATGGTTATACTTTAAAAGGAACAAGAGGTCTTATGACCTACAATCAAGACCACAACCATGGCTAGAGCCAAGGTTGTGTCTCATGACCTTGGAACAAGGACCAAAGGTCATGGCTAGGCCATGACGAAATGACCATACCAACTTACTTAGGCGAAAACATGAAACAAGGAATTGGCGATATATTGAACAAGCAATTTGGATCTACTTCGCTTAAAAAGGAAACCATGAGATATTACCAAGAGAAAATGGTCATTCAAGACTTATGAAACTACCCCTAAAAACAATCTTCATGTACTAATAAACTTTCCTAAGTTTATTCAAATGTCGGACATGTAACTTTTCGAATCAAAACTTATATCTATATATGTTATCAACTACTACAATAGTAGGGAGCCTCATGTGAGGAGTTCATTATGTGAGCCGTCGAGTTGAGTTGTGGATTTACGAGTTAAAGTGTCCTGGCTCCTCGAACGCTTACTAACATGACTTCTGAATTATGTCGGCCCGAACGGTAGTAAACGATATACCAAAACATACATGTTTCATGAATCTTTCTTTCAAAGACTTATACTATACATCATACGATATCATGGACTAAATGCAAGATATATATATAGGCACTCTACTCCGATCCTAAGTCACAACATTCTATTATAGGTTGCTCGTAGAAACCTACACGATCCAACCATCACCTTCATTACTTGCTATTCTACTTAAGGTGAGTTCGTAGCCCCACTTTCTATTGTTTAACTATTTTACAAACCCATGGGGGGAATACATGCTATTATTTTTCTACTCGAACACGATGCTTTCTACTGTATGCTACCCGACGATGTTTTATTATCACTAAGTAACGATTGCCATGTTCGAAGTCCCTATATCATGAACCATTAGTCACTACCTTTAGTGAGCGCGAATATTGTGAATAGATCTATTGGGATTGACGAATCCCATTTGTGTTGAACAACGACGAGTTCACACAAATGCACTATATTTGAGATTTAGCGGTATAACGGCAAAAGTACCTTGATAGGGCTTCTATAATGCCAATTTTGTTGGTTCGATGTTAATGTTTTGGTTTCATGAGCTTAGTGAAATAAATAACGATTTTGTTTTCTAACTATGAGTGTGAGTCTATAGCTCACACTACGATTATTGTGTTCAAACGATTTAACTAAACTCTACGAATTCCACTCAACCTTTGTGTTGACCTCTCAAGCATGTATTTCTGGTTCATGACGATCAAGGATGGCACGGAAGGACACGGATACTCAAGAGGGCTATAAATTTTATTATCATTCAAAAACACATTTATTATACATTGTAAACATGGAACCATTTGGGACCTCATTTTGTAATCTCTGATATTTATATAATTTGAATGATAAATCTTTTAAAACGACTCAATTGGAGTTCGTTTTCTATTATTGTGACTATTGTGCCGTCAAGTAACACCCAGTTCGAATTCCGCTGCATCCATGAATTGGGGGTGTTACAGAGGTGGTTTATATGAGCAAATCAAGATGAACAGTTGTGAGCTAGGTTTCATAGTCACTTTGCAAATCTTAAGTATGTGACTAATAAACTATACAATGAACATCACTTTGAACATGATCACAACTAAACAGTGAAAACATAAATAAACACACACATAAGGAGATGGAACAATAGTTACACAGAAAAATAAGCAACAAGGTAAAATTGGAACTTACAATCAAGGTCCACTGTAAACTTTCCCAATCACTGTCTAACTAATCCTAATGCTTCCCATAAGCCCTAAACCATGATCATCTTTCAGCTTCTTCTCTTCTTTTCTCTTTTTTTTATTTTTTTTTATTTTTGAATTTCCAAGTATTTATTTAATATTTTTAAGATTTTTTTTTTATAAGTGGAACTTGCTTAAAACACTTTCTAAGCTTATAAAAGCTTACGTGTCACTATTATAAACTTAATGAACCTGTATACAACAAATGTTAGCAAGAATTGAACTAAAAGAGAAATTTCAAGAACTTTGAACAATATAGAGATTTAACTGATAATCATTTGAATTTTAATTAACCAAGAGCCTGAAATTACACTACTAAAATGAAGATTACACTTGGAAACTAAGTCTTACAATTAAAACAGGGTATTACACTAAAATTGACATAAGAAACTAAGATAAAAACTACTTGTGTTTGCCCTTCTGCTTCTCTCTCTATATATCTCCACTTCTAGGGTTTGTGAACCCTATTGCACTTTTCCCACCTTAATTCTGAGTCGTTGGATGACTCAAAATCATCCTAGCCTTTGAATTTGATTTTGACGCCAAAATGTCAAAGTGGCAGTTGGCATTGCTTGGAGTGTTTCCAGGGTAATTAATGTATATTGGAACTTTGTGGAGTTGGGGGAGACATGGAGTGGTGAGGATGATGTGGAGGTGAGGAGGGTAGCAGTAGCAGGTATCCAAGTGGGGATGAAGATGGAAGTCAAATGTTTTGACTTTGGGTGAGTTATTTAAAACGGGGGTGGCTTTTTTTATTATAAGGAAGGTGGGCTGGTGATAACGCTCAAAGTTAACATGTTTTTATAAGCGTTACTAGTGTTTTTGTGTATGTTATTTGGTTGTTTTTATATGCTTTTGCCACTAAATCGTATCAAAGTATGTTTTTGTAGCATATGTAGCCAAATGCAGGAAAAATGGAGAAAAAAGTGAAGAAAATGAAGTATACGCGACTATACGAAGATTCCCGAGCTCAAAAGTCCAATTTATGAAGTAATTCATATGAGAACCTAAGTTTTGTCATCTCAAAGTTCCAAGTTCAGAAGTTAATCAAGTTTGGATAGTACATAAAGAACTACACAAGGAAAAGTCAAAGTCCAAAACTGCCAGGAATTACCATCCGATCGGTTGGAGTGAAACCGATCGGATTACCATAATGACTTTTCTCCATCCGATCGGTACCAACCCGCAACCGATCGGATGGCCACTACTGCATGTTTTTGCCAACTTTTATGCACGAATCTTGGTCTTTTGTCCCATGGTTCTAGGCCCTTTTTAGTGTCTTATTGTCCAAGTTCAAGCATTTAAGTTCCTATTTATTACCAAGAGTGTTGGACAAGCCTATAAGGACCTCAAAAGTGCATAACTCAAGACACCATTGAAGATACCATTAACTCTCATTACACACACAATTATTATCATCTTCTAGCTCTCTAAGGAGGAAAATTCGTGCAGAAAGAACCAGGAACTTTGGAGGACCAAGGAAGCAACATTTGGAGTTCGAAAATCTCAAGAAATCATCACCAACTCTTAGTTTATCAATACCTTGTCATTTGTTATCAATTTCAAAGCATTGTAAGAATTATAACCATGGATTCTTATGTTAAATATTCTGAGTTTATTTGCATGTTTGCTATGAGTGGCTAGTAATCTTTTTACACTTGTTTTGATGATGTTTTATACTTGGTGATAGTAATGATTGTGATAACATGTTTTAATTCAATTTCAAGTCAATCCTAAGAACCAATTGTACCTTAAGTTTCATCGTGACATTTGTTTAGCCAAGGTTAACTAATTGGTAATAGTTTCAAAGGTCGAAAGATTTGTTATTACTCAACTAGTTATAATCATTTGTCTATGAATGATTGTTTTTCACCATAATTATTCTTGGCTAAACAAAGAAACAAGAAGTATGATTGTAATGAGAATTCTTTTATAACATCAAATCGGATTGTTTGTAAACCTTTAGTAGGATGAAAGTTTAAATGTTTGTAAACGATTGTGACCTTTTTGTCTATGAAGAGGTTACCTTTTGTATTGACCATTTCCTAAGAGTATTTGATTGGTTATAAAAGTTTGTCTTGTGTTTAAGATATCCACCATACCTTATGAACCTTGGATAGATCTTGAATTGATTGGTTTACACCTAAAGCTTGTTTTTATGAACTAAAATCTTGACGAAGGTTTAACTTGTAGAAACAATAGATTAGATCACCATCTAACTATCTCAACCAACATGTTATCAAAAGTTATCACAATCATGTGTGTCATTAAGTAGAAAACTAGTATAAACAAGTGTAATTTTTAATTTATTGAATTTGCTTATTATCATATTTGCGTACATTAGAGATTTACTTTTAGACTTATATTTCGATTCACTCACAAATCCCTGCGAACGATCCCGACTTACCATCATATCTTGCTGTAACGGACGCGTACACTTGCTCGTATGTGTTGTTTCTAGATTTGGTAACTCATCCTTATAAATTTAAAACTTGCACTAACAAATAGCACATCAAGTTTTTGGCGCCGTTGCCGGGGATTTTGATTGTGTTTCTTTAAGTTTTAAAAGTCCGTTTCTTTTCGTGTTCGTTTTCTAAATTAAAAAAAAAAAAAACAAAAAAAAAACAAAAAAGAAAAAAAAAATCCGTAGCAACCAACCGATCGGATTCACTTCCAACCGATCGGTTTCCCACATTTTTATTTTCACCGTAGCGTTCATCCGATCGGTTTGGTTCCCAACCGGTTCGGATTGATTTTTTTTGCTGTTTTTAATTTTTTTTATTTTTCTTGTTCTTTTGTTTAGATAATTAACTCGATTCTCTTGATAGTTGTATGAACACTCGTTCTACTACTAAAAAGCTTAGTACACCTATATCCGATCCCGAAAGTTTGTTTCGTAAGAAGAGATCTTCAACTATTCTAAATTGGTTTGATAATCTTTTCGAAGAACACCCAATTTCTAATCTTTTTGAACCATTACCCATGGCTGACGATTTACCCATGTGGGCCGCCAATAGAACCGTAGCACCCACTCCTGGAGCTGCTATTGTTGTCGCCGACCTTGGTGAAAACTTTATCGTTAAAGGTCACCATCGTTCTATGATCAAAGACCGTCAATTCGATGGCCGTTCGCGGGCCGATCCGCATAAACACATTGCCGAATTCATTGAAATTTGTGGCATGTTTCGTTATGGAGACACTAATGTCGATGCTATCAAGCTCAAACTTTTTCCATCATCACTCGCCGGAGATGCCAAAGTATGGTATAACGAATTAACCCCAGGAACTATTAATACTTGGGAGGAGATGAGGCAAGCTTTTGTAAGCCAATTCTTTCCACCTGCCATGTATGATAGATTAATGGGAGAAATCCGTGCTTTTTCACAAAATCCTAATGAATCTCTTGTTGAAGCTTGGCTTCGCATGAAAGATTTGCTTCAAAGTTGTCATGGTCATAATTTAGTACGAGGAACAATAATCCAAATCTTTTATCATGGTCTTGATGAAGCATCTCAAGCAATCCTTGATGCCGGAGGAATTTTCCTTTACAAAACACCAAACGAGGCATATCAACTTCTTGAAGATCGAGTACTTCTTAAACTCGATTGGTCAAAAGATTCCAAAACCAAACCCTTACGAAAAACCGTTGCTTTTGCCAAAAGTTTAGATAATTCAAAACTCATGGACAAAATAGAAGCCTTGTCTTCTAAAATGGACTCGCAATACAAAGATATAAAAGGAGAAATGAAAGAAATGCGAGATGGCTGTAATAATTGTGGAGGAAATCACACATCATCCGAGTGTGATGACCAACCTATGAATGGACCCAACGAAGGGGAAGCCAATTATGTCCAAGGAGGATATCGTGGTGGAGGTTTTCGTGGTAATTATTACGGAAGAAGTTCTGGAAATTGGCAAGATCGCCAACAAAGGGATAACAACCGTGATTTTCAACCTCGAACAGAAAATTCAAACCCAACAAATTCAGATAAAAAGGAAGAATCTGATTTTGAAAAAATGATGCGAGAATTCATAAATGCTTAAAGAACCACAAATGAGTTTGTAAAAACTCAATTTTTCAATCTCAAAACCAAAGTTGAGCAAGGTCAGAAAAATCATCAAGCTTCTATTCAGGATCTTGAACAAAAATTTGGTAGACTTTCTGATCAATTTTCTTCTCGAATTCCTGGTACATTATCAAGTAACACCCAATCCAATCCAAAACCATCTGGATCAAATGATAAGAATTATCGTCCACCACACAACAGAAATGAGCATATCAATGTTGTATTCACTCGAAGTGGTCTCTCATATGATCCACCACCCATTCCTACCGATAATACTCTTATTCAAGATGAGGAGGAAGAAGCTGAGGAAGAAGCAGTTAAAGAAGAACCAACCCAAAAACCAACCGTTCCACCAATAAAGCCTTATACACCGAAAATACCATATCCACAAGCCCTAAGAAAAGAGAAATGAGAGGAGCGAAATAAGAATTTTTTAGAGATGATCAAAGAAGTTAGAATTAACATACCCCTCATTGGTGTTCTAGCTGGAATGCCCAATTGTGGGTAATTTTTGAAAGAACTTCTTAATAATCGAAACAAGTTAGAACAAATTTCTGCTACCGTTCTTAATGAAGAATGCTCTGCTATAATTCAAAACAAAATTCCACCAAAACTTGTAGATCCCGGAAGTTTTCTTATACCATGTACATTAGGAAACAACATCACATGTGATACTTTAGACGATTTAGGTGCAAGTATCAATTTGATGCCCTATTCGTTGTATTCTAAACTTTCCATCAATACATTGAAACCTACTAAGATGAGTATATGATTAGCCAACCATACATACTAATATCCTGTTGGGGTTGCCGAAAATATGCTTGTTCAAGTTGGTAATTTTGTTTTTCCTGTAGATTTTGTTATCTTAGAAATGGAAGAAGATAGTCGAGTACCCTTAATCTTAGGAAGACCTTTCTTAAACACTGCTGATGCAATGATTAAAGTTAAAGGTAAAGAACTTAATCTCAGAGTAGGAGAAGATCGAATCACATTCTTAATCGATAATGCAATGAAATATCCAAATTCCAGTGATGACACATGCTATAACATCGATACAATTGATGAAGTCACAGAAGAAGAATTGGATGCATTACTTGACGATTCAAAACCATTCATGACTACTTCAGAAAAGATTAGTGAAACAGATTCTGATAAAGAATTTGAGGAATTCATGGAAATAAAATTAGAAGAAGAGGAAGAAGAGAAATTTGAAGATATCACTAAGAAAAATCAATTGAAACTCAAATCAACTCTAGAAGAACCTCCCACTGATTTGGAACTCAAAACCCTTCCCAATAATCTCGAATATGCTTACTTAGAAGAAAATTCACTTCTTCCAGTAATCATATCGTCGTTGCTCGAAACAAATCAAAAAGAAAGACTCTATTCTGTTCTTAGGAAGCATAAACGCGCTTTTGCGTGGAAAACTTCTAATACTCCAGGAATTAGTCCTAATTTTTGCAAACACAAAATCAATTGTGAAGAAGGTACAAAACCAGTTGTAGAAAGACAACGTCGACTCAACCCGAATATGAAGGAGGTTGTTAAGAAGGAAATCCTTAAACTTCTTGACGCAGGAATTATTTATCCTATAGAGGATAGCCCATGGGTGAGTCCAGTTCATTGTGTTCCAAAGAAAGGTGGAATGACTGTAGTGACAAACGAAAGGAATGAATTAGTTCCTACTAGAACTGTCACTGGATGGCGAGTATGTATTGATTACAGAAAACTTAACAAAGCCACCAGGAAAGATCATTTTCCTTTACCCTTCATGGATCAGATGCTCGAAAGATTAGCAGAAAACAAATACTTTTGCTTCCTTGATGGTTTTTCAGGATATTCCCAAATTCCTATCGATCCAGCCGATCAAGAGAAAACCACATTTAAATGTCCTTTTGGAACCTACGCTTACCGGCGTATGCCTTTTGGTCTATGTAATGCACCTGCAACTTTTCAAAGGTGTATGATTGCAATATTTCAATACATGCTTGAAACATCTATGGAATTTTTCATGGATGACTTTTCAGTTTTTGGTGATTCTTTTGAAACATGTCTTTCCAATCTCGATAAAATGCTTGAGAGATGTGAAGTTGTACATCTAGTTCTTAATTGGGAAAAATGTCATTTCATGGTAACTGAAGGAATTGTATTAGGACACAAGATATCAAGTTCAGGGATGGAAGTTGACAAAGCTAAAATAGATGTTATCACCAAATTACCACCACCAACTAACGTTAAAGCTGTTAGAAGTTTTCTAGGACATGCCGGTTTTTACCGCCGTTTTATCAAAGATTTTTCAAAAATATCACGTCCTATGACTAACCTTTTAGAAAAGGTTTCTGTATTTGATTTCAATGCTGACTGCATTAAAGCTTTCGAAACATTGAAAAGTTAATTGACTAGTGCCCCAATTATGGTTGCACCTAATTGGTCACTACCATTTGAAATCATGTGTGATGCAAGCGATTTCGCTGTTGGAGCTGTTTTAGGACAACGCGTAGGAAAACATTTTCGTCCTATTTACTTTGCTAGTAAAACACTCAACAATGCTCAACAAAACTATACGGTTACGGAGAAAGAATTATTAGCCGTAGTTTTTGCATTCGAAAAATTCAGATCTTATCTTGTGCTTTCAAAAACGATAGTTTTTACCGATCATTACGCACTCAAATATTTGTTTACCAAACAAGATGCAAAACCACGTCTTATCAGATGGATTTTATTACTACAAGAATTTAATATCGAAATAAAAGACAAGAAAGGACAAGAAAATCTTGCAACTGATCATTTATCACGTCTCGAGAATCCAAATTTGGAAGAATTAAAAGAAAATGAAATTAATGATTATTTTCTAGAAGAAACTCTCATGACGATAGATAAAGATGATGATGAGGAAATACCATGGTTTGCAAATTACATAAATTATCTTGTAGGAGATATTCTTAAAAAAGGGATGAGTCACTACTAACGTAGTAAGTTCTTTTCAGAACTAAAACATTATTATTGGGAGAAACCTTACCTTTTTATGATGTGCAAGGATGGAATGATACGAAGATGTGTTTCGGGTGCCGAAACAATAAAAATTCTTGATGAATGTCATCATGGCCCAACTGGGGGACATTATGGTCCTTCCACTACAACTAGAAAAGTTTTTGATGCTGGATTCTATTGGCCTACAATTTTTAAAGAAGCGTATACTCTTGTTAAAAACTGTGATGCGTACCAAAAATCCGATAACCTTTCTCGAAGAGACGAAATGCCTCAAAAGAGCATTCAAGTCTTTGAAATATTCGATATTTGGGGAATTGATTTTATGGGACCCTTCCCTAAATCACACAAATACAAATATATCCTCGTTGGAATCGATTATGTTTCCAAATGGGTTGAAGCTGAAGCTCTTCCTACTAACGATGCACGAGTTGTTGTCAACTTTCTCAAAAAGCTTTTTGCTCGTTATGGAATTCCTAAAGCTTTAATAAGTGATAGAGGATCCCATTTCTTTAATAAACAAATGGAGAAAGTAATGAAACGATGTGGAGTTCATCATCGTTTTGCTACAGCTTATCATCCACAAACTAGTGGTCAAGTCAAAAATACCAATAGAGCTATAAAAAGAATACTTGAAAAAACGGTTAAAGAAAATCCTTCCGTTTGGTCAAGGAAATTAGATGACGCTCTATGGGCATTTCGTACGGCATATAAGACACCAATTGGTACGACACCACACAGACTCTTGTATGGGAAAACATGTCATCTACCGTTCGAACTTGAACACCGTGCTTACTGGGCGTTAAGAAGCTGTAATCCTGATTTAAAAATAGCTGGAGAAAATAGATTTTTGCAATTATATGAACTTGATGAATTAAGACTTCAAGCTTATGAAAACTCCAAGCTATATAAAGCAAGAACCAAAGCATATCACGATAGGAAGCTAAGAATTCAAAAACAATTCAAAGCTGGAGATAAAGTTCTGCTTTTTAATATGAAATACAAGTTTAAAGCTCCAAAACTCAAGCCAAAATGGTTTGGACCATATGTAGTGAAACATGGATTTCCATCAGGTTATGTTGAACTTTATGACAAACATGGTGGAAGTTTCATTGTAAATGGGCACCGAATTAAACTCTATTATGATAAGGAGCAATTAAACATGATTTCTAATGAAGAAATTTCATCTAACTTTGAATATGAAGCTATCACATTCATGGCTCCACACAAGGAAATGGTTCCTTGGTCACACGGTAATGGTTTTATTTATGATGCTCTTCCTAGAGCATGGGAAAAGGTTAAACTAGAAAACATAGATGAAACAGGAGAGGGAATTGTGATAGGAAATGTGTTGTATATCCCTAAAAGGAAACATAACACTAAAACTTCATAATCTATTTCGAACTTTGAGTCCGACTAAGGACTCGTTAATAAAACAAGCGCTTCTCCGGAGGCAACCCATGTGTTTTATTTTATATTTTTTATTTTCAGTGTTTATACCCCAAAGTTTTACTACTTGGTCGAGCTTAAGTGTGGGAGTGTGCCACTAATTTGAATAAAACTGCAATTTTTTTTTGTTTGTTTGTTTTTGTTTCTAATAATGCAGGTGTTGACTACAAGAAACAGAAGATTGGATAACACCGGATATCATGGTTTATTTTCTCCTTTTCCCTTCTTTCATGCTTTTTTGTTTATCACATTGAGGACAATGTTTAACTTAAGTGTGGGGGGGTGAGTAGGTAAAATAAGAAATTAAGTCTAATATCTATTTAATTTTTAAATTTTGTTTGTCCTTGTGATCTAGTTGTTTTCACGCTTTTAGGAATAATTTATTAGAAT
Organism: Artemisia argyi; assembly: GCA_030686995.1. NCBI lineage: Eukaryota > Viridiplantae > Streptophyta > Magnoliopsida > Asterales > Asteraceae > Artemisia > Artemisia argyi. Next base: position 3,370,189 of record CM060676.1, on the reverse strand, counting down.
AACTGGATCTATCCACTGGTGAAATTAGTAATTTTTGAAAAATTCGAGATGTGTCCCGATTAATATTGCAATCCATTTCTGGGATCGATAACATTTGCTAGCGCATATTATAACCCTTTCCACTAAATTGTGAGGATTTGAGCCTATTTCATATCTAGCATACATCTTTTATGCTTGAATCTTTTGTTATGAGTGTGCCGGTGATTTTATTTATTCTAGAACTTGTACTTGTAAATCATTACGAGACCGTTGTGAGATTACATTTTTGTAATATAAGTATACATACGTGATAAGAGGCAACCTTAGGATTTTAACCAAATAGCCTTCATTATTGATTTTTAGCTAGTCACATTGATTAGTTAAATTCCAATTTTTAACCCTTTTGTTAGCGTTCATTTTTAATGCTAGATACCCTTAGTTACACCCTTCGAGCCATCCTTTTCATTTTTAATAAATCCAGAAAAATTCAAAAATATTTTACACTTTAAACCTTAGCCTAACCCTTGTCAAAGTCCAAATGGAGGGTTGCTAGTTGCTGGGTTGTTGGATAGTTTCTGATGATTATTAGTTAGCCACACTTCACCAATTATGTGTGTGCCATTCCGACAAAGATGGAGACTGCAGCTTCTTATTTGTATTCTTGTGGTGATGCTTATACGAAGTGTGGGGGAGTTTATTTGCAAAAAAAGATATAAAAAATAAAAAATAAATAATAAAAAAAGTCATCATAACTATAAGGTGACAATTACTGCAAATGTGCTATATATGTAAATAAAGGAAATTTTGTGATATGTTGTTAGCCAATGTGCTATGTAATTATTGTTATGGCGAATCGATGTATCGTTATTTGAAGAAGAGGAAGATTGTGACTATAATCATTTACGGGTTCGAGGTTAGTTTGGTGACTAGCAACAATGGGACTTAGACTTTATTTTTATTTTTTTTTAAAACCAATTTCATAAGTATTCCCATGCCTTATCCCTACCCTTACCAAATTACTTTATCCATCCGGATATTGTAATGGCTTTGTGAGAATGTCAAGTGCAAGAATATTGTAGTGACCATCCGGTTTTTGAGTAATCAAGAACTCGCGCCAGTAATCTATTGTGTTTTTGTATGAGATGTTTAAACATAAGCCTGGTACAACCCAAATCCTTACATTACAACCCGAATAAAAGACCTCTTTGATATGTAGACTTGGTGCTTACACCATTGCGGTGTAGTTTTGTTTCTTGTACAAGCCTATGGTAATAATTAGATCATGACTGAGCAATGAGTGTGATTTCTCTTATATATACTCCACTTCTTAAATAAATGAGTGATTGAGTGAATTATACTTCGTTCCTTTTTCGTGAGGTGTTTAGAAATGTTAATCAAGCAAGAAAATCATTGGGTACTGTCAAACATCTCGATTTTTCACCATTCAAGCTTAAAAAGGATGAATCTCATCTTGTACTTGTACTTGGTGGATTTGCATCACATTTTTCTAATCATTTTTGGTTACCAAGTGGATATTTAGTTTTCTTCTAGATTTGCTTGAGGACAAGCAAAGTTTAAGTGTGGGGGATTTGATAACGCTCAAAGTTAACATGTTTTTATAAGCGTTATTAGTGTTTTTGTGTATGTTATTTGGTTGTTTTTATATGCTTTTGCCACTAAATCGTATCAAAGTATGTTTTTGTAGCATATGTAGCCAAATGCAGGAAAATTGGAGAAAAAAGTGAAGAAAATGAAGTATACGCGATTACACGAGGATTCCTGAGCTCAAAATTCCAATCTATGAAGTAATTCATGAGAACCTAAGTTTTGACATCTCAAAGTTCCAAGTTCAGAAGTTAATCAAGTTTGGATAGTACATAAAGAACTACACAAGGAAAAGTCAAAGTCCAAAACTGCCAGGAATTACCATCCGATCGGTTGGAGTGAAACCGATCGGATTGCCATAATGACTTTTCTCCATCCGATCGGTACCAACCCGCAACCGATCGGATGGCCACTACTGCATGTTTTTGCCAACTTTTATGCACGAATCTTGGTCTTTTGTCCCATGGTTCTAGGCCCTTTTTAGTGTCTTATTGTCCAAGTTCAAGCATTTAAGTTCCTATTTATTACCAAGAGTGTTGGACAAGCCTATAAGGACCTCAAAAGTGCATAACTCAAGACACCATTGAAGATACCATTAACTCTCATTACACACACAATTATTATCATCTTCTAGCTCTCTAAGGAGGAAAATTCGTGCAGAAAGAACCAGGAACTTTAGAGGACCAAGGAAGCAACATTTGGAGTCCGAAAATCTCAAGAAATCATCACCAACTCTTAGTTTATCAATACCTTGTCATTTGTTATCAATTTCAAAGCATTGTAAGAATTATAACCATGGATTCTTATGTTAAATATTCTGAGTTTATTTGCATGTTTGCTATGAGTGGCTAGTAATCTTTTTACACTTGTTTTGATGATGTTTTATACTTGGTGATAGTAATGATTGTGATAACATGTTTTAATTCAATTTCAAGTCAATCCTAAGAACCAATTGTACCTTAAGTTTCATCGTGACATTTGTTTAGCCAAGGTTAACTAATTGGTAATAGTTTCAAAGGTCGAAAGATTTGTTATTACTCAACTAGTTATAATCATTTGTCTATGAATGATTGTTTTTCACCATAATTATTCTTGGCTAAACAAAGAAACAAGAAGTATGATTGTAATGAGAATTCTTTTATAACATCAAATCTGATTGTTTGTAAACCTTTAGTAGGATGAAAGTTTAAATGTTTGTAAACGATTGTGACCTTTTTGTCTATGAAAAGGTTACCTTTTGTATTGACCATTTCCTAAGAGTATTTGATTGGTTATAAAAGTTTGTCTTGTGTTTAAGATATCCACCATACCTTATGAACCTTGGATAGATCTTGAATTGATTGGTTTACACCTAAAGCTTATTTTTATGAACTAAAACCTTGACGAAGGTTTAACTTGTAGAAAAAATAGATTAGATCACCATCTAATTATCTCAACCAACATGTTATCAAAAGTTATCACAATCATGTGTGTCATTAAGTAGAAAACTAGTCTAAACAAGTGTAGTTTTTAATTTATTGAATTTGCTTATTATCATATTTGCGTACATTAGAGATTTACTTTTAGACTTATATTTCGATTCACTCACAAATCCCTGCGAACGATCCCGACTTACCATCATATCTTGCTATAACGGACGAGTACACTTGCTCGTATGTGTTGTTTCTTGATTTGGTAACTCATCCTTATAAATTTAAAACTTGCACTAACAAATAGCACATCAGCTGGTGTTGGTGTTTGGGCTTGGAGTGATAAGGGTGGGTGTTTGTGCCTGGTTTGTGTTGGGGTTTTGTTTGTGGATTGGATCAATAACAGCCAAGGGTCCGTTTGGTATTGTAATGAGCACAAGGACCAATTTTGTAAAATTCCAAAAAATAGGGACTGAAACTGAAACTCCTCCAAATATGTAATAAGGACCAAAGTTGCCAACTTCAAAATAACCCAAGGACCATAAATTTCATTTTCCATTTTTAAAAATTCCCAGGGACCTTTTCTGTAAATTTTCAAACTCCAGGGACCAAACATGTAGATTTCCAAAACTTTTCACCCAAAGTCCATTTTTGATAACTTTTGATTTTTGAAGGACTTGGGTTGACTTTTCTTTCAAAATAAATGCATAGGGACTATTTGTGACAAGTTTTGAAACTTGGGGGACTGAAACTGCCAATATTGCAAACTTTGATCATTTTTCATTTGTTTTTGATCATTTTGCATTTAAAACACATAAAACACAATCCCTGGGATAATTTCAGTATTTTGATGAATTTTTGATTGTATTTGTATGTTTTGGCAGTTTAAATACGACACAAATGATGAGTGTTTGAGCACTCATCAATCCCCCACACTAAACTATTGCTAGTCCCTAGCAATCTTTTTGGAAAACTTGATGGATTTGAAATCTCTTAACCAAAAGCCATCACTTCTGGAGTAGCCAAATGTTTCGGTTCAAGTAAGAACTATAGTCCACTTGATAACCATGTGATTTTTAGCAAACCACCATCTTTCAACGGTTTTGATTTGTCTTTACCAAGTGTCGTTTGCTCCTGGACTAGCCAACTCTTGATGGACACAGTCAACATCTTGGTGAGTTGATTACCAATTATGGTTTTTCCACTGCCTTTACCACAAGCCATAATCTTGCGGGCTAGCCAACTCTTTCAGTTTTTAGGATATGGCAAGTTGAGATACCATACAATTTTGGGCAAATTGCATGCCGTCAACGGATTTGAGATATCTTTACCAAGAGCCCCTGGATTAGCCTATCCTTTTGTCATTTAGATATGGCGGACTGATAACCACAAAATTTTTTGAAATAAAGTGAAAAATTTTTGAAAATTTTGGGCCAAAATGGGGGTACTTGAAAGTATATTGTGATAAAATTAGCTAGAATTCCCCCCCCCCCCCACTTAGAATTAAATATTGTCCTCAATATTCCAAGTCCCGGCTATTATGCCGAATCTCTGAACGTAAAAAGGTAATATTCTAAGCTAACTGTGGAAATATCATATTTCACTTTATTTCTACATATACACAATTTTTTTTTTAGAGGAATATACATATATACATTTTCAAACAGCGGTGGGTTGGCCATTCCCCCACACTAAGTTGGTAGAAAGTAGAAAGAAATCAGAGATACAGGTGAAAACCCGTATTGTGCTATTGTTTTTGTTCATCGAGTCGCTAGCTTGACTCGATCCCCGAATTCAATTGTCTTTGGGGAAAGTTTGGGGATCCGGGACAACCATGGACGGTATGTCCTCTCCAAAGTAATGTTTCAAACGATGCCCATTCACTTTGAAATTTGGACCGTCATTTTGAGATAATTCGACGGTGCCATAAGGATAAACCTTAGCGATAGTGAATGGGCCAGTCCATCGGGTCATAAGCTTTCCCGAGAAGATCTTGAGTCTAGAGTTGAAAAGAAGGACTCGATCACCAACGTTAAAAACGCGGTTCTTGATTTTTGAGTCATGAATCTTCTTTGTCTTTTCTTTGTAGATCAAAGAGTTCTCGTAAGCTTGATCACGAAGTTCATTTAATTCATTCAGTTGAACTTTCTGATGATCACCTGCAGTTTTCAGGTCAAAATTTGCATGCTTGAGGGCCCAATAGGCTTTATGCTCAAGCTCGATCAGAAGATGGCACGTTTTCCCATACACAAGTTTGTAAGGCGTACACCCAATGGGTGTTTTGTAAGCCGTACGGAAAGCCCAAAGTGCATCATCTAATTTATCCGACCATGATGCACGATTTTCACCTACGGTTCTTTCTAAAATTCTCTTAATTCCTCGATTGGAAACTTCTACTTGTCCACTTGTTTGTGGGTGGTACGCAGTAGAAAGACGGTGAGTTACACCATACTTTCGCATGACTTTATCAAATTTGTAATTGCAAAAATGCGTACCACGATCACTGATAATAGCACGTGGAGTTCCAAATCGAGCGAAAAGAGCTTTCAAGAATTTCACAACTACTCGGGCATCATTAGTGGGTAAAGCTTTCGCTTCAACCCATTTTGACAAATAGTCAACAGCCATGAGTATATACTTGTTACCATGAGAAGACGGAAATGGCCCCATAAAGTCGATGCCCCAAACGTCAAAGATTTCAAAAACTTGAATTTTATTTTGAGGCATTTCGTTCTTTTGTGAAATATTCCCGTGAAGTTGACAAGCGTCACAGGATTTGACTAATTCCTGGGCATCTTTGTAAATCGAGGGCCAATAGAAACCGGAGTCAAACACCTTTTTGGCGGTGTAGTTTGGATTGTGGTGGCCCCCCGTGGGACCAGCATGGCAAGCCTTAAGAATTTCAGTGGCTTCTTGGCAATAAACTCACCGCCGGATGACTTGATCCGCACAGATTTTGAAAAGATAGGGGTCGTCCCAGAAGTAATGCTTTACATCTTTGAAGAATTTATTTTTCTGTTGGGACGACATCCAATTTCACCACAAAGTTACCCACAAGATAGTTTGCAAAGTCAGCAAACCATGGGGTAATAGAGTCTCCACGAAAGGTAACCGCATTGAGTGTCTCGAGAGGGAATGTTTCATTAATTTCTTTCCTCTCGAAGACATCTTGGTGGGGGTTTTCCAATCGGGAGAGATGATCAGCAGCTAGGTTCTCAGCTCCTTTTTTATCACGAATAATGATATCAAATTCCTGTAGGAGGAGAACCCAACGGAGTAGTCTCGGCTTTGCATCTTGTTTTGCAAAGAGGTACTTCAAAGCCGAGTGATCCGTATACACTATGCTCTTGGTCAATATCAAGTATGGCCGGAATTTTTCAAAAGCATACACCATAGCTAATAATTCTTTTTCGGTGGTTGTGTAATGGCTTTGAGCCTCGGTCATAGTTTTGCTGGCATAGTGTATAGGCTGAAAATGTTTTGTTTTTTGTTGCCCCAAGACTGCCCCTATCGCATAATCACTAGCATCACACATGAGTTCGAAGGGCAAGTCCCAATCGGGGGCAACAAGAATCGGTGCCTCAGTAAGCTTTTTCTTCAATGTTTCAAAAGCTTCGATGCACTCAGGGGAGAAGATAAAAGGAGCATCCTTTTCGAGGAGATGGGTCATAGGCCGGGCGATTTTAGAAAAATCTTGAATAAACCTACGATAGAAACCGGCATGACCCAGAAAGCTCCTAATACCTTTGACGGTAGTGGGATGAGGTAATTTTGCGATGACATCCACTTTGGCTTTGTCAACCTCAATCCCATTCTTTGAAATTTTATGGCTAAGGACAATGCCCTCTTTGACCATAAAGTGACTCTTCTCCCAATTTAGGCATAACTTTGTGTCTTCACAACGTTTGAGCATGTTGTCTAAATGGGAGAGACATGATTGGAATGAATCCCCAATGACCGAAAAATTGTCCATAAAGACCTCCATAGTTTTCTCGATCATGTCGGAAAAAATGGCCATCATACATCTTTGAAACGTGCCCGGAACATTACATAAACCAAATGGCATACGTTTATACGCAAAAGTTCCATAGGGGCACGTGAAAGTGGTCTTTTCCTGATCTTGCGGATCAATGGGAATTTGAAAGTAACCCGAGAAACCATCGAGGAAGCAATAGTACTCATTCCCCGCTAGTCTCTCGAGCATCTGATCCATAAAGGGCAGAGGAAAATGATCTTTGCAGGTGGCGTCATTTAACTTGTGATAGTCAATGCAGACACGCCAACCCGTAACCAATCGAGTTGGAATCAACTCATTTTCCTCATTTGGGACAACACTAATGCCACCCTTTTTTGGAACACAATGAATTGGGCTAACCCAAGGACTGTCCGAGATAGGGTAAATCAATCCGGCATCAAGAAGTTTTAAAACTTCTTGTTTGATTACCTCATGAATTTTTGGATTTACCCTTCTTTGTTGTTGGACTGCAGGTTTGAAGTCGTCCTCCATTAAAATCTTGTGAGTACAAAATTCAGGGTCAATGCCCTTGATGTCGGAGAGTCGCCAAGCAATTGCTTGTTTATGTGACTTCAAAACTTTTATTAGAGCAGCCTTTTCCTCAACACTTAAGTCTTTAGCAATTATGACGGGTAATTTATCATCACTCTCCAAAAATGCGTATTCAAGATGAGGCGGCAAGTCCTTAAGTTCAACCTCAGGGAAGTCATTAGTTTTCTCAACATTTTTGAATTCCTCTTTATGAAGTGTTTGTGGTAGAACAGGAAAAGGAGAGGGATCTTCGTTTAATAATCTCTCCAGTATGAGAATATCCCTCTCGGGGTCAATCTCTTGGTTATCGATTCCATCGGGAATCGAGTCACTTTTGAGAAAGGCTTCAATTTCTTCTAAGATGAAGTCACTTCCCTCAAACGGAGTGAGGGAAGGAGAAGAATTGGCTATGATGGGATGAGAAGATTGAGTGAGGTTTTCACTCGAAGAATCATCAATGAAACCTAAAATCTCTTGAGCATACTCCTCAGCAGCAACATCGATGACATTTATTTGGTTCACCGATTCTGAGTCATAACTGGAGGAGTATCTCGAAGTTTGATTTAGGTTGAAGGTAATGGCTTCCGTTCCCACACGCAGTGTGATCTCTTGCTCAAATACATCGATGAGAGCATGCCCAGTTCTAAGGAATCCCCTTCCAAGAATGAGAGGGACCCTTGAATCGGCATCAAAGTCAACAATCACAAAATCTGCCGGAAAATGGAACTTTCCCACTCTAACAAACACATCCTCGGCAATGCCAAGTGGACGAGAAATTGAACGATCGGCAAGCTCTAAAGTCATGCACATGGGAGTAAGTTCGGGAAGAGAGAGTTTCTTCCACACAGAATATGGCATCAGGTTAATGCTAGCACCTAGATCGGCCAAGGCGAAGCATTCAACCATACCCGGAAAAGTACAAGGAATGAGAAATTTCCCGGGGTCTCCAAGCTTTTCAGGAAGCTTTTTCAAAAGAACTGCTGAGCAGTTCTCATTCAGAGGAGTTCTTGCCATCTCAAAGAGTTTTTCCTTATTAATTAACAGATTTTTGATTGTTGATGCAAACTTGGGCATCAAGAGAATAGCGTCCGCAAAGCTAATGTCAAAGTGCAAATCTTGAAAGATTTGGAAAAATTTATCCATTTGGTGATTATCCTTTTCATGGAGCTTTTGTTCACTGAGACGTGATGGATAAGGAATAGAAGTTTTGGATTTAGGGTTATCCACTGGAGTTTCTGGTGGTTCAAAGACAACTCCAGGCTTACATCTGGTTTCAGGAATAACTTGAGGTTGGACGTGTGTTGTACTTCGTGAGCAAGTAGGTTGCACCTTGTCCTTTGTCACCTCAGGTTCACGTTCCACTACCTTTGGAGGAGAGGAAGAAGAGGTAGTAGGAATCGCGGGTTCATCATATGAAGCACCACTTCTTGTTGTGATCACCTTAGCATCGCCCCTCGGGTTAGCGATCGTGTTGCACGGTAAAGTAGTACCTGAGCCCGAGGGTCGATCATTTAAAGACTTCTTAATATCAGAAATATGGCTGACCAGCAACTTGTTTAACTCTTCTTGGGACTTCATGAATTGCTTTAACAACTCATCAGATGAAGGCCCGGTTGGAACAATGGCTTGATTTGGATTAGGAAAATTTTGAGCTCGATTGTTCGGGTTGGGACCTTGGTTGAAATTTCCTTGATTTTAATGATGAAAATTCCCTTGATTCTGGTGGTTGTTTCCATGAAAATTCCTGGGATTGAAATTACCCTGACCTTGGTTCCAGTTAAAGTTTCCTTGATTTTGGTGTTGGAAACCTTGGTTTTGATTTTGAAAACCATGACCTTGATTAAAGTTACCTTGGTTTTGAAAACCTTGGTTCACTCTATTTTGATTTTGGCCACGGTTTTGGACATTTTGGTTTTGATTAAAACCGGGAGGTCCATGATAATGATGAGGACGATAGTTCGGGTCCATAGGAGGGCGGTATTGATTGCCTCATTGATTATGGGACCCGGCTACAGCATGAGCTTCATATGGAGTACCATCAGTAGCTGTGCAATTGTAGTAGGCATGCGGCCCACCACAAGTCACACATACTTCCAATTTTTTAACCTCAGCAGGTGGAGGATGTTGTGGAAATGAAACTTTCTTTGTTTGGGCGAGAACCAAAGCTTGAATAGCTTTAGTGAGCTTGTCAACCTTAGCATCCATGCTAGATTGACTCACAGAAGATGAAGTGGAAGGACCCGCATTGATTTGAGAAACAATCGGTTTGCTTCGTGTAGAGCGGACCTTGGACCTGTTTTCTATGATTTGCAAAGCTTCTTTTGTGGTTCTACTCAAGAAATTACCTCCCGCGGAGGCATTGAGAGAATCCTGATCAGCTTGGCTCACGCCATTGTTAAAAGTATCGAGTTGCATCAACTCTGAGAAACCATGATGTGGACACTTGCGAAGTAATTCTTTGAAACGATCCCACGCTTCACCAAAAGATTCATCATATTTCTGAGTGAACTTGGTGATTTCGTTCTTAAGACTCGTGGTCTTGGAAGGTGGGAAGAATTCATTCACAAATTTTTTGACAAGATCTTCCCATGTCTCTATAGATCGAGGAGGTTGTTTTTCAAGCCAAATCCGGGCTTGTCCCTCCAGTGAGAATGGGAAGAGAAGAAGTTTTATTGCTTCACAAGGGACATTCTTGTACTTGATGGTCGATGTGATTTTATTGAACCATCGAATGTGAGCATGAGGATCGTCCCTCTCAAAACAGTAGAATTGACTTGAGGTTACAAGATTGAGTAACCCGGTTTTGAGCTCAAAATTATCAGCCACGATGGCTGGAACAACAATGGCATCTCCGTAACCCTCGATGGGTGCTTGGAGAAGCTCACACATGGGGTGGTCTTCCGCCATGGTGACAGTGGGTGTGGCAACAGTACGGATCTCAGATCCGACTGTTGGTATTGAACGTCTACGAGGTCTTCAAGGTTTCCTGACAAGCTCACGTAATGGGCTCGTGGACCTTGAAGAACGAGTGCGCATGCACTAGAGACAAAAACCAATCAAAACAAAATCGAGGCAAATCCAAAGTGAACTTAAACCAATAATCACAAGCAAGTGGCTTCTTAAAAAAAGGTACACCACTCACAGGGATACAAAGGCAAGTTTTAAATCTTTGGTTTAGGAACTTATTATGTCCACACCCCCAGTTGGTAGGTCTTCTGTCTTGGTTTGCGACGGTTGGTTTTTATGTATTTATTATTATTCACAAGAAAAAACGGATATTTTTGGGTTTTTATGTATAGGTTAAAAACTTTTGGACAATATTTTTGGTATCATTTCGTTTACCAAAATCGTATTTCTTTAAAAATCACCTTAAAAGAAACACAATATAGAAAACGTAACGATCTGTTTTGTTGGTTTTTTTTTTTTTTTTTTTTTTTTTTTTTTTTTTTTTTTTGGTGTTTTAACACTTTAGGAAAAGTGTTAATGACTTTTTTATGTTTTGATTTAAAATTTACAAAAATGATAGTATTTGTACAGTGATGATGGTGAAATAACACTAATCTCAAATGACGCTATAGAAACGCGCACACCTCCCCGGCAGCGGCGCCAAATTTTGATTGGTGCTAAACAGTCAACCTAAATGGACCAAGTATATGGTCAACAAGGTCAAACTACCTAGACCAATGATTCCGGGTAATATAGGATATCACCAGGTCGTTATGTCCCGACGAGGTGTGGATTGTGCTTTAGCGTGCTTGTGATCGGGTGATTATTCACAGAAAAGGGTTGTGATAAGTGATGAGGCGAAAAATGAACCACTTTTAGGGGGGTCATTTAAGTCCGGAATTGAATTTATTTGATCAAATATTGCCCTAAATCGTTCCTTTTGTGATTTTAGGTACTTTGGGAGTGAATTCTGGAAAAGGAAGCAATTCGGACGTTTTTGGAGCATAAAAGTGAAGAAAACGGCAAAGACTTAATTTTCCATGCTAAGAACAGTACCTGACGGCGTCATGAAGAAAATCATGACGGCGTCAAGAGTAAAATCCGTGACGACCTAGTGAAAACCTGAAGGCGTCACAACAAGGGCGTCAAGACTATTTTTGGTGATGGCCTGCATAAGGAGTACACATGACGGCGTCAGACCCAGATATAGGCAGTCCGAGAAACTATTTGGCGGCGAGATGACGGCGTCAGAATTTTTTTCTTGACACCGTCACCTATCAGAATCTATATATAGTTTTCAATTTTTCATTCATAAAAAGAGGAACTTGTGTGGAGAAAACTATGGCCGAACTTTGTAAACCCTAGGTCGTATTTTACAGTATTTTCAAGGGTTTTTTCACCCCTTGAATCCTTTCATGTTCAATTGAGATAAGTCATCTTTCAATTCAATCAATATGTCTATGTGTTGTTTGAATATATCTTATGCTTGTCTTGATTTCAACATGCTAGGCTAGATCTATCTTGTGTTTGCTTAGATGTAATGAAACCTAGATGTTAATTATATGTTGATTACTTGTTTATGGTTGTAATGGATGAATGATTTCAATGTTAGGCTTAAGAAAACTGGCAGATCTCCATTGTGTAACATGCTTGAACGTCTTAGGAAACATGAACCGATGTGTACTAGGTTTTATTGGTTGTATTTAATGCATGAGTAAATTCTAGTGATCCCATGTTAGGAGCTTCTTAGCCGGCTCGACATAGGAGTGAAGTAGGCGCTCATAGGATTGGGGAAGTAAGTACGCCACCCCATGAATGGTATTAAGGAATACAATCCGTCATCCACGCAACTATAACAAGTAATTAACCTGTAAAAGATATCTAGGGAGTAGTGAAATCTAAGTAAACACAATTCTCCCATATATTGCTCACACCTTTAGTATAATTAGTTTTATTTTCATTTCTAGTATTTTATTTTGATTGCATCTTTAGTATTGGGTTAGTTGACTAGCAACTAATTCCGCCCAACTCCTTCAAACCCAAGATTTTTATTTGCTTTCATAAAAATATAAAAATACAAAAAGAATCATCCCTCATCTCTAGACCTAGTCTTTAGGTTTTCTAATCCTAGCTGAACGATCAATCCCCCGGTACTTGTCACTATACTATACTACATCGATCAGGTACACTGCCTGGTGGGGGTTGTAAGCTTCTCGAGATCCCTCGAGAGGTAAAGCCTGGTGCAATTCTCACGTATCTATAAGAATTATTTGAGAATTATGAAATGAAATAGCTTAGGAAAGCTATGTGATTGATTATAGGACTTAAGATTAAGGAGAAACGAGTTAAAACCTAAAAACGTACGTTTTAATTAAAAACGTAGACTGATGAACGTGAAAGAAAGTACAACTGATGAACTAAAAAGGCTACGAGTGTGAAATTATTATTTTTACAATCCTAATGAACAAAGAAAATTTTTAGAAAAAGAAAAATTATTTTTACACTATTTAATTATTTATTATTAATTAATTACTAATTTCTTATTAATTAACTAAGTATATTGATTTAAATTATTAAAAATTACTAAAAAGACTTAGATAATTAAGAAGATTTTTATAAATCTACTTAACCATCACATGAATCATAAAAAATTATAAAAATTTGATTTTATGTATTTTTAAACTAATTTACTAATTATTATTCTAATTATTAATTAATTACTAATTAAACTAATTATATTCTAAAAAATAGAAAATGTACAGTAGAAATTCTAGAAAAATTCCTAAAAATGTTTTTACTTATATAAAACTAGGAAAATTATAAAAACTAGGTGTTACTTAATAAAATCTAATTATGCTATTTAATTCTTAATTATTAATTAATAATTAATTAAACTAATATTAATTCTAAAAACAACTAAATGACAAAAGAAAAATCTGGAAAAATTTCTAAAATTACTTTATTATAAAAGAGAATTAATAAAAATATAAAAATGCTAGAGTGCTTATAAATAAGCTAGAAAGAAAATTAAAAAGATAATTTCTTTTAAATAGAAGCTATCACTATAATTAAAATTGGTTTTTTGTATTTTTTCTTTTTCCAAACTATTTTTACACTAAAAACTAAAAACTTTTACAAAAACACTTTTACTGAAACTCAGAAAATAAGCACTTTGAGTGCTAAATAGCCCAACAGTTGACTTTCTTTAACCAAACAAGGAATTAAGCTCAAATGAGCTTATGTGGGTTCCACAATGGTGGAACCTAATTCAATTAACTTATTTGGACATGTTTAAGCTGGAAAAAACAAATGTGGTTCACAGGATAAGCAAATAAGTCACAATAAGCTTTTGCTTATTGGGTGACTGAGACAGAAATGGGACAGACTTGTGGGATGGTTTCAGGTGGGGTCCACAATGCCTAAGCTTGCAAACTTGGCCAAAACTAGAAGGTGGCCAGGAGGGGGGCTGGGAGAACCCAAAATTAGCCTGTGGGACCCACTGGGGTGGCCAGAATCAACCACCAAAGTGGTGGTGGTGACTTGGTGGTCTGCTGTACAGGGGACTCTCTTCCCCTGCAGGTCAGTTGGAGGGGTAAAAAGGTCCACAAAAAAATTGCAAAAATGAAGTAAAAGCTGATTATTAAAGCCAAGCTGGGATACTATAAATTCTAACAATTTCAAAGACTGAAACCAAGTACAAAAATCTAATTAATTCTTGCCGTTTTGAGAAAAACTGAGATAAACAATTTTGACTTTTATGGAAAAACTTGGTATGTTGAATAAACTGGATTTGTAATGAATCTAATTGATTAAACAAGTTGTAATATCCCTAAGTTAAGCTAAATTTAACTACCCTAACTAGTTCTAAGCTAAATGAGAGCTTATGACTCCCCAAATTCCTAACAGACAAGCTTATATAGAGATTAAGAGTGGATCTTGACTTTTTTTTTACTAAAACTACCAAAGTGAGAGTTAAATTGGACATGTTTAAGTATAAGAATGATACTGAGACAGTTGTGGCTCAGGTACAACAACATCTAGACACCCAATCAGCTTGAACCAAACACCCCTATATGTTGGCAGTTATGCCAATAAATCTTGCAAAAACAGTTAGAGGCTAAAATCAGTGATCTTATGAGATTAACTAGTTAAGTTATCATTAAATGAACATAATCCAATCACTGAGAGGTGGTTTATATGAGCAAATCAAGATGAACAGTTGTGAGCTAGGTTTCACAGTCACTTTGCAAATCTTAAGTATGTGACTAATAAACTATACAATGAACATGACTTTGAACATGATCACAACTAAACACCGAAAACATAAATAAACACATACATAAGGAGATGGAACGATAGTTACACAGACAAATAAGCAACAAGGTAAAATTGGAACTTACAATCAAGGTCCACTGTAAACTTTCCCAATCACTGTCTAACTAATCCTAATGCTTCCCATAAGCCCTAAACCATGATCATCTTTCAGCTTCTTCTCTTCTTTTCTCTTTTTTTTTTTTTTTTTTTATTTTTGAATTTCCAAGTATTTATTGAATATTTTTGAGAATTTTTTATTTTATAAGTGGAACATGCTTAAAACACTTTCTGAGCTTATAAAAGCTTACATGTGACTATTATAAACTTAATGAACCAGTATACAACCAATGTTAGGAAGAATGGAACTAAAAGAGAAATTTCAAGAACTTTGAACAATATAGAGATTTGACTGATAATCATTTGAATTTTAATTAACCAAGAGCCTGAAATTACACTACTAAAAAGAATATTACACTTGGAAACAAAGTCTTACAATTAAAACAGGGTATTACACTAAAATTGACATAAGAAACTAAGATAAAAACTACTTGTGTTTGCCCTCCTGCTTCTCACTCTATATATCTCCACTTCTAGGGTTTGTGAACCCTATTGCACTTTTCCCACCTTAATTCTGAGTCGTTGGATGACTCAAAATCATCCTGGCCTTTGAATCTGATTTTGGCCCCAAAATGTCAACGTGGCAGTTGGCATTGCTTGGAGTGTTTCCAAGGTAATTAATGTATATTGGAACTTTGTGGAGTTGGGGGAGACATGGAGTGGTGAGGATGATATGGAGGTGAGGAGGGTAGCAGTAGCAGGTATCCAAGTGGGGATGAAGATGGAAGTCAAATGTTTTGACTTTAGGTGAGTTATTTAAAACGGGGGTTGTTTTTTTATTATAAGGAAGGTGGGCTGGTGTTGGTTTTTGGGCTTGGAGTGATAAGGGTGGGTGTTTGGGCCTAGTTTGTGTTGGGGTTTTGTTTGTGGATTGAATCAATAACAGCCAAGGGTCCGTTTGGTATTGTAATGAGCACAAAGACCAATTTTGTAAAATTCCAAAAATGAGGGACTGAAACTCAAACACCTCCAAATATGTAATAAGGACCAAAGTTGCCAACTTCAAAATAACCCAAGGACCATAAATTTCATTTTCCATTTTTAAAAATTCCCAGGGACCTTTTCTGTAAATTTTCAAACTCCAGGGACCAAACATGTAGATTTCCAAAACTTTTCACCCAAAGTCTATTTTTGATAACTTTTGATTTTTGAAGGACTTGGGTTGACTTTTCTTTCAAAATAAATGCATAGGGACTATTTTTGACAAGTTTTGAAACTTGAGGGACTGAAACTGCCAATATTGCAAACTTTGATCATTTTTCATTTGTTTTTGCTCATTTTGCATTTAAAACACATAAAACATAATCCCTGGGATAATTTCAGTATTTTGATGACCTTTTGATTGTTTTTGTATGTTTTGGCAGTTTAAATACGACAAAAATGATGAGTGTTTGAGCACTCATCAATAACCAATCCATTCCCACTACTACGTCCAAACTACCAAGTTGGATAAGCATTAGGTTGATAAGGAAAGGTTGTTTTGGTAAAGTTATGGTTCAACCTATTAGTACGGTGTTTGTGCCTATCAAGGTTCCATTTGCTATTTCAATTTCGTAGGTGGTATCTAACTTAGTCAAGGGAATGTTTAGTAATGAAGCAAAAGTAGTAGATACGAAACTTTTATCAGCACCCGTATCAAATAATACTCTTGCACTATGCTGATTAATTAAAAACGTACCCGTGACGACGTTAGGGTTCCTTGGTGCATCTCCATCTCCCATCACGTACACTCTTGCACGTGCAGTCTAGTCAGCATTCTGTTAGTGCATTGACTCCGGTATTGCCCTTTTCCTCCACAACGGTGACACACTATGTTGACTGGTTGTATGTTGGCTCTAGAGGCCTTGCAATCAGCAGTCTTGTGTCCTATCCTCTGACACTTCCCACACTTTATAGTGCAAGGTCCGGTGTAGTGTAGCTTACACTTGTTGCATAAGGGCTTGTTATCTACATAGACGGGTGCAGCCACATATGCCTTGGCGGCTTCTTGTCTACGATTCTGTTTGTGGTGGTGAGAATTTCGGGTTTGATGATATTTATGGTTGTGTCCATTGTTAGCATTTCTACCACTGCCATGCAGGACAATTCTCCTATCTTCATTCTTTTGCTTGAGTTCATTTCGTTTCGCGGTTGACTTTCGCTTAATTTCCCTGTCTAGTAGCCTTTGAGCAATTGTCATTGCCTCATCAAGAGTTGCAAGTTTGGAAGTAGTAATGTTTCCTTCGATACTTTGGGGTAACCCTTCGATATACTTTTCCAAGGTTTTGTCCAAATCGGGCACAACACCTGGACATAATGACGCTAGTTCCTGAAATCGGTGGTTGTATGCTCTCAGTTCCACTCCTTTCACTGTCAGGTAGTAAAATTCATCTTCTAGCTTTTTTTGATTTCAGACCTCGAACAGTACTTCTTGAGGATTTTCTTTTCGAATTCCACCCATGTGATTTGATATGCTTCCTCGGTTCCCATGTTTTGGACTATTGCATTCCACCATGATTGAGCTTCATCCAATAGGGTTCCAGTTGCATAGGTTACCATACAGTCCTTGGGGTAACCACTTCTCATAAACACAGTTTCAGAGCATTCAAACCAGCGGGCAAGGGTAGTGGCTCCTTCTGTACCCTTGTAATAGGTGGGTTGACAACTTATGAAATCCTTATAGGTGCACTTTCGTAGGGTAACAGTTGTTGTTTCCTTAGCAGTTCCACTGGCACTGCTAGAGCGGTTCACAGGTGTGGGTTGATTACCAAGTGCAGCAGCCAAGCCATCATCAATCATTTTCCGGATGTCTTCTGGAATCAGAAGTGGGATTGATCCTGATGCTGGAGTAGGAGTTGGAGTTGGTGATGGGGTTGGCTCGGGTGAGGCAGCTGCTCTTCTTGTGTGAGGCATACTTCTGTTAAGATCAACAGAAATATAAGTTTAACTTTCCCATACTGGAATATCTCAAGCATAGTTTTATAAGGATCATGTTGTTTGTTACGTGGAATTACACCATTTGTTTCCATTTTAAATCAAATTCTAACTTCGTTTATTACTTAGTTTTGGAATTACTAAGAAACAAAATGATTCATCATCTACAAAAGCTTGGCTTGAATGCCTTTTTCATTATCAACAAAAGCTTGGCTTGAAAAATTTCATGCTTTTTCATCATCAACAAAAGCTTGGCTTGAAATTTTTATGCTTTTTCATCGTCAACAAAAGCTTGGCTATGCTTTTTCATCATCAACAAAATCTTGGCTATGCTTTTTTATCATCAACAAAAGCTTGGCTATGCTTTTTCATCATCAACAAAAGCTTGGCTTGAAAATTTTCTTGCTTTTTCATCATCAACAAAAGCTTCGCTTGAAAATTTTTTACTCTACTTATCAAGTGTTTCTCCGAAATCCTCTTTGTTAAAGTTTTCTTTTACATAAAGAACCATAATCTTCTTATTTATCATTTCGCATCTGAACATTGTTCCCAATATACATGCACGTTAATTCACCATTATCATCACCAAAAATCACAACATGTTTGAATACAATTCACAACATTCATGGATATGATCATCACGACATGTCTGAATACCATTCACCACACATGATAAAAATCAACCACATGAATGTAAATCAACATCAATATGTAGTAAAACAAAATACCATAATATACATTAATAATTTGTTCGTTGTTGTTCTCCAAACAAAACAAACGTCACAAAGTCGCTTATTAAGTATTACATGTTTCTAGCATGGTTTGTTTTATACTACATAGATTTCTGATTTTTGTCTTCAACCATGACGCCTTGCGTTTTCCTTAATCATGGCAATCTCGTCCATTACTGCTTGAATCTCCCATATTTGAAATTCATAGGCTCCCATAATTCTTGCTTCAACCTCTTGGAGTCAGTTCTTACAATATTTTTGTGGTGGTGCAGCTGAAGTGCCACGGTTTGTTGCAGCGTTGGAGGATTCCCCGGTTTCATAAACCCTTGGAGGAAAACCTGGTGGGTGAGAGGGAATGTTTCCTGAAGATGTTATCCTTATGGAAAAAGGTGCGGGAAAGTTTTAGTAAGTAAGTTGAACCAAAAGTATGGTGCTCCTTGTGGTGGAGATGGTGGGATAGCCTCATAGTGTTCCGGTGATGATGATCCGAAAACATCAAGAGGGGAACTCAGTAACAGTCATCGATACCTTCGATGAGGAGTATTTAAATGTATGGGGCTGGTAGGAGTTTCTCTAAATGGCCTCATAAACGGTTCGGGCTCATACGATTGCAGGATTCTGACTCTCCTTCCTCGGAAAACTCGAGTAGGTGGAAGAGTAGGTGGTGGTGGCAATGTCGGTGGAGTTACCGTACCTGGGTCAGGTGACCAACGCCATGTTTACACAAGCCTCCCGTCGGATGACGAGGAGTTGGAGTTGTCAGTTGGTATTGTCGGAGTTACCAAAGGTGTAGAGGTGACAGGTGGGACAACTGACGAAGCAGTTTCTTCAACCTCAAGTTCAGAAGAGGACATAGTGCGGTGTAAGGGTGTAGACATGGTACTGTAATTACCCAGTTAATAGAAATATAAGTTGCTAATCTACCATTTAGCATATAGTTCATAATGTAATCATGTGCAACATTTCTAATCAAATGTTGTAGTTAAGTAGGCATGGAGGGCTCGCAGTGGTTTGGTGTAACCGGTCCCTTTAAAAAGTAGTTATAGTCCAGTGTTTTGAAAATACACCTGGTTCTCTATAACCAGGGCTCTGATGACAATCTGTAACACCCCCAAAAATGTGATTTGACAGCGGAAGAGTAATTTGGGTGTTACGTTGAGGATCACAGTCATAATTATAAAAACGACTCAAAAATACCTTTTTGAGTTCATATTATTGAATTTAAATGCAAGGATGTTTAATAGTTATTACATCACATTAATGGTTTGGAAGTGACTGTTTGTTTATTTGTTACACCAGTGACACAAGGTAACAATGCCCACTCCATGCCTCCTGAGCTTTGCTTCAATTACTTGAGATACATGCTAAAAAGTTAACAAAATTGTTGAGTGAATCAATAGCGTTTATGTTTAAAAACATTTGAACACATTCCAAGTATTTCAAAAGCAGTTCAGTTGTATAGTTCCGTATGCTATTGCCGTAAGTCTCATGAACTCAACGTTAACAAGTATGTAAGCCATCATAAGGACATCACATAGAATGAGGTGCCCTTGGGTAGGAGGTTGCTAATTCTCTTAGTGTCTCAAATAAAGTGAACTTGTCTACCAAATTCCAGCTAGAACAAATGGGTCTGTCAAGCACCAATATATCTATTCACAGTATTCGTGTTCACTTCTGCCATAGCAAGTGACTAAGGTTCATAATAAAAGGGACTTTCAAATAGCGGTATAGTTGTCTTATGCAATATTCTGTTCCCATACATAAAGTGAGATACTTGTGTTCAAAAAGTAGCATGTATCCCACTCAGATAGTTGTAAAACATATAAAAAGTGTGGGACTATAGACTCACCACGAATGAAAGTATATGTAAGCAAATAAGTAATGTCAAGTGCAATTGGGGAATGGCTCTAACACGCAACCTGAATAATATATGAAACCTCAGTTTCTTGTGATAGAGTTGGTTTGCATATGTGTATAATTCTTGAAGTTCAAGAACAATATTACACCTAATATTGTCATGTCTTTATGTGTCGTTGATAAGTCATGCCAGACTTATAGAGTTGTGTTACCCTTGCAGGGTACAGTGTTTTAGTGGAATGAGTGTTTATTCTGTTCCATATACAGAGATGTGAGTGATGGTTTTTGTGAGGCATGAGCTTAACAAGATGTAGGAGAGAATAGGTGATAGCTTTCATGTGTTA
Organism: Artemisia argyi; assembly: GCA_030686995.1. Taxonomy (NCBI): domain Eukaryota; kingdom Viridiplantae; phylum Streptophyta; class Magnoliopsida; order Asterales; family Asteraceae; genus Artemisia; species Artemisia argyi. The sequence continues at coordinate 3,349,428 of CM060676.1, read as the reverse complement.
TACATATAGAAAACATGTAATATACATTGAAAATAAACTAAGTGTTGGAGGACACTTACTACACCTTCAAAGGTGGGTCGTTTAGGGACTGCGGAAGCAAGGAGAGGGCTTGTGGTCTTGTGACTTGATTCCTAGCACACCAAGGTATAAGGAGGAGCTTATGGTTAGCTTGTGAGAGATTAGGATCAGCTTATGGCTTCCTGCTTTCCTCTCGTTGTAAAACAGTCAACAAGGAGTATGTGTGAGTTTGTTTTGAGCTTGGACGTGAGGACAAATTGCATGAGGGTGTATTAACATGGGATGGAGACAACTTGGAAGGACAAAGGGAATATGGCAGGAGGATGACGAGTAGGGGTATAATAGGTTGATTAGCCACAAGTTGGGGGTTCCAAGTGTGTTCAAGGGGCGGCTAGGTTGATTAGCCACAAGTTGGGGGTTCCAAGTGTGTTCAAGGGGCGGTTCATGTGGTGATGAGGCATAGGGGTTCTAGAAGTCCATTTTATTTCGTGTATCATGTATACGAGTGAGTAGAAGTAGTACTTGAAGTCCTCTGGTCCTTGTGATGTCATATGGTCTAGTGTCAATGCGTTTGGGGTGGTGTTTGGATCGCAGAAATATCAAAGGGTCCATTTGGTATAGTAACGTGACGAAAACAATGAGTTTATGGTCGAGTAGTGGTCTAGGGGTGTTGTGATCGATTAGTGATAGGGTTATGTAACCTTTAGAAGCCTTTGTGAGGTTTGTAGAAGCTGTGGCTCGCTTAGGAGTCCAAACAAACTTAAAAGTGACCAAAATAATTATGTATAGCTCAAAAAGTTCATTGTGAGGTCTTGTATGCTTAGAAACGAGTTTGGTCTAGATAGAATAACTTAAAATGAGTAATGAGGAGTTTTTATATGCCTTGGATGGTTTCATGCAAGCTGGTGTGAGTTGTAACCATTTATGTGAAAGTTTGTATATATATCGAGGTAATGAAATTGAGTTAGGGCACGTTTGAGAGTGGTGAGGCTTGGGTGTTGCCTAGAAACATTTAGGAACCCATTTAAGAATATTTGGAACTCAATAGGATCAATGGAATTGCGTTTTACACAATGTGTTCAAAGTTGGGTACGTTTGGGACATGTGATGACCTCGTATAGCTTCGCATGTATTTTACTATTCATATATACGTATTGTGTTGAGATATAAGTTAATCTCAATTCTTTTGATGGTGAACAATGAGTTCATGCCTTAAATTCCGTTTGGTTTTGGATTTGGCTTGTGTTGGGCTTATGATCCGCAGCCCAAATGAGTTTAATAGTTTGATCCATGAAGTAGCCCTATGTAGTGGACTAACATGTGTGGGGCCCACTTGAGGACCATGTGGGTCCTACCATGAATATTTTATTATACTTTCACATTGTGGGGTCCACAGAGAATGTATTCCAGTTATATGAGTGTTGTGGGATCCATCAAGAGGGATGTGGGTCCCATAAGTGTGTCTTATAGTTTGTATTAGTACTGTGGGGTCCACTAATGCATAATCCTCATATTTGGAAGTTGTGTGCTTCCACTGAGTTGTAATTCCTCATATGTGAGAGTTGTGGGGTCCACTGAGATGTATTTCTCATATGTGCTAGTTGTGTGGTTCCACTGAGTTGTAATTCCTCATATGTGAAAGTTGTGGGGTCCACTGAGATGTATTTCTCATATGTGGATAGTTGTGTGGTTCCACTGAGTTGTAATTCCTCATATGTGGAAGTTTTGGGGTCCACTGAGATGCCAACCTCATATGTGGGAGTTGTGTGGTTCCACTGAGTTGTAATTCCTCATATGTGGAAGTTGTGGGTGCAAGGTGTTGCACTTGTTGATCAAAACTGATCCATAGTTATGTAGTGTCTTATTAAGGTCATTGTGGGTTGCGTGTGAGCTCATTCTAGAATAGTGTAATTCACATAGCACATAATAATTCAGAGTTGCATAGCATAAGCAAAAGTTTAAAATTTTGCCTAAAAATGGGTGCATGAACAGTAACACGCAATTACTTCTTGATTAGTGTTTCCTGTTAACTGGGGTTTTTCACAGGGTATTACACATAAGGTTCATAGCAAAGGTTCATATCAGAGGTTCATATCATAAAGGAAACCTTAAGACTACGGTCAGAATATCCGTACCTTAGCAAAGCAATGAGATCAAAGGAAAGATTCACAGAAAGCGAAGAGTTCACTTCTTCTTCAATATATTTACCTGAATTAGGATCATCTTATTATTAATAACTTTATCTTAAATCAAATTCCTCCTGTTAGTCAACTTTTCATTTTTAGTAACTTTCCATATTTAGTAGGTTTTCCAGATTAGTAAGTTTCCATAATTAAAAAGATTCCATATTAAAATTAGGTTAAGTCTTTAAATAAATCATTATTATGGAATTAGGGTTTATTTAGACAATTATAATAGTTTAGGTTTAAAATGTCAACTTTCCATAAATTAGGGTTTTATATGCTAACTTCCTATAAATTAGGGTTTAATAATCATTTATACCAAAGTTCAAGGTCTAAAGTGTAAATATCTTAAATTCACATTCTATCCACATTAATCCTTACATTACTAATATTAAAAAATCAATCCTTCAAGTTTCCAAATTTACAAAATTAACCCTCAAGTTGAAATAATTAATTCTTATCCATAAATATTTAATATTAACATATTAAATCCTTGTAGTTTCAAGAATACATATTCTACCCTTATTATTTATACAAATCACCCCTTTTACTTATATAACTTCCAAAACAAACCCTCAAGTTTAATTATTCACAATTTAAACCTTTTTCATATTTAAAGTTACAATAAACCTTTTAATTATCAAATGTACACAACACACCCTAATACTTATTTTATACAAATTTCCCATGTATTTATATTATTTCCAAAATTACCCTTCATGTTTAATACTTTACAAAACGCACCCTTTTATTTTAATAATCAAATCGATTTAAACATAAATTCTCAAAACCCTAACCCTACTTTCCCCAATCATTACATATTAAACCTAAACAACATTAATTACGCAAATTCAAATAACAAAACCCTAATCCTAGTTCATAGGCACCATTTTTAATTATTTTTCTTTTCTTTTATAATTCATACGTCCCAAATTAAATCCAAAACAATGTTCTAAGCTTCTAACATCACAAAACTGATTTTATTAGAGTCATATAACATGTATGGAACCTATATAAAATAAATTCAAAGCATGACAAAATCATACCAGTTGATTTAAGTTTTTTAGGTCGATTTAGTGTTTGTAGTTTCTATAAATTCGTATGATCAATAAAGCATGGTTCGATTTCAAACATTTATACAGATTATATGAGATGAAAAGAGTAATATAAAAATACCCTTGGTGGTTTTGAATGATTAGAACAAGCCAAAAAAAATTTCCTTTTATCGGCTAAACTATAATCGACACAAACAATCTCCCAACCTTGATTCAATCAACCACAGACCTTGACACTATTTTTATAGCCTTCTTAGCTTCAAAACAAGTTTAGGAATTATACTTGGGAGCCTTAGAAAAATAGAAGTCGACTGTTTGGAATTTTTGGGGTATCGACTTGTTTAAAAAGTCGGTTTAGGATTTCTTAAAAAAAAATAAACGTGTATACATTATATATTCTAGGTGGAATACTTATCTTGGGCTGCAAGTTTATGTGATAAGGCCAAATAAAAATATTATACATGTTTCCTATTGTATTTGGGATTTGTTTCTTAATATAATTATACATATAAATAATTAAAAATCGACCTAAATAAATTTTATATAAGAAATTATTTTTACTTTTACAAAAATGATAAACTTTGTCCATACTTAATTTAATGTGATCTTATGTTGGCAAATTCCAAATTTCTAGGCTTTACTTTGTTATATTTAAGTGTTATTACAAATTTTAAAACTTAAGGGAATTTTGGTCATTTTTGCATGTTTTAGAATTTGAGGTATTACATTATATGATCTGGATGAGGAGAAGTTTGAAAATTCATACCGAACAAAGCATACCGATAGAAAGTTAAAAGTAAAGTTCGACCCTAAGGATGTCCTCGACGAGGAACTCACTCACATAGAATAAGCGCATGACTTTGAGTCTAGCTACAAGACTCGTTAATAAAGAAAAGCACTTCTTGGGAGGCAACCCACGCTTTTTCATTGTTTGTTTGTTTATTTGTTTGCTTTTATCTGGTTTGTATATATGCTTTATCTTTTTGTTAATTGTTCATGTATCAAATAAATTGTGAAAAAGATTTATTTTGTCTTTAACCTTGTCTTAATTACATATAAAGATATTTAGCAAAAAGATAAGTGTAAGGAAGATCAAATTTGTTTTTAAGAACCAATTGAACATGAACGTTAACAATTAGAGATTAGCATATGTACCTGTGTTTGTTAGAGTCAAATGCTTGTATCAAGTCATAATGTATGTTTTTCAGGAATTCCAGGTGTTAAAACTTAGATTTTTAAAGAAATTTTTCCGGAAACAAAATATAAAAAATTATGTTAGATCAATCCTGATGGCGTCAGGGGTTACATCCTGACAACATCATGTGTTGTTTCTGTGAAATCTTCCAGGTTTTGTTTTTCTACTGGAAATCATATTATCCCATATGATCTTTAATTTTTAAACTCTAGGAACCTGTAAACATTTATTTTGCAAGCATTATATCTTTAATTGTTTTCTAGAATTTATTTTTATATAGAATTTACCACCGATTTTATGCGAGGTTTTGTGTTTGTTTTCATTTTCATTTTCTTGGAGGAGGATTTAACCATGTTATCACATCGTCTATACCGAGTGAATCAGGGAAATATTAGTTTCTTTCATTTCTCTTTTATATTTACTTTATTACTTATTTTGGAACATTGGGGACAATGTTCGGTTTAAGTGTAGGGAGGGTAAATTGGGATACCTTAGAAACTATAACTTCTCTTGATTTTTGTTTTGTTTAAAAGTAAATGTGTAATAAAACTAAGAGAAATACTTGTTAGGGTAATTTTGGCACTAAATTTAAAATTTTTTGCAACATATAGGAGTGAAACTTTAGTTTTAATAAGCATCTCATGGATAGGAATTGTATGACTAGCACAAAAAAAAAATGTACCACTAAAAAATTTCCACAAAAAATGTGAGTGTACCGGTAGTATTTAGACTCTACAACTTGCTTAGGATAACCCTACTGAGACTACATTCGTGTAGTTAGGATTTACTATATGATAAGAGGCATTAGGATAACCCTTCGTTTTAAACCTATTTTTATAATTACATTGACTTCATTAGTCAAGTAATTCTCTCACACCTTTGCGATGCACTCAATTTTAGTACACGATACCCCTAATACACCCCTTAGACCCTATCTTTTTCGATTCTAACTTTAAGCATCTTTCTTAAAGAAAGAATTTGTTACAATTCAACCCCAAATGTACACCCAAATCGCCTTAGCCTATCTTATATGCACTCATCTTTGGTGCATTATTGTTATTTGTTTAAACCCTTAGTTAATTGTCTAAAAATGTATGAAAATACACACACACACACACACACACACACATACACACACAATGAATTTGGGACCCATAATTTTTGTAGCTTGGCTACAATTTTTGTAGCCAATTGGCTACAATCTTTCACAAAAATACACACACAATGAATCTGGGACCCACAAAAAAGAATTAGGACCTACAAAAATAAACAGGGACCCACAGTTTTTAGCACAAAATTGTAGCCAATTGGCTACAATTAATTGTAGCTAATATATTCCCTATATATATATATATATATATATATATATATATATATATGGGCTACCATCCGTTTATTTTATTTATGTTAATGTCAAATAGTGTCTTCAAAAATCCAAAAAAGAGTTGTAGTTATTTTAAGTTAAGTCGAGTCTTGGCTTAGCAACGTCTCATTGTACATGTAATTGAAAAAGACAATTGACTTGCCACCAGCAAATTATCCCTTTATCCAACGAACCCTGTTTTCCATACCCGTACACCTAACGTTATAACCCTTTAAAAGACCTCTTTGATAGTTTATCCTGGGTGCTTACGCCAAAGTGGTGGAGGTTTGATCGTTTCCCAAGCTTATGGTAATTTATTTGCTATAACAGGTAGTGAGTGACATTTTTCCCATTTCCATATGTGATATATACTAATTTATAACACCCGAGAGATGTGAGAATCAAAACACTGAATGTGAGGTGCTAGTATATAATTTCCGTGCTTGTTTTGACTAAGGTAGAATGATCATGTGTTGTAAATACTTTTATATTAATGTTAAATGACCCCTAACTTGTAAGTCAATTGGTGTAAAAGCTCATTTGCTTGAGGACAAGCAAATCCCAAGTGTAGGGATATTTGATAAGGATTTGTTTGTTACGCTTTTAGGGGGTCATTTAAGCCCTAAATCCGGAATACATGGTCAAATATTGCCACAAATCATTTTTTTATCATTTTAGGTACTTGGGACATGATTTCTGGAATATGGAGCATTTTGGACATTTTTTGGCTCAAGAATGAAGAAAACTACAAAGTCATGGAAAAAAAATAGGAAATGCACCTGACAGTGTCAGGCTTTGGACGCTGACGCCGCTACTTGAAGTTGATGATGTTGGAATTTACCAACGTGAAGCCTGGCGTGTGCTTATTCACACACCTTTTCATGTCCATATTAAGACCAAAAAAGACACAAACTAACCATAATTGCCAAAGATATTGTGTTTTTGTGTTGGGATATTGTCACAACTCACCATTTCAGGTCATTTCAGGTCATTTCCCGAACTTTGGAAAAACACTATTCATCAAACACTATTCATCAAAAACACTATTCATCAGTTTACTATTCATCATTTTTTGTGTCAGTTTGACATTCCGAGAAGCATTCAAAAAATTTACTATTCACTAAACACTATTCATTGCCAAAAAAGTTTTCACTATTCACTTGCATTACACATTTCATCGTAAATTTAGTTTACGGGTATTCAAATTCGCGTAACCGGATTGGTTTAGGCGCGAATTCATTTCATTAGTGTTAAGAACATTGCATACGGACTGGAGATAGTCTGCATATCATCATAACAGCATATTCATGCTATACCACTCTTAGGATTTTCAAATTTCTATATTCAGTATATTTAACGTTTTACGTATTATGATCTCTAAATAAACGTTAACACACGATTAATACGTGACGAATATATCTAAATATTCCCACAATGGTCCCGACATATTTTTATATCCATTATAACATTATACAAGTTATTACATTCAATTACCCAGTATTTTGAAAATTTATTTTATTTATAACGTAAGCTTATGAATATTACGACGGTTTTCGTGAAAACTAAACAATAATCACCCGATCACTCAGTAATTGTACCCAATATATTTTTAACATTTTTACAACTTTATTTTATCCCGAGTAACTTTGTTAACATTTATTTCTAGCAAACCTGGTACCCGATTATAACTAAACTAACTAATACCTACATTAAACTACACTACATTTCTAAAGTTATCAAAACCCTTTTGCTCTCTTTTTCTCCTTGGTATGACCGGCCATACAAACACCCTAGGCCACATGATTCATTTTTTAACCTTAAGCATTAATATGTATTATTATACATTAAAAGGTTTGCCTAAATATCTAAAAACATGGAACAACTAAACACTTATAAAATTTTAGATCAAAAGCTCATCTTTCTCATCCTTTCCATCATGAAACCCACGACCATAAACCAAACTCCATGATCAAGTGATGATCTTTCATAGTTTAAAGCACCAAAGTTATTCATTTTATGGTTCTAATCAAGAATATTGCATCAAACACACAAGTAATCCAAGATTTCTCATCATCTAATTACCTATTATTTCAAAGTGAGTATTCAAATTTATTTTTATGTTTTCATCTAATTAACACATGTATCTTATAGTATTCATGATTAATTTCATGCACAAACTAGTTATACCACTTTATTTTTGTAGACTTTTGAACATACAAACCCTAGATTTTGATTTAGGTGTTTCTTTGTAAAATTAACTTGATTACTAGTCATTAGGAACCCATGGCACCCTAAGAAGGTGTATGGTAGGATTAGTATAGATTTGTGGAGTTTGCAAGAGATTTGGTTGAAGTAAAAACTAGTTTTGAACCTTGGAAATGGATTTCTAACAAGTTTATAAACATGCTGTCCCATTTTGTTAAATTCTGGAAAATCAGTACATACAAAGGAAACTTTGGCAAAATTTTTAGAAAATACTTTCAAAAACGAATCCGTAGGCGAAAGAACGGATTAAAAAGAGTTTATAACGAAGAAGTTATGATTTTTGCAAGTTTATTGACGAAAACTATTTTCCGGAAAAATACATGGTGTTGGACGTTTTTCATCGGACAAAAAGAGGCTTTAGACATAACCCGGAGGAGCCGAGCTTTCCAAAATATATTACTACATACTAAGACGTAACCGTGGATATAAAGAACAAGTAAAACGGACTTATAACGACAAAGATATTCACGTTTGAATATCGGCAAAACTCATTTTAGTTTGACAGCTTTTATAAATATTAACGCCAAAACTACGTAGCAACTCTAGATTCTAAAAATAATACCAAGTACCCAATTTTATAACTAATGAAGTATTAGTTATTACAAGTATATTTTATCACTACGAGGCGTTATTTCAAGGATTTCAACCCGAGGATTTCAACACTAACATTGAAACATACGATATATATATAAGTATATATATTGCAACTAGTTTTATTTTTCTAATAGCCATATTTTTCCTAAGTCTTGGAATATATTTACTTTTGATAACAACAATTGTTTTTCAAAGAGTAGAGTGGTATAGGAAACATGTGCATGGACATTCATAACATCATTTCATGATCTAAAGTAGATCGTTCATATCATTCATTTTAGGTTGTGGCTAGTGTGCGCGCCTTGTTCTTCAGCTCATTACATGTTCATTGTTGTTCATTTCACTTCATCACAGTAACATCAGCTTCAGGTGAGTCATAGCCCCACTTTTACTGGTTTAATTACTTTACAAACTCTTTGGGGGAGATACATGCTTAAATACTCGTGTTATACTTTTATACGATTTCAAATCCCATGGGGGAGAATACATTGCAACAACTATTTTTGTACATGCCCAAGTATTACAAATTCCATACATTGCTTAAGTTGCCTTACTACCACTTCATAACAAGTCCCCTTTCAATATCATGGACCGTTAATTTTAGTACTAAGCGAGAGTGAGTGAATAGATCTATTGAGGGTGACGCCTCCATTCGTGTTTGGGTTGCTCCAACGGGACGAATGCATTTCATGTCTTATCAAGTGAGTGCCTGGTAGACACTCTGTTGGGGCATTACAAAGTCTAGCTTCGGGGTCATGAGCTTAAGAGACAATGTAGCATTTTTGACATTTATGTCGGTTCACTTTATACTTGTGGCTATTGTACATACGAAAATTACTTATGGAATTACGATACTTTTCCACTACTATTACTACTGAATTACAATGCTTTTGCATCAAACTTATTACATTTGGCAGTGGGTTGTAAACACACAGGTTACAAGTCTCTTATGGCGGGACTTGTAACTGAGTGGATTTACGATGCCTTTGCTGGGACAACTTCATTCATATGCATTACATTCTTTTTCACAAGACTCTATGAACTCACCAACCATTGTGTTGACACTTTAGCATGTATTTTCAGGTTTTAAGCAATGGCACGTTACAGGAGGTTTTGGCAGGGCATGGCATGGTCATAGAAGACTCTGATTATTCATTTGGGGACCGTTTTAAACTATTTTAAGGGCCTACTTCCGCATTACTTTTAACAGTGTAAAATCAACATTTTGATTTAACTATTTTATTCTAAATGATTCAAGTGCAAACTATTTTTGAACTAGTGTTGTAATACCGATTGAGTTACACCCCAGCTACATGTACGCTTCCGCTGGACCCGATTCTGGGGGTGTGACAGATATAAAGATCAAAAGTATTTCTGAAGATCAAAGTACTGCTTATGTTGAAAAGTCAAAGTACTGCCCGTGCATGAAGAATGTTAAAAGTACTTCTAAGATAAAGGACTATGTTGCAATATCATGAAAGGATTGTAATGCAAAGTTATTAGAATACTCTGGAATTAGATTAGTATTAGTTTACTTGTCGTTCAAGTATTGTAAACCGACTTAAGGTTTTCCTTATGCCTATAAAAGGAGCCTTAGGATGGCATTAGACGAATGCTTATGTTTTTAGTACGAATACTTTAGAAATCGATAAAGACAGTTATTAAGGTTGTTAGTGAATCTGTTTTGTAAAGCAGGTTCTGTAACAATTCGCAATTTCAGGTTAACTTTTATTCCCGAAAATTTCACTATTCACTTTTTACTATTCACTTTTTACTATTCATCTCAGAAATTTTTATTTCATATTCTCGTAAGTTAAACTATTTTAACGATAATCCGAGAGTTTGACGCTCGTCGGATCATTTCTGCAAAAATCACAAAGCCGTGTCCGAGATTTACTTTTAGGTTTAAACGTCCTTCTAGCATCCCGATATGTCCATAAAACATTATAAACAATAGAAATATGATTTTCTCTCATTTTAGGACAATTCCAAAAGTTTCGGAATTTTACGTTTTTCAGTTCAGCGTTTTACACGAATTGCGCGTTTTAGACCCGTGTTTCCAGTTTTTAGCAGGGGTTTCGCACCCGATAGAACCTACCACTCATTTTATATTTTATTATGGACTATATTGACATGTTTAACCATATTTATAAGTTTTATATTTTTAGGATACCCGGTTTTACGCTTCGTGGCCTAAAAACTTACGGTTAGCAACTTACGGAGTCAAAACTAGTTACATACTTAGGATATTATCATCCAAAGACCATGACTACTCATCTAGTCACCCTTATCCATTCCAAACCGACCTAGGGGTGGGGGGAGTCACCATGTGTGGTTAAATCTTGACCATTGATTCTTTAGATCATTACAAGTGTCTTAAACTAACCATGGTTAAATTCTAACCCAATATATGGTTAACTATTTTTCCTACCCTATAAATACCAAGCTAAAACACATAGAAAACTTGCACCACACCTTCTTATAACCTTCAAGTCCTAAAACCTAAGGCACTTTTCTTATATTTTGTAAGAAAGTTAACTAGTTTTTGAAAGAAAACTAGTGTTTGATCTTCAATCTTGGAAATTTTCTAAGAAAAGTTGTTATAACTTTAAAGTCTCCAAAAAGACGTCGTTATAATCTTCAAATAGCTTTGGACTTCAAGAAGGCGTCGTTATAATCTTCAAATAACCTCGGTTTATCATAGATTGCAAAGGGTGAAGCTTAAGTCTATCAAAGTCCGTACCTTACTAGTTACTTACCTTTCTTTTAGAAAGCCAAAAGTTGTAAGCAAACCCTTATACACTTTCTTGCTCAATATCATTTTCATGCTTATTATGGTTCTTTCATGCTATATATGTTCTTGTTATTGTGTTCATGATGTATAAAAATGAGTAAAACAAGTATCGGTATACATATGTTAACTTATGACAAGTAAACAAGCAAACTAGTGATTTTTATGGAGAACCACGACCAAAATAGTACAACTATGATATTTTACACTTACTTACTGATAAAGAGGACTTAATAAGGAAAACATAGCAATTTGAATCACCCAAAACGAGTACATGAGTCAAAAGTTATGGCCATAAGAAGTTAGCGAAACCAAAACGGCAAAACTGCCTAAATAGCATTCTGATCAAATTTTGCTTTTGAAAGTCACCCTTCTGGTCCGATTCATCAAAAAGTTAAAACACGAAAGTTGTCCGGAACGACGTTTTCGTTCAGGAACAAAGAAGCTCGAGCCCTGAAAACGCTTTCTGAGTGATAAATTTCTTCAAATTCTTAACAGCCCATTTTAGACCAAAGTCACTATATTATAGTCATGATTTATTAAGACCAAGAGGTCTAATGACCTAAAGCCAAGACCACAACCATGGCTAAAGCCAAGGTTGAGTCTCAAGACCATGGTACAATGACCAAGGTCACGGCGAAGCTATGACCAAAGACCATATAAACTTACCCTAATAACAATCTTCATATAACTTTTAAAGATCAAAAACTTATATATATGTTATCAAATACTACAATAGTAGGGAGCCTCATGTGAGGAGTTCATTAAGTAAGCCGTCGAGACGATTTGTGGATTTACGAATTAAAGTGTCCTGGCTCCTCGAACGTTTACTCCATGACTTCTGAATTATGTCGGCCCGAACGGTAGTAAGAGATGTACAAACTATACATGTTCCATAAACGACTTATATTCAAAGACTTACACTATATACTAAGTACTACATCATGAACATTATGCAAGACATATATTGGCAATTCGTCGTATTCTTAGTCGTTACTCCAAACCTAAATCGCAACGTTCTATTATAGGCTATTCTTAGAGACTTTCGCAATTCGACTACCACTATCATTTCTCATTACATAAGCTTAAGGTGAGTCATAGCCCCTACTCTTTTCGTACTTGTTTTAACTCTTGGGGGGGATACATGCTCAACTACTTGCTTACTTGTACAAATACTCAAAACGTTTATACGTGACTGTGTTATACTTGATTGTCTTATACTTGATGGCATTATACTTGATTTAACACATACATGACTGTCTTTTTTCTTTGGGAAGTGGCTCCCAGTTGTCTTTGGGAATTGACTCCCAGTTGTCTTTGGGAATTGGCTCCCAAAAGTGAGGTCTTCGGAGATGAAGTAGAGACTCACTACTAATTGCTTAATTGTTTTGATGAACTTATACATGTCTTAATCATACTATATTGTAGCAGTGGGTTGTGAACACACAGGTTACAAGTCTCTTATGGCGGGACTTGTAACTGAGTGGATTCACGATGCCTTTGCTGTGCGAATATTCTTTTAAGGCTTTTCAACTATTTTAAGACAAACTCTATGAACTCACCAACCATTGTGTTGACACTTTAGCATGTTTATCTCAGGTTAGTAAGGCGATAGCTAGTGCATGGAACTTAGAGTCAAGCTGCATATTCTGAAGACTTACGCTTTTATCATTTACCATTCAAAACAATTGTATACATTTATGTATCATACTTTGGAATCTCATGTTTGTAACTTTGAATTCATTAATCGAATGGTAACTTTTCAAAACGTCTCATTTAGAGTTCGTTTTCTATAACTTGTACTTTGTATTATGAAGTAGCACCCCTATGACACAGTCTTCCGCTGCGGTATTTTCGGGGTGTTACAGGTTCAAAGTTTGGTTTAATATAATTATTGAAAGTTATTCTTCTTAGCTTTGTTTTAGTAGATTCTGCATACTTAACAAGGTTACATCAGTGTTTCATTATTAATAGTTTTGAAGTTATTCAAGATTGTTAAACCCTTACAAGCTACAAATTAATAGTTTTGAAGTTATCCTCTAAGTTTGTGAGATCAGGGTCTTCATGTTTGGATCATTTAAATCATCAGTGTTGATCCAATTTGATGTTTGTAAGACATTGGAAGTACTGTCAACTGAGTCATCAGTACTTTGATGCAAAGTACTATCATAGTTATCTGAGACTTTTGCCTTCTTCTTTTCTTCCTCATAAGCTCTCCTTTGATCATCTTCATAGGATTTTGCAATGGTTTCTTGAAAAAACATCCTATTAAGTTCATCTTGAATAGCTTGATCCTCATCAGATACTGTCGAGTTTGGTTGACCAGTACTTTGTGGTTCAACAGTACTGTGAGATCAGGTTCTTCAGGGCCTAAGGAAGGAATTTTCTCTAATTCCAATGAAGACCCTGATCTCACAAACTTAGAGGATGGTCTTGAAGTTACATCAACTCCAACATTAAGAATTCATAAGGATCATCCTACTAGCAAAATCATTGGACCTTCCACTTCAGGAGTGCTCACAAGGACAAAAGCTAAAAATCTCTCTAAGCAACATAATGCTTTACTTAGCTTTGTCTATAAACAAAACAGGGTAAATCATAAGGATCAACAATTGTGTCTATTTTCTTGTTTTCTATATCATGTAGAACCCAAGAAGGTATCTCAAGCACTGGCTGAAGAAAGTTGGGTTGAAGCTATGCAAGAAGAACTCTTACAATTCAAACTTCAAGAGGTCTGGGTCTTATGTGATTTGCCAGATGGAAAGAGATTAATTGGTACAAAATGGGTTTTCAGAATCAAGAGAGATGAAAGAGGGAATGTCATCAAGAAAAAAGCAAGATTAGTTGCACAAGGATACAGACAAGAAGAAAGAGTGGACTATGATGAAGTATTTGCTCATGTGGCAATGATAGAAGCTATAAGGTTATTTCTAGATTTTGCATCTTATATGGGCTTTCCTGTTTATCAAATGGATGTCAAGAGTGCTTTTCTTTATGGCACAATTCAAAAGGAATTCTATGTTAAACAACCTCCTGGTTTTGAGGATCCTGCACATCTAAACAAAGTCTATAAAGTGATTAAGGCTCTATATGGTCTTCATCAAGCTCCTAGAGCTTGGTATGAAAGACTCTCCACTTTTCTATTGCAACATGGTTACAAGATAGGTGCAATTGATAAGACTTTGTTTATCAAAAGAGACAAAAAGGATATTATGCTTGTTCAAGTTTATGTGGATGACATCATTTTTGGAGCCACAAAACAGTCAATGGTGAAAGAATTTGAAGAGCTCATGCAGCAATAATTTCAAATGAGTTCCATGGGAGAATTAACTTTCTTCTTGGGGCTTCTAGTTAAACAATCAAGCAGTGGAATCTTTATAAGTCAAGATAAGTATGTCACTGACATTCTTAAAAGGTTTAACTTCACTACTTTCAAGCCAGCCTTCACACCTATTGATGCCAATAAACCAATAGGAAAGTATGAAGATGGAGATGTTGTGGATGTTAAGCTTTACAGATCTATGATTGGTTGTCTTATGTACTTAACTGCATCTAGACCTGACATCACTTTTGATCTATGCTTATGTGCAAGATATCAGGTCTCACCAAAAGTTTCACATATGAATGCAGTCAACAGGATTTTTAGGTATCTCAGGCATCAACCTAAGTTAGGGCTGTGGTATCCTAGGGATTCACCTTTTCACTTGGAAGCTTTTTCTGACAGTTATTATGTAGGGGAAAATTATGATAGAAGATCAACCACTGGAGGATGCCAATATCATGGAAGAAGATTAGTCTCATGGCAATGTAAGAAGCAAACAATTGCAGCAACATCATCTACTGAAGCAGAATATGTGGCTGCTACAAGTTGTTGTGGTCAAGTACTTTGGTTGCAGAATCAACTCTTGGATTATGGATTCAATTTCAAGAATACTCCTATCAACATTGACAATGAGAGTACAATTTATATTGTGAAGAATCCTGTTTATCAGTCCAAGACAAAGCATATTCAGATTAGGCATCATTTTATTAGAGATTGTTATGAACACAGGCTTATTAATGTGGTTAAGGTTCACACAGATGACAATGTAGCTGACTTAGTCATAAAGGGATTTAATGTTTCAAGATTTAATCATTTGGTGGTAAGCATTGGGATGATTAATTATTAAGCTACATTTGAGGGGAGGCTTTAGTATCTATTCTGTGTTTGAGGGGAGGCAACACAATTGTATTTTTGAAGATAATTTTGTCTAATGCAAAGAGGATGGAAAGTACTTTTTAGCAAAGTACTGCTTGACATTGGCTTGAAAGTACTGTGTTGGGTTTTGAGTTCTGCTGCTGAGTGAAACTGCTGCTATGATGAAACTACTGCTAGAGTAAATGATTCTGCTGCTAATGACAAAGTGCTGCTAAGGAAAATGCTGCTAAAGGAGACTGTTGCTGAAGAGATAAGCATGTATTCGTAGTAGATAATTATAGAATAGATTGAATGTATATCTTATAAGTCTAGAATATTCTTATCTTGATTAGAAAGTTATTGTAAACCTAGTAGGACTCCTTGGCCTATAAAAGGAGGATCCTAGGGTTAGATTATGTACGTATTGTTTAGTTTTCGTTTACACTTCAAGGTTGTAAAACCCTAGCATTATTGAGTGCTCGTATTAATAATATTGAAGTGTTGATAGAGAATTATTCTTCTTAAGTTAAGCTTTTACATTCCGCATTCAAGCTTAAGTGTTTACTTTAAGTCAACTTATATACAAGATCGTTTGCTCAACTGGGATCAACAAGTGGTATCAGAGCTTGTGATCTAGAAGTTGTAATCAACAAGAAACTGTTCTTTGCAAGTTTGCTGTTCCTAATCAACTGCTAAAGATGGGTGATGACACACATATGGTGACTGCTTCAAAGGCACCCATGCTCAATCCTGGAGAGTATGAACTGTGGAAGATGAGAATTCGACAATACATTCGCATGATTGAGAATGGTGACTCTTTACCAAAGAAGGGTACTGATGGTAAAGAGATACCAATCAAGACTGCTGAAGATAATTCTATAAGGAAGATGGAGATCAAGGCTCACAGTATTCTCTTGATTGGAATACCTAATGAATTTCAGTTGGACTTTAAGAGTTGTGAGACTGCTAAAGAATTAATGGATGCTATTGAATTCAGGTTTGGAGGGAATGATGCTACCAAGAAGTCAAGGAAGAACATGTTGAAGCATCAGTTTGAGAACTTTACTGTTGAAAGTGGAGAGAAGATTAATGGCACCTACAACAGGCTCAATCAACTTGTCAGTCATCTAAAGCTTGTTGCCTATGTGGTTCCACAAGAATATGTGAATCTCAAGTTTCTCAAAAGTCTTGCACCTGAATGGAGTATGCACACTGTTGTTTGGAGGAATAAGCCTGACTTTGAAACCATGAAGTTGGAAAGCCTCTATAACAATTTAAGAGTGTATGAACCCAAATTATCTACTTCATCTACTTTTGGTTCACAAAATCTTGCCTTTGTATCTTCAAAGTCAAAGGGGTCTAAAGAATCTCACTCTGCTGCTTATGGAGTATCTACTGCTGATGGATCTGCTGCTAGTTCTCATGATAATAACTCCACCAGTGATATGGCTTTATGTGCATTCTTGGCAGATCTAACCTCAAGTATAAGGTCACAGGCACTTAATCAAGATCTGGATCACCTTGATGAAGATGATCTTGAAGAGATGGATCTTAAATGGCAGATGGCCATGTTGACCTTGAGAGCTAGAAAATTCTAGAAGAAAACTGGTAAAGAGATCAAGTACAGACCTAAAGAAAATGTTGGCTTTGACAAATCAAAGATAGATTGTTACAACTATAACAGGAAAGGTCACTTTGCTAGAGAATGTAGAGCTCCAAAGAAGAATGGTGAAGCATCAAAGAAGACTGAAGAGACAAAGAATACTACTACTGCATTAGTGTCTTGTGATGTATTGGGAGAGTATGATTGGAGTGATTTGGCTGATGAAGAACCAAATTATTCCTTGGTGGCTCAAGTTAAGCCGGAAGTGCATAACTTTGCACTTATGGCTTATTCATCATCATCTTCTGGATCTGACTCTGAGGTATCTAATGATTCAGATTTATCTGTGTGTTCTTTTAACTCTTGTGCTGACAGTATAGAAGAACTTAAGTCTAGGAATGAGAGTCTGAATAAAGAAGTTGAAAACCTAAAACTTGATAACTTAGGTTATAAAGTAGGTATTCAAAATGTTGAAAGAAGACTTGAGTACTTAAAAGAGTGTGAGATGGAATATGTAGATAGAATTAACCAACAAGATGTAGAGATTTTTAAGAAAAATAGTGAAATTGAGTTTCTTAAAAATAAATTAGAAGAAGTAGAAAAAGATAGAGATGAAGCTCTTGCTGAAAAAGAAAAACATATAGTAAGAGTAAACAAACAGCAATATGCTTCTGATTTGGTTAATAAGTCTATTGAGAGTACAATAATGAGGAAA
This sequence comes from Artemisia argyi, assembly GCA_030686995.1. Lineage (NCBI taxonomy): Eukaryota > Viridiplantae > Streptophyta > Magnoliopsida > Asterales > Asteraceae > Artemisia > Artemisia argyi. The sequence continues at coordinate 3,331,469 of CM060676.1, read as the reverse complement.
GGAAGTGGAATAGGTTACAATGAGGTTGCTCCTCCTGTTAAGAGTGCCTATGCTCCACCAGGAAAAGAATTGTCCTTCATTAGTGAGCTGAATATAGAAAAACCATTAGGTGAGTCTAGTACAAGTGTCTTAGAAACACCTAAGCTAGAAGGTAGAAAATTTCCTGATGCTCCCATTATTGAAGATTGGTACTCAGATAGTGATGAGGAACAAGAACAGGTTGAACTAGAACATAATGTAGTAAAGGAAGAAATTCATGCTAAAATTGAAAAAGTTGAACCTAAAATTGAACAAGTGAAGTTTGTGAAACCTGTGCTAGGTCAAGGTATCTCTAGAAGAATGGTTGAGTATAAAGAGGTTTCTAGAGAAAGAATGAATGGTTTTAATAATAAGCCTAGGGGTAATCAGAGAAACTTTAATAACCTAGTTTCAAACAAATTATATAGTGAGTTTCAATTAAGGAAAAAGGCTTGTTATAAGTGTGGTAGCTTTTAACATTTGATTAATAGCTGTCCTGACCACAAGAAACCTGTTTGGAATCAATACTCTAGGGTGAATCACAAATATGTTAATCAGAATACTCACCCTCATCTAAATAGAAACATGATTCCTAGGGCTGTGTTGTTAAGATCTGGTGCAACTAGATCAATTTATGCTGCTAGATCAAATGATGCTTTTAAAACCACAACTGGTTCTGTTGCTGGATCTACTGCTAGCAAGCACTCTGCTGCTAGTAAGCACTCTGCTGCTAGTAAGCAATCTGCTGCTAGTACAAAACTTTCTACTTCTGGGCCAAAAGTTTTGTCAAATACAGTTGTTAGAAACCACTTTTATGCTGTTAAGGCCTCAGCTTGTTGGGTTTGGAAACCAAAATCAAATGTTACAAAGAATGTTTCCAAAACCAGCAGTGCATCAAGTGATTTAAAGAAATTTAACTATGTTGGTGCACAAGGCAGATCCAAGTCAGTAATGGCTTGGGTCCCCAAGAGAAACTAATTTCTCTATTTTCATGTGCAGGGTAATCTACTGGATGAGCTTAAAGACATGGTCATAGTTGATAGTGGATGCTCTGGACAAATGACAGGGGATGAGTCTCAGCTTGATGATTTTGAGGCTTTTGATGGTGGCTATGTTGCTTTTGGGAATGATCCAAAAGGTGGAAAGATTATTGGTAGAGGCACTTTAAAGACTAGTAATTTGGACTTTGAGAAGGTGTTTCTTGTGAAAGGACTTAAGTTTAACCTCTTTAGTGTTTCACAAATGTGTGACAAAAGGAATTTTGTTCTTTTTACAGACACTGAATGTATGATCCTTTCTCCTGATTTTTAGTTGCCAAATGATAAATTTGTGCTATTGAAGGTCCCTAGAAATGAAAATATATACAGTGACCATATTAAGAACATTGTTCCCAAAAGAGCTTTGACTTGTCTAATTGCAAAAGCCACTGTTGATGAGTCCAAATTATGGCATAGAAGACTTAGGCATTTGAACTACAAGACAATGAATAAGTTGGTAAAAGGAAATCTGGTGAGAGGAATGCCTACAAAGTTGTTTGAAAACTGTGAGACTTGTATTGTTTGTCAGAAGGGAAAACAACACAGAGTCTCATTCAAGTCAAAGACTGTGAATACAAATACAGAGCCCTTGCATTTGCTACACATGGATTTATTTGGGCCTGTTTTTGTGAAAAGTTTGAATAAGAAGTCATATTGCCTAGTTGTTACAGATGATTACAGCAGGTTCACCTGGGTGTTTTTCTTAGCCACTAAAGATGAAACCCCAGTTGTACTTAAAGAATTTATTACAAGAGTTGAAAATCTGCACAACTGTAAAGTGAAGATTATAAGATGTGACAATGGTACTGAGTTCAAGAATAGTGTGATGAACCAATTCTGTGTGGGAAAAGGCATTTTAAGACAGTATAGTGTTGCAAGAACTCCACAGCAGAATGGTGTTGCAGAGAATAAATAGGACACTTATTGAGGCTGCAAGAACAATGTTAGCTGATTCTAAACTACCTATACCTTTTTGGGCTGAAGCTGTAAACACTGCATGTTTTGTGCAGAACAGAAGTAAGGTAGTGAAGCCTCACAACAAAACTCCATATGAGCTCTTTCATGGAAAGAAACCAATGATTGATTTTCTTAAGCCATTTGGATGTCCTGTTACTATTTTGAACACTAAAGATCAGTTAGGCAAGTTTGAAGAGAAAGCTGATGAAGGGAATTTGGTTGGTTACTCTGTACATAGTAAAGCTTTCAGAGTATATAACAAGAGAACCAAACATGTAGAGGAGAATTTGCATATCAAGTTTAGTGAGAACACATCTAATGCTGCAGGGAAAGGACCTGAATGGATGTTTGATGTTGACATCCTAACCAAGACAATGAATTATGTACCTGTTATTGCTAGTATTGACACTAACAAACCACAAGAAGACATTGTTTTGATTGAGAAACTGAAGGTTGGTCCTACTTTCATACCTTTACAGCAAAATCAAGATACACAAGAAGATGATGTTCCTCCAGAGAAACCTAAGGAAGCTCAAGCAGATGTTGTAACTCCTGTTGATGCAGTAAAGATACCCAATGAAGCTCCAAAAGAAGTTGTTGCTGACTCTCCAATTAGACCAGACGACTCTACTGCTGACTCAGAAGACTCTACTGCTAGACCAAAACAAGCAACTACTACTTCTATCTATTCTGCTGCCAAGCCTATTCACTCTGCTTCTACATCCCAGTTTCCTTCTTTGAATACTCAGGATAAACCTTTTGATGATACAGATTATCCTGAAGATCCTAATATGCCTCCTCTAGAGGATATCTATGAGGACACAGATGATGAAGCTCTTGATGGTAAATTATTTGGAGCTGAAGTAGACTATACTAATCTGGAACCCAATATTCCAGTTAGTCCCACTACTACTACAAGAATTCACAAGGATCATCCTAAAGAACAAATTCTAAGTGATCCTCAATCATCTGTACAAATAAGGAAAATGACTAAAGAGCTCAAAGATCTTCAACATCAAAGTTTCTTTGCTAGATCTCTGCATCAAAGAAACAGTCATAAAGATCAAAAAAATTGCTTGTTTGCCTGCTTTCTATCTCAAATTGAACCCAAGAACACTTACAAAGCCCTACAAGAAGCTAGTTGGGTGGAAGCAATGCAAGATGAGCTTCTGCAATTTAAGCTACAAGAAGTATGGACTTTGGTTGATTTGCCAAATGGAAAAAGAGTTATTGGTACTAAATGGGTTTTCAGATGTAAAAGAGATGAAAGAGTGATAGTCATCAGAAATAAAGCTAGATTAGTAGCTCAAGGATACACACAACAAGAGGGACTTGATTATGATGAGGTATTTGCACCAGTGGCAAGGATAGAAGCCATTAGACTATTCTTGGCTTATGCTTCATTCAAAGATTTTGTGGTGTATCAGATGGATGTAAAGAGTGCTTTCCTTTATGGGACCATTACAGAAGAAGTTTATGTGTCTCAACCACCAGGTTTTGAGGACCCTGATTATCCTGACAAAGTTTACAAGGTGAATAGAGCAATGTATGGACTACATCAAGCTCCAAGAGCTTGGTATGATACCTTGTCAACATATTTGTTGGACTTTGGGTTCAGTAGAGGAAAGATTAACAAGACTTTGTTTCTCAAAAGACAAAAAGAAGATATTTTGCTGGTACAAATCTATGTAGATGACATCATATTTGGATCTACAAACAGAGCAATGTGTGTTGATTTTGAGAAGCTTATGAAGGATAAGTTTGCAATGAGTTCAATGGGAGAACTCAACTTCTTCTTGGGACTACAGGTGGTTCAAAAGAACGATGGCATATTTATCAGTCAGGATAAGTATGTTAATGACATCTTGAAGAAGTTTGGATTTGAAGATTCTAAGCCTGCTAAGACAACCATGGATACCAACAAACCTTTGTTGAAGGATGAGAATGGAAAAGAAGTAGATGTTCACTTGTACAGGTCTATGATTGGATCATTGATGTATCTTACAGCATCAAGGCCTGATATCATGTTTGCTGTGTGTGCCTGTGCAAGATTCCAAGTTTGTCCCAAAGAATCACATCTCAATGCAGTGAAGAGGATTTTTAGGTATCTAAGGCATCAACCTAAATTGGGCCTATGGTATCCTAAGGATTCACCTTTTGATTTGGTGGCATATTCAAACAGTGACTATGCTGGTGCTTGCTTGGATAGAAAGTCTACAGCTGGAGGTTGTCAATTTCTTGGAAACAGATTCGTGTCATGGCAATGCAAGAAACAAACAGTGGCTGCAAATTATACAACTGAAGCTGAGTATGTGGCTGCTTCAAGTTGCTGTGGTCAAGTGCTATGGATGCAAAATCAACTACTGGATTATGGGTACAATTTCATGAACACCAAAATTCATATTGATAACAACAGCACACTTTGCATAATTAAAAATGCTGTTTTTCATTCAAAAACAAAACATATTGAGATAAGACATCATTTCATAAGGGATTGCTATGAAAAAGAAGTTAATTCAAATTGTCAAAATTCATACTGATAACAATGTTGCTGATCTTCTCACTAAACACTTTGATGTAGGAAGATTTCAATTCTTAATTGCAAACATTGGTATGATTAATCTTTGAAAAACTTATCTCTTATTGTTTTTTTTTTTTTTTTTTTGTAAAAAGTGTAAAGGTCTTGTGCTTATTGTTCATCTGTTTCTGCTGCTTCTTAAGAAGCAAGTGACTAAGCTGCAATGTACTCTACTGCTAGTATACTTTCTTATGTACTATGTGGTGTTTGGACTAACATTTTGCAGGATAAGTTGAGAATTGATGATTTGCTAGCATATTAAACAGAAATTCAAAGGATTTCATTCATCAATCACATAGAGTACATTCAACAAAAGAGAACATCCACATCATATTCTGAAATAACAAAAGACTGCTACATCACAACCTAAAATAAAAAGACTTAATACATCATTTTCTAGGGCATGGAAGTCCAAGTACAATCTTCCTCTCCTTAGGAAGTGGAGGGTTTGCTTTTCTTGCCTTGGTGGATGTCTTGGATCTTGGCCTTGATGATGATGGTCTTTCTGGAGTGGATGGTGGATTGTAGTCTGGTTCATCCTCATCTGATAATGTGTAGATGAAGGGGGAAACAAGCTCCTTGGGAGATGGTGGTCTGATTGGGATCCAAGCAGGGTCTTCTGATGATTCTGAAGATGATGGAGACTTGGGAGACATCACCTCTTTACCTCTACAAGTACTTGGGGTTTGATTCAAATGTAGGAGATCTTTGAAGACTGGAAGGTCATGCTTCCTCTTTCTGGCTTGCTCGTTGGTTCTACAACCATTGTGAGGAGGACGGAATGGAGGAACATATGTTTCAAAAGGGGTTTCATCTTCCGAAGAAGAATCGGATGAGAAGTTAATTATTTCGGGTAAAGATTTCATTGTGATTGGATGAATTGATTTGGGTGATTTGAAGATTTGATTATGTGATTGGCGTTTCAAATTGTAATTAGGGTTTGATTGTGATGATTTAGGGAAAAGATTACGTCTGGTTTTATAGGAATTTTGGAGTATCAAGCGCATTAATTGTTATGGGTTATTGACTTTTTGACCAAGTTTGAATAGTCAACTCTGCTGCTGGCTTATTTTCACTCTACTGCTAGTTGTTTTATTCTGCTGCTAGTTGTGGATGACTGGGTTATGCTGCTACAGTTGTAAGTGAGAGGGTGGTATGTGTAACTTCTACAAATCAGTTTAAAACCTAATTAATCTTCATAATTGGTTTCTACACGCTCCAAATTGAAGTTATCACAAACCCTGACACTTCATTATTGTCAAAATCAATTATCCCCAATTTCCTTAAACCCTAATTCATGGATATTGCACGTACCTGGGCTGAGCAACACAATAGTATGGCTGTTTTGGATGAAGAGTTGGTTCCTGAGTAGCTCACAGATATGGTTAAATTTTTGAATGCTACTTCTCTTAGGTATGCACTCACTGTGAATCCTACTATATATGTTTCCTACATCAAACAGTTTTGGCTTACTGCTAAAGTCAAATCTATGAATGGGGAAAAATATGCCAGTGCTTTGGTAGATAGGCAAAAGGTTCGTATCACTGAATCATCTATAAGGGAATCTCTTCTCTTAAATGATGAAACGGAGACTACTTGCCTTGCTAATTCTGCTATTTTTGCTGGCTTAAAAACTTTGGCCTATGAGGCAAGCATAACAATTTAAAATTTCAAAAAGCTCTCCTCTGTCCTCAATACAAGTTTTTGGTACACCTTCTCCTTCATTGTTTGAGTCCTAAAACTTCTGGGAGGCATGAGTTTAGTACTACTATTGCTTCTGCAATGGTATGCTTAAGCACAGGTCAACCATTTAATTTTTCAAATATGATTTTGGAGGGGATTGCTAAAAGTGTTAAAGAGTCTGGTTCTTATTTTCTCTATCCAAGATTTCTACAGCTCTTTATTGTTGACCAACTTACTGATTTTAGATCCCATGCTGGTTATTATGACGCTCCAAGATTGATTTCAAAAGCTTTCTCTTTCTTGGTTAAGCATGGAAAAAGTTTTTCAGGCACACATACAAATCTTACACCTTATATGGTGCAACTTGTGCAAAATATTCAGGGTGAAGGATCAGGAAATCCCACTGATTCCCATCACACACCCAATTTTTCTGCATCTGCCACACAACCTAAAATACACTATACCCGTAGGAAAACCAAAAAGAACACTGATCTACCTCAGGATAGTGTTAGTATGGTTGTACCAGATGAGGCTGTCCTAGTTGATGGAGGGGACATGTTGGTGAGGGCTGTCACTACTGCTTCTAGCTTAGCAGCAGAGCAGGATAGTGATAACATAAATAAGACCCAATCCAAGGCAACATCTAGAGAAAAGGATTCTACTGAATCTACTTCTCAGGATGGTAACCCTAGCCAAATGGAAAATATAGGGGGCTCAGATGATCAAACTAGGTTTGATACTGAGTTTATGTCCCAAGATTCACCTCTCGGACCAGGTAACACAGGTCAAAGTGATGAGGACAGGCCAGTGACCAATGAATTGACGGAAAATCTTGTACATGATGACAATGTCCATGATTCACCTCTCGGACCAGGTACCACAGGTCGAAGTGATGAGACTACTATGCAACTCATTCAAGAATTGACGGTTACTTGTATCAATTTGGGGTTGAAGTGTACTACTTTAGAAGATAAGGTTCTTACTCTGTCTTCAGTGGTTGCAAGTCAAGGAAAGATAATCACAACATTGAAGAAACAGATTAAGAAATTGAAAAAATCAAAAGCTTCAACCTCATTGAAAAGGCTATAGAAGGTGGGCACTTCTCAAGTTGTTAGTTCACCTGAACTCACTACACATTTGGAAGTGGATGATGCTTCCAAACAGGGGAGGAATGAAGATGCAATGGGTTCAGGGGAGGCAAATTTGCAGAGGGTTGAAAGTGCTCAGGTTATGAATGAAGAATTGGCTTCAGGGGAGGTTCCAGTGATTGGAGACATGGATGTGGAAAGTCCTGAAGATGCTGAGAATTATGTGGTTGATGATCTTCAGGGAATGAGGTGGTAATGGAAAAAGTGATTGCTATTCAAGAAAAGGTGGTGGAAAAACTCAAGACTTTGGAGCCTGAGCAATTAGTGAAGGTAACAGGGGTAATGGGTGAAGTTTTAAAGACTTTGGGGGATTCAATGGTGAAAGAGCTTGAAAATGCTGCTATTGCAGACAAGACTAATGACTCGACTGCTGCTCATGATTCTGCTGCTAAGGATCCTACTCCTGCTGCTAGTGGAAAAGTGACTTCTGCTGATGTACAAGACTCTGCTGCTGGGTCTAGTGATAATGCTGCTGTTGAAGCAATGGTTTTGTTAAGTAAGAAGACTTCAGAAGTTCCATGTGAATCATCTTCAAAACACACACCACTATCAACACCATCACTACCACAACAACCTACAATAACAACCACACCATCCATACCAAGTTTACCTCTAAAAGGAGTTATAATTAGAGAACCTGCTGCTCAACCAAAGAAGATAGTATCTTCATCTACAGACAAAGGAAAGGGCAAGCAAGTTGCAGAACCTCAATGGGTGTATAAGGGGTTTTGACTACTCTTTACTACCTTTTAATCTATGGCCTAAGGAACTACAAATTGAACATGACTCAGCTGCTGCTTTGAAAGAACAAGAGATGATTGATCAAGAAGATCTACAGCTGGCTCAGAAAGAAAAGGAAAAGATAGAAAAGGAGACAGAAGATTTAAGGAGGTATGATGAATGGTTGGATGAGAAGATAAGAATAGAGGCTGATATTGAACTCAACAAGATGATCAAGATTGAGGATAATGAAGATCAAACTTTTGATGTAAGATCTTGGGTAAGTAAGTTCACAGCTAAGAAAAAGAAAGAAGATGCTGCTACTAGAAAGAAGAAAAAGGTACTTAGAGGTCCAACTCCATTAAAAAAGAGAAAAGAGTATGAAAGATATCTGAAGAATATGAAAGGATGGAAATTGGTGCAGTTAAAACCTAACTCTGATCAAGAGGTTTATGACTTGTATCAAGTGGCTAAAAGGCAAACAGATACTTTTTATCCTATGGGTTGTGCTGAAGACTTGGAACATATTGCTCAGATGGATAAGAAGTTGGTACCTGAAAAAGTAGCTGAAGTAGAGCGTGTTCAAGAAGTAGATGTTGTTAAGCAGCTTGATGATGCAGTTAAGACTACTTCTTCTGTGCAAAGTGTTAAAAGAAAAGGTGTGGTACAAAAATCAGTTGCAAAGAAGAAGAGGAAAACAGGGGAAGAAAGCAGTTCTAAGCTAAGAAGAGATGAGTTCAAGAATGATTGTGATCATATTCCTCCTGAGCATTTAAAAGAACAATTGAAGGTTTACACTATGGTTGGCAAGATGGAAGATCCTGAAGTAGTTGATGCCAAACCATTAGGAGTCAAATATCCTATTATCAAAGTAACAACAGGATATGATACTAACATTGGATCATTTCATGATGTCCAGAGATCTGATGGTAAGACTCACAGGTTTCTTAGATTTCAACAGATGTTACACTATTTTGATAGAGAGGATGTTGATGACTTGTGGAAGTTGTACAAAGCAAAGTTTGGAGCTGAGAAGTTTGATGGTAAAAAGTATGAGAAAGATCAACTTGATCATATCATAACTATGACAGATAATGTTCTATGGAGAGCTCTAAAACTTATGTATGAACCTTCAATGGATGATTCTTAGTGGACAGAGATAGTACAATACAAAGTAAGAAGATGGAGACTCTTTCAAGATTCTGGAGTTCATATGCTGGAAATTGGACCAATTACTTTGTATATGCTAGCTGAAAAGGATTACCCAGTAGTAAGATATTGGAATACTGTCAATCAGATGGTTAATTGTGCTGGATTACTCAACTTGCAGAAAGACTATGATACTGGTGATCAAGCATTCAATTTGCTGTCAAAGTATAAGAAGATACTTGATCAATAGACATCTCAAGACTTGAGTGTTTGGAAGCATCCTCCTGGTGTTTAGATGAGCTTTGAAGAAACTTAATGATTTAGAAATAAATATTAAGTTTAATGAAGGATTGTTGGGTTTTGAGTTCTGCTGCTGAGTGAAACTGCTGCTAGAGTAAATGATTCTGCTGCTGATGACAAAGTGCTGATAAGGAAAATGCTGCTAAAGGAAACTGCTGCTGAAGAGATAAGCATGTATTCGTAGTAGATAATTATAGAATAGATTGAATGTATATCTTATAAGTCTAGAATATTCTTATCTTGATTAGAAAGTTATTGTAAACCTAGTAGGACTCCTTGGCCTATAAAAGGAGGATCCTAGGGTTAGACTATGTACGTATTGTTTAGTTTTCGTTTACACTTCAAGGTTGTAAAACCCTAGAATTATTGAGTGCTCGTATTAATAATATTGAAGTGTTGATAGAGAATTATTCTTCTTAAGTTAAGCTTTTACATTCCGCATTCAAGCTTAAGTGTTTACTTTAAGTCAACTTCTATACAAGATCGTTTGCTCAACTGGGTTCAACATACTGCTTGGCGCTTAATGGAAAGTACTGTTTTGTCAGGGTACTATTCTGATGGTCAAAAATAGGGGATAACTAATTTACGGAAGAGATACTTGCCAAGAATAACGGTAAAAGCATTTATTGGGCCATGATTTTTTGTATATTATCCATCTTTGTGATTATCTCCTCCATATTCTCTTACTCTCATTGTTATCCCTTTTCATATATTCAAACCTTCATTTAATTAAACGCCAATGCACACATTTCTTACGTAAAAATCATTCAATGGCTAATCGTCCAACTGTAAACAAGCACAATATGATAGCTAACCTAGACAAGACTCACTTGAATGTTGATTTTCATGGTATAATTGATTTCCTCATTGGGTCTTTAATTAACTATGCTCTGTTTGTAACAATTCGCAATTTCAGGTTAACTTTTATTCCCGAAAATTTTACTATTCACTTTTTACTATTCACTTTTACTATTCACTTTTTACTATTCACTTTTCACTATTCATCTCAGAAATTTTTATTTCATATTCTCGTAAGTTAAACTATTTTAACGATAATCCGAGAGTTTGACGCTCGTCGGATCATTTCTGCAAAAATCACAAAGCCGTGTCCGAGATTTACTTTTAGGTTTAAACGTCCTTCTAGCATCGCGATATGTCCATAAAACATTATAAACAATAGAAATATGATTTTCTCTCATTTTAGAACAATTCCAAAAGTTTCGGAATTTTACGTTTTTCAGTTCAGCGTTTTACGCGAATTGCGCGTTTTAGACCCGTGTTTCCAGTTTTTAGCAGGGTTTTCGCACCCGATAGAACCTACCACTCATTTTATATTTTATTATGGACTATATTGACATGTTTAACCATATTTATAAGTTTCATATTTTTAGGATACCCGGTTTTACGTTTTGAGGCTTAATCATTTACGGTTAGCGATTTACGGAGTCAAAACTAGCTACATACTTAGGATAATACCATCAAAAGTCCACACCTTGTTCTCCAAGTTCTTCAAACCGCCACTCGGGGGGGGGCTTTCACACTTGTGGCATCATCTCATGACTTTAGCCATTAGATCATTTTTAATTACAACTTTGTCTCCAAGTTTATGTAGTTTCCTAGCCACCTTCCTAACCTCCTCATTCTTGCTATAAATAGAGAGCTCATCTCCTTCCTTTCTTCACCACAAAAACGCCACAACCTTTTATCATAGCACCATGATCCTTTGATCTTCAATATACAAGTTACACTACAAAGTTCAAGGTCTTAGTATTCTCTACCTAGTTCTTAAGTTTGTTTGGTGATTCCATGGTTGAATTAGGAGCTACACAAGGTTACTAGGGCTGAAGTTAAATGGTTTTCACAAGGGTTAGATCAAGGCTAGCAAGGGTTACAAGAGTTATGGTGAAGGGTTTACAAGCTTAGGTTTAGTGTCCTAGTTCTATACTTGACTTCCTTTCTTTAGAAAGCCAAAAGTTGTAAGCAAACCCTTATACACTTTCTTGCTCAATATCATTTCATGCTTATTATGTTTCTTTCATGCTATATATGGTCTTTGTATTGTGTTCATGATGTTTAAAAATGGATAAAACAAGTATTGGTATACATATGTTAACTTATGACAAGTAAACAAGCAAACTAGTGATTTTTATGGAAAACCACGACCACAATAGTATAACTTTGATATTTGACACTTACTTACTGTTAAAGAGGACTTAATAAGGAAAACATAGCAATTTGAATCACCCAAAACGAGTACACAAGTCAAAAGTTATGACCATAAGAAGTTAGCGACACCAAAACGCCGAAACTGCCCATAACCTCCTGTTTGCATTCTGCCAATTTGAAAGTCCCACTTCTGGTCCGATTCATCAAAAAGTTAAAACACGAAAGTTGTCCGGAACGACGTTTTCGTTCAGGAACAAAGAAGCTCGAGCCCTGAAAAGGCATTCCGAGTGATATTTTCTTCAAATTCTTAACAGCCCATTTTTAGACCAAAGTTACTATATAATGATTATATTTAGATGAGACCAAGAGGTCTAATGACCTAAAGCCAAGACCACAACCATGGCTAAAGCCAAGGTTGAGTCTTAAGACCATGGTAACAATGACCAAGGTCACGGCAAAGCCACGGCTAAAGACCATATAACTTTTAAAGATCAAAGCTTATACATATATATATGTTATCAAATACTACAATAGTAGGGAGCCTCATGTGAGGAGTTCATTGAGTAAGCCGTCGAGATGAGTTGTGGATTTACGAGTTAAAGTGTCCTGGCTCCTCGAACGTTTACTCCATGACTTCTGAATTATGTCGGCCCGAACGGTAGTAAGAGATTTACAACCTATACATGTTTCATAGACCATTTATATTCAAAGACTTACACTATATACTAAAGTACTACATCATGAACATTATGCAAGACATATATTGGCAATTCTTCGTATCCTTAGACGTTACTCCAAACCTAAGTCGCAACGTTCTATTATAGGCTGCTCTTAGAGACTTTCGCGATTCGACTTTCATTTCTCATTACATAGACTTAAGGTGAGTCATAGCCCCTACTCTTTTCGTACTTATTTTAAACTCTTGGGGGGGATACATGCTCAACTACTTGTTTACTTGTACAAATACTCAAAACGTTTATACGTGACTGTGTTATACTTGATTGTCTTATACTTGATGGCATTATACTTGATTTAATACATACATGACTGTCTTTTATCTTTGGGAAGTGGCTCCCAGTAAACTTATGTCTTTGGGAAGTGGCTCCCAGTTGTCTTTAGGGAATTGACTCCCAGTTGTCTTTGATACATCCTAACATTTGCGAATGTTTGGATACATCATAAAGGTGAGGTCTTCGGAGATGAAGTAGAGACTCACTACTAATTGCTTAATTGTCTTGATGAACTTATACATGTCTTTATCATACTATATATTGTAGCAGTGGGTTGTGAACACACAGGTTACAAGTCTCTTATGGCGGGACTTGTAACTGAGTGGATTCACGATGCCTTTGCTGTGTGAACATTCTTTTAAGGCTTTTCAACTGTTTTAAGACAAACTCTATGAACTCACCAACCATTGTGTTGACACTTTAGCATGTTTATCTCAGGTTAGTAAGGCGATAGCTAGTGCATGGAACTTAGAGTCAAGCTGCATATTCTGAAGACTTACGCTTTTATCATTTACCATTCAACATTTTGTATACATTTATGTATCATACTTTGGAATCTCATGTTTGTAACTTTGAATTCATTAATCGAATGGTAACTTTTCAAAACGTCTCATTTAGAGTTCGTTTTCTATAACTTGTACTTTGTATTATGAAGTAGCACCCCTATGACACAGTCTTCCGCTGCGGTATTTTGGGGGTGTTACAGATTGGTATCAGAGCCTTGGTTATAGAGAACTAGGTTGCATTTAGTGCCTAGACTATAACTGCTATATACGTTAAGACTTTCCTCTTTATTTGCCTTACACACAATACATACACATATGCTTTTTGGTTAGAGGTTTGCTTAGTTCCACGCTGTTAGATGATGTGACTTTAGTATTATAAGGAGCCCCAGAGATTCGTTGAGTCATTAAAAACATGGAGCTCAGTAATAACTAATTAGTTAACTTAATCTTGTGTTTGATGAGACACAAGATTTGAGTTAAATAATATTATTGCTTAGCTTTAGGGATTTGATGACTGGATTATCTTACCATCTGCCTCAGAAGGCGGATTTTGTGTCGGAAATTCTTAAGTAGGATGTTTTAGAATCTCCTTATTTAAATGGATTGGGACGCCTCTTCAGTTAAATAAAGAAATTGTAAATCACCGAACCATAAGTTTATGATCCCTTACTTACATAAATTTGGACGCTTCTTTATGTAAGTAATGTGTTATAAATAAGTGGGCTTAATTGTAGCCGATACAACTCCTTAACCAGAATATTAGACGAATCAGAGTAAACACGACTATTTTAGAGATCCTGAATTCTCTTAGACACACCATAAGTAGTTAACATCAACTGAACTTCGGGACGAAGTTCTCCTTAAGGGGTAGAGACTGTAACAATTCGCAATTTCAGGTTAACTTTTATTCCCGAAAATTTTACTATTCACTTTTTACTATTCACTTTTACTATTCACTTTTTACTATTCACTTTTCACTATTCATCTCAGAAATTTTTATTTCATATTCTCGTAAGTTAAACTATTTTAACGATAATCCGAGAGTTTGACGCTCGTCGGATCATTTCTGCAAAAATCACAAAGCCGTGTCCGAGATTTACTTTTAGGTTTAAACGTCCTTCTAGCATCCCGATATGTCCATAAAACATTATAAACAATAGAAATATGATTTTCTCTCATTTTAGGACAATTCCAAAAGTTTCGGAATTTTACGTTTTTCAGTTCAGCGTTTTACGCGAATTGCGCGTTTTAGACCCGTGTTTCCAGTTTTTAGCAGGGTTTTCGCACCCGATAGAACCTACCACTCATTTTATATTTTATTATGGACTATATTGACATGTTTAACCATATTTATAAGTTTCATATTTTTAGGATACCCGGTTTTACGTTTTGAGGCTTAATCATTTACGGTTAGCGATTTACGGAGTCAAAACTAGCTACATACTTAGGATAATACCATCAAAAGTCCACACCTTGTTCTCCAAGTTCTTCAAACCGCCACTAGGGGGGGCATTCACACTTGTGGCATCATCTCATGACTTTAGCCATTAGATCATTTTTAATTACAACTTTGTCTCCAAGTTTATGTAGTTTCCTAGCCACCTTCCTAACCTCCTCATTCTTGCTATAAATAGAGAGCTCATCTCCTTCCTTTCTTCACCACAAAAACGCCACAACCTTTTATCATAGCACCATGATCCTTTGATCTTCAATATACAAGTTACACTACAAAGTTCAAGGTCTTAGTATTCTCTACCTAGTTCTTAAGTTTGTTTGGTGATTCCATGGTTGAATTAGGAGCTACACAAGGTTACTAGGGCTGAAGTTAAATGGTTTTCACAAGGGTTAGATCAAGGCTAGCAAGGGTTACAAGAGTTATGGTGAAGGGTTTACAAGCTTAGGTTTAGTGTCCTAGTTCTATACTTGACTTCCTTTCTTTAGAAAGCCAAAAGTTGTAAGCAAACCCTTATACACTTTCTTGCTCAATATCATTTCATGCTTATTATGTTTCTTTCATGCTATATATGGTCTTTGTATTGTGTTCATGATGTTTAAAAATGGATAAAACAAGTATTGGTATACATATGTTAACTTATGACAAGTAAACAAGCAAACTAGTGATTTTTATGGAAAACCACGACCACAATAGTATAACTTTGATATTTGACACTTACTTACTGTTAAAGAGGACTTAATAAGGAAAACATAGCAATTTGAATCACCCAAAACGAGTACACGAGTCAAAAGTTATGACCATAAGAAGTTAGCGACACCAAAACGCCGAAACTGCCCATAACCTCCTGTTTGCATTCTGCCAATTTGAAAGTCCCACTTCTGGTCCGATTCATCAAAAAGTTAAAACACGAAAGTTGTCCGGAACGACGTTTTCGTTCAGGAACAAAGAAGCTCGAGCCCTGAAAAGGCATTCCGAGTGATATTTTCTTCAAATTCTTAACAGCCCATTTTTAGACCAAAGTTACTATATAATGATTATATTTAGATGAGACCAAGAGGTCTAATGACCTAAAGCCAAGACCACAACCATGGCTAAAGCCAAGGTTGAGTCTTAAGACCATGGTAACAATGACCAAGGTCACGGCAAAGCCACGGCTAAAGACCATATAACTTTTAATGATCAAAGCTTATACATATATATATGTTATCAAATACTACAATAGTAGGGAGCCTCATGTGAGGAGTTCATTGAGTAAGCCGTCGAGATGAGTTGTGGATTTACGAGTTAAAGTGTCCTGGCTCCTCGAACGTTTACTCCATGACTTCTGAATTATGTCGGCCCGAACGGTAGTAAGAGATTTACAACCTATACATGTTTCATAGACCATTTATATTCAAAGACTTACACTATATACTAAAGTACTACATCATGAACATTATGCAAGACATATATTGGCAATTCTTCGTATCCTTAGACGTTACTCCAAACCTAAGTCGCAACGTTCTATTATAGGCTGCTCTTAGAGACTTTCGCGATTCGACTTTCATTTCTCATTACATAGACTTAAGGTGAGTCATAGCCCCTACTCTTTTCGTACTTATTTTAAACTCTTGGGGGGGATACATGCTCAACTACTTGTTTACTTGTACAAATACTCAAAACGTTTATACGTGACTGTGTTATACTTGATTGTCTTATACTTGATGGCATTATACTTGATTTAATACATACATGACTGTCTTTTATCTTTGGGAAGTGGCTCCCAGTAAACTTATGTCTTTGGGAAGTGGCTCCCAGTTGTCTTTAGGGAATTGACTCCCAGTTGTCTTTGATACATCCTAACATTTGCGAATGTTTGGATACATCATAAAGGTGAGGTCTTCGGAGATGAAGTAGAGACTCACTACTAATTGCTTAATTGTCTTGATGAACTTATACATGTCTTTATCATACTATATATTGTAGCAGTGGGTTGTGAACACACAGGTTACAAGTCTCTTATGGCGGGACTTGTAACTGAGTGGATTCACGATGCCTTTGCTGTGTGAACATTCTTTTAAGGCTTTTCAACTGTTTTAAGACAAACTCTATGAACTCACCAACCATTGTGTTGACACTTTAGCATGTTTATCTCAGGTTAGTAAGGCGATAGCTAGTGCATGGAACTTAGAGTCAAGCTGCATATTCTGAAGACTTACGCTTTTATCATTTACCATTCAACATTTTGTATACATTTATGTATCATACTTTGGAATCTCATGTTTGTAACTTTGAATTCATTAATCGAATGGTAACTTTTCAAAACGTCTCATTTAGAGTTCGTTTTCTATAACTTGTACTTTGTATTATGAAGTAGCACCCCTATGACACAGTCTTCCGCTGCGGTATTTTGGGGGTGTTACACTGTTGCTCTATCCTGACATCATTGGACCATGGATCTAAGAATTCTTGGCTATTGCAACATCTGGTTTGGAAGAAGAAGAATCTTTTATTCATGCTACAGTGGCTAGAAGATCCATTCATATCACAGAGGCTACAATCCAATAGGACTTACTATTCAATGATGAAGGAAGTACTGTTCTATTTGATAAGCAGGTACTTTGGGCTACACTCAGGGATATAGGGTATGAAGGTGCTCTTACTGAACTAACTTTTTAGAAGCCTTTATTTAGCCCTCACTGGAGGTACCTTGTTCATGTTTTACCTCATTGTCTGAGCCCTAAAAGTACTGCTTGGGATCAATTTGGTCAATATATTGCTTCTGCATTAGTTGGGTTAGCTACCAATAGCCTTTTAACTTTTCCAACATGATTCTAGATGGTATGCTTACTCATATCAATAATGGTTCACCATTCTTGATGTACCCTAGATTTATTCAGGTCTTCCTAAAAAAACAACTTGAGGATTACCTAAACCTCAAAATTTTTTACCCTCTGTTCCACTTCTTGCAAAGGTGTTTACTATTATGGCTAACCACAATGTTAAATTTTATGGGAGAAATACACCTTTGACTACTCATATTTTGGAAGTGGCTCAAGCTGTTAGAGATCAAGCTTATGCATCTAGTGGTTCTTGGCATTCTGATTCAGCTCGTACTCCAACACCGCCTCTTGCATCACCTCCATAAATTGCTTCAAGTGTAAGAAGTACTTCAAGGCCAGTACATGTTTCCCATGAAAGTACTTCTCAACATACTGTTTCAAGGAAAAGTACTTCTTTTCTGCAAGGTACTACTCAGTCTGACTTAGAGCAACATGTCAACTAACTACCTACTCCCAATGATTATACATCAACAGATGGGTCTCAAACATCTGGAGGATATGAGGGAGAATTGGACACTTATGCATTGACAAGAGAATTTAGAAGACTGAAGAAGGTGGTTAATGCTCAAGCTGATCAGATTTTGAGGTTAAAGACAAAGTTGAAGAAGTTGAAAAATTCTGTTTGGCCACTTGTTAAGCATCACAGGTTGTGGGTAAAGCAACAAAAGAAGAGTGGTCTAAAGAAAAAGAAATCTAAATCTCAATCTCAGAAGATTTCTAAGACAAAGAAAAAGAAACACAGAAAGCATTCTTCATTCACATTGGGGAGGAATATAGAAGAAGAGAATTTGAATGAAGATGCTGCAACTTATGATGATTTAAATGAAGATGCACATCTATGGCATTATCAAGATGCTGCTCAAAGAAAGAGTGATGAAACTGAACAAGTTAATCTTGAAGATGAGACTGTTAATATTGATAGTGGAGATACAGAAGAAATAGATTTGGAAGGTACGGCTGCTCAAAGTACTGGGGTTCAAGGTGTTGATGCTCAAAGAACTGCTTCTCAAAGTACTGATAGGCAACTTCTAATCACACCAAGGACTTTGAATTTTGAAGAAGAAGCTGGTCCTTCAAATCCTATTCAAGAAGAGCCTAGAGAGCATACTACAAGTGATGATGAGACAATTACAGATATTATGCTAAGCATCACAAGGCCAAGGGGTATTAGTATTCCTGGGGTTGAACAATCTCAAGCTTTACTGTCTTCTTCTCAACCTACTCAAGAGGTGGATCCTAAAGACAAAGGAAAAGGGATCATGTAAGAATCAAAGAAGAAGAAGAAGTTCACTCTAGCACAGTTAAGAGCTATAGAAGAAGCTAAAAATGAAGAAGCTGCTAGAAAATATCAAGCATATTTAGATGCTGAGTATGAAAGAGAATCAAGGAAGCCAGTTGTTCAAACAAGAAGACCACTATCTATTGCTCAAGAAAGAAATTCAATGATTAGTTTCCTGAAGGGTATAGGATATAAAGGTTTACAAAGATTAAGATATCCACAGGTGAGAGAATTATATGATGCTGTTCAAGAGTCCATTAAAAGAGAGCTTGAAAATTTTGTTCCGATGGATTCTGAAAAAGAAAAAAAGCTAGAGGAAATAATGAAAGAACAACCTGATAAAAGAAGGTTAAAGAGAATTAGAGCAGTTCATGATGATCAGTTATCAAAGAAGCTTAAGTTGCTGAGAACTGACACTGTTGATGAATTGAGGAATTATCTGAGAGTTGTGGATTTTGAGAATCCAAAGAAAGAAGAAGATGCTGAGAAAAAGTCTAAGATTTCTCCCTTTTCTGTTGTTGACTCATCTGAAGGAGATTATCTCATATTTCACAAAGAAGATGAAAGCTTCAGGGTATTTAATATGTTATGGGATATACTACACATGATAGATAGAGAAGATCTATATCATTTGTATCTACTACTTCAAGCCTATTTTGAGAATACTGAGCCAACAGGAGTAGGATTAATCTTATTGGGAGATCTAATGACCATATCTGGGAGACAAATGAAACAAGTAATGATGCTTTGTGGAATGCTCAAGAGAACTAGGAAATTACAAGATGGAGATTCTTTGAGTCATCAGGAGTACATTCACTTGAGTTAGAAGATGGTACCACGATTCACATGCTAGCAGAGAGAAGATATCCTCTTACAAGAGATCTTATGATAAGGATGCTAGATCATGGTATGGAGGTTGAACAAGAGAATGAAGTAGCACTGATGGTGATTGAACTATTTATCAAGTGGACTACTTCAGAAGATGATGCATAATTACTGGTATGATTTGTATTAAATAAATATTTTTGAATAATAAGTACTTTATTCAAAGTACTTTCAAACAAACAGTACTTTCTCAAAGTACTGCTTGCTGCTTAAAACCAGTAAAAGTCTTTTGGTTAAGTTTAAAATAAAAAGAAAAAGAACTTTTGAAGCATAAGATGACAGCAACAAAATGTTTTGAAATACATGGTGTTAGTACCTGTACTACACAACAAATGGTAATCAACTCACCATGTTTAACAGACAAGAAAGAGTTTGACTCATCATGAGGGTACAGCTCTAATATGATTATCAAATCCGTTTTTAGTTGACAATTTATTAAAATTTTTATGGTTTTCAACTCACCATATCTGTTATAGTGAAGAGTTGGCTTAGCCCACAAGAAAATGGCATGTGGTAAAGGCTGTAGAAAAAGCATTTGTATGGTAATTAGTTCACCATGGTTGTGATTGTACTAAAAGAACTAACTAGTCGAAAAGCAAACGGCTCTTGGTAAAGATTAAACAAATCTGTTGATAGCTGATGATTTGCTAAAAATCATATGGTTATAAATGTACCATGGTTTTTGTGCTTAAACCAAAACATTGGCTACTCCAGAGTTAATGGCTTTGGTAAAGAGACATCTAAATCCATTAATTTTCAATGATTCACCTCTCACAGGAGTTAACACACCTGGAAGTGATAAGAATAGCATGAAACTTTATGATTTGATGTACATTTGCCATATGTTGCTGAGTTGCTGAAAAGAATAGTTGCTGTGAAAAGATTTGTTGCTGATGAAAGTACTTTGATACACAAGTCAGAAAGAAGATAAAGATTTAATCTTTCTTTGAAGATAAAGATATTGACGTTAAAGAATAACAAAGGAACTTGAAATAAAGCAAGTGGAATTCAAGTTAGGGGAGGATTGTTGGGATATAAAGATCAAAAGTACTTCTGAAGATCAAAGTACTGCTTGTGTCAAAGTACTCCTTATGTTGAAAAGTCAAAGTACTACTCGTGTATGAAGAATGTTAAAAGTACTTCTAAGATAAAGGACTGTTATGCAATATAGTGAAAGGATTGTAATGCAAAGTTATTAGAATATTCTAGAATTAGATTAGTATTAGTTTACTTGTCGTTCAAGTATTGTAAACCGACTTAAGGTTTTCCTTATGCTTATAAAAAGAGCCTTAGGATGGTATTAGACGAATGCTTATGTTTTTAGTACGAATACTTTAGAAATCGATAAAGAGAGTTATTAGGGTTGTTAGTGAATCTGTATTGTAAAGTAGGTTCAAAGTTTGGTTTAATATAATTATTGAAAGTTATTCTTCTTAGCTTTGTTTTAGTAGATTCCGCATACCTAACAAGGTTACATCAGTGTTTCATTATTAATAGTTTTGAAGTTATTCAAGATTGTTAAACCCTTACAAGCTACATAGTAGTTTGGTCAGAGTATATATCGATCCAACATTTTGTGTTTGTGATCGTGCAGTAACGGATATTTCAGAAATTTGCAAAAACCAGGCCATAAATGACAAAAACAAGCACGAATCTGGAAAACGTATCAGAAACCAAAGCCGGGAAAGCAAATTACCACTTTTTGAGCTCAGATTGTCAAAACATACCTTGTGGAATCACAAAATGCCAAAAATAGTCCTTGGAGCAAAAGTTTGCAAAACTGGCAGAAATGGTCCCTCAAGTTTGGAAATTGACAGAAATAGCCCCTGAGCATGGGATTTGGGTGAAAGTCAACAATGGTCTTTAGAAATTCACAAGTTGTCAAGATTGGTCCCTGGATAGAAAATTTGAAGAATTTACAGTTTTAGTCTCTCAAGTTTCAAAGTTGGCAAAAATGGCCCCTAAAAGGTTTAATTTTGATGAAAAGTCAACCTAAGTCCTTGGGAATTCAAAAATGGTCACTATTAGTACCTGGGTGAATAGATTGAAGGAATTACAAGTTTAGTCCCTGAAGTTTCAAGTTTGACATATTTGGTCCCTGGAAAATTTAAAAAATGGAAAATATCAAATTTGGTCCTTGAATTACTCAAGCTTGGCAAATTACACCCTTGTATTTACTTTGGAACAGTACCAAATTTACCCCTCAAATTTCAGTTAATTACAAAATTGGTCCTTGTGAAATTATTAAACCAGATAGACCCTTGTATTATTGTTAAACCAAATCCAAGCCAAGTCCACAAACACAACCTGATCCAACACCCTTACCTGATCCACAAACCAAAGCCTAAAACCACTCAGCCTATTCCATCCCATTTTATTAATAATAAAAAAAGGGCAGGGTCAAATGGTCAAACTCACACCCTTTTTCCCTCCCTTCGTCCCAACTTGTGCCTGCAACAATCAAATCCAACTCTTCCACCATCACCCTCACATCCCACTGCCCCAATCCACTATCCACCTAACAAAACAACAGCATTAAATGCCACCACCTCCAATTGCAGTTCCACAGAGCAAATTACCTCATCCTGGTTTCCTACCAAAATACATAGATGGTGGAGATTTAATCCTAGTGATCCAAGGGCTAAATTTATTGTTGTGATATGATCAGAGGGTCCTAATGAACCCTATAGGAGCAGTATAAGAGGAGAAGAGAAGCAAAGGACCTAGTTTGTCGTTTTTAGCTTAATTTTAGTTAATTTCAAAATTAAAGTCATTTATGTTTCTAAGTGTTAGTTCCAAGTTGTAATATGAGTTTCTTAGGGTAATTCAGAGTTTTCATAATAAAAGTTTCATTTCTCAGTTTATATTCAAGTTTTCAGTTTTAAGTTAATTTATCAATTTTTAGCTTAAAAGTTGTTAAGGCACTTTTTTAAGTTCCATCAAGCTTATTTAGGTAAAGCATAAGCTTTAAGAAAGTTAGAATTCAGTTACATAGATTTCCATTCAAAAAACTTAAAAATACAAAAAAATAAATAAATAATAGAAAAATAAAAATATGGTTAAGTATTACTCAAAAGCTTGTACAAACTGTTTAAAAGATTGGTTAGGTATAAATTAGTGAAACACAACTTTAGTGTTCATTATTATTGTTATATCAGTTCAAAAAGAAAAAAAATCACAAAAAAGTTAACTTTGCACTAGACTGTCGAAGCAATAGAAGTTGCCTGCAATGGAGGGGCAAGAAGGACTTTACCAGCTTATTCCCTGAATAAGCTGGAGCTTGTTGCAGTAAAAGAGGCCATAGTAAAAGCTAGGTTCATGTGAAAGTTCTTTGTTTTCATAAACTTGGATTTTTAGTGTAAAAGTGCTTAATCTGTGTTAGTAGGTAATAGTGCTTATTTGTTGTCTATTTGTGGTTATTCTGTTTTAATATTGCTTATTAGAAAGATTTCAGTCCATAGTTTAAGCTTTAGCCAAAAGTCTCTTAAGATTTCATATAAACCACCAATTCAAAGGATTGTTTGGATTAGCTGATTTCACTATAACACAAGTTGTTTTTGTTGTTGTTCTCAGTTGAGAAATATCACACTAGGTTCATTGAGGATAGTCAAACCTTAAAACTCAGTACTAATACATCAAAAAGCCAAAATGCATAGTTTTCAAAAAATCCAATTTTTCTAAGATTTTTCCTGATTTTTGTTTTAAAATATAAGCCTTGAGCTTTTTGGAAATCAAAGGCCACCAGCTAAACTTGTGAAATCTCATGTTGGAATATTTTTTATAAATTTTTTAGTGGCTTATTGGAGAGCTTATTTGAGCCTGCAGGGAGAGAATCTACCCTGCACCAGGTTAACTGCCCATTTTTTCATAAGCTTATTCTGACTTTGCCTGTGGACCCCAGCCCTCAAACTTTGGCTTTTTGTTTAGCTTATTAGTCCTTTTTGCTATTTCAGGGCTTATTTTGGCTCCCTGAGCCCTTCCCTTAGCTTATTATTGCCTTTTAGTCGACCTGATTAAGCAAAGTCACTGAGTGATCAATGCATTTTACCCAAATTCACAAGTCCACATTGTGCTTATTATTGGGATCCACCTTGTGGTTCCTGGCTTTTTGGAAACCCCAATAAGCCATCTTATCATATCAATGCCTAATTTTGACTTCGGAGTCCATTTGGACCCCTAATTCTTGGCCTGCTTTCTGTCCCTTTTGGCCTGTGTGATTGTGGATTGCTTATTTTTTATTTTTGGCTTATTCATAGTGCTTATTCAATCATTTTAGCTTGCTTTGTGTTCATCTAATTTGTTTAAAGCTTATTTAGCCATTTGTAGCTTATTTGTAGCATATTTCATTCAAAATCCACCTCTTAAAGTTTATTAGACCATCTGTCATACTTTTTAAGTTGCATACTGCTTATTTTTAAGCTATAATAATTTTTTTTTGTAAAGGTAGCTTATTTTCAGTAATAAAATAGATTTGTAAAAGAAAAATAAAAAAAATATAAAATATAAAAGAAGTGATAGCTTCTATTTAAGCCATTTGGTTTCTTTTTTAGCTTTTTCGAAAAGCAATTCTCCATTTTATATTTTTATTAAGTTTCTTGTATATTAAAATAGTTTTAGAAAAAATTTCATAATTTTCTGAGTTTATTTAGTATTTATTATAACTAATTTAAGTTTAATTAGTTTTAATTTAAAAAGCCAAAAATAAATTTCTTTTCTGCTTATTTATAATCAAAAGTACCTTTGTATATTTTTCCTATCTTTTATAATTAATAAAGTATTTTTAGAAAAAAATTCATAATTTTTTCTATTCCTTTAGTATTTTCATATTTAAAATTAGTTAAAATAGATTTTAATTATTAAATAAATAAATAATTATTAAAGTAGTTTAAATAAAAATTTTATAAACTTTTTATAATTTTTTAGGATTTCTGTAATGGTTAATTAGTTTTATAAAAAATTTCATATTTTTCTAAGTTACCTTAATATTTTTCTTAATTTAAATTAGGTTTAAATTAGTTTTAATTAATAATTAAATACTTTTTAATTAATATTAAATAATGAAATAATCAAAAAATAATAATTTTCATTTGTTTAGAATTTTCTTTTAATATAAAGTTTGTAAATAAGTCATTTTCACCCCCCTCTAGTTTTATTTTGTTTAAAACTCACCTTTTTCTCCGAACATAATTGTAATTATTTTAAATTCAGTTCACGTTTATACATATCTGTTTCCTGTAATTGTTAAATACTATTAATCCAAATCATTTCTAGTAGTGTAATCAATTCCAAATCATTATTTGTTACTCTCCCAAATCACTGAATCTCTCAAATGTTTCCCAAAACACAATTTCAGTCTTGTCGGGACATAACGACCCGAGAAAATATTGTGCTTATACCGGATCATAAATTAATCACTCCTCTCCCTTACTACTACTCAGGCTTGACCTGTTGACCATTCCTGGTTAATCTGTTAGGTTGGTTTGGAAGGAGTCAAATTTTGGCGCCGCTGCCGAGGAGGTTGTTGCGTGTTTCAAAAAACGTTTAGTAGTTTATTGATTTTCAAAACCCTCGTACAAATTTCACCACTTTGTAAATTTTTGTAAAAATTTAAATCTTATCAAGAAGTTCATCAACACTTTCCTAAAGTGTTAACAACACCAAAAAAAATCAAAAACAACAAAACAAATCGTGAAGTTAAATTACTTCGTATTCTTTAAGATTACAACCTATACAGGCGGTAAAGGCAATTTCTGACATTAAATTGCGAACTGAAACGAGATCCATTCTTCTCTTCCGCCACCATGTGAGTAATCTTAAAGGAAATGATTTCGGTTAACGAATTGATCAGAAAATAATTTCCTAAAAAGTTTTTTCACACACACCCAAAAAGCCAAAAACATTTTGTTTTTATGTTAATAAATACATAAAATACATTGTCGAAAACCACGGCAGAATACCTACTAACTGGGGGTATAAACATTCATAAGTTCCCAAACTAAATATAAAATCTAGCCTTTGTATCCTTGTGAATTGATGTACCTTTTTCAAAGAAGTCATTCATATTGTAATTATTGGTTTAAGTTCCCTGTTGTTTTGCCTCGGTCTTATTTTACTTGATTTTGTTTTTAGTGCATGCACACTCGTTCACAAACAAAGCGTAATCGTCAAAGAAACATACCCGAGTTATGTACAATTATTGAAGAACCAATAATAAAAATGGACGACGGGCCCTCACCACCCCCACTTGATCCTCCCAAGGATGAAACATCTCCCGATCTTCGAACGATGGAGGAGTTGTATGAGCCTACCATGCAAGGGAGAGGTGGACCTATTGCACCACTCATTATTGGAGCCACGGACTATGGACTCAAGCACCACATGATCCAGAAAGTCCAAAATTCATGCCAGTTCTACGGATTACCGGGTGACGATGATAACAAGCATCTCGACAAATTTTTCAGAGCATGAAACAAAATGGCGTCACCGAAGACAGCTTTCGTTTTTATCTCTTCCGATACTCTCCCACTCATCATGCGACTGCCTTGTTCCATCATCTTCCAAAGAATTCGATCCACACTTTTGATGAAATGGTTACCAAATTTTTGGCAAAATACTTTCCACCATCCATGGTAACTAAGGTGAGGAATGATATCAACAACTTCTGACATCTTCCCGACGAGTCCTTATTTGAGGCATGGGAATGCTATAAGCTTGCTATTGATCGATGTCCCAATCACAATATGCTTCTTGTCACCATTATAGATACCTTCTAAAACGGTTTGACACTTCGTCACCGTGACACCATCAATGCTGCTGCTGGGGGCATCTTTATGAAAAGGACCCCTGAAGAGTGCTATGATTTAATCGAAAACATGACTGCCCATTACAATTCTTGGGATTCCTCATCTGAGAGGAATGACTCAGGTAAATCAGTCACTCCACTAAACAATGATATAGCTTTCTTTGCTAAAAAGCTTGATGATTTGTCTGCAGCAGTTTTACTTATCCATCAGTCAAATCAAAATCATCATGTCAAAGCTGTCAATCCAAGTTGTGAAACTTGTGGTGGTCCACACCCGTACACTGAGTGCCCATCCTTCGGTGGCTTCGCTCATGAAAATGTGTATGCAGTTCAAGGTTCCTACCACGCGGGGGTAATTCTTACCAACCACAAGGGGACCGTAATCTATTGAGCTATCGTTCCAATAACTACCTTGGACCACCAGGTTTTAATCAAGCTCAGAATCAAAATACCCAAAACCGGAACCATAATTTTAATCAAAATCAGAATCAAAATCGAATGAACTAAGGTTTTCAAACCAAGGGAATTTAAATTCCGGTCACAACCAGGCTTTTTAAAATCAAAACTAAGGATATTTTAACCGTAATCAAGGTCATTTTAATCAGGGCAATAATTTCCAACAGGGTAATTTTCAACAAGGAAACAATTTTCAGGGTCATAACAATCAACATCAAAGGAATTTCCAAAACAACCGTGCTCAAAATTTTCCTAACCAAACTCAAGCCATTGTTCCAACTGGACCATCATCCGATGAGTTGTTGAATCAGTTTATGAAATCCCAAGAAGAAATGAACAAATTGTTGGTCAGCCAGATTTTCGAACTCAATAATCTTTAAAAGATCGACCCACGGGCTCAGGTACACTACCTAGAAACATAATCGCTAACCCGAGGGGAATGTAAAGGCGATCACAACCAGAAGTGGAGTTTCTTATAAAGGACCCATGGCTCCGTCTACCTCTTCTCTTATCCAGGTAGAGGAACGGGAAACTAAGGCTACAACGGACACGGTACTTCCTACTAACAACGGAGGTACCAATGACGTCCCCCATCGAGTTATCCCGGTCCCGACTGATAACGCTCAAAATTAACATGTTTTTAGTCGCGTTATTGTTTGTTTTATATGTGAAAATTGGTCATATTTGTATATATTTGTTACTTAATCGTGGAAAAGTGTTTATGCATGCAAATATAACCAAAAAGCATGTAAAAATGATTAAAAGATGAAGAAATGAAGTGGACATGTATTTTTGGAGAGTTTCAAGAAAGATCAAGAAGAAAGAAACGTCGCATGGACAAAAGGATTTGATAAAGACAAGTTTTCTACACGAAATTATCAAAGAAATATCAAGTTCTAATGGACAAAGTCATGCCACGAAGAAAAATACTGCATGCAACGTTAAAAACAAAGAAAGAATGTTTAGACAATCTGCAACCGATCGGATGCAATTCGCATCCGATTCGGCTGGAAACATGCCAAAAGATTGACCATCCGATCGGATGGTGAGAAACCGATCGGATGGGGTTGACTGAAGTTACAAGTTTTGCATTTATGGCCGTATTTACTCCCCATAATCATGTGTGGCTGATCATTTCTGCTTATTAACTATTGAGGGACGTTTTTACTTGAAGAATAAGTGTCATTATGCTATATAATGACTACTTAGGATGTAGAATTATTTGTAGCACCAATATCTAACTTAGTATTACACCAAATCTTGTTAGTTTATCTTATATTGCCTGAAATTTTACTAAGTGTTGTAAAAACGTCCAGAACATGTTGAGTTAGGGTCTCAAGCATTGGTTCGAGTGTGGAGTTGTTTACTTACGTTAGTGAGCAATTGGAGGAGTGTGGTTGCTAAAGTTCCACAAGTTTATTCATTGTAATTCTCAAGACTAGGTACACCTTGATACTTATAATGAACAATTGTTACTTTGAGTTTTATGAAAGTTTTCTTATTTACTTGTGTTTTAATATGATTGCTATGGAGTAATTTGTGATATACTTGTGTATATGATGTGATTGGTTAATGGAGTATTCTTTTATGAAAAAGGTGATGCATGAAAATATATCTATTTTATGAGTTTGTTGAAATAACAGTTTTTCTTGCTTAATTTGTTGGTAAAAACAATCTCTTGAAATATAGGTCCGAAAGGAATTTCAACTTGTTTTTATTCCAAAATATTAATGCACCAAATTAGTATGGAATAGGATGCTTGACAACCATCTTATTTACTTGTTAAAATGGATTTGAGACGATTTCATCACGAAAAAGGACCGAAAGGATTCGTAGGAATTCATAAGAAAAGAATTGATTTTCAAAACAACCATGTAATTATAGGATTATCATACTAATTTGATATGTCCGAAAGGAGTCATTTAGGTGATAGAATTCTTAGTGGTAGTGAAAACATGACATACATCATAGATTGTATAACTACTCATTTTTAGTTGCGCATCATAACAAGTTTTACACCAAACTTTGTACTTAAATTGTCATAATACTCCTAATGACCAATCAAGAAATTATACATAAGTATATGTTTTGTTTTTACTTGAGTTTCTTTTAAATCTATATTTTACATAAATTTGGATTGACAACCCTTATTTAACAAACGATTTTCTTATTACTAAAACAACCAAATCCCTTGGGACGATCTCGACTTACCCACCTTTATTACACCGGACGAGTGCTCGTATGTGCTAAATAATAATCGGATAATTCGTGTTTATAAATTTTAAAACTTGTACTAATAAAACGCACATCAAGTTTTTGGCGCCGTTGCCGGGGATTTGATTACTTTTCTTAGTTTTTAGTAATAAAATTGTTTTTAACTTGTGAAATTTTAAAGTTTTTAAAGTAAAAGTAAAAAAAAAAAGTTGGTTTTTGACCCACCGAATCGGATGGACATCCATCTGATCGGTTGATGGTCTCGGTAAATTTTCTAGGATTCTGTTTTTATTATTTAATGTTTATTTTTTTTGTTTTTAGTTAATTAGTTTTAATGATTATATAATTAATGTTAGTTATGAGTAGTTATAAGTTGTCATAATGAGTAATTTTAATGTTTTTAAGTTTTAATTCTAGTTAATAATTTAGTAGTTTTTAAGACACCTTAGTTAATGTTTTTAAAATCTTTAATATCATAATTACTGTTCTATTAAATCTTAGTTTTATTAAAAAAAATATATATTTTAGTTCAGAAAACTCCAACCGATTCGGTTGCGGGTTCCAACCGATCGTTTGGAGGAGGTAAAATTGTGCCATCCGATCGGATGGAGTTCAAACCGATCGGATGGAGGTCTCGGTAAATTTTTAAACATTTTTTATTTTTAGATTATTTTTTAATTCTTAGTGTTTTAGTTAGTTAATTTACTTGTTCTTATTTCATATTAAGAGTTATTTGATTACAACTAACCCTCATGCTAATGATTTGGATTTTTTTGTGATGGTTATGTTATAGTTAGTAATTGCTTAAGTTGAAATGGAGAGTTTGAGTTAGATTTCTGCGTATTTGAAAAATTTGGAAGATATGTTCAAGGATTCCGGTGATTCCTTGGAAAAGTTGGAGAGCATGTTGGAAAAAGCTAAGTTGGATTTAGAAGGAGAAGAGGTTGTTGGTGACAATGTGTCTTATTTGCCACATGAAATGTGTTACCCAAAGAAGGAGAACGAAAGGAAAGTTGTTGTTTTCACTAGAGCACCACCTAAGGAATATGATGCTCCACACATGAGGTATTCTACACCTTGTGCGGTGGAAGGAGTTAAAGCGTGGGATGCGGAATTGAATATGGAATATGGAGACAATTACATTTCGGAAGAAGTGCTTGACAAGCTTGGTTTTGTTAGGCTTGATTATGGAAGTTATGGAAGAAAGGAAGTGAAAGGAGTTAGGGTGAATATTCATGGTCATATCTTTAAAGTTGATTTTGTGGTTTTGGAATATACTAATGTCGATGAACCGGAAGTTATCTTTGGTAGAGATTTTCTAGTGAATACCAAGTGTACATTGGATTTTGCACTTGTGGGGAGTTACGAATAACATAAGTGATTTGGAAGAAGGAAAGAGTGTGAATGAAATGCTTGTTGATGTTTGTGAAGGAATGGAATTGATGAAGGAAGGAAGGGATGAAGTTTGTAAGATGGGGAAAGCTAACCGAAACAAAACACCATTAAACAAATTAACCCAACCCTCCACCCAAAAAGAAAACAAATCATCATCATCATCATCCAAAACACCACCAAATTCACCAAAAAGTAGCAAACCTTTAACCAAAGAGCAAAAACAAGCTATCTTGGAGAATCTTGAAGCAAAAATTAGTGAATTGATGGAAAACAAACCGGTCATTGAGGTGTTGAAAAATTATATGAAGTATAGGAAGAAATTAGATGGAGTTATGTTGGCGAAATAGAAGTTGGAGGATAATAGTTTTAATGAAGTAGAGGAGAGAAGGATAATTGAGAATGGGCTCCCAAATAAAATGAATGATCCCGGAAATTTTGTTTTACCGGTTAAAATTAATGGGACAACTCCTTTATATGCATTCGTCGATACGGGTTCTAGTGTGAGTATTATGCCTTATCCATTGTATCATAAGTTAGGATTAAGAGACCCTACACCTAACAATTCTGAACTCACTATGGCAGATAATTCTAAGGCAAAAGCAATGGGGGAAGTAAGAAATGTGAGAGTTCAAATTGGTTATCAAGCATTCTTGGCAGATTTTCTTGTGTTGGATGTTGCGGTTGATAAGGAACTACCTTTGTTGTTAGGTAGACCATTTTTAAGAACTTGTGGAGCTATAATAGATATGGGAAGAGGTACCATGAAAATTGATGATGGAGTTCTTAAGAATACTTACTATCCAAATCCTAGAGGGGGTTGTAATGGAGATGATAATGATAAGGACCAAGAGGAGGATTACCTTGGTTGCTTTGAAGTAGGAAGGGATGAAGATGGTAGGCCTAAGTTTGGCCCATGCACACCTAGTTTCTTTGATATTGAAGATGAAATGGAAAGAGCTCTAGCAATGGAGGCTTTCTTTAATCCATTTAAAATTATTTTTGTGTTTAACAAGTTGACAGATTTTCTTGGATCTTTACCAGTCCAATTGAAGAACTTAGAATGGGGTTCCGATGGTCATAGCATTTACAAAAGAGAAGAAGGAGATGGTGATTGGCATTGCAAATTTGATATCACATGTCCTAGCGGAAGGAATTTTGCACGAAGTTTCAAAACTCAAAAGACTACTAGGAAGTTGGCAAACAAGCATCGTGGAGAAGACATTCTTAGGAATGAATATTTCTATGGATGAAGAAGAATGATCACAAGAATAAAGCACATCTTGTGCTAGTTTGTTTGTTTTGTGTTTTTATTTTTCATGCATTTTATTTTATGTTTTTAGGTTTTATGCATTTCATGTTTGAATGAGACTATCTATCTATCTATCTATTTATTTATCTATATTTATCTATTTATCTTTTGATTTATTTAGTTTAAGTTTTTAGTTTTTAGAGGTTAAGTTATGTTTTAGTTTTAAGATTAGAAGTAGAAGTAGATGACCAAAATTTTTGGTAGACAAAGTGTGTTTGGAATACATACAAGATAATAAGTTTTTGAGAAGACAAAGAACTACTAGCACTTGTATCAAGTTTAGTAGTAGAAAAAACTTTGAAAAAATCAATTTCATACCGAACCGAACAGATGAATTCACAACTGATCGGATGGAATTGAATATATAAACCAAAATTTTCAAAAACTCAAGAAAACCACATACACACAATCCACCAAAAATCGGGGTAAAAATTCAACCATAAGAAGTTGTTAGAAGGTTGCAGGAGTGATAATTAATCATCAATGGCATCAAGTCAAGTAAGTTATAGCATTAATTTTGTTCAATTAGGTTTTAATTCGGATGATTGAAATTAGGTCACAAATTGGGTATTTTTGAACTAGTTCGAATTAAGATGTAATATTTTGGGGATAAGTGATTAGATGATAGGAGAAGGTATTGCAAAAAAAAATTAGATCAATTGGTTAAGTTTTGAGTAAGAATTCATTGATTGAATTTTCGGATTGAATTGGGTATGATCTTTGGAGCTAGTTTATTTGCAATTGATGAATCCCAGAAGTTACATAATTGATAATTAGTGATGTTAGGTTATTGCATTGTTGATTAGAGCACTAATTGGAAGATTTTTGTTGATGATGTTCTTGGTTTTTCATAGAATCATTAGGTTGATGATTGGAAATGTTAAGAATCATTGATAGGAGAGTTTGAATGTTAGAAGTACTCAAGAATGGATGATTACAAGTCAGAAAGAAGTTCGGATTGATTGGGAAACGTTTAGGATGGATTGAGGATGAATGTAGTATACAGAAACTCCAGCCGAATCAGTTGCGAGTTGCAACCGATCGGATTGGAGTATGCCAAAAGTTGCATCCGATCGGATGGACTTCAAACCGATCAGATGGACACCTCGGAAAAAATTTTGACATTTTTGAAATTTTGTTTTCTAGTTTCTAAATTGATTGATATTATTTTTTATACTTTTATAATAACATAATTTGAGATTTCTTTCAGGGAAATGTTGCAAGATTGGGACGAAATCAAAGAAATCCAATTGTTAATAAGTATTTGAAAAGGAACGAGAGAAAGAGGATCACTTTCAGTTTGAAACCAGAGTCTAATGATAATGTCAAGTTTTCTAATGTGCAAAACAAAGATGAGAAGAATGCATATAGGGAACGTCTTTCAAAACTTCAAGAGAGGAAGATTGCTAAGCCTAGTTTGATTGATTGGGAATTGCTTGCGGAGTATGAATGTGAGGATCAATTGAGGAGCATGATGACTATGATTTATGTGTATCCTGGTGATGGGGATAGATTTGAAGATTATTCTTGGGAATGAGCTTTTAGTATTCGTGAGAATGTTTACAAGGAATGGTGTTTGGAGTTCTTTTCTATGTTCTACTTTGATACAAAGGTAAATGATGTTCTCGGGGATGTTTGTGTTTGGTTTAGATTGTGTGGTCGCGAACATGCTTTATCTTTGCCAAATTTTGCAGTTGCCCTTGGTTTGTATGAGGAGAGTGAGGTTAATCATTGGTTGTTTGGACCACATTTTGTGAGTTTGGCTAGAGCTAATGATCAATACACGGGTGTTGATGCTTATTGGAATAGGATTGGTGATCCAACTTGTCTTAGGAGAAATTCTCCTAGGATTACGAATCCGTTGTTAAAGGTTTTACAAAAATTGATTTCTTGGGGATTGTTGCATAGGAGTGGAAGTCAAGACAAATGTCGTCAACCGGACCTATGGGTAATGAAGTTGTTGGAGGAAGATAAGAATGGGAATGTGGCATGGATTATTGCCGAGTATCTTTCTAAGAGAGCACCGGGGATTAAGAAACAAAGTGATGTTTATGGAGGTCATTATGTGACCGCGTTGGCTAAAAATCTTGGGTATTTTAATGATAATGAGTTGAGGAAGTGTAGAGTGAGGTTGGAGAGTGAGATATGGGATGCTTTTAGTTTTGGAAAAGCATTGGATAGGAATAACAAGACTTTGGGACCTTGGACCGAACCAAGTGTGGGGGCACAATCCGGAGCCTATACGGAAGCGCCATCACAACCTCAAATGGGGAGTTTTCCGGGTAATACTCAAAGTGGTTTTGATTCAGGATGGGGTGATTGGAACCGAGAGTTAAATGCTATTGAGTGTAGGGAAGTTTGGTGATGAGGCGAAAAATGATCCGTTTTTAGGGGCTCATTTAAGCCCGAATTCGAATTTATTTGATCAAATATTGCCCTAAATCGTTCCTTTTGTGATTTTAGGTACTTTGGGAGTGAAATCTGGAAAAGGAAGCAATTCGGACGTTTTTGGAGCATAAAAGTGAAGAAAATGCCAAAGTCTTAATTTTCCATGCTGGGAACAGTAGGTGACGGCGTCAAGAGTAAATACATGACGGCGTCAAGAGCAAAATTCCATGACGATCCAGTGAAGATTTGAAGGCATCACGAAGTAGGTCGTCAAGAGTTAAAGTCATGACGGCCTGGAAATGATTAAGTCTTGACGGCGTCAAATATAGATCAAGGCAGTCCGAGATTAGTTTTGGCGGCGAGGTGACGGCGTCACAATGTTTGTCTTGACGTCGTCAGACCCCTTTTCCTATATATAGTTTTCTAATTTTTACACATAAAAGAGAGAAGTTTTGGGAGAAACCCTAAGTACAATTTTGGTCGAATTTTACAGGTTTTTCAAGGGTTCCAACCCCTTGATACCTTTCATGTGCAATTAAGATAAGTGTTCTTTTAATTCAATCAATATGTCTATGTGTTAGTTGTCTATATCTTGTTCTTGTCTTAATTCCATCATGCTAGGCTAGATCAATCTTGTGTTTGCTTAGATCTAATGAAACCTAGATGTTAATTATGTGTTGATTACTTGTTTATTCTTGTCTTGGATGAATGATTTATATGTTAGGCTTAAGAAAACTGGCAGATCTCCAATTGGTAACATGCTTAAACGTCTTAAGAAACATGAACCGACGTGCACTAGGTCTTTATTGGTTATATTTAATGCATGAGCCACTGTTTACAATCCATATAGTTGTGTTGGGCATGGTGTAGGAGGAGATAAGAGCTCATAGAATTGGGGAGTTAAGTGTGCCACCCCATGAATGGTATTAAGGAATACGATCCGTCATCCATGCAATTATAACAAGTAATTAACGTGTAAATGATATCTAGAGAGTAGTGAAATCTAAGTAAACACATTTTCTCCAATTACTGCTCACAACTTTAGTATAATTTAGTTATTTTCATTTTTAGTATTTTATTTTGATTGCATCTTAGTATTGGGTTAGTTGAATAGCAACTAATTCCGCCCAAATCCTTTAAACCCGAGATTTTTAATTGCTTTCTAAAAAAAATTATAAAAATACAAAAAGAATCTTCCCTCACCTTTAGAACTAGTATTTAGGTTTTCTAATCCTAGCGACACTATTCCTAGCTGAACGATCAATCCCCCGGTACTTGTCACTATACTATACTACAACGGTCAGGTACACTGCCTGGTGGGGGTTGTAAGCTTCTCGAGATCCCTTGAGAGGTAAAGCCTGGTGCGATTCCCACGTATCAAATTTTTGGCGCCGCAGCCCGGGGAATAGTTATTGTCTAGGTTAGAATTTCTTTGTATTAGGTCTACTTGCTAGATTCCTTTCTAGTAAGATTTTATTTTTATTTTTAGGTTCTCTTTAGTCTATCTTATTTCTTTGTGCCTTTGTTCGTAACCACCCAACATCATGGACAACGGGAACATCTTTGAACCCGTCATCCTACCACAACAAAACCCACCATTAGAACCCCTTAGGCCC
The DNA here is from genome assembly GCA_030686995.1 of Artemisia argyi. Classification (NCBI taxonomy): domain Eukaryota; kingdom Viridiplantae; phylum Streptophyta; class Magnoliopsida; order Asterales; family Asteraceae; genus Artemisia; species Artemisia argyi. The sequence goes on along the minus strand of CM060676.1, from coordinate 3,295,575 downwards.
CGAACCTTAGGAGAGTATTCCCGACCTAGCCACTAAGGCTACCGAAACACCATTGAGCTCACCGGAGCCAATGTGACCCCCTTGCGATCCGACACCATCCGGTTGGTGCAAAGCGGATGTGCATTCCATGGACTTTGTTCCGAAGATCCAAACCAACATCTTAAGGACTTCCTCAAAATCGTAGATTCCATAGACCTAGGTGTTGAAACTAGAGAGACTACCCATTTACGCCTATTCCAATTCTCTCTACGGGATCAAGCTAGTCAATGGCTTGAGCGTTTACCCGCGGGATCCATCACCACATGGGATGATCTCACCACTTGTTTCCTTGCTCAATTTTTCCCACCGGGGAGAACTACTAAGCTTAGTAATGACATCTTGATGTTTAAACAACATGAGGATGAACCTATCTATGATGCATGGGCTCGCTTTAAATATTTACTCCGAAAAGTCCCTCATCATAACTTCGATCTGTTGTCCCAAATTGAAATATTTTACCATCGTGTCGACCACTATACCCAAATGGACATTGACCATGCCGCAGATGGGGACCTTTGGGGAATAAGTGTTGATGAAGCATGGGAAACCATAGAGAATTGTGCCAGACTTGCCAAAAAAATGGACAACCCAACAAACATTGTTACGGATCAATTGATAGCAAGCTTGAGGGAACAAGCAAGAAGTTTGTTTGGGGATAAAACTATAGATGAGATAACTGGGCATACGGGGTGGTTTGATTTCACCACAATACAAGCTGAGCACATTGGTAATCCTGATAAGATGGAGGATAGAGTTGAAAATTTAAACCCACCAAGTACCCCACAAGTCCTACCATCATTTGAGGCATACACACCACCCGTGACTTATTCGGATGAAGTAGAGGAGACAATAGGAACCCCAATAGAGGTAGAGCCCTTGAACCAAACACAACTAGAGGATATAGGTTTGAATACTTATAATGATAACCTTACTCTTAGTTCTAGGGAAGTTCCTAGTTTTGATGAACCAGAGCCTCAACCAAAACCGTTACCTAATCTTCCATCCTTGGATGTGAATTTAGGAATTGAGATAGGTTCCGATCCACCCATCAAACCATATAGTCCGGGTAGTCTTAGGATAAAGGTAGTAGACTTTAAGCCTTGTAGAGATGAAGCTGACATAGGAGTGGAACATGACCTTACATGCTTACATCACCCATTCATGATTGATCACAAGACACATTATGGGTTTAAGCCGGGTTTATTAGGTCAAGATGGATTCCCAACTAGGAGTCTCTCGAAGTTAATAGAAGATGATCCCTTTCTAAGAGAAAATCTTAATCCGCCCACTAACCCAATTGAATTAGGTAAGGTTATGATGATAGGAGCACAGCCCTTTGAGCATATAATTCATCCACCACTCCTTCCTCACGTGGCATATTTCCACCCTAAGGGTGTGTATCGTTACTTCCACCCGCACTTAATCCTAAGTGTAGGGAAAACCTCCCCTATTTCAGTTAAATAAGGGTAGAGTCAGGCTCGTGACTCGAACAAAAACAAGCACTTCTTGGGAGGCAACCCATGTTTTGTGTGTTTTTATTTGTTTGTTTGTTTGATTTTATTTGTTTCCGTATGCATGTTTTATTTTTATTGTTTGTGGCTCATGTTTCAAAGTAAATTGTGAAAATGCTTTATTTTGTTTTTAACTTCGTCTTAATTGCATATAAAGGTATTTTGCAAAAGATAAGTGTAAGGGGAAACCCCAAATATGTTTTTAAGAAACAAACCGATCATGATTCTCCACAATATTAAATGAACATGTATATTCGTACTTGTTAGAGTCAAATGCTTGTATTGAGTCATAATGAAGTTTTGCAGGATTTTCCAGGAAGTAGGACCAAGTTTTTCCAGAAATTTTCTGGAAACTTAACATAAAAATTTCTGCAGGTAAATCCTGACGGCGTCACGAGTTAACTCTTGACGGCGTCAAGTGTAAAAATCTGGAAATTTTACCGGTTTTGTTTTTCTAACAGAGTCTTATGGTTTTTGTGAATTATTAAGTTTTATAATCTCCAAGAAATTTGCAAACTTCATTCCACAAGCATTATATCTTATTTTGTTTTCTAGGATTTAGTAACTTATATAGGATGCCGCCGATTTTACGGGAGGTTGTCTTGTCTATTTTATCAGATTTAACAGGTTATATATGACAAGAAGATGATTTATATTCTGGAAGGGAAGCTTTGATTGTTCATTTTCTTGGAGGAGGATTTAACCTGGCCACCTTATTATCCATACCGAGCGAATCAGGGGAGTATTTGATTTCATTCTCTTTACTTCTTAACTTTTACATTCTTTACTTGAACATTGGGGACAATGTTCATATTAAGTGTAAGGGGAGGGTAAAAAGATGATACCTTACATATGCACTTTCGCTTGAGTTTGTTTTGTTTGATGGTAGATGTGTAATAAAACTATGAGAAATACTTGTTAGTGCAATTTTAGCGCCAAATTTAAAATTTTTTACAACATTTAGGAGTGAAACTTTAGCCATAGCAAGCGTCTCATGGATAGGAGATTGTATGACTAGCACATAACTGTATATTCAGAAAAAATTTTCACCCAAATATGTGAGGTTCACCTTTAGATTTGATAGGAAAAGCATTTACTATTAGTGCTTATGAGTGTACCGGTAGCATTTAGATTCTAGAACTTGCGTTAGTGATGCATCCCGAGACCGCTAATGAGACTACATTCGTGTGGTAGGATTTACTACATGATAAGAGGCATTAGGATCACCCTTGTGTTAAACCCGTATTATAATTACTTGACCATTTAAGTCATATTACTTGGCAAGTTAAGTCAACTAATTTTTCCCACACCCTTAGTGTTGTACTCATTTTTTTGTACACGAAACCCCTAGTTCATTTTATGTTTTTGTTATTTTTCATTTATTAGCTTAAGTCGAGTCTAGTCTTGGCTTAGCAACGCCATATTGTACATGTAATTAACTAAGATTTTTAACTCGCCACCAGTAAAAACTTCCTTTATCCAACAAAACCGTGTATTTCATATCCCTACACCTAACGTTACAACCCTTTAAAAGACCTCTTTGATAGTTTATCCTAGGTGCTTACGCCATGTGGTGGAGGTTTGATCCTTTCCCAAGCCTATGGTAATCTATTTTGCTATGACAGGTAGTGAGAGATATCTTCCGTTTCCATATTGTAATTTACACTTTATGACACCCGAGAGATGTGAGTATCTAAACACTATTTGTGAGGTGCTTATGTATGACCTCCGTGCTTGTCTATTGGTCTTTAGTGGAACGATTATTTGTTGTAATTAATTTTATATTAGTGTTAAATGACCCCTAACTTGTATTTTGAGTAGAATAAAAGCGCATTTGCTTGAGGACAAGCAAATCTCAAGTGTAAGGGTATATGATGAGGCGAAAAATGATCCGTTTTTAGGGGGTCATTTAAGCCCGAATTCGAATTTATTTGATCAAATATTGCCCTAAATCGTTCCTTTTGTGATTTTAGGTACTTTGGGAGTGAAATCTGGAAAAGGAAGCAATTCGGACGTTTTTGGAGTATAAAAGTGAAGAAAACGCCAAAGTCTTAATTTTCCATGCTCGGAACAGTAGGTGACGGCGTCAAGAGTAAATACATGACGGCGTCAAGAGCAAAATTCCATGACGATCCAGTGAAGATTTGAAGGCGTCACGAAGTAGGGCGTCAAGAGTTAAAGTCATGACGGCCTGGAAATGATTAAGTCTTGACGGCGTCAAATATAGATCAAGGCAGTCCAAGATTAGTTTTGGCGGCGAGGTGACGGCGTCACAATGTTTGTCTTGACGCCGTCAGACCCCTTTTCCTATATATAGTTTTCTAATTTTTACACATAAAAGAGAGAAGTTTTGGGAGAAACCCTAAGTACGATTTTGGTCGAATTTTACAGGTTTTTCAAGGGTTCCAACCCCTTGATACCTTTCATGTGCAATTAAGATAAGTGTTCTTTTAATTCAATCAATATGTCTATGTGTTGGTTGTCTATATCTTGTTCTTGTCTTCATTCCATCATGCTAGGCTAGATCTATCTTGTGTTTGCTTAGATCTAATGAAACCTAGATGTTAATTATGTGTTGATTACTTGTTTATTCTTGTCTTGGATGAATGATTTATATGTTAGGCTTAAGAAAACTGGCAGATCTCTAATTGGTAACATGCTTGAACGTCTTAAGAAATATGAACCGACGCGCACTAGGTCTTTATTGGTTGTATTTAATGCATGAGCCACTGTTTACAATCCCTATAGTTGTTGGGCATGGTGTAGGAGGAGATAAGAGTTCATAGAATTGGGGAGTTAAGTGTGCCACCCCATGAATGGTATTAAGGAATACGATCCGTCATCCATACAATTTTAACAAGTAATTAACGTGTAAATGATATCTAGGGAGTAGTGAAATCTAAATAAACACATTTTCTCCAATTACTGCTCACAACTGTAGTATAATTTAGTTATTTTCATTTTTAGTATTTTATTTTGATTGCATCTTAGTATTGGGTTAGTTGAATAGCAACTACTTCAGCCCAAATCCTTTAAACCCGAGATTTTTAATTGCTTTCTAAAAAAAATTATAAAAATACAAAAAGAATCTTCCCTCACCTTTAGAACTAGTATTTAGGTTTTCTAATCCTAGCGACACTATTCCTAGCTGAACGATCAATCCCCCAGTACTTGTCACTATACTATACTACAACGATCAGGTACACTGCCTGGTGGGGGTTGTAAGCTTCTCGAGATCGCTTGAGAGGTAAAGCCTGGTGCGATTCCCACGTATCATTTGGAGAGATTCAATGCAAATGAGGAATAATTACAACTATGATTATTCCATGCCTATGATCTAACATTTGGCACAAGATGCCAATTATGAGGTACCTCCCTACAACCCACCAAATGTTCCACCATACCCTTTACCATATTCTCCATATCCTGGACCATACCCCTACCCTTATCCTGGTTATTCACCATTTCCCAAGCCATATCCTCCATACGGTAGACTTCCCGAGTATGGTAGTTCAGGTGTTAATGTGGATGGACCAAGTTTTAATCCTGGAGGATCAAGTTATGATGTTGAAGGTTCGTCATCAAGAGCTGGAAAGAAGAAGAGACGAGTGGTGGACGAGAACGATGAAGAATATGTTTATGAGGAAGATGAGGATGAAGAGGAAAGCGAGGACGAGTTCATTCATTCCGATGTGAGTTATTGATGGTGACGTTTGATCACATGGATTATGGTTGGTTTTAAAAACAATTATGTGTCGAACAATTTCTATTTCTATTACCTTTAACTATTTCTCTTAGGATTTATAACGTAACTTAATTTTCTATTTATTGGTTTAGATTTGTTTTTGTTTGTGTTTGTTTGGCTGTTTCGTATATTTTGCAGTTTTCTTGCATGAGTTTTGTTACGGAAGCATATAGTTGATCAACGTTTGGAGTCGATATACTCATTTGCTTATTATGATCAAATATGCATGTTGCGTATTTAACTCCGGTATTTTCTAAATTTTTCCATTTCCTTTACTTTGAAGTTATTTTTATTACATTGAGGACAATGCAAATCTTAAGTGTGGGGGAAGGAAGAAAATAGAAAAATTGCATAATTTTTAAATTTTAAATTTTCGTTTTTTTTTTTTAGAATCGTGAACTTTAGTAACTAGTAGTAGTTCGCCCTTCATATTTTAGTTAAAATAAGGTTGATTTCATGGTAAATAATAATGATATTTTTGGAGAATAAATTCAAGTTTTAAAGAGCAATTCGTCTCGGAATTGATAACAATTGCTAGCACAATTTTATACCCTTATTACTTTAAATTGTGAGGATTAGTTTTTTTATGAGAATAGTGTTTCTTATGCTATTTCCATATTTCATGATGAGTGTGCCAGTGGTTGTGTTAATTCTAGAACTGGTACTTGTTATGCATTACGGTTAAAATCATTTTCGAATGATAAGGATATATTCATATGATAAGAGGCAAACTTAGGAATAAAACCAAATGACCATCCGTTTACAAAATATTTTTTGCTAACCACGTTGGTTAGTTACCCTCGTATTTGGAACCCATTTTGTTAGCGTTTAACTTTAGCGCTAGATACCCTTAGTTACACCCTTTGAGCCATCCTTTTCATTTTGTTACATCCAGAAAAATACAAAAATATTTTACACTTTAAACCTTAGCCTTACCTTTGTCAAAGTCTAAACGATGGGTTGCTAGTTGCTTGGTTGTTGGATTGTTTTTGATGATTATTAGTTAGCCACACTTCACAATTCATGTGTGTGCCATTCCAACAAAGACGAAGAGTGCACATTCTTATTTGTATTTTTTGCGGTGTATGCTTATGCGAAGTGTGGGGGAGTTTGAAAAAAATGATGAGAATAAGTCATCGCAACTATAAGGTGACAATCATAGCCAATGTGATATATTATTATGAATAAAGAAAGTTATGAGATGTGTTGTTATCCAATGTGCTAAGTTTGAAGAATATTTTTGTAGTGAAGCGATGTATCGACATGTGAAAGATCGAAGAGGAGAAAGATTGTAACTATTGTCATTTTTGGGTTTATGGTTTGTTTGAGATTTGCAACTCTGGAACTTAGACTTTGATTTTATTTTTCTTTAAAACCAATTTCATAAATATTCTCATGCCTTATCCTTACCTTTTTGACTTAGTGTAAATATTTTGCACGTAAGTTTATTTACCCTTAGCCTAAACGTTACAACCCAAATAAAAGGCATCTTTGATGAATTATTCTATTGTTTTAATACTTGTACAAGCCTATGGTAAGAAATATAAATCATGACTATGCAATGAGTGATCTATTAATCAGTACACATATTGAGTGATGAGTGAATTTCATATTATCTTCGTGAGGTGCTTAGAATTGTTATCAAGCTCTTTATTTACTTGATTGAGTTCAAATAAGATATTTGCACTATTGGCATTGAATTCAATTTTCTTTTTGATGAAGGCTTGCTCGAGGGCGAGCAAAGGTCAAGTGTGGGGGATTTGATAACGCTCAAAATTAACATGTTTTTAGTCGCGTTATTGTTTGTTTTATGAATGGAAATTGGTCATATTTGTATATATTTATTACTTAATCGTGGAAAAGTGTTTATGCATGCAAATATAGCCAAAAGCAGGTAAAAATGATTAAAAGATGAAGAAATGAAGTGGACATGCATTTTTGGAGAGTTTCAAGAAAGATCAAGAAGAAAGAAACGTCGCATGGACAAAAGGATTTGATAAAGACAAGTTTTATACACGAAATTATCAAAGAAATATCAAGTTCTAATGGACAAAGTCATGCCACGAAGAAAAATAATGCATGCAACGTAAAAAGACAAAGAAAGAATGTTCAGACAATCTCCAACCGATCAGATGCAAATCGCATCCAATTCGGCTGGAAACATGCCAAAAGATTGACCATCCGATCGGATGGTGAGAAACCGATCGGATGAGGTTGACTGAAGTTACAAGTTTTGCATTTATGGGTGTATTTACTCCCCATAATCATGTGTGGCTGATCATTTCTACTTATTAACTATTGAGGGACGTTTTTACTTGAAGGATAAGTGTCATTATGCTATATAATGACTACTTAGGATGTAGAATTACTTGTACCACCAATATCTAACTTAGTATTACACCAAATCTTGTTAGTTTATCTTATATTGCCTGAAAGTTTACTAAGTGTTGTAAAAACGCCCAGAACGTGTTTAGTTAGAGTCTCAAGCATGGGTTCGAGTGTGGAGTTGTTTACTCACATTAGTGAGCAATTGGAGGAGCGTGGTTGCGAAAGTTCCACAAGTTTATTCATTGTAATTCTCAAGACTAGGTACACCTTGATACTTATAATGAACAATTGTTACTTTGAGTTTTATGAAAGTTTTCTTATTTACTTGTGTTTTAATATGATTGCTATGGAGTAATTTGTGATATACTTGTGTATATGATGTGATTGGTTAACGGAGTATTCTTTTATGAAAAAGGTGATGCATGAAAACATATCTATTTTATGAGTTTGTTGAAATAACATTTTTTCTTGGTTAGTTTGTTGGTAAAAACAATATCTTGAAAAATAGGTCCGAAAGGAATTTCAACATGTTTTTATTCCAAAATATTAATGCACCAAATTAGTATGGAATAGGATGCTTGACAACCATCTTATTTACTTGTTAAAATGGATTTGAGATGATTTCATCACGAAAAAGGACCGAAAGGATTCGTAGGAATTCATAAGAAAAGAATTGATTTTCAAAACAACCATGTGATTATAGGATTATCATACTAATTTGATATGTCCGAAAGGAGTCATTTAGGTGATAAAATTCTTAGTGGTAGTGAAAACATGACATACATCATAGATTGTATAACTACTCATTTTTAGTTGCGCATCATAACAAGTTTTACACCAAACTTTGTACTCAAATTGTCATAATACTCCTAATGACCAATCAAGGAATTATACATAAGTATGTGTTTTGTTTTTACTAGAGTTTCTTTTAAATCTGTATTTCACATAAATTTGGATTGACAACCCTTATTTAACAAACGATTTTCTTATTACTAAAACAACCAAATCCCTTGGGACAATCTCGACTTATCCAACTTTATTACACCGGACGAGTATACTTGCTCGTATGTGCTAAATAATAATCGGATAATTCGTGTTTATAAATTTTAAAACTTGTACTAATAAAACGTACATCACCGACCCCCAAAACAAGGGTCGTATTTGAACCACCCAAAAATCCCGTTGTAAATCCGAAACCCAACCCAAAACCTTCAATTCCATATCCCTCACGATTGCAAGACCAAAAGCTACGCGAAAAAGAAAATCATCAAATGGAAAAATTCTTCCAAATTTTTCAAGATTTACACTTTGATATCAGCTTCGCAGATGCTATCCTCTTGATGCCCAAGTTTGCATCAACAATGAAAAATCTATTGAGCAATAAGGAAAAACTGTTTGAGATGGCAAAAACTCCTCTTAATGGGAACTGCTCCGCAGTTATGTTGAAATAGCTTCCCCAAATGCTGGGAGATCCCGGGAAATTTCTCATTCCATGCATTGTCTCGGGAATGGTTGAATGCTATGCCTTGGCCGATCTTGGTGCAAGCATCAACTTGATGCCTCATTCATTTTGGAAGAAACTCTCTCTTCTGGAACTCACTCCCACCTGCATGACTCTTGAGCTTGCAGACCGTTCAATATCTCGTCTCCTCGGTATTGTCGATGACGTATTTGTAAAATTAGGAAAGTTCTATTTTCCAGCTGACTTTGTGATTGTTGATTTTGATGCGGATCTAACGGTTCATCTCATTCTTGGAATAGGATTCCTTAGGACGGGTCGTGCTTTGATCGATGTACATTACGTGTTGGTACTGAAGCAATAACTTTAACCTTGATCAAACCTCGAGATACTCCTCAAACTATGATTCTAAGTCAGTTAACCGCATCGATTTCATCAATGTTGCTACAGAGGAGTACTCTCAAGAAATTCTTGGTTTTGTTGATGATTCTCCGAGTGGCAGACCCACTCCCTCCTTTCAACCTATAATTGCCAATTCTTTTCCTTCCCTCACTCCGTTTGAGGGAAGTGACTTCGTCTTAGAGGAAATAGAGGCCTTTCTCAAAAGTGATTCAATTCCCGAGGAAATTGATAACCAAGAGATTGACCCAGAAAGGGATATACTTCTCCTTGAGAAGATGCTGAACGAAGATCCCTCTCCTCCTCCTGTTCGTTCACATAAACTTCATAAAGAGGAAATCAAAAATGTTGAGAAAAATGATGAATTTCCTGAGGTCGAACTTAAGGACATGTCTCCTCATCTTGAATATGCATTTCTAGAGGGTGATGATAAATTACCCGTCATAATTGCTAAAGACTTAAAAGATGAGGAGAAAAATGCTCTGATAAAGGTCTTGAAATCCCACAAGCAAGTAATTGTGTGGAAACTCTCCGATATCAAGGGTATTAACCCTAAATTATGTACTCATAAAATCTTAACGGAGGATGATTTAAAACCGGCAGTTCAACAACAGAGACGGGTTAATCCAAAAATTCATGAGGTTATCAAACAAGAGGTTCTCAAACTTCTTGATGCTGGATTGATTTACCCTATCTCTGATAGTCCTTGGGTTAGCCCCATCCATTGTGTTCCAAAAAGGGTAGCATTACTGTTGTCACAAATGATGAAAACGAGTTGATTCCAACTCGATTAGTTACGGGATGGCATGCGTGCATTGACTATCAAAAGTTAAATGACGCCACCCGAAAAGATCACATTCCTCTACCCTTCATGGACCAAATGCTCGAGTGATTAGCGGGGAATGAGTACTCTTGTTTCCTCGATGGTTTCTTGGGTTACTTTCAGATTCCCATTGATCCGCAGGATCAAGAAAAGACCACCTTCACGTGCCCCTACGGAACTTTTGCCTATAGACGTATGCCTTTCGGCTTATGTAATGCTCCAGGCATGTTCCAAAGGTGCATGATGGCCATATTCCACGACATGATCGGGAAAACTATAGAGGTCTTTATGGATTACTTCTCGGTCATTGGGGATTCTTTCCAATCTTGTCTTTTCCATTTAGAAAACATGCTGAAATGTTGCGAAGAAACAAATTTGTGCCTAAATTGGGAGAAGAGCCATTTTATGGTCAAAGAGGGCATTGTCCTCGGCCATAAGATTTCCAAAAGTGGGATCGATGTTGATTGAGCTAAAGTTGATTTTATAGCTAAACTGCCTCCTCCAACTACTGTCAAAGGTGTTAGAAGCTTCCTTGGTCATGCCGGATTCTATCGTCGATTCATACAAGATTTTTCAACAATCGCCCGACCTATGACCCATCTTCTTGAAAAAGATGCTGTTTCATCTTCTCACCCAAGTGCATCGAAGCTTTTCAAACTCTAAAGAAAAAGCTTACTGAGGCACCCAGTCTTGTTGCCCCTGATTGGGACCTACCCTTTGAACTTATGTGTGATGCTAGTGACTTTGCAATAGGTGCAGTCCTGGGGCAACGTAAAACACAACACTTTCAGCCTATACACTATGCCAGTAAAACTATGACTAAAGCTCAAACTCACTATACCACTACGTAAAAAGAACTATTAGCCATGGTGTATGCCTTTGAGAAGTTTTGGCCATACTTGATCCTGACCAAGTGAATAGTGTATACGGATCACTCGGCTCTGAAATATCTCTTTGCCAAACAAGATGCAAAGCCGAGATTGCTCCGATGGGTTCTCCTCCTACAGGAATTTGATATCATTATACGTGATAAAAAAGGAGCTGAGAACCTAGCGGCTGATCATCTATCCCGACTAGAGAACCCTCACCAAGATGTCCTCGAGAAACAGGAAATTAATGAAACCTTTCCTCTCGAAAGACTCAATGTGACCTCTTCTCGTGGTGATTCTACTACCCCATGGTTTACAGACTTTGCAAATTACCATGCGGGTAACTTCATTGTCAAAGGGATGTCGTCCCAACAGAAGAAAAAGTTCTTTAAAGATGTTAACCACTACTTCTAGGACGATCCCTATCTGTTTAAAATTTGTGCAGATCAAGTCATCAGGTGGTGTGTCCATGGCGAAGAAGCCATGGATATTCTAAAACCTTGTCATGATGGACCCACGGGGGGACATCATAGTCAAAACTACACCGCCAAAAAGGTGTTTGGTTCCGGATTCTACTGGCCCACGATTTATATAAGGATGCTCATGAGTTTGTCAAAACCTGTGACGCTTGTCAGCGTCACGGGAATATTTATAAGAAGGATGAGATACCTCAAGACGCCATCCAAGTCTGTGAAATTTTTGATATCTGGGGCATTGATTTTATGGGTCCATTCCCATCTTCACGACGGAATAAGTACATACTCGTGGCCATCGATTATTTGTCCAAATGGGTTGAAGCAAAGGCTTTACCCACCAATGCCGCCCAAATTGTTGTAAAATTTTTGAAAGCTCTTTTTGCTAGGTTCGGGACTCCACGTGCCATAATTAGTGATCATGGTACAAACTTTTGCAATGATCAATTTGCAAGAGTAATGCAGAAGTACGGTGTCACTCACCGTCTTTCCACTGCGTATCACCCCCAAACAAGTGGGCAGGTGGAAGTTTCGAATCGTGGCATAAAAAGAATTCTGGAGAGGACAGTAGGAGAAAATCGTGCCTCTTGGTCGGATAAGCTAGATGATCCTCTCTGGGCTTTCCGTACAGCTTACAAAACACCCATCGGGTGCACTCCATACAAGCTGGTATACGGGAAGGCGTGTTATCTGCCAATTAAGCTAGAGCACAAAGCCTACTGGGCCTTGAAACATGCCAACTTCAAACTTAAGACAGCAGGTGATCACCGCAAGGTTCAGCTAAATGAATTAAATGAACTTCATGATCAAGCTTACGAGAATTCTTTGATCTACAAGGAAGACAAAGAAGATCCATGACTCAAAAATCAAGAACCGCGTTTTCAACGTTGGTGATCGAGTCCTTCTTTTTAACTCAAGATTAAAGATTTCTCGGGCAAACTAAAAACCCGTTAGTCTGGGCCTTTCACTATCACCAAAGTGTTTCCATATGGAACCGTTAAGTTATCTCAACCTAACGGTCCCAACTTCAAAGTGAATGGTCATCGGTTGAAGCACTACTTTGGAGGGGACATACCACCCATGGTTGTCCCAGTCTCCCATATCTCCAAACTTTCCCCATGAACAAATGAATTTGGGGATCGATTCAAGCTAGTGACTCGGTGAACAAACACATTAGCATGCACATGAGTTTTCACCCATGTTTCTGACTTCTCTCTTCTTTCTAATAAAATAGCGGGAAGAGGGCAACCTCTTCTGCATCTTTTGTTTGTGGTTGTTGTTGTGCTTGTACAGGTAATTGTTCCCGAAGCATGAAGGCTCTCGTGCTCGTATTTTTGTCATTATTTCATTCAAGCTTCATTGTTCATGAATTCTGATATCCTTAACTAACGTTATCTTTTGGCATAATTAATAAACGGCCTTAGATACAACGTAGGATTACCCTCGCCTTTGAAACATTGAGGGCAATGTTTAGCTTTAGTCTGGGGGTATCTTCGATTTGACTTGCACTTTCATGTGCCGCTTACTCATGCAACTCCGTTTTTCTCAAAAATCCAAAAAAATTGAAAAAATTCATCAAAAAGTTGAAAAAATTTGAAAATTTTCTGCAAAAATATAATAAGTTTTGACACTTTGTTCTGACTTTCCGCCGGGTAAAGTAGGAATAGAAATTTTGACCTGACCAGGCGTGTTGAGCCCTAGCTTGTTTCCTTAACTTTTTAGGCTAAGCATCCGCGGATCTCATTAATTGAAATTTTAAATTTGCGGAGAATGAGGAATGATAGTAAAGTCATTAGTGTGATTAGATGCTAAACGTAGAATAGTTGGATTTCTTTAAAGCTCATAACGGTTACTTGTAGTCCCTGCTCCCGCAAGATTGAAAACACAAAAATAAAATAATTAGAATTACGCGTTTTCAAAAGTTGTCTAAATTTCCGCTCACTTTACGTGACGGCATAAGCATTAAATGGGCCTTGGATCCTTTATTTTGAAAGGCGTTTAGGTCTTGGAACTCCCCGTTTTGTTGTATGCCACATGAGGTTCATAAATAACACCATCAATATGTAATAAATGCCAAAAATAGTTGTGGTTCGACAAGCGGATCCTTGCATCCTTTGTTCTGAAAGGCGCTTAGGTCTGGGAGATTCACCGTGAAGCTCCGTATGCTTGAGGCAAAGTAAATTGAAATAAAGTCATAAGTACCAAAAATAATTGTAGTTCGACAAGCGGATCCTTGCATCCTTTGTTCTGAAAGGCGCTTAGGTCTGGGAGATTCATCGTGAAGCTCCATATGTTTGAGGTACAAGTTATATAAAAAGAAAAAAAAAAAAAGAAAAGAAAAGGAAAGAAAAAAAATGAAAAACAATGAAAAAAAATAAAAAAATGATGAAAAATTAAAAAGTGAAAAATATAATAAATGTGGTGTGAACATATGAGCCTTGTGAGTTAATATTTAAATGATTTTTAAATCTGCCTAAATCTATCAGACTTTAAACTTATCGGAACGAAAATGAGCAAACATTTCCTGAAAAAGTCTAGATACAATAATACTTGGGAGCAGGAATTACAATTAGCATTTATGAGTAGTCTTGGCATCTTAATGACATTTTTGGCTATGATTTCGTTTTTACGCTTAGCATGGGAACTCATGAAAAATCAGGGACGATGAATTTTATCCGAATGGACACTTTTCTCTGAGCTGTGTTTCCTACTCTGTGACCCTAAATCTTATTGAAAAATGATGAAAGTCAAACATCCCGTCACACAACAACTGTAAAAAGTACGTAAATAGTAGTGTAGGAAATAAAACTGAAAAATTGAGCGTTCTCAAGAATAAATGATTTTGTACTCTCTTTTGAATATTTTGCTACTCCTTCAATGTTAGTAGAAGGAGTTATGAAAATTATTTATATTGTGGGGCGTGAATTGATCCCATTGCGTGAGGACACGCCAATACCTTAGTCTGGGGGATTTGGTGTGTTCTTATTCACACACCTTTTTCTGTCCATATTAAGACCAAAACAAACACAAACTAACCATAATTGCCAAAGATATTGTGTTTTTGTGTTTGTGATCGTGTAGGAACGGATATTTTCGAAATTTGCAAAAACCAGGCCAAAAAGGACAAAAACGAGCACGAATCTGGAAAACGTATCAAAAGCCAAAGCCGGGAAAGCAAATTACCACTTTTTGAGCTCAGATTGTCAAAACACACCTTTTGGAATCACAAAATGCCAAAAATAGTCCTTGGAGCAAAAGTTTGCAAAATTGGCTGAAATGGTCCGTCAAGTTTGGAAATGGATAGAAATGGCCCTTGAGCATGGGATTTGGGTGAAAAGTCAACAAAGGTCTTTAGAAATTCACAAGTTATCAAGATTGGTCCCTAGATAGAAATTTTGAAGTATTTACAGTTTTAGTCCCTCAAGTTTTGAAGTTGGCAGAAATGGCCCCTAGAAGGTTTAATTTTGATGAAAAGTCAACCTAAGTTCTTAGGAATTCAAAAATGGACACTATTAGTCCCCGGGTGAGAAGATTGAAGGAATTACAAGTTTAGTCCCTGAAGTTTCAAGTTTGACATATTTGGTCCCTGGAAAATTTCTAAAATGGAAAATATCAAATTTAGTCCTTGAATTACTCAAGGTTGGAAAATTACACCCTTGCATTTACTTTGGAAACAGTACCAACTTTTACACCTCAAATTTTAGTTAATTACAAAATTGGTCCTTGTGAAATTATTAAACCAAATGGACCCTTGTATTATTGTTAAACAAAATCCAAGCCTAGTCAACAAACACAACATCCACAAACCTAAGCCTAAACCAATCAGCCCACTCCATCCCATTTTATTAATAATTAAAAAGGGCAGGGTCAAACGGTCAAACTCACACCCCTTTTCCCTCCCTTCGTCCCAACTTGTGCCTGCAACCATCAAATCCAACCCTCCCACCATCACTATCACATCCCACCACCCCAATCCACTATCCACTTAAAAAAACAACAACATTAAATGCCGCCCCCCACCCCCCCAATTGCACTTCCACAAAGCAAATTGCCTCATCCTGTTTTCCCGCCAAAATACGTGGATGGTGGAGATTTAATCCTAGTGATCCAAGGGCTAAATTTATTGTTGGGATATGATCAGAGGTCCCAATGAACCCTATCGTAGCAGTATAAGAGGAGAAGAGAAGCAAAGGACCCAGTGTGTCGTTTTTAGATTAATTTTAGTTAATTTCAAAATTAAAGTCATTTCTGTTTCTAAGTTTTAGTTCCAAGTTGTAATCTGAGTTTTCTTAGTGTAATTCAGAGTTTTCATAATAAAAGTTTCACTTTCTCAGTTTATATTCAAGTTTGCAGTTTTAAGTTAATTTCTCAATTTTTAGCTTAAAAGTTGTTAAGGTGTTATTTTTAAGTTCCATCAAGCTTATTTAGGTAAAGCATAAGCTTTAAGAAAGTTAGAATTCAGTTACATAGATTTCCATTCAAAAAACTTAAAAATACAAAAAAATAAGAAAAATAATAGAAAAATAAAAATATGTTTAAGTAGTACTCAGAAGCTTGTGCAAGCTGTTTAAAAGATTGGTTAGGTCTAAATTAGTGAAACACAACTTTAGTGTTCATTATTATTGCTATATCAGTCGAAAAAGAAAAAAAGCACAAAAAAAATTACCTTTGCACTAGACTTTGGAAGCATTGGAAGTTGCCTGCAGTGGAGGGGACTTTACCAGCTTATTCCCTGAATAAGATGGAGCTTGTTGCAGTAAAAGAGGCCCTGGTAAAAGCTAGGTTCAAGGGAAAGTTCTTTGTTTTCATAAACTTGGATTTTTAGCGTAAAATGCTTAATCTATGTTAGTAGGTAATAGTACTTAGTTGTTGTCTATTTTTGCTTATTCTGTTTTAATATTGCTTATTAGAAAGATTTTAGTCCATAGTTTAAGCTTTAGCCAAAAGTCTCATAAGATTTCATAAAAACCACCAATTCAAAGGACTGGTTGGATTAGCTGATTTCACTATGACACAGGTTGTTTTTGTTGTTGTTCTCAATTGAGAAATATCACACTAGGTTCACTGAGGATAGTCAAACCTTAAAACTCAGTACTAATACATCAAAAAGTCAAAATGCATAGTTTTCAGAAAATCCAATTTTTCCAAGATTTTTCCTGATTTTTTTTTTTAAATATAAGCCCTGAGCTTTTTGGAAGTCAAAAGCTACCAGCTAAACTTGTGAAATATCATGTTGGAATATTTTTAGAAAATTTTTAGTGGCTTATTGGAGAGCTTATTTGAGCCTGCACGGAGAGAACCTCCCCTGCGCCAGGGTAATTGCCCATTTTTTCATAAGCTTATTCTGACTTTTCCTGTGGACCACAGCCCTCAAACTTTGGCTTTTTGTGTAGCTTATTAGTCCATTTCCCTATTTCAGGGCTTATTTTGGCTCCCTGAGCCCTTGCCCTTAGCTTATTTTTGCCTTTTAGGTGACCTGATCAAGCCAAGTCACTAAGTGATTAGTAGATTTTACCCAACTTCACAAGTCCACCCTGTGCTTATTATTGGGACCCACCATGTGGTTCCTGGCTTTTTGGAAACCCCAATAAGCCATCTTATCATATCAGTGCCTAATTTGGACTTTGGAGTCCATTTGGACCCCTAATTCTTGGCCTGCTTTCTGTCCCTTTTGAACCTTTTGGCCTATGTGATTGTGGATTGCTTATTTTTTATTTATGGCTTATTGATAGTGCTTATTCAGTCTTTTTAGCTTGCTTTTTGTTCATCTCAGTTGTTTAATGCTTATTTAGCCATTTGTAGTTTATTTGTAGCTTATTGCATAAAAAATCCACATCTTAAAGCTTATTAGAACTTCTGTCATACTTTTTAAATTGCATACTGCTTATTTACAAGCTATAATAAATTTGTTTTTGTAAAAGTTGTTTATTTTCAGTAATAAAATAGATTTGTAAAAGAAGAATTAAAAAAATCAAAAATATAAAATAAGTGATAACTTCTATTTATGCCATTTGGCTTATTTTCAACTTTTTCAAACAGCAATTCTCCATTTTATATTTTTTTTAAGTTTCTTATATATTAAAATAGTTTTAGAAAAATTTTCATACTTTTTTGAGTTTACTTAGTATTTATTATAATTAATTTAAGTGTAATTAGTTTTAATTTAAAAAGCCAAAAATAAATTTCTTATCTGCTTATTTATAAGCAAAAGTACCTTTTTATATTTTTCCTAGCTTTTATAATTAATAAATAGTTTTTAGAAAATTTTTCATAATTAAAATTAGTTAAAATAGATTTTATTTATTAAATAAGTAAATAATTATTAAAGTAGTTTAAATATAATTTTTATAAACTTTTTATAATTTTATTAGGAATCCTGTAATAGTTAATTTTTTTTATAAAAAAATTCATATTTTTCTAAGTTACCTCAGTATTTTTCTTAATTTAAATTAGGTATAAATTAGTTTTAATTAATTATTAAATAGTTTTTAATTAATATTAAATAATAAAATAATCAAAAAAATAATTTTCTTTCATCTAAAATTTTCTTTTAATATAAAGTTTGTAAAAAAGTCATTTTCACCCCCTCTAGTTTTATTTTGTTTAAAACTTACCTTTTTCTCCATACGTAATTGTAATTATTTTAAATTTAGTTCACGTTTATACATATCTGTTTCCTGTAATTGTTAAATACTGTTAATCCAAATCATTTCCAGTAGTGTAATCAATTCCAAATCATTATTTTTTACTTTCCCAAATCACTAAATCTATCAATTGTTTCCCAAAACACAATTTCAATCTCGTCGGGACATAACGACTCGGGAAAACATTGTGCTTACACCGGATCAAAATTGATCACTCCTCTCCCTTACTGCTACTCAGGCTTGACATGTTGACCATTCCTGGTTAATCTGTTAGGTTGGTTTGGGAGGAGTCAAAGCCCCAGAAACCATTTGAAGAATTACACCTGACGGCATCAGGTGTATTTGGATGTAGGCCGTCAGGCACAAAGTTAACACGAGATGGCCCAGAAGGATTTAAAGCGTGACGACGTCAGAAAGCTTAATTGCACAACACGAAACCCTAATAGCGACGTTCTAATGGTGTCAGGAATTATAACTTGACGCCGTCAGCTTGTAAAATCTATATATAGTTTTGGATCTTTCATTCATGAAATGTGCAACTTTGGAGACAAACCCAAGTACAAAATTCAGAGATTTTAAGGGTTCTCATACCCTCTTTTCTCCTATGTTTCTATTGAAGGTAATTTATCTTTTAATCATTCAATATGTCTATGTGTTGTTTGATTATCTTTTAGGCTTTTCTCCTTTTTAACATGCAAGCTTAGGTTATTTTGTGTTTGCTTAGATCTAATGAAACCTAGTTATTGATTGTTGATTAATTGTCTATTGTTTAGTTGATTGACTCGCGTTAGGCTTAAGAAAACTGGCTAACCTCCTTTGTGTAACAAGCTTGAACGTCTTAAGAAACGTAATCAGATGTGCACTACGGTTTCATTTGTTGTTTTTAATGCGTGAGTAGAGGTTAATGATTCTATGACAGGATACTAAACGTTTCGTCATAAGAAGAAATTGATATTCATAGAGTTGGGGAAGGCTGTGCGCACCCCATGACTGGTATTAAGGAACAACGCATCAACTAAAACAATTGCACTGTGACATTGAACGAGTCAACAAGAGATAACTAGGGAGTAATTAAGTCTAAGTAAACACGTTTATCTCATTATAAGAAGTCCACCAATTTACCTTTCTTGTTATTTTTATTTTTCTATTTTTTTAGTTTAATTTGTAGTTTTGGGTTAGTTGATTAGCAACTAATTTTGCGCACTCCTTCCAAAACTGAGATTTTATTATTTTCATAAAAACATAAAATAATACAAAAAAAAAACCATCCCTCACCTTTAGACCTAGTTGACATACACTTCAATCCTAATGACATTATTCCCCTATACTACACTACAACGACCAGGTACACTGCCTGGAGGATTGCAAATGCTCCTCAAGATCCTTTGAGGAGTAAAACCTTTTGTGAGGCCGCAATCCTCGCATCATGAGAACATTTAAGTAGGCGCGTGCTATTCTTACATGCACCAAGTGGATAATCAGTACGGTATTACATGGACCAAGTGGATACCACTGATAAATCACAATGATTAGATGACATAACTTTTTGCATGCTTGTAGTTCGATAGGTACATGGACCAAATGGCTTAGGAGATTACATGTATAGTGGCTAGATACATGGACCAAGTGGTCTAGTCTAGGTTAGATAGGAGTGTGGGGGTGTTATCTAGACCAAGGAGACATTCCCCACATATCCTGACTTCACCAGTACTTTTTAATTAGATCATTACAGAAATAAACAGGTGACTAAAATGGAATATGATTAGCATGGCTAGCACTTCTTTCTCTCATTGATCACAACTATAGTATAACTAGTTTAGTTTACATTTTATGCTTTCTAGTAGTTAATTAATCAAATCAATCAAACCCCCCCCCCCCCTTTAAACTTGTAAAATACACTAGAGAGGATCTAAGCGTACTATTCTCGAGATCGACCTCATATTTACCCCATTGGCTACATCTGATTGGATACATTGCCCATGAAACAGTGTCTTTAAGATATAAGTTTTGATTAAATATAAATATTAAAACTTAAATATAAAAATAGCTACAATGAGACACGCATCAGCTATCCTGAAAGTACACATATGAGCCTATGAAATACGTCTTAAGAGAGTAACCTATAGACAATCATAACCACTAAACACTTCTGCTTATACAACACGAAAACAAAACACCGCATTTTTTTGTCCAACCATAAATAAGAGCTGGTTCAAAATCCATAATCTTTAACACATAACTAATCATGACTTCATCTATGTATTCCTAACAACAGTATCATGTTTCTTAATTAATTACAATTAACAAAAAAGAAAGCCTCCCCGTTATGCAAGATTAAATCTTTAAGCAACCCAATGAATAAATTCTAAGGGTCCGTTTGGTTTATAAGTGGATTAGATTAGGATTTGGATTTGGTATAGGATTTAGATTTGAGGTAGTTCTAGGAGAGAGAAATTATATTTATTTAAATATATTTTATAATAAATTTTAAATTAAAAATATTTTTCAAAAACTAAAATAAGAAAGAATGTGAAAAAAATATAGTAAGGTCGTACATGTTTATTTCGAATGAGAGGTAGTGAAAAATAGAGGTCCCACTAGTGTAAGAGGAATGACTCAAAACCAACCTGATGAGGCGAAAAGAGGGTCATTTAAGCCCAGAATTGAATTTATTTGATCAAATATTGCCCTAAATCGTTCCTTTTGTGATTTTAGGTACTTTGGGAGTGAATTATGGAAAAGGAAGTAATTTGGACGTTTTTGGAGCATAAAAGTGAAGAAAATGGCAAAGACTTAATTTTCCAAGCTGAGAACAGTACCTGACAGCGTCAAAAGGAAGATCCTGACGGCATCAAGAGTTAAATCCATGACGACCCAGTACAAACCTGAAGGCGTCACAAGAAGGGCGTCAAGAGTATTTTTTGTGACGGCCTGCACAAGGGGAATACATGACGGCGTCAGATCCAGATCTAGGCAGTCCGAGAAACTATTTGGCGGCGAGATGACGGCGTCAGACATTTGTTCTTGACGCCGTCACCTATCAAACTCTATATATAGTTTTCTATTTTTCATTCATTAAAGAGGAACTTGTGTGGAGAAAACTAGGGCCGAACTTTGTAAACCCTAGGTCATATTTTACAGTGTTTTCAAGGGTTTTCATCCCTTGAATCCTTTCATGTTCAATTGAGATAAGTCTTCTTCCAATTCAATCAATATGTCTATGTGTTGTTTGAATATATCTTATGCTTGTCTTAATTTCAACATGCTAGGCTAGATCTATCTTGTGTTTGCTTAGATCAATGAAACCTAGATGTTAATTATGTGTTGATTACTTGTTTATGGTTGTATTGGATGAATGATTTCAATGTTAGGCTTAAGAAAACTAGCAGATCTCCATTGTGTAGCATGCTTGAACGTCTTAGGAAACATGAACCGATGTGTACTAGGTTTTATTGGTTGTATTTAATGCATGAGCAAATTCTAGTGATCCCATGTTAGGAGCTTCTTAGCCGGCTCGACATAGGAGTGAAGTAGGCACTCATAGGATTGGGGAAGTAAGTACGCCACCCCATGAATGGTATTAAGGAATACAATCCATCATCCATGCAACTATAACAAGTAATTAACGTGTAATAGATATCTAGGGAGTAGTGAAATCTAAGTAAACACAATTCTCCCACATATTGCTCACAACTTTAGTATAATTAGTTTACTTTCATTTTTAGTATTTTATTTTGATTGCATCTTAGTATTGGGTTAGTTGACTAGCAACTAATTCCGCCAACTCCTTCAAGACCCGAGAATTTTAATTGCTTTCATAAAAATATAAAAATACAAAAAGAATCATCCCTCATCTCAAGACCTAGTCTTTAGGTTTTCTAATCCTAGCGACACTATTCCTAGCTGAACGATCAATCCCCCGGTACTTGTCATTATACTATACTACATCGATCAGGTACACTGCCTGGTGGGGGTTGTAAGCTTCTCGAGATCCCTCGAGAGGTAAAGCCTGGTGCAATCCCTACGCATCATGTTTTTGGCGCCGCAGCCCGGGGAAATAGTTATTGTCTAGGTTAGAATCTCTTTTTATTAGGTCTACTTGCTAGATTCCTTTCTAGTAAGATTTTATTTTATTTCTAGGTTCTCTTTAGTCTATCTTATTTCTTCGTCTTTTTGTTCGTAACTCTTCACCACCCGACATCATCGACGATGGGAACATCTTTGAACCCGTCATCCCACCACAACAAAACCCACCACTAGCCAACCAACCTCTTAGGCCCCGAACCTTAGGAGAGTATTCCCGACCTAGCCACCAAGGCTACCGAAACACCATTGAGCTCACCCAAGGAGCCAATGTGACCCCCTTGCTATCCGACACCATCCAGTTGGTGCAAAGCGGATGTGCATTCCATGGACTTCGTTCCGAAGATCCAAACCAACATCTCAAGGACTTCCTTAAAATCGTAGATTCTATAGACCTTGATCTTACAACTAGAGAGTCAACCCGATTACGCCTATTCCAATTCTCTCTACGTGATCAAGCTAGCCAATGGCTTGAACGTTTACCCGCGGGATCCATCACCTCATGGGATGATCTCACCACTCGTTTCCTTGCTCAATTTTTCCCACCGAGGAGAACTACCAAGCATAGAAATGATATCTTGATGTTCCAACAACGTCAAGGTGAAACTCTTTATGAAGCATGGACTCGATTCAAGGACTTACTCCAAAAAGTCCCTCATCATGGCATAGATCTTTGGCTCCAAGTCTAAATCTTCTATGACAATATCGATCTCTCCACAAGGCGAACCATTGACCAATCGGCCAGTGGTAAGCTACGTGATCTAAGTGCGGAACAATCGTGGGAACTCATAGAAGATCTTGCTCTCTATGACAACGAAAGTTGGAATGATCCCCGTGATTTGAACAAAATGGTCAAGGTAATATCTTTGCCTTCGAACAACTCTAGCACTCCCGACCGTAGGATCATGGAACTTGAGGACCAAGTCAAGTTTCTTATGAAATCTTACGAAGCTCCTAAGCCTTCAAGCCAAGTGTCACAACTCGTAATTTCCGGTCACTTTCCAAACCTCGACAATTTACTATTCACAAGTTACTATTCATCATTTACTATTCATCGATCACTATTCATCATTTTCGAGGTCAATTTGACATTCTGAGAAGCGTTCAGAAATTTTACTATTCACTTGACACTATTCATTTCCGAGAGAAAACCACTATTCACGTGCATTATTCATGTCATCGTAAATTTAGTTTACGAGTGTTCAAATTCGCGTAACCGTATTGGTTCAGGAGCGAATTCATGCATTATTATCAGGGACATTTCATACGGACTAGAAATAGTCGACATATCATCATTAGGGCACTTGCATACTATTCCACTCGTAGGATAATTAAATTAATACTTTTGGTACAATTAACGATTTACGTATGTTTATTTTAAATAAACACTAATACGCGAACTATAATGTGACTAACACGTCCAACACTCCCGACTATGATCCCAATATATTTTTATATTCATTTTTATAATATAAAAATTATAATATTAATTTACCCGGTATTTTGGATATTTATTTTAATTATTAACTTAAGTTTACTAAAACTTCGACGGTTTTCGTAGAAATTAAACTATAATTATCTAAACACCCAATAATTTTATCCAACCTATTTTTATAATTGTTATAACTTTATTATGACCCGGTTAACTCCGTTAGAATTTATTTTTAGTTAACCCGGTACCCGGTACATTTTAAAATTTCAAAATAACACATAATAACTCAAATACACCAAAAGTCTTCCATATCCTTTCCCCCCCCCTTGACTTTGCCGCCCCCCCCCCCCCCCCCCCCCATACCCCTTTTCTTACAAAACCACTAACATACTCTTATACATAAATGCATTACACTAACTCTATATATTAATCATTTTATCAATAATTCATATACCATATCTTACTTCTTTTATTTCATTTCATTTCTACAACTCAAAAGAAAAAGTTTTCTTCCCTCTTTTGCTCTCTACAACCCACGGCCACAAGGAAGAAACAAGGAGCAAGAACCAAAATTTTTCTTAAAGATCTTAGTGTATTTTGTAGTCCTTGTTAGAGTTTTGAGATACAAACTCAAGGATTATTAGGTTTTCATCTCCAAAACTTCATTAATCTTACAAGTAAGTTTACAAAACTCATTTCATAATTTTTACAAAGTTATTACTATGTTTATATATTTTTCTTGCAAGATCTTATACATGCATTAACTTATACCACTTTATTTTTGTAAACTTTTGATCCTACAAGCCCTAGAAGTGATTTTTGGTTAGATCCTTGTTAGATCTACTTGGTTTTGATGATTAGGAACCCATGACACCCTAAGAAGGTGTATGGTAGGATTAGATTAGTTTTGTGGTGTTTGAAAGTGGTTTGATGGAAGATGGAACTAGTTTGGAGACTTGAAAATGGTTTTTGAAACTTTTGATATACCTACTGTCCCCATTTTAATTTCGTGGGAAAATCAGTAGAGGGTGGCCAAGTTTTGACCAAAGATTTAGAAAATACATTCAAAAACGAAACTTTAGGCGAAAGAACGGATTAAAACGAGTTTATAACGAAGGAGATACGATTTTTGCAAATGTAACGACGAAAACTATTTTTACAAAAACTGCTTGCTGTTTGGCAGATTTCAATGGGTAATTAGAGGCATTAAACGTAACCTAGAGAAGCCGAGTTATCAAAAATATACTAGTATACACAAAAGCGAATCCGTGGACATAAAGAACAAGGAAAACGAGCCTAAAACGACCGAGTTATACCCGTTTTAATATCGTCAAAACTATATATATATATATATATATAGTCACAAATAAAAATAATAATGTACGTACTAAATGGGATATTTTTCTAGAAACGTTACTAAGGACTATATTCTTATCAAATGAATACGTATGACCCAAGGGAATAATTATACGACATAATGATATCATTCTAAGGTTTTGATATTAGAAATATGACGCTAACTTTTTCGTACGAGTTAATATGACAAGTTATATACTTCACTAAATGGACCTATTTTTCCTAAGTATGGAAACTATTTTACTATGACGATAACTAGTATTTCCAATTTACGAGTGGTATAGGTATCATGTGCATGTGCATTCATTACATCACGGCATGATCTAAATTAGATCACGATTATTCATTTAGGTTGCGGCTAGTGTTCGCGCCTCATTGTCCCAATTACTTTACCATCGTTGTACCGTCTTTGTACTATCACTCCAGGTGAGTTCTCATAGCCCCGTTTTAATTACTTATTTGTTTTCAAATCCCACGGGGGAGAATACATTGCACAATTATTTTTTGTACATGCCCAAGTATATCAAATTCCATACATTGCTTAAGTTGCCTAATTACCATGTCGTGACAAGTCCCCATTTATTATCATGGACCGTTAATTTCTAGTACTAAGCGAGAGTGAGTGGATAGATCTATCGAGGGTGACGCCTCCATTCGTGTTTGGGTTGCTCCAAATGGGACGAATGCATTTCATGTCTTAACGAATTGAGTGTCTGGTAAACACTCTGGTGGGGCATTACAAAGTCTAGCTTCGGGGTCATGAGCTTAAGAGACAATGTAGCATTTTTGACGTTTTTGTCGGTTTACTTATTACTTGTGGCTTATGTACTTACGATTTACTTATAAACCTATGATTATTCACCAACATTCGTGTTGACCGTTTTTCGCAATGTATTTCTCAGGTTATTAAGGTAGCTCATGTTGCATACATTTGGACCTTCATGGAGTCGCGGAGTCGACGCGTCTCACCATATTTTCTGCACTTATGAAACGTTTGATCTTGTTGAACTTATTTTAACTATATTGGCAAACTCTTTTGGGACCTAAGCTTTGTAAACTCTGAATGTTTTAATGATCAAACGCTGTATTTTCTAAACGACACTTTAGGTCGTTCAATATAACTGTAACTATGGTGCTATGACAATCACCCCCAGGTATTCCATTCCGCTGCCATTCAGGTATTTTGGGGGTGTGACAGATTGGTACCAGAGCTAAGGTTATAGCGAACTAGGATGTATCTTGGACCCTAGACTATAACCACGTCATCATAGCATCTCATCATTTCATCATAGGTGCATATTCACTATACATGTTGTTTTACGCACACACGGTGCAAGTTATTCATACCCATACTTATATATATATATATATATATATATATATATATATATATATATATATATATATATATATATATATATATATATATGATTATATTGACCTGGTTCACAAGTGACATGTCTTCAGATACCCACGCTGTTATCCTTTCATCGGATTCCGACATTGAAGATGCCTTGTCATCTTCCACTACCATTATACCACCAGTTACACGTATACCATCGTTAGCACTATTGATTTGTTATAGGAATAAGGTTTTCCTATCATTCAGCCTATACATAGAATGTCGTTTGGTAGTGTATCCAGACTTAATTTTAATGGACTTATTAGGATGCTTATTACAAGGGAGATAGCATGTTTTCTTTCCTTCACTAGTAGGACGCTTACTACTTAGGTACTACCACCACCATTGGTTACTTATTACACTATTGGTCGTCCCATAGTGCGTACTTCAACTTTACCTCTTAGATGTCGCGAGTTAGCGCGAAAGAGGGTAGTATCCCATTCACTATTATCACCATTATCTCCTAACTCATCACTAGGATCGCATTGTCATCAATGCTATTCTCATCCTTTAGAATACCACCATTGTCATTTCCATTTTCCATTTTCACTTGCCACGAATTAGATAACGCCTTGTGGATAATACCAAGATTACGGACTCAACAGGAACATCTACAGGTTCCTCAAGAATGGCTTAGAATCTACACTATCTAGGACTTGATCGATGCACAACTACAGACACCACTTCAGGACTATCTCGACTTTATGATGTCGTAAAACCTGATTTCACCTAGAAGGATTACAGGAAGTCTTTAGACTAGACTTATATCTTTACTAGCATTTGCTATTATCCTAGCCACGAGAGGTGTGGCATAGTTCGAAGAAACTTGTAGTATTTTGATTGATGAACAAACGGAATCACCAAGTATTGACTCTACTATGGAGGAATGGTTGTGCTATCTATGATATGGATTCATATAGACCGAAACTTTCATGTATTATATTCATGAGTTATGAATATGATGATTTTTATTACCTATAGATTCTCATGGACTTTTATGATTTGATGGAAATAGATTTAAGCAAACCACTACAAGCATGACGCAAGCTGCTGTTGGACAAGTCATTGCCAAGAACATGGCTACTACCTTCACCAAGGAACTTACTCACGTGGAATTTATGGGTTGTAATCCCCCCTACTTTAGCGGAATTGGAGACACAAAGGAATTTCTCAAATGGTTCGAAGAAATAGAAACGATATTTTGATGTGGCGACTGTCGTAAGGAAGACAAGGTTAAGTTCGCCACATGCACTTTTCAGAATCTTGCCCAGGAATGGTGGACCACACATGTTAAGATAGTAGGAGTTGATGATGCTTACTCACGCTCTTGGGAGGAACTAAGAAAGATGATGGGTATAGCCTTTTGTGTAAGAAGCGAATTACGGGCAATAGAACAGGAAGCACTAAACCTTACCATGGAAGGAGATGATGTTGTCAGGTATACTGCTCATTTTTATGAATTAGCTCGACTAGACCCTGCAATTGGTGAACCAGAAATTAAGAGACTTGAAAGGTATGTCGGAGGACTTTCTCCTGAAATTCGTATGTTGGTCATCGCATGGGAACCCAATGCCATGTCTGAAGCTATCCAGATGGCAATCGAAGCAAAGGAACACATAATTCGCGACAAGACATCAGGAAACAATAGTAACAACAAGAGAAAATGGGTCGGTAATCAGGATACTAATGCTACTCAACAACCATTCAAGATACAACAAGTGGTGGAGACCCGTGCTGCTGGGTCAAGCCAAAAGAAAAGGTATATTGGAAAATTACCCGAGTGCAACAAGTGTCAGTTTCTTCACAAAGGATCTTGCCCTTCTCAATGTAAGAACTGCCAAAAGGTCGGACATGAAGCCAAGGACTACAAGGCTCCCACCCTCGCAAAACATCAGGAACTCACGGTAATCTGCCGTGAATGTGGAGTAGTGGGACACTTCAGGAGTAAATGCCCGGTGTTGAGAGACCGGAACTGGAGGAGGCATTTCATGTTGTAAAACCATAGTTGAGCCCTCTAGGGTTGTACTTTCTTTTGGTACTTTCCATAAGTACGTTGATGTAACCTAGTAGTATTAAGCACTTTCCTATCTAATGTAATGACTATCTCTTGTTATCTATGTGATAATCGTAACCTTCGTTTATTCCATCTCCTATTGCAATTGTGCAATTTTCCATCGTTACGTAACATTATACCATTGTCTTATTTAGGGAATAGGCCGATTTCGTATTTGACGGATTAGTAGATTATTACCATTCCATAGTATTTACCCATGTATCCAATAAACCATTCAACGAGTTTTATTTCAAACTAATTTACTACCTTATGGGGAAATTGTTTTACTGAATTTCAAAAATAAACCGTTTTGTTACCGTACTATAAACTGATTTTTCGATATTACGCCAAATATTTACTATTACTACGCGAATCAATTTTTATATTGCTCTGAAAGGAAATATCAGGATACCATTTTTAATAAGAATACGTTGAACACCATCTAAAACTTTTGAGAAAAGTAATATTATTCTGACTAAATCAAGCATAGCATCATTAGTCCTCAACTATACATAGCCTGATCACCTATGTATAATTGAGGAAGAATTATGCCATGATGGAAATAGCTACTTTTTAAAGTATTGCTAATAACAATCTTCATCCAAAAGCGTTTTAGACAAGTAAACACTTTTATAAGTGTCTTTTTCTGACAAACTCTCCCTGGATACTTACCCCACCTGTCACCCACTTAGCCATTAAGTTGGATTGTTCCATTGACTTCTCTAGGAGAGACTTTCCATATCAATTACGAGTAGGATTTCTTGATACCAGAAAAGTAATGAAAGGATTTCAGAATTACTAACCTAGACTAGAAGTATACACCAAGACAATTTATAGCTCAACAACAGTTCTAAGATGCCACGAGACCATCCGAACCACCATCTCTGACCGGGTTGTCCAATTCTATTATTTAAAGGTACTAGCTAGACTGAGCTACAAGATCGAATACATTGAGAGAGTACGCTAAGCAAAACCATAGGAATAAACCAAGCCTCCTAACCGATACTGTAAAGTGATTTGATTAAACATGGCCTTATCTAAATGCAAACTTCCCTGCGGTGAGTTTTACGCCAAGATTGATTGATTCGAATTATGGATATCAATATAGATTCCCTCAAGGCATTGTGTTCTCTGGAAATTCTAGATAACCTCACCTATACATCAAGAAAGACATCAGACTCAAGAATATCTCCCCAACTACATGTGAAGACAATACGGAAATTCATCGGCATAGTATCAATTGAAACCCTCATATTGCCAACATGATGACAATTTCAACGATAAAACCATCTCAAGACTTAAGTTGGTTGAATACCTAGGCTTGTAGTTCTGCCCGATAACCACCAATAGGCACCATCCAATATCAGGAAATGAACATCAGATATCTATGCATTATGCGAACATTACCTATCCTACTATTTTATCCTTGTTAGTATTTCCACTTTAAGTAAAGTCGATTTAAAAATTGTGTTTATACAAATCACATATCTCGTAGAAAATAATTTCTGAATTGCCTATTTTGAACAAATACGATCTTTTTAATCAATATTTAGCTAAACCATTGTACAATGGGAGGTATATAAACGTCAAACTTTGTTAAACAGTCCTATTCACAACCTGTTTGAAAACCGCGTCACATTTCCTAACTACTGAATTTTGAATCATCAAGAAAGATATTATTTAGTAAACCATTTGCTCTATTTTCTAAATTCGTTTATTCAGAAAAAGATTTCGACCAAAAAACTCAAAAATCACGAGATCAATTTTGAAAACCAATCACCATGCTACATCGCTTATGCATTTAGGACTTTGTAACTTGACAATAAGGAATATTGGAATATGTGATGAAGGAAATTAGGAGGAACATCATAGAACGATTACAAACGTCAGTAATGGAGACCAAGCACAGTAGGCAAAGAATGACACATGTCTTAGCAATCGATTAGACTAAAACACGAGGAATCAAAATTATTACCCATATTCTATCTTCTTCGCATAACGTCGAGTTCGAAGGACGTAACGTTAAGGAATTAGTCACAAGATTTATTGTACCCATTTCAATTATTCCGGATAAAGGTGATCGAATCACCTCAGACTTCTAACAATCATTTTAAGGCTTCCTTTGGAACCTCATTAAGATATAAACACCGCCTGTCATCCTCAGACCGATGGTCACAACGAGAGAACGATTCAAACATAGGAAAATTATACTCAGAGTATGATTGATTGACTCTAGAAATGGTTGGACTAACCATTTACCATAAATCGGATTCTTTTACAACCATAGTTATCACGCGAGCATAGAGACTACATCAATTGAGACACTTTATGGTCGAAATACCAATTACCCATTTACAGACTGAAATCGGAAAGTTAAATTCACTGGTCTAGAACTAAACTATGGAACAACAAAGGAAATTTCACAAGTCAAGAACCAGTTACAAGCAACGAGGGACTGGTAGAAGTTAGGTTGGTGCATGACGTACATCATGCGGATTGAGTATCCCTGAACAACAAACCATCTAGATTCAAGTGGGAGAACGAACTAAGTTGAAAGCTTTGCCTTGGAGAGGCATGATACAATTTTGATAACGCGAGTGATTGAACCTCAAGTATATTGGACCATTTAAGATTCATTTTAGAATCGACCAGCTGACATATAAGATTTGGGTTCTGACATAATTCAGCAACGTATATTACCTATATTACATTATAAACCTAAAGAAGCACTGATCACCTATTGACGAACCAAACTCGGAAAAAGCAAAACTCACTATTCCAATAGACATTCATGATATAACCAGAAACCTCCTACAAGTCAAGAATCAATTACAAAATTCTACAAGTTGTAAACCATTAAAACTTCAAGTTGGTAGCCAGATCATGTTGAAAGTTCTGCCTAGGAAAGGCATGATATTATTCGGAAAAAAATTTGGAAAGTTAAAACTGATATACACTGGACCACGTAATATTTCAGACAGAGTGGTCATCTGACTCGAGCCTTGTTAGAGAACAGCCGGATTACACAACTATGTTTCACCTATTCAAATCCCAGGAAATGACTTTCAGATTAGTCACTCATAATCCCAATTGGAAAGAATTCCAACCCAAAGACAAACGTAAACCAGGTAAGAGGATCAATAGAAATCATGGACTATTAGGTCGAACGATTGAAGCAAAGTCGAATTCCTATAGTGAAAGTTCGCTGGAATTCTTGAAGAGGACCCGAATTTACTTGGGAACGGGAAGACCAAATGCAACTCAAGTATCCACGTCTTTTTACCAAATATACTTCAGAGACCAACCAAAACTGAACTTCGGGACGAAGTTCCTGTTAGTGGGGAAGACTGTCACAACTCGTAATTTCCGGTCACTTTCCAAACCTCGACAAATTACTATTCACAAGTTACTATTCATCATTTACTATTCATCAATCACTATTCATCATTTTCGAGGTCAATTTGACATTCTGAGAAGCGTTCAGAAATTTTACTATTCACTTGACACTATTCATTTCCGAGAGAAAACCACTATTCACGTGCATTATTCATGTCATCGTAAATTTAGTTTACGAGTGTTCAAATTCGCGTAACCGTATTGGTTCAGGAGCGAATTCATGCATTATTATCAGGGACATTTCATACGGACTAGAAATAGTCGACATATCATCATTAGGGCACTTGCATACTATTCCACTCGTAGGATAATTAAATTAATACTTTTGGTACAATTAACGATTTACGTATGTTTATTTTAAATAAACACTAATACGCGAACTATAATGTGACTAACACGTCCAACACTCCCGACTATGATCCCAATATATTTTTATATTCATTTTTATAATATAAAAATTATAATATTAATTTACCCGGTATTTTGGATATTTATTTTAATTGTTAACTTCGACGGTTTTCGTAGAAATTAAACTATAATTATCTAAACACCCAATAATTTTATCCAACCTATTTTTATAATTGTTATAACTTTATTATGACCCGGTTAACTCCGTTAGAATTTATTTTTAGTTAACCCGGTACCCGGTACATTTTAAAATTTCAAAATAACACATAATAACTCAAATACACCAAAAGTCTTCCATATCCTTTCCCCCCCCCCTTGACTTTGCCGCCCCCCCCCCCCCCCCCCATACCCCTTTTCTTACAAAACCACTAACATACTCTTATACATAAATGCATTACACTAACTCTATATATTAATCATTTTATCAATAATTCATATACCATATCTTACTTCTTTTATTTCATTTCATTTCTACAACTCAAAAGAAAAAGTTTTCTTCCCTCTTTTGCTCTCTACAACCCATGGCCACAAGGAAGAAACAAGGAGCAAGAACCAAAATTTTTCTTAAAGATCTTAGTGTATTTTGTAGTCCTTGTTAGAGTTTTGAGATACAAACTCAAGGATTATTAGGTTTTCATCTCCAAAACTTCATTAATCTTACAAGTAAGTTTACAAAACTCATTTCATAATTTTTACAAAGTTATTACTATGTTTATATATTTTTCTTGCAAGATCTTATACATGCATTAACTTATACCACTTTATTTTTGTAAACTTTTGATCCTACAAGCCCTAGAAGTGATTTTTGGTTAGATCCTTGTTAGATCTACTTGGTTTTGATGATTAGGAACCCATGACACCCTAAGAAGGTGTATGGTAGGATTAGATTAGTTTTGTGGTGTTTGAAAGTGGTTTGATGGAAGATGGAACTAGTTTGGAGACTTGAAAATGGTTTTTGAAACTTTTGATATACCTACTGTCCCCATTTTAATTTCGTGGGAAAATCAGTAGAGGGTGGCCAAGTTTTGACCAAAGATTTAGAAAATACATTCAAAAACGAAACTTTAGGCGAAAGAACGGATTAAAACGAGTTTATAACGAAGGAGATACGATTTTTGCAAATGTAACGACGAAAACTATTTTTACAAAAACTGCTTGCTGTTTGGCAGATTTCAATGGGTAATTAGAGGCATTAAACGTAACCTAGAGAAGCCGAGTTATCAAAAATATACTAGTATACACAAAAGCGAATCCGTGGACATAAAGAACAAGGAAAACGAGCCTAAAACGACCGAGTTATACCCGTTTTAATATCGTCAAAACTATATATATATATATATATAGTCACAAATAAAAATAATAATGTACGTACTAAATGGGATATTTTTCTAGAAACGTTACTAAGGACTATATTCTTATCAAATGAATACGTATGACCCAAGGGAATAATTATACGACATAATGATATCATTCTAAGGTTTTGATATTAGAAATATGACGCTAACTTTTTCGTACGAGTTAATATGACAAGTTATATACTTCACTAAATGGACCTATTTTTCCTAAGTATGGAAACTATTTTACTATGACGATAACTAGTATTTCCAATTTACGAGTGGTATAGGTATCATGTGCATGTGCATTCATTACATCACGGCATGATCTAAATTAGATCACGATTATTCATTTAGGTTGCGGCTAGTGTTCGCGCCTCATTGTCCCAATTACTTTACCATCGTTGTACCGTCTTTGTACTATCACTCCAGGTGAGTTCTCATAGCCCCGTTTTAATTACTTATTTGTTTTCAAATCCCATGGGGGAGAATACATTGCACAATTATTTTTTGTACATGCCCAAGTATATCAAATTCCATACATTGCTTAAGTTGCCTAATTACCATGTCGTGACAAGTCCCCATTTATTATCATGGACCGTTAATTTCTAGTACTAAGCGAGAGTGAGTGGATAGATCTATCGAGGGTGACGCCTCCATTCGTGTTTGGGTTGCTCCAAATGGGACGAATGCATTTCATGTCTTAACGAATTGAGTGTCTGGTAAACACTCTGGTGGGGCATTACAAAGTCTAGCTTCGGGGTCATGAGCTTAAGAGACAATGTAGCATTTTTGACGTTTTTGTCGGTTTACTTATTACTTGTGGCTTATGTACTTACGATTTACTTATAAACCTATGATTATTCACCAACATTCGTGTTGACCGTTTTTCGCAATGTATTTCTCAGGTTATTAAGGTAGCTCATGTTGCATACATTTGGACCTTCATGGAGTCGCGGAGTCGACGCGTCTCACCATATTTTCTGCACTTATGAAACGTTTGATCTTGTTGAACTTATTTTAACTATATTGGCAAACTCTTTTGGGACCTAAGCTTTGTAAACTCTGAATGTTTTAATGATCAAACGCTGTATTTTCTAAACGACACTTTAGGTCGTTCAATATAACTGTAACTATGGTGCTATGACAATCACCCCCAGGTATTCCATTCCGCTGCCATTCAGGTATTTTGGGGGTGTGACACCAAGTAAACAAAATCACTTCTTCATGCAAATTATGTAGTGGTCCCCATGACACTCGTGATTGTGTGGAACTCCCCGGAACAGCTTTTACGGACTACGCATCCTCGCGTACCGAGGAAGCGGGAGATAAGTGGTACACTTTCAAACCCGAGCCAAACCCTTACGGTGATTCCTACAACCCCTCTTGGAAAAATCACCCAAACCTTAGGTGGAAACAAAACCAAGCCAATTCTTCCAATCCGCCTAATCGTTACCAACCAAACGGTCCACCCTACAACCGTACTTTCAACAACAATCCTTCTAACAACTATGGTAGTACCAACAATCTTGAAGGATTGATGTCTAAATTCATGGCATCTCAAGAAGCTCGTATATCTAAGTTTGAAGCCGATTTTAAACAAAAGCAAAGCGAGATGACCACCAAAATTGACACATTGTTGAAAGTTCTCAATGACCGAGAAATGGGAGCACTCCCAAGCGACACGGTCAAGAACCTGAAACTAAACGTTAATTCCATATCATCAGTTTCGTCACCCACTTCTTGTCCACAACACTACTCGGTTAAATCTATGAGCGCGTGTTTCAAGCAAAACCAAATTCTTCAAAAGGACCAATCGAATAAAACACCCGATATAAAACCGGTCAAAAGCATAGTCGAAACACCTCCTACACAAGACTTTGACAATGAATTCAAGGAGCTTCACCTTGAACGCCCCGTTATTGATGTCTTAGCCCGTGCTCCCTACTATAGTGCCCTCCTAGAAAAGTATGAGAAGTTTAAACTAGGTAAAAATGGGACCGCCTTCGTTCAAAACAAGTTGCCTAAAAAGCTTGATGATCCGGGTATATTTGTTTTGCCTTGTAAGATAGGAAGATCCGAAGCTTTCGACACACTAGCTGATTTAGGGTCAAGCCTCAACTTGATTCCCTTATCCCTTTTCACCACTCTCAAGCTAGGAAAGTTAGAGGAGACGGAGGTATTGATAGGTCTAGTGGATGGGAGTATTGCCCACCTGGTTGGAATGATTAAGGATGTAGTTGTTCACGTAGGGAAGTTAACTATCTTAGCGGATTTTCACGTCCTAGACATGGTTAGTGACACTACATGCCCTTTGTTGGTAGGAAGAGTGTTTATATAAATATCGCCTATAAACGTTATTTATATTTTACGATCTTTGCTAAGTTTTGTTAATGACAAAATGTAAACTTTAGTTTCTAAGTAAAACATAATCTTAGTTTTAAAGACTTGCATAAACTAGACTTTTGCTACATTTTACATTTCATAAAACACAACACTTTTTATTTCTTAAAATAGAATTGTCACATCACATTTATCGCTAGTTTTGTCATTATACATTTATGGAAAGAAATGTGTTTAACTTACTAAGTTGTTGCTTGCAAGTTTAGTGTTTGACTTGATATTATGAGATGTGACATTTTTTGGTTTGCAAGGAGTAATGAGATGTGACTTTGTTTGTTTTGCAAGATTTATTGCAAAACCAACTGCAAGCCCGGCGGTACCCTGGGGGTACACGGGCGGAACCCTTCTGAGGGGTCCGCCTGATCCGCCAGACCTACAGAAGGTTTGGCTATAAATACCAAGCCACAAGTTGATTTTTGGCTTATCACTCTACATCATATTTTACACACACACATTCATTCTTTCATCTAACCCTTTAACATTTCATATGTGAAGTTTCTTTTTGTAGCAAAGAGATTCACGAGCTCATTAAAAGTAACAAGTATTCAACACAACGTTGCAAGACTTGTTAGCTTAGCATTGTGTAGACTTGTGTAGTTTACACTTCATTCGATTGTGTATTTTCAGTAGTGATCGGTTAGTATTTTAGTCCTCAAAATACAAAGTGTATCAGGAGTAGTTGTACCCTTGTAAAAGAACTAACGGGAGTGGTTGTACCCTTGGTAAAGAACTCGACATCTAGCTTAGTGTCGGTAAAAGTATAAGCGACGTGTAAGGTTTTCTCCGCCGGTGAAAGGAGCTTGTTGACTAGTGAAAGAAACTCTCGAGTTGGATACTCGGGGCGTGGACGTAGGGCAAGGAAAAAGAGTCCTTGTAGCCGAACCACGATAAATACTCGTGTTGTGGTTTGATCGTTTCTTTCATTTACTTGCATGTTATATATTGTGTTTGTGTATATATCTTTGATCAAACGGAAAGTTTCAAAGCTAACTTAACAAGTTAAAAAGATTTTAAACGGTAAACTATTCAACCCCCCTTCTAGTTTTCCACAATTGGCATCAAGAGCTACGTTACTCAAGCTTTTAAAATATATTGTGTTTTGAAACTTGAAACGATCCATGGATTTTGAAAATTACAAAGAAGGGCAATCTATGCAAAGACCACCACTCTTTGAAGCAAATGGTTTTATATATTGGAAAAACCGTTTTGAAACTTACGTGAAATCTAAAGATATAGATTTGTGGTATATAATCATTGATGGTGATAACGTAGTTACTAACATTAAAGATGACGATCAAAAGAAATTAATTGGTAAAAATAATGAAGCTAAAATGATGCTTTACAACGCTTTGCCTAAGAAAGAATATGAAAGAGTCTTTTTGTGTAAGACCGCCAAAGATATTTGGCAATCTTTATTTGTCACTCATCAAGGAAACTCACAAGTTAAAGATAACAAAATTGATCTTCTTGTTCAACAATATGAACAATTTGTTATTTCCGAAGATGACATTATTGATAATGCTTTTGCTAGGTTTAATACTATTATTACTTCACTTAAAGCACTTGATGAATCTTTTTGTAGTAAGAACTTTGTCAGGAAATTTCTTAGAGCACTCCATCCGAAGTGGAGAGCAAAAGTGGCGGCAATTGAAGAATCCAAAGATCTTTCAAGCATGTCACTTGATGAGCTAATTGGAAACCTCAAAGTTCATGAAATGGTAATGGAAAAAGATTCGGAACTAGTTAAAGGCAAGAAAGAAAAAGTTAAGTCCATTGCCTTGAAAGCTAGAGTCCAATCAAGTGATGATATAGTGATGATGAGGAATATGCTATGGCCGTTAGAGACTTCAAGAAGTTATTTCATAGAAGAGGAAAGTTTGTAAGGCAACCTAAAGATGACAAGAAAACTTTCCCAAAAGATCGTGATGATAGGAAAGGAAAGGTTGAAAGAAAATGCTATAGGTGTGGAGACACAAGTCATCTTGTAGGAGAATGTCCAAAACCACCCAAGAGCAAACCTCAACAAGCTTTTGTGGGTGGTGCTTGGAGTGACTATGAAGGAGATGACGATGAGCCAAAGAATGATGATATTGCTCTCATGGCTCACAACTCAAATGAGCTATTCTCCAACTCATCTTACTCCTCTATTGAAGATGACACTTTACAAAAAGAATATAACAAACTTTGTGAATTGAGCTTAAAAATCATAAACAAAAATAATTTTTTGAAAACTAAAAAGGAGTTTTTAGAAAATGAAGTTTATGACTTAAAAGAAAAAGCTAGGAGATTAGAAAAGAGTAAAGGTATTGACACATCTTGTAAATCATGTGAAGAGCTGAAACTTGAAGTTGAGAAACTCAAAATTATTCAAAATGATCTAATAAAACAAACCACAAAGTTTAAGAAGTTCGATAAGAGCATTTCTTGTGCGGATGAAATTATGAAACTTCAAAAGTCACCCTTTGATAAAACAGGACTAGGATTTACGAAAATAGAAACTTCAAAAGGTCAAACGAAACAAGAAAAGATTGCACAAGAAACAAACAAAATTGCTACAGCAACCTGCGGATCAGACGGAACCCAATCCAGGGTTCCGCCCGTTGGACCCGAAGGTTCCGCCAGGTCTGCTGCAGCAGTAACCCAATCCACATCGGATCGTTCAAAATTTGTTAAAGTTATATACAAAAATGGAACAAAACCTGTGTTTAAAACTGGAGTAGGACTTAGTAAAAATGAATTTAGAGCTAAGACTACTCAACCAAGACCTAAGACTCCAATTCCCAAACGCCCCTTTCCAAAGAGCAACTTCAACGCTCGACCAAACTACCAACATGTTTGGAACCAAAACACTCCTAGACATTACCAAACTCCAAATTACATGCCATGGAACCCTTATGCTCTATTTTCATACTTGGAACAAGTTAATGGTATGCTTACCCAAAATGGACCCATGAGAAATTGGGGACCAAATGTTTGAGTGTTTTTCATAAAATAGGTGTGCCTCAAAGTTTGTTTGGAACCGGATGAATGGATTAAAGATAGCGGTTGTTCAA
Source organism: Artemisia argyi (assembly GCA_030686995.1). NCBI lineage: Eukaryota > Viridiplantae > Streptophyta > Magnoliopsida > Asterales > Asteraceae > Artemisia > Artemisia argyi. The sequence goes on along the minus strand of CM060676.1, from coordinate 3,256,365 downwards.
GGCACATGACGGGTAACATAAGCCTCTTCACTTCTTATCACAAATGTGACGGAGGTAATGTTACGTTTGGTAGTAATGCTAAAAGCAAAATCATTGGAAAAGGTACAATCTCTCATGACTCCCTTTTTATTGATGATGTAGCTCATGTTGATAACTTAGGGTTTAATCTCCTTAGTATTAGTCAACTTTGTCGTAATAAGTATAATGTTCTTTTTAGTGAAAACGGAAGTAATATACTTAAAGATGGTATAACCATAGCCAAAGGTGTCCTTAAGAACAACGTATATGTCATGAAGATGGATCCAACATCTAGAGACAAACTTTGTCTTACCTCATTAGATGAATCTTCAACTTTATGGCATAGACGTTTAGGACACGCTAACATGAGACTAATCCAAAACCTCTCCTCCAAAGACATAGTTCGAAACCTACCTAAGTTGAAATATGACCAACACTTTTGTGATGCTTGCAAAGTCGGTAAACAAGTCCATAATAGCCATAAGGCTAAAAACTTGGTTTCTACATCTAGGTGTCTAGAACTTTTGCATATGGATTTATTTGGTCCATCCGCTATACAAAGTTATGGAGGTAACTTCTACACTTTGGTCATAGTTGATGATTACTCAAGATATACTTGGACAAAATTTTTGAAAAGTAAAAATGAAGCTTTTGATAAATTTGAGATTCTAAGTATGAAAATTCAAAATCAAGTAGGGTCTAATATTGTGTCTATTAAAACGGATCACGGTCGTGAATTTGATAATGAATTTCAATTTGGAAACTTTTGTGATAATAATGGTATAACTCATAACTTTTCGGCTCCACGTACTCCTCAATCTAATGGTGTAGTAGAACGTAAAAACCGGACATTGCAAGAGATGAGTAGAACAATGCTTAATGAACAAAACATTCCACAAAAGTTTTGGTGTAATGCCGTTGACACATCAACGTACATTTTAAATCGAGTCTTAATTAGACCATTTTTGAATAAAACTCCTTATGAACTATATAAAGGTAAAAAGCCTACATTAGGATACTTTAGAGTGTTTGGGAGTAAATGTTTCATTCTTAACACCAAGGATTATCTCACCAAATTTGACCCAAAGTCTTATGAAGGTGTATTTCTTGGATATTCACAAAATAGTAAAGCATACATTGTTTTGAACAAAGAAACCTTACGAGTCGAGGAATTGTTGAACGTAACATTTGACGAGAGTCCACCTCCCTCTAAGACATCACCTTTGGTAGATGATGACTTAGTTGAAAGCCAAGCAATAGAAAATCAAGAAATTTTAAGTGATGACAAGGAAGATGAACTATTAAACAAAGAACTTGTAAATGTCAAAGAATCTAAAAGTCATCCATTAGATGGTGTCATTGGTAATATTAACGAAAGAACACTAAGGTCAAAAGTTCAAAATGAAAGCAACTACTTTTGTTTCGTGTCAACCATTGAACCTAAAAATATTAATGAAGCCATTAAAGATGAGTCTTGGGTAATTGCAATGCAAGAAGAGTTAAACCAATTTGTTAGGAATGATGTATGGACATTAGTTCCTCAACCAAAGAGTCAAACTATAATTGGAACAAAATGGGTACTTCGTAATAAAATGGATGAAAATGGAATTGTGTCTAGAAACAAAGCTAGGCTAGTTGCACAAGGATATAACCAACAAGAAGGCATTGACTACGATGAAACTTTTGCTCCGGTTGCAAGGCTCGAGTCAATTAGAATCTTACTTGCATATGCATGTGCACATAATTTCAAACTCTTTCAAATGGACGTCAAAAGTGCATTTCTAAACGAAGTCATTAATGAAGAAGTGTATGTTGCTCAACCACCGGGCTTCATCTATTTTGAAAAACCAAATCATGTTTACAAACTTAAAAAGGCTCTTTACGGACTTAAGCAAGCTCCAAAAGCATGGTATGATCGACTTAAAACCTTCCTAGTTGACCATAAGTATATCATGGGCTTAGTTGATAATACTCTCTTCACTAAGAAGAAAGATTCACATATTATCATAGTCCAAATCTATGTTGATGACATTATATTCGGATCAACTTGTCAAGAATTATGTGTGGATTTCTCAAAAATCATGCATGACGAGTTTGAAATGAGTATGATGGGAGAACTCAACTTTTTCTTAGGACTCCAAATTAAACAACTAGAAGATGGTATCTTCTTTAACCAATCTAAATATATTAAGGACATGCTTAAGAAATTTGGATTAGAAGATTCGAAACCAATCAAAACACCCGTGTCCACGGAAACTAAACTCACCAAGGATGAGGAAAGCGAATCCGTAGATAGCACTAAATATAGAGGTATGATTGGTAGTCTACTTTACCTAACGGCTAGTAGACCCGACATTATGTTTAGTGTTTGTCTATGTGCTCGTTTTCAAGAAGATCCTAAGACTACCCATCTCGAAGCCGTTAAAAGGATTTTTAGGTATATTAAGGGTACTACACATTTAGGTTTATGGTATCCCAAAGGAACGGGAATAGACACCATAGTGTATGCCGACTCGGATCATGCCGGTGACTATGTCGATAGAAAAAGTACAAGTGGTATTTGTACTTTTGTTGGACATTGTCTTACCTCATGGTTCTCTAAAAAGCAAACGGCTTTTGCTATCTCAACAACGGAAGCCGAGTATGTTTCGGCCGGAAAGGCATGTCAACAAGCTCTTTGGATGAAGCAAGCTCTTGTCGACTACGGAATTCGACTCAACGACATCACAATTCTTTGTGACAACAAAGGTGCCATTGATCTTAGCAAAAACCCGGTTCAACATGCTCGTACCAAACATATTGAAATCCGTCATCATTTCCTTCGTGACAACGTTCAAAAAGGAAATATCTCAATTGAGAAAGTTTCTTCCGAAGACAACATAGCCAACATTCTCACAAAACCCCTTAAACGTGAACCTTTTAACCTTCTTAGGCTAGGCTTAGGACTCATGGAACCTACATTGTAGTTCTGGACATTAGACAAAAATCACAAAAATCAAAACAAATCCATAACTCTTTTTCTCAGCAGGGTCGACGGAATCCTCAGACACAACGGACGGAACCCATTTCAGGGGTCCGCCGTGTCCGCCGACCTGCAGAATCATTTTTTTGTTTATATTAAACTAGACACCCATTATCTCATACCACCACTTCCAAACTGCTACTGTTCACTTTACCATCCATCCATACCTACGAATTCTTGGTCTTCCATTCATTTACATTGCAAATCAATCATCATTGTAAGTATTCTAAACGTGATTACAATCCTGATCTGAGTCTAGGAATTCTATTTTTTGCACAAAAACAAAAACTTGGGGTTATGTATTAATTTGAGAAACTCATGCATAAGATTAGGTGTTTAACAAAACTAATCATGTTTCCCATAGTTAGGAATTGCATTCTTACTTAGTATAAACATGTTTGCTAAAACACCCCGTGTCAAATCCTTCCAAAAATTTCTCACAAGTAGGACAAATATTTTTTCGTCTCACATTGAGAATACAAAATCAAAACGTTATGTTTAAAACCTCACTTGCATAATGTCTCTTGAATGCTAAAGGGAATACATAACCAATATGTATTTTCGGTACATTCAAACGAAGCTACATTGAACTAGGAGCGTTTGGGTTATCTTTTGTTTTATAACAAAACTTGCATAAAACGATTTTGTAAGCATCAAAATGAGTCAAGATAACCGCACCTACACATTGTTTTCATATAGGCACACACTAGAACATCCACATTATAATAGTAGTTTACTTAAACTAAAATGTGAAATTTTTTTGTTCTAGGAATCATCATGCCTCCTCTAACCCACTACGACCACAAGGACACCATTAAGTACCTACCAAAACACCACAAAACCAAAGGCCTTACCCCAAACCAAGTCAACATTTTCAAAGCCTTAGAAAAACACTATGTCCATGAGGGTAGAACCATTGACCCGTCTTTCCTAGAAGGCACAAACCTTTATGCCGAATTTGCCACTATCAACTTTGAGTATCTTTTGAATATCGACGAGCCTATTTGTCCTAGATTCATTCTAGAGTTCTATGCATCCTCCGTCCTCTCCACGGATGATTATGGTCAAATGTCTATCAACTTTAGGGTTAGTGGTCATCAATACTCCTTCACTCTTGAGGAGTTTGCTCAAATCCTAGGTGTCCCAAACCATGGTACTTGCATCTACTCCGACTTGCACTCCCTCTCAACTCTTGACAACCTCCAAGACCGTATCCATCCTTATGACACACCCCTTATCTCAAAAGACGTACTCCGTGACCACCTCTTTGTTAGGACCACCAACACTAGGAGAACCCATTCGGGGAATGAGGTCGATAAGGACCCATATGGAATAAAAATGAATGAACTTAAGCCCCAATTCAAGAAATGGGAGGAAGTCCTTAGAGCCAACGTCATTAGCACAATAGGAAACCGAGATCATATCAACCCTTGCCTTTGCTACATGCTCTACTCCTTGTCCATTAGGCAACCTTTCAACCTTGCCTACTACATGGCCAAGAGAATGGCCGACATTCCCGTGCATGGCACAACGGCTATGCCGTATGGAATGCTCTTGACCCGTCTCTTTAGGTTCATCTCACCCATTCCACCAACTCCAAACGGTCTTCGCCTTAACTACTCTCTCATTCCACACACCTTTGTCCCACTAAGTGATAAGAGAGTGTACAAAGCCCAAGGAAAACGTCCACATCCTCCTACCTCATCTTCGTCTTCCTCAATGAGTGAAGATGACAATTTGCTAAACTCTAGGCTCCCACCTCTCGAATACCTATCCCAACTTCCGGATATTCCTAATGAGTCGGAGGAGTTCAAGAAAACAAAGGGGATGTTTAAGAATCTTGGAAGATTCCTTGGAAAGCTCAAGAACAAGATTGACCGTCAATGAGTGCGGGTGTGTAGGAGTGTTTGGCACTAGGTGCTATTTGAACTAATTTGGTTGTTTAAACAATGATTATGATGTACTTGTAGGTTGGTACAATGTTTGATACTATTTGGAACATGTTTCATCTAACTTTGATGCAGGAAGACAACTTTTAGCAAGTTGTCAAATTTTCAAGCTTATGATATTTTCACTAAGTATAGTGAAATTCTCGACCTCAAGGTCAAAGTCCTATGAAATGTGTGTTTACGTGTCTATTTTTCGCATTGCCTAACCAAAAATGCCTTATCTTTTTGATTTTAGGAGTTTTCGAAAATTTTGAAAATCGTCTCGCTGGTCAAAAATGCGGACTGCCAACTTTTTAGGCTCTGGCGGATCTGGCGGTACCCAAAATTGGGTTCCGCCAGTGCAAATTCTGGGAATCCCAGAAATGGCCCAACGGACCAGGCGGCACCCTCAACTGGGTTCCGCCTATGTATTCTGAGGGTTCCGCCAGAATCCTGCAGAATTTTTGTTTTTGTTTTCAACATTTCAACATCCAAACACCAAAATCCAATCCTTTTAGATAGTGACCCATTTCCTGCAATGTGTTTAGCATAATAGGGTACTTCTTCTTCCATAAACTTAACCAAAACCATTTCCCGCCAAAATTCAAAAATAGCCATAACAACCTCAAGGACCCCTCACACATAAAGGAAGGAACCCTTTTAAAGGATCCTTGAAATCCCTGAGATTTATACTCCAACAAATCCACCAAAACCACTAAGCATTTAGTGCAAAACTTGTCTTCTCACTTCACCATTTTCATTGGATTGACTTCCATGATATGACAACCCACAATTAGTTTTCCAAATCATTAGGAACCTCCATTTTTGTATGGACTAACATCAAATCCAAACACCCCTTTCCATAATCCTTCAACACTATAAATTAAGCCATCCTAAACACTATCAAATCACACCTTCTTCACCACAATTTCTAAAACTTCTAAACTATTTTTCACCATGACTAAGTCAACAATCACCTCTCAACCATCACGACCCATCCGGAAAACCGCCCAGATAAGTGTTAAACCACTATGGTCTAATCAACCCATCAACCTAAGCTCCTCATCTTTGGATGAATTCACTTCACCTATCAAAAATGAACACTTTTTGAACCTTGCATCTCCATCACCATCACCCAATGAACCCAATGAGCTCACTCCACCACCAACTAAATCACCCATTGACCCAACTCCACCAAGTGCTCCAACCCAACCATCCAAAACTTCATCACCATCACCATTACCCAAAATTGAACCTACGGAGTTATTTGGGTCTCCTCCCACATCACCACACCTTTTTGTCCAAGACCTAAATGATCTTCCACCAAGACCTACACAACCACCACCTTTTGCAAATGAATCACCAAGGTCAATTCTTGACCATAATGACCTTTTTAACCACACTCAACCACCACAACAAGTGTACCATCAACCCAAACCATTGTTGTTTCACCCCATCTACCATGACATCCATGGTCCTCTTTATGGAGAACCAAACTTTGAAAACCATGATCACCCAACTCCACCACACTCTCAAGCCCAAACCTTTGAGTCCTTCTTTCCTTCATATGAGGATATACAAAACATGGTTGAAAACCACCTCCATCAAGCAATGGAATTTCAAACCACCTTGCTTGACTCAATACCAAACCCATCATCAAACCAAGAAACCAAAACCAACACATTTCCAACCATTCATCCCCATGTTTGCTCAAATTGTGAGCAAATGGGTGCAAGCATCAAAACGTTGCTTCACCAATTCCAAGATGAAACCCGGTTTGCATTCCAACATGTCATAGAACGTTTGGATGCTCTTTCCCACCCAAACAAATCCTAGACAACCATTTGGAGGCCGTTTGCCCCAATTTAGGAAAATAGGCTTTTATTTTTCTTTCTTGGTTATTTTTTAAGTTTTTAGAAGAATATTTCCCATTTCTTGTCCTTTGACTTTTATAAGTCAAAATTTTACTTGGAATGCTATTTCTTTCTACTTACTTTCGTGCATTGTTGGTTGATCATTTTTATGTTGTCATTGTGGTTGCAATGTGTGTGGTAACTACAAGCTTGGCTATATATATCACCAACTAACCATTTTTTTTGTAGGATCAAAATCCATGTTTCCCACCTTGGCACTCCTTTTAGGGGGAGTAACAAGCAAGGGGAAGCAAGTGCATTTTTCCGCTTCGCTACTCTACTTTTTGTTTCGACAAAAAGGGGGAGAAATTTATTAAACCTTCAAAACTTAATATGATTTTCATCACTTAAGTAAAACAAGTTTAATATAATTTTTTTTAAGTCTTAAACACCAAGATTTTGTGAGTTACTTAAAAACAAAGTTTATGTTTTGTCATCAACAAAAATGGGGAGATTGTTAATACAAATATCGCCTAAAAACGTTATTTATATTTTACGATCTTCGCTAAGTTTTGTTAACGATAAAATGTAAACTTTAGTTTCTAAGTAAAACATAATCTTAGTTTTAAAGATTTGCATAAACTAGACTTTTGCTACATTTTACATTTCATAAAACACAACACTTTTTATTTCTTAAAATAGAATTGTCACATCACATTTATGGCAAGTTTTGTCATTATACATTTATGGAAAGAAATGTGTTTGACTTACTAAGTTGTTGCTTGCAAGTTTAGTGTTTGACTTGATATTATGAGATGTGACATTTTTTGGTTTGCAAGGAGTAATGAGATTTGACTTTGTTTGGTTTGCAAGATTTATTGCAAAACCAACTGCGGGCGGAACCCTTCTGAGGGGTCCGCCAGATCCACCAGACCTGCAGAAGGTTTGGCTATAAATACCAAGCCACAAGTTGATTTTTAGCTTATCACTCTACATCATATTTTACACACACATTCATTCTTTCATCTAACCCTTTAACATTTCATATGTGAAGTTTCTTTTTGTAGCAAAGAGATTCACGAGCTCATTAAAAGTAACAAGTATTCAACACAACGTTGCAAGACTTGTTAGCTTAGCATTGTGTAGACTTGTGTAGTTTACACTTCATTTGATTGTATATTTTCAGGAGTGATCGGTTAGTATTTTAGTCCTCAAAATACAAAGTGTATCGGGAGTAGTTGTACCCTTGTAAAAGAACTAACGGGAGTGGTTGTACCCTTGAAAAAGAACTTGACATCTAGCTTAGTGTCGGTAAAAGTATAAGCAACGTGTAAGGTTTTCTCCGCCGGTGAAAGGAGCTTGTTGACTAGTGAAAGAAACTCTCGAGTTGGATACTCGGGGCGTGGACGTAGGGCAAGGAAAAAGAGTCCTTGTAGCCGAACCACGATAAATACTCGTGTTGTGGTTTAATCGTTTCTTTCATTTACTTACATGTTATATATTGTGTTTGTGTATATATCTTTGATCAAACGGAAAGTTTCAAAGCTAACTTAACAAGTTAAAAAGATTTTAAATGGTAAACTATTCAACCCCCCTTCTAGTTTTCCACAAAGAGGATTTTTAGCAACCGCTAGCGCCATGATAGATTGTAAGGAGTCTAAGATAGCGGTAGGTGAGGGCGACACTTGGTCGGTATACGATGTTAAGAAACATAGCTATGATTGTGAGGATGAACCGACACCACATTGGGTAGAGATGAATAGGAGACCATCTAGATATGGACCTTGGATAGAAAGGAACTTTATAGGACCTCAATGCCCATTCTATCTAGAAAAAGAGTTCATAGAAAAGACACATTCGGTGGAACAACTCATAGCTAGAGATGAAGAGCTAGATCCTTTTGAGGGCCCCTTAGTCTTTAGGAAGATGATTGAGTTTTTAAGCGTAATGCCTATTAACATAGAGATGAATAAGTGGAAAAGAGAGGGAGATAAGTGTAAATGGAGGTGGGACAAGCAACCTAAAGAATGTGACGAATCATGGCATATGAAGATGACTTTGTATGATCCGGATAGAGAAAAGTTTGAAAGGTAATACCGTACTAAGAAAACCGATAGGAAGTTAAAACCTAAGTTTGATCCAAAATATGTCCTCAATGAGGAACTCACCCGTATCACGTAGTAACCCATGACCTTGAGTCTAGCTACAAGACTCGTAAATAAAGAAAAGCGCTTCTTGGGAGGCAACCCATGTTTTGTGTGATTTTTATTTTGTTTGTTTGTTATTTGCTTCCATATGCATGCTTTATTTTTATTGTTGGTAGATCATGTTTCAAAACTAAAATAGTGAAAATACTTTATCTTGTTGTTTGGCCTAGTCTTAACTTTACCCAAAGGTATTTTTGCAAAAGATAAGTGTAAGGGGAAACCCCAAATATGTTTTTAAGAAACAAAACCGATCATGATTCTCCACAATATTAAGTGAACATGTATATTCGTATTTGTTAGAGTCAAATGCTTGTATCGAGTCATAATGATGTTTTGCCGGATTTTCCAGGAAGTAGGACAAAGTTTTTCCAGAAATTTTCCGGAAACTTAACATAAGAATTTCTGCAGGTCACTTCTGACGGCGTCACGAGTTTACTCTTGACGGCGTCACGTGTAAAAATCTGGAAATTTTACCAGTTTTGTTTTTCTAACGGAGTCTTAAAGTTTTTGTTGAATTATTAGTTTTATAATCTCCAGGAAATCAGCAAACATCATTCCACAAGCATTATATCTTATTTTGTTTTCTAGGATTTATTAGCATATGTAGATTGCCGCCGATTTTATGTAAGGTTGCCTTGTCTGTTTTCTCAGGTTTAACAGGTTATGTATGGCAAGAAGATGATTTATATTCTGGAAGGGAAGCTTTGATTGTTCATTTTCTTGGAGGAAGATCTAACCTGGCCACCTTATTATCCATATCGAGCGAATCAGGGGAGTATTTGATTTCATTTGTTTTACTTATTTCACTTTTACATTCTTTACTTGAACATTGGGGACAATGTTCATCCTAAGTGTAAGGGGAGGGTAAAATGATGATACCTTACAAATACACTTTCACTTGAGTTTGTTTGTTTGATGGTAGATGTGTAATAAAACTATGAGAAATACTTGTTAGTGCAATTTTAGCGCCAAATTTAAAATTTTTTACAACATTTAGGAGTGAAACTTTAGCCATAGCAAGCGTCTCATGGATAGGAGATTGTATGACTAGCATAAAACCGTACTATTCAGAAAAATTTTCCACCCAAATATGTGAGGTTCGCCTTTAGATTTGATAGGAAAAGTTTTTACTATTAGTTCTTATGAGTGTACCGGTAGCATTTAGATTCTAGAACTTGCGTTAGTGATGCATCCTGAGACCGCTAGTGAGACTACATTCGTGTAGTAGGATTTACTACATGATAAGAGGCATTAGGATCACCCTTGTGTTAAACCCGTATCATAATTACTTGATCATTTAAGTCATATTACTTAGCTAGTTAAGTCAACTAATTTTTCCCACACCCTTAGCGTTGTACTCATTTTTAGTACACGAAACCCCTAGTACACCCCTCCGAGCCTATCTTTTCGTTTCTAACTTTAAGCATTTTACTTAAAGGAAGAATTTGTTACACCCCACTTAAATGTACACCCAAATCGCCTTAGCCTTCCGTGTATGCACTCTTCTTTAGTGCATTATTGTTATTTGTTAAACCCTAAGTCAATTATCTAATTGATTACATGGTTGCTAAGTCGAGTCATATCCTTGTACATATTGTTTTGGGACGATTGGGACTCATGGGTAAAGTACTTATTTTATGGAGTAATGGGGAAGAACATCATATTATTACCCCCGTATGTGCATTAATCTTAAAAGTACTCCAAGTGTTTTGATTTTCTTAATTCGAGTCATTAGATTAGTTTATTGTAAAGTATGTAAAAATTTAGGTGTAAGGGGAATGTTCATTCCCTATGATGTATTATTTTGGATGGTAGGGTAAGAGTGTATGCAAAAAAAAAAAAAAATCGAAATCGAAAAATCAAGAAAAAGAAAAAGAAAAAAAAAATAGAAAAAGAAAAAGAGAAAAACATACGGACTACCATCCCGTTTCATTCTATGTTCATTTTATGTTTTTTATTATTTTTGATTTATTAGCTTAAGTCGAGTCTAGTCTTGGCTTAGCAACGCCATATTGTACATGTAATTAACTAAGATTGTTAACTCGCCACCAGTAAAGACTGCCTATATCCAACAAAACCGTGTATTCCATATCCCTACACCTAACGTTACAACCCTTTAAAAGACCTCTTTGATAGTTTATCCTAGGTGCTTACGCCATGTAGTGGAGGTTTGATCCTTTCCCAAGCCTATGGTAATCTATTTTGCTATGACAGGTAGTGAGAGATGTTTTCCATTTCCATATTGTGATATTACTTTATTACACCCGAGAGATGTGAGTATCTAAACACTATTTGTGAGGTGCTAGTGTATGACCTCCATGATTGTCTTTGGTCTTTAGTGGAACGATTATTTGTTGTAATTACTTTTATATTAGTGTTAAATGACCCCTAACTTGTATTTTGACTAGAATAAAATCGCATTTGCTTGAGGACAAGCAAATCTCAAGTGTAAGGGTATATGATGAGGCGAAAAATGAACCACTTTTAGGGGGTCATTTAAGCCCGGAATTGAATTTATTTGATCAAATATTGCCCTAAATCGTTCCTTTTGTGATTTTAGGTACTTTGGGAGTGAATTCAGGAAAACGAAGCAATTCGGACGTTTTTGGAGCATAAAAGTGAAGAAAACGGCAAAGACTTAACTTTCCAAGCTGAGAACAGTACCTGACGGCGTCAAGAGGAAGATCCTGACGGCTTCAAGAGTTAAATCCATGACGACCCAGTACAAACCTGAAGGCGTCACAAGAAGGGCGTCAAGAGTATTTTCGGTGACGGCCTGCACAAGGGGAATACATGACGGCGTCAGATCCAGATCTAGGCAGTCCGAGAAACTATTTGGCGGAGAGATGACGGCGTCAGACATTTGTTCTTGACGCCGTCACCTATCAAACTCTATATATAGTTTTCTATTTTTCATTCATTAAAGAGGAACTTGTGTGGAGAAAACTAGGGCCGAACTTTGTAAACCCTAGGTCATATTTTACAGTGTTTTCAAGGGTTTTCATCCCATGAATCCTTTCATGTTCAATTGAGATAAGTCTTCTTCCAATTCAATCAATATGTCTATGTGTTTTTTGAATATATCTTATGCTTGTCTTAATTTCAACATGTTAAGCTAGATCTATCTTGTGTTTGCTTAGATCTAATGAAACCTAGATGTTAATTATGTGTTGATTACTTGTTTATGGTTGTATTGGATGAATGATTTCAATGTTAGGCTTGAGAAAACTGGCAGATCTCCATTGTGTAACATGCTTGAACCTCTTAGGAAACATGAACCGATGTGTACTAGGTTTTATTGGTTGTATTTAATGCTTGAGCAAATTCTAGTGATCCCATGTTAGGAGCTTCTTAGCCGGCTCGACATAGGAGTGAAGTAGGCGCTCATAGGATTGGGGAAGTAAGTACGCCACCCCATGAATGGTATTAAGGAATACAATCCGTCATCCATGCAACTATAACAAGTAATTAACGTGTAAAAGATATCTAGGGAGTAGTGAAATCTAAGTAAACACAATTCTCCCACATATTGCTCATAACTTTAGTATAATTAGTTTATTTTCATTTTTAGTATTTTATTTTGATTGCATCTTAGTATTGGGTTAGTTGACTAGCAACTAATTCCGCCAACTCCTTCAAGACCCAAGATTTTTAATTGCTTTCATAAAAATATAAAAATACAAAAAGAATCATCCCTCATCTCTAGACCTAGTCTTTAGGTTTTCTAATCCTAGCGACACTATTCCTTGCTGAACGATCAATCCCTCGAGAGGTAAAGCCTGGTGCAATCCCTACGCATCAAGTTTTTGGCGCCGCAGCCCGGGGAAATAGTTATTGTCTAGGTTAGAGTCTCTTTTTATTAGGTCTACTTGCTAGATTCCTTTCTAGTAAGATTTTATTTTATTTCTAGGTTCTCTTTAGTGTATCTTATTTCTTCGTGTTTTTGTTCGTAACTCTTCACCACCCGACATCATGGACGATGGGAACATCTTTGAACCCGTCATCCCACCACAACAAAACCCACCACTAGCCAACCAAACTCTTAGGCCCCGAACCATAGGAGAGTATTCCCGACCTAGCCACCAAGGCTACCGAAACACCATTGAGCTCACCCAAGGAGCCAATGTGACCCCCTTGCGATCCGACACCATCCGGTTGGTGCAAAGCGGATGTGCATTCCATGGACTTCGTTCCGAAGATCCAAACCAACATCTCAAGGACTTCCTTAAAATCATAGATTCTATAGACCTTGATGTTACAACCAGATAGTCAACCCAATTACGCCTATTCCAATTCTCTCTACGTGATCAAGCTAGCCAATGGTTTGAACGTTTACCCGCGGGATCCATCACCTCATGGGATGATCTCACCACTCGTTTCCTTGCTCAATTTTTCCCACCGGGGAGAACTACTAAGCTTAGAAATGATATCTTGATGTTCCAACAACGTCAAGGTGAAACTATTTATGAAGCATGGACTTGATTCAAGGACTTACTCCAAAAAGTCCCTCATCATGGCATATAGATCTTTGGCTCCAAGTCCAAATCTTCTATGACCATATCGATCTCTCCACAAGGCGAACCATTGACCAATCGGCCGGTGGTAAGCTACGTGATCTTAGTGTGGAACAATCATGGGAACTCATAGAAGATCTTGCTCTCTATGACAACGAAAGTTGGAATGATTCTCGTGATTTGAACAAAACGGTCAAGGCAATATCTTTGCCTTCGAACAACTCTAGCACTCCCGACCGTAGGATCATGGAACTTGAGGACCAAGTCAAGTTTCTTATGAAATCTTACGAAGCTCCTAAGCCTTCAAGCCAAGTGAACAAAATCACTTCTTCATGCAAATTATGTAGTGGTCCCCATGACACTCGTGATTGTGTGGAACTCCCCGGAACAGCTTTTGCGGACTACGCATCCTTGCGTACCGACGAAGCAGGAGATAAGTGGTACACTTTCAAACCCGAGCCAAACCCTTACGGTGATTCCTGCAACCCCTCTTGGAAAAATCACCCAAACCTTAGGTGGAAAAAAAACCAAGCCAATTCTTCCAATCCGCCTAATCGTTACCAACCAAACGGTCCACCCTCCAACCGTACTTTCAACAACAATCCTTCTAACAACTATGGTAGTACCAACAATCTTGAAGGATTGATGTCTAAGTTCATGGCATCTCAAGAAGCTCGCATATCTAAGTTTGAAGCCGATTTCAATCAAAAGCAAAGCGAGATGACCACCAAAATTGACACATTGTTGAAAGTTCTCAATGACCGAGAAATGGGAGCACTCCCAAGCGACACGGTCAAGAACCCAAAACTAAACGTTAATTCCATATCATCAGTTTCGTCACCCACTTCTTGTCCACAATACTACTCAGTTAAATCTATGAGCACGTGTTTCAAGCAAAACCAAATTCTTCAAAAGGACCAATCGAATAAAACACCCGATATAAAACCGGTCAAATGTATAGTCGAAACACCTCCTACACAAGACTTTGACGATGAATTCAAGGAGCTTCACCTTGAACGCCCCGTTAATGATGTCTTAGCCCGTGCTCCCTACTATAGTGCCCTCCTAGAAAAGTATGAGAAGTTTAAACTAGGCAAAAATGGGACCGCCTTCGTTCAAAACAAGTTGCCTAAAAAGCTTGATGATCCGGGTATATTTGTTTTGCCTTGTAAGATAGGAAGATCCGAAGCTTTCGACACACTAGCTGATTTAGGGTCAAGCCTCAACTTGATTCCCTTATCCCTTTTCACCACTCTCAAGCTAGGAAAGTTAGAGGAGATGAAGGTATTGATAGGTCTAGCGGATGGGAGTATTGCCCACCCGGTTGGAATGATTAAGGATGTAGTTGTTCACGTAGGGAAGTTAACTATCTTAGCGGATTTTCACGTCCTAGACATGGTTAGTGACACTACATGACCTTTGTTGGTAGGAAGAGGATTTTTTGCAACCGCTAGCGCCATGATAGATTGTAAGGAGTCTAAGATAGCGGTAGGTGAGGGCGACACTTGGTCGGTATACGATGTTAAGAAACACAGCAATGACTGTGAGGATGAACCGACACCACATTGGGTAGAGATGAATAGGAGACCATCTAGATATGGACCTTGGATAGAAATGAACTTTATACGACCTCAACACCCACTGTATCTAGAAAAAGATTTCATCAAAAAGACACATTCAGTGGAACAACTCATAGCTAGAGATGAAGAGCTAGATACTTTTGAGGACCCCTTAGTCTTTAGGAAGATGATTGAGTTTTTAAGCGTAATGCCTATTAACATAGAGATGAATAAGTGGAAAAGAGAGGGAGATAAGAGTAAATGGAGGTGGGACAAGCCACCTAAAGAAGGTGACGTATCATGGCATATGAAGATGACTTTGTATGATCCGGATGGAGAAAAGTTTGAAAGGTCATACCGTACTAAGAAAACCGATAGGAAGTTAAAACCTAAGTTTGATCCAAAAGATGTCCTCAATGAGGAACTCACCCGTATCACGTAGTAACCCATGACCTTGAGTCTAGCTACAAGACTAGTAAATAAAGAAAAGGGCTTCTTGGGAGGCAACCCATGTTTTTTGTGATTTTTATTTTGTTTGTTTGTTATTTGCTTCCATATGCATGCTTTATTTTTATTGTTGGTAGATCATGTTTCAAAACTAAAATAGTGAAAATACTTTATCTTGTTGTTTGGCCTAGTCTTAACTTCACCCAAAGGTATTTTTGCAAAAGATAAGTGTAAGGGGAAACCCCAAATATGTTTTTTAGAAACAAAACCGATCATGATTCTCCACAATATTAAGTGAACATGTATATTCGTATTTGTTAGAGTCAAATGCTTGTATCGAGTCATAATGATGTTTTGCAGGATTTTCCAGGAAGTAGGACGAAGTTTTTCCAGAAATTTTCCGGAAACTTAACATAAGAATTTCTACAGGTCAATTCTGACGGCGTCACGAGTTTACTCTTGACGGCGTCACGTGTAAAAATCTGGAAATTTTACCATTTTTGTTTTTCTAACGGAGTCTTAAAGTTTTGTTGAATTATTAGTTTTATAATCGCCAGGAAATCTGCAAACATCATTCCACAAGCATTATATCTTATTTTGTTTTCTAGGATTTATTAGCATATGTAGATTGCCGCCGATTTTATGCAAGGTTTCCTTGTCTGTTTTCTCAGGTTTAACAGGTTATGTATGACAAGAAGATGATTTATATTCTGGAAGGGAAGCTTTGATTGTTCATTTTCTTGGAGGAAGATCTAACCTGGCCACCTTATTATCCATATCGAGCGAATCAGGGGAGTATTGATTTCATTTGTTTTACTTATTTCACTTTTACATTCTATACTTGAACATTGGGGACAATGTTCATCCTAAGTGTAAGGGGAGGGTAAAATGATGATACCTTACAAATACACTTTCGCTTGAGTTTTTTTGTTTGATGGTAGATGTGTAATAAAACTATGAGAAATACTTGATAGTGCAATTTTAGCGCCAAATTTAAATTTTTTTACAACATTTAGGAGTGAAACTTTAGCCATAGCAAGCGTCTCATGGATAGGAGATTGTATGACTAGCACAAAACCGTACTATTCAGAAAAATTTTCCACCCAAATATGTGAGGTTCGCCTTTAGATTTGATAGGAAAAGCTTTTACTATTAGTGCTTATGAGTGTACCGGTAGCATTTAGATTCTAGAACTTGCGTTAGTGATGCATCCCGAGACCGCTAGTGAGACTACATTCGTGTAGTAGGATTTACTACATGATAAGAGGCATTAGGATCACCCTTGTGTTAAACCCGTATCATAATTACTTGACCATTTAAGTCATATTACATGGCTAGTTAAGTCAACTAATTTTTCCCACACCCTTAGCGTTGTACTCATTTTTAGTACATGAAACCCCTAGTACACCCCTCCGAGCCTATCTTTTCGTTTCTAACTTTAAGCATTTTACTTAAAGGAAGAATTTGTTACATCCCACTTAAATGTACACCCAGATCGCCTTAGCCGTCCGTGTATGCACTCATCTTTAGTGCATTATTGTTATTTGTTAAACCCTAAGTTAATTATCTAATTGATTACATGGTTGCTAAGTCGAGTCATATCCTTGTACATATTGTTTTGGGACGATTGGGACTCATGGGTAAAGTACTTATTTTATGGAGTAATGGGGAAGAACATCATATTATTACCCCCGTATGTGCGTTAATATTAAAAGTACTCCAAGTGTTTTGATTTTCTTAATTCGAGTCATTAGATTAGTTTATTGTAAAGTATGTAAAAATTCAAGTGTAAGGGGAATGTTCATTCCCTATGATGTATTATTTTGGATGGTAGGGTAAGAGTGTATGCAAAAAAAAAAAAAAAAAAAAAAAAAAAAAAAAAAAAATCGAAAAATCAAGAAAAAGAAAAAAAAATAGAAAAAGAAAAAGAGAAAAACATACGGACTACTATCCCGTTTCATTCTATGTTCATTTTATGTTTTTTGTTATTTTTGATTTATTAGCTTAAGTCGAGTCTAGTCTTGGCTTAGCAACGCCATATTGTACATGTAATTAACTAAGATTGTTAACTCGCCACCAGTAAAGACTGCCTATATCCAACAAAACCGTGTATTCCATATCCCTACACCTAACGTTACAACCCTTTAAAAGACCTCTTTAATAGTTTATCCTATGTGCTTATGCCATGTGGTGGAGGTTTGATCCTTTCCCAAGCCTATGGTAATCTATTTTGCTATGACAGGTAGTGAGAGATGTTTTCCATTTCCATATTCTGATATTACTTTATTACACCCGAGAGATGCGAGTATCTAAACACTATTTGTGAGGTGCTAGTGTATGACCTCCGTGCTTATCTTTGGTCTTTAGTGGAACGATTATTTGTTGTAATTACTTTTATATTAGTGTTAAATGACCCCTAACTTGTATTTTGACTAGAATAAAAGCGCATTTGCTTGAGGACAAGCAAATCTCAAGTGTAAGGGTATATGATGAGGCGAAAAATGAACCACTTTTAGGGGGTCATTTAAGCCTGGAATTGAATTTATTTGATCAAATATTGCCCTAAATCGTTCCTTTTGTGATTTTAGGTACTTTGGGAGTGAATTCTGGAAAAGGAAGCAATTCGGACGTTTTTGGAGCATAAAAGTGAAGAAAACGGCAAAGACTTAATTTTCCAAGCTGAGAACAGTACCTGACGGCGTCAAGAGGAAGATCCTGACGGCGTCAAGAGTTAAATCCATGACGACCCGGTACAAACCTGAAGGCGTCACAATAAGGGCGTCAAGAGTGTTTTTGGTGACGGCCTACACAAGGGGAATACATGACGGCGTCAGATCCGGATCTAGGCAGTCCGAGAAACTATTTAGCGGCGAGATGTCGGCGTCAGACATTTGTTCTTGACGCCGTCACCTATCAAACTCTATATATAGTTTTCTATTTTTCATTCATTAAACAGGAACTTGTGTGGAGAAAACTAGGGCCGAACTTTGTAAACCCTAGGTCATATTTTACAGTGTTTTCAAGGGTTTTCATCCCTTGAATCATTTCATGTTCAATTGAGATAAGTCTTCTTCCAATTCAATCAATATGTCTATGTGTTGTTTGAATATATCTTATGCTTGTCTTAATTTGAACATGTTAGGCTAGATCTATCTTGTGTTTGCTTAGATCTAATGAAACCTAGATGTTGATTATGTGTTGATTACTTGTTTATGGTTGTATTGGATGAATGATTTCAATGTTAGGCTTAAGAAAACTGGCAGATCTCCATTGTGTAACATGCTTGAATGTCTTAGGAAACATGAACCGATATGTACTAGGTTTTATTGGTTGTATTTAATGCATGAGCAAATTCTAGTGATCCCATGTTAGGAGCTTCTTAGCCGGCTCGACATAGGAGTGAAGTAGGCGCTAATAGGATTGGGGAAGTAAGTACGCCACCCCATGAATGGTATTAAGGAATACAATCCGTCATCCATGCAACTATAACAAGTAATTAACGTGTAAAAGATATCTAGGGAGTAGTGAAATCTAAGTAAACACAATTCTCCCACATATTGCTCACAACTTTAGTATAATTAGTTTATTTTCATTTTTAGTATTTTATTTTGATTGCATCTTAGTATCGGGTTAGTTGACTAGCAACTAATTCCACCAACTCCTTCAAGACCCGAGATTTTTAATTGCTTTCATAAAAATATAAAAATACAAAAAGAATCATCCCTCATCTCTAGACCTAGTCTTTAGGTTTTCTAATCCTAGCAACACTATTCCTAGCTGAACGATCAATCCCCCGGTACTTGTCATTATACTATACTACATCGATCAGGTACACTGCCTGGTGGGGTTGTAAGCTTCTCGAGATCCCTCGAAAGGTAAAGGCTGGTGCAATCCCTACGCATCACAACCATTTTTATATGGAATCACTTTTTGGGAATCATTCACTGTTTTGATTCAGACAACTCCAACCAAACAATTGTTTTTATCATTAAATCCATTCTTTTGATTCTATACACTCAAAACAAACATGCCCCAAGTCTTTAACATAACCAGCAACAGAAAAATGTAAAAAAAAAAAAAAAAAAAAAAAAAAAAAAAAAAAAAAAGTATCTGTGACATACCCAAGAATAAAAAATAATAGGAGATACACACATTAAAAAAATTAATAATTGTTAAATATGCTAATTAGAAAAAAGATTGTATCTTTAGGTTCAAGAATAGACAGCAGCAGCAATATTCCGGGTTTACTAATCACATTCAAAAGCCACCTAGATCTATAATTACAATCCCATAAAATCGAGAACGTAACTGATAAATAGTCTACCTGATTTAGTTTAATCCACGACGTGTTTTTGTTTAATCCATTTGTAGTAGGTGTGTGTGTGGAAGAAGCTTCAAGAACACATAGGGAAGCATGGAGTAATAAATATGTACGTCAATGTGTGTGGAAGAAGCTTCAAGAACATACATTAATAAACACAAAGTGTTTAAGTACAGTGTTGAACAGTGGTTTCTCACATGGGTTAGCGATTGTACAGTGCAACACATTGCAAAACAGTAGTTTTGCAAATTGTCATTAACCAAGCAACCAATCACAACACGCCTTTTGCGCCACTTACACAAAATAGACCAATTGGAAGCCAAATTAAGTTTCAAATCAACCATTAATAAACCTTCTTCTAGCCTACCACAATATTCCTTTTAGTATATAGTATAATTATACTGATGTTACGGGCCATTGGTGATGTTGTTTTGTTTATGGATATTGCTATCTTAAGCTTTTAGCAACTCAAAATCAAAAATGTTTTTAACGTGTCTTTGGGACTGATGTAAAACATCAGTGGTAAAGGGTTGAATTGGGACATTTTTAATGGGCATTTCGGGTGAATTTTTGGCCTGATGCAAAACAACAGTAGTAAAGGAGTGTCCCAGTTGTTTTACGCTCAGTTCTCGAGTTGGAAAGAAAGAGGAAATGAAAGGAAATTGATAGTTTTTTATGTTCTTGCGTTTTTTTATTTATTAATCTTTTTTTTCTTTTTTTTTTCTTTTTTTTTTTTTTTTTTTTTTTTTAAGGAAGGAAAGGGAAGTGGAAAGGAAATAGGGAGGACGTTTTGTTAAGTAAATCTTCCTCCCACTTTTGGGAGGAAAGGGAAAGGAATCAGAAATTGTTATTGTGTAAAGACTAATATGCCCTTTTTAAAACATTTTACATTAACAATTAAAGGGCATATATGTAATTTGACCAAGTAATTTTCCTTTTCCTCCCACTCAAAAACATGATTATGATTACTTTCTTTTTCTTTTCCTCTATCTCAGGAACATAACAACTAATACTTACTTTCCTTTTCCCTTTCCTATTATTTTCCATTTTCCTTCACTTAAAACTCGAGAACTGAGCGTTAATGAGGCGTTGTGAATGGTATAAAGGGGTGTTCAAGGCTTCTTCTGTAAAACCGCACCATTTCTAAAATCTGTTTTGGTAGAGCTCATCAAGTATATAGCAATGGTTTAGTATTTTCACCATTAGCATATCTAAACAACCATTTAAAAACAATGTGACTATAGTTAAAAAGTAAGGAGCATAGTTGTTTGTCTATTTTATTATTTTGGTTAATTCTGGCCCAAACCGACTAACCTGAAGGTAAGTTTGGGTAGTTTGGATTGGTTTTGAGATCATTGATATCATGGTTCCGAAGTTTGGGTAGTTTGGATTGGTTTTGAGATCATTGATATCATGGTTCCGATATGTTTTTTTGTGAGTTTGGTTGATAAAGGTCGTTATTCTCGGCGGTGGGTGATCTTACGATGATAGATTTTGCTCATAATAGGGTTCCAACGTTTTTTTTTTTAATTTTTATTTTATATTCTTTTATTTTTTATTTTTTTTTGCAGTTTGGATTTTTAAGGTATTCTTGATTCTTTTACATGTGCACAGGTATGATTTCATTACTCACCACGTGTATGATTTAAGAATTGGTTTTGGATGGTTATATGGTACAACTTACCGGTTACTATGCATAAATTTGTGTGATATCGTAATATTGTAATATACTCTATTTTTTGTTAAATGCAGGTTCTTGGGAGAATGTCATCAAATGATTCGATGAGTCTCCTGACTAACATTCCACCATTGACTTCTCCGACTACGAGTGCACATGTTTCTTGTCAAATGGTAATTGCTAAATCATTCTATTTAGTTATATACTACAGAACAATATTTTATTAATAAACAGTAGCTAAATAAAGGTAAGTTAAAATGTGTTCCCTGTAGTGATTTATTTGCTAAAGAATAAGCTATGAATACTAAGTTACTAAATTTTGATTTACCTAAAATTACTACTATAATAATCTGGTATTAATGAATTTGATTTATGGGATTGGCAATATGTTTGACATAAAGAAGAAACATGTTTTAGTATTCACAACAGATTTTTGGGTTATTTTAAATTTAGAATTCTTGGTTTAATCACTTTGCTTTTACGTCATCAAATTCGGAGCTAATATATATCCAACACAGGTATAGCAAGAGTTGCCATGTGGAGTAAAATTCTTGCCGTATCATGTTCAAAGCAGGTTTCATTCTTTTGGCAACGCTATTAATATATTTAAGTTTGTGGGTAAAACACTCAGTTTTAGCCAAATTAAAACCCATTTACTGATTTGTGGTGGCAATATTTGCTGAATTGATTTGAGTAGGATACTTACCTACTCAACTCTTAAGTTATATAGGAAATGGTGAATTTACGCAGTTGCATATAAACTGAGTCAGTGGCATGTAAAGGTCGTTGTTACACGAGTAATTAATGCTTATATTATTGATTTCTAAAGTTATTTGGTGTGATTTACGGAGTATACGTTTATGTGATAATGTCAAGAGGTGATATGAAACTATTTTTGTGTATATATTCAAGATAAATTTGTTCACTTGTATGTAGATGTTTATTGATCTTGCCTCATTTAGATTGGTTCGTACAAGGGAGATAGAAAATGATGCAAAAGGTATTAACAACTAATTGAGATGCTATTGGTAAGGATTTGTTTAGGTTACAAAAAATTAGTATCGCTTTCTTATCATAACAATTAAGTCGTTACTTATTGTTCCTGATATTTTTGTTGACTTTATATACAAGTTTGATAAATTCATTTATTTGGCATTTGACAAGTTGGAGATAAATGTGGAATAGAAACATATAAAGTTGTTTTGGTGTTCTATGTCTCTAAAAAGAGATGAAATATGGTGACACGGTGTATATAGATAGTTTGTTACACTGTAGATCCTATATGGACATAGATTCTTGAATTGCAACCTTGATTGTGTATATGGATGACTTATAATATTTGAGAAGATGTTATTGTATTGGATTATAAAATTTGAATGTATGTTATATATCGAATTTTGAATGTGATCGTACTGAAAATTAGATCCATATTAGAATTACATATTCATAAAAGCAAAATATGAAAAATTAAAAATTTATCGGTACTGATTCAACACTATAATAGAAAGTGGTTCTTAATGATGGGAATTCACTTTTGTGATACGTGTTCAATTCTATAATCAAAACCGGTTCTTACAATAAAACTGGTCTCAGTGCTCTAAAAAAGAGACCGGTTACATAACCGGTTTCTATGTGTTCCAGTCAAAGATATACCCCCTCACAGAGAGTGGTTCCAAAACCAGTTTCTATAAGTTATTCTAACCGGTTTCTGTGGACTTCTTTGTAGTAGTGCTATTAGAAAATTGCTTCTAATAAGATTTTTTATTTTATTTTATTATTATTGTTATTATTTATTTTTGGGTCAATGGGACTTTATATACGTACAAACGTCTAAAGAAAAAAAAATGACATTTTTTCCACTCGGCATCGGAGACAAAACGGGTTGCAATTTAGAACAAAAAAAATTCATGGCCGCAGTGCGGCGGGCGCCAAGCTACTTGTTGAAAGCAATAGTACACTGCAATACTACAATCAACTTATCCGCATATTTTATTATGTTGTGTTGTTTTCAACACAAACAAAATAAACTAAAAATTGCATTTGACATACAAGAACTATTCTATAATTGCAATCAACGTCTCACCTTCAAGTGTCATTTTTTCAAATCTTTGTAAACTTAATTATAGATATTTCTGGTAATTGACATTTTTAGTAATTCAATTTTGTTTTTCCTAATAGGGAGTAGCATAGAACTTAAATAAATGAACAGAAACATGAACATATCACATGTGCAAGAATCTTGATCAATTTTTGTTTCCATAAGATTTACCAAAGAACAAACATAAACAACTTATCGTTCCCAATCAACTCCCATGAAACCCAGACACACCCACAAGAAAATTTCCAAAAACTAAAATAAACTTAACAACACCCAAAAAAAAAAAAAACAACAACAACTTAACAACACACAAATAAACTTAACAACACCCAAAATAAACCCAAACACGGTGTGACGATATAACAGACGATTGTCTCATCGGTTCATCTGTTTCAGCCCGAGTCATATCCTCCATCATCCTCCCACCTTCGACGAAGGCACCAGTAGCGTCGTCTTTCTAAGACGACGTCCCCGCCTCACCTCTACTCCCAGATACTCTCCCCGCTCCTTCCATAGCCTTCCTAGCCACCCCAGGTTCATTTTTTTCCTTCACTGCTCGACTCAACTTTTTTCCCAAACACAAAAATAAAATTAGTAAATTCAAAGCCGATCCAACGGCTATAGCTACAATAGCAGCAGTACATAACTTTTTCTTCTTGTTGTTAAATAATGAGGGTGAATCTGACGGTGACTGCGACTGCAACGGAATCGATGTATTGAATTTGATACAAAGCGTTGAGTTTAAGTCGCGGCATAAATAAATATTACCGGAAAATGCAGTCTCATTAAACTTTTTAGTTAAATCTTTCGGAATCGGTCCGATAAAATTATTATTAGACACACTAAAATTCTCTGATTTTATACTTGACGGTATATTATTAGGCAATCTACCATGAAAATTATTACCAGACAGATCGAGATGTTTTAACTTAGTCCACTTAGCCACACTCGAGGGAAACGGTCCACTAAAACCATTGTTATGCAAATATACATATTCCAATGACTGAAGTTCAGCAAAGTCATCAGGAAACGGACCTGACAACCCGTTGGTGTGTAGAGACAATGTAACTAGTGCCGTAAAATTTCCAAAACAATTTGGAGGGATTTCCCCTAAGAGACTTGCCGCGGGCATACGGAGGTAGACCACTGAGACGTTCTTTAAGCCGCACACGACACCCTTCCATTGGCAAACTTTTGTACCATTTTTATGGGATTCCACCCAGTCGTATCCGGCATCGCCTGAGATATTTATGTGAGTTATGAAGTATATAAGTGCCGCTGCTTCTTTATCGAGGTCGCTTGAGGTGGTGAGGAGCAGTGATAGGAGTAAGAAAATGAAGAAAATTGCTGACGACGTCATCAGGACATGAATGAGTTTTTGTGTGAGAGAAATAAAAGATACGAGTAAATGACGAGGGGTGAACAAGGGAACGGAAGGGAAGGTTGATAACAGAGGTAGGTGCACTGGTACGCTATAAAAAAAATTTATAAGGCTCTAAAAGCGGAAAGGAGAAATAGTAGTGTCTTCTTTGCTGGCACATATGAAAAGGAAATAAACTCTTTTTATTTATTACTCCCTCCCTCTTATATTAAGTATCGATAATAAAATATTTGAATGTCTCAAATTAAGTATCTATTTGTATATTTCAACTAATAAAATAAGACTTTAATGGGTAAACTACTATTTGATTAGTGGAGAGTTTAATTAGTTGAATCTCCTAAAACTTTGTAAATTATGAAAATGGACACTTAATATGGGACATAGGGAGTATAAGGCTATTTTTGGCAAAAGTAGATATGAGCGATAGCAGTGAGCTGTGAGCCGTAGCTGTGAGCTGTAGTCACAGCTCACTGCTCACTGCTCACAGGTTTTTAAAAAAACATTTGAAAAATGAGTTTTCTTTAAAAATAGCAAAGTTCACCGTTCTTTTACAAGACAATTATTAAAAAATTAAAAAGCTCATTGCTCACCGCTCATTTCCTCAAAAAGCTCTACACCAAACATAGCCTAAATCAAAGTACTAAAAAAAATTTAATATGAATTACATGCCAAACTTTATTTGGGTATTAAGGGATTAATTACCATCTTTCATCATTATTTGATCTAGTGGTGGCAATTAGAATGTGCAAATGGTGCAAATGCATAGGGCCCCTCATTTTAAGGGGCCTCCAATTTAGTAGAAACCGAATAATATTTATAGTTTTATACATATCTAATTATATAATGTTTTGAACTTTTATTGTCTTTGTTAATGACAGATACTTTAAACAATTTGTGTAATATCAAAAACTTTTTAATTTCCATAATAGTTAAACTTTTCATGATTTATGGTGGCCCTCAGTCGTGATTCGCATCATCAGGCCACCCAAATCAATGGGACGGCCCTGATTTGATCCAATACATGAAATTAAACCCAACATTTAGAAAAACTTACTTTCATCATTTTTTTCAGATATCACTCTCTTAAACCGTTAATCGTTAAGCGAAAAAATATAACATCACGACGAGCATTTAATTATCTTTCAATAGATAGACACTTTAATATACTTAAAAATTTATTTTTTTCAAGGTTTTTTTCTTTTTTTTTATAAAATATACCATCACGACGAGCATTTAATTATCTTTCTATAGATAGACACTTTAATATACTTTAAAAAAGTTATTTTTTCCAAGGTCCCCCCCCCCCCTCCCCCGGTTATTGAAGCTTGCATGAAGAATTCACATGTGATTAAAAACTAATTTGAATATACTAATAAAATCATATGTGATATTGGTGTTAAATCTTATATGATTTTATCACATATCATATAGGAAAAAAGTTTGTCAAAAGTATATTAAAATGCTCGTCTATAGAAAGATAATTAAAAGCTGGTATAGATAGTATAATTTATTTTATCTAACAATTAACGGTTAATAAGATATTTAAATTATAAACAATATGTAAAATATTAAAATGATTTTAATCTCCGCCATTGATTTCTTTTTAGATAGAACGAGTGGGATTGCCCGCGCATTGCTGCGGAGCCTGAGATTTTTGTAAGTTTTTTTAAGTGAGTTCACGCGATCAATGTTTTGAATACTATCACCAATGAACAAGCGACGCGGGAAAAATTCATGTTGGTATCCATTTTGCATGTACATCTTCAAATCCAAACACCCCTATTCATTTAAACATATCAAGCATGATAGTTGCTTCATGTCAAACCTCAAATACTATCACATTTGACAAAAAAATTTATATATAGCTAACATTTTAATCCTTCAAAATGTGCAGACCATTCACCATTCTGTTTGAAGTTTTTTTTTAACTGTAAATTCAAACGCTCATGTTCATTTAAGATTGGTAAAATTTATATTGCAACACAAAATAGCTGGTATTCATTTAAATCAAAACACCCATATTCATTTACTATTGAACATGATAGTTGTTGGTCGAACACATCCAATGACAATATTCAAAAATTAAATTTCTAACCTATACAACATGCATAAACATTTTATGTAACTCTGAAGACCGGTGGCCAGCAAATTTTTAAGGTAAACAATCCTCCGTGCCTGAACTTTTTATCCTGAAAGTGATCCCCAGTTTCGCCATGATATTTAGATTGTGTCGTTGCATCCAATGTTCAAGCTGCAAAATGGGCAAGGGACAAAATGAGTCATTTTGTGTACAGGTTGAAACAAAATCTATGCCAAGGGCAAAAAAATATGCCATCGGGGTCGTCATTAATTGAGGCGAAGTTCATATACGTAAAAGAATTTGTAAATGTATCATTCTATTATACTTTCTGGTGGTACATAAAGTAATAACAAAACCACAATTATTCCATAACACTAGTATAAAAAGTTGTATTGGTCACGCCAAAAATGTGTGACGATATGCATATAGTCAAACATGTTTTTTTCGTTATGTGTCACCATAGGTCCCGCCACCGTAGGTGGCATATGGTCACATTGTTAAGTTCGTGGCCTTTTCCATCGAAAAAGAGTGACCAAAACCCCGAATATGTGTGACAAATTAGACACAAGTTTTGTTTGATTAGTCATTATCAGTGACCGTAAACACTTTATAGTCACGCGAATGTTTTTTGAGAGTAACGATTTTTCAGCCTTTGGCCACATGAATATATAATATATGTGACATTTGAGATGATATATTCAAGTAAATGTGTATTTTGTGTGACTATTTCCCGTCCTGTAGCCACATGAATATACAATAAATGTGACGTTTGTGATGATTTAGTCACACAATGGGTGTTTTTTTTTTAGTTAGTCACATACAATTTAACACAATGTGGCCAAAGTGTTAATAAGTGTGACCATATACTGTTTAAACTGAAGAAATGTGTATTTTGTGTGACTATAGATCATCCAATGGACACGTGAATTTTATGTTTGTGTGGCCTTCTGTAGTATTTAGTCACACAAAGCATGGTTGTTTTGGGTATTTAGTCACATACCATTAAGTAAACAGTGGCCAAAAGTGTTAATAATTGTGACCATATGCTGTTTAAAGTGAAGAAATGTGTATTTTGTGTGACTATTGATCATCCAATGGCCACATGAATTTTATATTTGTGTGGCCTTTTGTAATATTTAGTCACACAAAGCATGTTTGTTTTGGGTATTTAGTCACATACTATTAAGCAAACAGTGGCCAAAAGTGTTAATAAGTGTGACCATATGCTGTTTAAAGTGAAGAAATGTGTATTTTGTGTGACTATTGATCATCCAATGGCCACATGAATTTTATGTTTGTGTGACCTTTTATAATATTTAGTCACACAAAGCATGTTTATTTTGGGTATTTAGTCACATACCATTAAGCAAACAGTGGCCTAAAGTGTTAATAAGTGTGACCATATGCTGTTTAAAGTGAAGAAATGTGTATTTTGTGTGACTATTGATCATCCAATGGCCACGTGAATTTTATGTTTGTGTGGCCTTTTGTAATATTTAGTCATACAAAGCATGTTTGTTTTGGGTATATAGTCACATACAATTTAGGAAACAGTGGCCAAAAGTGTTAATAAGTGTGGCAGTATGTTGTTTAATGTGAAGAAATATGTATTTTGTGTGACTATAGATCATCCAATGGCCAGGTGAATTTTACGTTTGTGTGGCCTTCTGTAACATTTAGTCACACAACGAATAAAGCAAATAGTGACCAAAACTGATAATAAGTGTGACTATATATACATCTTTTAGTCACATTTAAGAAATCAATATATATCAAAACAAATTCAAATATATTTCAAAACAAATTCAAATACAATAAAATTGTAAATATAAAATTCGTATATAACTCTATACCCTAGGACCTCCTTTTATACACCAAGGAGTCCTAGTCGGCTTACAATACTTTCCTAAGTATCTATAATCTTTTTCATAAATAACTAATACATATCATACTATACAAGCAATACTAACTATATGAAACAACACTACTAACTTATAACTAGCAGTTGTAACTAATACATTAGCAGTATTAATGTCGAGCAGTCTTAATCTCTGAGCAGTCCACACTTTATACTAGTAGTACTAACTTTCACTAGCAGCACTAACTTTTGTACTAATCTCATCATCTGGATATTCTCCGTCTCTTTTAAGTAGAAAAGAAAAAAGTTAGAAGCACATACAATATCCTTTCTTGCCATCGATGACTGTGTTTGATTTGTATGTGTATGTGCATGTGCTTGCATTTAAGAGATAAGAATAAATTTACCAAGAGCTGACGGAAAAGCGGTCTGATGTGTCATCTGCTTTCAAATACCAATTTTGCTGCAGTTGTAGAACAAAACGAGCAGGCAGGCTAGTGTTATTAATCTGTATGAATTTAACGGGTATCGCAAACAGAATTAGAAAAGCCCTCTAATTAAAAAAATACCTTCATGCAGTTCAAGCTAATCAAATGGAGAACAAAGTGTCTTTGCAGCTTCGACCTCCCCTTTTGTCTTAGCTTTCACATCCTTCTCGACTTCCTGAAGCATGGATTACATTTATAGGTCAATCTATAATACATTTATAGGTCAATCTATAATACATATAGATACCTCCACACTAGTAGTATAAAGCCCACCAGCAAACTTCTCCAGCTCACTATTTTTCCCTTTCACAATAGGGACGACCAAGTACTCGAACATCATCTCCCCACTGCCAGATAAAGTAGTCCATATGTGGGCTGTTGAAGATGTGAAGATAGCCTGACTATAAGCTCGATTGCATGACCCCAATATGGACTCAATTGCAGCTTTTGCTTTTGGAACATAATGGCCAATGTCATGAGTTGCCAATGAAGCACAATGATAGAAAAAGGTCAAAACAAGGTTGTAAATAGTGCTGTTCAAATGTATCTCTAGACAACGAGTTAAACTAATTAATGTTAACCGAAGATGCTTGTCATTTACTTACAGCTATATGTTTGCTATATTTATCTGTCCAATGCATGAGTTACACTTTTATGCGTGCAACTACTTCATACCATAAGTTAAGTGCGGGGTGTACACCAGGTGGAGGACAGTTACCCTTTCCACCATCTTCAAGTGGTGCTAAAATGTTTGACAACATATTGCAAAGTGCATGGTGAAGTTCACTCTTTCATTTATAGGGAGCACGATTTAGAGGATTGGCTTTTGCCACAAAGGAAGCCGAATTGAAGCATTTAGACCGCCATCTGTCTTGACCTGCCCAAAGGTTTTCATAGTATTACTATATACTTTTCTTTAACAAATAAAACAACTAACCAAAAATTAATATGTTGTATCTTTAGGTAGCGCATTCCATTAATGATAATGATTGTTTCACTTCGAGCACCACTAGTATCAATCCGTTGAGTTAGCATATACCCCGAGCTTCAGGTAGCGCATTCCAATAATGATTCTTTCTTAAAGGATGAAACGAATTGAACCCTAATTTCAAGAAAACATAACAGTTAATTAAAACCCCCAAAATCAACTAGATTAAAAACCCCAAAAGAGGAACAAAATCAAAAGATAAATCTTACCAATAAAACTCAAGCCTTGGTGGCATGTGTTTGGTTTCTCCCAGATCTGGTATTTTTGTGAGGTGTATTTAATCATCTTTATGTATGATATTTGATGATAAAAAAAAAATATAATTAGATTCAAGACTAGTGTTTTTTTCCTGGTGTTGTAGGTTTGTAAACCGTGAATATGTGGAATAATTTATTAAAGGTGTGTGGTTTTTTGTGGATTAACTGATTTGGGCGATAATTGGTTTTGTTGTGTGTGTGGGGGGGGGGGGAATTGATTTGGGGATTATGATTGTGGTTTATTTTGTTCGGTTTTCAAATTATTGTATGGAGGGATAATTTTATTTTTGGAGAAAACTTAGAGCGGGACAACTGAAAATGTGAGAAGGAAATCTAATGGGGAATTGATTTGGGTATTATGATGGTGGTTTATTTTGTTTGGTTTTCAAATTGTTGGATGTGAGAGGGAAATCTAATTTAATTTATACTAGACGAGTACCCGTGCATAGCAACGAGATTTTTTATAGCGGTAGATAGTTTATCGATTAAAAAAAAAATTATAGGTTGTAAACGAAAAATAATAAAAGTTTGAAGATTTGGGAATTAAACATAATGTTTTGAAACCCGGTTCGACTCGAGTGGTTCAACCGGTTGAACCGTTCCGGGTGAAAATGAGTCGATTTAAACCTGGTCAACTTGCTAGGTTGGGTCAAAAATGGGTCAAATTAAACTGGGTCAACCCGCCGGGTTTGAAAAGTCCCGGGTCAACCCGGTTTGTGTTCATTTTGTCTTATTTAATTTGATAGATCTGTTTTTAATTGGTTGCACAATGTGAATAAATCATTGTACTTTTAAGTAATGGATAATGTTTTGCAACCCGATTCGACCCGGGTGGTTCAACCGGTTGAACCATTCCGGTCGAAAAATGGGTCGATTTAAATTGGGTCAACTTGCTAGGTTGGGTCAGAAATGGGTCAAATTAAATTGGGTCAACCCGCCGGGTTTGAAGCGTCCCGGGTCAACCCGGTTTGTTTTTTAATTGGTTGTATTTAATTTGGTAGATCTGTTTTTAATTGGTTGTACAACGTGAATATATCATTGTACTTTTAAATAATTTGGAAGATCTGTTTGTTTAAGATGAGAGGGCCCACAACTATGGTAATGAATGATAGAACTCCTCTATACTCTATATACCTTAAAAGAGTAAGGCATGAATCTTTCATACCGAGGGGCCTACCACTACTATCAAAATCATTCATATTGTGATTGATGGCGACATACCAAACGCACCCTTAATCTTTGTTTATATTAGAAGCGGAAATGAGCCGAGCCGATCGTGAAAAACTCAGGATCATATTAATGAGTCGAGCTTAAACGAGCTCGCGAGCTCGAGCCTAAGTTGCAGCTCATCTATCAATCGGGCTCGAGCCTGAGTTTTACATAAAAAACTTGATTTGGCTCACGAGCCTAAGTGACACTATGATATTTTACATATTAAACATGTATAAAATGTTATGCATTTGTATTATAGGTGAACTTAGTAACAAGCTCGATAAAAAGCTTATTAGCGAGCTCAAAATAGATATATTATGAGCCAAGCTTGAGCTAAACTCTAATTTTTTCTTAATGGCATAAATGAGCCGAGCTCAAGCCAACTAGTGTTAGTTCGAGCTAATTCTTATCGAGCTTTGAGCTCAAGCTCAAGCCTATATATATCAAATGAACTCGAAATGCTTAATGGGTTGAGCTTAACCTTATATAAGTTCGACTCGAGTTATTGTTGAGTTTTCAATTCTTAGGTTATATTAGAATTTTAATTTGAGTTTACAACTTATTTAGTTTTGAAAGCTTAAGATCTTATAGAATCTCGATCTTAACCATAGGATCTTAAGAAAATGATATTACAAAACTATGATATATAATAATTTTGTGTTTATGATATATAATAATTTGTAAATTTGTATAATATTACAAAACTATTAAGAAAATGACATTATAGTAGGATCTTAAGATCCCGATCCGATCTTACGATCACGATCTTGCAAAGACAAAAACGAACCTGGGTAGGATCCCGATCTTGAAAACCTTGGTTCAAATAACCCGAGAAACCAACAAACCAAGCATTTGGTTTCGGTTTTTACTTTTAGATATCCGTGGTTAACCGAACCGAGCCGTATCTATACTACATATAAAGGAAAAATGGTCATAGAGGAAAAGTGGAAAAGTGAAAAGTCAAGTAATGTGAAATGTTAAAAAATCTTATTAAAGGAAATTATGAAATATAATTAATACTCTTATTAAAACACCCCATTACTTTAAAGTACAATGATTTATTCACATTTTACAACTAATTAAAAACGTATCTACCAAATTAAATACAACCAATTAAAAAAATTAATACAAATCACAAACCGGGTTAACGCGGGATGCTTCAAACCCGACGGGTTGAACCTGTTTAATTTGACCCATTTTCGACCCAACCTAGCAAGTTGACCAGGTTTAAATTGATCAATTTTTCAACCGGAATGGTTCAACCGGTTGAACCACCCGTGTTGAACCGGGTTTCAAAACACTATGTTTAATTCTCAAATCTTCAAACTTTTATTATTTTTCGTTTATAACCCATAAACTTTTTTATCACTAAAACTATATGTCACTATAAAATACCGTTGCTATGCACGGGTTGACCCTGGACACTTCAAATCTGTCGGATTGACCCGGATTAATTAAACCCATTTTTTACCCAATCGGTCGGGGTTACCTGGTTTAAATTGACCCATTTTTTGACCAGAACGGTTCTACCGGTTCAACCACCCGGGTCGAACCGGGTTTCAAAACATTATGTTTAATCCCCAAATCCTCAAATGTTTATTATTTTTCGTTTATAACCCATAAGCTTTTTTATCACTAAAACTATCTGCCGCTATAAAATCCCGTTGCTATGAACGGGTACTCGTCTAGTATAATATAAATAAATTACTCCTACCAAGAGTATCAAACACACTTCACTCGGATCTAGGGTTTTGATCCTCTCTTTCTTATCAAACACACTTCGAACACTTCAACATAATCCTCTCTTTCTCTTTCACACTCACAGTTGCAACTCACTTGGATCTAGGGTTTTGATCCTCTCTTTCTTATCAAACACACTTCGAACACTTCAACATAATCCTCTCCTTCTCTCTCACACTCACAGTTGCAACTCACTCGGATCTAGGGTTTTGATCCCAAATCTCAAAAAGCTGATAAGATCACAAATGAATATAATCTAAATACCCCCTTAGAGCTATTTATTCTTAGGCTTAGGTTGATTATCTGTTATAAGAATTGCGTTGCATTTGTATTGATAAATAAGGAAGAACATGTTGTGTTGTTTTTGCGAATAATTAGAGGAAAAGAGATATTAAGGTTTGGTTGTACTAGCTTATTTTATCTTAGGCTTAGGTTGACTATCTGGTATAAGAATTATGTTGCATTTTTGTTTAGAGAATAAGGAAGAAAAGTGACGGATGTGTGTGCGAATAGTTAGGCTAAAATATCTAAGTATCAAAGATGGAAGAAGTATCATCGATGGATGCAAAGACACCACTTTCAAGTATGAACATAAACTTGTTCTGGTGTTTCATCCATCAATGATTCATCTTTGCTCTTTGCCAAAATATAGAAACAATTATCAAGTATAATTTGTAGGTTCGATGCTTGAATTTAGCGTCTTCGTCTTCCAGCATGTTGGTAGGTTAGAGATTCAAGGTTGAATAATATGTTGTTGTTGGCTAGGGTAGAAAGGATGGTAGTTCATTGCATTGTTAATATAAATTTTATATGATTTCATTCATGCACAATTAGCTCTCTAATGTCGTAGAATCTGCATAATTAATATGTATGTTCGTCACATCTAAGGGAGCAATATAAATGATAGTAAGAATCTGTTTTCTAATAACTTAAAGCTCAATGATTAGGGCGCTCTATATAGCGTTGTAGATGGTTCCATTGCTTAATTTGGAAAACGTCTACTACTATTTGTGTGGTTATTAGATGGTACTGCAACGTTAGATAGATCTGGTCTGATCATTGAGACGTCTTCAATGCAATAATGATATAGTGTGTACTGTTCATGACATGCCACACTCCAATATCGCATTCAAGATGAGTGATGTTACTCAGACTCTATTCTTTACTCAACATTTGTATATTGTTTGTATTACTTTGAGTCTAGAATTTTAACATACCTTTCCATTCTAACTTCCCATACTGTTTCTTTTGTTTTTTCAACAATCTAGCAATGCGGCTGGTGCAGTCCTATGCTCAAAGGGAGTTGAAACGACAAAATGAGCAGTAGTGGGAAGTTAGAAGGGTTACGTACGTTGGTTTATTGCATTCCATTCTTTTTTATGGTCTAAAACCAACCATCCACCAGGTAATGTGGCCATTGGAGTTCCAAGAACAAGGGTTGTTTCAAACACACCCTGAATTGCAACATTATCTTTTATTTCATTTACACTATATATATTTTTTTTTAATTTTAATATATTTTTTTATTTTTTGCAGAAATCATTGAAATTGACAGCAGTGACTCAAGTTCATTTCACATATCAAGCAGTTCTGAAGGTCCTCCAAATACATGGGCAGACTACTTTCCAAAGGGATATTCTGGATCAGGCACAAAATGGAAGATGCTAGGAAGGTTAAAACTCCAAAAAAGACTGCCAAAGAGCTTTTTGATGAGAGGGTTCAGGTGCTAAGCCTGCCCAATTCTAAGTCTTGTGAAGACAAGGCTATAAAACCATGGGAACCAAAAATGCCCAAAGTTTGTTCAAAATGGAAGGGTAAAAAGAAAATGTATTATTTGAGTTAGGAAGTAATTTGAATAAACCTTGTAATCCTTTTGTACTACTTTATTTAACTTTATGAATAAACATGTTGCAATCCTTTTAGATTAGTAAAATTTTAGAATGTGTACCTTTTGTTGCTAGTATTTTGTAATTTTTCATTTCAAGTTTTAATGGAATATGTTTAATTTTAATTCCCGTACTTTGTCATTGCTAAATTTTCTCATTAATTGTTACAATATTTTGATTGTTGTGTTCATTAACAAGAACTTGGGATATATTTTGTATCATGTTAATCAAAAGTTATCAAAATCAAAAGTTTCTGCTGCTAAGAAAACGTTACTGCAGGTGGGTTTGTACTGCTAGATATGAGAGTGCAGGGGTGGATTGGTAACATTTACACTTAATTGTTACAATATTTTGATTGTTGTGTTCATTAACAAGAACTTGGGATATATTTTTTATTATGTTAGTCAAAAGTTTCTGCTCTGTTCAAAAAAAAAAAATATCAAAAGTTTCTGCTCCTAAGAAAACGTTACTGCAGGTGGGTTTGTACTGCTAGATATGAGAGTGTAGGGGTGGATTGGTAACATTTACACTTAAGGGTTTAAATCCCCAATTAACTAGTTATAAGGCCGTATAAGCCGCTTTCGTACAATAATGTCAACCTACATAGTTTATTACATAACATTGTCTACGGATAAACCCATATGGTTCATCCTACATTAGCTAATTACATACCATTGTCTAGTGACAAACCCATTTGGTTTATCATACATCAGATACTTACAAAAAAGTTTATCCAACTTACAAAAACTTTCAAACATTGTTTCACCCATCAACAAACATAAAACCATCAACAACCATCAACACACATCAAACCTTAAGACTCTTTGGGACCAGTTTGTATCATCTGTTAAAAAGAAGCGAACCCTTGCAGCCGCACCAAAGCCGGCTTCCTGTCTCAACTCCCAGAAACCAGAGCATAAAACAATAAACACCTTCCTCCTCACCTTCCCTCGACCAGGTACCACCACTGTTCTCTCACGTACTTGGAACACTTTCTGTATCATTTGGTGCTTCACAACAGCGACAGAGTACCCATACAAGTTGTACTTGTGCACAATTTTTGATGGTATAGTCTGTTACAAAATGTACAAAGTTACGACTGCTATAGATTGATAGTTGTTTAGTTTGTAATCTCATTGAAATTGTAGCATAATTGCAATTTGACAAATTATCAAAGTTTTCAAGACACTTACTAGTCGTCCATTTCTCCAGAAGCATGCAGTCGGTGGTCGGTAGAATTCCCTATCTTCTTGGTCGTGGACAGTGTGAAACGACCATCTGCACATCTAGTTCATCCGTCCGGCTTCAAAATCTGAATTTAATAATACAAAATGCGTAAGTTATAGATAATCCAAAATGTTACAAAGATATAATATACTTGATGTATTTAAAGCTAATAAAGGAAAAAATACCAGAGTCATGTGGTTGGTGACACAAGGCATTCATGGCAATATTGGTGCTGTATGTCTCCACAGTTGTGATGGCCCCTCCATCAGGTTCAAACAACATCACATTAAATTCTTGGCCCGGGTAAACCTGAGTAAAAACCATCCACTGACCAGCCTTCAAATTCAAGTCTCGAGCGAGTGTCAACCAACCACCGCTAAAGAAGAAGGAGTGGACGTATCGACCATAGAGATGATCAGTGGCCACCATAACATTTTAGTTAGTCGTGTTAGTGGAAACCACGACCGAATTAGTAGGGGTTGGACCATCCAGATATCTCAGAAAGTCTTCCTCTAACGACTGCATAAGCAGAGATGTGTCTGTCACAGGCACTAAACATCTCCAAAATGGGGCACTCTCGGGTTCATAATTGTGAAACTCCAACCCATCCTCACCATAGCAAGTTACATAAAACACATCCTCACCCTCTTCAACAAAATGTATGTACTCAACAGCAGAACAGGAGATGTTGTGAATGACAAAATCATTTCACCTTGCTCCCTCAAAAACACACTTAAATTGTGAGACTCTCCATACACGAACTTTCCATCTAACCCCCACTACAGTTAACTAAGAAAATAAAACCATTGCCAGTATAGGAACCTCCTAGAACATAATCATTATGCAGTTCCTGTATATGAAAATAAAGTATACAACTGAAAACACAACTAAAAACTTAATCCATTCATATATCTTGCATCAAGTACTATATAACACGGACAAAAAAAATTTGAAGTCAAAGTTGAAGAAAAAAGACTTGAAAAAGTCATAGTGGACATTTAATGTGTGACTTTTTAAGTCTTCATTTGGCAAATTTGACCTTATATATTTTTATTTGTGTTATATAATAGTTGATAAAAATTATACCAATGGAAAATACATTCAAAACTTAATCCATTCATATATTTTGCATCAAGTAATATATAACACAAATAAAAATATTTAAGGTCAAAGTTGAAAACTAAAGTCTTCAAAAGTGAACAGTGGACAATAATTAAGGGAAGGATTAATTAAACTAGTTTCTTAGAGAAATAACAGCTTGTCAATAATGGTGTTAACTTACAAACTCATCTAAAACATCAGGATTGTCCACAGCGCAAATAAATTGGTTACCAAACATGGTTACTGCATTAACGATTAAGGTTATAAAACAATGCAAAATACCGTTTGAATGAAGTAAAAATCAGTAAATGTGGTTACCTGGTACGTGTGTTTTTTGAAGAATCACGACTGCTAAGCACCGATTGTATTGTTTGAGATATTAGGTTGAAAGAAGATAGAGCGTTTATCTGAGTGTGATTTTGTTGTGTTAAACACGACTTAGTTTTGTTATTTGCAAAAAATGTCCTCGTCGATTTTCATGAAAGGGAGGTAGCTCAAGTGTGTTATAGTCGGGAACAGTGAAATGACGAAAATACCCTGATGTGCAACGCACGTGAGGGCACTAACGGGCTAGCAGCATTAAGTTCTGCCGAGCAGCATTAAGTTCCGAGTTAATAGCATTAGCAGCATTATGTTCGGAGTTACCAGCATTCACCCAAATTCCAATCCAAACAACTTTTTCTTTGCTTTTCCTGCAAAATGTTAGTCTAGAAACAAAGAAAATACAAGCAATAACATAGGCACAATGATCCCAACATCTAAATATACTTAATAGTTCTAAGTATAACTAGGAGCATTGTAATGGGGCAAATGAAGAGTCATGACTAATAGTCTGAACTCAATTCATGCAGTGAATATCAAATTAGACTCAAACTAGATAGAGTACGTATACATAAGTTATCAGAAATGTGTGACCATATGTATCAAATTGTGACTACATTTAAATAATGTGTGACAAAATATGACACTATGATTTAGCCACCTAAGTAAATACTTCATGTGACCATATATATAGCATCTTTAATTTAGTCACACAAAAACTCAATGTGACTACTATCAAGGTTAATGATAACTGACTTCACATTTTGCTATAAATAATAGTCACATGAATATTTCACAATGTGACTATTTTGAATGTATTGGTCACATATAATACCCATTAGGATCAAACAAACACACACTAAACTTTAGACACACATATTAACTTACGTGACCATATGTATCGAATTTTAGTTACACTTAATCATGTTTCTATGGTTTAGTGTGACCATATATGACATTTGGTCACACTCTTCAAGTGTGTGACATATATTTATCACTCTTAAACGCATTTCGTGACTAACGCTTCAAACTTACTTTTCCATTGTCATACATTTCAAATGCTATGTGGCTAAATATTTAGCAAAGAATAGCAGTCACGTTTAAATAATGTGTGACAAACTTGACTATATAATTTAGCCACATACACAATTACCTCATGTGACCATATATCTATTTTGGTCACACTTTTCAATTGTGTGACATATATTTGTCACATATGTATATCTATAGTGTGACTATTGTTTCGAGCTAATTTGTATCTGTCACACGTCCCGAATTCAAAGTGACTAATTAATCAAAAAAAAAAAAAAAAAAAAAAATCCAGTTACCTCTAGTCACATAAATATTCAAATGTGTGACAATAGAATTCCGAAATGGTCACACAAGTCGGATCAAATGTGGCTGTTTATTTTATTCTGGTACATTTAGTCACATATAAATGTTAGAGTGTGACATTTCAAAATCGACCATGCGTGACCAATAGAACTTTTTATACTAGTGTAAGTGAAAGGGCCATACTAATTAAGATTTATAGCTGCTCATTAGAATCATTATCTCCGTAAAACCAAATTCTAGCATCAGGGGATGTCTAATAGTAAGCGAGTAGTACCGGTGGAGAAGTTGCACTCGCAAGAAAGCATTACCAAGTTCACTTCTCGGAAGGTAAATATACCAACTGATAAGATTTTAAATTACATTTACTTCAAGATCAAGTTTTTTCTAACTAATGTATGTTCCTATCTATAAGAAAAAATGTGTGACTCTAAACTGATGCATCTAATTCTGACCATATCTACTATACCCCAAAATATTAAAAAAAAAAAAATGATAGATAACCATGAACATGGATAAATATTTATTTCTTCTCTAATCTATATTTGCATTAGTTAGGCTTTTTGTCTGAGTTCTAGGGTAGGGTATATAAAACAAATCATTCTATGCATATTTGTTTGAATATTACCTCTTTGGCACGTAATAATAAGTGCAATGTATATGGGTGCGCTGGTCATACTAAGGTTGAATGCTTTGCTAATTTAGTCAAAGGTTGGCTGAATGTAACTATATAAATACGAATCATGGTAGTTTGGTGGTTCTGCAAGCCAATTTGCAGAATATATAAATCATGTGCACTCCTAAGCAAGGTTATAAATAGCGTGAGGTGTGGCGTGGCGGCGAAGCCAAGCCTCAAGCTATACGAGCTATAGCGAAGCTATAGCGTTTTTTGAAGCGTGACCAAGGCGGCACAATTTTTTATAGATTTATATATTTATATCATATTTCATATATATATATATATATATATATATATATATATATATATATATATATATATACATAATACATCAAGTTTACAAAACGCGTTATACATAAGAAATAAACTCAAAAAGCTAAACTATTATTGCATTTTTCGTCATTTCTTTAAATAAAACCTTCTCCGTGAGAGTAAACTGCTAAAAGATAAAATGTAAAAACCTAAAAACTATGGTATAAAACATCACATTCACATATTCACATTCACTTGTTATATTATCTTTTAGCATTTGATTTATAAAGTTAGCCCAAGCACATGTTCCTTCTAGCCTAATAATAGTAAATCACTAAATCCTACAAAAGCTTCAAAATAAAGCGCCACGCTTCACGCTATAGCACGCCTTACCACGCTTTTTCACGCTTCATAACACGCTACGCCTTAAGAAGACGCTTTGGCCTGTTTCGTAACGTGGAGGCCACGCCTCGCGCTATGGCGCCGCTATGGCGCGCTATTTAGAACCCTGCTCCTAAGTAAAGCCTATTCTTGACTGTTTTTATTTTATAAAGTGGTTAAGTGCACCTACATGTAACTTCCACATTTTTTTATTGCGTGTAAGGAAACAGACAACTCACGATCACAATCGTTTTTCACTTGAAAGATGAAAACATAAAAGTAAGTAAAAAACCTTAGACTACTGATATAAATAAACCAATTTTATTCATAAAAATATCGCCTCTATTGGAACACTGAATGAGAATTAGCAAAGTTTGCATATCAATTGTAGACAAAATCCACATATTAAAGTGCAGACTCAAATTTCATTTACCTGAGAGGTGGCAAGCCATTGTATTATAGCCTTAGGTTTAGGGTCTCTCTCGGATGCACCAGAACCCCAATTTCCGGTAACAATTCCTACTTCATCTTCAAGCTTGCAGACTCGCAAAATACCAGACCAATACAAAATTGATCATCTTTCACGTGCACAAAAAATGTTCGTCATGTTCTAATTAGTGTTTAAAAGAGTGAACAGCTAAATGCATTTCCATTAGAAGCACTGAAATGTAATAATCAACCAAATATTGATATATCAAGGTAGGTAGTAACAACGACGACTGTAGGACCATAGATCTATCTTTATCACCTAAGATTATGATGTTAGAGAGAGATGGAAGAGCTAGAGAGAGAAAGTAGAGAGAGAGAGAGGTGGAGAGCACTATGTGAAAATAAACCTTTGATTACCATGAACTCCCACCCTTCCTAATAAGCTTAGGAGGGTATTTATAGTTTTTACATATGCCACCATGGGCTTTCTCTTGGGCCTTCTTTTGGGCCAAGCCATTAAGGCTTTTACATAACCTTAACAGACTAGCATTTTACTAACTATTACATGAATATATTTAACTAACTATTTGACTCAATAATGATCGTCACTTTTAATCCTAACAATCTCCCCCTAAGGGATGATCATTGAGATCTCCCTTAGATTACATAAATGATCAACACTTTTAATGCTAACAATCTCCCCCTAAGGGTGATCATTGATATCTCTCTTTTGTGACCTTGATCTTTGATCTTTGAAGCTTGTTCTCTTGAACTTTGAGTCTTTGTGTAATAGCTTTGCTAGTTCCTTTGTTCCAATCATGCTTTGTGATCTTTCTTGACTTTGATCAACATCTTCAAATATGGGTGTCTTTACGTCTTTTCCAACATGCTCATACTTTGTTTGACTTTGAATCTTTGTGGTGTTCTCTTTTCTTTGACTTTAATCTTTGTTTCTTTAGTTTGTAGATTCTTTGACTTTAACTTAGAAACGTTTTAAGCTTTGCTTTGCTTTGATCTTTGAAGAGAGCTTTGCAAGGTATGAGCATGTGGATCTGCATAAAACAGTTAGCAATAAAGTATCCGATACTTACAGGTTCGGAATTAGAGATCGTCAACAGCATAGTGTGAAGACTTCTTCTAATCCTTACCAAGGCCGTTCCCATTTCAGATACTCCCGAGAGAGCTTATGAGACCTACTAAGTAGCTCAACGAATGGGTGAGTCGCTAGAGAACACCCCACGACTGTAGACCATTTGAGACATAGTAACCATCATGATAGATAAGGCAAGATCCGTAGATCTCATAAATACTCTTACACCTTGTGTCCTTTTTGGCGAACACAAGTGTATTCATAGGAAGTGTATCCTAATAGATCTTTTAATGAATCTCATGGCTCTAGACTCGATAAGTGCGTAATTTGGTTTTCCTATGCGGAGACTAGGGAGAGGTCTCCTGCTTCAATATCAACCATCTCTAAGAGATAAGTTGATAGATTACAC
The DNA here is from genome assembly GCA_030686995.1 of Artemisia argyi. Taxonomy (NCBI): domain Eukaryota; kingdom Viridiplantae; phylum Streptophyta; class Magnoliopsida; order Asterales; family Asteraceae; genus Artemisia; species Artemisia argyi. The sequence continues at coordinate 3,213,609 of CM060676.1, read as the reverse complement.
TGGTTCCCCGTGAGAATGAAACAAGCTCTTTTAAGAGAACTTGAGTGGCTTAGAAGGTTAAGTGCAGTGCGTCAGTGGGTCCATGTCGTCTTGTCTTCAATACCGGTGTTACCTTAGTAACAACCAGTAGCATATGAGTTGAACTCGGTTTCTGCCCTAAGGTTGAACATATGGAGGGCTATTTCTTTTCACCCTTTTCATTACTTTTCTTTTTAATTCTTCAACCCCTTCTTTCTCCTTTCATTCTTATCTCCTTTTTTCAAATCATACCTAATGACTTCTAATTCTAATCTATTGGAATTGTCCTTGGTTAGATCCCTCCGGCTCTGGCGGATCATAGGACGGTTTTTCCTAACCTTAGTCACCTTATAACTTCATGACTATCCTATTGTTGCCATCAAACCATTTGTGAAAATCTTTCAAGTGTTTATGATAATAAAACATACTTTGTTAACACTTCAAGAGTTTTGCATTTCATGAAGGACTCCCCCTTCACATGTGCTCATGGATTGTTAAGAAATTTGCACATGCGTGAGGAGCTTGCACTTTTTGAATTGATCCACTTTCAATGAACATGAGCGATTCGAGACACACTTACATCACTAGTTAGACTAACTTGAAATTATTACCCGTCCTGGTCAAGTCCAAAGAAAGTCTCTCGGAACGGTACATTTCTACTAAGACAAATCCTTTTCGAGACACGCTTACATGGCTAGTTAAAGACTTCCATTGTCAGCTTTTAGGTGACAACTAGCTCTAGTAGCTAACTTGATGTTATTACCCGTCGAGGATAAGTCTTTTTGATTACTAACTTTTGTTGTTTCGGCAATTCTTGGGTCATTTCTGAGTCGAGCTCGCATGAGATTCATCCACAATCTTAAACACATTGATCACACTTTAATCACGTCTTCTCCCCCTCAAAAATAGCATATCCATGGTATTTTTGATACCAATTGATTAAAACCTTTGTTTTTGGATAGCTTATGGGAGAAATAGATGTTTGTAAATTCCGAATTAGTTTCTTTTAAGCATGATCTTTTTGGAACATCTTTTATTACTCCCCCTAAAAAATAGAACATTTTGAGTAAATTTAATGTTGGGAATTAAACTAACAGTGCAAACTGCTAGTATTGGAGTTCCCACTGCTGGTCGAATACACTAGCAGTGGAAACATCATTACCACTGCTGGTACAAAGATAAATATAGAAAGGATTTGGTGTATATCTTATTCTGTTAGAATATACTTATCTTGTAAAGGACTCCTTGTGTCTTATAAAAGGAGATCCTAGGATTAGGGTTTTATAGATCTGTTGTCAATATTCATATACGTTTTCTAGAGCTTCAAGGTGTAACCCTAGTGATATCAAGATTACTCGTATTATTATCATTAATAATATTAGAGCTAACCGTTTGATACATACAATATTATTATTCATAAACAACTGTCTTACTCACAATCAAACTTCTAAGTGTTACTAAGTAGATTCCGCATACTTAGTGATATAACTCAAAGTATCAATCTAACATAAGTTCAAGGTGTTTAGATCCATCAAGTGGTATCAGAGACAGGTTACTGATACTTTGATTTAGAAGATCCAGAAGAACAGTTTACTCACAAGAAGATGGCATTTTCTGACTCAGAGGTACATTCTATAATCAGTTGTGCTAAATCTTGTTCTGCTTTAAAAGAATATGAAAAAGTTAAAAAGCAATATGATGAACAGAGGTTAGAGCTAAATCAAACTAGTTATAATCTATCTAATCATAAAAGAGGTCTTGCTGTGCTAGAAGAACAGATTTTGCATTATAGAGAAAATGAGTCTAAATTTAATGATGACATTGCTGTGTTAAAAAGGGATTTAGACTATAAGATTGCACTAAATGTGGCACTTAGAGATGAATTGGAGAAGGTTAAAAAGGCTAATGAAAATATTCAGATAACCTGTAATACTTTAGATCATCAGTCTAAGTGCATTGATAAAATTTGGGAAGCACAGGTTGTAAACAAGGCTAAATCTGGTATAGGTTATAAGTCTGTTCCTCCACCATACAGAGGTGTTCCTTCACCTCCTGGTATTGACCTAGCACACACAGGTCTAGAGGAATTTCAAGAACCTCATATGATATATGGTCAAAAGCCTAGTCCCAAGATAGAAAAGACTGAGGAAACTAAAGAATTCTTTAAAAGTACTAGTGACACTTCTTTAGTTGATGAAGATGTGTCTAAAGCTAAATCTAAGATTAAGGTAGATGTTAATAATGTTCCTAAGGTGGTCAAACAAGAAAAGGTAAAACCAGTTAGGAATAATGTTAGATATGCTGAGATGTACAGGTCACAACCTAGAGGTAACCAAAGAAATTGGAATAATTTGAAATCTCAACAGCTAGGTAGTGATTTTGTTATGCAAAACAAAACTTGTTTTGTATGTGGTAGTTTTGACCACTTTGCTGCTTATTGTGATCATAACCCATGGAAAAAGGTAACTTCAAGGGATACAAGGGTATTTGAAAACAAACAACCTAGAGTGAACAAATATGTTTCAAATCAAACTCACTCTAAAGTTAATATGATACCTAGATCAGTTATGTTGAACTCTGGCACAAGACAATTTTGTCCTGCTAGACAAAACAAAACTGTGTATCCAAAACCAACTGTTCCAAGTGCTAAACCAAGATTTTCAAATCAAGCACAAAAAGTTAAACATGCCTTTTTCAATAAAACAGCTAGGCAAAATCAAAAATGGGAACATAAGGTTTCAACTGCTAAGCCAGTAGTTCCCACTGGTAGGCCAAAAGTTTCTACTGATAGGCAAAAGAAAGCTGTTAAGGGTAATATGGGAAATGGTATGAAAGCTACAGTACAATGGGTTTGGAGACCAATAACAGGTGACAAAGAATCTATGGTTTTAAAGAAACACACTTATATTGATGCAAGAGGGAGAGTCAAGTCAGTAATGGCTTGGGTTTCCAATGTTTAGTTGTCTGTTCTAGTATGTTTTGTTAGTCATATTCATTATTGTTAAATGGAAAATATTTTGTCTTGTATTTTCTTGGTTTTGGACTAACAAATGCAGGTTGATAAAGCAAATGATTTGGAACTATCAGATTGGTTGATATATGAATTGGACTGTATGCTGATATAGAGTTTGGAGTGTGTGAACAGGACACACAACAAATGGTAATTGGTTCACCATGTCTGACCCACACGAAGAACCAACTAGTCCAGAGCAAACGGTTTCTAGTAAAGACTCATCAAATCCGTTTATGGTTGATAGTTTACCAAAAACTATATGGTTCTCAACTCACCATATTCTGTATGATCAAGAGTTGGATAGTCCATAGCAAACGGCTTATGGTAAAGACATATCAAATCCGTTGATAGCTGTTAGTTTGCTAAAAAGTATGATAAAAGCAGTTTTACTCAAACATATTTTTACCACTGCTTTTATTATTTTTACCATTGCTGGTTCACAGTTACCACTGACAGTGTAAATTTTTCCACTGTTGATCTAAGTAACTAATCTTTAATATGTGTAGATGCAGGACATGACAGTTGTCACAACTCGTAATTTCAGGCCATTTTCCAAACTTCGACAATTTACTATTCATCAATTACTATTCACCTATTACTATTCATCATTTTACTATTCATCATTTTTGAGGTCAATTTGATATTCTGAGAAGCGTTCAGAAATTTTACTATTCACGTGACACTATTCATTACCGGAAGAAAATCACTATTCACGTGCATTACTCATGTCATCGTAAATTTAGTTTACGAGAATTCAAATTCACGTAACCGCATTGGTTCAAGAACGAATTCATGCATTATCATCGGGGACATTTCATACGGACTAGAAAGAATCTGCATATCATCATAATAGCATTTGCATACTATTCCACTCGTAGGATAATTAAATTAATACTTTTGGTATAATTTACTTTTACGTATAATTATTTCTAAATAAAAGTTAACAAGCGACCAATAATGTGACTAAGACGTCCGACACTCCCGACAATGATCCCAATATATTTTTATATTCATAATAATAATATAAAAATTATATTATTAATTTACCCGGTATTTTGGAAATTTATTTAATTATTATCGTAAGTTTAATAAAATTACGACGGTTTTCGTAAAAATTAAATAATAATTATCCAAACACTCAATACTTGTACCCAACATATTTTTACAATTTTTACGACTTTATTATGTCCCGGTTAACTCCGTTAAAATTTATTTTTAGTTAACTCAGTACTCGGTATTACCTAAAAACACTAATATATTACCAAATACTTACTAACTTCTTACACAAATGTACACTTTTCTTCCGCCCCCCATGTTTTGCCGCCCCCCCCCCCTCCATTCCCATTTCTTACACTTTGAAATATTTTACCAACTCATTAATGTTGCCATCTTTTTGTCTAACCTATAATATATATAACATATATCTAGATATTTCACCACATTCTCATCCATAAGTCAAGATCAAAACCATATTCTCTTCCTCTCCTCTCAAACCCATGACCAAAAATAGATTCAAGACCAAAATCCATTGATTTTTGAAGATCAAGTCATATTCAAGCTTAGTTAGTGTTCCTTGTTAGGGTTTTGCAATATAAACTCAAGGATCATAAGGTTTTCATCATCTAAACACCTAACCCATCCAAAGTAAGTTTACAAAATTTATTTTCATTATTTCTTCAAGTATTTATATTGATCATATGGTTTTCATACAAGATCTTATGCATATGTTAGCTTATACCCACTTCATTTTATAAGCTATTAACTTTTGAACCCTAGAAAGTGATTATAGTTAGATCCTTGTTAGATCCACTTGGTTTGTGATGTTTAGGAACCCATGACACCCTAAGAAGGTGTATGGTAGGATTAGACTAGTTTTGTGGTGATTGAAAGTGGTTTGGTTGAAGTTGGAACAAGTTTGAAACTAGGAAAATGATTTTGGAAAATATATATATACCTACTGTCCCTATTTTGAAAACGTGGGAAACTCAGGAACTCAGGGGTAATTTTTGACCAAAGATTTAGAAAATACTTTCAAAAACGAAACTTTTGGTGAAAGAACGGACTAAAACGAGCTTATAACGAAGGAGATATGATTTTCCGAAGTTAACGACGAAAACTATTTTTCTGAAAAACTGCATGCTGTTTGACAGTTTTCGACGGGCAAATAGAGACGTTAGACGTAACCTAGAGGAGCCGAGCTATCAAAAATATATTAGTATATACTAAAACGAATCCGTGAATATAAAGAATGAGTAAAATGAGCTTAAAATGACCAAGTTATATACGTTTTAAAATCATCAAAACTATATATATATATATTTAGTCACTACTAGAAAATAATATAACTACGTACTAAATGATATATTTTCTAGATTTCTTATTCAAGGAGTTTATTTTTTTAACTAACGAAGTACGTACGACTCAAGGTTTATTACGCGACTACTAGACATTATTTTAAGGTTTTCAAGACGAGGAATATAACACTAACATTTTTATACGATATTTTACGACAAGTTTTTATAACTCTATTTGGACTTATTTTTCCTAAGTATGGAAAGTATTTTATTTGACAATAACTAGTATTTCCAAGTTACGAGTGGTATAGGTATCATGTGCATGTGCATTCATTACATCACGGCATGATCTAAATTAGATCACGATTATTCATTTAGGTTGCGGCTAGTGTTCGCGCCTCATTGTCCCGACTACTTTACCATCATTGTACCATTTTTGTACCATCATTTCGAGGTGAGTTCTCATAGCCCCGTTTTAATTACTTATTTGATTTCAAATCCCACGGGGGAGAATACATTGCACCAACTATTTTGTACATGCCCAAGTATTACAAATTCCATACATTGCTTAAGTTGCCTTATTACCATGTCTTGACAAGTCCCCTTTATTATCATGGACCGTTAATTTTAGTACTAAGCGAGAGTGAATGAATAGATCTATTGAGGGTGACGCCTCCATTCGCGTTTGGGTTGCTCCAACGGGACGAATGCATTTCATGTCTTATCAATTTGGGTGCCTGGTAAACACTCTGTTGGGGCCATTACTATGTCTAGCTTCGGGGTCATGAGCTTAAGAGACAATGTAGTATTTTGACATTTTGTCACCTTACTTTATACTTGTGGCTATTGTACGTACGATTTAACTTATAAACCTATGATTATTCACCAACATTCGTGTTGACGTTTTAGCAATGTATTCTCAGGTTATTAAGGTAGCTCATGTGGCATGCATTTGGAACTTCATGGAGTCGCGGAGTCGACGCGTCTTACCTTATATTTTATGCACTTATGAAACGTTTGATCTTGTTGAACTTATTTTATCTAAATTGGCAACATCTTTTGGGACCTAAGTTTTGTAAACTCTGAATATTTTAATGATCAAACGATGTATTTTTCCAAACGACACTTTAGGTCGTTCAATATGACTGTAACTGTGGTGCTATGACAGTCACCCCCAGGTATTCCATTCCGCTGCCATACAGGTAAATTGGGGGTGTGACAACAATGTTAACATCATTAAGACCTCTACCATGGCAACACCTAATGTGTCTCATCCTTTTGGATTAGATACAGATGGTGGAATCCCAAGCTAAATGAAACATATGGGTGGTTCAGAAGTAATATCTAGTTTAACTAGGTAAGAAACTGAATCTTTGCCTAAAGATGCACCTCTCCCAGAAGGTAATACATCTGGAAGTGCTGAAGGCAGTATGATACAAAAGGAATTGATGGAACTCTGTACCATTTTATCTGATTGTGATGATTTTGGTGGTGATTCTCCCAAACAGGGGAGGAAAAATGATGATAAGGTTCAGGGAAGGATTGCTCTCAGGTCAAAGAAACTTAATTTGACGCAGATATGAAAGCTATACTGATGCACAAGTTTCTACTAATAGTAGCAATTCAAGGCAAAGGTAAAGGTATTATGATTGAAGAAAAAGAAGAAAGAACCACCAATGAAGGATGGACAACTGCTCAGTTGAAAGAATAAGCTAATGAAGAAATAGAAAGGTTGTAATATAATGCATACAGAAGAGTTCATCAGTTTGAAAGATGAGAACTACATAATTGAAAAGATAAGTGTTTGGAAGAATCCCCCCAACATCAAGAATGAAGTTTAATTCAAAAAACTTATGGATTTGCAGAGGAATCACAAGTTTAGGGGAGGATTGTTGAGAATTAAACTAACAGTGCAAACTGCTAGTATTGGAGTTCCCACTGCTGGTCGAATACACTAGCAGTGGAAACATCATTACCACTGCTAGTACAAAGTTACCACTGCTAGTACAAAGATAAATATAGAAAAGATTTTGTGTTTATCTTATTCTGTTAGAATATACTTATCTTGTAAAGGACTCCTTGTGTCTTATAAAAGGAGATCCTAGGATTAGGGTTTTATAGATCTGTTGTCAATATTCATATACATTTTCTAGAGCTTCAAGGTGTAACCCTAGTGATACCAAGATCACTCGTATTATTATCATTAATAATATTGGAGCTAATCGTTTGTTTACATACATTGTTATTATTCATAAACAACTGTCTTACTCACAATCAAACTTCTAAGTGTTACTAAGTAGATTCTGCATACTTAGTGATATAACTCAAAGTATCAATCTAACACAAGTTCAAGGTGTTTAGATCCAACATTTAAGCCTTTAAGGATTTGAGGAAGTAATATCTTGAGCTACATCGTGAAAAGTTTTGAAAACCTTTTGAAACATTTGTCAAAATTTTTCTCAAAAAAATTAATGTTGATATAAATAATGTATAAAAACGTTATTAATATCTTCGATATCCTTAAGTTTTGATGATCACAAAATATAAGAACATTAAATGCAAAGTTAATACGTAAACAAGTTTTAAGCAAGTTTATATCATCTCATCCAACATAATCACTTAAGGTATGAATAAACAAGTGACTAATACATTTTATGATCAAAGGGATGTTTATTTAAATAATACAAAGTTTATAAAATTAAATAAACTTATTATATATTTTTGAAAAACATTTTTGGTAATAAAGGAAAATGTTTTATTCATAATAAATATATGAATTCAAAATTTTAACCAAAATCAGTTAGTTTTTCACCAAATAAACTTCCCCCAGAAAAAGACAAGAAAACTACAGTTTTCTTTTGGGCGGCCCCCTTAATTTTAAGGGGGCCGGCACACAATTAAGGGGACCGGCCACGCTCCCCTGTCAGATTCTGTCAGAAATTTTTCCTTATAAATACCACCTTAAATCTGGAATTTTTCCTACCTCTTGCACGAAAATTTTCAGATCCAAATCTCTCTAAACATCCTCCTAAAAACCCTTTGATCATATAATTGTTAATCCTTGTTTCAAGTGATTCATTCCCTCACCTCCATCTCTCAAAGTGCAAGAGAAGAATACTCCTTCAACATCAAGTTGTGAAGTATTGTAGATTTGTGTATATAGTCTAGTTGTTGTGTACATTCATTGTAAAGGTGTGATAGTAGTGTAACTAGATAGATCTAGGAGTAGAAGTTGTGAATAGAAGTAGTGAGATATAAGTAGTGGTGTGAAGAAGAAGTAGTGGAGTAGTGTGAAGTTGTGAAGTAGTAGTGGTGTGTACAAGTTGTGAAGAAGGTGTGCCAAGTCGTGAAGAAGTTGTGTAGAAGGTGTAAATAAGTTGTGACGAAGTTGTGGTGTGTATATTGGTGTGTAAGGTTTTCTCCGCCATAAGGGAGCTTGTTGACATAGTGAAGAAAACTCTCGAGTAGGTGACTCGAGGAGTGGAGTAGGGCAAGGAAGGTGTCCTTGTAGCCGAACCACTATAAATCCTTTGTCTCGCGGTTAGAACTTTCCATATCTTACTTATTATCTTGCTTATATCGGTATTACTATTGTAGACGTAGATGTATATGTATAGTTGCTCATATAGTGCTAGTAATGATTTTACTTAAAGATCAAACAAAAGTTTCATTCACAAAACAAAGTTTTTACAATCAAACTAAAAAGGTAACATACATTTAATTGATCATTTCGATCAAGTATAGTTTTCACACAAAATATAACTAAGGATTATAAAATAAACGTTTACTTACTTATCTCTCGTATATAGCTATAATTGTTTATATTTTGCATGTGTTGATTTCACATACTTAGTTTGCATTATTATTATTGCTCATACTTAGATATAGTTGTTCATATTGTTCAAGACTTGAATTCACATAAGATCGAATCAAAGTTTTAAGAGTAAGCAAGACTTTTAAACAACTAAGCTTTCATAAAACTAAAAAGACGTAAAACTATTCAACCCCCCTTCTAGTTTTCCACAATTGGCATCAGAGACAGGTTAAACAAGATTTTTAAAATAAACTGTAGTTTAAAACTTGAAACGATCTATGGAATCTGAAAAATATTTAGAAGGGCAATCTATGCAAAGACCACCACTATTTGAAAGTGATGGTTTTCTTTATTGGAAAAATAGATTCAAAACTTATGTGAAATCAAAATATCTTGATCTTTGGCATGTCATTACCTTTGGTGATTTTCCCCCTATTCAATATAATTTTGAAACTAAAATGGATGAAATTGTATCTTTTGAAAAACAAAATGATGATTTGAAAAGGAAACTAGCAAAAAATAATGAGGTTAAAATGGTTATTTATAATGCGTTACCACGCAAAGAATATGAAAGAATTTTTATGTGTAAAACCGCAAAAGAAATTTGGGATTATTTACTAATCACTCACCAAGGTAATAGTCAAGTTAAAGATAATAAAATAGATCTTCTTGTTCAACAATATGAACAATTTACGATTCAGGAGGAGGAATCAATAGATAATGCTTTCGCTAGGTTTAACACTATCATCACAAGTTTAAAAGCACTTGATGAGAATTTTTCTAGTAAGAATTTTGTTAGGAAATTTCTTAGGGCTCTTCATACAAAATGGCGAGCTAAAGTTACGGCGATTGAAGAATCGAAGAACTTGTCAACTCTTCAACTTGATGAGTTGATCGGCAACCTGAAAGTCTACGAAGCAATAATAAAGAAAGACTCCAAGATGGTCAATGGAAAAAGAGAGCAAAGCAAGTCAATTGTGTTGAAAGCAAGGAAGGAATCTAGTAACGAGGATAGCTCAACCTCCGAAAGTGATGACGAAGAATATGCGATGGCCGTAAGAGACCTCAAGAAATTCTTCAAAAGGCGAGGAAGATTCGTTAGACAACCGCATGATGAAAGGAAAGCAAACCAAAGAAATAAAGATGACAAAAATGGCAAAAGTGATAGGAAGTGCTTCAAATGTGGTGATCCAAATCATCTCATTGGAAAATGTCCAATGATGCCAAGAGATCAAAATCAAAAGGCGTTTGTTAGAGGAGCTTGGAGTGATAGCGATGACGATGAGAAAGAAATCACAAATGAGGAGAAGTGTCGTATGGCTAAGACATCAAGCGAGGTACGTTCCAAAACCGAATACTTTAGTGACGAAAATTTATCATTAGACGAAAAAGACCTAGATAGTGAATATAATAGGTTATTCAAAATAGGTCAAAAGGTTATAGCTAAAAATAAGTTATTAAACATATTAATAATCAATTAGAAAATGAAGTACTCGAATTAAAAATTAAACTACAACATTTGGAAAAAGAAAAAGAAGTTTTTAAAGAATGTAAAACATGTTTAGAGGTCAAAAATGAAAACGAAAAACTTAAAGATGAAATTTTCAAACTTGACAAGTTTAAAAATAGTAGTAACTCACTTAAGAAAATAATAAGTGTTCAAGAAACTTTGGGAGATAAAACCGGTCTAGGATTCGACTTAACTAATGTTTCAACTAGTGAAAATAAAAATGAAAAGTTTGAATGTAAATCTAGTAAACAAAAACCATTAGACTCAAAACCTAAGTATGTACCTATAAAAGATAGAAAAATACCTATTGCGAGTGATGAGGAAGTAAAAAGTTTTTATAAACCATCATTAAAAGCCAAAACCGGATTTTCTAAACTAAAATTAAGATCTAAAACTCCATCTCCAAATAGACCAAATAATCCTCATCCTCGGTCTAAAACCCCTCAACATAGGAGAAATCAAGGTAGACAAAAATTTTCTAATAATAGTCACCCAATGTGGATTTATCAACATCAACCAAGCTTTAGCCTATGGGGAATACTTCCACCATACATGCATCCTAGTCAATTGCAAAACATGTTTGGTTCAAACAACTTTGGACCAATGAGACCATGGGAACCAAGTGGCTAAGTTGTCACTTTTCGAAACTATTGGATTCTCATCTACAAATGGCTTCTATAAATCAACATGGCAACTTGAAGTTTTTTGAAGAAAATTTATTGAAGACTAAAAGGTACGCATTTCTTTTAAGTTTATCGTTAAAATTTATATTCTTAGATTAATAACTAGTTAGAATAATGCTTAGTTATATAGCTAGTAATACTTACTTGCTCACATATTATGAACCCCTCTTAGTTGCCTTTCCTAGAATTTAAATTAAAATTGTTCGTTGTCAAACAACATAGAAAATGGAAATCTTCTATGTCCACTAGTAGAAAACTCATGGTGATGAAGTGAAATGAGTTAAGTGGATTAATCGTCAATATAGAAGTAAGATTAGATCCCTCGCGTAAGAAAACTATGGATGAAACAAGCTCTCGAAGACTATGGCATTAGGTTAGAAAATATTCCTATTATGTGCAATAACAAAGGTGCTATAGAAATACGTCATCACTTTCTTAGGGACATTATACAAAAAGAAAATCTAACAATAGAGAAGGTAGCTTCGGAAGGTAACATTGCCGATATAGTCACCAAGCCTCTTAAGCGTGATTTACTTAACTACTTACGTTTAGGATTAGGAATGATGGAGCAAATTGATTAAATTCTTGTAATACTTCACATCTTCTGAAAAATCAAAGTTCTGAAAAATTTTCTTTGTCAGGTGGGCGGACCCCTTAATTTATAAAGGCGGCCCCTGTAAAATTAAGGGGATCGGCCTTACTTTAAGGGGGCCGGCTATCTGAGCATAAAATTTTAAGTTTTCTTTCTTCTCAAATCTGAGTCTAGGATTCTATTTTGCACAAAATCAAGAATTGAGATATTTTGTTTTGCATAAATATATTCTCAAATAAAATATCAATTCATTTTGAAATTATTCTCACGTTTAGAAAAATTCATTGTTGAATAATGATAAAAACGTTTTTCTCAAATCATGCACAATAGTTTCACTCTCGTTGTCTATATATATATATATATATATATATATATATATATATATATATATATATATATATATATATATATATATATATATATATATATATATATAATCCAATATATACATATACATGACACTTATAAGTGAGCAAAGCTAAATCAAGGAGATCAAGGATCGTTTCTTAGGTATATTTTCTTAGGAGTCGAAACGATCTTAACTCCGTATTTGTTTCATATAGGCATACACTAGAACAAAATCAAGAATTACACTATCACATTTGTTCCATCACTAGTTTCCCACTAACTAGTTGCCTTACACTAAGATAGGAGTTTTAGGTTGTATGATTTGCTAAATTGCTTATTTGTCTTATTGGTTATGCATGCATGCTTAGTTATGACTATTTTATGTGCTTACTTGCTTGCCTATATACTTTTCATGCATATTTCATTAAGATAATACTTTCCTTGTTGCCTAAAGAGTTGGACTTGCCTAAAACCAAACCTCATAACCTTTACACACTCAAACCTCATAACCCTTACACACTCAAACCACCAAAGTGAAATGAAAAACCAAGTCATCCCTTCCATCAACATCGCTCTCACCAATCACACCACTTGATACCCATTTCCCATCTTCACCAATAACTCCATCTAGTCATCCTCACATAAAGATTCAACCATTCGCTACACTCTACAAAGTGTGTCATTACCAATACAACTTAACCCATGAAAGTCAAACCATACATCATAATAACAAACCATCCATCTCATCACCCAAATACACCTTCACCCATGCTCCCAAAAATACACATTCATCTCACTTCACCCAAATACACCTTCACCCTTGCTCCCAAAAATACACCTTCATCTCACTTCACCCAAATACACCTTCTACACACCACACCATAATCCACCATGGATTCACCAAAAACTTCCATTTCCAAAACATCAAAGAAACTAAAGATCCTCATCATCACTCCTAAATAACTCTTCATTGACTTAACCAATCATGACTTCTCCCAACAAACTAAAGTCAAAATCCTCATCAATAAATGATGTTGTCTCTAACCAACCAACACCTAAGCCTCCAACTTACCCAAATGAAACCACCCTTCTACATCAATAAGACAACCTCACAATCACTCTCACCAATAAAATCCAGCATTCACCTTACTCACTTCTACCAAATGATCCTTTTGAGGAACATACTCAATTTCAAAACAACAACCATTACCCTCAACAAAACATGAATCACATGCCAAGTCACAACTCAACAACACCACCATCACCTTCCTCCGAACAATGAAAGTTCGTTGAAGAGCTCAAAGAAGCTCATGAGCTAAGTGCTCTTCTTGTCATGCATCTTGTTCTATGCAACTTGGACCACCCACCTTTATCACCCTACTCAAATTGTCTCCCTCACTCACTCCACTTAAAGCAAGTTGAGCATCATACCCACTATTGTCCTTGTTGCATTTACCACCAAAAACAAATCATTCTCTTGGAAGAACACCTCACTTGGATTGAATACCTCCTCACTAGGAAAAACTCAAACCCATCACTTACTCAAGACACCAACAATTCATCAACCGCTCCAAACCCACAACTTGCGATTGAAAATGCATCCGTAGACATCACCCTTTCATTATCACCCATAACATCCCTTAATTCACACTTTTCCTCATCCCCAATCAACCTACCAAACTTCAATCCTATCCCATGAAGCTTACTTGAAGCCAACTATCATGCTTCCCATGAACAACCACCAAACTATCCAAACACCATTCCAACAAAAATCTATCTCCACTAAATCCAACTACCATGATTCCCATCTTCAAATAAAGTCTCCACAAACCTTTTGTGTCCCAAGCAAGTCCAAGAGACCTCAAGTTGGCAACTTAGTATTATCTAGTGTAATTTGCTAGAAAAGCATATATATATATATATATATATATATATATATATATATATATATATATATATATATATATATATATATATATATATGTGCTTATGAATGAATGATTATGTTTTCAACATATATCTATATGCTTGTTAGTTACTTCATATTTATTGCATGCATATATATATATATATATATATATATATATATATATATATGTTGCTTGTGCTCTAAATATTTTTGCAAGCATTCCATATCTCGATCTCTTCTAACCTCAAAACGAGGGGGAGTATACTTCAAGGGGGAGCTATACATTCATCGGGATAACCTTTTTGATGCTAACAGAAAGGGGGAGAAGTGATATAAACTCACACTAAAAACTTGCATACATATTCATTTTTAGTTTAATGAGTTTAGATTTTGTAATCATCAAAAAGGGGGAGATTGTTGATATAAATAATGTATAAAAACGTTATTAATATCTTTCGATATCCTTAAGTTTTGACGATCACAAAATATAAGAACATTAAACGCAAAGTTAATACGTAAATAAGTTTTAAGCAAGTTTATATCATCTCATCCAACATAATCACTTAAGGTATGAATAAACAAGTGACTAATACATTTTATGATCAAATGGATGTTTATTTAAATAATACAAAGTTTATAAAATTAAATAAACTTATTATATATTTTTGAAAAACATTTTTGGTAATAAAGGAAAATGTTTTATTCATAATAAATATATGAATTCAAAATTTTAACCAAAATCAGTTAGTTTTTCACCAAATAAACTTTCCTTAGAAAGACAAGAAAACTGTAGTTTTCGTCTGGGCGGCCCCCTTAATTTTAAGGAGGCCGGCACACAATTAAGGGGACCGGCCACGCTCCCTTGTCAGATTCTGTTAGAAATTTTTCCCTATAAATACCACCTTAAATCTGGAATTTTTCCCACCTCTTGCACGAAAATTTTCAGATCCAAATCTCTCTAAACATCCTCCTAAAAACCCTTTGATCATATAATTGTTAATCCTTGTTTCAAGTGAT
Source organism: Artemisia argyi (assembly GCA_030686995.1). NCBI lineage: Eukaryota > Viridiplantae > Streptophyta > Magnoliopsida > Asterales > Asteraceae > Artemisia > Artemisia argyi. Next base: position 3,198,411 of record CM060676.1, on the reverse strand, counting down.
TCATTCCCTCACCTCTTATCTCTCAAAGTGCAAGAGAAGAATACTCCTTCAACATCAAGTTGTGAAGTATTGTAGATTTGTGTATATAGTCTAGTTGTTGTGTACATTCATTGTAAAGGTATGATAGTAGTGTAACTAGATAGATCTAGGAGTAGAAGTTGTGAATAGAAGTAGTGAGATATAAGTAGTGGTGTGAAGAAGAAGTAGTGGAGTAGTGTGAAGTTGTGAAGTAGTAGTGGTGTGTACAAGTTGTGAAGAAGGTGTGCCAAGTCGAGAAGAAGTTGTGTAGAAGGTGTAAATAAGTTGTGACGAAGTTGTGGTGTGTATATTGGTGTGTAATGTTTTCTCCGCCATAAGGGAGCTTGTTGACATAGTGAAGAAAACTCTCAAGTAGGTGAGTCGAGGAGTGGAGTAGGGCAAGGAAGGTGTCCTTGTAGCCGAACCACTATAAATCCTTTGTCTCGCGGCTAGATCTTTCCATATCGTACTTATTATCTTGCTTATAGCGGTATTACTCTTGTAGATGTAGATGTATATGTATAGTTGCTCATATAGTGCTAGTATTGATTTTACTTAAAGATCAAACAAAAGTTTCATTCACAAAACAAAGTTTTTACAATCAAACTAAAAAGGTAACATACATTTAATTGATCATTTCGATCAAGTATAGTTTTCACACAAAATATAACTAAGGATTATAAAATAAACGTCTACTTACTTATCTCTCGTATATAGCTATAATTGTTTATATTATGCATGTGTTGATTTCACATACTTAGTTTGCATTATTATTATTGCTCATACTTAGATATAGTTGTTCATATTGTTCAAGACTTGAATTCAAATAAGATCGAATCAAAGTTTTAAGAGTAAACAAGACTTTTAAACAACTAAGTTTTCATAAAACTAAAAAGACGTAAAACTATTCAAACCCCCTTCTAGTTTTACACAATTAAGAAGACTTTGATAGGCTTTTTGGTGAGAAGTCTTCTTATCTTATAGGATTGTCGCACATAAATGTACAACAGGGTCTTTTCTTAGAAAGTTGGGTGTTATACACTGTTATGTGTGCATAAGCCATAATGTTTTTAGGATAAGTGCTCAAAGAATATGTAAAACCTTTGTTTTGATTTAAGAACTTTCCTTTCTTTGAAGAACGAGTCCTTAGCTGAAGTACTAAGAAGTCATTATGTTGAAGTTCGAGTCCTTAGCAGAAGTACTAAGAAGTCATTATGTTTTTGGATTAGACAACAACTTTTGGAACCCATTTAAGCACGGCGCCAACGGGTTTATCATATTTTGAAATCCTTTTGAAAGTTGTGTCAGTACGAGACAAAGAAGTTGAATTCCAACGAGGACTGAAAACCGGTGTTTCATTTTGAAATAAAGCTCGTGGAATTAATGGTGATTTAAAACGCTTTTGCTTTTGAAACTTGTTTGAGAAACTCGGTGTTTCTTTTGGAGTTTTAAAACTTGAAGAAGGAGTTTTCCATCCATTGTTGAAACTCTGCGTTTTATTTTGAAAATTCATTTTTGAGATGAATGGAAACCTTCTAGAATTAGGATTTTTCAAAGCATAGCCATTCTTTTGTTGTAGCGGAAGCATTTCAGAGTATGAATATTTCAAATGTTTTGAACGGCTTTGCTTTGGTTTCCGCACTGGCTTTACCGATGTAAAACGAGAGTATGGAGTTTGAAAACCTTGATTCTTTTCTTTATGAGCACTTGTTGTTGAAACCTTTTGAGGAGTAAATGTTTTAGAAAAATTAGGTCTCTTTGAAAACTTCCTTCCTTTTTGCAAAGAATCGGTGGTAAATTGAGAAACCCTTTTTGAAAATGGTTTTGAAGATTCACCCGTGTAAACCTTTTCTAAAACACTTACTTTTGGTTTAGACTCATTTGAAACTTAAGATTTTCCTTTTGACTGGTTAAGAACATCAAACTTTGCTTTTAAAGCATTGTATGAAGTTCTCAAATCATTATATTCTTTTTGAAGAGAAAGATGATCTGATGATGCCAGTTTTTCTTGCAAAGAAGCATTTTGATTTTCAAGATGTGCAAAATATTTTTCATATTTGTCTATTTAGACTGAAAAATCATTTTTGGCATCACCAAAATCCTTGATTTGTTGTGCAATCGTCTTTTCCAATTCAACAATTTTCTTTTGAAGCACATAATTATCTTTTTCAAAAAGATGATTTTGTGTGATCTGAGGTCAGATTTGTTTGAAGTTTGATTCTGAACTCTTGACCGCTTGATTGAATCAAACAAGTTTTTGTAAGTCTGTTTCAAATGCTCATTTTCTTTTTGTAATGATGACACAGCATGTTCTAATTCAAGATTTTTTGTATCAAGTTCGTCAAAATCAAACTTGATATTGGTATCATCACAATTTTCTTCAAAAATCTTTTCTTTTCCTTTAAGCACCAATGTCAAAGAGTTTTCAGAAGACATTTTCTCATTCTTCTCTTGCAGTTTTAGTTGGAAAGAGATACTTTGTGCTTCAAGTTTTGTAAGATGTTTCTCAAACTGATCAGTTCTTTTTGACAGTTCTTCTTTGACATCAGCTGCTTCTTTTGAAAGCTCGGTGATTTTCTTTTTGAGACAAAGATTTTCAGATTTCAAATAAGATGTTTGTTCAAAATGCACATTCTCATACTCATGGCTGACAGATGCTGACTTGAACGACTCTATTTGATTTGTGAAAAATTCTTTTTGAATGTCCAGAATTAAGCATTTTTCATCAAATTCGTCTTCAAGAGAGTGAACGTACTTTAGATCTTCTCTCATTTCAGTTACAAGATGTTTTTCAAAGTACTCAAAACATAAGTTGATATCTTTCACACGAGGTTCAATCTCATCTTTCAAAATCTTTTTGACTCCTATCTTAAGGCGTACATCAGATGAAAGAGGATTAGAGAAAACATTGTTTGTGATATTTTCTTGCTTAAACCAAATGACCTTTAACGTTTGCTCAATGTGATGTTTAAGATTACCAAATTGTTTCCTTGCTTTATTTTGCCATAACTTAGCATCATAAGTAGCAAGTTGAGCTTCTTTGAAAAATATTTTCACATTTGTGTCTTTCCTTTTGAAAGGACCATTTGGTATATCAGTCAATTGTGTACAACCATACACAAAGCCGTGGTACGAGAGTGGGTTTTTTGTTTGTTTTACCTTCAAACGTTTTTTCTCTTCAGATTTTAAAATATCTTGAGACTCAAACAAAAGATCATCTGACAATTCTTTACCCATATCATCAGCGTTATACAAAATAGGTGTCAACTTTTGTACTTTGTTTAAAAAACAAGGTTTTTCATTTTCCACATGAGCACTATTCTCAAAACCAATTCCAGATGTTTGTTTAGAAATTTCATCATCTTTTGTAGGTAACATGTTGACAGTCTGAGAAGTCTGTTCCAATTTTCGAAGTTTGTTTTCAAGATCGTTTGTTCGTTTCAAAAATTCTTGATTTTCATTCTCAAGTTTTGTATGAACAATCTCAAAATTTGAAGTGGTTTTCTTAAGCATTGAATTTTCACTTTTTAAATCACTGTTCTCTTGGTGCTTGAACCTTTCTGTTGTTAATAACCATTTGAGCATCTAGATTTTGAATGGAACGTTTTTCACAAAGAACAACTTCTCTATAACCAACTTCAAGTTCTTCATTTCTTATTAAAAGTGGTTTGACAGACTCTCCATTTATTTCAAACTTCTGCCCTTGAGATTTAAGGTTTGAGTTTTCAAATTCAAGTTCAGCTTTTCTTTTTGTTACATTTTGAAAACCTTTTTCCATTTCTTTAAATCTCTCAAGCTCTTTTGTCAATAAGACATTCGTTTGCTTAGCTTTGCGATTGTCCTCTTTGCACTTTTCAAGTTCATGTTTGAAATTATTGATTAAAGAAGCAAATAAAGCACAATCTTGTTCATAAGAAGATCCATCCTGGGCAGGCTCATCTCTATTAGGATCCATATCTCGAGTAGCAAAAGTGATATTACTATCATTTTGTTCCACCACATATGTGTCACTAATAGACTCAGGATGCTCAGGATGTGTCTGATCATGAACAAACATATTATCAAATATATCAACATTATCATGAGCATTTGAATGTTGTACTGTAGCCAATAACTCTGTGTCTGATGAAGGTCTGATATGATCATCTTCGGTGTCCCAAACAGCTTCATTCCTTTGTGTACCATCAGTATCTGAATCATAGCTAGGACTGCTGCTTTCAACCTGCTGTTCTGAAGATGAATCACTTCCCATGAAAACCAAACTATAATCTGATGCATCACCCTCATTGACCGTTTCCTCTTCTGTTTGAAAATCTTTGTCTTTCTCTCTTTCAATCACCTCTGTTTCCTTTAACTGCATATCTCTTTCAATTAGCTCTCTTTCTTTTAACTGCATATCTTTTTCAATCTGCTCTCTTTCCCATTTCAGCTTCTCAATTTGATTTAACTCAGCTTCCTCATAATCAAGTATCTTTTCGAGTTCCCCCATGTCATTTATGCATTTAGTTCTGAAGGTCGAATAGCTTACCCAAAATTGTTGGTAAAATGCATCGATAAACTCTGACTGGTTCATTATCCGAGGGTTAAAGATATTCTGAAATTGAGTTTGGATCACTTTAAAAGCTTCCTTGCAGTTACTCGTATCATGTTCGTCTTCATTAAGTAGCATTTCAAGTTGATTCAGGCTTTGGTTGAGTTTGTCTTTGAAATTGTGATATCGGACTCGGATGAAGTATTCAAATGCCTGATCGAACCTTGAATCATAACCATAAATATTGATGACCTTCTCTACATATGACTTGAACACTGTAAACACTTTCTTTGAAACTCTCTCTTGGATTTGCATTTTCATTTTCATTGTAAAACGATGTGTGATAAAGTTGATCTTGGATCGTTGAAGATAACAAAGTTGTTGTTTGAAGATTAGATGTTTTTAGCGAAGTTTGAAAAGCGTATATGGTAGATTTTAGTGATTTCGAATTTTCCCTCCAAAAATATTTTGAAAATTTTCTCTCCCAAAATTTGAAAATCACTATGAAAGGCAATTCTAAGGTTACCAAAAAAATTTGAGTTTTAAAAATTTTTACGCCAAATTTTACCGAAAAAATTTAAATTTTGGCCTAAAAATTTGAATTTCGGGCCAAAATTTCCAACGTTATACCAAAACTTGAATTTCGCGTAAAAATTGAACGTTTAGTCACCTCTCAAAAATAAATTTTACTCAGTAAAATGGTTTTGTGGGCTAACTCGGTAAACCTTAGAACTCGATAACACCTTTTAAACTCAGTAAAACCATTCAAACTCGATAACACCTTTCAAACTTGGTAAAGACTTGTAACTCGGTACACTTTGTAGTTCTAACTCGAAACTGCCACTAACTCGATAACCTAATGAAATTTCGGCAGAGTTTCGTTTAGGAAAGCCCAAGTGAAATCCTTACTCGATAAACGATAAGGTTGATCCAGCCTAACTCGGCAAAAATAATGTAACTCGATAAGCTAACTCGATAAGCAAACTTGATAAGCAAACTTGATAAGTTAACTTGATAAGCTAACTTGATAAAAGCCTAACTTGATAAAACCCTAACTTGATAAAACCTAACTTGATAAAATCCTAACATGATAAGACCCTATGTGAAAATAAACCTTTGATTAGCATGAACTCCCACCCTTCCTAACAAGCTTAAGAGGGTATTTATAGTTTTTACATATGCCACCATGGGCTTTCTCTTGGGCCTTCTTTTGGGCCAAGCCATTAAGGCTTTTACATAACCTTAATAGACTAGCATTTTACTAACTATTACATGAATATAGTTAACTAACTATTTGACTCAATAATGATCGTCACTTTTAATCCTAACAACGACATAATACCAGTCGGTGAAGGTGAAGCCATATAGGCACCAAATGAAAGAAGTTACGCTACAAAAAGTTCAGTTGCGGAAAAAATATATAGAACCCAAGATAATAAAGGATAAATATTTTAAGTCATTTATACGTTTGCAAACCATTAGTAAAAAAGTCATTATGTTTGTTTTCTGAGGGAAAAAATGCAGCCATTAATTTTTTTTATATAACTCCATTTTCAAAACGTATGTTCAGTTTTACAAGCATAATCCCGGATACACCTAATTCTGGTGCGACAAATAATTAGGGTCAGATCTGTATATAGTATTTAGGTGACTGAAGTATCCAAATTCCGCCAACGGCTGCAAAAAAAAACCGGTTGCACGGCAGCCATACGCGATGCCATCCAGTCATTGCCCCGCCAAATTACAGTTGGATCCTGAATTAAAACATTTCATTTGGCTCAGTTCACAACAGTCATCACAGCCTATCCAAAAAAAATTATTAGGATTAGTATGAAATTCAAACCAAACATCGGCAGAGAAAGGTGAACAATCGACTAACAAGGATACGTACACTATGGCTGCAACCATAATAAGTTGCCATGCCAAGATGCGGATAATCTCAGCTTATCAAATTCACTCAGAGTCTCAGACTCATCACAAAGTATTACAATCGTTATCACGTATATTTTCTAAAAGTTTTCTACTGGAATGACCTTTAACCATCCACAACAATACCATCATTCTTCATCAGTAATCGTTGTAGGGAGAAAAAAAATAGTAATCTCTAAGATCATAAGCTAGGTCCATAAAATAATGTTAGGAATACGAATATTCCTGTAAAAGTCTCGGTCACCTAATTAATGTAATAGCATTTAAGTTAGCTTGTAGTTAGTATATTATTTAGTTAAGTATTAGTTTAGTCTAAGTAACAACGTGGAAGAAGGACGGGTCTTACCCACTGTATGCCTGATCCACAGCCCGGGTGTAGGCGTTTTTATGTTTTTTTGTAGGATAAGTATAAATACCCCTCTCCACATGTGGAGAGGGTTGGACCTTTCACTTAATCTAATATTCTTATTGTTTCTCTCTTAAGAAAAGGCTCCCAACTATCTTTCTACATCTCTCTAAACTCTTCATCTAATTCGATCCATAAATCACAAGAACCATACATGTTATGTTTATGAGTATACTACAATTGGTATCAAGAGCCAAGGTTTCATCTTAGGGCCTTGTAGAATCGAATTTGGTGTGGTTTTGTGAAGTTTTTGTGAGTTAAAAGAGTTTTATTGAAAACATCTTGGTTTGATCTTTCTTTGGTTGTTTAATGTGTTAGAGATGTACTTTTATGATCCTTGGTGCTAGTACAACATTGGGGTTCAGTTGGTTATACCATATCTTAAGCCTATTTGAAGTTTGGATTGAGTTTAGGGCGAATTTTATGGTTGCGGTTAACTCTACTGTTACATTGCTTATCTGCGATTAGTTCTTGATCTCTGTGGTTAGTTTGTCTGCGATTACTATTTTGGGAATACAAACAAATCACAAGGATAGTGACTGTTTTGGACTCTAGTGGGTTGCGGTTAAGTCTCTGCGGTTTGCTCATTCTGCGGTTAACTCTGGTTTGCAGTTTGCTCATTCTGCGGTTAACTCTGGTTTGCGGTTTGCTCATTCTACGGTTAACTCATTCTGCGGTTATTGTTGCGTTTACCTTCAGATTGCGATTACCTCCAACTAGCGTTTACCTCTTCTAGCGATTTGCTAAAGTTGCAGTTTGACCAAAGGTGACTTTTTACGTCAAAACTTCAAACGGCCATAACTTTCGAACCTTAACTCCGTTTTCAGCGAATTAGCTGTCAAAACGACCGTGAGACCGAGGAGAATGACACGTTGAATGGATTTATCAATTCAGGCGAAGTTTCGAGGCCCAAAAATGCTCCAGAGTGAAGTTATTGAGGTTTTAAGTTTGTAGACCAAATTTTCACCAAATTTTCGAGGCCAAACTTGCATCAACCGAACCAAGATCACAACTAAACAACATCAACTGATCATCAAGTCCATCAACTGATCATAAAGTTCATCTCAAGTCTTCGGTGTCTTACGGTTTCTTCTTGATTTTTTAAAATCCCGCGAAAGAATCTATTTCTCGGTTTAAATCATAGAAGTGTAAAATCCCGTGCACGTCCACATCATGTCAAATTCTTCAGATTTAGTCATACCTGAGATACTCAAATTGTACGACATGATCGATGAACATAAGACTTCCAACCATTCACAATAAATTAACATGTTTGAGTCTGATAATGCTGCTATGGAATCTTTGTGCTCTAAGTCTCAAGAGAATGAACTTCATCAGCCAATTAAATTGCCCGATAATGCAAAGGATTGTTGCATTGAATGTTTTCGATTACTTCATTCACATCTCAAGGTTCTCTTTGCACAACCTGGATACTCGGTTGGTTATAATTGTGCATTCGCAACACTCTTCAGTGAAAAGGCTGAGACCTTCACATGCAAAATGACTCTATACTTAGATCAACTTCAACAACAACTTGAAAAGTGTGAATTTTCTGAAGAAAGATCTATGGCTGCATTCTGTGTGATCAACAACCAACTCCAAGCGTTCATTGATTCGTGATTCACTAAGGAGTATGATCATGAGAGTCAAATGACGAAAAAGGGCTTTGCTACTCACACGGGAATCGAAGTTGACGTGTTCAGAGTCACACTACTCCAACTCATGGGTAATGTGAACGAGTACATTATGGAAAGAGCACAACACAGACTCAAGTATGAAGACAAGATGAAGGCATGTCAGGTGAAATCAAGTAATGGTAGTGTGGATTCGGGTAAAGCTTCGGATGTTGGGAGAGTAGTCACTGATGACAGAGGATCAGAGACTTATAAGCTTGACTCTACCAACAGTTCAATCACTCTTGCTACACAGGATGTGGATGCATATATCAGACCGATGAAAGAACATGCTTCATGTGCTAAGGTACTCAAAATGAATGACATGGTCGATAAACATGAGATTCCCAGCAAAGTACAACTGACAAACGTTGTTGGCTCAAATACTGCTAATATGGGAAATAGCGATATTTTCCCATGTGAACAATATGTGAAACACAAGGAAGAGTCGGTTGTACCAAGTAGTGCATCTTCTGTTGTCGATAATGATTGTGATTTGCATGAGCACACTGTTTATATCCCTGATGACACCCTAACCACTAGGATTAATATTCTTAAGGATCAAGTTAGGTGTTATGAACAACGTGCAAAATTTGAGCTAACAGAACGTGAACAGAAAATGGATTGGCAAATGCATGCATATATAAAGGAACGTAACTTAAGGGTAGAAACATTGAAACAAGAGTTAAAATCTTTACAAAATCAACTTGATCAAACTGTCAAACGTGAACAGGAGGTACAAAAGAGGATGATTACTCAAAAACTTGATTTTCAGGATAAGGAAACGAAACTCTTAAATGATTTTTCCAGACTTAAGATGTTAAAGAAGAAGCTTGAAAACAAGTTGTACACACAAGGCCAAACCATTCAAACTGCTCAAATGATACAAAAGCATAAAAAGTTGTGTGATGAAAATAGTGAAAAGGATGTAGGTGAACCCAAATATAATTGGCTTAGGAGCGTTAGAGATGCCCAACCTGCATTATATGATGCAAATGTTATGCTTAAGCCTGGTCATGCCCCTCCTGATGTGCGATTTGATGATGAGACCAATGAGATAGAAGATAGAACTAGAGAGAAATTGGCTGAAAAATTAAAGGATCCCTTCTGCATTGCAAACAAAATTCTGTACAAATATGATTACTTTGAAAATAATCGATTAGCTCTTTTTGTCCCTCAAAAAAGGTTTACCCCAGAGCAAATATCTTGGAGTTTTGACCTTGAAAGAATGAAAGCAGAAAGAATAGTGGGTGAAACTCGTACCATGTTTAAGATAGCTAATCCAACGTTATACCCACTGAATACACCCAGGCATCTTGTCCCTTTAACTATCCCCACGCAAAATAATACTCTAATTGCTCTATATGTTCTTGGTCAATTATTCACTGATTTTGAAAAAACATGTAAAAATAGAATTACGCCAATGGGTATTACTGAAGGGGAAAGGGGTTTTGAATAAACAAAGAGTTGTTATTTAACTGAGGTCATGCCATTCTTTAAACTTCTCAAAGAACATTTTGAGGGTCTTCAAAAAACCTTAAATAAAGATGTTGAAAATATGGAAAAGGTGTTTAAAGAAGTGGAAAACGAGGGAAAACAAATTGCAATTGATCTTAAATGCAGTGAAATTGAGAGGAAAAATATTCTCATCATGAATGAGAATTTGATTGCTAAATGTATTGCACAGGATGTATTTTATACTGCTACTGATTCGACATTATCTGCCTGTCAATTTCATGAGATGTCTATTGCATTGAATACTTTCCAGAATCGTGTTGTTGAGCTTGAGGGGGAGAATTTAAAATTGCGTGAGAAAATTCAAAACGATGACCATGATAACATGGTCAGGCATCTGTCAAAACTAGAGGTTGATAATCTTAATTTGCAATTAAAATGTCAACATTTAGAAGAAAGAATTAAAATCTCAAATGCCAAGACATCTTCGGATGCTCATGAATTTGATGCATATTTTGAATTAGCCAAACGTGATGAAAAAATTCAAGCTCACACTAACATGATTAGAATATTTAGGGTCCAAATTGACCAATTGAAGTCAAACAAGTGTGATGTGATTGGCACTCAAAAACCACAGTCTATAGATTCTCAGAATTTTCAATTTCAAGATACCATCAATAAATTGCAACATGAAAATGATTGGTTTCGAGCTGAAAATTCAAAAGTTAAACATCATTACAAAGAGTTATATGATTCAATTAAGATCACACGTGATAAAAACAATGAAAAGATAACTTCTTTGCTTAAAAAAATTGAGAATCTAAAGACTCAAGTGAAAGGGAAAATGCCAATCATCACTTGTAATAATGTTGTTCAAAAGGTTTCAGCTTGTAAAAAGTACGCAATTGATTTTGTGTATATTCCTCCTCCCCTTAGGAATAATAAGTTAGCTCATAGTGACTATCTTAAACATCTTAAGGAGTGCCTTGACTTGCTTCGTGAAACCATTGAAGAGGATAGGATAGCAAAACCACTTGATGATGCTATTGTAGGTGCCTGCTTTCTCACTAATAGATCTCAGGAACTCTTAGAATATGCTATTGGTACATGTCCTAAGATTGATAGCAAGCAAGATAGGTCATCTGCATCATCCTCTAAGTCAACAAACAAGCATGTTACCTTTGCTAAACCTTTGGAAACTTCAGATCCCAACACATCAAAACATGTTCAGCAACAAGAAGTGAAAAAGACTATGTCTCCCATCAGCCCTTCTATAGGAGTTAATAGTGACACTAAAACTAGAAAGTCAAAACCAATGAGAAACATTAAGAAGGAAAAGACTTCACCAGCTAAAAGTGTTCCTAAGACAAAAGTAGAAGACCACATGAGGAACTATAAGTCTAAGTTGAACAAAAGGAACCATAATTCAAATCCTAATTCACTTTGCAAAACATGTAATAAATGTTTAATCTCGTGTAATCATGATAAATGTGTTGAGAAATTTCTGAAGTCGTTTAACAAACCCCCAGTTAAGAAAGTTTGGAGAGCTAAACAAATTATGCAAATTTGGAAAGCAACAGGAAAACTGTTTGCCAATGTTGGTTATCAATGGAAGCCCACTGGAAGGAAATTTACTTTAGGAGAACAGTGCCCTTTAACTAGGATAACTAATTCTAAAGTAGTGCCTATTAAGGAATGGAAGCCAACTGGTAGGGAGACCAAATGTCCATTAACTAGGCCCATTGCATCTTCTAGTGAAATTTCCACCATAGAAACGAATGCACCTAAGGTCTTAGTGGCTCCAGAACTTGTTTGCACTAACCAACTGGAACCCAACTCAAATTGGGGATCCAACACTCCAAATTTTCTGCTCTCGTCTATTTCCAAATGCAGGTCGTACATTTTTGTCACACCCCCAAAATACCTGAATGGCAGCGGAATGGAATACCTGGGGGTGACTGTCATAGCACCACAGTTACAGTTATATTAAACGACCTAAAGTGTCGTTTTGAAAATACATCATTTGATTCATTCAAAATATTCAGAGTTATAAAACATAGGTCCCAAAAGAGTTGGAAAGTTTAAGGAAATAAGTTTTGTACAATCAAACGATAGTTCATAAGTGCATGAAAATCCAAAATGAGACGCGTCATCCTTGTTACTCAATGAAATGACTCCATGCATGCCATGAGGAATATGTCTTAGTTACTTGAAAATACATTGCGAAACGTTCAACAATAATGTTGGCGAATAATCATAGGTTTGTAAGTTAAATAGTATGTACATAAGCCACAAGTATAAAGTAAACCGTAGGAGACTTGGGCGTAGCCCAATCCTTAACTGCCTCGATCTTTGCTGGGTCGACTTGTAATCCTTGGCTATCAATGACATGGCTAAGAAACTGAACTCTTCGTATCCAAAAATCACACTTTGAAAATTTGGCATACAATTGCTCCTTCTTGAGTAGTTCCAGGATTGTTTTAAGATGTTCTTCGTGCTCTTCCTTACTCTTGGAATAAATCAAGATATCGTCAATGAATACGATCACAAACTTATCAAGATACGGTTTGCACACCCTATTCATGAGATCCATGAATACCGCAGGTGCGTTGGCTAATCCGAAAGGCATTACTTGAAACTCATAATGACCATAACGTGTTCTAAATGCCATCTTCGGGATATCCTCTTCCCGAACTCTAAGGTGATGGTAACCGAATCTTAAATCAATCTTGGAATAAAAAGTGGAACCTTGTAACTGGTCGAACAAGTCGTCGATTCTGGGGAGTGGATAACTGAAAGATCCGTCCTTCTTCTTCACAAACAAAACCGGTGCTCCCCAAGGCGAGGAACTCGGTCTAATGAATCCTTTGTCCAAAAGCTCTTGTAATTGATTTGACAATTCCTGCATTTCCGAAGGTGCAAGTCGATACGGTGCTCGTGCAATTGGTGCGGCTCCTGGCACTATTTCAATTTGAAACTCAACTTGGCGTGTAGGCAGAAGTCCTGGCAATTCTTCCGGAAAAACTTTTGGATATTCCTTAACAATTGGCACATCTTCAAGTCGTTTCTCATCCGACTTCTTTTCCGTGATGTGAGCCAAGAATGCATAACAACCCTTCTTTATGTACTTCTCGGTTTTAATGCATGATATAATACTAAGTCTAGTTCCACTTCGCTCTCCACGAACAACCAAAGTTTCACCGTTATAAGGAAGGTGAACAACTTTCTCATCACAAATAATTCTCGCTCGATGTCGGGATAACCAATCCATACCGATAACAACATCGAAACTTCCAAGTTCTATGGGCATGAGGTCTATATTGAATGGATGGTTCAGGAAATATATAGTGCAACCATGGACAATGGTGTTGGTGTTAACTAAAGACCCATCGGCTAGTTCAACGATATAGGAAATTTCTAATGGGCTTGGTTCTATGTTAAGTAAAGGTGCAAATGCAATAGAAACAAAACTTCTATCCGCTCCTGAATCAAATAAAATGGATGCATAACGATTATTAACGAGGAACGTACCCGCAACAACATTCGGGTCCTCTTTGTCATCTTCTCCTCCCATAACATAAGCTCTTCCTCGAGCCATTCCACCTTGATTTCTAGCTCCTTGATTCTTATTCTTTGGGCACTCACCCCTATAGTGTCAAATTTCTCCACAGCCAAAACATGTTACTGGTGGTTTCTGATTGTCACCCAAGTTTGGAATCCTGCAATCTTTGGTGTAGTGACCAATCTTCTTGCAGTTGCCACATGGATCTGGGCAATGTCCTGGGTTATGATGTTTCTGACACTTTTCACACTTGGTTAGATTACCCGCATATCCTTTCCTTTCAGTTGGCCCTGCAGCATAGGCCCTTGCCACTTCTTGCCTCTTAGGTGGTGGCTGAATAGCATTTCCACCTTGGTTGTAGTTAAACCTCCTCTTGTTGTTGTTGTTATTGTTTGGGTTGTTGTTTCGGTTATTGGGATAGTTACGGTTTCAATTGTTGTTATAGTTGTTGTTTCGAGTGTTGTTGTAGTTGGTGTTGTTTGAACGGTTATTGTTGTTGACAGCAGATTTTCCTTTTACCACTTGGACCATGAGTTTCTGAGTTATTTGGATAGCCTCTTCCATTGTTTGAGGATCAAAAGAAATCACATCCCCTCGAATACTTTCAGGCAGTCCACCAATGAAGTTTTCCATCTTTTTCTCATCGTCGGGAACCATAGTTGGACATAGTGCAGCCAACTCTTGAAACCTCCTGATGTAGGTCTCGATGTCATCGCCTTTAGTTACCAGCTCATAGAATTCTGTTTCCAACTTTTGCACCTCAGTATGAGGGCAAAACTTCTTTGCCATCAATTTCTTGAATTGATCCCAAGTGAGCTTGTAGGCATTTTCCATACCAATCGGCTGAGCATAAGAATTCCACCAAGACATAGCTTCATCAAGAAGCATACCTGTAGCAAATTTTACCTTGTTGACATCCGGGCAACTGCACATGAGGAATACATTCTCAGTCTTTTCAAACCAGCGGATCAAAGCAACCGCTCCTTCAGTGCCCTTAAACTTAATGGGATCACTAATCTTGAAATCCTTCCAAGTACATTCACGCCTATTATTGGGTGGTTCAACCGCCCTGTATTAGAAGCAGTTTCAGCAGCTCTTGCAGCAACCTCAGCTCTCTCAACTTCTAGAGCTTCTGCTATACTATCTCTGACCAACTTGCAGATAGCGACTTGAGTCATAGCTGGTGTTTCTGGTGCAGCCTTACCTTTCCTTGGTGCCATACTTCTGATAAATCACAATGGACAACAACCATGAGAAAAATCATAATAGAAATAGTCATCATACCAAAGGTATACACCCACAACATGTATATATATACAACCACAACAAGTATAACACAACCACGACTTGTACGAGTACAACCACAACCTGTATAAATACGATAATAATAAAGAGCAACCACGAAATATCATAAATATAATCACAACACATGAATATAATACATGAAAATATCGGCCTACGTGGACCGATATAATATATAGCACAACCATTCCAACATAGCAGAGTCATACTTGATACATTTGTTTGTACAACAACCAAAAGACTACAAGTTCTTGAACTATGTCCCACACCTCGGGACCAGGAAAATAGTAAAAGCTAATACAATACAAGTCTATGTCTAGGCTCCTCCAGGTGCTCTAGATGATCCAGGTGCTCCAGGTCCTCCAGGTCCTCTCCTAAGGCGGCGAATCTCATGATCCATCGCAACAACAATCTCCTCCAAGTGCTCCACTCGAAGCTGGAGGGCAGCCTCCCTGGTCTCTGCAGCTGTCATCCTCTCCTGAGCTACTGCCAACTGATGAGCCTGTTCTCCCTGCGTCTCCTGTGTCATTTGGGCTCTATCCCGTATCTCAGGTAGCTCATCCCTAAGCTAATCAGTCAGCTCCTGGTGCTCCTCCTGCCGTGCCTCCAATCCATGATAAGACACGTCAATGCTAACCCTGCCGAAGATCAATCCCTCAACCTGCTCCTCGACCTCCTCAAGTCGACTAGTAATGTTCTCATCTACCCTATAACCCAACCTATCAATCTGCTCCTGTTGAGTCCCTAACTGAGCATCTACAGTAAAAGTTGTAGGCCCCCTAGCAGCAGCTGCTCTCGAACTCTCACCTAAATGGTATACTGGTGGTGGTGGAAGGTCAGAAGTCTCGGTAATAGGTGATGATGGAGTAGTGAACCTTGCACGCTTCCTGAGCGGCAAGAGTGAAGTAGGTATAGAAGTAGTAGTGGGCATAGCTGGTGGTGTAGGTAATGTAGGAACAGTAGTAATCCTAAGAGTAGAGGTAACAGGGCGAACACTCTTTCTAGCACCTATGGTTGTCTTGCTAGGAGGAAACATAAGTTTTGGTTCTGGGGAAATAGAAGTAGCAGGAGATGATATGTCCGTAGGTGTACGTGTAGCATCTAGTGGTGCAATGGGAGAAACATGAGGAGTAGGAGCAATCTCTTCCTTCTCGAAAGGCTTGGTGTCTTCACCCGATGCCAAAAGTGGCGATCCGGGTGCAGGATGAACGGGTGGTACAACAGCAGTGGAAGACATAGCGTCCTCAATGTCGGAATCTGAGTAGAGTATGATAAAGTTCGAATCTGAAGACATGTCTCTGTGATAATCAATGTGAAATAAAAATAAATAACCTGCGTAATGGAATCACCTAAAAAAATAAATATACACTTATGATGAAATGATGAGATGCTATGATGATGTGGTTATAGTCTAGGGTCCATGATGCATCCTAGTTCGCTATAACCTTAGCTCTGATGCCAATCTGTCACACCCCCAAAATACCTGAATGGCAGCGGAATGGAATACCTGGGGGTGACTGTCATAGCACCACAGTTACAGTTATATTGAACGACCTAAAGTGTCGTTTTGAAAATACATCGTTTGATTCATTTAATATATTCAGAGTTATAAAACATAGGTCCCAAAAGAGTTGGAAAGTTTAAGGAAATAATTTTTGTACAATCAAACGATAGTTCATAAGTGCATGAAAATCCAAAATGAGACGCGTCATCCTTGTTACTCAATGAAATGACTCCATGCATGCCATGAGGAATATGTCTTAGTTACCTAAAAATACATTGCGAAACGGTCAACAATAATGTTGGTGAATAATCATAGGTTTGTAAGTTAAATCGTATGTACATAAACCACAAGTATAAAGTAAACCGACAAAATGTCAAAAATGCTATATTGTCTCTTAAGCTCATGACCCCGAAGCTAGACATAAATAGTTTAGACATGAAATGCATCCGTAATTCTGTTAGAGCAACCCAAACACGGATGGAGGCGTCACCCTCAATAGATCTATTCACTCACTCTTGCTTGGCATTATAATTAACGGTCCATGATAATAAAGGGGACTTAACTTGGTAATAAGGCAACTTAAGCAATGTATGGAATTTAATACTTGGGCATGTACAAAAATAATTGATGCAGTGTATTCTCCCCTGTGGGATTTGAAATCAAAATATTGAATTGAAAACGGGGCTATGAAAACTCACCTGAAGTGATAGTACAATGTGATGAAATGATCGGGACAACAAGGCACGAACACTAGCCGCAACCTAAATGAATGAATATGATCTAATTTAGATCATGAAATGATGTAATGAATATTCTTGCACATGATACCTTTACCACTCGTAACTTGAAAATACTTGTTATTGTCAAAGTAGGTAATTTCCATACTTAGGAAAAATAAGTCCATCTAGAATTATAGAAACTTGTCGTAATATATCGTATATAAAATGTTAGTGTTATATTCCTCATTTTGAAAACCTTAAAATAACGTCTAGTAGTCGCATAAATAAACCTTGGGTGGTACGTACTTTGTTAGTTAAGAATATAGCTCTTGAACAAGAATTCTAGAAAATAGTGTTTAGTACGTAGTTATATTATTTCTATTAGTGACTATAATTATATATATAGTTTTGACGATTTTAAAACGTGTATAACTTTGTCGTTTTAAGTTCATTTTCCTCGTTCTTTATATTCACGGATTCGTCTTAACATGTATTAATATATTTTTGATAGTTCGGCTCCTCTAGGTTACGTCTAACGCCTCTATTTGTCCTTCGAAAATCGTCCAACAGCATGTAATTTTCAGAAAAATAGTTTTCGTCAATGAACTTGCAAAAATCATAACTCCTTCGTTATAAGCTCGTTTTAATCCGTTCTTTCGCCCACGGCTTCATTTTTGAAATTATTTTCTAAATCTTTGGTCAAAAATTTCCCATCATCTACTGATTTTCACACGTTTTTAAAATATGGACAGTAGGTATATATATTGTTTCCAAAACCATTTCTAGGGTTCCAATCTAGTTTCAACTTCAACCAAACCACTTCCAATCATCACAAATCTAGTCTAATCTTACCATACACCTTCTTAGGGTGTCATGGGTTCCTAAACATCATAAACCAAGTGGATCTAACAAGGATCTAACTATGATCTATTTCTAGGGCTCAAAAGTTAGATATGTATAAAATGGAGTGGTATAAATAACATATGCATGTAGATCTTGTATATATATCATATGAATCTTGTAAAAACTTGGTAAAATTATAAAGATGAGTTTCATACACTTACTTGAAAGATTAATGAGCTTTTGATGGTGAAAACCTAAGTAAACCTTGAGTTTGTATTACAAAACCCTTATAGGAGTACAAAATATACTAGATAATTACTAGATCTTGAAAAATTAAGGTTTTCTTGCTTGTTCTTGTTTTTAGACTGAGCACCAGCAAAGAGAGAAAAAAAGAAAAAGTTCCTTGTTTGATCTTTGTGAAAGGATATGAAAAAGTGTAGTTTTTGTTATAAGTATAATATATTAGACAAACATTAATTGAGATGGTAAAATTTTCAAAGTTGTAAGATGATTAGTATGGAGGGTGTCACACCCCCAAAATACCTGAATGGCAGCGGAATGGAATACCTGAGGGTGTAACGGATCATAGCACACAAGCAAGGAAATATTGAACGACCTAAAGTGTCGTTTTAAAATACGTCGTTTGATACATTCAAAATATAATCAGAGTTATAAAGACATAGGTCCCAAAAGTTGGAAAGTTTACTGAAACAGGTTTAATACAATCAAACGACATTTTGAACATAAGTGCAAGAAAGTCCGAATGAGCCGCGTCATCCATGTTACACAAAAAGACTCCATGCATGCCATGCGAATATGCCTTAGTTACCTGAGAAATACATTGCGAAAACGGTCAACATAAAGTTGGTGAATAATCATAGGTTTATAAGTAAATCGTAAGTACGTAAACCACAAGTATATAGTCAAGAGACAAATTGTCAAAAAGTTACATTGTCTCTTAAGCTCATGACCCCGAAGCTAGACGAACTAAAATATGCCCCAAAGGAGTGTTTACCAGACACTCGTACTATATTAGACATGAAACGCATTCGTCCCGTTGGAGCAACCCAACGCGAATGGAGGCGTCACCCTCGATAGATCTATCCACTCACTCTCGCTTAGCAATATAATTAACGGTCCATGATAATAAAGGGGACTTGCAGTGGTAGTACTAGCAACTTAAGCAATGTACGGAATTTAATACTTGGGCACGTACAAAAATAATAGTGCAATGTATTCTCCCCCGTGGGATTTAAAATCAAATAAGTACTAAAAACGGGGCTATGAGAACTCACCTCGAAGTGATGGTACAAAGATGGTGCAATGAGATAAAAGTAGTCGGGACAATGAGGCGCGAGTACTAGCCGCAACCTAAATGAATAATCGCGATCTAATTAAGATCAAGCCGTAATGTAGTGAATGCACATGCACATGATACCTATACCACTCGTAATTTAGAAATACTAGTTATCGTCGTAGTAAAATAGTTTCCATACTTAGGAAAATAAGTCCTTATATAGGAGTATATAACTTGTCGTACTATCTCGTTATGAAAACGTTAGCGTTAAGTTCCTTGTATTGAAAACCTTGAAATACGTCGTTAAGTCGTATAAGTATTCTCTCGGGTCATACGTATTCATTTGATAAGAAAATAGTCCTTAGTAATATTTTCTAGAAAATATACCGTTTAGTACGTACGTTATTATTTTTATTTGTGACTATATATATATATAGTTTTGACGACGTTAAAATGGGTATAACTTGGTCGTTTTAAGCTCGTTTTCCTTGTTCTTTATGTCCACGGATTCGTCTTTGTATATACTAGTATATTTTTGATAACTCGGCTCCTCTAGGTTACGTTTAATACCTCTTTTTACCCGTCGTATTCTGCCAAACAGCAAGCAGTTTTTGGAAAAGTAGTTTTCGTCGTTAAATTTGCAAAAATCATATCTCCTTCGTTATAAACTCGTTTTAATCCGTTCTTTCGCCCAAAGTTTCGTTTTTGAATGTATTTTCTAAATCTTTGGTCAAAACTTAGTCACCATCTACTGATTTTCCCACGAAATTAAAATAGGGACAGTAGGTATATCAAAAGTTTAAAAAACCATTTTCAAGTCTCCAAACTAGTTCCATCCTCCATCAAACCACTTTCAAACACCACAAAGCTAATCTAATCCTACCATACACCTTCTTAGGGTGTCATGGGTCCTTAAACATCATCAATCTACTAGGTCTAACAAGGGTTTCTTATGTGTCCATTTCTAGGGCTTGAAAGTTACATATGTACAAAAATGGAGTGGTATAAGTTAATGCATGTATGAGATCTTGTAAGAAAAGTATATAAACATAATAATAACTTGTAAAAATCATAAAAATGAGTTTGTTTACTTACTTGATGGTTTAGAGAGTTTAGATGATGAAAAACCTACTAATCCTTGAGTTTTTATTTCAAAACTCTAACAAGGATGATTATATAAACAAGTTTATGCTAAGATCTTGTAAAATGTTGTTGTTCTTGCTCCTTGACCACCTTGGTCGATCCAACCTCAAGAGAAAAGAGAGAAAAAGTTTTGCTTGAACTTGTAAAAATGATTTTAGTGATAAAAATGAATGAAAAAGTTTATTATATACTTGGAGACAAAAGTTTGGTGAGTAATTAAGAGTGTTGGTGAGGTTTCAATGTATTAGGACTAAAAGGGCGGGGGGGGGGGGGGGGGGGGGGGGCGGTCATAAAGGAGAAGAAAGGGGGGGGGGGTTGTCTTGGGATTAATTAGGGAAAATTAGTATTAGTAGTAAAATGTAGTTATGTTAGTTTTAGGTTTAAGGTTTAATCGGGTACCGGGTTTGTTAGAAATAAATTTTATCGAAGTTATTCGGGACGTAATAGAGTCATAAAAATTGTAAAAATATGTCGGGTACAAGTACGGAGAGTTTGGGTGATTATTGTTTAATTTCGGTGAAAACCGTCGTTATTAAGTTAAACGTACGATACGTAATAAATAAATTTCCAAAATACCGGGTAAATTAATATTATAGTTTTTATATTATAAAAATGAGTATAAAAATGTATTGGGATCATAGTCGGGAGTGTCGGACATGTTAGACACCTTTATAGTTCGCGTATTAGCGTTTATTTAAAATAAACGTACGTAAATCGTTAATTGTACCAAAAATATAAATTTAATTATCCTACGAGTGGAATAGCATGCAAGTGCCCTAATGATGATGTGCAGACTATTTCTAGTCCGTATGAAATGTCCCTGATAAAAATGCATGAATTCGCTCCTGAACCAATACGGTTACGCGAATTTGAACACTCGTAAACTAATTTACGATGACATGAGTAATGCACGTGAATAGTGGTTTCCTCTCGGAAATGAATAGTGTCAAGTGAATAGTAAAATTTCTGAATGTGTCTCGGAATGTCAAATTGACCTCAAAAATGATGAATAGTAAAACGATAAATAGTGATCGATGAATAGTAATTTGTGAATAGTAGAATGTCGAAGTTTGGAAAAATGACCTGAAATTGTGGGTTGTGACAGTCGCCCATCCAAAAAGGAATTCAGTCCCTGAATTCAGTTAGTGTTGGTCTCGGTACTAGGCTCGGTGAAAAGTTGTGGATACTTGCGTCGCATTTGGTCTTCTCGTTCCCAAGTAAACTCGGGTCCTCTTCGAGAATTCCAACGAACCTTCACGATCGGAATTCGACTTTGTTTCAACTGTTTGATCTCGCGATCCATTATTTCAACTGGTTCTTCCACAAAGTTAAGCTTGTCATCGAGTTGTATTTCTTCTAATGGTATAATGGCAGACTCGTCCGAAAGACATTTCTTGAGGTTCGAAACATGAAACGTGTTGTGTACGTTGTTAAGTTCTGACGGAAGTTCAAGCTTGTAAGCAACCGGACCAATCCTCTCCAGGATCTTGAATGGTCCAATGTATCTCGGGTTCAATTTCCCGCGTTTTCCAAATCGTATCACGCCCTTCCAAGGCGAGACTTTCAACATGACCTTGTCTCCAATCTGGAATTCCAATGGTTTGCATCGAACATCTGCGTAGCTTTTCTGTCGACTTCTAGCAGTTTCGAGTCTCTCTCGAATCTGAATTATCTTTTCTGTTGTTTCTTGTACCATCTCCGGGCCAGTACATTGTACTTCACCGACTTCGGCCCAACAAACTGGAGATCGACACTTACAACCATATAGTGCCTCAAATGGTGCAGCCTTAATGCTCGAATGGTAACTGTTGTTGTAGGAAAACTCGATCAACGGCAAATGGTTAGCCCAACCATTTCCAAAGTCAATCACACATGCTCTAAGCATGTCTTCAAGTGTCTGAATAGTTCTCTCGCTCTGACCATCGGTCTGAGGATGGTAAGCAGTGCTCATGTCTAACTTAGATCCAAAAGAATCTTGCAATGACCGCCAAAAGTTTGAAGTAAAACGACTATCTCTGTCGGAAATGATGGAAACTGGTGCACCGTGTCTTGAGACGATTTCCTTGACATAAAGTCTAGCAAGTTGTTCCATAGAATAAGTCTCTCTAATGGGTATGAAATGAGCTGATTTGGTAAGACGATCAACGATTACCCAAATAGCATCGAAACCTCCTGACGTCTTTGGAAGTTTAGTCACAAAGTCCATAGCAATACGTTCCCACTTCCATTGTGGAATCTCTGGTTGTTGAAGTAACCCTGACGGTTTCTGGTATTCGGCTTTCACTTTAGCACAAGTAAGACATTTGCTGACGTACGTAGCAATTTCTGCTTTCATGTTCGGCCACCAATAAAGCTTCTTGAGATCCTGATACATCTTATCAGAACCTGGATGAATAGAGTACTTCGACTTGTGTGATTCATGCATAATCAATTCTCGCACTCCACCATAGAGTGGTATCCAACTTCGGTCCTTGAAGCATAACACTCCATCTGATCTCTTTACAAAGCCATTATCGCTTTCTGGCATACCATAAAGCTTCTCATGTGGTCGGTTTTCTTCTTTGAGAGCCTCAATCTGAGCTTCTAGAATTTTTGATGGTAATGGCGAAATGATAGTCATTCCCAATGACCTAACTCTCAAAGGTTTGAGTCGTTCTTTTCGGCTAAGTGCATCTGCTACAACATTTGCTTTTCCTGGGTGGTATCGGATTTCACAATCGTAATCACTCAACAATTCTAGCCAACGACGTTGTCTCATGTTAAGTTCCTTCTGATCGAGTATATGCTGTAAGCTCTTGTGGTCGGTAAAAATTACACACTTAGTACCATAAAGGTAGTGTCTCCAAATCTTGAGTGCAAAAACTACCGCACCCAACTCCAAGTCGTGCGTAGTGTAATTCTTCTCGTGTATCTTAAGCTATCTAGATGCATAAGCTATCACCTTCTCGTTTTGCATTAGCACAGCTCCAAGTCCTTGATGCGAAGCATCGCAATATACCACAAAGTTCTCAATACCTTCAGGTAGTGACAAAATCGGTGCGCTACAAAGCTTTTGTTTCAATAATTGAAATGCGGACTCTTGTTTTTCTCCCCACTCGTACTTTTCATTCTTTTGTGTCAGCTTTGTCAACGACTTCGCTATCTTAGAAAACCCTTCGATAAATCTTCTATAATATCCGGCAAGTCCTAGGAATTGACGAATTTCCGTAGGAGACTTGGGCGTAGCCCAATCCTTAACTGCCTCGATCTTTGCCGGGTCGACTTGTAAACCTTGGCTATCAATGACGTGACCAAGAAATTGAACTCTTCGTATCCAAAAATCACACTTAGAAAATTTGGCATACAATTGCTCCCTCTTGAGTAGTTCCAGGATTGTTCTGAGGTGTTCTTCGTGATCTTCCTTACTCTTGGAATAAATCAAGATATCGTCAATGAATACGATCACAAACTTATCAAGATACGGTTTGCACACCCTATTCATGAGATCCATAAATACCGCAGGTGCGTTAGTTAATCCAAAAGGCATCACTTGAAATTCATAATGACCATAGCGTGTTCTAAATGCCGTCTTCGGGATATCCTCTTCCCGAACCTTAAGTTGATGGTAACCGGATCTTAAATCAATCTTGGAATAAAAACTAGAACCTTGTAACTGGTCGAACAAGTCGTCGATTCTTGGGAGTGGATAACGGTTCTTCACCGTTAACTTGTTCAGCTCACGATAGTCGATGCACATTCTGAAAGTTCCGTCCTTCTTCTTCACAAACAAAACCGGCGCTCCCCAAGGCGAGGAACTCGGTCTAATGAATCCTTTGTCCAAAAGTTCTTGTAGTTGATTTGACAATTCTTGCATTTCCGAAGGTGCAAGTCTATACGGTGCTCGTGCAATTGGTGCAGCTCCTGGCACTAATTCGATTTGAAACTCAACTTGGCGTGTAGGCGGAAGTCCTGGCAATTCTTCCGGAAAAACCTCTTGAAATTCCTTAACAATTGGCACATCTTCAAGTCGCTTCTCATCCGACTTCTTCTCCGTGATGTGAGCCAAGAATGCATAACAACCCTTCTTTATGTACTTCTTGGTTTTAATGCACGATATAATACTGAGTCTAGTTCCACTTCGCTCTCCGCGAACAACCAAAGTTTCACTGTTAAAAGGAAGGTGAACAACTTTCTCATCACAAATAATTCTCGCTCGATGCCGAGATAACCAATCCATACCGATCACAGCGTCGAAACTTCCAAGTTCTACGGGCATAAGGTCTATATTGAATGGATGGTTTAGGAAATTTATAGTGCAACCACGAACAATGGTGTTGGTGTTAACTAAAGACCCATCGGCTAATTCAACGATATAGGAAATGTCTAATGGGGTCGGTTCTATGTTAAGCAAAGGTGCAAATGCAATAGAAACAAAACTTCTATCCGCTCCTGAATCAAATAAAATGGATGCATAACGATTATTAACGAGGAACGTACCCGCAACAACATTCGGGTCTTCTTTGACATCGTCTCCTCCCATAACATAAGCTCTTCCTCGAGCCATTCCATTTTGGTTTCTAGTTCCTTGATTCTTCTTCTGTGGGCACTCTCCCTTATAGTGTCCAATTTCTCCACAGCCAAAACATGTTACCGGTGGCCTCTGATTGTCACCCAAGGTTGGAAATTTGCAATCTTTGATGTGATGACCAACCTTCTTGCAGTTACCACATGTATTTGGGCAACGTCCTGGGTTATGATGCTTCTGACACCTTTCGCACTTGGGTAAATTACCCTCATATCCTTTCCTTTCAGTCGGTCCCGCAGCATAAGCCCTTGCCACTTCTTGCCTCTTAGGTGGCGGCTGAACAGCGTTTCCACCTTGGTTATAGTCGAACCTTCTCTTGTTGTTGTTGTTGTTGTTATTGTTGTTTCGGTTATTGGGATAGTTGCGGTTCCGATTGTTGTTATAGTTGTTGTTGTTTCGGGTGTTGTTGTAGTTGGTGTTGTTTGATCGGTTATTGTTGTTGACAGTAGATTTTCCTTTTACCACTTGAACCATGAGTTTCTGAGTTATACGAATAGCCTCTTCCATTGATTGAGGGTCAAAAGAAATCACATCTCCTCGAACACTTTCGGGCAATCCTCCAACAAAGTTTTCCATCTTTTTCTCATCGTCGGGAACCATAGTTGGACATAGTGCAGCCAACTCCTGAAACCTCCTAAAGTAGGTCTCGACGTCATCACCTTTAGTTACAAGCCCATAGAATTCTGTTTCCAATTTCTGTATCTCAGTACGCGGGCAAAACTTTTTAGACATCAGTTTCTTGAATTCCTCCCAAGTGAGCTTGTAAGCATTCTCCATACCAATCGGCTGAGCATACGAATTCCACCAAGACATAGCGTCATCAAGAAGCATACCTGTAGCAAATTTTACCTTGCTGACGTCCGGGCATCCGCACATGAGAAATACATTCTCAGTCTTTTCAAACCAGCGGATTAAAGCAACCGCTCCTTCAGTGCCCTTAAATTTGATAGGATCACTAATCTTGAAATCTTTCCATGTACATTCCCGCTTAGCAGCGGTTGGTTCAACTGTTCCTGTATTAGAAGCAGTCTCAGCAGCCCTTACAGCAACCTCAGCTCTCTCAACCTCCAGAGCTTTTGCAATACTATCCCTAACCAACTTGCGGATAGCGGCTTGAGTCATAGTGGGGGTTTCTGGTGTAGTCTTACTCTTCCTTGGTGCCATATTTCTGATAAATCACAATGGAAATAACCATGAGAAAAATCATAATAGAAATAGTCATCGAACCAAAGATATACACCCACAAAATGTATAAATATATACAACCACAACAAGTATAAATACAACCATGACATATATGAATACAACCACAATCTGTCTAGATACAACCACGACATGTATATATACAACCACAACCTGTCTAGATACAACCACGACATGTATATATACAACCACAACCTGTATAAATACAACCACGACATGTATATATACAACCACAACCTGTATAAATACGATAATAATAAAGAGCAACCATGAAACATCATAAATATAATCACAACACATGAATATAATACATGAAAATTTCGGCCTACATGGACCAATATAATATATATAGCACAACATTTCCAACATAGTAGAGTCGCACTTGATATATTTGTTTGTACAACAACCAAAAGACTACAAGTTCTTGAACTATGTCCCACACCCCAGGACTAGGAAAATAATACAAGCTAATATAATACCAGTCTACGTCTAGGCTCCTCCCGGTGCTCTAGATGGTCCAGGCTCTCCCCTCAAGCGGCGAATCTCACGATCCATCGCCACCATGATCTCCTCAAGATGCTCAAGTCGTAACTGAGAAGAAGCATCTCTACGCTCCAAAACAACTACCCTCTCTCGAAGCAATGTCAACTGGTCTACCTGCTCCCACTGGGTCTCCTGTGTCGCCTGAGCTCTATCTCGAATCTCAGGTAACTCATCCCTAAGTAGCTCAATCTCCTCCTGGTGCCTCAACTGTCATGCCTCGAGTCCATGGTAAGACACATCAATACTAACCCTACCCTGAATCAAATCCTCAACCTGCTCCTCGACAGTCTCCAGTCGAGTAGTAATAATCTCATCAACTCTATACCCCAAGCTATCAACTTGCTCCTGCTAAGCATCCAACTGATCCTCTAGTGTAACGGCCGTAGGATCCCTAGCTGCAGCCGCTCTAGAACTCTCACCTATGTGGTACTCTGGTGGTGGTGAAAGGTCAGCAGTCTCGGTAATGGGTGAATCTGGAGTGGTAAGCCTTGCACGCTTCCTGAGCGGCAAGAGTGAGGTAGGTATAGGAGTGGTAGTGGGTATGGCTGGTGGTGGTGGTGTAGGCACAGTAGGACTAGGGAGACTCCTATAAGTAGATGTAGCAATACGAACTCTCTTCCTAGCAGTCTGGATAGCCTTATCCCTAGGAAACATAAGTCTCGGCTCTGAGTGGATAGTAGTAGTAGGAGATGATGGTATGTCAGTAGGTATAGTAGGATGGACATGGGGAGTAGGAGCCGTCTCCTCCTCCTCGAAAGGCTCGGTATCAGCATCTGACGCCAAAAGTGGCAACTCAGGTGTAGGAGAAACAAATGGAGAAACAGCAGTGGAGGACACAGAGCCCTCATCATCAGAGTCTGATATAGTGTAAAGTATGACAGTGTTGGGATTCGAAGACATGTCTCTGTGATAATCAAGGTGAAATAAAAATAAATAACTCGTAACAATGGAATCACCTGAAATAAGTAAATATGCACTTATGATGAAATGATGATATGCTATGATGGTGTGGTTATAGTCTAGGGTCCATGATGCAACCTAGTTCGCTATAACCTTAGCTCTGGTACCAATCTGTCACACCCCCAAAATACCTGAATGGCAGCGGAATGGAATACCTGAGGGTGTAACGGATCATAGCACACAAGCAAGGAAATATTGAACGACCTAAAGTGTCGTTTTAAAATACGTCGTTTGATACATTCAAAATATAATCAGAGTTATAAAGACATAGGTCCCAAAAGTTGGAAAGTTTACTGAAACAGGTTTAATACAATCAAACGACATTTTGAACATAAGTGCAAGAAAGTCCGAATGAGCCGTGTCATCCATGTTACACAAAAAGACTCCATGCATGCCATGCGAATATGCCTTAGTTACCTGAGAAATACATTGCGAAAACGGTCAACATAAAGTTGGTGAATAATCATAGGTTTATAAGTAAATCGTAAGTACGTAAACCACAAGTATATAGTCAAGTGACAAATTGTCAAAAAGTTACATTGTCTCTTAAGCTCATGACCCCGAAGCTAGACGAACTAAAATATGCCCCAAAGGAGTGTTTACCAGACACTCGTACTATATTAAACATGAAATGCATTCGTCCCGTTGGAGCAACCCAACGCGAATGGAGGCGTCACCCTCGATAGATCTATCCACTCACTCTCGCTTAGCAATATAATTAACGGTCCATGATAATAAAGGGGACTTGCAGTGGTAGTACTAGCAACTTAAGCAATGTACGGAATTTAATACTTGGGCACGTACAAAAATAATAGTGCAATGTATTCTCCCCCGTGGGATTTAAAATCAAATAAGTACTAAAAACGGGGCTATGAGAACTCACCTCGAAGTGATGGTACAAAGATGGTGCAATGAGATAAAAGTAGTCGGGACAATGAGGCGCGAGTACTAGCCGCAACCTAAATGAATAATCGCGATCTAATTAAGATCAAGCCGTAATGTAGTGAATGCACATGCACATGATACCTATACCACTCGTAATTTAGAAATACTAGTTATCGTCGTAGTAAAATAGTTTCCATACTTAGGAAAATAAGTCCTTATATAGGAGTATATAACTTGTCGTACTATCTCGTTATGAAAACGTTAGCGTTAAGTTCCTTGTATTGAAAACCTTGAAATACGTCGTTAAGTCGTATAAGTATTCTCTCGGGTCATACGTATTCATTTGATAAGAAAATAGTCCTTAGTAATATTTTCTAGAAAATATACCGTTTAGTACGTACGTTATTATTTTTATTTGTGACTATATATATATATATAGTTTTGACGACGTTAAAATGGGTATAACTTGGTCGTTTTAAGCTCGTTTTCCTTGTTCTTTATGTCCACGGATTCGTCTTTGTATATACTAGTATATTTTTGATAACTCGGCTCCTCTAGGTTACGTTTAATACCTCTTTTTACCCGTCGTATTCTGCCAAACAGCAAGCAGTTTTTGGAAAAGTAGTTTTCGTCGTTAAATTTGCAAAAATCATATCTCCTTCGTTATAAACTCGTTTTAATCCGTTCTTTCGCCCAAAGTTTCGTTTTTGAATGTATTTTCTAAATATTTGGTCAAAACTTAGTCACCATCTACTGATTTTCCCACGAAATTAAAATAGGGACAGTAGGTATATCAAAAGTTTCAAAAACCATTTTCAAGTCTCCAAACTAGTTCCATCCTCCATCAAACCACTTTCAAACACCACAAAGCTAATCTAATCCTACCATACACCTTCTTAGGGTGTCATGGGTCCTTAAACATCATCAATCCACTAGGTCTAACAAGGGTTTCTTATGTGTCCATTTCTAGGGCTTGAAAGTTACATATGTACAAAAATGGAGTGGTATAAGTTAATGCATGTATGAGATCTTGTAAGAAAAGTATATAAACATAATAATAACTTGTAAAAATCATAAAAATGAGTTTGTTTACTTACTTGATGGTTTAGAGAGTTTAGATGATGAAAAACCTACTAATCCTTGAGTTTTTATTTCAAAACTCTAACAAGGATGATTATATAAACAAGTTTATGCTAAGATCTTGTAAATGTTGTTGTTCTTGCTCCTTGACCACCTTGGTCGATCCAACCTCAAGAGAAAAGAGAGAAAAAGTTTTGCTTGAACTTGTAAAAATGATTTTAGTGATAAAAATGAATGAAAAAGTTTATTATATACTTGGAGACAAAAGTTTGGTGAGTAATTAAGAGTGTTGGTGAGGTTTCAATGTATTAGGACTAAAGGGGGGGGGGGGGTGGCCGGTCATAAAGGAGAAGAAAGGGGGGGGGGGGTTGTCTTGGGATTAATTAGGGAAAATTAGTATTAGTAGTAAAGTGTAGTTATGTTAGTTTTAGGTTTAAGGTTTAATCGGGTACCGGGTTTGTTAGAAATAAATTTTATCGAAGTTATTCGGGACGTAATAGAGTCGTAAAAATTGTAAAAATATGTCGGGTACAAGTACGGAGAGTTTGGGTGATTATTGTTTAATTTCGGTGAAAACCGTCGTTATTAAGTTAAACGTACGATACGTAATAAATAAATTTCCAAAATACCGGGTAAATTAATATTATAGTTTTTATATTATAAAAATGAGTATAAAAATGTATTGGGATCATAGTCGGGAGTGTCGGACATGTTAGACACCTTTATAGTTCGCGTATTAGCGTTTATTTAAAATAAACGTACGTAAATCGTTAATTGTACTAAAAATATAAATTTAATTATCCTACGAGTGGAATAGCATGCAAGTGCCCTAATGATGATGTGCAGACTATTTCTAGTCCGTATGAAATGTCCCTGATAAAAATGCATGAATTCGCTCCTGAACCAATACGGTTACGCGAATTTGAACACTCGTAAACTAAATTTACGATGACATGAGTAATGCACGTGAATAGTGGTTTCCTCTCAGAAATGAATAGTGTCAAGTGAATAGTAAAATTTCTGAATGTGTCTCGGAATGTCAAATTGACCTCAAAAATGATGAATAGTAAAACGATGAATAGTGATCGATGAATAGTAATTTGTGAATAGTAGAATGTCGAAGTTTGGAAAAATGACCTGAAATTGTGGGTTGTGATAGAGGGGGGCGGCATTTTGTGAAAATGGAAGAAAAAATGGTATTTTGTGTAAGAAAGTGGGTAATATTTAGGTATTATAATGTATATATTAATAGTTTTAGGGAATACCGGGTACCGAGTTAACTAAAAATAAATTTTAACGGAGTTAACCGGGACATAATAAAGTCGTAAAAATTGTAAAAAATATGTTGGGTATAAATATTGAGTGTTTGGATAATTATTGTTTAATTTTTACGAAAACCGTCGTAATTAAATTTAACTTACGATAATAATTAAATAAATTTCTAAAATACCGGGTAAATTAATATTATAATTTTTATATTATTATTATGAGTATGAAATTATACTAGGATCATAGTCAGGAGTGTCGGACGTGTTAGTCACATTATTGATCGCGTGTTAACGTTTATTTAGAAATAAATATACGTAGAAAGTCAATTATACCAAAAGTATTAATTTAAATATCCTACGAGTGGAATAGTATGCAAATGTTATAATGATGATATGCAGACTATTTCTAGTCCGTATGAAATGTCCATAATGATAATGCATGAATTCGCACCTGAACCTATCTGGTTACGCGAATTTGAATACTCGTAAACTAAATTTACGACAAAATAAGTAATGCACATGAATAGTGGTTTTCTCTCGGAAATGAATAGTGTCATGTGAATAGTGAAATTTTTGAATGTTTCTTGAAATATTAAACTGACCTAAAAAATGATGAATAGTAAAATGATGAATAGTGATCGATGAATAGTAATTGGTGAATAGTAATATGTTGAGGTTTGGAAAAATGACCTGAAATTGTGGGGTGTGATAATTTCGTCCTTTGGTATTTGGACTCAGGCTGCATAAAACATATGATTGGGGATCGCTCAGGGCTCAAGATTTTTGTGAATTTGTTTATTGGGACAGTTCAAATTCGGGAACGTCCATCTTTTGGGCAATTATGGGTTAAGGAGACTGTGTATTTTGGTGAAAGTGTAATCTCCAGGGTATTCTACGTTGAAGGACCTGGTCATAATTTGTTTCTGATTAGTCAATTCTGTGATTCGGATCTAGAAGTTGCTTTCAGACATTCATGCTTCTTCAGAGAATTGGATGGTGTTGATCTTCTTAAAAACAGTCGTAGCACTAACCTATACACCATCTTCATTTGAAGTCATGATGCGGCATTCTCCTTCTTGCTTGCAGTCTATGGCCTCAAAGAACAAATCGTGGCCATGGCATCAACGTTGAAATCACTTGAACTTTGGTACCATCAATGATGTTCGGCTTGTCAACTGAGCAAAAGATCATCGTTGTTCGGCTTGTCAACTGGGGAAAAGCAAGAAGTATACCTTCAAACCCAAAACTGTCAACACCATCATGGAAGTTCTTCACACCCTTCACATGGATCTATGCTAACCAATGAAAATGCAAAGTATAATGGGAAGAAGTATGTTCTTGTGATAGTTGTCGACTATTCTCAGTTTACATGGGTGAGGTTTTTGAGAACCAAGGACGTGACTCCAGAGGTTATCATCAAACTCATTAAACTGCTGAAAGTATGACTCAACAAAACCGATACTTGATACTTATTCTCCACAACAAATCTCCATATGAGCTGATGCATGGCATGAAACCGGATCTCTCCTTTCTATGTATGTCTGGTGCTTTATGCTACCCCACAGATGTTAGTTAAAGATCTTGGATAATTAAAAGCTAAAAGCTGATATTGGATTCTTCGTTGGTTATGCTCCAGATTGTAAGGGATACCGAATCTACAACAAACAAACCCGATAAACCTTGGAAACCATTCACATCACATTCTTTGAGCTGACTGAGCATATGGCTCCTGTACACATCAGTGCAGGACACGCGTCTAAATTTTTGTCCCCTGAACTAATCAGTTCAGGCCTTGTACAGTATTCTACGCCTGCAGTGCTTTATGTACCTCCTAGAAGTGAGCATTTGAAGATCTTATTTGAACCGATGTTTGATGAATAATTTGAGACACCTACTGATGATACACCGACACCACCAGCTGCCGCTGCTCCGATTTTGTACAACTCAAATGGTCCATCAGTGTCTACTTGAATTGATCAAGATGCTCCATCTGCTAGTTATTCACCATCATCGTTAAATCTTCAATCTCCTTCTGTACATCAAGGCACTGCAGTCGACAATTCTTTTGAAGTGAATTCATTTGCTCCCCTTGAGTATCCTCTGTTCAAGAACCTATTTGCTCCTGAATCTTCTTCTTCAAGGGATACAAACATGACTTCTTCAGGTTCCTACCCTCAACCACATCAAAATCTTAGATAACGGACCGATGATCTTCCGATTGATAACATTATTGGGAATCTTTCTCGACCGGTGTTCACACGAAGGCAACTTACCACCTTTGCCTTGTGGTGCTTTTATAATTCCGTACTATCCAAATTCGAACCCAAAGATGTGAAGACTGCTATCTCTAAAGACTGTTGGATTAATGCGATGCATGAAGAAGTTCGCAAGTTCGATCGACTTGAAGTATGGGAATTGGTACTATCTCCAGACCGTGCAATGATTATTGCTCTAAGTGGATCTTCAAAGTGAAACTTGATGAGCATGATGTCGTTCTGAAAGCAAGGCAAGACTTGTTGCTAAAGGATATCATCTAAAGGAAGGCATTGATTTTGAAGAATCTTTCGCTCTAGTTGCTCGCATTGAAGCTATCAGAATATTTCTCACCAATGCAGCAAGTCAGAGGATGACGGTCTATCAACTGGATGTGAAAAATTGCATTTCTTAATGGCAAGCTGAATGTAGTCGTTTATATCAGTCAACCTGAAGAATTTGTGGATATTGATCGTCCTACCCATGCCTTTCATCTGGCAAGGTCTCACTATGGCCTAAAGCAGGTGCCTAGGGCATGGTATGATACACTATCAAAGTTTCTCCTGGTAAATGGATTCTTCAAAGGTGTCATGGATTAAGTTGAGAAAGGGGTAGTGGAACTTTTACTTCATGAGGATAGAATCTCAGCTGGCGGATTTCTTCACAAAAGCACTTCTAGGAGAACGGTTTCAATTCATTCTCTCGTGATTTGGAATGAAGAGTCCTTCGCCAGTATCACTCGAATGTCATCAGGAATAAAATGAGGAGTAATGGAGTTACTTCACATATCCTTTGTACATAGTTTAAAACAAAAAGAAAATAGAAAAATATAAACTCTATAAAAACCATAAAAATATAAAAAATCATAAAAATCCAAAAATATTCTTCTCTCGACATGTCTCTTGTGTAATCAATATTATGTACGTTTCTAGAAATGTCATTCAATAATGACACGGAATCATACATATGCTTGAGCAAGAGTTTTTCGTTTTCAAATAATGTTTTTTTCTAAAACATGTCGTTTCTCAAAACATTCTTTAATTATGGCTTGCAGTCATTTCAGGCTGTAACCCGGACTTCAAAATTATGGCTTACAGTCATTTCAGGCTGTAACCTGGACTTCAAAAATATGGCTTGCTATTACTTCAGATAGCAACCCGTTTTTCAAAATGGGGAAAACACGTCGCCATAAAGACGGTTGTTCCTTGTACCGGGTGAAGTTCACCTGGGCATGGATTACTTTATATCCATGTTTCCTCGATCTAATGTACGTGTCAGTGCATTATTTCTTGATAAAGAAGAGAAATCTTCTTTTTTATCACCAAATATTTTCCCTTCTATAATTTTTCCGGAAAATATTTGTGCAAAACTTGGTGGTACCATGAGATTTTGATTGAAAATCAAATTGAACTCAAAATTTTGACAAAATTTTTCACTCAATCAATGACATCATTTATTTAAGCTTTCACATCCGTCATTGATTGAGGGGGAGAGTGATTTTTCTTAAAATTTTATGTATCATCAAAACTCTCCACACTTTGTACAAAAACCTTGCAACAAAATGATTTGTGATGGTTATGTGTCAGAATGAGAACATTTTCAAAGAGTTTTCGTTAAAACTTCAAATCTTTGGTAAACTCTTCAAATCTGACACATAACAACCTCCCTCACAGATTGAGGGGGAGCAAGTAAAAGGTTCCTTTTATCAGAAAATATTAAAACTGACCGCATTTCTCTCCCAAAAATGTTTCCTAACTTATTTAAATCAATTGAGATCAAAAATCTCAAAAGATTTGAAATTTTTGATCGGGGGAGAGAATGTGATTTAAATATGAAATCTGATATCAAAAGTGATCTTTTGGACTCAATAAATAGGCTCCCACTTATGTGCTAAACACTTTCGAATATCGATGCACATATTGAGGGGGAGCAAAGACGTTTGTGGAAGTAATACCAAAGACCGACCATTTATCTTTATGCATAGAGTTATAAGGATGGTTAAGGTTAGGTATGAGTTCCCATGATCCACCAGAACCGGAAGGATCTTCCTAGGGACAATCCATAGATAGATTAGAAGTCCTTAGGAATGATTGAAAAAAAAAGGAGTAAAGTGAGAAAGGGAAGAGTGCGGACTGAGATAGAGCTAGGACTGGAACAAACCCAACAAGGTTCTAGTGGTGAAGTCTCGGTAAGCACTGAAGGGGTTGAAGAATGAAAAAGAAATGTAATGAGAAAGGGTGAAAAGAAATAGCCCTCCATATATTCAACCTTAGGGCAGAAACTGGGTTCAATACATAATCTACTGGCGGTTACTAAGATAACACCGGTATTAAAGACAAGACGTCATGGACCCAGTGACGCACTGCACTAAACTTCCCAACCACTCAAGTTCCCTTAAAAGAGCTTGTTTCATTCTCACGGGGAACCCTGTGCAATGTATCGACCGCTCATTGCGAGCTATGTTGATACCTAAAAAAGGAGACGCCTCCCCAGTCTCCAGGAGCGGATCAAAACGCACTATTGAGTCTAGAGCCAAAGAGATCATCCATAAATCTCGATAGGACACATTCCAAATATGCTTATTGTTTCACAGAATGTGGAAAATAAGATAAAATATTTAGAGTCCTATGCATTATCCTTGTGGTATTGCAAGAACATCCTAGTGATATGAAAATATTCACAATGACGATGGAAATCCTTCTAGAGCAAACATCTTTCAAGCTCTTGGTAGGTGACATGTGAGATCCATCTTGGATCAATGATCAAGTGACAACTGGAAAGCAACAATGGTGCGATTCAACATTGAATCAAACTTTTTCCAGGATATGGATTGACGGATACTTTTGCAAAAACCTTTCAGTGTGCTCACAAACTAATTTTCGAGCACATTGATTGTGTACAATATTTCAAACAAAAGTATTTTTTATGGAAATGTGATTCAAAGCTTAAAACTCTCGTCGTGTCTCAAAATGTTTATCATATGACACATGAGTGATTTCTATAAATCAATTTCTCATCAATCCGTGAATATTTATTCACCGATTTACTCTATCGTGCTGTCTGCTTTGAGACGTTCCGGTATGAGAACATGCTAAGTATGAAGATTCCGAAGTGGATTCTTTGGAAAATTCATTACTACAAGCTGGAAATTCCTGTCAAGGAGAGTCTTCTTGAAAAGAGACTCTACCTGATCACAGGTCGGTTTTCACAAAACTGGAGGGTAGTCTGTCCTCGCAGAATGAATGACAAAGCCATATTCGTTCTCTATCTTTATTGCTAACTGTTTTATTTCAGGGACACATACAAAGATGAAGGTAATGGCTCCTATTTCCAGCTGAATCGGGTCAATCCATCCCTCATGCTCACACATCCTCTACACTATCAATGAAGATGAGAGACTTGCTACAACAAATGTTGAGAGACTACCAACAACGTTTCAGCAACTCTGATGAAAATGTCTCCTGATCCACAACTCTAATGTAAAGTCTCTTGATCCAGAAGGGTGTGAGCATAACGGTCCTAAAGTCACTACATCCCATAAAGGCGATACTACTATGGATGAGCTTGGAGATTTACTATGGCTGATGATCTCAAAAAAGCTCAAAGATCACACATCACAAAGGAATCCAAAATCAAAAGTTCGTTTGCTTGAAGTACAAAGTGTGCAGATAAGTGTAGAATCAGAACCTACGAGCTACAAAGACGAAAGAATGCTTAAAGACTAAAGAGCTTAATTTCAAAGGTGACCTCGCTTAGGGGAAGATTGTTAGGAATACGTATATTCCTGTAAAAGTCTCGGTCACCTAATTAATGTAATAGCATTTAATTTAGCTCGTAGTTAGTATATTATTTAGTTAAGTATTAGTTTAGTCTAAGTAACAACGTGGAAGAAGGACGGGTCTTACCCACTGTATGCCTGATCCACAGCCCGGGAGTGGGCGTTTTTATGTTTCTTTGTAGGATAAGTATAAATACCCCACTCCACATGTGGAGAGGGTTGGACCTTTCACTTAATCTAATATTCTTCTTGTTTCTCTCTCAAGAAAAGGCTCCCAACTATCTTTCTACATCTCTCTAATCTCTTCATCTAATTTGATCCATAAATCACAAGAACCATACATGTTATGTTTATGAGTATACTACAAATAAGCTAATCAAAACACCTTTCAAATGTTCACTCAGTGACTAATCTAACAACTTGAGTTATTTTTTTAGCTCAAAATGGTGAAAAAGTAAAATTAAAAATATTTACCAATAGTGAATCGTACTCATCCGAAAGTGTACCCATTTAAACTTCATTTTAAAGTAGTTTAAGTAATTATTTTAAACCTTATAATCACACCATAACTACTTATAATCTCATTTTTTTACAAACTAATCAAAATTCACATGTTCTTACACAGTTACACTAAATCAATAAGTAGCGCTACACCAATATAATAGGCATAGAATAGCAAGCAATAATTACTAAAGTGATGCAAAAAGAATAAAAACATCATTCAAACACAGAGTATACTATCAGTTTGTAGCAAACCTCAATATTTAGAAAATGTGTTGATATGTTTTTGAAGTCCCTCATTGCCCAAGTGTCCTTAAGCTAGGTAGATGCAGGCACAATTTCCTCACGAATTACGTTGCCATCACGATCCCTGAGTATGAATTGCCAAATTAATTGCATTCCAATAAACAAAACATATTAATAGCTTGGAAAGTTGTTACAATAGGGGATGGTTAAGCCATTAAGGTAATCACATAGGCAAATAACATTTTCTCAAAAGACAACAAAAAAGGGTATAACCATAACCTAAAACACACCTGTCCAGTGGCTGTCATATTACTGAATTTTCAGAATATATGGCCATTTCCATAATTGTTTTGTAGTACTGAATCTGGCTAAGAGTAGACCATAACGGAGTTGGAAAAATGAGGCTCAGATCTGCCTCTCCTTGGGCGACTCGACACACCCGCCATGGCTGCAACCACGTAATATTCGTGGTTATCCTGCGAAGACACGTGAATGTGTGAGCCACACTCATGGAAGAGTTAATGTGCAGAAGAATTCATCATCGCCCCATAAAACATAAGGTAAGTGAGACGACAGAAGCTTCATGCCTTGAGTTACCTCTGCCTAGAGTATAGCGGGGCTAGGAGTATACCATAATAGAGTTGGAAAAATGAGGTTCAAATCTGCCTCTCCCTGGGCGACTTAACACACTCGCCATGGCTGCAACCACGTAACATTCATGGTTACCCCGCCAAGATACGGGGATGTGTGAGCCACACTCATGAAAGAGTTAATGTAAAGGAAAATTCATCATCACCCCATAAAACATAAGGTAAGTGAGACAACCGGAGCTTCATGCCTCGGATTTTTCCAAAGAAATTACAACAGAGGAAGCCATGGCTGTAGGTCTAGTAACCTGCCTCGCCAAAATAGCTACGACCTCAGGTTTAGTTTATTGTTTCTTTTCGAAAAGGTGGGCCAAAAAGAAACCCGGCAAACATATCCAATGGCTTACAATTTGCGAGCCAAGATATGGGGCTGCAAACATAGCCTAAAAAACCATGGGCGCAAAAACCAAATACTAGTCATGAGAGGCAACCATAGCATTGGCGAACACCCACCATGGCTGTAATCACACCATGAGCATGACCGCCCAGCTAAACCAAGGAGTTCCAAATATAGCTGCAAAAACCAAACAGCAGCCCACGACTGCAACTACAATTTGGAATATGCTGCCTGGCCAAGATAATGCCCTCGATAAACCTGCAATAAAATACGGAAAAAGTTAGCAGCTACTTTAAGATGAATAAAATTGTCAAAAGGAATTCCAATAAAGCCAACAAATTCGAATACACCAAAAGTAATACTACAAATTAACCTAGAACCTAACTAATCTAAACACAAAAGCCACAAACCCAAATTGTTGTCATAAAGCTTTGATAATTACAAATGAGATACGAAACTAAGTAACACATATTCAATACAAATAATATTTTGCTAAAAATAGAAGAAAGTAAATAAGGCTACTTAACTAATGAATTTAACGTCAACAAATAAAGCAATGAATCCCACCTACCTTAGCTACAGATCTAGCATCAATACAGTAAACAGAAACAATCAACAAAGCAAATAAAACAACTTAACTCATGAATCTAATATCAACAACGTATCAAGACCTAATAAGAAGAATTATTTCTTGACACAAAGCAGATCAACATGATCAAAATAGTTGTTATGATGGAATAGACTATAAAACCTAACCGGTGAATAATTTGTGTTGACAAAAAAGGGTTTTTTGTACCGTGTAACAACTGGAAGCAATAGAGCCACAAATCAGAACAAATATAAAATTTTGTTGATCACCCCGCCGCTTATGCCGTCGTTTTGTGTTTTGGTGAAGGTATTTGAATTTGTTGGGTTTGATTATACGGAGGAGAAGAGTCGGTGTATGTGGAATTTTCTAGGAGGTTTAAGAAACGACTCATTCATGGGGTTAAGGTTAGGATTAATTTGGAAACCTTAATTTAGGTTAATGATAGTGAACAGCCAATAAGATGGTGGGTTTTTAGGATGAACAGTACTTGATCTCTTTTTTAGATGTTTGACAGCCAATAAGAGGGTGTGTTTGCAATTTAATCAAGAAATTAGCCAATCAAAAATGGACACCCGGCCCTTAGATCACGTTTTTCGAGGTTCCAACATTTTGGGTTTTAGTATATATAGATAATGTTGAGAATGAGTCCTTGGTATATGAGAAAAGTTTGGTATGTAAAATAACTTTCCTTAAGAAAATTTACCATGTGTTGTGAAACATTGTAAAAAACCATAAGAAAGAACATGATAAATTACAATAAATTAGAAGAATGAAAAACTATTTATTTATCTTTAATTATTTATATTTATAATAAAGGATAGAGTATTGATGAAGACATTTACTCCCTCCGTACCAAATTATAAGTTCACTTTTGATTTGCGCAATGTTTAAGAAATTAACACTAACTATTCTTTTCATCGATTAAATATCTTCTCTCTCCACTAAAATGTCTTTTGAATAGTTAAAATAGAAAAGTGGACAAGTGTCTTAGGACAACCAAAAATATAAAGTGGCTTTGTAATTCGGGACTGAGGGAGTAAAATCTTAATATTAATAGAAGTAATGTCTAAAGACATTATTAAGATTTTTCAACATCTCTACTTTTTGATAATAACAAAATGTAAAACTGTCTTACGTCAAAATTGACGTAAAGAAGTTTTAGTCTTAATATTCCATTTCGACGTAAATCATTCGAGGTAAGAACAAACAAAATTACAAGTAGACAAATGATCAAAGGATTGGATAATTTTATTCAAGACATCACATTTTTAATATGATAAAACATTTTCTCAAAAATACATTTTTACAAATTATTTTTTAATTAAAAAGAAATGTTTTAATTGAAAAAATAAATTTAAAAATACCAACAGTTATTTTCCCTCTAAAACAGCTTCAAAGATCCCCAAAAAAACCTTCACCACAAATTTTTTTTTGAAGCATCTGATGCGTAATTTTCATCCTGTTTTAAATTTATAAACTGAGAGATACAAGGACTAACACATACTCACAAGCAGTGTACCCGGTCATGTGAAGTATAGTCTAGGTAAATCCGAGTGTCGTCCCAAGAGCTATTGTTCTGACGAAATAAAGTAGTAAACTCAAATAGATATGATTAAGTGAAGGTTTAGTGACTTCTTTGTTTCTTTAATCCATAAAGTGGGTAAATTTCTACTAGACTCACTTGGTTAATTCGCCTAGTCCTATCTCTCAAATCGTCCTATTCTGTAACCTACTGATTATAAAAGTTCGTGGGTTTACAAAATGAAAGAGTAATTAAGTACCATGTTTAATAGACTTGTTTAAGCGAAACCCGGCCTTTTGGAACTTAGGTTTCCTCTAACTTCTTAAGCTTCTCCACTGGGTAAGTGCTCGTTGGGTGAAATATGAACACAAGGAATGAAAGTACTATAGCTAATTCCTAACAATCCTTGCAACCTGCTCGTCTAGGGTCCTATGGTCAATTCTCCTAGCATCCTAGATATTTGATGCGTAGGGATTGCACCAGGCTTTACCTCTCGAGGGATCTCGAGAAGCTTACAACCCCCACCAGGCAGTGTACCTGATCGATGTAGTATAGTATAATGACAAGTACCGGGGGATTGATCGTTCAGCTAGGAGTTGTGTCGCTAGGATTAGAAAACCTAAAGACTAGGTCTAGAGATGAGGGATGATTCTTTTTGTATTTTTTAGTTTTTATAAAAGCAAATAAAAATCCCGGGTTTGAAGGAGTTTGGCGGAATTAGTTGCTAGTCAACTAACCCAATAACTAAAGATGTAATAAAAATAAAATACTAGAAATGACAATAAACTAAATTATACAAGAGTTGTGAGCAATATATGGGAGAATTGTGTTTACTTAGATTTCACTACTCCCTAGATATCTTTTACAGGTTAATTACTTGTTACAGTTGCGTGGATGACGGATTGTATTCCTTAATACCATTCATGGGGTGGCGTACTTAATTCCCCAATCCTATAAGCGCCTACATCACTCCTATGTCGAGCCGGCTAAGAAGCTCCTAACATGGGATCACTAGAATTTGCTCATGCATTAAATACAACCAATAAAACCTAGTACACATCGGTTCATGTTTCCTAAGACGTTCAAGCATGTTACACAATGGAGATCTGCCAGTTTTCTTAAGCCTAACATTGAAATCATTCATCCATTACAACCATAAACAAGTAATCAACATATAATTAACATCTAGGTTTCATTACATCTAAGCAAACACAAGATAGATCTAGCCTAGCATGTTGAAATCAAGACAAGCATATGATATATTCAAACAACACATAGACATATTGAATGAATTAAGAGAAGACTTATCTCAATTGAACATGAAAGGATTCAAGGGTGAAAACCCTTGAAAATACTGTAAAATACGACCTAGGGTTTACAAAGTTCGGCCCTAGTATTCTCCACACAAGTTCCCCTTTTATGAATGAAAAATAGAAAGCTACATATAGATTCTGATAGGTTACGGCGTCAAGAACAAATTTCTGACACCGTCATCTCGCCGCCAAATAATTTTTCGGACTGCCTAGATCTGGATCTGACGCCGTCATGTGTACCCCTTATGCAGGCCATCACCAAAAATAGTCTTGACGCCCTTGTTGTGACGCCTTCAGGTTTTCACTGGGTGGTCATGGATTTTACTCTTGACACCGTCATGATTTTCTTCTTGACGCCGTCAGGTACTGTTCTCAGCATGGAAAATTAAGTCTTTGCCGTTTTCTTAACTTTTATGCTCCAAAAACGTCCGAATTGCTTCCTTTTCCAGAATTCACTCCCAAAGTACCTAAAATCACAAAAGGAACGATTTAGGGCAACATTTGATCAAATAAATTCAATTCCGGGCTTAAATGACCCCCTAAAAGTGGTTCATTTTTTGCCTCATCATATACCCTTACACTTGAGATTTGCTTGTCCTCAAGCAAATGCACTTTTATTCTAGTCAAAATACTAGTTAGGGGTCATTTAACATTAATATAAAAGTAATTACAACAAATAATCGTTCCACTAAAGACCAAAGACAAGCACGGAGGTCATACACTAACACCTCACAAATAGTGTTTAGATACTCACATCTCTCGGGTGTAATAGTGTAACACCCTAACCCGACAAGGGCTAAAATGTCACATTCATGGTGTCAATCAGAACAAACACAAGCATAAACTTTAATAATACAAATGGATACAAGGGTTACAAAAGGTTCCATGATAAGGAATACAATATCAGAACTAAGTACAAAAATGACTAATCTAAAGCATCTTCAGAACCACTATTAACTCATCAAGCAATTCCTCTCTAAAAGCTCCTATTTGCACTCTTCACCCATAACCCAGCTTCCTTCTAAAACCTGCCTGATGAGGCAAAAAATGAACCGTTTTTAGGGGGTCATTTAAGCCCGGAATTGAATTTATTTAATCAAATATTGCCCTAAATCGTTCCTTTTGTGATTTTAGGTACTTTGGGAG
The DNA here is from genome assembly GCA_030686995.1 of Artemisia argyi. Lineage (NCBI taxonomy): Eukaryota > Viridiplantae > Streptophyta > Magnoliopsida > Asterales > Asteraceae > Artemisia > Artemisia argyi. The sequence goes on along the minus strand of CM060676.1, from coordinate 3,155,194 downwards.
AGAAATCTGGAAAAGGAAGCAATTCGGACGTTTTTGGAGCATAAAAGTGAAGAAAATGCCAAAGTCTTAATTTTCCTTGCTGGGAACAGTAGCTGACGGCGTCAAGAGTCCCATCCTGACGGCGTCAAGAGTAAATTTTATGACGGCCCAGTGCAAACATGAAGGCGTCACAAGTAGAGCGTCAAGAGTAAAACACGTGACGGCCTGGAAGGACCTAACACATGACGGCGTCAGATGTAGATCAAGGCAGTCCGAGATCTATTTTGGCGGCGAGATGACGGCGTCACCTATTTGGTCTTGATGCTGTCAGCCTCAATTTCCTATATATAGTTTTCTAATTTTCATTCATAAAGAGGAGATCAAGTTTTGGAGAAACCCTAAGGCCGAACCTATTACGAATTTTATAGGTTTTTCAAGGGTTTTCAGCCCTTGAACCCTTTCATGTGTAATTGAGATAAGTGTTCTTCTAATTCAATCAATATGTCTATGTGTTGGTTGTCTATATCTTGTTCTTGTCTTAAATCCATCATGCTAGGCTAGATCTATCTTGTGTTTGCTTGGATCTAATGAAACCTAGATGTTAATTATGTGTTGATTACTTGTTTATTGTTGTATTGGATGAATGATTTCGATGTTAGGCTTAAGAAAACTGGCAGATCTCCAAATGGCAACATGCTTGAACGTCGTAGGAAACATGAACTGACGTGCACTAGGTTTTATTGGTTGTATTTAATGCATGAGTAAATTCTAATGATCCCATGTTAGGAGCTTCTTAGCCGGCTCGACATAGGAGTGAAGTAGGCATTCATACGATTGGGGAGTTAAGTGCGCCACCCCATGAATGGTATTAAGGAATACAATCCGTCATCCACGCAACTATAACAAGTAATTAACGTGTAAAAGATATCTAGGGAGTAGTGAAATCTAAGTAAATACATTTCTCCACTTATTGCTCACAACCTTAGTTAATTTAGTTTTATTTTCATTTCTAGTATTTTATTTTGATTGCATCTTTAGTATTGGGTTAGTTGACTAGCAACTAATTCCGTCCAAATCCTTAAAACCCGAGATATTTACTTGCTTTCTAAAAAATATAAAAATACAAAAATAATCATCCCTCATCTCTAGAACTAGTATTTAGGTTTTCTAATCCTAGCGACACTATTCCTAGCTGAACGATCAATCCCCCGGTACTTGTCACTATACTATACTACAACGATCAGGTACACTGCCTGGTGGGGGTTGTAAGCTTCTCGAGATCCCATGAGAGGTAAAGCCTGGTGCAATCCTCACGCATCAAGTTTTTGGCGCCGCAGCCCGGGGAATAGTTATTGTCTACGTTAGAATTTCTTTTTATTAGGTCTACTTGCTAGATTCCTTTCTAGTAAGATTTTATTTTTATTTTTAGGTTTTCTTTAGTCTATCTTATTTCTTTGTGTTTTTGTTCGTAACTTTTCACCACCCGACATCATGGACGATGGGAACATCTTTGAACCCGTCATCCCACCACAACAAAACCCACCACTAGAACCTCTTAGGCCCCGAACCTTAGGAGAGTATTCCCGACCTAGCCACCAAGGCTACCGAAACACCATTGAGCTCACCGGAGCCAATGTGACCCCCTTGTGATCCGACACCATCTGATTGGTGCAAAGCGGATGTGCATTCCATGGACTTCGTTTCGAAGATCCAAATCAACATCTTAAGGACTTCCTAAAAATCGTAGATTCCATAGACCTAGATGTTGAAACTAGAGAGACAACCCGATTACGCATATTCCAATTCTCTCTACGGGATCAAGCTAGTCAATGGCTTGAGCGTTTACCCGCGGGATCCATCACCACATGGGATGATCTCACCACTCGTTTCCTTGCTCAATTTTTCCCATCGGGGAGAACTACTAAGCTTAGAAATGACATCTTGGTGTTCCAACAACATCAAAATGAATCTCTTTATGAAGCATGGACTCGTTTCAAGGACTTACTCCAAAAAGTGCCTCATCATGGCATAGATCTTTGGCTCCATGTCCAAATCTTCTATGACCATATCGATCTCTCCACGAGGCGAGCCATTGACCAATCGGCCGGTGGTAAGCTACGTGATCTAAGTGCGGAACAATCATGGGAACTCATAGAAGATCTTCCTCTCTATGACAACGAAAGTTGGAATGATCCCCGTGATTTGAACAAAATGGTCAAGGCAATATCCTTGCCTTCGAATAACTCTAGCACTCCCGACCGTAGGATCATGGAACTTGAGGACCAAGTCAAGTTTCTCATGAAATCCTACGAAGCTCCTAAGCCTTCAAGCCAAGTGAACAAAATCACTTCTTCATGCGAATTATGTAGTGGTCCCCATGACACTCGTGATTGTGTGGAACTCCCCGGAACAGCTTTTGCGGACTACGCATCCACGCGTACCGACGAAGCGGGAGATAAGTGGTACACTTTCAAGCCCGAGCCAAACCCTTACGGTGATTCATACAACCCCTCTTGGAAAAATCATCCAAACCTTAGGAGGAAACAAAATCAACCCAATTCTTCCAATCCGCCTAATCGTTACCAACCAAACGGTCCACCCTCCAACCGTACTTTCAACAACAATCCTTCTAACAACTATGGTAGTACCAACAATCTTAAAGGGTTGATGTCTAAATTCATGGCATCTCAAGAAGCTCGCATAGCTAGGTTTGAAACCGAATTCAACCAACAACAAACGGAGATGACCAACAAGATAGACAACTTGTTGAAAGCCCTCAACAACCAAGCGTTAACTACACCTAGGAAGGACACTAGGGACACCAATAACGGAATCCAAATTAAGGACCTCTCATCATCTAAACACGTCCACTTTGTCAATGTTGTCACCATTAAACCAATAGATGAGGAGATAGAAGAAAGTGACAAGGATGAAGTTGGAGTAGAAACCGAAACTAGGGATGAAAATAGGGAAGTTGAGGTTAACAAGGAAAAGGGGTTAGAGGAAGTAGAAACTATAGAAACGTACTTTGATAAGTTGCCTACCAACAAAGAACGGGAATACCATAAGGATTTATTCGATAGTCCCGAGAGACCATATATCCTTGGCACACCCCTTATCAAAATGGGAGACCCCTCTAACATAAACATACCTTGCAACATCGGGCACATGCATATATGGAAAGCTTACATCGATCCTAGATCTCCCGTAAACATCATGACTAGGACTTATTACAATTGGGTGATGAAGAAACAACTTGATTTTAGGATGATGCCCAATAAGAATCTGATAAGTAATTTTGTAGGAAGAGTGAAGGGATTGCATGTGATTATAGGCAATCTCACTTATGAGATCGATTTTATGATAGTGGAAGTCACTCGTCCGGTGATAGATGCTTGCCTAAGCCAAATAATATTTGGAAAACCATTTATTGAGGCCACTAGGATGAGTTATGACCCGACTCTAGGGATAGTTAGATTCAAGGAAGAAAATGATGAGGTTGCCTACCAAATGCCCTACAAGATTGAGCAATACCGCCTCCTCTCTAATTTAGAAAAGGAACACAAGCAAGCGGCTTATTATAGGAATGATGAGGATAGACGTAGAGGAGTAGAGTATGTGAAGAATAGGATGCTTGGTTTCTACAAAGAATGCTTGCAACTAGGTCCGGAATACAAAACTGGCTTAGAAGACGACCTAGAGAGTGAAACCAATGATGAGGTCACATAGTAACCCATGACCTTGAGTCTAGCTACAAGACTCGTAAATAAAGAAAAGCGCTTCTTGGGAGGCAACCCATGCTTTGTGTGATTTTATTTTGTCTGTTTGTTATTTGCTTCCGTATGCATGTTTTATTTTTATTGTTGGTAGATCATGTTTCTAAATTAAAAAGTGGAAATACTTTACTTTGTTGTTTTGGCCTAGTCTTAACTCCACCTAAAGGTATTTTTGCAAAAGATAAGTGTAAGGGGAAACCCCAAATAAGTTTTTCAGAAACAACCCGATCATGATTCTCCACAATATAAAATGAACATGTATATTCGTATTTGTTAGAGTCAAATGCTTGTATTGAGTCATAATGAAGTTTTACAGGATATAATTTATTACCCCCATATGTACGTTAATCTTAAAAGTGCTCCAAGTGTTTTGATTATCTTAATTCGAGTCATTAGTTTAGTTTATTGTAAAGTATGTAAAAATTCAAGTGTAAGGGGAATTTCCATTCCCTATGATGTATTATTTTGGATGGTAGGGTAAGAGTGTATGCAAAATAAAAAATAATAAAAAAATAATAAAAAAAAATTGAAAAAATCAAGAAAAAGAAAGAAAAAATATATATATATATATATATATATATAAAAAAAAAAGAAAAAGAGAAAAAACATACGGACTACCATCCCTTTTTATTCCATGTTCATTTTATGTTTTTTGTTATTTCTTATTTAATTAGCTTAAGTCGAGTCTAGTCTTTGCTTAGCAATGCCATATTGTACATGTAATTAACCAAGATTGTTAACTCGCCACCAGTAAAAACTACCTTTATCCAACAAAACCGTGTATTTCATTTCCCTACACCTAACGTTACAACCCTTTAAAAGACCTCTTTGATAGTTTATCCTAGATGCTTACACCATGTGGTGGAGGTTTGATCCTTTCCCAAGCCTATGGTAATCTATTTTGCTATGACAGGTAGCGAGAGATATCTTCCGTTTCCATATTGTAATTTATACTTTATTACACCCAAGAGATGTGAGTATCTAAACACTATTTGTGAGGTGCTAGTGTATGACCTCCGTGCTTGTCTATTGGTCTTTAGTGGAACGATTATTTGTTGTAATTACTTTTATATTAGAGTTAAATGACCCCTAACTTGTATTTTGACTAAAATAAAAGCGCATTTGCTTGAGAACATGCAAATCTCAAGTGTAAGGGTATATGATAAGGCGAAAAATGAACCGTTTTTAGGGGGTCATTTAAGCCTGGAATTGAATTTATTTGATCAAATATTGCCCTAAATCGTTCCTTTTGAGATTTTAGGTACTTTGGGAGAGAAATTTGGAAAAGGGAGCAATTCGGACATTTTTGGAGCATAAAAGTGAAGAAAACGCCAAAGTCTTAATTTTCCTTGCTGGGAACAGTAAGTGACGGCGTCAAGAGTCCCATCCTGATGGCTTCAAGAGTAAATTGTATGACGACCCAGTGCAAACATGAAGGCATCACAAGTAGAGCGTCAAGAGTAAAACACGTGATGGCCTGGAAGGACCTAACACATGACGGCGTCAGATGTAGATCAAGGCAGTCCGAGAATTATTTTGGCGGCGAGATGACGGCGTCACCTATTTGGTCTTGACGCCGTCAGCCTCAATTTCCTATATATAGTTTTCTAATTTTCATTCATAAAGAGGAGAACAAGTTTTGGAGAAACCCTAAGGCCGAACCTATTACGAATTTTACAGGTTTTTCAAGGGTTTTCAGCTCTTGAACCCTTTCATGTGTAATTGAGATAAGTATTCTTCTAATTCAATCAATATGTCTATGTGTTGGTTGTCTATATCTTGTTCTTGTCTTAATTCCATCATGCTAGGCTAGATCTATCTTGTGTTTGCTTGGATCTAAAGAAACCTAGATGTTAATTATGTGTTGATTACTTGTTTATGGTTGTATTGGATGAATGATTTCGATGTTAGGCTTAAGAAAACTGGCAGATCTCCAAATGGTAACATGCTTGAACGTCTTAGGAAACATGAACTGACGTGCACTAGGTTTTATTGGTTGTATTTAATGCATGAGTAAATTCTAATGATCCCATGTTAGGAGCTTCTTAGCCGGCTCGACATAGGAGTGAAGTAGGCACTCATAGGATTGGGGAGTTAAGTGCGCCACCCCATGAATGGTATTAAGGAATACAATCCGTCATCCACGCAACTATAACAAGTAATTAACGTGTAAAAGATATCTAAGGAGTAGTGAAATCTAAGTAAACACATTTCTCCACTTATTGCTCACAACCTTAGTTAATTTAGTTTTATTTTCATTTCTAGTATTTTATTTTGATTGCATCTTTAGTATTGGGTTAGTTGACTAGCAACTAATTCCGCCCAAATCCTTAAAACCCGAGATATTTACTTGCTTTCTAAAAAATATAAAAATACAAAAATAATCATCCCTCATCTCTAGAACTAGTATTTAGGTTTTCTAATCCTAGCGACACTATTCCTAGCTGAACGATCAATCCCCCGGTACTTGTCACTATACTATACTACAACGATCAGGTACACTGCCTGGTGGGGGTTGTAAGCTTCTTGAGATCCCATGAGAGGTAAAGCCTGGTGCAATCCTCACGCATCACTGCCGCGGAAGAAAGAAAACGCGACTGAGCTTAAAAAGCCCAGTGAACAGATATAACAACAAAGTAATATGAAACAGAGATGAATACTGAATAAGGTATAAAGGAAATAACATAATGTAATCAAAGGCAAGTATGAAATAGTAATAAGAGATCAGGTAAGGGTTAGTCATCAACCACGAGCCCAGAAACAGATATAATAATGCCTTCATAAATGCCTTCATCATAATCATAATCATATTCATAATGAGGGGAGACCCAAAAATATCAGATGTAAACAGAGGGGTGACCTCAATGGGTTGTGAAGGACGTGTATTGCACACACAGCCACATTCACCAGATAACAGATAACAGAAACAGATCTAGGATGCATCCATACGCCCCCACAGAAATCAGATTGGCCATAATAAATCATATCATAAAATGCGCATATAACAGAAAAGGGGACATGGCAGAACATCACTCTACTGCCCTAGAGTCATGTCAGAGGTGCATCCCTGACACGGACATGGAACCCCCATGCCTAGTGAAATAAATTTGGCTCGAGTGTCAAACTAGAATAGGTCTTACAGAATATCATAAAATGATACAGAACTAAGGTCATAATAATCAGAACAGAAATACATATCAGAGATTCATATCATATCAGAGGTTCATATCATAAGTTTAATTCAAAGGGTCAAATCAAAAACTTATATCAGAAGGTCAAATCAGAAGGTTCAGATAAAACAGAGGTTCATCACATAAAAGGTTCAGAAACAAAATTTCATACAGAGAAGGTTCAGAAAACAAAGGGTTTCATAGCAATGGCTTAGGGAACCCTAAACAGAACGTCAGATCAAAAGAAAAGGAGAGAGTTAGGAGAAACCTTTACTGAAAAGGTCAGAATATCTGTACCTTAACCAGATGACAGAGCAGACACTAGAAAAGTATCTAACATGAATAGAACCCCCTCCTTCTTCACAGAACCTAGACGGATTAGAAGTAGAGAATTATTCGATAGTTCATTTGAAATCAGATTACTCCCTTTTTAGGTTATCTTTCCATTTTTAGAAACTTTCCTGATTTAGTATCTTTACTGACTTTGAATAACTTTCTATTTTATCAGATTCCCAGAATTATTAAGTTTCTATTTTTAGAAAGTTCCCTTATTTAGAAAGGTTTCCAATTTTCAAAAGTTGCCATAGTTAGTACTTTCCAAAAATAGCAGGTTTCCATAAATAGCAAGATTTCCATAATTGGCAAGTTTCCATTTATAGACATGTTCATTTAGGTTATTTTGATCATTTTGTCAAGTTATTACCTTATCATAAGTCACATATATGATTTTATGTTGACTTTCCAAGATTAGGGTTTCTTTTGAAATCTTAGTATAGTTTAGGGTTTAAAGTGTCAATTACCCAATTTAAGGCCACAAACTGAAATAATCACATTCTAACACTTAGAAATAAGTTAAACCAGTCTCAGATATCATATTTACACTTTACACCCCTTTAGTTATAAAAGTTACATATTAAACCTTTAATTAAACATATTTCCATAATTAAACCATAAACTAATATAATTATCAAATAAGCCCGACATTTATCCAAAGTTTACAATAACAACTCTTAACCATTTATTCAGATCATACAATGCTTAATATGCCATATTTACCATTTTAGTCCCTCAAGTTATAATAAATACATATTATACCTTTTAATTATGTAAAATACAAGTAAACCCCGTTTTACTTTTCAAAAATGCTCTTGATACCTTTAAATAACTTTTAAGTCCAGAATTACTTTCATGTTACAGAAATTACCATTTACACCCTTAGTTTCACAGAATTACAAAACTAGTCCTTTTATTATTTAATTTACCAAAAACCATTAATTACTTATTAAATTTATCATAAGGCCCTCATAAATCATCATATTTTTACATTACACCCCTGAATACATATTTAGTCCAGAATCGGTCTTAAGTTTCCAGAATTACAGTTTACACCCCTCACTTATTATTATTTACAATTTGAATATACAACATATATATATATATATATATATATATATATATATATATATATATATATATATATATATATTACAATTTAAACAATATATATATATATATATATATATATATATATATATATATATATATATATATATATATATATATATTACAATTTAAACCTTTTAATCAGGAAACTTACCGATTTAACCCTTGTACTTATTTTATACCATTTCCTACTGATCTTTTATGATTTTTAGAATAGTACATTAAGTTTCAGAATTTACAAAACAGGTCCTTCTAGTTATAAAATACCATACAATTTACAATTAATCCCCAAAACCATGAACCCTAATTTTTCCAATCATCGTACATTTATTAGACAATAATTAACATTTAATAAACTCATTTTAATTAACCAAACCCTAACCCTAATCGCATATACCTTTTTCTTTTTATTTTTCTTTTTATTTCAATTGGTAGTGACAAAATAATTCGAAATAATTTCTACAGCCCTGAAATAATTTATATTCCATTTTTCCAGTGTTCTATGATTAATATAACATGTCAAAAAAATATATATGAACCTCAGAAAATCGCATGCATTATTTTCTCATTTTTCATTCGGTTTAGGGTTTTATTCAAATAAAATTCGTACAGCCTTATAATTCATACATTGATCGAATCCAACATTTTATATAGATGTTATATGATATAAAGAGTGCTAGAAAAATACCAGATGTGGTTTGGATCGATTAGAATAGGTTGTGTGATCTTTGGTTTCTCGGCTACACTTAAATCAAACAAACAATTCACCAATCATCGAATCAGCTTATGAACAATTGAACCAGTATTTTTCCCATGTCTATTTCAATATATTGAACCTTAGAAAAATGCCCAAGAGCTCCAGAAAATTATTGCCACCGCTTTGTGGTTTTTGGAGAGGTATTAGGGTTTATTTTTGGTGTAGAATTGATATGCGTTTAAAATAAATAAATATAACAAATTTGATTGATTGAGGCTGAACATATGGGCTGGAGATTTGACGATTTCTATATTTATATAGCTTTCCATGTATATCTATCCTATTTATCCATTTATTTAAGTTATGTACAAGAATAAAAATCATTTTGGACCCATTCAATATTATACGTGTGGCATAATTATTTTTTTAGGCTTCAAAATATTAATTTTGGTGTTGCAAAATTATTTACTTTGATATATTGTTCATTTCTAATTATTTGGGATTTATTTGGTACTTTAATTAATTAATTATGCAAAATTTTAAATTACAAGGCATTTTGGTAATTTTGAATGTTTTAGATTTTAGGGTTTTACAAATAAAGTATATATCACAATATGGAAATGGAAAACATCTCTCACTACCTGTCATAGCAAAATAGATTACCATATGCTTGGGAAAGGATCAAACCTCCACCACATGGCGTAAGCACCTAGGATAAACTATCAAAGAGGTCTTTTAAAGGGTTGTAACGTTAGGTGTAGGGATATGGAATACACGGTTTTGTTGGATATAGGCAGTCTTTACTGGTGGCGAGTTAACAATCTTGGTTAATTACATGTACAATATGGCGTTGCTAAGCCAAGACTAGACTCGACTTAAGCTAGTAAATCAAAAAGAACAAAAAACATAAAATGAACATAGAATGAAAAGGGATGGTAGTCCGTATGTTTTTCTCTTTTTCTATTTCTTTTTTTATTTTTTTATTTTTTTGCATACACTTTTACCCTACCATCCAAAATAATACATCATAGGGAATGAAAATTCCCCTTACACTTGAATTTTTACACACTTTACAATAAACTAATCTAATGACATGAATTAAGAAAATCAAAACACTTGGAGTACTTTTAAGATTAACGCACATACGGGGGTATTAAATGATGTTCTTCCCCATTACTCCATAACATAAGTACTTTACCCATGAGTCCCAATCGTCCCAAAACAATATGTACAAGGATATGACTCAACTTAGCAACCATGTAATCAATTAGATAATTAACTTAGGGTTTAACAAATAACAATAATGCACTAAAGATGAGTGCATACACGGAAGGCTAAGGCGATTTGGGTGTACATTTAAGTGGGGTGTAACAAATTCTTCCTTTAAGTAAAATGCTTAAAGTTAGAAATGAAAAGATAGGCTCGGAGGGGTGTACTAGGGGTTTCGTGTACTAAAAATGAGTACAACGCTAAGGTGTGGGAAAAATTAGTTGACTTAACTAGCCAACTAATATGACTTAAATGGTCAAGTAATTATAATACGGGTTTAACACAAGGGTGATCCTAATGCCTCTTATCATGTAGTAAATCCTACTACACGAATGTAGTCTCACTAGCGGTCTCGGGATGCATCACTAACGCAAGTTCTAGAATCTAAATGCTACCGGTACACTCATAAGCACTAATAATAAATGCTTTTCCTATCATATCTAAAGGCGAACCTCACATATTTGGGTGGAAAATTTTTCTGAATAGTACGGTTTTGTGCTTGTCATACAATCTCCTATCCATGAGGCGCTTGCTATGGCTAAAGTTTCACTCCTAAATGTTTTAAAAAATTTAAATTTGGCGCTAAAATTGCACTAACAAGTATTTCTCATAGTTTTACTACACATATACTATCAAACAAACAAACTCAAGCGAAAGTGTATCTGTAAGGTATCATCATTTTACCCTCCCCTTACACTTAGGATGAACATTGTCCCCAATGTTCAAGTAAAGAATGTAAAAGTGAAATAAGTAAAACAAATGAAATCAAATACTCCCCTAATTCGCTCGGTATGGATAATAAGGTGGCCAGGTTAGATCTTCCTCCTAGAAAATGAACAATCAAAGCTTCCCTTCCAGAATAATAATCATCTTCTTGTCATACATAACCTGTAAAACCTGAGAAAACAGACAAGGCAACCTCGCATAAAATCGGCGGCAATCCACATATGCTAATAAATACTAGAAAACAAAATAAGATATAATGCTTGTGGAATGATGTTTGCAGATTTCCTAGAGATTATAAAACTAATAATTCAACAAAAACTTTAAGACTCCGTTAGAAAAACAAAACTGGTAAAATTTCCAGATTTTTACACGTGACGCTGTCAAGAGTAAAACTCGTGACGCCGTCAGAATTGACCTGCAGAAATTCTTATGTTAAGTTTCCGGAAAATTTCTGGAAAAACTTCGTCCTACTTCCTGGAAAATCCTGCAAAACATCATTATGACTCGATACAAGCATTTGACTCTAACAAATACAAATATACATGATCACTTAATATTGTGGAGAATCATGATCGGTTTTGTTTCTTAAAAACATATTTGGGGTTTCCCCTTACACTTATCTTTTGCAAAAAATACCTTTGGATGAAGTTAAGACTAAGCCAAACAACAAAATAAAGTATTTTCACCATTTTATTTTTGAAACATGATCTACTGACAATAAAAATAAAACATGCACACGGAAGCAAATAATCAAACAAACAAAAATAAAAATTACACAAAACATGGGTTGCCTCCCAAGAAGCGCTTTTCTTTATTTACGAGTCTTGTAGCTAGACTCAAGGTCATGGGTTACTACGTGACCTCATTGTTGGTTTCACTCTCTTGGTCATCTCCTATACCAGTTTTGTATTCCGGACCTAGTTGCAAGCATTCTTTGTAGAAACCAAGAATCCTATTCATCACATACTCTACCCCTCTACGTCTATCCTCATCATTCCTATAGTAAGCTGCTTGTTAGTGTTCCTTTTCTATATTAGAAAGGAGGTGGTACTGCTCAATCTTATAGGGCATTTGGTAGGTAATCTCATCATTCTCTTCCTTGAACCTAACTAACCCTAAAGTCGGATCATAACTCATCTTAGTGGCCTCAACAAATGGTTTTCCGAATAATACTTGGCTTAGGCAATCATCTATCACCGGACGAGTATCTTCTACTATCATAAAATCAATCTCATAGGTGAAATTACCTATATTCACATGCAATCCCTTCACTCTTCCTACAAAATTACTTATCAAATTTTGATTGGGCATCATCCTATAACCAAGTTGTTTCTTCATCACCCAATTATAATAAGTCCTAGTCATGATGTTTATAGGAGATCTAGGATCGATATAAGCTTTCCATATATGCATATGCCCGATGTTGCATGGTATGTTGATGTTAGAGGGGTCTCTCATTTTGATAAGGGGTGTGCCAAGGATATATGGTGTCTCGGGGCCATCGAATAAATCCTTATGGTATTCCCGTTCTTCCTTGGTGGGCAACTTATCAAAGTGCTTTTCTATAGTCTCTACTTCCTCTAACTCCTCTCCCTTATTAACCTCAACTTCCCTAATTTCATCCCTAGTCTCAGTTTCTGCTTCAACTTCATCTTTGTCGCTTTCTTCTATATCCTTATCTTTTGGCTTAATGGTGACAACATTGACAAAGTGGACATGTTTGGATGATGAGGGGTCCTTAATTTGGATTCCGTTATTGGCGTCCCTAGTGTCCTTCCTAGGTGTAGTTAACGCTTGGTTGTTGAGGGCTTTCAACAAGTTGTCTATCTTGTAGGTCATCTCCGTTTGTTGTTGGTTGAATTCGGTTTCAAACCTAGCTACGCGAGCCTCTTGAGATGCCATGAACTTAGACATCAATCCTTCAAGATTGTTGGTACTACCATAGTTGTTAGAAGGATTGTTGTTGAAAGTACGGTTGGAGGGTGGACCGTTTGGTTGGTAACGATTAGGCGGATTGGAAGAATTGGCTTGATTTTGTTTCCACCTAAGGTTTGGGTGATTTTCCCAAGAGGGGTTGTAGGAATCACCGTAAGGGTTTGGCTCAGGTTTGAAAGTGTACCACTTATCTCCAGCTTCGTCGGTACGCGAGGATATGTAGTCCGCAAAAGCTGTTCCGGGGAGTTTCACACAATCACGAATGTCATGGGGACCACTACATAATTCGCATGAAGAAGTGACTTTGTTCACTTGGCTTGAAGGCTTAGGAGCTTCATAAGATTTCAAGAGAAACTTGACTTTGTCCTCAAGTTCCATGATCCTACGGTCGGGAGTGCTAGAGTTGTTCGAAGGCAAAGATATTGCCTTGACCGTTTTGTTCAAATCACGGGGATCATTCCAACTTTTGTTGTCATAGAGAGCAAGATCTTCTATGAGTTCCCATGATTGTTCCGCATTTAGATCACGTAGCTTACCACCGGCTGATTGGTCAATGGCTCGCCTTGTGGAGAGATCGATATGGTCATAGAAGATTTGGACTTGGAGCCAAAGATCTATGCCATGATGAGGGACTTTTTGGAGTAAGTCCTTGAATCGAGTCCATGCTTCATATAGAGTTTCACCTTGACGTTGTTGGAACATCAAGATATCATTTCTAAGCTTGGTAGTTCTCCCCGGTGGGAAAAATTGAGCAAGGAAACGAGTGGTGAGATCATCCGATGAGGTGATGGATCCCGCGGGTAAACGTTCAAGCCATTGGCTAGCTTGATTACGTAGAGAGAATTGGAATAGGCGTAATCGGGTTGACTCTCTAGTTGTAACATCAAGGTCTATTGAATCTACGATTTTAAGGAAGTCCTTGAGATGTTGATTTGGATCTTCGGAACGAAGTCCATGGAATGCACATCCGCTTTGCACCAACCGGATGGTGTCGGATCGCAAAGGGGTCACATTGGCTCCTTGGGTGAGCTCAATGGTGTTTCGATAGCCTTGGTGGCTAGGTCGGGAATACTCTCCTAGGGTTCGGGGCCTAAGAGGTTGGTTATCTAGTGGTGGGTTTTGTTGTGGTGGGATGACGGGTTCAAAGATGTTACCATCGTCCATGATGTCGGATGGCGAAGAGTTACGAACAAAAACACGAAGAAATAAGATAGACTAAAGAGGACCTAAAAATAAAAATAAAATCTTACTAGAAAGGAATTTTGCAAGTAGACCTAATAAAAAGAGATTCTAACCTAGACAATAACTATTCCCCGAGCTGCGGCGCCAAAAACTTGGTAGCGTAGGGATTGCACCAGGCTTTACCTCTCGAGGGATCTCGAGAAGCTTACAACCCCCACCAGGCGGTGTACCTGATCGATGTAGTATAGTATAATCACAAGTACCGGGGGATTGATCGTTCAGCTAGGAATAGTGTCGCTAGGATTAGAAAACCTAAAGACTAGGTCTAGAGATGAGGGATGATTCTTTTTGTATTTTTTAGTTTTTATAAAAGCAAATAAAAATCTTGGGTTTGAAGGAGTTTGGCGGAATTAGTTGCTAGTCAACTAACCCAATAACTCAAGATGTAATAAAAATAAAATACTAGAAATGACAATAAACAAAATTATACTAGAGTTGTGAGCAATATATGGGAGAATTGTATTTACTTAGATTTCACTACTCCCTAGATATCTTTTACAGGTTAATTACTTGTTACAGTTGCGTGGATGACGGATTGTATTCCTTAATACCATTCATGGGGTGGCGTACTTACTTCCCCAATCCTATAAGCGCCTACTTCACTCCTATGTCGAGCCGGCTAAGAAGCTCCTAACATGGGATCACTAGAATTTGCTCATGCATTAAATACAACCAATAAAACCTAGTACACATCGGTTCATGTTTCCTAAGACGTTCAAGCATGTTACACAATGGAGATCTGCCAGTTTTCTTAAGCCTAACATTGAAATCATTCATCCATTACAGCCATAAACAAGTAATCAACATATAATTAACATCTAGGTTTCATTACATCTAAGCAAACACATGAAAGATCTAGCCTAGCATGTTGAAATCAAGACAAGCATAAGATATATTCAAACAACACATAGACATATTGAATGAATTAAGAGAAGACTTATCTCAATTGAACATGAAAGGATTCAAGGGGTGAAAACCCTTGAAAATACTGTAAAATACGACCTAGGGTTTACAAAGTTCGGCACTAGTATTCTACATACAAGTTCCCCTTTTATGAATGAAAAATAGAAAACTATATATAGATTCCGATAGGTGACGGCATTAAGAACAAATTTCTGGCGCCGTCATCTCACCGCCAAATAATTTCTCGGACTGCCTAGATATGGATCTGACGCCGTCATGTGTACCCCTTATGCAGGCCGTCACCAAAAATAGTCTTGTTGCCCTTGTTGTGACGCCTTCAGGTTTTCACTGGGTGGTCATGGATTTTACTCTTGACGCCGTCATGATTTTCTTCTTGACGCTGTCAGGTACTGTTCTCAGCATAGAAAATTAAGTCTTTGCCGTTTTCTTCACTTTTATGCTCCAAAAACGTCCGAATTGCTTCCTTTTCCAGAATTCACTCCCAAAGTACCTAAAATCAAAAAAGGATCAATTTAGGGCAATATTTGATCAAATAAATTCAATTCCGTGCTTAAATGACCCCCTAAAAGTGGTTCATTTTTCACCTCATCAATATTACCAAGCTTTAAAACTACTGAAACAAGAGTGTCCTTAAAGAAGCAAAGAAAACTTCTGTATAGAGAAACAAAGATAATTCATAAAACCAAATCTTAACTTAAAGAAGTTAATTCATTAAATGATTAATAGAGAAACATGAGAGAATTGAAACTTCTATTAGACTAGAATGATTCCTAGCTAATGAAACATCATTCCTTTGGTCTTTTAAACCTTCATTCTTCTTCTGGGTCATTCTCCCTAAACCCTAATAAAGGTTTTGGAAAGGGGAGATATCTTTAAATGTAAAAGTCATCCGGTATTTATTATGCTTGTCCTTGTAACGGCGTAACCTGATTAGTGGTTATGCCTAACCCTCCTTTAAAGCTGTAGGAGTCATCAACCCAAAACTCAAAACTCCTCACCAGCTTCCCATTAAAATAGGCACTGTGAATTAAACTGCCCTTTTGGTACATTTTGCCCCACCAGTCATGAACTTGGCTAAATGCCATGGAACATAAATGAAATTACTCCCATCAATGCCGTTCATCAAGAAAAGATCCTCCACCATCATTTTCTCCCTAGCAGAGTGTCTTGCTCTTATGGACACAGCGATGAGCCTGTGCATAAGATGACGGATGGAAAACCTAATTGAGGTGTAAGAAGGTGGGATCCGAGTATCATAACCTGCGATGGCAGCAATCTGTTGAAGATAAACCCTTGGATTGTAGTTGTTAGGCCTGTCTCTCAAGCACACATTGTAGAAGTCATAAAAAATACTCGAGTCGAGTTGCCTTTGACTATAGAGTCCTATTACCAAGATGAATTCCCACATGTCCATCTCCCTTATAATTCCCACAAGCTAGAAAAAGAGACACTTCTGTGTCATGCTAGTGATGTGATCCTCAACTTCAACTGTAGCCAAAAACTCCTAAACGTATTCATGCACAATTGGTTCATTGATTGTGAAAACCTTCAACCAAGCCTTCTAAATGAACTTCCCAGTGGGGTTTAAAAACTCAATATGGAACAAGCTTCTAAGTCTCGTGTCTGCCTCGCCACCATTCACAGTTTCAAATTCATCCATGCCGAGGGCCTTGGGACCCTCGATCTCCTTCTTTGTTAGCTTTTCAAGCTGCCTTTTGCATATCTTTCTTCCTTCAGGTTCGAGCTGCAAAAAAATTTAACCATTGTGCCGGTTTGTTGTTGTTGTTTCCTGAAAGCATATTCAAATTTAGGAACATTAGTTGTGTCATAAGTGTAAGCTATGGCGTAACTTTATAAATACTTACGCCGTAGAACCAATCGGATTATCAGTTATGACATAACTCAATAAGTAGTTACGGCATAACTAAAATTTACTATAAAATTTTATCTTTTTCCTAAAACACGAGTTACAGCGTAAACCTACCACTAGTTACGCCGTAATCTACACCTGTATGTCACGATCATCTTAATGCTTACAGAATCGATCGTTAGCTACGCCGTAACCATAAAAGTTTACCCCTTAATATAAAAAGGTTTTACCCCTTCATAATATTATTCGATATGCTAGGTCTTGGATCAATTGATCTAATTAATTTCTAATCAAACCAAACCCTAAATTAAATTTTGAGAAATTCATATTCAAGAGATAAGAACAAGGTTATTAAGGTTTGTAGAATCAAAATCGTGTATTTTATAAACCCTAAAGCGTGATCCCCTAATAACCCCCAAATAAATTGAGCAAATACAAGAACCCTAATCACAAAAACGTTAAGCAAAGTAGAGTTAAGGGATAATTACATGCCATTGGAGATCCTTAAGAATTAACACGAACAAATTGCAAGAAAAGATTTTTACTGTGGTGGCTGTGGTTATAATTTGTGGTAAAAAAAATGTGTTTACATCGTAGCGACGTATTTATACTTTCAAAATGTTACAGCATAACTTCATAAATAAATTAAGCCGTAATCTCATTAAGGAACAGTACTGTTTCTGTAATTTTAAATATTGTTACGTCGTAACTAGGTACTTAGTTATGCCGTAGTTGAATAAAATTATTAAAATTTTTCAAAGTTTTAGTTTATTAAAATTATAATATTAATTATTAAAATTTTTCAAAGTTTTAGTTTTTTTAAATTATAATATTCTTGACTCCTCCCAGACTAACCAGTCAACCAAGTGTGGTCAACAGGTCAAACCTGAGTGAGAAGTGATCAATTTATGATCCGGTGTAAGCACAGTGTTTTCCCGGGTCGTTATGTCCCAGCGAGGATTGAAATTGTATTTTTTAACGTTTATGGGATTGAGTGATTTGAGGAAAGTAACAAAGATATGATTTGAATTGATTACACTAATCAGGTATAAATGGAAATAAGCCAAATTAACAATATTAACAATGACTGGAAATCAGATACGTATTTAAATCTAAAACGTACGTTTAAATTAAAATAAATGTAAACGTGTACTGGAAAAAGGGAAATAAAGCAGAATTAATCCTAAGGGGTGAAAATTACTTTTTTACAAACTTAATAATAAAAGACAATTTTATAAAAAAGAAAATTATTTTTTTGATTTTTTTAATTATTTATTATTAATTAAACACTATTTAATAACTAATTTAAATTACTAAAAATACTAAAATAACTAGGAAATTATGAAAATTTTAATAAAACTAATTGACCATCACAAGAATCCTACAAAATTATAAGAAGCTTCTAAAACTTATAAATAGGCTATTATATATTTTTATATACTTATTATTAATTAAAAGCTAGTTAAACTAATTTAATTATAAAAAATAGCAAATGAACAGTAAAAATTATGAAAATTCTTCTGAAAATACTTTGTGATTATAAAAACATAGGAAAAATATAAAAAGATGCCAGTGATTAAAAATAAGTAGTAAATGATTTTATGTTTGATTTATTAATTAAAACTAATTAAATTAATATTAATTATTAAAAATACCAAATTAAAAGAGAAAATTATGAAAATTTTTATATAAATACTACAAGATGACAGGAACCTAGGAAAACTATAAAAACATGCAAGTGCTTAATGAAAAAGAAGAAAAGTGTAGGACCGTAGAACAACCTTAATCACTTAAGAATCTTGCCTAAATCTAGAGAGAGAAAGTAAGCAGAGAGAGAGAGTGAGTGGGAACTCTAGTGTGTGAAATAATAAGACAATATTATTACCAAGAGAACCAACCTCAAAATGAGGTATTATAAGACTGTTTATACTAGTAGTTTAGGGCTTCACATATCTTTGACCTTATTACATAACTAGCCCTTAGACTTTGTAAAATCATGAAAACTAAACATAAACTTCATCATAATGATATTAATGACCGACACTTTCTATAAATAAAATATGATCCTAACAATCTCCCCCTAAGTGTTGGTCATTGAAGGTTGCGCGACGTCATCATCTTTGTCTTTAAACTTTAACATTCATAGCTCTTGACGTCTTTAAGAATCATTAGATGAATCATAGTTCCAGTTCATCATGCTTCATTGTTGTTGAAGTGATCCAATGATGTCATCTGCCTTTCGTCACTTCTGTGTTTGTGGTGGTTGTCTGCGATTCCAACATGCTCATACGTCTTAAGTCTTTATCGTACATACATTTATTATTTCCGTTCTTTCATTTTGATCTTGTCACTTTACTTTGTAGATTCTTCTTATTGGCGTAGAATCTTTCTTTGACTGTTTCTATCCTTTGATCTTGTGAGAACTTTCCTTTGACTTTGTGATACATGTATGAGCATGTGGAATCCAATGCCATGGAGATGATGTATAGCTGCAGGTAAATAGTTAGCAATAAATCAACCGGTACTTACAGATAAGGAATTAGAGATCGTCAACAACATAGTGAGAAGACTCCTTGTAACCCTTACCAAGGCCGTTCCCATTTCGGATACTCCCGAGGGAGCTTACGAGACCTACTAAGTAGCTCAACGAATGGGTAAGTCACTGGGGATCACTCCACGACTGTAGACCATTTGAAACCACAGCGAACACTAAGCATAACCCATAAAGAATTACCGAAGTGACCTGCTGTCAGGACTGCTTAATGTTGACCCTGGCAGGAGTTTCCATTCAATCATTGAGAATCACAAGTGTGAATGCAGATTGCTAAGATCTGCGTAGGACTCTTAAGTTTACATCTGGCGTCCTTAATGATGAACAACCAATGTAGAAATATCATGCGTTCCTATGAGATCTTTTGATGAATCTCGGGGCTCTAGACTCGATAAGTGCACATTTGGTTTCCTATGCGGAGATTAGGGAGAGGTCTCCTGCTTCAATATCAACCATCTCTAAGAGACAGATCGATAGATTACACCGGTTCCCCATGAGAATGAAACAAGCTCTTTTAAGAGAACTTGAGTGGCTAGAAGGTTAAGTGCAGTGCGTCACTGGGTCCATGACGTCTTTTATCTTCAATACCGGTGTCACCTTAGCAACAACCAGTAGCATATGAATTGAACCCGGTGTCTGCCCTAAGGTTGAACATATGGAGGGCTATTTCTTTTCACCCTTTTTCATAACTTTTCTTTTTAATTCTTCAACCCTTTCTTTCTCCTTTTTCATTTTCTCCTTTTTTCAATCATACCTAAGGACTTCTAATTCTAATCTATTGGATTTGTCCTTGGGTAGATCCCTCCAGCTTTGGCGGATCATAGGACGGTTTTTCCTAACCTTAGTCACCTTATGACTCCATGACTATCCTATAATTGCCATGAAACCATTTTATTAAAATCTCCCAAAGTGTTTATGATAAATAAAACACATTGTTGACACTTTGAGAGTTTTGTATTTCTTTTGAAGGACTCCCCCTTCGCATGTGCTCATGGATTTTTATGATATTTGCACATGTGGGAGGAGTTTGGACTTTTTGAATTGATCCACTTTCAGTGAACATGACCGATTCGAGACACGCTTACATCACTAGTAAGACTAGCTTGAAATTATTACCCGTCCTGGTCATGTCCAAAGAAAGTCTCTCGATATGGTATATTGTACTCAGACAACTCCTATTCGAGACACACTTACATCACTAGTAAGACTAGCTTGAAATTATTACCCGTCCAGGACAAGTTTTTTCGATTACTGACATTTTAAGCTTCGTGAATTCATTGGTACATTCTGAGTCGAGCTCTTTTGAGTTTCAGTCACAATCTTTAAACATCTTTGATCACATTTTAATCATGTCTTCTCCCCCTCAAAAATAGCATATCGTGATATTTTTGATATCAACTGATTAAGAAAAAGCTTTTTGGAGAGAAAGACAGATTTCATTTTGCATGAATTCAGAACATTTTTGTTTTTGTACTCCTCCTTAATGATAGCACATTTTAAAATCAATTAAGGGTTTTGAGGTAGTTATCTTGAGCACTCATTTGAAAGATTTTGAAAAATCTTTTGATGAATCTTGAAAAAGTGCTCAAGATTTCTGTATGGAAAAACGAGTTTTTGTTTGAAGTCTTTTTCGTTTGTTTAGACTCGAACGTTTTGAAAAAGATTTCGTCTTTGAACGTACGAGTCCTTGATTTGAAAACAATCAGAAGTCATCATTTAAGTCCGGGTTTCGTACTGAAGTATACGAAAGTCATTGTGAAGAAACTTTTGAGAAATGACATGTTTTAGAAAAACATTTTAAAGAACTCCTGTTCAAGCATCTGTACATGTCCGTATCATTGTTAAATGACATTTCTAGAAATGTACAAAATATTGATTTATACGAGAGACATGTCGTGAGAAGAATATTTTTGGATTTTTTTTATTTTATATTGTTGTTGTATTTTTTGAAATTTTATATTTTTGTATTTTGTTTTTGTTGGTTTTTCAAATTTTGTATTTTGTTTTTTCAAAAGTATTTACAGCAGAGCGATTTTCAAAACATTTTTCAACAAGATTCGAGAAGACGTTCTAGCTCCTCAGGAGTTAGGCTTCGCATGCCAATTCGTCAAACTAAATAGTCAAACCGTTCTTTTGGAAGGGCTTTAGTAAATAGATCGGCGAGTTGGTAATCAGTCTTAACGAAAAATAATTCAACAGTACCATCTTCTACATGTTCTTTGATGAAATGGTAGCGAACTTTGATATGCTTCGTCTTTGAGTGGTGTACGGGATTACACGAGATGGCTATGGCACTTTTTGAGTCACAATATATAGGTATTCTGTCAAAAGTAATGTCATAATCTGTGAGCTGTGTCCACATCCAAAGAACTTGGGCACAACATGCAGATAGAGACACATACTCGGCTTCGGCGGTTGATAGCGCAGTACAATCCTGTTTCTTTGACGACCAACTTACTAGCTTTTCACCCAAAAATTGTGCTCCTCCTAATGTACTCTTTGCTGTAGCTTGATCACCGGCATGGTCTGCATCTGAAAATGCTGTTAGATTAAACCCTGAATCCTTCGGATACTAAAGTCCCATGTTAATGGTGCTTCGTAGGTACCGAAAGATCCGTTTAACCTCTTTGAGGTGAAGTTCGGTAGGGTTTGCCTGAAACCGTGCTAATAAACAAACAGCAAATTGAATATCGAGTCGACTAGCAGTTAGGTACATGAGAGAACCGATCATGGTCTGATATTTCTTTGGATCGATGGGTTTCCCAAACAAATCAGCACCTTTTTTTGGTGAAGTGACCATTGGTATACCAACAGAATCACAGTTTTCCATTCCATGTTTTTTCAAAATCTCTATGGTATATTTAGCTTGATTGATAAAAATACCACGAGGGGATTGATGTATTTGTAAACCAAGAAAGAATTTTAGTTCCCCCATCATTGACATTTCAAATTTGCTTTTCATCAGATTTTCATAATGTTTTGAATGGTTAGGATTGGTTGATCCAAAAATTATGTCGTCCACGTAAATTTGAACGATCAAAATGTCATCTTTGAATTTTTTGATAAACAATGTGTCATCAACCGTTCCTTTGGTGAAATTATTTTTGAGCAAGAAAGATGATAGTTCGTCATACCACGCTCTTGGAGCTTGTTTTAAAACATAAATGGCTTTCTTAAGCTTGTAGACGTAGTCTGGATGATCTTTGTCGATGAATCCCTCTGGCTGACTCACATACACTTCTTCTTTCAGAGTTCCATTCAAGAAAGCTGTCTTAATGTCCATTTGATAGATTGTGATGTTTTTGTGAGCTACATAGGCTAAGAAAATCCGAACTGCTTCAAGTCTAGCTACAGGCGCGAATGATTCTTTGAAATCTATTCCTTCTTCTTGTGGATATCCTTTAGCCATGAGACGAGCTTTATTACGAATTACAATCATTTCCTCATCCAGTTTGTTCTTCCACAACCACTTGAGATCAAGAATACGTTTATCAAGTGGTCGTTCAACAAGTTCCCAACTATCATGTAACTGGTATTGAAGAATTTCCTCCTGCATCGCTTCAATCCAAGGGTTTTCTGCCATTGCTTCCCGAATGTTCTTTGGTTCTTTGAGGCTGATTGAGCTAATGTAAATGCACAATTTAAGATCAGTGGCAAGTTGTCTCCTCGTCTGAACTGGCTTTGAAGGTTCACCAATAACGTGTTCAATTGGATGGTCTTTTGTCCATTTGAGTGTAGAAGGGTACCTTGGTTTAAACATATGTGTGTTAGATGGTTCTTGTAACCTTGAAGAAGATTCAGCAGAGTCTGTTGCAAATGGGTTTTCAAATACTTCTTCTTCTAACGCAACATCGTTTGAATTATTTGTTGGTTCTTCTTGAAAATTTGTGTTTTGGTTTTACTCATCAACTCTTGGTTGATCAGTTTCAATAACTGGAGTTGCTGGAGTAGATGTTGATAATGCTGAGTTAGTTGGTGCTTCAGCTTTGATTGTTGTAGATACATCATGTGATGGTGGTGGTGGTTGATAGTTTTGAGCCGGTGCAGCGGAATGTTGTTGAGATGCATTTGTCGAAGTTCCACCATAGTATTAATCAAACATTAACTCAAAGAAATTTTCCATTTCTTGTTCTGAGGTTTATCCGTTTTTGTTGAATGACCTCCTTGAGGCACGAGTCCTGAACTGATGTGTCCAGAAGTCTGCTGGTTTGGTGCAGGTCCTAATCAGTTTTGATTAGAAGCCATTGGATTAAGCGTGGGTTCTAGAGCGAGTCTCTTAGAAGCCATTTGTGAAATCTCGTCAAACTTCACATTCATCGTCACTATTATCCATTTTGTTCTTCTATTATACACCCTGAATGCCTTCAAGTTTTCTAAATATCCAATGAAGATTCCAATATCACCCTTAGCTTTAAACTTTCCTAGATCTTCTCTGTCGTTCGTTAGATAACACAAAGCGCCAAACACGTGAAGGTAAGACATGTCAGGTTTACGGTTGTTCACTAACTCATATGGGGTTTTATTGAATCTTGGATGGATTAGGGATCGGTTCTGAGTAAAACAAGCAGTGGCAACAGTATCAGCCCATAAGAATAGTGGTGCACTAGAATATATCAGCATTGTGCGAGCAACTTCCACAAGTGTTCGATTTCTTTGTTGAACTACCCCATTCTGCTGTGGAGTTCTAACAACTGATGTTTGGTGAGTGATTCCAACATCTTCAAAATAGGTTCTTAACTCCTGATTTGTGAATTCTGCGCCATTATCTGTTCTTACAATCCTTACTGGAGCTTGAAGTAGAACTTGAATACGCTTCAGAAAGGTGATGATGATGCCTGGTGCTTCGTCTTTTGATCTCAAAAACTTTACCCATGTATATCTTGAATAATCATCAACGATAACAAGAATATACTTCTTCCCATTAATGCTTTCAACTCTCATTGGGCCACATAAGTCCATGTGTAACATATGTAACCTTGCTTCCGAACTAGGTACGGTTTTGGGTTTATATAATGCTCTTTTGCTTTTTCCTTGTTCGCATGATGGACATAGATGATCCTTGGTGTATTTGAATTTAGGAAGACCGTTGACGATGTTGTCTTTGGATAACTTGTTGATGGTGTCGAAATTGAGATGGGATAAACATCTGTGCCACAGCCAGGACTTAGTTTCGGTTGCCCTTGTCATAAGACAAATTGGTGATGTAGAAGCCATTTGGTTGATGTCGATAGCATACAAGTTTGTACCACGATTACCAGTTAAGAGATCATCTCCAACCAAATTTCTAATAAAAACCGTGTTTCTCCTGAATGCAACTT
The DNA here is from genome assembly GCA_030686995.1 of Artemisia argyi. Classification (NCBI taxonomy): domain Eukaryota; kingdom Viridiplantae; phylum Streptophyta; class Magnoliopsida; order Asterales; family Asteraceae; genus Artemisia; species Artemisia argyi. The sequence goes on along the minus strand of CM060676.1, from coordinate 3,130,294 downwards.
CTAAATCTGCATCACAAAACTGCCCAACTGAAAACAAGTTGTATCCCAATCCTTCGACGTAGTAAACTCGAGTGATCAAAAAATTCCCAAACCGAAGATCTCCATAACCCTGAATAGCTGCTACATGATCATTACCAAAGCGTACAGTTCCCATGAATTTCCAGATGAAGTTGATCAGCAGCTTTAAATTCCCGGTCATGTGCTTGGAGCAACCCGAGTCGACGATCCAAAGACATATTTCGATAACCTGCCAATAACAGAAGAGTTTTTATTTGGAAACCGTTTTGAATTTGGTTCCATGGGGTTAGGGGTACAATCAAAATCACACTCATAGACAGTTGCTACTTGTTTAGCTTGAACTATTTCTAATTTGCCATCCTTGAGTATAAATTCTCTACCCGTTGGAATCCAAACACAATGTTTAAGATAGTTCCTAGGCGTGCGACTATTAGTGGTGTTCCTAATTCTTTTAATTAGATTTCCAACAAATCTAGATTTTACACTAGGACCTTTTAAAACGCTCTTCTGTTCAGGTGTAACATTCACATTCTTAGAAACACATTCATCATGAACATCATTAATTAAACATGTCTTGCATATTAGACAAATAGTGTCATTACATGCATTAGAACCAGTACTCTCGACATTACATTCAGATGAAACATGTCTCTTATTATAAAGCGCTAAATTCCTAGGCTGTTCTTCTACTTCTTTAACTTTATTCTTGCAACTACTCTTAGAGGCAGGCGAGACTCTATTATTCCTTGTATTGCTCCTAGGCTTTAGTCTGCTGCTCCTAGAAGTGCTGTCTAATCTTGTAGAAGTTGAGGCACACGCATTAGGATTTATATTGTTGTCCTTTTTAGCAGCACTAGACTCTTTAGAATTATCCCTTTTGCCCTCATAAGTCTTAGATGTAGAGGCACACGCATTAGTGGGACTAATCCTAAAAAGGCCAGGTGCTAGAACTTTTGGTGTTTCGACAACAGCTTTTCCTTTATCAACAATCTTTTCATTTTCACTTTGCTTGGGCAAGGGTGTTGGAGTGACTGGTTTTGTCAAATCCTTTTTCTCATCGACTTTTGGAGCAAATCGTGAAATTGACATTTTTGGATTTTGAACCGTGTTTAAAACATTTGGTTTCTCCGAAGTCGATGGTTTTGCAAACTTAGTTTCCTCACCCTTCCTTTTTTGACTTTCAAGCTGAGCCCTCAAAAGATCATTTTGCTCTTTCATGTTCTTGAAGGCACGCTCATAAGACAATTGGTCATACTTGCATTCTTCCTTTTTTCGATCAAGTTGTTTAAAACATGACACATTTTCTTTTTCAAGCTTTATAAGAGCATTTTCATATTTGGAAACAATTTCGGAGGTCTCACCTCTCAGTCTTTCATCGTCTTGAACCGAATATGTTTGTATGATGATAGACATTATATCGGTAGACAGAACGGCTTCGAAGAGAGAATCATTTAAGTTTTCCAAAACATTGATTTGCTCAAAAGTTTCATTAGCCTTCTTTATCAGGGATTTGTGATCCTTGACGAAGTCAGCTGTTTCTTTCAAAAATGCTTGTTCAAAATGAATTACTCGAGCATGGATGTTATTAATTTGAGGAGCAAATTCACTTTCAATAATCTTTTTAAGCTGTAAATGAACCGTGGAATTCCAATTGAGCTCATTTAGTCTCGTTTTAGACTCTAAAGTCGTTTTAAGTTGCCCAAGTCTGGTTTTAAGATCATCAAGATATCCCCTTGCAGCACTTGTGTTAAAAGTGTTGTTTGAGGACATCTGTTCCATGTTTAAATCGATTTGGAAGCAACTGTCTTTTTTGAAACTAATTTTGAGAATGGTCGTTTTATGGAAAACTCTGATGGTTCTTTTTGTGGAACAAAAGTAATTCCAGAAAGTTTGTTCAATTTGTTGTAATCAATCAGTTTCAAATCCTTTTGTTTCATTTTAGTAATGCTCTCTTCGACAAGTTCCATCGTTTGCAAAGAATCCCGAATGACGGGAGGATCATGTTTGGTGTAAATAACATTACCATTATACAAAACATTTTGTTCCTCCTGAGCTTTCTTAAGATTACAAGGATTGTTGTTACCAAGAGCCATTTTGTGTTTCGTATGGTAAATCGGATTAGTTTGATTTGAAATCATTTTCATTGTTTGACTTGACTGACCCAAATTAACCACTAATTCTTCTAGATGTGCAATCTTGTGTTCAGACTCTATGATTTCATCCAAAAGTTTATCTTCTTTCTTAGCAAAGTCCTTTTTCAACTCATCCCGTTCTTTTTCAAGATTGGAATAAGCTGATTTTTTTTTTGAAAGTTGGTTTGTTAACTCAAAAATTTCTTGTTTTAAAGAGCTAATGGTTTTTGTTGAACTTATTTCAAGAGTATCAAATTTGTTTTTCCATTCCCTATCTTTAACAAGTAACTTCTTATAACCAATTTCAAGTTCTGACTCGCGTTCTTTGTGAATTTGAAAACTTTTTGAATTTTCCTTGTATCTCTCAAGCTCAGTGGTCAATTTCTCATTCGCAGCCTTAACTTCCCGATTGACCTTTTTAGCTTTTTCAATCTCTATACCACAATTGTTCAACAATGATTCAAATAAAGCACGTGTTTCCTCATCATTCTCAGTATGCCATGAAACGAAGCCTCCATTATGATTCACATCTGGAGTTGCTGAAGGAGTATTGCTACTACTTTTCGTGTCCAGGTATATATCATAAGTGGGTGCTAGCTTCTCAGAATGTTGTTCCTCATGAGGAGACATATCAAACATATCATTATTGTGACATATGTTGAAGTTGGATACCTCAGATGGTGCATTGGTGTCATAAACAGGAAGTGTGTCAGAATCCGTGTCATACTTAGCTTCCTGAAGATTCGCCATGAATATGCAGTTCGCATTGATATCCTCTCTGTCTTCCATTTCAACCATAAGAGCCATAAAATCATGTTCCTCCGCATTCAACTGAAACCCTGCCTTTTCCTTTTGTGCCAACAGCACTGCTTTCTGTAAATACTCTAGATCTTTCTTGTTCGGCTTAGTAGGACAATTCCTTGCCATATGACCTACACCTTGGCAGTTGAAACACTTTACCGGATTACCCTGACTCACATTTCCATGATCCCCAACAACTGGAGCTGCCACATTCCTATTCTGATTACCCATTGCCTGATTGCCAACATTCTGACCCCTCTGATTTCCAACAAACTAACCCATCTGATTCCCTGCATACTAACCGTACTGATTCCCTGCATACTGACACAACTGATTCTGCATATTCTGATTACCCATGTGAAATCCAGTAGCATATCCCTGCTGATTCCCTATAACTCTAACCATTTGGCCTCCATTGCCCATAATGAAACTCGGCTGAGCAATCTGCTTGTTGCGAGTGTTCGATGAAATCCTTTGGTTGTTGTTAGTTGGTGTAGAATAGCATCCTTGGAATGCTTTTGTCAGAAAAGCAAATGCTTGTGTCAAGGCTGCAGTAGCTTCATCATTGTCAGTGAATTTTGGGTATTGCTGTTGTGGAATAACATGTTGTTGCTGTGGGTAGAATTGTTGTTGGTAGACATGTGTTGGTTGTTGAATGTAGGATGGTTGCATGTAGTTGTGAGTGGAAGATGATGATGGTTGTTGTGTGTTCACTGGTAAAGGTGTTGGTGTATTAGCCATTAATGCTAGAGGATCATGCTTTTTAGCAAGCAATTCAGCCCTTACTTCATTAGCTTCAGCTTGATTTTGCTTCAAGAAGTCGTACAAGTGATCATAAGTCACTTCATGCAAATTCTTTGTCTGATAGACAATAGTGACGTATCTTCCCCATTCTGGTTGCAACTCATTCAGAAAATTGGTGTTGTTAGCAATATTTGTCTGAGTGAGGTTGTGTCTTGATGAATCATTCATGATCTTACAGAACCTATGGTAGTACGACTCTATGGATTCACCAGGAATTGAAGTAAACTTGCGAAGTTCCTTAAGCAATTGTGTTTCCATTTCCTGTTTCCCGATGTCTGTCCCATACATTAACCTCTTGACTCTTTCCCAGACTGCATGAGCACTTACTTTACTATCAACAGTAGCATAAATGGTTTTAGGTAAACCAAGAACGACGTAATGAAATGCCTGATCATCAGCTGCAATCTGTTGTCTGTCTAGCTCAGTGTACTCAGTCTCATTCTGATCTCTGTAGAATGGTTGTATTGGGGGGGGGGGTGTTCCATTTAGATATCCAGGGTCGAGTACTTGTATTGGTTTGAAGGGTCCATCCACAATGGATTTGATAAGAAATTTTCCATTTGTTTTGCTCTTAAGATAACACATCATACAACTAGCCCATTGTGAGTATCCATCCTTTGACAGCATGGGAGGTCGATTTTCGGCACCGGCAGCATGAATATCTTGTTGTGTTGCCATGATTTGGATTCAAAGTGAAACGTTGTTCTGAGAATCTTTTGAAAGATAACAAAGGTTGTTGTAGAAGATTAGATGTTTTGGTGAAAATTTGGTCTAGAAACTTAAAACCTTGATAACTTCCGTTCAGAGAGGATTTGGGCCTCGAAATTGGGGTTGTATGATCTTTAGTTTATTCAACGTGTCATTCTCCTCTGTTTCACGGTCGTTTTGACAGGTATTTCGCTGAAAACGGAGTTACGGTTCAAACGTTATAGTCGTTTGAAGTTTGGTCCTTACTCGGGAGTTTTAACTTGAATAATATCTAACTCGCAGGAATTAGAATTTCTAACTGGCAGGAATTTCTAACTCGCAGGAATTAGGAACAAGTGTAACTCGATAGAACTTGTAACTCGCAAGAACATGTAAATGCTAACTCGGTAAAAAATGTGCAACGAAGTATAGTTCCCCCTAACTCGATAAAAGTAAGAAACCTTACTCGATAAACGATAAGGGTTGTTAGCTAACTCGCTAAGTGGCTAACTCGCCAAATATAAACCTTAACTCGCAGGAACTTGAAGAGCTAACTCACAGAAACTATTTAACTCGCAAGAGAGGTGTCTAACTCGCTAGAATAGTATCTAACTCGCAAAGAAAGTTTAAATGAGACTTTCCTAACTCGCTAAAACTACACCTAACTCGCTAAAACTTTTAACCTAACTCGCTAAAACTCTGGCCAAACTCGCTAGAACACGTATGAACAGCCCACGAATTGAAATTTTCACCCAAATTGAATCTAAAACAAGCTAAAATTATCCCTAGGCGATTGATACCACTTGTAGGACCGTAGAACAACCTTAATCACTTAAGAATCTTGCCTAAATCTAGAGAGAAAAAGTAAGTAGAGAGAGAGAGTGAGTGGGAACTCTAGTGTATGAAATAATAAGACAATATTATTACCAAGAGAACCAACCTCAAAATGAGGTATTACAAGAGTATTTATACTAGTAGTCTAGGGCTTCACATATCTTTGACCTTATTACATAACTAGCCCTTAGACTTTATAAAATCATGAAAACTAAACATAAACTTCATCATAATGATATTCTAATGCAACCTATTACATACCTATTACATAATATTAATGACCGACACTTTCTACAAATAAATTATGATCCTAAAAAAAAATTAGCCAAAAAGCTAAATTGGCTTAAATATAAGCTATCACTATAAATTAAAGTTGGGGAAAGTAAAATACAAAGTATACACTAGGGGAGATGGTGCTCAGGTTTGGTTTAGTTTTATGACACTAATTTTTCTTTTGCGAACCTATTTAATAACTAAAAATAGCTTATTTTTATGAAAACAACTTTTTTTGAAAATGTCAAATAAGCTCTGTAGAAGCTTAATGGCTTTACAGTTGGCTTTTTTGAAAGTTTAAATGGATTTTTAAGTTGAACAAGCTATTACAAAAACTGTAAACTGAACCAAGGGTGAAATAAGCTAAAGACAAATGAGATGAGTATAAAATAAGCCAAAGAAATGAGAAAAGCACACAAAATAAGCTAGAAAGCACAATTAAGCAATTCCAAATCTTACAACCTATTGATGAGTGCTCAAACACTCATCATTTTTGGTCTAATCTGAACTGCAAAACATACAAAAACACTCAGAAATGCATCAAAATACTGAAAATATTTCAAAATTGTTTTTTATATGTTTTAGATGCAAAATGAGTAAAAACAAATGAAAAACGTACAAAGTTTGCAAAATTGGCAGTTTCAGTCCCCCAACTTTCAAAAATTGGCAAAAATAGTCCCTGAGCACTTATTTGGAAAGAAAAGTCACCAAAGGTCCTTTTAAAATCATAAATTGTCATATTTAGTCCTTTGGTGAAAAATTGGAAAAGTTTTGGAAATTTGCATTTTGGTCCCTGGAGTTTCAGATTTTGGCAGATTTGGTCCCTGGTGGGATATTTTTGAAAGAAAAATCATTTTGGGTCTTAGGGAATTCACATGTGTCACTTTTGATCCCTGGATGAAAATTTTGAGAAAATTACAAGTTTGGTCCCCGGAGTTTGGAAATTTGCAAAATTGATCCCCGGGTGTTTTATTTTGGAAAATATTAATTTTTGTCCTTGTGATATTTAAATGTTGTCAAAATTTGTCCTTGTGAACACTTTGGAAAAACACCACAGCCCCCCTCTAACTTTCTAAAATTACAAGAATGGTCCTTGTGTTTTTGTTACTTAACCAAATGGACCCTTTTTTATTAAATCCAAAGCAAACCAAAAGCCCACCCAAAGCAATCCCTGATCCAACCCTTTTACTTGGCCCAACATCCAAAACAGCCCACTCCCTAAAAAATTAAACCACCTCGTTTTTGTTTATTACTCCCACCCAGTCAACCCTTTGACCTCACCTTCTTCCCCTCCACTTGCCCTGCTACACACCTTACACACTTAACCTCCCCCTCCTCTACTCCTCTACCCATCCTTTGTCCCTCCACCTCACCACTACCCTCCAAACCCCATTTATTACTCACAAATCCCTCCAAGAAACCCCACCTGCCAAAAACCATCTTTCCCGCCAAATGGAAATCAAACGGTCAAGATTGTTTCAAGTCATCCAAAGGCTAAAAAGAGAAGTGGGAAAGAGAAAGAGATACTCCTCAGTCCATATAAATCAAGAAAAAAGGCAAAAAAAAAAGAGTAGTAGCTTAAGTAGTTTTTAGTTTTTAGCTTAGTATAACATTTTTAGTAAAATTTCCAGTTCCAGTTGTAATAATTAGTTTAAAACGTTTGTATCCAACATTTTTAGTGTAATCTTAAGTCCATTTGATCTCAATTTTACTTTTTCAGTATTATTTAAGAAGTTGCTATTTTTTTTATTTAAAATCTATTGTTGCTTAAATCCTATTGAAAGGTGGTTGTATTATGTTCTGTGAGTCTATTTGAGCTACCAATATCCTTGTATAAGCTTATTAAGCTTTAACCTCAGCCCTCATCCATTATACTCAAAAATGCTAAAAATTCCAATTAAATAGATTTTAATTCAAAAATCATGTTTGAGAAGGAAGGAACTGAGGAGCATGGTTGATTATGGATGATTATGGTTTTTAGAACCTCAAGGGAGGTATAGGTTAGTGGTGGTAGTAGGCTCAGTACCTTATTCCCTGGAATCAGTTGTAAGTCATAAACTCAATTATTTGCATTTACTTGTTCTGAGTGTAGTCAGTGGTAATGTAGTGATCATTTAGACCCTTTCTAGCATATTTAATCTATTTAGAGCTTAAAATTAGTAGTTGTAGTTTAATAATTGCAAGATGTAATGTAGGTTTAGTTTTAAGGGTATGTTTGGGTTAACTGTTTCAGGGATGGTTATGGATACAATTGTTTTTTATTGTGGTTGCAGTAGGTTTGTTTAGGTTTAAATAAGTATAATGTACCATTAAACTCAGTCCTCAAACAACCAAAAGTCAATATCACAAAAATCACACCACCATAGTTAACTATGGTGGTCATTAAGCCCATAAGCATCCATACTAGCTTGTAACTTATACCTTTAGGTTAGTTTAACTTTACTTTGGCCTATTACATGTTTCTAAGCTCATTAGATGTGATCAAAACTCAGAAAAGTCAAAATATAGTTCAAAGAGAAAAAGTCAAATTTTACCCATTTTCAGAAAACCCAAAATTTCAAGGATTTTTGTAGAATTTAGTATTGTGTTTCAAGCCTTAAGATTTTTAGGATTTGTAACCCCCCACCTCAACTTCAGTGTCCCATAGTTGTTATATTTTTGGGATTTTTTTGTTGGGCCCCACACAACCCCAAAGTCACTTGCAGGGGAGTTTGTCTGCCCTGCTGCAGCAGCATATCAGCCCACCACCATCACTTGGTGGTGGTTTTCTGGCCACCACAGTGGTCCACAGTCCCACCTCTTAGGTTCTTTCAACCCCTTTCCTACCATACTTCAACCCTTGACCATTGGTTTGACCTTGGACTTTGTGGACCCCACTTGAATTAAGCCCAAATCTCTGTCCCATTTTCAGTTGAGTTCCAAGTTCAAAGTGCTTAAGTTTTGCTTATTTGCTTATTCAGTGAGAATCTTTGCTTGAATTTCACTTAATCATGTCCAAATAAGTTGTTTGAATCAGAATTAACCCTTGTGGGTCCCACTTAAGCTCATTTGAGCTATTTTCTTCACTTGGTCAACAAAAGTCAACTGTGGAGCTAATAAGCTTCCACAGTGCTTATTTTTAAGCTACAAAAAAGTTGTTTTCATAAAAGTTAGTTGTTTTTAGTTATAAAATAGATTTGTAAAATAAAAATCAAGAAAATCCAATTTAAAAATAAGTGATAGTTTCTATTTAATGTAATTTAAATTTTAATTTTCATTTTTAGATTTTTGTTAAGCACTTAGCTTTTTTATATTTTTATTAAATTCCTTTTATATTAAATTATTTTTAGTAAATTGTTCAGATTTTTATTTTATCATTTAGTATTTATTAGAATTAATATTAATTTTATTAATAATTAATTACTATTTAAGTTTTAAATAGCATAATTAGATTTTATAAAGTAAGACCTAGTTTTTATATTTTTCCTAGCTTTTATATAATATAATATAATTTTAGGAATTTTTCTAGAATTTTTACTATTCATTTGCTATTTTTTATAATTTAAAATAGTTTAATTAGGTAATTAATAATTAATTAGTTTTTAATTACTAGAAAATCCATAAAAAGACAAAAATATGTATTTTTAATTTTTATACTTTCTTCAAGTTCATTTTAAGTTTTAGAAATTATTTTTGCAAGTTTTTAGTTTAATTTGTAGTGTTTATCATTTTTAGTTTATTTAAATTAGGTTTAATTTACTTTTTAAATAGTTTTAATTAATTAAATAGTATTTAAATATTAAAATAATCATGTTAATAATTTAATTTTCATTTTAAATTTTCTTTTTATTTTAAGTTTGTAAAAGTGTCATTTTCACCCCCTGGGGGTTTTCAGATTTCAGTTTTATTTTGTACGTTTACGTTATTTAAAACGTGAACGTACGCGTTTTTAGGTTTTAAACGTTTCTGGTTTTTCCAACTTTCCTGTCTTATTCATATAGCTTATTTAAGCTATTTCCTTGTAGATTCCTTAGTGTAATAACTCACAAATCCTTTCCCGTCCAGATTCACCCGATCACAAGCCGTTTGATAACCATCCACACCTCGTCGGGACATAACGACCCGGGGAAACCACTATATTCCGCGGAGCATTGACTCTAAGTTGTTTGACTTTGTTGACCATCACTTGGTCAATTTAGGTTGACCGTTTAGCATCAATCAAATTTTGGCGCCGCTGCCGGGGAGGTTGTGCGAGTTATTCTAAACGGTTTTGCGTATTAGTGAACCTGGATATACATCCATTGTATATTTACCATCCTTGTGTATATTTTCATAAAAACGGTTCCCGAAAACATTTTAAAATCAGTTTTCAACGAACACAAAAAACCCAAAAAGATTTTCCATCTTATTTGTATATAAAATGTCTTTCCAAAAATCCAAAAATATTCACCTTTACCCTCTCACATCTTTGATTCTTCATTCCTTACCCTCTGTAAACCTTTGATTCTCTCATATGTCGTATCCACACCATTGTGGTTGTCAATGGTGTGGTGGTCCTCATAATGGTGGGAATTGTCCCAGCTGTAGCATGGTAGAGTCAGGAGATGGGTCTGTCTATAACCAAGCTCCCTATCCTTACCATGACACATCTGATTCATCCTACCAGCCACCACATCCTGAGATACTGACATATCTGTGTGAGTTTTGTGGAGGTCCTCACCAAGGATTTGAGTGTCAAGCCGGAAACACGTTTGTCTATGAACGGTTTTCCGGTGATACTCAGAACTTTGGTTATGACCAATATCCATATGATTCACCAATCCAGACTCAACAGTTTTACTGTTGCGATTACTGTGGAGGTCCACACTTCAGCTCAGATTGTCAAACGGGAAATCCATACCCTTGTGACAATTTTGACACACCTTATTATGACCAACCTCCACAGTACGATATGAATCAAGCACTTCTTCCAGAAATGCAAAATATGATGAAAATCGTTGATGAGCTTAAGGGTTTAGTTAAAGACTTTGCCCAAAGACATACTCATCAAAAATCCATGGAAGAATTGTTGGCTGAAGAGCAGGCTGCTAGAATAAATTCCCAAGATGCCTATGAAAAATATGTTAGGGAATCAATTACAAAAGAAAAAGCAGCCAAAGCTAGCTCTCAGTTCCGTTTCATTCCTGATGACAGTGATAATGAAGATACCCTTGATATTCTTCAATTTTATAAAGCTTCATCAAGCTCATCATACCCCAGCAGTTGAGATTCCATCTCAAACAACTACTATCACACCCGAGGTTCACACTCACTCTCTGATCATGGGGGATGAGCATCTTAGCACTGTTCCTAATAAGGAATCGGACGAATTAATAAAGTCTAGTGTTGAGATCCTTGTCCCAATCTCGAGAGAGTCACAGGGAACTTTTGATCATATGTGTGATATTCCTTCCCCTCTTGAGTGTTCAAACGATCATTTTGAGACTTTCTCAGATTTTAATGATGATTGTACATCTCATGGAGACATTGAGTATATTGAGGCATCACTCCCACAGTTTGATGCTGATCCTCTTCTTGAGGAGTTCGCCGATGTACTTACTCACATCAATCCACTTTCATTGGAAGGTGATGATGATCTCCTTGACTTCGAAGGTGATCTGGGAGAAATTGAAAGTCTCCTATATCATGATCCACCACTCACTTCTGATCCCAGCAGTCCAATAGAGAATGTTAATCTCTTTGTTCCCGAAACATTCAATACTACTCTCACCAATCCTCTATTCCACTATTTGATATTCAAAATGAGGATTGTGATGAGTCTATTCCGGAACATGAAATCACAGATTCGCATCTTGTGAATAATTCTCTTCATGAGGAGTTCTCCGGTGAACTCACTCATCATATCATGACTCCTCCGGAGTTTGATAGCCCGGGGGGAGATGCACTCAATCATGAGAATTTGCAAATTCCCACTGATGAGGCAAAAAATGATCCGTTTTTAGGGGGTCATTTAAGCCCGAATCCGAACTTATTTGATCAAATATTACCCTAAATCGTTCCTTTTGTGATTTTAGGTACTTGGAGAGTGAATTCTGGAAAAGAAGCCATTTCGGACGTTTTTGGAGCATAAAAGTGAAGAAAACGGCAAAGTCTCAAATTTCTATGCTGGAAACAGTGCATGAAGGCGTCAAGAGTTGCTCTTGACGGCGTCAGAGTCCCAAGAATAAAATACCGTGGTTGATGACGGCGTCACATAGGCCGTCAGAAGTAGATCAAGGCCGTCCGAGGAAGTATTTGGCGGCGAGATGACGGCGTCACACCATTGCTCTTGACGCCGTCACCCCTGTTTTCCTATATATAGTTTTCTAGTTTTTTCGTTAAAAAGAGAGAGAAGTTTTGGAGAAACCCTAAAGACGAATTTGGTGCAACTTTTACAGGTCTTCAAGGGTTCCAAACCCTTGATACCTTGCATTGTAATTGAGATAAGTGTTCTTCTAATTCAATCAATATGTCTATGTGTTGGTTGTCTATATCTTGTTCTTGTCTCAATTCCATTATGCTAGGCTAGATCTCTTTTGTGTTTGCTTAGATCTAATGAAACCTAGATATTGATTATGTGTTGATTACTTGTTTATTCTTGTCTTGGATGAATGATTTTATATGTTAGGCTTAAGAAAACTGGCAGATCTCCAAATGGTAACATGCTTGAACGTCTTAAGAAACATGAACCGAGGCGTACTAGGTCTTTATTGGTTGTATTTAATGCATGAGCCACTGTTTACAATCCCTATAGTTGTGCTGGGTCATGGTGTAGGAGGAGATAAGAGCTCATAGAATTGGGGAGTTATGTATGCCACCCCATGAATGGTATTAAGGAATACAATCCGTCATCCATACAATTATAACAAGTAATTAACGTGTAAAAGATATCTAGGGAGTAGTGAAGTCTAAGTAAACACATTTTCTCCAATTACTGCTCACAACTTTAGTATAATTTAGTTTATTTTCATTTTTAGTATTTTATTTTGATTACATATTAGTTTTGGGTTAGTTGAATAGCAACTAATTCCACCCACTCTTCCAAAACCCGAGATTTTACTTGCTTTCCATAAAATATAAAAATACAAAAATAATCATCCCTCACCTCTAGAACTAGTAATTAGGCTTTCTAATCCTAGCGACACTATTCCTAAGCTGAACGATCAATCCCCCGGTACTTGTCACTATACTATACTACAACGATCAGGTACACTGCCTGGTGGGGGTTGTAAGCTTCTCGGGATCCCTCGAGAGGTAAAACCTGTTGCGATTCCCACGCATCAAGTTTTTGGCGCCGCAGCCCGGGGAATAGTTATTGTCTAGGTTAGAATCTCTTTTTATTAGGTCTACTTGCTAGATTCCTTTCTAGTAAGATTTTATTTTTATTTTCTAGGTTTTCTTTAGTCTATCTTTTTCTTTGTGTGTTTGTTCGTAATTTCCATTGACTCTTCCGTTCACCATTATGGAGTACGCGAATCCACCATACCACCAACCACAAAGACCATTCTACCCTATTGACATCTCGAATTTCAAACAATATCGAGATGAACCCATATATGATGCATGGACTCGTTTTAAAATTTTACTTCGAAAATTCCCTCATCATAGTTTCTCTTTAGCGTCCCTAACCCAAACCTTTTACTATCGTGTCAGCCGATGTGACCAAATGTGCATTGATGATTTTGCCAATGGGGGCCCTAGGGAATTAAGTGCTGAAGAAGCATGGGATACCATAGAAGACTGTGCCCAATATTATTATAGAGTAGACAACCCAACAAACAACATCACAAATCAATCAAAAACAAGTTTGAAGGAGCAAACAGGAAGTTTGTCTGGGGATGATTACTCAGGGATACCTGTGTGGATGTCACCTAAAACCATAGTACAAAACAAACACATAGGTAATCTAGATACAATGGAGGAAGAGGTAGATAATCCAAGCCCACAAAGTACCCCACAAGTCCTACCATCATTTGAGGCACATACACCGCCCGTGACTTACCCGGAAGAAGTAGAAGAGACTATAGGAACTCCAATTGAGGTAGAACCCTTGGACCAAGCACCACAAGAGGATATAAGTTTGAACACTTGTAGTGATAACCTTACTCCTAGTTCTAGGGAAGTTCTTAGTTTTGATGAAACGGAGCCTCAACCAGAACCGTTACCTAATCTTCCATCCTTGGATGTGAATTTAGGAATTGAGATAGGTTCCGATCCACCCATCAAACCTTATAGTTCGGGTAGTCTTAGGATAAAGGTAGTGGACTCTAAGCCTTGTATAGAGGAAGCCAATATAGGAGTGGAAAATGACCTTACATGCTTACATCACCCATTTATGATTGATCGTAAGAAACATTATGGGTTTAAACCGGGTTTATTAGGTCAAGATGGATCCCCAACTAGGAACCTCTCGAAGTTGATAGAAAATGATCCATTTCTAGGAGAAAATCTTAATCCACCCATTAACCCAATTGAATTAGGCAAGGTTATGATGATAGGAGCATACCCGTTTGAGCATATAATTCATCCACCACTCTTCTCTCACGTGGCATATTTCCACCCTAAGGGTGTGTATCGCTACTTTCACCCGCACTTAATCCTAAGTGTAGGGAAAACCTCTCCTATTTCCGTTAACTAAGGGTAGAGTCAGGCTCGTGACTCGAACAAAAACAAGCGCTTATTGGGAGGCAACCCGAGCTTTATTTATTTGTTTGTTTGTTTATTTGATTTTATTTGTTTCTGTATGCATGCTTTATTTTTATTGTTGGTTGATCATGTCTCTAAATTAAAAAGTGGAAATACTTTACTATGTTGTTTGGCCTAGTCTTAACTACAACCTAAAAGTATTTTTGCAAAAGATAAGTGTAAGGGGAAACCCCAAATATGTTTTTAAGAAACAAACCGATCATGATTCTTCACTATATTAAATGAGTATGTATATTCGTATTTGTTAGAGTCAAATGCTTGTATTGAGTCATAATGAAGTTTTGCAGGATTTTCCAGGAAGTAGGACCAAGTTTTTCCAGAAATTTTCCGGAAACTTAACATATGAATTTCTGCAGGTTCATTCTGACGGCGTCAGAGTATTACTCTTGACGGCGTCAGGAGTTAAAATCTGGAAATTTTACCGGTTTTGTTTTTCTAACGGAGTCTTATGGTTTTTGTGAATTATTAAGTTTTATAATCTCCAGAAAATCTGCAAACTTCATTCCACAAGCATTATATCTTACTTTGTTTTCTAGGATTTAGTAACTTATATAGGATGCCGCCGATTTTACGCGAGGTTGTCTTGTCTATTGTTGTCAGGATTTACAGGTTATGTTCGACAAGGAGATGATTTATATTCTGGAAGGGAAGCTTTGATTGTTCATTTTCTTGAAGGAAGATCTAACCTGGCCAACCTATAATCCAAACCGAGCGAATCAGGGGAGTATTTGATTTCATTCTCTTTACTTTTTTACTTTTACATTCTTTACTTGAACATTGGGGACAATGTTCATCTTAAGTGTAAGGGGAGGGTAAAAAGATGATACCTTACATATGCACTTTCGCTTGAGTTTGTTTTGTTTGATAGTAGATGTGTAGTAAAACTATGAGAAATACTTGTTAGTGTAATTTTAGCGCCAAATTTAAAATTTTTTACAACATTTAGGAGTGAAACTTTAGCCATAGCAAGCGTCTCATGGATAGGAGGTTGTATGACTAGCATATAACCGTATATTCAGAAAAATTTTCCACCCAAAAATGTGAGGTTCGCCTTTAGATTTGATAGGAAAAGCATTCATTATTAGTGCTTATGAGTGTACCGGTAGCATTTAGATTCTAGAACTTGCGTTAGTGATGCATCCCGAGACCGCTAGTGAGACTACATTCGTGTGGTAGGATTTACTACACGATAAGAGGCATTAGGATCACCCTTGTGTTAAACCCGTATTATAATTACTTGACCATTTAAGTCATATTACTTGGCTAGTTAAGTCAACTAATTTTTCCACACCCTTAGCGTTGTACTCATTTTTAGTACACAAAACCCCTAGTATACCCCTCCAAGCCTATCTTTTCGTTTCTAACTTTAAGCATTTTACTTAAAGGAAGAATTTGTTACACCCCACTTAAATATACACCCAAATCGCCTTAGCCTTCCGTGTATGCGCTCATCTTTAGTGCATTATTGTTATTTGTTAAACCCTAAGTTAACTTTCTAATTGATTACATGGTTGCTAAGTCGAGTCATATCCTTGTACATATTGTTTTGGGACGATTGGGACTCATGGGTAAGTACTTATTTTATGGAGTAATGGGGATCATATTATTACCCCCATATGTACGTTAATCTTAAAAGTGCTCCAGGTGTTTTGATTTTCTTAATTCGAGTCATTAGAATAGTTGAATGTAAAGTATGTAAAGATTCAAGTGTAAGGGGAACGTTCATACCCCTATGATGTATTATTTTGGATGGTAGGGTAAGAGTGTACGCAAAAAAAAAAAAAAAAAAAAAAAAAAAAAAAAAAAAAAAAAATCGAAAAAATTAAGAAAAAGAAAAAAATATATATAAAAAAAAAAGAGAAAACAAAAAACATACGGACTACCATCCCGTTTCATTCTATGTTCATTTTATGTTTTTAGTTATTTTTCATTTATTAACTTAAGTCGAGTCTAGTCTTAGCTTAGCAACGCCAAATTGTACATGTAATTGACCAAGATTGTTAACTCGCCACCAGTAAAACTTCCTTTATCCAACAAAACCGTGTAATTCATATCCCTATACCTAACGTTACAACCCTTTAAAAGACCTCTTTGATAGTTTATCCTAGGTGCTTACGCCATGTGGTGGAGGTTTGATCCTTTCCCAAGCCTATGGTAATCTATTTTGCTATGACAGGTAGTGAGAGATATCTTCCATTTCCATAATGTTATATTACTTTATTACACCCGAGAGATGTGAGTATCTAAACACTATTTATGAGGTGCTTGTGTATGACCTCCGTGCTTGTCTATTGGTCTTTAGTGGAACGATTATTTGTTGTAATTACTTTTATATTAGTGTTAAATGACCCCTAACTTGTCTTTTGAGTAGAATAAAAGCGCATTTGCTTGAGGACAAGCAAATCTCAAGTGTAAGGGTATATGATGAGGCGAAAAATGATCCGTTTTTAGGGGGTCATTTAAGCCCGAATCCGAACTTATTTGATCAAATATTGCCCTAAATCGTTCCTTTTGTAATTTTAGGTACTTGGAGAGTGAATTCTGGAAAAGAAGCCATTTCGGACGTTTTTGGAGCATAAAAGTGAAGAAAACGGCAAAGTCTCAAATTTCTATGCTGGGAACAGTGCATGAAGGCGTCAAGAGTTGCTCTTGACGGCGTCAGAGTCCCAAGAATAAAATACCGTGGTTGATGACGGCGTCACATAGGCCGTCAGAAGTAGATCAAGGCCGTCCGAGGAAGTATTTGGCGGCGAGATGACGGCGTCACACCATTGCTCTTGACGCCGTCACCCCTGTTTTCCTATATATAGTTTTCTAGTTTTTTCATTAAAAAGAGAGAGAAGTTTTGGAGAAACCCTAAAGACGAATTTGGTGCAACTTTTACAGGTCTTCAAGGGTTCCAAACCCTTGATACCTTGCATTGTAATTGAGATAAGTGTTCTTCTAATTCAATCAATATGTCTATGTGTTGGTTGTCTATATCTTGTTCTTGTCTCAATTCCATTATGCTAGGCTAGATCTCTTTTGTGTTTGCTTAGATCTAATGAAACCTAGATATTGATTATGTGTTGATTACTTGTTTATTCTTGTCTTGGATGAATGATTTTATATGTTAGGCTTAAGAAAACTGGCAGATCTCCAAATGGTAACATGCTTGAACGTCTTAAGAAACATGAACCGAGGCGTACTAGGTCTTTATTGGTTGTATTTAATGCATGAGCCACTGTTTACAATCCCTATAGTTGTGCTGGGTCATGGTGTAGGAGGAGATAAGAGCTCATAAAATTGGGGGGTTATGTATGCCACCCCATGAATGGTATTAAGGAATACAATCCGTCATCCATACAATTATAACAAGTAATTAACGTGTAAAAGATATCTAGGGAGTAGTGAAGTCTAAGTAAACACATTTTCTCCAATTACTGCTCACAACTTTAGTATAATTTAGTTTATTTTCATTTTTAGTATTTTATTTTGATTACATATTAGTTTTGGGTTAGTTGAATAGCAACTAATTCCGCCCACTCTTCCAAAACCCGAGATTTTACTTGCTTTCCATAAAATATAAAAATACAAAAATAATCATCCCTCACCTCTAGAACTAGTAATTAGGCTTTCTAATCCTAGCGACACTATTCCTAAGCTGAACGATCAATCCCCCGGTACTTGTCACTATACTATACTACAACGATCAGGTACACTGCCTGGTGGGGGTTGTAAGCTTCTCGAGATCCCTCGAGAGGTAAAACCTGTTGCGATTCCCACGCATCACCCACCCACCCTCCCGGGATGTTTTTGAGCTTAACCTTTGAAATCCAAATTCAGGCTAATGAGCCTGCTCTCGAGGAAGATGATCAAATCATGATTTTCATCATGGTTTTCTTCCTTTTCTTCACCTATAAGGTGACTTCTTCTCTTCTTCACTCCTTCGGGAATGAGGATACCATCTTTGATCCCGGCATTTTCATTTACCATTATCTTGAGCCGGATACTTATCTCATCGGTGTGGAACTTTCACGTACTTCAAATGTTTGTCCAAACATCTTGAATGAAAGTCCGATTGAGATTGTTTCTTCCACATCATGCTTCCCCAAGGACAAATGAATTCGGGGTCGAGTCAAGCTAGCGACTCGGTAAACAAAAACAGTAGCATGTACTTAGGGTTTTCACCCTAAGTGTGTGGGAGTTACCCCTACAGTGGTTACTTATGAAGTGAAAATACAAAATGGTGTTTTCCACGCTTAGCTTGTAATGTTGCCCTTTTACGTTCAAAGAGTCGGCATAATAACCGGGACTTTGAATTTTGAGGACAATATTCATGCTAAGTGTGGGGGGGGGGGGGGGGTATTCTAGCGAATTTTATCACATTTTACTATCTAGTACCCCTGTTTTTAGCCAAAATCTCAAAAATTTTAAAAATTTTTCACTGGTGTTTCAAAATTTTTGTGGTAATCAGTCCGCCATGTCTAAACAACAAAAGGGATGGCTAGTCCAGGAGCAAACGGCTCTTGGTAAAGACATCTCAAAACCGTTTATGGCTTGCAATTTGCCCAAAATTGTATGGTACCTCAACTCGCCATATCCCATAAAGCGAATGAGTTGGCTAGCCCGCAAGATTATGGCTTGTAGTAAAGGCAGTGGAAAATCCATAATTGGTAATCAGCTCAACAAGATGTTGACTATTCCATCAAGAGTTGGCTAGTCCAGAAGCAAACGGCTTTTGGTAAAGACTAATCAAATCCGTTGACAGCTGGTGGTTTGCTCAAAATCACACGGTTATCAGGTGGACCACAGTTCTTACATCTGGCTACTCCAAAAGTGATGGCTTTTGGTAAAGAGTTTAAAATCCATCAAGTTTTCAAAACAGTTATTGCTAGGGACTAGCAATATTTTAGTGTGGGGGATTGATGAGTGCTCAAACACTCATCATTTTTGGTATAATCTGAACTGCAAAACATACAAAAACACTCAGAAATACATCAAAATACTGAAAATATTTCAAAATTGTGTTTTATATGTTTTAGATGCAAAATGAGTAAAAACAAATGAAAAACGTACAAAGTTTGCAAAACTGGCAGTTTCAGTCCCCCAACTTTCAAAAATTGGCAAAAATAGTCCCTGAGCACTTATTTGGAAAGAAAAGTCACCAAAGGTCCTTTTAAAATCATAAATTGTCATATTTAGTCCTTTGGTGAAAAATTGGAAAAGTTTTGGAAATTTGCATTTTGGTCCCTGGAGTTTCAGATTTTGGCAAATTTGGTCCCTGGTGGGATATTTTTGAAAGAAAAATCATTTTGGGTTTTTGGGAATTCACATGTGTCACTTTTGATCCCTGGATGAAAATTTTGAGAAAATTACAAGTTTGGTCCCCGGAGTTTGGAAATTTGCAAAATTGATCCCCGGGTGTTTTATTTTGGAAAATATTAATTTTTGTCCTTGTGATATTTAAATGTTGTCAAAATTTGTCCTTGTGAACACTTTGGAAAAACACCACAGCCCCCCTCTAACTTTCTGAAATTACAAGAATGGTCCTTGTGTTTTTGTTACTTAACCAAATGGACCCTTTTTTTATTAAATCCAAACCAAGCCAAAAGCCCACCCAAAGCAATCCCTGATCCAACCCTTTTACTTGGCCCAACATCCAAAACAGCCCACTCCCTAAAAAAATTAAACCACCCCGTTTTTGTTTATTACTCCCACCCAGTCAACCCTTTGACCTCACCTTCTTCCCCTCCACTTGCCCTGCTACACACCTTACACACTCAACCTCCCCCCTCCTCTGCTCCTCTACCCATCCTTTGTCCCTCCACCTCACCACTACCCTCCAAACCCTATTTATTATTCACAAATCCCTCCAAGAAACCCCACCTGCCAAAAACCATCTTTCCCGCCAAAAGGAAATCAAACGGTCAAGATTGTTTCAAGCCATCCAAAGGCTAAAAAGAGAAGTGGGAAAGAGAAAGAGATACTCCTCAGTCCATATAAATCAAGAAAAAAGGCAAAAAAAAGAGAGTAGTAGCTTAAGTAGTTTTTAGTTTTTATCTTAGTATAACATTTTTAGTAAAATTTCCAGTTCTAGTTGTAATAATTAGTTTAAAACGTTTGTATCCAACATTTTTAGTGTAATCTTAAGTCCATTTGATCTCAATTTTACTTTTTCAGTATTATTTAAGAATTTGCTATTTTTTTATTTAAAATCTATTGTTGCTTAAATCCTATTGAAAGGTGGTTGTATTATGTTCTGTGAGTCTATTTGAGCTACCAATATCCTTGTATAAGCTTATTAAGCTTTAACCTCAGCCCTCATCCATTATACTCAAAAATGCTAAAAATTCCAATTAAATAGATTTTAATTCAAAAATCATGTTAGAGAAGGAAGGAACTGAGGAGCATGGTTGATTATGGATGATTATGGATTTTAGATCCTCAAGGAAGGTATAGGTTAGTGGTGGTAGTAGGCTCAGTACCTTATTCCCTGGAATCAATTGTAAGTCATAAACTCAATTATTTGCATTTACTTGTTCTGAGTGTAGTCAGTGGTAATGTAGTGATCATTTAGACCCTTTCTAGCATATTTAATCTATTTAGAGCTTAAAATTAGTAGTTGTAGTTTAATAATTGCAAGATGTAATGTAGGTTTAGTTTTAAGGGTATGTTTGGGTTAACTGTTTCAGGGATGGTTATGGATACAATTGTTGTTTATTGTGGTTGCAGTAGGTTTGTTTAGGTTTAAATAAGGATAATGTACCATTAAACTCAGTCCTCAAACAACCAAAAGTCAATATAACAAAAATCACACCACCACAGTTAACTGTGGTGGTCATTAAGCCCATAAGCCTCCATACTAGCTTGTAACTTGTACCTTTAGGTTAGTTTAACTTTACTTTGGCCTATTACATGTTTCTAAGCTCATTATATGTGATCAAAACTCAGAAAAGTCAAAATATAGTTCAAAGAGAAAAAGTCAAATTTTACCCATTTTAAGAAAACCCAAAATTTCAAGGATTTTTGTAGAATTTAGTATTGTGTTTCAAGCCTTAAGATTTTTAGGATTTGTAACCCCCCACCTCAACTTCAGTGTCCCATAGTTGTTACATTTTTAGGATTTTTCTGTTGGGCCCCACACAACCCCAAAGTCACTTGCAGGGGTGTTTGTCTGTCCTGCAGCAGCAGCATATCAGCCCACCACCATCACTTGGTGGTGGTTTTCTGGCCACCATAGTGGTCCGCAGCCCACCTCTTAGGTTCTTTCAACCCCCCTCCTACCATACTTCAACCCTTGACCATTGGTTTGACCTTGGACTTTGTGGACCCCACTTGAATTAAGCCCAAATCTCTGTCCCATTTTCAGTTGAGTTCCAAGTTCAAAGTGCTTAAGTTTTGCTTATTTGCTTATTCAGTGAGAATCTTTGCTTGAATTTCACTTAATCATGTCCAAATAAGTTGTTTGAATCAGAATTAACCCTTGTGGGTCCCACTTAAGCTCATTTGAGCTATTTTCTTCACTTGGTCAACAAAAGTCAACTGTGGAGCTAATAAGCTTCCACAATGCTTATTTTTAAGCTACAAAAAAGTTGTTATCATAAAAGTTAGTTGTTTTTAGTTATAAAATAGATTTGTAAAAGAAAAATCAAGAAAATCCAATTTAAAAATAAGTGATAGTTTCTATTTAATGTAATTTAAATTTTTATTTTCATTTTTAGATTTTTTTTAAGCACTTAGCTTTTTTATATTTTTCTTAAATTCCTTTTATATTAAAGTATTTTTAGTAAATTTTTCAGATTTTTATTTTATCATTTAGTATTTATTAGAATTAGTATTAGTTTTATTAATAATTAATTACTATTTAAGTTTTAAATAGCATATTAGATTTTATAAATTAAGACCTAGTTTTTATCTTTTTCCTAGCTTTTATATAATATAATATAATTTTAGGAATTTTTCTAGAATTTTTACTGTTCATTTGCTATTTTTTATAATTTAAAATAGTTTAATTAGGTAATTAATAATTAATTAGTTTTTAATTACTAGAAAATCCATAAAAAGACAAAAATATGTATTTTTAATTTTTATACTTTCTTCAAGTTCATTTTAAGTTTTAGAAATTATTTTTGCAAGTTTTTAGTTTAATTTGTAGTGTTTATCATTTTTAGTTTATTTAAATTAGGTTTAATTTACTTTTTAAATAGTTTTAATTAATTAAATATTATTTAAATATTAAAATAATCATGTTAATAATTTCATTTTCATTTTAAATTTTCTTTTTATTTTAAGTTTGTAAAAGTGTCATTTTCACCCCCTGGGGGTTTTCAGATTTCAGTTTTCACGTTTTATTTTGTACGTTTACGTTATTTAAAACGTGAACGTACGCGTTTTTAGGTTTTAAACGTTTCTGGTTTTTCCAACTTTCCTGTCTTATTCATATAGCTTATTTAAGCTATTTTCTTGTAGATTCCTTAGTGTAATAACTCACAAATCATTTCCCGTCCAGATTCACCCGATCACAAGCCATTTGATAACCATCCACACCTCATCGGGACATAACGACCCAGGGAAACCACTATATTCCGCGGAGCATTGACTCTAAGCTGTTTGACTTTGTTGACCATCACTTGGTCAATTTAGGTTGACCGTTTAGCATCAATCACCTATGCAGGCCAAATGAGCTAACCGAAGGCCTGATTTTAGTGGTCCTAATAGATTCCAAGAACTAAAATAAGTCTAGATGTGTTAAGTTGGATTATTACGCTTTCCAAAAATCCAAGAATCTCAGAGTGGGTCCCACTAATGAGCTCAGAAAGAGCTTATCAAATTTGGCCTGTGTTCCTGCTGATGAAGCAGTGGAGAATGGGGCAAACTTGCAGGCCTAAATGGGGCCCACCAAATAAGCTCAGGAGTCCAATACTAGCCCTGAACTAATAAGCTAGCTGGTTGAGGTCCTCAAAAAGCAAAGAGGCTTGGGGTGAGGCCTACAGATAAGCTCAGTTGGAGCTTATGAACTTAGTCTAACAACATTGATGAGTCAATGGGCTCAGTTGGATGGGTGAATTAGCAAGCTTGAATAAGCTAGGGGCAAGACCTCCAAAACCCAAAATAAGCACTAAACTAACAAGCTGGGCTGGTGAGCTTTCTAAAACACTAAAAAGCTAAGGCTAAAGTGCACTAATGAACAAATGAGGAGCTTACAAAAATGAGCTTGTGAGTTAACAACCCCTAGTACAGGGGAGGGTTTTGAAAAACAGGTCCAAAGAAGTCCCTAAATAAGCACTATAAAATCTTAAAATTTCATAAAAATAAGACCTTGAAAGTTGAGCTTCTCAGCTTGATTGTCCAAAAAGTTTCAGATCAAATGGCCAAGGATTGAATGCATGAAAATTCCAACCAAAATTGGATTTCTGACAAACTATGAAATTTTTGACTTTTTGATTTTTGATCTAGTTTGACTTTTATGAACTTTGATTTCTTCCAAATGACTGATATTGTTGTTATAAGTTGAAATGAGACTAATTTATGCTATATATACTACTTATAAACCTTTATGTAGGATTATGCAAACTTAATTCTCAACAGTGAATGAAAATGAGAAATGAAACTTGATTTTTGACTTTTTACTGAATGAGCAATAGATTTTATGCCTTAACTAACCTATTATATCCTAAGGTGAGTTATTAAGACCAAACACAACAACTAAAACAATCTTAAACACAGATAAACTAGTAAATCCAAACAACCTTAATACCAACTGATTTTATGAATTTTCAAAGCAGACTAAGATTATAAGCTATTCTACTGATGCAGGCTTAACTAATAAGCTATTCTAATGACTTTGATGTTGATTTCATGCACAAACACCCATTAATACCTATTATGCTATATATGATTATTTTGATGGTTAAAAAGCAGTTTTGATGAAAACTTAACACCAGTAAGAGAAATGAGTACATGCTATCTAATAAGCATCAATAAGCAAAAACAAGTAATTTCAAACAGAAAATAAGCTATATTAAGAAACTCTACAGTAAAATGCTACAAATCAAGAAAATTGCTTACAAAAGCTTCCAAGCACAGAACAAGTGAACCAGGGACCAAACTCACAACCCTATAGCTTCCCAATAAGCACTAACCCATGGCCATCCAAGATTTACCATGACCTAGCTTTCTTCTTCTCTTCTTCTCGGAGTTTTTTTATTTTTCAAATATTTTTTCTTATTTTTTTTGTATTTTTGAGATTTTGATTTTGCAACAGGTTACAATGCTTAGGGAGCTTATAAAAGCTTATGAGAGACTTATATGAACTCAAAGGATCAATAAGCAACAACTTGTAACAACATTAATGTAAATTGAGAATTTAAAAATGCAAATTCTAAATTTCTAAAGCGAACTTGAAATTGAGATCAAAGGAAGTTTAAATTACACTGAAAATGCTAAATACAACCTTTTAAAACTATATTTAACACCTGTAAATGGAAATTACACTACGTCGACATGAAAAATAAGCTAAAACCCTACTAAGTCTTCTCCTCTGCTTCTCTTCCTTTTTATAGTGAAAATTAGGGTTCCTTTAGCCTCTTTGATCATTTCCCATCAATAATATGAGCCCTTGGATCACTACAATTCATTTTAGCCATTGAAATGACTTTTGGCGCCAAAAACTCAACTGCAAATTGGTCTGTTACTTGTGGGGGGGGGGGGGAGGGTTGAGCATTAAATGCAATTTGGTTTGTAGTATTTGGAGGGGGTCAAGTGGAGATGGTAGGGGAGGGTAGTGGTAGCAGGTGAGATGATGGTGATCGGAGGTTGCAGGGCAAGTGGTGAGGGGGGAAGGGAAGGGTTGACCGGATGTTTAACTCGTGTTGACCGTTTGACCCTGCCTTTTTATTAGTAAAAAGGTTTGGGTTGTGGTGATGGACTGGGCCAAAGAAAAGGGGAGTGGACTGGGTTGTGTTTGGAATGGGTTTATGTTTGGATTGGACCTGGGTTTAATAATAATAAGGGTCTGGTTGGTTTGTAGTGAAATAAAACACAAGGACCATTAGTGTAAATTGCTAAAAGTTCAAGGGTAGGATTTGGCAATTTTCTTAAGTTATCACAAGGGTAATAATTGCCAAGTTTCAATTATGCAAGGACCATAAATGTTAATTTTCCAAGTTTAAACATCTAGGGACAAATCTGTATATTATGAAAGTTGAGGGACTGAAACTGCCAAGTCTTCAAACTTTTCACCAAAGGACCAATTATGACAACTTTTTGATTATCCAAGGACCCTAGCTGACTTTTCTTCCAAAACAAATGATCAGGGGCCAATTCTGTCAATTTTCAAACTTGAGTGACCATTTCTGTCAATTTTCCTACTTGATCACAAACACAAAAACACAATATATTTGGTATTTATGGTTAGTTTATGTTTGTTTTGGTCTTTAATTTGGCAAGAAAAAGGTGTGTGAATAAGCATACACCAAAATCCCCAGACTAAGGTATTGTCATGTCCTCACGCAATTCACGCTCTTGGGATAAATAATTTCATAACTCTTTTTACTAATGTCGAAGAAGTAGCAAGACGTTCAAAAGAGAATACAAAATCATTTATTCCCGAAAATGCCCCATTTTTCAACTTTATATTATACACTACTGTTTTTGTACATTTTATTTATTATGTGACGGGATGCTGACTTTCATCATTTTTCAATAACGTTTAGGGTCACAGAGTAAGAAACACAGCTCATAGAAAAGTGTCCATACGGATAGAATTAATCGTCCCCGATTTTTTACAAGTTCCCAAGCTAAGCATAAAAACGAAATCATATCCAAAAATGTCATTAGATGCTAACATTACTCGTAAATGCTAACTGTAAATTCCTGCTCCCAAGTCTTATTTTATCTATACTTTGTTAAAGAAATGATTTCTCATTTTCGTTTTGATAGTTTTAAAGTCTGATAGATTTAGGCGGATTTAAAAATCGTTTAAATTTTAACTCAAAAGGCTCACACATTCACACCACATTGTTTATATTTTCATTTTTTCATCATTTTTTTTTTCACTTGGTTTTACATATATACTTTGTACCTCAAACATACGGAGCTTCACGGTGAATCTCCCAGACCTAGGCGCCTTTCGGAACAAAGGATGCAAGGATCCGTTTGTCGAATCACAGTTATTTTTTGTACTTATCATTTTATTTTGCCTCAAGTATACGGAGCTTCACGGTGAAACTCCCAGACCTAAGCGCCTTTCAGAACAAAGGATGCAAGAATCCGCTTGTCGAACCGCAGCTATTTTTGACATTTAATACATATTGATGGTGTTATTTATGAACCTCATGTGGCATATAACAAAACGAGGAGTTCCAAGACCTAAATGCCTTTCAGAATAAAGGATCCAAGGCCCATTTAATGCTTATGCCACACGTAAAGTGAGCGGAAATTTAGACAACTTTTGAAAATGCATAATTCTAATTATTTTATTTTTGGATTTTCAATCTTACGGGAGCAAGGAACTACAAGTAACCGTTTTGAGCTCTAAAGAAATCCAACTATTCGACGTTTAGCATCTAATCACATAATCAACTTTTCTATCATTTCTCGTTCTCCGCAAATTTAAAATCTCAAGTAATGAGATCCGCGGATGCTTAACCTAAAAAGTTAAGGAAACAAGCTAGGGCTTGAGAGGATCACTGAAATTTGATCACACACTGTAAGGTGTTGGACCTTTGTAATGTGTTTATATGATACTTTGAGTGAATATGATTAAGTATGCGGAATCTACTTAACCACACCTAAAATGATTATTGGAAATGGAACAGTGATGCTTGTGTTTGTTTAACAAAGAACAATGAAAGTATATCACCAAATGATTCAATATTATTCAAGATAATACGAGTGACCTTCTTTATCACTAGGGTTACAAAGACCTTGAATCTAGTGTTTTGTTCTAATGTATTGTATGTGTATTTTGCATGTACATACGATCTATTTCTCTTTGTGTATATCTCTCTTATATCACACATAATAAGACATGTCTAAGATCTTCCTTTTATAGTCCAAGGAAAGAGTTTTTACAATCTATATGACTTATCTAATCACTAGCTTATGACTTATCTTCATATTGGCTAGTTGAAGACTTATCTTGTCAGTCATTAAGATACAACATGTATCTAGGAATACAAATCACTTGGAGTGTTCAATTTGATGACTATAACAAAGATATTTTTTGTACACGTGTCAGTAGAATAAGTAATAGTTTTCTACACACCTATTGTATGAGTCATAGCATCAGCACAATCCATTAGCAGAAACACCTTCAGTAGAAACATTCTTCAGCAGAAACACTCTTGTGTTTATCAGCAGGAACGTACTTTGAGCTTTATCAGCAGGAACATACTTGATGTATTTCCTTGAGCCTTTATGCTGATTCTTCTGATTATTTAATTCCTAACAGGGCTCAACACGCCCGGTCAAGTCAAAATTTGTATTCCTACTCTACCCATCGGAAAGTCAAACAAAGTGTCAAAACTTATTATATTTTTGCAAAAATTTCAATTCTTTTTTTAATTTTTCTGTACTTTTTTGATGAATTTTTTCAATTTTTTGGATTTTTCGAGAAAAACGGAGTTGCATGAGTAAACGGCACATGAAAGGTGCAAGTCGAATCAAATCGAAGATACACCCCAGACTAAAGTTAAACATTGTCCTCAATGTTTCAAAGGTGTGGGTCGTCCTACATTGTATATAAGGCTGTTTATTAATTATGCCAAGAGATAAGGTTAGTCAATAAGATTAAGGATATCAGAATTCTTGTACAGTGAAGAATGAGACTCGAGTGGAGTAAGGACAAAACACGAGCACGAGAGCCTTCATGCTTCGGGGGAAATACCTGTACAAACAATAACAACCAAACACAAGATGCAGAAGAGGTTGCCCCCTTCTCGTCACTTTATTAGAAAAAAGAGAGAAGACAGAGACATGGATTGTCACCCATGTGATTGCTAATGTTTTTGTTCACCAAGTCACTAGCTTGACTCGATCCCCGAATTCATTGATTCATGGGAAAAGTTTAGAGATCCGGGACAACCATGGGTGGTATGTCCCCTCTAAAGTAGTGCTTCAACCTGTGACCATTCACTTTAAAGATGGGACCATCGGGTTGAGATAACTCAATGGTTCCATACGGGAATACTTTGGCAACAGTGAATGGTCCAGACCAACGGGTTTTGAGTTTTCTCGAGAAAATCTTCAATCTAGAATTGAAAAGAAAGACTCAATCACCAACGTTGAAAATGCGGTTCTTAATTTTTGAGTCGTGAATCTTCTTTGTCTTTTCTTTGTATATCAAAGAGTTTTTGTATGCATGATCACGAAGTTCATTTAATTCATTGAGTTGAACTTTACGGTGATTACCCGTTGTCTGGAGGTCGAAGTTAGCATGTTTCAAGGCCCAGTAGGCTTTGTGCTCAAGCTCGATCAATAGATGACACGCCTTTCCATTGACAAGCTTGTAAGGAGTACACCTGATGGGTGTTTTGTAAGCTGTACGGAAGGCCCAGAGTGCATCATCTAGTTTATCTAACCAAGAAGCATGGTTAATACCTATGGTCCTCTCAAGAATCCTTTTAATACCTCGGTCGGAAACCTCCACTTGCCCACTTGTTTAGGGGTGATACGCGGTGGAAAGACGGTGAGTGACACCGTACTTAAGCATGAATTTTGCGAAATGGTCATTGCAAAAGTGCGTACCGCGATTACTAATGATGGCACGTGGAGTTCCAAACCTAGCGAAAAGAGATTTTAGGAATTTCACAACTACTCGGGCGTCGTTGGTGGGTAGAGCGTTTGCTTCAACCCAATTGGACAAGTAATCAACAGCCACGAGTATATACTTGTTCCCTCGTGAAGACGGGAACAGGCCTTTAAAGTCAATGCCCCAGATGTCAAAGATTTCACAGACTTGGATGGCGTTTTATGGCATTGATGAGTGCTTAATCACTCATCCTTTTTAGACCCAAATTCAGACCAAATATACCAAATACTAACCAAAAATGCCAAGAGAATGCATGTTTTTGTATTTGTGTATGTGCAGGTACGGATATGAGAAAAATGAACAAAAACACAGCAAAACCGACAAAAACGAGCACGAGATTGGAAAAAGGTCAAAAGCCGGAGCCGGGAAAGCAAAATGATCAAAGAGAGTTCAAATTATCATTAGAAGTCCTCAGCCTTTCACAATGTTTCATAATTGGTCCCTGGTCAAAGTTTGAGAATTTGGTGAATTTAGTCCCTCAAGTTTCAGATAATTACAAAAGTAATCCTTTGAAGAATTATTCGAAGAAAAGTCCAAAAAGATCCTCAATAATCTTAGAATGGCAAGATATACCCTTGGAACATATTTTTGAAGAAAAGTCGAATTGGTCCTTGAAGTTTGCTAAATTATAGTTTTGGTCCCTAAGGTTTTCAAAATCTTAAAATTTGTTCCTAAAAAGATTACACTACTAAATCCTAAAAATCTAAAACCGGATCCAAACTAATAACTAAACCAATCCAGTCAAAAATTTCCACCATCCCAAGCCCAAATTATACTCAGCCCACCCCCTCACTTTACACCCGGTCCACCTAAAACTACCCCAGTCAAAACCCAACACTCAACCCGGTCAACGCCATCAAATTAATAAAAACACCAGCACCCATTCCCGCCCCCCCCCCCCCCCAAAATTAACTTTTACCCAGAACTTTAAGCCCTAGTTACTATTCACACAAGTAAAATCCCAAATTGACCATGATTAAGGGTATGATTGTCTAATTACTTGAGTATCTAGAAGCCCTGACATGTGCAGATATCTGACACGCTGGCAATCCACATGAATGTGCGTGCCAATGATTGGGTGGAATTTTATCTAAGGGCTGTTATTCAAAGATTGGGCACCACGTTTTGATCAAGGGCTATTATCTTCTCAAAGAAACACAAAGAGGTGTGGATCAGTGACCTGGCAGCCTAGAAGCTTCACCAATCCCTCTCCTCAGCATCTATATAAGCTCCCCTCCTCACCTCATATTAGTTGTCCGATTTTTCATTGTATTTAGAAAAGTTTTTGACCACTTTTTAATTCTTGTCATTTAAATTCAGCATTTAAATTGTAATTCCAAGTTTGTACTTAAGTTTCATTTTAATATAAATCTTATTTTCCGTTAAATCTCTTGCAATTTAATTTTTGGTAGTTAGTTACTTTAAATTCTGTTTTAAGCTTCAAATTATACATTCAGTTTAGTTTGTGTGGAGAAATTATTTGTTGTTACTGTTTGCAATTATTCAAAAGTTCTTGGTCAATCAAAGTCAACATAGCTTATTTAATAAGCTATAGCTTATTTGGAATAAAAGGGCAGCCAATAGGTGCGTTTTGGCCTGTCATAAAGACAGGCTGTGTTGGAAACACCCCTCTGTTTGGCTGAGGGGTGATTGTAAGTTTCAATCTCATTTACTGTTTCATCATTAGTATAAGTTGATAGATCTGTTTTTGGTAATTTGCTTTTAGCTTACTATTGCTTATTAGTGTCTGAATACTGCTTGTTACTTGGTGTTTTTGATAGATTTGAGTTTGAATGTTCTTTAATGTAACTGTTTCATATGTAGCATCTGTTTCATCATTTTATCTGTCATAATCTGTGGATCTGTCCTCTGAGTTATATTGCATCTTAGATCTGTGTATTGATATTGATTTGGACTGTTGGATCTGTTCTATTTCTGAGTTGAGGTTTGGATTGATACTAGTTGGATCTGTGGTGGAATTTTGAGTTAAGACAGTCATATAAGTTGTGTTTGGAATTGGATGTTTAGCTGATATAGTGGTTGATTCAGTAGATGTAAGTGGTTTAAGTATCTAATCTAGGCTGCATTTGGTTTAAGTAAATCATAAAACTAGGTAGGTATTTAGTAAAAGTCAAAATCATTAGTAGTCTTATATCAGTTTAGTCACATAGGTATAAAACACATAGAATAGTTGCATAAGTAACTACTTTAGATTAAGGGTATGATTGTCTAATTACTTGAGTATCTAGAAGCCCTG
Source organism: Artemisia argyi (assembly GCA_030686995.1). Taxonomy (NCBI): domain Eukaryota; kingdom Viridiplantae; phylum Streptophyta; class Magnoliopsida; order Asterales; family Asteraceae; genus Artemisia; species Artemisia argyi. The sequence continues at coordinate 3,098,970 of CM060676.1, read as the reverse complement.
ACATGTGCAGATATCTGACACGCTGGCAATCCACATGAATGTGCGTGCCAATGATTGGATGGAATTTGATCTAAGGGTTGTTATTCAAAGATTGGGCACCACGTTTTGATCCAGGGCTATTATCTTCTAAAAGAAACACAAAGAGGTGTGGATCAGTGACCTGGCAGCCTAGAAGCTTCACCAATCCCTCTCCTCAGCATCTATATAAGCTCCCCTCCTCACCTCATATTAGTTTTCCGATTTTTCATTGTATTTAGAAAAGTTTTTGACCACTTTTTAATTCTTGTCATTTAAATTCAGCATTTAAATTGTAATTCCAAGTTTGTACTCAAGTTTCATTTTAATATAAATCTTATTTTCCATTAAATCTCTTGCAATTTAATTTTTGGTAGTTAGTTACTTTAAATTCTGTTTTAAGCTTCAAATTATACATTCAGTTTAGTTTGTGTGGAGAAATTATTTGTTGTTACTGTTTGCAATTATTCAAAAGTTCTTGGTCAATCAAAGTCAACATAGCTTATTTAATAAGCTATAGCTTATTTGGAATAAAAGGGCAGCCAATAGGTGCGTTTTGGCCTGTCATAAAGACAGGCTGTGTTGGAAACACCCCTCTGTTTGGCTGAGGGGTGATTGTAAGTTTCAATCTCATTTACTGTTTCATCATTAGTATAAGTTGATAGATCTGTTTTTGGTAATTTGCTTTTAGCTTACTATTGCTTATTAGTGTCTGAATACTGCTTGTTACTTGGTGTTTTTGATAGATTTGAGTTTGAATGTTCTTTAGTGTAACTGTTTCATATGTAGCATCTGTTTCATCATTTTATCTGTCATAATCTGTGGATCTGTCCTCTGAGTTATATTGCATCTTAGATCTGTGTATTGATATTGATTTGGACTGTTGGATCTGTTCTATTTCTGAGTTGAGGTTTGGATTGATACTAGTTGGATCTGTGGTGGAATTTTGAGTTAAGACAGTCATATAAGTTGTGTTTGGAATTGGATGTTTAGCTGATATAGTGGTTGATTCAGTAGATGTAAGTGGTTTAAGTATCTAATCTAGGCTGCATTTGGTTTAAGTAAATCATAAAACTAGGTAGGTATTTAGTAAAAGTCAAAATCATTAGTAGTCTTATATCAGTTTAGTCACATAGGTATAAAACACATAGAATAGTTGCATAAGTAACTACTTTAGATTAAGGGTATGATTGTCTAATTACTTGAGTATCTAGAAGCCCTGACATGTGCAGATATCTGACACGCTGGCAATCCACATGAATGTGCGTGCCAATGATTGGATGGAATTTGATCTAAGGGTTGTTATTCAAAGATTGGGCACCACGTTTTGATCAAGGGCTATTATCTTCTAAAAGAAACACAAAGAGGTGTGGATCAGTGACCTGGCAGCCTAGAAGCTTCACCAATCCCTCTCCTCAGCATCTATATAAGCTCCCCTCCTCACCTCATATTAGTTTTCCGATTTTTCATTGTATTTAGAAAAGTTTTTGACCACTTTTTAATTCTTGTCATTTAAATTCAGCATTTAAATTGTAATTCCAAGTTTGTACTCAAGTTTCATTTTAATATAAATCTTATTTTCCATTAAATCTCTTGCAATTTAATTTTTGGTAGTTAGTTACTTTAAATTCTGTTTTAAGCTTCAAATTATACATTCAGTTTAGTTTGTGTGGAGAAATTATTTGTTGTTACTGTTTGCAATTATTCAAAAGTTCTTGGTCAATCAAAGTCAACATAGCTTATTTAATAAGCTATAGCTTATTTGGAATAAAAGGGCAGCCAATAGGTGCGTTTTGGCCTGTCATAAAGACAGGCTGTGTTGGAAACACCCCTCTGTTTGGCTGAGGGGTGATTGTAAGTTTCAATCTCATTTACTGTTTCATCATTAGTATAAGTTGATAGATCTGTTTTTGGTAATTTGCTTTTAGCTTACTATTGCTTATTAGTGTCTGAATACTGCTTGTTACTTGGTGTTTTTGATAGATTTGAGTTTGAATGTTCTTTAGTGTAACTGTTTCATATGTAGCATCTGTTTCATCATTGGATCTGAGTTGCTTTTGAATTTGATGTTTGAGATTTGTTTTTTCTTTGTTATTTGGTATCATTAGATCATAGTGCACATAGGTTGAGCTTAGGTTTGAGTTGGAACAGATTTTAGTAGCTCATATAAGTATGACAGATAGTTATAGGGTGTTTGGTTCAGAGTAGTCTGCTGATTTAGGATTTGTTTCAGATGTTAAAATTGGTCTAGGTTATTTACTTAGGATGCATTAGGTATAAAATAGCATTATTGAAGTTGTTCATTTAACGAAAAGTAATAATTCCAATAAATGCATAATTTCTGTTTGAGGTAGTTAGTTGTAAGCTATTGCATAAATTTAGTTTATATAGAATAGTAAACATTTCTGCATCAATAGTTTTAGTTTCATTGTTTCTTACACCAATATCTTTTTCGCCACTTGCATCGGTAAAACTAACTTCAGTTTCAAAGGAATTTTCACCAAATCAAGTTTTTAACTCAGTCTTTGGTCTTAACTTTGTAAGTGGCTGTGGCATTCATTTGTAATTGGAAATCCATTTGGTTTGTGGATTTTAGTAGTTTGGCAGTATATAAATCAATATCAAAAAGAATTTTTAGATTTGAAACTTATTCGCTTATTTGAAATGTCCCTGGAAGTTGACTGTTTGAGCTGGTTCTTCCCCTGCACATCAGGTTTAATCCTTTTTTTTCTAGGTAACTTTAGAGTAGAGTATTGGATCTAGGCTTAGTTTTCTTGGTGAATTCAACATCTCAGTAGGTCAGGGTAACTTTTGCCCCTATTAGCTTCTACAATTCAGCTTTTCTCAACTGCTTATTTGCTTTGTTTAGTCGTGTTATTGAACTAGGAATCTGTTTTCACATATAGGGCTACATTTGTGCGTAGGCTATTCTAACTTGAGTTTTGTGGTGCATACTAGTTCATCTATACCTTATATTGCTTTATCCATTTAGCTTTTGTCATATTGCTTATCTTTTTAGCTTATAGCTTTTTCATTAGAGCTTATATTCAACTGTTTGATTCATAATCTGTGTTTCTGAGTGATTTGGCCTTAATACTGTTCCATCAAGCTTCATTGAGTCATATAAGCAGTTGGTCAAAGTTTGGGATCTATTCTGGTCAAAGTGCTTATTAATAAGCACTCCAAATAAGCTGTTTTCAAGCTTATCAGCACTTCTCTGCAATATTTTCTTTTCAAAATTTTTTCTCAAGTTCATTTTAATATTTTAGATTTTCTGTAATTTTTTCAAATTTTTCCGAGTCCATTTACTATTTTTCTTATTTTATTTTCATTTTTAATAATTTATAAATACTTTTTAATTACTTAAAAATCCAAAAAAAAAAAATTTGAAAAATCCAAGAAAAATCCAAAAATATTTTTAAAATTTATTTTCATTTATTTTAGAATTTTAGAAATTTATTTTGCATTTTTCTCAATTATTGTGAATTTATTTTGAATTTTTAATTAGATTAAATAGTTTTTAATTCTAGAAATTACATAAAAAGCCAAAAAAATTTGTTTTTAGTTTTAAAATTTCTTTTTAGTTATTTTATAATTTTCAAAATTTAATGTTTATTTTTCTCAATTTATTTAAATTTTCTTTTAATTTTTAATTAGTTAAATAGTATTTAATTCATAAAAAATAAATAAAAAGTCAAAAAAATATTTTTCTTTTTCTCAAAATTTTCTTTTATCATTTTTAACTTTTGAAAATTATTTCCAAGTCCGTAGGAGTAGCGTAGCTTAAAAGTCGCGTTTTATTTCTTACATTAACGTTTATTTTCCATTCTAGCTTACGTTTTCGATTCTACGTTACGTTTTAAGTTTGTTTACTTGAATTACGTGCTTAGTTTATTATTTGTGCTTTATTTACTATTTCATTATATAATCTCATTCAAATCACTTTTTACCACTTTCACGACACGTTTCACGAATCGGGAATTCGAAATTCCATTCACACCTTCGCTGGGAGAACGACCCGGGGAAATACTTTCCTAAGCATTTCTTCGGTAAAACAAACACTATACTATAAAACGACAACATCAAAATTTTGGCGCCGTTGCCGGGAAAGGTTGAAGTGAATTTTTCGTTTTCGTTTTTCGAAATTGTGTTTTGAAAACCTTCCTTGTATATATTTTCTATAAAAACCAAAAAAATTGAAAAATCAAAAACACTTTTCCTAAAGTGTTTTCAAAAATACCAAAAAAAATAATAAAGTTACAGCCTCGTCTCGACCGAAAGGAAGGGCGTTGTAAACCAAATAAGTCTCCCAATATAACAACGCGTGAAATTAGTTGCTAATCGGATTACTTTAATTCTACAACCGAATAAGCGGAAAATACGGAAGCTTTGACATTAAGTTGCAAGCTGAAGAGAGATCCATTCTTCTCTCCCGTTCCGTCGCGAATAGATTTGAAGGAAACGATTTACGATTAACGTAACGTTTGAAAAACAAAAGAAAATAAAAGTTTTAAGTTTTCAAATTTTGTTTTCCAAAAATAAAAATAAAAAAAGATTTTCCTTTTCCATTTTGATTTTCCTTTTATTTGATTTTACGATAACTAAAAACCAAAAATAATCTTCTTCTCCTCTTATCATTTGATTCTTCTTCTTTAACCCTCTAAACCGATAATTCTTATGGATCCGACTTGTTTTAATTGTGGAAATTCCTCCGGAGAAGGAGTACTTTGTGAACGGTGTTTTTGCAAAGAATGTGGGTTTACTCATGGATTTTGTATGTGTTATGCTTCGAAAGCTGAACCCACATTCACATCTGATTATGATCCGAACTTTTCCAATTATTATCACAATGATTTCAACTCATATGAGCAAGTTCCGTACTTCAATAATGAATCGTTTCAAAATGCACCGATTTCACAACAAAACGGTTGTGAGTATTGTGGAGGTCCACACTTTAGCACCGATTGTCAAACAAGGAAACCATTTCCTAATGACAATAATTATCACGACCAACCTCCACAATATGAAATGATCACTGCTCAAAATAACTTTACCGAGTTATTAGATCTTTTTAAAGAAGTAATTCGTGTGAAAGAACAAGTTAACACCATTGAGAGTGATGAAAATGAGCTTTATAAAGAAGAAAATTTTATGATTAATCCCACTCCGTCTTGTGAACCTTTAAATGTTGAAGATTGTTCTATGACATCTCTCGACAACGATTTCTTTAAACGAAAGGATTTTAAAATAAAAATGGAACAACTTTACGTCTCATCAAAAATTGCAAAAATTCATGTTGATTATGATGAACCATCGGTTCCTACTCCCTCTCCGGTGAGGGAAATGGAATGAGAAACCAACGTGACAAAGGACTCAGTACTTTCCGCTGACAATGAAAGTGCTAAATACGTCCAACCTACGGTTGTCCAAGAATCAATTGTTCCTAATCCGTCAAGATTTGATCATAACCTTTCTCGATTTACGGTTAAGAGTTCGTCAAGCAAAAGTGCTGAGCTTAAAACGGTGTTTAGAAGAAACGACTTACCTAATCTTCACGAACAAGATCCAGAGACCATAACGGAAGTGGTGGAAATTCCTAGCTCTGAGAGCACACCACTTGTCCCACCTCCGGATTCTTCAAAATGTTTTTCGAGACTTGAATCAATTACTCCCGACTTTTCTCATCTTTCTCTCACACGGGGTGAGGGAAGTGATCCCGTTTTGGAAAAAGACAATACTTTTCTTGATAACAATGATTCTATTTCAATTGAGATTTTTACACCGTCAGATCCTTTGGAGCCCGAGCTCAAGGATTCTTTACCCGATTTTGAGAAATATGTTTTTGATACGGCTGAAGAAATTGAGTCATCTCCGATTGAAAATTCGATTGATCAGATTTTCTCCGATTCTGACAATGACGATGCTATATCTTGTGGAGACATCGAATATGTTGATGAATTACCTTCTGAGCTCGTCAGCTTAGAAGAAGAGAATGATGAAGAAGTTGAAACGGAAATTCAAGATGAAGTAATTCGTGAAACATTATTGAATATTAATCTTCTCATTTCTAAGATCGAGGCATTGAATGATCTTCCGACTTTTTCTCCTATCGCCGTTATGGATAGTGATTTCTTACCCGAGCTTGAAATTTTTCAATTTGAAGAGACGAGTAGTGGCAATCCCACTATTCATGCTTTCTCTCTTCCGGATTATGAGCGTTTTGATTTTGAGATTGATTTTGAGCATATTTCCGATAATCCGTCACGTGACCCTCTTTTAGAGGATGTCGATCAATTTCTTGTTGCGGATGACTCGATACCACCGGGTATTGAGAATGACGAGAATGACGTTCAAAGAAGTATTCTTTCCGATTTACCTTCTTCTCGTCCACCTGCGAAACCACCCGATGTAGAATCCGATACGAACAATGATATTTTTGGAGTGGTGGAAGAGATTTATGAACATGATATTCCTGTGCTTAATATTTTACCCACCCAACCCACCCGTGATTCAGAAATCAACTTTGCTTTTATCATCTGGGTGTTTTATCTGTTCTTTGTTTATCCCATACTTTCTTTACTTTTCCACTCCACCGGGAGTGAGGATACTATTTTTGACCCCGGCATCTCCATTAATTATGCCGAGTGTCCGTTCCATCTGCTCTCCCCAAGGACGAATTAATTCGGGGATCGAGTCAAGCTCATGTGACTCGGTGAACAAAAACAAGCGCTTCGTGGGAGGCACCTCATGCTTATCCATTTTCATTTCCTATATTTTCTATTTTTTAATAACGTGACGTGAGGGGGGCGACCCTTTCTAAACTCGTGTTTTCGTGGTTGTTTATGAATGTTCAGGAATTTCCCCGAAGTTTGAGGACTCTCGTACTCGTGGTTTGTCGTTCTCTCCACTCGAGTCTCATCCTTCGCTGCTCTTTCGGAAATTCTCCATATCCTAAATCTTATCGACTAACGTTTATCTCTTGGCATACTTAATAAACGGCCTTAGATTTTACGTAGGATTACCCGTACCCTTAAAACATTGAGGACAATGTTTCACTTTAGTCTGGGGGTGAATCTTCAATTCGATTTGACCTGTACCATCGTCTGAGCTATTAACTTAAGCAACTCCGTTTTCCAACAAAAATTTTAATTTTTGTCACCGCTTTATAAAAAATAAAAAAAATAAAATAAAATAAAATAAAATAAAAAGTGAAAAAATGAAAAAAAGATATATGATATGAATAAAAAGTTTTGACACCCTGTTTTGACTTTCCTACCGGCGAGAGTAGAAATAAATGTTCCGACTTGACCGGGCGTGTTGAGCCCTAGCTCGTCTCCCTTAACCAATATAATCAAAAGATTATGGCTAAGCATCCGCGGATCTCATTATTTGGGATTTTAAATTTGCGGAGATCGAGGAATGATAGAGTTTATTTAGAAGTTTCGTGCTATACACGGATCGCATTACTGGGATTTAAAAAACCCACGAGAGGTACTTGTGGCCTCCTTGTTCCCACAAGCTTGCACACCAATATATAATAGATGTCTAGGATTAATTAAGGGTATACGGTTTGGGCAATACTTAGTTTTTTCTCGTTCCCAACAAAATCTCTGCATATGGGGGTTTGGTACACATAGGGGTACTGCCAGTGTTACGGTAAAATAGACTATTGCATCTTGCCGGTTCGCAGCCGATGTTGTGATCTTAGTAAAAACCGTAGGACTCGGGGTTTGGCATATAGTTAAGAATATCGATAATAATAGTCCAAAGCCAAATAAAAAGGCAGAGGAATCCAAAGCTACAAAAAGCAGCGGATAGAAATCCAAAGTCATAATAAAGCTCTTACATCTTGGCGGCTCATAAACCGTTGACTGTAAAAGAATAAAGGACTAAGGACCAAAGTATTATTAAAGTGCTTATAATTATGCAAAAATGCCAAGCTTCGACTCCGAGGGTTTCCCTAATAAAAAGCTTCCGTTTCGGGTATCAAACATGGTATGTCTCGGTCGTAAATAAAAAGGGGGACCCCTACAAATCGTGTTAAATCAGAGACCTTCATGTGGACCCGATTTCTGTATGCAGGGGTTTTCGAGGGAAAGTTTGGAAACTACTTAGCGTTCAAATTTTGTGCTCTTATCGGACTAATAAATATCGAAACGAGAAAATATGAAGCAATTCATTTCTCACTAATTAAAATCTTTAGATACAAAACTTAGGACCTAGGGACAAGAGGTAATACACAAGTAACTTTTGTTGGCAGTGTTAGCATCTAACTTCTGGATAAACAATGATCTCGATTTTACGCTTAGTTTGGGAGCTTGTGAAAAATCAAGGATGACGATTTTTATCCGTATGGTCTCTTCTCTGTAAGAAGTGTTTCTACTCGTTGACCCTGAAAGTTATCAATAGATAAGCACTGATAATGAAAGTCAAGGCAAACCGTCACTTATATAAAAATGAAAAAAATACAAAAAGAGTATTAGTAGTTGTTATTCATGAAAATCGAAAAACGGAGCGTTTTTGAGAATAAATGATTTTACTATCTCTTTTGAACATCATTGCTACTTTACAACGTCAGTAAAGAGAGGTTTTGAAATTATTTATCTCTTAAGCGTGAGGTGATGACATTGCGTGAGGGCACGGCAATACCTTAGTCTGGGGGATTTTGATGAGTGCTTAATCACTCATCCTTTTTAGACCCAAATATACCAAATACTAACCAAAAATGCCAAGAGAATGCATGTTTTTGTATTTGTGTATGTGCAGGTATGGATATGAGAAAAATGAACAAAAACACAGCAAAACCGACAAAAACGAGCACGAGATTGGAAAAAGGTCAAAAGCCGGAGCCGGGAAAGCAAAATGATCAAAGAGAGTTCAAATTATCATTAGAAGTCCTCAGCCTTTCACAATGTTTCATAATTGGTCCCTGGTCAAAGTTTGAGAATTTGGCGATTTTAGTCCCTCAAGTTTCAGATAATTACAAAAGTAATCCTTTGAAGAATTATTCGAAGAAAAGTCCGAAAAGATCCTCAATAATCTTAGAATGGCAAGATATACCCTTGGAACATATTTTTGAAGAAAAGTCGAATTGGTCCTTGAAGTTTGCTAAATTACAGTTTTGGTCCCTAAGGTTTTCAAAATCTTAAAATTTGTTCCTAAAAAGATTACACTACTAAATCCTAAAAATCTAAAACCGGATCCAAACTAATAACTAAACCAATCCAGTCCAAAATTTCCACCATCCCAAGCCCAAATTATACTCAGCCCCTCACTTTACACCCGGTCCACCTAAAACTACCCCAGTCAAAACCCAACACTCAACCCGGTCAACGCCATCAAATTAATAAAAACACCAGTACCCATTCCCGCCCCCCCAAAATTAACTTTTACCCAGAACTTTAAGCCCTAGTTACTATTCACACGAGTAAAATCCCAAATTGACCATGATTAAGGGTATGATTGTCTAATTACTTGAGTATCTAGAAGCCCTGACATGTGCAGATATCTGACACGCTGGAAATCCACATGAATGTGCGTGCCAATGATTGGGTGGAATTTGATCTAAGGGCTGTTATTCAAAGATTGGGCACCACGTTTTGATCAAGGGCTATTATCTTCTCAAAGAAACACAAAGAGGTGTGGATCAGTGACCTGGCAGCCTAGAAGCTTCACCAATCCCTCTCCTCAGCATCTATATAAGCTCCCCTCCTCACCTCATATTAGTTGTCCGATTTTTCATTGTATTTAGAAAAGTTTTTGACCACTTTTTAATTCTTGTCATTTAAATTCAGCATTTAAATTGTAATTCCAAGTTTGTACTCAAGTTTCATTTTAATATAAATCTTATTTTCCGTTAAATCTCTTGCAATTTAATTTTTGGTAGTTAGTTACTTTAAATTCTGTTTTAAGCTTCAAATTATACATTCAGTTTAGTTTGTGTGGAGAAATTATTTGTTGTTACTGTTTGCAATTATTCAAAAGTTCTTGGTCAATCAAAGTCAACATAGCTTATTTAATAAGCTATAGCTTATTTGGAATAAAAGGGTAGCCAATAGGTGCGTTTTGGCCTGTCATAAAGACAGGTTGTGTTGGAAACACCTCTCTGTTTGGCTGAGGGGTGATTGTAAGTTTCAATCTCATTTACTGTTTCATCATTAGTATAAGTTGATAGATCTGCTTTTGGTAATTTGCTTTTAGCTTACTATTGCTTATTAGTGTCTGAATACTGCTTGTTACTTGGTGTTTTTGATAGATTTGAGTTTGAATGTTCTTTAGTGTAACTGTTTCATATGTAGCATATGTTTCATCATTGGATCTGAGTTGCTTTTGAATTTGATGTTTGAGATTTGTTTTTTCTTTGTTATTTGGTATCATTAGATCATAGTGCACATAGGTTGAGCTTAGGTTTGAGTTGGAACAGATTTTAGTAGCTCATATAAGTATGACAGATAGTTATAGGGTGTTTGGTTCAGAGTAGTCTGCTGATTTAGGATTTGTTTCAGAGGTTAAAATTGGTCTAGGTTATTTACTTAGGATGCATTAGGTATAAAATAGCATTATTGAAGTTGTTCATTTAACGAAAAGTAATAATTCCAATAACTGCATAATTTCTGTTTGAGGTAGTTAGTTGTAAGCTATTGCATAAATTTAGTTTATATAGAATAGTAAACATTTCTGCATCAATAGTTTTAGTTTCATTGTTTCTTACACCAATATCTTTTTCGCCACTTGCATCGGTAAAACTAACTTCAGTTTCAAAGGAATTTTCACCAAATCAAGTTTTTAACTCAGTCTTTGGTCTTAACTTTGTAAGTGGCTGTGGCATTCATTTGTAGTTGGAAATCCATTTGGTTTGTGGATTTTAGTAGTTTGGCAGTATATAAATCAATATCAAAAAGAATTTTTAGATTTGAAACTTATTCGCTTATTTGAAATGTCCCTGGAAGTTGACTGTTTGAGCTGGTTCTTCCCCTGCACATCAGGTTTAATCCTTTTTTTTTAGGTAACTTTAGAGTAGAGTATTGGATCTAGGCTTAGTTTTCTTGGTGAATTCAACATCTCAGTAGGTCAGGGTAACTTTTGCCCCCATTAGCTTCTACAATTCAGCTTTTCTCAACTGCTTATTTGCTTTGTTTAGTCGTGTTATTGAACTAGGAATCTGTTTTCACATATAGGGCTACATTTGTGCGTAGGCTATTCTAACTTGAGTTTTGTGGTGCATACTAGTTCATCTATACCTTATATTGCTTTATCCATTTAGCTTTTGTCATATTGCTTCTCTTTTTAGCTTATAGCTTTTTCATTAGAGCTTATATTCAACTGTTTGATTCATAATCTGTGTTTCTGAGTGATTTGGCCTTAATACTGTTCCATCAAGCTTCATTGAGTCATATAAGCAGTTGGTCAAAGTTTGGGATCTATTCTGGTCAAAGTACTTATTAATAAGCACTCCAAATAAGTTGTTTTCAAGTTTATCAGCACTTCTCTGCAATATTTTCTTTTCAAAATTTTTTCTCAAGTTCATTTTAATATTTTAGATTTTCTGTAATTTTTTCAAATTTTTCCGAGTCCATTTACTATTTTTCTTATTTTATTTTCATTTTTAATAATTTATAAATACTTTTTAATTACTTAAAAATCCAAAAAAAAATCTGAAAAATCCAAGAAAAACCCAAAAATATTTTTAAAATTTATTTTCATTTATTTTAGAATTTTAGAAATTTATTTTGCATTTTTCTCAACTATTTTGAATTTATTTTGAATTTTTAATTAGATTAAATAGTTTTTAATTCTAGAAATTACATAAAAAGCCAAAAAAATTTGTTTTTTGTTTTAAAATTTCTTTTTAGTTATTTTATAATTTTCAAAATTTAATGTTTATTTTTCTCAATTTATTTAAATTTTCTTTTAATTTTTAATTAGTTAAATAGTTTTTAATTCATAAAAAATAAATAAAAAGTCAAAAAAATATTTTTCTTTTTCTCAAAATTTTCTTTTATCATTTTTAACTTTTGAAAATTATTTCCAAGTCCGTTGGAGTAGCGTAGCTTAAAAGTCGCGTTTTATTTCTTACGTTAACGTTTATTTTCCATTCTAGCTTACGTTTTCGATTCTATGTTACGTTTTAAGTTTGTTTACTTGAATTACGTGCTTAGTTTATTATTTGTGCTTTATTTACTAATTCATTAGTATAATCTCATTCAAATCACTTTTTACCACTTTCACGACACGTTTCACGAATCGGGAATTCGAAATTCCATTTACACCTTCGCTGGGAGAACGACCCGAGGAAATACTTTCCTAAGCATTTATTCGGTAAAACAAACACTATACTATAAAACGACAACATCAGGCATCTCATCCTTCTTTGAAATATTCCCATGACGCCGACAAGCATCACGGGTTTTGACTACGTCGTGGGCATCCTTGTAGATCGTGGGCCAATAGAAACCAGAATCAAACATCTTTTTGACGGTGTAGTTTGGGCTATGGTGTCCCCCCGTAGGTCCATCATGACAAGCTTTAAGAATATCCATGGCTTCTTGGCCATGGACACACCTGTCACACCTCGCCAAGGCGGAAACGCGAAGGTGTAACTTCATGGATATTATCACAACACCTGGTGTCTATATAGAGAACAACTACATGCACAAAAATAGATGAAAGTATAAACACAATGTGTTGTAACAATAACCCAAAATAAAATAACCAAAACATAATCCAAAACAATACATAAGATCCAAATAAGGATGATAAACCACTTCCAATGCAACTAGGGTCTCGTCTAATCACATCCTTCTACCTTATCCTTAGAAAGCTCACCTGAAGATGATGCTTAAAACATCAACATAATGTTGGTGAGATTCATAGGTTTAAGACACACATACACTCTCAATGCAACCAGTTCACTGTGATTATAAAAACATAGCTGGAAAAATAATTTATAGTTATCATATAAGCTACAAGTATTCGCAAACGAATATCCACACACAAAGGCAACCATCTGGACGGATCGTGTCCACCGACCCCATTGGCATCAATTAGGTCGCATGCGCGAGCAACAGGATAAGCATCCTCATAATCGAATCACTTATAAACCACACAAAACTCAACATCAAATGGGTCTCTAAATGAAGCACACATAATCTCATAATCGAATCATCACACATAGCATACATACGATAACATTATAAGTCCAAGCTCTTTGACACACACATAATCACAGTAACCCAAACATTTAAGACAAGGATCATTCCCATCCCAAGTTTAAAACAAAGTAAAAATTTGGGACTATGAACTCACCTCAAACCTTGCAGCTTCCACAACACAAATCACAAATCTAAACAACACAAATAAGTCCACGTTACACAAGGCCAAGCTAAAAGCTACAACCCATGTAATACTCATATGATGGATGTCTAAGACTCATATGACCCACCATGGATCTCCTAGACTCCATACTAACCACCACCAAACACTAATGCTCACTAAATCCCTTACACTTTTAAAATTAGAAAACGCATAATTTTAGGGTACATTCGCCCACATGAAATAATAACAATAAAGGCTCAAAAACTAATACCAAAAATTCACCATGGTCTCTCACAAGCATACAAGCTAATCCCCATAAGGCCATGGACTAATAACACACACAAGTACCCATAAGAAAATCAAACTTGTCAACCATCCAAATTTGGATCTGAACGCACACCAAAAAGTTTTAATTAAAATAAAATACTCCTACAACTTTTTATTACGAATCCTTTTCGTGGTAGTCTAAGATAACTTAAAACTCAACTTTCCCAGAAGGGCTAACCTTAATATCACTTTTTCACCCACAAATCACTATCAAACTTTTACCCAAATTAATCCTGGTTTTATAGCTTTGACACCTTATCAAAGAAAAATCAAAAGACTAACTTTCAGCCCTTGAAATCAATCATGGCCGGACTTTTTGAAAAGCTCTTTCATTAAAATTCAATTTAGACCAAAAATTCGTGATCTAACTCATCACCATCTATTAAATATCCTCGTATCTTTATAGCCTTGCAAATTTTTCAAAACCCTAACTCAATAACTATCATGTTTTACGCTCAATTCTCTTCACCAATCATCATAATATTATCAATTAATGATTCTAACATGTTTTACCTCATAAATTTACAGAAGTTTATAAACCCTAAATCCATCATACTTAATATTACATGAATTCCTATGATTAATCAATTAATTGAACATAGGTTTTAAGAATTTTACCTTGATTCTTAATTATTGCTTCCAATTTACAAACCCTAATTTTTTTTCTTCTCTTTTTCTCTCTTGTGGTCGACTCAAATTTGTAGGAAAATAATTTTGGGAGCTTTGGTTTTGTATTTATATTAATTATGGATAACCCTTGGGCCTAAGAATCACATTTGGACTCAAATTGGGTTTCCTTTTTCTCCTTATCCTCTTCCAACCGATTTTTACATATATAAAATATATATTTATATTTTTTTTATTAAATTTATTTATTAGACTCAAAACCTCATACTTTTAATATTTTATAAATACACGTAGCTAATCCTAGCGTCTTACGTGATAAACCTCAGTTTTTACGACAAACCAAAAAATTATCATTTTCAAAAATAAAGTTTCCAAAAATAGATTTTCAATCGTTTAAAAGCGTAACACATAAAAACAAACTCCTCATAACTTGCTAACGCTCAAATACTTGAACGAAGACTCGTTACGCAAAAACACAAAAATACCAAAACTACACAAGTCATTCCTACACCACAAAGGCGATCAAAATGAACTTTCCCAAATTCCATACTTTCCAAATCACAATAAAAACCATTTACACAAAGGGATTTAGTGCTAAAACTCACCTATATCACTTCAATCACCTAAGACACACCAAACAAACGTCAACCGAGTCAAGACTATCAGTCAAACTGACTTGCTAAAACCACGGTTGTTACATCATCCCCCACTTAGGGAAATCGCGTCCCGAGATTTCAACTACTCTAGTTACCACTCACAACAGCAAAGAAAATTAATGAATAATTAAGCGGAATAATACACCCCATAAAATCACGGAGAAAGAACCACAAAAATGTGAACCGACTAAATACTTGAATTCACATGATAGAAAACATTCCATCACTCCAACGATACACGCAAATAGATACACTCCCCGATCAATAAACACCAATGATCCAAACGACTTCTCACAGGTAGGTACGATACCCCCGAACCAAATGAAAATCCAAATGGTAACCGCAAGAAGCACACATGCATGTAACAGATACCCATAAAACAAAATATCACTTAAAACATTTATGAACACCCCGCATCTAACTTCCACGATCTAAATCCAACTACAAACGATCTGCTCACCAACCACATCTGCAAACAAATTTGAGTACTTAAATATCATCTGATCCTCACGTTCCCAAGTAAACTCAGGGCCACGCTTAGAATCTCACTATACCTTTACCAACGCTATCTCACCATACTTTACACTTTTGACCACTCGGTCCGTAATCTCAACAGGTTCCTCGACAAAACGGAGAGTATTGTCAACCTTACTCTCATCTAATGGCACATGCAGACTAATATCCGCCGAACACTTCTTTCAATTAGATACGTGAAACATATCATGTACACCACTTAATTCCTCAGCTAACTTCAACCGGTGTGCCACAAATCAAATCCTTTCCAAAATCTCAAACGGTCCTACATATCCCGTTGCTAACTTGCCTTTCTTACCGAAACGCATAATACCTTTCCAAGGAAATACTTTTAACATCACAAAATCACCAACATTAGACTCTAACGGCTTACGGAGATTATATGCATAACTCTTTTAGTGAATATCTCAATACCTTAAATCTCTCTCTTTAATCTAAAAACCTTATTTGAAATCTCTCATTCCAGTTCAGGACCAATTAGTTAGCTTGTTCTAACCTTTGTCCACAGAATAGGAGATATACATTTCCTTCCATACAATACTTCAAATGGCACATTCTTAATACTAGAATGATAATTATTGTAATAGGAGAACTCAGCTAAAGATAAATGTATACCTCAGCTCCCTCCAAACTCAAACACACCCATGCTCTCATCATACCATCCAACGCCTGATTTGTACGTTCACTTAGGCCATTCATTTAAGAACGATAAGTTGTACTCATCTTCATACGCTATCTCTAGGTTCCATAAAACATTTACCACAATCGCGAAGTAAGTATTTCATCTTGATATAAGCTGATTGATGCGACACCTCATGTCTCTCTACCAACTAATCAAATGTAACGTCTCGCTACCTCCTTCTTACCACAATCTTCATGTATCTCTGACTGTTGCACCTCTCTAATAATCCTTGATATTAACATTTACCTTCAAGCGTATCAAACACTTGCTAAGGTATCTATATTCTCCTTCATACTTTCTCCCTAACACAACTCTCATTACGATAATAATACGTCTTATCCATCCTAGGATGTATCAAATACCCTGCATGATCGATGTCCTGAAGCTTCCTCTCCATGAAACCAATAATTGGTCCGCGAAGTACAATCCTCTACCATCATCCCTTTCCATTAGCTGATCTAAACCATGTAATCATCCTCCTCACATGTTCTCTCCCTTGAACATCTCTCTCTGAGCTGTCAGTATCATCTTTTAACTCCAGACTGGATTATCATAATCATTGCTCATAGACATCTATGTTTCACTCGTTCACTCCTGCTCAGCGCTCTTACTACAATGTCCTCACTTCCTTAACGGTAGCGAATCAAACAATCGTAGTAACTGAGAAATTCCACACCCAACTTCTCTTCTACATATATTAACCTCTTATCAAATATATGCTACAGATTCTTATGATCTATGTAGATAACACTCACTACTTCATACAAATATTGTCTCCATGTTCAACGCCCCAACTCGAAGTCATGTATCACATAGTTCCTCTTATGGATCTTCTACCTCCGCGATACCTACACAATCTATAAAAAGTTCTAAATGAATCGTCAACAGTACTTGCCAATCCTAAGGACAATCGTCTCTTAGATGGTGTCTTAGGTACTTTCTATGCTTCACTACTTTTATCTTACTAGTGTCAACGAAAACTCGCCATCGTTGGCCACATACTTGAAGAACGTACATCTTAAATCTACACCTCTCACTAGAACAACTTGGCAAACACCCTCTTCTTCTTCAATGAACAAATTGATAATCAAAACGACAATCTATCCTAAGTAAACGACGCGAAGCATGAAACCGGTCGAACGAAAATGTATATCAACGAACTCAAAAGGGGTACGAATTACAAACTAGCGAAGTAACGAACATCAAAACCAAAGCTAGAAAACACAATGAGAAATTTTCCCCCAATAAAGTAGACACGGATAAAATGTTCATGAAAACCCATACAAAGAAAATATAAAATACATGTACCCATAAAACATCCACAAGCGTACCTCAACGAAAGAAACACTCGATGAACCAAATACATAACAAGTTTGGTAAATGAGAACCATAGACAGTTCTTATTCCCGTACTCGACCTTCCCAAAAACAAATGAACACCGTTTTTCACAATATTTTATCTTAAACTTATATATTTTTTTTATAAAGTATATATAAACCATTTTATGTAAGACATCAATATAACCATTTTTTTCCTTTTCACACTTCATTTTCACCATAAAAATAATAGTTTCCAACAAATGACCTTGAAATACCCAAAACGAATTTTCAAATACCATAAGGACTTTAACACAGAAGAATCACACAATCAAAATAATCATCAAACGAATCTCATACCAGTGAACACTCACGCAAATACATTGCAAACCAAACGAAGAATGTAAAGACTCATTCATACAATGAGCAAATTAAAACCATAGAAAAATATCGACACTATCAGGTTGCAAAAACATGTCACGAAATCCAATTGGTGTGGAAATGAGGGATTAAATATCCGCACCAACTCGTCACGAACCAACTATACTCGAAGAACAATATCATACTCATTCGCGGAATGAATGCAAGGAATAACCAAAGAAACGAACTAGTATCCAACAAAACGAATTCGACTACCCAACACCTATCACGACGTCAAATAGAAAGAATATGGCATCTTTACTATCATGGTACGAATAGGAATGCCAACCAAAGAATTAGGTATACAAACGGAGTGTCTACCAAACGAATCAACTTAAATACTACAACATAAGTACCCACCGATAATTGAGGTATCAACATATGATAGGTAGGATGGAATCTTACCACCTACACACCCCAACATAAAACGACTGCCCAAACGGTTAAGAGAATACTTCTCTAACAATACATCCATTACCAACATGATATCACATACCATCTACCACAACATATAACAACAAACATCAATCAATGCAATAATGGTCACAAGTCCACATGTGTGATACCCTTATAATTATGTTTGCAACCATAGTTATAAGCCTATGCCACACGCATACTTACTTCCAAAACCACACATCTCAATGATAACGCATATATACCACATAGCACCTAATACACCGTGCAATCCATGCCATCATACTTGCAAGTCCACTTGTGTTGCGACGCATGCAAAATTATGTTGGCCACCATAACTATCTATGCCTCCTTTCACAAGTGTACTCCCTCCCATGACAACACATCATGCAAACAATCACGCAAACAAAAACAAAAGACATCGCAAACAATCATCTCACAAGGAACAATTTCAATGATCACGTAAACTCTATAATCAAAATCACATGGATAAGGTCGATCCAATATCCAGGAGTAATCACGCTCCAACATGGCTCCAAACGGCAAAAGACAATATACGAATTCCAAAACATAACACAAAACAAAAGACGTCGCACAATGGCTCAAAATCGATTCTGGCACTTATCTCCCCACTCATATCAATTCAATTTACTACTCGTTGTGGACTCTAGATCCGAATCCACACCATTCCATCCTAACTCCCCTTCATCTTTACTCAACCACCCATTCCTGTTTCCTACATGTTGACGTAATCGACAACATGCAAAACCATCTCTATTTCTTTCTTCCAATTCCGTATGATTCACAAGTACATACAAATCACGAGGTTTAGACTAAACCATCTCTCCTTCCTATGTGAAGTGAGGACACTACCAAGGGTATTTGGTAATGGCTCCATCTCTAGAAGTCGTCGTGGTAAAAAACCTATCCACTTCTTCTCTACCAACGTATTCTATAAACATCCTCTCCTTGTCCGAACATGGATACATGCTATCGGGAACTCGGATTCTGCGGTTAGTCCGCTTCATCCTACCACTTCTCTCGCATCTGATAGTGACAACGGTAGTCCAACGAAGCATCTTACGCCCGGAAGACGATATAATAAAGTCGATATATACAATACTACATATAGAGGATAGAATAGACGTCCGAAACTCAATAAAACATCTCAAAAATATAGGAAAATAGACATATAAAATACTATACTTACACATAGATCCTAAATGCAACTATATAAAGGACTCCTAGGTTATAGTCTAGGTTCAACCACCTACTTCTCTATAACCAAGGCTCTGATACCAATCTGTCACACCACGCCAAGGCGGAAACACGAAGGTGAAACTTCATGGATATCATCACAACACCTGGTGTCTATAAAAAGAACAACTACATGCACAAAAATAGAGCAAAGTACAAACACAAAGTGTTGTAACAATACCCCAAAATAAAATAACCAAAACAAAATCCAAAACAATACATAAGATCCAAACAAAGATGATAAACCACTTCCAAGGCAACTAGGGTCTCGTCTAATCACATCCTTCTACCTTATCCTTAGAAAGCTCACTTGAAAATGATGCTTAAAAGGTCAACATAATATTGGTGAGATTCATAGGTTTAAGATACACATACACTCTCAAGGCAACCAGTTCACTCTGATTATAAAAACATAGCTGGACAAATTATTTATAGTTATCATATAAGCTACAAGTATTCGCAAACGACTATCCACACACAAAGGCAACCATCTGGACGGATCATGTCCACCGACCCCATTGGCATCAATTAGGTCGCATGGGCGAGCAACAGGATAAGCATCCTCCTAATCGAATCACTTATAAACCACATAAAACTCAACATCAAATGGGTCCCCAGATGAAGCACACATAATCTCACAATCGAATCATCACACATAGCATACATACGATAACATTATACGTCCAAGCTCTTTGACACACACATAATCACAGTAACCCAAAAATTTAAGACAAGCATCATTCCCATCCCAAGTTTAAAACAAAATAAAAATATGGGACTATGAACTCACCTCAAACCTTGCAGCTTCCACATCACAAATCTAAACAACACAAATAAGTCCACGTTACACAAGGTCAAGCTAAAAGCTACAAACCATATAATACTCATATGATGGATGTCTAAGACTCATATGACCAACCATGGATCTCCTAGACTCCATACTAACCACCACCAAACACTAATGCTCACTAAATCCCGTGCACTTTTTAAATCAGAAAACGCAGAATTTTAGGGTACATTCGCCGACATGAAATAGTAACAATTAAAGCTCAACAACTTACACCAAAAATTCACCATGCTCTCTCATAAGCATACAAGCTAATCCCAGAAGGCCATGGACTAATAACACACACAAGTACTCATAAGAAAACCAAACTTGTCTGTGGAAAACTAGAAGGGGGGTTGAATAGTTTTACATCTTTTTCGTTTTATAAAAGTTTGGTTCAAAAGGATAGATGCAAAATACAAAAACTTTGATGCAAAAATATAGATACAAGTTTTGTTCTCAATTATTGTATGAACCCTACTTGTTAAGATTGTTGAGTAGAGATTATAATTTTATTAATCACACTTATATATATATATATCCTTATGGTTTGTTTATTATGAAATCAATGTTGTGAATGGAACCTAGTTTGATCTTTATGTGAAATCAATATATGCACAACACAAGCAATAATAACTATATATGAAATGTAAATAAGTAAGTAAGAAAAAAGTAAGAGATGGAAAGATCAAACCAAGAGATAAAGGATTTATAGTGGTTCGGCTACAAGGACACCTTCCTTGCCCTACTCTACTCAACGAGCACTGAGCTCAAGAGTTTTCTTCACTAATTCAATAACCTCCCTTATGGCGGAGAAAACCATACACACCTTAGCTTACACCAATTTAACGACACAAAGCTAAATGCCGAGTTCTAACTGTAGCTAGAACCAATCTCACAACTACAATCACACCACAACTTCTTCAAACCCTTTTCACGCCTTCTACACTTCTTCACAACTCTTATTTCTTCACACCTTCACAACTTCTATCTATTCACTACTTCAAGGGTTTTGCTACTTCACAACTTCTAGGCTTCTAAGTCTCTACAACTTCAATACTTCTATCTCTCTACTTGAGGGGCCTTATCTATATACCACTACAATGATTCTTCTACATTAAAAGCTTCTATATCATCTATGCTTCAAAGCTTCTATGTCTCCACACCTTCTAGTCTTCAATGTCTTCTCAACTTAAAGGCTTCAACTTCTTCACTACTAACCACTACTTCAATATGCTACTACTTCTCATATCTCCTATCACTAATTCTATGCTCTTCTACTTCTTCACTTCTAGTACCACTTCACACTTTCACCAATTCTAGATCCTATATCTAAATCTAGCTAACCAATGTATACACCTTATTCACCAAAGTATGAATGATTAAAAAGATGAAATAAACAAACAACTTAGATAGCAAGATGATACTAAGTTGTAATACTGCTAATCTTGATAGATAGAAGTATTCTTCTTTTTGCACTTGAGTGTTGAGGCTTGAATCACTTTGAAACAAAGATTAATGTATATATGATCAAAGGATTTTAGAAGATAGAAATGGAGGTTTGAATCAGAAAATTTAGAGTGCAAAAAGGTGAGAAAAATTAGTGGAATGAACCAGTATTTAAAGGGACAGCTGGGGGGAATAAGGAGCGTACCGGTCCCCTTAATTATTAAGGGGGCTGCCTGGTTAATTAAGGGGGCCGCCCCTCCTGAACGTTGCCCAGCTTTTTCCTTTTTTGAGGAAAATTTTTCTGGATTAGATCTGCCATTTTTTGTTGAAAATTTGAATTCATATATTAGTAATGAATTAAACATATTCTTTTAATTCAAAAATTGTTTTGTAAAAGATATAAAATGTTTTGTGACATTTTATAAAAGTCTAGTGATTAATAAAAATGTTCCTTTGATCTTATAATGCATTAGACACTTTGTTTAATCATACCTTAAGTGATTAGATGGTGAAAGTGAGTATTTACTACTAAATACTTATTTATGTCATGATCTTTGGTTTGATGAGTTTTCGTTTTGTGATTATCAAAACATAGAGATATCGAAGGATATGAATAACGTTTTTAGTCATTTATTTATATCAACAATGTCCCCCTTTTTGATGATTACAAAACCTAAACTCATTAAATCCAAAAATTAATTTTTAGACAAGTATTTAGTGAGTTTATATTTACTTGTCCCCCTTTTTGTAGAATCATAAAGGTTTAAGCCGATAAGATGAAAGCTCCCCCTTGATGTGTACTCCCCCTCGTTTGAGGGCACCAAGGGTTCAAGCTATAGAATTCTTGCAAGAAAAATATTAGAGGCACAAGCAAATATATATAGCATAATAACAACTAATAATAAGCATGGTGATTGGCTCCAAACGGTCAACTAAATTGACCAAAGATATGGTCAACCAAGTCAAACATCCTAGAGTCAATCTCCGCGGAATACAGGGTTTCCCCGGGTCGTTATGTCCCAACAAGGTGTGACTTGTTATCAAACGGGTTTGTGATCGGGTGAATTAGGACAGAAAGGGGTTTGTGATTGATTACACTAAGGAATTTTGAAAGAAAATAATTAAATAAGTTATATTAACAAGACTGTGAAATCAGAAAAACCAGAAACGTTTTAAACCTAAAAACGTGCACGTTCAGTTTAAATTTACGGGAACGTACAAAATAAAAAGTGAAAACTGAAATCTGAAAACCCTCAGGGGGTGAAAATGACTTTTTTACAATCCTAAGGATAAAAGAAAATTTTTAGAAAAAGAAAATAAATTTTTACACTAATTAATTATTTAATATTAATTAAAAACTATTTAATACTAATTATTAATATTTAAATAAGTTAAATACAATATAATATTATTTTAATACTAGAAAAATGAAAATTAAATTTCTAAAATTATAAAATAACTAAAAACAAATTTTAAAATTAAAAATATTTCTTTTTGTCTTTTTGTGGATTTTATATTAATTAATTATAATTAAATATTAATTACCATATTAAACTAATTACAATTATTAAAAATACTAAAAAGACTTAGATAATTAAGAAAAAATTTATAAATCTAATTAACCATCACAGGAATCCTAAAAAATTATAAAAAGTTTGTTTTATGTATTTTTACACTATTTTACTAATTATTAAAATAAATATTAATTAATTACTAATTAAACTAATTAAATTATAAAAATTAGAATATGAATAGTAAATATTCTAGAAAAATTCCTAAAATTATATTATATTATATAAAAGCTAGGAAAAATATAAAAACTAGGTATTACTTTATAAAAACTAATTTTGCTATTTAATACTTAGATATTAATTAATAATTAATAAAACTAATATTAAATCTAGTTAATACTAAATCACAATATAAAAATTTGTAAAAATTACTGAAAATACATTAAGATCCAAGTAATTTAAGAAAAATATAAAAAGGCAAGTTACTTTATAAAAATCTAAAAAGGAAAATTAAAAAGTTACATAAAATTAAATAGAAACTATCACTTATAATTAAATTGACTTTTCTGGATTTTTCTTTTTGAAAACTATTTTAACACTAAAAACAAACAACTTTTACAAAAACACTTTTTTTATAGCTTAAAAATAAGCAAAATGGAAGCTTAAAGGCTTGACAGTTGACTTTTGGTTAAACTGCCTTGAATAAGCTTCTAATAAGCTCAAAGCTGAGTCACAGGGGTGGATTTAGGTTTGTACAAGCTAAAGATACAAAAATGAAGCTAAATGGTGCAATGGCTTATACTGATAAGCTCAGAACAAGCAAATAAGCAAATCCCAAACCCTGCCTAAACAACGGGCCTGCAGGGTTTTTTGTGGAGCAAATTAAGCTAGGGGCAACAGCTTTTAAACCAAAGATGAGCCTGGAACCTTATAGCCAGCTACTAAGGCTTCTCAAAAAACCTAAGAACCAGTTGTGGGGCCCACTGATGAGGCCAGGCTGAACCACCAAAGGTGGTGGTGTAGTGGCTGTGGTGATGCAGCAGGGGAGATGCCTTCCCCTGCAGGTATGTTTGGGTAAAGGTGGGGCCCACAAAAAAATGGTAAAAATGTATAGAGTGTGGGATCTTAAATTTCAGCTGGGAGACTACACTCCCTAAAAAGCTCATGTCCTAAAACCTATCACAAAATTCCCTAAAATTCTTGCAAAATTTGGAAAATCTGAGAAACATGCATTTTGACTTTTTAAGATTAACCAGAAACTTTGACTTTGGTGGGTTTCTAATGAATTTAATTGACTGAACATGTTGTAATAAGCTATAATAAAGCTAATTTTATCTAAACCTACAACTTGTGAACTAAAAATGAGATTTATGGATCACAAGATCCACACAGTGCACAGATGTGAGATTGGATTGTTGATTTTGACTTTTTAATGTAAAAGACTTGGTTTTTAAGATTCCACTAAACTAAACTAACCTAAACTGAGTCAAAAAGACTTAAAACAACAACAAACTCAACCAAGAACCTAGACAGAACAGGAAATCTAAACACACCTTAAGTAAACTGCAAATGGTCTTTTTTAAAGCATTTCACTGATATAATCCTCAAATCCAACTCCCAAGGTTGTCAAAATGATAAATTCAGCTTAAGTTGACAAAGGTAGACCACTGATAACAACAACACTCCCAGAATTAATTTCAAGGTATTTCCACAGTTAAATGAACAAAAGAGCAACCATAAAGTCTAATGGGTAAATAGACAATACCAAATGTAAACTTAACTCTAACAAACCTAATAAGCAAAAAAATCCAGGAACAAGTAACAAATAAGCTGAGCTACAGTACATTATGAAAAACTGAAAAATAAGGCTTACAATGGATTTCCAAGTCAAAAACATGAACCAAGAACTCAACTCATAACCTACTGCCTCCCTCAAGGCTACTAAACCAGATTCAAACTTCTTCTCCTTCTTCTGTCTTTTTATTTTTATTTTTCTATTTATTATTTTTTTTTTATATATATTTTTGGATTTTGAGTAAACTTAAACTAGAACAGTTTTTAATGATTAGAACTATTGTAAAAGCTTATTAATGAGTAAGAATTAAGACTTGGACTATCCTAAACAGCTTTCAACAACAATAAAGCAAACTTGAAATTTTGATAAAATAAGTAAATTTGCAAAAACTGAATTATAATAAGAAAACTGAAATTAATGCTTGCAATAGGTTTTGATTACACTTAAAAACTTTTACATTACAACTGAGGAGCTGAAAATTACATTAAAATGGAAATTACACTAGATTATTACCTAAACTACACTACTGCTACATACTCCCACTAATAATGCTTCCTCTTCACTTTTTCTTCATTTAAATAGGTCCTAGAGCAATTCTCTTTCATTCCCACCAATACTCTGAGCTGTTGGATCCCTCAATTCAATCTGAGCCGTTTGTTTTGGTTTTGGCTGGAAATGCCAATTTGGTAGTTAGGGGGTGGCTTGGCGTGATTTGTGGGCAATAAATGGTTTTTGTTTGGTTTTATTTGGAGGGGGACAAGATATGGGTTAAGTGAGTTGGAGGTGAGGAGGGGGGTTGGCAGGTTGAGTGTTGCAGGTCAAGTGGGGAGGTGGAAGGGGTGAGTTTGACCTGGGGTTTAACCTGGGTGGGAACAAGTAAAAATGGGGGAATTATATTTTTGGGGATTGGGCTTTAGGTGATGGGCTGGGGTTTATGGATTGGGTAAAGGAGTAGGTTTGGGGGTTTTATGGATCAGGCTTATGTTTTATAATATACAAAGGATGTGTTTGGTTGTAGTAATAAACACAAGGACCTAAATTGTAATTTTAGATTTTAGAGGGGATTGTTATGTAACTTTCCATAAGATGCAATAAAGAACAAAATTGTCATGTTTAAATAACCCAAGGACCAAAGTTATCATTTCCAAATTTTCAAACCCCAGGGGCCATTTTTGCCATTTTTGAAACTTCAAGGACTAATCTTGACATTTGATGAAAAGTTTTATTCAAGGACCAATTTTGATAACTTTGAATAATATAGGGACCTTGAATGATAATTTTCCACATTTTGCATAGCAGGGACTATTTTTGCCAATTTATGAAAGTCCAGGGACTGAAACCGCCAAGTGTGCAAACTTTGTGTATTTTTCATCTGTTTTTACTCATTTTGCATCTAAAACATATAAAACACAAATTTTGAATATTTTCAGTATTTTGATGCCTTTTTGAGTGTTTTTAAATGTTTTGCATCTCAGATTTGACCAAAAATGATGAGTGTTTGAGCACTCATCACATGGCAAAGGAGAATTTGAAACACATATTGAAACATTCATTAATTCAAAATGATTATGTCCACCACATAATCATTGTTACATAATCCATAATGCTAGAATTCTAAACGAAGTAGAATATCCTATTGTGCCAATAGAGAGTGTCATCAAACTTGCTTGCATCCCAAAAAGGTTGAAGTGTTTTATTTGAAAAGTAAAAAGCATAAGCATATAGAATGCTTGGTTGAGAATGGTAAATGGGGATCATGTTGGTGGCTTAATGGAGGTAAACTTTTGGTTTCTTGGATGTTGGTGAGTTTGGTGATGTAGAGCTTGGAGGTGGTGAATTTAGAGTTAGGTTTGTTGGTTGAGGGTTTTGATGTTGTTCAACTGATGGTATTTGTTGAGATCTAGTAAGAAGATACTCAATCCAAGTAAAGTGCTCATTCAATGCAATTGTTTGTTTTTAGAGGAAGATGCAACAAGGGCAATTGTTGACATGCTTCTCAATTTGGTTTATGTTGTGTGGTGATGAAGGTGAGCTTGATTAAGGCGGATCCAAATTGCGTTGAGCAAGATGTAATGCTAAAAGAGCGCTAAGCTCATGGGCTTCTTTTAGCTCCTTAACGAACTTCAAGTGTTGAAGGAAGGTGATGGTGGTGGAGCATGATAGTTGTCTTGGGTGAGGGTTTGAACATGCAACATAGGAATGGCATGTGAAGTTGTAGGATGTGGTGGTGGTACTCTTGGTGGTGGAGAAATGTTTGAGCTTGGGTAATCATGAAAACATGATATGGGTGGAAGAGATGCTTTATGAGTGGATGGTGTTTTTGTTGAATGTGCAACATGTGAAGTATTGATAGTGGTTGGGATTGTTGTTTTGGGATTGTGCATGCTCATCATATGAAGGAGCATTAATGAAGGCAAGAGTGGATGATAAGTTGTAAGATGGATCATTTGTATGGGTATGAGGTTTAGTTGTTAGTTGACTTGGAACAACATCACTTGAGTTTTGACAAGAGTCAAGTTTTCTCCTCCAAACGGGTTTGACGGAGATGCTTGCGGTTCTTGAAACCTTTGGTTTTTGGTTGTTGGGAGATGACATGTTTGGGTGTGTGAAAATTTATGATGGAAAGAAGGTATTTATAGTGTAGGATAAATGTGGTTTAGGAAGGTAAATTTTGAGGGATAGTATGGGACAAAGTAGGTTTCTGAATTTTGGGAAATATAGGGTGAAGTGGGTCAAAAAGTGATAAAGAAAACAGCAACCCCGACCATCAGATGGCCGGTCCCCTTAATCATTAAGGGGCCGCCTTATATAATTAAGGAGGCCGCCCATCTGGTGAATTCCAGATTGCCAGAATTGGATTTTTGGCAGAAAATTTTCAGAAAGGTTGTGTTTTTGGGTTTGGATTCAAGTAAGTTCAACTCTTTGAGGCAATATAGGATATACTATTCATATATATAGGGCATGTTATTAAAATAAATCAAGTAGACAAGTAATTTTTAATTTACATGCAATCTACTTATTGGCCAATTAAGTCATATAACCATGGAAGCAATAAAACATGCTAATCATATATTCAACTATATGAAAATGATGATAAGTAGGCTAGTTCAAACATAATGATTAGTAACAAATGGGAAGTTATGATTGTATGGACTTCAAGACTTGTTACAAACAAGATCCATATAGGCAAGGTGGTCAAAGAGCCTCGAGTCGAGGCGCAAACCAAGGCGCGAGATTCATAAATATGAGGCGCACTATACATTTAGGTTTTTTTTATAACATATGTGACAACTTATGCTGCTTAAATAACATAAAAATATCAATATTCAATGCATAATGTCACTTAATAGTTATTACATCTAACAAAGGTTGCATTTAAACCCAAAATATTAAGCAAGCAACATATCAGAATCTATGAACTACCCTAAATTCCTGAATATACATTACAGTATATGAGTTTATGACTTATAAAATTTAACAAATTACCAGGTATCAAACTATTGACTATCAACACCAAAAAAATCTATAGTTGTTTGGTAACACTTAACACTAAAGAAACAACATTTGTATCTGTTAATAAGTTACTATTCTTAGACATTAGATTAAAAAAACATAGTTCTTTGTTGATTGTGTGTTTTAGTTATTTTCTAAAATATTAGGGTTATTAGATACTTTATAACTTAAAGGGCCAAATGTATATAACATGTAAGCTCAAAATGTATCTAACTATTAAAAAGAAAGGCCAAAACCCTGTTACATCTTCTAGGCGCACAAATCCCCAAGGCGCTAAAGCGCAAAAATCACCAAGGCGCTGCGATTTTTATGGGATTCATGCATGTCATGAGCCTCGATCTAAAAAAATCCCAAAGGCTAGAGCCTCATGGGATTTAGGGAGTAGGGGCGCCTTAGGCGTGATTTTTAAAACATTAAGGCAAACCATGATTCTCATTAAATGATTTGGTTTTATTGTGAATGTCATATTCAGAAAAGTATATGACAAATGTGAGATAATCATAGATAGTTTTAAGAAAATGTTTTTATCTTTATTCAACAATGCTTTGAAATAAATTCAAGTGTGTATTTGAGTAAAATAGATTGGGTTTTGCTTCATGAGATGTTGACAAATTAGATAAGAAAATTTTCTCAATCTTGATTTTGATTAAAACAACATTTTGATAGCTTATAGTCGAATATGTTGTTTGAAGAAAGATGAAATAGTTATTTGAAAGATTATTTGTCAAAATGTGAGGTTTTATACATGATATTTTATTTTTGATAGCAAGAATCACTAGTAATGGATAAAAAAAATTATCATGTTCAAGAGAATCGGTTGAGCCCGTTGTCACATATAATCACCTTTTATGTTAACTAAAGACATGGATAAATGATGATATAAACTAATGAACTTAATGCACTATAATTAAGAAGGATAAAGCCAATCATCTAAGGATGCAAGATTAACACATATATACACTAATTTCTTCATAGTATAAAATACTAACTTGTCTTAATCATAAGTTATATTGTAACACATTTATTATTGTAACTAGAATGGTCATTTATCCTAAATGATAAGTATTCTACTAGTGATCATAGATGATTTCCAAATTCAATGATAAATAAGAAAATGGGCAATAGACCCAAAATCAAGAGGATCAACTAGACTAATTTCATGTATACATATATTAGTAATATTAATGGCATATGAACAAGGCAACCTACAAATTTAATCATATTAATATACTAATTATGGCATAATTTGATATAATGTGAAATTAATAAGTTTTTGAAAAGAAAATTTACCTTAGGTCCAGCTTTTCTTTAAGAGTAGGCATGAGAATGTTGGTAGACATCTTTAATGTTTGCCCAAAGCATGTCAAAGTAGCAAGGTATAATCCCAACGCAATAAAGATCAAGGTAGCTTGATCCGAAACTCGTAATCGATCACAACAATCATCATGAGTCGTGTTAGTAAAAAGTGATTGCGCTTGAATCCTTCATCTTGAGGTAGTAAAGAACACATCATAAAATCAACACTCCAATAGTGAAGATCATAACAACAAATCTTTAAACGGCCTCAACAACGTCATATGTAAATCGTGTGTAGAATGTGAATCAGAGTAATATGAATCACTAGTCTTCATATGTATGATAGAAAAGTGAGCGGTCCCCAAAAAAATGTCTCTTCGTTTGTTTACTACCTAAACATGAAAAAGAGCTTGGTACCCAGATTCTCATGGGTCCGAGATGGTTAGTTGAGGACATCCATTGCATTTAAATGCACATGATGAGGATGTCGCTGAGAAGTACAAGAATTAATCAATAGTTTGTTTTAACTAACAAACAATGACTTTCTTGACTAGAGTAATAAATAATTGATGCAAATAATATTAGTTCTAAATTTCTCCACTAGGTTTTACAAATTTTATTTGTCTTGATATATTTGTTAAAGGATCATTTGCATTGAATCCTAAACCGGTTTTATCATAAAATGACTTTTGAATATTAAGTAGATATTTTAATGATTTAGAACTATTTTTGAACTTAGCTAATATTTTTGGTTTTTCATTTTCCATTTTAATTTCATGTTTGTAGTCTTGACATTTTTTACATTCAAGATCAATTTCAATATTACTTTCAAGTCTAGACATTTTATTTTCTAAAATTATTTCTTTTTCAAAGTTATTTCCAATGGATATTGAAGATTCATTTTTAGAAATAATTTTTGAGTCTATGTTGCAAAAATGTTTGAAGTTGTTTTCCAATTTTGAAAATTCTAATATAAATTGATCAAAGCAGAAATGTTCGGTTTCGTATTGTACCTTATTTGTAGTTATACAATCTTTACATGCTATACGATGATCAATTTTATCTTCCATGTCGCTCCATGTTTTATTTGTAGATTCGCTTGGATCTTGGCGCATGTAGTCCTTGCCATCAATACTTGTATTTACATTTGTTTTAACATCTTCACAAGCCATATTTTCCTCATCTTCTTCGTTATTGATACCTTCAATGATCACATTTGAACTAGTAGTACTTGTGTTTATTTCAACAAAATATTTATCAATCAAATTTTCTAGAGTGACTAATTCTTGTGCAACATCAAGTTTATCATCTTTGGTTTTACATTTCTCTTGGTGAAAATTTAAAAGACATTACCAAATATCATTTGCCGTTTTGCAAAAGAATACTCTTTCATATTCAACTCTTGGTAGAGTTTTGTAAATCACTAATTTAGCTTTAGTATTTTTATCGATCTTTGTTTGAAGATGATTATATTGATTTTCAAAATCCATTTTCGTTGGTTGAAAATCACCAATTGAAATGATATGCCAAAGATCAAGATCTATTGATTTCACATAATTTCAAATTTATTTTTCCATTCAAGAAAATGATCATTTTCAAATAATGGTGGTTGTTGCGTAAATTCCCCTTCTAAATATTTTTCAAATTCCATAGATCGTTACAAGTTTTAAAATATAGTATATTTTAAAAATCTTCCTAGACGTGGCTCTTGATACCAATTGTTGAAAACTAGAAGGGGGTTGAATAGTTTTACGTCTTTTACGTTTTATAAAAGTTTGCTTCAAAAGGATAGATGCAAAATACAAAAACTTTGATGCAAAAATATAGATACAAGTTTTGTTCTAAATTATTGTATGAACCCTACTAGTTAAGATTGTTGAGTAGAGATTATAATTTTATTAATCACACTTATATATATCCTTATGGTTTGTTTATTATGAAATTAATGTTGTGAATGGAACCTAGTTTGATCTTTATGTGAAATCAATATATGCAGAACACAAGAAATAATAACTATATATGAAATGTAAATAAGTAAGTAAGCAAAAAGTAAGAGATGGAAAGATCAAACCGAGAGACAAGGGATTTATAGTGGTTCGGCTACAAGGACACCTTCCTTGCCCTACTCCACTCCCCGAGCACCGAGCTCGAGAGTTTTCTTCACTAAGTCAATAACCTCCCTTATGGTGGAGAAAACCGTACACACCTTAGCTTACACCAATTTAACGATATAAAGCTAAATGTCGAGTTTTAATCGTAGCTAGAACCAATCTTACAACTACAATCACACCACAACTTCTTCACACCCTTTTCACGCCTTCTACACTTCTTCACAACTCTTGTTTCTTCACACCTTCACAACTTCTATCTATTCACTACATCAAGGGTTTTGCTACTTCACAACTTCTATGCTTCTAAGTCTTCACAACTTCAATACTTCTATCTCTCTACTTGAGGGGCCTTATCTATATACCACTACAATGATTCTTCCACTTGAAAAGCTTCTATATCTTCTATGCTTCAAAGCTTCTATGTCTCCACACCTTCTAGTCTTCAATGTCTTTTCAACTTAAAGGCTTCAACTTCTTCACTACTAACCACTACTTCAATATGCTACTACTTCTTATATCTCCTATCACTAATTCAATCCTCTTCTACTTCTTCACTTCTAGTACCACTTCACACTTTCAACAATTCCAGATCCTATATCTAAATCTAGCTAACCAATGTATACACCTTATTCACCGAAGTATGAATGATTAAAAAGATGAAATGAACAAACAACTTAGATAGCAAGATGATACTAAGTTGTAATATTTCTAATCTTGATAGATAGAAGTATTCTTCTTTTTGCACTTGAGTGTTGAGGCTTGAATCACTTTGAAACAAAGATTAATGTATATATGATCAAAGGATTTTAGAGGATAGAAATGGAGGTTTGAATCAGAAAATTTAGAGTGCAAAAAGGTGAGAAAAATTAGTGGAATGAACTAGTATTTAAAGGGACATCTGGGGGAAATCAAGAGCGTGCCGGTCCCCTTAATTATTAAGGGGGCTGCCTGGTTAATTAAGGGGGCCGCCCCTCCTGAACGTTGCCCAGCTTTTTCCTTTTTTGAGGAAAATTTTTCTGGATTAGATCTGCCATTTTTGGTTGAAAATTTGAATTCATATATTTGTAATGAATTAAACATATTCTTTTAATTCAAAAAAAGTTTTATAAAAGATATAAAATGTTTTGTGACATTTTATAAAAGTCTAGTGATTAATAAAAATGTTCCTTTGATCTTATAATGCATTAGACACTTTGTTTTATCATACCTTAAGTGATTAGATGGTGAAAGAGAGTATTTACTACTAAATACTTATTTACGTCATGATCTTTGGTTTGATGAGTTTTTGTTTTGTGATTATCAAAACATAGAGGTATCGAAGGATATGAATAACGTTTTTAGTCATTTATTTATATCAACATTTTCAACTATCCAAATTCGGATCTGAACGCACACCAAAAAGTTTTAATTAAAGTAAAATAATTCTACAACTTTTTATTGCGAATCCTTTTTGTGGTAGTCTAAGATAACCTAAAACTCAACTTTCCCAGAAGGGCTAACCTTAATATCACCCACAAATCACTATCAAACTTTTACCCAAATTCTGTCCCGGTTTTACAGCTTTGACACCTTATCAAAGAAAAATCAAAAGACTAACTTTCAGACCTTGAAATCAATCGTGGTCGGACTTTTTGAAAAGCTCTTTCATTAAAATTCAATTTAGACCAAAAATTTCGTGATCTAACTCATCACCATCTATTAAATATCCTCGTATCTTTACAGCCTTGCAAATCTGTCAAAACCCTAACTCAATAACTATCATGTTTTACGCTCAATTCTCTTCACCAATCATCAGAATATTATCAATTAATGATTCTAACATGTTTTACCTCATAAATTTACAGAAGTTTATAAACCCTAAATCCATCATACTTAATATTACATGAATTCCTATAATTAATCAATTAATTGAACATAGGTTTTAAGAATTTTACCTTGATTCTTGATTATTGCTTCCAATTTACAAATCCTAATTTTCTTTCTTCTCTTTTTCTCTCTTGTGGTCGACTCAAATTTGTAGGAAAATAATTTTGGGAGCTTTGGTTTTGTATTTATATTAATTATGGATAACCCTTGGGCCTAAGAATCATATTTGGACTCAAATTGGGTTTCTTTTTTCCCCTTATCCTCTTCCAACCGATTTTTACATATATAAAATATATATTTATATTTTTTTATTAACTTTATTTATTACACTCAAAACCTCATACTTTTAATATTTTATAAATACCCGTAGCTAATCCTAGCGTCTTACGCGATAAACCTCAGTTTTTACAACAAACCAAAAAATTATCATTTTCAAAAATAAAGTTTCCAAAAATAGATTTTCAATCTTTTAAAAGCATAACACATAAAAACAAACTCCTCGTAACTTGCTAACGCTCAAATACTTGAACGAAGACTCGTTACGCAAAAAGACAAAAACACCAAAACTACACAAGTCATTCCTACACCACAAAAGCGATCAAAATGAGCTTTCCCAAATTCCATACTTTCCAAATCACAATAAAAACCATTTACGCAAAGGGATTTAGTGCTAAAACTCACCTATATCACTTCAATCACCTAAGACACACCAAACAGACGTCAACCAAGTCAAGACTATCAGTCAAACTGACTTGCTAAAACCTCGGTTGTTACAACACTGTCGGATGACTTGATCCACACAAACTTTGAATAAATAGGGGTCGTCCCAGAAATAATGGTTGACATCTTTGAAGAATTTTTTCTTCTGTTGGGACGACATCCCTTTCACAATGAAGTTACCCGCATGGTTGTTTGCATAATCGGCAAACCATGGGGTAGTAGAGTTACCACGAGAAGAGATCACATTGAGTGTTTCGAGAGGAAATGTTTCATTAATTTCCTTTTTCTCGAGCACATCTTGCTGAGGATTCTCTAATTGGGATAAATGATCAGCCGCTAGATTCTAAGCTCCTTCTTTATCACGGATAATGATATCAAATTCTTGTTGGAGGAGAACCCATCAGAGCAATCTCGGCTTTGCATCTTGTTTTGCAAAGAGATATTTCAGAGCCGAGTGGTCCGTATACACTATGCATTTGGTCAAGATTAAGTATGGCCGGAACTTTTCAAAAGCATACACCACGGCTAATAAATTTTTTTTTTCGTTGTAGTGTAATGAGTCTGAGCCTTAGTCATAGTTTTACTTGCGTAATGTATAGGCTGAAAGTGTTTTGTTTTTCGTTGCCCTAAACCGCACCTATAGCAAAATCACTTGCATCGCACATAAGCTTAAAAGGCAGGTCCCAATCGGGGGCAACTAAGATGGGTGCTTCAGTAAGCTTTTTCTTGAGAGTTTGAAAAGCTTCGATGCACTCAGGAGAGAAGATGAAAGGAGCATCTTTCTCAAGAAGATGGGTCATAGGCCGGGCTATCTTTGAAAAATCCTGAATTAATCTTCGATAGAAACCGGCATGCCCGAGAAAACTCCTAACACCTTTGATAGTACTGGGATGAGGCAGTTTGGCAATTACATCAACTTTTGCTCTGTCAACCTCAATCCCTTTTTTGGAAATCTTATGGCCGAGGACAATGCCCTCTTTGACAATAAAATGACTCTTCTCATAATTTAGACTCAAATTTGCATCTTCACAACGTTTAAGCATGTTTTCTAAATGGGAGATACATGATTGGAAATAATCCCCAATGACCGAGAAATCATCCAGAAAGACCTCCATAGTTTTCCCGATAATGTCATGGAATATGGCCATTATACACCTTTGGAATGTGCCTGGAGCATTACATAAACCAAAAGGCATACGTCGATAGGCAAAAGTTTCATAGGGTCATGTGAATGTGGTCTTTTCTTGATCTTGCGGATCAATGGAAATCTGAAAATAACCCGAGAAACCGTCTAGTAAATGTGGAAAACTAGAAGGGGGGTTGAATAGTTTTACGTCCTTTTTAAATTTATTACCAAAATATTTTGTTGTTTATTAAAAACTTTCAATTCGATCTCAAGTGAATTCAAGTGACAACCAATATAAGAAATTCTAATCTAATAATGAAAGTATTGAAATGTAATGGAGAAAAGATAGAATTAGAAAGATCAAACCACAACACGCGAATTTATAGTGGTTCGGCTATAAGGACACCTTCCTTGCCCTACTCCACTCCCCGAGTACCACACTCGAGAGTTTTCTTCACTATGTCAACAAACTCCTTATGGTGGAGAAACCTTACACATCTTGGCTTACACGAGTTAACGACACTAAGCTAAATGTCGAGTTCTAATCGTAGCTAGAACCAATCTCACAACTTCTTCAAGGCTTCACACCTTCTTCACACCTTCACAACTTTTTCAACACTTCACACCTTGTCAACTTCACACCTTCTTCTATGCACAACTAAGTCACAACTACTAAACTACTTTACAACACACCTAGTTTCTACAATCAACAAATTCACACAACACTTTTACAAATATCTAACACTACTACAATATGAAACTAGCTAATCACAACACTACTACAATTAGATGGATGCAGAGGAGTGTTCTTCTTCTTGCACTTGAGTGGATGAAGCTTTGGATCACTTGGAAACAAAGACTTATGAATTATATGATCAAAGGATTTTAGATCTAGAAATGGAGGTTGGATCAGAAAGTTTATAGTGCAAAAAGGTGAGAAAAATATGTGAAATGATCCAATATTTATAGGGCCAGAAAATACTGTTCTGGAGCATGCCGGTCCCCTTAATTAGGGGGCGGTCCCCTTAATGATTAAGGGGGCCGCCTAGTAAAATTAAGGGGGCCGCCCTCCTGAACGTTGGAAAAGTTTTTCTGGATAAAATTTGCCCTTTTTGGTTGGAAATTTGAAATCATATCTTTGTAGTTTAATATAACAATACCAAAAATGATTTACAAATATATATATAAAATGTTAATATCATTTTATAAAAAGTTATGTCTTAAGACAAGGTTTCCTTTGATCATATAATGCATAAGATGCTTAGTTTATGCATACCTTAAGTGATATTAGATGTAGAGGTAAATATTTTGTTACCAAATACTTGTTTACGTCTTAATCTTGACTTAATTTGATTTGAGTTTTGTGATTATCAAAACATAGGTTTATTGAGAGATATTAATAACATTTATAAACATTATTTATATCAACAATCTCCCCCTTTTTGATGATTACAAAACTTAAACTCATTAACTCAAAAATTAGTTTTTAAACAAGTATTTTAGTGAGTTTATATTTACTTCTCCCCCTTTTTGTAGAATCAAAAAGGTTATGCCGACAAGTTTCAAACGTGAAAATTTGACGGGAAGTTATCTCCCCCTTGATGTGTACTCCCCCTCGTTTGGGGGTACCAAGAGAACGAGCTATGGAATGCTTTGCAAAACAAAAATATTAGAAGCACAAGTATATGCATGCAAACATATATTAGGTAATAAAACAAATAAGCATGGTTGAAAGAAAGCATTCGTATTAAAGAAATGATTGTGTCAAGACACAACATACAAGTGGCAATAAGGATTACAAATAGGAAAGCTAGTACACAAATAAACAACTAGGAAAATACATCATCATGCAAAGAGTACATGGTCTTCATAGAGCTTGCAAGCAAAAGGGTGGTAGAGGCTTAATTTATTAAGCATATCAAATGCTTAATTTGGAGAGCATGATGGTGATGGTGGAGGAATGGGTGAGAATTGTGGTGGAGGAATGATTGGAGAGGATGGTGGAGTTGGTGGTGGTGGTGGGTTGGTAAGCAAATGTTCAATATATGAAAACATATATTAAATTTCATCTCTAAGGCCAAATATGACGGTGCGGTTGTGGATGCAACAAAGACAAGTATCCCCATGGGATTCAAGTAGCCTCCAAGGCACGGGATTGGCAAAGAATGGTGGTGTAATTGGTGGAGATGAAAGATGAGTATCAAGAGGTGTTATTGGTGAAAGTGAGATGGTAAGATGGGTGGAGATAGGTTCTTGTGTAGGAGGTGGTGATGATACTTGTGGTGACAAGTGTGAGTTGATGTAGTCATTGATTGATGAGGTTGAGGGTATGGAGGATGAGGAAGTTCCATGAGTGGAAGGTGTTTTAGATGGTGCATTAGGTGCACTTGGGGATGAGCATTTGGGTGGAGGTGATGGGGTTTTGTTGTCTTCATTTGTTAAGTCAATGAAGAGTTGTTTTGGGGGGATGACCACAAGCTTTTGTTTCTTGGAGGCTTTGGAGTGTGAGGTGCTTGGTGGAGTCATGATGATTTAGATGATGAATGATGAGATGAAGAGTGGTGATTATGGAGGGAATTTATAGTATGGAAATGGTTGTTTTAGGTATGTATTTGAAATGGTTGAATGAGATTCTAAAATCAGTTGGGTTATGTGACATTTCAAAATTTTCATGTCATTAATATTAATAGTATTTAACTATTCTATTTTTTTTAAATAATTAACTTCGTCGGAAGTTATCCGCGTTTCATCAAAACACGTTCAATTAATTCAACCACGACTACACTATGTACACTCTACACTTTTTATGCATTTTTGGTTCCTTACAATCCTATTTTAAAAGTCCTAATTTACTTTTTTTAATTTTTACGTAAACCTTGCACCTTTTATGTTTTATGCGATTTAAATTTACGTTTTAAGGTTTTAACAACATGAATCAACACTAGACTATGATAAGTTTATATATTTTATGCATTTTAACCTATTTTCATGTTTACAAGTGAGTCTTATACTTATCGTTTCAATTTTATAGTTTACGTCACTTTTATCAAAAACTGGTGTCACCAAACGCGTTTTCAACTCACGGTTTCAGTTTTAACGATGTTTAAACCCTTCGATGATCTCACCACTCATCTAAAATACTTAAATAGGTTATGTTAATAAGTTTTAACATTTTTATAAGTTTTGTATTTTTACGTTACCCGGTTTTACGTTTCACGTTCTAAAAACTTTATGTTTTCAATTACCGTGACCAAACTACACACTACAACACACTAATAATCAAATTTATCACACAAAAACCCACTAACCACATGATGTGGCTGGTTTTTGGTCTCACCAAGGCCACTTGACTTGGTAAGAAGACCTCTTGCATTGTGTGATGACACTTAAACTCCACTATCTCAAAACCATTTAACATAAACCCATTACCTCTCATTTCTACATGCAAAACCACTCATTTTCTCTCATCTCCTCACTATGAACGACCAAGAACAGATCTAAATCACCTATTTCATCAAAATTTTCACTAAATTATTGATCATTGATTAAAGATCTTGAAGCTCTAGTCTTATTCTTGGTTTATATTGATCATTCCTTGGGTAAAGTTGAAGACATCAAGAGTTATTTTGAAAGGGTTTTATTGGTAATTACTCTAAGGTTTTCAAGGGTTTAATGGATGTGATATTAAGGTTTTACAAAGGGTTTTTGGTGGATAAAAATTTGGTTGTCATGGGGTAAAGAAAGGTGCAAGTGTTGTTGGGTTAATATAGGATTAGTGTTCTTGTTCTTGTTGTTCCTTCTTGTTCTTCATCCTTGTAAGAAAACCAATCACTCCCTTTTCATTTTCATTTCATTTCACTACTATAAATATGATATTACTTGATGTATTTGTATAGTATATAAATTATTATGCTTGGTTAGGCTTGGTACATAGGCTAAATCACTATAAATTTACTAAAGGACTAGACATGCAACTGTGATTCTGAATCAGGGGCAAAGATGGAATAAACTGTCCTAATCAGTAAAGATTGAGACTAAACTAAAAATATGGGGTTGTAGGTCTGTGTCTTGTGGTCATTTTGACGGGTATTTCATTAAATAACTCATTACGATGATTAAACTAGAAATATTTTCGTAAAACATGCCGAGTTCTGAGTAACAGATTTGAAACGTATAAAAGTCATTTTTTTGTGAATAACCCTCTGTTACTCAAAGAATAAAAGTTCTAAATAACATCTTAACTTAAACGTGGCCGAAAACGGGGAATTAATCGGGTTTATAAAACCCTAGATATCTCATTTTTCGCGGGACTGTTGTAATCTTGAAAACTGTTGGACTGAATAGTATGGACAAATTGATAATTTCACTAATGTTATGTAATTTTTTTACTTACTGGGACCCACAAAACTTGTTAGTACAGATGAATACCTTTCCAGAGATATAAGGAACTTAATTTTTTGACTTATGGTTTAAGAGTAATGAATTTTCTAAGATGAACAAACTATAAATATTCTAACAGCTTTTATATTAAAAAGTATAAAAAAGGTTAACACTTTATATAATTGGACCAAATTGAAATCTTGATAATTATTTAGAAATTATGTACCAAGCATAATTGACATTATAATTTATATAATGTATAAACATTATTGCATCATCTTCGTTAGTAACTAAGACAAGCGTATATCTATTTAGGTTCACCGTAGAACTTTCTCGGCTACTTTCTTCACTTGCTTGTTCCTTGCTATTTCCTTTGTTCACGGTCAGTTCATAGCCCCACCTTTTACTTCAATTGTTTTACAAACTCCGTGGGGGAGATGCATGCTACTTATTTTTATTATGATCACAACTGATTTGAAAACTGTATTCTAACTTGAAAACTGTATTCTAAACTGAATGTATTATTGACACTAAGTACTACTATTGCCATGAAGTCCCCACATCATGAATCGTTAATCACTATGAGTAGTGAGTGCGAATATTGTGAATAGATCTATTGGGATTGAACTCCCCCGTCCGGAGAGGATGCACTATATTTGAGGTCTCTAGGTGCTTGGCAAGGCACCTACCGGGGCAAATTTACATACATATTTCTTAAGGCGTCGATGTCATGAGCTTAGTGTAATAATACGTTTTATGGGTGTATAACAACGTAGCCCATCGTTTTCTTAAATTGAATTATATTGTGATCAACTTCTTATTATATAAACTCTATGGATTCACTCAACCTTTGTGTTGACTTTTTAGCATGTATTTTCTCAGGTATTATTTGGCTAGCTGAGCATTGGGAGCAATCGGAGTCGCGTGGATATCAAACATTGAAGGACTTGTTTTCTTCACATTCGATAATTATTTTCCTTAAATATGCAAATGAGTCATTTTTTTAAACTCTTGTAACTTAAGTTTTAAATATAAATTGTTGGGACCTTTGTACTCTGATTTATCAAATCGAATGTGACATTTTATTAAACGTCTCTTTTGAGGTCGTTTTATGTAACTTGTTTTTATGAACTATGAAGTGACACCCAAATCGGTATTCCGCTGTGTTGTAAATTTTGGGGGTGTCACAGGTTAAAATGGGAAATGGTAACTGATACTAGAGAAAGGGTTCACAAGATGCAAAAGAAAACAGTGAACCTAGTTCCAGATGGCCGGTCCCCTTAATTGTATGCCGGCCCCCTTAATGATTAAGGGGACCGCCTAGGGAATTAAGGGGGCCGCCCATCTGGTGTTTTCCCAGACGACCAGAAACCCAAAATTTGCAGAATTTGGTGATTTTTCAAGTGTGTTTTTCCAGCAAGCTCTACTAGAAGTATATACTCTAGGAATGATGATATATAAACATATATATATAACCAAATTTTGCATGCAAATTAACATATTATAATCCACATTGAAAAGAAGCATAGCATAACATTAAGATAGTAGCATGATAATAGTTAAAGTCTAAACATCATTCAAGAGATAAACAAGAAATAACACAAGTATTTCCGAATAAATCGGACAAATAGCAAACCATACAAATGTCTAATAGAAACAAATAATAACAAGTAGCAATACGTCAATAACTTTTACTTCTTCTTTCCAAGCATCCTCCTAAACATCTTCCCAACGGATTTGAATCCTCCTCGAAGTTCTTCATGTATTTGTTGTTGATGGTTGATGATGGACGTTTGACGAGTGAAGAGAAGCTCATCGGTACGTTCATGAGGAAGAGGAACTTGATACTCGGTATCGTCAATATCGGAAAGATTTTCAACAAAGGTCGTGGGGGATGGAGTACTAACACGTGAGGTGTTTTCCTCCTCATCATTATCATCCTCACGATGAGATGTAGAACCACGAGGCCTAGAATACAAAGGAACACGAGATTTCCCTTTGTCACTTCGAGAACGACATGTACGAACACGAGTAAGTTGGTTCAAAGTAGGAAGGATATGAACGTAGTAATCTCTTTGAAGATGTGGGTAATGTTCCATCACATAACGATAAAGTCGTGTGAGGAACATACCATAAGGAAGATTTGCATTTGGGGTGTTTTTGGCGGACATGATTCGATGAATAAAAAGATAAGCCAAGTTTTATTGCTCTTTAGCAACTACATAATACAACATGTGGGCAATGCTCGCCGTGACATGATCACGGTGACCACCAGTACCAAACGCATTCTCGCGAATGAGTTCTTCCCACTTTTTCATATCTTGGCTTAACTCTTTGAGGAGGATTTGATTTGCATGAATATCGACATTCTTCGACTTGATTACTCGACTAGTTGTGCGACGTTCTAGTTCAAGCATTCGACGAATGTCTTCAGGACTAGGAATCTTAGAATAGTAGGGGCCATCCTGAGGATGATTTCTTTCAAGAGAGGAAAGATCTCATTCATTTGAGAAAACGGCTTGGCCGTTGTATGGGATTCTAAGAATTTGTCCAAATTGAGCAAGAGTAAGAGTGATGAATTGATTTTGAATCATGAAGGAAATGAGGAGATGAACATAGGGATCGGTTTGCACCGTCACTTGGCTATAGAAGTCGAGGATAAAACGAGGAATGATTGGTTCGTTGATTTGAAAAAGACATTCAAAACGAATATTGGAGAACATTCGTTCGGTTTGATCAGATTCATAGAAAAATGGATCGACAATTCTTCCTTCGTGAATGTTTCTATTTTCAGTAGGACGATAGAAACATGCAACTAAAGGAGACATGCCGGGAGTAGAAGAGACATTTGGAATGTATTGTTTGGTTTTGGAGACATCACCAACCGTGGTCTTAGGCATTTTCACCTAAACAATATAACAACAAAAATAAAATTAATATAAAAACAACTATCATGCATATTATATATATATATATATATATATATATATATATATATATATATATATATATATATATATATATATATATATATATATATATATATATATATATATGTATATATATATATATATATATATGCAATATTTGTGGAACGAAATTCCACTTCGACACAAAAAAAAATATTCTATGAAGTAGTTTCACAATGTTCCTTGTATTTTTTATTTTAAACTCGTTTAGAATATATGACGTCAAAGAGTATGATATCATAATTCATTTCGAAGTAAGT
This sequence comes from Artemisia argyi, assembly GCA_030686995.1. Classification (NCBI taxonomy): domain Eukaryota; kingdom Viridiplantae; phylum Streptophyta; class Magnoliopsida; order Asterales; family Asteraceae; genus Artemisia; species Artemisia argyi. Next base: position 3,055,586 of record CM060676.1, on the reverse strand, counting down.
CTAGATATATATTAGATTATATATCTTCCATTTCATAAGAGTTTGACTCAACATAAGCTTGTTTAAAAGATTAAAATGCGAATTTTAGTTTTCAAAAAATATCTTTTTCGAGATAAACCAAACGCTCCCTTAACTAGATAAAATTATCCTAAAACATCAATATATATATTGATTATATATCTTGATGACATCTATTGATTCTAGTAGTATTAACAAATTTTATGAGCTAGTTTTAAGTTTCAAATAACCACATATAGTTATAGTTTGTTCATGAACCAAACGCCCATGTTGTCTTCATGAACCATTTTATAACGAATTGAAAAGTATGTTTTGATTGTTTATAACATTAAAACAATGTAATGTAGTAAGTTTTAAGTAGTTTTTAAGAGTTATATCAACAATGTGCCTTTTGAAAAATAAAATTCAACAAGGGTTTATGGGCGATTAATGATTTTGACAAAATGATATGTTATACTAAATTTGAGTTGCAATACATCATCCTAATCCTATAGGAAGCATTTGGTAGTTCAATTCCTAGCTTCTATTTCACTAAAATTTGAATTAAAATAAATTTTAATAAAATGCCTAATAATTGATTAGACACCAAATTGAATGAAATGTGATGAAATGCATGTTGGAAAACTTACAAAAGATGTTGTTATATGTTTGGTTAACGTTTGCCCCTTGCGAAACAACCCCGGATTGGTGATATGGTGGAGGATTTTGATGGTTTTGGGTGTTTTGGTTCGTACTCAGCAGTGGTGGGGAAGAAATATATGAGCAAATGGAGTGTTTGAGAATGGAAATAAGGTGGAAAACGGATTTGAGAGTGTCAGATGGCCGGTCCCCTTAAACATTAAGGGGACCGCCCCCGATAACAAGCCGGTCCCCTTAATCTTTAAGGGGGCCGCCCTTGAAATTTTTGAATTTTCGCAGAATTAGATTCTGGAACAAATATATTTATACGTATATAATTAGATTTATAATATATCAAAAATACGTAAACGTTTATTGGCACGATGATAAAATACTTAACAATTTTTAATTACCGTTTCGATAATTAAAATGTACCTTTGACAATTTTGGATAAAATGATCAAAGCGTTAAGTTGATGAGGGGTTTGAGGTGTGTTCGGTAATATGTGAATAAGTGTATATATGTATATATGTATATAAGTATAAATGTGAGTGAAAGATGGGTTGATGGGTGAGGTTTGAAAGATAATAGCGGAGATAGAATATAGTCGGCTAAAGGAGTTTGTTTCATCCATAGTGTTCAAGTGCGAAGGCGTTCTTGCATGATAAAAGTTCACTTGACTCATATCCCTTCATCATCATGAGTCTTCTAAAAGAGGACTTAATAGAATAACGCGAGGGGGAAGGAAAGGGTTCGACAATGAACAATTTTTTGGAGTTCTAGAAAGTCAACTAATGATGTATCTAGGTTATGTCCAAGTAAGTATATATATATATATATATATATATATATATATATATATATATATATATATATATATATATATATATATTTAATATACTAAGTATACGAGTATATATATATAAGTATATATATGATCGAACAAATAGAGGGAAATAGCAAGCTATATCTATGCAAACAACGTAATCAAATAAAGCATATTTATCTAAGCTTGGCAATGAGTTGTGAAAGAATGGCGTACCCGGTGGTCTTCAAAAAATCTTCAAAATCATCAAGATGACATATAGACTTTGAAAAAGTCTATGTTGAGAGAAACTTCAAGATTGCCTCAAGGAATGTTCATCTAGCTATTCGATCCCCATTGTCTCTTTGGTCCAAAGTTGTTTGGTCCAAACATGTTTAACATTTGACTAGGATGCATGTAAGGTGGTAGTATACCCCAAGGATTGTAGCTTTGTTGGTAGTTCCACATTTGATTGCTATTGTTATTATAGTTTTGCCTATTTTGGTTTCTTCTTGGTTGAGGTGTTTTAGACCTAGGATTAGGATTATTAGATTTTCTAGGTGGTGGTGTTTTAGATCTTGTCTTAGATTTAGAAGATCCTACTTCGTTTTTCAAAGACGGGTTATAAAAAGCTTTTACTTCTTCATTGTTGGCAAGAAGTATTTTTCTATCATTAATAAGTATATACTTAGGATTAGATTTTAGAGGTTTTTGTTCATTAGGTTCATATTCGAATTTGACATTTTTAATCTCACTTGTTGAAGCTTCATTTGAATTAAATCCTAAACCAGTTTTATCTCCGGATGTTCTTTGAATACTTATTATTTTACTAAGTGAGTGACTACTATTTTCAAATTTATCAAGTTTGCGAATTTCTTCCCTAAGTAATTCGTTTTCACCTTTAAGCTCTTGACATGATTTACATTCTTCAAAAATTTCTTTACCTTTTTCAAGTTGATGTATTTTAATTTTTAGTTCTAGTACTTCATTTTCCAATTGATTGTTTATGTATTTTAGTGATTTGTTTTTAGCCATTACTAGTTGTCCTAATTTGCATAGCCTATTATATTCATTATCTAGATCTTTTTCATCTAATGATAAGCTTTCATCACTAAAATATTCGGTTTCGGAACGTACCTCATTTGATGTATTCGCCATAAGACACTTCTCTTATTTTGTCGTTTCTTTCTCATCTTCATCACTATCACTCCAAGCGCTTCCAACAAAAGCTCTTTGATTTTGATCTCTTGTCGTCATTGGACATTTTCCAATGAGGTGATTTGGATCACCACACTTGAAACATTTCCTTTCAATCTTGTTGTTCTTGTCATCCTTACTCTTTTGAAATGTTTTCTTTTCATCATGCGGTTGTCTTACGAATCTTCCTCGCCTTTTGAAGAATTTCTTGAAATCTCTTACGGCCATGGCGTATTCTTCGTCATCACGTTCAGAAGATGAGCTATCTTCGATACTAGATTCCTTTCTAGATTTCAAGGCGATTGACTTGCTTTGCTCTCGTTTTTCTTTGACCATTTCGGAATCCTTCTTAATGATAACTTCATAAACTTTTAGATTTCCAATTAATTCATCAAGTTGCAATGTTGACAAATTCTTTGATTCTTCAATAGCCGTCACTTTAGCTCGCCATTTTGGATGAAGATCCCTAAGAAACTTCCTAACAAAATTCTTACAAGAAAAATTCTCATCAAGTGCTTTTAAACTTGTGATGATAGTGTTAAATCTAGCAAAAGCATTATCAATTGATTCCTCTTCTGGAATCGTGAATTGCTCATATTGTTGAACAAGTAGATCTATCTTATTATCTTTGACTTGACTATTATCTTGGTGAGTTATTAGTAAAGAGTTCCAAATTTCTTTTGCGGTTTCACACATAAAGATCCTTTCGTACTCTTTACGTGGTAGCGCATTATAAATAACCATTTTTGCTTCATTATTTTTAGCAAGTTTTCTTTTTAAATCATCATTTTGTTTTTCAAAAGGTACGATTTCATCTTTCTTTGTTTCAGGGTTATTTTGAATAGGTAAAAAATCACCATTAGTAATAACATGCCAAAGATCTAGATCTTTTGACTTCACATAAGTTTCGAATCGATTTTTCCAATATAAAAATCCATCACTTTCAAATAGTGGTGGTCTTTGCATAGATTGCCCTTCTAAATATTTTTCAGATTCCATAGATCGTTACAAGTTTTAAAATACAATATATTTTAAAGATCTTGCTAAACGTGGCTCCTGATACCAATTGTGGAAAACTAGAAGGGGGGTTGAATAGTTTTACGTCCTTTTTAAATTTATTACCAAAATATTTTGTAGCTTATTAAAAACTTTCGATTCGATCTCAAGTGAATTCAGGTGACAACCAATATAAGCAATTCTAATCTAATAATGAAAGTATTGAAATGTAATGAAGAAAAGATAGAGTTAGAAAGATCAAACCACAACACGCAAATTTATAGTGGTTCGGCTACAAGGACACCTTCCTTGCCCTACTCCACTCCCCGAGTACCACACTCGAGAGTTTTCTTCACTATTTCAACAAACTCCTTATGGTGGAGAAACCTTACACACCTTGGCTTACACGAGTTAACGACACCAAGCTAAATGTCGAGTGCTAATCGTAGCTAGAACCAATCTCACAACTTCTTCAAGGCATCACACCTTCACAACTTCTTCAAGACTTCACACCTTGTCAACTTCACACCTTCTTCTATGCACAACTAAATCACAACTACTAAACTACTTTACAACACACCTAGTTTCTACAATCAACAAATTCACACAACACTTTTACAAATATCTAACACTACTACAATATGAAACTAGCTAATCACAACACTACTACAATTAGATGGATGTAGAGGAGTGTTCTTCTTCTTGCACTTGAGTGGATGAAGCTTTGGATCACTTGGAAACAAAGACTTATGAATTATATGATCAAAGGATTTTAGATCTAGAAATGGAGGTTGGATCAGAAAGTTTATAGTCCAAAAAGGTGAGAAAAATATGTGAAATGATCCAATATTTATAGGGCCAGAAAATACTGTTCTGGAGCGTGCCGGTCCCCTTAATTAGGGGGCGGTCCCCTTAATGATTAAGGGGGCCACCTAGTAAAATTAAGGGGGCCGCCCTCCTGAACGTTGGAAAAGTTTTTTTGGATAAAATTTGCCCTTTTTGGTTAGAAATTTGAAATCATATCTTTGTAGTTTAATATAACAATACCAAAAATGATTTACAAATATATATAAAATGTTAATATCATTTTATAAAAAGTTATGTCTTAAGACAAGGTTTCCTTTGATCATGTAATGCATAAGATGCTTAGTTTATGCATACCTTAAGTGATATTAGATGTAGAGGTAAATATTTTGTTACCAAATACTTGTTTACGTCTTAATCTTGACTTAATGTGGTCTTTTCTTGATCTTGCGGATCAATGGAAATCTGAAAATAACCCGAGAAACCGTCTAGTAAACAATAGTACTCGTTTCCCGCTAATCTCTCAGCATTTGGTCCATGAAGGGTAAAGGAAAGTGGTTTTATGGGTGGCGTCATTTAACTTTCTATAGTCAATATACATACACCATCCCATAACCAATCGAGTTGGAATCAACTCGTTTCATCATTTGTGACAACAGTAATGCCACCCTTTTTTGGAACACAATGAATGGGACTAACCCAAGGACTATCAGAGATAGGGTAAATCAATCCGACATCAAGATGTTTGAGAACTTCTTTTTTGATAACCTCGTGAATTTAGGATTAACCCTTCTTTGTTGTTGAACTGCTGGTTTAAAGTCATCCTCCATTAAAATCTTGTGTGAAAAAAATTCTGGATTAATATCCTTGATGTCGGAGAGTTTCCAAGCAATGTCTTGCTTGTGTGACTTTAAAACCTTTATAAGAGCAGTCTTTTCCTCATCACTCAAGTCTTTTACAATTATGACGGGTAATTTATCATCACCCTCCAAAAATGCGTATTCGAGATGAGGTGGTAAGTTCTTAAGTTCGACCTCGGGAAATTCATCAGTTTTCTCAACATATTTGATTTCCTCATTATGAAGTTTTTATGGAAGAACAGGAGGAGGAGAGGGATGTTCATTTAATTATTTCTCAAGAACAAGGATATCCCCCTCTGGGTCAATTTCTTGGTTATCAATTCTAGCGGGAATTGATTCACTTTTGAGAAAGGCCTCTATTTCCCCCTCGCCAAAGATCTATTCCCGCTAGAATTACCAATGATAAGTGGAGTGAGGGAAGGAGAAGAATTACCAATGACAGGTTGAGAGGAGGGAGTCGGATTGCCACTCGGAGAATTGTCGGAAAAACCAAGAATTCTTGAGAATACTCTTCCGAAGCAACATCAATGACATCGATTCTGTTAATTAACACTGAGTCATAATTGGAAGAGTACCTCGAAGTTTGATCAACGTTGAAGGTGATGGCTTCATTACCAACACGTAGATTGATTTCTTCATCAAATAAATCGATCAAAGCATGGCTCGTTCTTAGGAATCCCCTCCTTAGAATGAGAGGAACCCTCGGATCTACATCAAAATCAACAATCACGAAATCTGCAGGAAAATGGAACTTCCCTACTTTCACAAATACATCCTCGGCAATGCCAAGGGGACGGGGTATGGAACAATCTGCAAGCTCGAGAGTCATGCAGGTAGGACTGAGTTCAGGAAGAGAGAGTTTCTTCTAGACTGAGTGAGGCATTAGGTTGATGCTTGCACCAAGATCGGCCAAGGCAAAACATTCAACCACACCCAGGAAAATGCAAGGAATGAGAAATTTCCCGGGATCTCCAAGCTTTTCAGGAAGCTATTTCAATAAAACTGCTGAGCAGTTTTCATTCAGCGGAGTTTTTGCCATCTCAAAGAGTTTTTCCTTGTTGCTTAACAAGTTCTTGATTGTTGATGCAAATTTGGGCATCAGAAGAATAGCATCCACGAAGCTAATATCGAAATGTAAATCTTGAAAAATTTGGAAATTTTTTTCCATTTGATGATTAGTTTTTCACGGAGCTTTTGGTCGGTTAATCGTGAAGGATACGGTATTGAAGGCTTAGGGTTGGGTTTTGGAATTTCAACAAAATTCTTTGAAGTTGCAAATACGACTTTTGGTTTGGGGGTCGGGACTGGGAAGACTTGAGGGTGGACGTCTTCGGTACCTCTGTTATTAGTAGGAAGTACCATGTCCGTAGTAGCCTCATGTTCACATTCGGGTCCATTATATGAGACTCTACTTCGGGTAGTGATCGCCTTGACATCGCTCCTCGGGTTAGCGATTGTGTTGCTAGGAAGTGTACCTGAGCCCGAGGGTCGATCATTTAAAGACTTCTTAAGTTCAGAGATTTGGCTGACCAATAATTGATTTCTTTCCTCTTATGATTTAATGAATTGTTTCAACAACTCATCAGAAGAGGATTGGGTTTGAACAATATTTTGATTTTGATTAGGAAAATTTTCAACACGGTTGTTTTGAAAATTTCCCTAATTTTGGTTGCTATTACCCTGAAAATTATTTCCCTAATTGAAATTATTACCCTGATGATAATTACCCTGATTACCATGACCTTGATTTATGTTAAAATTTCCTTGGTTTCGAAAACCCTGGTTTTGACTGGAATTGAAATTCCCTTGGTTATGAGAACCTTGGTTCATTCGATTTTGGTTCTGATTCTGATTGAAATTTTGGTTCCGGTTTTGAGCATTCTGGTTTTGAGACTGATTAAAACCGGGTGGTCTAAGATAATTGTTGGAATGATAGCTCAAGAGATTACGGTCCCCTTGTGGTTGGTAAGTGTTACCCCCCGTGTTGTCGGAAACTTGAGCAGCGTATATGTTCTCATGAGTGAAGCCACTGGAGGCTGGGTACTCAGTATATGGATGTGGACCACCACATGTTTCACATCTTTGACTGACAGCTCTAACCTGATGATTTTTAATTGTCTGATGAATTCATAAAATTGCAGTGGACAAATCATCAAGCTTTTTGGTAAGAGCAGCTATTTCATTAGAGCCTGGAGTGACAGATTTACATAAATCATTCCTCTCAGCTGAGGAATCCCAAAAATTGTGGTGGGCAGTCGTGTTCTCAATTAGATCATAGCACTCTTCGGGGGTCCTTTTCATGAAGGTCCCACCAGCAGTAACATTGATCGTGTCACGATGTCGAAGTGTCAACCCATTATAGAAGGTATCTATGATTGTGACAAGAAGCATATTGTGATTAGGTCAACAATCGATTGCAAGCTTATAGCATTCCCATGCCTCAAATAAGGACTCGTCGGGGACACTGTTGAAAGTTGCTGATATTGTTTCTCAATTTCGTCACCATGGATGGTGGAAAATATTTTGCTAAAACCTTTGAGACCATTTCATCAAAATTATGGATCGAATTCTTAGGAAGACGACCAAACCAGGCAGTAGCATGATGAGTGAGAGAGTATGGAAAGATATATAAGCGAAGGCCGTCTTCGGTGACACCATTCTTCTTCATACTCTTGGTGACGGTAAAAAAATTTATCGAGATGCTTGTTTGCATTGTCACCGGGCAATCCGTGGAACTGGCACGAATTCTGGACTTGCTGGATCATGTGGTGGTTGAGTCCAAATTCCATGGCTCAAATAGTGAGTGGTGCAATAGGTCCACCCCTCCCGTGCATGGTTGGCTGACACAACTCCTCTATCGTTCGGAGATCGGGAGCTATTTCATCCTTGGGAGGGATAGGTGGTATGATGGGTGGTGGGGGCTCATCGTCCATTTTTATGACGGGTTCTTCAATAACTGCACGTAACTCAGTTACATTTCTTTGATGATTACGCCTTGTTTTGTGAACGAGTGCGCATGCACTAAAAAACAAAATCAATTAAAACAAGACCGAGGCAAAACAACAGAGAACTTAAACCAATAATCACAATATGAATTGCTTCTTTGAAAAAGGTAGACCAATTCACAAGAATACAAAGGCAAGTTTTTATCTTTGGTTTGGGAACTTATTAATGGTCATACCACCAGTTGGTAGGTATTCTGTCTAATGTTTCTCGATAATGTTTTTTATGTATTTATTTAACAAGAAAACAGAAACTGTTTTTGGCTTTTTGTGGGTGTGTGTGAAAAAACTTTTTGGAAATATTTTTGGAATCGATTCGTTAACCGAAATCATTTCCTTTAATATTGCTCGCAGGGTGGCGGAAGAGAAGAATAGATCTATTTTCAGTTCGCAATTTAATGTCAGAACTTGCCTTTACCATCTGTATAGGTTGTAATCTTAAAGAATACGAAGTAAGTTAACTTCACGATTTGTTTTGTTGTTTTTGATTTTTTTTGGTGTTGTTAATGACTTTTTTAATTGATTTTGATTTTTACAAAAAATTTACAAAGTGGTGTAATTTGTACAAGGAGGGTTTTGAAAAATCACTAAACTTCTAAACGTTTTAAAATATGCAACAACCTCCCCGGCAGCGGCGCCAAAACTTGACTCCTCCCAGACTAACCAGTCAACCAAGTGTGGTCAACAGGTCAAACCTGAGTGAGAAGTGATCAATTTATGATCCGGTGTAAGTACAGTGTTTTCCCGGGTCATTATGTCCCAGCAAAGATTGAAATTGTATTTTTGAACGTTTATGGGATTGAGTGATTTGAGGAAAGTAACAAAGATATAATTGAGATTGATTACACTAATCAGATATAAATGGAAATAAGCCAATTAACAATATTAACAATAACTGAAAATCAGATACATATTTAAATCTAAAACGTACGTTTAAATTAAAATAAACGTAAACGTGTACTAGAAAAAGGGAAATAAAGCAGAATTAATCCTAAGGGGGTGAAAATTACCTTTTTACAAACTTAATAATAAAAGAAAATTTTATAAAAAAGAAAATTATTTTTTTGATTTTTTAATTATGTATTATTAATTAAAAACTATTTAATACCTAATTTAAACTAATTTAAATTACTAAAAATACTAAAATAACTAGGAAGATTATGAAATTTTTTATAAAACTAATTGACAATCACATGAATCCTACAAAATTATAAAAAGTTTCTAAAACATATAAATAGGCTATTTTATATTTTTATCTAATTATTATTAAATAAAAAGTAGTTAAGCTAATTTAATTATAAAAAATAGCGAATGAACAGCGAAAATTATGAAAATTTTTCTAAAAATACTTTATGATTATAAAAAGCTAGGAAAATATAAAAAGATGCTAGTGATTAAAAATAAGCACTAAATGATTTTATTTTTGATTTATTAATTAAAACTAATTAAACTACTATTAATTATTAAAAATAATAAATGAAGAAAGAAAATTGTGAAAATTTTTATTTAAATACAACAAGATGACAGGAACATAGGTAAAATATAAAAACATGCAAGTGCTTAATGAAAAAGCAGAAAAATAAGCTAAAAAGCTAAATTGGCTTAAATAGAAGCTATCACTATAAATTTAAGTTGGGGAAACTAAAACATTAAGTATACACTAGGGAAGATGGTGCTCAAGTTTGGTTTAGTTTTATGCCAGGGAACCAAGAGGTCCAGGGTTCAAATCCCACAAGTGACACTTTTTTGTTTTTGTTTTTTTTTTTTTTTTTTTTTCCTTTTGCAAACCTATTTAACAACTAAAAATAGCTTATTTTTATGAAAACAACTTTTTTTGAAATTCTCAAATAAGCTCTATGGAAGCTTAATGGCTTAACAGTTGGCCTTTTGAAAACTTAAATGGATTTTTAAGTTAAACAAGCTATCACAAAAGCTATAAACTGAACCAAGGTTGAAATAAGCTAAAGACAAATGAGATGAGTATATAATAAGCCAAAGAAAAGAGAAAAGCACACAGAATGTAATACCCCAACCCGATAAATGTAGAAGACTACATCATGGCGACATATCAAAGCAATCACAAGCATACAACATAAGTAATACAAAGGAATCTCAAAGTTTACAAAGGAAGAATCCGAAGTACATGTTTACAAATGAGAACAACAATAAATACTAAGTCTGAAGATGTAAACACTTCTAGTCATCTCTAATCCAAAATAGCTATCAATGTATAGTCTTCTAAGTCCAAGGTACTCTCCGCCCAAAACCCATCTTCCTACTAAAACCTGCCGCAGGAAAAGAAAAGCGGCTGAGCCCAGTGAAGAGATATGTATATAAAAGGGAACCAAGGATAACGAACGAACAGTGGTATAATGCAAGATGCATTGGGGAAAGCATAAGGTATAATCAAAGGATAACAAAGGTATGAGATAATCAGTAGCAAATCATACTGTAAGATATGGTAAATCAGTAATCAATCAAAGTGTAAGGTCAGTCATCAAATCCTGAGCCCGAACAAATCATATCACATATCATATCATAGTAACCATAGAGGAGCGACCTCTCAAAATGTGAAGACACGGATTGCACCCATGCACATTCACCGAACATATAATAGTCATAATCATAATCATGTCAAATCCATCGAACACAAAACGAACCTAGGATTGCAATCCATACCCCCCCCCCCCCGAACAAATCATAATAGTCATAATAATCATAAAGTGCGCATATCATATAAATGGGGACGGTGTGAAAAATCACTCACCCACACGTGAGTCATGCCACTGGTGCATCAATGACACGACCATGTTACCTTCATGGCTATGAAATGAACTTGGCTCGGTTCTCAAACTGAAGGGTCAAAGCAAAGTCTAAACAAGGTCAAAATCAAAGGTCCATCTCAAAGGTTCAAAGCAAAGGTTCATTATCAAGTTCATATCAAGTCATATCAAAGGTTCATAAATTTAGGGAACATAGCAAAGGTTCAAATGTCAAGGTTCAAGTATCAAAGGTTCAAATATCATATGGCAGGTCAAATAGGAAAACCCAACATAAAAGGGCTCAGAGTCCAATAATAATGTCATATCAAAGCAGTCAAAGATAGGAAAGACAAGTCATGAGAAACCTTTACTGAAAAGGTCGGAATATTTGTACCTTATTCAACAGCAAAAGCAAACAAAGATAAATGGATCACAAGATGCAAAACCACTCCCGTTTCACGGAACCTATACGAATTAAATACCAAATAATACTTCAAGTCCATTTGAATTAGGTTACTCATTTTAGTATAATTTCCATTTTTAGTAACTTTCTATTTTAGGCAGGTTTCCCGAATTAGTAAATTTCCATATTAGTAAGTTTCTCAAGATAATAATTTAATCCTTTAAGATTAAAATGAACCATTAATATATTTGAGGTTAAAATGATCAATATAATAGTTTAGGGTTGATTTATCAATTTAGTAAAGTTTAGGGTCTAAAATATAAATTATCAAAATTAAATATTAAAAGTCAAATAAAATTATTTTAAACTCTTATAAACTCGGTTATAGAAAAAAGCCAAAGCATTTTTCCCGAGTCTTTTCTCAAAAAAATTATGGTGCAAATTCTCGTTCATAACATCCCAACCAGCTAGTCTTCCTTTGTATCGTTTGACCACTGAGTCAACTCTTTTTTTCGCTGCTTCTAACAGTTTTTCGGGTGATAGCTTTCTGACCCATTTTTGTTGGTACTTAACATCGTCCCATAACACCGTGTGGCCTCTTACGATTATCCCATTTTCATCAGCAAACTTCATCATGGCATCTGGATCGGTATAGTTTTCTTGGCCTTGTATCGGCTCAGTGTAGTACCATTTTAGCTCGTTGTGGAAATCAGCAGCTGTAAATTTGGAGGCGAACCATTTCTTGTAAGCCGAGTTATTTAGGATTCTATGAGTCATGCCACAGCCCCAATGGAAATCCGAAGTGAGTTGCTTTATATATAGTTTAGCGCCTTTGACTGATGTTTTGTTCGTGTTGGTTACTTTGAAACTCAATTCTGTTTTACGTCCCTAAAATGTAAATTCACATTAACATAATTGTTAAAACATGATTTCTCTTGCAGTACTATTTTGATCTACAAAATGGGAAATGCAATACTTTCAAGGTTTTCTAATACTTGCCTCATTTATCTTTTTCGCTTGGTAAGATCTCCATTCTTGTTTGGTGTATGGAGCGAATAAGGTGTTTTCATCGAAGTCTTTAATCGTGTTCTTCCCCTGCATTGGTGTTTAATGGTAAGTTCTAATGATGGATCTTATCATGAACATGATAGAAACATAAATCTAATATTCATTTCAGCTAAGGCTCGTGGTAAGTAACTCGGTTTAGTAACAGATAACAGGCTGCAGTTTAACATACTGAAAATAAGTATTGATGAAACGAGACTTACCTTTGATGTAGCGTACCGGTCAAAGGTATCCTCATTAACTTGAGCTCGAGTTCCATCGCCTGAACCGAAAAATGCAAAGATACATTAAGATTATCATAAAACAAAAACTACACACACTAAGACAAACCGAAAACAGACAGTTACCTAGGTTCAGCACAATGCATATAAGAAGTAAGACGATGAGTGTCTTCATTAGTTGAGTGAGTGTCTTCTGTCCGCAAGTGCTAGTTTTAAAATAGTAAGATCCAAAAATACTGAAACATCAGCTGTTCATAATTACCATTAAATACTGAAACATCAGCTCTTCATACATTTAAAAGTGTATTATGATTTGTAACTTATTTTTTCTTTCTAAAACTCGGCTATCCCTCATAACCTAATTCTATTGATGACATTTAAAGCCCAAAGTTAAAACCTTGAAGCCCATAAAACCCCTAACTGAAAGAAACCCCCCTTAATAACCCATTATAATCACATTAACTGTATGCATGGAGGATGGGCTTTTTATTTGTTCCAGCTATATACGATACTTCCTTTCTGCTCCCATTCGACAACACAACACCACACTTGCTGCTATTCGTGTGACCAAAGGTGTGTTCGTGATCGTGCTAGTTGTTCGTGATTGGGGTTTATTCGTGAGACCTGTTCTTGTTGGGTTCTTTTCTGTATCAAGGTAGTATTACTAATCAACTTAATTGGTGTTTCTTTTCTATTCGACACCGGCACATGCTAACCTGAATCTAAAACATAAAAACCTAATTGCTTTACTTTGATGCTCAATTTATCTGTTATAAAACTCCTTAAGAAGACCACATGAAATCATGAATTATAACATATACTAAAACATGTGCATTCGATCTGTGTATGCTGTTTATAATCGACCCATGTTCTGAACCATTTGACTCATATTTAACTCGATCGACCTAAACTTGATCTTTTGACTTTTATGTGATCTATAGATGACATGCTAGGTAATCTGTTTATTTGTTAATATTCGAGGCCACATAAAATCATGATTTACCCTGCCTAAAACCTGTTATAATCCATATGGATTTTTTTTTTTTTTTTTTTTTTTTTTTTCATCAACTTTAGGAAGACATAAGTTTGATAACAGAGTCATAGTGACGATTAAAGAAATAAACCCACTCACAATATATATAAAGCCTTGTAAAAACCTTAACATGTGTGCATGAAAATATGATTACTTTGTTTTGTTAAATGAGAAGCCATGTTATTGAGCTATGCATGTCGAGTCATAGGGTAGGGTCTGAATTTGTGATTTCATGTAAACGGTAAATGGTGGTCTGAATTTGTGATTTCATGTGTCATTTGTATTATGTGGGTTATAGATGTGTCTTTAAACAAGCCTTTAATTTCTACTAGAGTTGTATTAAATAGGGTTTTGTGTCAAAAGGTGTATGTATGGGTCATAGCTTAATTTTTCATTTTTGTTCCGAACTTCTTTTATCGATTATTGGTGTGTTTATGCCCTAATTCACCTAAACCCATATTGTAATTAAAACATAATTAGTAATTCGTTTAAGCACTTAAACCTAATTAGAAAACATAATTTGACTTAACCTAAATTGGTTTAACCTAACCTTCTAATTTAATATATGATAACCTAAGGTCCATGTTGAATGTGAAACCTAATTAAGTCTTTAATACGTTTAATTCACATTTAAACTTATGTTATGGCATTAATTATTTTTCAAACCCTCAGTTGACTAACGTGAAAACTTACTAAATAGAATGAAACCCTAAAATGAGTAATCGGATTAACTAATAAGTATTGTATGAAACCGAACTCGTGTAGATTCGTCGGAGAGGACGTAACGTTGTTCCTTGTGTTCATTCATTAGTTTGCTTTCCGTTAAATTGCATTAAGGTACGGATATTCAGTCTTACTTTTAGACATTATTTCATTTACATTTCGTATTGGTACGTATATTCTAGATACCCACTTTTCTTTACAACGTTATCAGTTGGTTCGTTTGTTTGATCATTATTCGTTTCTCATGATTCGTATTTATTGACTTGATTCTTACTATGATATAAACCATTTGATTTGAACCATTGTTATGATCCTATTGTTATGACCCTTTTGTTTTGATCTATTTGATTTGACCCATTGCTCAAGGTACTATTCCTAGCCATGGAGGTAACATGGTCATCTCATTAAGGCACCAATGGCATGACAGTTTTTGTGGAAGTGTGATTGATCCACGACGTTTCCCTTATCTGTATCTGTGGCCATTATCTGAGTATGTATGCTAGCCTTGAGCTAGGGTACGTGCTATTCTGTTTTGCAGGGGAGCGTATGGATGCATCCTAGGTAATGTGTATTGATATCTGGTGATTGGTAGGTATGTGACCGTACACCCCATCACAATCTGGTACATTGGAGTCTGCAGCTCCATGTACAATAAAGGGTTTGACGGTATAATGAATTGTGAAATGAAATGTTTGATTGATTGTTTTGATACTTGACCAAATTCTGTTACTATCCCTTTTTACCATTTCTGGATTATTCTTTTATTACCATTTTTATATGACACTTCATATTTTTATGACATTATATCTCAGTGGATTCTCATTGGATTGTTTGTTTATTCGTTTAAGCTCAGTTATCTTTCATATGTTTATATGTGCTCACTGAGCGTTAGCTCAGCCGCATTTTCTTTTCCCTATGGGAGGCTAGGATTGAGTGATGAGAGTAGGAGCTTTTTAGTGGACCAACCCTACCTTAGTATTCATGGATTTTATTTTAGATTTTTGTTTTGATTATTTTAGAAGTTTGCTTTGACTGTAATTGTTTTATTAGTCCTTTTAGTCTCAAGACTTGTAATTTATTTCGTTAAGTCTTTCGCTTGCGCTTTATATTCTGAAATGACACCATAATGTTACACTTTAGACCCTTATTCGGTTTGGGGTGTTACAATCTCCTTCAGGTAGATGACCTGTAGATATTGGCAAACTTTTAGGCTATTCAACTTATTTTATCAAGATGCTCGACTATTAAACTAATGTAACAGCAGATTTAGTATACAGTAAATTAAGTATATACTATATAGGATCCCTTGTTTCATAGACGGAAAACTGGCACTACTACACAAATTGGTTTTTACCACGGTAGAATCCGTGGGAAACCCAGTGGGTAAGGGCCCTTTTCCACGGATTTCACATGAAATCATTCCGTGTGTAAAACCCTTGTGGGTAAATATTTTCCCACTGATTTTCCCACCGAGCGTTGACTTTTTTCCCATGGATTATCCACAGTTTTAATTTCCCACAACTTTCTCACAAACATTTTCCCACCGATTTCCCACTGTTTTTGCATCCATTTTTCGTATGTATTAGTGGTTTTTTAACCACAGATTTCCGACAAACATTTTCCCACTGATTTCCCACATTTTTAGCATCCATCTTTCACATAAATCAGCCGTTTTTTCCCACAGATTTCCGACAATTATTTCCCACAGTTTTCCCACTACAACCTATGACGGTTTTATCACAGATTTCCCACGGAAAAATAAATTTCCTCAAATAATTTTGTAGGAATTTTGTGGTTAATTAGTGGGAAATATGTGGCTAAAATTCCGTGGTATTTCAGATTTTTCAGAACCTGTAAAAACAAAAAACCAATATCTAAAACAATAAAAGCAATTGACAAATTACCAAAATAACAAATCCATTACCCAAAATGCATTAATGTGTCGCCCAATGCACATAAATTCGTAATTCAAAAGACATAAATTAGTAACATGTTATCGGACGATGCACCATCGAAATTGTTTTCGATCTACTACAACTCAATAGTTCGAACACAAAAACTAAAGCCTAATGCTAAATCAAACTAGCTATGTCCAGGATCCGATTCAGTAGGTCGCTCAGTTCGGAGAGGATAATTCTGAGCAAAAGACTCAAACCTATCATTGAGTGTCTTATGCCAAGCCAACATGTCCGCTGCTCTTTGAGCCTCAGCAGCTACCCTTTCATCTTCAATCTTTTTTTTCAAATCATCATTCTGGTTTTTCATAATTTGTATCTCCTGTTACATCCAATTACACATTACTTCATTAGAATAATAACAATATGAGAAAACAATCAACAACCTAAATGCCGCCTAACAAAGACCACACTCAAAACTGGAACAAGCAAAATGCCATTTAACGCAGACCTAAAATGCCACCTAAAATGCCGCCTAACACAGACCACACATAATCAATCCTAACTATTATCCATTTCCTGCAATTAAGGAGTTCTTATGAACTTGAAGCAATCACTAATCAGCAATTCAGGAGTTTAATGTCTAACGAAGCTAGTTATATGTTCACTAGTTCCATTACAGAATAATGTTGGAAAATTCAAATCGGGACAGAAAGTTAAATACTGGAACAGGGGATTGTTTTATCAAATAAGATGACAAGTTGTAGACAGTTAAATCAAGGTATAACGAAAATAGACAAACCTCATAAGGTGAGCACATGTGTGTGGCATAGATACTCCCAGATCCCGGTACACCTGTTAGCACAAAAGCTGGATCCTTTGTCGATCCGGCACCAAGCACGTGACCTCTATCTGATGTAGCAACACCCTTCCAAACATCAAAATCACCTGGAGGGGACTTAGACCCACTCTCATCAATCTTGGCATTCTCTTCATTCTCTTCATTCTCCACATGCTTTTTCGAGATAAGCCTTGAATAATCATCCTGTTATAGAGAGTCAACACAATATATTAGTAATGGAGAATCAGTAAAACCGGCAAATTTAAAATTTGGTAAAACTGTTAAGATTTATAAAAGCACATAAGTAATTTCTATATATATATATATATATATATATATATATATATATATAATAATACTTCGAGATTTACCAATCGTTTTTTAGCCATGGGGTCAACAAACTCTGCTGTCCCACTTGATCCGGGTTCTCCTGGCTTTGTCCCTTTCCTGGTGTGAACTTGTGTATGCAATTCTACAAGCTTCACTCTACGCCCCGTTTTATTTTCCTAATAAAATAAGTATGAAAACATTAATGAGAAAAAATCATACAAGCTAACTTTGCATACTGATGCTTGTTGACAATGATTTTTTATTGAAAGAATTATATCATTTTCATACCATTACGATCTTAGTGTGGAGAAAGCTACGTGAGCCTGCTGTGTGCTTTCCTGATTGTGATTTGGCTCTATTCTCTTGGGCAGTTTTTGATTTGAGTCTCCATTCATCGGTACCCCATGCCTTAACCATAGGAAGCCAATCATTTTCACTAATCCAAATTGGGCGACTGGAACTGATGCGACCGATGTCCACATTATTATTCACTCTTTTGACCTTCATCGCAGCCTTTCTCACACCCCTCATTATATCGGGATACCTCTTCCCGATGTGAGATTCCCAAGCATCATGAATCTGATTACTTTCTGCAGCATCCCATCGATAAAACGTCTGCACATAAATTGTAAATTCAATTAGCTATATCAGTTTAAAATGACATTTGCTTTATTTAGATGTGAGCAATAGTAAGTCACAAACCCCAAAGCGATTAAAACACCTATCACGATGGTCTTTGGGGACTTGAGTCCATGTGGCGTAAGCACCCTTGAACATAGTCTTGAATAGTTTAACCACATGACGGCTTATTGCAGGGTCATAAAACCTACAAAAAGGTACATTGATACGCATTTGAAATGAACTTGCAGACCTACTCCATGCTTAAATCAGAGAAGAAACCAAACCAACAAACTAAATTATTTTACACATATACTTACACTCCACCGATAAGCCACAGTTTAGGAAGTGATGATGCAGGGATGACATTTGACCCAACTTGATTTTGTGATGAATCAGTGACATGCTCCACATGTTCCTCGTTATCTGTGTGAACATCTAATCTCTCATTGCCCAATCTATCTGGGCTCGGGCACCATTCATCTGCAGTCTCATTACCTCGCCCACCTATACTACTGCTGCTTCTTCCTATTGGGCTACCTTCATTTGCTCTACCCCTACCGTTCCCACAAGTATTGTTGCTTCCTCTTCCTCTTGGCCTAGATTCATCTCGTCACTACCGTTTCCACCAGTACTGTTGCTGCCTCTTCCTCTCGGGCTCCATTCATCTGCTATCTCCCTACCACGCCCAACAATGCTACTGCTACCTCTTCCTATAGGTGTTGATCTGCTATTAAGTATCTTGGGATGAGAACCTCTGGATTGACCTCTCGATCTGGGCATGATGGAAAGGCGTCACCTGGAAAAAAAAACTATACATTATTACGACATATTGGATTATAATAGACGTACCATGTTAAAATAATTAAGAAAATTAATCTAAACATTGTTCCCCAACACTTTTTAACTAAACAAATTTTGCAAATCATAATGCATAATTATCACTAAAGTAGCAAACAAAATCTCAAATCAAAAGACATCAGAACCAAACATTGTTACATAATAGTTCCACTGTTACAACAAGCAAAGTTTTCTTTTATCTCAGTTCTCTACGCATCATCATCAGAAGAATGATTAGACGAATCAGGGTCCATATCATCACTTGAATCATCACCATAATCTTCAAAATCTTCTTCTTCACCATCAGCATTCGTATCATCAGTAACAAGTTCAGTTTGAACTTCCTCGATTTCCTCTCTGACAAGACTAACGGGTTGCATATCCTCAGTTGTGCCTATTGTACATACCAACCTTTCATTTTCTTGAAAGAAATCCTCCCCGTCCACATTTTCATCAGCGGAAATTTCAGTAGCTAAAATACCTTCTGCTACTTGGAAGATGCCCCTTGGCATCGCCTTCACAACAGCCGACCAATCTTTTAAATCCTTCGTCATTGAAGGATATGTTGCATAATACACTTGTTGAGCTTGATATGCAAGGATAAAAGGGTCATAAATGCACCCTCGTGACCTGTATTTTATATCTACCAGCTTATGTTTATCGTTGACTTTTACACCTTGAACTGGATCAAACCAACGACACTTGAACAACACAACCATGCAAGTCCCTAACATGCTATGATAATCGACCTCTATGACTTCTTCTAACTCTCCATAATAGTCACTTTCTTCCTCATTATAACAAGACCCTTTCACGCACACCCCACTGTTGTTTGTGACCCTATCACCACCATGTGCAAGAGTGTGGAACTTGTAGCCATTGACAATATATCCTTTATGTGATGTGACTTCGTGTATTGGTCCGTAAGCTAGATCCTTTAAATGTTCATTTCTAGGATTTGACCCGGACAATATCTACAGTCATAAGAAGACTTGTGTTATTACTACAATTATGTATTAGTATTATTAGAAAGGATTATACACTTAATGTGTTAAGCTTACATGATCCGTAAACCAGCTTGCAAAATCTCGCTCTCGAAATTGATCAAGTTCACGTTCTTCAATATGTGGATGTGTTTGTCTAATCCAATCATTAAACAAAGTTATGGAAGGGTGAACTTCTACACAATTAAGCAGGATATAAGTTTGAACCTTGTGTTTTTCAAACTCATCCAAATACCTCTTGTGACCACTCTTATGAAATAATCTCCTAGAAGGAACTTTAAATATGCTTAATCGAGGTTCTGCATTCGTATAAATTGGAATCTCGATTGCACAATTTCGAGGCGCACGATTTAGCCGCGTTTTAAATTGAAAGGGAGAGTAGATTGAGAGTTCACTTACGCGATGGGCCTCAACATTAGATCCCTCGGGCCTTGCTCTATTTCTAATTGTTCTTTTTAACGAACCCAATTTCCTATAAATTTGTGGAAAATAAGTGAGTAAATTGACTAAAACACAATTAGTAATTTTAATAGCTTATTAACCAAAGACAAATTACCTCTCATAGAGATACATCCACCTGTATTGCACGGGACCACCAAGAATAGCTTCGTTTGCCAAATGTATTACAAGGTGTTCCGTTGAATCAAAGAAACCAGGTGGGAAGACTTTTTCTAATTTGCAAATAGTTACAATAATACTATCTTTCAACTTTTCTAAGTCTTGTATGTGTAACTCCTTAGAGCATATTGCGCGGAAGAATGTGCACAACTCAGTTATTGCATCCCATATTGCATTAGGGATCATACCTTTTAATGCAATAGGTAGCAATCGTTGCATAAACACATGGCATTCGTGACTTTTGAAACCGTAAAAGCTAGAATCTTTGATGTTTACACATCCCCCTATATTTGAAGCGTATCCGTCAGGGAATTTAACATTTTTGAGCCATTCGCATACTTTCTTTACTTGCGGTTTGGATAAAGTGTACGACGCTTCTGTCTTCAAAACTTTGTTGTTTTGATTCCAAACATGCAAGTCTGTACGGTCACAATACCTCTCGATATCCATCCTTGCCTTGATATTATCTTTTGTTTTCGAAGTGTCCATGACAGTGTTGAAGATATTCTCGAAAACATTTTTCTCAATGTGCATAACATCAAGGTTGTGCCTGATTAACAGCAAATGCCAGTACGGTAGCTCCCAAAAGATGCTTCTCTTTACCCAATTATGGGTTACCCCAAAACCATGAATTTTTTTATTCTTTGGATCGTATGGGGTACCTTCATAAACAGTTGGATAATCAGAAATTTGTTGCCAAATTTCAAAACCATTTAATTCTGGTGGTGGAGTGGATAATACGGTGTTTTTAGCACGAAATCCCTTTTTATCACGCCTGAATGCATGATTCATAGGTAAAAATCTTCTATGGCAGTCAAACCAACACGACTTCCCTCTGTGTTGTAACTGAAAGGAATCAATGTTCCCCATGCAATGTGGGCAAGCTAACTTGCCATGTGTGCTCCAACCTGACAACATTGCATATGCGGGGAAATCACTAACCGTCCACAATAGAATAGCTTTCATTGTAAAATTTTGTCTACGATAAGCATCATAAGTATTAACACCAACATCGTATAAATCTTTCAGCTCGTCAATTAAAGGCCTTAAAAACACATCTATATTCTGGCCAGGGCTCTTTCTTCCAGGAATAAGCAATGCGGTTGAACATATGACTCTTTTAATGCCATCCAAGGAGGTAAGTTATAAACTGATATAAAGACGGGCCAACATGTATAAGGATTGGAACACGAGCTAGTTGGACTGAAACCATCGGTGCATAGCCAAAGGCGAACATTGCGGGTTTCATGCGCAAATAATGGATCTTCTAAGTCAAAATGCTTCCAAGCCCTCCCATCACTTGGGTGTACCATGCTAGTGACAGCTGTTTTGTGATCAGCATGCCAAGTCATATCTTTGGCCGTCTTTTTTGACATGTACAACATTTGAAGTCTATCAGTAACGGGCATGTATGTCAAAACCAAATTAGGGACCTTTCTTCCAACACTCTTGTAACGTGATGCCCCGCACCATCAAAAATCGGTCAAGGAAGAATCGGTGTCATAGTATAACATGCAATGATTATTGCAAGCATGAATCTTCTTAATTGGAAGACTAATTTTCTTCGAACACTTCTTTGCCTCATAGAAGTTCTCAACTAGTTTATTGTCCTTAGGTAGCATGCTTTTGACATCTCGAACTATTGTATTCAAGGCCTCCAAAGGTATATTAAGATCTGATTTCCAGCTTAACACCCTTGTGGCAGCTTGTAACTTCGTCCAATTTTGACACCCCACGTACAAAGGCTCGTCGTTATCTTTAAATCCATAAAACCTTTGGGCAAACTCATTTGGTACTTCTTCTTCCTCCTGTACTTCTTCCTCCGGTACTTCTTCTTCCTCAGAACTTGAACCCAAATTAGAATTAATTAGATAGATATTATCTAACTCCATGTCTGTGGCAACATCAACATCATCATCTTCCATGGCATTAGAGCATTCTCCCACGTGATGAAACGTATCTTCAGTTTCACCATGTCCCCACCAATTTGTGTAACCATGCATGAATCCTTTTTGTAACAAGTGATATTTCACTTGATCTCGTGTTGTATAAGGGTTAACTTCACATTTGACACAAGGACATTTAATACAAAGTTCTACTTCACCATTGATGATTCTTGTATCAACATTGGCTACAATAGAATATGCGAAGTCCAAAAACTCGTCCACTTTTTTTCAAAATACTCGTCAAGATAGTCGTCAACAGTTAATCTATTGTACATCCATGTTCTATCACTAAGCGTCGACATAATTCCTAAATATACCAAAGTTTAAGTTACGTTTCAACAATATAATTTATACACATAAAGTTACTTAAAGCAATATAATTTGACCCGAACCAAATACAACCGACCCCTTTAGACCTGACCCTAATAGGCCTGAACTCCAACTAACTCGATACTTTAATAGGGTCAGGTTCAAATATGATTTATAGCCTCAACCCAAATTGACCCAAACCCTACCCTACTATAACACCCCCATTTATAACAAAATATATTGCCTAACTTTACATATACATAACAGTTAAGGTTTCGTTCGTTGACTCAACACTTTAAGTTTATTATTATTCGAGCATTAGACATTATATTTTTAACACAAGAAATTCACTTTGTTAAATAAAAAAAACTTCGATCAATGTATAATATGAAAAATGACAAGGCATTGTTTAAAATATATGTGACCATCAATAGCAAAATAAGTTAACATTGAAAAACAATTATCTTTTTACATTAAATAAAAGTCGATTTATGTATGATATAAAAACCATATTTTTTGTGGGAAATCCGTGGGTATTTACACACAAATTTCCCATGAATTTATCAAATCGGTAGGTAATCAGTGGGAAATTACCGACGATTTTCCCACAAACGTAAGCATTTTCTTTTATTATTTTTGTTATAGTTACACGTTCACGCATATACACGTCCGTATACCTACATACAAAACATCTATATACACAAAGAAGTTTATAAACGGGCATACGGAACATATACGTGTAGATATCCACAGATATACAATGATTTGTTACACATAAATGTTATACCTGAACTTAGACATACACTTCTGATACTCGCAAAAATAGTTACATTAATAAACAAAGACATAAAATATGAAACTAAAAATACATAAAAAGACATACTAAGTAATGTGGGAATGTGTAAGCATACAAAAACATAAAAACGGTATCTTTTTGTGGGAAATCCGTGGGTATTTACACACAAATTTCCCACGGATTCATCAAATCGGTAGGTAATCAGTGGGAAATTACCGATGACTTTCCCAAAAATATAAGCGTTTTCTTTTATTGTTTTGCTATAGTTACATGTTCACGCATATACACGTCCATATACCTGCATACAAAACATATATATACACAAAGAAGGTCATAAACGGGCATACGAAACATTTACGTGTAGATATCCACAGATATACAATGATTTGTTACACATAAATGTTATACCTAAACTTAGACATACACTTGTGATACTCGCAAAAATAGTTACGTTAATAAACAAACACATATAATATGGAATTACAAACACATATGAAGACATAAAAAGTAATGTGGGAATGTGTAAGCATACAAAAACATAAAAACGGTATCTTTTTGTGGGAAATCCGTGGGTATTTACACACAAATTTCCCACGGATTCATCAAATCGGTAGGTAATCAGTGGGAAATTACCGATGACTTTCCCACAAATATAAGTGTTTTCTTTTATTGTTTTGCTATAGTTACATGTTCACGCATATACACGTCCATATACCTGCATACAAAACATATATATACACAAAGAAGGTCATAAATGGGCATACGGAACATTTACGTGTAGATATCCACACATATACAATGATTTGTTACACATAAATGTTATACCTAAACTTAGACATACACTTGTGATACTCGCAAAAATAGTTACATTAATAAACAAACACATATAATATGAAATTACAAACACATATGAAGACATAATAAGTAACGTAGGAATATGCAAACATACACAAACATAAAAACGGTATTCTTTGTGGGAAATCCATGGGTATTTACTGATGAGGCGAAAATGAACCACTTTTAGGGGGTCATTTAAGCCCGGAATTGAATTTATTTGATCAAATATTGCCCTAAATCGTTCCTTTTGTGATTTTTGGTACTTTGGGAGTGAAATCTGGAAAAGGAAGCAATTAGGACGTTTTTGGAGCATAAAAGTGAAGAAAACGCCAAAGTCTTAATTTTCCTTGCTGGGAACAGTAGGTGACGGCGTCAAGAAGAAAATCTTGACGGCGTCAAAAGTAATTTCCATGACGGCCCAGTACATATTTGACGGCGTCACAAAGTAGGGCGTCAAGAGGAAAAAGCATGACGGCCTGGAAACACATAACACTTGACGGCGTCAGATCTGGATCAAGGCAGTCCGAGGAGTATTTTGGCAGCGAGATGACAGCGTCACAAATTTGTTCTTGACGCCGTCATACCCTATTTCCTATATATAGTTTTCTAATTTTCACATTAAAAAGAGAGAAGTTTTGGAGAAACCCTAAGTACGAACTTGGTACGAATTTTACAGGGTTTTCAAGGGTTCTTAGCCCTTGATACCTTTCATGTGTAATTGAGATAAGTATTCTTTTAATTCAATCAATATGTCTATGTGTTGGTTGTCTATATCTTGTTCTTGTCTTAATTACATCATGCTAGGCTAGATCTATCTTGTGTTTGCTTGGATCTAATGAAACCTA
Organism: Artemisia argyi; assembly: GCA_030686995.1. Lineage (NCBI taxonomy): Eukaryota > Viridiplantae > Streptophyta > Magnoliopsida > Asterales > Asteraceae > Artemisia > Artemisia argyi. The sequence continues at coordinate 3,030,200 of CM060676.1, read as the reverse complement.
GATGTTAATTATGTGTTGATTACTTGTTTATGGTTGTATTGGATGAATGATTTCGATGTTAGGCTTAAGAAAACTGGCAGATCTCCAAATGGTAACATGCTTGAACGTCTTAGGAAACATGAACTGACGTGCACTAGGTTTTATTGGTTGTATTTAATGCATGAGTAAATTCTAATGATCCCATGTTAGGAGCTTCTTAGCCGGCTCGACATAGGAGTGAAGTAGGCACTCATAAGATTGGGGAATTAAGTGCGCCACCTCATGAATGGTATTAAGGAATACAATCCGTCATCCACGCAACTATAACAAGTAATTAACGTGTAAAAGATATCTAAGGAGTAGTGAAATCTAAGTAAACACATCTTCTCCACTTATTGCTCACAACCTTAGTATAATTTAGTTTGTTTTTATTTTTTAGTTTTTTATTTTGATTGCATCTTTAGTATTGGGTTAGTTGACTAGCAACTAATTCCGCCCAAATCCTTCAAACCCGAGATTTTTACTTGCTTTCTAAAAAAATATAAAAATACAAAAATAATCATCCCTCATCTTTAGAACTACTATTTAGGTTTTCTAATCCTAGCGACACTATTCCTAGCTGAACGATCAATCCCCCGGTACTTGTCACTATACTATACTACAACGATCAGGTACACTGCCTGGTGGGGGTTGTAAGCTTCTCAAGATCCCTTGAGAGGTAAAGCCTGGTGCGATTCCCACGTATCAAGTTTTTGGTGCCGCAGCCCGGGGAATAGTTATTGTCTAGGTTAGAATATCTTTTTATTAGGTAAACTTGCTAGATTCCTTTCTAGTAAGATTTTATTTTTATTTTTAGGTTTTCTTTAGTCTATCTTATTTCTTTGTGTTTTTGTTCGTAACTCTTCACCACCCGACATCATGGACGATGGGAACATCCTTGAACCCGTCATCCCACCGCAACAAAACCCACCACTAGAACCCCTTAGGCCCCGAACCTTAGGAGAGTATTCCCGACCTAGCCACCAAGGCTACCGAAACACCATTGAGCTCACCGGAGCCAATGTGACTCCCTTGCGATCCGACACCATCCGGTTGGTGCAAAGCGGATGTGTATTCCATGGACTTCGTTCCGAAGATCCAAACCAACATATTAAGGACTTCCTAAAAATCGTAGATTCCATAGACCTAGGTGTTGAAACTAGAGAGACAACCCGATTACGCCTATTCCAATTCTCTCTACGGGATCAAGCTAGTCAATGGCTTGAGCATTTACCCGCGGGATCCATCACCACATGGGATGATCTCACCACTCGTTTCCTTGCTCAATTTTTCCCACCGGGAAGAACTACTAAGCTTAGAAATGACATCTTGATGTTCCAACAACGTCAAAATGAATCTCTTTATGAAGCATGGACTCGTTTCAAGGACTTACTCCAAAAAGTCCCTCTTCATGGCATAGATCTTTGGCTCCAAGTCCAAATCTTTTATGACCATATCGATCTCTCCACGAGGCGAGCCATTGACCAATCGGCCGGTGGTAAGCTACGTGATTTAAGTGCGGAACAATCATGGGAACTCATAGAAGATCTTGCTCTCTATGACAACGAAAGTTGGAATGATCCCTGTGATTTGAACAAAACGGTCAAGGCAATATCTTTGCCTTCGAAGAATTCTAGCACTCCCGACCGTAGGATCATGGAACTTGAGGACCAAGTCAAGTTTCTCATGAAATCTTAAGAAGCTCCTAAGCCTTCAAGCCAAGTGAACAAAATCACTTCTTCATGCGAATTATGTAGTGGTCCCCACGACACTCGTGATTGTGTGGAACTCCCCGGAACAGCTTTTGCAGACTACGCATCCACGCGTACCGACGAAGCAGGAGATAAGTGGTACACTTTCAAGCCTGAGCCAAACCCTTATAGTGATTCATACAACCCCTCTTGGAAAAATCACCCAAACCTTAGGTGGAAACAAAATCAACCCAATTCTTCCAATCCGCCTAATCGATACCAACCAAACGGTCCACCCTCCAACCGTACTTTCAACAACAATCCTTCTAACAACTATGGTAGTACCAACAACTTAAAGGATTGATGTCTAAGTTCATGGCATCTCAAGAAGCTCGCATAGCTAGGTTCGAAACCGAATTCAACCAACAACAAACGGAGATGACCAACAAGATTGACAACTTGTTGAAGGCCCTCAACAACCAAGCGTTAGCCACACCTAGGAAGGACACTAGGGACACCAATAACGGAATCCAAATTAAGGACCCCTCATCATCCAAACATGTCCACTTTGTCAATGTTGTCACCATTAAGCCAATAGATAAGGAGATAGAAGAGAGTGACAAAGATGAAGTTGGAGTAGAAACCAAGACTAGGGATGAAAGTAGGGAAGTTGAGGTTAAAAAGGAAGAGGAATTAGAGGAAGTAGAGCCTAAAGAGAAGTACTTTGATAAGTTGCCCACCAAGGAAGAACAGGAATACCATAAGGATTTATTCGATAGTCCCGAGAGACCATATATCCTTGGCACACCCCTTATCAAAATGGGAGACCCCTCTAACATTAACATACCATGCAATATCGGGCACATGCATATATGGAAAGCTTACATTGATCTTAGATCTCCCGTAAACATCATGACTAGGACTTATTACAATTGGGTGATGAAGAAGCAACTTAATTTTAGGATGATGCCCAATACGAATCTGATAAGTAATTTTGCAGGAAGAGTAAAGGGATTACATGTGATTATAGGCAATCTCACTTATGAGATCGATTTTATGATAGTAGAAGACACTCGTCCGGTGATAGATGCTTGCCTAAGCCAAATAATATTTGGAAAACCATTTGTTGAGGCCACTAGGATGAGTTATGATCCGACTCTAGGGATAGTTAGATTCAAGGAAGAGAATGATGAGGTTGTCTATCAAATTCCCTACAAAATTGAGCAATACCGCCTTCTCTCTAATTTCGAAAAGGAACACAAGCAAGCGGCTTATTATAGGAATGAGGAGGATAGACGTAGAGGAGTAGAGTATGTAAAGAATAGGATGCTTGGTTTCTACAAAGAATGCTTGCAACTAGGTTCGGAGTACAAAACTGGTTTAGAAGACGACCTAGAGAGTGGAACCAATGATGAGGTCACGTAGTAACCCATGACCTTGAGTCTAGCTACAAGACTCGTAAATAAAGAAAAGCGCTTCTTGGGAGGCAACCCATGTTTTGTGTGATTTTTATTTTGTTTGTTTGTTATTTGCTTCCGTATGCATGCTTTATTTTTATTGTTGGTAGATCATGTTTCTCAATTAAATAGTGGAAATACTTTACTTTGTTGTTTTGGTCTAGTCTTAACTCCACCTAAAAGTATTTTTGCAAAAGATAAGTGTAAGGGGAAACCCCAAATATGTTTTTAAGAAACAAACCGATCATGATTCTCCACAATATTAAATGAACATGTATATTCGTATTTGTTAGAGTCAAATACTTGTATTGAGTCATAATGAAGTTTTGCAGGATTTTCCAGGAAGTAGGACCAAGTTTTCCCAGAAATTTTCCGGAAACTAAACATAAGAATTTCTGCAGGTCACTTCTGACGGCGTCACGAGTTACTTCTTGACGGCGTCACGTGTAAAAATCTGGAAATTTTACCGGTTTTGTTTTTCTAACGGAGTCTTATGGTTTTTGCGAATTATTAAGTTTTATAATCTCCAGGAAATCTGCAAACTTCATTCCACAAGCATTATATCTTATTTTGTTTTCTAGGATTTAGTAACTTATATAGGATGCCGCCGATTTTACGCGAGGTTGTCTTGTCTATTTTCTCAGTATTTACAGGTTATGTATGACAAGAAGATGATTTATATTCTGGAAGGGAAGCTTTGATTGTTCATTTTCTTGGAGGAAGATTTAACCTGGCCACCTTATTATCCATATCGAGCGAATCAGGGGAGTATTTGATTTCATTATTTTTACTTTTTCACTTTTACATTCTTCACTTGAACATTGGGGACAATGTTCATCTTAAGTGTAAGGGGAGGGTAAAAAGATGATACCTTACATATGCACTTTCGCTTGAGTTTGTTTGTTTGATAGTAGATGTGTAATAAAACTATGAGAAATACTTGTTAGTGTAATTTTAGCGCCAAATTTAAAATTTTTTACAACATTTAGGAGTGAAACTTTAGCCATAGCAAGCGTCTCATGGATAGGAGATTGTATGACTAGCACATAACCGTATATTCAGAAAAATTTTCCACCCAAATATGTGAGGTTCGCCTTTAGATTTGATAGGAAAAGCATTTATTATTAGTGCTTATGAGTGTACCGGTAGCATTTAGATTCTAGAACTTGCGTTAGTGATGCATCCCGAGACCGCTAGTGAGACTACATTCGTGTAGTAGGATTTACTACATGATAAGAGGCATTAGGATCACCCTTGTGTTAAACCCGTTTCATAATTACTTGACCATTTAAGTCATATTACTTGGCTAGTTAAGTCAACTAATTTTTCCCACACCATTAGCGTTGTACTCATTTTTAGTACACGAAACCCCTAGTACACCCCTCCGAGCCTATCTTTTCGTTTCTAACTTTAAGCATTTTACTTAAAGGAAGAATTTGTTACACCCCACTTAAATGTACACTCAAATCGCCTTAGCCTTCCGTGTATGCGCTCATCTTTAGTGCATTATTGTTATTTCAGACCAAAAATACCAAATACTAACCAAAAATGCCAAGAGAACGCATGTTTTTGTATTTGTGTATGTGCAGGTACGGATATGAGAAAAATGAACAAAAACACAGCAAAACCGACAAAAAACGAGCACGAGAATGGAAAAAAGTTAAAAGCCGAAGCCGGGGAAGTCAAATGGTCAAAGTCTAAGCTCAAAATGACAAAATCAACCTCAGAGATTCATCAAAGTTTCATATTTGGTCCCTGGTCAAAGTTTGAGGAATTGGCGAATTTAGTCCCTATACTTTCAGATATTTACTAAAATGGTCCTTGGAATGAATATCGAAGAAAAGTCAAATTTGGTCCCTCATGATTCAGAGATTGACAATTTCGGCCCTTGGAAGTAACATTTGGAGAATTACAGTTTTAGTCCCTATGATTTGCAAAATTGCAACTTTGGTCCTTAAACTAAATTATTACTCTTACCGGATCCAAACCAAAAACAATAACATACTCCCTAAGCCCAAACTATAACAACAGCCCAATCCTCATTTCATTTTACCCAACCCATCATTTAAACCCGGTCAAGCCCTTTTACACCGGTCAACGCCAAAGAAAGAAATAAAAACACCCCCAAAAGCAACCCCGCCCAATTTTACCCCAATTCATACAATACCCAGAATTCACTGTTACCCCATGAACCCTAGAAATTAACCCTCTCCAATTACCCCGTGTAACAATCAATTACCCAATGATTACATGCTTCTAGAAGGTCTGACAAGTCAGGGACGTCAGAGGGAATGGCACGTGGCCCAATCACAAGGAACACCGAGGATCGATCACATCAATCAATCTAACGGCTAAGGAGAATAGATTGGGGACCAAGGAGAGATCAAGGGTTCTTATTTACTCAAAGAAGCACAAATGACGCGGATAGCTGAGCTGTGCATACTAGAAGGATCCAAGGCCAACCTCCTCAGCTCACCTATATAAACCCCCCCTCTCATCAGTGTTGTAGTGTAGGTTTTTTCGAATTAAGCATTGTATTTTTCTATTATCTCTTTTCAGTTCATTGTACTCAGCTTTTATTAATAAAATTTATTTTCAATTAATTGTCTCTTCATTTCAATTTCATTTAAATTGCTTCTATTTTAGTTTTAGTTTGTTTATCAGTACCATTTATTTCTGTTTATCTTATATAAAAATATATATATATATATATATATATATATATATATATATATATATATATATATATATATATATATATATATATATATTCAGTTTATCTTTAAAGTAGTTTGGATTTAGTTTATTATAATTGTTTCTTTTTTTTTACTGTTTCATTAAAATTTAACAAAGTACAAGCAGTCAAAATTCTGGTCAATTATTTTGAGCTTATTGGTGATAAGCCTTAGCTTATTTGGAGTTAGAGATAGCTAACAAGGAGCGGTTAGCCTATCTAAAGATAGGCTGTGTGGGAGTCCCCTTCTGTTTGGCTGAAGGGATTTGTAAGTTCTTAGTTTAATTTTCGTCTTACTTTTGCATAAGTAGCATAGACAGTAGTTTAGATTTGTTCATTGCTTGATTTTGTTTTATTTAAATAGTGGATTAATTGTAGTGTCCTGATATTGCATTTGAATTTATTGTTTAGTTATTTGTTGTGTCATTATCTCATCTGTCATCTGTTGTTAAATCTGAGTTGTGTGGTCTGTTTGAGCGTTGAATTTGAGATCTGTGTTTCTGATTCAGTTTGTGTTTATTTCTTCTGAATTGATACTATTGTGTTTCTGAGATTTTGATGTGGTGTTGGATTTAAGGTGTAGTAGCTTATTTAGGATTTGACAGTCATTGAAGAGGGTGTTTGGATTAGGTTAGTACACTAAGTAATTGGAGTTTTCTAGTTGTTGTTTCCACTTAAGTAAGTCATAGTAGGTATATTATAGTAGTAGTAGCATAAAATTCATAGGTCTCATAGCATAAAGTCAATAATAGCTTGATACTTGATTCCTACTTGTTTCATTTCATATCTGTTCTTGCTATCTTAGTAATTAGTTGCATTTTGTGTTTACTTAAGTAGTATTAGTGGTTAAACATCATTAGAATACACCTTAGGTTAGATCTCAGCTGCTCAATTTGGGTTTAGTCAAACTTAGGTTTTAAATTAAAAAGTCAAAAGCAGTTATGAATTCTGATTTAGTATGATTTTTAAGAGCACTCATAGGGTTTAATTTTCATTAGAAATAAGTTTGGATTGATGTTTTAGATAGCTTAGCAGTAGGTTAACCAGTATCAAAAAGAATTTTTAGAATTAGAACTTCTCAGCTTATCTAATAAGCTCATTGTAGTTGCCTGTTTAGCCTTGTTCATCCCCTGCACCTCAGGTTGTTGACACAATTTCTAGGTACCTTTTAGGTTAGAAGATTAGATTAGAGGATTGTTTTCTAAGTTGTTTTGAGATCTCTGGTTGGTAGTAAGTAATTTGCACCCATAGGTTTCCTCTTGAAAGCTTATTGCAACTGCTTATTTGCCTCATCAAGTAGGGTAGTTCACCATAGTTTCTGATTTCTCAAGTAGGGCTGCTATTGTGCTTATTTGATCCACAGTTGAATTTTATTGTTCATTTTAGTCTACTTGTGCTTATAGTTGATGTTTCCATTGCTTCTGAGCTTATTGCTAAATCTGTTTTGGTTATTAGCTTTTTCATTAGTGCTTATTTGACCTGTTTTGCCTATATCTGAGTCTCTGAGTATTATTTGGCTTAAATACTGCTCACTTGAGCTCATTTCAGTCATAAAATCATCTGGTCAAAGTTTTGGGTCAATTTTGGTCAAAGTGCTTAACAATAAGCACTTCAATATAAGCAGTTTTGAGCTAATCAGCACTTCCAGTGCTTATTTTTCCATTTTTATATTTTTCATAAGTTTAGAATAATATTTTAGAATTTTCCTGAAATTTTTAGATTTTTCCAAGCTCATTTGCTATTTTTCTTATTTTATTTTCAATTTTAATCATTTTTAAATACTTTTTAATTACTAAAAATTCCAAAAAAATCAGAAAATCCCCAGAAAAATCAAAAAAAAAATATTAGAAAATTATTTTCATTTATTTTAGAATTTTAGAAATTTATTTTGCATTTTTCTCAATTTATTTACATTTTCTCTTAATTTTTAATTACTTAAAATAGTTTTTAATTCATAATAAATACATAAAAAGTCAAAAAAATATTTTTCTTTTTCTCAAAATTTTCTTTTATCATTTTTAATTTTTGAAAATTATTTCCAAGTCCGTAGGAGTAGCGTAGCTTAAAAGTCGCATTTTATTTTGTACGGTTACGTTTATTTTACGTTTTAATTTACGGTTTTCTATTCTACGTTACGTTTTTGGTTTGTTTAGTTGAATTACGTGCTTAATTGATTATTTGTGCCTCATTTAATATTTCATTAGTGTAATCTCATTCATATCACTTTTTACCACTTTTCACGACACGTTTTCCGAATCGGAAATTCGGAATTCCATTCACCCTTCACACGGAATACGACCTCGGATTATCCGTATTTCTTTGCGGATTTCTTGAGCTTACATCTATACTATAATATTGATATTGTGTTTTTTTCACGAATCAACCCCACTTAAATGTACACTCAAATCGCCTTAGCCTTCCGTGTATGCGCTCATCTTTAGTGCATTATTGTTATTTGTTAAACCCTAAGTTAACTATCTAATTGATTATATGGTTGCTAAGTCGAGTCATATCCTTGTACATATTGTTTTGGGACGATTGGGACTCATGGGTAAAGTACTTATTTTATGGAGTAATGGGGAAGAACATCATTTATATTACCCCCGTATGTGCGTTAATCTTAAAAGTACTCCAAGTGTTTTAATTTTCTTAATTCGAGTCATTAGATTAGTTAATTGTAAAGTATGTAAAAATTCAAGTGTAAGGGAAATGTTCATTCCCTATGATGTATTATTTTGGATGGTAGGGTAAGAGTGTATGCAAAAAAAAAAAAAAAAAAAAAAAAAAAAAAAAAAAAAAAAAAAAATCGAAAAAAATATAGAAAAATCAAGAAAAAAAATAGAAAAAGAAAAAGAGAAAAAAAAAACATACGGACTACCATCCCTTTTTATTCTATGTTCATTTTATGTTTTTGTTATTTTTCATTTATTAGCTTAAGTCGAGTCTAGTCTTGGCTTAGCAACGCCATATTGTATATGTAATTAACCAAGATTGTTAACTCGCCACCAGTAAAACTTCCTTTATCCAAGAAAACCGTGTATTTTATATCCCTACACCTAACGTTACAACCCTTTAAAAGACCTCTTTGATAGTTTATCCTAGGTGCTTACGCCATGTGGTGGAGGTTTGATCCTTTCCCAAGCCTATGGTAATCTATTTTGCTATGACAGGTAATGAGAGATATCTTCCGTTTCCATAATGTAATCTATACTTTATTACACCCGAGAGATGTGAGTATCTAAACACTATTTGTGAGGTGCTAGTGTATGATCTCCGTGCTTGTCTTTGGTCTTTAGTGGAACGATTATTTGTTGTAATTACTTTTATATTAGTGTTAAATGACCCCTAACTTGTATTTTGAGTAGAATAAAAGCGCATTTGCTTGAGGACAAGCAAATCTCAAGTGTAAGGGTATATGATGAGGCGAAAAATGAACCACTTTTAGGGGGTCATTTAAGCCCGGAATTAAATTCATTTGATCAAATATTGCCCTAAATCGTTCCTTTTGTGATTTTAGGTACTTTGGGAGTGAAATCTGGAAAAGGAAGCAATTCGGACGTTTTTGGAGCATAAAAGTGAAGAAAACGCCAAAGTCTTAATTTTCCTTGCTGGGAACAGTAGGTGACGGCGTCAAGAAGAAAATCTTGACGGCGTCAAGAGTAATTTCCATGACGGCCCAGTACATATTTGACGGCGTCACAAAGTAGGGCGTCAAGAGGAAAAAGCATGACGGCTTGGAAACACATAACACTTGACGGCGTCAGATCTGGATCAGGGCAGTCCGAGGAGTATTTTGGCGGCGAGATGATGGCGTCACAAATTTGTTCTTGACGCCGTCAGACCCTATTTCCTATATATAGTTTTCTAATTTTCACATTAAAAAGAGAGAAGTTTTGGAGAAACCCTAAGTACGAACTTGGTACGAATTTTACAGGTTTTTCAAGGGTTCTTAGCCCTTGATACCTTTCATGTGTAATTGAGATAAGTATTCTTTTAATTCAATCAATATGTCTATGTGTTGGTTGTCTATATCTTGTTCTTGTCTTAATTCCATCATGCTAGGCTAGATCTATCTTGTGTTTGCTTGGATCTAATGAAACCTAGATGTTAATTATGTGTTGATTACTTGTTTATGGTTGTATTGGATGAATGATTTCGATGTTAGGCTTAAAAAAACTGGCAGATCTCCAAATGGTAACATGCTTGAACGTCTTAGGAAACATGAACTGACGTGCACTAGGTTTTATTGGTTGTATTTAATGCATGAGTAAATTCTAATGATCCCATGTTAGGAGCTTCTTAGCCGGCTCGACGTAGGAGTGAAGTAGGCACTCATAGGATTGGGGAATTAAGTGCGCCACCCCATGAATGGTATTAAGGAATACAATCCGTCATCCACGCAACTATAACAAGTAATTAACGTGTAAAAGATATCTAGGGAGTAATGAAATCTAAGTAAACACATCTTCTCCACTTATTGCTCACAACCTTAGTATAATTTAGTTTGTTTTCATTTTTTAGTATTTTATTTTGATTGCATCTTTAGTATTGGGTTAGTTGACTAGCAACTAATTTCGCCCAAATCCTTCAAACCCGAGATTTTTACTTGCTTTCTAAAAAAATATAAAAATACAAAAATAATCATCCCTCATCTTTAGAACTAGTATTTAGGTTTTCTAATCCTAGCGACACTATTCCTAGCTGAACGATCAATCCCCCGGTACTTGTCACTATACTATACTACAACGATCAGGTACACTGCCTGGTGGGGGTTGTAAGCTTCTCAAGATCCCTTGAGAGGTAAAGCCTGGTGCGATTCCCACGTATCATTTACACACAAATTTCCCACGGATTTATCAAATCGGTAGATAAGCAGTGGGAAATTACCGACGACTTTCCCACAAACATAAATGTTTTCTTTTATTTTTTTTGCTATAGTTATACACTCACACATATACACGTCCGTATACCTACATACAAAACATCTATATACACAAAGAAGGAAATAAACCGGCATACAGAACATATACGTGTAGATATATATAGATATACAACGATTTGTTACACATAATGTTATACCTAAACTTAGACATACACTTGTGATACTCATAAAAATAGTTACATTAATAAACAAACAAATAAAAGATGAAACTAAAAACACATAATAAGACATACTAAGTAATGTGGGAATGTGTGCGTATACGAAAACATCAAAACGTTATTTTTGTGAGAAATTCGTGGGTATTTACACACATATTTCCCACTGATTTATCACATTCGTGGATATTTGGTGGGAAATTACCGACGACTTTCCCACGGGCATAATCGTTTTCTTTTTTTGTTTTTACATAGGTACACATATAGACGTCCGGATCCCTACATACAAAACATCTAAAGATACAACGAAGGTCGTAAACGGGCAAACGAAACATATATGTGTAGATATTAATGCATGTGCAATGGTCAGTTACATAAATAAGTCATACCTAAAGTTTTACATACACTTGTGATATTCGTATAAATAGTTACATTAATAAACAGACATATATAACATATATGAAGACATACTCATTAATGTGAGAATGTGTTGCATACACAAACATATAAACAATAATTTTGTGAGAAATCCGTGGGTATTTACACATATATTTCCCACGGATTTATCACATTGGTATTTACACACACAGATCATGTGAAATCCGTGAGTAATGTAGCTAAAACTTTCCACGAACTTTTGGCCGTGGCTAATATGTGTGAAATCTGTGACAAGTTTGCCACTGAAGTTTAATCAACACAAATAGTGTGAATATTGTCGCAAATCTGTGGGAAATTTGCTACGGATTTGCCACATAAACTTGGTCAACAATTTAGTGTGTAAATAGTGGGAAATCCATGGGAAAATTACGACATATTTCCCACGGAAATTTGGTCAATAATTTAGTGTGTAATTTGTGTGTATTTCGTGTGAAATTTCCCACTGATTCTTTTCCATGTGTAAAGTTTGTGGGTAAAACCAGTTTGTGTAGTAGTGTGGAAAAGATAGCATGTGAGTTTGATACCTGTAGTTGAGTTTTATTTTCAAGTGTTGAATCCATTTTAACATCCAGTTCGGTTAACCATATCGGTAAGCCAACTTGACTTAATGATGAAAGTGAGTTTCTCAAATAATGAAGGTCTATTGGCTTTGCACCATAATGACATTCGAGTCCTATTCCCATTTTCATGTCACTATTTACATTATAAGACTGAATTTGCTTAAGCCTTCTCAAGTACTTTACGGGTGCATCCCACTCGTCATTCACATGTTCAGTTGTATTAAACTCGTTCATGTAAAGGGTGTTTGGATCAATGTTATAAACACGGTTATAGAAAAAGCCGAAGCATTTTTCCCAAGTCCTTTCTCAAAAAAGTTATGGTGCAAATTCTCGTTCATAACATCCCAGCCAGTCATCCTTTTTTTGGCTACTTCTAACAGTTTTTCGGGTGATAGCTTTCTAACCCATTTTTGTTGGTACTTAACATCATCCTATAACACCGTGTGGCCTCTTACAATTATCCCATTTTCATCATGGCATCTGGATCGGTATAGTTTTCTTGGCCTTGTATCGGCTTAGTGTAGTACAATTTCAACTCATTGTGGAAATCAGCAGCTGGAAATTTGGAGGCGAACCATTTCTTGTAAACCGAGTTATTTAGGATTCAATGAGTCATGCCACAACCCCAATGGAAATCCGAAGTGAGTTGCTTTATATAAAGTTTAGCGCCTTTGACTGATTTTTTGTTCGCGTAAGTTACCATGAAACTTAACTCTGTTTTACGTCCCTAAAATGAAAAATTACGTTAAAATAAATGTAACAAAATGCTTTCTCTTGTGCTATTATCATAAATATTTACCACATAGGACCAAATGAGCTTCAAATACTAGAATACAATGCTCGTTAGTAATTTATGAATCTAGGACTAGATAAAATTACAATTACCAAACTGTATCGCAAAGTAGGTTGCTATATTCTGACTTTTCGCATATATAAACAGTCTGTTAACATTATAATGATTCAAAATTCAAAGTTCCCAAAAATTTACCTCATTTATCTTTTTCTCTTGGTAAGATCTCCATTCTTGTTTGGTGTATTGAGCGAATAAGGTGTTTTCATCGAAGTCTTTAATCGTGTTCTTCCCCTGCGTTGGTGTTTAATGGTAAGTTTTAATGATGGATCTTATCAAGAACATGCTAGAAACATAAATATAATATTCAATGTAGCTAAAGCTCATGGTAAGTAACAGGCTGCATTTTGATACTGAAAACAAGTATTGATGAAACTAGACTTACCTTGATGTAGCATAGTGGTCAAAGGTATCCTCATTAACTTGAGCTTGAATTATATCATCTGAACCAAAAACAGACAGTTACCTAGGTTTAGCACAATGCATGTAAGAAGTAAGACGATGAGTGTCTTCTTTAATTGAGTGTGAGTGTTTTCTAGTACATGTTCCAAAATGTTATGTATAAGATATTGAATTTACTTGATTACTTTGTTTGTATCAGATTTGAAGAGTGTGAAGAAAGATGAAAATGAGATTACTTTGTTTATATCGGTTTTGGTTGAGTGCTCAGTTTTGCATTGCAATCGGGTTTTAATCATGTAAGATATTGCTTAAATCCATTCACAGATTGTGTTTTATGCATGCTACGTATAAGATATTGAATTTGAATAAGTATGTGTATGGTTAGCGAAGCCTATGTATTTCTTCCTGAAACTGTCTCTGCCACCATGCTTGCTAATTCTTTTGTTGAGAAAGTGACTGTATTGCATGATATGACTGACCAATAAATTTGATGTATAAGAAAAAACGCATGTTATGTACAACAAATTTGAATGTTTGTTGGTAGGGTTGTGTTCAATGTTTGTTAATAAACACATGTGAGAACTTTCAGAGGGCGAAATTACATGATTGATAAAAGGTACTTTTCGCTTGCGCGCTCTTTTTTTTATAAAGTTAAAAGTTGAATGTTTGAATCCTGGATGTTTATGTTTGTCCTTGTTAGTTTGATGTAGGCCTTGGTTAGGTAACAGTGACCGATTTGGTAACCATTTACATTTAGGTAAATAACATCTTCATAAAGTAGGTTTCCTAAGTGTGAAGGGTAAATGGGCTGGTAGGACAGTGCAAGTAGCAAGGAATAGAGAGTCGTGAAGGATGAGACTTCTTGGTCCTTGCTTTGCACTGTCAAAGGAGGATGGAAGGCAAATCATATTACTCTAGCCTATTTTAGTGATGATGCCTAGTTCTGTGTTATTTCTTATTTCCAGTCTTGTGAGGGGAGCTGCAAGGCTTAGTGATAGGTTGTTCCTGGTTCTGGGATATGATGTAGTCACTCTTATAGGATAATCAATAGTGTAGTGATGTACGGGTCATTTGCTTATGATGATGCATGCTGTTTCCTTGCTATTGTGGATTGGTTGTGAGGTGGGTGCTGCAATCTATCTTCATAGTCTAGGATTCAGTAAGAAATGTTGTCACGAGTAGAATAAAGTACCCTCCAATACCATCTTCCACGGGTTGTGGGTCCTAATACCGTCTTCCACGGTGTATGGGGGAGGTTGATATGTAGGCAGCCTTACCCCTACCTAAGGTAGAGAGGCTGCTTCCGGTTCTACCTAAGGTAGAAAAGGATCTCCAGCCTTTTGTAGGGAGCGAGGATCGAACCCTTGACCTCTTGGTTGAGAGGCAAGGGGTTTTTCCAACTGATCCAACCCTACTTGTAGAATGATTTGGTGAATTTAGGTGAAGTGTTTGTATTTGATGTAATATGCAGGCTGTGTTCCTATAGTATGTAACATGTATTGTTATTTCTCTCATTTGTTTCTAGCTGATTTGGGGTATGTCCAAATCACTAACTTGTAAAGGTTGATGTTTAGTAATATATATTCACCGTTTCACCAAAAAAAGAAAAGAAAAAAAGAAAAAAAAAACGGATACCTTTCAATCCGATTGGTATGCTTAGTCAGTTTGATACTAGCGGAGATCAGAAAGTTACTAATTTCCAAAAAATTCTTAGAAATACGTATAATATACGAACTACAGTTACAAAGCAAATGGGTCGGCAGTAACACATGTGTCTCTTTTGAACACTATCAAAAGTAAGCATGATTTTATTGAATTGATGTTAGGGGTCTCGCTGAAATCATCTTTGGATATTGATTTATTACTTAAGGAGATTGAAGCCGGAAAATATCCAAAATGCTCTAATTTGGATAGTGCTACTCGTTCACTGTGCATGACGCTATGTATGGATTATTTGAGGCTTACGAGATTGAAAGGAAGGCTACTGCTACTACTTCTAATTCTGGAGATAGTGTCAAAGTTCCAACGCCCAATGGTGTAAATGTGGATGCCAATCCAAATACTACGGTGAGTGCTTTGGCTATTGATTCAGTTTGTGAAGGAGTTAATGTTTCTATTCCACGTAGAGTGGTCAAAAAGGTTAGTGCACGTCTTGAATACACTCTATATGGTTACTTTATTGGTAATAGAATGGCGTTTCCAGTGGTTGAATACTATGTTAGAAATAATTGGGTTAAATATGGTTTGAAAAAGATTATGATGAATGCAAAAGGTTTTTTCTTTTTCAAATTTGATACTCAGGCTGGTTTAGAAGCAGTATTGGAAGATGGCCCTTGGTTGATACGCAAATCACCGATCATTCTCAAGAAATGGTCAATTGATACTAGATTATGTAAGGAAGAGTTGACCCGTATTCCGGTATGGGTTAAATTACATGATGTGCCTATTCAAGTTTTTGAAGATGATGGTATTAGCTTGATTGCTTCATTTCTTGGTAAACCTATTATGCTTGATTCGTACACTAGCTCTATGTGTAAGGATTCTTGGGGTAGAAGTAGTCTTGCTCGGTGCTTAATCGAGGTTTGTTCAGAGGCTGAGCTCGTAGAGGTTATTACTATTGGTGTCCCCTCTCTTATAGGGGATGGGTTTACTAAAGAAACTATCCGAGTCGAGTATGAATGGAGGCCTCCCAGGTGTACTTCATGTAAGATTTTTGGGCATACCCAGGATCATTGTCCTAAAATTGTGGTCAATCCTCATGTTGTTTCTACTCCCAGTGTCGCTACTCCTGCAGAGCTTCTTAATGATGGTTTCCAAAAGGTAAGTCATAAGAAGAAGAAGGGTAAAGCCCAGTCTAGTAATGTGAGTCAGGTTGGTATTTTAGTCAAACCGAATCTCTGGTATGAGCCTAAGAAGACTACTAGTGAGCTAAACAAGGGAGCTACTAATAGGAATAATATGCCTAAATCGTCATCTATGTTGAACTCTAAAGGTTTATCCTTTAAGGAAAGCGATATAGCTACGTCAAATCCATATGTTGCTTTGGCTACTGATGAAGGCGGTGTTGAATTATGATATCATGACAATCATATAAAATAAACCAAACACATCAAGTGAGCATAGCGGAAGCAATTACAAGATCATATAATATGTAATTAATTAATCAATTATAAAAGTAAACATACCTTTGTGATTCTAGCCCGAACAAGAATCAAATGCAATTTTCAAATCAAGAACCCTAATTAGGGTTTATGTGGATTATAAGAATTACCCCTTACCTCTTTTGTAATTCAATCCAAGAATCAAACAATAGTGTGTTTGAATCGCGTTCTTATACACACGTACTAATTCAAGTAAAAGTTTATGCAAGTAAATCAAACACAAAACCTTTGCTTATATGGAAATCAAAAACCCTTAAGGGTTTAGGTTTTGGATCGACAAGGACAAGAAGAGGAGAAGAAAACACCAAGATGTGTGTACAAGTTATGAGAAAATAATGCATCTTGGGTTTGTTTATATACTAGTTGAAACTTGGAGCTCAAGGCACAAAGGAGGTGGGATTCCTCCTTGGCCGATCGCTTGTGGTATCCCCAAAGGGATTCCGGAACCTTCTCTTGTTTTCAAATATTCACAAGTATTACTTTCCTAATCTTCATCTAACGGTCGTTAGTCATTATCCGTTGAATACTAACGGTCGTTACTAGTTTTGTGTTTATTAATAATTATATATAACACTTATAAATAATTATTCTTTTACTCTTCATACGTATTGTGTGCAATCCCGTGATTTTGAGTTTGATCCTAACACACAACTATTATTATAATGTCTATAAAACTAACGGCTCCCACTTAGACATATCATAATAGTGTGATCACATCGGTTAGCGTCTTGCAACACGCCGATGCCTCTAGTACAACTCAAGTAAGGCTCCTGGAAAACCTTTTAATGATTTCTCATTATTATTATCCCTTTGTTTCTAATACCATGTTAATAAGGATATGGATCTAGGTCATTCCTTAATTAACCATTCTGTTTCTCGTTGTTAGAAATTGACAAGATTACTAAATCTTCTTAACCTTTCAGGAAAGACCTTGGGCGTGGCCATGCAAACACCTTGACAACCCTACGAGGGGCCCAGCAGTATTAAACTCCAAAAATTAATTTGAAGGAACAAATTCTATATTGACTACAAGCAAAACACACAAACTTTGTAACACTTCCGAAAACAACCCTTATGACTACCAGTTACGTATAGCGTTAAGTTGTTCCACAAAAATGTACTATATTCATGACCGTTATCTTGTATCTCAAGTCTAAGGATAACTTCTTATGATTTACTTAATGACAAGATCCATAAAGTAACATCATATAGTCCGGATAAGTCCTATATTCAGTATCATCGAATATCATCTGAAATGGCATGACTACGCATCAATATACTTTAAGTATATTATACCAACCTTTAGATTTGTCTTAATTTAATAATATTCCCATATTATTAACTGACAACGGACAATTTAAAATAACTCTTATTCATGGATTTAAACATGCAAAAATAGGACAACAATAATTAACAATAGAAATAAACATACCAACATACTTTATTTCATTAAAATAATAATTGTTTACAATATCCTTTATCCAAATACTAATCACAGTTATGCATGAAACTACTAGCTAATTTAAGCCCAATTCCATTGGCTAATTCATTAAGCTTTTCTTTCGCCAAAGCCTTAGTGAATGGATCAGCTAAGTTATCATCTGTGTGAACTTTCAGCATATTTATTTCACCTTCGTTAACCTTTTCACGAACAAAGTGATACTTCTGTAGAAAATGTCTGGTGCCTCTCATGACTCCAGGTTCATTGGCAAATATGATTGCAGCAGAATTGTCACAATACATATTAATAGGTAATTCAATTGAAGGCATAACACCAAGCCCTGAAATGAATTTCCTAATCCAAACAGCTTCCATAGCAGCTTCTGAAGCAGCAATGTATTCAGCTTCTGTTGCAGACATCGCAATTGTACTCTGCTTCTTGCTCTTCCAGTCTACTGCTCCTCCATTGATAACAAAGACATAACCCGTCTGAGACTTCCAATCATCTTTATTACTTTGAAAGGACGCATCACAAAAACTGTAACACCAAGTTCTGCAGCTGGTTCTCCACCATATATCAAAAACATATCTTTTGTATTTCTCAAATACTTAAGAATATGCTTAACAGCAATCCAATGTTTTTCACCTGGATTCTGTTGAAATTGACTGGTGATATTTTGAGCAAATGCCACATCTGGCCTTGTGCATTTTACCGCATACATAATAGATCCTACAGCTGAAACATAAGGAACTTTACTCATGCGAGCCACCTCAGCAGGTGTTGAAGTACAAAACTCATCACATAAGCCATGTTTTACTTCCATCGGCAAATATCCTTTCTTGGAATTTTGCATATTGAACTTTTTCAATATTTTGTCAATGTAAGCAATTTGACTTAATCCAATTAACCGCCTTGATCTATCTCTATAGATTTTGATTCCCATAATGTATGCAGCTTCTCCTAAATCTTTCATAGAAAAGCACTTTCCAAGATATGCCTTAACCTTTTGCAAACTTGGAATGTCTTTTCCCATGATCAATATGTCATCAACATATAAAATTAGGAAAATTACATTATCACTCCCACTAGCTTTGTGATACACACATGGCTCATCAAGATTCTGAGTAAATCCAAACTTTTTGATTTCAGCATCAAACCTCTTGTTCCATTGTCGTGATGCTTGCTTCAATCCATAAATGGATCTTTGAAGTTTGCATACACGATTTGGAAACTTTGGATTTTCAAACCCTTCTGGTTGTGCCATATAGATGTCTTCATCTAGATGACCATTTAAGAAAGCGGTTTTCACATCCATTTGCCATATCTCATAGTCATAGTACGCTGCTATAGCTATGAGAATCCTTATAGCTCTTATGTATGCTACAGGAGAAAAGGTCTCCTCGTAATCAATTCCAAAAGTTTGAGTAAAACCTTTAGCAACCAGACGAGCCTTATAAGTGTGTGCATTTCCATCCATGTCAGTCTTAATCTTGTAGAGCCATTTACTCCCAACTACCTTGGCACCAGGAGGAAGGTCTACTTCTGTCCAGACTTCATTATCATGCATGGATTGTATTTCCCAATTCATAGCAGCTTTCCATTTCTCTTTTTCAGGATTATTAATGGCAGCTCTATAACTAGTAGGTTCATTAAGATCCCCTAGTATATTTTCCTCAACCTCTACATTAAGACATAGACGGTCAGGAGCTTTCACAGATCTAGAAGATCTGCGAATGGGAACTACTTCAACTTCCGGTGGAGGACCCAGACTTTCAGGTTCTACAGGAAGTGTGCTAGTGTTTACTGAAGGTAATGCATTATCTTGATCATATTCTAGATCATATACTCTCCCACTGACTTCTTGAGATACAAGATCACTTTCAAGAAAATCACCATACCTAGCAACAAACACTTTGTTCTCAGGTGGGTAGTAAAAGTAGTAACCCATTGTTTCCTTTGGGTATCCTACGAAAATGCACTTTACAAATCTTTGTTGGAGTTTATCTTGTGAGTCATGTTTAACATACGCCTCACAACCGCAGACATTTAAATAAGACAAGTTCGGAGCTTTTCCAGTCCACATCTCATATGGTGTCTTATCAACCTTCTTTGTGGGAACCATATTCAAAATACGAACAGCTGATTCAAGAGCATAATCCCAAAAAGACAAAGGAAGATTAGTAAGATTATACATTGATCGAACCATGTCCAACAATGTACGATTCCTTCTCTCAGATACACCATTTTGTTGTGGAGTATATGGAGATGTGAGATTCTGGACAATTCCATTCTCAGTTAAGAAATCTTTAAAATCTTGACTAAGGTATTCACCACCTCGATCAGAACGAAGAGCTTTAATCTTCTTTCCTAATTGCAACTCTACTTCTGCTTTGAAAACTTTAAATGTTTCAAACACCTCATGTTTATGTTTAAGTAAATAAACATAACCATAACGGCTGAAATCATCTGTAAAAGTTAAGAAGTAAACAGCACCTCTCCTTGACACATGTCTAAGTGGTCCACACACATCAGTATGTATCAAACCAAGTAGATCTGAAGCTCTTTCCATATTGCTATGAAAAGGTTTCTTAGTCATCTTCCAGAAATACAAGACTCACACTTATCAAATGACTCATCATTGATATTTTTCAAAAGCCCATCTCGTTGCAGCTTTTGCATGCGAGTCTTGCCTATATGGGCAATTCTACAGTGCCAAATGTAAGAAGAATTTAAGTCATACTTCATTCTCTTACTAATGATGTACATTGAATTATTATTATTGTTGGACATACAATCATTCATATCAATTTCAAACACACCATTCACAGCAACAACATTAAAATAAAATACACCATTTAAATAAACAAAAATTTTATTGCCATCAATAGTATGAGTAAAACCAAGATCCAACAAACATGAAAAGGAAACAACATCTCTAATTATAGAAGGTGCATAATGACAATTGTTTAAAATCAGTATTAAACCAGAAGGTAAAACTAAATTAAACACTCATATGGCTTCAACTGCTGCTTGTGCTCCATTGCCCACATGCAGAAATTGATCCCCATAAGCTAGTCTCCTTTCCTCTTTAAACCCCTGTAGTGTATTACAAATGTAAATACCACATCCAGTATCATATACCCAGGAATTTAATTTATGAGATAAAGTAAATAATTCAATGACAAATAAGTTACCTGAAGTACTGGCGCCCACGTGCCCAGTCTTCTTAACCTTATTGTTTCGCAAGTCATCGAGATAAAGAGAACAATTCCTCTTCCAGTGACCCATCACCTTGCAGTAATGGCATCCTTGATCCTTCTTTGGATTATCCTTCTTAGGAGGGTTCTTCTTAGGTTGAGGTGGTTGATAAGCCATAACTTGCTTATTCTTATCAGCCTTACCCTTACCCTTCTTCTTGTTCGCATTTGGCTTGTTAATTCTACCTCCTTGAATAGCAAGTACCTGGGGTGTAGGAGCCTTTTGTGGTAACCCTTTCTCATAATCAATGAGCAGTGCGTGTAATTCACTTACTGTCTTCCCAACGCAATGCATTTGAAGTTCCTCACAAAATGTAACAACCGTGATTTTAGCAGGTTAGTTAGACTTTTAGCTTCGAGTTAATCTAACTTTGTTTGGTGTGTTTGGGTAGTTATATGGGTGTTATTGTGTGTTATAGTGTGGTTAGTATTTGGGTTAGCACTAAATCCCTTCGCGTTGTGGTTGTTATTGCGATTTTTGATGATGTTGATTTTGGGAAAGTTCATTTTGATCACCTATGTGGTGTAGAAATGACTTGTGTATATTTGGCGTTTTGAGTTTTGTGCGTAACGAGTCTTCGTTCAAGTTATTGAGCGTTAGTGAGTTACGGGGATGTTGTTTTTGTGAGGAAATATTTATGGAGTGTGTAAAAATCTATTTTTTGAAACTTTATTTTGAAAATGAATATTTTCCGGTTTGTCGTAAAATTAAGGTTTATCGCGAAAGACGTTAGGTTTTGTTATGGGAATACATAAAATATGAAAAGTATGAGGTTTTGAGTGTAATAAATTAATTAATAAAAAAAATAAAAATATATATTAAATAGGGGGCGGCGATTTAGGGAGTTAGGGGGGAAAAAGAAAACCAAATTTTATACCAAATACAACTCTAAGCCTTAAGGGTTATCCAAATTAATTATAAATACAAAATCAAAACTCCCCTATCCCTTTTTCCTGCTATTAGATTCGACACAAGGGGGAAATCCAAGAAGAAAAATTAGGGTTTCATACTTATCTAGCAATAATCAAGAATCAAGGTAAAATCTTTAACCCTTATGTGTAATTAATCAATTATTGTTATGATTCATGTAATAATTAATATGTTGGAATCTGGGGTTTATATACTTCTATAAATTATTGAAGTAAAACATGTTAGGATGATTAGATGTTAATATTATGGTTAATGGTTAAGGGAATTGAGTGTTAAACGCGTTAGATTATGTGTTAGGGTTTGGACAGATTTGTAAGGCAGTAAAGATGTGAGTGTACATAACAGATGGTGATGAGTTAAGTCACGAATTTTAAGTCTAAATTGTAGTATAATGAAAGATCTTTCCAAAAAGTCCAGCCACGATCAATTTTGAGGTAGAGAAGTCGGTCTTTTGATTTTTCTTTGTTAAGGTGTCAAAGCTGCAAACCGGGACAGATTTTGGGTAAAAGTTTGAGGGTGGCATGTGGCTGTAAAAATGGTATTTTGACTTGGTCTTCTGGAATACTTAAGTTTTAGGTTATATTAGACGACCACGAAGAGGATTCGTGATAAAAACTTGTGGAAGTAATTATTAAAAATCAAAACTTTTTGGTGTGCGTTCAGATCCGAATTTGAATAGTTGACAAGTTTGAATTTTCTATGAGTACTTGTGTGTGTTATTGGTCCATGGCCTTCTGGGATTAGCTTCTATGCTTATGATAGACCATGGTAAATTTTTGGTGTGAGTTGTTAAGCTTTATTTGTCATGATTTCATGTGAGTGAATGTACTCAAAAATTCTGCGTTTTCTGAGTTTTAGGGGTGCAAGGGATTTAGTGAGTATTAAGTTATGGTGATGGTTAGTGTGGTGTCTAGGAGATCCATGGTGGGTCATATGAGTCTTAGACATCCATCATATGAGTATTACATGGGTTGTAGCTTTTAGATTGACCTTGTGTAATGTGGATTATTTTTGTGTGCTATAGATTGTGAATTGTGTTTGTGGAAGCTGCGGAGTTTAAGGTGAGTTCATAGTCCCATATTTTTACTTTGTTTTAAACTTAGGATGGGAATGATGCTTGTCTTAAATGATTTGATTTACTGTGATTATGTGTGTGGTATTAAAGAGCTTGGACTTATAATGTTATCGTATGCATGCTATGTGTGATTATTTGTTTGTGTGGATGTATATGGGATCCAATTAGGAGGATGTTATCCTGTTACTCGCGCATACAACCTAATTGATGTTTGATATGTTTGATGGGATCCAATTAGGAGGATGTTATCCTGTTACTCGCGCATGTGACCTAATTGATGATTATGGGGTCGGAGGACACGAGCCGTCCTAATGGTTGCTTTATGAGTGTTGTTGCCTTTGCGTGTGGATATGGATTTGCGAATGCATGTAGCTATATGATAACTAATATTTATTTGTCCAGCTATATTTTGTAATCACAGTGAATTTGGTTGCCTTGTGTGTTGAGTCTCAAACCTATGAATCTCACCAACGTTATGTTGACATTTTAAGCATCATTTTCAGGTGAGCATTCTAAGGCCAAAGTTGAGGGCAGCAATTAGGCGAGACTTAGTTGCATGGAGTCTTACTTATGTTTTGGGGTTTGATTTTATTTGGATTTGGATATGATACATTTATGTTTTATGTTTGGTACTTTCAACTTATTGAACTTACCTTTTGGATTTTATTTTGTTTATCTTTGGGTATTGTTACAACACTGTGTGTTGGTGCATTGCTCTATTTATGTGCATGTAGTTGTTCTCTATGTTGACACCAGGTGTTGTGATGATATCCATGAAGTTACACCCGCGCGTTTCCGCCGTGGCGGGGTGTGACACAAAACCACTAAATTCCTTGTTAAGGGATCTATTGATTAAGTTCACAGCCATATCATTGTCATAGGGTTTCTTAAGTGTTTGTTGTTGATCCATGAAACTCTTCATTTTCAACACATGAGCACTCACAGGTTCACCATCACCCTGCTTACAACCATGTAGAGCCTCCATCAAATCGTAAATCTCTACATCTGATGGTTTCTCATATAGTTTCTTTAGTTCATCAATCATGTTCATGGGGAAGTATTCTTCAAACTGCCTTTGAAGAGCTGGTGACATTGCCCCTAACATCATTGCGGCTACATCAATATGTTCCTTACAAACTATTTTCCATTCAGCCTTAGCTGCATCAGTAGCTTCAGGACCTTCAGGTTCAGCAGGACAAGGCGTTTTCAAGATTTCAAGTTGACCAGTCACTCGCAGGACAATCCTGAGTGAAAGATACCAATCATTGAAATTTTTCTGAGCCAGTCAATTTTTCTCGTTCAAAGTAAGTCTTGAACACAGAACGAAAGTTGGTGTTATCAGTTTGAGCCATTTCTACAGATAAAGAAAGTTCAAAACATTAGTATTTTTGATAATACAATTTTTCAAGAAAATAAAATACCCAAGGAAATTATATCCATAGAATTATCTTGAAAACTAGGATCCTCCATAAACATAGTTTCATCACATCAGTTGATCTGCTAGTAATGAAACTATAATATGAGGTAACTTGTCGTACAATAATTGGCATAACATTTGTCCAATTCCTAGATTTATGGGATTTACAATCACAAACATTTGTATTGTAAGCATGTTTAATCCCCATCTTAATGCCTTTAGTCCAAGATCTCACTTCCTACTCAATTTAAGTCGTCTAACTTAAAAACTGCAAACTCACAAATCCATCACATCAGTTGATCTGCTAGCAATGAATTTATGAAATTTACCTCTCCATTGCAATCTCGCCAAGTTCTCACATGACGTAAATTACAACTTCAAGTGTTCTTAATTAGATGGCATTTGACTTAATTTTATAAGGGTATTAATTTTGATGTGATCAAAATAATGTATGAAGAAGCATGCATACAACTTCATAACATTGGTTTTATAAAACATTTTTATTACCAATTTGCTAAGAGTAAAATTTCAAAGTTTTGATTGAGGTATCGGGTTCACCAATTAAAGAATTACCAACAATTATCGTCCACTATATCGTACTTTTGCATAAGCCCTAAGGCTTAGTGTTTCGGATAATCATTATGGAATTGTGGTGAATTCACCCTTAAGATGACAGTGTACGTGTAATGGTTATTCGGTAAGTCTAATTTACACACAAACGAGCGTTAAGACAGAATGTTGTCTATCTAAGGCCACAATTTAATCCGAGCCAACCTTATACCCATCTTGTAGTGTGTAAACTTCGGTCAGGCCTAGTTAACCATTACGTACAAAAACATCAATAAACCAATCCTTTGAAATTTAAGCTCTTAAAAATCAAAACAATTTCGCCATTTATTTAGTCCATATTATTTTTCTATTCAAAAATTACCCTTTTCGTTTATAAACATGTCTAACATAATAATAAACAAAAACAAGTAATATATAAAAAAAATAAAACAACCAAATAAACATATACATAACATAACAATTAAATATGTATAAAACATGTAGCCACATGCAAATCTTATTCAATAGTCCTATTAATAATCAAGTCTAGGTGTATAATGTATTTATTCAATTAAGGCTTTCTTCTAGGAAAAAGAGCCACATACATCGATAAATCGATTGCGTAAGCCAAAACTAAACAAATACCACATAGCACATAATTGATTACTTAATATCGGAGTCTTCCCCAATTCGACATCTATTAATAAATTTACATGTTCAACAATTTAAACAATTTAAATATCACACACTAAAATCAATGCAAACATGCACTTTTCATGGATTATGCTTAACAATTAACATATTGCACCAAGATCGTTTACTAAAACGCATAACCAATTACATGACATCCTAGGGTTTCTAATCATATTAAAAAATCAAAACCAAAACCCTAAAACCCTAAAAGGTCTAAATCGACCCAATTAAAAAATTAGGGTTAGGAATAAAAAAAAAAAAAAAAAAAAAAAAAAAAAAAAAAAAAAAAACCCTTAAAAACATGTAACTAAACTAATCAAGATTCAATTTTTATGCGTTTCGATAATTAATTACACATTATAACGGTTCTAGATGTCACTGTTGAATTATGATATCATGACAATCATATAAAATAAACTAAACACATCAAGTGAGCATAGCGGAAGCAATTACAAGATCATATAATATGTAATTAATTAATCAATTATAAAAGTAAACATACCTTTGTGATTCTAGCCCAAACAAGAATTAAATGCAATCCTCAAATCAAGAACCCTAATTAGGGTTTATGTGGATTATAAGAATTACCCCTTACCTCTTTTGTAATTCAATCCAAGAATCAAACAATAGTGTGTTTGAATCGCGTTCTTGTACACACGTACTAATTCAAGTAAAAGTTTATGCAAGTAAATCAAACACAAAACCTTTGCTTATATGGAAATCGAAAACCCTTAAGGGTTTAGGTTTTGGATCGACAAGGACAAGAAGAGGAGAAGAAAACACCAAGATGTGTGTACAAGTTATGAGAAAACAATGCATCTTGAGTTTGTTTATATACTAGTTGAAACTTGGAGCTCAAGGCACAAAGGAGGTGGGATTCCTCCTTGGCCGATCGGTTGTGGTATCCCCAAAGGGATTCCGGAACCTTCTCTTATTTCCAAGTATTCACAAGTATTACTTTCCTAATCTTCGTCTAACGGTCGTTAGTCATTATCCGTTGAATACTAACGATCGTTACTAGTTTTGTGTTTATTAATAATTATATATAACACTTATAAATAATTATTCTTTTACTCTTCATACGTATTGTGTGCAATCTCGTGATCTTGATTCGATCCTAACACACAACTATTATTATAATGTCTATAAAACTAACAGGCGGTGATGAAGATTTTGTTGAAAACGTGTTTGATGAATCGGCTAATTTATTTCCTAACTCTACTACTGATGGTAGTTCATCATTCACGGTAGCAGTTGGTTAGCTTGTTTTGCTTAGTTCTTATTCTAGGTTCATTTTTTTGATTCTAGAGTTGTTATCAGCTGTTGGCATGTCATAAGCTCTAGGTTTTTTTGTCTATCAAGCTGTTTAAGCTTGAGGTTAATGTGGTACTTAAGCCACATTCCATTTGTACTTAAACGTTTTTGGTTTTAATATATTTACCAGGTGCAGGATTACTCCCCTATACCCAAAAAAAAAAAAAAAAAAGCAAATGGGTCAAGATATAAGCAGCAGCACATGTGGACAGTTTGTGATCAAGAAGTTCGCAGGTGCTGGTGCAGTAACTGATATTGAAGATCTTCATCTTTAGTTAGATTCTTGGGTCGGTGTTATAATTCTTGTACTATCTGAACAAGCTGATTATTGTTATTGACTACAAATTTTGCTCCCGAATGAGTTGTCTTGTGTTTCTGTCTAGTATCGTAGTTCATACAAGTTTCTGAAACTATAAACATAGTAAGCTACTACAGGGATTATTGCATTAAATGTCGCCTGTAAAAGTTTGTTACCATTCATAACAGTAGTTGATACTTGATACATTTCTCCATGTAAATATGTCAAACACAATGCTGTGATATGAAAAACAAATCAAAAATTTGATATTATTATTGAAGGTAGTCACAAGTAATAATTGACTTTAGCCGACTTGGAGATGGATGTTTTTGTCGGGTATGCTAACTTTGTCTACCTTTACACTAACTCGAGCAGAAGCATTTGTAACAGGGTCTACTGCGGTCACTTCATAATTACCATTAAATACCGAAACATCAGCTCTTCCATTACTGTCTGCTACAGTTTCAAGGTTCCCAGTTCTCCATTCTTTCATTAGCCTATCAATCAGATCCCCAACTGGGGTATTCTCCAATTTCTCATTAGTCATGCACATCACGTCACAACCATCAATAGACGCGCCTGTCCATATGATGATCGCTTTGACTGCAGCATGAGTGAAAGATTCTCGTAGTATCTCCTCCAAGTAGATGACCTGTAGATATTTGCAGACTTTTAGGCTATTCAGCTTATTTTATCAAGATCACTCGACTATTAAACTTATTTAACATCAGATTTGGTATACAGTAAATTAAGTATATACTATAGGATCCCTTGTTTCATAGACAGAAAACTGGAAAGGATAGCATGAGAGTTTGATACCTGTAGCTGAGTTTTATTTTTGATTGTTGGATCCATTTTAACATCCAGTTCAGTTAACCATATCGGCAAGCCAACTTGACTTAACGATAAAAGTGAGTTTCTCACATAATGAAGGTCTATTGGCTCTGGACCAAAATGACATTCGAGTCCTATTCCCATTTTCATGCCCCTATTTCCATTATAAGACTGAATTTGCTTAAGCCTTCTCAAGTACTTTACAGGCGCGGCCCGCTCGTCATTCACATGTTCAATTGTATTAAACTCGTTCATGTAAAGGGTCGTGTTTGGATCAATGTTATAAACACAGTTATAGAAAAAAGCCGAAGCATTTTCTCCAAGTCTTTCCTCAAAAAAGTTATAGTGCAAATTCTCGTTCATAACATCCCAACCAATTAGTCTTCCTTTGTATCGTTTGACAACTGAGTCAACTCTTTTTTTCGCTGCTTCTAACAGTTTTTCGGGTGATAAGTTTCTGACCCATTTTTGTTGGTGATTAACATCGTCCCATAACACCGTGTGGCCTCTTACGATTATCCCATTTTCATCAGCAAACTTCATCATGGCATCTGGATCGTTATAGTTTTCTTGGCCTTGTATCGGCTCAGTGTAGTACCATTTTAGCTCGTTGTGGAAACCAGCAGCTGTAAATTTGGAGGCAAACCATTTCTTGTAAGCCGGGTTATTTAGGATTCTATGAGTCATGCCACAGCCCCAATGGAAATCCGAAGTGAGTTGCTTTATATATAGTTTAGCGCCTTTGACTGATGTTTTGTTCGCGTTGGTTACTTTGAAACTCAATTCTGTTTTACGTCCCTAAAATGTAAATTCAAATTAACATAATTGTTAAAACATGATTTCTCTTGCAGTACTATTTGTGATCTATAAAATGGGAAATGCAATACTTTCAAGGTTTTCTAATACTTACCTCATTTATCTTGTTCTCTTGGTAAGATCTCCATTCTTGTTTGGTGTATGGAGCAAATAAGGTGTTTTCATCGAAGAATTTAACCGTGTTCTTCCCCTGCATTGGTGTTTAATGGTAAGTTCTAATGATGGATCTTATCATGAACATGACAGAAACATAAATATAATATACATTTCAGCTAAGGCTAGTGGTAAGTAACTCGGTTTCGTAACAGATAACAGGCTGCTTTTTAACATACTGAAAATAAGTATTGATGAAACGAGAGTACGAGACTTACCTTTGATGTAGCGTACTGGTCAAAGGTATCCTCATTAACTTGAGCTCGAGTTCCGTCGCCTGAACCGAAAAATGCAAAGATACATTAAGATTGTATCATAAAACAAAAACTAAATACAAAGACAAACCGAAAACAGATAGTTACCTAGGTTCAGCACAATGCATATAAGAAGTAAGAAGATGAGTGTCTTCATTAGTTCAGTGTGAGTGTCTTCTGTCCGCAAGTGCTAGTTTTAAAATAGTAAGATCCAAATACTGAAACATCAGCTCTTCATAATTACCATTAAATACACTGAAACATCAGCTCTTCATACATTTAAAAGTGAATTATGATTTGTAACTTATTTTTTCTTTCTTCTAAAACTCGGCTATCCCTCATAACCTAATTCTATTGATGACATTTAAAACCCAAAGTTAAAACCCTTGAAGCCCATAAAACCCCTAACTGAAAGAAACCCCCCTTAATAACCCCATTAAAATCACATTAACTGTATGCATGGAGGATGGGCTTTTTATTTGTTCCAGCTATATACGATACTTCCTTTATGCTCCCATTCGACAACACAACACCACACCTATAATCGACCTTGCTGCTGTTCGTGTGACCAAAGGGGTGTTCGTGATCGTGGTAGTTGTTCGTGATTGGGGTTTATTCGTGCTTGTTGGGTTCTTTTCTGTATCAAGTTAGTATTACTAATCAACTTGGTGTTTCTTTTCTATTCGACACCGGCACATAAAACGTAATTGCTTTACTTTGATGCTCAATTTATCTGTTATAAAACACCTTAAGAAGACCACATGAAATCATGCATGAATTATAACATACTAAAACATGTGCATTCGATCTGTGTATGCTGTTTATAATCGACCCATGTTCTGAACCATTTGACTCATATTTAACTCGACCTAAACTTGATCTTTTGACTTTTATGTGATCTATAGATAACATGCTAGGTAATATTCGAGGCCACATAAAATCATGATTTAACCTGCCTAAAACCTGTTATAATCAGCTTATGTTCCTATCATATTCGACCCTTAACCACAGATAAAATAACTCATTCGACCCTTAATTTATAGACCATGAAAACTGATCTAATTCGACTCTTAATAAACAAAACGATGTTGCATGCTAATAAGTCACGACCCATATGGATTTTTTTTTTTTTTTTTTTTTTTTTTTTTTTTTTTTTTTTTTTAAATTAGTTGTTTCATTAACTTTAGGGAGACATGAGTTTGATAAGAGAGTCATAGTCACGATTAAAGAAATAAAGCCTATGATCAGGTTGTGAAGAATTTATAAAGCCTTGTAAAAACCTTAACATGTGTGCATGAAAGTATTTGTTATAGTCATAGGTTAGGGTCTGAATTTGTGATTTCATGTAAACGGTAAATGGTGGTGTGTGTGTTAACTTGTTATCATGTGTCATTTGTATTATGTGGGTTATAGATGTCTTTAAACAAGCCTTTAATTTATACTAGAGTTGTATTAAATAGGGTTTAATTTGTGTCGAAAGGTA
This sequence comes from Artemisia argyi, assembly GCA_030686995.1. Classification (NCBI taxonomy): domain Eukaryota; kingdom Viridiplantae; phylum Streptophyta; class Magnoliopsida; order Asterales; family Asteraceae; genus Artemisia; species Artemisia argyi. Next base: position 2,999,277 of record CM060676.1, on the reverse strand, counting down.
CTACTTATAATAACGCACGCACATGGTTTTTAAAATTTCGTTTTAATTATGTATTATTATCGATAAAAAAATGAACCACTTAACATGTTTCAAATGGTTTTTCTTGGTGGACTAAAAATAAAAAATCATATTTACATGTTATAACCTACCTATTATTTTAGGAGTAAGCTTTTAAATTAAAAGTTATATTTTATTATTAAAGAAAAATCACATGATGATACTTGCATGAGATGTTAGTGATATATGCTTTTAGTTTTGCAAACCCGTTATGACCTTACGATGTGTTTTGTAATTGTGATATTTTTTTTACTTATTTTCGTCAAAATATATAGCATATTTAGATATCTTTGAAGATTGATTCATTTTCTTTATTATGAATTGTCACACCCCCAAAATACCTGAGTGGCAGCGGAATGGAATACCTGGGGGTGACTGTCATAGCACCATACTTACAGTTATATTGAACGACCTAAAGTGTCGTTTAGAAAATACAGCGTTTGATCATTAAAACATTCAGAGTTTACAAAGCTTAGGTCCCAAAAGAGTTGCCAATAATGTTAAAATAAGTTCAACAAGATCAAACGTTTCATAAGTGCAGAAAATATGGTGAGACGCGTCGACTCCGCGACTCCATGAAGGTCCAAATGTATGCACATGAGCTACCTTAATAACCTGAGAAATACATTGCGAAAAACGGTCAACATAAAGTTGGTGAATAATCATAGGTTTATAAGTAATTCGTAAGTACATAAGCCACAAGTATATAGTAAAGTGACAAATTGTCAAAAAGTTACATTGTCTCTTAAGCTCATGACACCGAAGCTAGACGTACTAAAATATGCCCCAAAGGAGTGTTTACCAGACACTCGTACTATATTAGACATGAAATGCATTCGTTTTCCTTATGGAGCAACCCAAACACGAATGGAGGAGTCACCCTCGATAGATCTATCCACTCACTCTCGCTTGGCAATATAATTAACGGTTCATGATAATAAAGGGGACTTGCAGTGGTAGTACTAGCAACTTAAGCAATGTACGGAATTTAATACTTGGGCATGTACAAAAATAATAGTGCAATGTATTCTCTCCCGTGGGATTTAAAATCAAATAAGTACTAAAAACGGGGCTATGAGAACTCACCTCGAAGTGATGGTACAAAGATGATGCAATGAGGTAAAAGTAGTCGGGACAATGAGGCGCGAGTACTAGCCGCAACCTATATGAATAATCGCGATCTAATTAAGATCAAGCCGTAATGTAGTGAATGCACATGCACATGATACCTATACCACTCGTAATTTAGAAATACTCGTTATCGTCATAGTAAAATAGTTTCCATACTTAGGAAAATAAGTCCTTTTAGAGAAGTATATACTTGTCATATTAACTCGTACGAAAAAGTTAGCGTTATGTTCCAAGTATCAAAACCTTAGAATGACGTAGTCATGTTGTATAAATATTCCTTCGGTTCGTACGTATTCGTTTGTTAAGAAAATAGTCATTAGTACGTTTCTAGAAAATATACCATTTAGTACGTACGTTATTATTTTTATTAGTGACTATATATATATATATATATATATATATATATATATATATATATATATATATATATATATATATATATATATATATATATATAGTTTTGACAATGTTAAAACGGGTATAACTCGTTCGTTTTAGGCTCGTTTTCCTTGTTCTTTATGTCCACGGATTCGTCTTTGTGTATACTAGTATATTTTTGATAACTCGGCTCCTCTAGGTTACGTTTAATGCCTCTAATTACCCATCGTATTCTGCCAAACAGCAAGCAGTTTTCTAAGAAATAGTTTTCGTCGTTAAATTTGCAAAAATCATATCTCCTTCGTTATAAACTCGTTTTAATCCGTTCTTTCGCCTAAAGTTTCGTTTTTGAAAGTATTTTCTAAATCTTTGGTCAAAAATTAGCCATCAACCACTGATTTTCCCACGAAATGAAAATAGGGACAGTAGGTATTTTTAATGTTTCAAAAACCATTTCTAAGGTTCAAATCTAGTTCCATCTTCAATCAAACCACTTTCAAACACCACAAAACTAATCTAATCCTACCATACACCTTCTTAGGGTGTCATGGGTTCCTAATCATCACAACCAAGTAGATCTAACAAGGATCTAACCAAAAATCACTTCTAGGGCTTGTATGATCAAAAGTTTACAAAAATAAAGTGGTATAAGTTAATGCATGTATGAGATCTTGCAAGAAACATGTATAAACATAGTAATAACTTTGTAAAAATTATGAAATGAGTTTAGTAAACTTACTTGTAAGATTAGTGTAGTTAAAATGATTAAAACCTAATAATCCTTGAGTTTGTATTTCAAAACTCTAACAAGGATGCTATAAAAACAAGATTAACACTTTGATCTTTGAAAAACTTTGGTCTTGCTTGCTTCTTCCTTCTTGGCCGTGAATGAGAGAGAGCAAAAGAGAGAGAATATGAATTTTTTTACTAGTTGAAAATGAGATAAAAGTCTTGTACAAGTATATATGTATTATTGGTTATTATAATTTATTATATTTAGTTAGTATGAGGAATTAATGAGGAAGGAGTGTACAAATGGTCTTGTAATAAAAGTGGCAAGGGGGGGGGGGGGGGGGGGGCGGCAAAGTCAAGGGGGGGGGGGGGGGGGTTGTGTAAGACTTTTGTTGTAAAAATGCATTATTAAGTGTTTTGTGTAGTTTTAAATTGTACCGGGTACTGGGTTAACTAAAAATAAATTTTAACAGAGTTAACCGGGTCATAATAAAGTTATAAAAATTATAAAAATAGATTGGATAAAATTATTGGGTGTTTAGATGATTATAGTTTAATTTCTACGAAAACCGTCGAAGTTTTAGTAAACTTAAGTTAATAATTAAAATAAATATCCAAAATACCGGGTAAATTAATATTATAATTTTTATATTATAAAAATGAATATAAAAATATATTGGGATCATAGTCGGGAGTGTTGGACGTGTTAGTCACATTTATAGTTCGCGTATTAGTGTTTATTTAAAATAAACATACGTAAATCGTTAATTGTACCAAAAGTATTAATTTATTTATCTTACGAGTGGAATAGTATGCAAGTGCCCTAATGATGATATGCTGACTATTTCTAGTCCGTATGAAATGTCCCTGATAATAATGCATGAATTCGCTCCTGAACCAATACGGTTACGCGAATTTGAACACTCGTAAACTAAATTTACGATGACATGAGCAATGCACGTGAATAGTGGTTTTCTCTCGGAAATGAATAGTGTCAAGTGAATAGTAAAATTTCTGAATGTGTCTCGGAATGTCAAATTGACCTCAAAAACGATGAATAGTGATCGATGAATAGTAAATGATGAATAGTAACTTGTGAATAGTAAATTGTCGAGGTTTAGAAAAATGACCGGAAATTACGAGTTGTGACAGTCTTCCCTTCTAACAGGAACTTCGTCCCGAAGTTCAGTTTTGGTTGGTCTCTGAAGTATATTTAGTAAAAAGACGTGGATACTTAAGTTGCATTTGGTCCTCTCGTTCCCAGTAAATTCGGGTCCTTTTCAAGAATTCCAGCGACTTTCACGATAGGGATTCGACTTTGCTTCGACCGTTCGACCTCCCGGTCCATGCATTCTAATGGTTCTATTACCAAGTTTACGTTTGTCTCAAGGTTGGATTCCCTTCCAAATGGGATTATGATTGACTAATCTGAAAGTCATTTCCTGGATTTGATTAGGTGAAACATAGTTGTGTAATCCGGCTGTTCCTTGACAAGGCTCAAGTCTGACAGCCACTAGGCCTACTCTGTCCGAACTATTAAGTGGTCTGGTGTATATCGGCTTTAACTTTCCAAATATTTCCGAATAATATCATGCCTTTCCTAGGCAGAACTTTCAACGAAATCTGGCTACCAACTTGAGGTTTTAATGGTTTACAACTTATAGAATTTGTAATTGATCCTTGACTTGTAGGAAATTTCTGGTTATTTCATGAATGCCTACTGGAATAGTGAGTTTGGCTTTTTCCGAGTGTGGTTCGTCAATAGATGATCAGTGCTTTTTCAGGTTTATAATGTAATATGGGTAATATATGTTGCTGAACTCTGTCAGAACTCCAATCTTATATTTCAGCTGGTCGATTCTAAAATGAATCTGAAATGGTCCAATATACTTAAAAGTTCAATCTCTCGTGTTACCAAAATCGTATCATGCCTCTCCAAGGCAAAGCTTTTAACTTAGCTCGTTCTTTCACGTGAATCTAGTTAGTTTGTTGTTCAAGGATACCCAATCCGTATGAGGTGCGTCATGTACCAACATAACTCCTACCAGTTTCTTGTTGCTTGTAACCGATTCTTGACTTGTGAAATTTCCTTTGTTGTTCCATGGTTTAGTTCTAGACCAGTGAATTTTAACTTTCCGATTTCAGTTTGTAAACGGGTAATTGGTACTTCGACCATAAAGTGCCTCAAATGGTGTAGTCTCTATGCTCGCGCGATAACTATGGTTGTAAAAGAATCCAATTTATGGTAAATGGTTAGTCCAACCATTTCTAGAGTCAATCACTCATACTCTGAGTATAACTTTCCTATGTTTGAATCGTTCTCTCGTTATGACCATCGATCTGAGGATGATAGGCGGTGTTCACATCTTAATGAGGTTCCGAAGGAAATCTTAGAATGATTGTTAGAAGTCTGAGGTGATTCGATCACCTTCATCAGGAACAATTGAAATAGGTACAATAAATCTTGTGACTAATTCCTCCACGTTACGTCTTTCGAACTCAGCATCATATAAAGGGGATAGGCTATGGGTAACAAACTTTGATTTCTTGTGTTTTGGTCTAATGGCTTGCTAAGACATGTGTCATTCTTTGCCTACTAGGCTTGGTTTCCATTAATGACGTTTGTAATCGTTCTATGGTGTTCCTCCTAGTTTCCTTCATCACATATTCCAATATTCTTTATTGTCAAGTCACAAAGCCCTAAATGCATAAGCGACGTAGCATGGTGATTGGTTTTCAAAATTTATCTCGCGATTTTTGAGTTTTCGGTCGAAATCTTTTTCTGAATAAACGAATTTAGAAAATGGAGCAAATGGTTTACTAAATAATATCTTTCTTGATGATTCAAAATTCAATAGTTAGGAAATGTGACGCGGTTTTCAAATAGGTTGTGAATAGGACTGTTTATCAAAGTTTGATGTTTATATATTTCCCATTGTACAATGGTTTAGCTAAATATTGGTTAAAAGAGTCGTATTTGTTCAAAATAGGCAATTCAATTTTTTTTTTTTTTTTTTTTTTTTTTTTTTTTTTTCCTACGAGATATGTGATTTGGATAAACACAAATTTTAAATCGACTTTACTTAAAGTGAAAAATACTATCAAGGATAACATAGTAGGATAGGCAATGTTCGCATAATGCATAGATGTCTAACGTTCGGTTTCTGATATCGGACGGTATCTATTGGTGGTTATCTGGCAAAACTACAAGTCTAGGTATTCAACCACCTTACGTCTTGAGATGGTTTATCGTTGAATTTGCCATCATGTTGGCAATATGAGGGTTTCAATTGATACTATGTCGATGAATTTCCGTATTGTCTTCACATGTAGCTGGGGAGATATTCTTGAGTCTGATGTCTCTTTCGATGTATAGTTGAGGTTATCTAGAATTTCCTGAGAACATAATGCTTTAGGGGAATCTATATCGATATCCATAATTCGAATCAATCATTCTTGTCGTAAACTCACTGCAGGGAAGTTTGCGTATGGATGAGACCATGTTAACTCAAAACTCTTTACGGTATCGGTTAGGAGGCTTGGTTTATTCCCATGGTGTTGCTTAGCGTACCTTCACAATGTGTTCGATCCTGTAGCTCAGTCTAGCTAGTACCTTTAAATAATAGAATTGGACAACTAGGTCAGAGATGGTGGTTCGGATGGTCTCGTGGCATCTTAGAACTGTTGTTGAGCTATAAATTGTCTTGGTGTATACTTCTAGTCTAGGTTAGTAGTTCTGAAATCCTTTCATTGTTTTTCTTGTATCGAGGAATCCTCCTAGTACTTGATATGGGAAGTTTCTCCTAAAGAAGTCAATGGAAAGTCCAACTTAATGACTAAGTGTGTGACAGGTGGGGTAAGTATCCAGGGAGAATTTGTCAGAAAGAAATATTTATAAAAGAGTTTATTTGTTTAAAACGCTTTTGGATGAAGATTGTTATTAATAATACTTTACAAAGTAACTATTCCCTTCATGGCATAATCCTTCCTGAAGTATACATAGGTGATCAGGCTATGTATAGTTGAGGACTAATGATGCGATGCTTGATTTAGTCAAAATAATATTATTTTCCTCAAAAGCTTTAGATGGTGTTCAACGCGTTGTTATTAAAAATGGTATACTAATTATTTCCTTCCAAAGTAATATAAAAATTGTTTCGCGTAATAATAGTAAATATTTGGCGTCATATTGGATAATCAGTTTATAGTACGGTAACAAAACGATTTATTTTAGAAATTTGGTAAAACAATTTCCCCATAAGGTAGTAAAATAGTTTAAAATAAAACTCGTTGAATGGTTTATCGGATACATGGGTAAATCCTATGGATTGGTAATAATCTACAAATCCGTCAAATACGAAATCGGTCAAATCCCTAATAAGACAATGGTATAATGTTGCTAAATGATTGAAAATTGCGCCATTGCAATAGAAAATGGAATGAACAAAGGCTACGGTTATCACAGAGGTAACAAAAGATAGTCATTACATTAGATAAGAAAGTGCTTAATACAACTAGGTTACACCGACGTACTTATGGAAAGTACCAAAAGAAAGTACAACCCTAGAGGGCTCAAACTATGGTTCACATAACTAAAACATAAATTTCTTCTTCCAATTCTGGCTTCCCAACTCTGGGCATTCACTCCTGAAGTGTCCCACTACTCCACACTCGCGGCAGGTTACCGAGAGTTTCTGATGCTTTGCGAGGGTGGGAGCCTTGCAATCCTTGGTTTCATGTCCAAGCTTTTGGCAGTTCTTACATTGAGAGGGGCAAGATCCTTCGTGATGAAACTGACACTTGTTACACTCGGGTAATGTACCAACATACCTTTTCTTTTGGCTTGACCCCACAGCACAGGTCTCCACCACTTGTTGTATCTTAAACGGTTGTTGAGAAGCATTAGCATCCAGATTACCGACCCACTTTCTCTTGTTGTTATTATTGTCTCCCGATGTCTTGTCGCGAACTATGAGTTCCTTTGTTTCGATTGCCATCTGGATAGCTTCAGACATGGTATTGGGTTCACATGCGATGATCATCCTACGAATTTCAGGAGAAAGTCCTCCGACGTACCTTTCAAGTCTCTTGCTTTCCGGTTCATCCATTGCAGAGCCTAGTCGAGCAAAATCATAAAAATAAGCAGTATACTTGACAACGTCATCTCCTTCCATGGTAAGGTTTAGTGTTTCTTGTTCAATTGCTTGTAATTCGCTTTTCACACAGAACTTCAAACTCATCATCCTTTTTAGTTTCTCCCAAGAGTGTGAGTAAGCAGCATCAACTCCTACTACCTGGACATACTTAGTCCACCATTTCTGGGCATGCTTCTGAAAAGTGCAGGTGGCGAACTTAACTTTGTCTTCCTTACGGCAGTCACCACTTTGAAAGATTGTTTCTAATTCTTCGCACCATTTGAGAAATTCTTTTGTGTCAATATTTCCGCTAAAGGAGGAGGGATTACAACCCATAAATTCCACGTGAGTAAGTTCCTTGGTGAGGGCGGTAGTTACGTTTCTGGCAATGAATTGTCCAACAGCGGCTTGCGTCATGCTTGGAGTGGTTTGCTTAAATCTATCTCCATCAAATCATAAGAGTCCATGAGAATCTTATAGGTAATAAAAATCATCATATTCATAACACATGAATATAATACATGAAGGTTTCGGTCTATATGGGTCAATATCATAGATGGCACAACCATTCCCCTATAGTAGAGTCAATACTTGGTGATTCCGTTTGTACAACAATCAAAATACTACAAGTTTCTTTGAACTATGCCACACCTCCCGTGGCTAGGATAATAGTAAAAGCTAGTAAAGATATAAGTCTAGTCTAAAGACTTCCTGTAGTCCTTCTAGGTGAAATCAGGTTTATGGCATCATAAGGTCGAGATAGTCCTGAAGTAGTGTCTGAAGTTGTGCATCGATCAAGTCCTAGATAGTGTAGATTCTAAGCCATTCTTGAGGAACCTGCAGATGTTCCTGTTGAGTCCGAAATCTTGGTATTATCCACAAGGTGTTATCTAATTCGTGACAAGTGGAAATGGAAAAGGGAAATGACAATAGTGGTATTCCAAAGGGTGAGAATAACATTGATGACGATGAAATCCCAGTGATGAGTTAAGAGATAATGGTGATAATAGTGAATGGGATACTACCCTCTTTCGCGCTATCTCGCGATATCCAAGAGGTAAAGTTGAAGTACGCACTATGGGACGACCAATAGTGAAATAAGTAACTGACGGTGGTGGTAGTACCTGAGTAGTAAGCGTTCTACTAGTGAAGGAAATAAAACATGCTATCTCCCTTGTAATAAGCATCCAAATAAGTCCATTAAAATTAAGTCTGAATACTCTACCAAACGGCATTCTATGTATAGGCTGAATGAGAACCTCGCTCTTATGACAATTCAATAGTGCTAATGGTGGTGTAAGTACAGCTGGTGGTATAATGGTAGTGGAAGATGACAAGGCATCTTCAATGTCGGAATCCGACGAAAGGATAACAGCGTGGGTATCTGAAGACATGTCACTAGTGAACCAGGTCAATATAATCATATATATATATATATATATATATATATATATATATATATATATATATATATATATATATATTAGTATGGGTATGAATAACTTGCACAGTGTGTGCGTAAAACAACATGTATAGTGAATATGCACCTATGATGAAATGATGAGATGCTATGATGATGTGGTTATAGTCTAGGGTCCAAGATACATCCTAGTTCACTATAACCTTAGCTCTGATACCAATCTGTCACACCCCCAAAATACCTGAGTGGCAGCGGAATGGAATACCTGGGGGTGACTGTCATAGCACCATACTTACAGTTATATTGAACGACCTAAAGTGTCGTTTAGAAAATACAGCGTTTGATCATTAAAACATTCAGAGTTTACAAAGCTTAGGTCCCAAAAGAGTTGCCAATAATGTTAAAATAAGTTCAACAAGATCAAACGTTTCATAAGTGCAGAAAATATGGTGAGACGCGTCGACTCCGCGACTCCATGAAGGTCCAAATGTATGCACATGAGCTACCTTAATAACCTGAGAAATACATTGCGAAAAACGGTCAACATAAAGTTGGTGAATAATCATAGGTTTATAAGTAATTCGTAAGTACATAAGCCACAAGTATATAGTAAAGTGACAAATTGTCAAAAAGTTACATTGTCTCTTAAGCTCATGACACCGAAGCTAGACGTACTAAAATATGCCCCAAAGGAGTGTTTACCAGACACTCGTACTATATTAGACATGAAATGCATTCGTTTTCCTTATGGAGCAACCCAAACACGAATGGAGGAGTCACCCTCGATAGATCTATCCACTCACTCTCGCTTGGCAATATAATTAACGGTTCATGATAATAAAGGGGACTTGCAGTGGTAGTACTAGCAACTTAAGCAATGTACGGAATTTAATACTTGGGCATGTACAAAAATAATAGTGCAATGTATTCTCCCCCGTGGGATTTAAAATCAAATAAGTACTAAAAACGGGGCTATGAGAACTCACCTCGAAGTGATGGTACAAAGATGATGCAATGAGGTAAAAGTAGTCGGGACAATGAGGCGCGAGTACTAGCCGCAACCTATATGAATAATCGCGATCTAATTAAGATCAAGCCGTAATGTAGTGAATGCACATGCACATGATACCTATACCACTCGTAATTTAGAAATACTCGTTATCGTCATAGTAAAATAGTTTCCATACTTAGGAAAATAAGTCCTTTTAGAGAAGTATATACTTGTCATATTAACTCGTACGAAAAAGTTAGCGTTATGTTCCAAGTATCAAAACCTTAGAATGACGTAGTCATGTTGTATAAATATTCCTTCGGTTCGTACGTATTCGTTTGTTAAGAAAATAGTCATTAGTACGTTTCTAGAAAATATACCATTTAGTACGTACGTTATTATTTTTATTAGTGACTATATATATATATATATATATATATATATATATATATATATATATATATATATATATATATATATATATATATATATATATATATATATATATATATATATAGTTTTGACAATGTTAAAACGGGTATAACTCGTTCGTTTTAGGCTCGTTTTCCTTGTTCTTTATGTCCACGGATTCGTCTTTGTGTATACTAGTATATTTTTGATAACTCGGCTCCTCTAGGTTACGTTTAATGCCTCTAATTACCCATCGTATTCTGCCAAACAGCAAGCAGTTTTCTAAGAAATAGTTTTCGTCGTTAAATTTGCAAAAATCATATCTCCTTCGTTATAAACTCGTTTTAATCCGTTCTTTCGCCTAAAGTTTCGTTTTTGAAAGTATTTTCTAAATCTTTGGTCAAAAATTAGCCATCAACCACTGATTTTCCCACGAAATGAAAATAGGGACAGTAGGTATTTTTAATGTTTCAAAAACCATTTCTAAGGTTCAAATCTAGTTCCATCTTCAATCAAACCACTTTCAAACACCACAAAACTAATCTAATCCTACCATACACCTTCTTAGGGTGTCATGGGTTCCTAATCATCACAACCAAGTAGATCTAACAAGGATCTAACCAAAAATCACTTCTAGGGCTTGTATGATCAAAAGTTTACAAAAATAAAGTGGTATAAGTTAATGCATGTATGAGATCTTGCAAGAAACATGTATAAACATAGTAATAACTTTGTAAAAATTATGAAATGAGTTTAGTAAACTTACTTGTAAGATTAGTGTAGTTAAAATGATTAAAACCTAATAATCCTTGAGTTTGTATTTCAAAACTCTAACAAGGATGCTATAAAAACAAGATTAACACTTTGATCTTTGAAAAACTTTGGTCTTGCTTGCTTCTTCCTTCTTGGCCGTGAATGAGAGAGAGCAAAAGAGAGAGAATATGAATTTTTTTACTAGTTGAAAATGAGATAAAAGTCTTGTACAAGTATATATGTATTATTGGTTATTATAATTTATTATATTTAGTTAGTATGAGGAATTAATGAGGAAGGAGTGTACAAATGGTCTTGTAATAAAAGTGGCAAGGGGGGGCGGCAAAGTCAAGGGGGGGGGGGGGGGGGTTGTGTAAGACTTTTGTTGTAAAAATGCATTATTAAGTGTTTTGTGTAGTTTTAAATTGTACCGGGTACCGGGTTAACTAAAAATAAATTTTAACGGAGTTAACCGGGTCATAATAAAGTTATAAAAATTATAAAAATAGATTGGATAAAATTATTGGGTGTTTAGATGATTATAGTTTAATTTCTACGAAAACCGTCGAAGTTTTAGTAAACTTAAGTTAATAATTAAAATAAATATCCAAAATACCGGGTAAATTAATATTATAATTTTTATATTATAAAAATGAATATAAAAATATATTGGGATCATAGTCGGGAGTGTTGGACGTGTTAGTCACATTTATAGTTCGCGTATTAGTGTTTATTTAAAATAAACATACGTAAATCGTTAATTGTACCAAAAGTATTAATTTATTTATCTTACGAGTGGAATAGTATGCAAGTGCCCTAATGATGATATGCTGACTATTTCTAGTCCGTATGAAATGTCCCTGATAATAATGCATGAATTCGCTCCTGAACCAATACGGTTACGCGAATTTGAACACTCGTAAACTAAATTTACGATGACATGAGCAATGCACGTGAATAGTGGTTTTCTCTCGGAAATGAATAGTGTCAAGTGAATAGTAAAATTTCTGAATGTGTCTCGGAATGTCAAATTGACCTCAAAAACGATGAATAGTGATCGATGAATAGTAAATGATGAATAGTAACTTGTGAATAGTAAATTGTCGAGGTTTAGAAAAATGACCGGAAATTACGAGTTGTGACATGAATAATCATCATATCATTTTTACTAATGTATCTTTTTGTTTGAAAAGTTGTATTTTATAAGTTTATGTTATTTACTTCTCATGTTTGATTATAAAATTACCAAATTAACATAGATGTTTACACTATAGCTTCTTTATTACATAAAGAGAAACAAAGAAAGATATAAGGGGTAGAACTCAAATTTAATCTTACGTTTATGTATAATGTATAAGAATAATTTTTCTCTAAGCCCGGACTATATAAGGAAATTATTATTACTTGTATAAGTAAATTATAAATGCATGAAAAAAATAACAAAGAGTACATTCACAAGTCTTTTAGGATTGTTTGGATCCTTACCGACCTTTCACTTTAATTCAACTTTTTTCACAATTGGCCTAAATCATCAAGGTAAAAGACACCCATATTTTAGACCGTTGGTTGACACCCATAGTGTTATCAATGACAACAAACATCTGCTAAGTTTCATTAATTCATTCAAAGACAAATTACACTCCGAAAAGAATTCCTACCATAAAATTCCCCATATCGGCACTAAAACACATATTTCGTACATTAAAATACATTCATGTATTATGTAAATCAGCAACTCAACTAAATTATACATTCATACCTTGAGCAGGTGTAGAAAATCCTTTCACGACAATCATGTGTTGATACTTAATCCTCCTCTAAAAAATGTACACAACAAATTGCATTACACTTTAGTTAGTGCGATAAGATGATAAAACTGCAAAAACCACTAATATGTTGCATTATAGTGAGGATAACAACAAAGTTACTAAGTTAGTCATAACATCAACTAAGAAAACTTCATATTAGAACTAAAGGGGTGTTTGGTTATGCTTATTAAAGGTGCTTATTAACTTATTCAATTACCATAACACAATAAGTATATGATAAAGCTATAAGGTTTTTTTAGAAGGTTAGTGAGAAATCTCTGAACTCACAACTAATTCTATTATAACTTAGTATGTTTATAGTAAAAATACAAATATTAAGTGTAGAAGTTTCCAATAAAACATAAAAAAGAGTTACTAAAAGTTGGTATGTATAACAAAAAAGTTAAACCATAAAAAAGGTTACTAAATACTATCAGCTAGATAAGGCATAAGCCAAAGTTCTGTTGAGGTCTCTTTCGGATTTTATTCAGAAGCAAAAAGAGGTATACACATAAATCGTAAGTATAGAATAATGGTTGTATCTCACATCCGTGATTACCAACTCAATAACATTATCGCAGTATAGTAACGTAATAACCTGATTAAAACTATATATTCTTGCTGAATAATCCTCATGTACATACTTTTAATTCGTTTACAATGGCCAACTATTTATTTATTTATTTATTTATTTCAATTTTTTTTTTGATAAAACATCACGTCAATGAATAAAGTTAGGTTATCACCTACGTAGTTTTTCTTTTTATTTATTTATTTATTTATTTATTTAGGAGGTGATTGTTATCAAATAAAGATTGTGATGTATGCATTTTTTATATAATTTAAGAACAACACATTCTATATTAAACAAAGTTTATCTAACCCATGTGTTTGTTTGTTTTTTTGTAATAATTAGTTTTGTATAACGTTTTTAACTGACAAACATGTTGATGTTGAGGTTGATTTTGTTGTTTAACTTTAACTATTGATATCATGTTGTACAAAATGTGTGAATTTAGTAGCACATAATGAGCGTTGATGAAGTTAAAATATGTTCCGTAAAGTTTTTAAAATGTTTTTATGGATATCCATATACAAATTTTAAATAACAATTTCATGAGTCGTTGTTATAAGTAGAATCGCGTACATTTATTTTTATATCACAGTATCGTGCTTACCATTTGATATTTATATTCCCGTTAGTAATAATTTAGCCGTATTTCAAATCCGTGTACGCATAAATTAAACTTTTAAATAGTAACATGAGTCCTTATTTAAAATAATATTCTAATGGATAAAAGTTTAAAACTAACATTACTTTAAAAAAAATATTTAACGTGCATTAAAACTAATTCGCATATTCATCAATTGTAATTTTAATGGATGAAAGTTTAAAAACTAAAACTAATACTCATGTAATTTTAAACAAAGTTAATATTATAAAGTATAGAGGTATAAAGTGTAAGGGGTTATTTGTATTTTTTATAAAGTTATTAAAAAACATGAAAACTTGAAATTTTACACTTTACTCTATATAAATTATTTAAAATTCAATCACTAAAGTTTTATTAATTACTTCATATTTTTTTTTTTAAGTTTTTGTTTTCATAAATTTAACACCTATATTTTTATGCATTTTTTTTAACCAAATTTCTACACCAAATTTATTACGTTTGACCAAAATCAACTTAATTTTGACTTTTTATTGACCAATCACGTTGGTCGATTTCGCCTACGTGGCAAAATCGAGCTCTGCTATTGGTCCATTTTTTTTTCAATGAGAAGGAATTTGCAAAAACACTCCGAAATGATGTAATTCTTTTATTATATAAAAGATATGGGTCATGGCTTAATTTTTCATTTTTGTTCCGAACTTCTTTTATTGATTATTGGTGTGTTTACACCCTAATTCACCTAAACCTATATTGTAATTAAAACATAATTAGTAATTCATTTAAGCACTTAAACATAATTAGAAAACATAATTTGACTTAGCCTAAATTGGTTTAACCTAACCTTTTAATTTAATATATGATAACCTAAGGTCCATGTTGTATGTGAAACCTAATTAAGTCTTTAATACGTTTATTTCACATTTAAACTTATGTTATGGCATTAATTATTTTTAAAACCCTAAGTTGACTAATGTGGAAACTTACTAAATAGAATGAAACCCTAAAACGAGTAATCGGATTAACTAATAAATATTGTATGAAACCGAACTCGTGTAGATTCGTTGGAGAGGACGTAACGTTGTTCCTTGTGTTCATTTATTCGTTTGCTTTCCGTTAAATTGCATTAAGGTACGGATATTCAGTCTTAGTTTTAGACATTATTTCATTTGCATTTCGTATTGGTACGGATATTCTAGATACCCACTTTTTTTTACATCGTTATCAGTTGGTTCGTTTGTTTGATTATTCATTTCTCATGATTCGTATTTATTGAATTGATTTGTACTATGATATAAACCCTTTGATTGAGCCATTGTTATGACCCCTTTGTTTTGATCTATTTGATTTGACCCATTGCTCAAGGTACTATTCCTAGCCATGGAGGTAACATGGTCATGTCATTGAGGCACCAATGGCATGACACTTTCTGCGGAGGTATGATTGTTCCACGGCGTTTCCCTTATCTGTGTATGTGGCCATTATCTGAGTATGTATGCTAGCCTTGAGCTAGGGTAATGTGTATTGATATCTGGTGATTGGTAGGTGTGTGACCCTACACCCTATCACAATCTGGTACATTGGAGTCTGCAGCTCCATGTACAATAAAGGAATTGACGGTATAATGAATTGTGAAATGAAATGTTTGATTGAGTGTTTTGGTATTTGAGCAAATTCTGTTACTATCCCTTTTTACCATTTCTGGATTATTCTTTTATTACCATTTTCATATGACCCTTCATATTTTTATAACATTATATCTCAACAGATTCTCATTGGATTGTTTGTTTATTCGTTTATGCTAAGTATCTTTCATATGTTTATATGTGTTCATTGAGTGTTAGCTCAGCCGCATTTTCTTTTACCTGCGGCAGGTATCAAGGTGGAGGCTGGGATTGAGTGATTCGAGTAGGAGCTTTTTAGTGGACCAACCCTACCTTAGTATTCACGGATTTTATTTTAGATTTTTGTTTTGATTAGTTTAGAAGTTGGCATTGACCGTAATTGTTTTATTCGTCCTTTTAGTCTCAAGACTTGTAATTTATTTCGTTAAGTCTTCCGCTTGCGCTTCATGTTCTAAAATGACACCATAATGTTACACTTTAGACCCTTATCCGGTTTGGGGTGTTACAATCTCCTTCAGGTAGATGACCTGTAGATATTTGCAAACTTTTAGGCTATTCAACTTATTTTATCAAGATACTCGACTATTAAACTAATGTAACAGCAGATTTAGTATACAGTAAATTAAGTATATACTATATAGGATCCCTTGTTTCATAGACGGAAAACAGGAAAAGATAGCATGTGAGTTTGATACATGTAGTTGAGTTTTATTTTCGAGTGTTGGATCCATTTTAACATCCAGTTCAGTTAACCATATTGGTAAGCCAACTTGACTTAACGATAAAAGTGAGTTTCTCACATAATGAAGGTCCATTGGCTCTGCACCATAATGACATTCGAGTCCTATTCCCATTTTCATGCCACTATTTCCATTATAAGACTGAATTTGCTTAAGCCTGCTCAAGTACTTTACGGGTGCGGCCCACTCGTCATTCACATGTTCAGTTGTATTAAACTCGTTCATGTAAAGGGTGTTTGGATCAATGTTATAAACACGGTTATAGAAAAACCGAAGCATTTTTCCCAAGTCCTTTCTCAAAAAAGTTATGGTGAAAATTCTCGATCATAACATCCCAGCCAATCAGTCTTCCTTTTTTTTTGGCTGCTTCTAATAGTTTTTCGGGTGATAGCTTTCTGACCCATTTTTGTTGGTACTTAACATCGTCCCATAACACCGTGTGGCCTCTTACAATTATCCCATTTTCATCATGGCATCTGGATCGGTATAGTTTTCTTAGCCTTGTATCGGCTCAGTGTAGTACCATTTCAACTCATTGTGGAAATCAGCAGTTGTAAATTTGGAAGCGAACCATTTCTTGTAAACCGACTTATTTAGGATTCAATGAGTCATGCCACAACCCCAATGGAAATCCGAAGTGAGTTGCTTTATATAAAGTTTAGCGCCTTTGACTGCTTTTTTGTTCGCGTAAGTTACCTTGAAACTTAACTCTGTCTTACGTCCCTAAATTGAAAAATTACATTAAAATAAATGTAACAAAATGCTTTCTCTTGTGCTACTATCATAAATATTTACCACATAGGACCAAAAGAGCTTCAAATACTAGAATACAATGCTTGTAAGTAATTTACGAATCTAGGACTAGATAAAATTACAATTGCCAAACTGTATCGCAAAGTAGGTTGCTATATTCTGACTTTTCGCATATATAAACAGTCTGTTAACATTATAATGATTCAAATTTCAAAGTTCCCAAAAATTTACCTCATTTATCTTTGTTGTGGGTCGATTACACGGTAAGGTGGTTAAGCCTTCGTTTTTTGTGTATAAGATATATTTGTGTGAATATGATTAAGTATGCGGAATCTACTTAACCACACTTAGAAGATTTATGTTTATTGTTATGGAAATGGAATAGTTAACACCAAACGATTCAATATTATTAAAAAGAAAATAATACGAGTGATCTTTAGCTTATCACTAGGGTTACAAAAACCTTGAATCTTATGTTTGTTCTTTCTATTGTCTGTATATGAGAGTTGTGTATGGCATTGTCACTCTTATCTACATATCTAAGATTTTCCTTTTATAGTCCAAGGAAATATCTTTTACAAACTACATGACTCAACAAATAACTAGCTTATGACTAATCACTATTCTAGCTTAGTCATACAAGATACATCATGTATCTAGGATAAACAACTCACTTGGAGTGTTCAATTTGATGACTAGAAATAAGATATTATCTTATTTATGCAAGTGTTGAATAAATCATTCTTATCTTACACAGCTGTTTGTTATGAGTCATAGCTGCACAGTCATAGCAGCAGCAGAATCAAGCAGCAGTATTCATCAGCAGTAGGATTCAGCAGCAGAATCACCTTCAGTGGAAATAGTCTTCAGCAGAATCTCCTTCAGTGGAAACTCGCTTTGTGCTTTATCAGCAGAATCATACTTGTCGTATTTCCATTAAACCTTTATGCTGAATCTTCTGATTCTTGTGCTTATTTAATTCCTAACAATCCTCCCCTAAACATGTGAATCACATTCAAACATGTTTTTCTGAATTAAATGAGGACTTTGTGAAGATCTTTCAAACACTTCATTGTCAGATTTGGTTGATCTGAACTTTCTTCTCTTCTGAGTGAATGAACTTATCTTTCTCTGGAACTTATCTGCTTTCTGATCTTTCAACAAGTGATGAACAAACGTAGTGAACTGAAATTAAATCTTTTTAACTTTTGACCTAGATAGAACTTTCTCCTTTGAAATGCTTCATCCTTTCTGAATACAACATTTAAGAATGTTCTTGTCATTTTCAACCTCTATGTCATCATCTTGTATGATCTTGTCTTTTCTTTTGGTTAATCTTCCTTAAACTGGGCTTGTATTTCCTCCCCTGAGATGTTTGTTTCCTCCCCTTGTTTGAAAGATTTTCTCACAATCATAACATCATCATCTGATCTAGCATTTTTCCATGTTTTCAGACAATTTGTACATGAAGCCATCAATTCCTTAAGAGTTTAAGATTTTGTCCTCATCACTTCTAGGTGTGTTAACTCCTATGAGAGGTGATTCAATGGACATTTTTGACTTATGGTCCATCATTTGATGGTTTTTAAAGTCATCTTTTGAAAATCCTTTTAAGAAACTTTTGCCTTAGCAGTATGTATATGATTTTATTATGAAAAATCATACTGCTTACAACCATTTTGAAAGGATTAAGTGTGTAACAGACACTCAATCAAAATTTCGGTTTAAAGCAACCTCTGGTTGTGTGAGAACCAATGTTTTCAGTTATAAATAACCGCCTGTGTATAGATAAACCTATTCAAAAGGCTTTCTTTACAGGGTTTCCAGCTCGTGACATTTGTTACCTCTAACACAAGTGTTAGATTCACCGTTGCTCGCTGTTCTTTCTATCAGATATTCGTAGATTAGTCACATTATACTTGAGAGTATAAAATGATAGAAAGTGAGTTGTATCAGTTTTTAATTGATCAACTAATTTATCAATTCAATGTGAAACATCATAATCAGATTTCAAGAAAGAAGTTTTAAGGAGTTTTGAAGTCCCAAACTTTTTCTATCATGAACCTATTATATCAGCAGCAATGATCAGTTTTCAGCAGCAATGATCAGCAGCTTTGATCAGCAAATTTCACTTGAAATAGCTTTTCAGCTCAAACATTCATACCTGAAACTGTTAGTCTAAAACCAAATAAACAAAGTACAAAGTACTTGTCTTGAATTAGAATAATCATAGAACTAACTGTATGAATAACTTCAAATATTGTTAATAGTAGTCTTAAATAACAAAGTTAGATGCATTAACAAAATCTATATACAAAAACACATTATATTGAAAAATTTAAAGATTAAGCATTCCAATACTTGCTACCAAGTACTGAAATCTACCAACATCAAAAGCTTTGGTAAGAAGATCTGCAAAGTTTTGATCTGAAGCAAATTTCATTACTTGAATTAACCTTTTCTCATTGCAATCTCTTATAAAATGATGTCTTATTTCAATGTGTTTTGTTTTAGAATGTTGCACTGGATTTTTAATAATGCAAATTGTACTACTATTATCAATATGAATTATGGTATGTAAGAAATTGTACCCATAATCAAGAAGTTGGTTTTGAAGCCATAGAACTTGACCACAGCAACTTGCAGCAGCTACATATTCAGCTTCAGTTGTTGAATTTGCCACAATTATTTGCTTCTTACACTGCCATGAGATAAGTCTGCATCCAAGGAATTGACATCCTCCGGTCGTTGACTTTCTGTCCAAGCTAGCACCAGCATAGTCACTGTCTGAGAATGCTATCAAGTCAAATGGTGATTCTCTAGAGTACCATAAACCCAACCTTGGTTGACCTTTTAGATATCTAAAAATTCTTTTGACTGCTGTTAAATGAGAAACCTTTGGAGTTACTTGAAATCTTGCACAGGCACAAACAGAGAACATGATATCAGGTCTGGATGATGTAAGATACATCAAAGAACCTATCATAGATCTGTATGTATGTACATCCACATTTTCTCCATCTGCATCTTTAAGAAGTGGCTTCTCAGGATCCATTGGTGTGCTTGCTATTTTTGAATTAGCAAATTGAAATTTTCTAAGAATCTCTGCAACATATTTGTCTTGACTAATAAATATGCCTTCAGATGATTGCTTAACTTGCAGACCCAAAAAGAATGTAAGTTCTCCCATAGAACTCATCTGAAACTTATCTTTCATAAGTTTTTCAAAGTCTAAACACATCTCCTTCCTTGTAGATCCAAAGATAATGTCATCCACATACACCTGTACTAACAGAAGATCTTTCTTGTGCTGTTTGATGAAAAGTGTCTGATCAATCTTTCCTCTTTGAAATCCATTCTCTAATAAATAGGAAGCTAGTGTTGCATACCAAGCTCTTGGTGCCTGATGTAGGCCATATAGAGCTTTAACTACCTTGTACACTTTGTCTGGATGGTCAGGGTCAGTGAAGCCTGGAGGTTGTGTAACATACACCTCTTCTTCAATTGAACCATATAAAAATGCACTCTTGACATCCATTTGGTAAACTGTGAAGTTCATAAATGAAGCATAAGCTAAGAAAAGCCTAATTGCCTCAATTCGAGCTACTGGAGCATAAACCTCATCATAGTCTATCCCTTCTTCTTGTATGTACCCTTGTGCTACTAATCTAGCCTTATTCTTAATCACTATGCCTCTTTCATCCCTTTTATTTCTAAAAACCCATCTAGTGCCAATTACTCTTACACCATTAGGTAAATCAACTAGCACCCATACCTTTTGAATCTTGAACTGAAGAAGCTCCTCTTGCATAGCCTCTAACCAGCTTGAATTCTCTAGGGCTTTATGAATATTCTTTGGTTCATCTTGTGAGAGAAAACATACAAACAAACAAGAGTTTGAAGACTCATGTTGTTTTGAAGCATAAAGGGCATCAAGAATCCCTTTTTGATCTGAAGATATCAATTGTTGTCTTGTCTTCACACCAGATTGTACATCTCCAATCACATTTTCTAGGGAGTGGACTTTGTGAATTCGTGTTTGTGGAGTGGAAGGAACTTGATAATCAGATGGAATATTGCACAAATCCACCTCATCTTCTGAAAAGTCTGATTTTGTTTCTTCTGAAGGACTATCAGCAGAGACAATTTGCTTATCAGCAGGAATTGTTTGATCATCAGCGGGAACATTTTGCTCATCAGCAGGAACATTTTGCTGTTCTTCTGTTCTTCCTTCTCTGATTTTATCTTCAACATCTTCTTTAGCTTTGCCAGAAGAAGATTCTCCATTGGTTGAAGTTGATTCCACATTGGTATTTGACCATATTGGCATCATCACATAATCTTGATGTGTCTTCTTGTCTAACCTTGCCTCATCTGTTGCTTGTGAACCTGAAAAATCATTAGTTTCTGCAACAACAGGCACATAATTCATTGAATGGGTTAGAGTTTCAAGATCAAATAGCCATTTTGGTCCTTGACCTTCTACATTAGATTTATTCTCTAAGAACTCTATATGTAGACTCTCTTCTACTCTCTTAGTTCTTATGTTGTATACTCTAAAAGCTTTGCTATTGAGAGAATATCCAACAAAGAAACCTTCATCTGCTTTACCATCAAATTTTCTCAAATGGTCTAAGGTATTCAGAATTGTCACATGACATCCAAAAGGTCTAAGAAATCCTATTGCAGGAGTTCTACCTCTAAAAAGTTCATATGATGTCTTATTGTGAGGCTGTACTATTAAAACTCTGTTCTGAACATAACAAGCAGTGTTGACTGCTTCGGCCCAAAAAGTTATAGGCAACTTTGAATCAGCTAACATAGTTCTAGCAGCTTCTATTAGTGTTCTATTCTTTCTTTCAGCTACTCCATTCTGTTGAGGAGTTCTAGTAACATTAAATTCTCTCTTAATATCTTTTTCTTTGCAGAAATCATCCATAACTCTATTTTTGAATTCTGTTCCATTATCACATCTAATGACTTTTACTCTTTTGCTTACTAGGTTTTCTATCTCTGTAATGAAAGTCTTAAGGATGCTAGAAGTCTCATCCTTAGTTCCTAAAAAGAATACCCATGTAAATCTACTATAGTCATCAGTAACAACTAGACAAAATCTCTTATGCATTATACTACTTACTGAAACAGGTCCAAATAAGTCTATATGAAGCATAAACAATGATTGATTGATAGAGTTAAAAATCTTGGGCTTACAAGTGACTTTGTGTTGTTTGCCTTTAAGACAAGCAATGCATGTTTGATCATTTTCAAAATGTTTTTGAGGTAAACCTCTTACCAAACCATTCTTAACAATCTTATTTATGGTTTTGAAGTTAATATGACCAAGTCTCCTATGCCATAACATAGATTCATCTAATGTAGCCTTTGCAACAAGACAAGTTAAAGCATCTTTAGAAACAATGTTATTCATATCAACACTGTACATATTGCCCTTCCTAGGAATTTTAAGAAGTACTTGACTTTCATCAGGCATCTTAAAATCAGGAGAAAGTACAAGACATTCAGTCTCAGTAAAAAGAACATTATTCTTTCTGTCACACATTTGTGAGACACTAAAGAGATTATACTTAAGCTCTTGCACATAAAACACATCTTCAAAATCTAATTTACTGGTTTTGATAGTACCTTTACCAGTAATCTTTCCACCAATTCCTCCTCCAAAGGTAACATATCCATCATCAATTGATTGAAAGTTGGAAAGATAAGACATGTTGCTTGTCATGTGCCTTGAACACCCACTATCTGAATATCCTTGATCTTCATGATCTGTTGGTGAATGTCCCTGCACAAAATAAAAGAATTAGTTTTCTTTGGGGATCCAAGCCAACACTGACTTGGATCTGCCTCTTGCATCAATGAAATGTAATCTCTTGAGGACTGTTGATGCAACATTGGATTTAAGAATCCAACATGCTGAGGCCTTAACAGCATTTGCCCTGTTACCCTTAGCAACAGTATGCTTAGCAGAAGAAACTGCTAGCTTTGTAGTTGTACCCTTTGGTCTCCAAACTTGTTTTTGGACCACTGCTTTTGATTGAATGGGTCTTTGAACAATATTAGATGCATGTTTGAAAGTTGTTTTTGCACCCTTAATTGTTGATTTTGGGTAAACAATCATATATGGTTTTTCAGCAGAAACCATTTTCCTTTCAGCAGGAACAGTTTTTGTGACTGTTTTGGGTTTTGATCTTTTAGAATTAGAGTGAAAATTAGATTTAGGTGTTTGCCTTTTGTAGTTCACTCTATTACTTTCATACCCAGATACCCATTGGTTACAGAAAGCTGCAAGATGGTCAAAACTACCACAAATGAAACAAGCTTTATTGTGAAAAGCAAAGTCATCACCTAGTTGGTAAGACTTGAGGTTATTCCAATTTCTTTGGCTACCTCTGGGCTTGTTTGTGGTTCTATATTGTTCACAATATCTAACTGGTTGCCTAACATATTTTTCATTGGTTTTAGGCCTATCAGTATTGTGTTTGACTATCTTAGGAACTTTTGTTCTTGCTTTCTTAACCATTTCAGGTTTAGACATAACCTGTTTATTTACAAAGGACACCTTGTCCTGAAAAAGTAATGTTTTACATGAACATTTACTTTCTTTCTTAGGCTCATCAGCTACTATGTTAGAGTTTGGTTGAACTCCATATTGTAACTTAGGTAGCTGAAATTCAGGTAATCCTGAATGCTCTAGGTCTATCCCTGGGGGTTTTGGGATACCTCTATAAGGGGGTGGGGCTGCATTATATCCTAATCCTGATTTAACTTTATTATTCACTTGACTGTCTATTATTTTGTTTACATTTTTAGAAGCATGTTCAAGCTTCTCTTTAGTCAATTGAATGTTTTCTTTTTCAGTCTTAACCCTATCCAATGCTTCTTTTAAAGCCTCAATGATTTGATCTTTAAATTGATTATCATTTTCAAGTAAAGTTTTAGCATCAGTAAAGGTAAGTTCATTCCTTTTATAGTGTAGGATTTGCCTCTCTGCAGATTCTAAACCACTTTTATAATTGAAACAATCTAGATCAGATTTGGCGTATCGAACCTTTTGGTCATCATACTGTTTAATTAAGATTTTTAAGTCTTTAAGAGCAGTACAAGTATTTGAACAGGTTTTATGATCATGTACCTCAGGTGCAGTAAATGCCATAAGAGCCATCTGTGAAGAACCCATTTCTTCATCATCCATGAAGCTCCAATCAAAACCTAACCCATCAATTGCTACCATAGCTTTTGGTTCAGACATCTCCCCTGTATTGGATTTTCTTCCAACATCTCTATTTCTGCTATCTTGCTGTCTTGGCCTTCTACATTCTCTTGAGAAGTGTCCCATCTTGTGACAGTTGTAGCATTCTATCTTTGACTTGTCATAACCAGCAGGATCATTGCTACTGATTGTGATCTTCTTCCCCGTCCTTTGATAGAATTTCTTAGCTCTCATGCTAAGAAGAGAAATTTTCCATTTTAGATCCATTTCCTCCAGATCATCATCATTGATCTCTTGAAGGTCTTCATGAGTTAACATGGATCCATTATGTTTGCTTGTGAAGAAAGCACAACATGTTTTCTCATCCAAAATTCCAAAAGTACTGCTTGATGAACTTGCAGCACTTGCAACATCATGAACTTTTTCATTAGTAACTGGAACTGAATTACTAGGAGATGACATAAATGCCATGTTCCCAGTGCTTGAACTAGTACCTCCAGTTTTCTTCAAATCTTGCTCAACAATCTTAAAGTTGCTATACAGATCCATAAGATCCATGGTGTCAATGTCTGACTTGTTCTTCCAGACAACAACATGCATAGCCCATTCTTCAGGTAAGCTTCTCAGAAATTTTGAGTTTAAATCTTCTTGAGGTATTTCAACTCCAAGAATAGCAAGTTGACTCACAATATTCTGTAGCCTGTTGAACATATGGTCTAAAGATTCATGGTTAGTTGATGTGAAATTTTCAAACTGTTGCTTAAGAAGAGTCTTCTGTGTCTTCTTGGTGGCTTCATTCCCACCATACCTTGCAATAATGGCCTCAAATAGTGACTTTGCATCTTTGAATTTGCTGAAGTTTATAAGTTGATCATTTAGAATGGTCATCATCAGCATGCTTCTGGCCTTTAGGTCATTCTTCTTCTTAATTCTGTCTTCTGCAGTTTGTGGCTTGGTTTGCAGCTTATCAACTTCCTTACCATCAATTGTTGATGTAGTGGTTGTAGGCTTGTAAGAATCTCCATCTTCAATGATTTCCCACAGTGCATAATCTTGCACTTGAAAATATTGTTCTATTCTTAACCTCCACATCTCAAACTCATTCTGTTTGAGCATTGGTAACTTAGCAGCAACATTTGTTTGAATAGACTCAACATCCATTTCTAACTTCTTCTTCTAAAACAAAAATATCAACCTGTAGCTCTGATACCACTTGTTGTGGGTCGATTACACGGTAAGGTGGTTAAGCCTTCGTTCTTTGTGTATAAGATATGTTTGTGTGAATATGATTAAGTATGCTGAATCTACTTAACCACACTTAGA
The DNA here is from genome assembly GCA_030686995.1 of Artemisia argyi. Classification (NCBI taxonomy): domain Eukaryota; kingdom Viridiplantae; phylum Streptophyta; class Magnoliopsida; order Asterales; family Asteraceae; genus Artemisia; species Artemisia argyi. Next base: position 2,973,620 of record CM060676.1, on the reverse strand, counting down.
AGATTTATGTTTATTGTTATGGAAATGGAATAGTTAACACCAAACGATTCAATATTATTAAAAAGAAAATAATACGAGTGATCTTTAGCTTATCACTAGGGTTACAAAAACCTTGAATCTTATGTTTGTTCTTTCTATTGTCTGTATATGAGAGTTGTGTATGGCATTGTCACTCTTATCTACATATCTAAGATTTTCCTTTTATAGTCCAAGGAAATATCTTTTACAAACTACATGACTCAACAAATAACTAGCTTATGACTAATCACTATTCTAGCTTAGTCATACAAGATACATCATGTATCTAGGATAAACAACTCACTTGGAGTGTTCAATTTGATGACTAGAAATAAGATATTATCTTATTTATGCAAGTGTTGAATAAATCATTCTTATCTTACACAGCTGTTTGTTATGAGTCATAGCTGCACAGTCATAGCAACAGCAGAATCAAGCAGCAGTATTCATCAGCAGTAGGATTCAGCAGCAGAATCACCTTCAGTGGAAATAGTCTTCAGCAGAATCTCCTTCAGTGGAAACTCGCTTTGTGCTTTATCAGCAGAATCATACTTGTCGTATTTCCATTAAACCTTTATGCTGAATCTTCTGATTCTTGTGCTTATTTAATTCCTAACAATCTTTTTCTCTTGGTAAGATCTCCATTCTTGTTTGGTGTATGGAGTGAATAAGGTGTTTTCATCGAAGTCTTTAATCGTGTTCTTCCCCTGCGTTGGTGTTTAATGGTAAGTTTTAATGAAGGATCTTATCAAGAATATGCTAGAAACATAAATATAAGAGTTAACTACATAAATGGTCCCTATGATTTGCCGGGTTTTACGGATTCAGTCCATTTTTCAATTTTGTTACGGGTTCAGTCACAGTGATTTTGACATGTTACGGATCCAGTCCATTTTTGTCAAAATCTGTTAGTTTTTGTGGTTAGTCGAATAAAATGACAAAAATACCCACATTTTCATCATTTTTAATTAGAGATAACTACATAAATGGTCCATATGGTTTGTCGGGTTATACATTTTCATCCTTTTTTTAAGTTTTTGTCTAGCTTTTTTACATTTTCATACGTTTTCGTCCGTAATTATATGTTTTCTTAAGTTTTCGTCCGTTTTTATACATTTTTTTACGTTCTCATAAGTTTTCGTCCGTTTTTATATGTTTTCGTCCGGCATTCTACGTTTTTATACATTTTCGTCTGTTTTTATAACTTTTCTTTCGTTTTTATACGTTTCGTCCGTTTTTATTCGTTTTCGGCTGTTTTTATATGTTCTCTTCCGTTTTTATATGTTTTCTTACATTTTCTTCCGTTTTAATACATTTTCGTCCGTTTTTTATACGTTTTCGTCCATTTTTTACGTTTTTGTCAGCTTTTTTATAAGTTTCATCCGTTTTTATACGTTTTCGTTCGTTCTTAAACATTTTCATCCGTTTTTATATGTTTTTGTCCATTCGTATATGTTTTTCTACGTTTTCATCCGTTCTTATACATATAAAAATGGATGAAAACGTATAAAAACATATGATAACATAAGAAAAATATATAAAAACAAATGGAAACGTATAAAAATGGATGAAAACGTATAAAAAATGACAAAAACATATAAAATGGAAGAAAACGTATAAAATGGACGAAAACGTAAGAAAACGTACAAAAACATAAGAAACCGGACAAAAACTTATAAAAACGTATAAATACGGACGAAAACGTATAAAACGGATGAAAAACGTATAATACGGTAAACCACAAGGACCATTTATATAGTTAAAACAAATAAAAAGACAAATATACCCTTACTTTAAACGGTCGAACAAGGTCAAACTAACAGAGTTAAGAAAATTGGATTGGATCCGAGACAAGTCAAAACCACAGTGACTAAACCCGTAACAAAATTGAAAATTGGACTGAACCCGTAAAACCCGGCAAACCACAGGGACCATTTATGTAGTTAACTCTACATATAATATTCATTGTTGCTAAAGCTCATGGTAAGTAACAGGCTGCATTTTGATACTGAAAACAAGTATTGATGAAACTAGACTTACCTTGATGTAGCATAGTGGTCAAAGGTATCCTCATTAACTTGAGCTTGAGTTATATCATCTGAACCGAAAACAGACAGTTACCTAGGTTCAGCACAATGCATATAAGAAGTAAGACTATGAGTGTCTTCATTAGTTGAGTGTGAGTGTCTTCTAGTACATGTTCCAAAATGTTATGTATAAGATATTGAATTTACTTGATTACTTTGTTTGTGTCGGATTTGAAGAGTGTGAAGAAAGATGAAAATGAGATTACTTTGTTTATATCAGTTTTGGTTGAGTGCTCAGTTTTGCATTGCAATATGGTTTTAATCATGTAAGATATTGCTGAAATCCATTCACAGATTGTGTTGTATGCATGCTACGTATAAGATATTGAATTTGAATGTATGGTTAGCGAAGCGTATTGTCACGTGACTAATTCACAACGTCCGTGTGGCACTTAGCGACTTGATTTCAGCGTCTAAGTAAGCCGAAAAGTATGGAAGTTATTGAGATGAACACTTGCAGATTTGTAAGGGAACTTGACTTGTATTAGCACTTGGAAAACTTGGATAACAAATAGATGTTTACAAATGAGGGGGTAAGCCCTTATTTATACTAAGGGCTTATTAGGTTCTAGAATGTTCTTAGACTAATATCTAGATTTTTACATAAGATATTATGTAGCTTATTCTAGATTTTTTCCTACTAAATAACTAAGATACTTTGGCTTATTTCTAGATTATTCTAGGATATAATAAGCAAAGTATCTTAGATATTTTAGATGTAGTATTCTAGATCAATTTAGCCATGTTGCTGCGTCGAGGATTCTTTCGAATTGGGTTGCTATGATTCGGCTCGTGACACCCTCCCCCACTTAAATTCACGACGTCCTCGTCGTGCCTTCATCTTTATAGCGGCGAAAATGATATTCGAATCGTTTTAGGAGATCTTCTCGTTTCTATCTTGGCTTCTTCTCGGGTGACTCTTTCCCTTTCATTGAGAATTCTTCGTGATGCGGATTTCCCAATTTCTTCTTTTCAATCCAATTCTTTACTTGCTTTGCCGCATTACTCAAGCGGGCTCGTGTGTCATCCTTTCCTTTGTGCCATCCTTTTTTTTTCCCAAATCGTCTTGGTGCTCTATGTGTTGTTTCATCGATAAAGCACTTTCTTACGCCTGCCAAAAAGCATTCCTTTTCTTTGCCGGCCCTCTTAAATTGCATTACCGATAATAAGGGTTGTATTTCACTTCTCGTCTTTAGGTTTGTGACCTGGGATGCTTCATTACCGAGGATGACTAGTGTCTTTGTTGCGGGCATAGGAAAAGCTCGGGCTTTTTCAAAGAAATCAAGGCCTAGCACGACCCTGTAATCATCCAATGGCACCACCGTAAACGTTAGTTCGTCAGTCCACTTATTGATACGAACTTTTACCTTAGTTGTCCCAAGGATTGGTGTTGGTTCTGAATTTACGGTCTTGATTTTCCCTTTCTCCGGAGTGTATCTTATGCCCAATCGTTCGGCCTCTTTGGAGTCCAAGAAGTTATCAGTAGCGCCAGTGTCAACGAGCCCCAACGTATTCATATCATTTACTATCAACTCTGCAAAGAGTAAACCTTGATCCTTGGTGTTGGGTTTAGCTAGTATTTCCTTTATCGTTCCAAGGCGTCTAATCGATCCTAATTCCTCTTGTGGTGGTTCTTCTGTTATCGAACCCATTTCGGCAACCAAGGCGTTAATAGCTTTACGACTCGGGCAATCCCTTGTCCAATGAGACCCGCCACAAATAAAGCATGGCTTCGGAGGGGGTTTGGACATTTCTCTTTTCTGAAATGGCCATTCAAGCTTCGGACTCTCGTTCTTTCGATCTTCCAGCCGCTTGGGTGAGACTCGGCCTTCGTTCCTTTGATTGTCAAATCTTTTTGGGAAGACTTTCTCTATATCTACCTCGTCAGCTAGAGTTCTCTTTAGTCGAATAGAATAATCGACGATTGATTCAGCCGCTGCAATGGCCTCATCTAGAGTCTTTACATTCCTTCTATCGATCTCAATTCGGGCCCATTCTTTTAACCCGTCTTTGAAGTAGAAAAGGGCATCTTGGTTTGGCACATCCATAATTTCCAACAAAATTGTAGTAAACTCTTTTATGTAGTCAGAAATCGTACCTGTGTGGCGGAGACGCCTTAATTTGGCCTTGGCTTCGGAATCAGCATTATGCGGGACAAATTGTTTTCGCAATTCAGTTTTGAACTGATCCCAAGTGTTGAGGATGCATAGGCCTTTTTCTCGTTCATGATGTTTTCTCCTCCACCATAATTGGGCAGATTCACGTAAGAAAGTAGGGGCATTGCTAATTCTAGCAGCGTCTTCGTTTACCCCCATGGCTTCAAAATATTGTTCAAGTCCGAACAAGAAGTTTTCTACTAGAGTAGCATTTCGAGTACCATTATACATGTCCGGCTTTGGTACTTTTAAAGGTGAGAATGGCATACCTTGGCTACTGCTAGTACCACCATCATTACCCTTCTTCCTGTGGGTTTGACATTCCTTAGCCATATTGTCTATCTTTTCGTGCATCTTGAAGACCTCGTCTTCCAGAAATTTTCGAGCGCTTAATAGATCTTCGGACATCTTGTCGATCTCCTTCTTGGCCTCGTCTTTAACATTTTGAACCAATGCTTTTGCGGCCTGGATTACTTCGACGTTTTCCTCGGTCATCAATTTGACAGCTTCCTGGAGAGATTCAACTAGTTCTCTCATTTCAGCAACATGAGTTTCTACAGCTGTAACGCGATCTTCGAGACTATCTCCTGAAGCTCCTTCCTCGAGTAGCGGCTTAGGAGGTCGCGACTTGCTTCTTGCCTTGTCTCTTTTAGACGCATCCTTCTTTCGTTCAATAATACGCCCTCGAACTTCTTCTTCATTTGGCGTTTCAATTCCGTCACTTGGATTCTTTTCATAGACTATTTCTGCCATCGTGTTCCTTCCAAATGGTGTATATCTAGTTCTAAAAACCTTTGCTCTGATACCACCTGTCACGTGACTAATTCACAACGTCCGTGTGGCACTTAGCGACTTGATTTCAGCGTCTAAGTAAGCCGAAAAGTATGGAAGTTATTGAGATGAACACTTGCAGATTTGTAAGGGAACTTGACTTGTATTAGCACTTGGAAAACTTGGATAACAAATGGATGTTTACAAATGAGGGGGTAAGCCCTTATTTATACTAAGGGCTTATTAGGTTCTAGAATGTTATTAGACTAATATCTAGATTTTTACATAAGATATTATGTAGCTTATTCTAGATTTTTCCCTACTAAATATCTAAGATACTTTGGCTTATTTCTAGATTATTCTAGGATATAATAAGCAAAGTATCTTAGATATTTTAGATGTAGTATTCTAGATCAATCTAGCCATGTTGTTGCGTCGAGGATTCTTTCGAATTGGGCTGCTACGATTCGGCTCGTGACAGTATGTATTTCTTCCTGAAACTGTCTCTGCCACCATGCTTGCTAGTAATTCTTTTGTTGAGAAAGTGACTGTATTGTATGATATGACTGACCAATAAATTTGATGTATAAGAAAAAACGCATGTTATGTACAACAAATTTGAATGTTTGTTGGTAGGGTTGCATTCAATGTTTGTTAATAAACACATGTGGGAAGGGCCAAATTACATGATTGATAAAAGGTACTTTTTGCTTGCTCTTCTATACAACCTAACAAGTTGATGGTACATATAGTTTTTAAAACTCGACGGGACCAACGGGTTCAACCGGGAACCGGTGTCGCCACCGGTTCGGCTAACCAATAAAAACCTTCCGAAAACGAACCAGAGAGGACCTGTTGAAACTGATACAAACTGGTGAATCAGGCCTCATCGAGATCTATTTCTCCGGTTAATCGTCACAGGGTACCCCGAAGGAAAAACTGAAAAGTGAAAAGTTGAAACTAAAAAACGAAATATTGAAAACATATATTACAAAAGGAAACTATTAATAGAAATCATAAACTGGGTTGACCCGGTTTAATTTGACCCGTTTTCGACCCAACCTAGTAAGTTGACCCGGTTTAAATCGACCCATTTTTCGACTGGAACGGTTCAACCGGTTGACCCACCCGGGTCGAACCGGGTTTCAAAACATTATGTTTAATCCTCAAATCTTCAAACTTTTATTATTTTCGTTTATAACCTATAAAGTTTTTTTTTATCAATAAACTATCTGTCGCTATAAAATCCCGTTGCTATGCACGGGTACTCGTCTAGTTTTTTAATAAAGTTAAAAAGTTGATCGAAACTCGTATGGTGTTATTTTTCAGTCAGCAAAATATTTTCATCGAGTACATAATGCTTGATGGCGTAAATGACGAGGAGCAGCATGCCCACCTGCTTGGAAAATTGCTGAGACATTTGAAGTGGTGAGTTCTCGACATATAAATAAATGTTCACATTTTTTAATTTGACGTGAAAGTTATAAAACTTTTCAATTTTTTGCAGGTTGTAATTCTGATACCTGCAATTTTGTCTAGTCTAGTACTACAAACGTAAGGTAGTTTCTGCAATTTTGTTGGTCTAAAGTGCTGTTTGGAAGAAGAATGCCTGCTATGGATTTACTTATCCTGATTTCATATGGAGCTTATTTCAGTATTGAAAAGCTCATTGCAGCTGTTGAGGTTAGGTACATGCTGCTCTTATATGGTTTTTAACCAGTTATCTTCTGTCTTCAAAACTATTTTTTGAATGACTTTAGATTTCAGCCCATTACATCAGATGGCCTTATAAGTTGAATGTTTGAAGCCTGGATGTTTATGTTTGTCCTTGTTAGTTTGACGTAGGCCTTGGTTGGTAGCCATTTACATTTAGGTGAATAACCTCTTCATAAAGTAGGTTTCCTAAGTGTGAAGGTAAATGGGCTGGTAGGACAGTGCAAGTAGCAAGGAATAGAGTTGTGAAAGATGAGACTTCTTGGTCCTTGCTTTGCACTGTCAAAGGAGGATGGAAGGCAAATCATATTACTCTAGCCTATTTTAGTGATGATGCCTAGTTCTGTGTTATTTATTATTTCCAGTCTTGTGAGGGGAGCTGCAAGGCTTGGTGATAGGTTGTTCCTGGTTATGGGATATGTAGTCACTCTTATAGGCTAATCAATAGTGATGTACGGGTCATTTGCTATTGTGGATTGGTTGTGAGGTGGGTGCTGCAATCTATCTTCATAGTCTAGGATTCAGTAGGAAATGTAGTCACGAGTAGAATGATATGGTGAATTTAGGTGAATATAGTATGGAGACTAAGTGTTAGTATTTGATGTAATATGCAGGCTGTGTTCCTATAGTATGTAACATGTATTGTTGTTATTTCTCTCATCTGTTTTCTAGCTGATTTGGGGTATGTCCAAATCACTAGTAGACAGTTTTGTTTTGTAACTTGTAAAGGTTGATGTTTAGTAATATATATTCACCGTTTCACCCAAAAAAAAAAAAAAAAAAAAAAAAAAAAAAAAAAACCGGATACCTTTCAATCCGATTGGTATGCTTAGTCAGTTTGATACTAGCGGAGATCAGAAAGTTACTAATTTCCAAAAAATTCTTAGAAATACGTATAATGTACGAACTACAGTTAGAAAGCAAATGGGTCAAGATATAAGCGGCGCATGTGGACAACTTGTGATCAAAAAGTCTGCAGGTGCTGGTGCAGTAGCTGATATTGAAGATCTTCATCTTTAGTTAGATTCTTGGGTTGGTGTTATAATTCTTGTACTATCTGAACAAGCTGATTATTGTTATTGACTACAAATTTTGCTCCCGAATTAGTTGTCTTGTGTTTCTGTAGTTCATACAAGTTTCTGGAACTATAAACATAGTAAGCTACTACAGGGATTATTGCATTAAATGTCGCCAGCAAAAGTTTGTTACCATTCATAAACACAATGCTGTGATATGAAATACAAATCAAAAATTCGATATTATTATTGAAGGTAGTCACAAGTAATACTGTAATTGACTTTAGCCGACTTGGAGATGGATGTTTTTGTCCGGTATGCTAACTTTGTCTACCTTTAAACTAACTCGAGTAGAAGCATTTGTAACGGGGTCTATCACGGTCACTTCATAATTTCCATTAAATACTGAAACATCAGCTGTTCCATTACTATCTGCTACAATTTCAACGTTCCCAGTTCTCCATTCTTCCATTAGCCTATCGATCAGATCCCCTACTGGGGTATTCTCCAATTTCTCATTAGTCATGCACATCACATCACAGCCATCAATAGACGCACCTGTCCATATGATGGTCGCTTTGACTGCAGCATGAGAGAAAGATTCTCGTAGTATCTCCTCCAAGTAGATGACCTGTAGATATTTGCAGACTTTTAGGCTATTCAACTTATTTTATCAAGATCGCTTGACTATTAAACTAATTTAACATCAGATTTGGTAGACAGTAAATCAAGTATGAGAGTTTGATACCTGTAGTTGAGCTTTATTTTCGAGTGTTGGATCTATTTTAACATCCAGTTCAGTTAACCATATCGGTAAGCCAACTTGACTTAACGATAAAAGTGAGTTTCTCACATAATGAAGGTCTATTGGTTCTGCACCATAATGACATTCGAGTCCTATTCCCATTTTCATGCCACTATTTCCATTATAAGACTGAATTTGCTTAAGCCTTCTCAAGTACTTTACGGGTGCGGCCCACTCGTCATTCACATGTTCAGTTGTATTAAACTCGTTCATGTAAAGAGTCGTGTTCGGATCAATGTTATAAACTCGGTTATAGAAAAAAGCCGAAGCATTTTTCCCAAGTCTTTTCTCAAAAAAGTTATGGTGCAAATTCTCGTTCATAACATCCCAACCAGCTAGTCTCCCTTTGTATCGTTTGACTACTGAGTCGACTCTTTTTTTTTGCTGCTTCAAACAGTTTTTCAGGTGATAGCTTTCTGACCCATTTTTGTTGGTACTTAACATCGTCCCATAACACAGTGTGGCCTCTTACAATTATCCCATTGTCATCAGCAAACTTCATCATGGCATCTGGATCGGTATAGTTTTCTTGGCCTTGTATCGGCTCAGTGTAGTACCATTTTAGCTCGTTATGGAAATCAGCAGCTGTAAATTTGGAGGCGAACCATTTCTTGTAAGCCGAGTTATTTAGGATTCTATGAGTCATGCCACAACCCCAATGGAAATCCGAAGTGAGTTGCTTTATATATAGTTTAGCGCCTTTGACTGATGTTTTGTTCGCGTTGGTTACCTTGAAACTCAACTTTGTTTTACGTCCCTAAATGTAAATTCACATCAACATAAATGGGAAATGTAATACTTTCAAGATTTTCTAATTTTGTAGATCTTAATCTCAACATGTTATTTATAGTTTTTCAAGTTGAACTAGTTTGATCATTATATGGTAAAGAGAATATTTACCCAATAAGACCAATAGAACTTCAATTACTAGAATATAGTCATGCCACGACCCCATGGGCGGAGCCAGAAAGTACACTACAAATCGGTTCGTTAGGATGGCAAATTACAAAAAAGCCAGATTATTATTATTATTATTTAAAATTTGCACTACAATTTTTTTCGCTAGGGGCCCACGTCCCCCCCCCCCCCCCCCCCCCCCCCCCTCTTAACTGTCTCCGCCTCTGCACAACTCAACTGTATCGCAAAGTAGGTTGCTATTTTATGAATTTTGGCATATATAAACAGTCTGTTAACATTATCATGATTTAAATTTCATAGTTCTCAAAATTTTACCTCATTTATCTTTTTCTCTTGGTAAGATCTCCATTCTTGTTTGGTATATGGAGAGAATAAGGTGTTTTCATCGAAGTCTTTAACCGTGTTCTTCCCTTGCATTGGTGTTTAATGGTAAGTTCTAATGATGGATCTTATCATGAACATGATAGAAACATAAATCTAATATTCATTTCAGCTAAAGCTCATGGTTAGTAACTCGGTTTAGTAACAGATAACAGGCAGCATTTTAACATACTGAAAACAAGTCTTGATGAAACTAGACTTACCTTTGAAGTAGCATAGTGGTCAAAGGCATCCTCATTAACTTGAGCTTGAATTATATCACCTGAACCGAAAAAATGCAGAGATACACTAAGAGATACATTAAAACTGTATCATAAAACAACTATGCTCAAAAAAACCAAACAATTACCTAGGTTCAGAAAAATGCATAGAAATAAGATGATGAGTGTCTTCATTAGTTCAGTCTGAGTGTCTTCTAGTACATGGTCGGAAAGTGTTAGTTTTAAGATAGTAAGATCCAAAGCATAATGGGGGTCATTTTCTTATCTCAATAATCACATGTGACAGAATCTTTTAGTTGAATAATATTAGTAGCTGTTTTGGACCTTAAATCAATGTGAATGCAGATAAATAATTGGCTCTTGCTGCATATGATGTTTTGTCTGTATTAACAATAGTACAAAAAGAAAAACAGATGTTACATTGATTTCCCATATATATATGTAGCTGACCCAACAGAAACTGTCCATACATGTATATATAATTCTCAAGTGCTCGTGTCAAGTTGTTGACTTTTATAGTAGGATTGAGGTGAGTGGTGCTGTATGGTTTGTAAGAGAGTCGTTATGCCATGTTATGCGATTCTGATAGGATTTTAAAAACCAGGTGTACAGTTTGAGCCAAGGGAGCAGTAAGCCTCTGGAATTGGTGCACTGTTTCTTGTCTTGCTCTTTTCGTCTTGACCACCATTGACATAATGGGCATTCACAATGTACCAATTTCATCATGGGTGTTGTTATGCATACCACTGACCCATCTTTTACTCCCTCTATTAACAGTATAAGACAATTTTTATCAGTTTTTGTTCCGTATTTATTGTTTTCTATCTATGCCGTATTTCTTGTCAAACTTTATATTTTTTGTCTCATAGTTTTATGGTAAAAACAAAATTATAAATTAAATCATTAGGTGGATGGATAGCCTAACCCTTTCATCGACTGTTAGTCTGTTAGCTTGCTTGAACCTGAGAAACAATAAGAAAAGGCAAGCAAAATACCCATTTTAACCAAATAAAAAGGTAATTTGGTTCCCGCTGTAGAGTGTGTTCGAAAGCTTGGATTTTGCAGTGCACTGGTATTAAATTAGATACATCAACGCAAGTTAATTCTTGTCTACAAAGCTTGGATTTAACCTTTGCAAAACGAAAAAAGAAAAGAAAAGAAAAAGACTATCTATAAAGATAACGTGTATATTTCTTTCATGTGCTATGGCACAACAAGAAGGATTAACTAAATAAAAAGATGATAAAATTACATTGATATCTTATGATTGCTGGTTTCTATATACAATAACCATTAACCACAAGAAATGCTACATATTATGACTTCTTTTTGTAAAGAACGCATCAATTGGAATGTGTTTACCGTTTGAAGGAGAATGTTTCTGCTTCTTCTTGCCTTTCGTTCGCCCGACAATAGACTCTTTCTGCCTCATCCTGATACAAAAGTCAAGACATCATCATATAACTATCAATTACTCCCTTGGTTACACACGACTTTAACCATCAAACTAAATGCTTTTAAACCATGAACATTATCGGGCGTGGTCTAAGAAGCTGCAAGTATATTTATTCCTAAAAGTACAAGTGACAGGATTTGATGATATATGTGTTGGAATGGATAGAGTATATTATAGTAAGGGATAAATGGATAACACGTTAATATTTTGTTAACGACATTTCATGGCAGCAGAATCAGAAACTTTGACCATGTTGACATTATTCTGATATGGGGATTAGAATCTGGATATACCAGTTAACAGAGGGTTACCTTAAACCAAAATGTTTTAAAACTTTGACGGTTTTTTCGATTATATAGAAGATTCTAAATAATATGAAAATACCTATGCTTCACCGGCAGATGACTAATGTAATTATGTCCTGCTTCTTCCTCTCCTTGCAGCTTTTCAGCAAAGTGAAAATCCGAATGCTCTTGCCTTTCCTCCACAAAACTGGAAGGTAATTCTACGCCACATAATGAGCACTTGTAATCATCCAGCCAGATCAATTCTTCTTCATGGTTTGATGATGTAGAACCAGTTTCGTTATTTGTATATCCAATCCTGGTCAATTCATTATCTGTCTTTCTCCCCTCTGAAAAATCTGTCTCTGTCACGTGTGCATCAAAATTCAAAGACGTAACCGAGTGCTGAACCAAAGGGTTCTCGTTAATCTGTCGACGAAAAAACAATTTTTAGAGGCTAAATGAGGAATAGATAATCAGCACTCAAAATTCTAGACCTAAATGGAGAATAGTGAATGTGGACCAAACAGTCATTCTCACTATGAGTACCTGATCTGTGCATTCATTTCCTTCAAGTCCATGATGCTCCACTGCTTCCTCAATATTATCACTCGACATGCAAATATGCTGATCTAGCTCTGATAAATGGTCACTCGATGGATCGATATATGAATGCCCTTGTGCTTCATAACCATCTTTAAAATCAGCTGAGTGCTCTTCATTCACAATTTGTTTGTTGCAGTCTCCCGGTTTTATAAAGTTCAAGAGTGTTCTTTGTGTAGGATCAGATTGAGCACCATTTTTATCTTCACTAAAATGCGACATCCGTAGTCCTGCAACACGACACGTGCATCCTAAGTTTATATTCTGCTAATTGAGGATCACTACTATAATGTGACTTTATATACGATAAAGGCACATGCAATAAAAACAACTTGCCATCCTTACCAATCAATCTAAGTGATACAGGAAGTTCGGCCTTGAGAAGCTTTGAAGCATGCTTCAGTATATCTGCGCTTGAACATATATAACTATGCAAAGTCACAGCTCGAGTTCTGACCTGAACATGACAATCAATCATACAATTTCCCTCTACATCAAGAAAGAAAATATTGTGCGTGTTTATAAATAGTATGAAATTGTACCTCAAACGATGCAGTCTTTAGTTTCAGTGTCAGTGTCCGTCCAAACAGACCTTTTTTCTCCATATCAGCAGAAAGCATATCTGCAAGTTCAACTGCAATTTTTATTTAAGAAGTATTAGTTTCTGTATATATTTCATTTGGTGTAACAAGCTAAAGTCAAACGCAAATAATAATCAACATTTTTAATATTAACTATTAACAGCAAAAGCTCATCAATGTGGTATCCACTGATAGTGTAATTGAATGTGTATTGTACAGAACGGAAACTTCTCGAATGTTACCTAATTTCTGATGGAAGAATGCCTCATCCTTAGTTGCAGAAAATGTTCTCTCATTGCTCATACTTTTCCGTGATCTAGCTTGAGGTGCACCGGTTCCTCCAAGTCCAAGACCCACAGATATAAAAAAGTCTAGAACACACATAATCTAGGCTTAAGATCATGTTTATCAACAAAAAATACAAACAAATACCGTTTTAATGCATAACTTCTTTATTGTTTAACTTTACACTCGTGAGATAGAGTATTAACACAGATTAACTTACACACCTGCTGATGATGGAGAGAATAAGGCACAAAGAAAAGAGCTCTTTTTCAGCAAATCTTCACATGTCTTAATCTCGAAAACATCTTTTAAGATATGTTCTGTGACTTTGCCAATACCCCCAATCTGTTAAAGAAACAATCAAATGTGTTTCCGAGTAAAGACCAAACCATCTTCAGAACATCCCAACAAAATCGAGAGTAAATGCCAGTAAAGATGTTCCCTCAACAATAAATTAGTAACTATTATTCAGTACCTTTCGGATAGGAAGGGAGGATATAAATGTCATGATAGCAGCTCGATCATTAGGTAAAAGAAACTGGCCATTTGGCTTGTTTATATCTGAGCACACCTGATTACGATTTAAATACAAATAAAGAGTATTATAACCATATTCAGGAGACTATTTACTCCTATAGACCACCGCCTACAAAATATGCATATCTATTTGTAGCGAAAAATATCTGGTTTAGGAACTATAAAGATCACTACAACCTACAACACCTTTGCAAGTAAGCGATTGGGAGCAACTCCAGCACTACATGTCAAGCCAGTAGCATCGTAGACTTTTTGTCTAAGCTCTTCAGCGACCTTCAGAAGTACGAAACAACAATGAAAGGGACTTAGCAATCACATTATAACATATATGTATACATACAGAAACCAACTAATTTTTAAGGTAAGAACTAAGAAGAATACTGATCCAACTTGAATCTAGATATACTTACTTCTCCGCCGGTAATATCCCTTTCCTTGCAGACATTAGTAATATCCAAGTATGCCTCATCGAGACTAGCAGCCGTGAAATTGGGATCATATTCATGGAAGACTGGTTTTAAAGAACACATTATAACATAGTTCATAAAGGGAAAAAATTGAACAATAATACCATAGAACTTTTAAGAAGGTAAAGCATCTGACCTTTTCTAGTTAAGTCACTATAATATGTATATTTCTTAAAATCTACGGGCACGAGTATCAGCTCTGGACATAATTTACAAGCGATAAACCCAGGCATTGCAGCACGAACCCCAAATTTGCGCGCCTACAAGATGAAAACCATGTCCTCAGCAGATGTTACAGAACAAATGGTAAGTATTTCAAAGCAAGTGAAGCAATAAAAAAAAGGGATTCTGAATTTCAAACCTCATAATTAGCTGTAGATAACATTGACATGCCGCCAACAGCCATTGGCTTGCCTTTGAGTGAGGGATTGCTCAAGGTTTCAACAGCTGCATAAAAAGCATCCATGTCCACATGCAACCAAATTTTAGATAGATCACGTGTAGCTTCCAATTCCACAATTTTTCTATCAGCAACCTATGTTGGAATGAAAAAAGCAAAATCTTTATTGTCAGCACAAGCAATGGACTGATATTGTGCATAATGCTGATATGGTGAGCGACTGTACTCAAACGTATTACCATTCCCAGAAATATATAAACCATCATTAACACCATTCATATAAGATGAAATATATCCGCAAAAGCACCCAAAAGTTCAGTAATACTGCAAGCATAATCTCTGCCTTAATAGTGCCAATTTGGGTAGTATGGTTTCTTAAATAATTTATTACTGTATGTCATTTAATTCAATAGCGCATATGGAGTTGTTTTAAAAGACGATACAACTTTGATTAAGGCAATGTCTTCTCAGATGAACATGTCACATAAAGATTACTACTGGAGCACAATCCTTCACATGATCAGCAAATAAAAAGAACCTTAATCATTATAATAATAATCGAGTCAATCATATTCAAAAAACGCATAGCAAACGCGGCATACATAGTTGGGTGGTGCAGGGAGGGCCAGGAACTATGCATTAAATGCATTTTATCAAACAAAAGAGCAGCATACAGCATGATAAACTATTTATCGCAATTACCCTTTGATAATTTGATATATCAGTAGCGTTTAGCTTCGCACGCTGAGCGCGCATATTCTCGATCTTCTGTTTCATATAAGCCTCCTTCCTTTCCTCATTCTCGAAATACTTTGATCCTTTGCTCATCTCATACACCACTCGCTGCACTTTTTCCTTATCAACCCCTTCCATACCTACCAACAACGTAAACAATCACAACACACGCGAAATCTTAACATATTTGCCTGATTATAAACTAGTTTACACTATCCAAAAAAATATTTAGCCTAGAAAAATCCAGAAACAATCTAAGTTCACATTCAGTTAAAAAAGTATATACTCAATTGTTATATGCTTTTTGAAAACTAAGGGTGCGTTTAGTTGGAGAGAAACTCTCCATTTTTCCAAGAAATTTTTCATAAGAAAATGAAAAAACTGAAAACGCGTTTAGTCGCACTTTTTTCCAACAATTTAAAAAAAAAAAATGAAATTCTCATTTTCTAAATTTTAACTAAGAAACTGAAAAGCCCACTCTATCATTCTCACTTTTTTCTTTCTTATTTCTTTTCTCAACTCCAAAAAAAAAAAAAAAAAAAAAAAAAAAAAAAAAAAAAAAAAAAAAAAAACATACACCATTCTACCCCTAATCTCTCGTGTCATCCTCCACCGCCGACCGTCACCGCCACCGCCCGCCGTCGCTGCCACCGTCGCAATTTGAGGTAATCTTCTCATCATTTTTAAAAAATATAACTCCAACTAAACGGGTTTTCAAAATTCTCAACTCTTCTCTAGAGAAGAAAACACATTCCCTTCTCAATGAATTTAGAAACTGAAAAAGAGGAAATTTTTTCTACAACTAAACGGCACCTAAGCTATTGGTCATCAGTTATTTTGTGTAATGGCGAGTTACCTGAGATCAATGAGGCTATTCAAGTTTAGCTCATAGACAAGCCTAGAGGTGTGAGTGCACACTTGTTCTAGCTAGCTACGACAAAGTGAAAGGGTCAAAGGGTAGGGTCCGACTCAAAGTATATATATATTTAGTGGTACAACCATATTACCCGTTTTCCCACCTTAAAAAGGACCAACCGACACAATGATTAGTTAACCATTGTGTCTTTTCTTTTCAGTTTAACCGCTATGAAACGAAGGTAACAAACATTAGGTTTGGTGATATCATCAACATAACAACGTACTTTGTGTGCGTATTTGGTTTGTTCTGTCGAGTCTTAGAAACAAAGTTTAATATTCTGAATTATGCAATTGAGGATTTCATGATACTGAGGCACATAGGGTCGAAATACTTGAATCTGAAAGTGAAAGTGACTATTCTAGAAATGGTAGTTGCGATTATCGAAAAATGGTAACAAATTTGTAACTGATTAACAAACTTTAACGGGGCGTTTGTTTAAATTTATATGTGTCAGCCTTAATTGATTTTCCGGCTTAAGCTCCAATTTTCCGGCTTATTGGGAGACTTATAAGTTTTTTTTTTTTTTTTTTTTTTTTTTTTTTTTTTGGTGAAGGGTTTTACCCGGTATATATATTATTCCAAAAAAACAGATAACCACATAATAAGCCGGAAACTTAATGAGCTTATTATATAAGCTTGTTACATATTAATAGGGCGTTTGGATCAGCTTATGTAGCTGGCTTATGGGCTTATTTGATTTTGGAAAAGCTGCTAAGCTCAGTTTTTAGAGCTTATTAAGTATAGATTATTGGCTTAAGCCAATAATGTGAAGTTGATAAGGTCATAAGCTTGAATAAGTGAGCTTATGGGCTTTTCCAAAGTGAAATAAGGCCATAAGCCAGCTAAATAAGCTGATCCAAACACCCCATAAAATTGTTATTAGATAAGTCGGAAAATAAGGGAGAAATTATGAAAGATAAGCGGAAATGAAACCCCGAATTTGACCTAATAATAATAAAATGAATTTTATATAAAAAGAAATGAGAACCTGCTTTAGCGTTGGTGTAAACAGTGTGATACGATTCCCATGGCCGTGATGAATCTGATGATGTTTCTTCTTCTTTATTCATCGCCATCTTTGTTTTTTATAAAAATTTTATTTGATTTGATTTGTGTTTGTTTGGTTTATAAATAAAATGGAAGAAGAAAGCCGCGAAAGAAACTTGTCTAAGAAGAAGAAGAACTGGAACTTTATTGGTTTTTTACCTTTTTAGAGGGTATGTTAAAATGACCACCTCCCCCCGGTTGACCACCTTTTCTTATTACGTAGTAGTAAGCAAAACGTATTTGGTAACGCAGTTGCACTTGTAATTAAAATAAGTGAAATGACGTAATATTGTATCATCACATCTCTTAAATGCTACTTCATGGAGTGTTTGGAAAAAAATATTCCGAAAAAATGCTTGTCAAACGAGCATTAATGTAAAACCCGAAAATCCGTATTTCCTAAATTCCCATATAATTTGAAATTTTTATAAGTTTCGTGAACTAAACCTAATTTCGAACTTGATAACTTGGGAAGTCTACACTATATTAAAACCTAACTATGAAGGAGATATAAATTTGGACACACACAATCCTATAAGTTACACAATACAACCTATAACCTAAACTTTCAAATAAATTCGGTATGCATGACTTTGAAGTCCATAATATCACACATTTAAGATGTCACCATGGGGCCGAATACTTACATAAATTGTACACAACTTTGATAACCAAAGAGTCCAAGTACATTACGAAAATTTTGAAAACGTGAAGAGGTCTTTGCTTTTCCCTTTTTCTTAGCCGACTCCCCACTATATCTCACTATATTCTCTCATTTGTTAACCTAACTTTCACACGCTCTAAAACACACAGTAAACCATAAAAATAAATACCATTCGGCTGCCTTCTTCTTCTTTGGATCGAGTTGTGAAACGAGTACAAGGAGGCTGTGATTGGATCGTGATAAAGGTGTGGTAATCGTAGGTTACAGGTTCGAAGGGGTTTGGTGGTTGTGGTGTCGACTTGGTGTTAGTCCTTGGTTCCTTTTTCTGTTTTCCGTTTGACTCCAAGGTATCACTTACCTCGTTCCTTGTTTCTTCTCTTATGATCACGATATACGCCTTAAACATGTCACTTGATAACTAATCGTTGGATTGCATGCATGTTAAACAATTGGAAATTTACATGAAATCATAGATATCACATAAAATCATAAATATAAAATACTTATATGACGATCTTGTTTCTGTTTTGAATTACTTGAAATCTGTTGTAGGATACATATTTGGTTATTAAAACAATTATATGATCTCTTTTATATGATTTAAAAGCTGAATATAAAATACAAAGAGGACACATGAAATAATGATGAAAACTAAATACTACGTAGGTATATCTATCTTGTTTCTGTTTTTCTTTTTGAATTTGTAGTCATGCATACTGTTATGTTTGGTCATTTAAACAATCTTTATGATATCTAATACACGTACTTTATGATATCTAATACACGTATTAAGTCCTGTTATATAGGCTATGAATTTATGTCATGTTTTATGCCAATCGTATACATGATGTGAGTCGCGATTATTAGAACACTTTTATATTGTGCTTGTGGCTCATTTGTGTCGAGGCCTAGGCTGTGTTGTGTCGCGTATTCAAGCCATGCCGACCTGAAATAGTTTGAAACACGCTAAACCAGGAAAGATTAAATGGAAAGAAAACATGCAAGTTTGTTAATGGTCTTGATATTTACTTCTCCGTTTCGTCTTTCGGTCCGAATGTTATCAACTTCATTTGGGTTTCATGCATGCATGTGTCATTTGAATCTATAAAGGAACCACGACTTAACTATATTTTTCAAAATGGTTAAACATGTTTGGATTATAATTTTCGTATGGTTTTAACAAGAGATTTACGTATTTGGATTTATTTCAATTGCGGCTCGACTTGGATATAATTCTTGTAGTCTTCGAATGGGTAATTCAGTCTTGTTTGCTTAATTTATGTCACGTATGAATGTTTTGTGACGTGGTCGAAAGAGTTAAAACGTAATAACTTAATCACGGTTTAAAATGATGTCGTAAATGTATATTATAAATTGTGTAACGACGGAGTCATAAAACGGTCACTTTGATATTAATTTACGATATGAACACTAAAATTAATCATTTGACATTTGTAAACTTTAAACTTTAATAATTTACATTTATGATCCTAAACTATAATATTGGTCATTTTAACACTTAAATAATATTTAATTGTCATTTATAACTCTAAGGTATAAAGTTATTAATTCGGGAAACTTACTATAAATGGAAAGTTACTATTTTTGGAAGGCTGCTATAAATGGAAAATTTCTAAAAAAATGGAAAGCCGATTAAAACGAGTCATCTGATTTAAAACAAGTTATTAATAATTAGCCGATCATTAATTCATGTAGATTCGCTGAAGAAGGAGTGACTTCCTATCCTTGTGTTTCTGATATGGTTTCATTTGCGGTTTGAGGTACAAATATTCTATCCTCTTTCAGTAAGGGGTTTTCTCTCTCATGACTCTTGATCTTGATCTTTGATTCGTATTAAGATTCCCTAAGCCATTGCTATATTCCCCATTTGATATGATTGATATGATCCATTTGATATGATTCGTTGATATGATCTATTTGATATGAGCCTTGCTATGATACCTCTGATTTGACTATGATTTGCTATCCACTTTGATTATGATTATGTGATTGCGAGATTCTGTTATATTATGCTCTGGGAGCATTCTGTTCTGTCATGCTCTGGGAGCATTTTGTTATGGATAGCCTTGCTTTGTTTATTATGATATGTTCTGTTCTGATGCCCGAGTTTTTAGTCTACTCATGGAGGTACCATGGGCGTGTCATTGAGGCACCAATGACATGACACTATCTGGGGCGGTGTGATTAGTCCCCGGCGTCCCCGTCTGATTATGATATGATATGAGATCTCTTGGCCACTTTGTATATGATTTGTTTGTGGGGGGGGGGGGGTGTATGGATGCATCCTAGGTATGTTTGATATGATATGATATGATTTGATTTTGTGACTGGCTGTGCGTGCCTTGTACCCCTTTCACGGTTGGTACATTGGAGCTAGCTACTCTATGTACACCCTATGAATTGACGGATATGTAATTATGTGATTTGAGACCTATTCGAGTATCTCGTTAGGTCGGCTCGTGGCTTTCCTATGTTTCTTATGTCTATTCGAGTATCTCGTTAGACGCGCCTTTGTTGAATACGTGCTCTATAATTCTGATTATTATCTACTTATGCTTCCATTTGATATCTTTATGATGCTTCATTCAGTTGACTTATGATATTTGTTCAGTTGATCGTTGATCTCTTATTCATTTGACAGATGATATTCATTTCTGCATGAGTTTATGATTTCCTTTTTCTATACTTATATACGCTTCGATTATTTGTTTTGTTATATATCTGTTCACTAGGCTTTTTAAGCTCAGCCGCATTTCTTTTCCTGCGGCAGGTTTTAGGTTGGAAGCTGGGATTGAGTGAAGAGTGTATAGGAGTGCTTAGTGGACTACCCCGATGATTAGAAGCCCAATTACATCTGGATTAGACTTGGAATTGGATTCGATTAGATTATTATTTGGATATGTATTTCATCTTGTTTTGAATTAGTATTTCTTTTGTACCCTTAGAATACCTTTGTAACTTAATTTTTATAAGTCTTTCGCTTGCGTTTGTATGTTCTGATTTGGCACCATAATTTGACACTTTGACCCATGTCGGGTTGGGGTGTTACAATTATGGTATCAGAGCTCAGGCTGCGACTTGTAGTACATAAGTTATGACCTGTGGATACTTGGACCCTTAGGTTTGCACTTTAGGAGCTCATGGAATAACTTTTGAAGGATTTGCTTTAGGTTCTTCCCTTAGGAACTTTAGTATGACCGGTGAGGATTTGGTAGATTATATGATAAGAAGTTGGTTAGTCATCTTGCTTCCGCATCACTCTGATTTATGTCTCTGCTTTTAGTTAAGCCTTTATAAGATCATTCGTTCTAGAGATTTAGAAGATTTATCAGGATAAGCAACATAAGTTTAGAATGCTTTGAGACTTCGTAGTAATGCCTTATAAGTTTCACTTTCTGAGGATTATCACTTTCTTTCGAACTTCGATCCTTGATTCGTTTAGATGCCTTTTTGTCTGTTCAAAGAATTCGCGTATGTATAACTTCAATGTGTTCAACACATTCTATGGTTTTCCTTGCTTTGTTAAGCATATTAAGGTTCCCTTGACACTATTGGTTTTGCCCTACCTATTCTATCCCTACGAGAAATCTTGTGATTATCCATCACGAGTATCCGAAGTGTTCAATGCGTTTGAAGAAATTTTGAAGAGGAGTTCGTTCTGCTAATCTATTTTCGTTGGAAATGTTTGATTCGATATTATTTTGTATATGGATCTGTTGATCGAGCATTGCGATGCTACCAACGGTCATATTAGATTGTCATCTTTGGCGATTGGAGAAAATCAAAATTTTGTACCATGGTTCCCAACCTGGTGAACTATTATGATGACCTTTGTTTGAAAAACTCGTGCATTAATCCCTCGCGGTTGTGAAGATACTTCGTTTGATGAAACTCGCCTCTAGGATTTTTCAGTTGTTTGAGATATTCGCGATGTATTCCCTATAAACTACCAAGATTGCCATCTGAATGTGAAGTTGTTTTGATATGGTTATGAGAATTTGTTTAGTCACGACTCGAGGTAGAATGTGATTGCAATAAAGGCATGTTTATATGATGCAAGTATTATGACGCCTGGCCAACGTGATAATAGTTACATCATATAACTTGAACTTATTGGGATCATAGGATATTTTGAGAAGTGCTTGAGAATAGTAAGTTAGTTGATTCAAGAACTTTATCCATATAAGAGAGTGATGTTTGCTTAATTTTGGAACTCCGTTGTGAATGACATCAGTGGAAGGGAAAGAATTGAAGAGCCAGTTTCTAGGAAGTGGTTTTATTTGTGCAAGTGTATATCTCTGATGTTCTGTTTTATTCGGGAAGCTAAATCGTATCATGTTTTGTGTAAAGGAGCGAGATTTTCCTAGAATTTCTTTTTGATATTCGTTATGACCTCTATGAGCGTTGTGATACCAATTGTATTAGCTACTGCTCCGACTATTCCTATGAATTTGATAAATCATATCTTTCATGAATACTTGGACAAATTGTCATAGTATGGCACATTGGTGTGTTCAGGGACTAAAGAGAAACACGAGGATCATCTTCGTATTTTGTGTTGACGTTTATACATTAGAAGAAGCTCTGTGTGATATTCTAGAAGAGTAACTTTTGTGGGAGGAAGAACGAGAGGAGAATTTTGGGAAGCTGAAAAGAGATTTGTTGCTACCCAGGAAGAAGGAGATTGTGTTATGTCCTTATGTAACACGAGAAGATTTGGTTATGCATCATTACAGCTTGAACCGTAGAAGGTGAACTATTTGACGCATGACTTGAAAGTGATTTATGGAAGATATGAAGAAGCTCAGGAGGAGGAAGGAAGATGATTATCCATGTTAGAATACGAAAGGAAGCAGTTTTAATTGAAGCACACAGTCCTATCGACTCTATTCATCTTAGTTGTACTAATATGTATAGAGTCTTGAAGCAGGAAACGGGATGGTATGAAGACAGTGGTGACTACATTGGTGGCAAAGTGTTGGTGTGTCAACAGGTCAAGATGTAACATCGACGTACGAATGGATTTCTTTAACCCTTGGATGTTCTTAGGTAGAAGTGGAATAAAACCTTTATGGACTTGACAACGAGATTTCTGCGCGCAGGCAGGAAGGACAACATGAGTGGAGTTACAGTGGAGCATTGACTAGGATGGATTGCTTGGAAGATTGGCAGAGATTTCTTTCGGCAGAAGATCATTCAAGCTACATAGGGCACCTACAGTGATCGTGACAGAGAATCACGTTTTGCAGCACACTTTCAGAAGAGATACAGAAGACTATGGGGATTTAACTCGTGAGGTTAGTACGACTTCTCATCTTCGGGTGGATGGACAGACAGAATAACTATTTGAACTTGGAAGATGTGTGAGCGAGAAATTTGACAAGTGTTTAGCTCGGTTGTGTTTGTTCACTAAAGAAGGTGGCATACAAGTGACAAGAGGTTCTTTTAGGATTTTGTATGAATCAAGATGTGGAATACCTTTTGGTTGGAATAAGGTCAGAGGGCTACTTACTGAAGGTTCAGAGTCAATTACAACAACTAATATATTAATTATTATTGTGGATGAGGAATTTGAAATTTAGACTGGGAGTTGTGTGTTTTGTATGATTATTCTACTCAGAAGAGTTAGACGTTTGGCATTTGAGGAAGTTTTGGTTCGTGACACGTTAGATCATAGATTCGTTCTTATCCGTACGATTATTCTACCTATTCTGTTAGGCCTTCTGATACGTTTTGATACTCTGATTTGTGATTGTGATCGTGATCGTCAGTACGAATTTATTATCCATCTCTTTATGAAACTCTTGATACATTTGATGATTCGATTTGTACTTCGATGATTTTAGCAAGTTCCTTCGTTCGTTCAAAATTTGGTAGGAGTTGATGAGGTTTATTCGTTTATCACTATTTCCATATTTGCTTCGTAGGTATATGTGTTCATAGTATCCCTTTTATGAGATTTCAACTATCATTTGTCATCTGCTACACATTTGTTTCGTATTCGTTGGATCAGATTTGTTATGATTTGTGTTCTGTTGGAGAGCCTGGGGCTATCCGAGTTTGTCGGGATCGAGTCATGAGAAAATATTCTGTTTGTGGAGATTATGTTGGAAGGACCTCCCCGAGCGTGAGGTTATTGTGTCATTCTTTTGTGATTTGCTACGTCTCTGTCTAACTTTTGTGACCCAAATTTCGTGGACGAAATTTTTCTTTTTAGAGGGGAAGAATTGTAAAACCCGAAAAATCGTCTTTCCTAAATTCCCATATAATTTGAAATTTTTATAAGTTTCGTGAACTAAACCTAATTTCGAACTTGATAACTTGGGAAGTCTACACTATATTAAAACCTAACTATGAAGGAGATATAAATTTGGACACACACAATCCTATAAGTTACACAATACAACCTATAACCTAAACTTTCAAATAAATTCGGTATGCATGATTTTGAAGTCCATAATATCACACATTTAAGATGTCACCATGGGGCCGAATACTTACATAAATTGTACACAACTTTGATAACCAAAGAGTCCAAGTACATTACGAAAATTTTGAAAACGTGAAGAGGTCTTTGCTTTTCCCTTTTTCTTAGCCGACTCCCCACTATATCTCACTATATTCTCTCATTTGTTAACCTAACTTTCACACGCTCTAAAACACACAGTAAACCATAAAAATAAATACCATTCGGCTGCCTTCTTCTTCTTTGGATCGAGTTGTGAAACGAGTACAAGGAGGCTGTGATTGGATCGTGATAAAGGTGTGGTAATCGTAGGTTACAGGTTCGAAGGGGTTTGGTGGTTGTGGTGTCGACTTGGTGTTAGTCCTTGGTTCCTTTTTCTGTTTTCCGTTTGACTCCAAGGTATCACTTACCTCGTTCCTTGTTTCTTCTCTTATGATCACGATATACGCCTTAAACATGTCACTTGATAACTAATCGTCGGATTGCATGCATGTTAAACAATTGGAAATTTACATGAAATCATAGATATCACATAAAATCATAAATATAAAATACTTATATGACGATCTTGTTTCTGTTTTGAATTACTTGAAATCTGTTGTAGGATACATATTTGGTTATTAAAACAATTATATGATCTCTTTTATATGATTTAAAAGCTGAATATAAAATACAAAGAGGACACATGAAATAATGATGAAAACTAAATACTACGTAGGTATATCTATCTTGTTTCTGTTTTTCTTTTTGAATTTGTAGTCATGCATACTGTTATGTTTGGTCATTTAAACAATCTTTATGATATCTAATACACGTACTTTATGATATCTAATACACGTACTAAGTCCTGTTATATAGGCTATGAATTTATGTCATGTTTTATGCCAATCGTATACATGATGTGAGTCGCGATTATTAGAACACTTTTATATTGTGCTTGTGGCTCATTTGTGTCGAGGCCTAGGCTGTGTTGTGTCGCGTATTCAAGCCATGTCGACCTGAAATAGTTTGAAACACGCTAAACCAGGAAAGATTAAATGGAAAGAAAACATGCAAGTTTGTTAATGGTCTTGATATTTACTTCTCTGTTTCGTCTTTCGGTCCGAATGTTATCAACTTGATCATTTGGGTTTCATGCATGCATGTGTCATTTGAATCTATAAAGGAACCACGACTTAACTATATTTTTCAAAATGGTTAAACATGTTTGGATTATAATTTTCGTATGGTTTTAACAAGAGATTTACGTATTTGGATTTATTTCAATTGCGGCTCGACTTGGATATAATTCTTGTAGTCTTCGAATGGGTAATTCAGTCTTGTTTGCTTAATTTATGTCACGTATGAATGTTTTGTGACGTGGTCGAAAGAGTTAAAACGTAATAACTTAATCACGGTTTAAAATGATGTCGTAAATGTATATTATAAATTGTGTAACGACGGAGTCATAAAACGGTCACTTTGATATTAATTTACGATATGAACACTAAAATTAATCATTTGACATTTGTAAACTTTAAACTTTAATAATTTACATTTATGATCCTAAACTATAATATTGGTCATTTTAACACTTAAATAATATTTAATTGTCATTTATAACTCTAAGGTATAAAGTTATTAATTCGGGAAACTTACTAGAAATGGAAAGTTACTATTTTTGGAAGGCTGCTATAAATGGAAAATTTCTAAAAAAATGGAAAGCCGATTAAAACGAGTCATCTGATTTAAAACAAGTTATTAATAATTAGCCGATCATTAATTCATGTAGATTCGCTGAAGAAGGAGTGACTTCCTATCCTTGTGTTTCTGATATGGTTTCATTTGCGGTTTGAGGTACATATATTCTATCCTCTTTCAGTAAGGGGTTTTCTCTCTCATGACTCTTGATCTTGATCTTTGATTCGTATTAAGATTCCCTAAGCCATTGCTATATTCCCCATTTGATATGATTGATATGATCCATTTGATATGATTCGTTGATATGATCTATTTGATATGAGCCTTGCTATGATACCTCTGATTTGACTATGATTTGATATCCACTTTGATTATGATTATGTGATTGCGAGATTCTGTTATATTATGCTCTGGGAGCATTCTGTTCTGTCATGCTCTGGGAGCATTTTGTTATGGATAGCCTTGCTTTGTTTATTATGATATGTTCTGTTCTGATGCCCGAGTTTTTAGTCTACTCATGGAGGTACCATGGGCGTGTCATTGAGGTACCAATGGCATGACACTATCTGGGGCAGTGTGATTAGTCCCCGGCGTCCCCGTCTGATTATGATATGATATGAGATCTCTTGACCACTTTGTATATGATTTGTTTGTGGGGGGCGTATGGATGCATCCTAGGTATGTTTGATATGATAAGATATGATTTGATTTTGTGACTGGCTATACGTGCCTTGTACCCCTTTCACGTCTGGTACATTGGAGCTAGGTACTCTATGTACACCCTATGAATTGACGGATATGTAATTATGTGATTTGATACCTATTCGAGTATCTCGTTAGGTCGGCTCGTGGCTTTCCTATGTTTCTTATGTCTATTCGAGTATCTCGTTAGACGCGCCTTTGTTGAATACGTGCTCTATAATTCTGATTATTATCTACTTATGCTTCCATTTGATATCTTTATGATGCTTCATTCAGTTGACTTATGATATTTGTTCAGTTGATCGTTGATCTCTTATTCATTTGACAGATGATATTCATTTCAGCATGAGTTTATGATTTCCTTTTTCTATACTTATATACGCTTCGATTATTTGTTTTGTTATATATCTGTTCACTAGGCTTTTTAAGCTCAGCCGCATTTCTTTTCCTGCGGCAGGTTTTAGGTTGGAAGCTGGGATTGAGTGAAGAGTGTATAGGAGTGCTTAGTGGACTACCCCGATGATTAGAAGCCCAATTACATCTGGATTAGACTTAGAATTGGATTCGATTAGATTATTATTTGGATATGTATTTCATCTTGTTTTGAATTAGTATTTCTTTTGTACCCTTAGAATACCTTTGTAACTTAATGTTTATAAGCCTTCCGCTTGCGTTTGTATGTTCTGATTTGGCACCATAATTTGACACTTTGACCCATGTCGGGTTGGGGTGTTACAATTAAAATCACGACTCTCAACACTTACTGCTCTTAAATGCTCTTAAACACTTTACGCCAAAAACACACTTTATTAATATACCAGTTGATGGTGTAACCCACTAAAGGATCCTAGCCTCCGACGAGTACAAAACGCACTAGCCTCACTGAGAAGCCCCATCTCAAGTGCCAACAAGAGCCTAGCATCCGTTAAGATACAATAGACATATATTGGCGTAAATCTCACTAGGCTACCGTAAGGGAAACCATCAATACACGCGAAACATACCCTACATTCGGAGCCTATCCTCTGATACGCAACATAAGCTAATGGAGCCTAGCCTCCAATACGTAACCTAAGCTAACGGAACCTGGCCTTCGTTACGCAACCTAAGCTAACAGAGCCTAAGAATCCAAATCATTAACAGACAGAAAATATTGCGTCGACCCGATTCTGGTAATGTGACATCCAATATTCCCGCGTCAGACGACAATTGCACATGGACATGTTTCCTCTAAGACATGAAGGATGACAGAGGCTTGCTATTGGTTGACACAAGCATGTTCCATTCACCCAATCCGGCTGAGACATGTGGCACAATCTAGGAGGTTTTTTTCTTATGGTTTGCCTATAAATACCAATGCTATAGCCTCATTTCAAGTATGCTCTGTTTTTATCTCTCTTTACACTTTCTCTCTCTAAAATATTACATCATATTCCGATGACTGATTCTCACGCCGGAAGTGGTTTGCGGGGGGCCCACCCTCGCTTCTAGCTAACATAGAGTGTTATCTTTCTTAATCTCAGGTTTCAGCTAACACCGTAATGAATCTAAGTCATGTTCGATCACCATCTTTTTAAAAAAATATAAACAAATAAAAATATACATTTTAATTGATTTTTGGTGTGGAAGAAAGCTGCGGAACTTGTCTAAGAAGAAGAAGAAGAAGAAATTGAAATTTCTGTTTTTAGAGGAATAAAAAAAAAGTTTTATAAGCTTATTTAACCCTTTAAAACTTGAATTTTAAAATAGATTGCTTATGAAAATAATTTTTGTTTGTCACACAAGCTTATGAAAGCTTTTATAAACTTAATCTAATTGATAATGCTTAAAGTTAGCCATACATACTCGAAAGACTCATATAATTGTAGCACATCTTAACTCATTTTTAGTCACTCTGTTTGTAGTATAAAAAAGTTTTTTTCATCGTTTTTTTTTTTTTTTTTTTTTCATATTTTTTGTTTTTTTTAATATTTTTGACTTATAAAACTTTATATTTTTTGTTCAATAATTTATAATAAAAAATAAAAAAATCATGGAGATGCCCGAATTCATTCGGAGGATGCCAATACCCAATTCTTACTCGAAAGGACTTAAGGGCCCGTTTGGTTTGTAGATGGGTTTAGAATTTGAATTTAGATTTGAATTTGGATTTGTATTTTGATTTGATGCAGAAAAGAGAAAATATAGTATTAAAAAAAAGATAAATTATTATTTTATAAATTAAATTTAAAAACTTGATATTAAAATAGAGAAAGATAGAAAAAAAACATATGGGCCCACTAATAAAACAAATCTCACCTAAATCCTACTTCTGTTGACTTACATTTTAAATAGTACATATTTGTGGGATTAATCCCCAATCTCCTTCTCAACCAAACAACATTGTGTTGTCTTTTCAAATGAAAACCGAATCCAAGGAAACCTAACGCCCCCTAAAAATATCATCGTACGTGATTCAAGATAAATTAATCTCTTTGCAACGTACGGACAAATTAAATGTAGCTATGTTTCACTGATAGCAAAAGATATTCTATTCTTTTAATTTAGATTTGTGCCACTTATAGCAAAGCCATTACCATTCGATCGTCTATTTAGCAGTTATCTAAGCTTTGAATTACGACAGAGTGCTCTCAAGCTCGCTTAAATTAGAGGCATTTGGATGTCTAATCCAAGAAACGTTTGTTTTTGGGTTATTTTTCCTAGCATGTGTTGCCTTATCGTTTCTTTTTCTTTATCGTGTTTGTTCTTGTTATGCTTTCGTTTGGCTCCTCGAGTATCTTTGGCAAACGTAGAAGTTACCAGTAGCTATTAAAACGTTTGGTAACGTAGCTTTAACTATAATCAAAATTTGTAAAACAACTTTAAAATGCCCAACGTTCTTAAATGCTACTTAATGGAGCGTTGTAAAATGAGGATTCCGGAAAAATAAATTTCTTGATGCTTGCCAAATGAGCATTTTAAATACAATGTTCAACGGTTCTAAATGCTCCTAAACACTCTGTGCCAAACACACCCGATCTAATAAATTTTTAGGTTTTAAGAGGAGAGAGAAAAAAAAATAGAAGCATAATTTTATTTTCTTTTCATTTAATATACATTCATTAACATTATATATCCTATACCTTTTCTGGAACAAATAAGCAGGTTACGAACTTTTGGTGGAGTGGTAAGGTCTTCATATCTTAAACTTGAGGTCGGAAGTTCGATTTACACCACCAGTATCCTTTACCTTTTTAACTACTGAATAGGCCATTGTGTTTGATAAAATTTATTTTGTCTACAGTTCTAATTGCCTTTAAATGATGTAGCCCATAGGGCCTACTAATTCATTCAGCAGTGTAGTTTGTTTTAGACATCTTTCACAATACAATATATCATATACTATTACAAATAAATTAGGGCCAGTTTGGTTTTTGGGTTTATGATGGGTTTAGGATTATAAACTTAAAAATAATTGTTTGGTTAGTTTTTTAGAAGTTGGGTTTAAGATGGTAGTGTAAATATTAAGGGATGAAGAAAAGTAGGATATAAGATCATTTGAGGACCAAACTTTTTTTACATACCAAGAGACTAATCTTCACCCTTCATCTTCCCTTCATCTTTATTTGATCTAATAAATGATATTAATCACAACAATTTAAAAAACCCACTTTCATTTTTTTTTTCAAATATTAATATCTTTCAAACCGTTAATCGTTAAGCGAAAAAAATATACCGTTACGACGAGCATTTAATTATTTTTCTATACATAAGCACTTTGATATATTTTCGACAAAATTCTTTTTTTCATTTTTTTCATATTTTTTTTCGTGGCTGAAAAAATCATATATGATATTACATACTACCTCCGTCTCAAATTTATTGTCCATATTTCCATTTTAAGATGTCTCAAAATAATTGTCCACTTTCCTTATTAAGTAAAAACTAGAGAATCAAGTGGAGGAATATTCCATTTTAGTGGCTGAAAATTAAAATGCCCCCACTTTTATTAAACTTTGTGATTTCTCACTCATGACAATAAATTTGAGACGGAGGGAGTATATGATATGTAATATCATATATGATATATCATATATCATTTTTCGGCCACGAAAAAAAGGTGAAAAAAACGATTTTTTTTTGTCGAAAATATATCAAAGTGCCCGTCTATAGAAAAATAATTAAATGCTCGTCGCGATGGTGTAATTATTTTTGCTTAACGATTAACGATTTAACAGATATTTAAATTATAAAAAATTGGTGAAATATTAAAATAATTTTAATCTCAACTATTGATTTCTTTTAAGATAGATGGTGGGGATGAGTCACTTTGTATTTAAGAAAATTTTGGTATTTAATATAACTCTCCTCGGATGGACCGGACCGACCGACAAAACCGACCGGACCGACCACATTCGGTCCGGTCCTCGGTCCAGGCTTTTTGGTTAATTCGGTCTTTGGTCCGGTTGGTTCGGTCCGGACCGACGAAAAAACCGAAAAAACTTGCCAAATCTTGCCTATTTGGACCGGACCGACCACATTCGGTCCGATCTCGGTCTATGGTTTTTTCTTAACTCGGTCTTCGGTCCGATCCAGTTTTTGGACCGTGATCACCCCTATATTGGGCCACATGTTTTTTTTTACCACACATTTATTTTTTATTAACCTTTTATTATTAATAAATATAATTTTAATTTATATTTTAATATTTAATATATTTTTTAATATTTTTCTCTCTCTCAATCAAATTCAAATCCTAATTCTAAACAAAATTTAAAGGCCCGTTTGGTTGGTGGGTGTTAGATTTGAATTTGAGATTGAACGTAAAATAAATTGTTTAGTTGATATACAAAGGGGTTAGAAAGTGAGAGTGAACCCCACAATTTAGGGGATACTCGAATCCAAGGGAGGAAGGTTGGTTTTCTGACATTTATACTATTTAACTCTATTTCTTTTTTTTTTTCCTTTTTTTTATATGTTGTATCCACAAAATTTCTGACATTTGTACTACTCAAGTCTCTTTCTAATTATTTTTTTCTTTCTTTTGGTTCTATCCGCAAAACATGGCCCCACTTATATTACTTTATTATTAAAATAAATATAAATCTTAAGCCTATTTTATATCCTAACATAAAAAACAAACAATTTTTAACATAATTCAAATCCAAATTCAAATCTAAATTCAAATTCAAATTCAAATCTAAATCTAAATCCAAATCCTAAACCCAACTACAAACCAAACGGGCCCTAAATCCAAACCCAAATCCTAATCATAAACTAGTCTACGAACCAAAGGGACCTTTAGTGAATGAACCATGTGGTATCATGTCTGAAGAAGATTTTCTAAACTGTTCTAAGAAAAGCTAATTTGAAGCCTTAAAAACTAGCATTAACTTTGTCTAGCATCCAGACACTTTAAAGCGACTGTCAGCTTTATCAAACCGCAATAAGCTGACAAGTAGTTTTCAAACACAATACCAAACACCCTTTAAACCAATATTTTTAGTACAAATATATGTACCAACTACCGAGCACACACTATTATCGTCATGACAAAAGATTTTTGAAGCTATATCTTATTACTACAATACTACCACATCGACCAGATTCTAGGGTTATATGGGAAAAAACTGATGTGACAACACTTTTTGCTATTACACCATCCGATAACTCATACTGCACCTTGTGCTGTTATAGAACCCTCAAGGATTACAAAAAAGGTACATAATGTCAAGTGGAACAACAGCTAAATACCCTAAACCAATAACAATTGCAAATGATACAAAGCAACCTCCGGCACGGCCTAAACCAATAACAGTTTGCATCAAAGAAACCTGGAAGGTTCATATTAACTGATACAAAAGAATACGCCTTTTCTGAAATTATTGATAGAGGTACTAACGATGGCATCTTGTGTTTGTTGCACTCCATTAGAACAGCTAATAGCAACTCATTGGCCTACCAGGAATCCCATTCAGACATTTTAAAACCCCATCTGTGAAAGTTAAAAAAAAATGGTATATTAGAAACCAAGAGACTGATTGATCAAGTTGAGCTGGATCATTGTTACTTAAAATAATACTACGTTTTACACAACATGGACATGTTACATTTATTGGGTCTTAGTTTTAGCCTTATTATACAATTGAACTCAAACATGAACAGACTACATGTATGTGAAAGTAGAATGTAGTAAATACTTAAATACCTATGTAAAATAGTATAACGCAAATGGGTCACCAACGATCATCCCTTTCGCGTACAACGCAAACTTGGTCACAAATTCATCGTATATTCCTTCCTGGACGAGTATCCTCGAGCTACACACGCAATTGAACCTACCCTGAAAATGATAGATATCTGTTAAATAAACTATGGCTTTATCAACCCATAAAAATAAAAAAGTTTTATCCAAACATGGTGTGACTGTTTACCAAACAGGCCCATTTTACCACCACTACGGATTTATATACCTTGTTAGCGAAAGCCCCTAAGAGCTATATTAACGGCTGAATCAACATCTATATCATCAAAGACTATCAGAGGGGCATTGCCTCAAGCTTGAGAGACACCACTTTCAAATTACTGGTGGCCGCTGCTTGCATTACAACTCGTCCTACTTCAGTTGACCCCGTGAAACTCACACAATCTATATCCATAAGAGAACTAGTCCTGCCACCCGCTGTCTCTCCAAATCCCGTTACAACATTAATCACCCCATCAGAAATACCCGCCTGATAAATAGCCATTATAAATCAGCTCTACTCGATAATTAACACATGAAAAAAATAGAAATATAGTTTATTATCCGGCATGTACCAGCTTAGCTAAATGGGCCAAATAAAGGGCGGAAAGTGGTGATTGCTCGGCGGGCTTGACCAACATGGTGCACCCTGCAGCCAATGCCGGGCGGGTTTTCATTAAAAGCATTCTGATAGGGAAGTTCCATGCCCTTGTAACTAATCAGTTTTGCTGCAATGGATTATAAGTGAGCTGTTAACTGAAATGAGATAACTTAACTTGAAAATGCAATACAAAAGACCCCTTCAAATATAAAATATATATAATCATATATGTAAAAAAGTCAAAATGGAGAGAGATGGACATACCTTTACTCTATGCCGACATATGGGATATAGGAGATGCGGGGCCAATAGGAACCTCTTCTACTTGTCTTTTCTTTCAATTCATCTGTGCAATCAATGATTTCCAAACTCAAAAGTGAAGGCAACAACTCTTGTGGTAGATCTTGAATCTTTGGGCATTTTTCAATTTCGAGATGTTGGAGGGAGGTGAGGTGTTGGAGCCCCACTGAAACTGATTTCAATTTCTGAAAAAGCTTTAAGTCAAGTCTAGTAAGAGATGAAGGAAGCATATGAGACAATTGACTTCCACTAGTCATATCATCTTCTTCTTCTTCTGCCAGTCCACCATACAGTGTCAGGTGAACAAGAGAAGGTGGGAAGTTT
This sequence comes from Artemisia argyi, assembly GCA_030686995.1. Classification (NCBI taxonomy): domain Eukaryota; kingdom Viridiplantae; phylum Streptophyta; class Magnoliopsida; order Asterales; family Asteraceae; genus Artemisia; species Artemisia argyi. The sequence goes on along the minus strand of CM060676.1, from coordinate 2,939,239 downwards.
TGTGGGCCAAACTTTGATATGGGCTTCTTCAAACCTCCTATTCTTAAGTAACCCAACTTAGGAGGCCAAAGCCTAAAGGAATCAACATCCATACTTTTACAATCAACAATCATCAGATGCTTTAACGAGGTGAGATTCGGCAAGTCGGCAGCAGGAAATGACTCTATACTCGAACAATCTGCTATTGTTAATTGCGTGAGGTGAATGAAACAAGTCAATTCATTGATTGATTTCAGATTTTCCCACCTTCTTATACGTACAACCTCAAGCATAGGTGGCATGCTTGTGTGGGGAAGCTCTGTATCCAGTAGTTGTTCACAATTGTCAATTGTGAGTGACTTGAGCTTGTGCCCTCCTTTTGGGAAGGAGACAGATGCAATCACAGGACAATAACCAATACTCAATTCTTGAATGTTGTTTGGTAAATTGAAACGCTCAAGACTCTCACAACTCCTTAATTCCAAAATCCTGAGAGATGTTAGTTGGTAGCATCCATCCTCCTCCTCCATTTTCTCTCCTAAACTCACCAATTTTGAACAACGCCATGCTTCCAACTTCCTTAAATTCACAAGAACCTTACTTGCCTCTGCTTCTGATTCCCACAAGTATCTTATTTCATTACAATCACCGATATGTACTTCTTCAACTGCCCCAAGATAGTCCATAACACCTCTCCACACCTCATCACTAAGTCCTGTAATACTCCAAATACTCAACTTGGTGACTGATGAAGCTACACGAGTTAGACTTCTCAATACACCACCACCACAGCTGTTGAGATTTAAAACCCTAAGCGAAGGTAGTGCTTCAAGTGAGACTTCAGCCAAATTAGGACAATTTATTATTTCCAGCTTTTCAAGGCATGGAAACATTACTGCATCAAAAACACCACCACTCTTGGTTGACCATACCTCCCACCCACTAATATTTTCAAACCTTAAACTTTCAAGTTTAGGAAATGCAATACCTGTCCCAAGGAACTCTGAGCCCACAACTTTCACCTCGTCGAGACTTTCAATATACAATTTCTTAAGCGATGGTAGTTTCCCAAGTGGTGGTAGATTCATACAATTTCCACATTTTTCAATCCGTACATTAGTCAAATGGAGAAATGAGGGATCTCCGATCCAGTTTGGAAACAACTTACCTCCATATGACTCAATAACAAGACCTTTCAAGTTATCACTATGAGGCTTGAGCGCATCGAGGACTTCCTTTTCAAGTTTTTCATTTCGAGAACCATTAAACACATCACTCCATTTCACCTTCAACTCACTAACCCTCTTTTCTGAGAAGTTCACCTCCTGTATATCCCTTACGCTTTGCACTTTGTCCAGCCCACGAATGGAAATCTCCGCTTGCAGATTCGTTAAGTTCCTAAGCCAAGATATAAAAAAGTCGTTGGCTTCAACAACAATTTCATTGGAAAGAATTTGTAGGCTTTTCATCTCACTAATCCCTAACCGCATCATTATATTCCAAAACAATGTATCCCGAATATCAAAATGCCGCAAGTTTTTAAGCTTTAAGAAGTTGTCGGGCAACGTGGTCAAGCTATTACAGCCAGAAACGATCAGTGTCTGTAAATTATAAAGATTGCAGACATTTTCTGGCAAATGTGTGATTCTAGTTTGAGATAAGTTAAGATACCGCAAGTGCTTCATATTGCCGACACACTCTGGTACCTCATCTATATATAATCTGCTCAAACTTAGAACCCTTAAAAATAGTAACTGGGGAAGAGTGTCAACCAGAATCTTACTTGATAAGTCGAATGTCTTCCAGACAACTCCCACCACATCGGGCATAGCTAAAAACGTTCTCAAACTATTAGCTCTTTCGAATGCCTTAAACTTGTTGTAAGTATTATAATTCTCACAAACAAATGACATATGACGGAACTTTTTGAAATCTGTCTTCATAACATCCTTCTTCACATCTAAGTCTAACCTCACAAAAAATTCTCCTGCAACAAATGTGGCTAAATCATTCATGAGGTCATGCATCACAAACAACGATTCTTCATGAGGCACACGCTGAAAAAAAGACCTTGACAACAGCTCTTGAAAATATTCCTCACCCAAGCGTTCCATTGATTTTTCAGTAGTTGAAGTGCGCAAAAACTCTTCCGCCATCCACCACAATATCACGTCATCTTTCTGAAACACGTAATCCTTGGGGATCAAGCAACAATATGCAAACAATTGCTTCAGACGTGCAGAAAGATCAAGGTAGCTTAGTCTAAGCGCCGGAACAATATCGCCTCCGTCTTCTAACATCCATATCTCACTATTCAACAGCTGCTTCCAATCTTCTTCATCTGTTTTTGTTCTGAGTAAACTTCCAAGTGCTTTTAAAGCCAAAGGCAAGCCATCACATTTTCTAACAATGCCTTCACCATGTGGTCTCAGCACCGGATGTGAATCAAAGTTCTTTACACCCAAAGCATATTGAGCAAATAAAGATAAAGCATCATCATGTGACAGCTTCTTCAGATCATATGGATGATTGTAGCCCAACTTATTAAGCAATTGTTGCTTTCGAGTTGTGATTATTATTTTGCTTCCATGAGCCACATCAATGAATGGGGCCACTAATCCTTCCCAGTCTTCCAGCTTTTCGCTCCATATATCATCCAAAACAAGGAGAAATCGTTTCCCTGTAAGTTGATTTTTAAGAGCTGCTTGAAGCAAATTCAGATCTGCAAAGTTCTTATTTCCGTCCCCACCTATAGATTGAAAGATGACTTTACTTATATTGAAGCTGTCAAAGTTGTCAGAGACACAAACCCATGCCTTGAGCTCAAAGCGATCCTTCACTTGCTCATCGTCATACAAAAGTCTAGCTAAAGTCGTTTTTCCTATGCCACCCATACCAACAATGGGCACGATGCTAAAGTTTTTACTACATGGTTCATCACCCAATAGCTTATGGAGTAATTCCTTCTTATCATTTTCACGTCCAACAATACTATGTGCATCTACCAAAGAGGTCTCGTAACTTCTATTCATATTTTTTGACCCACCGTCTTTCACAGTTAAACCAAGATTATTTTTTTCATCTATGAGTTCTTGTAACCTGGTGGTAATACTATTTAATTTGCCGCCCATCCTAGTACTTAGTGAGAAATTCGTGCAACAAGTTGGAATGAGCTTTCTTACCTTGCTACTGATTCCTTGATCAGACTCGTGATGTATAGCGTCTGTTGCCAAAGCATCAAGAGTATCATCTATATCGTAAGCCAAATGTTGGAGACAATTCAGCCACTGTTTAACAGCTTCATCTGTTACTTCTTTCTGAGAAGCATCATTAAGCAAGGCTCGGATCAGGGATAACATGCTCTCCCATTTCTTCAGCTCGGAATGAATTTCTTTGGAGCGGGCAATCTTGTTCATGGCTGCAGATGTTAGATTCTCAAAAATGACTTGGAGCAAGGCAGAAAGAATGAGTTCAGCCATAAGTTTAGGTGCGGGAAACAGAATATAGTAGTAGAGATTGGTAGCACTAGATTGATGAATTCAGGCTTCGGTTACAGGGGTGTAATTCTTATGGGCAACTTTCTAATAATTGGTTTATGGTGGGGGCACAAAGGATGCAATGTACGTGGATGAAAAGGGTGAACATTCAGCATTATTTGAGCAACTATAGCGACGTTTTCTTTTTTTCTTTTCTCAAGTGGTACAAGTTGTAGTGTACAACTCACTGTCATGGTCCACATTCAGCATTATTTGAGCAACTATAGCGACATTTTTCTTGTTTGAACTTTGAACAAACAATCTTGAGAATAAATACAAAGTATAAACTTTATAAATAACTACTAATATGTCATAAAAAGTTTAAATATAAAATTTATCTATCAATTAAGGTCATACTTACAAAAGTCTAATAACGAAAAAAATTACTTCACATTACACTATGACCAATTAGATAGAGCCCGTGTGCAACGCACGAGTCTGAATTACTCGTTAAGTTTATTTTTGACTAGTACTTCGACGCCGATCATATGTCAAACGTCTGCTATTGTTTTATCTTTTATTTCTTTTTTCGTTAGTTTTTTCATTTGATTTGATTGAAGTGGCAATGGCGTTAAATGGCGGCGTTAATGTTTGCAATGTCACCCATGACATGTGAGTGATTTTAACATTTTTTTTTCTTTTCTCTTAACATAATTTTAACATGTTGATAACTAATTAATACTAACACAAATATTAATCATATAGGTATACAATGTATCTATAAGAATAAACATATCAAAAAATCAATATTACTAACTTCAGAAAATTTGTTAAACACTACATTTTCATTCAGAACCAAGTTCATATAGAGTCAATAAATCACACAATGTTTTGAATCATTCAGTGCTAAGTTATCCATTTTTTTCAAACCACCCCTGAGACTCTCCCAATTAAGAGGTATTAACAGACGTGAGACCTACTAAACCCTTAGCTAAGGAAAAAAAAAAACAACCCCTTAAGAGGTGTTTGGTTTGTGTTAATTCAAGGTAATTGAGGGGATTTGAAATTAAAATTGCTTCAATTGTTTTATTTGGTTCACAATAAATATGTGGGCCCAAGAATTTTTATTTCATTTCCTAGTATTAATGTAGGTAAAAGTAGGGCTGAGCAAACGGACCGGATGGACCGGACCGATCGACAAAACCGACCGGACCGGACCGACCACATTCGGTCCGATCATCGGTCTAAGCTTTTTGGCTAATTCGGTCCTCGGTCCGGTCGGTCCGGTCCGGACCGACCAAAAACCCGAAAAAACTTGTCAAATCTTGCCTAATTGGACCGGACCGACCGAAGACCGACCGGACCGGACCGGACCGGACCGACCACATTCGGTCCGGTCTCGGTCTATGGTTTTTCCGGTTTTTGGACCGTGATCACCCTTAGGTAAAAGTGTGTCATTTATTATTCCCTCCACATGGGAGGCATTTTCATTTACTTAAAATTTTAAATATCATCATTTAAATATCTCGAACCAAACGCCCCTTAAAATATTTACCAAACAGCCCTTATTTTTTTTTATTTTTTCTATAACATCCTAAAGTTGTAACTTTAAAACATAATAACCCTTGTATGACACATTTCTTAAAACTTTTGTACTAACATATATCCTGCAAAATATTTGTATTTATACTTGAATTCTTTTATATAGAGCTGTGTTTGAGGGTGTAAGCTTCAAAATATATACCCCTTTACATATTTTGAGGACTTAAAATTTATTTTCACACATCAAAATGTTAACGATATATGAAATTGTGTTCAAATAATTTTTTAAACTCTACTTCAAGTGGCCAAAAGTAACGAAGAATTCATAAAAAGTTAAACCCAGATGTTTACAATATATCTTTATCGTCATTTTAATTATCATATAAACTTTTGCAAAGTGCCTTTCAAAAAAAAAAAAAAAAAAAAAAAAAAAAAAAAAAAAAATCATATAAACTTTTGCATAGACCCTAACTCAGCTACGACAATGCTTTTATATACATGTTTGTTTACTGATGTGCCTATACGTGAAGTAATAACTAGTAACAGCATGATGATATAACGACACACGTTCCTTAGATATAATCTAGATTTATACGTTCACGATACTTGGTAAATAGTGTCTGATGATATGATTTGAATTAATTGGACAATACGGGTATTGAAGAGCCAATATGTGTAACTTGTTGATTTTATTCACTGATGTTCCATAAAAATAGATCTTAGGTGCTCCATAAAAGAAAACAAGTCCAAATCATAAATATTTATTTGTATAACAAAACTACAATTGAATTTTGTGACATGAAGCGTTTGTAGTCCAACGGTTAGGATAATTGCCTTCCAAGCAATAGACCCGGGTTCGACTCCCGGCAAACGCATGATATTTTTCTTTTTAGTTTCATTTACAAAAAAGTGCAACTAAAACTAAAAAATAATAAACACAGGGGCATTCCGAGAATTGAACTCGGGACCTCTCGCACCCTAAGCGAGAATCATACCACTAGACCAAATGCCCTTTTGTTGATTTTTTACTGTTCACAAAACAAATATTAAAAACAACTCGTGGTAACATATCCTTAAAAACAAGTGAGTATACTATCCAAAATGGGTAACTGTCATATAAACAGGATCCTAAGGTTTATATACTACAGTATAAGCTTACAGAAACTCTAAATTGAATGAGCAGTTATCAAGATTCATTGTCTAGGACATTGCGACTTGCCCCATAATTATAACTTAAGTGCTAACAAAATCGGTTTTCTAAAAGCTGCCTAGGACGTACATGATAGTATAAAATTAGTTGAGTGAGTTACTTTGGTGACTGGGTAGCAAGACGCACCAAACTAGTTTTGAAAAAAGATACAGTAGTAATCAAAAGACATTCATGTTTGAGTCATGTCATGTGTTACTTTGTATCGGTTTCAACACCAAATTCTAGCTTCTCGATGAGTTCAAATTCTAGCCACTAACACGGAGTGACCACTTCAAGTTAATCATGTTTGCACTGATCGAGGAGAGCTAGCTGACTTCTAACACTGAGCTTTACCATTAAAAAAGAGCTTGTGTCTCACTTTCCAAATCGCCCCAAAAACCTTGAGAGAACCTTCCTTCTTGACGTGGATTAACGATTGAAAACAAAACTTTGGGCCTCACCTGACCACAATGTAGGAGGCAAGTGAAAACAGCTTGCCAAAGACACCACGAGTGAGTCCATATTGATTCCGTGTCTTCACACCAACTATCCCGTTTTCAGAAGACATCTATCTTCTTTTCAGAAATTTGTTTGATGGAACGCCTTGCATCTTAAGAGCCTACATGAACATCTTTGCTTTGGAAAACTTACCCAACAATTAGGCTTATTACATCATATATACTTCATGACTATGGTTATATATCATTGTGTTTATTCATCTGTGGTTAAATAAAATCATTATAGCAAATATGAAATTTCTTGATCCACCTTTGTTTAAACTTTAAACACAAGACGAAAAGACATGATAGATAAAAAGAAATCGTAAGAGCGACAGACAAAACCTACATTGTTTCGACTCGAGTCACAAACAAAAATAGGCAATAATACAAGCTGCGTCGTTGGATTAACAATGCAAAGGTTGATTGATATATGATATCTTTCTGTCATGTAAAAGTGTAAAAATATATGATTTTATCTTTATTCGAAAAAGTAAAAAAATGTTAGGGGCATTCCGAGAATCGAACTCGGGACCTCGCGCACCCGAAGCGCGAATCATACCACTAGACCAAATGCCCTCTTTTGTTTCTATCTGCTAAACATAGTTATTTGTCTTAAAAAAATATCTATAGCAAATATATTAAAATGTTTTTCTCTCTTTTTTGATGTTTTCCAATACTGAATGCATACACATCAAAATTATCCTTGAACATTCATGTGTGATATGTACATATACGTGGCGTTAGAAAATGCTTTTAGTTATTCGAGAGTCTAAAGCTTTAGTTTTAGTTAGCATGTTCATAATTGCATACATCGGTTAGGTCAAGGTTTACAAAACCATCAATTAAAGTACCTGAACCATAACTACGATTACATCCTCAAGCCAACATATGGTACTAGCAAAACACGAAACAAACAAAAAAGACTATCAAAGTGGTGGTATTTCCTCGATGCTTACACAACAACAACAAACCCAATCCCGCCGGGGCAGAGTAAGAGGGGGTAGAATGTAGACAGATCCTACCTTTACCCCAGGATAAACCCGGAAGTAAAGAGACTGCTTCCAAATTTCCTCAATGCTGGATTACTAAAAAAGAATTGTTAACCTATTTACTGTTAGTCGTATGTATTTGGGTTGATGTATATTTGTATGGGCTAAGGCCCAAAGTCTAAAATATTATTGTATTGGTATTTATATACCCCGGTGAGATACATGTTTTACCCTAAAACCTACATGGTATTTACCCTAAAACCTACATGGTATTTACCCTAAAACCTACATTTACTGCATTAAGATTTTGAATCATGTTTACGAGTTATGACCCAACTTGGAGTTATAAGGGGTTGTTTATTTTTTACTTAATGTGCTTTTTTTGTAATAATTAACTTCTAGAAAGTTTTATAGTTATTTCTTTTTAGCTTATTACAAAAGACATGTCTTAATGTAAAAGCGTGTAAAAAAACCCCTTATTTCCATTCAGGACACAAATAACCACAACAAAAGATATTCAATACGCTTCATCTCGATCTTCTACCTATTTCACAAACTCAGATCCTTCAATCCTCCATCACATCAACATCCGCTCCTTCCAGCCAACCCCCTACCCACCAACGTCCCACCCCCCACCCCCTCTCCCCTCTCCCAACGCCCCTTCCTGCAATAGACAATCACAATTAAAAAAAAAAAAAAAAAAAAAAAAAAAAAAAAAAAAAAAAAAAAACCTTTTTACATGATATTAATAAGAAGGGATTTGCTATAAAATGCCCACTGGGCAACGGTTAAAATAAATCTGAAAAGAAACTTGGACTTTGTTAAATTAAAAATCATACTCCATTCAAGGTAATTTGTATATATTATTTAATGTGTCTTAGTCTTAACTATTGTCAAGTCGACATTGGAGAAAACTTAACTTACCCAGTGAGTAAATTACCCAGTGACTAAAAACACAATTAATGTTTACTGCTTGCAGTATGTGGCATAAAAGGAATAAAAACCCAATTAATGTTTTGTTTCTTCTCTCCCAATGACTAAATGCAACCTCATTCGGGTAAACTGTCCACCTGTATCCATGCCCGTCAACGTTGTATAGCAAATCTCTAATAAAAATATTGTAAATGGCAATGATGTAAGTGTCAAAATTCTAGTGTTAGTGTGTCAATAATGTAGCACATTAACTTTAAAGCCGTTTCCTAATATATAGATATAGAATTAGTTAAGTAAAACATTCCAAAAAAAGCACACATAAGTTGAGGATTTCGTTCTCAACCAATAGAAACCATTTAGGAAAGTTGTTCTAGGAACTACCTTAGAAATCTAGATCCTTTAAAAGTTATGTATACAAAATTTAGGGACCACATTAGAATATGAACATGAACCACCTTGTATCTGAGAAAGAAGAAAGAAACAAAAAATCGAACAAAGAAACAGTAAAAAGTAAGCATAACTCGCAGTTTTAATGGAGGTTTTAAGAGGCATATTTTATTTTATTCTTAGGGCCTTTTGTTTGTGACAAGTTTTGTTTTGATCCTTACACCGGCTATACTTTATATAAGGTCGTGATTGGCACACTTAAAAAATTTAATGGGACATTCCATTATATGCACTTATGCAGTATTATGTGCCAATCACTTCCCTTTATATAGTAGTATATGTCATGGTTATTAGGATCTCGAACCTGATCTTATGATACTAAAAAAGCATAAACGATCCCGAACATACGTAGGATCTTTACGAGATAGGATCTTAATACGACCCCAATCTTGATAATAGGATCTTAAGATCTCGATCGATCCGATCTTAATATTTTCGAACCAAAAGCTAAAAAACTACAAATTTATTTTCCTGGGCAAAGGGGAATTCCCCGATAAAATACAAATTTATGTATTAAGTTTTGTAGAATATGAAAAACAAGATAATAATATGTAGATTTGTATAGTTTTACAACGGCTATTAAGAAAATGAAACTATAGTAGGATCTTAGGATCCCGATCCGATTTTACGATTATAATCTTGTAAAGATGAAAACGATCCTAAGACTAAATCAATACTAATAATTTTAATTAGCTATTGATTCATAATTTTTGGTTTGAATCACTAATATATCAACATTAATACTTAATCGAATCTATAAATCCCAAATATGATTCACAAATCTTTGTACTAAGTTATGGTAATGATTTATAAAATTTGTACGTATGATTCACAATTGTACTTGTATTGCAAAATCGTTAAATTTTCAACATTGATTCATTTTTTTTACACATTTTAGATTACTAGACGAGTACCCGTGCATAGCAACGAGATTTTATAGCGACAAATAGTTTATTCATAAAAAAATGTTTATAGGTTATGAATGAAAAATAATAAAAGTTTGAAGATTTGGGAATTAAACATAATGTTCTGAAACCCGGTTTGACCCGGGTGGTTCAACCGGTTGAACCGTTCCGGTCAAAAAATTGGTCGATTTAAACCGGGTCAACTTGCTAGATTGGGTCGAAAATGGGTCAAATTAAACGGGTTCAACCCGTCGGGTTTGAAGCGTCCCGGGTCAACCCGGTTTGTGATTTGTATTAATTGGTTGTATTTAATTTGGTAGATATGTTTTTAATTAGTTGTACAATGTGAATAAATCATTGTACTTTAAGTAATGGGGTGTTTTAATAAGAGTATCAATTATATTTTATAATTTCCTTTAATAAGATTTTTCAAGATTTCACATTACTTGACTTTTCAATTTTTCACTTTTCAAGATTGACCATTTTTCCTTTATATGTAGTATAGATAATCACATTAAAATGAGTTCTACACTTGAAAAACTTAAATTGAAGTAAAATTATTTCGGTTTGTCATCGCAATTACTAGACCCGACCCGACCCGACCCGACCAGGCACATAAGGTATTTGGCTCACTGTTTTTTTTTTCCTTAACTATATCAAGGAATCACCTTGGATTCCTGGTCCGCTTATTAATAACAGTATAGACACATACAAACTATATATGTTGGATTTATCTTTCATGCAAACTATGCCACAATCAACATCTCTCACTTCAGCCCACATTATTTTCTTCCACAAACAAGCAATGGAGAGCTATGCCTTAGCTCTTTCAAGATCCACGCTAAATCCAAAATCTTTAAAGCAAATCTCTCGAAATTCCATATCAAATAGCATACCACTTTGGCATTGTTGTTGTAGCAGCAACCATAATAAAAGCGCAAATTCAAATAATAATTCAGTGCCCTCTTTTGGCTCTAAATGCTTGATCAACAACTCTTCTTTTTTGTCTCGAAAACGGTTTAGCAATGATTTGGAGGTTGTTAAAGCAGCTGCCTCTACTCCTGAGAGTTCGGATGAGTACTCTATCAAACCAGTTGAAATTAGTCGGACTTTACAGCTTGCAGCCATGTTTGGAGTATGGTACTCATTGAATATCTACTTCAACATCTTCAACAAGCAGGTTTTTTGGCTTCTCAGTTGTTATATATTTTAACTATTGGCTTAAGAGTTTTAAACAGGATATGATATGCACTACAATTACAAAAACAGGTTCTCAAAGTTTTCCCGTACCCAACGACAGTTACAACATTTCAATTTGGGTGTGGTACTCTCATGATTTTGATTATGTGGACACTTAAACTTCATCCAAGACCAAAGATCTATAAATCACAGGTACATATGTAGTTATATGACTAGTTCATTATTTCACGAATATATCATAAATTAATCGCTATGCACCTGATGTTCAAATGGCGGCATGCATGCCAGATTGTACCTGTCCTAACATTGGCAGTGGCTCACACAATGGGAAACATGTTAACTAATATAAGTCTAGGAAGAGTTGCGGTTTCTTTCACTCACACAATCAAAGCCATGGAGCCGTTTTTCACCGTTCTATTTTCCACTCTGCTGCTTTCTGAGGTCAGTAATTCATGCCAAAACATTAAGATTCATATTGGGATTTCCAAGAATTTTCTTTTGTGATTCTTACTTGTGGAATTTTATGTAAATGCATAGAGACCGACATTATGGGTTATTGCATCTCTTGTACCTATCGTGGGTGGTGTGGCACTGGCATCCTTCTCTGAGGCGTCGTTTAACTGGTTTGAAACGAAACTTAATTATACTTAAGAGTCAAATTGTGAAATGGAATCGGACTTGAACTCATGTGAGTTTCTTTTTCATACAAATACAGGATCGGTTTTGGGAGTGCAATGGCTTCTAATGTCACCAACCAATCTCGTAATGTACTTAGCAAAAGGTTTATGGTCAGGAAAGAGGTAACTATTTATCAACTTATATTCCATCATACTTTTTGGTAAAATCGAGCGCTTAACTAAGAAGCTTACGTGCACAGGAAGCTCTGGATAATATCAATCTTTTCTCGGTTATCACAATTATATCGCTCTTCCTCTTGATCCCATTTGCATACTTATTAGAAGGTGTCAAGCTTACTCCGGAATACCTACAATTTCTTGTGAGTTTAGTCTTAGAATTAGATAAGTACTTACATTAGAATATATTCAAGTGCTCCGGATCTTGAAAGCAAGGTATTCTTGCGACATTTTTACTACAGGGAAGTCAAGGTGTAAATGTAAAAGAATTATGTGTGAGATCTGTTCTTGCTGGTATATGCCTCCATAGTTATCAACAGGTAAAATTCTATGCCAAACACCTTTTTACTATACTAGAAAGGTGCCTGCGCGATGCGGGGCGGATTGTTGGGGTGAAGAGGAGGGAGGTGGGGTGGTGGAAAGTGGTTGTTGGGGTGGTTGTTGAGGTTGTTATAAATTGTTGGGGGTGGTTGTTGAAGTGGTTATAAATTGTTGGGGGTGATTGTTAGGGGTGGTTGTTTCCATAATTAGTAAATAAAAGTCTGAATTTTTAAGCCTTTATAATTATAGAATAGTCCCAAATACATTATATAGTAGTATAGATACTATACGAGAATCTAATGACCAACAATGTACGTCTTTGACAAACAGGTTTCATATATGATACTAGAAATGGTATCACCGGTGACACACGCTGTGGGGAACTGTGTGAAGCGAGTAGTGGTCATAGTAGCATCGATTCTGTTCTTCCGGACACCAGTCTCTCCTGTCAACTCCCTTGGTAAAAATGGATTCTACACTACAAATGCTTAAATCTTTTTATAAGACCAATTATTGAATCCGGGATGTTTTTCAAATTTCAGGAACTGGTCTGGCCCTAGCTGGAGTCTTCGTGTATTCAAAAGCAAAACGAATAAAGCCAAAGGCGGACTGAATGCAACTACAAGCAAAATAAGATGCATAATCGAATTTGCCTCGGAAACATTGTGTATACACATTTAGAAGTTCCAAAAATAACACTAAAAGAAACTGATGATGATTCTAAATTAGCTTGTGCATGTCCCTTTATATTGAGATGTGTTGGAAACATATATAAGTGAAGTATACTTTCTTTGCGATTAAAATGCAAAAAATAAAACCAAGGGGCATTCCGAGAATCGAACTCGGGGCCTCTCGCACCCAAAGCGAGAATCATACCACTAGACCAAATGCCCACAAGTATTTTACTCTGCATAGCTCATAGTATATTAGTCAAACTGAAACAACTTTTTTAATTTTTTAATTTTTATTTATTTATTTTTATTATTATTTTTTTTTAACGTAACAACTAAGACTATATTGAAGTTAACACTTAACAGTATCTTCTTGCTTTGTATTGAAAATTTTGTGTCTCTGCTTTAGAGCGAGCGGTAAGGTGACTATGTCACCTGCGTTAACTTATAACGCACCACCTTTTTTAGCCAAGTTAACTTATCGGGTACGAAAGTCAAGTCCACGTTAACGTGGCACGTTAATAATCTAACGTGCGTTAAGGTTGGAAGTTGGCTTTAAAAAAAAAAATCATCCCACCCCCTCTAACGGGGTTTAAATTGAAAATACTAATTGAGGTGGAGAGGTGAGTTATAGGTGAGTTATGCTACCGGGGTGGAAAGTCAATAGTTAAGGTTAAAAGATAAAAGCTGATGTGGCGCTGATGTGACAGTGCGTTAAGTTTTAACCTAGGGTCACGTTACCGCATGCTCTTATGAGATAGGGGTGTTCACGGATCGGGTAATATCCACAATAACCGAAAACCAAAACCGAACCGAACTGAAAAAATCCGAACCGAATTTGTAACTGAACCGAATTGGTCAAAATCAAACCGAACCGAACTAAATATTCGGTTATCGGTTTGGATATGGGTTTGGCAATGAAAACCGAAAACCGAAAATATATATATATATATATATATATATATATATATATATATATATATATATATATATATATATATATATATATATATATATATAATCACTAGTAGTCTTTTTTAGTATAAATATAACATTATTTAAGCTTGAAAAAAACTTTTGTTCTAAATATATAATTAAATGAAAAAATAATTAAAAGTAGGTAATTCGGGTTATTCGGTTCGGTTTTCGGTTATAGGGGTTCGGTTTTCGGTTTGACCCAGAAAAAAAATTAACCGAACAAACCGAACCGAATAACCCGATACCCGAACCGATGAAGACCCTATGAGATCGGGAGCTATTTGGATCTGTTAACTTTGGCCAGAAAACTATTGGGCTTATTGTCTGAAATTTATTGTATATTAGTAGTTATTTTTTTGACTTATATGTATAATCGTTAGGATCGGATTATTTTAAAACTAAGTTTTTGAGTTTCGATTATTTTGTGTATCGATTCTTAAAAATATGTTACTCGATTCCTAAAGATACTTGATTCGACACCCAAAAATACGTCAATCGATACATAAATAATCCAAATTCAAAAAGAAAGTTATCAACTTTAAAAAATAACTAAGTAAAATACATTTTTATAAAATTAGCTCAAAACTATTATATCCCATTTATGATACTGTTCTAAGTTGTAACCGATAAATGAATTGCACGCCTTGGTTAAAAGATTGCCCATTACCTGTGCTAAGACTGGCCGTAATTCTGTAATGGCTCAGTCGTCCCACTCGGTCGACCCCTCACCTGACGCGTCCTATAGCAAAAAATCGAACTCAATCGATAATAATACCGAGTTGTGTGAGAGCTTGGAACAAAAAACAAAGTTTGGGTACAAAAATTAACCGTGTGGAAACAAAATTATTTAAAATATATTTACCCAATAAATACCTAATTATTTCTGTACTTTATACACAATTTCAAACCAATCTTTCACTAAAATCTTCTCATTTCACATACTGTCTCAAAAAACTCTCACAACTAAAACATCAAAAACCTGACACAAGCAAAATGTTCTCTCACCACTCATTAACTTTCAACCAGCAAGTTTCTTATACCAATCACAACCACAACAACAAACTTTGTTACTAGTATTAAAATAATTTGTTCCAACCTCCGTTTAACCAACCGATGTAGCAACAACAACAACAACAACAACAAACTTTTTTAATATTTTAATTTATTATAATTATTAATGTAATGTTTTCTAATTATTAATTAAATTTTAATTATAGTATTTAAAAAAAAAAAAAAAAGAAAGAAAGAAAGAGATAACTGTCACCATTACACCAAATTAGTCATGAAGTTGGTTGTATAAAGAGAAAACCAAGTTGACGCTAATATGATAGTGGTGACCACAATTCTATGCGATCACCATTACACCCGGTCTAACACTTGCTAGAGTTTTGTCTCAACAATGAATTGATTACAAATGGCAATTTCTATTTTCATATGTACCTGTCTAATTCTCACATTGAGTCATTGACTATCTACTATATTTGGCTCTCCACTCTCATCAAATCATTTTCTCTATTGCTCACCCACATTCTGATAATAACATTTGACAACTTCAAAAATACTGACAGTAGTTTTTGAAGAAATTACAAATGACCCTTCAAGTTTATTGAAATGAAAACTTAGCCCAAATATTTAACCAACTTTATATTTTGGCACATTACAGGTTTAGTAAAATAACAAATTAACCCCTAAAATCATTAGACTATATATTTTAACATCCAACTAACCCATTAGAAATTTGAGTCCGTCAAATTCAATACGAGAATCACATGAGTCTTTTTGAGTGGGTTATTTGGTTTTTAGGTTTGACGACAAATTATTCATATACTTATTATCCTATAACTAATGCAAAATCCAATAAATAATTTTGATAAAAGTTATGATCTTGGCTTTAAAGAAAACAATGTTTGTTTAAACCCGCTCTAACGCATGGATATTAAAACTCAGTTATCAAATGCTACAGATAGATATCAATCAGAGATTAAAACTGATGGAAACTTATGTATAATATCATTTATCATTTGATAATTATACAATGATAAATGATATAATGCCTTGACTTGTTTTTTATAATAGTGTAACAGCCAAATAAAATATTATGAAGATAGACTGATTATATTCCTTAAACCAGCGAGACTACTCAAGACAATCTGTCTCCAGGTTGTAACAAACAGCTCAAAGTTGTGCTTTCAGACAATAACAACATTACCTAATTACGGAGTATTTGTTTATCACTAAAATTGCTTCATTTTTGACCCACTCCAATTAAACTAAACTTTCTAAAGACCGAATATTCTTCGATCCAAAATCGTTAGACTTGTATGAAATACAGGCCATTAACAAACATGCCAGGGATAAAAGACATTATTAGGCATAAAACGATAAAAACGATACAACAAAGGCTTTGCT
The DNA here is from genome assembly GCA_030686995.1 of Artemisia argyi. Lineage (NCBI taxonomy): Eukaryota > Viridiplantae > Streptophyta > Magnoliopsida > Asterales > Asteraceae > Artemisia > Artemisia argyi. The sequence goes on along the minus strand of CM060676.1, from coordinate 2,922,846 downwards.
AATGTAGTTTTCATTCATAGAAACCGATAAAGTTTCTCACAAAAACCAAAATAGCATGTCCAAACACGAAAAAAAAAAAAAAAAAAAAAAAAAAAAAAAAAAAAAGCGGAGGAATCAAGGTACATTCTTGAATCTTTTACTGAAATCCCAAAGTTATAATCAACAATAAAACAAATATGGAAAAACCGAGAATGAAGCTTTGATCACTTGAACTCCTATGTACCAATTCAAGTCTCTGTCTAAAAGCACGCTTCCAATAAAAAGCAGCAACACAGGGCAGCCAAACTGCAACATAATCACACTTTTAGACTCACTCACCCTCAAGAAACGACCCGTTGCTAATGGGTTCTAGTTTGATCCAGTTTTTTGCTAAGAAAAATACATTCACTAAATCTAAGAACCAATCACTGATATATACAAAAACATAATACTACCTATATATTTTTTGTTGGTACCGTCTTTAATCCTCTTACACACACAAATATACGAACACAACACAAATTTACACCATCTAAAGATATAACTCTCAATCCATGTTCTTATCAGTTCTGTTGCTTATCACTAATCGTTCTGTTGCTTATCTATAATATCATAATCAATTGTATAATCATCTTCAGATAAATTATCAAATGATAAATGATATAATACATTGACTTGTTTTTTATAGTAATACTGTAACAGCCAAATAAAATATTACTAGATTGATTATTCTCCATATTTCTTAAACCAGTGGGACTACACAAGAAAACACTGAATACAATCTGTTTCCAGGTTGTAACAAACAGCTCAAACATGTGCTTTCAAACAATAACAACATTACCTAATTGCTTGACTTTTGACCAACTCCAAATAAACTAAACTTTCTAAAGAACGAATATTCTTCGATCCAAAGTCTATGAAATACAGGTCATAAACAAGCATGCCAAGGATTGAAACATTATTAGACATAAAACGATAAAAACGATACAACGAAGGCTTTGCTAATGTAGTTTTTATTCATAGAAACCGATAAAATTCCTCACAGAAACCAAAATTTAGCATGTACAAACACGAATAAATCATAAAAAAAAGATAGAAGAACGGAGGAATCAAGGCGCATTCTTAAATCTTTTACTGAAATCCCAAAGTTATAATCAACAATAAAACAAATATCCGAAAAACTCGAGAATGAAGCTTTGATCACTTGAACTCCAATAAAAAGAGATACAAGAACGGAGGAATCAAGGTACCAATTCAAGTCTTTGTCTAAAAGCACGCTTCCAATAAAAAGCAGCAACACAGGGCAGCCAAACTGCAAAACAGTCATACATAATCACACTTTTAGAAACCAATAAACGACCCGTTGCTAATGGGTTCTAGTTTGATCAAGTTTTTCGCTAAAGTACTTGATCCCCAATTCAACATATGTAACCACTTAAAAAACCTTATGCTACTAGAAAAACTATGCTTATCAACTCTCTAGATCCTAAGGTAAGTTTGCTAGAATCCATTAATATTGTAACATTTTTTTATTTTTATTTTTATTTATTTATTTATTTATTTATTTATTTTACCATAAGTTACCTAAAAAATATTGCAAGTCCATTAATTATATTTATAGACACCCTCCACAACACTTTTTTTTCCCTACTTTTATGATCACCTTTTTTTTTTTTTTTTTTTTTTTTTTTTTTTTAATATTGTCACAATATTCATGATCTGTTCTTTCTACTTAGATCCATACAAAACAACTTTACACAATAATAAGGTAATCTAGATCTGATCTATAAGCATAACAGAATCAACAACCTTAAAATTTAAAGTAGTTAGTGTACTACTTACCAGCCTTCTAGACAACCACTGCTGCTGTTTTGTTTTTGGTTCTGAGGTGGAGGTTGAGCATACTGTGGGGCATACTGAGGAGGGTATTGTTGTTGTGGGTATCCTTGTGCAGGGTACGCCTGTTGAGGGTACCCCGCTGGAGGATACCCTTGTGGAGGGTACGCGTCTTTTGCGTACCCTTCTTGTGGTGGATAACCTATTATAATCAAACATAAAAAAATATATATAAGAACACTTGATATATTAACATCTGAGTCAAAAAGTTTCGCCTTGTAACCTGAACAGAGAAAACCTCATCCGTTTTTTATATTAACGTAAATATAAATATATAATGGAATAATGGATATATAAACAAACCTTGAGGTGGTGGAGCACCAACAGGAGGCTGGCCTTGGTTGTAATAACTCATGATGATGATGAGACTAAAAGATGAAAACTGTGTGTTTTTTTAAAGAAGGAAAATTGTGTATTGGAGTGAGGGAAGTTGAGATTTTATAAAGAGGTTGGTTTGTTTTGTTGGCTGGTCTTTTCTTGTTTTTGTATGTGGTGGTTTTCTTGGAAAAAGCGTCACTTTAATACGTAATAATTTTTAACGCGTATAATACGTGTTTTTTCTAACTTTGGATATATAAATACTTCTTGTAAACTCGGCAAGACATAACTTCATGCTTCCAATTGTTGTTTCCTCGTAGTTTCAGTTGACTTTTGTCATGATGGTGGCTCAAGCCATTGAAGACCTAAAGTGATACATTTAAAATTAAGGTCTTTTCAGTTACGATAGATGTTTGTGACTTTGTTCATTAATTAAAAAAATAAATAAATAAAAAAAGAAAAAAAATAAAATAAAAAATAAAATAAGACCCTAATAGGAATGCTTAAACAAATGGATGTATGTGGTTTGTAAAGAAAATAAGCTTGTTCGTGGTCTATGTTCATCTATTCGTTAAACAAAAGATCATGTTTTCTTGTTCGTGGTTTCGTTAATTATTTAAAGAGTAAATTACACAGTTCATTCATGTGGTTTGGCCGAATTCACTAGTCACGTCCCTCGTTATCATTTTTTTTTTTTTAGAAAGACAATATATTAAAGAGACCCCGAAACGAAACAAATACAATACAAGACGCCTCACTTTAATTAAATAAGATAATTAAAAGAGAGCGAGACCCAAACAAAAAGAAGAAAAAGATAAAGCACCTAACAAATCAAAACTAGAAACTATCCCAAACATGCTGTTACACATAAATACATACAAAATCCAAATATAGTATGACCAACTGTCACTTGTAAATCCCATGACTTCTCATTTGACTAATAATAAAGCCATGATGATTTAAACCATTTAAACATTAAAGGTGTACTTATCAGACCATGAAGAGATGCTACGCTCATTATCTATACCCTTTAACTCTTTGCACGCACCTCCCACGTGAGGGTATTTTTGTCATTATCTTTCTAACTCACTTTTCCTTGTTTTTTCTTCCCCCTGCTTATTAGGGTAGAGGGTGTGGTTAAGCGTTTTCCTTCGTCACATCAGCTCCACATCATCAAAAAATATTTGCATTATCATTTCTTTCAACTTTTCCTCAACCATTGCAAAACTTCTCTCTCTTCCCTTAATTTTTATTTTATATTTATCATCTAAAAATACCCCCAATACACACACAACCGCTTACAATAACCAATAATAAATACTCTCTTTCCTTATTTGGTTTCGGGAGTCAAGTCCCGTATGGAAGTCTTTTTTGGGTTTTGTCGAATGATGGGACTGGTTGTCCCGCAAGGAAAGATAGCATTAAACGGTCCCATGGGTTTTCATAGACTCCCGCACCCTCTACACTTAGTCGATTTACTTTCACAACTAACTAATTTTCTTTGAAAGCTTTTTTTTACTCTCGTTCTAAATCTCTCAAATCCCTACTTTAAGTTTAGATCAAAAATTAATGGTATATCAATTCTCACACAGATTCAAAGATCAAAGAGATTTAACCCAAAACTTATTCTTATTGATAATACGCACTAATAAAATATTACAATCGGCTCTTTAAATAGATTAAGAGCCTTTACCAACAAGAAACCTATTTAGGTTAAAACTGGGAATAAAAAACTATCTCAAAAACCCCCTACTTTGTAAACTAGTCACTTTTAACCTAATTTACGTATTTGACACCCGCGACTTAGCCCTGCACGGTATGCCTATTACAAGATTATGCTAACAATCACCCCCTAATTTTGTGATTCCAACGAGTCCTTTCATCTCGATGAACTTGAGTCTCGATAATGCTTTAGTGAGGATATCAGCTCTTTGTAAATCCCCACTCACATGTTCCACTTTCACTTGGTTACGTTCAATACACTCCCTTATAAAATGATAACGAGTGTGTATGTGCTTGCTTCTACCGTGAAAAACTGAATTCTTCATTAACGCTATGGCCGACAAATTATTGACTTTGAGAGTTACAACTTGCTCCTTTTCTCCTGTCAACTCCGACAATAAGCTCCTTAACCACAACGCTTGACATGACCCGGATGTGGCTGCAATAAACTCAGCTTCACATGAAGACAACGCTACCGTATTTTGTTTCTGTGAGACCCACGTGATAGGTGCATCATCGAAATAAAAAATCATCCCGGTAGTACTTTTTCCATCATCCATGTCTACCGAATGACTACTATCGGTAAAACCGAAAAGCTTTCTGCTTCCGCCTCTTGGATATATAACACCGAGATCTAGACTTCCCTTTAGGTACCTTAGGATTTGTTTCACCGCTTTTTCGTGCGTCACAGTTGGCTTTTGCATAAATCGGCTTACATATCCTACTGAGTAACTTAAATCAACTCGTGTGTGTGTCAAATACCTTAAACATCCGACAAGCTTTCGGTAGTCAGTTTGATCAGTTTCTATACTTTCATCCTCCTTCGATAATTTCAGCACTGGATCCATAGGATACTGTCTTGCATTGCAATCCCACATACCTGCCTGTTTCAAAACTTTTTTTGCATAACTTGATTGTTTCAATGATATTCCTTTATCACTTTGATGAACTTCTATACCAAGATAGTAATGTAGAAGACCTAGGTCAGTCATTTCAAACTTTGATTCCATCTTTTTTTTAAACATGACTATGTCTTGTAATGATGCTCCGGTAACTATAAGATCATCAACATAGGTACCAACTATTAATAACCGTTTATCCACTTCCTTTCGATACACAGCTTGCTCTTGTTTGCACCTAGTAAAACCAAGTTCTTTCATCGTTGCATCAAGTCTTGAATTCCATGCCCTTGGTGCTTGCTTGAGACCATATAGTGCTTTGCTTAACTTGTAAACGTGTCTCTCTTTTCCCTTCTTGATAAAGCCTTCGAGTTGATCGACATAAACCTCCTCCTTTAGTTCTCCATGAATAAAAGCTGATTTTACATCAAGATGATGTATTTCCCATCCATAACTGGCTGCCAGTGCAATTAACAAACGAATCGTTTCTAACCTTGCAACGGGTGCAAATACTTCTTCATAGTCAATCCCGAACCTTTGTACATATCCTTTTGCTATGAGTCTAGCTTTATACTTTGTGATTTTTCCGCTAGCATCCCTTTTTACTTTAAAAACCCACTTCACACCTATCGACTTAACATTGGGTGGTGGATCAACAAGTTTCCATGTGTGGTTTTTCTCGATTGATGCAATCTCTATCTCCATGGCTTTCCTCCAATGCTTTTCTTTCATCGCTTCTCGAAAACTTATGGGCTCAGCATCGATAGATAACAACAAGGTGGAATCATCACTGTGTAAATTAGGGACACCCTTCACCTCGTAGTCGCTGAATTTCCTTGGCAGGACTGAAACACGAGAGGATCTTCGAGGATGGGCTGTATTTTGTGAAGTTTGTGAAACCTGACTTTGATGGTTCTGATCTTGGTTTTCGGTGATACCAATCTGCTGCTGTACCGCTACATCAGAAAGGTTCTCGGGCTGATTTGGATGACCTGCACCATGTTCACCGACTTCGTTTAGAGGAGTAACAGCTGGATCATTTTCAAAAGTGAAATCGATCCAATTTAGGCTGCTATAATCATATCTTTGAGTATAACTGGACCAATCATATGCCTCTGTTTCTTCAATTTTTACGTCTCCATCTCGAACATAATGAACTTTTCCTTTGGTTGGATCGTACATTCGATAAGAACCACCCCCTGATTTCATACCGAGATACACCATTAAAGTACTTCTATCGTCAAGTTTCTTCACACCTGGTGTTAACACTTTAATATACCCAACACAACCGAACACTTTCACGTTTTTTAAGTCAGGCTTGGCTCCCGTTAACTTCTCAAATGGCGTCATATTTATCAATGCTTTTGTAGGAGATCGGTTCAAGAGATAAAGTGAGTGATGAACTACTTCTCCCCAAAAGTTTTGTGGTACCTTCATTGCTTTAAGAATGCACCTAGCAGTGCCAATGACGGTTTGATTCCTTCTCTCTACTACCCCGCTTTGTTGTGGGGTGTAGGGAGCCGTGAATTGTCGATGTATGCCCCTTTCCTTGCAATAGTTTCCCAATACTTGTGATGTAAATTCTCCTCCATTATCGGTTCTTAGAGCTTTAACATTCTTCCCGATCTTATTTTCAACACCTTTAAAGAACTCGATGAGAATCTCTGGAACTTGATCTTTAGTCTTCACCAAATACACCCACATATATCTACTATAATCATCAACAATCAACAGCATATATTGATTTCCAGCATGTGTTTTTGGTAAGATAGCTCCACAAAGATCAGCGTATAGTAGCTCTAAAGGTTCTTTAGCATGGTATGAAACCTCCTTTTGGAAAGGACCTCTCACCTGCTTCCCGGCCATGCATACGTTGCACACTTTAGATGGTTTTGATACGTTTGGTACTCCAACTGCTCCTTTGGACAAGATTTTTAGGGCATCAAAATTTAAATGCCCTAACCGGGCATGCCACAGCCATGCTTCATCTTGTAAATCTACCTGTAAACACACTGGAGTAGCCACGTTTAAATTAACTTTATAAACGCGATTTGGGGAACGGGGTACCTTTAGTAGCAACTTTCCGTTTGGCTCATACATCCAAAGAATTCCCTTCTCAATGATGATTTTGTGCCCGGACTCATCCATCTGACCAACGCTAATAATATTGCTTTTAAGGGACGGTATGAAGTACACGTCTTCTAAGACTCTTTGTTTTCCTGATCTACCCACCAGGATAACACTGCCTCGACCTTTGATGTCTACTCACGACCCGTCTCCAAATTTGACTTTCCCTTGTACCTTTTGATCAAGTTTTGGGAACCATTCTTGATTACCAATCATGTAGTTACTAGCTCCATTGTCAAGGAACCATGTGTCGGTTGAACTCTCGTCATACACTCTTGGATCAACTTTTTCTTCGTTCAAGTAGATTAAACTTTCTTCTTGAGTTATCATGTATAGGGTGGGTTCTTCATCTTGAGCTAAGTAATTTTCTTCAGGTTTCTTCCGAGTAGGACAATCAGAAGAAAAATGACCAAGTTCATCACAACGGAAACACTTTAACTTTGATCGATCCTTCTTCGATTTACTCCCGGATTCCTTCCCTTTACTACTTCCCTCGTCTTTCCCACGACTTCTTCCTTTCCCTTTGAATTCAGCCGACCCCTTACCATGACCTTTGCCCTTTTTCTCCTTCTTTCGTGCTTCCCATTCTTCAAAAGTTAGGAGAAGTTGATCTTGCTTTGTAGCCTGAGTTTTTTCTTTCATACTGATCCGCTCTTCAAAGGCTTTGAGACGTCCAACAACATCATCAAAACTAATGGTCTTGAGATCAATAACCTGCTCTAGCGAAGCCACCATATGAATGAATCTATCAGGTAATCCACTCAAAAACTTCTTCACCATCTTTGAATCCTCCATCACCGATTCGAGAGAAGCCACTTTCGAGGCTAAACCAGAGATTGTGTTAGCAAACTCATCAACTGTACCTGAATCTCTCATCTTCAGCCCTTCAAATTCAGACATCAGTGTTTGAAGCCTAGCCTGCTTCACACTGTCAGCCCCTTGATGTCGAACCTTCATTGCGTCCCACGTCTCTTTAGCCTTCATGAGATTACCGACTTGAAGGACTTGTTCTTCGCGAAGAGATTGATACAACAGAGCGATTGCCATGTTGTTTTTCTTGACATCAGATTCGGTACCCGGCTCGATCATCTCCCAAACACCATAAACATTGAATATCGCCTACATCTTCATCGCCCACACGGTATAGTTTGTTGTTGTTAATACCGGGCATTGCAGGGAAGGGTTATGGTCTTTGATTGCGATCTGGTTTCGATTTCCGGAGTCCGTCATCCTCCCTTTTTGTCTTTGATATTGAAACAATATAGAGGATCTTGAATCAATTTTCAATAAGAATCTATATTCAATCCTTCAACAGACTTATGCTTCACGTCTTCTTCTGCCGCACTCCTCTGTTGTGATTATTGAACCCGTAGCTGAACGTCTGACCTTCGACCGTTGATTACCTTCGCCGGATTCTAGATTAATCTCCCTGAATCTCTTATACCAATTAATGGTATATCAATTCTCACACAGATCCAAAGATCAAAGAGATTTAACCCAAAACTTATTCTTATTGATAATACGCACTAATAAAAGATTACAATCAGCTCTTTAAATAGATTAAGAGCCTTTACCAACAAGAAACCTATTTAGGTTAAAACGGTGAATAAAAAACTATCTCAAAAACCCCCTACTTTGTAAACTAGTCACTTTTAACCTAATTTACGTATTTGACACCCGCGACTTAGCCCTGCACGGTATGCCTATTACAAGATTATGCTAACAGTTTTTACTCGTGTAGTAGAGTTGCATTAATCCGCATTATTCCGTATATCTAGGATCAACCACAATTTTGAGTCGTCAATTTTATGCTTCGCTCCAAATGGTAAAGTGTTTATATTAACTTTTCGTAATTAGCGTTCATACGAATGATCTATTCTTTTGATATTGTAATCGGGTATCTGACTGTGGATTCATTGGTTGGGTGGATACCCCAAATGTGCAACGTGTTATTACGATAATACATGTATTTGGAGGGCAAGAAATAACTTTGAAGCTAATTAAATACAGGTGGAAGAAGATCGAGCAAGGATTATAAGACTTTTTATGTTTCTTTGATGAGATTTGTGTTGGTTGTTTGGTTCATTGTTTTAACATAAATGCTTTTAGAGGTTGTTTAATATTAAGTTAAGTTTAAAGAAAGAATGATGCAACGATAAATTAACTTTGATGTATTTTATAGGGTAAATGACACAAAAAAGCATCAAAGTTAGGGTCCATTTCAAATCAAGGTATCAAAAAAAAAAAATTTCTTGCATGAAAAGGTTCCTAACTTTTTTTCTTGCATGAAAAGGTTCCCAACTTTTATTTGCATTATAATACTTTCTTACAAACGAATTAAAAAAAAAATAATAATAATAAAAAAAAATAATAAAAAAAAATAATCATAAACACTTAATTCGATACTAGCAGGGTTCCCGCGCGATACAGCTGGGGGCACCCTGTAATTTAATTTTTCGGCTAATAATTTATTTTATTCGTACGTTTTTTGGCAATAGTTTTACTGATTAATTTTTTATAACAAAAGTTTGATGAAATTTTGCTTAGTTTGTATTATTTTATTATTATTATTATTATTATTATTATTATTATTATTATTATTATTATTATTATTATTATTATTATTATTATTTTAGTAGTTTGCTTTGTTGTACAATATGTGAACATATTTTAGTTTACTATGTTCTTGTTGACAACAAATTTACGGATATCAAAAATTTTGTTTAGCTCGTGTCCGTTCGGGCTCGAGCCTGTTGGCTCGTGTCCGTTCAAGCTCGATCCCGTTTGACCCGTGCTCGTTCGGGCTTGAGCCCATTGCCCGTTTGGGCTTGAATATTTGTATTAGTGACATTTAATGCAGGAATTGTGTTTAAGTTGGTTGTACAATATGCTTGATAATTTGTATTTCTTATGTAAGGGGTGTTTTAATAAGAGCATTAATTGTATTTATTGACCAGTTAATTAATTGATTTAATGTACATAATGATTTATTTATTGCATTTAATGTTAGTATTAATTGTATGCTGGAATTAAATATGAGGAAAATTTCTATAAGTAGCATTTATGTTTGAATCACTTGTACTTTAAGCTTATTAACTTGTAAGGCTTAATTTTAAGTATTCTAATATTAGAAGGCATTCCTCTATTATACTGTAATATAACTAGCGGGGTCCCCGCGCGATGCAGCTGCGGGCACCCTGTAATTTAATTTTTTCGGCTAATAATTTATTTTATTTGTACATTTTTTGGCAATAGGTTTGCTGATTAGTTTTTTATAGCAAAAGTTTGATGAAATTTTGCTTAGTTTGTATTATTTTATTTATTATTATTATTATTATTTTGTTTAGTAGTTTGCTTGGTTTGTACAATATGTGAACATATTTTAGTTTATTATGTTCTTTTTGACAATAAATTTATGGATATCAAAAATTTCGTTTAGCTCGTGTCCGTTCGGGCTTGAGCCCGTTTGACCCGTGCTCGTTCGGGCTCTAGCCCATTTGGCCCATTACCCGTTCGGGCTTGAATATTTGTATAATATGCTTTATTATTTGTACTAGTGACATTTAATGCAGGAATTGTATTTAAGTTGGTTGTACAATATGTTTGATAATTTGTATTTTTTATATAAGGGGTGTTTTAATAAGTGCATTAATTGTATTTATTGACAAGTTAATTAATTGTATTTCATGTACATAATGATTTATTTATTGTATTTAATGTTAGTACTAATTATATCTTAGAATTAAATATGAGGGGAATTCCTTGGGCTTATTATCACTAAAAACCAAACGGACCTAAGTATTACTACCAAAACAAATCCAATCCAAACACAACCCCATCACCAGCCCACTCCCAAAGCCCATCCCATCAGCCCAATCCCAAAATTAAATAAAAACGGGGTTTGACCCATTGACCCTCCCAAACCGCCAAACACTATTCACCTTCCCCTCCCTCACTCACACTCCAATACCCCCTGGTTTCACCCCAACTTGCTACCACCTTTCCCACTCTGTCCCCTCCACCTCCACAACCATACAAGATGCATTTAATGCTTGAAAAACCTCTCCACGCTACCAAAAGCACTTTTGGCTCCAAAAGTTATTTAAACGGCTTGGATGAGTTACAGTTAATCAATGGCCAAGATTGCAAGTGGGATTTGATCAGGGACATGTGGGGAACTCAGAAAGTGTATAAAAGAGGAAGAAGGAAGAGAGGAAAGACACTTTGGGCTAGCCTTAGTCACGTAGATTAATTAAGTTATTGCTTTCTTTAAATTAATGTCATTTACAGCTTTCAATGGTGTATTAATCCTTAAACAAGTTTAATATAACATTATTTACAGTTTAATTGTTCTCTTTCTTTAAAATTCAAGTTTTTACTTATTTGTCTTTAATTTTCAAGTCTTTTAAATTATTGTTAACTATGGATGTTTATTGGACTCAAATAGGCTCATGTAAGCTCCTGACAAAGCTCACAAAGCTTTTAGATACAATTAAACAGCTTTAGTCTTTTAAATTCATAATAGATAAAAAAAATCCAAGAAAAATAATGAAAATTTAAAAATTCTGTGTTGATGGTGGAAGAAGCTAGGAGCATGGCTATTTTGGATTGCCATGGGTTTTAGAGCCTTGTGGGAGGCTTTAGGATGTGTGATTGAGCCTTGGTTCTTGTTCTCAGCTTATAAGCCATTTGTAAGCCTCTTTCTTCAATTTTGCAAATTACCGTTTTCTTTATCTATCTGCTTCGATTTCATGTTTTTCTTGTCAATTTGTTGTTTGTTAGTGTTTATCTATCTTAATTTTAGGTAGTTATGTTTTGGATTTGATTGTGGTTTTAAATGGAAACTTGACTGTCAATATGCAAATTTTGGATAATCATAGGCTTAACTTGTTTGACAGCATGTTTAAGCTAAAAAAGGTTCTATTTGACAAATAATAACCTCGGGATTGGATATAATAAGTTTATACAGTCTTGTGTCATGAAAATCTCAATTTTTTGTTTGGATTTAGTAGTGAATCTGTGTTAGGGGTTGTTTATGGTGTTGTTATTGTTTGATGTATGCCTAAAATGACCAAATCAACTCAGTGAAACATTAATCAAGTGGTGTAGCTTGTAGAAAGTCAAAATTGACACTTTGATCCTCTAGCATGAGCACTGTGAGATTGTTAGATCAATAACCTTGCATATTGTGTTTAAATATTGTTAATCTTTGTTTATTTCATGTCATTATAGCTTAATATTACATGTTTAATCAGTAGGATAAGATCTAAGTTCACCTAAGTCAACTTAGATCATAAACTTAAAAAGTCAAAATTCTAGTTAACCTGTTTTTGAATAAAATTGTGATTTTTATTGTGATCTTGTTATTTAGTTTTAGCTTAAATGCTTGCAGGGTTTTATAGTTTTGTTGCTAGTCTTTCTATAGTATTTTTGTTAATTTTTAGTTTAGCTTTTTAACTGCTTAATAGTGCTTATCTTTGAGCTAGTTTTTCCAAAATGTGCCATGTGCACAGGTTTGCTACAATTTTCATAAGTTCATAGATTGTTTATAAATGCATGTTAGTTTGTGTTGTTTGTTGTTTTGATTAGTTCACCATGCCATCTGCTTATGCATGTCCTTAATTCTTATTTAGTGCTTATTTTAGTGCTTAATTTGACAAATCAAAACCTTATCATTTCACTGAGTATACTGAGCAATCAATATACTCAAGCAACTTCATGAGCTTATCAAAAGCTATCCAGTGGACTAGAGCTTGAGAACTTTAGCTTTTTAACAAGCTAAGGTGCCTATCTCAAAGGTTTATAGCTCACATTTCATTTTCTAGCTCATATACTAGAGCTGCTACTAGCTTAAACCTTGTCCCATTACATATCATACACTGAGCTTTCAGTGTATTGATAGATATTTCATAAGCCTTTCAAAAGCTCACTAGAGGACCCCCACTAGTTGAGCTTTGACTTTTTGGAAACCTTACCAGCCCATCTTGCTACTTCCAGAGCTTATTTGGCCTTTTCAGCTTATTCCATGGACTTAAATTGACCAAATAGTTGACTGCAATGGGGTGTTTGGAACAAGGGTATAGTGGAAGTGCTTATTTGCTTATGTGAGCTTATTCAGTGCTTTCCATGGTACCATTTTGATTGTTTCCTATTATTACACTTGTACAAATGCTATTTTTACTTTTGTTTCAAATGTGGAGCTTATACCAAGCTTATTTAAGCTTTCACTCAATCTAATTTAAGCCAATGGCTTAACTGTCTAAACCAAAAGCTCACATTTTGTTTGTTTGGTGAATTCCAGTGTACATATCTGTTTAAACTTGTCCCTTAGACTTGTTTACATGTTACTTTTCCTTTCTTTTCCTTTGTAAAGCTTTTTCAAGCTCATTAGGAGCTTATGACTTGACTGTCTTAACTGAATAAGCCATAAGCCTCTCAATCTGCTTATTTCAAAGTTTGTAAAGTTTCATCTTTGTTAAACTTGTTTATATACAGTATATATTAGTTCCAGAAAAAGAAAATACCAAAAAGATGTACTTTAAAGCTAAGTGATAGCTTCTATTTAGAAGCTTATTTGCTTATTAGCTTATTTCTGTTAATAACATATAGTTTTTATATTTTTCTTAGCTTCTTAGATTTATTTTATAATTATGTAAAAATTCTCAGATTTTTCTTTATTCATTTAATATTTTTAATAAATCAATAATAGTTTTAGTAATTAAATAATAGTAAATAATTAATAATAAATAGAATAATTGTATAATAAATATATTTTCAGTTTCAAAAATAGTTTTATAATATTTTAGATTTTTCTAAGTTTTAATTTTATTTTTCTAAGCATTTTTTAGATTTTCTTATTATTTAGGTAATTATTAAATAGTAAATAATAGCTTTTAATTAATAGTAATTACATAAATACTTGTAAAAATCATTTTAATTCACAGTTAATTTTCTTTTATTATTAGAATCACAAAAATATAAATTTCACATTTGTGAGATTTGTATTGAGCATTTTTCACGTTTTATTTTGTACGTAGACGTTTATTTAAACGTAAACGTACGCGTTTTAGGTTTTTAGGTTTTCTTAACGTTTACATAAGTTTGTAATTATAAGTAAATATTTTATTTTTGTTTAATTTGCATTTAAGCCCCTAAGGCATGCAAATTCCTACTTTAGTTATATTTTTCAGTTTTATTTTGGTACGTTTACGTTTATTTGAACCTAAACGTACGTTTGTATATCCTTTTACATTTTAGGATTTCTGATTGCACGTTTTTACTGATATAGCTGTGACAGAGCTATTACTATTCACATTCCTAGTGTTAGTAAGTCAGATTCCCATGTTTCTAAATTCAACATCACCAGATCACACAATCGTTGTATTTCAGATTTCACGCCTCGTTGGGACTTAACGATCTGGGAATATTCTATACTCCTTGGATATAAATGCATTTGGTCCTGAGTAGTTTGACTGTTATGGTTGACCATTCACAAGTGGTTGACTGATAAAAGATGACTGTTCAGGACTAATCAGGAATCCATGACTAACTTGGACTCTAAGCTATTGATATAAATAATGTATAAAAATGTTATTAATATTTATTGATATCCTTACGTTTTGATGATCACAAAATGTAAAATCATTAAACGTAAAATTATAACGTAAACAAGTATTTAGTTACAAATAATATTCCATCCAACTAAATCACTTAAGGTATGAATAAACAAATGTCTAATACATTTTATAATCAAAGGGATTTTTATTTAGACACTACAAATTTTATAAAATGTTATAAACATTTTATATATTAGAAAAACACTTTTGGTAATTAAAGGAAAATGTTTAATTCATAATAAATATATGAATTCAAAATTTTAACCAAAATCAGTTGGTTTTTCACCAAATAAACATTCACCAGAAAAGGACAAAAGAAGTGGCCGTTACAGGAGGGTGGCCCTTTTATTTATAAGGGGCGGCCCTTTAATTTTAAAGGGGCCGGCACGCTCCTGTGGCTAGTATTCTTTGCCTATAAATACTGGTTCATTTCTGTAATTTTTTCTCACCTTTTGCACTAAAATTTTCAGTCACAATCCTTTTCCAACATCTTTCTAAATCCTTTGATCATAAGTTTATTATTTCTTATTTCAAGTGATTCAATCCCTCACCAATCAAAAGTGTAAGAGAAGAATACTCCTTCTATATCAAATCAAAAAGTATTGAAGATTAGTTGTGTAGTTTGTGTAAATCATTTGTAAAGTTGTGTAGTGTTTGTAATAAGTAGATTTAGGTGGATTTGTTAGAAAGTAGAAGTAGTGTTGTGAAAAAGAAGTAGTGAAGTAGTGTGAAGGCGTGAAGTAGTAGTGGTGCGTACAAGTTGTGATAAGTAGTGAAGAATTGTGAGATTGGTTCTAGCTATCATTAGAACTCGACATTTAGCTTAGTGTCGTTAATTGTTGTAAGCAAAAGTTGTGTAAGGTTTCTCCGCCACAAGGGAGTTTGTTGACATAATGAAGAAAACTCTCGAGTAAGAGACGGGGAGTGGAGTAGGGCGAAGAGGAGCTTCGAAGCCGAACCACTATAAATCCTTGTGTTGTGGTATGATCTCTCCAACTCCATCTTTTCATTATTTTCATATTTACAATATATTTGCTTAGTTAGATAGAATTGTTCATTTAGTGCAAGTGTTGATATTCACATAAACTAGAATCGAAGTTTTTGAAAACAAAGTTTTTATAATCTAAAACGACGTAAAACTATTCACCCCTCCCCCTTCTAGTTTTCCACATAAGCTATTTCACTATATAAACAAACCTTTTGTTTTTAGTGAAACCCTAACAACCTTTTTCTTCTCCTCTTTCCCCTCTTTTGTCTTGATCGACTAAGTACAAATCCCACAAGGTTTTGGGTTTGGTCTTGAACGAAATCAAAGTGATTTGGCTAGTTATTGTGATATAAGAAACTAGCATTCTAATTGAATTGCTATAATAAGCGTGTGCAAAATCATAGAGAAATCCTTCTTGGATTTTTGGTAGTGTTAGCTAATCGACCAACACATTAGTTGATTTTACTAAACCCTAATTTTAGGGTTTGTAGTTTTCTTGATTATTTGATTCGCGTAAAAGCTAACTAGATACTAGTAAATCAAAGCTTATATTCTAATAGTACTTTGTGCGTATTTAAACTAGTTTAACTCTAATACACAAGTTATAAGAGAAAAAGCAGTTCTTACATTTTTTTTTGTGTTTGTTCTAAGAGAAACAATACTAGTAAAATCAAAGCTTATATTCTAATAGTATTTTACGTTGTGTGAGAAACTCATCAATCAAATAGTTGTTAGCTCAAGTCTCGATTATGATATGCAAGATTCTTTTCTAATGTGCATATGGTAAAATAGTTAGTTATCGGTTTTTTATTATACAAAAAGCAGTAGGAAAAGTATACGCTCTTTAGAGTAGTTTATTCTTTTTTCTAAAGATAATGATCATTTGAAAGTATTAAAATTTCTTTCTATCATTTTTTATGTTAGTTTACTAGGTCTTTCAGATGAAAATAAACTTATATATAGCTTCGAGTATCTATTTAGTCTTTAAGAACTATAAATCTTTCACACCTAGAAGTCCAATCAGAATTTAGTTTGCCATCTAAAATGACGTTTAACAACTCATATATTCAAAGTCTAATACTAGTAATATTTTAGTGTCCGATTATAAAATTTTGTCTTGTGTCACATCTTATTTAAGTCTTATGTTGGGCAGAGAGTGACTGGGGTAGAGTTGTCAATGATTTTATATACCAAATTCAATGTTAAAAGAAGGATCGAAATGTGGCTCTCCAACCGCAGGCTCAAACGCTCTCTAGGGGTGTAACAAAAGCGGACCCGACCCGAACACGATCTGAACCTGAATATGGCTTTTTGGGTCGAGTTAGTCGGGTCCAAAATTATATTCGGGTTAATAGGGTCAACTCGGATTGACCCGAGTTCTAAATAAGGTCGGGTTCGGGTATGATATATATATATATATATATATATATATATATATATATATATATCAATATATATATATATATATATATATATATCGTACTCGAGTTTGGGTCAACCCGACTGCCCCGAGTTTCATTTTTTTTCTTTCTAATTTGTATGTAAACACAAAAAATGTATCATTTTTAAACGACCTAGACTCGAACCTGACCGTGTCAACCCAAATAACACCCCTTTTCTTACTGACGTGGTTAATAGAATTTTGGCCAACGCTATTTTCTAGCGACTAGAAAAAAAATAAAAAAAAAATAATAAAAATCTCAATGACAAGATCAACAACACAACTATAAATATCTAGAGCGGCTTTTAATGATTTTCATTCGTTCTCCCTATAAAAATCAAGGGAATACTGAAATATTTATCAGATTCAATGAACAAACAATAGTACAAGATATTAAACAAAAAAATAACATACTAAACCCTAAAAATTAGACGGGCCTAAACGGCTATGAGCCAATTGGCCTTATTAAATTAAAACCCCCTCTCAAACTTACAATGCTGCAGCGATAAACATTGAGAGTTTGTCAAAGATAAAATAAACTAAAACTAAACAGAACAAACAAAAAAAAAAAAAAAAAAAAAAAAAAAAAAAAAAAAAAACTTTGGAGCGTCTCAGAGCGCAAAAATGGATCAAAGTCGATGCAAAACCAAAATCCGAGCAGACAGGGGCGGAGCCAGGAATTTTTATTAGGGGAAGCTCGGATATTTTGAGATGGTAATAGCGTACGTTTAATGTTTTTCTTTGTGAACCAGTGATCGAACCGATAAACATCTTTATAAAAGTTTATAAAACTTGAAGCAATTGCTAAACATTGATGGATTCAGCCATCTATCTTTGGTGGTTCTATTTAGTTGAGCCAAAACAACAAATAGTTAATTGACTAATATATTGGTTCGGGTCACGTTAGTTTTACATTGTTGTATTTTTATATAATAGTTGAAAGTTACTTACGACTAACAAAGTCACAACATTTGTAAAACAATTCGTTTTATTAATCATCAATACGAACTAAATGTCTCTTTTAAGAAAGAAAAATAACAAGATAGGAAAACGTTTGAAATACATATTGGAAAACAACAACAACAACAATACCCAATCCCGCGGAAGCGAGGTATGGGGGTGGTAGAATGTAGACAGATCCTACCCCTACCCCAGCAAAACTGGGAGTAGAGAGACTGCTTCCAGGAGACCTCCGGCAAGTGCAAAAGTGCGAGTGATAGAAAAAGAGAGACCTGCAAACAAAGCAAAAACGCATGAACCAACAAACAAGGAACAAAAAAGAAGACAAAGCAAAGCAGCACACCACACAAACGACAAAAAAAAAAAAAAAAAAAAAAAAAAAAAAAAAAAAGGGACAAGTAAGCGGGCAAAAGGGCCTACAACTAAGGGAAAGAGACCTAAACGAAGGCAAGGCAAACGCACGGGGCCTACAGCTAAGGCAAACGCAAAGGGCCTACAACTAAGGAGAAGAGACCTAAACAAAGGCAAGGCAAACGCAAGGGGCCTACAGCTAAGGCAAACTCAAAGGGCCTACAACTACCACCTAGCCCGAAACTAGTCGCAAACTCTAATCCTGGCTCTCCAAGCTTTCCTATCTGAGATCATGTCCTCGGACAAGAGAAGCTCCTTCATGTCTTGTCTAAGTCTATCCTCCCACCTAAGTTTAGGCCTACCCCTCCTTCGTAAACCGTCAACCATTAGCGCTTCTACCCTCCTTACTGGCGCTGTTTGTGGCCTCCTCCTGACATGACCGAACCACCTCAACCTTCCTTCTCGCATCTTCGAGATAATAGTTTCAACTTCGAGTTCTGCTCTAAAAACTCCGTTCGGAATCATGTCAAGCCTGGTCTTACCACAAATCCACCTTAGCATTCTCAGTTCTGCCACTTCTACTCTGTTAGCTTGGGCTTTCGTGATAGGCCAACACTCTAACCCGTACAAGATAGCTGGTCTAATCACCACCTTATAGAATTTTCCCTTTAACTTAAAGAGGACTTTCTTATCACAGAGTACTCCTAACGACGCCCTCCATTTCGCCCAACCTGCTCTAATACGGTGGGTAACATCATCATCTATCCTCCCTGACTTGTGAATCACCGAGCCCAAATATCTAACTTCTCAATAAATGGTACAACAAAAAACCTTAACTTCTCAATTTTTTACATATGTACCGTACTCTCTTAGTTAATTTAAAACTATTAACTGCTCAACCCATTTGTCTTCTTCTATCACCCATCCCAATAAAAAATGTTTTAACTACTCTAAGAGCGAGAGGTGTGGGCTCGCCGTTCGTCCTCGTCGTCCGACGTGAAGCTCGCCGTAGCTCACCACCACACCGTTCGAAGCTCGCCGTGGCTCGTTGTTGGAGATCTCCTCGTCTGTGTGACGAGGGAGATGGCCTGCAAAGCTGTCCTTTTTTTTTTTTTTTTTTTTTTTTTTTTTTTCTTTTTTGGGTGCGAATTACACGTATTATGTTTGGGTGCTACAAATATTTAGGGAGATGGTGGAGGCCTACATGGAGATGATGATGATGATGAATGACCATTGTCACACCCCGCCACGGCGGAAACGCGCGGGTGTAACTTCATGGATATCATCACAACACCTGGTGTCTACATAGAGAACAATTACATGCACATAAATAGAGCAATGTACAAACACGAAGTGTTGTAACAATACCCCAAGATAAAATAACCAAAACAAAACATAAATCCAAACATAGGTGATAAACCACTTCCAATGCAACTAAGGTCTCGTCTATCCACATCCTTCTATCTTATCCTTAGAAAGCTCACCTGAAAATGATGCTTAAAACGTCAACATAATGTTGGTGAGATTCATAGGTTTGAGACTCAACACACAAGGCAACCGAATTTACTGTGATTACAAAATATAGTTGGACAAATAATTATAGTTATCATATAGCTACATGCATTTGCAAGTTAATATCCACACATAAAGGCAACAACACTCATAAGGCAACCATTAGGATGGCTCGTGTCCTCCGATCCCATAATTAGTACCACATCAGGACGGCTCGTGTCCCCCGACCTCATAATTAGTGCCACATCAATATATCATCAATTAGGTCGCATGCGCGAGCAACAGGGTAAGCACCCTCCCAATTGAATCCCAAATTATATCATCAATTAGGTCGCTATCCTAATTGAATCCCAAAACATCCACGCAAGCAAATAATCACACATAGCATATATACAATAACATTATAAGTCCAAGCTCTTTAATACCACACACATAATCACAGTAAACCAAAACATTTAAGACAAGCATCATTCCCATCCCAAGTTTAAAACAAAATAAAAATATGGGACTATGAACTCACCTTAAACTCCGCAACTTCCACAAAAACAATACACAATCTATAGCACACAAAAATAATCCACATTACACATGGTCAAGCTAAAAGCCACAACCCATGTAATACTCATATGATGGATGTCTAAGACTCATATGACCCACCATGGATCTCCTAGACACCATACTAACCACCACCATAACCTAACACTCACTAAATCCCTTGCACTCTAAAACTCAGAAAATGCAGAATTTTTGAGTACATTCACTCACATGAAATCACGACAAATAAAGCTCAACAACTCACACCAAAAATTTACCATGGTCTCTCATAAGCATAGAAGCTAATCCCAGAAGGCCATGGACCAATAACACACACAAGTACTCACAAGAAATTCAAACTTGACAACTACTCAAATTCGGATCTGAACGCACACCAAAAAGTTTTGATTTTTAATAATTACTTCCACAAGTTTTTATCGTGAATCCTCTTCGTGGTAGTCTAATATAACCTAAAACTTAACTATTCCAGAAGACCAAGTCAAAATACCACTTTTACAACCACATGCCAACCTCAAACTTTTACCAAAAATCTGTCCCGGTTTGACAGCTTAGACACCTTAACAAAGAAAAATCAAAATACCGACTTCCCGACCTCAAAATTGATCATGGCTGGACTTTTTGGAAAGCTCTTTCATTATACTACAATTTAGACCTAAAATTCATGATTTAACTCATAACCATTTGTTATGTACACTCACAAATCTGTCCAAACCCTAACTCAATAACTAACATGTTTTACGCTCAATTCTCTTAACCAATCATCATACTATTATTATTAATTGATCCCAACATGTTTAATAACATTAATTTACAGAAGTTAACCCAAACCCTAATCCATCATATTAATTATTACATGAATCATAACAATAATTGATTAATTACACATAAGGGTTAAAGATTTTACCTTGATTCTTGATTATTGCTAGACAATTATCAAACCCTAATTTTCCCCCTCTTGATTCTCCATGTCTCGACCCATAATTGCAGAAAAAACGTTTTAGGGGTATTTGGTTTGGTATATATATTAATTATGGATAATCCTTGGGCCTAAGAGTCATATTTGGACTCAAATTGGGTTTCATTTTTCCCCCTTATCCCTTAAATCCGAATTTTACATATATAAAATATATATTTTTATTTTTTTTATTAAATTTATTTATTACACTCAAAACTTCATACTTTTCATATTTTATAAATACCCATAGCTAATCCTAACGTCTTACGCGATAAACCTCAACTTTTACGACAACCGGAAAAATATCATTTTCAAAAATAAAGTTTCCAAAAATAGAATTCCACACTCTTTTTGAAATATAACTCATAAAAACAAATCCCACGTAACTTACTAACGCTCAATTACTTGAACGAAGCCTCGTTACGCAAAAATACAAAAACACCAAAACTACACAAGTCATTTCTACACCACAAAGGTGATCAAAATGAACTTTCTCAAATTCCAAACTTCCAAATCACAATAAAACCACTTACGCAAAGGGATTTAGTACTAAAACTCACCTATATCACTCATATATCACTTCAAACACGTAATACACACCAAACAAACGTCAACCTAGTCAAGACTATCAGTCAAACTGACCTGCCAAAACCACGGTTGTTTCATCATCCCCCACTTAGGGAAATCGCGTCCCGAGATTTCAACTACTATAGTCACCACTCACAACAACAAAAGGAAATTTATGGATTTTTAAGCGGAAAATACCACTCCATAAAATCAAAGAGAAAGAATCGCACAAATGTGAACCGACTAAATACTCGAATTCACACGATAGAAAACATCCCGTCACTCCAACGATACACGCAAATAGATACACTCCCCGATCAATAACACCAACAATCCAAACGACTTCTCACAGGTAGGTATAATACTCCCGAACCAAATGAAAATCCAAATGGTAACCGCAAGACGCACTCACAAATGAAAGATACCCATAAAACAAACATTTATGAACACCCAGCCTCTAACTTCCACGATCTAGAATCCAACTACAAACGATCTACTCACCAACCACATCCGCAAACAAATTTGTGTACTTATGTTTCATCGGATCCTCACGTTCCCAAGTAACTCAGGACCATGCTTAGAATCCCACCATACCTTACCAGCGCTATCTCACCACACTTCAAACTCTTAACATCTCAATTCCATAATCTCAATAGGTTTCTCGACAAAACGAAGAGTTTTGTCAACCCCTACTTTCATCTATTTGCACGTGCGGACTGGCATCCGCCAAACACTTCTTTCAATTAGATACATGAAACGTATCATGTACACCACTCAATTCTTCAGCTAACTTCAACCGGTATGCCATAAATCCAATCCTTTTCGTAAATCTCAAATGGTCCTACGTATCTCAGTGCTAGCTTGCCTTTCTTACCGAAACGCATAACACCCTTCCAAGGAGATACTTTTAACCTCACAATATCACCAACACCAAACTCTAAGGGCTTACGGAAATAATCCGCATAACTCTTTTGGCGATCTCTTGCTGCCTTAAGTCTTTCCTTAATCGGAAAACCTTATTCGTAGTCTCTCGTACCAGTTCAGGATCAATTAGTTGGTTTCTTCCAACCTTTGCCCACAGAACAGGTGACATACATTACCTTCCATACATCTCTTGCTAAGGTAATAATACGTCTTATCTATTCTCGGATGTATCAAATACCTTTCATGATTGATGTCCTTATGCTTCCTCTCAATGGAACCAATAGTTGGTCCGCCAAGTACACTCCTCCATCCTCGTTCCTTTCCATTTACTGGTCTAAACCAAGTAATCATTCTTCTTTCATGTTCTCAACCTTGAGCCTCTCTCTCTAGGCTGCCAGTATCATCCTCTTAACTCCGAACCAAATTATCATAACCATTGCTCACAAACATCCAAGTTCCACTCGTTCATTCCCGCTCAGCGCTCTTACCACGATATCCTCCCTTCCTTGACGATAGCGAATCAGACAATCGTAGTCATGAGAAACTCCACACCCAACTTCTCTTCAACATATATTAACCTCTTGTCAAATATATACTAAAGATTCTCATGATCTGGGTAGACCACACTTTCTGCTCCATACAAATATCATCTCCAAGTTCTACTCCCCAACTTTAAATCACGTATCACACAGTTCCTATTATGGATCTTCCACCTCCGCGATGCCTACGCAATCTATAGAAAGATAGAAATGAATCGCCAATAGTACCTGCCATTCCTAAGGACAATCGTCTCTCAGATGGTGTCTCAAGTACTTTCCACGCTTCACTACTTTTATCTTACTAGTGTCCACGAACACTCGCTATCGTTGACCACCTTCCTGAAGAACGTACATCTTAAAGCTACACCTCTCACTTGAACAACTTGGCAAACATCCTATTCTTCTTCAACGAACAAATTGATAATCAAAACGACAATCTATCCTATGTAAAGGACGCGAACCATGAAACCGGTCGAACTAAAACGTATATCAACGAACTCAAAAGGGGTACGAATTACCGAATAGCGAAGTAACGAACATCAAAATCAAGGCTAGAAAACACAATGAGAAATTTTCCCCAAATAAAAGTAGACATGGATAAAATGTTCATGAACATCCATACAAAGAAAATATAAAATACACGTACCTATAAAACATCCACAAACGTACCTCAACGAAAGAAACACTCGATGAACTAATTACATAACAAGTTTGGTAAATGAGAACCATAGATAGTTCTTATTCCCGTACTCGACCTTCCCAAAAACAATTGAACACCGTTTTTCACAAGACATATCTTAAACTTATACATTTTTTTAATATATATAAACCATTTTATGTAAGACATCAACATAACCATTTTTTTTCCACACTTCATTTTCACCATAAAAATTAGTTTCCATCAAACGACCTTGAAATACCCAAAACAAATTTGTAAAATACCATAAAGACTCTAACACAACCTCTTTATTGGATGCGAAAAAAAAAACACAGAAGAATTACATAATCAAAATAATCATCCAATGAACTTATACCAATGAACACTCACGCGAATACATTGTAAACCAAGAGAAGAACGCAAAGACCCATTCATACAACAATCAAACCAAAATCATAGAAAAACACCGATACTAACAGGTCACAAAACATGTCACGAAATTCAATTGGTGTGTGTAAATAAGGGATAAAATATCCACACCAACACGTCACGAACCAACAATACTTGAAGAATAGTATAACATTCATCCGAGGAATGAATGCAAGGAATAACCAAAGAAACGAAACAGTATCCAACAAAACGAATTCGATTACCCAACACCTATCACGACATCGAATAGAAAGAATATGGCATATGTACCATTATGATACGAATAGGAATGCCAACCAAAGAATTAGGTATACAAACGGAATGTCTAGCAAAGGAATCAACTTAAATACCACAACATAAGTACCCACCGATAATTGAGGTATCAACATATGATAGGTAGGATGAAATCTCACCACCTACACACCCCAACATATAACGACTGCCCAAATGGTTAAGAGAATACTTCTCTAACCATACAGCCATCACCAACGTGATATCACATACCATCTACCACAACATATAACAACTAACATCAATCAATGCAATATTGGTCACAAGTCCACATGTGTGATACCCTTATAATTATGTTCGCGACCATAGTTATAAGCCTACTCCACTCGCCTACTTACTTCCAAAACCACACATCTCAATTCAACTTACTACTCGTTGTGGATTCTAGATCCGAATCCACACCATTTCATCCTAACTCCCTTTCATCTTTACTCAACCAACCATTCATGTTTCCTACATGTTGAGGTAGTCGACAACATGCAAAACCATCTCCATTCTTTTCTTCCAATTCCACATGATTCACAAGCGCATACAATTCACGAGGTTTAGACTAAACCACATCTCCTTCCTATGTGAAGTGAGGACACTACCAAGGGTATTTGGTAATGGCTCCATCTCCAGAAGTCACCGTGGTTCCAAACCTCTCCACTTCTTCTCCACCAACGTTTCCCATAAACGTCCTCTCCTTGTTCGAACATAGATACATGCTATCGGGAACTCGGATTCTGCGGTTAATCCGCTTCATCCTACCACTTCTCTCATTTCCGATAGCGACAACGGTAGTCCAAAGAATCATCTTACGCACGGAAGACGATATAATAAAGTCGATATATACAATACTACGTATAGGGAATAGAATAAACGTCCGAAACTCAATAAAACATCTCATAAATATAGGAAAAATAGACATATAAAATACTATACTTACACATAGATCCTAAATGCAACTATATGAAGGACTCCTAGGCTATAGTCTAGGTTAAACCACCTAATTCTCTATAACCAAGGCTCTGATACCAATCTGTCACACCCCACCACGGCGGAAACGCGCGGGTGTAACTTCATGGATATCATCACAACACCTGGTGTCTACATAGAGAACAATTACATGCACATAAATAGAGCAATGTAAAAACACGAAGTGTTGTAACAATACCCCAAGATAAAATAACCAAAACAAAACATAAATCCAAACATAGATGATAAACCACTTCCAATGCAACTAAGGTCTCGTCTATCCACATCCTTCTATCTTATCCTTAGAAAGCTCACCTGAAAATGATGCTTAAAACGTCAACATAATGTTGGTGAGATTCATAGGTTTGAGACTCAACACACAAGGCAACCGAATTTACTGTGATTACAAAATATAGTTGGACAAATAATTATAGTTATCATATAGCTACATGCATTTGCAAGTTAATATCCACACATAAAGGCAACAACACTCATAAGGCAACCATTAGGACGGCTCGTGTCCTCCGATCCCATAATTAGTACCACATCAGGACGGCTCGTGTCCCCTGACCCCATAATTAGTGCCACATCAACATATCATCAATTTGGTCGCATGCGCGAGCAACAGGGTAAGCACCCTCCCAATTGAATCCCAAATTATATCATCAATTAGGTCGCTATCCTAATTGAATCCCAAAACATCCACGCAAGCAAATAATCACACATAGCATATATACAATAACATTATAAGTCCAAGCTCTTTAATACTACACACATAATCACAGTAAACCAAAACATTTAAGACAAGCATCATTCCCATCCCAAGTTTAAAACAAAATAAAAATATGGGACTATGAACTCACCTTAAACTCCGCAGCTTCCACAAAAACAATACACAATCTATAGCACACAAAAATAATCCACATTACACATGGTCAAGCTAAAAGCCACAACCCATGTAATACTCATATGATGGATGTCTAAGACTCATATGACCCACCATGGATCTCCTAGACACCATACTAACCACCACCATAACCTAACACTCACTAAATCCCTTGCACTCTAAAACTCAGAAAATGCAGAATTTTTGAGTACATTCACTCACATGAAATCACGACAAATAAAGCTCAACAACTCACACCAAAAATTTACCATGGTCTCTCATAAGCATAGAAGCTAATCCCAGAAGTCCATGGACCAATAACACACACAAGTACTCACAAGAAATTCAAACTTGACAACTACTCAAATTCGGATCTGAACGCACACCAAAAAGTTTTGATTTTTAATAATTACTTCCACAAGTTTTTATCGCGAATCCTCTTCGTGGTAGTCTAATATAACCTAAAACTTAACTATTCCAGAAGACCAAGTCAAAATACCACTTTTACAACCACATGCCAACCTCAAACTTTTACCAAAAATCTGTCCCGGTTTGACAGCTTAGACACCTTAACAAAGAAAAATCAAAATACCGACTTCCCGACCTCAAAATTGATCATGGCTGGACTTTTTGGAAAGCTCTTTCATTATACTACAATTTAGACCTAAAATTCATGATTTAACTCATCACCATCTGTTATGTACACTCACAAATCTGTCCAAACCCTAACTCAATAACTAGCATGTTTTACGCTCAATTCTCTTAACCAATCATCATACTATTATCATTAATTGATCCCAACATGTTTAATAACATTAATTTACAGAAGTTAACCCAAACCCTAATCCATTATATTAATTATTACATGAATCATAACAATAATTGATTAATTACACATAAGGGTTAAAGATTTTACCTTGATTCTTGATTATTGCTAGACAATTATCAAACCCTAATTTTCCCCCTCTTGATTCTCCATGTCTCGACCCATAATTGCAGAAAAAACATTTTAGGGGTGTTTGGTTTGGTATATATATTAATTATGGATAATCCTTGGGCCTAAGAGTCATATTTGGACTCAAATTGGGTTTCCTTTTTCCCCCTTATCCCTTAAATCTGAATTTTACATATATAAAATATATATTTTTATTTTTTTTATTAAATTTATTTATTACACTCAAAACTTCATACTTTTCATATTTTATAAATACCCATAGCTAATCCTAACATCTTACGCGATAAACCTCAACTTTTACGACAACCGGAAAAATATCATTTTCAAAAATAAAGTTTCCAAAAATAGAATTCCACACTCTTTTTGAAATATAACTCATAAAAACAAATCCCACGTAACTTACTAACGCTCAATTACTTGAACGAAGCCTCGTTACGCAAAAATACAAAAACACCAAAACTACACAAGTCATTTCTACACCACAAAGGTGATCAAAATGAACTTTCCCAAATTCCAAACTTCCAAATCACAATAAAAACCACTTACGCAAAGGGATTTAGTGCTAAAACTCACCTATATCACTTCAAACACCTAATACACACCAAACAAACGTCAACCGAGTCAAGACTATCAGTCAAACTAACCTGCCAAAACCACGGTTGTTACATGACCATGAAGAAGAAACAGATAAGGAAGAGACAAAAGAAACGGTGTAACAAAAGGTTGTGTTAGTGGAAGACTGGGAGACCTATTTACTTGTGAACTTGACTTCTAGGCCCAATATACATATGAGCCCATCACACTAAATATGTTTTACATGAAAAAAAAGTATTGTTAATGAAGAAATACTCTGATATAATTTGGTAGTTTGAGTATATAAACGTTTAACAAGTCATTGTGATATTACAAGTCGATATAAATTCTTGAAGATGTTTCATATTGTATTTATCCGTTTCGTTATTTTCGTATCGTATTTTTTTTCTTCATATCGTTTTTTTTTTTTTTTTTCTTTTTTCATAGTATTGTATCTTTTTTATTTGAATGAATTAAGAATTAGTATGTTGTATTATTTTGTATAATTTGTTAAATGAATTTAGTTTATTTAGTGAAATGAATTAAAAAAAAAAAATTGTAAGTGGTGAGCCCCAAATGAGTAAGTTGATGTTAGTTATGAGTGAGGAGGGGTTAGTTGTGAAGAGGTGTTGGGGTGATGTGACACCCGTAGACCCCAAATGAGAAGGTAAAACCTTGTCATCACACCTCTTGCTCTAAAAGGCATCTTCTTCTATCAAGTGTAGCTTTCCATTTTCCATCACAGCTTTTCAATTAGAAGTTTAGTTATTTTTTTCATCTTTTCTTAAAAAAAAAAAGATATGTCCGATCATTGTTGCTAATAGATTTAAGTCTTATAGCAGGTGCTAAATTAAAAACTCGATGATACATGGCCTGAAATTCAGACTATAAGCCGGAGAAGTTGGTCCGGTTGGGGGTGGCTGAGCACCCGCCTGCCACTCTATTGGCTCCGCCTCTGCGAGCAGAGCAACCTAATTACGGAGATGAACGAGAGCAGATTCAGGCAGACAGATTCAGACATACATATGCAGATAAAACTAGCGCGGAATTAGATTCAGAACCACATGCTGATTCAGACAAGATGCGGACAAACAAATTCAGGCAAACAGGTGTAGACAGTGCAGATTCAAACAAACAGATGTAGATAAAACCATACAAAACCAGATATAGTCGGATTAGTTAAGACTATAACATCACCATCAACATTACCAATGCAAAACCATATTTTGCCAATAATATTTCGATCCAAAACCAATACAAATACCAATACCAACATCAATACCAATCCCAATATACATGAGTTCTTCATGTTGACGAATGTTGATACACCATATTCAAATTATATCAAATATAATTTAATCAAAGTGAATTTTATAAACAACATCCGACAATCGAATGCAAATCAGAAGCAACCGACCCACTATCGTATTTGTCATTCCATCATCGAGTCAAATTTAGCTATCAACATCTTTCTTATTAAATTTAAACGCATAGATCCACTATCTTACAGTCATACAGTGACTTGATGATTTTTTATTTTTTTTTTTCCTCTGCTTCTTTTGAATCGACATGAAGCATACAACGGCAATCAATGAATTTAAGGTGTAAATCAAACTATGAACAAACAAACAAACAATTTTTTTTTCTTTATTCTTTTTCATCTTCGACCTTGATAACATGTAGAAATCAGATAGAATAGTGAAAATGTATTTGTCCAATACAATGAACAAACAATAGTATAAGAGATTAAATAGAAAAATAACAGACTAAACGTTAAAGAATAGACTGATCTAAATGGCTATGGGCCAATGGGCCTTATTAAAATAACACTCCTTACACAAAGACCGACAACTTTTTCTTTTTTTTTTTTAACAACCAAGGTTTTCAAGATCGAGATCTTACCTAATATCATTTTCGTTTTTGCAATATCGTGATAGTAAGATCGGATCGGGATCCTAAGATCCTACTATAATGTCATTTTTTAATGATCTTTGTAATATTATTCAAATCTACAAATTACTATTAAATATTATAAACACGAAATTATATGAATGCTTTATGAAAATGTTATCTTAAATTATAAATATGTAATGTTTAAAAAGAATTACATGTTGTTTTTTAAATTATATAAAAACATAAATCATAAATTTGTAGTTTTTTAGTTTGCGGTTCGAGAAAAGTAAGATCGGATCGGACTAGATCTTAAGATCCTATGGTTAAGATCGGGATCCTATAAGATCTTAAGGTTGTTAAGATCCTACGTAGGATCCAGATCATTTTTGCTTTGTAGAATCGTAAAATCGTAAGTTCCTAAGATCAGGATCGGAATCCTGACAACTATCATAATAACCATACAAATTAATCAACCTGCTAATAATAAAGATTCAATGAAAAACCAACACCCATATGAATAAATTCTCATCACCTCATCTCAAACCTAAAATAAAAAATTTCATAAATTCATACAGTTTTCCAGTTTTTTATTCTTGTTTTTTTTCCTCAAAACAATGAGACACCGGTTGTCATTCAAATTTCCTTTTCTATTCCGTTGCTTGTTATTTGTTATGTCTTTAAAGTTTAAACCAAATCGTATATGTGGACCTGGTAGGCCCACTTGAGCCGTCATCTCTAAACTATCACGTCAAACTCTAGCCGCTAATGTATCCCTAATCTTAAAAAGAAAAATAAAAAAACGCAACCCATTAACTCACAAACTGTAAGGAGTTAATAGACGTCGTTAGCACTATTCGCTTCGTAATCAAATTCCGAAGGAAAGCATGCCGGAATCGCCACCTCCACCGGTAGGTTGCGCCGTCACGCGACATTGTAAGTCTTGATAGTTGCCAAAAAAAAAAAAAAAAAAAAAAAAAAAAAAAAAAAATCATTCATTTTTCGATTATGTTTATCCATCTGTTGAGACTGATACTATCAAAGTCTTGATTATTATCAAGATAACTATTTTTTCCTTGATTATTATCTAGATAACTATCTTTTTCCTTGTTTTTACTTTTATTTTTATAATTTTCATAATTATGGTTTTATATTTTGCAATTTCGCCTTTCAAATTGTCGGAGAGTAATAGACTGGTAATGTTAGTCTGGCCAAGCCCGCTTGTGGGTTTACTTCCTCTAGAGTTTAGGTTTCTTATACTCTATATAAATATTGAATGGATAATAGTATATAATACAAGGTAATTTACATGGAATTTTATAATCTAACATAGTTTATTTGTTTATTTGATGAAGTAGGTGGTTGTTAAGAGACCGATTTGAGATGTCAATCTCTTCTCTCGAGAAGTAGATTTAAATAAAGAAACGAGACTAAACTCTTCTAGTCTTCTCAATTTTCTATTCTACTCATTCGAATGAAAAGTACAACTTAAATAAGAACAAATACAACTTGTCCACTAGCTTAAACTTTAAATTAGCACCAAGAATAGAGACGTGAGACTTTTTACTAGACCAATAAAATGGAAATGTAAAGATGGGATAATGAATCTATGGGATAATGCATCTACGTAGAGGTCCACTTATTCATCCTAAAATCATGCATGACACATTTGTCTTTTAACTTGCATGGGAGAGTTGTGTAAGGCTTGATCAACTTTTGTAGACTTGGTCTTTCTAGTCTTCCAAATGTGCAACTCTTTGAGTAACCCAAACGGCTCGGGTTTGGTTAGTACAATACCCGTATCAGTGGCCTAACTGAGATATCTTTGTAACCGTTTCTGACCACCCTTAATATGCGCGAAGTTAGGTTTGTAAATTGTGACCAAGATCTTTTGTGAACAGATGATGATGTCTAACCACTTGACCTCTAGCGGTTCTCAAGTCTGCTTTTGTTCTTGCTTAAAAAACTTGTACTATTACAGTTTTATAGACAACACTGTCAAATGTGCCACCTTGTTTATTACTATATGAACATGAAAATTTAAGATTACTTGGAGTTAGAAAGAAAAACCCTCATATCATGTCCTCGCGTTGGAATTATTTATTTATTTATTTTTATTTTTATTTTTTTATTTTTTTATTTTTTATTTTTATTCTTTTATTTATTTTTTTTCATCCCTAACACCTTGTTATTACTAATAGTTAATACCGAGCTAAATTATGTTGGCCGCGGGGCGGATTTAGGGTGTTTCTCGAGAGCTTTTGTGAAACATATGGATCTACCCCGCATATAACATATTTTAAAAGATCTAGATTTTTCTGAAATGCATAATTCTTAAAAAGCTTTTGTTACAAGTTTTATTTAGTTTTATGAAAAGCATCTAACACATTTTGTCATGGACCGGTTGGGGTTCTCGGAAAATGAACACTGATGGGGCATAGTTACGTTCTTTACTTCAAAACATGCAAGCTACTTGCTTATAGTGTTAAATTCATGTGACAGTGTGACACGATCCTCATGACCCGTGAGATATCATATAGTAAAAGTTGATGCTTTATCATATGTTATCTGTTAGTTTATGGACATTATTTTAGTAGTCGTATGTTAAAATCGAACTCGAGATCACGGGATTGCACACTTTACGTATGAAGAGTAAATGAATAATTATTTATAAATGTTATATATAATTATTAATAAACACAAAACACTTAATGATTGTTAGTAGTTAACGAAGAATGACTAATGACCGTTAGACGAATATAAGGAAAGTAATATGTATGAATTATTGGCAAGTCACGAAAGATCTAGAAGCCTCCCTTGGGCTTCATAACCCATTCCTTTTCTTGAGCTCCAAGTATTCATTCACTATAAATACAAATAAAGGGTTATTGGTTTTACATACTTTTGTACATACACAATACCCTAAGATTTGGTTTTCTTTTCTTGCTTTCATAAGCTCAATCGAACACCCTCTTTATCAAGGGATTTGACTTTTGTTTTTGAGAAAAAACGTTTTGTGTTTAATTTACTAGCATAAACTTTTACTTGGTATTAGTACGTGTGTACAAGAACGTGATATAACCACACTATTGGTTATATCTTGGATTGAATAACAAAAAGGTAAGGGGTTATTCTTGTAATCTACATAAACCCTAATTAGGGTTCTTGATTAGAAGATTTGCATATTGATTCTTGTTCGGGCTAGAATCACAAAGGTATGTTTACTATTTATTATTGATTAATTAATTACATGTTATATGATCTTGTTATAACGCTTCCGCATATGCTTACTTGATGTTATTGGTTTATTTATATGCATGTCATGATTATATAATTTCAATATTATCAACTCCTGATGAGCACTTTGAACAATTCTAAAAAGGCATTTATACAATACATTAATCTTAATTAGGAGGTATATAGTATACAAAATATGACATGTATGTTATAGATATCTACTACTGACAGCTACTCTCTTCTTCCGTATGTTTGACATTAGTAGGAGCTGGAGCTGATCGCTGGAGTGGATTGTTGGAGCTGGTTGCTGGAGCATGTCGTTGGAGCTTTTTTCTACATGCTCTTTCAACTAGCATTCCATTTAGTACCTTATTTTTTTTTGCATGCTCCTTCAAGCTATGTCAACCAAACGAGACTTATTTTTAATGGTATCTTATTTTTCTTAAAAAATAAACTCATGTATAAGATCTGATAAGTTCGCGCGCAAAACATGCCATAAATGTCCATTTTTCTACTCTAGGTTGTCCAAAAATAAATATACATTTTGTGTAAGAGTAAGCGAATTAAAATGATAGTTGATTGGTAGATAAGTTAGTGGAAATTCTTAACATGCAATTTGAAGGTAGATATCTATTTTGAGATAAATGGAGTAATCCAAGTGATATACACACTATATATGATTTATGCAAATAATTTAGTAGACCTTGGTCCAAAATTCAACATCATTGTTTTTATGCATTATGCAAATTGGCTTAATTTCCATTTTAATCAGAAACAAGTATGAGGTTTATATATGTATATGTTTGGTTTGCACTTTCTTTTTTATAAAATTATTGATTTCGTATGAACAAAAACCCATAAATGCTGGAATTCAGTTATATATTTAAAGATTGGGCTACGTTGTGTTTAATTTGGGCTGGATGTATCTTATATATGGGCTAGATTTTTTGTTACAGTTGGCTGGAAATTGTATCAACTTATGCTAAAGCCATTAAATAGCCCACTTAATCTGGGCTTATTGCTTATTCATTCAGTTGCAAATGTGATCACTTAATCTGGGCTTATTGCTTATTCATTCAGTTGCAAATGTGATCAGGCGGGGTGTAAACGAGCCGAGACAACTCGCGAGCAACTCGAGATCGACTCGAAAAATACTCGACTCGACTCGATTTTAAACGAGCCAAGCTCGAGCATGTCAATACTCGACTCGACTCGGCTCGATTACACCCCTAAGGCCAACTCAGAAAAGCTTATAGTACAATCGATTGTTCCTTTGATCAACTAACAGGTATGTGAATTATTTGTCTTTCACACTCTATGCATGCCAACCTTTCGGAAGAGAAGTTTTAACCGGTTTAAGTTTTGGTGTGTTAGTAGTCTCGAGCCTTGTAGAGAAGTTTTAAGCGGTTTAAGTTTGGTGTGTTAGTAGACTCAAACCTCGTGAATTTCAAACGTTTTTCAGATTTATTAGTCGTTATGTTTATGTTGTTTGATATATACGTACGTCCAATGACAACATAATAACGTCATACAATTATTATTCACTAATATAATTGTACAATACCCTAATAAGAAAGGAAAGGACATAAAGAATGGGCACCCACGGTTAAACCTTCCCTTGTACTTGGGGCATATGGAACTTAAATGTCCTTAATAAATATGCTCAACCTTCTAACAATCCCCTACACAAATCAATGGCCAAAAATGGAAGAGACTTAAACTCCATGGCTCCATTGAGAGTTTCCTTTACCACAAGGCAAATAGATATTATGTCCAACAAAATGATAGCCTTAATAATGGACCATTTCGAAGGTGACCCATAACACTCATGCATTATGGTGTGGGGGCCTAACATTATGTTTTAGTTTTGTTTCTTGTGCATGCATACTCATATCTCATGCGTTTGTACCATGTGAGAAGTATTAAGGTGCGTTTAGTTGAATAAAAATTTCTCTTGTTTTCTATCTCTAGTTTTGTAAAAATTTGGAAGGAAAATTTATCTCTACAAAACACTTGAAAATATAAAAAACGCGTTTTGTTGATGTTTATATTTTTTTATTTTGAAGAAGGGGAGGGAGGGTTGTGTGAGTTACAAAGGAAAATAAGGAAAACAACTACTGTAAAATTTGTTTTGTAATTTTCCTTGTGAAGTTAAGAAATAGGGGATTTTATGTTTTGCAAAACATTTTGTTGAAAAACGCCTATTGAACGAATTCTTTGTTTTTGCAAACCATGCTTTTAGTTAAACTTCAACTACAAATAGAAATGATTGAGATGATTAAAAATATTGATATCATATGCTCACTAGACACGTATTAACGTATTAATTAATAAAAAGAATGTTTTGTTCAAATAATTTATCAGTTTATTTAATGCGTATTGATAGATTTTTTGTTAAATAAGAAAGTTTATGTTCATTAATTACAAGTTAACACTATTTTATTATTATTATTATTATTATTATTATTATTATTTTTTTTTTTTTTTTTGGCAAAACCCAAATATAAAATTGCTAAATGTAGCCATAAGGGTTATGTTTTACATATTCTACACGCATTAACTTAGTACATTGAATAACAACATTCCACTTCTGCATTTAACATCTCTCAACCGACTTTATGTATCACCAATTATGCATAGTTTTGTTTCTTAAACAAAGCATGCTATGTTCAATAAAACCCTTAAAAATATACTTAATTTTTGCTTAACTGATGTGTCAGTATTCGGTTACCCGCGCATAACGGCGACAATGTATATTAGCGTCATTTGTGTATGCAATTATATGGATGTGGAGTAAATGAGAGTGAAAAAAGTTAGTTGTTAAATTGTAATTAAGTGTTTAAATATTTAATATAAAATATATTGCATTTTCTTTTATAGGTAACGGTATTTTAGTTTTATAACATTCCTCGACTTTTAAGATTTAAGCAAAACGTAATTACTTTTATATGCAGCATAGATAGTGAGTTCATTAGAAGTTATTTTTAT
This sequence comes from Artemisia argyi, assembly GCA_030686995.1. Classification (NCBI taxonomy): domain Eukaryota; kingdom Viridiplantae; phylum Streptophyta; class Magnoliopsida; order Asterales; family Asteraceae; genus Artemisia; species Artemisia argyi. The sequence continues at coordinate 2,886,633 of CM060676.1, read as the reverse complement.
GATTTTGGTAACTCTAATCATATCCCTTAATTAAAGGTATGATTAGCAATAGTGAGTTCTATTTTTATGTTTTTGGTAGCTCTAATCATAACCCCTAACTAAAGTTATGATTAGCATTGCTCATAAATTATAAAGATTTAATGTGAATGATGCTAACAACTGCAGATGATCAAGCCATTAAAACCAAATAAAAATACACATGCATGTAGTGTTATTGGAATAAACATTTATGGATTGATCTCTTTTAGCTCATAGAACATATTTGATATTTTCTAAATAAAATCTGAAATTTATTTAGATTTAAAGTGTTACGAGAATTAACTTTTTTACATAAGACACTCCCAAAAGAACATGTTCTATGCGACTTTAATTTTCTACTTTCACTTTTTCTTTTACATGGAATGAAATAAAATCACGTGGCTTTGACAAACTTTGAGGCACATGAAGATCTTAACTTTGGTTAACTAATCCTTATTTTACATAGACCAAAGTTCATTTTTAGCTTTACGAGTTTATAATGATGATCAATATCGGATGTCACTTAAAACATAAGCTTTGTCTAAACTATTCTCCAAAATCATATCTCTTAAAAATGATCCAAAAGAAATTATGTAATATTATTTGTTTAGTGTTTAATTTAGGGGTTGGGTAAGATGTATGAATCGAGGTCGGCTACTTTTTCCAATAAAACGTCGTAATCACCTATGATATTATCTCACTTTTTACTTTTTAGGTTATTGCTTCACAAGTAGTAAAAGAATATTATAAATATCATGAATCTTCACTAAATAAAAAATAAAAAAATAAAATAAAATAAAATAAAATGATTTTCACACTCATATATATCTTTTTGTTAATACACACCATTCAGTCCAGCTTTATTTGCTAATACATTGAAGAAGTGTGCAAATTAAAAGAAAATATGCGCAAATCACTATTCTTTTCTAAAAAGTGTTACTCTATCAAATGTTAAAGGGATTAAGCTGGAAAATAGTAGTGAACTTTTTCAAAGTGTCCTGTTTTAGTTTGTGAACTTTTTTAAGTTATAGAATAGCAATGTACTTTTATATGTGTTTTAATTTGGTACGTGTACTTTTTTAAATTGTGGAATAGCAATGTACTTTATATAAGTGTTCTAGTTTGGTACGTGCGATGACGTACCAAATTGTAACACTTTTGAAAAGTATGACGTACCAAACTGGAACACTTATAAAAAGTACATTGCTATTCTACAACTTAAAAAAATTATACGTACCAAATTGGAACACATATAAAATTATATTACTATTCTTCAACTTAAAAAAAAATAAAAAATAAAAAACCGGGATATTTTGAAAAATTCGTTGCTATTTTCCAGCTTAATCCCAATGTTAAACATAGAATTTACTATCATAGATAAGTAAATAACCATTTGTAATTGTGGTAATCACAAAATTACAAATTACTTGCATGTCACGTGATTTTTGTGTATTACGTGTTATTTGTGAGACCGGTTAATTTAAGATGCCTAAGGTAATTTCCATGATGCGTCAATAACAAAGTAGTAAATCACAAATTGCATATAGAATTTATTTTATGTGCATAATTTAATTCGATATACTTTTAATCTACTAACCAACAAAAATAGAAAGAATGATATGTGTCACTTCTAACACACAAAATTACCTAAAGTACCCATGTCACATGTTTAAATTCCAAGACAATCAATGGCAAATGAGTCATAATACAAAACTTTATTGGTGTAGGTAAGAACACCAATACCTTATTTTAGAAGCAAACATACACGTTGGTAACATTTGGGATCACAAACCATTTCCTTAGTTTAGCAAGTCCTCCAATCTTCACAACATCATCACTCGAAAAATGTCTTCCGGTAACGACGGGGCCACCGTCACGTTCCTAAAACGAGAACTCGAGGCTTCATTTACCAAGATCGACTCACTAGAGTCCGAAAACCACGAGCTTAAACAAGAAATAAGCCGTCTCAAAACACAAATAAGTACACTTAAAGCACATGATCTCGAAAGAAAATCAACCTTATGGAAGAAACTACAAAGCTCTATGGATTCGAGCAAAGATTTCAGCGATCCGCCACAAAAACCTAAGCTTCAAGTCGACGTAGTACTAGATCATGCACCATTTAAAAAATCGAGCTCAAACAATACAGAAGCTAAAGCCATGCTACCAAATCCTCCCCCTTCACCTCCACAATGGCTGCAAAGACGAGTAATGGCACCACCTCCACCACCACCACCTTTACCCTCGAGCCCGATTGGATCAAAGGCCGTACGACGTGTTCCAGCTGTTATGGAGTTTTATCGATCGTTAATGAAGAGAGACACCCAAAAAGAGAACAAAAATGGGGTCGTTGGGGTTGTCTCGGTTACGTATTCTCGTGATATGATTGGTGAAATTGAGAATCGATCGACTTATCTTACCTCTGTAAGCTTTTGAACTCGACACTCTAATGTTACGTTTACCTTTTAAAAAAAAAATATGACACTTTCATTATAGTAGGTACAAAAATAAAAGTTAAACTAATATGTTGGTTCTTAATTATCATATTAGTTGAAGAGAATGATAATATGTTTCTAACTATTATGATATATGTTTTTGTTTTTTGGTTTTTTTTTTTGTTTTTTTTTTTTTTTTTTGCTTTATTATATACACACATTACTAATTCTTATGATAGGCATTGTATGGTACTATTACTAGTAGAAGTATGAACTTATGTTGCTATTTCTAACAATTAACTCTTGATCATAGATAAAATCGGATGTCGAGAAGTATGGACAATTACTAAATTTTTTGATAAGGGAAGTCCAGAGTGCGGCATTTACTGAGATTTCTGATGTTGAGGCTTTTGTGAAGTGGCTAGACGGTGAATTGTCATGTTTAGTAGATGAGCGGGCCGTTTTGAAGCACTTTCCACAATGGCCTGAACGAAAAGCCGATGCTTTACGTGAAGCTGCTTTCAGCTTCCGAGATTTAAAGAATCTTGAATCGGATGTTTTGGCGTTCAAATGTGTCCCGAAGCAACCTTTGGTTCAATCACTAAGGAAGATGCAAGCACTACAAGACAGGCAAGTATGTAGCACTTTAGCATGGGCCAAAATTTACTGTATGCAACACTAATGCAAGTATACAACGTGCACATTTATGATAGTTGAAAGATGTTCTGAGTCATAACTCATAAGACATTTAAGTCGTAGAACACATGAGGTTTTTCTTGTTAGTCTTTGACTAAGATGTACACAACTTAACCAAGTTATCCTTCATGACCGTTTTCGACCCTTTTCTTGGTTATCTATAAGATGTGTACCTAGTGAAGTTTGAACAAAACTCTTCTATGGACATCATGATGTTTGACTAATAGGCTATTCGTGATGGATAATAACTGAGAGCCAATTTTCGTCATACTTACACTTCTAATTTATATATGTTAATTTTTTAGAAAAAAAAAAAAAATTGCTAAAAGATATTGCGATAACAAGTATAGAAAATTTTTACCAAATCAGAAACTCTAAACTTTTTAGTGTGAATTTTTTGTGAACAATTACAAATTCACATATTCATGCAACTTTATATTTCAGTTTAAAAGTTTTTGGGGACTGATGGAAATCGGTTTTATTATCTGTGTTTAGGGTGGAGTCTAGCGTTAGCGGACTTGAAAGAACAAGAGAGGGTACAAGCAAGCGATACAGGGAGCTTCAAATTCCATGGCAATGGTTGATGGACACTGGAGTTGTTGGTCAGGTAGAAGCAAAATGCAAAGCACTTTTCTTTATTAACAAGCGAAGCAACTTTATTATGATATTACTTAATTAATTAACAAAGCTACTTTATGGGTGTATTATTATTTTAGTCATGACTCTTGATTGTGAAGCTAATTAAGTTGTTGAAATTGGTGACAGATAAAACTAAGTTCACTAAAACTAGCAAGAGAATGTATGAGAATGATAACGAAAGAATTAGAAAGTAATGAAGCTTCACGAGAGGGCGATCTTTTGCTTCAAGGGGTTCGATTTGCTTTTCGTGTTCACCAATTTGCTGGAGGGTTTGATACCGATACGATGCATGCATTTGAAGAATTAAAGGAGATTGGAAGCAAGATCTATAACAAGTAGCAATAGAGGTTCAAGGACGAATGACATAATTAATGTTGTAATTTAATTTTGGGGCTATATTTGCATGTGTGTATGTATATATGGTGGAAAATGCATATATATCATCAAGGAAACCAGTCTTAACTGGCTGCTGAAAATGTTCACTTCCACTTACAGAATATACGTATATGTATATGGACTCGAATTGAAAAGTCTTGGATTCGTCCCTGCAGCTCACATCAAATTAAGATCGAGACATTTGTTTATCCAACTCTACGTCTCTCTCTTATCCTGCGATGATCAAATGCGTTATGGGTCTTATGACATTCACTATCTATTGAAGTCTCACGTCATTTTATCATGTTATGTTACTTACTACCTACGGCATGCATGGATATGATCTCCACCAGACATACGTAACGCTTTAGCTAGAACACGGAAGTCTGTCTATCAATAACTACATGCATTGCGCGGTGGATGTGAAGAAGTAAGCCATTATCTCGGCAATAATGAGCCAAGGTAGTATTTGGGTAGGCATGCATTACGATAGGAACTCCCAATTCTCTGGCAAATACAGCCCTTTTCATCATGTCTTCGCATGTACCCGCACTAGCATTCAAGTAATGCCCTTTGATTTCACCTGTTTCGGCTTGTGATTTAAAAATAGCTTCGGCACAAAATAAGAAATGGTCTCTCCAACGCATAAATGGTTGGGAGTTCACGTTGATTGGTAATTGTCCGATCTTCTCATTAACACACCAAAACAATATATAGATACAAATACAATGTAAGTGGGTCAAACCTATACAAAACTAATGAAGCCCATGTCACAAACTAATATAAGTCTTACAATCTCCCGCAGGTTGAGCAGGAAAGGACCGAACACTCATCAAACAACGCAGATGGTAAGCTCTTAGTAAAGACATCACATACTAGTAACGTGAAGACACGTGAAAAATACAAACATGTCCTGTAGCAACAAAGTCCTTACCAAAGTGAATATGTTTAGTCCGTTGATGCTGAACCGGATTAGCTGTCAAATAAAATTGTCACAATAGACAAGGGTGGCGATGTCAAAGGTGTATGCAACTCCCGAAGAAGCTTGCGAAGCCAATTAGTCTGAGCCACGACATTAGCAACTCCTTGATACTATGTATCAACACTAGATCGTGACAGTGTACACTGATATTTGGATGACCAAGATAACAAGTGGTCACTTAAAAATACACAATAATCAGAAGTAGATGGTCGAGTAGTATGACCACCAGCCCAATCAGCATCCAATTTGTTACGAGAGAAGATACATAAGATGCATATAATTGTAATCCACAATCTAATTTGAACATATCGAAGAATACGTTTGAGAGTTGCCAAGTGAGGCTCTCCGGGGTCACTCATATATATGTTAGACTACATAATTTCCCATAGGTTAATCTTTATTAATCACACACTATTTATAATAGTGAAACCATAATACCTTAAACCCACATACCAGGCTTGGGCCTAATTATCCACTAATACACCCCGGCAGTTCGAGCAGAGAAATCGCAAAAGCTCGAACTGGAGTAGTAAACTAAGAAAGCAAAATAAAACAATAAGCCAAAATAAAACGGGATAACCCAAAGTGTCCGCTATTCTAATTTTTTGTTTACGGATAACCAAAGTATCCGAAGGATAAACCAAAGTATCCCAAACAGTTATTTCGGGAATAAGAACCCTAGATTCGACACCAACAAAAGTCGTCTCGGGAATAAGAACCCTAGATTCGACACACATACAAAAATCGTCTCAGGAATTAATACCCTTGATTCGAAATAAAAGAAAAACAGTCAATTAAATAACTATATATATATATTTTAACCGAGCATCACAATTGTAGACCATTTGTTTATTGAGGAACTTCATAACTCCTTCCTTTGTTTAATATGTATATACGTTCGCCAAGAAGAATAATAGGCCCGATTCACTTTTTGTTTTCTCCATCCGGCATTAAACCCTTTATTTTTATGCACTCGCTGAAAAAAAATAACAAACACCAATACTTCGAATCTAAGTGAAGTGTTTGGTTGATACTAGTCAAGTTTATCATATCAAACATAACAATGGGTTGTTACAAGTACCTTAGAGTTCATTTGGTTAATCCTCAAAGTTCTAACCAATTTGGCCTTGGGAGGAAGGTGGTTGGCTTTGACTGGTCAAGTAAGAGGTCTAATTCATTTGAATGTACCATAATGTAGGACACCCATTGTAACACCCGTTTCCCAGATACAAATAGGCCCCACCCTAGATGAATTTGACTAAGGTTTAACGTGATTGGCTAGTCAACGAATGTTAAGTTATAGTCAAACCCGATAGTCAAAGAAGGTGTTATATGGTTATAGGAAGTATTATGTGGCACAACTAGAATGAAAGAAGACTTGAGGGGCTTAAGTTGGGATAAACTAAATGTGTTATAAGTGAAGTGTGCCTAAAGTAGGAAGAAAGAGACTTAAGGGGCTAGTTATGTCATTTCGCTAAAGATAAAATCTAACTAGTATAACCTAGAGCATTCTACACATTTCCATCATTATTAAGGGTGTGTTTGAGGTCCGGATTTGGGAGAAGAAAAAGGGGGGAAAGACCTAAGTGGATGATGAATCTATGAAGAGTTTAAGGTGCTAATCAAGAAGGTAGAGCCCTAGTTATGATCCTACACAAGTAAGTAATCTCATTTAAGTAGTTAGTTATTAGATTGATCATCATATGATCAAGATATGATTATATGATGATTAGAGGTGTTTAGAGGTGGGTTATGGTTTTGTTAACCATTGTTATAGTTATTTGGTTATGTGTTCTAAGTGTTATGTATGATTATGACCTAGGATGATGATGATGATGGAGGATGGTGATGTTATTGTTAGACTTAGCTTGGATTCAAGGTAAGTAAACCGGTTATAATGTGATGTTGTAATGATTTTATATGTTATGTGCTTTGTTGTCGTAAGGTAATTGAATGATTGAATGTATGGGCTACGTGAAATGGGGTTATGAATAGTTTGGCATAATTAGTAATGAAGTGTTAGAAAACGAAAGGTTTAGGATGAAGTATGTTGATGTTGAATTATAAGGAAATGAGGATGCTTAAGTGCTAAGGTATGTGTTGATGTTTAATGTTCTAAAGGATTAATGGTTAATGATGCGTAATGTGTAAATGAGTTATGATGTTATGTTATATCCGTTTTACTTACTAAGTATTTGTGCTTACGGTTTAATGTTTAAATGTTTTGTAGGCTAAGGTATTAATGCTATGGCTTGGATTAAGGAAAAGATTGGTTATGCGAATTGATTGGTGCTAAACAGTCAAACAATATTGACCAAGGTAATGGTCAACAAGGTCAAACAACTTAGGCCAATGCTCCGTTGAGTACAATGTATCCTCGGGTCTTTTAATCCCAACGAGGTGTGAAATCTGTAATAAAACGGAATTTGGGATCGGGTGATTATGAATGGGAAAAGGATGTGATTAATTATACTAAGGATTTGTAAAATGAAATATCTTAAACAAATTACTTTAATAATTATGTGAACTTAAATGTCCTAAAAACGTGTTGAAACTTGAAAACGCTCGTTTAAATTAAATTAAACGTGAACGCGCGTAATAAAAAGTAAATTTTAAACTATGCTAACCCTAAGGATATAAAAATTATATTTTTAAGATCCTAATAATAAAAGAAAATTTTAATAAAATTAAAATATTTTTTAGACTATTTATTTAATTATTATTAATTAAAAACTATTTATTAATTAATTAAACTATTTTAAATTAAAGTAAAATACAATTAAATATTATTTTAAGGTGGAAAATTAAAATTTAAATCTTAAAAATTCTAAAATAACTTAAAACTAATTTTAAAACTGAAATTATACTTTTTATATAATTTTTATTAATTAAAAACTAATTATTAATTATTTTAAACTAAATTTAATTCTAATAAATACTAAATGAACAGCGAAAATTATGAATTTTTTTCTAAAATTATTTTATAAGTACAGGAACCTAGGAAAATTATAAAAATGGAAAGTGCTTATTGAATAAGCAGAAAAATAAGCCAAATGGCTTAAAATAGAAGCTATCACTTATTTTAAATTTGGATTCTCTGGATTTTTATTTTACAAACCTATTTGTACACTGAAATAAAGCAAATTTAATGAAAATGATAGCCTATGAGCTTGACAGATGAGCTTTTAGCTCAATTTGATGATTTAAGCTCAAATAAGCTTTCAAAATAAGCTATAAAGATGAAACAGAAGAGAAATAAGGTGTAAACATGTAAAAGGAACTGAAAATAAGGTAAATAGTTGATGAGGCGAAAAATGAACCACTTTTAGGGGGTCATTTAAGCCCGGAATTGAATTTATTTGATCAAATATTACCCTAAATCGTTCCTTTTGTGATTTTAGGTACTTTGGGAGTGAAATCTGGAAAAGGAAGCAATTCGGACGTTTTTAGAGCATAAAAGTGAAGAAAACGCCAAAGACTTAATTTTCCATGCTGAGAACAGTGTATGACGGCGTCAAGAGGAAATTCATGATGGCGTCAAGAGTAAAAGTGGTGACGACCCAGTACAAACCTGAAGGCGTCACAAGAAGGGCGTCAAGAGTTAAAATCATGACGGCCTGCATAAGGAGACCACATGACGGCATCAGACCCAGATCTAAGCAGTCCGAGTAACTATTTGGCGGCGAGATGACGGCGTCAGACATTTGTTCTTGACGCCGTCACCTTCTAAACTCTATATATAGTTTTCTATTTTTCATTCATTAGAGAGGAACTTGTGTGGAGAAACCCTAGGGCCAAACTTTGTGAACCCTAGCTCGTATTTTACAGTAAATTCAAGGGTTTTCACCCCTTGAATCCTTTCATGTGCTATTAAGATAAGTCTTCTCTTAATTCAATCAATATGTCTATGTGTTGGTAGTCTATATCTTGTGCTTGTCTTGATTTCAACATGCTAGGCTAGATTTATCTTGTGTTTGCTTAGATCTAATGAAACCTAGATGTTAATTATGTGTTGATTACTTGTTTATAGTTGTATTAGATGAATGATTTCAATGTTAGGCTTAAGAAAACTGACAGATCTCCATTGTGTAACATGCTTGAACGTCTTAGGAAACATGAACCGATGTGTACTAGGTTTTATTGGTTGTATTTAATGCATGAGTAAATTCTAATGATCCCATGTTAGGAGCTTCTTAGCCGGCTCAACATAGGAGTGAAGTAGGCACTCATAGGATTGGGGAAGTAAGTACGCCACCCCATGAATGGTATTAAGGAATACAATCCGTCATCTACGCAACTATAACAAGTAATTAACATGTAAAAGATATCTAGGGAGTAGTGAAATCTAAGTAAACACATTTCTCCCACATATTGATCACAACTTTAGTATAATTTAGTTTATTTTCATTTTTAATATTTTATTTTGATTGCATCTTTAGTATTGGGTTAGTTGACTAGCAACTAATTCCGCCTAACTCCTTCAAACCCGAGATTTTAATTTGCTTTCTAAAAAATATAAAAATACAAAAAGAATCATCCCTCATCTCTAGACCTAGTCTTTAGGTTTTCTAATCCTAGCGACACTATTCCTAGCTGAACGATCTGTTAATACAAATATCGCCTAAAAACGTTATTTATATTTTACGATCTTCGCTAAGTTTTGTTAATGACAAATGTAAACTTTTGTTTCTAAGTAAAACATAATCTTAGTTTTAAAGACTTGCATAAACTAGACTTTTGCTACATTTTACATTTCATATAACACAACACAAGTTTATTTCTTAAATTAGAAATTGTCACATCACATTTATGGAAAGTTTTGTCATTATGCATTTATGAAAAGAAATGTGTTTGACTAACTTTGTTGTTGCTTGCAAGCTTTCTATTTGACTTGTTATTATGAGATGTGACATTGTTTGGTTGCTAGGAGTTATGAGACAAGACCTTGTTTGGTTTGCAAGATTTATTGCAAAACCAACTGCAAGCCCGGCGGTACCCTGGAGGTACACGGGCAGAACCCTTCTCAGGGGTCCGCCTGATCCGCCAGACCTGCAGAAGATTTTGGCTATAAATATTGAGCCACAAGTTGAATTTTGGCTCATCACTTTACATTACATTTTACACACACATTCATTCTTTCATCTAACCTCTTAACATTTCATATGTGAAGTTTCTTTTTGTAGCAAAGAGATTCACGAGCTTACTAAAAGTAACAAGTATTCAACACAACGTTGCAAGACTTGTTAGCTTAGCATTGTGTAGACTTGTGTAGTTTACACTTCATTTGATTGTGTATTTTCAGTAGTGATCGGTTAGTATTTTAGTCCTCAAAATACAAAGAGTGTTGGGAGTTTTTGTACCCTAGTAAAAGAACTAACGGGAGTGGTTGTGCCCTTGTAAAAGAACTCGACATTTAGCTTTGTGTCGGTAAAAGTATAAGCGACGTGTAAGGTTTTCTCCGCCGGTGAAAGGAGCTTGTTGACTAGTGAAAGAAACTCTCGAGTTGGATACTCGGGGCGTGGACGTAGGGCAAGGAAAAAGAGTCCTTGTAGCCGAACCACGATAAATACTCGTGTTGTGGTTTGTTCGTTTCTTTCATTTACTTGCATGTTATATATTGTGTTTGTGCATATATCTTTGATCAAACGGAAAGTTTCAAAGCTAACTTAACAAGTTAAAAAGATTTTAATCGGTAAACTATTCAACCCCCCTTCTAGTTTTCCACACGATCAATCCCCCGGTACTTGTCATTATACTATACTACATCGATCAGGTACACTGCCTGGTGGGGGTTGTAAGGTTCTCAAGATCCCTTGAGAGGTAAAGCCTGGTGCAAACCCCACGCATCAAGTTTTTGGCGCCGTGGCCTGGGGAATAGTTATTGTCTAGGTTAGAATCTCTTTTTATTAGGTCTACTTGCTAGATTCCTTTCTAGTAAGATTTTATTTTTATTTTCTAGGTTCTCTTTAGTCTATCTTATTTCTTTGTTTCCTTTGTTTGTAAACTAGCTCGATGGATAACAATAAGATTGATCGTTTGATTCCTGTTATTCGTGTTTTTCGTCGTAGGATTTTCTAAATGCCCGCCCCAATCCCTTTAGTGGAAAATGAGAACCCACCGAACCTCTCGCCTAACCACCACTTTGACAATAATTCTGAGTTAGAGGAGTCTGACCATGATGATGACCATAGGGCTAGTCCTTTTTACTATTCAGACTCCGATGAGGATCTTGATGATGGTGATGTGATTAATGAGGATAGGATGGAAGAGGAAATGAACCCTCTTAGGTATGTCGACCCTAGAACAAGGATTGAGAGTGATAGTTCATTCAACATGCAATTTCCTTGTAAGATCGAATTTAGGAGCTTTAACGCCTATCTTAACTCATCTCTCCCAATAAACATAATCTCGCGCAATGAATATAATAAAATCATGGTAGATGAGTTAGAATACAAAGGGGAAAATATTATTGCTAGGGCAATACCATTGCATGTGTTTGTAGGAAGCTTGGTTTATCTTGTTGAGTTTATGGTTATGGAGAATTTATTGATAGTAAGTTAACCCAAGTTGTGTTTGGAAAACCTTTCAAAAGGTTGACCAACCATGATGAAAAACTTATAGAAGGGTTAATTACATTCTCGGATGGGGATGAAGATTTTGTCTACCAAATGCCCCGCACACATCCTAGGTTCAAGGATTTTTCCATGGAGAAGTGTAGTAGATATCCGCCCATAGAAATTCTAAGTGAGAATGATAAGAGAAAAGGGCTTAAATATACTCATGAAAAGAATAAAAGATACTATCGTGGATGTTTAGAGTTAGGAGATGATTATAAGAAAGATGAGGCGACCATTAGATGGCTCGCGCTTGGTTATGTGAGCATAAGCGATACACGGTAACCCATGACCTTGAGTCTAGCTACAAGACTCGTAAATAAAGAAAAGCGCTTCTTGGGAGGCAACCCCTGATTTTGTGTGATTTTATTTTTGTGTGTTTGTTATTTGCTTCCGTATGCATGCTTTATTTTTATTGTTGGTAGATCGTATTTCAAAACTAAATAGTGGAAATACTTTATTTTGTTGTTTAGCCTAGTCTTAACTTCACCCAAAGGTATTTTTGCAAAAGATAAGTGTAAGAGGAAACCCCAAATATGTTTTTAAGAAACAAACCGATCATGATTCTCCACAATATTAAGTGAACATGTATATTCGTATTTGTTAGAGTCAAATGCTTGTATCGAGTCATAATGAAGTTTTGCAGGATTTTCCAGGAAGTAGAACCAAGTTTTTCCAGAAATTTTCCGGAAACTTAACATAAGAATTTTTGCAAGTCACTTCTGACGGCGTCACGAGTTTACTCTTGACGGCGTCACGTGTAAAAATCTGGAAATTTTACCGGTTTTGTTTTTCTAATGGAGTCTTAAAGTTTTTGTTGAATTATTTGTTTTATAATCTCTAGAAAATCTGCAAACATCATTCCACAAGCATTATATCTTACTTTGTTTTCTAGGATTTAGTAGCATATGTATATTGCCGCCGATTTTATGCGAGGTTGCCTTGTCTGTTTTCTCAGGATTTACAGGTTATGTATGACAAGAAGATGATTATTATTCTGGAAGGGAAGCTTTGATTGTTCATTTTCTTGGAGGAATATTTAACCTGGCCACTTTATTATCCATACCGAGCGAATCAGAGGAGTATTTGATTTCATTCGTTTTACTTATTTCACTTTTACATTCTTTACTTGAACATTGGGGACAATGTTCATCATAAGTGTAAGGGGAGGGTAAAATGATGATACCATATAGATACACTTTCGCTTGAGTTTGTTTGTTTGATGGTAGATGTGTAATAAAACTATGAGAAATACTTGTTAGTGTAACTTTAGCACCAAATTTAAATTTTTTTACAACATTTAGGAGTGAAACTTTAGCCATAGCAAGCGTCTCATGGATAGGAGATTGTATGACTAACACACAACCGTATCATTCAGAAAAATTTTCCACCCAAATATGTGAGGTTCGCCTTTAGATTTGATAGGAAAAGCATTTACTATTAGTGCTTATAAGTGTACCGGTAGCATTTAGATTCTAGAACTTGCGTTAGTGATGCATCCTATTGGGAATTAAATAATCAGAAGAATCAACATAAAGGCTTAAGGAAATACATCAAGTATGTTTCTGCTGATAAAGCTCAAAGCACGTTTCCACTGATGGATTCTGCTGAAGAAGGTTTCTACTGATAGTGTTTCTACTAATGGATTCTGCTGATGCTACTATGACATACAACAGCTGTGTAGATAAGTACAACTTATTCTACTGACTCATAAACAAGAAAAATATCTTTGTTGTAGTCATCAAATTGAACACTCCAAGTGAGTTGTAATCCTAGATACATGTTGTATCTTAATGACTGACATGATAAGTCATCATCTAGCTAGAATGAAGATTAGTCATAAGCTAGTAAATTAGATGAGTCATATAGATTGTAAAAGATCTTTCCTTGGACTATAAAAGGAAGATCTTAGATATATCTTAAGTGTGCGTGTAAAAAAAGCAATATATATGAGTAGAGATATACATAAAACATTAGAACAAAACACAAGATTCAAGGTCTTTGTAACCCTAGTGATAGTGAAGATCACTCGTATTATTCTGAATAATATTGAATCGTTTGGTGAAATACTTTCATTGTTCTTTGTTAATAAACACAAGCATCGCAGTTCCATTGCCAATAAACATTCTAAGTGTGGTTAAGTAGATTCCGCATACTTAATCATATTCACTCAAAGTATCATATTTACACATTAAAAGGTCCAACACCCATAGTGTGTGATCAAATCAAGTGATCCTCTCAGTTGGTATCAGAGCTCCCAGGTTGATATCTTTGATTTAGAAGAAGAAATGGATACAGAATCTATTCAAACAAATGTTGCTGCAAAGTTGCCAGTTCTCAAACAAAATGAGTTTGAATTGTGGAGGTTAAGAATAGAACAATTTTTCCAGGTGCAGGATTACACTCTCTGGGAAATCATTGAAGATGGAAACTCTTTCAAACCCACAACCACTTTATCAACAGTTAAAGGTAGGGAAATTTCAGTTGTTCAAACTATCCCTACAACTGCTGATGAAAGAATAAAGAAGAAGAATGACCTCAAGGCCAGAAGCATGTTGATGATGACCAATCCAAATGATCAACTTATAAACTTCAGCAAATTCAAAGATGCCAAGTCATTATTTGAGGCAATTGTTGCAAGGTATGGAGGAAATGAAGCCACCAAGAAGACCAAGAAAACCTTTCTCAAGCAGCAGTTTGAAAATTTCTCATCAACCATGAATGAATCTCTTGACCACATGTTTACAAGGCTACAGAAAATTGTGAACCAACTTGCTATTCTTGGGGTTGATATACCTCAAGAAGATTTAAACTCAAAATTTCTGAGAAGCTTACCAGAAGAGTGGGCTATGCATGTTGTTGTCTGGAAGAATAAACCAGACATAGACACTATGGATCTTATGGATTTGTATAGCAACTTTAAAATTGTGGAACAAGAAGTAAAGAAAACTGGTGTCTCTAGTTCATATACTGGGAACATGGCTTTTATGTCATCTCCTAGTATCTCAAACCCAGTTAAAGATGAAAAGGTTGATAGTGGAGCTGGTGCTGCTAGTTCATCAAGCAGTACCTTTGGTATATTGAATGAAAAGGCTTGTTGTGCCTTTTTCACAAGCCAGAATAATGGGTCCATGCTTACTCATGAAGATCTCTTAGAAATCAATGATGATGATTTAGAAGAGATGGACCTAAAATGGCAAATTTCTCTTCTTAGCATGAGGGCTAAGAAATTCTATCAGAGGACGGGGAAGAAACTCACCATCAGCAGCAATGATACTGCTGGTTTTGACAAGTCAAAGATAGAATGCTATAACTGTCATATGTTGGGGTACTTCTCAAGAGAATGTAGAAGGCCAAGGCAGCAAGATAGCAAGAATATAAGTTTTGGAAGCAAGTCCAAGACAGGGGAATCAACCAATCCAAAGGCTATGGTAGCTATTGATGGATTAGGATTTGATTGGAGCTTTACTGCTAATGAAGAAGAAACTTCTTCTCAAACAGCTCTTATGGCTTTCACCACAGAGGTACAACCTGATAAAGTTTGTTCAAATAATTGTTCTGCTCTTAAAAGTTTAGAAACCTTAACCAAACGTTATGAGAATCAAAGGAAAAAATTAATTTATACAGCTCATAGCTTAACAAATCATAAAAGAGGTATAGCTACTCTAGAGGAACAAGTCATACATTTTCGAACAAATGAATCTACCTTTACTGATGTCAAAATTATTCTTGAAAGAGAAATAATGTTTAAAGATAATGACATTAGTAACTTGAAAGCTGAAGTAGATAGGCTTAGTAAGGCTAAAGAGAATATTCAAATGAGTGTAGAAACACTAGATTATGCATCTAAGGGTGTGACTAACTTAATTGAATGTCAAGTTATAAATAAAGCTAAGTCTGGTGTTGGATACAAATATGTTCCTCCACCGTATAGAGGTATTCCTTCACCCCCAGGAATTGACCTAGAACACACAGGATTACCTGAATTAAATTATGGTGTTCAACCAAAATCTAATGTAGTTGTTAATGAACCTTTGAAAGAAAGTGAAAGTTTAAGTAAAACTTCACTTCCTAAGGACAAGGTGTGTTCTTGTAGAAAGTCAGATGGTTCAATCATTGAGGAATCAACATCTGATGATAAAAAGTTTAAACAGGTTATGTCTAAACCTGAAGTGGTTAAGAAAGCAAGAACAAGAGTTCCTAAGATAGTCAAACACAATACTGATAGGCCTAAGACCAATGAAAAACATGTTAGGCAACCAGTAAGATATTGTGAACAATATAGAACCATAAACAAGCCTAGAGGTAACCAAAGGAATTGGTATAGCCTCAAGTCTCTCCAACAAAGAGATAACAAAGTTTGTTACACATGTGATAGTTTTGACCATCTTGCAGCTTTCTGCAACCAATGGGTATCTGGGTATGAAAGTAATAGAGTGAACTACAAAAGGCAAACACCTAAATCTCATTTTCACTCTAATTCTAAAAGATCAAAACCCAAAACAGTTACAAAAGCAGTTCCTGCTGATAGAGCAAAAATTGTTCCTGCTGAAAGGAAAATGGTTTCTGCTGAAAAACCATATATGACTGTTTACCCAAAATCAAAAATTAAGGGTGCAAAAACAACTTTCAAACATGCATCTAATATTGTTCAAAGGCCCATTCAAACAAAAGCAGTGGTCCAAAAACAAGTTTGGAGACCAAAGGGTACAACTACAAAGCTAGCAGTTTCTGCTAAGCTTACTGCTGCTAAGGGAAACAGGGCAAATGCTGTTAAGGCCTCAGCATGTTGGATTCTTAAATCCAATGTTGCATCAACAATTCTCAAAAGATTACATCCCATTGATGCAAGAGGCGGATCCAAGTCAGAAATGGTTTGGATCCCAAAACAAAACTAATTGCTTTATTTATGTGCAGGGACATTCATCAGCAGATACTGAAGATCAAGGATTCTCAGATAGTGGATGTTCAAGGCACATGACAGGCAACAAGTCTTATCTCTCAAATTTTCAATCAGTAGATGGAAGTTATGTTACCTTTGGAGGAGGAATTGGAGGAAAAATTACTGGTAAAGGTACTATTAAAACCGGTAAATTAGATTTTGAAGATGTGTACTATGTGCAAGAGCTTAAGTATAATCTTTTTAGTGTCTCACAAATGTGTGACAAAAAGAACAAAGTTCTCTTTACTGACACTGAATGTCTTGTATTTTCTTCTGATTTTAAGATGTCTGATGAAAGCCAAGCACTTCTTAGAATTCCAAGAAAAGGCAACATGTACAGTGTTGATATGAAGAAAATTGTTCCAAAAGATTCTCTTACTTGTCTTATTGCTAAGGCCACATTGGATGAATCTATGAAATGGCATAGGAGGCTTGGTCATATTAACTTCAAAACCATAAATAAGATTGTCAAAAATGGTTTGGTAAGAGGTTTACCTCAAAAACGATTTGAAAATGATCAAACATACATTGCTTGTCTTAAAGGCAAATAACATAAAGCCACTTGTAAGCCCAAAATTTTTAACTCTATCAATCAATCATTGTTTATGCTGCATATGGACTTATTTGGTCCTACAAATGTTAGAAGTTTGTTGCATAAGAGATATTGTCTAGTTATTACTGATGACTTTAGTAGATTTACATGGGTATTCTTTTTAGGAACTAAGGATGAGACTTCTAGCATCCTTAAGACCTTCATTACAGAGATAGAAAACCTAGTAAGCAAAAGAGTAAAAGTCATTAGATGTGATAATGGGACAAAATTTAAAAATAGAGTTATGGATGATTTCTGCAAAGAAAAAGGTATTAAAAGAGAATTTAGTGTTGCAAGAACTCCACAACAGAATGGAGTTGCTGAAAGGAAAAATAGAACACTAATAGAAGCTGCTAGAACTATGTTAGCTGACTCTAAGTTGCCTATAACTTTTTGGGCAGAAGCAGTCAACACTGCTTGCTATGTTCAAAATAGAGTTTTAGTTGTAAAACCTCACAATAAGACATCATATGAACTTTTTAGAGGTAGAACTCCTGAAATAGGATTTCTTAGACCTTTTGGATGTCATGTGACAATTCTTAATACCTTAGACCATCTTGGAAAGTTTGATGGAAAAGCAGATGAAGGATTCTTAGTTGGATATTCTATCAATAGCAAAGCATTCAGAGTATACAACATGAGAACTAGAAGAGTGGAGGAAAATCTACATGTGAAGTTTTTGGAAAATAAAACCAATGTAGAAGGTCAAGGTCCCAAATGGCTATTTGATCTTGAATCTCTATCCAAATCAATGAATTATGTGCCTTTTGTTGCAGAATCTAATGAATTTTTAGGTTCACAAACTACTGATGCAACAAATGGATAAGGATTAGAGAATGAGGCAAATCAAGATTATGTGATAATGCCAATATGGACAAATACAAGTGTGGATTCAACTTCAATAAATGGTGAATCTTCTTCTGGAAATTCTAAAGAAGATGTTGAAGATGAATATAAGGAAGAAGGAGCTAAGGAACAAGAGTTTCAAGTCAGAAGTAACACTGCTGTTCCTGCTGATAAGCAAATCGTTCCCGCTGATAAGCAAAATGTTTCTGCTGATGGACCATTAGAAGAAACACAAGCAAATCTCTCAGAAAATGAGGTGGATTTCAACAACCTTCCACCTGATTATCAAGTTCTTTCTACTCCACACTCAAGGATTCACAAAGTCCACTCCCTGGACAATGTGATTGGAGATGTACAATCAGGAGTGAAGACAAGACAACAATTGATGTCTTCAGATCAACAAGGGCTTCTTGATGCCCTTTATGCTTCAAAACAGCATGAGTTTTCAAACTCTTGCTTATTTGTATGTTTTCTCTCACAAGATGAACCAAAGAACTTTCATAAAGCCCTAGAGAATTCAAGCCGGTTGGAGGCTATGCAAGAGGAGCTTCTTCAGTTTAAGATTCAAAAGGTATGGGTGCTAGTTGATTTACCTAGTGGTGTAAGGGTAATTGGCACTAGATGGGTTTTTAGGAATAAAAGGGATGAAAGGGGCATAGTGATAAGAAATAAAGCTAGATTAGTAGCTCAAGGGTACACACAAGAAGAAGGGATAGACTATAAAGAAGTTTTTGCTCCAGTAGCAAGGATTGAAGCCATTAGACTCTTTTTGGCTTATGCTTCATTTATGGGATTCACAGTTTATCAAATGGATGTCAAGAGTGCTTTCTTATATGGTACTATTGAAGAGGAGGTGTATATCTCACAACCTCCTGGTTTTATTGATCCTGACCATCCAGACAAAGTGTACAAGGTTGTTAAAGCTCTATATGGCCTACATCAGGCACCAAGAGCTTGGTATGAAACACTGGCTTCCTTCTTAATTTCAAATGGATTTCAAAGAGGCAAGATAGATCAGACACTTTTCACCAAGAAGCATAAGAAGGATCTTTTGCTAGTTCAAGTGTATGTGGATGATATCATCTTTGGATCTACAAGGAAGGAGATGTGTTTGGAGTTTGAGAAGCTTATGCACAATAAGTTTCAGATGAGTTCCATGGGGGAACTTATATTCTTTTTGGGTCTGCAGGTTAAACAATCAAGAGAAGGAATCTTTATTAGTCAAGACAAATATGTTGCAGAGATTCTTAGAAAGTTTCAATTTGCTGATTCCAAAACAGCAAGCACACCAATTGATCCTAAGAAGCCACTTCTTAAAGATGTAGAAGGAACTAATGTGGATATACACACATACAGATCTATGGAATTGCTCCATGCGAGATGATTGTTTGCGACATTTTTTTGTTTTTTTTTGTTTGCGTAATTATTTGCATGATGTGTTGTCATAGGAGGGAGTACACTTTTGAAAGGGGGCATAGATAATTATGGTGGCCAACATAATTATACATGCGTCACAACACAAGTGGACTTGCAAGTATGATGGCATGGATTGCATGGTGTATTAGGTACTATGTGGTATATGTGCGCATTATCATTGAGATGTGTGGTTTTGGAAGTAAGTATGCGTGTAGAATAGGCTTATAACTATGGTCGCGAACATAATTATAAGAGTATCACACATGTAGACTTGTGACCATTATTGCATTGATTGATGTTAGTTATTATATGTTGTGGTAGATGGTATGTGATATCATGATTGGTGATGGCTGTATGGTTAGAGAAGTATTCTCTTAACCGTTAGGGCAGTCGTTATATGTTGGGGTGTGTAGGTGGTGAAATTCCATCCTACCTATCATATGTTGATACCTCAATTATCGGTGGGTACTTATGTTGTGATATTTAAGTTGATTCGTTTGCTAGACATTTCGTTTGTATACCTAATTCTTGGGTTGGCATTCCTATTCGTACCATGATGGTACATATGTCATATTCTTTCTCTTTAACGTCGTGATAGGTGTTAGGTAATCGAATTCGTTTTGTTGGATACTGGTTCGTTTCTTTGGTTATTCCTTGCATTCATTCCGCGAATGAATGTTATACTATTCTTCAAATATTGTTGGTTCGTGACAAGTTGGTGTGGATATTTGATCCCTCATTTACACACATCAATTGAATTTCGTGACATGTTTTGTGACATGTTAGTATCGGTGTTTTTCTATGATTTTGGTTTGATCGTTGTACGAATGAGTCTTAAGTTCATCGTTTTGTTTGTAATATATTTGCATGAGTGTTCACTGGTATGAGATTCGTTTGATGATTATTTTGATTATGTGATTCTTCTGTGTTTTTTTGCATCCAATAAAGGGGTTGTGTTAAAGTCCTTATGGTGTTTTAAAATTCATGTTGGGTATTTCACGGTCATTTGTTGGAAACTATTATTTTTATGCTGAAAATGAAGTGTAGAAAAAAAATGGTTATGTTGATGTCTTACATAAAATGGTTTATATATATTTTATTAAAAAAAATGTATAAGTTTAAGATATGTCTTGTGAAAAACGTGGTTCATTTGTTTTTGGGAAGGTCGAGTACAGGAATAAGAACTGTCTATGGTTCTCATTTACCAAAC
Source organism: Artemisia argyi (assembly GCA_030686995.1). NCBI lineage: Eukaryota > Viridiplantae > Streptophyta > Magnoliopsida > Asterales > Asteraceae > Artemisia > Artemisia argyi. Next base: position 2,865,868 of record CM060676.1, on the reverse strand, counting down.
TTGTTATGTATTTGGTTCATCGAGTGTTTCTTTCGTTGAGGTACGCTTGTGGATGTTTTATGGGTACGTGTATTTTATATTTTCTTTTAATGGGTTTTCATGAACATTTTATCCGTGTCTATTTTTATTGGGGGGAAATTTCTCATTGTGTTTTTCTAGCTTTGATTTTGATGTTCGTTACTTCGTTAGTGGGTAATTCGTAACCCTTTTTGAGTTTGTTGATATACGTTTTAGCTCGACCGGTTTCATGGTTCGCGTCGTTTACTTAGGATAGATTGTCGTTTTGATTATCAATTTGTTCGTTGTGTTAAACCCGTATCATAATTACTTGACCATTTAAGTCATATTACTTGGCTAGTTAAGTCAACTAATTTTTCCCACACCTTAGCGTTGTACTCATTTTTAGTACACGAAACCCCTAGTACACCCCTCCGAGCCTATCTTTTCGTTTCTAACTTTAAGCATTTTACTTAAAGGAAGAATTTGTTACACCCCACTTAAATGTACACCCAAATCGCCTTAGCCTTCCGTGTATGCACTCATCTTTAGTGCATTATTGTTATTTGTTAAACCCTAAGTTAATTATCTAATTGATTACATGGTTGCTAAGTCGAGTCATATCCTTGTACATATTGTTTTAGGACAATTGGCACTCATGGGTAAAATACTTATTTTATGGAGTAATGGGGAAGAACATCATATATTACCCCCGTATGTGCGTTAATCTTAAAAGTACTCCAAGTGTTTTGATTTTCTTAATTCGAGTCATTAGATTAGTTTATTGTAAAGTATGTAAAGATTCAAGTGTAAGGGGAATTTCCATTCCCTACGATGTATTATTTTGGATGGTAGGGTAAGAGTGTATGCAAAAAAAAAAAAAAAAAAAAAAAAAAAAAAAAAAAAAAAAAAAAAAAACATACGGACTACCATCACTTTTTATTCTATGTTTATTTTATGTTTTTGTTATTTTTCATTTATTAGCATAAGTCGAGTCTAGTCTTGGCTTAGCAACGCCATTTTGTACATGTAATTAACCAAGATTGTTAACTCGCCACCAGTAAAGACTGCCTATATCCAACAAAATCGTGTATTTCATATCCTTACACCTAACGTTACAACCCTGTAAAAAACCTCTTTGATAGTTTATCCTAGGTGCTTACGCCATGTGGTGGAGGTTTGATCCTTTTCCAAGCCTATGGTAATCTATTTTGCTATGACAGGTAGTGAGAGATGTTTTCCATTTCCATATTGTAATTTATACTTTATTACACCCGAGATATGTGAGTATCTAAACACTATTTGTGAGGTGCTAGTATATAACCTTCGTGCTTGTCTTTGGTCTTTAGTGGAACAATTATTTGTTGTAATTACTTTTATATTAGTGTTAAATGACCCCTAACTTGTATTTTGATTAGAATAAAAGCGCATTTGCTTGAGGACAAGCAAATCTCAAGTGTAAGGGTATATGATGAGGCGAAAAATGAACCACATTTAAGGGGTCATTGAAGCCCGGAATTGAATTTATTTGATCAAATATTACCCTAAATCGTTCCTTTTGTGATTTTAGGTACTTTGGGAGTGAAATCTGGAAAAGGAAGCAATTCAGACGTTTTTGGAGCATAAAAGTGAAGAAAACGCCAAAGTCTTAATTTTCCATGCTGAGAACAGTGTATGACGGCGTCAAGAGGAAATTCATGACGGCGTCAAGAGTAAAAGTGGTGACGACCCAGTACAAACCTGAAGGCGTCACAAGAAGGGCGTCAAGAGTTAAAATCATGACGGCCTGCATAAGGAGACCACATGACGGCGTCAGACCCAGATCTAGGCAGTCCGAGGAACTATTTGGCGGCGAGATGACGGCGTCAGATATTTGTTCTTGACGCCGTCACCTTCTAAACTCTATATATAGTTTTCTATTTTTCATTCATTAGAGAGGAACTTGTGTGGAGAAACCCTAGAGCCGAACTTTGTGAACCCTAGCTCGTATTTTACAGTAAATTCAAGGGTTTTCACCCCTTGAATCCTTTCATGTGCTATTAAGATAAGTCTTCTCTTAATTCAATCAATATGTCTATGTGTTGGTTGTCTATATCTTGTGCTTGTCTTGATTTCAACATGCTAGGCTAGATTTATCTTGTGTTTGCTTAGATCTAATGAAACCTAGATGTTAATTATGTGTTGATTACTTGTTTATGGTTGTATTGGATGAATGATTTCAATGTTAGGCTTAAGAAAACTGGCAGATCTCCATTGTGTAACATGCTTGAACGTCTTAGGAAACATGAACCGATGTGTACTAGGTTTTATTGGTTGTATTTAATGCATGAGTAAATTCTAATGATCCCATGTTAGGAGCTTCTTAGCCGGCTCGACATAGGAGTGAAGTAGGCACTCATAGGATTGGGGAAGTAAGTACGCCACCCCATGAATGGTATTAAGGAATACAATCCGTCATCTACGCAACTATAACAAGTAATTAACATGTAAAAGATATCTAGGGAGTAGTGAAATCTAAGTAAACACATTTCTCCCACATATTGCTCACAACTTTAGTATAATTTAGTTTATTTTCATTTTTAATATTTTATTTTGATTGCATCTTTGGCATTGGGTTAGTTGACTAGCAACTAATTCCGCCCAACTCCTTCAAACCCAAGATTTTAATTTGCTTTCTAAAAAATATAAAAATACAAAAAGAATCATCCCTCATCTCTAGACTTAGTCTTTAGGTTTTCTAATCCTAGCGACACTATTCCTAGCTGAACGATCAATCCCCCGGTACTTGTCATTATACTATACTACATCGATCATGTACATTGCCTGGTGGGGCTTGTAAGCTTCTCAAGATCCCTTGAGAGGTAAAGCCTGGTGCAAACCCCACGCATCAATAGTACAAAGAGTAGCACTGATAAGCTTGGAATAAGCTAATTAGCACTTCCTATTTACACTGTTTGAACCAGCAGACCTGCAGGTTTTTTGAAGGCAAATTTAAGCTTAATAAATAAGCTAGAAAGCCAAGTATATGCAAGGAACTAGCAAGCTGGGCTGGTGGGCTTTCTAAAAAGCCAAAGCTCACAGGATAAGGTCCACTATTAAGCTTATGAAGGGCTTATGAAAAAGACCAATTTACACTGATTACTCAGTATAAACTGTGAGATGGTACAAATTGCAAAGGTGAAATGAGCTTATCTAATAAGCTGAAAATTGCAAAACAAGCCTTGAACCTAATAGACTGGTGGATGAGCTTCTCAAAGAACCAATTCACACAAGCTTAAGTTCACAGGATAGCTTTTTATGAGCTTATGAAAAGTACTCAACTACACTGATGACTCAGTGTAGTGAGTTGTTTTGAGAAAACATGATAAGCATAATAAGCAGTTAAATAAGCTAATAAAGGAAAAAGTAAAAGCATGCAGATCAAGCTAGCCAGAAGGGCTTCACAAAGCAACAAATTACACAAGCTAATTCTAAATAATGAAGATTATGCAAGCTTTAGCAAGTGGCCTATAAAACTGTGCACAGGGGAGGTTTCAATGAAATAAGCCAAAGTAATAAGCCAAATAAGCAGTTAAGAAAAATTATAAAAATAAACTAAAAATAGTCTAGTAAATAAGAGCAACAAAAGATTACAAACTAAAACACAATAATGAGATCACTAAAAATCTTACAGCTTTTCTAAAAACTGACGACAATGAAACTTTTGACTTTTTAAGTTAAACTGTAAAGTTGACTTTGATGACTTTTGAATCTAATTTATGTACTGATTATTCATTAATAAGCTATAATGAAACTAATTTAAGCTATCTTATCAACTAATGAAGTGAGTTGATGATTATGGTACCGAAATTCCTTAACAGTTAATGAACACATGAGGTTGAACATTCATTTTGACTTTTTATCAAAGGACACCTGGTGTTTATGGTTTTACTGAACTAATATGACTCATAGAAACATGTTAGAACCAAAAACAACAACCAAAACAACTTGGAGTGCCATGATATCAGTAAATCCAAACACTACCTTAACTATACTATTTTTTGTGAGTTTCAAAGGGTTCCACTGATTTACACCATAAAAATGATTCCAAAGGTTATGTCATGCAGTAATAAGCTTATTTTAACAAATAAACACCAACAATAACAACAAGTATTCATGAATCAAAATTATGCTATATATGGCAGTGGAGTCCATAAATTGAGTATCCAAGAAATCCATTGAACAAGCTTCATCAAATAAGCAATAACTAACACAACTATACTAAATAATCTTAAAAACAACAATTAAGCAAAATTTAAGCAAAGCTACCGTACTATGCTAAAAATGAGAAATTGGCTATTGATCCTGAGCAAATCCAAGGAATCCAAGGCCAATTAAACTGATCCTATAGCTTCCCAAGATGCATTAAACCAAAGGCAATCCATAATTAACCTTGCTCCAGCTTTCTTGTATCATATCCATTGATTTTTAATTTTAAGCTATTTTTTTGTATTTTTTATGTATTTTTGGTAAACTGAATATAAGTCCACTAACTGATGTATAATCTTCTAAAAGCTTATCAGTAAGCTTGAATGAACTTAAATCACAACTAATTAACAACTTTTACCAATAGTAAGAACATATTGAAATTTTGAGTGAAAATTGCATAAACTGGATATGGAATGAAACACTGAAATTTAAGGTCGAAATAAGTTTCTTACACATTGAAAATGTTTAACAAAGTACTTGAAAGCTTAAATGAACACTGAAATTAAGTAAACAAATAAAGACGACATAAGTAAATTAAAATTAAATTATATATGTTTCTCCTCTGCTTCCTTCTTGTTAAATAAAGACTTCTAGGGTTCCCCACTTGCTTCTGAACATTTCCCATCAAGATTCTTGGCCGTTGGATCTCTGAAACTAATCTCATCCATATAAATGACTTTTGATGCCAAAAGTCCTTCAAGTGGATTAGGGCAGTTTTAAAACAATTAAAGAACTTTGGTGTGTTGTGATGGTGGAGGGGACATGGAAAGTGAGTTTTAGTAGCCAAGTTGGAGATTTGGTGAAGAAAACAGAGGTTGTGAGGGGAGATGGAGTGTTTAATAGTGGAGATGCATTAAATGCATCTTGGTCGTATACGGGGGAATGAGGTGGAGTGTAGAGTAGCCAACTGGGAGGGTGAGGTGGTGGTAAACCACCCTGGTTTTGGGTTGCAGAGGTGGAGGAGGAAGGTGTACAGTGATGGTGGGTTTGACTGGGTTTGACCCTGGTTTAATATCTAAGGGGTGTTGGGCCTGTTTGTTGTTGGGTCTGAATAAAGGGTAAGGGGTTTGTATTATTGGGTTAGTATAACAAATTAGGTCCGGTTGGTTTGTAATAGATTTAAGCCCAAGGACCTTTTTTGTATTTTCTGAATTTTGAAGGGGTAAAAGTGTAGCTTCCCTAAAGTTATCAAAAGGGACTTGATTTGCCAAGATGAATAGTACAAGGGCCATAGATGTAAGTTTTCCAATTTTGAATGCCCAGGGACTATTTTTTTCCATTTTTTTAAACTTAAGGGGCCTGAGTTGCCATTTTTGCAAACTTGAACTTCAAGGGTATAATTTGTCATTCCTTGATTCCTGGGGGACTATTGTTGACTTTTCTTCAAAAGAATTCATCCAGGGACCATTTCTAACAATCTTTGAAAGTTCAGGGACTGATTTTGCTAAATGTGTAAACTTTGCTCGTTTTTCATCTGTTTTCAATCCTTTTGTACCTGAAACATATAAAAACACAATCCAAGGATATTTCCAGTATTTGGTGTTTCTGTGTGTTTTTAACTATTTTCGTAGTTTAAATGAGACAGAAATGATGAGTATTTGGACACTGATCACGAATGTAGAAGGATTTGGGTAAGAAATTAGGAGCTTAGGTAGATATCGAGCTCTATGTTGATGTTGTACCCCCCGTGAGTCTTTTAATGGTTTATGGTAAATGTGTCATCAAGTGTCAAAGTGTATGAAATGGTTGTTATAGAGATTTGGATGCAAATGGGTGTTATGGTAATGGTTAATATATTTGATGTATATGTAAAGGGGTGTTTGGATTAAGGTGTGTTTCTACCCATTTTGGGTTGTAAACGGGTTGAAGAGTTATGGAAACAATGTATTATATTATGATAAAGATTTTTGGAAAGTTTTGTTAAGTTTCGAGTCTTGGAAGTCGGTTTTCCAAAAATTAGAGTAAGATGTTAAAAGTTGTGTTTTTGGTAAAATATGTAAATGGGAGTATAAGGCCTTACGCGTCTGAGCCATAAGGCCTTTCACGTATGAGCCATAAGGCCTTCTGCAATTAAAAGTGGTTTTATGTGTTTCCGAGTACCAGGTCATACGCCCTCATCATACGCCCTATGGGCTGGGTATAAGGCCTTTTGCCTAAAAATGCAATTTTCACAGTTTCTGAGTACAGACCATACGCCCTTCTGGACCTTGGGTGTAAGGGCGTATGGTACACAGGCAGTCTTGGCATATTTTAGTTGATTTTCCAAAAATCATATCTTTTAATCCGTAAGTCGTTGGAGGTCGAGCCACCCGTCGTTTCGAAGGTAGTTGAGTCTAGTTTCATTTAAAAATAGTTCCAAGATCAAAAAGTTTATAGATTTTTGTCAATGGTCAAAAGAGTAACAGAATATTCGTCAAAGTCAAGCGTTTCCGCGCAAAAAGTTTTAATTCTTGGTCAAAGTGGGCATGGGGTGTATGTGACAACTGGAAAATTAGGGAAACTTTAAACCCTGCATTACATTAAAAGTTTGAAGTTTTATTATATAATTGAAATGTTATTCGTAACTGATTTGGGAAATTTAAACCGATGTTTTAAATTTTGAAGTTTATGAGATATTGAATTCGAGTTATTGACTTATTATGAGATATTTATGTTGTGAATTATTGTTGAGACGTTTTAGTTGTACTACATTGACTCCGGCACTAGGAAAACCTAACGAGTTTAAATCTTTTGGATAACGGTCGCGTTTATACGTTAAATAAACGTTTTATCTTTTATATGAATCGGGAAGTGTTTTGGGAGTTAATGGTGACTTATAAAAATATATTTTTGCGACATTTAATATTTTTGAAAGTAAATGATCGTGTATTGTGGCTAAATTGGAAAAGATGAAACTTTAGGATCCTAATTGAAATTTTCGGGTATAACTACCCTCACCCCTAACCCTAACCCTCATAATATCACAAAAAAACTTCCCCCTCTCCTCTCTCTTGGTCGCCGCCGGCTGCTACCCACAACAACACCACCACCGCCACTTTCAAGCAACACCACCACCACCAAAATACTCACCATCTTATTCTTGTTCTTGTGGTGTGAAACACGCGCCCAAAACAAACCCTCCCCCTCCGTTTTTATTGATACCGCCGCCTACAAACACCACCCACCAACCCACTATTAATTTTCTTGGTTTTTATTCGTTTGGAAGGTGAGAAATCACGGGTTACGCATCGAGTTTGACTAATTCGAGTCAAAACCGGATTTAATCTTGTTATTGGGTATAAAAATTAAAGATGAAAATGGGTTTTGATATAAAACTAAGAATGGTATCCATGGGTGTCGACTCTTTCTTGATTTGGTGCTCGGATTTGGTTATTTGGATGCGTTTTGTTGTGTTTATGGCTCGATGGAGCTCAACCAAAACCTTGTGGTCTCGGTGTGGTAATCTTTGTGGTTCGTTGGGAGCTTAACGTGACCCTTGGTCCGTTTAGTTGTGGTATTGGAGCTCGTATGAGCTTAAACGTGACCCCTTGGTCCGTTTGGTTTGATTGTTTATGGGTTTGGAGCTAACCGAGACCCTCATGGTCTCGTGGTTGTTTCTTTTGGCTCGAATGGTAGACCGAGACCCAAACGGGTCTTCCGGGTCGAAGTTTACTTTTTTTTTTTTTTACCCATTTTGATTGTTATGGTGATATTTCGCTTGTTGTTGTGTTATTATTCTTGTCATTGTTGTTGTTACTTTTGGGCTGAGAGTATTGAAAGGCTGAGACCTTGTGGTCTCGGCAATGGACTTGTATTTTGAAGTTGTGTTAACGAGGTGTGATATCGGGAACCGATTGTGTGACGCTTATTAGATTGACGTAGATAGGTTAGAAAGGTGCCGTAGTCCGACCTTATTGTTGTAGCATGTGAAATGGGACATATGACGGAGTTGTGGTTTGGACGGTATTACTTTGGACTCATGGTTGTGCGAGTCGGAGTCACGTTGACTTTCTAGTCAACGATTGACTTCGGCAAAACGCCTTAACACTTGGATTTGGACAGTGAGCCGAGAGTGATGACTCGGACATGTGACTCATCTTTTATAACTCGATGTTAACTATAATTAAACTTAATAATAAAGACTCGTAATAACTTATATTAACGATATAAACATTTATATAAATATATAAATGTGAAAACATATAGATATATTTATATAAGTGCGTATATTAAAAATAAAGTGGTCACGAGTAATAAAAATAATAATGTAACTATATATATTATACTATGAGAATAGTATAATAAATGTCGGGAACGTTATTATAAATAAACTATTATAAATAACAATATAATTATAACGTTGAATGCTTTACGAAATGAAATGCATTTTTGGAAAATAAAACGGGAAACTTACGAGTTATACGAGATCGAGGGCACTTGAGTCCAAGTGGGTCATTTTATTTATTTAATGACTTTTGTGCTTGTCACGGATGTGTGAAGTTAATGTATTCATTTTATATAACTACGTAACTTATTTGATCGACGGATTAAATATGACCTATTTGGTTATATAAAAAGGGTCTATTAACGGGTATTGTATCATACGACGTTCATAGGTTGTGGTAGGAATGCGAGATAATGAGCTACTAAATATCTCGTGAGGTTTACCAAATTGACGAATTTGATAAGTTTAACGATATATTTAGGAAACTTATTAACTTAAATACTTACCATATAGTATTCTACGTGCTATGTGACTTAGGTTTTGGTATGATCTTTGAATAATATATTAGGTAAATAAGTTGTGGAGGATTACCAAGTCGACGGATTTGATAAGCTTCGATGATTTATTTAAATAATATATTGGGCCAATATTAGACCTGTAGAGCGTTTTTATTATTTCTTTCGAGATGTCTTTTTGGTTTTGTGTTGAGTCGACCTTCCACCCGCATGGATACCAAACGCCAAACTAATACGAGAAATGGATTTTTGGAATGTAAAATGGAATACGTTCGGGATTGGGAATACTTGATTTTGAGGAAATGTTTCTGAAAAGAACTTATATTGTTAGGAAGTGCCGAGTCCGTAGTTTCTGTCTTTTGAGTTGTGATACATCTTGCTTCTACCCGTTTTTGTGCTGATATCTGGACTTGAGGTGAGTCATAGCCCCACTTTTACTTTTGAACTTTGTTTTCAATACTTGAGGTGAGAAACGTGCAAATTGTTTTATGTGGAATATTATTGCTGTCTATTTAAAACTTGCTATGCTTATAGAACTAGGTAGGTTATTGCGCATGTCGTATCCTTACGCATGCATGAACATGTCGTATCCTTACGAATGTTGAGCATGTCGCATCCTTGCGAATGCATATTGTTTTGTATTGGTTTTGGACTATAGTGTGCACCTATAGGTTTGGTTTAGTGATTCGATGCCTAGTCTAGCTGGCAAGCGTTTTGCGTATATGTCCACTTGATTGAATTAAGAATTTAAACCTATGATCTCACCAGCGAAAGCTGACTTTTAGCGCGTTTTCTCAGGTAATTAAGTGATGACTTTGGATGCTTGGTTTGGAAGGCTTGGCTTTGGCAACCCGGTTTAAGGATCTAATTTTCTCAAACTCTGATATGTATTTGTGGACCTACGTTTAATCTATTTGGGCCTTACTTTGGATAATTTGGGATAAATGTAAACTTAAAAAACCCCGTATGGTTTTGTTTTATTTATGTTTACTTTATCTCGTTCTTTTATGACTTGTGATGGATACCAATCTACGTAGCACCCCGAAAGCTTGTTTAGTCTTTCGCTATACCAAATTTTGGGGGTGTTACAGTGTAACGCCCATTGTGAAGGGTATATGGTTTTGGAGGACAGTGTATGATGAGAGGAATAGCGAGGAGTGAAAGATGAACCTGCTTGGTCCTCTCAATACACTGTCACAGGAGGTTTGGTCGGTCTCTCACTGAGGGAGTGTATTCCTAGTTATATGAAGCTATTTATGAGATGGAAATGTAGTATAACTGATAGAGCCCTTCAGTGGAGGGGTTATGGGTGGCTAGTGAAGCCATTAACCCTTCTTGGTGTGATTACTTGTTGAGTAATCATATTAAGAGGGTAAGATGGGAATGTAGCTAGATGGTTTAGGTGCAAAAGCTATGGTGAATTTGTGTTGTATTCAGTGGAGTTGTGTGTTCTGTGCTTCATGTATTTTTTCATTCTTTATGGTGCAAATTTAATTTGACATTTTTTTTAATCAAATGTCTTTTATGATGCCACTTTAGTACTTGTGATAATAAAAAAAATTATACAACACCTTTCCGAAAGTAATAATCCGTCTAGGATCAATATTGAAGAAGTGGGTAATAATCTTCGAAGACATACAAGAAAAAAAAAATTGTCGAAAAAAGTAGGGAACAAATGTCACTAACTAAATCTCACATCCAATTTCCTTCGTTAAAAACTAACGGTAGTATGACATGTGAAAGTCATGTGACTATATCAATTAGGACTAGGATAGTATATGAAACAAATAGAGGCGAGTTATTTTACATACTAAGTTTTTGTTACAAACTGAGAGACAAATCCCCACCATCCATCTAGTTTGATCTAATGGTGGGGAGTAACATAAGATTTAATAGACAACCTAAGTCCATATTTTTTTATTGTCCTTTTGTCTTTTTTTTATTCACTTTTATTTTTCTTTTTTTGTCTTTTTTTCCCTTCCTATTTACGTTTTTTTTTCTTGCATTTTCTTTGCATTTTTTCCTTCCTTTTGTCTTTTTTTTTTCTATTATTTAAAAAAAAAAATCACGTTTTTTTTTTTTTTTTTTTTTTTTTTTTTTTTTTTTTCTTTTAAAAGAAAATACACCTTTTTATTTTAAATTTATGAGTATATTTTTTTTAATTCACATATTTTTTTAATTTAATTCACGTTTTTTCACTTTCTAACTTTTTCATCCGTTTTTAGACATATTCGTCCGTTTTCATAAATATTCATCTATTTTCATACGTTTTCTTACGTTTTCATACATATTCGTCCGTTTTCTTACGTTTTCGCACGTTTTCATACGTTTTCGTCCGTCTTCATACATATTCGTCCATTTTCTTACTTTTTCGTCTATTTTCATCCATTTTCATACGTTTTACGACCGATTCGTTTTCATCTGTTTTCGTCCGTTTTCATCCATTTTTATATGTTTCGTCCGTTTGTATACGTTTTCGTCTGTTTTCATATGTTTTCGTCAGTTTTCATACGTTTTTGACCGTTTTTAAATGTTTTCAGACGTTTTCATACCTTTCTGAATATCACAAGTGATATACTGTGATTATCAGAATATCACTTGTGATATTCAGAATATCGTGAGTGATATTGAATATCACTCGCGATATTCTGAATATCACAAGTGATTTTTAACATTCTGTAACATGAAAATCACAAGTGATATTCAGAATATCGCAAGTGATATTCAAAATATTGCAAGTGATATCTGAATATCGCAAGTGATATTCTGAATATCACAAGTGACTTTCAACAAATGTTCTGTGACATGAAAATCGCAAGTGATATTCAGAATATCGCAAGTGATATTCTGAATATCAAAAGTGATATTTTGAATATAAAACACAAGTGATATTCAGAATATTACAAGTGATTTCACGCTTTTTTTAATTCACTTTTTTTCAAAAGTGATATTTTGAATATCACTTTGAATATCACAAGTGATATTCTGAATATCACAAATGATTTTCAACAATTGTTCTGTAACATGAAATTCACAAGTGATATTCAGAAAATCACAAGTGATATTCTAAATATTACAAGTGATATTCCGAATATCACAAGTGATTTTCAACTAATATTTTGTAACATAAAAATCACAAGTGATATTCTAAATATCACACGTGATTTTCAACTAATGTTTTGTAACATGAAAATCACAAGTGATATTCTGAATATCAAAAGTGATATTCAGAAAATTACAAGTGTTATTCAGAATATTATAAGTGATTTTCACATTTTTTTAATTCACGTTTTTTTTTCACTTTCTTATGTTTTCTTCTGTTTTTGTTCATTTTCATACGTTTACTTTCGTTTTTATATAAAAATGTACAAAAATGGACGAAAAAAAGTTGATTTGATGTTTAGGTGTTTGTTAAGATGTGATAGCGTCGTATAATGTAGCAGCGATAAAATGTATTATTGATCTTATATAAAAGAAAACTACTACTTGGATCAAATATAAAACTATAAAAGTTATGAGGTAAATCAACTCTCCTCCGGGTTTAAAGTTATTTCACCATACAAATAATCCCACATCAGTTAAAGTTAACAATCTCATTACATTTGATGATGCTATCACATCTTAACCAACACCTAAACAACAAATCAGGCCACTAACTAACGCAAACTAAACAAACCACGATACTAAAACTATTCTGAACAAGTAATACTAAAACACCATTGTGTGTTTGAATATCACAAGTGATTTTCAATAAATGTTTTGTAGCATGAAAATCACAAGTAATATATTCTGAATATCACAAGTGATATTCTGAATATCACAAGTGATTTTACATTTTTTTTAATTCACGTTTTTTTCACTTTCTAACGTTTTTGTCCGTATTCATACATTTTCGTCCGTTTTCACACGTTTCTGAATACCACAATTGATATTCTTAATATCACAAGTGATATTATGTCATATTCTAAATATCACTTGTGATATTAAGAATGTCAATTGTGATATTTAGAAATGCATGAAAACATACGAAAACAAACGAATACGTATGAAAGTATAAAAACACGTTTGAAAATGGATGAAAACGTATAAAAAATAGACGAAAACGAAAGTAAACACACGAAAATGGAGAAAAACGTATGAAAACGAACGAAACCAATGAAAACGTGTAAAAACTGCCGAAAATGTATTAAAACAGATGAAAACGTCTAAAAACAGACAACAATGTATAAAAATGAAAGAAAACGGACAAAAACATTAACATATGAAAACAAACAAAAACAGACGAAATCGTATAAAAACAGACGAAAACTGACGAAAATAGACAAAAATGTCTGAAAACAGGCGAGAACGTAAAAAAATGGATGAATACGTATAAAAACAGATGGAGGAGAATGAAAACGAACAAAAACGTCTAAAAACGTATGAAAATGGACAAAAACGTATGAAAACGCACGAAAACGGACAAAAACGTAAGAAAACATATGAAAGCAGACGAAAACGGACAAAAATGTCTGAAAATGTATAAAAACTGCCGAAAACCGACAAAAACGTCTGAAAAGGGACAAGAACGGACGAAAACGGACAAAAACGTTTGAAAACGGACGAAAACTTATAATAATGGACGAAAACGTATGAAAACGGACGAAAACGTATAAAATTGGATGAACATCTGAAAGCAGATGAAAACGTCTAAAAATTAACGAAAACTTAAAAAAATAAACGAAAACATATAAAAATGGATGAAAACGAATGAAAACGGACAAAAACGTAAGAAAGTGAAAAAAAATATGAATTTAAAAAAAATACACATGAATTAAAAAAAACGTGATTTTTTTTAAAAGTAAAAAAAAATGAATAAAAAAACGTTCATTAAAAAAAGCAAAACAAGTGCTGGAAAAAAAAAAGAGAAAGAAAAAAAAAAGGAAAAAAAAAACGCTTGGAAAAAAAAAGAAAAAAAAAGCTTGAAAAAAAAGTGAACAAAAAAGGACGAAAAAAAAGAGAAAAAGAAAAAGCGTAGATAAGGAGAAAAAAATGAGAAAAAAGAAAAAAGAAAAAAAGAAAAATACAATGAATAAATCAGAAAGATAAAAGGACAAGAAAAAACATGGAATCCCCACCATTAAATCAAACTAGATGGATGGTGCAGTTTGTAAAAAAAAACTTGTTCGCAAAAATATGAGGTACTATACACTTAGAGCTGGCAAATCGTGTCTTAACGGGTTTTAACAGGTTCGGAGCGTGCGAATAACATAAGTTTCAAACATGAAAACGACTCGTTTAACACTTGGTTTTGGTGGTTTGAGTATGACAGTTATACGTTTTATGTATCAAAAAGGTTAAATATTGAACCATACAATACTAAAAACAATTATTTTAAAAAATAAAAAAATTGCATAGTACATTTTTTCCCTTAATCTTAATAGCTCCTAACAAGTACCCAATTTATCAGCTTTATATACACTTAATCAAATTCGAGGTAAATAACCTCCTACATCATTTACTTTAAACTAGTTTATTGATTCAAAGTTTTTTACTAGTAATAAATAAAGTTCCACTAAAGAAGTGGAAAAAGATTTGATTGCAACAAATTTATGGGGGAATGCACCCAGAGAGAGAAGAAGATGACCTGGATGTCAAAGCCAGGCACCAATATGACAGGTTCTCTATCTACCTTCAATTTCTTGTATTGCATTCGTGAAGAAATCCAAAAGGCACCACTGATTACAGATCTGAGAATGCTCTCACTTACGTTAACTTTGCAATTAGATTTTAGATCCTTCATTAGTTTAACAATGCACCCGTATTTCCATGTGCCGAACAATTCAAAAACCCAAACAACCGAATCCGGTTTGGTCAAAACCGGTGTTGACCGTATTTTTTTTTTTTTTTTTTTTTTTTTTTTTTTTTTTTTCGCGCCTAGTAAGTCGGTTGGGGTTTATATAAATATTGATTTTTCAGTTTTGTCAATCAATCGCTCCATTTGTTGATCGGTAATAAACCCTTAATTCTTTTAAATCTCCTCGTCGATTGTTATTGATTGATCATCGACACCAGCAGCAATGCGAGCTAGTCCCGCTAATTCACCCTTAATTTCTCTACACTCTACACCAACAGATATTCAAGAGGTATATATATATATATATATATATATATATATATATATATATATATATTTGTCAATCATGGTTGTTCTTTAATATACAAGAGTACTAGAACGGTGCCCGCACAATGCGGCGGCGGGTACCATGTAATTATATTTTGCGTTATTTGGTTACACCTTTAGTTGTCTTCATGATTTATAAGTAGATGGTTAAGCCAAATACTGGGCCGTCCCATGAATTTATGAAATTTTTAAGGGCCCTGGACGAAATTAAATAATGAGGCATTTCGATAAGTATTGCTATATATAAAGTGTCACAATTTATAAGATATAATGCAATTAGTTAGCTAAACGTTCTAACATATTGGTCATTTAAGATACTTTCTCGTCTAAATACTTTTTTCTTTGTGAAAAATAGGCGTACACATGCATATAATTATTAACAAGACAAATTTTGAGGCCCTTAAAAATTTTGGGGCCCTGTGCGGTCGCTCACCTTGCACACCCTCAAAGCCGGCCCTGCCCAAATAATTTTAAGCATTTCTAATTATAGAATAGTCTCGAATGCATTATAATGTAGTATAGATTTCTTTACTATAGTTATTTCACTTATTTGTAATTCTGTGTGTTATGTATTATAGGGGGTCAAATGGGGTGATCTTTTTCAAACATTAAGAAAAAGCCCTGAAATCTCACCAACAACTTTAACTTCTATGTCAAGGCTCGATATTTCTACGTCAGATGTTGATGATGATGATGATAGTGAAAATGTAAGTCTATATATTATTATTAACATACACATTATAATATTTTTGTATACAAATGTATGCTGATGCATGGGCACTTGTTTTGTAATGCAGCGATGTAAACAATTGGAAGCCCTGATAGAACCCTTAATACAGAAATTGGAAGGAATCACGGGATATAATGGGACAGGGCGATACCGACGTAGAAGAATTCTTGAAAGACGGAGATCTAAAGTTAAAAGAGAAATCTCCAAACTGTGGATGGAATGGATACTTTTAAAACAAGAGCCTGATCCCAAGAGATGGTCTGTTAATGACGAAGTCGAGAACCTATTTAATGTGTCACTCAGATTGAGTTTCCCTCAGTTTAAAGATGAAGATTCTATCGTTGTATTTTCCATTCGGGAGTATGGTGAATACCATTGGTACGTATCTCCTTTTCACTTTGCTAAGTGGTTCTATAATTATTAGTCTTACAATAAGAGTATCCAGTCATTCTGGTATTGTTATCCTATTGGTTTATTTTAGAGGTGGCTAAACGGGCACGGGCTAAATGGGCGCATGTTATGCGAATCGCTTTTGAAAAGACGCAAAACTACGAAACAAATTACTCAAACGTAACACCTTACTTATATTTAAAAAATTAAACATGTTATATTTTTAAGTTTTTCTTTAAAAACAATTGTAATGTTCTCGAATTGAGAGAAAATATGTGCCGTTTGTGCCAATTTAACTTTTAAATGAGCAATATATGCCCATTTCAAAAAAAGAGGGAATCTTTTACAAATTAGCCCATTTGTTTAATTTTGGGCACAAATTGCCACCTCTATTTTATTTGAACTTAAAAATGTCATTTCATCAACAATGGTGCATAACATATAACTTATATTTTGAAAGTTGAACTTAAGAGTCCTATCTTCATTTGAATAATCATCGGAAATTTACAGTGAAGATGTCTTGATGGTCGGGCCGAGATTAAGAAAAGAGGGTAAAATGCATCTAAGACCGAGAACAATAGGATGGGTATTCTTTCTCTCTGTATTATGGTTTTTGATTTTTGAATATGTTGAGTTTTTTAATGGTAATTTTTATGTTTTCTGTGGTGTTATGTTATTATAGCAAATCAAGAAAAACCTTCAAGTGCAACAATCTGAAATGATAGAGGGAGAACCCTGGGTACATGATATTGGATTTGTAACTATAAATTTATCAGGGAAATGGATGGCTAAGGTATTATGTGAAAAGGAAACTGAAACAGAGCTTATATTTTTTTTCTTTTCTTTTACTAACTCTTTTAAAACAAACATTACATTACATTCTTCTTGTCTACATTGCAGAGCCTTCATAAGCTGCTTAGAGATGGTGTAGATACATGGGCACCACCACTTTTTATGAAAAATTACTTGGTGAACATTTACTTTCCGTCATGCGATGTAGCTGACGTAACGCATATGGATTCGTTACGGCGCGAGCTTATCAAAAAGACGCTAATTAATATGCTCGAGTATTGTAAAGTTGGTTGGCGCTCAATGGTATATATATACAATTGATCTAGCTGTTTCAATGTTTGTTGTATTAAATCAATGGTTTTATATTTATATACATACATAAAACATGCATATTTTGAAGTTTACGAGGTTAATACTTTCATTTATTACAGGAACCTCAAGAGGAATTACCTGAAGAGGAATTGGATAAGTTTCGGATTCTTAAAATAGATGGAGATGTGCTAATATCTCCTAATGCTAAAGGAGAACAGGAACCTCTTATTCATGTGAAGCGAGATGGATGTTCCAGCGATCCTCTAGAAGATCTAAAATATTTGTGGTACTGTACTTATCAAACTATATATATATCAATTCGCTAGTAAGATATGTTATAAATAGTTCTATATGAAGTAAACCTACTTCCTGATACTTTATGCTGAATATGTATGCAGGCATGGACTTGAAAAAGAAAAAGCAGATCGGATAATATGTCTGGCTCGTGTAAAGCAACAGGAGTATATTAAAATGTGTTTCGCTGTAAGTCCTTTTCACACATTAGCATAACTGCATAACTGATAACATGTTAAAAGTAAAAGACAGTTTTTTTTTTTTTTTTTTTTTTTTTTTTAGGCTGCTAAACATGCAAAGTGGCTCCCTCCTCATCGGGAGGATGACCCTAGAGCATCCTTTACAGGATATCAAAGCTGTAGTACTTCCATGGAAGACGTGGTTTCTTGGTTTGAAGAAGCTAAAGTTAGTAAAGGTATACAAATATCAAGTTCCTTTGATAAAGGCAACAATCTAGCTTTGAACCCATTTGACCTTTGTTTATAGTTAAACTTGTATGTTTTTTAACCCATTAAAGATAAAAACATGTCCCAAATCATCAATCCATTAATATTTTAATGCTATCGGTGAATGGCTACATCTCACAATTATCTTTTTGTCAGGGTATACTGAAGACGTTTTGAAGTGTGCTCTAAAGTAAGATTCTTATGCTTATATCATAATTTGTACCCTTCTTGTACTTATGCTATCAGTATTAATAATACAAGTAGAGTAGTAAACGTTGATTTTCTATGAACTTGCTGTAATCAAATTTGTTTCCAAATTTTTTATATTGAATTCAAGAATGTGTACACCGGCTTTTTCCTTTGTTTCATTAAACGAGATACCCTACTTGTAGGTCAAGTATCATGGTTATGTATATTCAATGCTTTCTGTTTTGTACTCTTAACAGGTATACATTATTGAAAAACCATAGGCTAGCGGATTGTACATTCAATTTTGAAGAGGTGCTCAATGAAGAGGTATTTCAGTGATGCTCTTCAACTTATGCTATTGATGTTGTGTTTCTTATCTATTTGAAATCTTTACACGGATCTTGTTTTTCATCTGCTCAAATTCATTCATAAATAGGGAAATACTTTTCTATACCTACTGAATTCCCGAGTCCGAAATCGTTCATTTACCAAGAAACATCACAAAGACATCGATGAGTTAAAGAAGGTAAGAATTTCTTTTCGTTTCAATGTGCTTATTGATTTCTTGTTCTTGAATAATAAGTTAATGGATAATGTTACAACTATCACATTGGCCCTAATATTATATGCATATAATTGGTTGCAACAGGCTTCAGAGTTAACATTGGGGGAGGGTGAAATATGGGAGGAAGGTCTCGAACGCGTGTTAGCATTGCATTTGCTGAAGTTTAATCAGGTTAGACGAATATATTAATAAACTTATATTACTTCTTTGAACACACAAAACTCTATTTTTATAAATATAATTTTGTATATTATATTAATGTATTATTAATAGTCTAACTCTCTTTTTCAGGTTATCGTAATGTCTTGTTACCCGGTCTTGCCTCATAAATTATGTGAATATCTCTATGATTTATGCATGAAATTTAACAGTTATTGTTATTCATCGGAGGTATATTTACTTAGATATGTTTTTTCTCATACAATATTTAATTTCCAATTCTTTGAAACCTAGATAATTTTCTAGAAATTAATTTGATTTTAGGAAGACGTGAATATTTTTAGTGTAACTTTGAATGTTTTGGCAGGATGGTATTGCTCGGGAAACCAAATTATTGTTATGTGAGGCAACTGAAGTTGTTATGGAAAAATGCTTTCAGCTTTTGGGCATCACTCCGGTATGCATTATAAGTAGATTTTTTTT
The DNA here is from genome assembly GCA_030686995.1 of Artemisia argyi. NCBI lineage: Eukaryota > Viridiplantae > Streptophyta > Magnoliopsida > Asterales > Asteraceae > Artemisia > Artemisia argyi. The sequence continues at coordinate 2,846,381 of CM060676.1, read as the reverse complement.
AACTCAGTTTATCGGGTCGGGTTTTTTTCGCCTGTCATTTAAGATTATCTTTCTTTTGTTTGGATTATTTCTCTTTTTTGAAAGGGAGTGTGTGAGGTTTATTTATGCTCTTATTTAAGTTCTTCGGTTTTAATTTCATTTTGAATTTAAATTGGTTTGGGTGTATAAGACAGACCTTAAAACTCAATACCATACTGCTCAAGTAATTCACTATTTGGAAGTAAAGTAAATTTTTTCTTCTTTTCGAAAACCAAGTCAGGTTTAGATAACTCAAGTTAGAGCATGACAGTTTGACAGAATTTAATAACCATTTCAAACTCTTTCTTTTTTGTGTGTGCAGGAATCCTCATCCTTGGGGGGAAAATGGCTTCAAGAGTCATTGGGATTGACAAAATCCTTGCTTCAATATCCACCTAGAAAGCCAAATCCCCGGTTCGAGTTATTTTCGGTGTATATTCATATTACTAGAGATCCCGAACTTAAAGAATGCAAGCTCTTTGGTCAAATTACGATTTCAGATACATATGGAGTACTATATGATGGTTGGGGCCTACCAGCTGCACCTGATCTTGGTACTGTTGCTTTATTCGATTGTAATTGGGATGGCCAAATCGACATCACCAACCATGACCGGTTATACCTTGGCGATCCTAGTTCAAGTCATCTAATTCAATTATCTTCTTACATGGAGATTTCTACTGAACTGTATGCTACTACTGTGAGGAACGATTCTTTGTTCGTACTTTCCAGAGTTAATGATGAAGCGGACTTCGCATACTTTTGGAAGATGGAAGATGAGACCAAATGCGATATGGATTGTATTCACGGTATGGATGGCGATGTAGAGATATATTACGTTTTGTTGAAAGATGCAATGGATTGTACAATAGAGGTCACATATGATTTTAAGCAAAGTGGTGGTCAAGAAGTTTACGCACAAATTTATGCTTGTTATGGTGACTTTTTTGACAAAAATGAAGATCCTTGTGTAAAAAACTTCTACACGGCATTACTTTATAAAGGCAGTTTTGATTCTAAGATAGCTGGAAAAGCTGGCAAAGTTCCACTAAAGAGATCGATGATGGCTGTACCCTCCAAGGGCTCCATCGTAATTAAAGCACGGTTATTTGATGTGGACTCTCAGGCTGAAATTCTGGATGGCATATGCAAGTTCCCTGCACAACCCGGAGGTAGCTTAAAAGAGAAAATAGACGGGACTAGTTGCACTCTTAGTGTGAGTGTGGTTTGGAGCCAAGGTTAAGGTGTGTTGTGCCTCGCTGACTTTCCTAGAATACCGTCTTAGTGGAAAAGACAATTTCAAACTTTTATATGTCAGTAATCTTGAAATTGTATTGGTGTAATGTGTTTTTTGTTGTGTGTACCACTCATATTGGATGCATTCACCAAGTCTAAATTATGACCACTTCTGATGTGGTTAATGCTGCTAGATTATGGAACTTGGACAAGAGTATGTATTATAGAAGAACTAGCAGGGTACCCGCGCAATGCGGCGGTGGGTACCCTGTGACTAAATTTTGTGGCGAGCAAATATCGTTCGTTTATACGTTTTTTCTAACAATAATTTTATAAGAATGATAATTTTTAATTAAAATAACTATATTCGGCATTTTTTCAGCTTGAGAGTTTTTTCGGCTTCAAAATTTTCTTTGGTTTTTCTTGGGCCAGAATTCGGATAGTATTTTTGCTTAGCCCAAAACCACTTTATACAAAAAAAAAAAAAAAAAAAAAAAAAAAAAAAAAAAAAAGGCCAATCTACTAACCAATGTTACTAACCCTATATCTCATAAACACTCGCAACCCTAAATCCACAAAACAAAGCTGCCCTACTTCTCCTTTTGTAAAATCCAATGCTAACCACTCCACCAAACTTCACCCTCTTTTCTTTCTTTCTTAACCGAATGACAAACAAAGTTCCAGTGGCTTCAAGATCTTTTATAACAAAGGTCCAAGGTAGTTTTCATTTGTTTTGTTTTTCCGTTTTCTAAGGGCGATGATGAGTTGAAGAGATCTTTAAAGATCCGTTCTTGAAACTAAATAACAACCCTAGATCTTCTGTTCTTGTTTTTTTTTTTTTCGATGAACGAATGAAATAAATAATTAAACAAATTTGTTTGATTATTTCTTTATAAGTTTCGAAAATCTAAAAGAAGTTGAACTTCTCATAGATAAAACTGAGATCTCTGTTTTATTTTTTATTTTTTTTCGAGTCTTCGTGTGGTTAGATTGTGTCTTGAGGAGGGTGCGATTAGGATAGTATATGATGTTGTTTGAAAAGTGCTACGGGTTGTGGTTATTTGATGTTAACGTGAGACGGATTTGGGAGAAAAAAATAACGGCAATGTAAATAAAACGTCCGGCAAAAAAAATTGGGCCAACACACCGGGTTGTTTCGTTCTTGTTTGAAGTAGGATGTCGATTGTCACTGGATCTCGATTTTTTGTTTTGGTAATGGTTCTAAGATTTTTCTTTTGGAAGCTTAATTATATTGTACATTGTGGTTAAATTGTTGTATTTTTGAATGAATTGGTGTTTTTAATAGTGTATTAATTGTATTAGATGAGTAGTGTTTTTTAAGTTTTATCTGTGCTTTAAGTACTTGTAAATAATGTTTAAATACTTGTAATTTTTGGTGTAGGGAGTGTTTTTAATGCTATTAATGTAGAATTGATAGAATTTTGGTCTGAATTTGCCTCCATACATAAAGTGTTGTACACTATGCTTAAAGTGTTGTAAGTCTAAAATTTTTGTCCATTAAAGTGTTGTACACCATGCATAAAGTGTTGTAAGTCTGAAATTTTTTGGAGAGAGAGAGTCCTTCCTCCATTATAAGTAGTATAGATAACTTTAAGTAATAACAATGATATATCATTTTTTTTTTATCATTTTCTAATACGATAAGCCCTAGATATGTTATAAAATAAATCAAGTTTTATTTGACCAAAGCAAATGTTTTCATTTATCCGTTTTTTCTTACAATAACGCTAATAAACACAAACCTCACGTCTTAGACCCCCTAGCAGCCCAAAATTTTAATAAATCACGTCCAATTTTGTGCAACTTAAGTTTGGGATCATAATAATCAAGCCCAAAAGTACATCTAGACCTCCTACCAGCCCAAGTCCATTATACTCTTTAAACCAATTCAACGCTATAAAAAAATTGCCCTCACACTTTTAACCTAATAAATAAAAATAACGCAGCCACTGGTTTTCACCTAGATCTTTTTTTTTTTAACGGCGAGTTAGTAGTTAGTGATTCGAGCACACAGTGACATCCAATTGGGTAGTATGCAAGCATCGAACCTTTCTCCTTAGGGGATAAACCTAACTCCTGCTTCTATTTTTTCGAGCCCTTGAAGGTTCACTCGAACCTGAGACCTCTCCAAGGATACCTCCCCAAAGTTACCTTTGGTGGCCAACTGAGCTAGCCTAGTTGGTTTTCTCTAGATCTACAGACATGACACCAAACATACTTTTACCCTTTCATTTTTTGTTATTTTCGAAGAACAATAATTTCCGGTCACCAATTTCGAATGAAAAAGCACACTAAAAAATCACAAATACCATTTCGTTTATATTTAAACACACGAATGGAGATTAACAAAGAGCCCTTTTAATTTACTCGAACTGTTCGGACTCCAAGATCTGTATACAAGTCGCGTAGTTGTGGTTAAGTTTTTTGATTTCGTTTTGTGTTTCTTTGTACGAAACAAAGAAAGGATGAAACAATCTTGATTTTGTTTTGGTCTGGGTTAACATTCAAGCAGTTAAGATCTTTAAGGATCTTAAAACTATCTATAAAATACGAAAGAGAAAATAAGATTTTTTTTTTTTTTTTTTTTTTTTTTTTTTTTTTTTTTTCCTTTTTCTTTTTGTCTTGTATTGTTTGTGTGTGATGGGGAGTGACTTGAGGGGCCTTGAGTTTTGTTATTTGTAAAAGTTGGTTGTGAACTTTTTGGTAGTCACATTTAGACTTTTTCTTGGCCTCGTAAGTCTGGGTTTGTAAGTCGTAACTGAGATTATTACAGGCTTCGTAAGTCTGTGTTCAACTCAGTTTATTGGAAAAAAGAAAACGCATCATGATTGGAAGTTTGTTGATGGAGTGTATTGATTGTATTTGTACTTTGTGCTTGAATGGTTGTATGTATTAGTGATGAGGTGCTTTAAATTTTGTATTAATTGTATGTAAGAAATAGTATTTGCTTAAAATCAATTGTGCTTTACATACTTGTGCTTTGTGTTTTATAACTTGTATTTATTTAAAATCTATATAAGAAAATCTTAAAAAATTAATATGAGAGAAGGTGCAATATGCTTTATAAGTAGTATAGATTGTTGAAGATCTTAACAGAGCCTGTGATCAAGATGATAGGACAGATTAACTACAGGTGGAGGAATACTTGATGCTTCAGTATGCTATAGAGGATATTGATGCTATAGGGTCTGCAAGGTGGTTGTGTTGTTATAGTGATTCTACTTAGTTATTCTTGATTGTATTGTGAGCTTGGGATATGTCCAATGCCATTGTTTTTTGGTTAGCCTTTGTTGATGTACTTAGGGATGTGTCTTACTTGGCTCTTTCTTTGTAACTTTGCCTTTTTTTTTGGCTCTTCCTTTAATAAAATTTACCATTTAGAGGAAAAATTGATAAGTGTTTGGTGTATAGGTCTGCCACAACCAGACGCTACCGGAAAAAAACCCAACACAAACACACAAACCAATATATATATATATATATATATATATATATATATATATATATATATATATATATATATATTTTAAGGCAATGAATTTTATTAAACCAAAGAAAAAAAAAAGAAGAAAATAACAATAAGGTCCCCATGTAGGAGAACCAAACGAAACCCATCTAACAATTACATATCACCTGATTAACAAAAAAAATCCCAAGCACCTATGAAGCAACAACAAACCGGTGAAGACAAATTGGTTATGGGGGGTCAAATACTGACCACGGACATAATAACCATTAGGACTAGTTACCACCAAGCTGATTGCTCCTGTAAGAGATCCAAAGCTGAGAAAGATACTGAATCTGTGGGAAGACATCTCGATCTATAATAGCATGTCGAGATTCACTTGGCTCGTGTAGAATAAGATTACGCCACCTCTAAACTACCCATAAGACCACCAACCTAACTCCATGAAACAATTTAGCCTTCAGTTTATTCTTGTCTCCACCCTTAGAAGACTGACCCATAATATTATCCGGCGAGTAACTAGGAGGAATGGGAATGTTCCACCGGTCAAAACATTTTAACCACAACGGTTTAACCTTGCTACATTTATATAATAAGTGATTACCATCCTCAATTTCCATTTTGCAAAGAGGGTAGAGTAACGAATGAACATCAATGCCTCGTTTATCAAGGTTGGCGGGATGGGGGAGTCTGTCATTTATGACCCCCTAAAAAAAGATGTTTAGTTTCTTTGGAACCTAATTATTCCAGTCAAGAACACGACCTAAGCAACCTGGAGTGAGGACCTGTTTGTCGATCACCTTAGATAAGCCGTTAATAGAGAAACCATCCTTCATGTTTATGGACCAATTCCAGTCATCATTATCCTCATCTGAGAGCACCAGGCCACACAATAGCAAAACCAGACTTGATAAATCACCTTGTGACCTCCCCCTTGGATAAACTCGCCCACACCAGTTAGCCTCCCAAATGCCATTACTGAGAACCCATTGATCCTTCAACTTACAATCGGGGAACATTTATAAAGCAAAGAGACGAGGAAAATTTTCCCTCAAACAAGTAACTCCGTCAAACCATATATCCTTCCAGAAAAGTATTTCAGAACCATTTTGAACCTTTCTAACAAAAGAGTTACTACAAGGAATACCAAGAGTGTCAATTGCGGGACCGATACTAACATGTAATACACCGTAAAATCCCAGGTCATTTATTAATGCTAATTATCGACACTATTCTAACTAAGCCATTTTTGCGGGCTAATTTAAATTTTTTTTACATGAGACACTGTTTGTTTGAACACCCGATTGTTTTGAACACCGTTGGTTTAACACCCGATCATGTTTTGTCACCCGATATCACCCGAAAGTCACTCTTGGATGTCACCCAATGAGGTTAAGCACCGGTAACTCCCACTTGCGACCCGACACCCAAATTGAACAACGAGAAATTATATATATATATATATATATATATATATATATATATATATATATATATATATATATATATATATATATATATATATATATATATATATATATATATATATATACGACACTATGTATATATTAACCTTTACAAATTTGTTATTACTATATATATATGAGTATATATATAAATGACGACACCGTTTATATATTTATGATTTTCACGAACCGACACCGACACCGAGATTTATTTCACAATTTTACGGAACACCGACACCCCGATATTTTTGGGCCGAATCACCTCACTAGCCCACTCTATTTCTTTTCACTTGGGCCGGATCACCATCACCAAGCCCACACGGCTTATGTTTTGTTCACTTTGGGCCGAAGGTTAACACAAGCCCATCACACAAATTCTTTCATATATTTTCTTGGACCGAACCTTTGCACAAGCCCACTGGCTATGGATTGTTGCTACGTATACTTCCCCAACGAGAACCAAATCCCCTTGCAATATATAGATGCACACGTTTATATATTTGCATGTTCCCCTCAAGCTTGACATCAAAATGCAACACCCTTTGACTTTGCTACACTCGACAATGAGCCACCATTTGGGAGCCGTCCGACCCTTGGATAAACTCGTTACACGCCCAACACTTAAACCACTAGGTTATGTGTTTCTTAGACCTCTAACACAAACATTAAACAATGATTTATTGTACAACACATGCCTAAAACCTTCTAAGACCTAGCCATAAAATAAGATTGTAGCCTTTCAAGACTCTTACAATCGACAAGACCACTCGAAGGAGACATAGACAACAATGTCGAGCTTGACATGACCCTTGAGGTGTGTTGTGTTTCTAGGAGCATTCGAACCACCCCATCCACCCTATATAAGCCACAATAAATGCTAGGAACTTACACACTCTCAACTCCACAAAACTTCCAAATCAAACACTCTATTGCTTCATTTCGTGCTACTGTCGAGAAGATCTTGGACACAAGTAAGGTTTGGATCGAGAATACTACTTGGGTAGGTTATATTTTGGAACGAGGGTCACGAAGAAGAGAGTACTACGTTGCTTGTTCATTAGTCTCGAACACACGACATCATCACCACCACTTTGGTGTTGTAAGTTAACTATCACCCTTTTCAATTTGTACATCATCCATTCATGCATACCACATTGATACACCACACGATGCACGTTATCTTTCTTAGTATCTCACATTCATAACGTTTGTAACCATTACTTTACACGCCTCGACACCCCTAGGAATGGACACGCCATTTCATTTTTATACGTACAACCTACCTATATTATTCGACACCCTAATTCTTTGGCTCCCACTTAATCGAACCAACATGACATGCAAACCTTATACGTTTTTAGACCACGAAAACAAAGCCAAAACCAAGTCCTAGTCGAATGTGTTTCATAAACAAGAACAATCTTTTTTTTTTTGGACTTTTAACGGGCTAACGAGCCCAAGTATTTTAAAAAGGGAAGTTTCGGTTTGAAACTGATAAGATTTTGGGATGTTTTCGAGACTTTTCAAAGCTGATTTAGAAAGGTTTTACAAGGTTTAAATGATATTTTCGTTATACTAAAAGTTAATTTTTCCAAAGGACTTAACGAAGGACTATTTTTGCAAAACCTTGCGTTAAAGGACCAAAATTGCCAAATCTGTCAAAGTTTTGGACTGAGATGGAAACAGTTAATTTTTGATAAAATTTGAGGGTAGAAACTGTACTTACTCTAAAATCGAGGTATATTGTGTAAAAAGTATAACAAGGACTAAAAATGTAATTGTTTTTAACAAAAGGGTAAAAGATGTAACTTTTCTTAAAGTTAAAGATTGAATTGTGACAAGGCATATTCTTATAATTAATTATTTCATATACTTTTATAATTATATATATATATATATATATATATATATATATATATATATATATATATATATATATATATATATATATATTTCTTTAACTTTAATATATATATATATATATATATATATATATATATATATATATATATATATATATATATATATATATAACCTTATTAAAAATATGAAATCGTAAATATTTTTAACAATATTATTTTTCACAACGAATTACTATTTATCAAACACCGGTTCGTAACAACGACACAAATAACTACGTAAAGTTATTTGGAATATATTTAAGACACCCGAAACGGATATCACCGTACACGAGACATATCACACGTCATTTACAACACGAATCTAAAACACCGATTACAATGTATTATTTAGGTCGCAAGTCGGAGGAATCTCATTGCTAGTCGTAGCAATACACCATCACTTTTGAGCACCTTGTGATTACGCACCTTTCAAGTGAGTTCATGGTCCCACATTTTTAATTATTTTTAAACCCCGTGGGGAGATACATGCTATAAATCGAACACAAGTATTTTTTTATGTATGTTGTTATCACCTGATATTGCCTAAGTTGACACCTGTGCTACAAGTCCCTCATATCACGAACCTTAATCACTTGCGAGTGAGCGCGAATATAGTTGATAGATCTATTGGAATGGCAGCTCGCCTCTGTCAAGGTGATCACTTGGCAGGAGGTGTGCTATATTCGAGGTATTATGGAAATTTGGCACATTTCCTGTCACCGAGGGCCCCTTGTCATTTACATCCGCCATGGTGTAGATGATTGTTATTATCTTTATGATATGTCAAATCAATGTTAAGGCTTGCGTTTCGTGAGGCTTAGGAGCAATATTACACCCGATTTAGTGAAGACCTGTCTATCTTGGCTTGTTTATTTCAAATGCTTGACTTGTGTTCACACTCTTACAATTTAAACTACTATGGATTCACTCAACCTTTGTGTTGACTTTTTAAGCATGTTTATCTCAGGAAATTAGCAAGCATGGCGGCACGGAGCTGGCAAAGGGCACATGACCTCCCTTTTGATTTCAATAATTATATCATTCTTTACAAACTCATCACTTCTTTTGCTAAACAATTAACATTTTGAAAAAATGTTTGTGACTCTGAATATTTGAGTTTTCATGGAATGATATTGACAATCTTTTAAATTGTTTTCTATGAGTATGACTGTGTACTAAACTGTAATGACCCCCGATTAGACTTCCGCTGCTTAATCAAATTTCGGGGTGTTACAGATTGGTATCAGAGCCATGGTTATAGAGAACCGAATGATTTTTTTTCAAAACATTGGACTATAACCTCACCAGATTTTTAAACAAACTAATTATCACCGAAGTGCCCTCCGTGCCAGCGCTTGCCAACTCTATGTTTTAAGGTTTGATTTTTAGCACCCATCGCGTTTAGCTCACTATGACACTATGATCACTGTGCATGTAGCATTATGTAGACTAAATGACTTATATCACTGCTATTTTTGGGATATTACAGTACCATGTCGCGCCCGGTTATTATTTTGTCCGACAGTGACGACGTCGTGCCAGCATCATCCACTCACCCTACTATTGACTTATCTGGTTATGACACCCATGACACCCGAGGCACCCATGATTCTGACCATGACACCCAACCCGTATCACCTGCTATACCATCTCCTGTTCCATCTGGAGACCCATCTGCTGACACTGAGCCCTTTGAGGAGGGTGAGGTTGCTTCTACACCCATTGATTCTTTTGCTATTCAGCCTCTCTTTCGTCCTATTTGTGGACCTTTGACTCAGGGACAGTACCTTTATGATCAGTACCTGACATCTCAGTAGTTTCTTGCGGCTGATGATCGTCCTACACCACCTGCTAGTCACCACTCCGGTTCAGATGCTGATGACGAGTCTTCTGACTCCGATACTTCTGACACTGCTGCTTCTATTCCACCATCATCCCCGCCTGCACTGATCCGTCAGCGCAAGCGAGTGAGGATTCTTGAGCCCTATGAGCCTGAGCCTTTCGGCGAGTTGTTTCGATATCATGAGGGAGACTATACCCGCAAATGCACGGCTCGGAAATGAGTCTGCTTTTTGCCTGCTTCTACTGTTACACCACCTGTATCTACACCTGTACCTACACCTGTATCATCACCCATATCTGTATTACCACCTGTTTCTATGCCAGATCTGACACCTGTGGCATCACCAGCACCCCCACCATCACCTGTATCACCCCCACCTGAGCCACATCCGTACATGTTGCCTACTTACACCGCACCCCACACCTCTGAGGTTTTGCCACCCATGCCACCACCTACAGTTTTCTACTCACAGACTACCACCGTACCGATACCATCACCTGTACCATCACCTGCCCCCACCGAGACCCCCACCTCACCTGGCATTCATAGATTGGTTGATGCTCGTCGATGGTCATTTTTGTTAGACTACATACGTAGATGGAGATTGGTTGAGGGATCACCTAGGGCTGCTGAGCTTGGAGATGGCTCTTCAGCGGTGTTACTGGTCACTGGGGAGCCGATACACCATACTATCCCTCTTTTGGCTGCTAGATTAGTGAGACATGAGGATCGTCTTGATGAGCTGTTGAGCGTTATTGAGGATATATCCTTGGAGAGGATCGAGTGTATGCAGGAGGAGGTCACGAATCTCGTGGTACATAGGACAGCCTTAGAGATGGTATTTGAGATGATGGGGACAGAGATCGAGGAGGCACAGGCTACCATCACCGAGTTTGGTCATCGACTGGATGTTCAGAGGCACGAGATTGATGATTTGAGAGCGATTGCAGCCATTACGCAGGAGATGATGGAGCATCAGGCACAGGAGTTAGCTGCATCTAGTTCTACCATCCATTCACTTTCAGCCACTATTGAGGAGATTCAGGCCCGTGAGAGATCCAGAGATATGGAGATGTTGGGGATGATCCGGATCATCAGATAGCTGGAGAGGAGATCAGGAGGCGCACCTGGACCTTCATAGATCTATGACATGTCATTACTTACAGAGACATCTTAACTTGCCGCCTGTGGCATTAATAATTGTTGTATCTTATTGTTTTGTAACAATGGATTCAAAATTATTAAAACTTTATGTTGGTTACGATTGTAACGTATTGATATTGATTTATGATGTTCTAGTTGTCTGATCTTTTATTATGCTCCTATATTGAGATTCATTATAATTTCCATGTGTGTTGTTACATGTCGTGATGATTATTTATGAATGATATGGTTTATGTTGATGTATGTATTCATGGTGTGGTGGTGATATGTACTTTGTGATGATCTCGACTATTATGAGTTGGCTACATTATTTCTCTTGTTATTGATGTTTGGGATTGGTACTTATGCACTTGCGATTTTATAGAGTTATGGCCCCAAGGAAAACCGCTACTGCTACCTCGTCACCCGCTATGACCCAGGCTGCTATAAGAAAGTTGGTTGCCGACAGTGTTGCTGCAGCTTTAGAAGAGCAGGCTGCTGCAATGGCACAAACTAGTAGCAATAATCGAACCACTGCTGAGAGTGAGTCCGCTGCGACTCGGAAGTGCACCTATAAGGACTTCATTGATTGTAAACCATCTCACTTCAAAGGGACTGAGGGAGTGACAGAGCTTGCTCGATGGTTTGAGCGAACTGAGACTGTGTTTGTGAGGAGCGGTTGTGCCGCTGAAAGCAGAGTCTCGTTTGCTACTGGAACATTGTTGGAAGACGCGTTGTCTTGGTGGAATGCAACTGCTCAGAAGATAGGTGTTTAGGAGGCCTATCAGATTACCTGGGCTGACTTTAAGGAGAAGATGTTGAAGAAGTTCTGCCCTAGAGGCGAGATCAAGAAGTTAGAAGATGAGTTTCACACGTTGGTTGTGAAAGGAAATGATCTCAGGGCTTATGATAGGAGATTCCAGGAGCTTGCCACACTTTGCCCTTCTAAGGTTCCCGATTTGGAAAAGTTGTTGGAAAGGTACATTGAAGGATTACCCAGGAGCATTGAGGGAAACGTCACCTCGTCTAAGCCTCAATCTTTGGATGAAGCAATGTCCATTGCCCAAAGACTGCTAGACCGGGAGATTAAGCGTAACTCTGCTCAAGGGAACAACGATCACAAAAGGAAGTTTGATGATCGAAGGACAAACAACAACAACAACAACAACAACAACAACAACAACAACAACAACAACAGCAACAACAACCGAAACCCCAACCGTAACTACCACCATGACAGGAACACTCACCACAACCAACAGAACCGACGACAGGAAGCTGTCAGAGCTTATGTCGCCGCACCAGTTAAGGATGCTAGGTATGCTGGACCTCTTCCATTTTGTGACAAGTGTAAGATGCATCACAATGGACCCTGCTATGCTAAGTGCGGGAAGTGTTCAAGGGTTGGACATAAGACACAAGATTGCAAGGCGACAGGAGCTAACTTGTAACCCGTGGCAGTGGTATGCCATGCTTGTGGAGAGAAAGGACACTACAGGCGTCAGTGCCCTAATAAGGATAACAATGCACGTGGGAGAGCATACGTGCTGGGTGATGGAAATGTCCAACAAGATCCAAACATAGTCACGGGTACGTTCTTTCTAAACAACCGCCTCGTTAAAGTTTTATTTGATTCCGGAGCCGATCAAAGTTTCGTATCTATTTCTCTTGCACCCCTGCTTAATATTACACCCACCCAACTAGACACCACGTATGAGATTGAACTAGCTGATGGAAAGCTAGTGAGTACTAACACTATACTCCGAGGTTGCACCCTACGACTATTAGACACCCCATTTACCATTGACCTTATGCCTATTAGACTCGGTAGTTTTGACGTCATTATAGGAATGGATTGGTTGTCCGAAAACCGTGCTAAGATCATTTGTGACGAAAAGGTCGTTCACATTCCACTGAATAACGAAACCCTGGTTGTTCGCGGAGAGCGAAGTAAAACACGTTTGAGCGTCATTTCTTGCGTCAAAGTTGTGAAGTACATCGAACGAGGATGTCAAGTCTTTTTGGCTCAAGTCATCGAGAAGAAGTCGGAAGAGAAGCGACTCGAGGATGTGCCAGTAGTCAGGAACTTTCCAGAAGTTTTCCCTGAGGACTTGCCTGGCCTTCCGCCGACTCGTCAAGTGGAATTCCAAATTGACTTGATGCCAGGAGCAACACCCGTAGCACGAGCACCCTATAGGCTTGCACCGTCAGAAATGAAGGAGTTATCTGGACAATTGGAGGAATTGTCGAATAAAGGATTTATTCGCCCTAGTTCATCACCGTGGGGAGCCCCGGTGTTGTTTGTGAAGAAGAAGGATGGAACCTTCAGGATGTGTATCGATTATCGTGAGTTGAACAAACTTACTGTCAAGAATCGATATCCGTTGCCAAGGATTGACGCTTTGTTTGATCAACTGCAAGGATCGAGTGTCTACTCGAAGATTGATTTGAGGTCGGGTTATCACCAACTGAGAGTTAGGGAAGAAGACATCCCTAAGACGGCTTTCGGGACAAGATACGGTCACTACAAGTTCCAAGTAATGTCATTCGGTCTAACGAATGCACCCGCTGTATTCATGGACTTAATGAACCGAGTGTGCAAACCCTATTTGGATAAGTTTGTGATTGTATTCATCAATGATATCCTTATTTATTCACGTAGTAAGGAAGAGCACGCAGAACACTTGAAGGCTATACTAACACTGCTCAGAGAAGAGAAATTATACGCCAAATTTTCCAAGTGTGATTTTTGGATTGAGAAGGTACAATTTCTTGGGCATGTTATTGATAGCAAGGGTATTCATGTTGATCCCGCCAAGATCGAAGCTGTTAAAAATTGGGCGTCACCTACGAGTCCTACCGAGATACGCCAATTTTTAGGTCTTGCCGGATACTATCGAAGGTTTATTGAAGGTTTTTCAAGGATTGCTAAACCTTTGATGGAGTTAACACAGAAGAAGAAGAAGTTTGAATGGGGAGATGAACAAGAATCGGCATTTCAGTTTTTGAAGCAGAAGCTTTGTGAAGCACCAATATTAGCACTACCCGAAGGAAGTGAGGACTTCGTGGTATATTGTGATGCATCAATCCAAGGTTTGGGTGCCGTATTGATGCAGAGACTTAAGGTAATCGCTTACGCTTCCAGACAACTTAAACCCCACGAGGAGAACTACACTACTCATGATCTAGAATTAGGAGCGGTGGTATTCGCTCTTAAGATCTGGAGACACTACCTATATGGAACCAAGTGTACGGTTTTCACCAATCACAAGAGTCTTCAGCACATTTTAGATCAAAAGGAATTGAACATGAGGCAACGTCGATGGCTAGAGTTGCTAAGTGACTATGATTGCGAGATCCGTTATCACCCGGGGAAGGCAAACGTTGTAGCAGATGCCTTGAGTCGAAAGGAACGACTTAGACCCCTCAGAGTTAGGTCATTGGGTATGACAATTAGATCACCACTTCCGTCTCAAATTCTTAAAGTTCAAGCTGAGGCCCTTAAGGAAGAGAATAGACCACACGAGAAAATTTACGGTATGCCAGAAAGCACGAATGGATTTGTCAAGAAACCAGATGGAAGGCTGTGTTTCAAGGACAGAAGTTGGATTCCGTTGTATGGAGGAATACGAGATCTCATCATGCACGAGTCTCATAAGTCTAAATATTCCATTCATCATGGTTCGGGCAAGATGTATCAAGATCTAAAGAAGTTGTATTGGTGGCCAAACATGAAAGCTGACATTGCAGAGTATGTCGGTAAGTGTTTGACCTGCTCAAGAGTAAAGGCTGAACATCAAAAACCATCCGGTCTTTTGATTCAACCCGAGCTACCAATGTGGAAATGGGAAAGGATTACAATGGATTTCATAACGAAATTACCCAAGACATCGAGTGGGTTGGACACTATTTGGGTTATTGTCGATCATCTCACGAAGTCAGCACACTTATTACCGATCAAAGAGACTGATGATATGGACGTTCTTGCACGTTTGTACCTTAAGGAGATAGTTTCCCGGCATGGAGTGCCGATTTCTATTATCTCCGACCGAGACAGCCGTTTCACGTCTAACTTTTGGCGATCTTTACAGAAAGCCTTGGGAACTAAGTTAGATATGAGTACAGCTTACCATCCACAGACTGATGGTCAAAGTGAAAGGACTATACAAACCCTAGAAGACATGCTTAGGGCATGTGTGATTGATTTTGGAAAAGGCTGGGATAAACACCTACCGTTAGCAGAATTCTCATATAACAACAGTTATCCCGCTAGTATTAAGGCTGCACCGTTTGAAGCACTTTATGGAAGAAAGTGTAGATCACCAGTTTGTTGGGCTGAGATTGGAGATGTACAACTCTCAGGTCCCGAGTTGATTCTTGAAACCACTGAGAAAATAGTGAAGATTAGGCAACGATTACAAGCTGCTAGGGATCGGCAAAAGAGTTATGCCGATGTGCGAAGGAAACCAATAGAGTTTCAAGTTGGAGACAAGGTCATGCTAAAGGTATCACCTTGGAAAGGAATGATTAGGTTTGGAAAACGTGGAAAGCTAAACCCAAGATACGTTGGACCCTTCGCGATCATTGAAATGATCGGTCCCGTGGCATATAAACTAGAACTACCTGAGGAACTCAGTAGAGTACACAACACCTTCCACGTGTCAAATTTGAAAAAGTGTCTATCGGATGAAACACTTGTGATTCCATTGAAGGAGATCAGAATCGATGATAAGTTGAACTTTATTGAGGAACCCGTCGAGATTATGGATAGGGAGGTCAAACGACTTAAGCATAGTCGCATTCCCATTGTTAAGGTCAGATGGAACTCTAAGAGAGGACCCGAGTACACCTGGGAGCGCGAGGATCAAATGCGTACCAAATACCCACAACTATTTGATGAGACAACCCCGAGCACCGATTCAACTTTGGATTCCGGGACGAATCCAATCTAACGGGTGGGTACTGTAATACACTGTAAAATCCCAGGTTATTTATTAATGCTAATTATCGACACTATTCTAACTAAGCCATTTTTGCGGGCTAATTTAAATTTTTTTTACATGAGACACTGTTTGTTTGAACACCCGATTGTTTTGAACACCGTTGGTTTAACACCCGATCATGTTTTGTCACCCGATATCACCCGAAAGTCACTCTTGGATGTCACCCAATGAGGTTAAGCACCGGTAACTCTCACTTGCGACCCGACACCCAAATTGAACAACGAGAAATTATTAATATATATATATATATATATATATATATATATATATATATATATATATATATATATATATATATATATATATATATATATATATATATATGAGTATATATAGAAATGACGACACCGTTTATATATTTATGGTTTTCACGAACCGACACCGACACCGAGATTTATTTCACAATTTTACGGAACACCGACACCCCGATATTTTTGGGCCGAATCACCTCACTAGCCCACTCTATTTCTTTTCACTTGGGCCGGATCACCATCACCAAGCCCACACGGCTTATGTTTTGTTCACTTTGGGCCGAAGGTTAACACAAGCCCATCACACAAATTCTTTCATATATTTTCTTGGACCGAACCTTTGCACAAGCCCACTGGCTATGGATTGTTGCTACGTATACTTCCCCAACGAGAACCAAATCCCCTTGCAATATATAGATGCACACGTTTATATATTTGCATGTTCCCCTCAAGCTTGACATCAAAATGCAACACCCTTTGACTTTGCTACACTCGACAATGAGCCACCATTTGGGAGCCGTCCGACCCTTGGATAAACTCGTTACACGCCCAACACTTAAACCACTAGGTTATGTGTTTCTTAGACCTCTAACACAAACATTAAACAAAGATTTATTGTACAACACATGCCTAAAACCTTCTAAGACCTAGCCATAAAATAAGATTGTAGCCTTTCAAGACTCTTACAATCGACAAGACCACTCGAAGGAGACATAGACAACAATGTCGAGCTTGACATGACCCTTGAGGTGTGTTGTGTTTCTAGGAGCATTCAAACCACCCCATCCACCCTATATAAGCCACAATAAATTTTAGGAACTCACACACTCTCAACTCCACAAAACTTCCAAATCAAACACTCTATTGCTTCATTTCGTGCTACTGTCGAGAAGATCTTGGACACAAGTAAGGTTTGGATCGAGAATACTACTTGGGTAGGTTATATTTTGGAACGAGGGTCACGAAGAAGAGAGTACTACGTTGCTTGTTCATTAGTCTCGAACACACGACATCATCACCACCACTTTGGTGTTGTAAGTTAACTAACACCCTTTTCAATTTGTACATCATCCATTCATGCATACCACATTGATACACCACACGATGCACGTTATCTTTCTTAGTATCTCACATTCATAACATTTGTAACCATTACTTTACACGCCTCGACACCCCTAGGAATGGACACGCCATTTCATTTTTATACGTACAACCTACCTATATTATTCGACACCCTAATTCTTTGGCTCCCACTTAATCGAACCAACATGACATGCAAACCTTATACGTTTTTAGACCACGAAAACAAAGCCAAAACCATGTCCTAGTCGAATGTGTTTCATAAACAAGAACAATCTTTTTTTTTGGACTTTTAACGGGCTAACGAGCCCAAGTATTTTAAAAAGGGAAGTTTCGGTTTGAAACTGATAAGATTTTGGGATGTTTTTGAGACTTTTCAAAGCTGATTTAGAAAGGTTTTACAAGGTTTAAATGATATTTTCGTTATACTAAAAGTTAATTTTTCCAAAGGACTTAACGAAGGACTATTTTTGCAAAACCTTGCGTTAAAGGACCAAAATTGCCAAATCTGTCAAAGTTTCGGACTGAGATGGAAACAGTTAACTTTTGATAAAATTTGAGGGTAGAAACTGTAATTACTCTAAAATCGAGGTATATTGTGTAAAAAGTATAACAAGGACTAAAAATGTAATTGTTTTTAACAAAAGGGTAAAAGATGTAACTTTTCTTAAAGTTAAAGGTTGAATTGTGACAAGGCATATTCTTATAATTAATTATTTCATATACTTTTATATATATATATATATATATATATATATATATATATATATATATATATATATATATATATATATATATATATATATATATATATATACATATATATATATATATATATATATATATATATATTTCTTTAACTTTAATATATATATAACCTTATTAAAAATATGAAATCGTAAATATTTTTAACAATATTATTTTTCACAACGAATTACTATTTATCAAACACCGGTTCGTAACAACGACACAAATAACTACGTAAAGTTATTTGAAATATATTTAAGACACCCGAAACGGATATCACCGTACACGAGACATATCACACGTCATTTACAACACGAATCTAAAACACCGATTACAATGTATTATTTAGGTCGCAAGTCGGAGGAATCTCATTGCTAGTCGTAGCAATACACCATCACTTTTGAGCACCTTGTGATTACGCACCTTTCAGGTGAGTTCATGGTCCCACATTTTTAATTATTTTTTAACCCCGTGGGGAGATACATGCTATAAATCGAACACAAGTATTTTTTTATGTATGCTGTTATCATCTGATATTGCCTAAGTTGACACCTGTGCTACAAGTCCCTCATATCACGAACCTTAATCACTTGCGAGTGAGCGCGAATATAGTTGATAGATCTATTGGAATGGCAGCCCGCCTCTGACAAGGTGATCACTTGGCAGGAGGTGTGCTATATTCGAGGTATTATGGAAATTTGGCACATTTCCTGTCACCGAGGGCCCCTTGTCATTTACATCCGCCATGGTGTAGATGATTGTTATTATCTTTATGATATGTCAAATCAATGTTAAGGCTTGCGTTTCGTGAGGCTTAGGAGCAATATTACACCCGATTTAGTCAAGACCTGTCTATCTTGACTTGTTTATTTCAAATGCTTGACTTGTGTTCACACTATTACAATTTAAACTACTATGGATTCAATCAACCTTTGTGTTGACTTTTTAAGCATTTTTATCTCAGGAAATTAGCAAGCATGGCGGCACGGAGCTGGCAAAGGGCACAGGACCTCCCTTTTGATTTCAATAATTATATCATTCTTTACAAACTCATCACTTCTTTTGCTAAACAATTAACATTTTGGAAAAATGTTTGTGACTCTGAATATTTGAGTTTTCATGGAATGATATTGACAATCTTTTAAATTGTTTTCTATGAGTATGACTGTGTACTAAACTGTAATGACCCCCGATTAGACTTCCGCTGCTTAATCAAATTTCGGGGTGTTACATAACAATATTGGGCCACACACCTTTTTAAGACCCGACCTCAAAACTTCATCAAATCCACCTCGCATACCGTAAATACTACGAATTACCTGTTTTCATACCTCATCTTTATCTGTGAGAAAACGCCATTGCCATTTTGCGAGAAGGCTGAGGTTCTTTGCGCGGATGCTACCAACACCTAGGCCACCAAGATCATGATTTGCAATTGTATTCTTCCAAATTATCCGTACCATGTATTTTTTTCTTCTTCTTTGAGTCCCTAGAAGAATCTGCAACGGAACTTTAATAGCATCGATGACTTTTACCGGGACTCGAAAGAAAGATAAGTTGTAAAGAGGAAGAGAACCAAGGACAGATTGTGCTAAAGTAAGACGGCCTCCCATAGATAAAAGTTATGATTTCCAAGACGAGAGTCTATTATTTACACGGTTGATCACATCATCCCAAGCATCAACTCTTTTCATCGATTTTCCCACCGGGAGACCCAAGTATATAAATGGAAGTACATCGGGTTTACAACATGTAAGGTGAGCAACCAACTCGACCTCATTTTGATTTACTCTGACACAGAAAATGCAACTTCTGTTCAGGTTGATGCCTAGACCAGAAGCTTTATGGAAGCATTTTAGCACATAAATTAGATTTTTGACATTAGCCAAAGATCACTCCCCAAAAAGAAGTGCATCACCCGCGTATTGAAGCAAAGAGATGTTAGTAACCCCTCCGTTAACCGAGAGACCCTTATAAATGCCTTGCTCACATGCCTCCAAAATAGTAACTTGTAAGGCTTCAGCAACTATGTTGAACAAAAATGGAGAAAAAGGGGTCTCCCTGCCTAAGGACTTTTTCCATATACAATTTCGGCGTTGAAGATCCATTAACCAATATGGAGATCGAAGCAGATTGCAAGAAGCCTCTAATCCAGTTTATCCATTTTGGGCTTAAGTCCATTTGGTACATAACATCCAAGAGAAATTCCCAGTGGACACTGTCAAACGCTTTCGCGAAATCTACTTTAAGCACAAGTAATTTCATATATGCTTTCAAGGCATAATCAATCACCTCATTTTCTAGAAGGACACCATCCAGTATGTGTCTTCTTTTAATAAAAGCTGTTTGATTCGGACTTATAATTTTATGAATAACCTTAGCAAATCTTGAGGCAAGTAGCTTTGAAATTATCCTGTAGGTGCATCCAATCAAACCAATGGGACGGTAATCCGAAATCTCCAAGGGATCCCTTGACTTAGGTATAAGAGAGGTGAAAGATGGATTACAATCGCGGGAAAAAGTTCAAGTACCTTCAAACTGTTTAATGCTACTCACGAATTCAAACTCGAAAATGTCCCAGTATCGCTTTATTATTATTATTATTATTATTATTATTATTATTATTATTATTATTATTATTATTATTATTATTATTATTATTATTATTATCATCATCATCATCATCATCATCATTAGGGAGACTCGAAACTATCTGTGCCCCCACACATTTAGCAATAGCAAAACTTGTCACAACTCACCATTTCAAGTCATTTCAGGTCATTTCCCGAACTTTGGAAAAACACTATTCATCAAACACTATTCATCAGTTTACTATTCAGCATTTTTTGTGTCAGTTTGACATTCCGAGAAGCATTCAGAAATTTTACTATTCACGGAACACTATTCATTGCGGGAAAAGATTTCATCATTCACGTGCATTACACATTTCATCGTAAATTTAGTTTACGGGTATTCAAATTCGTGTAACCGTATTGGTTTAGGTGCGAATTCATGCATTATCAGTAATGACATTTCATACGGACTGGAGATAGTCTGCATATCATCATAACAGCATTTTCATGTTATACCACTCTCAGGATTTTCAAATTTATATATTTGATACATTTAACGTTTTTACGTATAAGTATTTATAGTAAACGTTAACACCCGGTTTATACACGACGAATATATCTAAATATTCCCACAATGGTCCCGACATATTTTTATATCCATTTTAACATCATAAAAGTTATAATATTCAGTTACCCAGTATTTTGGAAATTTATTTTATTTATAACGTACGCTTATGAATATAACGACGGTTTTCGTGAAAACTAAACAATAATCACCCGATCACTCAGTAATTGTACCCAACATATTTTCAACATATTTTTATCATTATTATGACTTTATTTTGTCCCGGTTAACTTCGTGAACATTTATTTCTATTAAACCCGGTGCCCGATTTTAACAAATAACACAAACTAACACCTAAACTACATAAGATTTCTAATTAAATCACAAGTACCCCTACCCCCCCTCCTTTGCTCACCATAACCGGCCACATGAACACCCCTTAACCTAATGCATTAACTTCCTAGTATTATACTAATAAACCTCTAAAACAAATACCTAAACTTAAACCATAAATCATTTCATACACTTTTTAGAAAGAAAGAAAATCATCTCATCTCTTCCTCTCTTACACCCCACGACCAAACCCAAAATACATGATCAAGTGAAGTTTTTACAAAAGTTAAAGCACCAAAGTTGTTCATTATACTTGCCTAATCAAGAATCATACCTCAAAAACACAAGAAATCCAAGGTTTCTAGTCATTCAATCACCTCATATTTCAAAGTGAGTATACAAATTTATTTTCAAGTTTTCTTCTAATTAACACTTATATCTCATGGTAATCATGCTTAATTTCATGCTCATACTAGTTATACCACTTTATTTTTGAAGACTTTTGAAACATATAAACCCTAGATTGTGATTTAGGTGTTCCCTTGTTAAATAAACTTGATTTCTAGTCATTAGGAACCCATGGCACCCTAAGAAGGTGTATGGTAGGATTAGATTAGTTTTGTGAAGTTTGCAAGAGTTTTGGTAGAGGTTGGAACTAGTTTTGAACCTTGGAAATAGATTTCTAACAAGTTTATAAACATGCTGTCCCATTTTGTTATTTTCTGGAAAATCAGTAAATACCAAGGAAACTTTGGCAAAATTTTTAGAAAATACTTTCAAAAACGAATCCGTAGGCGAAAGAACGGATTAAAAAGAGTTAATAACGAAGAAGTTATGATTTTTGCAAGATTGTTGACGAAAAGTATTTTTCTGGAAAATAGTTGCTGTTGGACGTTTTTCGTCGGTCAAAAAGAGACTTTAGACGTAACCCGGAGGAACCGAGCTTTCCAAAATATATTACTACATACTAAGACGTAACCGTGGATATAAAGAACAAGTAAAACGGACATATAACGACAAAGATATTCACGTTTGAATATCGGCAAAACCCATTTTTATTTTGACAGCTTTTAGTAAAATTGACACTAAAACTACGTAGTACTTTTAGAAGCTAGAAATAATACCAAGTACCAAATTTTATAACTAATGAAGTATTAGTTATTACAAGTATATTTTCATCATTTCAAGGCGTTATTTTAAGGATTTCAACCCGAGGATTTCAACACTAACATGGAAACATACGATATATATATAAGTATATATATTGCAACTAGCTTATTTTATTTTCTAATAGCAATATTTTTCCAAATTCTTGGATTATATATTTTTGATAACACAAGTGTTTTTCCAAAGAGTAGAGTGATATAGGATCATGAGCATGGACATTCATAACATCATTTGGTGATCTAAATGAGATCGTTCATCATTCATATTAGGTTGCGGCAGCTAACCGTGCATTGTTGTTCACTTCATATTATCATCAGTATCATCAGTTGAGGTGAGTTTTCATAGCCCCGTTTTCAATTCAACATTTTTGATTGTTTTCAAATCCCACGGGGGGAATACATTGCATCAACCATTTTAGTACGAGCCCAAGTATCAAAACCTATGTACATAGCTTAAGTTGCTTGTCTGCCATGTGATAAGTCCCCTGTATCATCATGAACCGTTAATTTACCGGTAAGCGAGAGTGAGTGGATAGATCTATTGAGGGTGACGCCTCCATCCGTGGTAGTGATTACCAACCGTAAGCGGATGCATTTCATGTCTTTTACATTTGAGTGTTTGGCAGAACATTCAGGAGGGGCATTGTTTCAACAGTCATAGCTTCGGTGTCATGAGCTTAAGGTCTATTGTACTATTTTACGTGACTTTTGTCATGCATTTATACTTGTGGTGGCCGTACAAACATTACATTTCATAAACCTATGATTATTCACCAACATTCGTGTTGACCGTTTTCGCAATGTATTTTTAGGTAACTAAGGCATCATCATATTACATGCATGGAGTCACATTAGGGTGTGCCAGGGATGACGCACTACATTTTGGATTTTTCATGCACTTGTGTAAATTATCGTTTGACATTTCCTGAACTTGTTTTCTGTAAACGTTTCAACCTTTGGGGACCTATGTTTTGTAGCACTGGATGCTTTTAAATAAATCAAACGATATGTATTTTCCAAACGACACTTTAGGTCGTTCAATATTTCCTTGTTATGGTGCTATGACAGTTACACCCCTAGGCATTCCATTCCGCTGCAAGTCAGGTAAATTGGGGGTGTGACAGATTGGCATCAGAGCTAAGGTTATAGCGAACTAGGATGTATCTTGGACCCTAGACTATAACCACATCAGCATAGCATCTCATCATTTCATCATAAGTGCATAATCATGATACATGTTGTTTCATACATACCCTGTGCGAGTTATTTATACTCATATCCGTATATGTATATCATTTTATTGACCTGGTTCACAAGTGACACGTCTTCAGATACTCACCCTGACATCCTTTTATCGGATTCCGACATTGAAGATGCCTTGTCATCTTCCACTACCATTATACCACCAGTTGCATTTACACCACCATTAGTACTATTGATTTGCCATAGGAACAGGGTTTTCCTATCATTCAGCCCGTACATAGAATGCCTTTTGGTAGTGTATTCAGAATTAATCTTAATGGACTTATTAGGATGCTTATTGCAAGGAAGATAGTGTGTTTTCTTTCCATCACTAGTAGGGCACTTACTACTCAGGTACTATCACCACCATCAGTTACTTATTACACTATTGGCCTTCCCACAGTGTGTACTTTAGTTTTACCTTTTGGATGTCGCGAGGTAGCGCGAAAGAGGGTAGTATTCCATTCACTAGTACCATCATTGTCATTTCCTTTTCCATTCCCACTTGCCATGAACTAGATAACATCTAGTAGATAATACCAATAACACGGACTCAACAGAAACATCCGCAGATTCTTTAGGAATGGTTCAGAACCTACATTATCTAAGATTTGATCGATGCACAACTTCAGATACCACTTCAGGACTATCCCAACCTTATGATGCCACAAACCTGATTTCACACAGAGGGACACCAGGAAGTCCCTAGACCAGATTTATATCCTCACTAGCTTTTACTATTATCCTAGCCACAGAAGGTGTGGGACATAGTCTAAAGAACTTGTTGTCTTTTGATTGTTGTACAAACAAATATATCAAGTGTGACTCTACTATGTAAGAAATGGTTGTGCTATTTGTGATACCGGTTCACGTAGACCGAAATTTTCATGTATTATATTCATGTGTTGTGAATATGATGGCTTTGATTAACTATATACCCTCATGGTCACTTATGATTTGATGAAGAGAAATTTAAGCAAACCACTTCAATCATGACGTAAGCTGCTGTTGGACAAGTCATTGCCAAGAACATAGTCACCGCCCTCACTAAGGAACTTACTCACGTGGAATTTATGGGGTGCAATCCTCCCTCCTTTAGCGGAACTAGAAACACAAAGGAATTTCTCAAATGGTTCGAAGACATAGAAACAATATTTCAATGTGGCGACTGTCGTAAGGAATACAAGGTTAAGTTCGCCACATGCACTTTTCAGAATCATGCCCAGGAATGGTGGACCAAACATATTAAGATGGTAGGAGTTGATACTGCCTACTCACACTCTTGGGAGAAACTAAGAAGGATGATGGGTATAACATTTTGTGTAAGAAGTGAATTACGAACAAGGGAACAGGAAACACTAAACTTTATCATGGTAGGAAATGATGTGACGAGTACACTACTCATTTTTATGAATTAACACGACTAGGTTCTGCAATGGATGAACCGGAAAGCAAGAAACTTGAAAAGTACATTGGGGGACTCTCCCATGGAATTCGTATGTTGGTCATCGCATGGGAACCCGATGCCATGTCTGAAGCTATCAAAATGGCGATCGAGGCAAAGGTACTCATAGTTCACGCCGAGACATCAGGAAACAATAGTGACAATAAAAGGACGTGGAACAACAATCTAGGTTGCAATGCTGCTCAACAATCACCCAAAGGACAAGAAATGAATAGAGCCTTTGCTGCAGAACCGCACACAAAGAGAAGGTATATTGGAAAGTTACCTTACTACAACCTGTGTAATCAATATCACCAAGGTCATTGCAGTAAAACGTGTGGAGTGTGCAAGAAGCAGGGTCATCGGACTGAAAATTGTAGGAAACTCACAAATCAAAAAATCCCAGGGAGTTGCTTCAAATGTGGAAACTTAGGGCATTTCAAGAATGACTGCCCGGAACTAAGGAACAAGGAAAAATCAGGAACTTGGAATCAAGACTAAATCGCTCGAGGAATAGCGTGAGCTGTTGAAAAAAAGAACCGTCAGGATATTAGCAACATCAAGGATAACAACAATGCTTCAGCAGGAGGAGCTTTGTTTCAATATATAAACCGTAGTTCGAGTCCTTTAGGGTTGTATCTTTCCTTTTGTACTTACCGTTGGTACGATGACATAACCTAGTTGTATTAAGCACTTTCCTATCCAATATAATATCTATCTTGGTTACCTAGGTGATAATCATAACCATCGTTTACTCCATTATCTATCCTAATTGCTCAGACTTCAATCGTTTAGCAACATTTTAGCATTGTCTCATCAGGTATTAGGTTGATTTCGTATTTGACGAATTAGTAGACTATTACCATTCGACAAGATTCACTCACGTATCCAATACACCATTCAAGCTATTTTACTATCATATGGGGAAATTGTTTTACAGAAAAATTTCTAAAGTAAGCTATTTTATTTCCATCCAATAAATTGATTTTTCTGTCATTACACCAAGTATTTACTGTTATTACGTGAGGCAATTTTTATGTTACTTGAAAGAAAATATCAGGATACCATTTTAATAACAATGCGTTGAACACCATCTAAAACTTTTGAGGAAAGTTATGATATTTTGACAAAAATCTAACATCGCATCATTAGTCCTCAATTGTACATAGCCTGATCACCTATGTAAAATTCAGGAAGGATTATGCCATGAAGGAAATAATTACCTTTTCAAAGGATTGTTAATAACAATCTTCATTTAAAAGTTTTGTAAACAAAGGAACCTTTCCATAAACATCCCTTTTGCCGAACTATCCCTGGATACTTACCTCACCTGTCACTCACTTAGCCATTAAGTTGGATTTTCCCATTGACTTCTCTAGGAGAGACTTTCCATATCAATTACATGCAGGATTCCTATATACAATAAAAGCAACGAAGGGATTACAGAACTACTAACTAGGACTAGAAGTATATAGTGAGAGAATTCATAACTCAACAACAATCCTAAGATACTGCGAGACCATCTGATTCACCATCTCTGACTTAGTTGTCAAATTCTATCATTTAAAGGTACTAGCTAGACTGAGCTACAGGATTGAACTCAATATAAATGTCCGCAGGACAACACAATAGAAATAAACCAAGCTTCTAATTGAGACTGTAGAGCATTTCATTTAAACATGGCCTCATCTATACAAAAACTTTCCTGCAGTAAGTTTTCACAAAGGACAATTGTTTGAATCAAGAATATCGATGTAGATTCCTCTAAGGCATTATGTCTCTAGAAATTTCAGATAACCTCACCTTCATACCAAGCAAGGGATCAAACCAGAACATATCTCCTCATCTACATGGGAAAACAGAATAGACATTCATCGACACAACATCAAGTGATACCTTCGTCTTGTCAATTACAACGATAAAATATTTCAGGACTTAAGTTAGTCTAAATACCTATGCTTGTAGTTATGCCAGATAACCACCAATAGACATTATCCAACCTCAGGAACTAAGTGTTAGACATCTATGCATTTAAGCGAACATTTCCTATTCTACCATTTTATCCTTTTCAGTGTTTTCACTTTTAAATAAAGTTGTTGCGTTTACATAAATCACATACCTTGTGGAAAAATGATTTCTGAAATTCCTATTTTGAACAAGTACGATCCTTTTTGGTCAATCTTTAGCAACACTATTGTACAATGAGAAATATACATAGACATCAAACTTTGGTAAGCAGTCTTAATCACAACATGTTTGAAAACAGTTCCTATTTCATAACTACTGGATTTTGAATCATCAAGAAAAATATTACCCAGTAAATCATTTGCTCCATTTTCTAAATTCGTTTATTCAGAAAAAGATTTCAACCAAAACTCACAATCGCGAGACAAATTTCCAGAACCACTTTCCCTACAACATCGCTTATGCATTTCGGATTTGTGACTTGACAATAAAGAATATTTGGAATATGTGATGAAGGAATTAGGAAGGACATCAAAAATTAATCGCGAACTTCAGTAGTGGAGACCAAACCCAATAGACAAAGAAGGACATATGTCTTATCATCCGTTGGAACAAAACACAAGGAATCAAATTGTTACCTATATTCTATCCCTTCAGATAACGCCAAGTTCGAAGGACCGAACGTTATGGAACTAGTCACAAAGGTTTATGGTACCCATTTCAGTTGTTCCTGTTAAGAAAACCGAATTCACCGTGGACTTCAGGTAATCATTTCAGGATTTCCTTCAGAAACCCATTTAGATGTGAACATCACCTATCATCCTCAGAACGATGGTCAAAGCGAGAGAACAATTCAAACATAGGAAGGTATGCTCAGAGCATGAGTGATTGACCCTAGAAATGGTTGGAACAATCATTTAACATAAATCAAATTCATCTACAACAATAGTTATCACACCAACAGCGAGAAACTGGCAGAAGTTAGATTGGTACATAACACATATCATTTGGATTGGGTATCCTGAATAACAAACCATCCAGATTCAAGTGGGAGAACAAACTAAGTTAAAAGCATTGCCTTGGATTGGCATGATACAAATTGGATAACAAGAGAAGTTGAACCTTTAGCATATTGGACCATTTAAGATTCATTTTAGAATCGACCAACTAGCATACAAACTTGAGTTCTGGCAGAATTCAGCAGTATATATTACCAGTATCATATTTAAAACATTAAGAAGCGCAGACCATCTATTGATGGGCCAAACTTGGAAAAAGCTCAACTCATTAGTTCAGTAGGCATTCATGAGATAACCAGAAATTTCCTACAAGTCAAGAATCAGTTACAAGTTCAATAAGTTGTAAACCATTAAGAAAACTTGGAAAGTTTTGCAGAGTTATACAGAAAGTTCTGCCTAGGAAAGGCATGTTATCATTCAGAAAACTTGGAAAGTTACACCAATATACACTGGACCATTTAATATTCTGACAGAGAAGGCATAGTGGCCGTCAGATTTGAACATTGCCAGAGAACAACAGGATTACACGAACATATTTCACATTTTCAGATCCACAGAAATGACTTTCAGATGAGTCACTCATGATTCCATTGGAAGGGATCCAACCCAAATGACAATCTCAGACCTTATAAGAGAACCAACAGAAATCATGGACCGTGTGGTCAAACAGTTGAAACAGAGTCGAATTCCTATCGTTAGAGTTCGCTGGAATTCTCGAATATCATCACCTTTTCACTAATATGTTTTCAGAAACCAACATAAACTGAACTTCGGGACGAAGTTCCTTTTAGAGGGGAAGAATGTCACAACTCACCATTTCAAGTCATTTCAGGTCATTTCCCGAACTTTGGAAAAACACTATTCATCAAACACTATTCATCAAAACACTATTCATCAGTTTACTATTCATCATTTTTTGTGTCAGTTTGACATTCCGAGAAGCATTCAGAAATTTTACTATTCACGGAACACTATTCATTGCGGGAAAAGATTTCATCATTCACGTGCATTACACATTTCATCGTAAATTTAGTTTACGGGTATTCAAATTCGCGTAACCGTATTGGTTCAGGTGCGAATTCATGCATTATCAGTAATGACATTTCATACGGACTGGAGATAGTCTGCATATCATCATAACAGCATTTTCATGTTATACCACTCTCAGGATTTTCAAATTTATATATTTGATACATTTAACGTTTTTACGTATAAGTATTTATAGTAAACGTTAACACCCGGTTTATACACGACGAATATATCTAAATATTCCCACAATGGTCCCGACATATTTTTATATCCATTTTAACATCATAAAAGTTATAATATTCAGTTACCCAGTATTTTGGAAATTTATTTTATTTATAACGTACGCTTATGAATATAACGACGGTTTTCGTGAAAACTAAACAATAATCACCCGATCACTCAGTAATTGTACCCAACATATTTTCAACATATTTTTATCATTATTATGACTTTATTTTGTCCCGGTTAACTTCGTGAACATTTATTTCTATTAAACCCGGTGCCCGATTTTAACAAATAACACAAACTAACACCTAAACTACATAAGATTTCTAATTAAATCACAAGTACCCCTACCCCCCTCCTTTGCTCACCATAACCGGCCACATGAACACCCCTTAACCTAATGCATTAACTTCCTAGTATTATACTAATAAACCTCTAAAACAAATACCTAAACTTAAACCATAAATCATTTCATACACTTTTTAGAAAGAAAGAAAATCATCTCATCTCTTCCTCTCTTACACCCCACGACCAAACCCAAAATACATGATCAAGTGAAGTTTTTACAAAAGTTAAAGCACCAAAGTTGTTCATTATACTTGCCTAATCAAGAATCATACCTCAAAAACACAAGAAATCCAAGGTTTCTAGTCATTCAATCACCTCATATTTCAAAGTGAGTATACAAATTTATTTTCAAGTTTTCTTCTAATTAACACTTATATCTCATGGTAATCATGCTTAATTTCATGCTCATACTAGTTATACCACTTTATTTTTGAAGACTTTTGAAACATATAAACCCTAGATTGTGATTTAGGTGTTCCCTTGTTAAATAAACTTGATTTCTAGTCATTAGGAACCCATGGCACCCTAAGAAGGTGTATGGTAGGATTAGATTAGTTTTGTGAAGTTTGCAAGAGTTTTGGTAGAGGTTGGAACTAGTTTTGAACCTTGGAAATAGATTTCTAACAAGTTTATAAACATGCTGTCCCATTTTGTTATTTTCTGGAAAATCAGTAAATACCAAGGAAACTTTGGCAAAATTTTTAGAAAATACTTTCAAAAACGAATCCGTAGGCGAAAGAACGGATTAAAAAGAGTTAATAACGAAGAAGTTATGATTTTTGCAAGATTGTTGACGAAAAGTATTTTTCTGGAAAATAGTTGCTGTTGGACGTTTTTCGTCGGTCAAAAAGAGACTTTAGACGTAACCCGGAGGAACCGAGCTTTCCAAAATATATTACTACATACTAAGACGTAACCGTGGATATAAAGAACAAGTAAAACGGACATATAACGACAAAGATATTCACGTTTGAATATCGGCAAAACCCATTTTTATTTTGACAGCTTTTAGTAAAATTGACACTAAAACTACGTAGTACTTTTAGAAGCTAGAAATAATACCAAGTACCAAATTTTATAACTAATGAAGTATTAGTTATTACAAGTATATTTTCATCATTTCAAGGCGTTATTTTAAGGATTTCAACCCGAGGATTTCAACACTAACATGGAAACATACGATATATATATAAGTATATATATTGCAACTAGCTTATTTTATTTTCTAATAGCAATATTTTTCCAAATTCTTGGATTATATATTTTTGATAACACAAGTGTTTTTCCAAAGAGTAGAGTGATATAGGATCATGAGCATGGACATTCATAACATCATTTGGTGATCTAAATGAGATCGTTCATCATTCATATTAGGTTGCGGCAGCTAACCGTGCATTGTTGTTCACTTCATATTATCATCAGTATCATCAGTTGAGGTGAGTTTTCATAGCCCCGTTTTCAATTCAACATTTTTGATTGTTTTCAAATCCCACGGGGGGAATACATTGCATCAACCATTTTAGTACGAGCCCAAGTATCAAAACCTATGTACATAGCTTAAGTTGCTTGTCTGCCATGTGATAAGTCCCCTGTATCATCATGAACCGTTAATTTACCGGTAAGCGAGAGTGAGTGGATAGATCTATTGAGGGTGACGCCTCCATCCGTGGTAGTGATTACCAACCGTAAGCGGATGCATTTCATGTCTTTTACATTTGAGTGTTTGGCAGAACATTCAGGAGGGGCATTGTTTCAACAGTCATAGCTTCGGTGTCATGAGCTTAAGGTCTATTGTACTATTTTACGTGACTTTTGTCATGCATTTATACTTGTGGTGGCCGTACAAACATTACATTTCATAAACCTATGATTATTCACCAACATTCGTGTTGACCGTTTTCGCAATGTATTTTCAGGTAACTAAGGCATCATCATATTACATGCATGGAGTCACATTAGGGTGTGCCAGGGATGACGCACTACATTTTGGATTTTTCATGCACTTGTGTAAATTATCGTTTGACATTTCCTGAACTTGTTTTCTGTAAACGTTTCAACCTTTGGGGACCTATGTTTTATAGCACTGGATGCTTTTAAATAAATCAAACGATATGTATTTTCCAAATGACACTTTAGGTCGTTCAATATTTCCTTGTTATGGTGCTATGACAGTTACACCCCTAGGCATTCCATTCCGCTGCAAGTCAGGTAAATTGGGGGTGTGACAAAACTAAGCATACTGAAGATATGAATAGTAGCAAGCGCCCTAATATCTTGAGTTATAGAGAACTTTCAGATCCACTTAAGTAAGGTCACCGCATCTACCTCAATTTCTCCCAAAGAGGAGAATGAGAAAGGGAGGAACCCATATCAAATATCCGCACATTTAGCTCCGTACTTGTCGCGCTTAGGTTTTGCGGCATCAATCACCACACGACCTGATACAAAATCAATCATACAAGTTTGCGTCAGGGGAGACGACCCCGTCAAATCGACACATACGTCATGCCCTTAGTCCCAGGAATAGAGCAATATATCTGATGGCCGTAAGACTTGCTCTCTTTCTCCACCCAACCCGATGTCGACGTCTTTAGGAGCCGAGACCCCGGATCGAGAACAGATATCAACCAAAGTATCGCACACCATGTTGTGCCGATGTTTAATACTGTCACACCTCGCCAAAGTGGAAACGCGAGGGTGTAACTTCATGGATATCGTCACAACACCTGGTGTCTATATAGAGAACAACTACACACACAAAAATAGAGCAAAGTACAAACACAAAGTGTTGTAACAATACCCCAAAATAAAATCCGAGACAATACATAAATCCATACATAGATGATAAACCACTTCCAATGCAACTAAGGTCTCGTCTAATCACATCCTTCTATCTTATCCTTAGAAAGCTCACCTGAAAATGATGCTTAAAACGTCAACATAATGTTGGTGAGATTCATAGGTTTAAGACTCATACACACTAGGCAACCAAAATAACTGTGATTATAAAATATAGCTGGACAAATAATTATAGTTATCATACAAGCTACATATGTTCATAAACCAACCATCACACAAAAGGCAACCATCGGGCGGAACGTGCCCACCGATCCAAATTCACAACATCCGGGCCGGAACGTGACCCCCGCTCCAAATAATGGGTAATTAATACCCTCCGATCAGACCACACAGAATAATAGTGAGTAGGAGTACTACTCTCCAATTAGGTCGTATACACGAGCAACAGGGTAAGCACCCTCCCAATTGGACCACACAGCATCACACAACATAACATTATCATTCACATATAGCATACATACGATAACATTATAAGTCCAAGCTCTTTAACATACACACATAATCACAGTAATTCAAACCATTTAAGACAAGCATCATTCCCATCCCAAGTTTAAAACAAGGTAAAAATATGGGACTATGAACTCACCTCAAACCTTGCAGCTTCCACAACACAAATCACAAATCTAAACAACACAAATAAGTCCACGTTACACAAGGCCAAGCTAAAAGCTATAACCCATGTAACACTCGCTAAATTCCTTGCACTTTTAAAATCAGAAAACGCAGAATTTTTGGGTACATTCGCCCACATGAAATCATGACAATTAAAGCTCAACAACTCACACCAAAAATTTAACATGGTCTCTCATGATCATACAAGCTAACCCAGGAGACCATGGACCAATAACACACACAAGCACTCAAAAGAAAATAAAATTTGTCAACTACTTAAATTCGAATCTGAACACACAACCAAAAGTTTTAATTAACATAAAATACTTTCACAAATTTTTATCGCGAATCCTTTTCGTGGTAGTCTAATATAACCTAATACTTAACTATTCCAGAAGGGCTAGTCAAAATACCACTTTTACAACCACAACTCACACTCAAACTTTTACCCAAATTCTGTCCCGGTTTGACAGCTTTGACACCTTAACAAAGAAAAATCAAAAGACCAACTTTCCGACCTTGAAATAAATCGTGGCTGGACTTTTTGGAAAGCTCTTTCATTAAACTTAAATTTAGACCAAAAATTCGTTACCTAACTCTTCACCATCTGTTAATTACACTCACATCTTTACAGTCATAGTTTTCTGTCCAAACCCTAACTCAATGTTTAACATGTTTTATAACCAAATCTCCTTCACCAATCATCATACTATTATTAACTAATGATCCTAACATGTTTAACATCATTAATTTACAAAAGTTTACAAACCCTAGATCCATCATATCAATTATTACATGAATTAAAGTAATAACTAAGTAATTATATGAAAACTAGTGTTAGAATTATACCTTGAACTTGATTTTAGCTTCAATAATAAAAACCTTAATTTTTCGTCTTCCCCTCTTGCTTTGGTTGATCAAAATATGCAGAAAAAATAAGTTTAGGGTCGTTGGTTTGGCTTATATGGGTAGGGGTTGGGCTTGTTTGGGTTGAACTAGGATTCCTTGGGCCTAAGAGTCATATTTGGACTCAAATTAAGTTTCCTTTTTCCCCTAAAAACCCTTTAGCCGATTTTATATATATAAGGGATATATATTTATATTTCTTTTTATTAAATTTATTTATTACACTCAAAACCTCATACTTTTTATATTTTATAAATACCCGTAGCTAATCCTAACGTCTTTCGCGATAAACCTTAATTTTTACAACAACCGGAAAAAATTATCATTTTCAAAACAAAGTTTCCAAAAATAGAATTTCACACTCTTTTTGAAATATAACTCATAAAAACAAAACACACATAACTCGCTTACGCTCATTAACTTGAACGAAGACTCGTTACGCAAAATCACAAAAACACCAAAACTACACAAGCTATTTCTACACCACAAAGGCGATCAAAATGAACTTATCCAAATATCAAGATTACTCACTCACAAAAACCACACCACACAAAGGGATTTAGTGTTAAAACTCACATATATCACACATATATCACTTCAATCACCTAAGAGACACCAAACAAATGTCAACCGAGTCAAGCCTATCAGTTAAACTGACCTGCTAAAACCACGGTTGTTACAAATACCAATAGTGCCAGTACACGATACAACATGGTCCCCGCAAATATCCCCCACGAAAACCTTGGAGCAAGCTGAGCACGGCATCTGAACAGAGAAAAGGGGAACACCTAGCTGATAATATAATACGCACCTGTAAGTTCTAGCATTCATAGTCTGTCCCAGCCCAGATATCGAAACCACCCTAAGCCAGTCTGAAATGTAGTCCTCCTTTTGCGACCTCCAGAGTGCCATTGTTGAGAAGATAGGCAAAATGTGGATTATTATTATTATTATTATTATTATTATTATTATTATTATTATTATTATTAGTAGTAGTAGTAGTAGTAGTAGTAGGCTACGCGCAAAATAACGACAATAAACAATAAACTAACAAAGCATGCAAGAACACGTGTTTTTTTTTTTTTTTTTTTTTTTTTTTTTTTTTTTTTTTTTTTAAATCTTGTCACGCTATTTCAAATTATAAACCATGCAAGAAAGCGAAGTATGTCAAAATCGTATGTAAAGACCAATAGCGATTCCAAAAACTCAGATTAAATATTGAGACTTACTTTCAATTTTGAGCTGGAACTGTCGAGTTTCATACATTTGTTTTACTACTTTACAGCCTTTAATCTCTTAGAGAATCATCACTCAGTTGCAATTACAAATTTAATGACGATATACAGATTACTATGTATATAATGTACGGGCAAAAACGACGTTGCGATTGTCGTTTTGATTTTCCTTTCTAGCCCAGTCCAGTTCTGTTGTCCAGGCCCAACACCTTGGCCTTTTTTTCCTGCCAGTTCTTATCAACACCACCGCTTCCCTGTCCAAAAAAACGTTTTCACATAAATCACGCACAATCGCTTTTGGTCTAACAATTTTTGTGAAAACGTTTTTGGATCTAAAACGTTTGTTCGGTGATAAGTCAGACTTATGGTTTCCGATGCCGAGGTCTGGAATTAAACAACCTGCTGGGTATCAAAGGTGGAGAGTATTCAAAGTGGTTGTATTGATGAAAGTTGTGATGCTGGTAGTGTTTCTTTTGTCATGATTTTGCTTATTTGAGCGTTTATAACCTTATTTTGTTCGACTTATTTAAGTGTTTTATGTTTTTCATGTTTGGTATGAGCTTTCCAAGACCTTAGCTGACAATGTTTTGTTAATGACGGTTTTCCCATTATAGGTAATTCTTGAGTTATTATACGAGGTAGTTTGCTTTCTTTGTAAAAAAAATTGTTAACTCTATTGCGATATTACATTGATTTTTGTGTTTTTATGTTTCTGTAGAAAATGGGATAACCTAGAAAGTGAAAGTCAAAAGAAAAAGAAATTGAAATAGATATGATGGTGACACATACTTTATATTGAATATGATTGATTCGTGTTACTATTGTAAGAATTTTGTTGATTGGTTTTGACATTGTTACCAAAAAACAAGAGGGAGTAAATAAGAAAGTCATAAACTTGGTGAAAAAACAGAAATTGAATGTTGTAGGGCGCATCGTGAAGGGACACGATGATTCAAAACCATGGTCGCAGGCTTGCTCTACTTAAATGCAGCCTTTTGGTCTGATGGTGCTAAACCGATCTTCAGTCCTTTTATTGATATAAGGAGTTTAGGTAGTATCGAGTTTTTAGATAGATGTGTTCGATTTTAGTATTTTCGTTTGGTTTAATGTTTCTGTGGTTTTTGTTGGTATTGTGTGGGAGCGAGGTTGGGTGTTTGTATGGATCAGTTGGACTCAGTTGTTGTTGGTGGTTGACATTTGCAGAGGGTGTTGTCGGAGAAAATGGACCCGTTTACTCATGTTTTGTTTTGTTATGTTTACATATTTGTATATTAATTTAGTAGTATTTGTTTGAATGACCCTAGATTGTTTGGCAGTATAGGTAATTAGTTACGATAAAGTTATTACAGGAAGCAAATCTAATTATAGAGTTACGCTCTGCTCCTTAAGTTCTTAGGTGCAACATACGAGAGTGTTTATAATTATGATTTATGAATATAGTTCTGTGAATTCTTTTTCCGATGTTTTTTTTGGGCCACTATTTTTCTGAATATGTTATTTCTGCAGGTTTAGCCGAATCACCAATCGGGCCAACGGGTACTCATGAATATGTGCAAGGACGACGGTCAGTTGGTTCTTTGGTGACTCATGATGTGAGTTGGGAATGGGGCTGGAAGAAGTGACACCTCAAGGCCGGGATTATTTGTTACTCATTGTAGTTTCCTCATCTCTAAGTTTCTTTTTTAAATTATTTCTTAGACTTACTGAAGCAACCGTCATCTCGACGAAACCAACCCGTGGTACCACTACAGGTGCTGAACATGCAGGAAAGAACTAGACGAAAACCTTCTGCATTGGCAATGCTAAGAGTCACCTGGGCAACAGGCAGAGGATTATAGGTAATGAGTAGTGACTAATTCCTTATGCATCCGCAACCTATTATATAAACTATTCCAATTGATAAGTAAACTGACACAACTAACTACATATGCCACTTACAGCTATTGTTTCAAGGTAATCATAAAAGATGAGGTGGGAATCGCGCTACTAACATGCTTCAGCCCTGAGTTAGACAGCTGGCTCGGTGATTGCCAAAAGATGCTCTCAGAGGCCCGAAAAAAAAGGGCGACAGGGTCATACCAGCAGCATCGAGAGCTCAACAAGATACAAAGCATATATTTCAATACCACTTCGGCACAGGAAGCAAATGTAAAACGTCGCACATCATAAAACTATGTATGCACTTTGGTTATATGAAAAACATTGTAGCCTCAAATAAGTGTCGGCTTTGCCACTATACAAAATCATACGCACAAAACCCGCCGCGCTTCCAATTTATCTTGACTGTCAAAAGTTATATGCAATGTTCTCGAGAGTCGGTTTACTTCGCAGGTGGGTTTGTGATTTGCCTGCTGGTATGTTGTGATTCACTGCTGTTTTGAATAAATGACATTGGTATACGACACTGGATTGCTTAATCAGGTATTGTTTTTTATTATGTTTTGATTTTCCATTATTTCTGGTATGGCTTTTTCTATTATGGTTTTTGATTACCGCTGCCTTTAGCTGAGAGGAAATTATATCGGGAACAGTTGTAAATACCTGGCCGGAATAGTCTACGGTGGTGATTACGTGAACTGGTCTTTTGGATTACTGAGGTTTATATTTTCTTTTTCTTACTTTTCCACCTACGAATATTTTGTTACTGTTATATGTTCATATCTATGTTTCTTTAGGTTGAGACTTGAGAGGGTTTAAGTAATTTTTAATCTTGATTGGTTCAATACTCACTGTTTCATGTCAGTATTTTATCATTTTTTTGCTTTCAGTTATCATTTCAAGGAAAAACAGAAAGTAAAGCGACGGGGTGTAGTTTGTCAAGATATTGAAGGCGAGATACCGAGTCAATGAGTTTATTTGATCCGGTAGGTAAGTGAGTTGTTTCAAGCTGAATTATAATGTGATTATACTAATCTTTATGTTGTTTGTATATAATGCATCTATATCTTGAATTTGCAATTTTCGTACCAATTTACAACCCCTAAGGAAACACTCTAGAATCCCTGTTTTCTAATGCGCCGCTTCTGTTATGCAGACATGATGGAGAGGTTCGATTGATTATACATTACTTCGTTGTCAATGTAAGTTATATTCATGCATCATTTTACTCTTTAAACAATAGTAAATTTTGTACGTGATGGGTTGTGTTGAGCCAGACACTGTCGGAAGTTTAAGATTTTTAAGCAATTTCTGTTACATATGATTACAAAAGTAAAGTTATATTAATGTTAAGCTATTCTTTTGTTAGTTCTGCAAATAAGTTGTATCACTACTTTATCATACCATATAAGTAAGGCGATGATGATAATATCCAGACCAGTATCTTGGCTTGGCAGTCACACCGAGGGTGTCATTGCAGCCATGTCGGGTGTTTGGTACCGCTACCGTACACGTAAATATGAGCCTTCGGTGTGTGATAAGTACGAGGGCATATAATAACGTGTTCCCGTATGATGTAAGCGGAAGACTAAGATAAGTAGTGGTATGACTAATTTTATAAATATTTGTTTCAAGAGTGGATGCTAATATGATGATGTTGATGCTTGCTAATGAAAAAAATGATCCGCTATCATGCCAGCTCTAATGTTACAGAACAGGTGAGTTTATGTTTTTGGCAAATTCGGTTCACATTTCTTTTTATTTAAGGGGGTGTTTGTTTTAGTGTCCTTACGCCTTATGAGCTTATGTATATTTGAAAAATATCAAAAGCCACTTTTTCAGCGTATGAGTTTATCAAAATCAGCTTATGACAAAATCATTAGTTCAACTTGGTAGGCTCATAGGCCAAAAAATGGTCTTATCAGCTATTTTCAAATATATATAAGCCCGGTAAATAAGCTAGCACAAACACCCCTGTATAGTGTAATATATGGTCACTAGGCTGCTGATTCAGTTGCGGTTGCTGTTTTGCATGCATTCGCTGAACAATTATTTTTTACAAGGCCAATAGGACATTACAGCTAGCGTAGAAATCCCATTCCAGAATAGCCGAAATTGATTTTCACGATGTCTCCCAGCAAAAATTGCAGAGAAAGATGTATCTATGGTGTGTTGAAAAATATTAAGTGAGTGGTGTAAAACATCAGCACCATTTGGTTAGCTTTGGAACTTCACTGTCAAACTATAAGGCAAGTGCAAAAGCATTAACATCATGAAGTTTTTATGTGCAAAAGTTATAAGTTGCAGCGTGTTTTTAAAATAGTGGAAATGTGCATATAATAATCTTGCAATAAGATTGTCTACTTAATAAGTCACAAAACAAAGCTCAAAAAACTAATGGTACAAAATAAACCGCCTCAGAAGTTACGTTATGTTCGGAGCAGTGAATTACCAAAGAGGGACATCTTTGTTTTTTTATAGCATAAGATTAAATTGTTGATGTATTGCCCATTAGCAAGCCGTAAACGGTAATTTTTTTTATCATTATGCTGAAACACATCTGGTATTTTTTTCTGACTGCAGAAAGTTGAAGAATGGTAAAGAATACATTGGAGGGCTTATTGTTTGATGCATACATGTTCATAAAAAAAAGGTTTTAAGAATTTTTTCGTCGATGCCTAAAAAATACCTGTTAACAACTCCAGGTATATTTGTCATTTCTTCTTGATCTTATGTTGTACTCAGTTACCTTAAATGTAATTTTGAAAAAATCTGTTACATTCATAAGTATTTTGGTGCTAGAATCTACCCATTTCGACCCAGCCCACAACCTACATTTCCTCCCCGGCTATACTTGCAACATACTATAAATCAAATATTTCTTTTAACCTACATCATTGTATGTATATTAGCTGTGGTCTTTGCTTTAATTCAATAGGTTTTCGGT
This sequence comes from Artemisia argyi, assembly GCA_030686995.1. Lineage (NCBI taxonomy): Eukaryota > Viridiplantae > Streptophyta > Magnoliopsida > Asterales > Asteraceae > Artemisia > Artemisia argyi. The sequence continues at coordinate 2,805,860 of CM060676.1, read as the reverse complement.
GCCACAAATAAAAGGGATATGGTAGAAGAGATGGACATCGAGTTACAGGTCGTGGGATGAAAACGATGGTCCTTGAAAATATATGTTAAAAATGGCGTATGCCAGATTTTTATCCTATAGCCTTATGTTTCTGTCTTTACAAATAACTAATGTATAATTTGTCTTCAAAATATATGTTTTCGGAATATTGTATACTTGGTTTGACCAAATAAATTCTGTGGCTCAAGAACTTTTTAGCAATTATACTTGCATAAATTATCAATCTATAGCACGGACGTACTACTATACTTGGGATAGCTTACATAATGGATTCAAGTATTGGTCCACGAATGTTTATACACCGTGCAATTATTAATGAAGTGAACGACGCTCCGCCGCAACGCGGTGGCCCGTCGCCCACCTCATTATTAATACATCAGTACTTCAGTAGTTCAATTGATCTACTCATTGGCCCAACAATATCAAACTATTTCAGCCCAATATTTTGTATCTAGAGTATGAGCATTTGAATGTAGGTCCACAAAATAAGCTAGCTAGATTATCATCTCATTCTTTGACTATAAAAGCGTTTGTAATTTGTAATCAATATTTGTGCATAATCATAAGATCAGATGTAATGGTGACCAAATTCCATTACCGCCACAATAACTATACGTCTCCCAATACCTATAGTAGTGGTGATCACCAAACCAGCCACCAAAACATACCCCATGTAAATATAAACATACCACCCAACAATACACAAACTAAAAAAAAAAAAAAAAAATGGTTTGGTTGTCAGGATAACCAAACCACGTCCACTTCTTGGCCTTCACGCGCGCAATGAAAAGAGGCGTAATATAGAAGACTTGTAATGGAGGGGGAGAAAGCATGGTCACCACCTCTATTACGGGCAGTCTAAAGGCTCAAATTTTGCCACTGCTTCTGACATGTCATAACCATATCACTCTCGCAATAATACATTTAGAATGGGCATTCCAGAAACTAATGCATAACGTAAAAATGTGAGTGACCCTGGGTTTTATATGCAACGACTATATGTTGTTCGTGCATACAATGAATCATTTTAAAATAGATAACGAACCTTATGTTCATTTTAAACATGATATTGTCGTAACTTTTGTGAGTTGAAAATATAATGTCCTTTTACACAAACCTAACATTGCCTATCATGTTCAAATAGAAAAACGTTGATCTCTTTTTTTAATTAAGCAATTTGCACATGAGACTTGAACGTTTGACAGATAGAGTCAATTCAACCCACTGCTTCATTAGTTCTTGGGTCGACAAAAACATTATCACTAAATTAACATTTATATAAGCAAAAAGCTGGTCGAGTTTTCAGAACTGGTCACTAATAAAATGTCCAACTTGTCTTTTTTCCTGAGTATTAATTTAGCACATTTTCATTTGATGAATTAAAATGAATATTCCTATTTATATATATCATCATCCAAGATAAGTTTAATACGAAGTACCAACTGAAATTTAAATAATACTTCTATATAAGATTAGGGTTAGTTTATTTGTTAACTAATTAAATTGTTTCCAATAATAGTATGGTGAGTAACAATTAATAAAGCACGCTACAATTGGGAACCGTGCTAAAAATACAAGCACCCATTGAGAATGTCACATGGTACCGTTATATTTTCTAAACCCAATCTTGTATCTAGAAGTTTATATTATATATCATGGTAAAAGAGTTTTCTTAATTATCTTATCATGTTTTCTAAAGTTATACTCCGTAATTACTTCAACAAAGAATGTGAATAGGGGAGGTTATTCCTACCCTGTATAGGGTGTACTAATAAGTAATAACACCAAACTCAAAATTAAATTTTCTATCTATAATATGACCGGGGCATTAATCTAGTGGGTGGTGCTTTCATTCTTGAGTTAATAGACTCGGTTTCGAATCTCATCCCTTACACTTTGCTCCCAGATAGGTACTCATCTCTACAAAACCTATGGGCTCATTGGAGAGACTTTGTTGATAAGAGATCAAGAGTTCGAGAGTCCCGGCTCACTCCAGTTGGTGCCCCACTAGACCAGCAGAATTGCCCGGAGCCATTCTTTGTGGGATGAACAATGACTGGTGTCAAAAAGCACCCGAAGTTAGGATGTCCCCACCAATCTGCACATGTGGATGCGAATGATCAATAGAGTAACATCATGTATTCGATGTTACGGCTTTGTTCGAATACCATGCTAGTATGCCCTAAAAAGTTTGGTTAAGCTAAATGAATGGAGTATGTAATCTTTTCATTGTTTGTAAGTTAAAACTAGAGTAATTAGTCCAAGTAGTGTTTTCACGTGGTAACATGCATGTGTGATGAAAACCGAAACCTAAAAATTACCATGGATGCATATGGCACACGTGGATGCATGTGTATATGTGTTGGTACAAAAAAGATGCATGTGGGATTTATGAACAAAAACACAGAGTCAAGAATGACAATGCCCCACGCCTCAAGAATTGTACTCTTTCTATTAATACAATTGTTATTGTTTTAACCTAACTTTCTCACTTTGCCCACACGTGCGTTCCCACCTTCCACGGATCCTTCATATCTAATTAGGACACACTCGATCACTAAACAGTGACGGAACCATGTGGATCACGGCTGGTCCCAAAACATTCATAGAATTTTGTGCCTCATTTTTAAATTTTGTATTTGTAGTGTTGTTTAGTTTATTTTGAGTACATTTGGTTATACCGAGTCCTGGTTTGGTCATTCGTTACTAGATACTTACAAAGTTGGGGCTAGCTGGGCTTAGACCAGATAAATAAAGCCTGGGCTTCTATCGTATAAATGTTCAGGCACATAAAAGCCAGAGTCGTAGCAAAAATTTTAAGTCTTTCCACCCTAAATAGTCTGAACATGGTTTAGCCAAGGCTCGAGTCGCTTATTGATTAGATTTGTGAATAGGATACAACCCCTTATTATTATTTAGTATTTTTTTTTTTTTTATTATTATTAATTAAGTTAGTTTCCTTTTATTGATATTTCTTGGTAAGAAAGTTAGGGAAGTCTAGGATATCGTCTAGTATAAATAGGGCATTAGGATTGTAATTCTGATTATGCTGAATGATATGAATAATAGATTTGGTTATCAATATTGGGGGTTGGTTTATCTCATTAATATAGAGTTATAGACCATTGGGGGGTCGGTTTATCTCATTAAAATAAACCATCTATCTTGTTATTTTTTTCTTTTTATCTCTTCATCGATCCGGTTCGTATCAATTGGTATCAGAGTTATTCGATTCTAAGGTTTAAAAAAAATGTCCATCGAAACACTATTCATCCAAATCACTATTCACATTCAGAAATTACTGTTCATCTGAATCACTTTTCACTACCAGAAAACACTGTTCATAAAAAGTCGATTCTTTTTTTGATTCCGGCTATCAATGGCACACATATGGCGGGCTATAATGGAAGAGCATCGAGCAAGTATGCAGGCTTACAAAAAGGTTCATAAGGAGACAGTGAGGTTTGAACTATGGATTGCAATTTTGCAGCAAAGTATGGAGATGGATACATGGGAGATCAAAGAAAAACTTGCTGAGAGACATGAATTAATGGAGGTGAGATCAAGGGATTACAGTAACCAAAATAACACCATGGCAGAAATTCAGTTTGTCGAGGATTCAACCAAACCTATGACAACCGGAAAAAGTAGTGAAGATTGTGGTAATTTAGAGGAGCATATGGTTATGTCGGCGGTGGAGAAAGCCGGTTTTACGGGGCCAGTTTTGGTAGAGAAACAAGATTTAGGTTAAAAGTTAATCAATGATGTGGATGACCCTCTTATGGTGCACGAATCAGATGGGAAGATTAACAAGAACAAGTTCTCTATTGTACATATTGAGCAAAGTTCTACTGGAAAGAAAAATCTAGCAAAAAATCATAAAATGTTCATATGGCAGATTATAAAATTTAAGTCAGGATGTGAAATCTGTCTTGGACATCTTTGTACTAATGCTCGGTTGAAACAAGAACCGGTTCCTGCTCAAATAAGAACATGGGATCCCGGAATTACTCAATGTGACGTTTTGAAGCAACACCTTGAAGATAAGGTGTTTTTGAGGGCGGGAGTATTGATACGACCCCTTATTATTATTTAGTATTTTTTTTATTATTAAATAAGTTAGTTTCCTTTTATTAATATTTCTTGGTAAGAAAGTCAGGGATTAGGGTAAGTCTAAGATATCGTCTAGTATAAATAGGGCATTAAGATTGTAATTCTGATTACGTTGAATGATATGAATTATTGATTTGGTTATCAATATTGAGGGTTGGTTTATCTCATTAATATAGACCATTGGGGGGTCGGTTTATCTCATTAAAATAAACCATCTATCTTGTTATTTTCTTCTTTTTATCTCTTCATCGATTTGGTTCGTATCAGAATAACGGTTTGTTGAATTATTTGTAATCCAAAGATCAAACAACCGCAATGTATAGTGACTACCTCTCGTTTTACTAGTGGTAGATAGGTAGTTAAGGATTCACAAGGTTAGAATTCTTTTTATAAAATTGATGTAAATCTAGCATTTTTCATTAGCTAAAATGTACTGTTTAGACATTAAGTAATATTGAAAAGGAAGACTTTTCGAGAAAATTGTATGAATCTAGCATTCTTATTATTAAAAATGTACTATTTATACGGTAAGCAAATATCTAAAAGGATATGATTTGCGCACATGAGATTTTGATTTGCACATTTCAATATACAAGCCGTTAAAGCAAAATGTATACTCATTACAAGTGTTTAATGCGTAGTTTAGAGTGTACAAATCAAAAAGTTAAGAGTGCAAATCATTTCTCATATCGAAAAGGATGAGCCCGCATAAATGACATCTTTTAAAATAATAATGCATGGGTTAATAAAACGTATTTAGTGATAAGACACCTAACCTATTCACAAGAGATTTAGCGTTCAAAATTCACTAAATTAGGTAAAAATTCGTTAAGTAGATATTTTGAATAAACAACGTACATCTTACGATAACCCTAAAACCCTTTGGCGATTTTGGAGAACTTCGACTCCCATACAACCCTAAATCGATTTCTAAATCGATCCTTAACTATCTGGTTCGGCTTATTCGATCGGTGTTAATCCCTAATCTCTTATCACACCAACTGATCTCATTGATTGCTTGGATCTTTAATTAGGGTTCTTTAGGGTTTCGTGGGTCTGAATTGGTTTATTTTTGCTTCGATCGATCTCTTTTCACTCTAATCCATTATTCATCGATCTTCATATGGTGGGAGGTTAGTGATTTGGTTTATATTGCTTTAAACCCTAATCGCTTAGATTAGGGTTTTCTCTTATTTTTTCGTATTGCATGATTGCTGCTGGTTGATTATTTGTTGCGTTGTGTACGTGGTGGTGGGTGATGGAGAGGGGTTTTTTGAGTCCTAAGCTTGATAAGAAGGATACTAGTGTTCCAATGGTTGATGTTGATGTGGTGGATGTTAATGTGAACAAGGGTAACGATAAGGTTGTTTTGGATGATTTGGAGCAGTCCTCTCATAGTTCAATACAACCTAATGTGGAGCTATTAATTGCTAATGCGAATAAGAAGTTTGATGAAGCAATGTCTAAAATTGACTGTGATATTGCCAATATGGCTTCATCTTCTGAGTTGAACAATTCGAGTGGGAGTGGGCCTCCTCCTAATGCACCCAAGATTGATTCTACTAGTGGTAATGGAGTGAAGTCGGTTTCTTATGCGGGTGTTGCTTCTAACGAATCTCATAAGAACGTGTCTAATTTTCGGAGATTAGAATGCAGCTATAAGAAGGATAATGTTGACCTTTCAGTCCCAATGAAAGTTGTGGAAGAGGTGAACATGAGGTTTGAGCATACACTCTATGGATATTTTCTTGGTCATCGTCTTGCTTTTCCTGTTGTGGATTATTTTGTTCGCAATGCGTGGGCTAAGTATGGGTTACAAAAGGTAATGATGAACGCTAAGGGATTCTTCTTCTTCAAGTTTACTTCGAAGAAAGGTGTTGATGATGTGCTTGATAATGGTCCATGGTTGATCCGTAATGTTCCTATTATTCTTAAACCTTGGACTTTGAATACCAATTTGTTGAAAGAGGATTTAACTCATATTCCGGTGTGGGTTAAATTTCATGATGTTCCTTTAGCGATGTTTTCTGATGATGGTCTTAGTTTGCTTGCTACTTTGATTGGGACTCCCAAGAGATTGGATGCCTTTACTAGTCAGATGTGTAAAGAATCTTGGGGTAGGAGTAGTTTTGCTAGATGTATGATTGAAGTGAAGTCGGATGAGGTTCTTAGGGATAGCCTTACTGTTGAGATTCCTTTACTTGACGGTTCGGGTGCGACTATTGAGAAGATCCGTGTGGAATATGAGTGGAAACCGCCTCGCTGTGATAAATGCAGGGTGTTTGGACATGTTTTGGTGGATTGTCCTAAGGGTGTGATACCGACTGCTCAACCTTCTAAGACTGTTAATGATGGTTTTAAGACTGTTAACAATAAGAAGAAGGGTAAGCAAGCTGCCTCGAATACGGGTCGCGGAGGTTTTACTAAACCTGTTGTGGGTAAGCATTTTGAATATCAGCCAAAGAAGACTCCTACTGTGCCCAAGAAAGTTAATGATGGTAAGAAGAAGACTTCTGATGTGGCTAGTACGAGTGGAACAACGATCTCTACATCTAACCAATTTGATGCGCTTAATATGGATGATACGAATACGTTTGGTATTCCTACTTATGAAACCTGCATGGATGTGGATACTGGCAGTTCAATGGAAGTTAATGTGGATGAGTCGGCTAAGACTGGTGCTGCATCACAAGAACCGCTTGTGAGTGATTCAATGGGAACTAAGGAAGTTGGTTCTACTCCTTTAGTTGAGAAAATTAGTAAGTTTGAAAAGATTCTTATCGATGGGAAAGGTACTCTTGTGGATAATGATGGTCATCCTGTTCCGTCTGCCTCTGTCACTAAGAGGGCTAACCCATTTTCCAAGGTGGGTAATGTTGTGGTTTCTGATAGTGACGACGAGGAGGTTCTTAACACGTTCGACGAATCTGCAAATCTTTTTGGTGGTGGTCATGAGCGTGAAGATGAGTTTGATGACTATGATGATTACTCGAAGCAAATTTATGATCTTCCAGGGGAATTGGATGCTCTTAATGCCATTTATGGCTTTAATCTCCAAGGTCGTAGGAAGTAGTTTATATTTTTGTTTGAGTCTTTCTATATGATGTGGTAGTGGTTTGTTGTCTTATCTAGAGAATAGGAAGTATCTTGTTATGTAAGCTTTTCGCCTATGTAACGGGCTGAGATATGAGATTCACTCATATCCGTTGTACTTAAATGTTTTTTGGAGTAATATATTTACCGGGTCTTTTGACCTTTTACCCAAAAAAGAATAAACAACGTACATCTGAGCCAAAAATTTACTCTCTGATGATCTGAACACAGAAAAAGGTTTACCCGTTTACTTTTTAAGACTATTGACTATTGAAATACACAAAGTGCAAGCTTTTTGGAACTTTGGAATGATGGGTTTATCTGGATTTTGTTTGGTTGTTGATTGTTAGTTTGTGATAATTACATTGATTGAGAAACTAGAATATTATAGGAGTTGCCACGTATAATGAAGCCCATGAAGTGGGGGCAATTGTCTAGGTACATCTGATTTCTTATGCCCTATGCATATTCATGGTCCTAATACCAACTACTACTAGGTGCTTTTAAATGTACAACTTTTTCTTCAATATGTATAGCCTTTTATTGCTTCTAAATAATTATTGACCCGAAAGACATCGGGTATGGGCAATGGATATATGTGGTGTGAGTGTTTGGCCATGGCAGTACTACAGTGCCAAGCTGTCTTCCATGTGATTTTAATTCAATTTCTTTTAACATTTTTGTTTCTTAATACTACACCTGTCCCAAAATTATTGTCCACAGATAAAAAACACATAGCTTTAGAAAAACATAAACTTTACAGCTTTCTCTCTCTTACTTTTTGCACAAAGACAGTTTTACCATTAACTAATTAATTTCCAACTTCTTTAAAGTTTGTTATAATAACCACAAATAAGGGTAATATGGTAAAGTTGATTTATATTCTTTATCTATTTATGGAAGTGGACAGTTAATTTGAGACAACCGAAAAAGAAAAGATGGACAATAAATATGAGACGGAGGTAGTATTCAAATAGATACTTAACTACACATGGATTTGCCCATATGTATAAGCTTATCCATAGCTTCATTTTAGTCTAAAAAAATCAAGTTTCAATGAATAATATATAAGTATTAGTACTACCTCCGTCTCAATTTATTTGTCCATTTTTAATTTTCAAAGTCTTTTTATGTCAACTTTGACCTTAAATATGTTTGTTTGTGTTATTTAATATTTGATGCAAAATATATGAATAGATTGAATTTTTAGTGTATTTTTAATTTGTATAATTTTTATCAAATATTATATAACACAAATAAGAATATTTACGGTCAAAGTTGATAAAGAAAGACTCAAAAAGTTAAAACTGGACAAATAAATTGAGACGGAGGGAGTATATACTAAGCTCCCTTTTCAACATTCTATTCATGCAAATATATCTTAAAATATGTGATGAGTAGATATGATAAAATATATAGTATTTTAAGTATTGAAAGATATTTAAGTATAAATACCATGCTCAAATAATTAGAACCTCAAATAATATTCAAAATAAAGAGTACGATGCCACCTGTAAATCTATTGAATTTGTCACTTTTGTGATGAGATATTGTATGGATGCATTACAAGATGACAAATATGTCAAACAAATCATGGTCCTATATTTGTGTTTCTTTTTTGCTAATGTTTTTTTTATTGACAATTATGATCTATACTTATTTGTTAACTAGTGGGGTGTTTTAATAAAATCAGGTTGACATGAGAAAGGAGAATACGATAATTAGTGATGAAAAATAGCAATAGCATTGTGTATAATGTAAGGCTGAAATTGTTATCTTTTCGATTTAAGAAGACTACGAAAGTGCTTCAGCTCTTGGATGCATGGAACGTGAGTGGAGTTTTTATCGAAGATCCTAATATCCCATCGTAGTGTGCTAGTAGGCGTAGATCGTGGCTGTTAAGATTTCTTTTTATTAGTCTTCGCCTTTGTTTATTAGTCTCATGTAGTCAGCATGTCCTATACATGTAGTGTCTCTGCATATGATTGCGTTGTCCTTGTAAATTAATGCGGTACTCTGCTATATTCACGTACTTATTAGCTTTCGTGAGTAATATATTTACCAGGGTATGAAACCCTTTTACCAAAAAAAAAAAAAAAAATATATATATATATATATATAGCAATAACAATAACACGTCAGTAATTACCGAAAAAAGTAAAATGACTGATAATCGTTAATTTTTAACGACATATCTAATCCAGGTGTCTTGAGTAAACATATATTTTCTCACCATATTACCAAACTCTTACTTTCATAGAAGAGACTACCATTTATGATTCTTTTTACATTTTGGGTGCGTTTGGTATCCTCCTATAGAAATGAAGGAATCATAGTGGTAATGATTCTAAGTGTTTAGTTAAGATGAGAGGCCCACATTACATGAGAATGAAACATGGATATTATCCATACTCCATAGGAGTCCAAGAGGGGAGGAATGACTCTATCATAAGCGATAGACTCACCACTACTATCAAACTTATACCCATTGTGATTTACGGGAGCATACCAAACGCACCCTTAAAAAGAACATAAAAATTGACTAATATTTGATTTTTTCTTAATCAAATATAAAATATGAATTTATTAGAGACACACAAGAGAGATGAGACATACATAAACACCTAAACTGACCAACCCAACTGGCACTTTTATGATTTACATCACGACAAAATTTCTCTAAGATTTCCCTCTGATTTTTCTTTTGTTCTTTCCTATCAATTCTTTACTACATGCTTTGCTCATTATACATTAAACAATAACCATACTCTACATAAGTATTTGTAAACTTAGTACTACTAATATATATACCCCTCTTGTACACATATCTTTCCCACCCCATTTTCACTCTTTGCTATTGCTCTCTTGACAAAAATCTTTCACTAAAAAAAAAGTTATAGAGGAATATTTTTTTGTTACAAAAAGTTTCAAAAAATGGAAGATGCTAATGGTTCAGAATGTAGTAGTGGGTGTGAATCTGGTTGGACTTTGTATTTGGAACACTCAATGTATCATCCTTCACACTCTTATCAAAACCATAGCAACAACAATGTGGATGATTGTAATGGTAAAAAAGGGTCATTTTCACATGAAAATGATTTTGATAATGATGATGATGAAGATATGTCTATGGTTTCTGATGCATCTTCTGGTCCACCACATTGTTTTCAAGAACAAGAAGATGAATGTTTCAACAACAACGGTAATGGTTATGGTGGTGTTTATACAAATGTGAAAAGACAAAAGATTCCTAAGGAACCAAAGTTACATAGAAAAGTTGAAGATTTGCCTTGTTTACTTGATGATACTGCTAGCTCACCCTTCTACAACTTCTCTAATGTAAGCACTTTTTTTTCTTTCTGTCTATTATATACTTTTTAGTTTTATTAATATAAACAAATAATATAAAAACAACCCTTTTATTTATAACCTTTTTTATTCTATGAATCTTCCAAAAATGGTTTATAAAGAAGCAGGCTTTGTGTAAAACTAGTTAATGATATTGAAATTTTATTTTATTTTGACAGAACAATCTAATGGTGACAAACAAGAAAACTAATTCAATGGAGAACAATGAGATTATAGACTACTCACAAGGCTATTCCACAACCTATTTTGAGGTACTTTTTAGCAACAGATTGTAATATCATAATATTGATTGGCTACAAATAGTATGATTAACAAGAAACTCTTGATTTTGTAGGGGAAATCTTCATACCAAGATCACTTTGGGTTTTTTCATCCTTCTGTTTCTGGCACTCAAATGCAACAAAACCAGTTAAGTTCAATCCACTAGTTACTATATATAACATGTTCATGCAACTTTGTGTAACAATAGCTAACAAAATGTACAAATGGTAATTATTATGCACAGATGGTTTGAAGGGAAGAGATGATGAAGCAAAACTAGCTGGAGGAATTTAATGCATGTTCCTTTTTTTTTATTATTTTTTCTTGCTTTTTAGATTTTATTTTGTTAGTTGGAATGAAAACAATCTGAGGAGAAAATATTGTGTGCAATCTAGGCAGTTATTTCTTAAAGTTGCAGAGTTCAGATTCTTGTAGAATTCTTTAATCTTTATGAATGAATCAATGTTGTAGAGAGGCTTGTTCGCTTTATGGAGATGACCGAACTAAACGGTTCAGCAGTTGTTCGACAACTTAGAATGGTCTATTTGGTTTGGACAAAAACCGAAGTGCTTAGATGAAGCAATCTAAAATACCCCATACGGAAATGATACGCGGCCAAGCTTAAATTTGAGCTATTGTTCTCGGATTCTCACGTGCTAGCTTATCGCTAGACGTACAATACTAGAACTTAAATAATTTTTCGGATAACATTCTAGTAAATATAATCCTACAGTTAACATAATTAGGCTTACATTTTTTACTCTGGAATGGTTAAAATCTTGAAGAAAAGTCTATAAAACAGTTAGAGAAGGTATCGACAATGATTGAACATTTGAACTAACACCACATCTAAGTTTAACATTCAGGGACATTTCATATGCAATCTAAATACATAAGCATGCACATTGGATGCTTGTCATAAGGGGCTGTTTGGTTCAAGTATATTGGAGGAATTCTATGGAATTTGCAATTTAAATCACTTAAAATATTGTGTTTGGATAGGATAGTGGGAGTATTAAATTGCTAATAGTAAGTATATTATAATTCTCACAAGACGGAAGACATTTAAATTTATAACTAACAAATGTTGTACTTGTGGGTCCTACCAAGCAATAAGAGCCGTATAATTCCAAACATTTTTTGTTTGAACCTGTTAAAAACTTGAAATGAAGCCAACCATGACCCCACCATAAAATAAACAAAAACAATAATATACATATTTCTAAAACATGTGGCCTCACAATATATTTTCATTAACTTCAAATTGAGCCAACCAAACAGGTAAAGTCATTTTAAATGCTAGCATTATGAATTTCACACTTTACATATATTCAAATTCCACAATTTAAAAGCGGTGAACCAAACGCCCCCTTAATGTTATTCATTGAACTTAATTTAATAATGCATCAAGCAACTAGTGTATTGTTTTCACTACATAAGGTACAAATTTGGTAGGACTCAATAAAACATTGGGAAGAGACTTTTTCACTTTTTGTCTCTAATATTGACTAGGTTTAATGTCTCTTAATGTCCAGACAGAACTATGATAAAGAAAAAAAAATCAAGATCCGCATTCAATTCCTTGTGAGTTTCAAATCCTCAAAGCTTATTTAAAGAAGTGCTTTTGTAACTTTAAAAATGATATTTGTGCATAAGAAATTCAGATTCAAAGGTAGGAAGAGATATTACCGGTCAGGCGGTCATATTCTATAAACTTGAGAGGATCTTGATTCATTTAAGATTGCGATAACGACAAAAGTCCAAGACGTTATTTATAATCCGACCATGTTTGCTCGTATCTAATCTATGTTTTGTTGGAATTGATTATCGAGAATGGTAAGCGCGTAAAACTTGGGATATATAGCTTTACCTCGTGTAAAAGGCCAACCAGTTATTGTTACCGCGATAAAATTTACTTAAAGGGAGGTTTATCAGTATAACATGGTCCTTATAAAACAAGAGTGGCATTTTTTTTTTGGTAAAATGATTTTACACATGTTAAATAGATCTCCGAAAAACGTTTAAGCATATAAGATGTGAGTGTCCCACATCTCAGCCTGTTACATAAGTGATAAACAAACACACCATTTATGCTTCAAACCATAACTATCATATGACAAACTAAACTTATGAATCTAATATAAAAGAAAGCAACCCACGACAACTAGATTATACTGTATTTGACTAACAAGAGTGTTATTTAGATAAGATAGAATAAGTAATGTCACAAGAAAGAGTCGAGGCTATTTCACATGCTTCTTGATGACACACTTACAACAAGTCATCAAGTTGTGATTATATGTATTTCATGCTGTAAAAAGTTGAGTTATTTTCTTGAAAAACACATCATCTTGATAAAGACCTGAGATTCTGCTTGATCCAATGGAACATGCTCATAATTTAACTCATTCTTGGAAGTATCTCATTAGTCAATACCTATCAACTTTAACTTCATTATTCAAATTTGTTTTGCTTAGAATCCTTCATTGACCTTTTGTCAAATTTCTCTCATTTCTTTATTGATCCTCAAATGTAACCAATTTTCTTATGTCTATCTTGAACATATGTTATCCTTTATTAGATCCGTCCCGCACGTACCCATGATAAGGAGCATACAAATGGTTCATTGCACACAAGCAATGGCTGCTAGATAAGAATCCAAAATAGTATGGGAAAAAACATTCTTGTCTTCCAAAAACATTTGCTCCAATCCCTGTGACACTTCATTAAAATTGGTACCATATCACTACTACCAATTCAGAAATTCACCTCCAAGTGTTCCCAAGTTTTGTAACATTAGTAAGTTTGCCCATCACACCAAATGTTAATGCATGGCTTCCACTCCCTTATCTCTGACCATATAAAGATTAAGCTAAAGACAATTGTGCCCTCTGCAGGTCCACAACCATGTGGTCTACATCAGAATTCATCAAGAAAATATGTACTAGTATTGCTTGTACTGCCAGTACAAAAGATTTAGTGTTGCACATGATATTATGCAACTTTCACTTCACTCACTTTAACTTTTCTATAAGCTTAATATGGAAAATGCACATTAACTTGAGCGGGAGCTGGAAAGGCCTAGACGAACGACAATGTGTCCGATAATTGTATAGGAAAGGAAGTAACATGCACACTATAATTAACAACAAATTGAGCAAAGGGAAAAGGGAAAATGAATTCACATGCCCACTTGATTATTCATATCATAAATGGTGAAATATCACAACTTGTGATATTTGAGATCTAGAAAATTATACTGAAAATACACACAAACCCCATATGACAACAGCTGGCTCGCATAGGATCGAGTTAGGAGGTTCATGACATATAATTGAGATACTATACAAACAATCCTTCTTTTAGGATTAGGACACCCATGATGTTTGGATATAGAAATCCATGGAAATCATTATACCTAACCAAAATCTAGTACAACTTCCCTATCATATCTTTGAGATTGTGCTGATCGATAAGAGAAACAACCATTCTCCAGGTTAAGGATATCAACACTTGCATCAGCAAGTAAAAAAAGTAAAAGAGGTAGATCCATTTTCTGCCGTAAATATGACCAACTGTAAACCAAACGTGCAATAAAGTTTTTGTCCACGTCTTGCATCTTGTATATGATTGAATCGTACTAGAGCTAACAAGTTTTTGTAAAGATGGACGGGTAAAAATGAAGAGTTCTCTCATGATTTTATCCACATAGCTAGATTTCGAAAAGCAAGGTTAAGTTATATAGCTAAAAGATCTTAATGTTGGAAGGTTATAATCCCTTGATTTGCATTAATCTCAAAACCGTATATATTGATGACATGAGATGATTCTAGAGACTATGCATGGGCTAGGCCTAATATAATACAAATGGGCCATAATACAAAACAATAACTAGAACTATGTAAATGTCATCTAATACGCCCCCGCAGTTGGAGCGGGAGGAGGTTGGACGCTCAAACTGGATCTAAATTCTTCAAACAACGCAGAAGGTAGACCTTTGGTGAAGATATCGGCATACTGATAGCGAGAGGGAACATGTAGAACGCGTACCTGACCAGCAGTAACCATGTCACGAACAAAATGTATGTCTATCTCAATATGTTTTGTGCGCTGATGTTGAACCGGGTTTGCAGACAGATAAATGGCACTAACGTTATCACAGTAGACAAGTGTAGCAGAAGCTAACGGGGAATGTAGCTCACGAAGCAGATTACGAATCCATGCAGTCTCAGCCACAACGTTAGCAACACCCCTATATTCAGCTTCGGCACTGGAGCGTGAGAGGGTGTGCTGACGCTTAGATGACCAAGACAATAAATTATCACCCAGAAAGACA
Organism: Artemisia argyi; assembly: GCA_030686995.1. Lineage (NCBI taxonomy): Eukaryota > Viridiplantae > Streptophyta > Magnoliopsida > Asterales > Asteraceae > Artemisia > Artemisia argyi. The sequence goes on along the minus strand of CM060676.1, from coordinate 2,790,649 downwards.
CAATAACCTGAGGTAGACCGTCGTGTGGAGGGGCAACCTGCCCAATCAGCATCTGTATACCCAACAAGAGAAGTAGTAGAAGAGGAGTATAAATGAAGACCAAAATCCAAAGTCCCTTGAACGTATCGCAGGATACGCTTAAGAGCAGCAAAATGAGGCTCCCGCGGATCGTGCATATAGAGACAAATCTGCTGAACTGCATAAGATATATCCGGACGTGTAAATGTGAGATACTGAAGCCCACCTGCAAGACTACGATATAAAGTTGGATCCTGAACCGGAACACCTTCTGGACCCAGTTTAGACTCTGTATCAACGGGAGTCCGAGAAGGGTTACAATTGGCCATGTGAGCACGCTCAAGAAGCTGGAGAGCATACTGCCTCTGAGACAGAAACAACCCTGTAGAATGACGAACAGCAGAGATACCAAGAAAATAATTAAGTGCCCCAAGATCAGTCATGTCAAACTCACTATGTAAGGAACCAATAATCTGCTGAAGGAGAGCAGTAGAGGATGCTGTAAGAATGATGTCATCCACATATATAAGTAAATAGGCAACCTCAGACCCCCGTCGATAAATAAATAGTGAAGAATCACATCGACTATGATAAAATCCAACCCTAGTGGCATAACCTGCAAACCGCTGAAACCAAGCACGAGGTGCTTGCTTTAGTCCATATAATGATCTCTTCAAAAGACAAACATGCTGAGGGTATCGAGAGTCAACAAACCCCGGGGGCTGATGCATATAGACTGTCTCAGATAAATCACCGTTAAGAAATGCATTCTTAACGTCAAGCTGATGAATAGGCCACTTGCGAGAGACAGCAAGGCTAAGAACAGTGCGAATGGTGGCCGGTTTCACAACCGGGCTAAACGTCTCATCACAATCAACACCAAGTTGCTGACTACTTCCATTAGCAACCAAACGAGCCTTATATCGGCTCAAAGTCCCGTCAGCATGAAACTTGTGCTTAAATAACCACATCGAGCGAATCAAATTAACATCTGAGGGCTTCGGTACAAGAACCCAAGTATCATTTTTAACTAACGCATTATACTCATCATACATAGCATTACGCCACTGAGGAACTCTTAAAGCGACAAAGGGAGATTTAGGTATAGGAGAAATGGAGGAGGTATGTAAAGTGAGACGATCAACGGGTTTGACAATGCCCGATTGAGACCTAGTGACCATGGGGTGAGTACGAGGGGGTTCGTTTACGGGCTGTGGTGAGTGGGTCGAGGCGGTGTTTGTTTGGTTGTTAGTGGGCGGTTGTTGGGGTGCTGTTTGAGTTGTATTAAGTGGTATGGTACTATCATTAGTAGGCTGCGGGGAAGTGGCAGAATTGGGCTGTTGTTGGGTGTGATAAACTGGGCTCGAGGTATTAGTAGAGCCTAGTGGGTTTGGGTATTGATGGGCTGTAGTTTGGGTTGCGGTAATTGGTGATGGTTGGTTATTAGTGTACTGTGAAGAATGTGTGTTAATGGGTGGCTGTTGGGTTTGATGAACAGGGCTCGCGGCAGGCGGTGAGGTATGATGGTGAGGAGTGTTTTCGGTGGATAGAGGAGTGGGGGTTTCGTTTGGTGTTTGGGGAGGAGGTGGAGTGATAAGACCGTGGTTAAGGAGAGGGGAAGGTGCGGGATCTAAAAAGGTATATGTAGGTGGGGCATTGGGTGTCATGGATCGGTAGGGAAATTGGGTTTCATCAAAGGTGACATGTCTAGAGAGAATAATTTTATTTGTTTCAAGATCGAGGCAACGAAAACCACGGTGATATGCGGGAAAGCCCAAAAAGATGCATGGGGTTGCTCGTGGTGCGAGTTTGTGAGGGGAGTGAAGGTGTGGGTAACAAAGGCACCCGAATATGCGTAATCGAGAGTAGTCGGGTTTTTTGTGAAAAAGTCGTGTGTAAGGGATTTCATTGTTTATGGCGGTTGAGGGTAGAAGGTTAAGGAGATATGTGGCCATGTGGAGGGCCTCGACCCAAAAGGTAGGTGGTAGGTGTGCTTGAAAAAGGAGGGTACGGATGACATTATTTATTGTGCGGATCATTCTTTCCGCCTTGCCATTTTGTTGGGAGGTTTTTGGGCAAGAAAATCTAAGTTGTATACCATGTTTAGCAAAAAGTGTGTGGAGTCGGTTATTATCGAACTCACCACCATGATCACATTGGAAACTCTTGATTTCACATTTAAATTGATTTTTAACATAATTACGGAAATGTAAAAATTTATCGAACATGTCAGATTTAGAGCGTAGGGGATAAATCCACAAATAGTGAGAGAAATGATCAAGAAAGAGAACATAATATTTGAAACCACTAGAACTAATAATAGGAGAAGTCCACAAATCAGAATGAATAATATCAAAGCAATGTTTAACAATAGAATCTGAACTATGAAACGGAAGCTTCACATGTTTGCCAAGTTGGCAAGCATGACAAACATGTGTAGACTTTTGGTTTTTACACGAAATAAAATGACGGGAAACAAGGGAGCGTAGCACTTCGTCACCGGGATGGCCGAGACGTTGATGCCACGTGGAGGAACTTGTGGAGAGAAAGGCAGTAGGGATAGTTGATGGTTTGGTAACTGGATAGAGATCGCCCGAACTGTCACATCGAAGGAGGATGTGGCGAGTCAAGAAATCTTTTACAGAGAAACCAAAAGCGTCAAATTCAATAGTGCAATTATTATCCCTAGTAAACTGACGAACAGAAATAAGGTTTTTGATGATATTAGGGGTGACAAGTACATTATGAAGGTGAAGAGGGCGATGAATGGTAGGAATAATGCTATGGCCAGTGTTAGTAACGGGAATAGAATTACCGTCACCAACGTGAACAGATGGGTATAAACGTTTATTAAAAAGAGTACTTAAATTACTTGCGTTAGAAATTAAATGAGAAGATGCACCTGTATCCATATTCCAAGTTGGGTCTTGCTTAGTCATAGTGCTAAAAACACTAGGAAATGAAGTAGCTTGAGACGGGTACGAAGCGGGCGCGGGACCAAGTATACCTTTTGTGTTGGCGGGCTGGTGTTGGTATTTGGCTGGTGTTGGCGGGCTGATGTTGTGGGACTGATGTGGATATAATGTTGAGCGAGTGGGAAAGTTGGGTTGTGAAGCCCGTTGAGCGAACCGGTTATTGTAAAACCCGGGAGACACCCACGATTGACCAAAAGAATTACCAGACATTTTTCTGCTGTAACCTACTGTGATACCCGACTGATTATGTGAAACATACTGAGGGGCCATCTGGTTGAGCCAAGAAGGCTGTTGGATCACATGCGTAAATCCCATATTTGCGTACTCTTTTGAACAAGACAATTGATATCTATACCAATCAATTAAACAATTGATACAAACCAAATATAAAAAGTCAACGATGGCTGTACACTTGGTAGGAATTGGTGTATCGAAGGTACCCTTATTTCTCAACCAATCAATTAAACAATTGATATAAAATCAAATACTTCAACAATAGATTCAAGAATTATGTAGGTGAAAAATAGAAGGGAAAAAAAAAGGTTTTGTGAGATTGAAGAAACACAGTCGTGATGTATGATGGGGGATTTGGGATGAGAATTAGAGAGATTTTAGGAGAAAAATTAGATGGCTCTGATTACCATGTTGGAAGGTTATAATCCCTTGATTTGCATTAATCTCAAAACCGTATATATTGATGACATGAGATGATTCTAGAGACTATGCATGGGCTAGGCCTAATATAATACAAATGGGCCATAATACAAAACAATAACTAGAACTATGTAAATGTCATTTAATACTTAAGGTACCTTCTTATAAGGCGTACATTCTCATGGAGAGAACTCAAGCTGGCTAGCGACATAAAATTGAGTGCCCTGTAAAAACTAACAAGAAGGTGCATTTTAATTGGATTCGTAGGAGCAATAACCCATATAACGCTAGCTATTTCCATTCCTTGCAGCTGGAATTGTTTACTTCTAGCATCTTGCTAGAGGTGCTCGATCCCCTTTTTCTAATATAATTTTCTTTTCCGTTCACCGTACATTTGGATACATAATTTTTCTTGGAAACCAGAAGTAGAATAAAAACCTTGCAAGGTGCTCGGAATTGAACAAGTTTACATAGGTGTGGATATAGCGTTACAAGGATTGCGTATCCACTCTATTCAACTTAAAGATTTCCTTTTTCCGCCTACTAGAAAACGATATGAGCATAAACCAAATATTCAGTATAGTAAACCCCAACAAGGTAAACCTCAACACACTTATTTTCGGCGCATCGGTTATATGACCAATAATAAAGTTCATTACCATCACTAATTAGTAATTACATGGTTCTGATTACTTTAAACTATGCAAAAACACAATTTTAGATTAAAAAAACCTTATAACTAAGGAATATATTAGTTGCATATCTTAGGCAATTTCATTTGGTCTAGATAAAAACATTGCAAGTATGAAACAGACAAAACAAAAAGCCATGGCAATTTTCATTATAAACATTGAAAGTATGGTGTTATATTGAAATTGAAAAGAGAAAGATAGTTATAATGAGCTACGCGCGGAGAAAAGATGTGGGATTCGTCACTGATCATACGAGACAGTCAACAATTATAAAAGTCTTAAGACGATCGAGAAGAAGATTACAACTACTTGACGAACATGTATGAACCAATGTTATTGTTCATCCATGACTAAGAAAAGAGAAAAAAATAACTAAAACAAACGAACTAGCCTCACAATCTCATGCATCCTTAATTTTCTCGCACAGTCATTCTTTACACTGAGCATATGGCTCAAAACCAGCCACAGCAGCTGGTCCAGAAGGTCCAGCACTTGATGGGTCCTTCATAAAACCACCAATGCTTGCAGGACCAAAGAAGCCGCTATGATGATGCCCCATGTGAAAAGCAGGCACAAAAGGAGGACTCATACCAAAGTGACCGTGATCAGCAGTTCTCTTCACAAGTGGCTCACCCCTTATGGACCCACGTTCTCCGCCATCAAACTCCCTATAGCGGTGCAGATACACAGTCAGAGGCTCGATATAATCATCAAACCCTAGTTTGCTCATAGCCCACAGCACATCTTCAGCAGTGATGGTCTTCCTTTGCTCACGCTGGCAGCGGTCATTGGCTTCACCTGTCACAAAGCTAATGTACTCAGAAACACATTCTTGGATGGTTTCTTTTGCATCATCAGATATCTTAGCATGAGGAGGAAGGATCTTTCTCATGATTCGGATGACGTTTGCTATTGGCATGAAGCGATCTTGTTCTCGAACTGTGCACTCATTGTCATCTGTAGGTGTGGTGCTAGTCATTTCTGGTAACTTCATCTTCATGTCCGGTTGTTGTGTCCCTGATCATCAATGTGATTTTAAGTGACTAAAAACCTTATATAACATCGTATCGTTGAGTTAATTAGTATCTAGCTTAACTAGCTTCATGCATATATGTTTTAATATTTTACTAGTAATTTGTTTACACTTTTGTCATTACTCTTCATGCACTGATGTCTATCTCAATCTCCTTTATATTAAAGTTGGAGTTAGCATACACATTATACGGAGTAATAACTAACAGAATGACAAATTTTTCTGAAAAACATAAAGAGTCAAAGTGTGGAAGGATGACAGAATAATGGGAGAGAGGGTGCCACTTGTTTTGAACATTTGTCTTTATTTTCTAACACCAAAATTCATACTGACATAGTTACATTGAGACATCTCACTGAAAATTATACTTAACAATCAAATTTAACAGATTAAACAGACCTCCTTGCACTTCATAGATGATGAACAACAAATTTTAATCATTTAGAGAAATATATATACATATCTATGCAAATCACCACACCGCGCTGACGTGTCAGTGAGTGAAACTTTAACCTAAGGTTATGGTACCCTTTGCTCTTACGTTATTTCTATAATGAATAGCTTCTTACATGATACCTTTGCTCTTATGTTATTTCTATAATGACTAGCAGCCCTATGTTTGAGCAAAGCTACTATTATATGAGTATCTTAATGGAGGTGAACTCTTTCAAAGACATTCTGCATGCACAGTTAATTAAAATGAAAATTGACAACTAACTTAACACAAATGAATAAACTTATTTTGTTGTTGATAAAGAATAAATTAACAAGAAATTAAAGAGGCCAATGCCATTTAAGATACTTATAAAAGTAAATCCAAAATGAACATTATAAAAACACATGTATAGCTAGAGAGTAGTATCAGTAGCATGTACCTCCTCCAGATGTAGGGTGAATGGGGAGCCTGTGGAATCCATGAAAACCTCCTCCACGTTCCATTATGTTTGATTCCCACTCTGCAAAATGAAATGACAACAAGAGTAGCTAGAAATATGAGTAAGTTATGAGGGTGTGTTTGGGAATATGTACAGAATTAAATTACAAAGATGCATGGTAGAGGTATAGGGGTGGTGGGAAAATGAAGACACTTGGCGTAGAAGCTCGATGAACAAGAAACGACTATTAGCCAGAGCAACCAAAGTTGGTTAGCAAAGCAGCATTCACTGTTTTGGTTTAATGCTTTTACTTTGGTAAATGCAATGCATGGCATGCACTTTAATTACTTTGATAAAAATTAATTACTTTTGGATTTATCAAATGTTCTATGAATCTGTCCTTTTACAAATGTTGTTTCTTTTTTCATTCAAATCTTTTACATATAATAAAGGATGGTGATTTGCAAACTCCATCAATTGATTTGGATACTCAAAATTTTTGTATCATGAAATTTATACCCTTAATATTTGTGTCTTGATTTGCATACTCCACTAAGTGATGTAGGGGTATAAGGGGTAGGCAATGGGTGCGGGGAGGCACGGTACGGGGGGTTTCCCCTGCGGGAACACCGCCGCCCTTCACTGTTTACCGCACGCGGGGCGCGGGGGGGGGGGGGGGGGGTTGATACGTGGGAATCGCATCAGGCTTTATCTCTCGAGGGATCTCGAGATGCTTACAACCCCCACCGGGCAGTGTACCTGATCGTTGTAGTATATTATAGTGACAAGTACCGGGGGATTGATCGTTCAACTCAGGAATAGTTTCGCTAGGATTAGAAAGTCTCCTAAACTAAGTCTAGAGGTGAGAGATGATTCTTTTTGTATTTTTTATATTTTATAAAAACAATTAAAATATCGGGTTTTGGAAGAATGGACGGAATTAGTTGCTAGCCAACTAACCCAAATTAACTAAAGATGAAATCAAAATAAAATAATAGAAATGAAAATAAATCTAATTACTAATGTGGTGTAAGCAATGATAGGGAAAGTTGTGTTTACTTTGGTTTCATTACTCCTAGATATCTTTTACAGGTTGATAGCTTGTTACAATTGAATGGATGACGGGTCTTATTCCTTAATACTAGTCGTAGGGCCGTGTACAATATTCCGTAACTCTATAGGATCCTACTTCACTCCTATGTCGAGCCGTTAGAAGCTCTTAACATATGATCATTAGAATTCTCCTACGCATTAAATACAACCAAAAATCATAGTACACCTCTGATCATGTTTCTTAAGACGTTCAAGCATGTTACCAATGGAAGTCTGCTAGTTTTCTTAAGCCTAACATCGAATACAATCATCCGTAAGAACTATAAACAAACAATCAACCCATAATTAACATATAAGTTTCACTACATCTAAGCAAACACAAAAGAGATCTAGCCGAGCATGTTAAATTGAAAACACGTGTAAGATATATTCAACCAACACATAGACATTGTAACACCCCAACCCGATAAGGGTAGAAGTGCCACATTATGGTGATATATCAAAGCAAATACAAGCGTACAACATAAGTAATACAAAAGAATCTCAAGGGTTACAAAGGAAAATCTGAAATACAAGGTTACAAAGGAACAACAATAAAATACTAAGTCTGAAAATGTAACCTTCTAGGCATCTCTAGTCCAGAATAGCTATCAAGGTAAAGCCTTCTAAGCCCAAACGTATTCTCCACTCATAACCCAGCTTCCTACTAAAACCTGCCGCAGAAAAAGAAATGCGGCTGAGCTTAAAAAGTCCAGTGAACAGATATAAACAAATGAAAAGTAATAAACAAAGGAAAACGAAAGCGAATACAAAATGAGTCCAAGTAAACCTGCTGAGACAAAGGTCAAGGAATATAGAACATATAGTAGGACTAACAGAAAATAATCAAAGGATGTATGAATATGGAATATCAACGAATCAGATGAAAATGGAACAGATCACAAGTGTAAGCAATTGAAAAACAAACATAGGTTAATCCCAATAGAGAAGATAAGATGATAAGGATCATATAAAAGTAAAACTAACAGAAATGCCCAACAATCATATATCAAATTGCACATAGAGTAGCTTGCTCAATGTACCAAATGTGAAATGGAGTGTATTGCACACACATACCCATTCACTAAATTCAAAACGAAACAAAGTACCTAGGATGCATCCATACGCCCCCTGCAAAACAGATATATCTGCACAAAGCTCTAGGCTAAGTAAACATATACAATAATAATTATAGGTCTGAATAGCTATAGCATAATAGGGAACACTGTGGACAAATACCCACCTCCACAGATAGTGTCAATACCACTGGTGCATCAGTGGCAAAGCCATGGACTCCCCATGACTGGCTACAAATTAATCAAATAATGGGCAACAAATAGAGCATAGGAATGCTATAAGAACTGGAATATAGCATACAACAAAATATCAAGCAAATCATAACAGAAATGGATCATACAAAGGGATCATAGCAATGGTTCAAGTCAAAGGTCCAAATCAAAGATTCATATCATGAGGTTCAAATCAAAGGTTCATAATAGCAAAAGGGTTCGTAGCAAAGGTTCAAAATTTGAAGTTAAAAAAAAATCAAAAGATGTTAAAGAAAGTCATGAGAAATCTTAGAGAATAAAACAGATTAAGGACTTTTGATAATTATTTAAAATATTTTTATCGTAAAAGTATTCCTTTAAAAAACACATTTCACAAAAGTCATTAAAACCATCATATAAAACCGACATCGTATCGTAATCACAGAAATCATTTCAAAAATGGTTTTTCTCAAAAGTCATCAGGTTATATTTTTAAATCAGGCGTATAAAGATCAGAAATCATAATAGTGGCAATGGAACGGATCATGAGTCATATGAAACCTTACTGAAAGGTTAGAATATCTGTACCTTAAACCGCCAACAAAACCATATCACTAGCTATCGCCTTACTAACCTGAGATAAACATGCTAAAGTGTCAATACAATGGTTGGTGAGTTCATAGAGTTTATCTTAAAACAGTTGAAAAGCCTTTAAAGAATGTTCACACAGCAAAGACAATGGTTGGTGAGTTCATAGAGTTTGTCTTAAAACATTTGAAAAGCCTTTAAAGAATGTTCACGCAGCAAAGGCATTGTGAATCCACTCAGTTGCAAATCCCGCCCATACAACACTTGCAACCTGTGTGTTCACAACCCAATGCTAAAAGATAGTTTACACAATACACCAGATTATATTCACCCAAGGTCAAGAATAGACACAAGGGCGGGGGCATCTTCCCAAATAGTACTGTGTCACCCAAGGTCAAGCATAGACACAAGGATAGGGGCATCTTCCCATGACTACTATCAATACCTCTCTGACAGCATAGAGTATTGTGTATGAACATAAATACGAATCTTGTATTTAAATTAAGCAAGTATAGTGTAACAAGCATGTATAACGCAATCAAGTATAATGCAATCAAGTATAATGCAATCAAGTATAACACAATCAAGTATAAATGTTTTGGAGTATTTGTAAAAGCAAAAGCAAGTAGTTGAGCATGTATCTCCCCCAAAGAGTTAAAACAAGTATGATTGGCATATTGATTGAATTTAGGGGTGTTATAGACATATTGATTGAATTGAAAGAGTACTTATCTCAAATTGACATGAAAAGTTCAAAGGGTTGAAACCCTTGAAAAAGCTGGAAAAATTCATCCTAGAGTTTTTCCCTCAAGTTGCACACAATGAATGAAATTTGGAAAACTATATATAGATTCTACAGGGTGACGGCGTCATGTGTAAACATGTGACGCCTTCAACTCGCCGCCCATAATAAAATCGGATTGCCTAGATCCACTTTTGACGCCTTCATATGTGATTTTGCTCTGGGCCGTCACTAATACTTGGACCATGACGGCCTTGGGTGACGCCGTCATCTCCTTAGTACAAAACTTTCTGGATCGTCACATGTATCATCCACTTCCACCTCTTGTATTACTCTTGACGCCGTCATGTAGAAGCTTGTGACGCCGCCAGGTACTGTTCCCAGCAAGGCAAATTAAGACTTTGCCGTTTTCTTCACTTTTATGCTCCAAAAACGTCCAAAATGCTTCCTTTTTCAGATTTCACTCCAAAAGTACCTAAATTGACAAAAGGAATGATTTAGGGCAATATTTGATCAAATAAACTCGAATTCGGGCTTAAATGACCTCTTAAAAACAGTTCATTTTTCGCCTCATCAGGGGTAATTTGCGGGGAAGTTTACCGCACGAGAGGAGAGCAAAAATGGAACGTTGGAGCCTTAAATTTTTGACCGTTGGAGCTTTAAAAGGCTAATTTTATTATTATTATTATTATTATTATTATTATTATTATTATTATTATTATTATTATTATTATTATTATTATTTTGTGAATATATATTGGACAACGCAATACCAAGAGATACAACAAAAAAAAAGTTACCAATCCAAAAAAAAAGACCGATCCAAAAAAAGTTATACTGCTACAAACGCAACTATATGGAGCATAAAAAAATTGGTTCGACTTTATTGTTAGATGAGCCATTCGAGTGGTCTACCGATAGTAGTCTCGATGTTTTTGCTGCCGCGAGTGACGAAGATGAAGAAGATATGGCTGGGTCGACACGAAAATCAGTAAAACGCAATCTGGTCAATGCTGCACAAAGATTGCATCGTGATTATTTTTGTGAAAATCCGAAATTCGATGGTCAATTTTTGAAGATAGGTATCGTATGCCTAAAAGTTTATTTTTAAAAATCACGCAAGCTATTGAGGCTAGATTCGAGTATTTTCAGGAAGGTTATGATGGTAGAATGAAAAAAAGTTTCACATCCATACAAAAATGTTTGTCAGCCATTAAACAACTCGCAACCGGTGCACCACCGGATGAGTTTGACGAATATTTAGAAATGGCACAAAGAACTTCACGTGAATGCCTTCAATTTTTTTGTGAGGCTATTATTCAGATATACGGTCGAGATTACCTATGGAGGCCAACAAGCCATGATATTGCAAGTTTGTACGAAGCACACGAAGCTCGACATCACATTCCGGGTATGATCGGTAGCCTAGATTGCACACACTTCGTTTGGAGGAATTGTCCAAACGAATTGAGGGGTAAATATAAAAGGGGTGATCATCAATACCCCACGATTATGATGGAGGCAGTGGCGTCTCAAGATTTGTGGATATGGCACGCGTTCTTTGGACCGCTGGGTTCAAACAATGATGTGAATGTTCTGATGCAATCTCCGCTATTCCTCACCGAGCGTAATGGTACGGCACCTAAGTGCCCATTTGTTGTGAATGGCCATACGTACAATCGTGGCTACTATCTAACCGATGACATATATCCTGCATGGTATACTTTTGTTAAAGCATTCAAATATCCAACCGACCCGAAAGAGAAAAAGTTCAAGAAAGTACAAGAGTCAGCACGAAAGGATGTTGAACGGGAATTTGGTGTTCTCAAGGGTAAATGGGGTATATTGAATCGACCCTTATGGCCACACACAGTAGAAAGAATTAGAAAACTAGTGTATACGTGTGTGATATTGCACAACATGATTATACTTGATGCCAGTAACGCAATCTCGCCAGTTCATATTCGGGATCCTCCGATCCAACCGGTGTTTGACGAAGCAGCCTTAGCCGAGATTCGAGATGAGGATACACATTTTCATGTCCGATTTGATCTTATGGAGCATGTAACAAGCGTGGTTTTGGCAGGTCAGTTTGACTGAAAGTCTTGACTCGGTTGACGTGTGTTTGGTGTGTCTTAGGTGATTTAAGTGATATAAGAGTGATATAGGTGAGTTTTAGCACTAAATCCCTTTGCGTAAATGGTTTTTATTGTGATTTGGAAAGTTTGGAATTCGGAAAAGTTCATTTTGATTACCTTTGTGGTGTAGAAATGACTTGTGTAGTTTTGGTGTTTTTGTGTTTTTGCGTAACGAGTATTCGTTCAAGTGTTTGAGCGTTAGCGGGTTACGAGGAGTTTGTTTTTATGAGCTATGTTTTAAGAGAGTGTGGAATTCTATTTTTGGAAACTTTGTTTTGAAAATGACAATTTTTCCGGTTGTCATAAAAGTTAAGGTTTATCGCGAAAGACGTTAGGTTTTGTTTTGGGAGTTTATAAAATATGAAAAGTATGAGGTTTTGAGTGTAATAGGTAAATTTAATAAAAAAAAATAAAAAATATATATATGTATGCATAAAATCGGCCAAAGGGTTTAAAAGGGGAAAAAAGAAACAGAATTTGAGTCCAATTATAACACCTAATTAAAAGGAATCCTAGTCCAACCCAAACAAGCCCAATTCTCCACCCATATAGCTATACAAACGACCCATACCCCTATTTTCCTGCATATTTTGAGTCGATCAAGGGAGAGGAGAAGGAAAAAATTTTAGGGTTTTGCTTTTGAAGCTAAAATCAAGTTCAAGGTATAATTCTAACACTAGTTTTCATATAATTACTTAGTTATTACTTCAATACATGTAATAATTGATATGATAGATCTAGGGTTTGTAAACTTCTGTAAATTAATGATGTTAAACATGTTAGGATCATTAGTTAATAATAGTATGATAATTAGTGAAGGAGATTTGGTTATATAACATGTTAAACATTGAGTTAGGGTTTGGACAGAAAACTATGGCTGTAAAGATGTGAGTGTAATTAACAGATGGTGAAGAGTTAGGTCACAAAGTTTTGGTCTAAATTGAATTATAATGAAATAACTTTCCAAAAAGTCCAGCCACGATTGATTTCAAGGTCGGGAAGTTAGTCTTTTGATTTTTCTTTGTTAATGTGTCAAAGCTGTTAAACCGGGACAGAATTTGGGTAAAAGTTTGATAGTGAATTGTGGTTATAAAAGTGGTATTTTGACTAGCCCTTCTGGAATAGTTAAGTCTTAGGTTATATTAGAATACCACGAAAAGGATTCGCGATAAAAACTTGCGGAAGTATTTTAATTTAATTAAAACTTTTTGGTGTGCTTTCAGATCCGAATTTGGATAGTTGACAAGTTTGATTTTCTTTTGAGTACTTGTGTGTGTTATTGGTACATGGAATTCTAGGATTAGCTTGTATGCTTATGAGAGACCATGGTAAATTTTTGGTGTGAGTTGTTAAGCTTTAATTGTCATGATTTCATGTGGGCGAATGTACCCAAAAATTCTGCGTTTTATGATTTTAAAAGTGCAAGGGATTTAGTGAGTGTTAGGTTATGGTAGTGGTTAGTATGGTGTCTAGGAGATCCATAGCGGGTCATATGAGTCTTAGAAATCCATCATATGAGTATTACATGGGTTGTAGCTTTTTGCTTGACCATGTGTAATGTGGATTTATTTTTGTCTGATATAGATTGTGATTTGTTTTTGTGGAAGCTGCAAGGTTTTAGGTGAGTTCATAGTCCCATATTTTTACTTTGTTTTTAACTTGGGATGGTAATGATGCTTGTCTTAAATGTTTTGAATTACTGTGATTATGAGTGATTTAAAAGAGCTTGGACTTATAATGTTATCATGTGTATGCTATATGTGATGATTATTATGGTGTGATGATTATATGTTGTGATTATCAGGAATTATCAAGCATGTATTATCAGTGACATAATTGGGAGGATGCTTATCCTGTTGCTCGCGCATGCGACCTATTAGATGTCAATATTAGACATGCATATCAGAGACCTAATTGGGAGGATGCTTATCCTGTTGCACGCGCATGCGACCTAATTGATGTCTATATTGGAGCGGGGGACACGTTCCGTCTCATTGGTTGCCTTATGTGTGTTGGTTGCCTTTATCTTGTGTGAATACATGTAGCCTATATGATAACTTCAATTATTTGTCCAACTATATTTTATGATCACAGTGAACTGGTTGCCTTGTGAGTGTATGTGTGTCTTAAACCTATAAATCTCACCAACATTATGTTGACGTTTTAAGCATCATTTTCAGGTGAGCATTCTAAGGATAAGATAGAAGGATGTGATTAGACGAGACCTTAGTTGCATTGGAAGTGGTTTATCTGTACCTTTGGAGTTTATCATGTTGTTTTCTTTCGGGCATTGTTATGACACTTTGTGTCTATACTTTGCCATTTTTATTGCATGTAGTTATTCTCTATATAGACACCATGTGTTGTGATGATATCCATGAAGTTACACCCGCACGTTTTCGCCGTGGCGGGGTGTGACAGATTGGTATCAGAGCCAGGTTATAGAGGAGTAGGTGGTTGAACCTAGACTATAACCTAGGAGTCCCTCATATAGTTGCATTTAGGGTCTATGTGTGAGTATAGTATTTTATATATCTATTTTCCTATATTTATGAGAAGTTTTATTGAGTTTCGGACGTCTATTCTATCCCCTATACGTAGTATTGTATATATCAACTTTATTATATCGTCTTTCGCGCATAAGATGCTTCGTTGGACTACTGTTGTCGCTATCGGATGCGAGAGAAGTGGTAGGATGAAGCGGACTCACCACAGAATCCGAGTTCCCGCTAGCATGTATCCATGTTCAAACAAGGAGAGGATGTTTACAGAATACGTTGGTAGAGAAGAAGTGGAGAGGTTTATAGCCACGACGACTTTTAGAGATGGAGCCGTTACCGAGTACCCTGAGAAGTTTCCTCACTTTTCAGGTGAAGGAAAGGTAGTTCAGTCCAAACCTCATAATTTGTATGCACTTGTGGATCATGTGCAATTGGAAGAAAAGAATAGAGATGGTTTTGCATGTTGTCGACTACCTCAACATGTAGGAAACATGAATGGGTGGTTGAGTAAAGATGAAAGGGAGTTAGGATGGAATGGTGTGGATTCAGATCTAGAGTCCACAGCGAGTAGTAAGTTGAATTGATCTAAGTGGGGAAATAAGTGCGAGAGTGGAGTTTGAGCCATTGTGTTACGTCTTTTGTTTTGTGTTATGTTTTGGAATTCTTATGTTGTCTTTTTCCGTTTGGAGCCATGTTAGAGCATGATTACTCTTGGATATTGGATCGTCCTTATCCAAGTAATTTTGATTATAGAGTTTACGTGATCGTTGGAATTGCTCCATGCGAGATGATTGTTTGCGACGTTTTTTTTGTTTGCGTGATTGTTTGCATGATGTGTTGTCATAGGAGGGAGTACACTTGTGAAAGGGGGCATAGATAATTATGGTGGCCAACATAATTATACATGCGTCACAACACAAGTGGACTTGCAAGTATGATGGCATGGATTGCATGGTGTATTAGGTACTATGTGGTATATGTGCGCGTTATCATTGAGATGTGTGGTTTTGGAAGTAAGTATGCGTGTAGAATAGGCTTATAACTATGGTCGCGAACATAATTATAAGAGTATCACACACGTAGACTTGTGACCATTATTGCATTAATTGATGTTAGTTGTTATATGTTGTGGTAGATGGTATGTGATATCATGATTGGTGATGGCTGTATGGTTAGAGAAGTATTCTCTTAACCGTTAGGGCAGTCGTTATATGTTGGGGTGTGTAGGTGGTGAAATTCCATCCTACCTATCATATGTTGATACCTCAATTATCGGTGGGTACTTATGTTGTGATATTTAAGTTGATTCGTTTGCTAGACATTTCATTTGTATACCTAATTCTTGGGTTGGCATTCCTATTCGTACCATGATGGTACATATGCCATATTCTTTCTCTTTAACGTCGTGATAGGTGTTAGGTAATCGAATTCGTTTTGTTGGATACTGGTTCGTTTCTTTGGTTATTCCTTACATTCATTCCGCGAATGAATGTTATACTATTCTTCAAGTATTGTTGGTTCGTGACAAGTTGGTGTGGATATTTGATCCCTCATTTACACACATCAATTGAATTTCGTGACATGTTTTGTGACCTGTTAGTATCGGTGTTTTTCTATGATTTTGGTTTGATCGTTGTACGAATGAGTCTTAAGTTCATCGTTTTGTTTGTAATATATTTGCGTGAGTGTTCACTGGTATGAGATTCGTTTGATGATTATTTTGATTATGTGATTCTTCTGTGTTTTTTTGCTTCCAATAAAGGGGTTGTGTTAAAGTCCTTATGGTGTTTTAAAATTCGTGTTGGGTATTTCACAGTCATTTGTTGGAAACTATTATTTTTATGGTGAAAATGAAGTGTGGAAAAAAAATGGTTATGTTGATGTCTTACATAAAATGGTTTATATATATTTTATTAAAAAAAATGTATAAGTTTAAGATATGTCTTGTGAAAAACGTGGTTCATTTGTTTTTGGGAAGGTCGAGTACGGGAATAAGAACTGTCTATGGTTCTCATTTACCAAACTTGTTATGTATTTGGTTCATCGAGTGTTTCTTTCGTTGAGGTACGCTTGTGGATGTTTTATGGGTATGTGTATTTTATGTTTTCTTTGTATGGGTTTTCATGAACATTTTATCCGTGTCTATTTTTATTGGGGGGAAATTTCTCATTGTGTTTTTCTAGCTTTGATTTTGATGTTCGTTACTTCGTTAGTCGGTAATTCGTAACCCTTTTTGAGTTCGTTGATATACGTTTTAGTTCGACCGGTTTCATGGTTCGCGTCGTTTACTTAGGATAGATTGTCGTTTTGATTATCAATTTGTTCGTTGAAGAAGAAGAGGATGTTGCTAAGTGTCCAAGTGAGAAGTTCAACTTCAAAATGTACGTTCTTCAGGCATCGCGGAGGTAGAAGAACCATATGAGGAACTATGTGATACGTGACTTAAAGTTGGGGAGTAGAACTTGGAGATGATATATTGGTATAGAGCATAGAGTGTTATCTGCACAGATCATAAGAACCTTTAGCATATATTTGACAAGAGGCTAATATATGTCGAAGAGAAGTTGGGTGTGGAATTTCTCAGTGACTACGATTGTCTGATTCGCCACCGTCAAGGAAGGGCGGACATCGTGGTAAGAGAACTGAGCGGGGGTGAACGAGTGAAACTTAGATGTTTGTGAGCAATGATTATGATAATTCAGTTCGGAGTTCAGAGGATGATACTGACAGCCTAGAGAGAGAGAGGCTCAAGGATGAGAACATGTAAGAAGAATGATTACTTGGTTTAGACCAGTAAATGGAAAGGAACGAAGATGGAGGAAGGTACTTTGCAGACCAGCTATTGGTTTCATTGAGAGGAAGCGTAAGGACATCAATCATGCAAGGTATTTGATACATCCGAGAATGGATAAGGCGTATTATTACCTTAGCAAGAGATGTATGGAGGAGTGGGTATGAAGGAGAATACCGATACTTTAGCAAGTGTTTGTAATGCTTGAAGGTAAAGGTTGTAGTCAACGATTATTAGGGTGTTGCAACAGCCAGAGGTACCTGAAGATTTTATTAAGGAGGAGTTGGCGAGACTTTTCGTTCGGTGAGTTGGTAAAGATCCATGGGGTGTCGCGTTGATCATCAAGAAAAATGATGAAATACTTACTTCGCGATAGTGGTAAACGTGTTAGAGAGTCTTGAGAACGCGTATGTAGATGAGTGCGACTTATCGTTCTATAATGAGTGAACTAAGTGAGCGTACAAATCAGCCGTTGGATAGTGAGCTGAGAGCATGGGTGTGTTTGATTTTGGAGGAAGTTGGGGTATACCTTTACCCTTAGCTGAGTTCTCCTATATCAACAATTATCATTCTAGTATTAAGAACGTGTCGTTTGAAGTATTGTATGGAAGGAAATGTATATCTCCTGTTCTATGGACAGAGGTTGGAACAAGCCAACTAATTGGTCCTGAACTGGAATGTGAGACTGCGAATAAGGTTTTCAGATTTAAGAGAGAGATTTAAGGCAGCGAGAGATCGATAAAAGTGTTATGCGGATTATTGCCGTAAACCCTTAGAGTTTGGTGTTGGTGATACTGTGAGGTTAAAAGTATCTCCTTGGAAGGGTGTTGTGCGTTTCGGTAAGAAAGGCAAGTTAGCACCGAGATGTGTTGGACTGTTTGAGATTTCGGAAAGGATTGGGTTTGAGACATACCGGTTGAAGTTAGCTGAGGAATTGAGTGGTGTACATGATACGTTTCACATACTTAATTGAAAGAAGTGTTTGGCGGATACTAGTCTGCATGTGCCATTAGATGAGATTAAGGTTGACAAGACTTTTCGTTTTGTCAAGAAACCTGTTGAGATTATGGATCGAGATGTTAAGGGTTTGAAGTGTGGTGTTTCCTGCAGTTACCATTTGGATTTTCATTTGGTTTGAGAGTATTGTACCTATCTGTGAGAATTCGTTCGGATCTTTGGTGTTATTGATCAGTGTAGTGTATCTATTTTTGTGTATAGTTGGAATGACAGAAGGTTTTCTATCGTGTGAATTCGGGTATTTAGTCGGTTCACATTTTTGCAGTTCTTTCTCTGTGATTTTATGGAGTGGTATTATTCCGCTTGAATATCAATAAATTTTCTTTTACTGATGCTATCGGTGAGACGAGTAGTTGAAATCTCGGGACGCGATTTCCTTAAGTGGGGGATGATGTAACAATCGTGGTTTTGGCAGGTCAGTTTGACTGATAGTCTTGACTCGGTTGACATCTGTTTGGTGTGTCTTAGGTGATTTAAGTGATATAAGAGTGATATAGGTGAGTTTTAGCACTAAATCCCTTTGCGTAAATGGTTTTTATTGTGATTTGAAAAGTTTGGAATTTGGAAAAGTTCATTTTGATTACCTTTGTGGTGTAGAAATGACTTGTGTAGTTTTGGTGTTTTTGTGTTTTTGCGTAACGAGTCTTCGTTCAAGTGTTTGAGCGTTAGCGGGTTACGAGGAGTTTGTTTTTATGAGTTATGTTTCAAGAGAGTGTGCAATTCTATTTTTGGAAACTTTGTTTTGAAAATGATAATTTTTCCGGTTGTCATAAAAGTTAAGGTTTATCGCGAAAGACGTTAGGTTTTGTTTTGGGAGTTTATAAAATATGAAATGTATGAGGTTTTGAGTGTAATAGGTAAATTTAATAAAAAAAATAAAAATATATATATGTATGCATAAAATCGGCCAAAGGGTTTAAAAAGGGAAAAAAGAAACAAAATTTGAGTCCAATTATAACACATAATTAAAAGGAATCCTAGTCCAACCCAAACAAGCCCAATTCTCCACCCATATAGCCATACAAACGACCCATACCCCTATTTTCCTGCATATTTTGAGTCGATCAAGGGAGAGGAGAAGGAGAAAAATTTAGGGTTTTGCTTTTAAAGCTAAAATCAAGTTCAAGGTATAATTCTAACACTAGTTTTCATATAATTACATAGTTATTACTTCAATTCATGTAATAATTGATATAATGGATCTAGGGTTTGTAAACTTCTGTAAATTAATGATGTTAAACATGTTTGGATCATTAGTTAATAATAATATGATAATTAGTGAAGGAGATTTGGTTATATAACATGTTAAACATTGAGTTAGGATTTGGACAGAAAACTACGGCTGTAAAGATGTGAGTGTAATTAACAGATGGTGAAGAGTTAGGTCACGAAGTTTTGGTCTAAATTGAATTATAATGAAAGAGCTTTCCAAAAAGTCCAGCCACAATTGATTTCAAGGTCGGGAAGTTAGTCTTTTGATTTTTCTTTGATAAGGTGTCAAAGCTGTTAAACCGGGACAGAATTTGGGTAAAAGTTTGATAGTGAATTATGGTTGTAAAAGTGGTATTTAGACTAGCTCTTCTGGAATAGTTAAGTCTTTGGTTATATTAGACTACCACGAAAAGGATTCGCGATAAAAATTTGTGGAAGTATTTAAATTTAATTAAAACTTTTTGGTGTGCTTTCAGATCCGAATTTGGATAGTTAACAAGTTTGATTTTCTTTTGAGTACTTGTGTATGTTATTGGTACATGGCCTTCTGGGATTAGCTTGTATGCTTATGAGAGACCATGTTAAATTTTTGTTGTGAGTTGCTAAGCTTTAATTGTCGTGATTTCATGTGGGCGAATGTACCCAAAAATTCTGCGTTTTCTGATTTTAAAAGTGCAAGGGGTTTAGTGAGTGTTAGGTTATGGTAATTGTTAGTATGGTGTCTAGGAGATACATGGCGGGTCATATGAGTCTTAGACATCCATCATATGAGTATTACATGGGTTTTAGCTTTTAGCTTGACCATGTGTAATGTGGAATTATTTTTGTGTGTTATAGATTGTGATTTGTTTTTGTGGAAGCTGCAAGGTTTGAGGTGAGTTCATAGTCCCATATTTTTAATTTGTTTTAAATTTGGGATGGGAATGATGCTTGGATTAAATGTTTTGAGTTACTGTGATTATGTGTGATTTAAAAGAGTTTGGACTTATAATGTTATCGTGTGTATGCTATATGTGATGATTATTATGGTGTGATGATTATATGTTGTGATTATCTGGAATTATCAGGCATGTATTATCAGTGACATAATTGGGAGGATGCTTATCATGTTGCTCGCGCATGCGACCTAATTGATGTCAATATCAGACATGCATATCAGAGACTTAATTGGGAGGATGCTTATCCTGTTGCTCGCGCATGCGACCTAATTGATGTCTATATTGGAGCGGGGGACAAGTTCCGTCTCATTGGTTGCCTTATGTGTATTGGTTGCCTTTATCTTGTGTGAATACATTTTGCCTATATGATAACTTCAATTATTTGTCCAGCTATATTTTATGATCACAGTGAACTGGTTGCCTTGTGTGTGTATGTGTGTCTTAAACCTATGAATTTCACCAACATTATGTTGACGTTTTAAGCATCATTTTCAGGTGAGCATTCTAAGGATAAGATAGAAGGATGTGATTAGACGAGACCTTAGTTGCATTGGAAGTGGTTTATCTGTGCCTTTGGAGTTTATCATGTTGTTTTCTTTCGGGTATTGTTATGACACTTTGTGTCTATACTTTGCCATTTTTATTGCATGTAGTTATTCTCTATATAGACACCATGTTTTGTGATGATATCCATGAAGTTACACCCGCGCATTTCCGCCGTGGCGGGGTGTGATAGAGCATATTCACGCTCAACAATTACCAAACCTCGAGGTGGACGATGAAGACGATGAAAATTAGTTTTTTTTTAGTATTATGTAATGGTATTTTATGTTTTTTAATAAGATTGTGTAATGTTTATTTAATTATAATGAAATTTTAGTCTTTTAATAAATTTTAATAGAATTTAAAAAAGAAAAAAGAAAAAAAAAATGAAGTGTGTGAAGGGTGAGTGGTGTGATAACAACAAAAAATGGGTGAGTGAAGGAAAAAGTGGGAGAATGATGTGGCATAATGGGATTGGTTGTAAGTGAGTGAAGGGATTTGGGGTAAGGGGTGTGTTGCCAACCCGCTAAATATCAAGACACAAATATTTTGAGTATGCAAATCAATTAGTGGAATGTGAAAAATTACCTCCCTATATTAAAGGATCTCTGATTTTCACAAATTGAAGGTTTCTATTGGCCAATAGGAATGCTTGATTTTGCAATTGAGCCTTCCTATTTGTCAATTGAAAAGTCAAAATTGATCAACATCAAGTAACTTAAGTGGAGGCCTACAATGAAGTTTCATGTGAGAGATGCATTGCCATGAGATGACATCAATCATGTAGATCTAAGATTAGCTATTTAAGGGTTTCTTTTTCTCTTTTTTTTGTTAGCTAAGGGATGCCTGGGACCCATGACTGTTAATAAGTCTTAATAGGGAGAGTCTCCCTTATAACACTCACATGGGGATAGACTAAATAAGAGAAAATTGACCCCACTTACAAAACAAATAATATTAAATTGATAGACCCCACACTTTCTTCCACTAACAGAAAAAAAAACACCCCCTAAGTGTTATTGTGTTAGCATACCAATGTTTAAATGTGATCGATATAGTGAACTCCATTCTTGAATCGAGTACCACCATTCCCCCGGTTACTTTGACATAGTTTTGATGTTCTTTGACTTAATACCAGTTGTAATGCGCACCAATCCTTCATTCCCAACATAAAACACTAACAATAGATGTATTCAAAGAAGCCAAAGAAGTATAAATAGTTAGTTCATTATTGACAGTTTGAGTGGCTGATTCTCCAATAAGAACACTCAAATTGTGCACATCAATCTGGTCAACACCATGCATACCAACATCAACATCATGAATAGAACTAGGTTTATGAAGACTTTTGCCACTTTCAGTTTGTGTAGCGAATGCAACCTCATCAACAAAATGGGACAAAGTAACACCGCCATCACTATCAACTTCAGTCACTCACATTACCAGCCGTAACATTAGTATCACGAATAGGTTTTCATGTTTTGCCATCTGCTCCAACTAACCTAGGCTCATTCAAGCAAACTTTAGATGCCAGATCAGATCCCATGGACGATGACCCAAGATTAGCATCCCTAGATTGATTCTCTTTTTTCTTTTTCTTTTTCCCACCTCCTCCACCCGAATCCAAAAACCCTTTCATCATAACAATTCCACCGACACAGCAAGAAGAAAACTAGCATCGTAGTGTCTTCAAAAACAAATGCAGTAAACCCTAAGCATAGTTTTTTTTTTTAAACATACCAGGATACAAGATGATAATGAATTCAAGAAGCTTGTGTGATGATCGTAAACGATAATCAAACAGTGCAGCGATCACATTGGAAACCCTAGACGAAAGCAGCGACCAAAAGAAAAACCTAGCAGAAAGTGACCACCTTTGAACGTAAACCAATAGAACCAGGAACGATCTAAAGCTAACCTGATTAAGGTTATAGCAGTAGATCGCTAGAGGGATGATTGATTAGGAAAAAAATGATCACAAAAAGTTAGGGTTGTTTAGGTATTACGAGTCTCCAAAGTCGCCATGTAACAAACTATTTAGAATGTTTCAAATGTGTTTTATGCGTGATGTCTTAAAATGTCTAAATAAAATATGGTTTTTTTATATAAACTACCAACACATTTTATACTTGCTTATTCAATTAAGTATAACAACCGTGATTTTAGCAGGTTAGTTAGACTTTTAGCCTTGGGTTAATCTAACTTTGTTTGGTGTGGTTTGAGTAGTTATATGAGTATATGTATGTTATTGTGTGTTATAGTGTGATTAGTATTTGAGTTAGCACTAAATCCCTTCGCGTTGTGGTTGTTATTGTGATTTCTGATGATGTTGATTTTGGGAAAGTTCATTTTGATCACCCGTGTGGTGTAGAAATGGCTTGTGTATCTTTGGTGTTTTGAGGTTTTGCGTAATGAGTCTTTGTTCAAGTAATTGAGCGTTAGTAAGTTACGGGAATGTTGTTTTTGTGAGAAATGTTTATGGAGTGTGTGAAAATCTATTTTTGGAAACTTTATTTTGAAAATGAATATTTTCCTGTTTGTCGTAAAATTAAAGTTTATCGCGAAAGACGTTAGGGTTTGTTATGGGAATACATAAAATATGAAAAGTATGAGATTTTGAGTGTAATAAATAAATTTTAAAAAAATAAAAATAAATATATAGATATATGGGGCGGACGAATATATGGATTAGGGGAAAAAGGAAATCAAATTTGATACCAAATACAACTCAAAGCCTTACGGGTTATCCAAAATAATTATAAATACAAAATTAAAACCTCCCTACCCCTTTTTCTTGAATGTACGGTCGACCAAGGAGGGGGAAATAAGAGTAAAATTTAGGGTTTTGTTTTTGAAGCTAAAACCAAGATCAAAGTATGCTTTTAACTAGTTTTCATGTAATTAATTAATTATTGTTATAATTCATGTAATATTTAATATGATGGAATCTAGGGTTTATATACTTCTGTAAATTAATGAAGAAAAACATGTTAGGATCATTAGTTGTTAATAATATAGTTATTGGATAAGAGAATTGAGTGTAAAACGCGTTAGATTATGTGTTAGGGTTTGGGCAGAAACTTATGGCTGTAAAGATGTGAGTGTAAATAACAGATGGTGAAGAGTTAAGTCACGAATTTTAGATCTAAATTGAAGTTTAATGAAAGAGCTTTCCAAAAATCCCAGCCACAATTGATTTCAAGGTCGGGAAGTTGGTCTTTTGATTTTTCTTTGTTAAGGTGTCAAAGCTGTCAAACCAGGACAGATTTTGGGTAAAAGTTTGAGGGTGTTTTGTGGTTGTAAAAGTGGTATTTTGACTAGGCCTTCTGGAATAGTTAAGTATTAGGTTATATTAGACTACCACGAAAAGGATTCGTGATAAAAACTTGTGGAAGTATTTTATGTTAATCAAAACTTTTTGGTGTGCATTCAGATCTGAATTTGAGTAGTTGACAAGTTTGATTTTCTTTTGAGTGCTTGTGTGTGTTATTGGTCCATGGCCTTCTGGGATTAGCTTCTATGCTTATGAGAGACCATGGTAAATTTTTGGTGTGAGTTGTTGAGCTTTATTTGTTGTGATTTTATGTGGGAGAATGTACCCAAATATTCTGCGTTTTCTGATTTTAAAGGTGCAAGAGATTTAGTGAGTATTAAGTTATGGAGGTGGTTAGTATGGTGTCTAGGAGATCTATGGTGGGTCATATGAGTCTTAGACATCCATCATATGTATATTACATGGGTTGTAGCTTTTAGCTTGACCTTGTGTAATGTGGATTATTTTTGTGTGCTATAGATTGTGAGTTGTTTTTTTGTGGAAGCTGCGGAGTTTAAGGTGAGTTCATAGTCCCATATTTTTACTTTATTTTAAACTTGGGATGGGAATGATGCTTGTGATAAATGATTTGAGTTACTGTGATTATGTGTGTTTTAAAAGCTTGGACTTATAATGTTATCGTAATAATGCTATGTGGTACATGAAAGTGTGATTCCGATTAGGTTAGCGACCTAATTGATGTTGTGTGATATGTGATTCCGATTAGGTTAGCGACCTAATTGATGCTGTGTGATTTTCAATTGGGAGGATGCTTATCCTGTTGCTCGCACATGCGACCCAATTGATGATGTGTTTTGGAGCGGGGGTCACGTTCTGGCCCGATGGTTGCCTTTTTGTGTGATGATTGGTTTATGGATACATGTAGCTTGTATGATAACTATATTTATTTGTCCAGCTATGTTTTTATAATCACAGTGAACTGGTTGCCTTGAGAGTGTAAGTGTGTCTAAACCTATGAATCTCACCAACGTTATGTTAACAATTTAAGCATCATTTTCAGGTGAGCATTCTAAGGCCAAAGTTGAGGGCAGCAATTAGGCGAGACTTAGTTGCATATGGAGGCTTTGTTATGTTTTGGGATTTGACTTTATTTGGATTTGGTCTTGATACATTTATGTTTTCCGTTTGGTACTTTCATATCTATTGAAGTTACCTTTTGGATTTTGTTTTGGTTATTTATTTTATCTTGGGGTATTGTTGCAACACTGTGTGTTGGTACATTGCTCTATTTATGTGCATGTAGTTGTTCTCTATGTTGACACCAAGTGTTGTGATGATATCCATGAAGTTACACCCGCGCGTTTCCGCCGTGGCGGGGTGTGACAGATTGGTATCAGAGCCTTGGTTATAAAGAATTAGGTGGATTAACCTAGTCTATAGCTTAGGAGTCCCTCATATAGTTACATTTAGGACCTATGTGTAAGTATAATACTCTTACATGTCTATTTTCCTAAATTATGAGTTATTTTACCTAGTTTTTGAACGTCTATCAAACCCTGTACTTAGCATCGTGTGTGTGTCATTTATAGAATGGCACCTTCTTCGCAAAAGACACTTATTTGGACCATAGTAGTCGCTAAGGGACGTAAGAGAATTAAGAAGATGAAGAGAACCAACAGGAGGATATTGGTCCCCGCTAGCATGGTACCATGGGTGATTGAAGAGAAGCTGACACTCGAGAATGTGAATGGGGAAATGGTGGAGAGGTATGAGACAAAGGTAGCTAATAGAAGGTTTCACCACCATGTACCCGTGTACCCCGAGGGTTGTATGATTTTGTGGATAGGATAGATGAAGAGTTAAGAAATCGTGAAGATGATTTTTCAAGACATCCTCTACCACAAAATCATGGAAATAAGAATGGATTGGTGAGCGAGGAGGAGGAAATGGATTCGGACTTGGAGTCTACTGCGCGTACACCGTTTTAGGTCTTCGATAGGACTCGAACCGCGTACGACTTGTTTTTAATGTTTTATGGTTTATTGAGTTATTTTGACGTTGATTGTATGTTGGAATGTGAATTCCTTCGGATTTTGGGATTTATCCCCTTTTTTTTCTTTATGAGAAGCCTTGGGCAAGTTTGAATATTTTGGTGTGTATATTATGTGTATTACGGGAGTATATTTGGTTAGTATTGATTGTGTGTTATTTGATATAAGACGTTACTATTGTTAGGTGTGGCTTTGGAAGTAAGTACACATGTGGAAGGATACATCTAAAATTGTGGGTGGCCAACACAATTATAAATGTATCACGACATATGTGGACTTACAGCCAATGTTACATTGAACCGATGGTGATATGCTTATGTGTAGTAGAGTTGAGTTAATTTGGTTATATGATTGAGAGTGTCTCATGTGATGGGAGGTAGATGATTGGGTATGATTACAGAAATTGTGGAATCTTGTGAATGGTCTCTAATGGTTCTATTGTCCTGCGTGTTTAGGAAATGGCGCCAAGGAAACCAAGACGACCTATCACTAAGTCACCTATGAGTGGAGCTTTCCGGACACCGAAGAAGTCCAAGAAGTCGACACCCATTATTGGGGATAGCAACCCTATCTTTCAGCAAATGATCAATCAGCAGCTAGAAGCTTTAATGCCTGAACTTGTGACTCAATTGAGTGCGCAGATAGGCAGTGGAGCTCATCCTGATGGTGCTGGGAGTGGAGGAAGCAGAAATAATGGGTGTACTTATAAGGAGTTTATGGCTTGTAAGCCCAAGGAGTTTGATGGGAAGGGTGGGGCGATTGCACTCACTCGATGGATAGAGAAAATGGAGTCGGTGATGGACATAAGTGGATGTAGTGAGGGCCAGAAAGTTCAGTATGCGGTTAGTTCTTTGCTTAATAAGGCGTTGACCTGGTGGAACACGCAACTGCAAGCTAGAGGACGAGTTGCGGCTTTGGGTATGACTTGGGAGGACTTCAAAGCCATAATGGTGGAGGAGTTTTGTCCAACCAATGAAATGCAGAAATTGGAAGAAGAGTTGTGGAATCATACTATGGTTGGGGCTAATCATATGGGGTACACTGATAGGTTTCATGAGTTAGCTAGGATGGTTCCTCATCTAGTAACTCCTGAATCAAAGCGTATTGAGAGGTATATCCGTGGGTTGGTTCCACAGATTCGCTCGATGGTTAGGGCGACTGAGCCGACAACGCTTCTAAGTGCTATTCAAAAGGCTGGTGCACTGACAGATGAAGCGGTTAGGAGTGGAACACTTGTAAAGTCGGGAGAGAAGAAGCGAGAGGAGGTTGATACTACTAAGACAGTTGGTTTTAGTGGTGACAATAAGAAAGCAAGGAAAGGGAAGGGGTTCATAGCAACGGATCCTATGATGGCAGCATGTTATGTGGGAACAGTTTCTACGGTTGTGACTGGTAATAATGAGAAGAGGGGATATGTTGGTAATGCCCCTAGATGTGCTAAGTGTAGTGGCAATCATCCTGAGAATACTGCTTGTCGTGTGTGCTTCAGGTGTGGCAAACCTGGACACTTTGCTAAGGACTGTCGTGTGGTGATTACTCAAGCGACTCCAATTAACTCGGTGGGTGCGGGGCCTCATCGCAGGGCGTGCTACGAGTGTGGTAGTACCGATCACCTGCAAAACTGGTGTCCCAAACTTGTTGGAATGTTTGGACGGCCTGGGAATCAACTGGCTATTGAAGGAGGACAAGGACTAGGGATGGCAAAAAAACCCGAACCCGACGGGGAAACCCGAAACCCGAACTTTTTGGGGCGGGGCGGAGCGGGCTTATCGGGTTTTGGGGCGGGTTTCGGGGCCTTAACGGGGATTCTTATCGGGTTTGGGGCGGGGACGGGGCACACCATCCCCGCCCCGCCCCGCCCCGAAATATATTTATACATATACATAAAATATTGTGTTAGTATTTACGTACTGAACATATATTTCTCTAACTTTTGTTAGTTTTCATCTTTGTAATATTTCAAATTGTGATGAAAGAAGCTTGTTTTATATCATAATATTCTAAAAAAGTTGTGAATTATTCTAATGATTAATTTGTTATTAATGCGTTACTGTTAATAGTGTAATAATAAAAGTAAACAAGGAACGACACGAGTATGATGGAGCATGGCGCTTAAAAAAGACAACCCGATAAGACCCCAATGGGGAACGGGGCGGGTTTGGGGGAGTATATTGCCCCAACGGGGCGCCCCGATAAGATCCCCAATGGGGATTGGGGCGGGTTTGGGGATGAGTTTTGTAATCGGGTTTGGGGATGGGGAGAGCCGCCCCGCTCCAAACCCGCCCCATTGCCATTCCTAACAAGGACAAGGGTTTAATAGAAATGCAGCTAAGGGAAAGGCATTTACAATGAATGCAAGCGAGGCGCGCCAAGACCCGAACGTTGTTACTGGTATGTTCTCTCTCAATGGTCATTATGCTACTACGTTATTTGATACGGGTGCGGATTATTGTTTTGCTACTACTGAATTTGCTAGAATATTGGGTGTTGAGTTTAGTGAACTTAGACCTAGTATTTTGATTGAAATAGCTAGTGGTATAGAAATAGAAGTTGATAAGGTTATCCGTGAGTGTGTTATCGTGTTAGAGGGTGTTATGTTTAAGATTGACTTAATACCCTTAGGACATGGTAGTTTTGATGTGGTAATAGGGATGGATTGGTTGGCTAGGCATAAAGCTGAAGTAATATGCCATGAAAAGGTGGTTCGAATTCCATTAGAGGGTGGTGGTGTGCTGTGAGTACAAGGAGAAAGTGTGTAGAAGAATTCGAAATTCCTTATGAGTGCGAAGTCTAGGGAACTAAAAGTAGGGGATATTCCAGTAGTGTGTGAGTTTTCGTGCATTTTTCCTGAGGATTTGTTCGGATTACCGACAATACGACAGGTGGAGTTTCGTATTGAGTTAATTCCTGGAGCGTCGCCGGTAGCGAAAGCTCCTTATCGATTAGCACCTACAGAGATGCAGGAGTTGGTTGCACAGTTGAAAGAACTTCAAGATAAGGGGTTTATTCGACCTAGTCATTCCCCGTGGGGAGCACCTGTTTTGTTCGTTAAGAAGAAGGATGGTTCATTTAGAATGTGTATTGATCACCGAGAGTTGAATAAGTTGACGGTGAAGAATCGGTATCCTCTACCTAGAATTGATGATCTTTTCGACCAGTTGCAGGGTGCTAGATTTTTCTCAAAGATAGATCTACGATCTGGTTATCATCAGTTGAGAGTGCATGAGGAGGATATTCCCAAGACAACTTTTAGAACTTGTTATTGACACTTTGAGTTTACGGTTATGCCATTTGGGTTGACTAATGCACCTGCGGTATTCATGGATTTGATGAATCGTGTGTGTAGGCCTTATTTGGATAAATTCGTAATTGTGTTTATTGACGACATATTGATTTACTCCAAGTCGAAGGAAGAGCATGGGGAACACCTGAGGTTAATACTTGGCTTGTTGGAGAGTGAGAGATTGTACGCTAAGTTCCCTAAATGTGAGTTTTGGCTGCAAGAGGTGAAATTTCTTGGTCATATAGTGAATAGTAAAGGTATACACGTAGATCCCAGCAAGATAGAAGCGGTCAAGAATTGGAAGGCTCCTACGACACCTTCTGAGATACGCACTTTCTTAGAACTGGCAAGATACTACAAGAGATTTATAGCAAATTTTTCAAAGATTGCTAAGCCTCTCACTATGTTGACTCAGAAGAATAAAAAGTATGAGTAGGGAGATGAGCAAGAAGTGGCTTTTCAGACACTAAAGGATAGTTTCTGTAATGCACCTATTCTGACATTACTTGACGGGCCAGATGATTTTGTGTATATTGTGATGCGTCGAATCAAGGTTTTGGATGTGTGTTAATGCAAAGGGGGAAGGTGATAGCTTATGCATCACGACAACTCAAGGTTCATGAGAAAAATTATACCACTCACGACCTAGAGCTTGGTGCGGTGGTATTTGCTCTCAAGAATTCGAGACATTATTTGTATGGTACGAAGAGTACGATCTATACCGACCATAAAAGTCTTCAGCATATTTTTAAACAGAAGGAGTTGAATATGCGTCAAAGAAGATGGATGGAGTTGTTAAGTGATTATGACTGTGACATTCGTTATCATCCTGGAAAAGCGAATGTGGTGGCCGATGCGTTGAGTAGAAAAGAAAGAATTAAGCCAAGACGTGTGCGAGCTATGAGCATAACATTGCAGTCAGGAATAAAGAGTAAGATATTGGCAGTACAAGAGGAGGCTCTCAAGGATGAGAACCTTGTGGCTGATGTCACACCCCACCACGGCGGAAACGCGCGGGTGTAACTTCATGCATATCATCACAACACCTGGTGTCAACATAGAGAACAACTACATGCACATAAATAAAGCAATGTACCAACACACAGTGTTGTAAGAATACCCCTAGATAAAATAAATAACCAAAACAAAATCCAAAAGGTAACTTCAATAGATATGAAAGTACCAAATGGAAAACATAAATGTATGAAGACCAAATCCAAATAAAGTCAAATCCCAAAACATAACAAAGCCTCCATATGCAACTAAGTCACGCCTAATTGCTGCCCTCAACTTTGGCCTTAGAATACTCACCTGAAAATGATGCTTAAAATGTCAACACAACGTTGGTGAGATTCATAGGTTTAGACACACTTACACTCTCAAGGCAACCAAATCACTGTGATTATAAAAACATAGTTGGACAAATAAATATAGTTATCATACAAGCTACATGTATCTATAAACCAATCATCACACAAAAAGGCAACCATCAGGCCAGAACGTGACCCTCGCTCCAAAACACAACATCAATTGGGTCGCATGCGCGAGCAACAGGATAAGCATCCTGATTGGTGCTAAACCGTCAACTTATATTGACCAAATAATGGTCAACAAAGTCAAAGAGCCTAAACCAATGCTTCCGGGTAATAAAGGGTATCACCAGGTCGTTATGTCCCGACGAGGTGTGGATTGTGCTTTAGCGTACTTGTGATCGGGTGATTATTCATAGAAAAGGGTTGTGATAAGAATTATTTGGAAATTATTAACAAATATAGCTTAGGAAATCTATGTGATGGATTACTGGTATTGAGATTAAGAAGATTTGAGCTAAAACCTAAAAACGTACGTTTTAATTAAAAACGTACACAGACGAACGAAACAAAAAGTACAACTGATGGACGGAAAGGGTTACAAGTGTAAAATTATTATTTTTACAATCCTAATAAATAAAAAAAATTTTAAGAAAAAGAAAAACTATTTTTACACTATTTAATTATTAATTATTAATTAATTACTAATTATCTATTTATTAACTAATTAAACTAATTAGAATTATTAAAAATACTAAAAAGGCTTAGAAAATTAAGAAAATTTTTGAAAATCTAATTAACCATTATAGGAATCCTAAAAAATTATAAAAAGTTGATTTTATTTATTTTTAAACTAATTTACTAATTATTAATCTAATTACTAATTAATTACCAATTAAACTAATTAAATTATAAAAAATAGAAATTAACAGTATAAATTCTAGAAAAATTTATAAAAATGTTTTAACTTAAATAAAGGTTAGAAAAATTATAAAAACTAGGTTATACTTTATAAAATCTAATTATGCTATTTAATTACTTAATATTAATTAATAATTAATTAAACTAAAATTAATTCTAAAAACCACTAAAAGACAAAATAAAAATCTGGAAAAATTTCTAGAATTATTTCAACCTAAAAGAGAATTACTAAAAAAATATAAAAATGATATATTGCTTATAAATAAGCTAAAAAGAAAATTAAAATGATAAATCCTATTAAATAGAAGCTATCACTATAATTAAAGTTGGTTTTTGGTGTTTTTTTCTTTTTCCAAACTAATTATACACTAAAAACAAGCATTTATTATAAAAACACTTTTGATGTAACCCAACAAATAAGCACTTGAGAGCTTATTGACTCAAACAGTTGACTTTTGTTGACTGTGGAGGTAATTAAGCTCAAATGGATTAAGGTGGGGTCCACAATGATGAAAGTTGGTTTCTCTGAGATGTTTGAT
Organism: Artemisia argyi; assembly: GCA_030686995.1. Lineage (NCBI taxonomy): Eukaryota > Viridiplantae > Streptophyta > Magnoliopsida > Asterales > Asteraceae > Artemisia > Artemisia argyi. The sequence goes on along the minus strand of CM060676.1, from coordinate 2,758,194 downwards.
CAATATTAAGCAAGATTCAACCAAAAAAAGCAGATTAAATAAGCCACAACATACAAATAAGCACTTGCTTATGTGATTCTGAGACAGATTAGGGACAGACTTGGGGAGCAAAACAAAGTGGGGTCCAGTGGTCAAATGGTCAAACCAATGGTCAATTATCAAAACCTGGTAGGAGGGGGGTTATAAGGACCTAATTATGGGGTGTGGGACCCACTGGGTTAGCCACAAATGACCACCAAAGTTGGGTGGGTTGCTGGGGGTCTGAGTGCACAGGGCAAATGGTTGCCCTGCAGGTCAGTTCAAGGGGTACTTTGGTCACTTGAAAAAAATCACAAAAATATAAACTTTGTAGAAATCACAAGTTCAGCTGGTAGAATCTACACACAAGAATTTTCAGACCTCAACTCACAACACAAAATTCAGATTAAATCTTGCCATTTTGATGAAAATCTGAGATTGCAATTTTGACTTTTATGTTTTTGTACCACAGTTGACTTTTATGACTTTTGGCTGGAATTTATTGACTGATCATGCTAAAATAAGTTACAATGAAGTGATATGAAGCTCTTTTAACAACTGTAAAATTGATTTGAGTGACTATGGATCTAAAAACTACAACAGTGAACACCTAAGGGACATTGAAAGAGATTTCTGACTTTTCTATACCCAAACCAAGTTTTTATGACTGAAATGGACTTCTACACCCTAAATGAACTTGTAACAAACACAAACCATCAATATAACTAACTGAAGCTCAGTGATTTCTCCTATTCCAAACACTCCTTTTTCAAACTGATTTGGACTTTTAAACTACAATAGGCCAATTTAGGGTGATATTTGGACATAGAAGGTTCAAACTAGGTCTAATTACTTCATGGGAACATTTTAAAACACAGAGATGGCTATCAAACTAAGCAAGGTAAAAGAAGCAGTATCAACTATAATTGACAGTTAAAACAAGGATTTTGGAGAACTAGGAAACAATTTCACAATAAACCTAATATAAGCAATGAACTGAGGTCAATTCAACTACAAATTTCTAAATCTAATAAGAATAATAAGCATGTATTTAAACAGAAACAGACTAGATATCAAAGAAAAACAAAATAAGCTTGAACTTACAAGACACCCTTAGCTAGAACAAAGGATTTTCCAAAGAAGCCTATCTTTAGATAGGCTTAGCTCCTTCCACAATTGCACTGTATTACCTCTGAAAACCAATCACCAACTTCAAAGTCACCACAGTTGACATATGTTGACCACCATCATATTTTTAATTTTCTATACTAATTATGCATTTTATTGTCTCTACAAGCTTTATTAAGCCTCTGGGAACCTAAGTGACCCTAAGGAAGTCCATGATAACAGTTAGAAACAACAATCAAACCTTTGAGATTTTTAGACTAAGAATGGGATTTTATGAACTGAGGATTACTTGAAACTTAGATTTCATTGATTGAAAACTTCAAAATTACAACATAAATTTTACATTGAAACTGAAATTACAACTAGTTTTTGACAGAACATAAATTTTACATAAATAAAAATGAGCTAAAATTACAACTAAACTAACTAGCTGCTCCACTGCCTCTCTATCTCTTTTATAACTCCAAATTAGGGTTCCCATGAGTCCTTGTCATCTTTCCCAGCAGCAATTGTAACCATAGGATTTCTAGGTTTAATCTTGGCCGTTTAAATATCTTGGCGCCAAAACCTTTTTGGCCGTTTCTTGGATTATTGATGCTAGGGGTGATGTTTTTGGAGTTTAGCCTTTGGTTTGGAGTGCAAGAGGGGGGGGGGGGGTTTGAGTTTGACAGAGGAGAAGGTAGGGGTGATGATGAGGGGGGTTGGCTGGTAGCAGGGTGAGTGGGGGTGAAGGTGAGGTGGAGGGTCAAAAGTTGGGGAGTTTGACTGAGGGTATAATAAAATGGGGGTAAAGGGTTTATTAGTTTGTGTTTTGGGCTAGGGGTTAAATGGGCTTGGTGGGCTGGTTTTGGAATTGGTTTAGTATTGGATTTTAGGGGAGTAGTATTAGGGGAGTCCGTTTGGTTTTGTAGAAATATTACACAAGGACCAATTTTGCCAATTACCGAAACTTAGGGACCAGAAATGCCAACTTCCCAAAGTTATTCCAAGGATAAATCATGCCAAGTTTTATATACCAAAGACCACTATTGAACATTTTCCAATATCAAATCCTCGGGGGCCAAAACTGCCAAAGTTTTAAGTAGAGGGACCTTTTTTGTAAATTTTCAAAACTGTTAACCCAAGGATCATAAATGATACATTGTGAACTCCAAGAGACCAAAGTTGACTTTCTTTCAAAAATATTTTACCAGGGACTGATTTGGTCAGGTTTTGAAAGTTCAGGGACCTTTTATGCCAATTTTGGATTTTGAGGGGTAAAAGTGTAATTTTCTCAAACTTTTCACCCAAGGACTTATTTTGACAATTTTTTGACTTTTCTTTGCCTTGGGTTGACTTTTCTTTCATTTTAAACTTCTAGGTACTAGTTTTGCCAAAATTTAAAACTTGAGGGACTGAAACTGCCAATTGTGCAAACTTTGTTCGTTTTTTATTTGTTTTTAAACATTTTGCATCTAAAACATATAAAACATACTTTTGGAATAATTTCTGTATTTTGATGCGTTTCTGAGTGTTTTTGGATGTTTTGGCAGTTCAGATACGATAAAAATGATGAGTATTTATACACTCATCAATCCCCCACACTAAACTATTGCTAGTCCCTAGCAATCTTTTGAGAAAAACTTGATGGATTTTAAACTCTGTTGACATAAATTAATGCCTAAAAACATTATTAACATGTTATCAATATCTCTATGTTTTGATTATCACAAAATATAAACTCATAGAACTAAAACTTGTGACATAAACAAGTATTTAGTGATTAATATTTCTCTTTACATCCAAATCACTTAAGGTATGAATAAACAAAGTGTTTAGTGCAATTTATGATCAAAGGGGTATTTAATTAACTAATGCAAAGTTTATTTAATTATATAAACATATTATATACTTTTGAAAAACACTTTTGGTAATAAAGAAAAATGTTTTATTCATACTAAATATATGAATTCAAATTTTTAACCAAAAACAGTTAGTTTTTCACCAAATAAACTTTCCCCACTAAAAGACAAAGAATCTGGCCGTTTCAGCTGGGCGGCCCCCTTAATTATAAAGGGCGGTCCCCTTAATTTTAAGGGGGCCGGCCATGATTTAAGGGGACCGGCCACGCTCCTCTGTCAGATTCTTTTGCCTATAAATACCACCTTAAACCTGGATTTTTTCCTCACCTTTTGCACTCCTAAACTTTCTGTTCTAGATCCCCATTTCTATTCTCTAAATCCTTTGATCATAAATACATAATCCTTTGTTTCAAAGTGATTCTTACATCATCCTCTCAAGTGCAAGAGAAGAATACTTCTATCCTCCAAGACAAGAAGTATTACAACTTGTTGTGACCTCCACATCCAAGTTGTTGGTGCATCATCAAGAATATTTACATATATCTTTGTGTAGTGTGTTGTGAATATTTGATTGTAGATAGTTGTGTTAGGAATATAGATTGTGTGATTGGCTAGTAGATTGTAGTGAAGATAATTGGTGTGTAAAAGATAGGTGTGAACTAGATTGTAGTAAAGATAGTTGGTGTGAAGTAGTTGTGAAGATAGGTGTGTAGTAGATTGGTGTGAAGTAGTTGTGAAGATAGGTGTGTAGTAGATTGGTGTGAAGTAGTTGTGAAGAAGGTGTGATTTCGTTGTGACGAAGCTTTGGTGTGTAAGTGGTGTGTATATTGGTGTGTAAGGTTTCTCCGCCATAAGGAGCTTGTTGACATAGTGAAGAAAACTCTCGAGTAGGTGACTCGAGGAGTGGAGTAGGGCAAGGAAGGTGTCCTTGTAGCCGAACCACTATAAATCCTTTGTCTCGCGGTTAGATCTTTCCATATCTTACTTATTATCTTGCTTATATCGTTATTACATTTGTAGACGTAGACGTATATATATAGTTGCTCATATAGTGCTAGTATTGATTTTACTTAAAGATCAAACGAAAGTTTCATTCACAAAACAAAGTTTTTACAATCAAGCTAAAAAGGTTACATACATATAATTGATCATTTCGATCAAGTATAGTTTTTATACAAAATATAACTAGGGATTATAAAATAAACGATTACGTACTTATCTCTCGTATATAGCTATAATTGTTTATATTATGCATGTGTTGATTTCACATACTTAGCTTACATTATTATTATTGTTCATACTTAGATATACTTGTTCATATTGTTCAAGATTTGAGTTCACATAAGATTGAATCAAAGTTTTAAAAGCAAACAATGTTTTAAAACTAAACTAAGTTTTCATAATAAAATTAAAAAGACGTAAAACTATTCAACCCCCCCTTCTAGTTTTCCACAATTGGTATCAGAGCCACGTCTAGCAAGATTTTTAAAATATATTGTATTTTAAAACTTGTAACGATCTATGGAATCTGAAAAATATTTAGAAGGGCAATCTATGCAAAGACCACCACTATTTGAAAGTGATGGATTTTTATATTGGAAAAATCGATTCGAAACTTATGTGAAATCAAAGGATCTAGATCTTTGGCATGTTATTACCTTTGGTGATTTTCCTCCTATTCAATATAATTTTGAAACTAAAAAGGATGAAATTGTATCTTTTGAAAAACAAAATGATGATTTGAAAAAGAAACTATCAAAAAATAATGAGGCTAAAATGGTTATTTATAATGCGTTACCACGCAAAGAATATGAAAGAATTTTTATGTGTAAAACCGCAAAAGAGATTTGGGATTCTTTACTAATCACTCACCAAGGTAATAGTTAAGTTAAAGATAACAAAATAGATCTTCTTGTTCAACAATATGGACAATTTACGATTCCGGAGGAGGAATCAATAGATAATGCTTTTGCTAGATTTAACACTATTATCACAAGTTTAAAAACACTTGATGAGAATTTTTCTAGTAAGAATTTTGTTAGGAAATTTCTTAGGGCTCTTCATCCAAAATGGCGAGCTAAAGTTACGGCGATTGAAGAATCGAAGAACTTGTCAACTCTTCAACTTGATGAGTTGATCGGCAACCTGAAAGTCTACGAAGCAATAATAAAGAAAGACTCTGAGATGGTCAATGGAAAAAGAGAGCAAAGCAAGTCAATTGCGTTGAAAGCTAGGAAGGAATCTAGTAACGAGGATAGCTCAACCTCCGAAAGTGATGACGAAGAATATGCGACGGCCGTAAGAGACTTCAAGAAATTCCTCAAATGGCGAGGAAGATTGGTTAGACAACCGTATGATGAAAGGAAAGCAAACCAAAGAAATAAAGATGACAAAAATGGCAAAAGTGATAGGAAGTGCTTCAAATGTGGTGATCCAAATCATCTCATCGGAAAATGCCCAATGATGTCAAGAAATCAAAATCAAAAGGCGTTTGTTGGAGGAGCTTGGAATGATAGCGATGACGATGAGAAAGAAATCACAAATGAGGAGAAATGTCTTATGGCTAAGACATCAAGCGAGGTACGTTCAGAAACCAAATACTTTAGTGACGAAAATTTATCATTAGACGAAAAAGACCTAGATAGTGAATATAATAGGTTACGCAAATTAGGTCAAAAAGTTATAGCTAAAAATAAGTCACTAAAACATATTAACAATCTATTAGAAAATGAAGTACTCGAATTAAAAATTAGACTACAACATTTGGAAAAAGGAAAAGAAGTTCTTATAGAATGTAAAACATGCATAGAGGTTAAAAATGAAAACGAAAAACTTAAAGATGAAATTTTCAAACTTGACAAGTTTAAAAATAGTAGTAACCCACTTAAGAAAATAATAAGTGTTCAAGAAACTTCGGGAGACAAAACCGGTTTAGGATTAACCTCAACTAATGTTTCAACTAGTGAAAATAAAAATATAAAGTTTGAATGTGAATCTAGTAAACAAAAACCATTAGAGTCAAAACCTAAGTATATACTTAGAGAAGATAGAAAAATACCTATTGCAAGTGATGTGGAAGTAAAAAGTTTTTATAAACCATCATTAAAAGTCAAAACCGGATTTTCTAAACCTAAATTAAGATCTAAAACTCCACCACCAAGAAAACCTAACAATCATCATCCAAGATCTAAAACACCCCAACCTAGAAGAAATCAAAATAGACAAAATTACAATAACACTAGAAATCAAATGTGGAATTATCTACCAAGTTACAATCCTTGGGAAATATTACCACCATACATGCATCCTAGCCAAATGTTAAATATGTTTGGACCAAACAACTTTGGACCAATGAGACAATGGGGACCAAGTGGCTAAGTTGTCAATCTTGGAAGAAGTTGGAATATCATCTACTAATGACTTCTATAAGTCAACATGGTCACTTGAAGTGCTTGAAGATATTCCATTGAAGACTAAAAGGTACACGTTTCTTTTAAGTTCATCACTATAATTTGCATGCTTAGATAAATGATTAGTTAGATTAATGCTTAGTACATAATTGCTTATATTCTTATAACCTAGAAACATCATTGGTTGACTTTCCTAGGAATAAGATAAAATTGTTCATTGCCGAACAAAATAGAAAATGGAAATCTTCTATATCCACTATTAGGAAACTCATGGTGATGAAGTGAAATGAGTTAAGTGGATAAATCGTTAATATAGAAGTAGGATTAGATTCCTCGCGTAAGAAAACTATGGATGAAACAAGCTCTTGTAGACTATGGCATTAAGTCAGATAAGCGTGCGAAATCAAAGGAACTATAGATGTTAGGTTATACCCCATTCAACACTCTCGCATCCTACATATTAATTTTCGTCATCACTTCCTTTAGGATCATAGGATATGTAGAAACGATAGCATGAGATAATAGTAGGCTTAACCAATCCTCTTGAGCATGAGATCTATAACAAACATCTTTTAAAATATATGATTAATGATATTTGTTGTCAAAAATCTAATATCTTTAAAAATATGCAAAAACCTCACATTTTGGAAAATAGTTTTTCAAATAACTATCCCACTTTTAAATAAGATGTTTTCACAATAAATATCCACAATTTTGTTTTGATCAAAACCAAAGATTGAGAAAATTTTATTTACCTTTCATTAACACATTTTGAAGTAAAACCGAATCTATTTTATTCAATTAACTCTCATATCTACATGAAAACCTACTTTCAAACATTGTTGAATAATGCTAAAAACGTCTCTTTAAATCATGCATGGTGATCTCATATTTGTCATCTATATTTATATAAATGACACTTATAAGTGAACTAAATCAAATCAAGAGGGCCATGGTTTATCTATTAAGACTTCGTTTGTAACAAGTCTAGAAACCCATGCTATCATAATACACATTAGGATTAATCCTCCTAGTTATGTAGTTATGAAATACTTGATGTTGCTTATTGTTTCCTAGCACTTATATTTTGCTTGCTAGATGAGTATGTTTGCATGCTAGATGAAATTGCTTGATTACTTAATCTCTTTGGTTAACATGCTTTAGCTACATAATTGCCTACATAATTAGTCTATGTTTAATTGCCTCAAAGAGTTGGACTTGTTTGAAACAAAAAACACAACCTTTCTGCAATGCACTACCAAAAACCCTTTTCTGGCAATCTGGGAATCACCAGATGGGCGGCCCCCTTAAATCATAAGGCGGCCCCCTTAATTATTAAGGGGACCGGCCTCCAATTAACGGGACCGGCCATCTGATGGTCGAATGTGTTGTTTCCCTTTTTCTATTTTTTAGCCCATTTCATCCTACACTTCCCAAAATTCACAAACCTATTCTATCCTAAACCTTCCATCAAAGTTTATCCATCCTTGATCCCACCAATCCTACATTATAAACACTCTCATTCCTCTCAATCTCCACTCATCTCATCATTTCCTCTCCCATTAAACCAAAACCACCAAGAAACTTGTTTGGAGAAGAAAGGCTAACTTCCTTTAAAAATCCGTCAAACCAAATGACGTTGTCAAACATTCAACACCAAATTCCACCTATGTTTTCAAACATTACTTACCTAACACCTCACTCTCCTTCTCACGAACATTACATATCAAAAACCTTTACTCACCCATATCCTTCTCCATTACACTCAAACCTCATAATCTTTTCACAACTCAAGCGATGTTGTTCATAATCAACCAACACCTAAACCTCACTCTCACACAAATGATCCATTTAACAACAAATCATCCATTCGTGCTTCGACTAATGTTCCTTCTTATGATGAGCATGCACAATCCCAAAACAATAATCCCAACCTCATTACCAACACTTTACATGTTGCTCATTCAACAAAAACACCATCCACTCATGAAGAATGTCTTCCACCCATATCATGTTTTCATGATTACCCAAGCTCAAACATGTCTCCACCACCAAGAGTATCACCACCACATCCTACAACTTCACATGCCATTCCTATGTTGCATGTTCAAACCCTCACCCAAGACAATTATCATGCTCCACCACCATCACCTTCCTCCGAACACTTGAAGTTCGTTGAGGCGCTAAAAGAAGCCTATGAGCTTAGTGCTCTTTTAGTCTTACATCTTGCTCAACGCAATTTGGATCCACCTTCATCTAGATCACCCTCATCACCACACAACATAAATCAACTTGAGAAGCATGTCAACAATTAACCTTGTTGCATCTTTCTCCTAAAAACGATTGCATTCAATGAACACTTCACTTGGATTGAATATCTTCTCACTAGATCACATCCAATACCCTCACTTGAACAACATCCAAAACCTCAATCAACCTCTTCCGCTACAAACTCTCCACCACCAAACTATCCAACATTCATGACCCGAACATATACCTCCATTAATCCAACAACCTCCATTAATCCAACAATCTTACCCTAACTCAACCATCCTCATTCCAAACACTCCATCATCAACCATCTAAGCATACCATATGCTTATGATGTTCACTTTCAAATACGAATCAACCAACCTTTGGTTGCAAGCAAGTCCAAGTGCTCTCTTAGGCAATATAGGACTATGTCTTTTCCTTTGTGTTATTTTTATCAATATGCTTCAAGCATATTGAGTGTTGTAATGCTTTTCATTTCTATAATGCTTGAATGAATCTTTGTTTAGTTGCATAATTGTTGCCTTGCATATATGTGTATCTTGCTCTCTTAAAATATTTTTGTAGCAAAGATCTCCATAGCTCGTTCCCTTGGTGCTCTCAAATGAGGGGGAGCATACATCAAGGGGGAGCATTCTACCCGTTTAAACTTCCCTCGCGAAGCTTACTCGGCTTAACCTTTTTGATTTTACAAAAAGGGGGAGAAGAGAAATGTAAACTCTATAATACTTGTCTAAAAACAAGTTTTAGATATATTGAGTTTAAGGTTTTGTAATAATCAAAAAGGGGGAGATTGTTGACATAAATTAATGCCTAAAAACATTATTAACATGTTATCAATATCTCTATGTTTTGATTATCACAAAATATAAACTCATAGAACTAAAACTTGTGACATAAACAAGTATTTAGTGATTAATATTTCTCTTTACATCCAAATCACTTAAGGTATGAATAAACAAAGTGTTTAGTGCAATTTATGATCAAAGGGGTATTTAATTAACTAATGCAAAGTTTATTTAATTATATAAACATATTATATACTTTTGAAAAACACTTTTGGTAATAAAGAAAAATGTTTTATTCATACTAAATATATGAATTCAAATTTTTAACCAAAAACAGTTAGTTTTTCACCAAATAAACTTTCCCCACTAAAAGACAAAGAATCTGGCCGTTTTAGCTGGGCGGCCCCCTTAATTATAAAGGGCGGTCCCCTTAATTTTAAGGGGGCCGGCCATGATTTAAGGGGACCGGCCACGCTCCTCTGTCAGATTCTTTTGCCTATAAATACCACCTTAAACCTGGATTTTTTCCTCACCTTTTGCACTCCTAAACTTTCTGTTCTAGATCCCCATTTCTATTCTCTAAATCCTTTGATCATAAATACATAATCCTTTGTTTCAAAGTGATTCTTACATCATCCTCTCAAGTGCAAGAGAAGAATACTTCTATCCTCCAAGACAAGAAGTATTACAACTTGTTGTGACCTCCACATCCAAGTTGTTGGTGCATCATCAAGAATATTTACATATATCTTTGTGTAGTGTGTTGTGAATATTTGATTGTAGATAGTTGTGTTAGGAATATAGATTGTGTGATTGGCTAGTAGATTGTAGTGAAGATAATTGGTGTGTAGAAGATAGGTGTGAACTAGATTGTAGTAAAGATAGTTGGTGTGAAGTAGTTGTGAAGATAGGTGTGTAGTAGATTGGTGTGAAGTAGTTGTGAAGATAGGTGTGTAGTAGATTGGTGTGAAGTAGTTGTGAAAAAGGTGTGATTTCGTTGTGACGAAGCTTTGGTGTGTAAGTGGTGTGTATATTGGTGTGTAAGGTTTCTCCGCCATAAGGAGCTTGTTGACATAGTGAAGAAAACTCTCGAGTAGGTGACTCGAGGAGTGGAGTAGGGCAAGGAAGGTGTCCTTGTAGCCGAACCACTATAAATCCTTTGTCTCGCGGTTAGATCTTTCCATATCTTACTTATTATCTTGCTTATATCGTTATTACATTTGTAGACGTAGACGTATATATATAGTTGCTCATTTAGTGCTAGTATTGATTTTACTTAAAGATCAAACGAAAGTTTCATTCACAAAACAAAGTTTTTACAATCAAACTAAAAAGGTTACATACATATAATTGATCATTTCGATCAAGTATAGTTTTTATACAAAATATAACTAAGGATTATAAAATAAACGATTACGTACTTATCTCTCGTATATAGCTATAATTGTTTATATTATGCATGTGTTGATTTCACATACTTAGCTTACATTATTATTATTGTTCATACTTAGATATACTTGTTCATATTGTTCAAGATTTGAGTTCACATAAGATTGAATCAAAGTTTTAAAAGCAAACAAGGTTTTAAAACTAAACTAAGTTTTCATAATAAAATTAAAAAGACGTAAAACTATTCAACCCCCCCTTCTAGTTTTCCACAAACTCTTTACTAAAATCCATCACTTCTGGAGTAGCCAGGTGTAAGAACTGTGGCACACCTGATAACCGTGTGATTTTGAGCAAACCACCAGCTGTCAACGGATTTGATTAGTCTTTACCAAAAGCCGTTTCCTTCTGGACTAGCCAGCTCTTGATGGAATAGTCAACATCTTGGTGAGCTGATTACCAATTATGGATTTTTCACTGCCTTTACCACAAGCCATAATCTTGCGGGCTAGCCAACTTATTCGCTTTATGGGATATGGGGAGTTGAGGAACCATACAATTTTGGGCAAATTGCAAGCCGTAAACGGATTTGAGTTATCTTTACCAAGAGCCGTTTGCTCCTGGATTAGCCAATCCCTTTTGTCGTTTAGACACGGCGGACTGATTACCACAAAAATTTTGAAATAAAGTGAAAAAAAAATTGAAAATTTTGGCCAAAAACGGGGGTATTTCAAAGTATTTTGCGATAAAATTCGCTAGAATTCCCCCCCCCCCCCCCCCACACTTAGAAATGAATATTGTCCTCAATATATTCAAAGTCCCGGCTATTATGCCGAACCTATGAATGTAAAAAGATAATATTCGAAGCTACCTGTGGAAATATTGTTTTGTAATTTTCACTTTATTTATCTGTACATACAATCACACATTTTTTTTTGAACTTATATACATATATACATTTTCAAATTAGCGGGGGGTTGGCCATTCCCCCCCACTAGGGTGGTAGAAAGTAGAAGGAAATCAGAGATACGGGTGAAAACCCGTATTGTGCTATTGTTTTTGTTCATCGAGTCGCTAGCTTGACTCGATCCCCGAATTTAATTGTCCTTGGGGAAAGTTTGGAGATCTGGAACAACCATGGATGGTATGTCCTCTCCAAAGTAGTGCTTTAAACGATGTCCATTCACTTTGAAATTAGGACCGTCATTTTGAGATAATTCGATGGTGCCATAAGGATAAACCTTAGCGATAGTGAATGGACCAGTCCATCGGGTTTTAAGCTTTCCCGAGAAGATCTTGAGTCTAGAGTTGAAAAGAAGGACTCGATCACCAACGTTGAAAACGCGGTTTTTGATTTTTGAGTCATGAATCTTCTTTGTCTTTTCCTTATAGATCAAAGAGTTCTCATAAGCTTGATCACGAAGTTCATTTAATTCATTCAGTTGAACTTTCCTATGATCACCCGCAGTTTTAAGGTCGAAATTTGCATGCTTGAGAGCCCAATAGGCTTTATGCTCAAGCTCAATCGGAAGATGGCACACTTTCCCGTACACAAGCTTGTAAGGCGTACACCCAATGGGTGTTTTGTAAGCCGTATGGAAAGCCCAAAGTGCATCATCTAATTTGTCCGACAACGATGCACGATTTTCACCTACAGTTCTTTCCAAAATTCTCTTAATTCCTCGATTGGAAACTTCTACTTGTCCACTTGTTTGTGGGTGGTACGCAGTAGAAAGACGGTGAGTTACACCGTACTTTTGCATGACTTTATCGAATTTGTCATTACAGAAGTGCGTACCACGATCACTGATAATAGCACGTGGAGTTCCAAATCGAGTGAAAAGAGCTTTCAAGAATTTGACAACAACTCGGGCATCATAAGTGGGTAAAGCTTTCGCTTCAACCCATTTTGACAAGTAGTCAACAGCCACGAGTATGTATTTGTTGCCATAAGAAGAAGGAAATGGCCCCATAAAATCGATGCCCCAAACGTCAAAGATTTCACAAACTTGAATTGCATTCTGAGGCATTTCATTCTTTTGTGAAATATTCCCGTGACGTTGACAATCGTCACAGGATTTGACTAATTCCTGGGCATCCTTGTAAATCGTGGGCCAAAAGAAACCGGAATCAAACACCTTTTTGGCGCTGTAATTTGGATTGTGGTGGCCCCCCGTGGAACCAGCATGGCAAGCCTTAAGGATTTTAGAGGCTTTTTGGCCATAAACACACCGCCGGATGACTTGATCCGCACAGATTTTGAACAAGTAGGGGTCGTCCCAGAAGTAATGTTTTACATCTTTGAAGAATTTATTTTTTTGTTGAGACGACATCCCTTTCACCACAAAGTTACCCGCAAGGTAGTTTGCAAAGTCGGCAAACCATGGGGTAATAGAATCTCCACGAAAGGTAACCGCATTGAGTGTCTCGAGAGGGAATGTTTCATTAATTTCTTTTCTCTCGAAGACATCTTGATGGGGGTTTTCCAATCGGGAGAGATGATCAGCAGCTAGGTTCTCAGCTCCTTTTTTTTATCACGAATAATGATATCAAATTCCTGTAGGAGGAGAACCCAACGAAGAAGTCTCGGCTTTGCATCTTGTTTTGCAAAAAGGTACTTCAAAGCCGAGTGATCCGTATACACTATGCTTTTGGTCAGTATCAAGTATGGCCGGAATTTTTCAAAAGCATACACCACAGCTAATAATTCTTTTTCGGTGGTGGTGTAATGGCTTTGAGCCTCGGTCATAGTTTTGCTGGCATAGTGTATAGGCTGAAAATGTTTTGTTTTGCGTTGCCCCAAGACTGCCCCAATAGCATAATCACTAGCATCACACATGAGCTCGAAAGGCAAGTCCCAATCGGGGGCAACAAGAATCGGTGCCTCGGTAAGCCTTTTCTTTAATGTTTCAAAGGCTTCGATGCACTCGGGGGAGAAGATAAAAGGAGCATCCTTTTCGAGGAGATGGGTCATAGGCCGGGCGATTTTAGAAAAATCTTGAATAAACCTACGATAGAAACCGGCGTGACCCAAAAAGCTCCTAACACCTTTTACGGTTGTGGGAAGAGGTAATTTTGCAATGACATCCACTTTGGCTTTGTCAACCTCAATCCCGTTCTTTGAAATTTTATGGCCGAGGACAATGCCCTCTTTGACCATAAAGTGATTCTTCTCCCAATTTATACTTAACTTTGTGTCTTCACAACGTTTTACCATGTCGTCTAAATGGGAGAGGCATGATTGAAACGAATCCCCAATGACCGGAAAATCGTCCATGAAGACCTCCATAGTTTTCCCGATCATGTCGGAAAATATGGACATCATACATCTTTGAAACGTGCCCGGAGCATTACATAAGCCGAATGGCATACGTTTATAAGCAAATGTTCCGTAGGGGCACATGAACGTGGTCTTTTCCTGATCTTGCGGATCAATGGGAATCTGAAAGTAACCTGAGAAACCATCGAGGAAGCATTAATACTCATTCCCCGCTAATCTCTCGAGCATCTGATCCATAAAGGGCAGAGGAAAAGGATCCTTACGGGTGGCGTCATTTAACTTACGATAGTCAATGCAGACACGCCATCCCGTAACCAAACGAGTTGGAATCAACTCATTCTCCTCGTTTGTGACAACAGTAATGCCACCCTTTTTTGGAACACAATGAATTGGGCTGACCCAAGGACTGTCCGAGATAGGGTAAATCAATCCGGCATCAAGAAGTTTTAAAACTTCTTATTTGATAACCTCGTGAATTTTTGGATTCACCCTTCTTTGTTGTTGGACTACAGGTTTGAAGTCGTCCTCCATTAAAATCTTATGAGTACAAAATTCAGGGTCAATGCCCTTGATGTCGGAGAGTCGCCAAGCAATTGCTTGTTTATGAGACTTCAAAACCTTTATGAGAGCAGCCTTTTCCTCATCACTTAAGTTTTTGGCAATTATGACGGGTAATTTATCATCACCCTCCAGAAATGCATATTCAAGATGAGGCGGCAAGTCCTTAAGTTCAACCTCAGGGAAGTCATCAGTTTTCTCAACATTTTTGACCTCCTCTTTATGAAGTGTTTGTGGTAGAACAGGAAGAGGAGAGGGATCTTCGTTTAATAATTTTTCAAGTATGAGAATATCCCTCTCGAGGTCGATCTCTTGGTTATCGACTCCATCGGGAATCGAGTCACTTTTGAGAAATGCCTCCATTTCTTCTAAGATGAAGTCACTTCCCTCAAACGGAGTGAGGGAAGGAGAAGAATTGGCAATGATGGGGTGAGAGGACTGAGTGAGGTTTTCACTCGAAGAATCATCAATGAAACCTAAAATCTCTTGAGCATACTCCTCAGCAGCAACATCGATGACATCTATTTTGTTCACCGATTCACAGTCATAATTGGAGGAGTATCTCGAAGTTTGATTTAGGTTGAAGGTTATGGCTTCCGTTCCAACACGTAATGTGATCTCATGCTCAAATACATCGATAAGAGCGCGCCCAGTTCTAAGGAATCCCCTTCCAAGAATGAGAGGGACCCTAGAATCGGCATCAAAGTCAACAATCACAAAATCTACCGGAAAATGGAACTTCCCCACTTTAACGAATACGTCCTCGGCAATGCCAATGGGACGAGAAATCGAACGATCGGCAAGCTCTAAAGTCATGCACGTGGGGGTAAGTTCGGGAAGAGAGAGTTTCTTCCACACAGAATATGGCATTAGGTTAATGCTAGCACCTAGATCGGCCAAGGCGAAGCATTCAACCATGCCCGGGAAAGTACAAGGAATTAGAAATTTCCCAGGGTCTCCAAGCTTTTTAGGAAGCTTTTTCAAAAGAACTGCTGAGCAGTTCTCATTCAGAGGAGTTCTTGCCATCTCAAAGAGTTTCTCTTTATTACTCAACAGATTTTTGATTGTCGATGCGAACTTGGGCATCAAGAGAATAGCATCCGCGAAGCTGATATCAAAATGCAAATCTTGGAAGATTTGGAAAAATTTATCCATTTGGTGATTAGCTTTTTCGGAGAGCTTTTGTTCACTGAGACGTGATGGATAAGGAATAGAAGTTTTGGATTTAGGGTTTTCCACTGGAGTTTCTGGTGAATCAAAGACAACTCCAGGCTTACATCTGGTTTCAGGAATAACCCGAGGTTGGACGTGTGCTGTACTTCGTGGGCTAGGAGTTTGCACCTTGTCCTTTGTCACCTCAGGCTCACGATCCACTACCTTGGGAGGAGAGGAAGAAGAGGTAGTAGGAATCGTGGGTTCATCATATGAAGCACCACTTCGTGTTGTGATCGCCTTAGCATCGCCCCTCGGGTTAGCGATCGTGTTGCTCGGTAAAGTAGTACCTGAGCCCGAGGGTCGATCATTTAAAAACTTCTTGATGTCAGAAATCTGGCTGACCAGCAACTTGTTCAACTCATCTTGGGACTTCATGAATTGTTTCAACAACTCGTCAGATGAAGGCCCGGTTGGAACAATGGCTTGATTCGGATTAGGAATATTTGGAGCTCGATTGTTCGGATTGGGACCTTGATTTTGAAAATTACCCTGATTAGGGTTGTTGTTTCCATGAAAATATCCCAGATTGAAATTACCCTGACCTTGGTTCCGATTAAAGTTTCCTTGATTTTGCTGTTGGAAACCTTGATTTTGGAACCTTTGGTTTTGATTGTGAAAACCGTGACCCTGATTGAAGTTACCTTGGTTTTGATAACCTTGGTTCACTCTATTTTGATTTTGGCCACGATTTTGGACATTTAGGTTTTGATTAAAACCAGGAGGTCCAGGATAATGATGATTAGGACGATAGCTAGGGTCCATAGGAGGGCGATATTGATTGCCTCCTTGATTTTGGGACCCCGCTACATCATGAGCTTCATATGGAGTACCATCAGTAGCTGTGCAATTGTAGTAGGCATGCGGCCCACCACAAGTCATACAGACTTCCACTTTTTTAACCTCAACAGGTGGAGGATGTTGTGGAAATGAAACTTTCTTTGTTTGGGCGAGAACCAAAGCTTGGATCACTTCAGTGAGCTTGTCAATCTTAGCATCCGTGCTAGATTGACTCACAGAAGATGAAGTGGAAGGACCCGCATTAATTTGAGAAACAATCGGTTTGCATCGTGTAGAGCGGACCTTAGACTTGTTTTCTATGATTTGCAAAGCTTCTTTTGTGGTTCTGCTCAAAAAGTTACCTACCGCGGAGGCATTGAGAGAATCCTGATCAGCTTGGCTCACGCCATTGTAAAAAGTATCGAGTTGCATCAACTCAGAGAAACCATGATGTGGACACTTGCGAAGTAATTCTTTGAAACGATCCCACGCTTCACCAAAAGATTCATCATATTTTTTAGTGAACTTGGTGATTTCGTTTTTAAGACTCGTGGTCTTGGAAGGTGGGAAGAATTCATTCACAAACTTTTTGACAAGATCTTCCCATGTCTCAATAGATCGAGGAGGTTGTTTTTCAAGCCAAATCCGGGCTTGTCCCTCCAAGGAGAATGGGAAGAGAAGAAGTTTTATTGCTTCACAAGGGACATTCTTGTACTTGATGGTCGATGTGATTTTATTGAACCATCGAATATGAGCATGAGGATCGTCCCTCTCAAAACCGTAGAATTGACTTGAGGTTACAAGATTAAGTAACCCGGTTTTGAGCTCAAAACTATCAGCCACGATGGCTGGAACAATAATGGCATCTCCGTAACCCTCGATGGGTGCTTGGAGAAGCTCACACATGGGGCGGTCTTCCGCCATGGTGACAGTGGGTGTGGCAACAGTACGGATCTCAGATCCGAGTGTTGGTGCTGAACGTCTACGAGGTCTTCTAGGTTTTCGTACAAGCTCACGTAATGGGCAAGTAGACCTAGAAGAACGAGTGCGCATGCACTAGAAACAAAAACCAATCAAAACAAAATCGAGGCAAATCCACAGTGAACTTAAACCAATAATCGCAAATAAGTGGCTTCTTTAAGAAAGGTACACCACTCACAGGGATACAAAGGCAAGTTTTATATCTTTGGTTTGGGAACTTATTATGTTCACACCCCCAGTTGGTAGGTGTTCTGTCTTGGTTTGCGACGGTTGGTTTTTATGTAGAATTATTATTCACAAGAAAAGACGGATGTTTTTGTGTTTTGTGTATGGGTTTAAAAACTTTTGGACAATATTTTTGGTATCGTCTCGTAATCTAAAATCGTTTCTCTTTAAGAATCACTTTAAAAGAAAACCGATTCAGAAAACGTTACGATCTGTTTTGTTTTTGTTGTTTTTTTTTTTTTTTTTTTGGTGTTTTAACACTTTAGGAAAAGTGTTAATGACTTTTTTATGTTTTGATTTAAAATTTACAAAAGTGGTGGTATTTGTACAGTGAATGAGGTGAAATAACACTAATATCAAATGACGCTATAGAAACGCGCACACCTCCCCGGCAGCGGCGCCAAAATTTTTTTTGTGATAAACCGTCAACTTATATTGACCAAATAATGGTCAACAAAGTCAAAGAGCCTAAACCAATGCTTCCGGGTAATAAAGGGTATCACCAGGTCGTTATGTCCCGACGAGGTGTGGATTGAGCTTTAGCGTACTTGTGATAGGGTGATTATTCACAGAAAAGGGTTGTGATAAGAATTATTTGGAAATTATTAACAAATATATCTTAGGAAAGCTATGTGATGGATTACTGGTATTGAGATTAAGAAGATTTGAGCTAAAACCTAAAAACGTACGTTTTAATTAAAAACGTACACAGACGAACGAAACAAAAAGTACAACTGATGGACGGAAAGGGTTACAAGTGTAAAATTATTATTTTTACAATCCTAATAAATAAAGAAAATTTTAAGAAAAAGAAAAACTATTTTTACACTATTTAATTATTAATTATTAATTAATTACTAATTATCTATTTATTAACTAATTAAACTAATTAGAATTATTAAAAATACTAAAAAGGTTTAGAAAATTAATAAAAATTTTGCAAATCTAATTAACCATTATAGGAATCCTAAAAAATTAAAAAAAGTTGATTTTATTTATTTTTAAACTAATTTACTAATTATTACTCTAATTACTAATTAATTACCAATTAAACTAATTAAATTATAAAAAATAGAAAATGAAGAGTATAAATTCTAGAAAAATTTATAAAAATGTTTTAACTTAAATAAAGATTAGAAAAATTATAAAAACTAGGTTATACTTTATAAAATCTAATTATGCTATTTAATTACTTAATATTAATTAATAATTAATTAAACTAAAATTAATTCTAAAAACCACTAAAAGACAAAATAAAAATCTGGAAAAATTTCAAGAATTCTTTCAACCTAAAAGAGAATTACTAAAAAATATAAAAATGTTATATTGCTTATAAATAAGCTAAAAAGAAAATTAAAATGATAAATCCTATTAAATAGAAGCTATCATTATAATTAAAGTTGGTTTTTGGTGTTTTTTATTTTTCCAAACTAATTATACACTAAAAACAAGCATTTTTTATAAAAACACTTTTGGTGTAACCCAACAAATAAGCACTTGAGAGCTTATTGACTCAAACAGTTGACTTTTGTTGACTGTGGAGGTAATTAAGCTCAAATGGATTAAGGTGGGGTCCACAATGATGAAAGTTGGTTTCTCTGAGATGTTTGATCAAGATTAAGCAAGATTCAACCAAAAAAAGCAGATTAAATAAGCCACAACATACAAATAAGCACTTGCTTATGTGATTCTGAGACAGATTAGGGACAGACTTGGGGAGCAAAACAAAGTGGGGTCCAGTGGTCAAATAGTCAAACCAATGGTCAATTATCAAAACCTGGTAGGAGGGGGGTTGTAAGGACCTAATTATGGGGCGTGGGACCCACTGGGTTAGCCACAAATGACCACCAAAGTTGGGTGGGTTGGTGGGGGTCTGAGTGCACAGGGCAAATGGTTGCCCTGCAGGTCAGTTCAAGGTGTACTTTGGTCACTTGAAAAAAATCACAAAAATATAAACTTTGTAGAAATCACAAGTTCAGCTGGTAGAGTCTACACACAAGAATTTTCAGACCTCAACTCACAACACAAAATTCAGATTAAATCTTGCCATTTTGATGAAAATCTGAGATTGCAATTTTGACTTTTATGTTTTTGTACCACAGTTGACTTTTATGACTTTTGGCTGGAATTTATTGACTGATCATGCTAAAATAAGTTACAATGAAGTGATATGAAGCTCTTTTAACAACTGTAAAATTGATTTGAGTGACTATGGATCTAAAAACTACAACAGTGAACACCTAAGGGACATTAAAAGAGATTTCTGACTTTTCTATACCAAAACCAAGTTTTTATGACTGAAATGGACTTCTACACCCTAAACGAACTTGTAACAAACACAAACCATCAATATAACTAACTGAAGCTCAGTGATTTCTCCTATTCCAAACACTCCTTTTTCAAACTGATTTGGACTTTTAAACTACAATAGGCCAATTTAGGGTGAGATTTGGACACAGAAGGTTCAAACTAGGTCTAATTACTTCATGGGAACATTTTAAAACACAGAGATGGCTATCAAACTAAGCAAGGTAAAAGAAGCAGTATCAACTATAATTGACAGTTAAAACAAGGATTTTGGAGAACTAGGAAACAATTTCACAATAAACCTAATATAAGCAATGAATTGAGGTCAATTCAACTACAAATTTCTAAATCTAATAAGAATAATAAGCATGTATTTAAACAGAAATAGACTAGATATCAAAGAAAAACAAAATAAGCTTGAACTTACAAGACACCCTTAGCTAGAACAAAGGATTTTCCAAAGAAGCCTATCTTTAGATAAGCTTAGCTCCTTCCACAATTGCACTGTATTACCTCTGAAAACCAATCACCAACTTCAAAGTCACCACAGTTGACATATGTTGACCACCATCATATTTTTAATTTTCTATACTAATTATGCATTTTATTATCTCTACAAGCTTTATTAAGCCTCTGGGAACCTAAGTGACCCTAAGGAAGTCCATGATAACAGTTAGAAACAACAATTAAACCTTTGAGATTTTTAGACTAAGAATGGGATTTTATGAACTGAGGATTACTTGAAACTTAGATTTCATTGATTGAAAACTTCAAAATTACAACATTGAAACTGAAATTACAACTAGTTTTTGACAGAACATAAATTTTACATAAATAAAAATGAGCTAAAATTACAATTAAACTAACTAGCTGCTCCACTGCCTCTCTATCTCTTTTATAACCCCAAATTAGGGTTCCCATGAGTCCTTGTCATCTTTCCCAGCAGCAATTGTAACCATAGGATTTCTAGGTTTAATCTTGGCCGTTTAAATGTCTTGGCGCCAAAACCTTTTTGGCCGTTTCTTGGATTATTGATGCCAGGGGTGATGTTTTTGGAGTTTAGCCTTTGGTTTGGAGTGCAAGAGAGGGGGGGGAGTTTTGAGTGTGACAGAGGAGAAGGTAGGGGTGATGATGAGGGGGGTTGGCTGGTAGCAGGGTGAGTGGGGGTGAAGGTGAGGTGGAGGGTCAAAGGTTGGGGAGTTTGAATAAGGGTATAATAAAACGGGGGTAAAGGGTTTATTAGTTTGTGTTTTGGGCTAGGGGTTAAATGGGCTTGGTGGGATGGTTTTGGAATTGGTTTAGTATTGGATTTTAGGGGAGTAGTATTAGGGGAGTCCGTTTGGTTTTGTAGAAATATTACACAAGGACCAATTTTGCCAATTACCGAAACTTAGGGACCAGAAATGCCAACTTCCCAAAGTTATTCCAAGGATAAATCATGCCAAGTTTTATATACCAAAGACCACTATTGAACATTTTCCAATATCAAATCCTCGGGGGCCAAAACTGCCAAAGTTCAAAGTAGAGGGACCTTTTTTGTAAATTTTCAAAACTGTTTACCCAAGGATCATAAATGATACTTTGTGAACTCCAAGGGACCAAAGTTAACTTTTCTTTCAAAAATATTTCACCAGGGACTGATTTGGTCAGGTTTTGAAAGTTCAGGGACCTTTTATGCCAATTTTGGATTTTGAGGGGTAAAAGTGTAATTTTCTCAAACTTTTCACCCAAGGACTTATTTTGACAATTTTTTTACTTTTCTTTGCCTTGGGTTGACTTTTCTTTCATTTTAAACTTCCAGGGACTAGTTTTGCCAAATTTTGAAACTTGAGGGACTGAAACTGCCAATTGTGCAAACTTTGTTCGTTTTTCATTTGTTTTTAAACATTTTGCATCTAAAACATATAAAACACACTTTTGGAATAATTTCTGTATTTTGATGCGTTTCTGAGTGTCTTTGGATGTTTTGGCAGTTCAGATACGATAAAAATGATGAGTATTTACACACTCATCACATCCTCCTAATTGGAAATCATAAAACATCAATTAGGTCTCTAACCTAATCGGAATCACATATCATACAGCATCAATTAGGTCGCTAACCTAATCGGAATCACACTCTCGTGTACCACATAGCATTATTACAATAACATTATAAGTCCAAGCTTTTAAACCACACATAATCACAGTAACTCAAATCATTTATAACAAGCATCATTCCCATCCCAAGTTTAAAATAAAGTAAAAATATGAGACTATGAACTCACCTTAAACTCCGCAGCTTCCACAAAAAAAAAACAACTCACAATCTATAGCACACAAAAATAATCCACGTTACACAAGGCCAAGCTAAAAGCTACAACCCATGTAATACACATATGATGGATGTCTAAGACTCATATGACCCACCATGGATCTCCTAGATACCATACTAACCACCTCCATAACTTAATACTCACTAAATCCCTTGCACCTTTAAAATCAGAAAACGCAGAATTTTTGGGTACATTCGCCCACATGAAATCACGACAAATAAAGCTCAAAAACTCACACCAAAAATTTACCATGGTCTTTCATAAGCATAGAAGCTAATCCCAGAAGGCCATAGACCAATAACACACACAAGCACTCAAAAGAAAATCAAACTTGTCAACTACTCAAATTCTGATCTGAACGCACACCAAAAAGTTTTGATTAACATAAAATACTTCCATAAGTTTTTATCATGAATCCTTTTCGTGGTAGTCTAATATAACCTAATACTTAACTATTCCAGAAGGCCTAGTCAAAATACCACTTTTACAACCACAAAACACCCTCAAACTTTTACCCAAAATCTGTCCCGGTTTGACAGCTTTGACACCTTAACAAAGAAAAATCAAAAGACCAACTTCCCGACCTTGAAATCAATCGTGGCTGGACTTTTTGGAAAGCTCTTTCATTACACTTAAATTTAGACCTAATATTCGTGACTTAACTCTTCACCATCTGTTATTTACACTTACATCTTTACAGCCATAATTTTCTGCCCAAACCCTAACACATAATCTAACGCTTTTTACACCCAATTCTCTTATCCAATAACCATATTATTAACAACTAATGATACTAACATGTTTTACTTCATTAATATACAGAAGTATATAAACCCTAGATTCCACCATATTAAATATTACATGAATCATAACAATAATTAATTAATTACATGAAAACTAGTATTAAAAACATACCCTGATCTTGGTTTTAGCTTCAAAAACAAAACCCTAAATTTTTCTCTTTGATGGGTGGGAATTGCACCAGGCTTTACCTCTCGAGGGATCTCGAGAAGCTTACAACCCCCACCAGGCAGTGTA
Source organism: Artemisia argyi (assembly GCA_030686995.1). Classification (NCBI taxonomy): domain Eukaryota; kingdom Viridiplantae; phylum Streptophyta; class Magnoliopsida; order Asterales; family Asteraceae; genus Artemisia; species Artemisia argyi. Next base: position 2,734,656 of record CM060676.1, on the reverse strand, counting down.
CCTGATCGTTGTAGTATAGTATAGTGACAAGTACCAGGGGATTGATCGTTCAACTTAGGAATAGTGTCGCTAGGATTAGAAAACCTAAAAACTAGGTCTAGAGGTGAGGGATGATTCTTTTTGTATTTTTTATATTTTATAAAAACAAATAAAAATCGCGGGTATTGGAAGAAAGGGCGGAATTAGTTGCTAGTCAACTAACCCAATAACTAAGATGCAATCAATATAAAATAACAAAAATGAAAATAAACTAAATTAAGGTAATGGTGTGAACAATATATCGGAGAATTGTGTTTACTTAGATTTCACTACTCCCTAGATATCTTTTACAGGTTAATTACTTGGTATAGTTGCGTGGATGACGGATTGTATTCCTTAATACCATTCATGGGGTGGCGTACTTACTTCCCCAATTCTATAAGCTCCTACTTCACTCCTATGTCGAGCCGGCTAAGAAGTTCCTAACATGGGATCACTAGAATTCGCTCATGCATTAAATACAACCATAAAAACCTAGTACACATCGGTTCATGTTTCTTAAGACGTTCAAGCAAGTTACACAATGGAGATCTGCCAGTTTTCTTAAGCCTAACATTGAAATCATTCATCCATTACAAATATAAACAAGCAATCAACCTATAATCAACATCTAGGTTTCATTACATCTAAGCAAACATACAATAGATCTAGCCTAGCATGTTAAAATCAAGACAAGTGTAATATTGAATGAATTGGAAGAATACTTATCTCAATTGAACATGACGGGTTTCAAGGGGTGAAAACCCTTGAAAATACTGTTACAAACGAGCTAGGGTTTATTAGGTTCGACCCTAAAATTCTCCACACAAGTTCCCCTTTAATGAATGAAAATTACAAAAGTATATATAGATTTTAGGAGGTGACGGCGTCAAGAGGAAAAATCTGACGCCGTCATCTCGCCGCCAATAAAGTTCCCGGACTGCCTAGATCCATAGCTGACGCCGTCATGTATGTTTCTACTCTGGGCCGCCACCAAAATTACTCTTGACGCCCTTGTTCTGACGCCGTCACGTTTTCTCTCGGTCGTCATCCATTTTGCTCTTGACGCCGTCATAAAATTCTTCTTAACGCCATCAGGTACTGTTCCCAGCAAGGAAAATTAAGACTTTGCCATTTTCTTTACTTTTATGCTCCAAAAATGTCCAAAATGCTTCCTTTTCCAGAATTCACTCCCAAAGTACCTAAAATCACAACAGGAACGATTTAGGGCAATATTTGATCAAATAAATTTAATTCCGGGCTTAAATGACCCCCTAAAAACGGTTCATTTTTCGCCTCATCATATACCCTTACACTTGAGATTTGCTTGTCCTCAAGCAAATGCGCTTTTATTCTAATCAAAATACTAGTTAGGGGTCATTTATCACTAATATAAAAGTAATTACAACAAATAATCGTTCCACTAAAGACCAAAGACAAGCACGGAGGTCATACACTGGTACCTCACAAATAGTGTTTAGATACTCACATCTCTCGGGTGTAATAAAGTAAATATCACAATATGGAAATGGAAAACATCTCTCACTACATGTCATAGCAAAATGGATTACCATAGGCTTGGGAAAGGATCAAACCTCCACCACATGGCGTAAGCACCTAGGATAAACTATCAAAGAGGTCTTTTAAAAGGTTGTAATGTTAGGTGTAGGCATATGGAATACACGGTTTTGTTGGATATAGGCAATCTTTACTGGTGGCAAGCTAATCATCTTGGTTAATTACATGTACAATTAGGCGTTGCTAAGCGAAGACTAGACTCGACTTATGCTAATGAATGAAAAATAACAAAAACATAAAACAAATATAGAATGAAACGGGATGGTAGTCCATATGTTTTTTTTTTCTCTTTTCTTTTTCTATTTTTTTTTCTTGATTTTTTTTCGATTTTTTTTTTTTTTTTTTTTTTTTTTTTTGCATACACTCTTACCCTACCATCTAAAATAATACATCATAGGGATTGAACATTCCCCTTACACTTGAATTTTTACATACTTTACAATAAACTAATCTAATGACTCAAATTAAGATAATCAAAACACTTGGAGTTCCTTTAAGGTTAACGCACATATGGGGGTAATAATATGATGTTCTTCCCTATTACTCCATAACATTAGTACTTTACCCATGAGTCCCAATCATCCCAAAACAATATGTACAATGTTAGCCTCGCTATTTTATTAAGATAACGTCACACATGTGAAATGGACTAGATATGTAGCTAGTAGTAACTTCAGGGACTATTAGTGGTCATTAGGCAAACTTATTATGTAATGAGCCTATAAATACCCCTCATGACTCTCCATGAGGGGTGTGGGAAATCATTAGGTTTTGTGTATTCATTGTTTTATCAATTAAAGTTCCTTTTATTCTCCACCCTCTCTCTACTTTCTCTCACTAGAAACATGTATCCTTTCATCATGTTTGATCAACCAAGACCTCCCGAACCACATAAATCATACATATTTTCGGTCCTACAATTGGCATCAGAGCTAAGGTGTTGTTTTTGATGATTTTTTGTGGTTCGAATCTTGTATTAAACTATTTTTTTTACCATTTTTTTGTTGTCGGAAATTTTTTCTTACACTTCAAGTGGTAAAACAATTTTTTACAATATTTATTGTATCCTTTATGGTCAAAACAGTATGCTTTATCCAGATTTACACAATCTGTTTTGTGTCAAGTTTTTGTCCAAACAGACTTTGTGTCATATCTATTTGTGACTTGTTTTGTTCCATTTCCGTGAATATTGTGGTCAATATTGGTTTGAATACATGGTCTCAACTGCAAGAAAAAGATTCGGAAAACTCATCAGAAACTCATCGAAAACTGGAAAATGGGTCGCCGGAATCAGGTCGGAATTTCTTGTATAAGAAATTTTCGATAAGTACTAATTTTCGAGAATACATTTTCGAAATGTACTAGTTTTCGAGATTATGTTTTCGAAATGTACTATTTTTTGAGAATACTCATTTTCGAAATTTTTTACGTTTTCGAAAACTCACTTTCTCGATAAATAAGCATTCTCGATAAAAGATGCAAAGTTTCGAAAATGAAAATTGAAAAACTTCGAGAAGATGCAGATGAATACCAACGACCACTAAACCAAATACCAAATAGACTCATTTGACTTCAGTATTATAACATCACTAGTCCATATGCTCTAAATAATGGAAAAGAAAAAACTGAGCCAAAACCAGTCCATAAGAAACATCACACATCAAATCCAATACTACATCAATCCTTAAACTAGACACAACCATCATACCCTCACCATCACTCTCTAACCCTCATATATCACAAACATGACACGAATAATAATACAATCTATCTCATATTGATTCAACTTCATACCAATCTTTCAAAGATGTTTTTTGAGTTGAACAATTTCATCATAGATCTATCAGAAGTTGACCTTCTTTAAATATCCGAGTATACAAGTTGAGAAATATAACAAGATTGTTATTTTCTTCCCTTCATTCGTTCAAAAATCAAAACAAAAGACACATCATATTACCTACCCGAGACCAATTAAATGATCTAGAAGCTGTCTTCTTTGATGCTATGGTGCAAAAGAATGAGCAAGTAAGATAAAGATGGGTTTTCTATTATGTGGTCTTAGCAGATTTCGTTCTCATTTGATGATGAAGATGGAGTTTGGGATTCGTTTTGATGATGATAGTATCTATGAGATGAGTACCTTGATCGGTTGTGAATGATATGAGAAAGGGTTGGGTGAGAGGATGTGATAAGGTGAGATGGAGGCGTATGATCTGAAATTTTGTGAGAGGGGCGTGTATGTGTTTGTGGTGGGCGGATAAAGTTACCTGTGTACTTTAGGGTTATCACAAGTAGGGTACACAGGTTTATTATATCAATGATGTATGTTATAGAGTGGATTGGATCGGGCTACTTGTTATTGATTGGGTCTTAATTAATTGAATGCTGGACTCGGGTTTTAGCTGCTGGATTCAAATTTTATTTTGGACTGAAAGAGTATGCCATAAATATTTGATTTGGCTGGTGTTTATCAAAATTAATTGGGCTGAAATTAATATATTATCCAATGTATTTTCAATGCATTGTGTTAATCTTTGATAACACATCTTTGGTATAATGAGTGGTATTGTGGTTCAAAAATTTTCACGGGGATACATAGTTCACGGCTAGAATTGCTTCGTTTATGATAAATGACTACGGGGTTATTGTACGGTATTATTGATTTGACTTTGAAGTGACATTTCATCAAGTGTACTTATTTATCTCAAAGTCTAGGGGTGGTTGGATGCACGACTTTTGAAGATAACTTGTCTGCACAAATTAAAAAATTCAGTCTTGACAATCTAGTTATTACTGATGTAAGGAGTTACGTTGTAGTGCTCACAGTATAACTATCACTTTAAGGAGTTACGTTGTAGTACTCAGTGTCACGCGAAGCAGTGGATTGTTCAAGCGACGAATATTTTGTGCAACCTCATACTTAAAGGAGTTACGTTGTAGTGCTCAGTATAGGTATTAAGTCACATCTATCGTACAAGCATTAAGTCACAAGATGGGATGATTACTTCTTTTTCAAGCTGGTCATATCGGGTTGTCTCCATATGTGGTCATTACTAGTAGCCGGTGAATTACAAGGAGGTTCAATTACAGGTTGATTTGAGAGAAAAGTATTGAGAGTATATTTTGCGACATATACTCACAAATTATGCTTACACGGTCTATCTATATTGCATCAGAAGTGTAAAGTACGGGTAATTATGGCATGTACATAAAATAGTATGATGATTTCGATAAATCGCAACCATCAGGAGGGAGAAGAACGTGCCTAAAGAAGCAGTGTTTCATCTCTAGTACGTTGGTTATTCGAGGGAATTGTGCTTACACTAGAACCGAAGAAGTACTAATGAGGTGTACATCGGAGCGTATTACCAACCTTCTATGCAATGTTATGTGAGTTATACTGTCATGATGCTCCCTTAACGACAACCATGTACCTACACTTTTTAATCTACTTTATCCGCTGCCTGATGAAAAGAGAGTTGTGGGTTCTGGAGGGAGCAGGAAAAAGAATAAAGGCTCACTAGTTAGGAGGGAGTAATAACCTAACTAGACCATTACAGTTGAAGTTCAGAGCTACAAAGACCTTTGCAGTCAGTACGCCGAGATCGTCGGAAGAGAGAACTTCAAGTCTGCCTCAGTATCTAGACTACAGAGACTCTGCGCTTCAACAATGTCAACATAGTTTACTATTGTTGTAATTTTACATTGTTAATGTATTTATAGGTCTCATTGTAACCATTCACGTGTGACGATATCTTGGAGGGAGATTGTTAGCCTCGCTATTTTATTAAGATAACGTCACACATGTGAAATGGATTAGATATGTAGCTATTAGTAACTTCAGGGACTATTAGTGGTCATTAGGCAAACTTATTATGTAATGAGCCTATAAATACCCCTCATGACTCTCCATGAGGGGTGTGGGAAATCATTAGGTTTTGTGTATTCATTGTTCAATTAAAGTTCCTTTTATTCTCCACCCTCTCTCTACTTTCTCTTACTAGAAACATGTATCCTTTCATCATGTTTGATCAACCAAGACCTCCCGAACCACATAAATCATACATATTTTCGGTCCTACAATCACAAGTTCATATAAAATTAAGGATGGTTGGATGGGTATATGATTCTACCTTTATTGAAATTCTCAGTATTGGTTCTTAGTCAGACAATAGTGCAAGTTTAAGTCACAAGTTCGGGTTATTTTACTTCAGTCTCAAGTTCGTCATATTGAGTTTTCTCCATCAGTAGTCACTACAAAGAGCCGATAGAACGACAATGGGGTCGGTAAAGAGTTAGTTGAGAGGAGTATAAAAGAGTAGAGATGTTTATCAGCAGTTGATTCTCACGGGCTATTTATGATACTTCACACATAATCGGTTAGTTATACATATGGGGTTACGCTGCCTCCGTTTCCATCGTAAACATAGTGTGTATGCTTCCGATTCCGCGAAGACATTGTGGGGGAAGAGAGAGTGGGTGTTCTTTGCCTTCTTTGACTTTTCTTGACTTCTTTGCGAAAACACTCATTTTTCCACGAGGTTCTGCAATTAGGGGGAAGAATTGTTCACATCAGGGACGCATAATAGACTCACATGATCGAACTTACAATTTTATTACTACCGGAGAGACTGATGCGTGGGAATCGCAACAGGTTTTACCTCTCGAGGGATCTCGAGAAGCTTACAACCCCCACCAGGCAGTGTACCTGATCGTTGTAGTATAGTATAGTGACAAGTACCGGGGGATTGATCGTTCAGCTTAGGAATAGTGTCGCTAGGATTAAAAAGCCTAAATACTAGTTCTAAAGGTGAGGGATGATTATTTTTGTGTTTTTATATTTTATGGAAAGCAAATTAAAATCTCGGGTTTTGGAAGAGTGGGCGGAATTAGTTGCTATTCAACTAACCCAATACTAAGATGCAATCAAAATAAAATACTAGAAAAGAAAATAAACTAATTTATACTAAAGTTGTGAGCAGTAATTGGAGAAAATGTGTTTACTTAGATTTCACTACTCCCTAGATATCTTTTACACATTAATTACTTGTTATAATTGCATGGATGACGGATCGTATTCCTTAATACCATTCATGGGGTGGCACACATAACTCCCCAATTCTATGAGCTCTTATCTCCTCCTACACCATGCCCAACACAACTATAGGGATTGTAAACAGTGGCTCATGCATTAAATACAACCAATAAAGACCTAGTGCGCGTTGGTTCATGTTTCTTAAGACGTTCAAGCATGTTACCAATTGGAGATCTGCCAGTTTTCTTAAGCCTAACATATAAATCATTCATCCAAGACAAGAATAAACAAGTAATCAACACATAATCAATATCTAGGTTTCATTAGATCTAAGCAAACACAAAGGAGATCTAGCCTAGCATGATAGAATTAAGATAAGAACATGATATAGACAACCAACACATAGACATATTGATTGAATTAGAAGAACACTTATCTTGATTAATCATGCAAGGTATCAAGGGGTTGGAACCCTTGAAAAACCTGTAAAGTTACACCAAAATCGTACTTAGGGTTTCTCCCAAAACTTCTCTCTTTTTTTCTCTCTTTAAATGTGAAAAATTAGAAAACTATATATAGGAAAAGGGGTCTGACGGCGTCAAGACCAAATAGGTGACGCCGTCACCTCGCCGCCAAAACAAACCTCAGACTACCTAGATCTACATCTAACGCCGTCAAGACTTATACACTTCCAGGCCGTCATGACTCTTTTACTCTTGACGCCCTTCCTACGTGACGCTGTCAAAACTCTTCTGGGTCGTCATGGACTTTTACTCTTGACGCCTTCAGGAAACTCCTCTTGACGCCGTCATGCACTGTTCTCAGCATGGAAAATTAAGACTTTGGCGTTTTCTTCACTTTTATGCTCCAAAAACGTCCGAATTGCTTCCTTTTCCAGATTTCACTCCTAAAGTACCTAAAATCACAAAAGGAACGATTTAGGGCAATATTTGATCAAATAAATTCGGATTCGGGCTTAAATGACCCCCTAAAAATGGATCATTTTTCGCCTCATCATATACCCTTACACTTGAGATTTGCTTGTCCTCAAGCAAATGCGGTTTTATTCTAGTCAAAATACAAGTTAGGGGTCATTTAACACTAATATAAAAGTAATTACAACAAATAATCGTTACACTAAAGACCAATAGACAAGCACGGAGGTCATACACTAGCACCTCACAAATAGTGTTTAGATACTCACATCTCTCGGGTGTAATAAAGTGTAAATTACAATATGGAAACGGAAGATATATCTCACTACCTGTCATAGCAAAATAGATTACCATAGGCTTGGGAAAGGATCAAACCTCCACCACATGGCGTAAGCACCTAGGATAAACTATCAAAGAGGTCTTTTAAAGGGTTGTAACGTTAGGTGTAGGGATATGAAATACACGGTTTTGTTGGATAAAGGAAGTTTTACTGGTGGCGAGTTAACAATCTTGGTTAATTACATGTACAAGATGGCGTTGCTAAGCCAAGACTAGACTCGACTTAAGCTAATAAATGAAAAATAACAAAAACATAAAATGAACATAGAATAAAAAGGGATGGTAGTCCGTATGTTTTTTCTCTTTTTTTCTTTTTCTATTTTTTTTTTCTTCTTTTTCTTGATTTTTTCGATTTTTTTTTTTTTTCATACACTCTTACCCTACCATCCAAAATAATACATCATAGGGGATGAGAATTCCCCTTACACTTGAATCTTTACATACTTTACAATTAACTAAACTAATGACTCGAATTAAGAAAATCAAAACACTTGGAGCACTTTTAAGATTAACGTACATATGGGGGTAATAAATGATGTTCTTCCCCATTACTCCATAAATAAGTACTAACCCATGAGTCCCAATCGTCCCAAAACAATATGTACAAGGATATGACTCGACTTGGCAACCATGTAATCAATTAGAAAGTTAACTTAGGGTTTAACAAATAACAATAATGCACTAAAAATGAGTGCATACACGGAAGGCTAAGGCGATTTGGTTGTACATTTAAGTGGGGTGTAACAAATTCTTCCTTTAAGTAAAATGCTTAAAGTTAGAAACGAAAAGATAGGCTCAGAGGGGTGTACTAGGGGTATCGTGTACTAAAAATGAGTACAACGCTAAGGGTGTGGGAAAAATTAGTTGACTTAACTAGCCAAGTAATATGACTTAAATGGTCAAGTAATTATAATACGGGTTTAACACAAGGGTAATCCTAATGCCTCTTATCATGTAGTAAATCCTACCACACGAATGTAGTCTCACTAGCGGTCTCGGGATGCATCACTAACGCAAGTTCTAGAATCTAAATGCTACCGGTACACTCATAAGCACTAATAGTGAATGCTTTTCCTATCAAATCTAAAGGCGAACCTCACATTTTTGGGTGGAAAATTTTTCTGAATATACGGTTATGTGCTAGTCATACAATCTCCTATCCATGAGACGCTTGCTATGGCTAAAGTTTCACTCCTAAATGTTGTAAAAAATTTTAAATTTGGTGCCAAAATTACACTAACAAGTATTTCTCATAGTTTTATTACACATCTACCATTAAACAAAACAAACTCAAGCGAAAGTGCATATGTAAGGTATCATCTTTTTACCCTCCCCTTACACTTAAGATGAACATTGTCCCCAATGTTCAAGTAAAGAATGTAAAAGTTAAAAAGTAAAAAGAATGAAATCAAATACTCCCCTGATTCGCTCGGTATGGATAATAGGATGGCCAGGTTAAATCTTCCTCTAAAAAATGAACAATCAAAGCTTCCCTTCCAGAATATAAATCATCTTCTTGTCATACATAACCTGTAAAACCTGACAAAATAGACAAGACAACCTCGCGTAAAATCGGCGGCATCCTATATAAGTTTCTAAATCCTAGAAAACACGATAAGATATAATGCTTGTGGAATGAAGTTTGCAGATCTCCTGGAGATTATAAAACTTAATAATTCACAAAAACCATAAGACTCCGTTAGAAAAACAAAACCGGTAAAATTTCCAGATTTTAACTCCTGACGCCGTCAAGAGTAAACCCCTGACACCGTCAGAATGGACCTGCAGAAATTCTTATGTTAAGTTTCCAGAAAATTTCTGGAAAAACTTGGTCCTACTTCCTGGAAAATCCTGCAAAACTTCATTATGACTCAATACAAGCATTTGACTCTAACAAATACGAATATACATGTTCATTTAATATTGTGGAGAATCATGATCGGTTTGTTTCTTAAAAACATATTTGGGGTTTCCCCTTACACTTATCTTTTGCAAAAATACTTCTAGGTGGAGTTAAGACTAGGCCAAAACAACAAAGTAAAGTATTTCCACTATTTAGTTTAGAAACATGATCTACCAACAATAAAAATTAAGCATGCATACGGAAGCAAATAACAAACAAAATAAAAATCACACAAAGCAAGGGTTGCCTCCCAAGAAGCGCTTGTTTTTGTTTGAGTCACGAGCCTGACTCTACCCTCATTTAACGAAAATAGGGGAGGTTTTCCCTACACTTAGGATTAAGTGCGGGTGGAAGTAGCGATACACACCCTTAGGGTGGAAATATGCCATGTGAGGAAAGAGTGGTGGATGAATTATATGCTCAAAGGGTTGTGCTCCTATCATCATAACCTTACCTAATTCAATCGGGTTAATGGGTGGATTAAGATTTTCTCCTAGAAAGGGATCATTTTCAATCAACTTCAAGAGATTACTAGTTGGGGATCCATCTTGACCTAATAAACCCGGATTAAACCCATAATATTTCTTGTGATCAGTCATAAATGGGTGATGTAAGCATGTAAGGTCATTTTCCACTCCTATATTGGCTTCCTCTCTACAAGGTTTAGAGTCCACTATCTTTATTCTAAGACTACCCGGACTATATGGTTTGATGGGTGGATCAGAACCTATCTCAATTCCTAAATTCACATCCAAGGATGGAAGATTAGGTAACGGTTTTGGTTGAGGCTCTGGTTCATCAAAACTAGGAACTTCCCTAAAACTAAAAGAAAGGTCATCACTATAAGTGTTAAAACCTATTTTCTCTAGTTGTGCTTGGTCCAAGGGTTCTACCTCAATTGGGGTTCCTATAGTGTCTTCTACTTTTTCCGGGTAAGTCAAGGGAGGTGTGTACGCATCAAATGATGGTAGGACTTGTGGGGTACTTTGTGGGCTTATGTTATTTACTTCACCATTCCTTGTGTTAAGATCACTCATATCCTCAACGTGTGTTTCATTATAATCTAACCCTAACATTTTCCCAAGTATCTCACGTACTTCTCTAGGCATCTCAACTTCTATGTCCGAATCATACGGATCATCCTGAATATTCTGACTGCTATATACAAACTGCCTAAAAGATTCATCATGTGTTTCTTGAGATTCTTCATCATTGATCATAAAACCTAGGTCATTTTTATCAATGTGATCATGTTCGGCTACATCCTCCATCACATCAAGGTCACCTATGGGTTCATCCTGTATTATGGTAGTGCCTAGCCATGACATGCAGCTAGGTGGCTCATACGAAACTATCCTAGGTGAAGGCTCATATGGTGCATAGGTTTCACTAAGTGAGGCATTTTGAGGGGTTGATGGAGCTCCTAAGGTGAATTCTTTAAAAGTCTTATGCACTTGGCCTCTTTTCTCAAGGTACTCAATAAAATCAATATAAGATCCTGTCCTCCTCATTTCATTGCTCCATCTTAGTATATCCAAACTAGTGTAATTACATTTTTTCTGGTAAAACTCTAGTGTCGGACTTGGTGGATTCACGTTCTCCATAATGGCAAACGGAATAGTCAATGAACTTAATTTACTAACAAAGGCACAAAGAAAAAGATAGACTAAAGAGAACCTAAAAATAAAAATAAAATCTTACTAGAAAGGAATCTAGCAAGTAGACCTAATAAAAAGAAATTCTAACCTAGACAATAACTATTCCCCGGCAGCGGCGCCAAAAACTTGATGCGTGGGAATCGCAACAGGTTTTACCTCTCGAGGGATCTCGAGAAGCTTACAACCCCCACCAGGCAGTGTACCTGATCGTTGTAGTATAGTATAGTGACAAGTACCGGGGGATTGATCGTTCAGCTTAAGAATAGTGTCGCTAGGATTAGAAAGCCTAAATACTAGTTCTAAAGGTGAGGGATGATTATTTTTGTGTTTTTATATTTTATGGAAAGCAAATTAAAATCTCGGGTTTTGGAAGAGTGGGCGGAATTAGTTGCTATTCAACTAACCCAATACTAAGCTGCAATCAAAATAAAATACTAGAAAAGAAAATAAACTAATTTATACTAAAGTTGTGAGCAGTAATTGGAGAAAATGTGTTTACTTAGATTTCACTACTCCCTAGATATCTTTTACACGTTAATTACTTGTTATAATTGCATGGATGACGGATCGTATTCCTTAATACCATTCATGGGGTGGCACACATAACTCCCTAATTCTATGAGCTCTTATCTCCTCCTACACCATGCCCAGCACAACTATAGGGATTGTAAACAGTGGCTCATGCATTAAATACAACCAATAAAGACCTAGTGCGCGTTGGTTCATGTTTCTTAAGACGTTCAAGCATGTTACCAATTAGAGATCTGCCAGTTTTCTTAAGCCTAACATATAAATCATTCATCCAAGACAAGAATAAACAAGTAATCAACACATAATCAATATCTAGGTTTCATTAGATCTAAGCAAACACAAAGGAGATCTAGCCTAGGATGATAGAATTAAGATAAGAACATGATATAGACAACCAACACATAGACATATTGATTGAATTAGAAGAACACTTATCTTGATTAATCATGCAAGGTATCAAGGGGTTGGAACCCTTGAAAAACCTGTAAAGTTACACCAAAATCGTACTTAGGGTTTCTCCCAAAACTTCTCTCTCTTTTTCTCTCTTTAAATGTGAAAAATTAAAAAACTATATATAGGAAAAGGGGTCTGACGGCGTCAAGACCAAATAGGTGACGCCGTCACCTCGCCGCCAAAACAAACCTCGGACTGCCTAGATCTACATCTGATGCCGTCAAGACTTATACACTTCCAGGCCGTCATGACTCTTTTACTCTTGACGCCCTTCCTACGTGACGCCGTCAAAACTCTTCGGGGTCGTCATGGACTTCTACTCTTGACGCCGTCAGGAAACTCCTCCTGACGCCGTCATGCACTGTTCCCAGCATGGAAAAATTAAGACTTTGGCGTTTTCTTCACTTTTATGCTTCAAAAACGTCCGAATTGCTTCCTTTTCCAGATTTCACTCCCAAAGTACCTAAAATCACAAAAGGAACGATTTAGGGCAATATTTGATCAAATAAATTCGGATTCGGGCTTAAATGACCCCCTAAAAACGGATCATTTTTCGCCTCATCAGAGACATCCGCAGAGATGATCAGTGGTTCAATTTTGTGATTTTGGTGTAATCGTTTCAACTCTCGCGGGTTGTGAAGTGTGAGTAGCTTGCATATGTGAGAAGATCTTGCTGATTTCTTGCATGTTACCCCCGAACGGAGCTTCCACATTGAGCATAACTGTGATTAAGTGACTAGTCAGATTTGTTTGGTGTGGTTTATGATGTCATCTACAAATTCCGCTACGTACTCAAAACTTCAAAAGTTAGAAGACATGTTGACTACATCAAAGTTTCGAATCTGCTGAAGATGGTTGTCAGTTTAGGGGGAAGCTATTTCAGAAACTTCGCCAAAAAGAAGTGTGCGAAGAAGCCGCTAAAGACATGCAACATGAATTGGGGGAAGTTAATCCATTTCATGCATATTACATCATTTGCCTACAAGTGAAGATAAAGTTTTTCAAGCCGAGGTACAAGATGAAGACAAAGAGCGTCAACCGTAGTCATCCTCAGCATTTGAAGAGCCGATGAAGACCTTTCTTTATTTGTATTTGTACTTGTAGGAAATGTTGTAAGTAATCCCTTATGTCGCCCCATTGGGGGAAGATTTTTAGGATCAAAGTTTATAATCCTAACACGTAAATGGAACGACATTTACGGGATTACATTAGCTATCTTGAAAGGCACAAACACATGGACTAGAAGCATCATTATTGTAAAGTTGTGTGTTTGTTGATCTATTAATAGCCCCTCCATACTTCCATGGAGGGGTGAGATTTTGTGTAATTTACTCTTTTATTTTCATAATCAATAAAACACATAGTATTTCCCTTCTCTCTCTCTACTTTCTCTCACTAACCATGGAAGTTATCTTCTTCCATGTTACCCGACCTCCCGAATCACATATTCAACATAAAAATACAATCCAACATACAAGGATATGACTCGACTTAGCAACCATGTAATCAATTAGATAATTAACTAAGGGTTTAAACAAATAACAATAATGCACTAAAGATGAGTGCATACAAGGAAGGCTAAGACGATTTGGGTGTACATTTAAGTGGGGTGTAACAAATTCTTCCTTTAAGTAAGATGCTTAAAGCTAGAAACGAAAAGATAGGCTCGGAGGGGTGTACTAAGGGTTTCGTATACTAAAAATGAGTACAACGCTAAGGGTGTGGGAAAAATTAATTGACTTAACTAGCTAAGTAATATGACTTAAATGGTCAAATAATTATGATACGGGTTTAACACAAGGGTGATCCTAATGCCTCTTATCATGTAGTAAATCCTACTACACAAATGTAGTCTCACTAGCGGTCTCGGGATGCATCACTAACGCAAGTTCTAAAATCTAAATGCTACCGGTACACTCATAAGCACTAATAGTAAATGCTTTTCCTATCAAATCTAAAGGCAAACCTCACATATTTGGGTGGAAAATTTTTCTGAATAGTACGGTTTTGTGCTAGTCATACAATCTCCTATCCATGAGACGCTTGCTAAGGCTAAAGTTTCACTCCTAAATGTTGTAAAAAATTTTAAATTTGGCGCTAAAATTACGCTAACAAGTATTTCTCATAGTTTTATTACACATCTACCATCAAACAAACAAACTCAAGCGAAAGTGTATCCTATAAGGTATCATCATTTACCCTCCCCTTACACTTAGGATGAACATTATCCCCAATGTTCAATTAAAGAATGTAAAAGTAAAAAAGGTAAAAGAATGAAATCAAATACTCCCCTGATTCGCTCGGTATGGATAGTATGGTAACAAGGTTAGATCTTCCTCCAAGAAAATGAACAATCAAAGCTTCCCTTCCAGAATATAAATCATCTTCTTGTCAAACATAACCTGAATCTAAGAAAACAAACAAGGCAACCTCGCGTAAAATCAGCGGCAATCTATATATGCTAACAAATCCTAGAAAACAATGTAAGATATAATGCTTGTGGAATGATGTTTGCAGATTCCCTGGAGATTATAAAACTAAAGATTCAACAAAAACTTTAAGACTCCGTTAGAAAAACAAAACTGGTAAAATTTCCAGATTTTTACACGTGACGCCGTCAGGAATTTCTTCCTGACGCAGTCAGAAGTGACCTGCAGAAATTCTTATGTTAAGTTTCCGGAAAATTTCTAGAAAAACCTTGTCCTACTTCCTGGAAAATCCTGCAAAACATCATTATGACTCGATACAAGCATTTGACTCTAACAAATACGAATATACATGTTCACTTAATATTGTGGAGAATCATGATCGAGTTTGTTTCGTAAAAACATATTTGGGGTTTCCCCTTACACTTATCTTTTGCGAAATACCTTTGGATGAAGTTAAGACAAAGCCAAACGACGAAATAAAGTATTTTCACCATTTTATTTTGAAACATGATCTACCAACAATAAAAAATAAAGCATGCATACGGAAACAAATAACAATCAAACAAAATAAAAATCACACAAAACATGGGTTGCCTCCCAAGAAGCGCTTTTCTTTATTTACGAGTCTTGTAGCTAGACTCAAGGTCATGGGTTACTACATGATATGGGTGAGTTCCTCATTGAGGACATCTTTGGGATCAAACTTAGGTTTCAACTTCCTATCGGTTTTCTTAGTGCTGTATGACCTTTCAAACTTTTCTCCATCCGGATCATACAAAATCATCTTCATATGCCAATCCATCACCTTCTTTAGGTGGCTTGTCTCACCTCCATTTACACTTATCCCCCTCTCTTTTCCACTTGTTCATCTCTATGTTAATGGGCATTATGCTCAAGAACTCAATCATTTTCCTAAAGACTAGGGGGTCCTCAAAAGGGTCTAGCTCTTCATCTCTAGCTATGAGTTGTTCCACCGAATGTGTTTTATCGATGAAATATTTTTCTAGATAGAATGGGCGTTGAGGTCCTATAAAGTTTCTTTCTATCCAAGGTCCATATCTAGATGGTCTCCTATTCATCTCTACCCAATGTGGTGTCGGTTTATCCTCACAATCATAGCTATGTTTTTTGACATCATATACCGACCAAGTATCGCCCTCACCTACCGCTATCTTAGACTCCTTACAATCTATCATGGCGCTAGCGGTTGCTAAAAATCCTCTTCGTACTAATAATGGGCATGTAGTGTCACTAACCATGTCTAGGACGTGAAAATCCGCTAAAATAGTTAACTTCCCTACGTGAACAACTACATCCTTAATCATCCCAACCGGGTGGGCAATACTCCCATCCGCTAGACCAATTAATACCTCCGTCTCCTCTAACTTTCCTAGCTTGAGATTGGTGAAAAGGGATAAGGGAATCAAGTTGAGGCTTGACCCTAAATCGGCTAGTGTGTCGAAAGCTTCGGATTTTCCTATCTTACAAGGCAAAACAAATATACCCGGATCATCAAGCTTTTTAGGCAACTTGTTTTAAACGAAGGCGGTCCCATTTTTACCTAGTTTAAATTTCTCATATTTTTCTAGGAGGGCACTATAGTAGGGAGCACGGGCTAAGACATCAATGACGGGGCGTTCAAGGTGAAGCTCGTTGAATTCACCATCAAGGTCTTGCGTAGGAGGTGTTTCAACTATGCTTTTGACCGGTTTTATATCGGGCGTTTTATTTGGTTGGTCCTTTTGAAGAATTTGGTTTTGTTTGAAACATGTGCTCGTTGATTTAACTGAGTAGTATTGCGGAAAAGAAGTGGGTGACGAAACTGATGATATGGAATTAACATTTAGTTTCGGGTTCTTGACCGTGTCGCTTGGGAGTGCTCCCATTTCTCGGTCATTGAGAACTTTCAACAATGTGTCAATTTTGGTGGTCATCTCGCTTTGCTTTTGTTTGAAATCGGCTTCAAACTTAGATATGCGAGCTTCTTGAGATGCCATAAACTTGGACATCAATCCTTCCAGATTGTTGGTACTACCATAGTTGTTAGAAGGATTGTTGTTGAAAGTACGGTTGGAGGGTGGACCATTTGGTTGGTAACGATTAGGCGGATTGGAGGAATTGTTTTGGTTTTGCTTCCACCTAAGGTTTGGATGATTTTTCCAAGAAGGGTTGTAGGAATCACCGTAAGGTTTGGCTCGGGCTTGAAAGTGTACCACTTATCTCCCGCTTCGTCGGTACGCAAGGATGCGTAGTCTGCAAAAGCTGTTCCGGGGAATTCCACGCAATCATGAGTGTCATGGGGACCAGTACATAATTCGTATGAAGAAGTGATTTTGTTCACTTGGCTTGAAGGCTTAGGAGCTTCGTAAGATTTCATGAGAAACATGATTTGGTCCTCAAGTTCCATGATCCTAGGGTCGGGGGTGCTAGAATTGTTCGAAGGCAAAGATATTGCCTTGACCGTTTTGTTCAAATCACGGGGATCATTCCAACTTTCGTTGTCATAGAGAGCAAGATCTTCTATGAGTTCCCATGATTCTTCCGCACTAAGATCACGTAGCTTGCCACCGGCCGATTGGTCAATGGTTCGCCTTGTGGAGAGATCGATATGGTCATAGAAGATTTGGACTTGGGGCCAAAGATCTATGCCATGATGAGGGACTTTTTAGAGCAAGTCCTTGAAACGAGTCCATGCTTCATATAGAGTTTCACCTTGACATTGTTGGAACATCAAGATATCATTTCTAAGCTTGGTAGTTCTCCCCGGTGGGAAAAATTGAGCAAGGAAACGAGTGGTGAGATCATCCCATGAGGTGATGGATCCCGCGGGTAAACGTTCAAGCCATTGACTAGCTTGATCACGTAGAGAGAATTGGAATAGGCGTAATCGGGTCGTCTCTCTAGTTGCAACATCAAGGTCTATGGAATCTACGATTTTAAGGAAGTCCTTGAGATATTGATTAGGATATTCGGAACAAAGTCCATGGAATGCACATCCGCTTTGCACCAACCGGATGGTGTCGGATCGCAAGGGAGACACATTGGCTCCTTGGGTGAGCTCAATGGTGTTTCGATAGACTTGGTGGCTAGGTCGGGAGTACTCTCCTAGGGTTCGGGGCCTAAGAGGTTGGTTTGCTAGTGGTGGGTTTTGTGGGTGGTCTTGTTGTGGTGGGTTGATGGGTTCAAAGATATTACCACCTTCCATGATGTCGGATGGTAAGAAGTTACGAACAAAGGCACGAAGAAATAAGATAGACTAAAGAGAACCTAAAAATAGAAAAAATAAAATCTTACTAGAAAGGAATCTAGAAAGTAGACCTAATAAAAAGAGATTCTAACCTAGACAATAACTATTCCCTGGGTTGCGGCGCCAAAAACTTGATGCGTGGGAATTACACCAGGCTTTACCTCTCGAGGGATCCCGAGAAGCTTACAACCCCCACCAGGCAGTGTACCTGATCGTTGTAGTATAGTATAGTGACAAGTACCGGGGGATTGATCGTTCAACTCAGGAATAGTGAGCTAGGATTAGAAAACCTAAAAACTAGGTCTAGAGGTGAGAGATGATTCTTTTTGTATTTTTTATATTTTATAAAAGCAAATAAAAATCTCGGGTATTGGAAGAAAGGGCGGAATTAGTTGCTAGTCAACTAACCCAATAACTAAGATGCAATCAAAATAAAATAACAAAATGAAAATAAACTAAATTATGGTAATGGTGTGAACAATATATGGGAGAATTATGTTTACTTAGATTTCACTACTCCCTAGATATCTTTTACAGGTTAATTACTTGGTATAGTTGCGTGGATGACGGATTGTATTCCTTAATACCATTCATGGGGTGGCGTACTTACTTCCCCAATTCTATAAGCTCCTACTTCACTCCTAAGTCGAGCCGGCTAAGAAGCTCCTAACATGGGATCACTAGAATTCGCTCATGCATTAAATACAACCATAAAAACCTAGTACACATCGGTTCATGTTTCTTAAGATGTTCAAGCAAGTTACACAATGGAGATCTGCCAGTTTTCTTAAGCCTAACATTGAAATCATTCATCCATTACAAATATAAACAAGCAATCAACCTATAATCAACATCTAGGTTTCATTACATCTAAGCAAACACACAATAGATCTAGCCTAGCATGTTAAAATCAAGACAAGTGTAAGATATATTCAAACAACACATAGACATATTGAATGAATTGGAAGAATACTTATCTCAATTGAACATGAAGGGTTTCAAGGGGTGAAAACCCTTGAAAATACTGTTACAAATGAGCTAGGGTTTATTAGGTTCGGCCCTAAAATTCTCAACATAAGTTCCCCTTTAATGAATGAAAATTAGAAAAGTATATATAGATTTTAGGAGGTGACGGTGTCAAGAGGAAAAATCTGACGCCGTCATCTCGCCGCCAATAAAGTTCCCGGACTGCCTAGATCCATAGCTGACGCCGTCATATATGTTTCTTGTAGGACCGTAGAACAACGTTAACCACTTATGAATCATGCCTAAATCTTAGAGAGTGAAAGTAAGTAGAGAGAGAGAGTGAGTGGGAACTCTAGTGTGTGAAATAATGACCTATGTTATTACTAAGAGAACCAACCTCTCAAATGAAGTTTACAAGAGTATTTATAGTTGTAGTCTAGGGCATCTCTTATCTTTTACATTATTACACTAATAGCCCTTAGACTTTTACAAAACATGAATACTAAGCATAAACTTCATCATAATGATATTCTAAAGCAACCTATAACAATACATTAATGACCGACACCTTTTATAAATAAAAATACGATTCTAACAATCTCCCCCTAAGTGTTGGTCATTGAAGGTTACGCGACGTCATCATCTTTGTCTTTAAACTTTATCATTCATAGCTCTTGACGTCTTTAATAATCATTGGATGAATCATAGTTCTATTTCATCATGCTTCATTGTTTCTGAAGTGATCCAATGATGTCATCTGCATTTCGTCACTTCTGTGTTTGTGGTGGTTATGCGCCTTTCCAACATGCTCATACGTCTCTGGTCTTTGTCATACATACATTTGTTGTTCCTGTTCAATCACTTTGATCTTTGTCACTTTACTTTGTAGATTCTTCTTTTTGGCGTAGAATCTTTCTTTGACCGTTGCTATCCTTTGATCTTTGTGAGAACTTTCCTTTGACTTTGTGATGCATGTATGAGCATGTGGAATCTTTCGCCATGGATATGATGTATAGCTGCAGGTAAACAGTTAGCAATAAACAACCGGTACTTACAGGAAAGGAATTAGAGATCGTCAACATCATAGTGTGAAGACTCCTTCTAACCCTTGCAAAGGCCGTTCCCATTTCAGATACTCCCGAGGGAGCTTACGAGACCTACTAAGTAGCTCAACGAATGGTGAGTCTCTGGGGATCACTCCACGACTGTAGACCGTTTGAAACGACCGCGAACACTAAGCGTAACTCATAAAGAATTACCGAAGTGACATGCTGTCAGGGCTGTTTGATGTTGACCCTGGCAGGAATTTCCATTCAATCATTGAGAATCACAAAAGTGAATCCTCTCATAAATGTTTTGGCAGATTGCTAAGATCTGCGTAGGACTCTTAAGTTTACATCTGGCATCCTTATTGTTGGACAACCAGTGTAGAAATAACATGTGTTCCTATGAGATCTTTTGATGAATCTCGGGGCTCTAGACTCGATAAGTGCACATTTGGTTTCCTATGCGGAGATTAGGGAGAGGTCTCCTGCTTCAATATCAACCATCTCTAAGAGACATGTCGATAGATTACACTGGTTCCCCGTGAGAATGAAACAAGCTCTTTTAAGAGAACTTGAGTGGTTAAGAAGGTTTAGTGCAGTGCGTCCCTGGGTCCATGACGTCTTTATCTTCAATACCGGTGTCACCTTAGCAACAGCCAGTAGCATACAAATTGAACCCGGTGTCTGCCCTAAGGTTGAACATTTGGAAGGCTATTTCTTTTCACCCTTTTTCATAGATTTTCTTTTTAATTCTTCAACCCCTTCTTTCTACTTTCTCATTTTCTCCTTTTTTCAATCATACCTAAGGACTTCTAATTCTAATCTATTGGAATTGTCCTTGGGTAGATCCCTCTGGCTCTGGCGGATCATAGGACGGTTCTGCCTAACCATAGTTACCTTATAACTCCATGATTATCCTATAATTGCCATGAAACCATTTATGAAAATCTCTCTAAGTGTTTATGAATATAAACACATTTTTGTTGACACTTTGAGAGTTTTTGTTTCTTTTGAAGGACTCGCCCTTCACATGTGCTCATGGATTTTTAAGAAATTTACACATGCGTGAGGAGTTTGCACTTTTTGAATTGATCCACTTTCAGTGAACATGACCGATTCAAGACACGCTTACATCACTAGTTAGACTAGCTTGAAATTATTACCCGTCCTGGTCAAGTCCAAAGAAAGTCTCTCGATTTGGTACATTCTACTAAGACAAGTCCTATTCGAGACACGCTTACATCACTAGTTAGACTAGCTTGAAATTATTACCCGTCCAGGACAAGTCTTTTCGATTACTGAAATTTTACGCTTCATCAATTCATTGGTACTATCTGAGTCAAGCTCTTTTGAGATTCAGTCACAATCTTTAACCATCTTTGATCACATTTTAATCATGTCTTCTCCCCCTCAAAAATAGCATATCGTGATATTTTTTATATCAACAGATTAAGAAAAAGCTTTTCAGAGAGAAAGACAGATTTCATTTTGCATGAATTCGGAACAAGTTTGTTTTTGAAATACTTCCCCTCAAAACTCGCATATGTTTTTGAGAAATGTTAAAATTTTTAAAGTGTAGAGGGAAGGAGTCTTATCAAAGCAAAATTCTGAAATATAAAGAAGTTTCAAAGTTGTTGAATTTTGCATCAAGGTTTTTTGATAAACAAAGACTTCTCTTTGTTTGAATAGTAATGTCGCACTGAGGCGTACAACAGTGTCCATTTTTAGGATAAGTGCTAATTGTTGATGAAAATCATTTTGCGTAGCACTTTCCTTTCTTTGAAAATTGAGTTGTGCACTGTAAAGTGTACACAAGTCATTTTGATGATGAGCACCGATTTTGATAGATTTTGAAAATCTTTTTGAAAAATCTTGAAAAGGTGGTGCTCAGAATGTAAGAGAATTTTGAAAATCTAATTTATCATTAGATCAACAATCATGGTCTTGAGCTTAAAGATTTTGAAAGTTATTCTAAAGAAAACTCAAGCCAGATGAAAGTTTGGTTCTTATTTTAGGATAAGTGCTTAAAAAAATATTTGAAATCTTTGTTTTGATTAAGCACTTTCCTTTCTTTGAAGCACGGGTCCTGAACTAATGTGTCCAGAAGCCATTCGATTAAGTCCTTATTTGAAATCTTTTAGAGTTGTTAACCGGACTTAAGTTTTAAAAAGACTTCACTTTGAAGCACGGATTTCGTACTGAAGTATACGAAAGCCATTGTGAAGAAATTTTTGAGAAACGACATATTTTAGAAAAATATTTTAAAGAACTCCCGTTCAAGCATCTGTATATGTCCGTGTCATTGTTGAATGACATTTCTAGACACGTACAGAATATTGATTTATTCGAGAGACATGTCGTGAGAAGAATATTTTTGAATTTTTTGATTTTATATTTTTGTATTTTGTTTTTGTTTGTTTTTCAAATTTTGTATTTTGTTTTTGTTTTATAAAAGAAATGGAAAATCAAAAATAGAAGATTGAAAGAATTATTTTATAGAATTTACAGAATTTGAACCCTTTGATGAACTGGGTTCTGAGATAGTTGAAGCACCTGCAACCAAAGACGAAGAGGTTTCACAAATAACAGTGTTAGAAGTACTTGAATCATCACTCAGCGGGTGTTGAATATCAACGGTTGTAATGGTTTCTACTTCCTTATCCTGATGATTATCACTATTATTTGTCTTGGTGCAACTATCAAAAAATTTTCCTGTGGGAATCCATCTAAGAACAACTGTTTTAAAAACTTTTCCTGTGGTAATCCACCTAAGGTAAGATCTGGACGTAGTTTTCTTATCAGATGCAGCGGAAGTCTCAGTCTTGGAAAAACTACATCCTTTCGGTATCCACCTACTAGGTTTCTTAACCTCGTGCTTCTTATCAACGGGTTTGTTTCTATTTGGTGTCTTAGTGGATTGTGTCTTGACACTTGATTTTCCTTTCTTGAGAAATTGTGCAATACATGCATCGTGATTAGCTGAAAAAACACATTTTTGACATGTAGGACAGACAAATTCAACATTCTTGTTTAACACAGCAACTGTAACTTTGTCACTACAGTCTTTTGGAAATTGTTTGTTGTTCGATGAGACTTTGGAATTCTTTGTGTTGCATTCTACTTCCCTAGCATTCTCTTTTGTGCCACTACTCTTAGATGCACTCCAATCCCTAGTAGTTTGTTGATTGTTCCTAGGTAATGGTTTACTACTACTAGCAGTGCTTTGGAATCTTGTAGAATTCATCACACTAGGTTTTACACCTAAAATTCTGTCTTTTAGAAGTTGTGTCACTTTCCTAACTTCCTCTAGATGGTGATTTTGGACCATGTCATTAGAACCAACAGACTCTTTAACAGTTTTTATGGTCACATTCGGTGTATTATTCCTAGAAGAGCCAGTGTACACACATTTGTGTTTCTTTCAACAACCAATTTTTGTTTTTCAACAATCTTTTCATTTTCACTTTGCTGGGGCAAGGGTGTTGGAGTGACTGGTTTTGTCAAATCCTTTTTCTCATCGACTTTTGGAGCAAACCGTGAAATTGACATTTTTGGTTTTTGAAACGTGTTTGAAACATTTGGTTTCTCCGAAGTCGATGGTTTTGCAAACTTAGTTTCCTCACCCTTCCCTTTTTGACTTTCAAGCTGAGCCCTCAAAAGATCATTTTGCTCTTTCATGTTGTTGAAGGCACGCTCATACGACAGTTTGTCATACTTGCACTCTTCCTTTTTTCGATCAAGTTGTTTAAAACATGACACATTTTCTTTTTCAAGCTTTATAAGAGCATTTTCATATTTGGAAACAATTTTGGAGGTCTCAGCTCTCTGTCTTTCATCGTCTTGTACCAAATATGTTTGTATGATGATAGACATAATATCAGTAGACAGAACTGCTTCGAAGAGAGAATCATTTAACCTTTCCAAAACATTCATGTTTTCACTAGTTTCATTTGCTTTGTTTACCAGGGATTTGTGATCCTTGACAAAGTCGGCCGTTTCTTTTAAGAAAGCTTTTTCAAAATGGATTACCCTCGCACTGATGTTATTCAGTGGGATAGTAATTTCGTTTTCAAACACCTTTTTCTGTTCGATATGAAAACTAGAATGCCAGTTGTTAATACTGAGAGTAGTTTTAGATTTAACAATATTTTGAAGTTCTTGAATTCTCTTTTTAACATCATCAAGAATGTCTCTAGCCTCACTTGGATTAAAAGTGTTGTTAAAGGACATTTGTTCCATTTTTTAAAGAGATTTGGAAACAACTATCTTTTTAGAAAAGAATTTCGCAAATGGTCGTTTTATGGAAAACACAGATGGTTCTGTTTGTGGAACAAAAGTAATTCCCGAAAGTTTGTTCAATTTGTTGTAATCAATGGGTTTCAAATCCTTTTGTTTCATTTTATTTATGCTCTCTTCGACAAGCTCCATCGTTTGCACAGAATCCCGAACGACGGGAGGATCATGTTTGGTGTAAATTACATTACCATTATACAAAACATTCTGTTCTTGCTGAGCTTTCTTGAGATTACAAGGAGTTGTGTTACCAAGAGCCATTTTATGTTTTGTATGGTAAATCGGATTAGTTTGATTTGAAATCATTTTCATTGTTTGACTTGGCTGACCCGACTTAACTACCAATTCCTCTAGATGTGCAATCATGTGTTCTGACTCTACAATTTCTTCCAAAAGTTTATCTTCTTTCTTTGCAAATTCCTTTTTCAACTCATCCCTTTCTTTTTCAAGATTGGAATAAGCTAATTTTTGTTTAGAAAGTTGGTTTTGCAAATCAGAAATTTCCGCGTTTAATGCTTTTATCTTCTTGAAAGAATTAACATCAAGTGTATCAAACTTGATTTGCAAAAGTTTTTCCCTTGAAACGGAATTTTGATAACCAATTTCTAATTCAGACAATCTCTTGTTATGAAACTCAAAAGCATTAACGTTTTTCTTGTAACTCTCAAGCTCAGCGGTCAATTTAACATTTGCGGCCTTAACATCGCGATTTACCTTTTTCACTTTCTCAATTTCAATGCTGCAATTATTCAATAAAGATTCAAAGAAAGCACGGGTTTCCTCATCATTAGCACCATTTTGTGCAACTTGAACTCCATTAGGATCCATATCTGGAGGTTCATAGTTAACATTGCTATTAACTTGTTCCCCCACATATGTATCATAATTAGGTTCAGGTGGCACATAATGTGGCTTCTCATGAGCAAACGGATTAGCATCATTACCATTATTTGGTACCTTATGGAAAGTATCTGAATCATAAGTAGGAGGAAGATCAGAATCACTGCTTGATGTTGTCGTCTGCTGATCTGCGGAATTCTCATTAACTCTTGTTGTAGCTATGAAGTTGTTTTCCTCAGTAGTCAACGGTATTCCCGATTCTTCTTTATTGGCAAGCATCAGCAAGTACTGGATCTTTTCCACCTTCATCAGTGCATTGACATTGTAATTATTACCAATATCACTGTTGTGACTTGCTGATGTAGGTTTCTGAATCGAAGTCATGAAGCAATCAATCTCACTTTGATTAAGCACATTCTGATTCACAATCTGATCCATCTGATTTCCTACATACTGCCCTGCATATTGCATCTGATTCCTCATGTGTATACTCGAAGCATATCCTCGCTGATTGTTGTTGTGTTGCTGGATGTTTAATGCCTTGAAAAGTGAGGCAAAACCATTGGACAAAGTACTTATGAAACTGTCATGGTGAGTTGCCATTGATTCAATTCTAAGTGAAAAGTTGTTCTTAGGATCTTTTGAAAGATAACAAAGGTTGTTGTTGTAGATTAGATGTTTTGGTGAAGTTGAAAAGCCATTCTCGGTTGATCTCAGTGATTTCGTATTTTCCCTCCAAAAATAAAATTTGAAAATTTTCTCGCCCAAAATTTGAAAATCACTGTTAAATGCAATTGTAAGGTTACCAGAAAATTTTGAGTTTTAAAATTTTTGACGCCAAATTTTACCGAAAAAATTTGAATTTTGGCCTAAAAATTTGAATTTCGGGCCAAAATTTTCAACATTATACCAAAATTTAAATCTCGCGTAAAAATTGAACGTTTAGTCTCCTGTAAAAAATAATTTTTACTCAACCTTATACCATAATTTTTTTTTAAACTCGGTAAGTCTGATGTGAGAATTAAACTCGAAATCCTTGAAGAAAGTTGTAACTCGGTAAGATTTCTGGATCAGTCTAACTCGGTATGTCCTTAAAACTTTCAAACTCGGTATATCCTTAAAACGTTCAAACTCAGTATGTCATAAAAACTTTCAAACTCGGTATGTCTTAACAAACTGTCAAACACGGTAAGTTGCTGAAGGTTGTCAAAACTCGGTAAGTTCTGAAGGTTGTCAAACTCGGTAATAAGACAAAATTTGAGCAGAGTTTCCCCTTGATATGAGCCACAATAAACCTTACTCAATGTACGATAAGGCAAAAGGCTAACTCGCCAAGAATACTAAACTCGCTAGTTCCACAATCAGTCCTAACTCGCTAGAAACTTTCAAACTCGACAGAAACAAAGATCCTAACTCGCTAGTTCTGAAAATGAATCCTAACTCGAAAAAGAAAAAAATTTCAAACTCGCAAAAAAATTTTCAAACTCGATGAAAAAAGTTTTCTAACTCGATATTTTTTCAAACTCGATAAACATTTTCAAACTCGATAAATTTTTTTCCAAACTCGATAAATTTTTTTTTTAACTCGAAAATTTTTCCTTAACTCGACAAAACACTGATGAACAGTAACCGATCCGAGATTTTTCACCCAAAAACACAATTTTTCACCCAAAAACAATCTAAAACAACCTAAGATTATCCCTAGGCGATTGATACCACTTGTAGGACCGTAGAACAACCTATTTCACTTATGAATCTTGCGTAAATCTTAGAGAGAGAAAGTAAGTAGAGAGAGAGAGTGAGTAGGAACTCTAGTGTGTGAAATAATGACATATGTTATTACTAAGAGAACCAACCTCTCAAATGAGGTTTACAAGAGTATTTATAGTTGTAGTCTAGGGCATCTCTTATCTTTTACATTATTACACTAATAGCCCTTAGACTTTTACAAAACATGAATACTAAGCATAAACTTCATCATAATGATATTCTAAAGCAACCTATAACAATACATTAATGACCGATACTTTTTATAAATAAAAATACAATTCTAACATTTCTACTCTGGGCCGTCACCAAAATTACTCTTGACGCCCTTGTTCTGATGCCGTCACATTTTCTTTGGGTCGTCATCCATTTTGCTCTTGACGCCGTCATAAAATACTTCTTGACGCCATCAGGTACTGTTCCCAGCAAGAAAAATTAAGACTTTGCCGTTTTCTTCACTTTTATGCTCCGAAAACGTCCAAAATGCTTCTTTTTCCAGAATTCACTCCCAAAGTACCTAAAATCACAAAAGGAACGATTTAGGGCAATATTTGATCAAATAAATTCAATTCCGGGCTTAAATGACCTCCTAAAAACGGTTCATTTTTCGCCTCATCACTCTTGTTTCCCCCTCCTTGGTCGACCGTACATTCATGAAAAAAGGGTAGGGAGGTTTTAATTTTGTATTTATACTTATTTTGGATAACCCTTAAGGCTTAGAGTTGTATTTGGTATCAAATTTGTTTTCCTTTTTCCCCCTAATCCATATATTCGGCCGCCCCATATATCTATATATTTATTTTTATTTTTTTTATTAAATTTATTTATTACACTCAAAACCTCATATTTTTCATATTTTATGTATTCCGTAACAAAACCTAACGTCTTTCGTGATAAACCTTAATTTTACGACAAACTGGAAAATATTCATTTTCAAAATAAAGTTTCCAAAAATAGATTTTCACACACTCCATAAACATTTCTCACAAAAACAACATTCCCGTAACTTACTAACGCTCAATTACTTGAACGAAGATTCGTTACGCAAAACCTCAAAACACCAAAGATATACAAGCCATTTCTACACCACACGGGTGATCAAAATGAACTTTCCCAAAATCAACATCATCAGAAATCACAATAACAACCACAACGCGAAGGGATTTAGTGCTAACTCAAATACTAATCACACTATAACATACAATAACACACATATACCAATATAACTACTCAAACCACAACAAACAAAGTTAGATTAACTCAAGGCTAAAAGTCTAACTAACCTGCTAAAATCACGGTTGTTACATCATCCCCCACTTAGGGAAAGCTCGTCCCGAGATTTAACATCTCGTATCATCAGACTTCTCAGCAAACAACTTTGGATATTTAGCTCTTATTTGATCCTCACGCTCCCAAGTAAACTCAGGACCACGCTTAGAATTCCATCATACCTTTACCAGTGCAATCTTACTACGCTTCATACTCTTAACTTCTCGGTCCATAATCTCAACAGGTTCCTCCACAAAGTGAAGTGTTCTGTTAACCTTAATCTCATCTAATGGCACATGCAAACTAGCATCCGCCAAACACTTCTTTAAATTAGACACGTGAAACGTATCATGCACACCACTTAATTCCTCAGGCAATCTCAAACGATATGCCACAAGTCCAATCCTCTCCGTAATCTCAAATGGCTTAACATATCTGGGTGCTAACTTGCCTTTCTTATTGAAACGCACAACACCCTTCCATGGTGACACCTTCAACATCACAAAATCCCTAACACTAAACTCCAAGGGTTTGCAGCGATTATCCGCATAACTCTTTTGACGATCTCTCGCAGCCTTAAGTCTTTCTTTAATCCGAAAGACCATATCTGTAGTCTCTTGTACTAATTCAGGTCCAATTAACTGACTCATCCCAACCTCTGCCCATAACACCGGTGATCTACACTTCCTTCCGTACAACATCCCAAACGGTGCACATCTAATGCTTGAATGATAGCTGTTATTATAGGAAAACTCGGCCAAAGGCAAATGAGTATCCCAGCTTCCTCCAAAATCAATAGCACAAGAACGAAGCAAATCCTCCAATGTCTAAATCGTTCGCTCACTTTGCCCATCGGTCTGTGGATGATAAGCAGTACTCATATCTAACCGTGTATTCAAAGCCTTTTGCATAGACTGCCAAAACCTCGAAGTGAATCTACTATCCCGATCTGAAATGATAGACACAGGCACACCATGCCTTGCCAGAATCTCATTTATATAGATCCTTGCCAACTTCTCCATCTTGTAATCCTCACGAATGGACAGAAAATGTGCAGACTTCGTCAATCTGTCCACAATGACCCATATCGTGTCATATCCAATACTTGTGTGAGGCAATTTAGTAATGAAATCCATAGTTATATTATCCCACTTCCATTCAGGAATTGGCGGCTGCTGCAACAATCCATAGGGTTTCCGATGTTCAGCCTTAACCTTCAAACAAGTTAAACATCGACTAACATACTCAGCTATCTCCCTCTTCATTCCCGGCCACCAATAAGCATCTCTAATATCATAGTACATCTTATCAGACCCTGGATGAATTGAGTATCTCATCTTATGAGCCTCATCCATGATCACCTTTCTCACATCTCCAACTAGTGGAACCCATTTTCGATCTAAGAAATATAGTCCACCATCTTCCTTTCTCTCCATCTGCAGATCTAAACCACGCAACATTTCAGCCACAAGGTTCTCATCCTTGAGAGCCTCCTCTTATGCTGCAAATATCTTACTCTTAATTCCTGACTGCATTGTTATGCTCATAGCTCGCTCTCACATCTCCCACTAGTGGAACCCATTTTCGATCTAAGAAATATAGTCCACCATCTTCCTTTCTCTCCATCTGCTGATCTAAACCACGCAACATTTCAGCCACAAGGTTCTCATCCTTGAGAGCCTCCTCTTGTGCTGCCAATATCTTACTCTTAATTCCTTACTGCAATGTTATGCTCATAGCTCGCACACGTCTTGGCTTAATTCTTTCTTTTCTACTCAACGCATCGGCCACCACATTCGCTTTTCCAGGATGATATCGAATGTCGCAGTCATAATCACTTAACAGCTCCATCCATCTTTTTTGACGCATATTCAACTCCTTCTGATTAAAAATATGCTGAAGACTCTTATGGTCGGTATAGACCGTACTCTTCGTACCATACAAATAATGTCTCCAATTCTTGAGAGCAAATACCACCGCACCAAGCTCTAGGCCGTGAGTGGTATAATTTTTCTCATGAACCTTGAGTTGTCGTGATGCATAAGCTATCACCTTCCCCCTTTGCATTAACACACATCCAAAACCTTGATTCGACGCATCACAATATACCACAAAATCATCTGGCCCGTCAGGTAACGTCAGAATAGGTGCATTACACAAACTATCCTTTAGTGTCTGAAAAGCCACTTCTTGCTCATCTCCCCACTCATACTTTTTTATTCTTTTGAGTCAACATAGTGAGAGGCTTAGCAATCTTTGAAAAATTTGCCATAAATCTCCTGCAGTATCCTGCCAGTCCTAAGAAAGAGCGTATTTCAAAAGGTGTCGTAGGAGTCTTCCAATTCTTGACGGCTTCTATCTTGCTGAGATCTACGTGTATACCTTCACTATTCACTATATGACCAAGAAATTGCACCTTTTGCAGCCAAAACTCACATTTAGAGAACTTAGCGTACAATCTCTCACTCTCCAACCAGCCAAGTATTAACCTCAGGTGTTCCCCATGCTCTTCCTTCGACTTGGAGTAAATCAATATATCGTCAATAAACATAATTACGAATTTATCTAAATAGGGCCTACACACACGATTCATCAAATCCATGAATACCGCAGGTGCATTAGTCAACCCAAATGGCATAACCGTAAACTCAAAATGTCCATAACGAGTTCTATAAGCTGTCTTGGGAATATCCTCCTCATGCACTCTCAACTGATGATAACCAGATCGCAGATCTATCTTTGAGAAAAATCTAGCATCCTGCAACTGGTCGAAAAGATCATCAATTCTAGGTAGAGGATACCGATTCTTCACCGTCAACTTATTCAACTCTCGGTAATCAATACACATTCTAAACGAACCATCCTTCTTCTTAACGAACAAAACAGGCGCTCCCCACGGGGACAGACTAGGTCGAATAAACCCCTTATCTTGAAGTTCTTTCAAATGTGCAGCCAACTCCTGCATCTCCGTAGGTGCCAATCGATAAGGAGCTTTCGCTACCGGCGTCGCTCCAGGAATTAACTCAATACGAAACTCCACCTGTCGTATCGGCCGTAATCCGGACAAATCCTCAGGAAAAATGCCCGAAAACTCACACACTACTGGAATATCCCCCACTTTGAGTTCCCTAGACTTCGCACTCATAAGGGATTTCGAATTCTTCTCCACACTTTCTCCTTGTACTCGCAGCACACCATCACCCTCTAATGGAATTCAAACCACCTTTTTATGGCATATTACTTCAGCTTTATGCCTAGCCAACCAATCCATCCCTATTACCACATCAAAACTACCATGTCCTAAGGGTATTAAGTCAATCTTAAATGTAACACCCTCTAACACGATAACACACTCACGAATAACCTTATCAACTTCTATTTCTATACCACTAGCTATTTCAATCAAAATACTAGGTCTAAGTTCACTAAACTCAACACCCAATATTCTAGCAAATTCAGTAGTAGCAAAACAATAATCCGCACCCGTATCAAATAACGTAGTAGCATAATGACCATTGAGAGAGAACGTACCAGTAACAATGTTCGGGTCTTGGTGCATCTCACTTGCATTCATTGTAAATGCCTTCCCCTTAGCTGTATTTCTATTAAACCCTTGCCCTTGTCCTCCTTCAATAGCCAGTTGATTCCCAGGCCGTCCAAACATTCCAACAAGTTTGGGACACCAGTTTCGCAGGTGATTGGTACTACCACACTCGTAGCACACCCTGCGATGAGGCCCCGCACCCACCAAGTTAATTGGAGTCGCTTGAGTAATCACCACACGACAGTCCTTAGCGAAGTGTCCAGGTTTGCCACACCTGAAGCACACACGACAAGCAATATTCTCAGGATGATTGCCACTACACTTAGCACATCTAGGGGCATTACCAACATATCCCTCTTTTCATTATTGCCAGTCACAACCGTAGAAGCTATTCCCACATAACCTGCTGCCATCATAGGATCCGTTGCTATGAACCCCTTCCCTTTCCTTGCTTTCTTATTGTCACCACTAAAACCAACTGTCTTAGTAGTATCAACCTCCTCTCGCTTCTTCTCTCCCGACTTTGCAAGTGCTCCACTCCTAACCGCTTCATCTGTCAGTGCACCAGCCTTTTGAATAGCACTTAGAAGCGTTGTCGGCTCAGTCGCCCTAACCATCAAGCGAATCTGTGGAACCAACACACGGATATACCTCTCAATACACTTCGATTCAGGAGTTACTAGATGAGGAACCATCCTAGCTAACTCATGAAACCTATCAGTGTACCCCATATGATTAGCCCCAACCATAGTATGATTCCACAACTCTTCTTCCAATTTCTGCATTTCATTGGTTGGACAAAACTCCACCATTATGGCTTTGAAGTCCTCCCAAGTCATACCCAAAGCCGCAACTCGTCCTCTAGCTTGCAGTTGCGTGTTCCACCAGGTCAACGCCTTGTTAACCAAGGAACTAACCGCATATTTAACTTTCTGGCCCTCACTACATCCACTTATGTCCATCACCGACTCCATTTTCTCTATCCATCGAGTGAGTGCAATCGCCCCACCCTTCCCATCAAACTCCTTGGGCTTACAAGCCATAAACTCCTTATAAGTACACCCATTATTTCTGCTTCCTCCACTCCCAGCACCATCAGGATGAGCTCCACTGCCTATCTGCGCACTCAATTGAGTCACAAGTTCAGGCATTAAAGCTTCTAGCTGCTGATTGATCATTTGCTGAAAGATAGGGTTGCAATCCCTAATAATGGGTGTCGACTTCTTGGACTTCTTCGGTGTCCGGAAAGCTCCACTCATAGGTGACTTAGTGATAGGTCGTCTTGGTTTCCTTGGCACCATTTCCTAAACATGCAGGGCAATAGAACCATTAGAGACCATTCACAAGATTCCACAATTTCTGTAATCATACCCAATCATCTACCTCCCATCACATGAGACACTCTCAATCATATAACCAAATTAACTCAACTCTACCACACATAAGCATATCACCATCGGTTCAATGTAACATTGGCTGTAAGTCCACATATGTCGTGATACATTTATAATTGTGTTGGCCACCCACAATTTTAGATGTATCATTCCACATGTGTACTTACTTCCAAAGCCACACCTAACAATAGTAATATCTTATAACAAATAACACACAATCAATACCATCCAAACTATACTCCCATAATACACATAATATACACACCAAAATATTCAAACTTGCCCAAGGCTTCTCATAAAGAAAAAAAAAACGGGATAAATCCCAAATTCTGAAGGAATTCACATTCCAACATACAATAAAAGTCAAAATAACTCAACAAACCATAAAACATTAAT
Organism: Artemisia argyi; assembly: GCA_030686995.1. NCBI lineage: Eukaryota > Viridiplantae > Streptophyta > Magnoliopsida > Asterales > Asteraceae > Artemisia > Artemisia argyi. The sequence continues at coordinate 2,701,015 of CM060676.1, read as the reverse complement.
TACATAACATTGAAAACAAGTCGTACGTGGTTCGAGTCCTATCTAAGACCTAAAACGGTGTACGCGCAGTGGACTCCAAGTCCGAATCCACTTCCTCCTCCTCGCTCACCCATCCATTCTTATTTCCATGATTCTGTGGTAGAGGATGTCTTGCAAAATCATCTTCACGATTTCTTAACTCTTCATCTATCCTATCCACAAAATCATACAACCCTCGGGGTCTAGCCCAAACTACCCCATCATCTTCCAGAAACTGAGGACACCTACACAGGTACTTGGTGGTGAAACCTTCTTTATCAGCTACCTTTGTCTAATACCTCTCCACCATTTCCCCATTCACATTCTCGAGTGTCAGCTTCTCTTCAATCACACATGGTACCACGCTAGCGGGGACCAATATCCTTCTGTTGGTTCTCTTCATCTTCCCAATTCTCTTACGTCCTTTAGCGACTACTATGGTCCAACGAAGTGTCTTTTGCGCAGGAGGTGCCATTCTATAAATGACACACACACGATGCTAAGTACAGGGTTTGATAGATGTTCAAAAACTCGGTAAAATAACTCATAATTTAGGAAAATAGACATGTAAGAGTATTATACTTACACATAGGTCCTAAATGCAACTATATGAGGGAATCCTAAGCTATAGACTAGGTTAATCCACCTAATTCTCTATAACCAAGGCTCTGATACCAATCTGTCACACCCCGCCACGGCGGAAACGCGCAGGTGTAACTTCATGGATATCATCACAACACCTGGTGTCAACATAGAGAACAACTACATGCACATAAATAGAGCAATATACCAACACACAGTGTTGTAACAATACCCCAAGATAAAATAAATAACCAAAACAAAATCCAAAAGGAAACTTCAATAGATATGAAAGTACCAAACGGAAAACATAAATGTATCAAGACCAAATCAAAATAAAGTCAAATCCCAAAACATAACAAAGCCTCCATATGCAACTAAGTCTCGCCTAATTGCTGCCCTCAACTTTGGCCTTAGAATGCTCACCTGAAAATGATGCTTAAAATGTCAACATAACGTTGGTGAGATTCATAGGTTTAGACACACTTACACTCTCAAGGCAACCAGTTCACTGTAATTATAAAAACATAGCTGGACAAAGAAATATAGTTATCATACAAGCTACACGTATCCATAAACCAATCATCACACAAAAAGGCAACCATCGGGCCGGAACGTGACACCCGCTCCAAAACACATCATCAATTGGGTCGCATGCGCGAGCAACAGGATAAGCATCCTCCCAATTGGAAATCACACAGCATCAATTAGGTCGCTAACCTAATCGGAATCACATATCACACAACATCAATTAGGTCGCTAACCTATTCGGAATCACACTCACATGTACCACATAGCATTATTACGATAACATTATAAGTCCAAGCTTTTAAACCACACATAATCATAGTAACTCAAATCATTTATCACAAGCATCATTCCCATCCCAAGTTTAAAATAAAGTAAAAATATGAGACTATGAACTCACCTTAAACTCCGCAGCTTCCACAAAAAAAACAACTCACAATCTATAGCACACAAAAATAATCCACATTACACAAGGTCAAGCTAAAAGCTACAACCCATGTAATACACATATGATGGATGTCTAAGACTCATATGACGCACCATGGATCTCCTAGACACTATAATAACCACCTCTATAACTTAATACTCACTAAATCCCTTGCACCTTTAAAATCAGAAAACGCAGAATTTTTTGGTACATTCGCCCACATGAAATCACGACAAATAAAGCTCAATAACTCACACCAAAAATTTACCATGGTCTCTCATAAGCATAGAAGCTAATCCCAGAAGGCCATGGACCAATAACACACACAAGCACTCAAAAGAAAATCAAACTTGTCAACTACTTAAATTCGGATCTGAACGCACACCAAAAAGTTTTGATTAACATAAAATACTTCCACAAGTTTTTATCGCGAATCCTTTTCGTGGTAGTCTAATATAACCTAATACTTAACTATTTCAGATGGCCTAGTCAAAATACCACTTTTACAACCACAAAACACCCTCAAACTTTTATCCAAAATATGTCCCGGTTTGACAGCTTTGACACCTTAACAAAGAAAAATCAAAAGACCAACTTCCCGACCTTGAAATCAATCGTGGCTGGACTTTTTGGAAAGCTCTTTCATTAAAATTCAATTTAGACCTAAAATTCCTGACTTAACTCTTCACCATCTGTTATTTACACTCACATCTTTACAGCTATAATTTTCTGCCCAAACCCTAACACATAATCTAACGCATTTTACTCCCAATTCTCTTATCCAATAACCATATTATTAACAACTAATGACCCTTACATGTTTTACATTTACAGAAGTATATAAACCCTAGAGTCCATCATATTAAATATTACATGAATCATAACAATAATTAATTAATTACATGAAAACTAGTATTAAAAACATACCTTGATCTTGGTTTCAGCTTCAAAAACAAAACCCTAAATTTTTCTCTTGTTTCCCCCTCCTTGATCGACCATACATTCAAGAAAAAGGGGTAGGGAGGTTTTAATTTTATATTTATAATTATTTTGGATAATACTTAAGACTTAGAGTTGTATTTGGTATCAAATTTGGTTTTCTTTTTCCCCCTAATCCATATATTCGGCCGCCCTATATATCTATATATTTTTTTTATTATTAAATTTATTTATTACACTCAAAACCTCATATTTTTCATATTTTATGTATTCCCATAACAAAACCTAACGTCTTTCGCGATAAGCCTTAATTTTACGACAAACCGGAAAATATTCATTTTTAAAATAAAGTTTCCAAAAATAGATTTTCACACACTCCATGAACATTTCTCACAAAAACATCATTCCCATAACTTACTAACGCTCAATTACTTGAACGAAGACTCGTTACGCATAACCTCAAAACACCAATGATACACAAGCCATTTCTACACCACACAGGTGATCAAAATGAACTTTCCCAAAATCAACATCATCATAAATCACAATAACAACCACAACGCGAAGGGATTTAGTGCTAACTCAAATACTAATCACACTATAACACACAATAACACACATATACCTATATAACTACTCAAACCACAACAAACAAAGTTAGATTAACTCAAGGCTAAAAGTCTAACTAACCTGCTAAAATCACCGTTGTTATTGCTGAAATATTGTGTGGTTTAGATTAGCAGATGGAGAGAAAGGAAGATGGGGGACTATATTTCTTAGATCGAATATGGGTTCCACTAGTGGGAGATGTAACAAAAGGTGATCATGGATGAGGCTCATAAGATGAGATACTCGATTCATCCAGGGTCTGATAAGATGTACTATGATCTTAGAGATGCTTATTGGTGGCCGGGAATGAAGAGGGAGATAGCTGAGTATGTTAGTCGATGTTTAACTTGTTTGAAGGTTAAGGCTGAACATCAGAAACCCTCTGGATTGTTGCAGCAGCCGCCAATTCCTAAATGGAAGTGGGATAATATAACTATGGATTTCATTAGTAAATTGCCTCGCACAAGTGATGCGTGGGAATCGCACCTTGCTTTACCTCTTGAGGGATCTCGAGAAGCTTACAACCCCCACCAGGCAGTGTACCTGATCGTTGTAGTATAGTATAGTGACAAGTACCGGGGGATTGATCGTTCAGCTTAGGAATAGTGTCGCTAGGATTAGAAAACCTAATTAATAGTTCTAAAGGTGAGAGATGATTATTTTTGTATTTTTATATTTTTATGAAAGCAAGTAAAATCTCGGGTTTTGGAAGAGTGGGCGGAATTAGTTGCTATTCAACTAACCCAAAGCTAAGATGCAATCAAAATAAAATACTAAAAATGAAATTAAACTAAATTATACTAAGGTTGTGAGCAGTAATTGGAGAAATTGTGTTTACTTAGACTTCACTACTCCCTAGATATCTTTTACACGTTAATTACTTGTTACACTTGTATGGATGACGGATTGTATTCCTTAATACCATTCGTGGGGTGGCATACATAACTCCCCAACTCTATGAGCTCTTATCTCCTCCTACACCATGACCCAGCACAACTATAGGGATTGTAAACAGTGGCTCATGCATTAAATACAACCAATAAAGACCTAGTACGCCTCGGTTCATGTTTCTTAAGACGTTCAAGCATGTTACCATTTGGAGATCTGCCAGTTTTCTTAAGCCTAACATATAATATCATTCATCCAAAACAAGAATAGACAAGTAATCAACACATAATCAACATCTAGGTTTCATTAGATCTAAGCAAACACAAAAGAGATCTAGCCTAGCATAGTAGAATTGAGACAAGAACAAGATATAAACAACCAACACATAGACATATTGATTGAATTGGAAGAACACTTATCTCAATTATAATGCAAGGTCTCAAGGGTTTGGAACCCTTGAAAAACCTGTAAAAGATACACCAAATTCATCTTTAGGGTTTCACCAAAACTTCTCTCTCTTTTATGAAAAAAAAACTAGAAAACTATATATAGGAAAAGTAGGCTGACGGCGTCAAGAGTTACTTGTGACGCCGTCACCTCGCCGCCATATACTTCCTCGGATGGCCTTGATCTACTTATGACGGCCTATGTGACGCCGTCACTGACCACGGTATTTTATTCTTGCCACTTTGACGCCGTCAAGAAGGCGTTTGACGCCGTCACCACCTACGGTCTTTTAATCTTCATGTCTGACGCCATCAAGATTTAACTCTTGACGCCGTCACCTTGTATCTTCAGCATGGAAATTTGGTACTTTGCCGTTTTCTTCACTTTTATGCTCCAAAAACGTCCAAAATGGCTTCTTTTCCAGAATTCACTCTCCAAACACCTAAAATCATAAAAGGAACGATTTAGGGCAATATTTGATCAAATAAATTCGGATTTGGGCTTAAATGACCCCCTAAAAACGGATCATTTTTCGCCTCATCATATACCCTTACACTTGAGATTTGCTTGTCCTCAAGCAAATGTGCTTTTATTCTACTCGAAAGACAAGTTAGGGGTCATTTAACACTAATATAAAAGTAATTACAACAAATAATCGTTCCACTAAAGACCAATAGACAAGCACTGAGGTCATACACTAACACCTCACAAATAGTGTTTAGATACTCACATCTCTTGGGAGTAATAAAATAATATAACATTATGGAAATGGAAGATATCTCTCACTACCTGTCATAGCAAAATAGATTACCATAGGCTTGGGAAAGGATCAAACCTCCACCACATGGCGTAAGCACCTAGGATAAACTATCAAAGAGGTCTTTTAAAGGGTTGTAACGTTAGGTATAGGGATATGAATTACACGGTTTTGTTGGATAAAGGAAATTTTACTGGTGGCGAGTTAACAAACTTGGTTAATTACATGTACAAGATGACGTTGCTAAGCCAAGACTAGACTCGACTTAAGCTAATAAATGAAAGATAACAAAAACATAAAATAAACATAGAATAAAAACGGGATGGTAGTCCGTATGTTTTTTTCTTTTTTTTTTTCTTTTTCTATTTTTTTTTTTTAATTTTTTCGATTTTTTTTTTTTTTTTTTTTTTTTTTTTTTTTTTTTTTTGCATACACTCTTACTCTACCATCCAAAATAATACATCATAGGGGTATAAACGTTCCCCTTACACTTGAATCTTTACATACTTTACATTAAACTATTCTAATGACTCGAATTAAGAAAATCAAAACACTTGGAGCACTTTTAAGATTAACGCACATATGGGGGTAATAAGTGATGTTCTTCCCCATTACTCCATAAAATAAGTACTTACCCATGAGTCCCAATCGTCCCAAAACAATATGTACAAGGATATGACTCGACTTAGCAACCATGTAATCAATTAGAAGGTTAACTTAGGGTTTAACAAATAACAATAATGCACTAAAAATGAGCGCATACACGGAAGGCTAAGGCGATTTGGTTGTACATTTAAGTGGGGTGTAACAAATTCTTCCTTTAAGTAAAATGCTTAAAGTTAGAAACGAAAAGATAGGCTCGGAGGGGTGTACTAGGGGTTTCGTGTACTAAAAATGAGTACAACGCAAAGGGTGTGGGAAAAATTAGTTGACTTAACTAGCCAAGTAATATGACTTAAATGGTCAAGTAATTATAATACAGGTTTAACACAAGGGTGATCCTAATGCCTCTTATCATGTAGTAAATCCTACCACACGAATGTAGTCTCACTCGCGGTCTCGGGATGCATCACTAACGCAAGTTCTAGAATCTAAATGCTACCGGTACACTCATAAGCACTAATAATAAATGCTTTTCCTATCAAATCTAAAGGCGAACCTCACATTTTTGGGTGGAAAATTTTTCTGAATATACGGTTATGTGCTAGTCATACAATCTCCTATCCATGAGACGCTTGCTATGGCTAAAGTTTCACTCCTAAATGTTGTAAAAAATTTTAAATTTGGCGCTAAAATTACACTAACAAGTATTTCTCATAGTTTTATTACACATCTACTATCAAACAAAACAAACTCAAGCGAAAGTGCATATGTAAGGTATCATCTTTTTACCCTCCCTTTACACTTAGGATGAACATTGTCCCCAATGTTCAAGTAAAGAATGTAAAAGTTAAGAGGTAAAGAGAATGAAATCAAATACTCCCCTGATTCGCTCGGTATGGATTATAGGTTGGCCAGGTTAAATCTTCCTCCAAGAAAACGAACCATCAAAGCTTCCCTTCCAGAATATAAATCATCTTCTTGTCATAAATAACCTGTAAATCCTGACAACAATAGACAAGGCAACCTCACGTAAAATCGGCGGCATCCTATATAAGTTACTAAATCCTAGAAAACAAAGTAAGATATAATGCTTGTGGAATGAAGTTTGCAGATTTCCTGGAGATTATAAAACTTAATAATTCATAAAAACCATAAGACTCCGTTAGAAAAACAAAACCGGTAAAATTTCCAGATTTTAACTCCTGACGCCGTCAGAATGGACCTGCAGAAATTCTTATGTTAAGTTTCCGGAAAATTTCTGGAAAAACTTTGTCCTATTTCTTGGAAAATCTTGCAAAACTTCATTATGACTCAATACAAGCATTTGACTCTAACAAATACGAATATACATGTTCATTAAATATTGTGGAGAATCATGATCAGTTTGTTTCTTAAAAACATATTTGGGGTTTCCCCTTACACTTATCTTTTGCAAAAATACCTTTAGGTTGAAGTTAAGACTAGGCCAAACAACATAATAAAGTATTTCCACATTTTAGTTGAGAAACATGATTAACCAACAATAAAAATAAAACATGCATACGGAAACAAATAACAATCAAACAAATAAAAATCACACAAAACATGGGTTGCCTCCCAAGAAGCGCTTTTCGTTATTTACGAGTCTTGTAGCTAGACTCAAAGTCATGGGTTACTACGTGATCTCATTATTGGTTCCACTCTCCGATTGTAAGTATTCCTTGTAGAAACCAATCACCTTTTTCTCAATTGCCCCCATAATCATTTGGGCAAATTCTTCATCAACTTTATACCTTGGTCCAAGGGCCAAGCAATCCTTGTAGTAAAGACTCCTTTTTTCCCATACATAATCCATGCCCTTTTTCTTATCCTCCTCATCAATATCCTCAAAAGCACCAACGTTGTCCTGATCAAGACGAGATATAAAGCGAAATTCTTTCATCCTATTGGGCATCCTATAGGTGATACTATCGGTGTTACTTGCGAATCGGATCGTACCTTCTATCTCATCATATTCTAACTTAGACTCCTCAACAAATGGTTTGCCAAACACAACATTGGATAATCGACAATCAATGACATTAGCAAGATCCTCCACAATCATAAAGTCGGTAACAAAAGTGAAATTACCCACAAAGACACGTAAACCTTTAACTCTCCCGACAAAGTTACAAACTCCACCGGGGCACTTGGGATCCCTTCTAGGTTCAAGTCTTGTGTTTACTATATCATTATAAACCGTTGAGGACATAATGTTGATTGGAGATTTAAAGTCAATGTAGGCATTGCTAATGTGCCTATATCCAATCATACATGGTATCTTAGCATTCTTAGGATCGCCTCTTTTGATCTTAGGTTCAATCATGGTGAAGGGAGATCGCGGGTTATCAATAAGATTATTATAGTATGCAATCTCCTCCTTAGTGGGGTATAGATTAAAGTAGTCGTTAAGCCTCGGATCCATTTCCTCCTCTTCTAGTCTCTCAACAATACTCACAAAGTCATTAGGCCCTAGGTCCTTATTTGAATACAAGGCGGTTGCTAGGTCGCTAAATGTATGTTCGAGTTCAATCTTGATCAACCTATTAAGCTCTCTAAGCTCCCTAATCTCACTCTCAATTTGTTCATGTAACACAGCCACTTCACTAGGGGAAAGGGGTGGATTCGCGTTTTCCATAATGGTCAACGGAATAGTCAATGAGGTTAGTTTACTAACAGAGGCACAAAGAAATAAGATAGACTAAAGAAGACCTAAAAATAAAAATAAAAATCTTACTAGAAAGGAATCTAGTAAGTAGACCTAATAAAAAGAAATCCTAACCTAGACAATAACTATTCCCCGGGCTGCGGCGCCAAAAACTTGATGCGTGGGAATCGCACCTTGCTTTACCTCTCGAGGGATTTCGAGAAGCTTACAACCCCCACCAGGCAGTGTACCTGATCGTTGTAGTATAGTATAGTGACAAGTACCGGGGGATTGATCGTTCAGCTTAGGAATAGTGTCGCTAGGATTAGAAAACCTAATTAATAGTTCTAAAGGTGAGAGATGATTATTTTTGTATTTTTATATTTTTATAAAAGCAAGTAAAATCTCGGGTTTTGGAAGAGTGGGCGGAATTAGTTACTATTCAACTAACCCAAAGCTAAGATGCAATCAAAATAAAATACTAAAAATGAAATTAAACTAAATTATACTAAGGTTGTGAGCAGTAATTGGAGAAATTGTGTTTACTTAGACTTCACTACTCCCTAGATATCTTTTACATGTTAATTACTTGTTACACTTGTATGGATGACGGATTGTATTCCTTAATACCATTCGTGGGGTGGCATACATAACTCCCCAACTCTATGAGCTCTTATCTCCTCCTACAAAATGACCCAGCACAACTATAGGGATTGTAAACAGTGGCTCATGCATTAAATACAACCAATAAAGACCTAGTACGCCTCGGTTCATGTTTCTTAAGACGTTCAAGCATGTTACCATTTGGAGATCTGCCAGTTTTCTTAAGCCTAACATATAATATCATTCATCCAAAACAAGAATAGACAAGTAATCAACACATAATCAACATCTAGGTTTCATTAGATCTAAGCAAACACAAAAGAGATCTAGCCTAGCATAGTAGAATTGAGACAAGAACAAGATATAAACAACCAACACATAGACATATTGATTGAATTGGAAGAACACTTATCTCAATTACAATCCAAGGTCTCAAGGGTTTGGAACCCTTGAAAAACCTGTAAAAGATACACCAAATTCGTCTTTAGGGTTTCACCAAAACTTCTCTCTCTTTTATGAAAAAAAAACTAGAAAACTATATATAGGAAAAGTAGGCTGACGGCGTCAAGAGTTACTTGTGACGCCGTCACCTCGCCGCCATATACTTCCTCGGACGGCCTTGATCTACTTATGACGGCCTATGTGACGCCGTCACTGACCACGGTATTTTATTCTTGCCACTTTGACGCCATCAAGAAGGCGTTTGACGCCGTCACCACCTACGGTCTTTTAATCTTCATGTCTGACGCCATCAAGATTTAACTCTTGACGCCGTCACCTTGTATCTTCAGCATGGAAATTTGGTACTTTGCCGTTTTCTTCACTTTTATGCTCCAAAAACGTCCAAAATGGCTTCTTTTCCAGAATTCACTCTCCAAACACCTAAAATCACAAAAGGAACGATTTAGGGCAATATTTGATCAAATAAATTCGGATTCGGGTTTAAATGACCCCCTAAAAACGGATCATTTTTCGCCTCATCAACAAGTAATGGACATGTCACGATATGGGTCATTGTGGACAGATTGACGAAGTCTGCACATTTTCTGGCCATTCGTGAGGATTACAAGATGGAGAAGTTGGCAAGGATCTATATAAATGAGATTGTGGCAAGGCATGGTGTGCCTGTGTCTATCATTTCATATCGGTATACTAGATTCACTTCGCGGTTCTGGCAGTCGTTGCAAAAGGCTTTGAATACACGGTTAGATATGAGTACTGCTTATCATCCACAGATCGATGGGCAAAGTGAGCGAACCATTCAGACATTGGAGGATTTGCTTCGTGCTTGTGCTATTGATTTGGGAGGAAGCTGGGATACGCATTTGCCTTTGGCTGAGTTTTCCTATAATAACAGCTACTATTCAAGCATTAGATGTGCACCATTTGAGATGTTGTATGGAAGGAAGTATAGATCACCGGTGTTATGGGCAGAGGTTAGAATGAGTCAGTTAATTGGACCTGAATTAGTTCAAGAGACTACAGATATGGCCTTTCGGATTAAAGAAAGACTTAAGGCTGCGAGAGATCGTCAAAAGAGTTATGCGGATAATCGCCGCAAACCCTTGGAGTGTAGTGTTAGGGATTTTGTGACGTTGAAGGTGTCACCATGAAAGGGTGTTGTGCGTTTCGGTAAGAAAGGCAAGTTAGTACCTAGATATGTTGGGCCATTTGAGATTACGGAGAGGATTGGACTTGTGGCGTATCGTTTGAGATTGCTTGAGGAATAAAGTGGTGTGCATGATGTGTTTCACGTGTCTAATTTAAAGAAGTTTTTGGCGGATGCTAGTTTGCATGTGCCACTAGATGAGATTAAGGTTGATAGAACACTTCACTTTGTGGAGGAACCTGTTGAGATTATGGACCGGGAAGTTAAGAGTATAAAGCGTAGTAAGATTGCATTGGTAAAGGTACGATGAAATTCTAAGCGTGGTCCTGAGTTTACTTGGTAGCATGAGGATCAAATGAGAGCTAAGTATCCTAAGTTGTTTGCTGAGAAGTCTGATGATACGAGCTGTTAAATCTCGGGACGAGCTTTCCCTAAGTGGGGGATGATATAACAACCGTGATTTTAGCAGGTTAGTTAGACTTTAGCCTTGAGTTAATCTAACTTTGTTTGGTGTGGTTTGAGTAGTTATATGGGCATATGTGTGTTATAGTGTGATTAGTATTTGAGTTAGCACTAAATCCCTTCGCGTTGTGGTTGTTATTGTGATTTCTGATGATGTTGATTTTTGGAAAAGTTCATTTTGATCACCCGTGTGGTGTAGAAACGGCTTGTGTATCTTTGGTGTTTTGAGGTTTTGCGTAACGAGGCTTCGTTCAAGTAATTGAGCGTTAGTAAGTTACGGGAATGTTGTTTTTGTGAGAAATGTTTATGGAGTGTGTGAAAATCTATTTTTGGAAACTTTATTTTGAAAATGAATATTTTCCGGTTTGTCGTAAAATTAAGGTTTATCGCGAAAGATATTAGGTTTTGTTATGGGAATACATAAAATATGAAAAGTATGAGGTTTTGAGTGTAATAAATAAATTTAAAAAAAATAAAAATAAATATATAGATATATGGGGCGGCCGAATATATGGATTATGGGGAAAAAGGAAACCAAATTTGATACCAAATACAACTCTAAGCCTTAAGGGTTATCCAAAATAATTATAAATACAATATTAAAACCTCCCTACCCCTTTTTCTTGAATGTACGGTCGACCAAGGAGGGGGAAACAAGAGGAAAATTTAGGGTTTTGTTTTTGAAGCTAAAACCAAGATCAAGGTATGTTTTTAATACTAGTTTTCATGTAATTAATTAATTATTGTTATGATTCATGTAATATTTAATATGATGGAATCTAGGGTTTATATACTTCTGTAAATTAATGAAGTAAAACATGTTAGGATGATTAGTTGTTAATAATATGGTTATTGGATAAGAGAATTGAGTGTAAAACGCGTTAGATTATGTGTTAGGGTTTGGGCAGAAAATTATGGCTGTAAAGATGTGAGTGCAAATAACATATGGTGAAGAGTTAAGTCACAAATTTTAGTTCTAAATTGAAGTTTAATGAAAGAGCTTTCCAAAAAGTCCAGCCACGATTGATTTCAAGGTGGGGAAGTTGGTCTTTTGATTTTTCTTTGTTAAGGTGTCAAAACTGTCAAACCGGGACAGATTTTGGGTAAACGTTTGAGGGTGTTTTGTGGTTTTAAAAGTGGTATTTTGACTAGGCCTTCTGGAATAGTTAATTATTAGGTTATATTAGACTACCACAAAAAGTATTCGCGATAAAAACTTGTGAAAGTATTTTATGTTAATCAAAACTTTTTGGTGTGCGTTCAGATCCGAATTTGAGTTGTTGACAAGTTTGATTTTCTTTTGAGTGCTTGTGTGTGTTATTGGTCCATTGCCTTCTGGTATTAGCTTCTATGCTTATGAGAGACCATGGTAAATTTTTGGTGTGAGTTGTTGAGGTTTATTTGTCGTGATTTTATGTGGGCGAATGTACCCAAAAATTCTGCGTTTTCTGATTTTAAAGGTGCAAGGGATTTAGTGAGTATTAAGTTATGGAGGTGGTTAGTATGGTGTCTAGGAGATCTATGGTGGGTCATATGAGTCTTAGACATCCATCATATGTGTATTACATGGGTTGTAGCTTTTAGCTTGACCTTGTGTAATGTGGATTATTTTTGTGTGCTATAGATTGTGAGTTGTTTTTTGTGGAAGCTGAGGAGTTTAAGGTGAGTTCATAGTCCCATATTTTTACTTTATTTTAAACTTGAGATAGGAATGATGCTTGTGATAAATGATTTGAGTTACTGTGATTATGTGTGGTTTAAAAGCTTGGACTTATAATGTTATCGTAATAATGCTATGTGGTACATGAAAGTGTGATTCCAATTAGGTTAGCGACCTAATTGATGCTGTGTGATATGTGATTCCGATTAGGTTAGCGACCTAATTGATGTTGTGTGATTTCCAATTAGGAGGATGCTTATCCTGTTGCTCACGCATGCGACCCAATTAATGATGTGTTTTGGAGCGGGGGTCACGTTCCGGCCCGATGGTTGCCTTTTTGTGTGATGATTGGTTTATGGATACATGTAGCTTGTATGATAACTATATTTATTTGTCCAGCTATGTTTTTATAATTACAGTGAACTGGTTGCCTTGAGAGTGTAAGTGGTCTAAACCTATGAATCTCACCAACGTTATGTTAACATTTTAAGCATCATTTTCAGGTGAGCATTCTAAGGCCAAAGTTGAGGGCAGCAATTAGGCGAGACTTAGTTGCATATGGAGGCTTTGTTGTGTTTTGGGATTTGAATTTATTTGGATTTGGTCTTGATACATTTATGTTTTCCATTTGGTACTTTCATATCTATTGAAGTTACCTTTTGGATTTTGTTTTGGTTATTTATTTTATCTTGGGGTATTGTTACAACACTGTGTGTTGGTACATTGCTCTATTTATGTGCATGTAGTTGTTCTCTATGTTGACACCAGGTGTTGTGATGATATCCATGAAGTTACACCCGCGCGTTTCCGCCGTGGCGGGGTGTGACATTAAGCAAGCTTTATCATATGCATCTAAATGATTTTCATCATTTACATTAAATCGTACTTTCATATTTTTATTAAATGATGCATTAGTTTTAATTTCATATATTGTAATATACCTTCAAATAAATGTTTTAATCTTTTATTTTCCAACTAACAATAATCTTGCTCTTAAGGAAGTATTACAGATTACTTATTGGTTTGAAACATAAACACCCTCTTTTAGTTTAAGTCAAACTAATTTAGACATTTTGAAAAAACATATTATGCATGTTTGCATCAAACATTTCATAAACCATGTTTGGGTGTAGAGTGTTCAACAATTTATACAAGTATCATGCATGTTTTCCTTAGTTAATTATCTTAGGAAACTAAAAAGGAACAAAAGGCAACAAGTGTTAGAATAACAATTCAAAACATATGAAGATTTATGTCAAAAACAACGACACAGGGATCCTATTAGGATTCGTGGATCCGTTAAGGCCTGAGAACACTTTGTTTTTTTTCTATTTAAACAATGCAGTTGTCCACCATTCAAACTAAGCTTTTCGAATGCAACATTAGGCATTTTCATGTCTTCAATACCCTCACTAACCCTTGATCATAATATTTCTAACTCTCATTTGTTGAAAGCATATTAGCATTTGAATATCCACCACAACATGCTTAGAGCTCTTGTCATCTTTATCATTAAAAGATTCTTATCAAGAAAAGATCAACAATATCACACTTAGAGTTCTTGATGTCTAGATTAGTTAATCGAATCCATTAGACAATCATACATTGTATCACTATTATACAATACCATGTACCACTACCATACAAGGTCTACCATACAACACCTTGTATAACCCTTTTTGTTCCAAGCTAGAGTTTAAATAGGTTTGTGTTTGGGCCTTAAAACACAACGGGTTTGCATGGACCCAAAGAAGAACTTGATATCTAGCTTAATATCAATAATTTGTAAGCGACATTGTAAGTTTTCTCCACCGAGAAGGGAGCTTGTTGAACTAGTGAAGAAACTCTCGAGTAGGAAATTCGAAGATTCAGTAGAGCGAAAAGAAGTTTCGTGCTAAAATACTTATTGTCTTGCATGGTGCTGACAAGTTTTCCTTCAACTTCGCTATTGTTATTGTTTTAGAATTATTATTGTCACTTATCATATTGCATCATACTTAATTGGTTATTCAATAAAAAATTAAAATAAATAAATAAATAAATAAAACGTTTTCACCCCTTTATGTTTCCACAAAATAATCTTCGACTTGTATGAAGTATTAGTTAGTTATCAAGAAATAAAGTATTTTAAAAAAGCAGGTTTTGTGAATGTGAGGATGAAGCGGCAGTCTAAAAATGTAGTCTAAGTCTAAAGAGCTGCAGATGGCTAATACATTGGGCTTGAACAAACTTTCCTGGCTTATATCTGACATCTTGGGTTGTGAGGATGAAGCTACAATCTAAAATGCAGTCTAAGTCAAGCTGGGTTTCAGTAGAACCCAAAAAGTTAGTTTCCTGCAATATTGATCCAAGAGAATGGTTTATAAGATCAGCATTGTTCACCGTTTGATTGGATCATAGATTTTTTTGAAGGACACTTAATATTCCTTCAAAATGACATGCATTACCAAAATTGAGGTTCAAGTTCATTCTGCAAATTAAGGTTTTTAACCTTTTCTCAGCTACTTGTTTGACTCAGTAATAAAATGTATGAGTTTGAACTCACTTAAGATGATGACCTTGCAACTTGTTGGCCTTTGTTAGGTACTGAGATTCTGTCTGGTTCTATTACAGTTTTAAGTTAGAGTTTCATAGAGTAGCTTTCAATTTGAGAAGGGTAAGTGAGTTTTGAGGGCAGTGTATTTGGTTTGGAATAGTGAGGTTGAAAGATGAACCTACTTAATCCAAACTATACATTGCCACATGAGGATAGGGTGGTTCTTAATCAAGGTATGTGTTCCCCGTTACTGATGCCATTTAGTTTTCTCTAAGTTGAAAGTGTAAGTAACTTGTATAGCCCTTGATTGCAAAGGAATGAGGGTTATAGCTTACATAATGATGCCTCGCCTTCCCTCATTTTGCTTATTGTGGATGATGGTTGAATGATCTTGGGTGAGGGGTGGATTGGAAATGTAGTTATGAAGCTATGGTTTTGGTGCTTTAAAGGTGTATACATGAGTGCATTTGTTGTTGTACTGATAAAGTATTGGCTATGCAGTTGAAACTTTTTGATGTATCAAAGATATATAGCTTGAAAAAAAAACCCTAAAAGTTTCTCTCTGGCGAAAAAATAAGAATACGACTTCCCTACGATTCCATAACAATCGATCTTTAACCTTTTTACAGGTTGACATTGATAATCGTGGGTCTGGTGTAATTTATTCTTACTATATTCTGTACCAATATCTTTGTCGGTGACTATTTAATTGGTTTCTACAAGATCTTGGACTTTGTGTATTCTTATTTGACTTCTGAACCAATCGGTGTTATTGATTTAATATCCATTCATTCTTAGTCAATATTGCATGCTGCTAATTTTTTACATGGGTACTGGTTAGTTTTTGAGCTTATCGTATAAAAACCCTAAGCGATTAGGGTTTTACACTCTTTTTGGTATCGCATGCTGCTGGAATCATAGGTTGCTATTAAGTTTGATTTTTTTTAAGTGGTGGTGAGAGATGAATAAGGGTTTTTTGTGTTCTAAAAGTGTGACGAAGGGGACGGCTGTTACGTATAATCCTCCTAGGTCTACTGGTGATGCTGTCACGAGTTCTGTTGATGATAAGATTCGTGACATGGAACGAAAAATTGTGGAGGGTAAGCTTGTGTTTGTGGATAATGATGGGGTTCCATTACCTCTTTATGATGATACTCCTGTCATTACTGCTGCAAATGATGGTATCGAATTGGGGTCTCAATCAACTCTTGAAGCTAACATGGAGCAACTAACAAACCAAGTGAAGCCGGTTTCACTTGGTAATGTTGTTAACGGTTCGCATGGGGCTGATAACAATATTAAGGACAATGTTAAGGTTGTGTTGGATGATGGGGAGCAGCTTCAGGTTACACATGATTCTAATTCGTCTTCTAATGGCTCTAAACAGCCTAATGTGGAACAATTGATAGTTAATGCGCATAATAATTTTGATGATGCCCTGAATCAAATTCAAAGTAAGATTGTTGCTAATGATGCTAATTTAACTAGTACTCCTCCTTCGAGTGCAAATTCGGGTCCTAATGTGAATATGAATAAGAGTGCAACTTCTGGTCCTATTGCTCCCAAGGTTGTTACTACTAATGGTACTGGATTAAATTCGGTTTCTTATGCGGGTGCTACTTCTAATGAACCTCATAAACACGTGTCTAATTTTCGGAGGTTGGAATGTAGCAAAAAGAAGGATGATGTTGACCTTTCAGTTCCAATGAAAGTTGTTGAAGAGGTGAACACGAGGTTTGAGAATACTCTCTACGGTTACTTCCTTGGCCAACGCCTTGCTTTTCCTTTTGTTGATTACTATGTCCGCAATGCATGGGCTAAGTTTGGTGTGCAAAAGGTAATGATGAATGCTAAGGGGTTCTTCTTTTTTAAGTTCAATTCGAAGAAAGGTGTTGATGATGTGCTTGAAAACGGTCCTTGGTTGATCAGAAATGTTCCTATTATTCTTAAACAATGGACTTTGAACACAAACCTACTTAAAGAGGATTTGACTAACATCCCGGTGTAGGTTAAATTCCATGATGTCCCCCTTGCTATGTTTTCTGATGATGACCTCAGTCTTCTTGCCACACTGATTGGCACGCCCAAAAGGTTAGATGCTTTTACAAGCCAAATGTGCAAGGAATCGTGGGGCCGTAGTCGTTTTGCTAGATGCATGATTGAAGTGAAGTCAGATGAGGTGCTTCGGGATAGCCTCACTGTTGAGATACCGTTACTTGATGGTTCGGGTTCAACTATTGAGAAGATACGGGTTGAATACGAATGGAAGCCACCTCGGTGTGATAACTGTAAGATCTTTGGTCATACTCTGGTTGATTGTCTTAAAGTTGTTGCACCTCCAGTTCAGCCTACTAAGCCGGTTAATGATGGTTTCACGACTGTCGATAATAAAAAGAAGGGTAAACAAGGTGGTTCTACGACGCAGGGTAAAGGAGGGTTTACTAAACCTGTTGTGGGTAAGCAGTTTCAGTATCAACCCAAAAAGAATCCTCCGGAACCTAAGAAGGTGGATGGCACTAAGAAGAAGGCTTCGTATTTGCCTAGTACGAGTGGAACAAAGATTTCTACATCTAATCAGTTTGCTGCTCTTAATATGGATGACACATATGCCTTTGGTATTCCGTCTAATGATAACAACAAGGATGTGGATGCTGGTCGTACAATGGGAGTTATTGCGGATGAGTCTATTAAGACAGGTAATACAATGGAAGTTAATGAGGAAGAGTCTATTCAAATTGGTAGTGTTTCACAAGATCCTCTTGTGAGTGATTTAAAAGAGAAGGAGTCGGATGTGGCTCCTACAACTGGTGTTTCTTCTTCTCCTCCTACCTCTTCTACTAAGAGGGTTAACCCTTTTTCTAAGATGGGAGAGATCGTTGTTTCGGATTCTGATGATGAGGTGGTTGTTAATCCATTTGATGAGTCTGCTAATTTGTTTGGTGGTGGCCAAGAGTTTGAAGATGCTGATGATGACTATGACTACGATGACTATGCGAACCAGGTTTCTGATCTTCCGGGGAATTTGGATGCCTTTAATGCCATTTATGGCACTAGGCTTCAAGGTCGTAGGAAGTAATTTATTCGTTATGCCTTATGTTGTCATGTGAGTAATGGTGTGTTTTTCTTGTTTAGAAAATAGGAAGTATCTTGTTATGTAAGTTTGCCTATGTAACGGGCTGAGATATGGGATTCACCCATATCCATTGTACTTAAACGTTTTGATTTATATATTTACCAGGGTGCAGGATTACTCTTATTTACCCAAAAAATGATATATAGCTTGTCTGAGTTATGGTCTAGTTGTCTCCGATATCCATCAAGCTTTAGAAAGTCTGTTTTTATGCTGACTTAGGATGTTCAATCAGTCTTGTGTTCATTGCTTATAAGCATGTTTGTGATTAATATAAGGGATAATGCCAAAAATGTCCCGGTTGCCCAAGGCGTTGGCTTTTCTAAACAGATTTTTTTGGTTTTGTTTTTCTAGACCAATTGCATTGGCAACTTAAATTTAGCTAACCATGTGCCGCCACTTTTCCGATATGAAGGCCGCCAGTTGATAAAAAAATACACCAGTTGCCCAAAAATACACAAGTTCCCCTACCTTGAAATCCGTAAAGTACACTTGTTACTTGCAGAATTTAGTTGCCCAAAAAGTATTCGTTGCCCTGGTCTAGAAAATCAAACACAAAATATTCCGGCCAGAAAAGCCCACGCCTTTGAGCAACCAGAACATTTTTGCCATTATCCTTTAATATAAATTTATCCTTTGCAACAAATAAATAAATAAATAAATAAATAAAATAAAAATTAAAACCCTATTCTCTCACTACTTATACAGGTTACTGTTTTTATGTTTGAATATTTCAAAGACTATCAAAACAAAAACAAAACAAAAAACACAATCAATAATCTTGTTTATTTAAAATTCCTTTTTCTCGTCAGAAAGTGTAATACGAAAATAATCGCTCACCAACTTCATTTATAAAATTTGATTTGTAAGTATTGTGTCTTGCGTTACGATATTAACTTTGAATGAGATAGCGAGTGAAAGCAAATTTGACAAGTGTAGACGTAATTAATGTGGTCAAACGATATATTCATCCCTGGCATTTGTTCACACTTTTTGTATCCATCACAGAAATTTATTTTAAACTTTTCAATAAAAGTTCAAATTCTAAGATTGTTATCAAAACCATAATTCTTATACCAAACCTTACAACACTAGGAGATTACTCCTTTATGTATATCATCAATATTGAATAACTAAATCATAACCAATAACGAATGTTTCTACGGCTTCTGTTAACTAGTAACATATCCCACAATGAATGTACTAATGCAAAATAAAATCATATGCGATCGATCCTTTAGCTTGTGTAAAAAAATACTGTCCAAATGATCGATCTTTAGCGTATTCGTTCTACTTGTTTAGATAGGCCGATGAGCAAACCATCTTTTTACCATCTCAAAGCATTCCTCCGGCTTGAACTCTGGAGCGGTGTGACCAGCTCCCTGCACAAGCAACGAATCACATAGTTTTTATTACACATGTTTGAAAATTATAATAACCTTCCCTAGCTATGAGATATACGAAACAGCATGTTCTACCTTGACAGTTGCAAAGACTAAGGAATAGTTATCATGAACATAGGTCGTTTTGTACCCTGCATCTTGACCATTAGTGTACCATGCGTCCCAATTACTATCGGTGATCGTCAAGTTAAGAGTATTGATCCAGTTACGTGTGCCCACATGTGGTACCATCATGTCATGATCACCGCTGTTTTAAGAGGAAAGGAAAAATAAATGGCTGTTAACGACCATGAATGTTATGGGAAGCAAAACAAGTAAAAGAACCAGATACCTGAATATCAAAGCTCGGCAATTTCTCTTACTTAGCTTTTCATGGTAGACAACGCTACTCTGGACATTGAACTCGTATGAAGGCATTGAGGGTTTGCCGTAGTTGTACTTCATGTCCAAGTTACATAACAACCATTCCTTCACCGTTCCCTAATTAACATAATATAGTTAAGACCACAATAGCCTTTTTCTTGTTAACTAAAACCAAAAACGAGGGAAATTAATTTGGTTACTATACCTCGCGCACATTAAGAGCTTTCATGACGTTTATATCATTGGCCCATAGGGTTGCATAATCGTAGTAGTCTCCCTGTCAAAAAGAAGAAATTAAGCATATAGATTAATTCATATACTCGCTGCAGATGCAACTATGCAAGGATATGTAAAAGGCAAAAACAAAAAGGGAAGGAGAGACATACTCGACAAAATGTGTCCTTGAGGGAAGATCTTGTAGGAAGCATTCTAATTGGATTTTCGCGTAAAGATTTTCTGTATCCCTTTCTAACCGGATTTACACTCCTAACCAAATTGGTTGCAGGATCACAATCAGGATCCAAAATTTGTTGAATGTTGATGTCTCCAACACGCTAATATCAAAATAAAGAAAGTACTAATATTAGGTATGTGTGCTTAACATGTTAAAATAACATTGAAGGCCAATCAAAATGTTATGAAGTATGCATACTTTGTTGACTTCATCAATATCTGACTTGCATAGCAAATTGTTAGAATCGGCTTCTGCGTATTCTCCATTGCAATCGATTTTTGTTGACTGTATAATTAGATAAAGAATAACTTTCTTTAGATTCACTTTATTATAGCAAAATATATATATGCACCATATATGATCGAATGGAAACTATGTTACCTCATACAATTCTTCAGATATAAGTGCCACACGATAAGCATATTCGAGCCTTGAATTTATGTCACCACTTTTGTCCGTTAATGGATTTCCCGCCATATATCCCTATGTTTCCATCATCAAAGTTGTTAGTATAGTTATGCATCTTTTGAACTAAAACTGATCTAGAAGTTATATGAACTTACTTGAATGTTAACTTTCGGTTCTAGACCTTCATCGTTACCTATTGTATAAGAGCACGTAAAATATGAATTATTATGTTTCCCTGCTAACAATATGTATGATAGAACTTGATACATGACTATAGAATTATAGCTATCAAAGACAAAAGAAATACCTTTATATAACTCCTCAGTAATTATCGGAATAACGATCCCCGAATAAGAAATACCAGTAACATACATAGGGTTTTTTAGAAACTTAGGATGCTCCTTAACAAACTGCATTGCAAATAACCAGCATTAATACTTCGTCATCGGTTGCACCATATCAGAACTTGTTAAACTTTCACTAACCTTCCTTAGAAATTCAGCAGTTTGTGACGCTGATAATGTATCACTAGATCGAACCGATTCAGGTGTTTTTGTATATGAATATCCGGTTAACGTCGGTGCATCCAGATATATCACATTTGCCACCTTTGAAACACGTAGAAATTTTGATTTCAAGATGGTCAGCATAATGAAATTATTAACTTTAACAAATTACAAGCATTATATCATATGCATACCTTTGTCCATGAATTTGGGTCCAACTGTAATGCCGGCACATTATCCATGTATTTCCCATATTGAATTTGCATGGGACCTAAACAAAACATGCATGTGAATTCAATAAATAAGATATAAAGACAACAAAATTATGTTTTAGTTATGCTTTCAGTGTAGTGTTGTATATTGTACAACAAGTTCAACAATGGAATGACTTTGAAATAACTCACACATTTCATCTTAAACATCAACCACACATGACAATACTATGTGTAATGTGTCACATACTCACATTTGATACATACACATAAAAAAGAAGATAAAGTGAAAGTGATATAATTGATGTCATATAATTATGAGTTTTGTTATATACTCTTAATTTACATTTCTACTCATCATTCTACTCGCACAAAAACAAACCAAGTGTTTTTTATTTATTATTTTTTTTTTTCATTTAAACCGTCAGTTTAGCATAATCATGTAATTAGTAAGGGATATATAAGTAGAAAAAAAAAAAAAAAGAAATATCATATCCTTTAATTATAGTCTAATCTCTTTTTCATGGTTTCAAATAACCAATCCTTGTGTCTTCTCTATTATTAGTTTTAATTATTAATATTGAAATGTTATGCAATTGTATGAATGTGATATTTCCATGTGTTTAGAATGTACTATTGCTTTTCGCAGTCGTCATTATATAATCATCGTACAATTTTTCTTTTTTGTAATACCAAACAATTTTTTTGTGTGAAAATTACTTTAAATAATTATACAACACTCATAAATAAATATTTAACGTGGCCAAAGCTTAAATAGAATACTTAAAAACAATAATCATTTGTTTAGATATTTAATATCACTACTCTTATTTTTAGTTTTTCTTATAGCAGCTAATTGTAAGTGTTTATAGTATTATGTGGGTTTACGCTCTTGGGTTTCTTTCTAGCTGGTTGATTTGTAGACTTTTATCAATTGAATTTTTCATCCCCAAAATTAGCTGTATATGTAAAAAAATTAGCTAATATTAGGTAGCGATATGTAATCTCAAAATTATTTTTCATATTTACATTTTGAGATGTTCTAAAATAATTGTCTACTTTTCATATTTAGTACTAATAAAAATAGAATTTTATGAGAGGATATTCTATTTATGTAGTTAAAAATTGTAATTGACCCACTTTTATTAAATCTTGTGTTTTTTGTCTCCGAACAATTATTTTTAGGCGGAGGGAGTATTTTATTGTTTCCTAAAGAAACTTTAGCAAGTTGTCTAGTTAATTAGGCGCGTGATAGATACAATGCATGTGAAAGAAAGTCAAGGCACGACTCAATCCACCTCGAAGGCGAGATAAAATATTCAAGTGGATAACACCAAAAGAAAGCAACAAAAAACCTAACTAAGAACAAGGACATGCATCAGAATATTTGTGTTCTTTAAGTTTATAGTTTTGGAACATATGATTCTGTTTCAAATTTATATTATATGTTTACTTAGATTGATTATGTCCTATCGTAAATGAGTAACATTATAGAAGTTCACCAAGTCTAAATTTTATAGTGATCATATATTTGTGTTTATTGAGATAGAGAGATCGATCGATACATACCAATTTCGAAAAAGAAGGCACGAAGAGTACCACAACCAGGTCCTCCAGCGAGCCAGATAATGAGTGGATCTTCCTCCGGGTTGCCTTCGGACTCAACAAAGTAATAAAATAGTTGCACAACTTCATCTTCTCCTACTCCGATATACCCGGTTTCTAGTTTGAAAGGTAGAGGACCAGGATAGCCCGGTAAGGTTTTGACGATGGTTTGAGATGCAGCGAGCGTCGAGGAACACAACAGGACGACGACGAGGAAAAGAATCCCGATAGACATCGTAATTAACCAAGAATTAGTTTTATGCATGTATAGGTAATTCGTTTTTGTGTAGAGATGTCAGACAAAGGTGTACATGTATTATGTTTGTTGTTTCATTAGATTTTATAGAGCCCTACCAAGAACAAAAAGGACTATTCATTTTTTGAAAGTCAGTCATTTGAGTATTCCTATTGGTGCTGGCAAATTATGGTCAACTAAATTTAAGACAAATGGTTTTTTTATGTATAAATAATGGATATATAATGTTTCTTTTTATCCAACTTGTAAATTATAAGAGTTTGTGGATTAAACGTGTAACTTAGGATAAACGTGTAACTTAGGATAAACAAAGGTTACTAAAATATTTTTGGGATAATTTCTAATATACTCCGATTGTCCAATTGATAATATTTTTGGGATAATATTTTTGCCCAAGAATTCGGGGTTTCTATATTTAGACCAGGCAACTTGACAACTCGACCAATATGACGTCAAATGTCCCACATAAGGGCCGGCAGTTGCCCAAAAGTACACAAGTTGCCCAAAAATACACAAGTTGCCCTACCTTGTAATTCAGATTTCAGTTGCCCCAAAAACTACAGGTTGCCCTTATCTAAATACAGAAACTCCAAATTATAAGGGCAAAAAAGCAAATAAATTAGGCAATCGGGACATATTATGAATTATCCCAATATTTATGTTACTATCCATAAAAGGCGAAGTGTAATAAGTCAGTCCCAAGGTCGTATTTATCATTGTTATTTTAGCGTCATTTCAGTTTTCTCTCTATAATCAACTTTACCACTTAGTGTAATAAGACAACCAACTTTACAATAAAAGCCTACCCCACTCCCCCCAACCACACACACATATACACTAGTACATTACAGACAATTCCCGACGACTTTTAGTCTGTCCAGACGTCATGACGTCGGTATTTATGTGATGTCGGCGAAACTTCGTCGGCCTATGTTAGTCGGCAATGCCTCGTCGGGACTTACTGTGCCGACGATATTTCCCGACGCTGAGGTGGGGCCCACAGCCATTTTCAGTCAAACGAAAACTTGTTTCGACAAATAATATGCCGACGTCTATTCGTCGGTATTTTAATTACAATTAACAAAAATCATTAATTACTCGGTCAATAAGTCAACAAGGTCAAATGGTCAATGTTTTAAATACCGACGACATGTCGTCGGTATGTAAAAAGTCAAACGAACGAGTCGAGATGATATGGTTATACATGATATGTTAAACGAACGATCCGATATGCTATGGCTGGTTATACACGAGATGTTAAACGAACGATCCGATATACTATGTTGTCTGTTGTGTTATTGTTGTTGCTGTTTGTTGTGTTATTGTTGTTGTTGTTGTTGTTGTTTAATAAAATGTTGTTGTTGTTGTGAAAATTGATGTCGAACGTGTTTATTTTTTTTAATTCAGACATAACATTTAAAACACGAAATACATTAAACGTTAAAGTTAAGACACTGTAAACTAAAATAACTAACATAACATTTAAAACACGGATTACATTAAACATTAAACTTAAAACATGAAATACAAAAGTACGATTAATAGAAACTATGATACGGTAATTAAAATAAAACTACGAATTAAAAAAATGAATCATCTGAGACCCAGCCATCCTCCTCACTCGAAGAAGACTCTGATGGTACAGGGCCAAGCCCCATGGCCCATCGGTGTGGTAGTGCTCTGTTTATCCGCGCCATATGAGCAGCTTCCCGAGCCCTACGAGCAGCTGCCACACGTTCTTCGTCTTCTTCAACCTCTCTAGAGAATTGCCAGGGCCGTCTCATGGATTTCGGTGGCCCCGTGCCACACCACAAAGAGGCCCTTAAAAACACATACAAAATAAACATATATCACTAGTGCGTGAACTAATTAAACTTAAGCCTCATGTTGTGTATATATATATATATTAAAGTGCATAGAATTTTGTGGCCCTCGTTAAGCGGTGGCCCTGTGCAATGGCAACTCTTGCACTCCCTTAAAGCCGGCCCTGAGAATTGAAAATCTTGCTCGAAGAGTTTTTCATCAGTCAAGCCAAATGTATTGGGTTGGTTTTCCACTGGTGGATTGTTTACCGGTTCATTCTCAGCTGGAGTGTTTTGTTGTTGATTTCTATTTTCTGCAGGTGGAGTGTTCACAATCACCGGTTCGTTTGGAGTACTTGGGAATTGTTGCGAGAAATCCTTGTGAGGAGGACTTGGGAATTGTTGCGAGAAATCTTTGCGAGACATCGAGAATGGGACTTGGGAGTTTTAATTTTGTTAGTTTATGTATGTTTTACCGAGTTAATGATTATTGGTATATATAAAGTAAAAAATTTGGCGGGACAAAGGAAAATGAGGCGGGAAAATAAATCCCGACGTCATGTTGTCGGTAATAAATAGGCGGGAAAAAACCCCGCCCAAATTTTCGCTTTTATTCGCAAGCCAAACGACATAAAAAATGTTTAATTATATCCCGACGACATGGCGTCGGTATTTTTACAAGCTTAACTTACTTAAACGCTAATAAACGTTAATCAAAACTTTAATCGTAATAAATTTTTAATTTAGAAAAATACCGACGCCAAGTCGTCGGGAAATTCTTGGCGGGTCAAATTCCCGCCCAAGTTTTCGCAATTATTGGGAAAGTCAAATTTGACCAAAAAATTACCGACGAATTGGTGTCGGGATTTTAAAATCCAAAAAATTCAACGTGAGTTTGGCTAGGTCAAGTGAATTTTTTGTCGTTTAGTGTAATATGCCGACGCCCTTTATGTCGTCAGGATTTTTTCGTCGCCAGTTCTCCTTATTCTAGTAGTGATATACCCCACCAAAACACACACACTCACACACAAAAGCACATAAAACACACATACTAATCAAGACTCGTTCATCCACAAGACTAAGTATTCCATTTTAGTGTTTAAGATGCGTGATATGAGGGGATCCTAACTGGGAAGAACACGTCTTACAATTGCCATATAAGCTTTGCAAGCGTCTTAAATGTGCTATTACGCATGGTCTAATATTGTTCATGCTTGTATATAAAGCATGCTATAATATATTAGCTACAGGTTAATATAGGCACATATATAACAACCCTTATTTGTACAATATTGCACTCTTTAGTACTGATGACATAAATATATACTGAACAAGTTGGCGTAGTTACTTATTCAACAAAGATGGCCAATTTAACTACGCAACTAGTATGTTGCCTTCAGTTTAATTGCAAGAAATGATATACGCTATCAATAATGCTACCAACCAGTCTCACATGGATTGCAACTTGATGGTGTTGACTTTTGTATTAGGTTAAGCCGTGGTTCAACAAAATTGTCTCTTCCAATTGTTTCCATAATCCTTGTTAGTTTGGATATCAACATTCAAAGCTTTTGATTCCCCATTATTTACAAACTCGAAAATCAATGAAGTCAAATTGAAACGAGCCCTGAATCATTGAAGGAAAATAAAATGATTGAGATCTTCTCAAGTTTATATCAAAATGACCGGTGATGTTCTCTCACAAACACAATAATGGGGCCTAATGAAAGACCCAGTTTTCTTTTTGATTGAGAAACAACATTACTGGTCACGTTTAAGTTTTAAACTATCATATTGTGTGTCTCACTAAATCATAAGTTCGATACATTTTCAAATGATTATTCATTAAAATGTATCCAACTTAACCCCTAATAAGTCGCGCGATATAATAAATAAAGAGTTTATAATTTAATAAAAAAAAATATTTGATACACACTTAAAAAGTATAGAGTCAAATTCTTTTCGTACAAATTTTTAAATTGATAAGGAATAATTACACGTTTATGTTACGAGCGTACAAATTTTTTTCTAATGTAATGATGTGTGATGCATGAATTCAAAGTAGTAGGTTAGACGGTCTAGAAAGTAATGTTAAGAAACTACCTAGACTCTCCTTAACATAAACGTGTGATTGGGTAGATTATCACTTTCCTCACATTTATAAATAACATAAACGTGACCCTATCCAACAACCGATATGATTACTTGTTGCGATCGATAGCCGCCAGTTGGTTATTTTTTTGGAAGGCAACGAAATGTTTCTTAACATCAAGCTGTCGAAAAATCGGCAAGAAATGTACATGCGGGTCTTGATTATTACGTTGAGATGGATTTGTTTTTTTTTTGTAATTACTAAGATTTTAAGATTTAATTCTGAGTTAAGTTTTCTATGCGCTCTTTTTATTTTCTGACCTTTTTTTTAAAAAAAGTTTTTACAACAGATGAATATATTACTTCAATAAATGTTTTTAAGTGCATATGATATAGGTGGATTTCGCATCTCATCCTATTACATAAATGGTAAAGCTAATATAACAAGACACTACTATTCCAATAAGAAGGAAACAAATGGCTACCAACTAAAATACATTTGACTCGAGTCAAATATAAACTAACGTCTAATTTGACTACGAATTTTTATATCAAACACATCATAGAATGCCTGTCTGTTGTTCTCCAATTAAATCTTCACGTTCATACTCATTATAATTCCCTTTCCAACGCTCATAGCCTCATACAGGCTCTTGTTCCAAATACCACCTCCACCTTTTGAATTTTTGAAGCCATGAAGTTCGCAGTTTCGTCATACTCATCTTCCACGTCACTTTCACTTTTTCAAAAATCTTTTCAATTGACTCCCCCCCCCCCCCCCTTCCCCCCCCCCCCCCCCCCCCTTCCCCTTATTAAGATTACTACCACTAGTCCCTACTCGTTCAACACAAGCTATGGGTGCAGGATGACTAGACACCTCAGAACTAGCCTTCTCCACCTTACGCCCATTTACTCCCACATCTTCGTCATTTGCAACAGAATTTAGAGCATCAAACGGATTCGAAGTAACTATCTTAGTGCTAGACATATCTACCATTCATCTTTGACATAGGTTATACATGTTTAGTTGGTTTCAATTGAAATTTTAGACCTGTATTAATAAGAGGGCCACAAGCTGACTTCTTGGGAGCATATTAAAAACCTTTAATTGATTCCATATTTTTCTTCTTACCTTCATCAACAACGCATCTTAGACAAGTCATGTCATCATGCCCAAACATAATACACTCTCCACATCCAGGTGGTTTTCATTCATATTCCACTCTTACGGTATGAAGCACATCACCACTACCATCCAAACTCGGAATAACAATAACTATAGTATCCTTAAGCTCCCGATCAGCTCTAATATCAATCAACGCACGGGCATAATATGAAAGCCCCCATGACTGCATGCACATAGAACTAGTATGAGAGTCAAGCATAATTGGATTACCAAGTTTAGTAGCCATTGCACTCAATCCGTCCCCAGTAAAAGGCACAATGGGAATGTCATCAAGTTTAACCCAAACAGGAATCGAGCAAAAGTATTCTTTCAGCAAACTGGCATTCGGTGTCCACTTCTTCAATATAATATGAATGGATCGAATGAACCAAGGTCCATTTTCCAATACTTCGTTCCTTCCGTCAACCGAAGAAAAATTGAAGGAAAAAAAGGCCCTTTGAGTTCATCATGGCACGTACAATACCATATTTCTTTATTGTATTTCGAGCATAAT
The DNA here is from genome assembly GCA_030686995.1 of Artemisia argyi. Classification (NCBI taxonomy): domain Eukaryota; kingdom Viridiplantae; phylum Streptophyta; class Magnoliopsida; order Asterales; family Asteraceae; genus Artemisia; species Artemisia argyi. Next base: position 2,671,776 of record CM060676.1, on the reverse strand, counting down.
TGTCGACCACCGGAAAAGCACTCTCTTGCCCACGAAATAACCATATGAGTCTCAATCAATTCATTAGTCGGTTTACCCGTGTCTAACGATCTGAAATTAACCTTATGCCATCACGACTCATTACGGACCAAGCTAGCAAAAGAGATGGGAGTAGGTTGGATAACTGGTTCAACCACCTGTTCTATAACAACATTTACCTGTTCTTGCAACTTCACACGAGAATCAAAGCCACTCTTCCCAAGTTTTGAAGGTTCCCCATCATCTCCCAATAACACAAGTTTGCCTTCAAGCATTTGACATTGAATATTATGAATTTTCCAACTAAAGAACTCGTGTCCTCCTCATTCTTAGTAACAGGTTCGTTAATCTTGGATGTGGAACCAACGACTTTCGAACCACTCGCCTCCTTCACCCTATCCTTCTTACGTCTTCCCCCTCTTCCTCTAGAATCCAGAAAACCTTACTTCATGACAACACCATACGCATAGCCTATACTCAAAACCGTAGTATACTCTTAGCACCTAAATCACCACACGTTACCCAAATACCCAAGTAACCACGCAACAAACAAAATAAACAAAAAAGGTTGCAGGAACACAACCAAAAGAGCAGTAATAAATACTAATCAACCAGTGATAACCAAAATGATTAATAGTTGGAAGATCGAAGTAGCAAAAAAGCGATTTAGGGCAATAGCACATCGAGTAAACAACAATTACACGTCAAATAATATAAATTGATTGAACAAAACCCTAAAATGTCCATCCATTCCTGCTTCTGGAATATAGTAAGCTTCTCTTCTTTCGCTGCCTATGCCTCTCCTCTGGTTTAGAACCCCCAAATCCATGACTAAATCTTAATTAAACAATGGTTAATCTTGCGCGTAACCATTGGTAACCAAGAGATTAGGAGCGAGTTCTGACCATCTTTGTAGAGATCGAGATTGATAAATGGTAAAATGACTTTGTAAATAAATTACATAAAAATTCTTTTTACCTTCTGTTTTCCTCTAAAAATATTAAATTTAATTGTTATCTTATTCTAGTTATAGTTTTATAATCTCTGCTACATATAATTCAAATGTATTTTTTTTAATGTTTAAAAAACTTAAAATAAGTAATGTTTAATCTAAAAACACCTTTTTATGTATCTGGTGAAAGATTCGGTTCGGTTTTCAATGACCGACAAGCTAACTTTTTTAATGAATTCATAAACGAAGCTTCTCTTATTGATATTCCGTTAGGAGGTTATACTTATACTTGGACCGATAAGTGGGGGTCGAAGATGAGTAAGCTTGATCGGTTTTTGGTTTCTGAAAATCTCTTTGAGTTTTTTCCTCATGCATCAGGGATTGTTTTGAAAAAAGGTATTCCGGATCATAGGCCTATTCTTTTGAAGGAATCCCAAGTCGATTATGGGCCGACCCCTTTTCGGTTTTTTCATTCATGGTTGGAGATGGAAGGCTTCCACGATCTAGTCACTCACACTTGGAATAATTATGGTATCGTCAATGTAAACGGCTTGGTCTTGTTTAAGAAAAAATTACAGAACCTCAAAAAAGTCATTCGGGAGTGGGTGGGCTCAAAGAAATCTGATTCTTATGCTTTGAAAAAAGATAATCTAAAACGGCTTTCTATTGTGGATGAAAAAATTGATTCTGGTTCAGCTTGTGACGAGGATTTTAAAATCCATAGAGATTCTATTACTTTCTTAGGAGATCTTGATCGTCTTGAGAGCAAGGATTTAGCTCAAAAAGCCAAGGTGAAGTGGGCTCTCGAGGGTGACGAAAACACGTGTTTTTTTCATGGTTCATTAAATAATAAGAGGCGCCAATTGGCTATTAGAGGCATTTTGAAGAATGGAGAATGGATTGAGGAACCTGGTGTTGTCAAGGCTGAATTCCTTGACCATTTTAGGAACCAGTTTCAGCAGCCCACATGTACTCCCCCTTCTTTAGATACCGACCTGTTCAATCCCCTCTCTCCTAGCCAACGTGATATTTTGGAACGACCCTTCACTCGTGATGAAATTAAAAAAGCTGTTTGGGATTGTGGTGGTGATCGAGCACCAGGTCCTGATGGCTTTACCTTTAAATTCTTCACTTCTTTTTGGGATCTTATAGCAGATGATGTGGACAGGTTTGTTCAGGAGTTCTTTCGCTCTAATTTCTTTCCAAAAGGCTGTAACTCCTCTTTCATCGCTCTAATTCCAAAAGTTCCCAATGCATTAGTTTCTGATTTCCGTCTCATTAGCTTAATAGGCTGCCAATATAAAATTATTGGTAAACTTTTAGCTAATAGGCTTAGCAATGTGATTGGGAGTTGTATTAGTCCTGTGCAATCTGCATTTATCAAGGGAAGATATATTCTTAATGGTCCTCTTATTCTAAATGATGTATTGGCTTGGTATCGGCATCGCAAGAAGGAGCTTATGGTTTTTAAAGTAGATTTCGAGAAAGCCTTTGATTCTTTGCGTTGGGATTTCTTGGATTTGATATTGGATAAATTTGGCTTTGGTTCTAAATGGCACGCTTGGATTAGAGGGTGCCTCCATAATGCCAGTTCCTCTGTCTTAATCAACGGCTCTCCCACGGAGGAGTTTGAGCTTTTTAGAGGTCTAAGGCAAGGCAAACCCATGTCCCCTTTTCTTTTCATTTTGGCTATGGAAGGATTACATGCTCTCACTTGTAAGGCGGAGGTTTTAGGCCTTTTTAAAGGCGCCTCCATTGGTCGTGATAATTTGTGCATTTCACATCTTATGTATACGGATGATGTAATCTTTTTTGGTGAATGGTCTTGGGTTAACGCCCACAACCTCATTAGTATGCTCCGTTGCTTCTTCCTTATTTCGGGGCTCAAAATCAATATTCAGATAAGCAACGTCCTTGGGGTTGGTGTTACCGATGATGAGGTATCCCATATGGCGAATATAATTGGTTGTGAGGCGTCTCAATTTCCTATGAAATACTTAGGAGTTCCGGTTGGTTGTAGCAAGGCAAGGTGTACTAACTGGAACACCATCATCACAAAATTATCTTCCAAGCTATGATCTTGGAAAGCTCGGTTATTGTCTGTTGGTGGGCGTCTTTCGCTTATCAAGGTGGTCTTAGGTAATCTTCCTACTTATTATATGTCCATTTATATGATGCCGGTTTCTATTCGTAGGCATCTAGAATCCATGCGCAATAAATTCTTTATTGGAGGTGATCTTGGAGACAAAAAGATGACTTGGGTTAAATGGGATAAGTGCCTAGCGAGTAAACAAGATGGCGGTCTTGGAATCGGTAGTATTTATGGGCTCAACATCAGGCTATTATTTAAGTGGGTTTGGAGGTTTTTTAATGCCCGCTCGGAACTTTGGATTCAAGTTATACAATGCATTCATGGTTTAGATGGGGGTGTTACTACTGCCTCTAACAGCAACCTTAAACGTAGCACTTGGGGCGCCATTCTCTCTTCGATTAATAATCTCAAGCAAAAAGGTATTGATCTTATCTCTTTTTGTTCCCGTAAGGTAGGTAATGGTATTGATTCTCGATTTTGGAGTGATATTTGGTGTGGAGAGCAGCCTATTAAAACGGCTTTTCCTCGTATTTACCTTCTTGATTCGGATAAGAATTGTAATATTGAGAGCCGTGTTTGCCTTAATGACTAGTCGTCGGTTCTAAGGCGTAACCCTCGGGGTGGAGTGGAATCGATTCAGTTCCACGACCTTTTAAACATCATCAGGGGCATCAGTCATTCAGACCAACGGGATTCTTGGCAATGGTCTTTGGATTCTTCACAGGGTTATTCGGTAGCTTCTATTCGTTCTTTGATCGATTCTTTTATTCTAGATACGGGTTCTGAAGCGACTCGTTGGAATAGAAACATTCCCATCAAGGTTAATGTGTTTTTATGGAGAATGAAGCTTAATAAACTCCCATCTAGAGTCAATCTAGATAGGAGAGGCATTGAAGTTGAATCGATTCTTTGCCCTATTGGCCTTGGTGATCTAGAAACAGTTAATCACACCTTTTTCAATTGTGCCTTGGCGAAAGATTTGTGGACTTCCTTGGCTAAGTGGTGGGAGATGGACATCCCGGTTTGTGGCAACATTGCGGAATAGTATGTCTGGTTAGATTCCCTTCGTGTTCCTCTTAAGGTGCGGTTGATTCTCAAAGGGGTGGGAGGGACACTCATGTGGTCCATTTGGAATTTTCGTAATAGTTTGATTTTTTCTAGTTGTCCTCCTATGAAGTCAGTTCTATGGGATTCTATAGTTTCTCAATTTTTTTTGTGGATTTTGTCTAGAAATCCTTCTTGTAAGTTTAGTTTGATAGGTTGGTTGAAAAACGCTATTGCTACAATAACTTCTATGTAATCTTTTTCTAGCTTTTTGCTAGTTTATATAACATCCGCCGTACAAAAAAATAATAATAAAAAAAAACACCTTTTTAAATTTTAATTTTAATTTTTCATTTACTTTATCACACTAAAATATTTTAAAAATAGGTTTTAAAATAGTTGCTTTAAAAATAGTTTGTTTCTAAAACTAATGTTCTTTCTAATTACCTATATTTACCATTTATTTTCTTTTTGTACAAATATATCACAGTCCCGATCCATATTACAATCTCAGTTTAAAGTGACACTGGTATAATGTAGTTGTCATCTCGGATGATGATGAATACTTGCGCGACGTTAATTGCTAAATGTTACACGAAACATTTAACTATAATATCTCAACCAAATTAAATTATGTTATAAAATCTCGTCGTTGTGGACGAATGCACGCATAGTAACAAGAATGCACAGGTAAAAAGACTTTATCTTTAATTTTGCATGCGGGTAAAATATTTAGAGCGTGATATTCTTTCTAGAGTAGGTGCATTATCAAGAAAAGAAATTATGCGAGTGATGGTAACAATGCGTAATATTGATTACGCAATTCTTAGTTATTAAATCATGCTAATCTTATAGGGCTTGAGTTTGTGATTACGTGAATTATTCCAACTATCCGTGTATTTATTTTGAACGGCGATTTTATTAGAGCCAGCAAGAAGCTAATAAAAATACCACTTGTATGTAGGGGTGAGCAAACGGACCGGATAGACCGGACCGACCGACAAAACCGACCGGACCGGACTGGACCGAACTCGGTCAAGGCTTTTTGCTTAATTCGGTCTTCGGTCCGGTCCGGACCGACCAAAAAACCGAAAAAACTTGTTAAATCTTGCCTATTTGGACCGGACCGACCACATTCGGTCCGGTCTCGGTCTATGGTTTTTCCTTAACTCGGTCTTCGGTCCGATCCGGTCCGGTTTTTGGACCGTGATCGCCCCTACTTGTATGTATATCTCAAGAAAAGTGACAATATACAAATTAATCAATCACTGTAATATAGAAAGTTCACGCTAACACATACACGTTATATATTATGAAACACAATTAGCGGTGACTTTTCCACACTTTGTTCTCGAGGTTTTTTTTTTTTTTTTTTTTTTTAAGTAATGGAAAGGGATGGGAATAGGAGTGAGCAGAAAAACCGAAATATCCGAATAAACCGAAAACTGAAAACCGAAACCGAAACCGAACCGAATCGAACTAATAACCAAACCGAATAAAACCGAACCAAACCGAACTTTTAAATTGGTTCTCGGTTTGGATATGGTTTTGGTAATCAAAACCGAAAACCGAATTCATATAAATTTATATATTTTTTATATATTTATATATGAGAGAACTGCAAAATACATCCATGTGGTTTACAGGTTTTGTCATCCTACATCCCTGTCAGAAACTTTTGGCAAGATACATCCCCCGTTAGGCAAACGTTTGCCACTATACATCCCTCGTTTACAATAAGGACTAACGGTGCAAATTTTTCCTCCGTTATCTCTTAACGAGACAGAAAATATTACACCGTTAGCCCTCGTTAACCAAACGTTTGCACCGTTAGTCCTCTTTTTTAGAAAAAAAAAGTTAAAATTAAAAAAAAAAAAAAAGGAAAAAAAATTTAAAAATTAATTTTTTTTAAAGTTAATTTAAAAAAAAAAAAAAAAAAAAAAAAAAAAAAAAAAAAAAAAAATTATCGTTTAAGTTATGCCATGTCAATTATTTTCCGAAACTGTATCCCGACAACCAAATAATAACCAACACAACTAGTAAACCAAATCTAAATATCAAGTCCGACTCCAAGTCGGCTCAACCAAATCCATCCGAACACAACCATAACCAAAACATTTCCCGAATCGAATCCAAACTCAAATCCCAACACAAAATCACAACTAAATAATCCCCAAGCCTTGTCGTGACTCGCCGTGAGTCACGGTTTGGCTCTTCGTTGACTGCCGAGACCAAAACAACCCAAACAGACCAAAAATAACTCCAAATCAATAATAACATCAAGAACTATTCAAAAGAAACAAGGAACACAAAAGTAATCCCACACCAAGTCGACTGAGTCAACTCGGTGGGTTGACCGAATCATCGAGCCGCGACCAAAATGAGGGATTCACACGGTTTTATGTTTAAAATATTTATTAAAACATTTTTATAAAATATTTAAAAACAAAATCGGTTTTATTAAAGTTTTAGAAATTAGGGTTTCGTATAAAAACGATAACGGGTTAAGGGGAGGCGCGTGTGAGGGTGTTACTGTCGGAAAACAATGAAAGGGGGTGGTGGCTCTTGGTGATGGTGGCGGCGGACTGTGGTGGGAGGGATGAAGAATCCGGCGGTGTAGAGAGAGAAAGGAGAGAATGGGTGTGAGTGAAAGGAGAGAATGGGTGTGAGTGTGTTTTTAAAAAAATTAATTACTAGTATTATTTATATTTTTTTTTCGCAAATGTTATTTTTTTTAAAAAGTTTTGATTTTTTTTATTAAAATATTAACTTTAAAAAAATTAATTTTTTAAAAATTAATTTTTTTAAAAAAATTAATTATTATTTATAATTTTTTTTTAAAATACGCATTTTTTTTATAAAAATTAATTTTAAAAAAAATACGCATTTTTAAAAAAATTAATTATTATTTATAATTTTTTTTTTCGCAAATATTATTTTTTTTTTAAAAAATTTGATTTTTTTTTAATTATTAACTTAAAAAAATTAATTTTTTAAATTTTTTTCCTTTTTTTTTTTAATTTTTTTTTTTTTTTTTTTTTTTTTTTTTTTTTTTTTTTTAAAAAAAAGAGGACTAACGGTGCAAACGTTTGGCTAACGAGGGCTAACGGTGTAATATTTTCTGTCTCGTTAAGAGATAACGGAGGAAAAATTTGCACCGTTAGTCCTTATTGTAAACGAGGGATGTATAGTGGCAAACGTTTGCCTAACGGGAGATGTATCTTGCCAAAAGTTTCTGACAGGGATGTAGGATGACAAAACCTGTAAACCACAGGGATGTATTTTGCAGTTCTCTCTTTATATATATATAAATATCAATAAAACGTTATATATATATATATATATATATATATGGGGCTTTATTTTCAGAACCCTATTAAGTGCGGGAATTGCGAGAAATCTAATTATGCATTAGAAAACATGCATATTCATATAAAACATGTATGTTTTCTTACATACACCTTAATACGCATGCCTGCGTATTAAGGTGTATGTAATAAAACATACACGTTTTATATGAACATGCATGTTTTCTAATGCATAATTGGAGTTCTCACAGTTCCCGCACTTAACAGGGTTCTAAAAATAAAAAACATTTTGCATTGATCTATTGCACTTAACAGGTTTTTATATGAACATGTATGTTATGCATGTATGTGTATTAAGGTGTATGTAAGAAAACATACATGTTTTATATGAACATGCATGTTTTCTAATGCAAAATTGGAGTTCTCGCAGTTCCCGCACTTAAAAGGATTCTGAAAATAAAGATACACTATATATATATATATATATATATATATATATATATATATATATATATATATATATATATATATATATATATATAACAATAAAAAAATTTATACTAATATTAAAAAATATTTTTTATGTTTGAAATAACTTTTTTGGCTAAATATATTATATATATATATATATATATATATAACAATAAAAAAAATTTATACTAATATTAAAAAATACTTTTTATGTTTGAAATAACTTTTTTGGCTAAATATATTTGTATATTTTTCTTTTTTTTTTAAATAAAGTGTGTAATTCGGTTAAACTGAAAACCGAACCGAACCAAACCGAATTAGAATTCAACCAAACCGAACCGAAAATCGAATTTGAATTTGGTTTGTTTTGGTTCACGGTTTGACCTTAAAAAAAGTTTTAACCGAATTAACCGAACCGAATTAACCGAATAACCCGAAAACCGAACCGATCAACACCCCTAGATGGGAAAGAAAATAAAAAAAAGGGGCGTTCTTGAGTTTTTTTAAGATGGAAAGGTAGGGGACAGGAAGGTGAGAGGGAGGGAAGGGATGAGTTTTTGTGTGTATATCTAATCCGCCCATGCTCTCTTCTCAAGTCAAATTTTTAAAGAATGGAAGGGGATGAGATGGGAAGAGGAAAGTAAGGAATGACATTGCAAAGAAAGTAGTTATTTTTATTTGTGTTCTTGAGTTTTTATTTAAGTTGTAAAGAAAGGAAGGGAAACTATCCAAATTATAAATATACCCTCAAAACATAATTTACTATTCACATGAAATACTATCCCACTTTTGCTCCAAAAAAATGGGGGGAGGGGGGGGGGGGATTTTGCATAAAAAAACAATGGTAAATTGCAAAAATGGTCATTAACGTTTCACGAATTTGCAAAAACGGGACCGAGACAAAAAGTAGCGCAAAAAAGACACCAACGTTCCACATTTTCGCAAAATCGCCACTGAGAGCCATTTTCCGTTAATTTTCCCGTTAAGTACCACGTATTTGAGGGTACTATCGTACTATCGTCATTTCACTGTTCTTACTTATCTCCCGTGATGCGTGGGAATCGCACCTTGCTTTACCTCTCGAGGGATCTCGAGAAGCTTACAACCCCCACCAGGCAGTGTACCTGATCGTTGTAGTATAGTATAGTGACAAGTACCGGGGGATTGATCGTTCAGCTTAGGAATAGTGTCGCTAGGATTAGAAAACCTAATTAATAGTTCTAAAGGTGAGAGATGATTATTTTTGTGTTTTTATATTTTTATAAAAGCAAGTAAAATCTCAGGTTTTGGAAGAGTGGGCGGAATTAGTTGCTATTCAACTAACCCAAAACTAAGATGCAATCAAAATAAAATACTAAAAATGAAAATAAACTAATTATACTAAGGTTGTGAGCAGTAATTGGAGAAATTGTATTTACTTAGACTTCACTACTCCCTAGATATCTTTTACACATTAATTACTTGTTACACTTGTATGGATGACGGATTGTATTCCTTAATACCATTCGTGGGGTGGCATACATAACTCCCCAACTCTATGAGCTCTTATCTCCTCCTACACCATGACCCAGCACAACTATAGGGATTGTAAACAGTGGCTCATGCATTAAATACAACCAATAAAGACCTAGTACGCCTCGGTTCATGTTTCTTAAGACGTTCAAGCATGTTACCATTTGGAGATCTGCCAGTTTTCTTAAGCCTAACATATAATATCATTCATCCAAAACAAGAATAGACAAGTAGTCAACACATAATCAACATCTAGGTTTCATTAGATCTAAGCAAACACAAAAGAGATCTAGCCTAGCATAGTAGAATTGAGACAAGAACAAGAGATAAACAACCAACACATAGACATATTGATTGAATTGGAAGAACACTTATCTCAATTACAATGCAAGGTCTCAAGGGTTTGGAACCCTTGAAAAACCTGTAAAAGAGGCACCAAAATCGTCTTTAGGGTTTCACCAAAACTTATTTTTTTTTTTTTTTTAATGAAAAAACTAGAAAACTATATATAGGAAAAGTAGGCTGACGGCGTCAAGAGTTACTTGTGACGCCGTCACCTCGCCGCCATATACTTCCTCGGACGGCCTTGATCTACTTATGACGGCCTATGTGACGCCGTCACTGACCACGGTATTTTATTCTTGCCACTTTGACGCCGTCATGATGGCTTCTGACGCCGTCACCACCCACGGTGTTTAATTCCTCATGTCTGACGCCGTCAAGATGGTAGTCTTGACGCCGTCACCTTGTATCTTCAGCATGGAAATTTGGTACTTAGCCGTTTTCTTCACTTTTATGCTCCAAAAACGTCCAAAATGGCTTCTTTTCCAGAATTCACTCTCCAAACACCTAAAATCACAAAAGGAACGATTTAGGGCAATATTTGATCAAATAAATTCGGATTCGGGTTTAAATGACCCCTTAAAAACGGATCATTTTTCGCCTCATCATCCCGCCAACTTTCGGGGGACTATTTTTGCAAACAACGTAAACTATGTACATTTAAAGCTGTGTGCTTTTTCAGGGTACAATAAATCCCCAAAACCAACCAAAGATTGTGTAGATAATCAACCGTCAAACCCTAACATAAAAAAAAATCAAATCGCAACAACTAAACTCAGCTATGGCGAATAATGATAAGAATGAAAAGGGAAAGTGCTTGTTGATGGGGGGGGGGGGGGGGGAGGAATCATCCGAAATGTCGTGGGGCAAGGTTTTATTAAATGATGAAGTCTTTGAGGTTGTTTTGGATGAATTTGGTGAAAAAGTTATTGCCAAGTATGGTTCGTATGCAAACATAGGGAAGGAGATGATTGAAGAAATTCTTCAATGGATGTGGAATAGAACCTTCAACAAACCAAATATGGGTGCTAGCGGTTGCTCCAATGAGGTAGTTGCAGAGAAAAAAAGGAAGAGGGGAAGGCCGGTTGGGAGTGGCAAGAAGAAGACGGAGGGGAGTCCTATTCCGACTACAGTCGCAGAAAAAAGGAAGAGGGGAAGGCCGGTTGGGAGTGGCAAGAAGAAGATGGAGGGGAGTCCTATTCCGACTACAGTCACAGAAAAAAAAAAGGGGGAAGGCCTATTGGGAGTGGCAAGAAAAAGAAGGAGAGGAGTCCTAATCCGAGTACAGTTACAGGAAAAAGAAAGAGGGGAAGGCCTGTTGGGACTGGCAAGAAGAAGGAGGCTAGCAAGAAGAAGAAGGAGGGGAGTTCTAATCCGAGTACAGTTACTGAAAAAATGAAGAGGGGAATGGCAAATAGGACTGGCAAGAAGAGGAAGGTGAAGGAAGAGCATACGGATCTTGGTATGTTAATGTGGTATACTTCATTTATGTGCCATTTTAAATTTGTTTACGTAGGATGCTATGATATGTTTGATAGACTTTTATATGCATCCCCTTTCCTAGGTTTAGGATAAACAGAGTATTTGCATTAAGTAGGGTGTTAGAATATCATAAGTGAGAATGTTTGGCATTACTAAATACTGCTATAGAGTGTGTTTTGCATTACGAAAGTACTGCGTGTTCACATTGGTTATAAGTAAGTCTTCACATTGGTTGTAAGTAAGTCTTCACATTGTGTATCTTGAGTGTATCAGGAACAAAATAGATTGGTTTCTATATCACCACATTAACTTATTACCTAATAGATTGGTTTCACTCAAGCCTGCATAATTGTTTCATTGACTACTTCTGCATTAACTTTAGCATGTATACCATTAGTTTCGTAGGTGCTGGTATGTCTTGACAGTTTGAATTTAAAATTGTGGCAGATTTACTTGGTTATGGGGGTGAAGTTCTGTTCCGCATGCACAATAATGGAGTCTTTGAATTTGGTCCATTAAGGTATGTACAAGGGAATGTTTCTACAATGTGTGGCTTTGTCTGTGATAGACATATCTTTTTCCGAGGTCTGGATGATATGTTTTCACGCATTAGGGGAGAAAAATGGGCTGTGTTCTTTTGTGTGCCTGGTAAATCATTAGAAGAAGGTTTGAAGCTGATTCACACAAACAATGATGTGCATACAATGATTGAGCTAGGTTGTTGTGCCGGTTTTGTAGATTTGTTTGTTGCTTACACAAAACAGGTGTTATCTCCCTACTATTTAAACAATATTGAAGCAGAGGGTGATGGTGGGGAGGTTGTTGGGTGGGTAGAAGAAGATGCTAGCTTGCGGTGCTCTATTACTTCAACTCTTTTTAGGACTACCACTTCAAAACCTTATAGAGTTGTAGCTGATGTTGATGATTCAAAGCATGAATTCAGGAAGCAAAAAAAGATTGTGAAGAGGTCTGCGGATAGAGATGGTGGTTCTATGAAGAAGACAGCAGGTGCAAGTGGTTCAGTGAATGTGGGAGCTACGGGTGCGGGTCTTGTGAGGCCAAGAAGTGATGTAAAAATCACTAATTGCGTGCTGGCTCTAAGGGCACCAAGATCAATAGGAAACAATGTGGTTTTATTTTGACTAGGTGAGTCTAATGAATTGATTAGCAAATTTTTTGTGGATACATTGCATTGCCTATTATAGTAACCTCATTTCATTGCATATTTTGATTGTGCAGGTATAGTTGCACACCTATCCAGTAGAAGCTTTTGAAGATTGACATATGGGTTTAATCTTTTGGGATTATGTAATGTGTAGAGAACAATATCAGTTTTAATTTGGTTGTATTTACTAATGTAATTTGACTAATGTAACTTGAACTATTTTACCTCCCTTTCGAATACACCAAAGGGTGTGTGGCGGCATTGTGATGGGTTCATCTGTTTTTGTACATGCCGACCAATATTATGTAACTTGAACAATATTTCAAATGGGTTAAATTTTTAGTCAATATTGACTACTATCAATACTCTGTTTTGTGTTTCTGCTATATAATATGTTTGTCTTTGTTTCTTTGTTTGTGTTTGTTTCTTTTGTGTTTGTGTTATATGTTTGTATCTTATAGTTAGAATTCATTGTTTGTGATACGAATCGAAGAGTATAAAGTATAAACCAAGAAAATTGGGATCAAACGACCCTTTTCATTCATAACAATACATTTACAACCATAACATAGGGGAAACCACAACCCCTATCTACACCTACAACCTTACGACAAGGGCACCAAAATGAACAAAAGAAACCAAACATGCCCGACCACCTACCACCTCCTACCTACATTCATCATACACAACAAAACAACCTATCACAGCACCCAGCACCCAACCCCTTCACATGTAAGTTTGCCTCACAGCAAACTCAATCTTGGAAACAATGTTATCGTTTGTTTGCCTAATCATCCTCATCAACCCCCTCATCTTTCTCATATCAGCTGACTGAATCCTCCTAAGCTTGTTCACATTGGCTCTTGCAGTTCTCGAGCCCCTTATGTTTTGGAGCTCCAAAATCAGGTCCCCCCCTAAGACTGAGCATATCAGACAGCTTTTGGCACCTACTCATCAACTCTTGTGCATGATGAATGTCATCCTCAACCTCTCGCCGGTAATGGGTTAGCATCATTTCCGTAATGACAAACGAGCTGCAAGCAACCACGAGATCAAGACAGCGAGACATTTTTCTGGAAAAGGGAATGATAATTGTTTGATTACGGGTGTGTGTGTGTGTGTGTGTGTTTTTCTGCTTGTTTGTGTGTGTGTGAAGGCGTTGACAATTTAATATGAAAGCTGAAAATAACTTTGCAAATTAGCCACTGAGGTCTAATCACATTGATACCAAGCAGAGAGCAGAAAGTTGGCGGGAGATAAGTATGAACAGTGAAATGACGATACTACCCTCAAATACGTGGCACTTAACGGGAAAAATAACGGAAAATGGCTCTCAGTGGCGATTTTGCGAAAATGTGAAACGTTGGTGTCTTTTTTGCACTACTTTTTGTCTCGGTCCCGTTTTTGCAATTTTGTGAAACGTTAAGGCTCATTTTTGCAATTTACCAAAAAAAACAAAAAACAGAAAACAAGACAAAACAAAACAAACAAACAAAAAAATAAAATAATAATAATAAAAAAAATATATATCTAGCCATTCTACGATTCAACAAAAAAGAACACAATTGTTTTATGTATAATAACCAACAAGCAAATCCAATAAGAAATTAAATATGACCAAGTATGGCTGGAATATGTGTCTACATTGCATCGTTGTGGAGTATGGAATCCCATTTAAAAAATATTAAAGTTCAATCTTTCAGTTCGGATAATCTTTCAGTTCGGATATGATTAGCATCATTCCTCAAAGCATAGTTGAAAATATTATAATTCGTCTGCCAATCAGAGATGCAATTAGAACGAGTATTTTGTCAGATTAGAACAAGGATATAATTGTAATTAACCAAAGCTCATGCTTTCAGTAATACTCATTCCCTCCTGATCATCTCAAATATGAGCGGATTAGAAATACACACAAAAGTCCATCCCTTCCCTCCCTCTCACCTTCCCGTCCCCTACCTTTCCATCTTAAAAAAACTCAAGAACGTCTTTTTTTTTTTTTTTTTTTTTTTTTTTTTTATTTCCCTTCCCATCCCCTTCCATTACTTAAAAAAAAAAAAAAAAAAAAAAAAAAAAAAAAAAAAAAAAAAAAAACCTCGAGAACAGAGCGCGCATGGACTTTTAAAAAAAAACTCGTGATCAGGAAGGAACGAGCCGGTTTTCTAAAACCATAAACTTTTGTTAAATTACAATTATATCCTTGTAGTATATATATGAGTTTTTGTATGCGTATAATGCATCACATGTGATCATGTATGCATATAATGCATACGTATATATATGTATATTCCATAAGATCATGTATGTATGGATTCGGATTTGGTTTTGAGATTGGTTTGAAAAAAATTGAGGAGAGAAAATATTCAATTATATAAAACATATTTATTTTATAAATTAATAACGAATTTAAAAATATTATTTATATAAAAGTAGGACATTAAAATATATTATTGAATTGAAAGCATATAATACTTATGGTTGAGAAGAATTTATGGAGTTAAATTGTCAGAGGTTTCATCGATACCTACTAAAATGTTGTGGAATCAACTTTTGGGTCAAATCCTTTAATATATTCCCTAATCCTTCAACCAAACTGCATGTTTTCTCTAGGCATGAGTTAACCGGACCCCCTCCCCCCTATAGGGAGGGTTTGTGGAAGACTGTGTTGCCGCCGCCTGTACTGTCTGCATTAAAACTTGTACATTTTGACTAAAATACATGGACTCCCCATAATAGGGAGGGTCCGGTTAACACATCCCTTTCTCTATCATTTAAATCCTACAGTGTGACACCTATCAAACAAACGCCTCCTAAGTCTTTTTGTAATGTTTTGGCTTATGTCATCTGGGGTCTACTTGTTTGCTTTATGTCTATCTATGCTGCATATATTGTTGTTATCCATCTAAAGATCCAGGCATATATATCTTCTTAATTACGCTATTTATTTGTAAGTTTAATTTGCTTTACTTTTTCATGAGCCAATGATCCCATTGCACGGCTGGTTCGAATAATGATTGTGCACAGTTTTTGATTTTGTTAGTTTTATGCCACTTTGATTTATCTAATTTTCAACTTTGATTTATCTAATTTTCATGTGAACAGTAAATTATGTTCAGAGGGTATATTTGTAATTTGGGTAGCTTCCTGTCATTTCCTTACAACTTATAATAAAAACTCAAATACACAAATAAAAATAATCACTTTCTGTCATTCCCTACTTTTCCCTTCCCATCCCATCCCCTTCCATTCTTTAAAAAATTGACTTGAGAACAACATAAGGATATAAAACACTTCCAAAAATAACCTACAATGAATAGTTGATACATATCTTTTTTTTCTTTTCTTTTCTTTTTTGGCCATACTCATAAGGCCTTGTACAAAGTTATGCTAACGATTACGCGTCATTGGAAAAAAATGATCCAATGATTTTAATTAAGCAAATAGAAACAGTTGGTTTAGATTGGTCTATTGGCAAACCACCTCTTAACTAACTCAAAGCATTCTGCGGGTTTAAACTCTGGAGCCGTGTGACCCGCTCCCTACACAAGCAACAAGTTACAAAGTATGTTCAGTTTGCTGGTATGTCACAGGATTCACTGTTTTTACCTAAAAATAAAATGTTTTACCTTAACGGTAGCAAATGCTAAAGTATAGTTATCACGGGCATAGGTGGTTTTGTATCCTGCAGCTTGACCGTTAACATACCATGTAGCCCAATTACTAGTTGTAATCGTCAAATTAAGAGAATTTATCCAGATACGTGTGCCCACATGTGGAACCATCATGTCATGATCTCCGCTGTTTCAAAAGAAGATTAAGATATATGAGTTCCTGTCAAAAAAAAAATGGGGATTAAAAAAGAAAATTCTATACCTGAAAATCAAAGCTCGACAGTTTCTCTTGGTTAACCTTTCGTGGTATGCAACGCTACTCCTGACATTGAATTCATATTGCGGCATTGAAGGTTTACCATAGTTGTACTTCATGTCCAAATTACATAACAACCATTCCTTCACCGTTCCCTGGTTAATTACACAAAGCCACATGAGTATATTTAACAACGTTATACCAAAATTAAAGAAGTATCCTTCTATCTACACGATTGTTTGTAACTGTACCTCGCGTACACCAAGTGCTCTCATAACATTTTCATCATTGGCCCAAAGGGTAGCGTAGTCATAATAGTCACCCTGTCAAAAAGAAAAGATCATATAAATTTATATGCACACGGGGAAAAGATAGATACTATGAAACAAAGTAAGTTTAGATGCCCACCCTACAAAAGGTATCCTTAAGAGCGGATCGTGCAGGAAGCATTTTTATTGGTTCAGCGCGTAACGTTCTCCTGTTACCCATTGTGACCGGATTTCCACCTCTAACCAAATTAGTTGCTGGATCGCAATCGGGATCCAAAATTTGTTGAATGTTTATGGGTCCAACACGCTAACATCAAAAGAAAAGCAGGTTTTACACAGTTTGCCAAAAAGATAAAATGAAAGCGCCGGATATAAAAGAATTAGGCTTACTTTGTTGACTTCATTAATATCCAACATGCATCGCAAATTGTTAGAGTCGGCTTCTGCATAATCACCATTGCAATCCTTTCTCGTTGCCTGCAATAGTTCATTCAACAGTGAGTATATTACTTTCACGGGTTTCATTTCACAAATAATGAGAAAAAACATGGAACCGTGATGGAATGCGAACTTTATGTTACCTCAAATAGTTCGGAGGATATAAGTGCCACGCGATAAGCATATTCAAGTCTAGAATTTATATCACCGGTTTTGTCCGTCAATGGGTTTCCTCCCATGTATCCCTGCCATTTCATTCGTCAAATGTCAATACGGAAATGTACGTTTTATGCCTAAATGTATCATTAAAATCAGCAATATACTTACTTGAATGTTTACAAATGGCTCCAGTCCTTCATCATTACCTTTTGAGACGAGGAAACAAAAAGATGAATCAGGTAAAGACTTGATGCTCTACTACGCTCTACTGAGAAAAAGTTTAAGAAAGTCAAATCTTGTACCTTTGTATAACTCCTCAGTAATTATTGGAATAACAATTCCTGAATAAGAAATTCCGGTAACATACATAGGATTTTTCAAAAACTTTGGATGATTTCTAACGAACTGCATTGCAAATGTAAATATATAATCGTAAATAAGTGTCCATCATCAGTTTCTAACGCGCAATGTATCTACATTACCTAAACTGGCCAACTAACCTTTCTTAGAAATTCTGCGGTTTGAAAGGCTGATGCTGTGTCACTAGAACGAACGGATTCTGGGTCTGTTGTATATGAGTATCCGGTTAATGTTGGTGCATCTAAATATATCACATTCGCCACCTTTGTCCAGGAATTCGGGTCTAATGCTAATGCTGGGACATTGTTCATATAATTCCCATACTGAATTTGCATTGGACCTATACAAATATACGAACTCCATATCGTAAATATCAAACAATACTAATTGAATCAAAATAACAAATGGCAGGAATCTCGAATGATATGTTTTGCTTATTGTACAAAAGAGTTAATGAAATTATTTACCGAGTAAGTGACAAATGAAACCAAATTATTGGTACATAATAAAAGTCTCATTGTCATTGCTACTGATACACATGGACGGAGCAAGAAAGTTATGGACCGCAAATTTTGATAATTTTCATAAAGTATATTATGAATCTTCTTGTTAATGTGGCAAATTATAAACATAGCTATAAATTTTTAAAAAATTACACTACAAATTTTTTGCTAGAGGCACACGGCCAACTTGCGCACCCCTCCTATCTTCGCCTGCACCTCGCCTAGTATTTCTTTTACTATATCTAACGGTTAGAAACTAATTTAGTAATAGATCTAACAGATGAAATGTAAAATGTTCATTTTGGACAATTTGATGAATAGGTGCATGATACATCAATGTAACAAGTGGGGTAATAAGTACAGTACTATTTTCATTTAAGTATATGCATGGTACTATACTACTATTAAATATTATTTTCTTTTCCTTTAGTATATGCATATGGTACATCAAAGGATTTTTTTTTTTTTTTTTTTTTTTTTTATTTATTTTTTTTTGATTTTCAAGCATCTATACACAGATGGTGGTTTGTAAAAACCTAAAAACACCAAGATTTATGTATATAACATACTCGTAAAAAAATTCATGGTGTGTGTTAAATAAGTTTGAGTGGCCTTCATCAATTGATCGTAACATTTAAGAAATCACTTTCCGTGCACGAATACTTGTTATCAATATATATTATCCAAAATTTATAAATGAAAAGTTACTTGAGAGGCCTTCATCTATTGATCGTAACATTTTGAGTTTGACGTGCATCATTCAATAATCTTCATTATGTTCAAAAACAATAATAATAGTAATCTTCATTTATTGGTAAATGTTTACAGTTTTATATGCAAGTTGCTTCCTTTTAAATACAGTAGTACTGTAATTATTGCAATTTATGTTTGTATAACTACTGTAGTACGAGTATTAATACAACACGCTACTAGTTATTTAGTAACTACCTTAGATTAAAATAACCATATTCTTAGATAGTCAATTTCATAAAATCTAAGGAGCTAGGAAATGAATTAATAAATAAAGCAACGAAAGTCAATACCACATGGAGTGATGTAGTATTTGTGTGTGAGAGAGACACATAGCAACCAAAGTATACTTTTCTTCAAATAAATACCAACTTCACCCCATTTTTTTTTACCCGCTTATGATTTTTTTCGGGGTTTTTATATATTTTTATTTTTATAATTTTGTTTATATTAAAAAACTATAAAACTGAAAGTACGGAACAGAAAATATAAAATTAATACTCCTTCCATCCTAAAATATAAGTCAAATTTGACTTTTTTAATTAAATTTTGACCTTAAATATTTTATGTTGTATTATATAATACTTGATACAAAATATATAAATAGATAGTGTTTTATATATATTTTCATTTGGTATAATTTGTATCAAGTGATTATATAATACAAATAAAAATATTTAAGGTCAAAGTTTGATAAAAAAGTCAAACTGTACTTATATTTTAAGACGGATGTATTATAAAAAAGTCAAACTGTACTTATATTTTGAGACGGGTGTATTATAAATGGTTGACGAGAGGTACCAATAACACAAACCTTTTTATTATTATTATTATTATTATTGGTTGAAAAATACAGTAAACAATTATTTTTGTACGACTCAAAATGATAAAAAGATGAATATTTTGTTTGAAAGAGTCAAAGAGATGAGTAATAAAAGAAAATGTTTGAAAGAGATGAGTAATAAAAGAAAATGTGACAAGTGGTAACGATATGGCTGTCTTCCCACTTTAATCATGATCACCTCTAACTAGTGGTTCATAATACCACTTTCTAATTTCCAGCATACTACAATAACTAAAACATGTTTATTTTCTCAGCCTTTCATTCTTATTATCCACCAAATCTATCTTGATCATCCATCCCTTTGAGTTAACAAAAAACAAACTTTTTTCTTTTTAGTTTCTGTTTTTGGTAAAGTTGCCAGATTAGTGTTTGTTCTAGAGCAGAACTGATCAGTTGAGCTTATGACTTGACGAGATTCTGAGAAAAAGAACACGTACCGATTTCGTAAAAGAATGCCCGGAGAGTACCACAACCAGGTCCTCCAGCAAGCCAAATAATGAGAGGATCTTCTTCCGGGTTGCCTTCAGACTCAACAAAGTAATAGAACAGTTGCACACTTTCATTTGCACCAACTCCAATATAGCCAGTTTCTAGCTTAAAAGGTAAAGGACCAGGATAACCAGGTAACGTTTTAACTATTGTTTGAGAGGCAACGAGAGATGAGGAACATAAGAGAACAATGAAGACAAGAAACATTAATCTAGACATTGTAAGCTAAGAAGAAGCTAGTGGTTTTGTTTTGTTTTTCTCTGTGTGTGTTATCTTTTTTTTGGATGTATGTTTGTTTTTTATAGTTAGAGAAATATAAATACTGGATAAACGGAGTAGGTGGAGAATGTATGGTTAAAAGAGTTTTTAACTTTTTATAAAAATAGAAAGGAAAAGGGTCAAAAGTTAAATCCCTTGTAGGGTTTTAAGCTTTCAGAGTTTTAGGGATATAGAAAAAGGGTTTGTCTAACTTGTGATTCAGGGGCACAAGTAATTAGTCACAATAAATGATACCGGGACTTCACAGAAAAAGACACTGAGATTCACAGAAAAGTACAGTTCATGTAGATTTCAGTGTCCTTTTCTGTGAGGTTACAATGTCTTTTAATGTGCTTAATTTGCGCCTTTAGAAAACAAGTTAAAAAAATCAAAAAAAAAAAAAAAAATACCGTGTTATATATACACGGATAACGGAGTAGGTAGAGAGAATGTATGGTTAAAATATACGTAAAAAAGGTTTTATAAAAATAGAAAGTAAAAGGGTCAAAATGTTAAATGGCTTGTGGGGTTCCTTTTAAGGATGATGGCTATATATGGAAAGTTACTTGGACAAATTGACGACCCCAATCTACTCATGAATTATTAGGTCCACCGAATGTGTGTATTTTAGCTCGAATTCTATAACAACAATTTTTTTTTTTAACTTTGTTGGAAAAACCAACATGTGTTTTAGAGCAGAACCACAACACAAGAACTCCAACAATAACGTCGACAATGGATTTGATATCCAAGAACTTCAACAATAATGTCGACAATGGATTCGATATCCTATAGGATCGACTAGATATTCACACACACACGCGCGTATTATGTACCTTTAGACACCCTTTTATTAGAATTAATAAAGCTTACAATTCGAATAACAAGAATGCTTAAGAGCTAACATCCCCTCACCTCTATTTATTGAGATGAGAGGGTAAAGAAACCATGTTGGAATCGGTTTTAGGAAACTCCCTAAGCGACCTCCTCATGAAACCGTAATAAAGCCTTTCTTTGCCTTGCAAGGCAAGCTTTAAACAACCTAGTTCTAGTATAACCTTAATGTAAATTACAAGGTACATTTAAGTTCCTAAACTACATTTAAGTTTGCTTCAAATATCCTATAATATCCAAAGCTAAAAATCTTACTTGTCTTCCAGGATCACCAAGACTTGAATACCAAAAAGAGTGATTACTTGGAGTACAAGGTATATCAAGTTTGTAGACTTGAGTTGAAAAGATCGAAGCTTTAGGGTTCTCTAAAGGTGCGGGTTAGCACACGATTTGTTAGACTTGTTGGTAAAGTTGATTAAAAAGCAAATTGACAAGGTTTATAGCAAGGTTAAAGAAGAACCGCAAGTATGAATACTAGTTTTAAGTTTTAACATCGAAAATCTCGATGGGAAGGGTGTACAAAAGCACGGAGTTTCAAAACAAGTTATGTTCATGCAACTCAGTCCTGGTGTTAAAACATGAGTGCATAGAGTATATGTTCAAAAGCGTGTTAGGTTTTAGGTGGAACTGCGGGGAGCTCAGAAAAATCGTGAAGCTGAGGTGATTTAGGATAGTAATGATGATGTCGTAGTAGCTCAAAGAAAGTTGGAGGTTAAACAACTTGAAAGAAAGATAAACACGAACTGCTTGGTAAATAAAAAAGTACACCTTGGTGCAAAAGGGGGCAGACATTATGGAAACCATCGTACCTGGTCAAGACGGTTGATGACGTGCAAAATCGTATGATTTTTAAGGGTAATTTACCCATTAATTTCATACACATTGTATCACTTATTGCCATAAATCCTTTCTTTTTCACTTTTTGGTCTTTAGGAATGCATTTGTTGAATGTACAAATTTTGGGCTCATTTGGACGAAGAATGAATGAAAAAGACAAAGTTTCAAGTTTGTGACCGGCATCTTTGACGTGGTCACGAAAAGTGCTCATAAGTTCAAAACTAAATGTGATTTGTGATGGCTCAGTGTGTTGAGACGACCATTGTGTCTCCATTACAACATCAAGTTGACGTCGTCACCACTTAAAGACTGACACCGTCACAGTGACTCAGTGGACAATTACCCTATAAGGTGGTTTCTCAGTCGCCCGATCACCCGGTGTCACACAGAAGGCGTCGGTTGACCAAAGACACAACCAGAAGGACGAATTCAGAGCAATAAAAAGGTCTTGCTAATGCATAATTTCATAGGGAGATTCGTTTAAATCCTAACAAGTATGATCAGTGAAGAAATCGATATATTTGAATAGGAAGTGGATGTGTGGTATGTAGGTTTGGGTGTAAGTTCATGGCCACATAGGCTGCTTCTCTTTTGCTTTTCTCTTTTTTGGTTTTAGTAAAACCTTTGGTCCATTTCTGATGATAATACTGTAGAGTGAAAGACACATTGGGTTATCAAGTCTATATTCTCGTGAAATATGAGTATGTCATACTAAAAATGATACATGTTTAAATCTTGTGCGTGCACAAGCTTTATTACTAGTATAAGGTTAAAACAAAAGGGTGTTTGGCTTTTACCGACTCAAAGTGTCTAGTAAGTTTATATTTACATTGTCTCTATAATGGACTTATGTTTGACCCGGTGTTCATCTTCATTTATTTTAGGAAACTTTTGGCAATGTTAATCTGAATTATATAAAGGGAAAAATGACTTTATTAGTTATATACTTTGTTATTTTTTCCGCTTTATATACTATACTTATTTGTAGTATGAGTCACTGTTCTTTCAAGTGTTTATCATTTCAAGTACTCTATTTAGTTTATGTGTTTAGAATTAATATTCATTTGCTTGAAACTTAAAATAAGTGACAATACATGTTAATAAGTTTGAGATATGTCTATTTAATCAACAACCTCATGATAAATTTAATTAAAAAAAATCAAATTCTTTCTTCTCTCGACTAATAGATCAATTTTTAGTGTTTTCTTTTTCTCTTTTTTGCTCTTGTTAAGCTACATTCTCTTTTGTACTCATAAACTTTTTTTTATATATATCACAAGAGCAGCAAAAAAAAAAAAGAAAAAGAAAACGTTAAGTATTTACATGGTAAAAACCTGTAACTCATATAAAATATAATTCTTAGACAAAGTATAGAACTAATGGAGTCAGTTTTCCTTTATATAAATTATAAATTATTACCTGAATATTTATTTAAGTTTTCATTTTCAAAAATAGCAAAATGACTAAATTAAACATAAATGAATAGTAAATGGACAATGGAAGTCTTTAACCCTGTAAACGAAAGAGTTAGGGGTGTTTATTTTTTTTTTCCTTAGCTAAGGTCCATGTGAGTCTCTCTTCCCTTTTAGTCACTTAATGGGGAGGAGTTAAGTTTTCACTCTCTATAGACTAAGATGATACAAGGGAAATTTAGTGGGCCCAAGTGAGACCAAATAGTGATTAAGATGATACAAACAAAAAAGAAACGCTCCCTTAAACTCAACCTAAGAAATTTATTTTCTACAAAACCGTTATACCTACAACTACAAGTCAATGGATTATGCGTTTATGTTCAATCTAGTCATTATGCTACTTTTATACCAACAACTACAAGTCACTTTACTTCTAGAACAACATATTCAAATTGACTGAAAATATTTTCCCGACAAAGAGTTTAACTAATTGTCACTGAAAATACTTTTCTTCACGTCGAATTAAAAGTAACATCACATTACATTTTCATGTCAACTCATTGCAAAGCTGATGGACGACGTGGTTTTTAACATTTTACTATAGTGAACTTGTAGTAGTATGTATGATGGGATTGCCTTCCAAAAAAAAGTATGATGGGATTTGGTAGGGAAACTAAAAGTAAAAAGTGTTCTATTATTATAAAACAAGAGGCCTACACATATAGTTGTTAGATGCTGGCTTTCGTGATCATATACTTTACAAACCGTTGACCCGAGTTATTATAAAAACATATGTTTCATATGTTAATCAAAGATTAGGTGCGACAAGGTCACAAGATGGTTCCTGGTTTTAACTCTATCAAAGATTCAAAGTGGGTGGCTGCTTTTTAATTATGTTATTTCTTGAATTGTATATTTTAATATTTTATAGAACCTAAGAAAGGGGCAGTTTATAAGGACTCCTATACCGGGATTTTTAATCATTGCACACATCGGACGGTTGTACTGTGTGCATCACAATGTTATACTATGTGCTTCGTGATTTGTATGATTAACCCATAGGGAGGGTCTAAATAACACAACCCAGAAAAAAGTTGATTAGTAAAAACACCAAATCTATCTAAAAGGCCATATTTTCCTTACTTTTATACATGCATTAGAAATGTAAGTATGTGTCAATGAAGCCTAGTTGTTATCCCACATAAAATTCATGAGGCTGCTCTGGCTATACTTATCCTCAAATCAAACCTAAATTTTGAAATTCTGACATACTGATTGCTTGAAAATGATGAAATAAGACTACTAGTAATGTGACCAAACAGACTCGTTACATCAACGTTTACTTAGTCTTTCTCTCTTAAACCAAACACATAAACAAATGCTCATAGTAAGGATATCACAGTCACAACAAAAAATAACCACATAAAAATAAATTAAAACACTCACACAAACACTCTTCATTCTTACGGTCGCTTGATAGACCGAATAAATGCATTTTGAGAAGGGGGACGCTATTGTCGTTTGCTATGGTGAAGAAACGGGAGGAGACGCGTTCGATTGCACCAGACTGACCGAATGATTCGGTCTCATTACTAGCAGTCTAATAACTCAGTCACTTGGAAACTTCATGTTTTAGATCAGGCATAATAAGGTCCGGTCTTGAAGACGCGTCTTATTTTATTAAAGTGACCTACTACACAGATTAAACAATATTTTCCTAAGAATATTAGCTGACTCGGTCTTTGTTTATTACGAGTATCATTTTAGAGAAGAATGTATATGTGTACGTATTTAATATGAAAACTACTCCATATTATCAAGTTGCATTTCAAATTAATTTTCCATACGTATGATCGTGGGCAGTGCATGTGCCATTATATTTTTTAATCCGACAACTTGTTAACAATTATATTAGGGTACGTACAGTCGTTGAGATGTCAATATCAAGTGGTAGTAAAACGTCTAAACTCTAACAATCATACATACACACATGCATGAATCTTTAAATTTGATTATATTATGTTATGGTCAAGGAAAAAAAAAAAAAAAAAAAAAAAAAACGTGGGAATTGAAATGTGAGACCATGACTAGTTAAGTGGCAACTTTTGCATGCCATTAAATAAGACTGTAAAAATGACGTGGGCACTTAACTACCGTAGCAAAATTTCTCTCGAAATTGATATGGTCCTTCATGTAGTAGGTGGCCATTTTCGATGTGACACACAAAAATTGGAATAAAACTCAACATCTCGTCTCACTTTAATGATTAATTCGATTTCATTATGAAACAAATGCAACACTTTTTTGATAATTCATAGACAACAACTTTAAAAGAACATATAATTCAATATCATTTAACTTCTTTTTCTAACACTTTAACATGTGTAAAAGACTAAAAGTGAGGCAGAAATTAGGCATATACTTTATAACTTTTCAAATGAGTACATTTTAAGTTTGGACATTCTTTTTATAGTCACTGTAAAGTAGGGATGAGCAAATGATTCGAACGGACTGGACTGATCGAAGGACTGACCGAGACCGGATTAGACCGGACCAGACCGACAACATTCAGTCCGGTCCTCGGTCTTTGCTTTTTAGCTAATTCGGTCATCGGTCCGATACGGTCCGATCCGAACCACAAACCGATTATTTGGCCTAGTTGGACCGGACCGGACCGAACTGACGACATTTGGTCCAGTCTTCAGTCTTGGCTTTTTGGCTAGCTAATTGGGTCCTCGGTCTTGTCGGTCTGGTCCAGTCCGGTCTTGGACCGATGCTCACCCTTAAAGTGTTACCAACTTATCTTTCTTCTAGTAATTCAGAATCATATACAATCATTAAATCGGAACTTTAATATACCTTAAATTGTTAAAGCAACGTATATTTAAATTTGAAAATGCTCCAAGTATATTTTTCTTTTCCAACTGGTTCAACTTGGTTTTATTTAAGGAGTAGTTATGTTTTTATTTAACGAAGCCATCACGACTTGGAATAGTAGGCCTCGTTTGACGGCTACTGGATTTCAACAACGCATGTGCATCAATCAATTATACAACATATTTCTTTTGACTTTTGAGTTGGTGAAATAAAAAAAGAAAATTATAGTGTTTTCTGAAACACTTCAAAACAGTTTAGTGATTACTTTGATATTGTCATAAAAGATATCAAGTTTAAAACATCACATGGCATGCATTTAAGTGTAAAAGAATTGATCATATCGGATTTGATAGACGGATACACTTGCAAAACGGTCATGAGAATACTATATATAGTTAGACCTCGTACATCTTGAAAAAAAAAATAATAAATAAATAAAAAACCTCACTCTCAAATGACTTGTTATTTACTTGAGTATGTATGTTAATCATTTTAGAGACAAGTTTAAACGACCGATTTAATAACAAGATTAATAATTACACTATTATCAGTTTCTAACTCCAAATTTAGTTTTAAGCTTTTGGACGGTGAACATCGTTTCAAATTTCAGCCATAGATGAGTTGTAAATCCATCACCACATACACACAATGAGCCCTAGCTATCATTGTAATTGAAATAAATGGGGTTGGATATTTGAAAGCTAGGTTTCACAAATCACAACCATATATTGTGCACCAACTCCCCCCCCCCCCCCCCCCCCCCTTACATAATCCATGACGTCCTACTTTTAAATACGAGTTGACCATTTGCATGTGAAATTATAGTCAAAAGTTATTAAGATCTTGGCAACTTAATTAACATATATAGTCCAAGTAACGTCCATATCTGAACGATTATGAAGAGATGTATATATATTTGTAACGTACTTTGATTTTATTTTGTATTTTTATATGCTAAAAAACATGTGTGCGCGCAATTATCCAAACACAGTTGAGAAAGAAGAATACAATTCACGTTAGATTTCCCCTATAATATGGGTAACGAGATTAATGAAACGGGTGTAGCACCTGCTTTCTCGCCTATCGATAGATAGCAGGTTGCTTCCAAGCTCAAACCATTTGAAACGGAATGCATTGGATGGATGCCCGGGCATTGAGAAGGAAGGACGCTGTGCCTCCTGGCATGGCAGCACCGTACTATTGAACCCGAGACTACTATATATAGATCCGCCCCTGACTAAAGACCATCATGTAAAAGATAATATTGGTAAGAGTTATCACATGGATCATTTGTGCACATCGTTACTTCTTATAATGCATTTCGGACATTTTATTTTTAAAAATCTTAAAAGTTTCAGTTTAAACACTTTCTTATTATAAAAATTTGCAAGTCTTGCTATCAAATATATGTACCTTCTAGCATACACTTCTTAAACTTGTAACAGCCATCCAGAAATTCACTAAAGCTATAACAATCATTAAATACTTCTTGGAAAATCAATTGTGCTTATGCAACAACCCATGCAATATTGTTCAATAATCAAAGGCTTAAAATTGGTTATGCATCCGTTTTGCCTTGCAAATAACACTATTTATATATAGCAACATGAATTTGTTAGCAACACCGCTGATAGAGTTATCATCATGAAAAACATGCTAGCGAAAGACATTTGCTCGCCAAAAAATTTGGTTAAATGGGTACCAATCGCGTCAACGCGCGGATAACCGGCTAGTATCCATCGATTAATTCAGACACATTCTTCTGATTTGTGAGTAATAGTGAGATATTAACTGAGGTTACTTAATTTAGCCGTAAGTGTGTAAATGAGTAAAATAGAAAACAGATTACCATCTACTTGCATGCTCCAAATCTTCTTGTAGTTTTTTGGATATATAGTGAGCATGCATGGTTTCAACTCTCAGTGATAGTAGATGAGTTGTAAATCCCTCACCACATACACACAATCAGCCCTATCAATGTGATTAAATAAATGGGGTTCGATATATGTTCGTTTTCATTTGCTGGCTTTCTGTTTGTATCGTAAACTCATCTTATCTTATCTTTTGTCCACCATCATTTTGTAACAATCAATGAAAGATTTCACAACCATACATGCAAATATATATCCCATAACATGACGAGACCAACTTTGTGGTGCATAATATACGTACATAGAGCTAGACCGAAATAGGACCGGATATGACAATGTTGTTGTGTCAATTACATCTCATATTTTGGCTCATTAGGTTTTTTCAAACAATTAGGTATTGCATTGTTATTAAGATAACAATGTTGACGATCATGCTAGCTCACGAAAAATGTGCTTGACCGAAATAGGACCGGATATGACATGGAAATCGAATAAAATTGTGGGATCGAAGTAGAATAGCAAGATCGATATCGTAAACCATACATTCTTGGTGTTGAGTATATATTCTCAAACGTTTTAAATCGAGGGGAAATCTTAACCCGTGCATCTTTTTTGGGTGTTGACCGGCCTAATCGAAGGATGCACCCATGACAATGAGCTTATAGGAGTTGGGTGACGAGTAAATATTACAAATCTTTAAGTTGCCTAAGTACTTATAAGCTCGACCCATGTCACACTCATGTTAACTAATGGCTCAATTACTGTATTTGTTTTGTTCTGTTCTCTAGAAGAAAACACACACACACACACACTTATGAATAAAAACATCGCTCTCTTGAGTTGATTTAAGTTGCCTAAGTTTAAGTTGTTTCATTGGTTCATTATATAATTAGCACACGATTGCTTGAGTTGTTTCTTCACTTTACATCACCGATCAATAATTTGTTTTGTCCCCCAAATGGTTAATTCAACTATTAAAACTTGAAGGAAAATGTACGCATGACAGTGCTTGATAACTTCCATAAATCCGTCCGTAAATCCGTCTTTGTTATTATTATCTTTTTGGAACAGCGGAATATTATTAGAAACTAGCAAAAACCATAACAAATTACATAGAAGCAATGGAAACTAAAGGATTTTTAATCCACTTTACCCAACTAAGATTAAACTTAGGATTTCAAGATGAAATCTAAAGAAAAGATTGAGACACAATAAAATCCCATGCATAAGACCGTCTTCTTAGGAGGAGAGACCAAGAAGACCAATCGATTACGAAAACTCCACATAGACGACATGAGAGTCCCCCAACCCCTTCCAACAAGGACTTCACCTTAGACGATAGATGCAAAGAATCAAGCCATGAAATCCACTCCAAAAAATTAGAGCAAAATAGGAATGTCTAACTTCCATCATCTAGCCAACAAAGCCCATAAATCCTGAGCCATCTCGCAAGAGAAGAAGATGTGATTAAAAGTTTCAACATCCTCAAAACAAATTGGACACAAGGTTGAAGCTACATCAATCCTTTTCTCAATTATTATTATAATAATGCACGTCAAATTCTCAATCATGCATATATTTAATTATGCATATATTTATCTGATGATGAACTCTTGAAAACAAACTTGTGATAATTATGTTATGTGGTAATAACTTTTTTTAGAAAATGGACGACTTAATAGATTATACGTGATTGAAAGATTTCATTAATAACTTGAAGATATCTTGCATGTGGTGCATTTTAATTAGAGGTGTGCTACACCCACCAAAAGTTTACACAATTTCATCCACTCACTGACGTGGCGGAGTGTTGATTGGTTGGTTTTCTGGCCACAGAAAACCAACTAATCAACACTCCGCCACGTCAGCGAGTGGATGAAATTGTGTAAACTTTTGGTGGATCTAGTATTTTTCTTTTAATTATGGGTGGCAATTCTCGACACGACACGATAAATGACACGAACCCGATACGGAGTTATACATGCTTGGGTCAAAACAGGTCAACCCGTTTAATAAACGGGTCGTGTTTGGGTTGAGTAAGTATTAAACAGGTCAACACGTGAACCCATTTAAGTATACAAGCCTTTAAAAATAAAATATATAACTTGGTTTTAATGTTGGATATAGATTAAATATATCTTGTTATATACTTAATATTAGTGAATTACGATTATAACTCAGATATGACTGAAATTGACCCTTATAACTCTGATATTATATTGTCGTATAGTTATTTGTATGTAATTTTTATCATATTTAAGATCATTATATCATTTGTTTATTTAAACTAGCTAAATCAATAAACCACCAACCTTATTCATTGTTTGACATATTAACTTAAACAGGTTAAATGAGTTATAAACGGGTTACATGTGTTATGCAGGTGTGGGTTAGGGTTGAGCTTCTTGACACGATTAATAAATGGGTCGTGTTTAGGTAGATGTTATTTCAACCCGCCAACACATGAACCCGAATAGGTCAACACGAACACGACTCGATTGCCACCCCTAATTGTAATCACTACAGAATTTTTATCGTTTCTAGATAAATAAAAATCTTTGCACCATTTTGCTATTCATTTATGTGATTGAAGTAAAAATTCTTGTCATCATTGAGTAATAAGAGCACACGGTGTAGGCTCGCCGTGCCTACGTGGAGCTCGATGTTCCTCTTCACTACACCACCTTTCATTCGCCGTTGTTCCCCGTTGAAGCCCTCTTCGTCTGCACGAAGAGGAGAACATCTGACATTCATTTTTTTTTCTTTGGCCCTTTATTTTGGTGTTTTTAAAAGTTTATTTGTATATTTGTAAATGTAAAAAGGTTTTTAAAGTTTGAAATAAATAATTGTTTTGTAAAAATGTAATGTGTAAATACTAATACAACTATATTAAACATATGATTGACATAACGGCTAGTTTCTCTATAAATACCATATTTACTCAACTTAGTATTGTCACACAATTATAACTAAATTTCACACAAACACTATGGCTAACCAACCAGCTGAGGTACAAAGAACAATCCTTACCCGATTACACAATGAACAAGAAAATGAACTTAAGTTGATTAACGACTTGTTAGGTGAGATAGCTCGTACTATTCGACAGATGCATACTCGAGCTCCAGAGGTCGAACGGTTACGTGAGCTGCCTCAAGACCATCCAATAATCAGGGTCGGTCTACAAACTCTTTTAAGAAATGATGAAACGGATTTGCAACTTCAAGTCGCCTTGAAAATGGTCAGGGAACAAGTGTTGCAAGTTTGGGAAGAAAAGTCAGCACTCATCGATAATTATAAGTCTTCATAAATTCTTGATGATGTTGCATATCGTATTTATCCGTTTCGTTATTTTCGTATCGTATCGTATCGTATGTTTTTTCTTCCCACAAATCATATGGTTTTTTTTTCTTCCGTATTGTAACTTTTTTATTTGGATGAAATAAAATTAGTATATTGTATTATTTTGTATAATTAGTGAAATAAATTTAATGAAATGAATAAAAAAATAAAATTGTAAGTGGTGAGGCCCAAATGAAGAAGTTAAGGTTTGTTGTTTGGTGAGTAGAGGGTTAGTTGTGAAGAGGTGTTAGGATGATGTGTCACACGTGAAACCGAATGAAGAGGTAAACCTCTTCAACTACACCCAACGCTCTAAGTTTTCAAAAAGTCCCATACACACCTTATGTTTCTATAGGAGATTGTATCTTGAGTACTTAAGTTACGTACTGACATTACTATATTAGATACTGGATAGGAAAATTTGATGAAAGGAGTTAAAGGACTATGTACACTCTCTCACTTTAATACATCAAAATTGCACATTTTTAAAAGAAATGTACTTTTAAAAAGATCAATTTTTTTTTTATTATTATTATTATTTTTTTTTTTAACTTTTCAAACCCCATAACCGACAAAAATTTCGACATCTGCAATTCTGTTATGTTTTACGTTCAAAAAATCCGTTCAATCCACAATACGTTGCTCTTTAATTTAAGATCGATTTCGACACGGTTTTGGTTATAACCGAGGCAAATAACCGAGAGTGTGATTACACAAATGGTCCTTGTGTCGTTGAGTCTTGTTAAGTTAAACTCGTAGCTCCATTAACCGAGAATTTGTGCCATAAAATTTTACTTGCGATAATATGCATACTACATGTGAATATTGTACTTGGTTTCTTAGTCGTGTCAATGTGTGACCCTGTAGGTCTATGACATGATTAGTATATTCGTTATGTGTTATACCGTGCACACACAAATGTTCTAACAGGTCAACCCCCTTGTTACGACGAAATGAGTTTGTGATAGTGACTCATCAAACATCAACTGACAGGGACGGAGCTAGGATTGAAACTTAAAGGGGCCAATTTTATTTTCTTCCTAAAATGCTAAGATAAATTACACGAACAAAATAAGCCAAGCCATGTAACGCAAGAAGATTGTAAGTTCTTCTGTTAAGTTGGAGATGGTTTTGTTATTTAGAGATATAAATCAGTTATATTAAATGTAAATGATTAGATTCCTAAATTTAAATATAGTAATAACCATCCTAATAAACAATGATAAAGATTTTTAGAACATATATTTCATTATCACATTGGTTACACACGCAGCAATTAACCTTTGGACTGGGCCTTATTCACTTCAATGGACTGGGCTGGTTGGGGGAGGCCTGGCACCCGCTAGCCCCTACTGGCTCCGTCTCTGAACTAATGTGCATTAGTAAATGGATTTCGACAAATAATTAAATTGCATTTTGTATGTATTTTGGCACCCCTATATTATTTGGTCGAAGCATTATCAAATGATTTCTTCACAAGAGGTTAGATGTTCAAATAACGCTAAATATGCACATTTGAGGTGGCCAGAAAAAAATAGAATAAATCAGCGAAGCTGCGTACATACGAGTTTAAAAAATTCATCCTTCCTAATATTTTGAACGGGAAAAAAACTTATCCGCTTCATATCATTTGGTCAAGTAGTCAAGCCACACAGTTTCAAAACCGATGACCATCTTTTATATATTTGTTCAACGTTTGACTCAATGTCCTTTGTTGTAATTTGCTTTTACATAAAATTAACGTTTTGAAACCCGGGTCGACCCGGCCGGTCGAACCGGTCGGACCGGAACCCGGTCAAAAAACGGGTTGTTTTGACCCGGGTTTCTAAAACCGGGTCAACCGGTGTGACCCGCCGGGTTTTGAGTGACCCGGGTTGACCCGGGTTTTGAAACCCGGCCGGGTTTGGATTTTCTCTATTTTTTTTTTTTTAAATTTAAATTTTGACTCTTTTTTATTTATTTGTCATTATTAAGGTGCTATTTTTGTTTGATATGACTTTTTTATGGTGTTTATTCACTCATATTTGTGCGTAAAATCGATTTTTAGAAATGTGCGTAAAACCGGGTCTAACCGGGTTGACCCGGTGACCCGGTAACTCGGCCGGGTCGATCCCAAACCCGGGTTTCAAAACATTGCATAAAAAGGTTCACTGAAGCCTGTTTCAAATCGAAAGGGCCCAAATGAGCCCAAAGTTTTTCTAAAAGGCACATAAATCTCATTTTTTAATGATTTTGAGGGAGCCTACTTTATGCGAGTGTCCTGTAAAGGTAGGGGTATTCATCGGTTCGGTTATCGGTTAATCGGTTTATTCGATTCGGGTTATTCGGTTAAAAAATAAATTTGGGTTATAACCAAAAACCAAATCGAACCGAAAATATCTATGACTGAACCGAACCGAAGTTCGATTCGGTTATGGGTCAAAACCGAAAACCGAATTTTGTACTTGAATTACACTATTTACATTTTTTTTAATTTAATTATATATATTTTTTGAAAAAAAAATATTTCAAGCATAAAAAAGTGTCTTTTATATTAGTATAAAATTTTAATAGACATTTTTTATATTTAAAATACTATAAATATATAAAAAAAAAATATATATTTATATAAATTCAGTTTTCGGTTCAGATAGATAAACCCATATCCAAACCGAAAACCGAATTTTTAATTCGGTTCGGTTCGGTTTTTGGTTTATTCGGTTAATTACCCGAACCGTGAACACCCCTATGTTAAGCTTATGAATTGGGCTTATGTTATACAAGCAACTTATGGTTTGTATATCGTAAGCTTATAAAACTATGGTGAGTGTTTGGATTAGCTTATGACCAAAAAGGCATGGTTTAAATTAAGAAAATATGAACTTTAGATTACGTATAATTGAAGATAAAATGGTACTGTAATTTATAGTGAAACATGTTTTGTAAACATAACCCTCTTTAAAAATAAGAGAAAATTCTTCAAATACCCCAAAGATACACATGTGTACCTCATATGCCTCAAAATTTTTCATCTTCTCCAAATACCCCAAAGGCAACTCTCTCACAAAAATTCTTGGACAACCCTCACAGAATCTTGACAAGTGTCCCTTTGGTGTCCCACATAGTACTAGTTACCCCATTATTTATATAAAACCAAATTACTAAAATACCCCCAATTATTTATATAAAACTCCTCTCTTTCTCTCTCGCCACACATTCACACCTTCATCTATTTCACCACCTTCCACCGCCTTCACCACTACCACCAGCAGATCGACACCATAACCACCCCGTTGCTGAGATCTCCTCATCACATATCACCACCACACGCGCCACAACAAAGCCCCACCGCCACCTCTTGTTCACCACGCGCCATAAATCACCATCACCACCACTCCTAATCACCTCCACCTTGTAGATCGAGAAGAAAAGGTAAGGTAAACCAAGTCACGCGCGTGCATGACCCGGTGTGAGTGGACTATTGACTCACTGAGTCATATAATTGATGCTTTGGGTCCGGGTTTAAGGTGGTGATTTAAATGGTGGACTCATGACTCACTGTTTTTTTTTTTTTTTTTTTTTTTTTTTTTTTTTTTTTTTTTTTTTTTGGTTGAAGATAAAGTTGGTGTTTTTGGTGGAGTTGGATTTGAGTGAGGTACAATAAGTGTTTATTTTAAATGGTGTTAGTGGTGGTGATTTAGAAACTTGTTTAACTGCTACCATGTTTCAAAAAGTCTTGCTCATGGATTAGGATTTTTAGAATTTGTATTTATGAGGTTGAACAAAAGAGTTGTTTTCATTAATGTATGATTTGTAAAGGCTGACCAGGCCCGTAGCATACACCAATGGATTGTCCATCTATTTTGCAACATGTAAAAATAAAAGTTAGGTAAATTCCAATCAACTTTTAGTCAATAAATACAAAATTTTGTTAGATACATAGTTTGATTTGATGTGAGAGAGGTGTCCAATGTCAAATCTGTTACCTTTAACAATGAAAATAAATTACGAGTATCATTTAAAAGTCTGATTATTTTTTAGGGTTTAGGTAACATGTTAATAGATTGGTAATTAAGGAACTAGATTGATGTGTCAAGTAGTTAAGACACTGAACCAGTTTGGTTCTTTTGAAAAAAAATGTTGACCGAAAAAATTGGGTGTCCTCGGAATATATGGGTGGTGGTGGCCGGAGTAAGTGGTAGTGGTGGAGTGGGTACAATAATCAAAATGTACAAGTTTTTAAGCTATATATACAAAATAAAGTGTGAGGTTATATATGTAATTTACACTAATATAAAAAATGTGAGACCTAGTCTCCTAAGAATATACAAGAGTGGGACCAAGTTGCCCAAGAAATTTGTAGCATAAATTAATATAAAAAGACTACTTTTTAGCTAAAAGACAAAATAGCAAAAATCGCTAAAAAAAGTAGGTCCCAGTAGCCCAAGAATTAGTGGGGTTAGTTGTACTTTGCAAGTACAAGGTGAGACAACCAAAAGGACACTTGTCAAAATTCTGGGATGGTTGCCCAAGAATTTTTGTAAGAGAGTCGCATTTGAGGAAGTTGGAAAATTTTAAGGTATATAAGGTACACACTAGTGTACTTTTGGGGTATTTAAAGAATTTTCTTTAAAAATAAACCATGATTTTGAGGCTTATCTAGTGCCCTAAATGTCATAAAAAAATCTGGTAACATGACACGCGTTTTGCTATGACTACAAGCCAGTATAGTAAAGTACTCAAGCTCAAAATTTAGAACCAACTTAACAGGGTGTTCGGTATAACATTTAGAAAGCACATACATGTACTAGAAAGAAAAAGAACAAAAACAATACTTTAGCTTCAAGTACATTATATCATCCAAAACTCAAAAGCATTTTGCAAACACAAAAATAAGATCCGAAGTAATATCAGCAGCTACGGAAGGGGGTGCTTTCCGGGACGATCAGCAGCCCGTAAAGTTTTATCGATGAGTTTCTGAGCTTTACTACTGCGAATCTGCACTTTGACACTACTACTTTTGTCCATCTTCGCGTACGTTTTCTTCCATTTCTTTCTCTTCAATGCTTTCACTTTGGATTTTATTGTCTCCACCAAATTTGCAAACTGGTTCGCCATTGCTTATTATGCAAAAGATTATATGTATTGGTTTCTGTGTGAGTGATGCCAATTACTGACAGATGATTGGCTTTTTATACGTAGTATTAAGTACGTGAACAATCTTGAAAAATACGAGAATATGCCACATCAGATTTATGTGGTTTTTAGCTATTTATAGACTTGGTTTTTTGTTTACATCCTCGTTTTAATCTTTTTGGTCTTTGTAGTATGACGAAGGGACTTAAATGTGTCATTTATAAGGTTATAAATAGTGCAAAGCGTGGCGTGGCGTTATAACTAAGCCTCACGTTTGTTGGAAAATTTAGAGCACTTGAGGGATTAATTCACACTTGGTAATGGGTTTGGAGGTACGGGGTGTACATCCATTTGGTCACTGAATCCCCTGACTCAATAGTGGTTATGTATTGATTACGCTGATAGCATGAATCTGTTTCTGCTGATAGCATGAATCTGTTTCTGCTGATGGTATGATTCTACTGACAGTGGATTCTGCTGCTAGTTTCCTGTGCTAGTGTTATTATTACCACTGATAGTGTTAACATTACCATTGCTAGTATTATTGTTTCCACTGATAACCACTGATTCCAATTATTATGGAAAGTATTATGATATAATTAATGGGCCGTTAATTATACATAATTTCATGAACTAGGGTTTGAATAAACTCTATTATAAATAGAGGTAATAACAGAATTGCATTGAAGATATACAACACAAACCATAAACACTTGAATACGATTCTGTTCTTGATTTGTGCCTAAAACAAGAACATCACTTGGTCTTATCGCATAGAGATATTCATGTAACCCAGGCATAGGGTCGAATAGTTTCTATTGGAAAGTGATAACACGATTTCAAGTGAATATCCGGTACTCATTGATTATCTTAACCCTAATCTGGGAACACTTGCAAACACATTATAACCAACAACCAATAGAAATTATTAGTGATAATCAATGGCTGCTGCTATGAGACAAATGACTGCCAACTTTTCCAAGTTGGAAAAGTTTGAAGGTGTTGATTTCAGAAGATGGCAAAAGAAGATGCACTTCTTGTTGTCAAGTATGAATGTGGTTTATGTTCTGACAATTGAGATTCCAGAAGATTATGGAGAAGATGCTACTATGGAACAGATGAGGGCAAGAAGCAAATGGGAGAATGATGATTATGTCTGCATAGGTTTAATTCTCAATGGTATGTCTGATTCTCTATTTGATATTTATCAGAATGTTGAAACTTCTCAAGAACTATGGGATTCCTTGGAAGCCAAATATATGGCTGAGGATGAATCAAGTAAGAAGTTCCTTGTATGTAATTTTAACAATTACAAAATGGTTGATTCATTTTCCTGTCATGGAACAATACAATGAACTTCTTAGTATACTTGGTCGATTCACACAACACAAGATGAACATGGATGAGGCTATTTCAGTCTCTTGTATCATTAAAAATTACCTCCTTCTTGGAAAGATTTTAAGCATGTGCTGAAACATAAGAAGGAGGAATTAACTCTTGTTGAGTTGGGAAATCACTTGCGTATTGAGGATTCACTCAAAGCACAAGACATTGACAAGCCAAAGAGTAGCAATGCTACTGGTCCATCAGTTGTCAATATGGTGGAGCATAACAACTCCTTCAGGTACAATGACAACAAGGGCAAGCGTAAGCATCAGGATAACACCAAATCTAATCTTAACAAGAAACCAAAAGTGACTTGTTGGAAGTGTGGTAAACTGGACACTTCAGAAAAGATTGTAAAGGTGCTAAGATTGGAAATAAAACCAATGGATCAGGCACAAGTGGAAGGAATGGTAACACCAATTCTCTGAAAGTTCAGAATATATTTAATAGGTCTTTTGAGATTTATTATGTTACATATATATCTGAAATATATTTTGTGCAGGATGATGATGTTGCTTGGTGGGTTGACTCTGGTGCGATAATTCATGTGTGTAAAGATAGAAGCTGGTCAAGACTTATGAGTCAATGAATGATGGTTCTATTCTTCATATGGGAAACGAGTCAACTGCCCTGGTGCATGGAAAAGGATGTGTTGATTTGAAGTTTAGTTCTGGAAAGATTGTTTCTTTGTTTAATGTTTTACATGTTCCTGATATTAGAAAGAACTTGGTTTCTAGTAGTGTAAAATAATTGTGGTTATAAACAAGTGATTGAATCTAATAAGTTTGTTTTGTCTAAACATGGTGTGTTTATTGGTTTTGGCTATTTGGGTAATCAAATGTTCAGGCTTAATATTGTTAATGATATTGGTGATTCAGCTTTTATGTCAACCTCTAAACTTAATGATTCAACCCTATGGCATGCAAGACTTGGCCATGTACACTTTAAAAGAATGCGAGATATGTCTAAGAATGGGTTAATTCCAGCCTTTGATATGGACACTGAAAAGTGTAAAACTTGCATGATGACCAAAATTACTAAAAAACCATTTCAAAGTGTAAAACGTGAAACTAAAGTTTTGGAGCTGATTCATAGTGAACTATGTGATTTTCATGCTACTCCCTCTTAGGGGAACAATAAATACTTTGTGACTTTTATTGATGATGCTTCTAGGTTTTGTTATGTTTATTTGTTACATACTAAGGATGAAGCATTAGATAAATTTAAAGTATTTAAAACTGAAGTTGAATTGCAACAAGGGTCTCTAATCAAAAGATTCAGGACTGATAGGGGAGGTGAGTACATGGATACTCTGACTTTCAGTCTGTTGGTATAATCCATGAAATGACTGCTCCTTATACTACTCAGCAAAATGGTATTTCTGAAAGGGAAAACAGGGTGCTAAAAGAGATGGTTAATTCCATGTTGTCCTATTCAGGGCTGAGTCAAGGGTTCTAGGGTGAAGCCATGTTAAAAGCCATGTTAACACCAATTCTCTGAAAGTTCAGAATATATTTAATAGGTCTTTTGAGATTTATTATGTTACATATATATCAGAAATATATTTTGTGCAGGATGATGATGTTGCTTGGTGGGTTGACTCTGGTGCGATAATTCATGTGTGTAAAGATAGAAGCTGGTCAAGACTTATGAGTCAATGAATGATGGTTCTATTCTTCATATGGGAAACGAGTCAACTGCCCTGGTGCATGGAAAAGGATGTGTTGATTTGAAGTTTAGTTCTGGAAAGATTGTTTCTTTGTTTAATGTTTTACATGTTCCTGATATTAGAAAGAACTTGGTTTCTAGTAGTGTAAAATAATTGTGGTTATAAACAAGTGATTGAATCTAATAATTTTGTTTTATCTAAACATGGTGTGTTTATTGGTTTTGGCTATTTGGGTAATCAAATGTTCAGGCTTAATATTGTTAATGATATTGGTGATTCAGCTTTTATGCCAACCTCTAAACTTAATGATTCAACCCTATGGCATGTAAGACTTGGCCATGTACACTTTAAAAGAATGCGAGATATGTCTAAGGATGGGTTAATTCCAGCCTTTGATATGGACACTGAAAAGTGTAAAACTTGCATGATGACCAAAATTACTAAAAAACCATTTCAAAGTGTAAAACGTGAAACTAAAGTTTTGGAGCTGATTCATAGTGAACTATGTGATCTTCATGCTACTCCCTCTTTGGGGAACAAGAAATACTTTGTGACTTTTATTGATGATGCTTCTAGGTTTTGTTATGTTTATTTGTTACATACTAAGGATGAAGCATTAGATAAATTTAAAGTATTTAAAACTGAAGTTGAATTGCAACAAGGGTCTCTAATCAAAAGATTCAGGACTGATAGGGGAGGTGAGTACATGGATACTCTGACTTTCAGTCTGTTGGTATAATCCATGAAATGACTGCTCCTTATACTACTCAGCAAAATGGTATTTCTGAAAGGGAAAACAGGGTGCTAAAAGAGATGGTTAATTCCATGTTGTCATATTCAGGGCTGAGTCAAGGGTTCTAGGGTGAAGCCATGTTAAAAGCCATGTTAACACCAATTCTCTGAAAGTTCAGAATATATTTAATAGGTCTTTTGAGATTTATTATGTTACATATACATCTGAAATATATTTTGTGCAGGATGATGATGTTGCTTGGTGGGTTGACTCTGGTGCGATAATTCATGTGTGTAAAGATAGAAGCTGGTCAAGACTTATGAGTCAATGAATGATGGTTCTATTCTTCATATGGGAAACGAGTCAACTGCCCTGGTGCATGGAAAAGGATGTGTTGATTTGAAGTTTAGTTCTGGAAAGATTGTTTCTTTGTTTAATGTTTTACATGTTCCTGATATTAGAAAGAACTTGGTTTCTAGTAGTGTAAAATAATTGTGGTTATAAACAAGTGATTGAATCTAATAATTTTGTTTTATCTAAACATGGTGTGTTTATTGGTTTTGGCTATTTGGGTAATCAAATGTTCAGGCTTAATATTGTTAATGATATTGGTGATTCAGCTTTTATGTCAACCTCTAAACTTAATGATTCAACCCTATGGCATGCAAGACTTGGCCATGTACACTTTAAAAGAATGCGAGATATGTCTAAGGATGGGTTAATTCCAGCCTTTGATATGGACACTGAAAAGTGTAAAACTTGCATGATGACCAAAATTACTAAAAAACCATTTCAAAGTGTAAAACGTGAAACTAAAGTTTTGGAGCTGATTCATAGTGAACTATGTGATCTTCATGCTACTCCCTCTTTGGGGAACAAGAAATACTTTGTGACTTTTATTGATGATGCTTCTAGGTTTTGTTATGTTTATTTGTTACATACTAAGGATGAAGCATTAGATAAATTTAAAGTATTTAAAACTGAAGTTGAATTGCAACAAGGGTCTCTAATCAAAAGATTCAGGACTGATAGGGGAGGTGAGTACATGGATACTCTGACTTTCAGTCTGTTGGTATAATCCATGAAATGACTGCTCCTTATACTACTCAGCAAAATGGTATTTCTGAAAGGAAAAACAGGGTGCTAAAAGAGATGGTTAATTCCATGTTGTCCTATTCAGGGCTGAGTCAAGGGTTCTAGGGTGAAGCCATGTTAAAAGCCATGTTAACACCAATTCTCTGAAAGTTCAGAATATATTTAATTGGTCTTTTGAGATTTATTATGTTACATATATATCTGAAATATATTTTGTGCAGGATGATGATGTTGCTTGGTGGGTTGACTCTGGTGCGATAATTCATGTGTGTAAAGATAGAAGCTGGTCAAGACTTATGAGTCAATGAATGATGGTTCTATTCTTCATATGGGAAACGAGTCAACTGCCCTGGTGCATGGAAAAGGATGTGTTGATTTGAAGTTTAGTTCTGGAAAGATTGTTTCTTTGTTTAATGTTTTACATGTTCCTGATATTAGAAAGAACTTGGTTTCTAGTAGTGTAAAATAATTGTGGTTATAAACAAGTGATTGAATCTAATAAGTTTGTTTTATCTAAACATGGTGTATTTATTGGTTTTGGCTATTTGGGTAATCAAATGTTCAGGCTTAATATTGTTAATGATATTGGTGATTCAGCTTTTATATCAACCTCTAAACTTAATGATTCAACCCTATGGCATGCAAGACTTGGCCATGTACACTTTAAAAGAATTCGAGATATGTCTAAGGATGGGTTAATTCCAGCCTTTGATATGGACACTGAAAAGTGTAAAACTTGCATGATGACCAAAATTACTAAAAAACCATTTCAAAGTGTAAAACGTGAAACTAAAGTTTTGGAGCTGATTCATAGTGACTATGTGATCTTCATGCTACTCCCTCTTTGGGGAACAATAAATACTTTGTGACTTTTATTGATGATGCTTCTAGGTTTTGTTATGTTTATTTGTTACATACTAAGGATGAAGCATTAGATAAATTTAAAGTATTTAAAACTGAAGTTGAATTGCAACAAGGGTCTCTAATCAAAAGATTCAGGACTGATAGGGGAGGTGAGTACATGGATACTCTGACTTTCAGTCTGTTGGTATAATCCATGAAATGACTGCTCCTTATACTACTCAGCAAAATGGTATTTCTGAAAGGAAAAACAGGGTGCTAAAAGAGATGGTTAATTCCATGTTGTCCTATTCAGGGCTGAGTCAAGGGTTCTAGGGTGAAGCCATGTTAATAGCTTGCTATTTACTAAATAGGGTTCATAATAAAAGGAACAAGGTTACCCCTTATGAACTCTGGACTAAAAAGAAACCCAACCTGAATTATCTCAGTGTTTGGGGTTGTAGGGCTGTTCTAAGACTCCCTGATCCAAAGCAGAAAACTTTGGGTGAAAGAGGCATTGAATGAATCTTTGTTGGATATGCTGAACATTCCAAGGCTTATAGGTTCTACGTTATTGAACCTAATGAATCTATTTCAATTAACTCAATAATTGAATCAAGGGATGTGTAGAACCGTAGAGGGGGGGGGGGGGTGAATATGGTTTCTTTCGCTTTTTAGATGTTTAAAAAACTTTAAGACAAAGAGAACACCAAGTGGTTGTACAATAATCCAACAACCACTAACACAACCAAAGTATATAAAGCAAGTAAGAACACAACAATATATACTGGTTCGGGATGGGGGGGTTTATACCATCCGTACGTCCAGTTGCGAATCCGCGACTCCGATACTATTCACTAGTATAATCCTTTCGGTGGACAACAAACCGTTACAATTCACTCCACCAAAAAGAAGGAGTTACTCCCACGGTATTCCGCCCTCGGAAACCACCCAAAAGAATCTTGCGATTCGACTTCACCTAAGGGTCACCAAGACCACTACCAAGACTTCCCACAGGAAGTATCAAACCCCAACTAGATCCCCAATGATCTAGGCTTGGTCACCAAGATACAAGACTTCCCTTACAAACAATTAGAATGAATGAATAAGTGTTTGTTTAATCAACCAAGCCCTAACCTAACCTAGAGACTCGATTCTAATAGAAAGGGTATAGATAAGAAGACCCTCGACACAATCACACGAGTGGATTAAGTTCTTGTGATTCTTCCCTTGCAAGGAGATGTGTTCTTTCAAAGATGTTAGTGTGTTAAACTAAGAACACAAGAGAGATAGAGAGATTTGAGAGTGTTTAGTGAGAAAGAATGTAGAGAGAAAGAGTAATGGCAAGGGGTGAGGAATAAAAAAGCCAAGGCA
This sequence comes from Artemisia argyi, assembly GCA_030686995.1. Taxonomy (NCBI): domain Eukaryota; kingdom Viridiplantae; phylum Streptophyta; class Magnoliopsida; order Asterales; family Asteraceae; genus Artemisia; species Artemisia argyi. Next base: position 2,628,008 of record CM060676.1, on the reverse strand, counting down.
TGGTATTTATAGGCAAAAACCCAACTTGGGAAAATTTTACCGCGGCTGGCGCGTTGCCCACGCGTTGACGCGTGGGTGACGCGCCAGACACCCAGAGAAAATTTTCCCAAAGCTTTGGGTGTTGGCTTTATAAATACCTTACCTTGCTAAACCCCCAATTGTACTTCACACTAAACCTTAACATTAATCAATCTAAGGTTTACCAACTCAAATAGCCAATTAGAAAATCATTTTGTGAAGTGTTTATGAGAAAACCAAATACCAAGGTTAGAAGAGTAGAAAGGGTAAATTGGTAGGGGTAGAAATGGTATTCCTTACATGGCATAATAGAGAAGAGAATATGCCATGGGATATTCCAAAGGTATATTCCTTTGCTTGGGGGGAAAGACTGAGATGGAGGGTTGAGATGAAATGGTTTGAATTGGATGGTGGAGATCAAAAGGAGCCTCATTTGGAATTCAAATTATTTGACATGTGGGAAATATGGAGGGTTGAGATGTGTTTATTTGAAATGGATGGCTAGAATCAAAGGAGACTTATGTTTGGATTTCAAATAATTGGCATGTGAGGAATATGGAGGGTTGAGATATGTTGTAAGGGAATGGATGGTTGAGATGTAGAGTGTGTAAGGGAATAGGTAAGAGTGTAAGAGATTGTGTAAGAGAATATATGATTTGGATATGATTGGATATGGAAATCTTGGTGAGTTGGCAAGTGTGTGTAGAGAAGATATGGTTGTGAGTAGTGTGTGTAAATTTGAAATCTGGTGTGTGTAGAGAAGTGTGTGTACAAAGATTGTATATGGAGAGGGAATATTGTGTGTGGGAGATTTGGTGTATTTGTTGTCTTTTGTAAAATGAGATTAAGAGGAAGATTAAGAAATAATCTAATTGTCATTAAGAAGAGAAAGTTTAGACAATTAAGATTATGAGTTGAGAAAATCATAGGTTACTTATAATTTCAAGTAAGACAACGTCGAGAATCCATAGTTTCATATCTCGTGACTTTCCACGACTCGACGTTCTCAACTAATACCATGATTCAAATAAGTTAAGTGCTTTTCCTGGATGTAAAGCATAACCTAAGTGGGAAAGGATGCGTTTACGCAAAGAGACCTTGAACTTAGTTTGACCAATAAGGGAGTAAACCCGTTATGTAATTAGAGAAGACGTAAGCACAGGATATGAGCATATGGATGCTTTCACGTGTTGTTGCGTGAAATGTATAAGCTCCCTAAGTTTAGAAAAGCCTTGGCTAGAGGCAATAGTTAGAAAACATGAGTTGGCGTTTTCCTGTAAATGGGTGCTTTAAAAGTTGGATTTCTCTAATCCCAAAACTCGTTTCGAGTGTTCTCAAGTAAGCACATAACATATTCATACCTGTATTGAAAGATCCACATTTATCGGGTAAGGGGAAAGCAGACTTTCAAAATTCATACCGATATTCACAGACGCCTGGCGCGTTACCCACGTGTTGACGCGTGGGTGGCGCGCCAACAACAGACTTGTGATTCAGGGAATTTTTGTTAACGTTTGTTATTTTATGTGTTCCAAAGGTTTATTTGTCATTATCAAAACATTAGGAGATCTTGATCAAGTTGCCTCAACAATCTCCCCCTTTTTGATGATAACAAATAAAATCCGAAAGCAAATAAAATTACCAAACGTAGCGAAGACAAAGCGCGCCTTTGGTGTAGCTTGCGTCTTGGCCTTTGCCTTGTAATTTGGTGAAGCCGTTAACATTTCTTGAATGGTCTTCACGCTCTCTTGCTTTCTTTCTCCCCCTTTTGTCGAATAAAAAAGGTGGGACTACTAATCAAGCCAGGTTTCGAACTTGGACCTGTGGGATAAATGAGCTAGCTTGTATGTGCACCCGAATGTGCTCCCCCTTGAACACAGCTCCCCCTAGATCGTTGCTCCCCCTTGTTTCAAGACGGGGATCTGTGGTTCAAGAGCCTCACCTTTGCGGTGGCCTAGCTACACATAGAAATCACAACATGCAACAAACAAGAAATCCTAACATGTGAAAGTTCCAAAAATGGGTTAGGTTACCATTTGGATACTTGCAACATGGGTTAGCCCTCACCCATATATATGTTTGTCCAATTATGACTCCAATAACCAATTGTTGAGCATGGTGTATAATACAACAAACATGAACACACATGATCATATAAAACAGAATTTACTTCATTTCAAGATAACATGAAGAACATACAACACATAGAACTACTAAAAACAGGATAGAAGCAAGTGATTACAATACTTTATTCTAGCACAAGATTAGGCCTACACATGATTATCAACTACATCTCTCATGATTATCATCAAGTTTGCCCAAGCAAACTCACTTCTTGCGTCTTTGAGCCGCCACCTTTGCAAGACCCTTCCCAACATTTGCCATCATCATGAAGTTGTTCTTGTAGGCAAGGTGCAACTCTCTCAACTCCTCTTGGAGGTCCTTGACCTCATACTCAATCTTGATGGACACTACTAGAAAAAGGGCTATCATTGACTCCAAATGCGTGTCAAGAAGAGGTCTTATGATGCGCAAATGCGAGTCAAGGAAGGACCAGTCATAAATCTTCATGACTTGCATTTGTGCGTCATCCCTCTATGACGCGCACTTATGACCCACGTTTTATGACTCTTTTTTGCCAGTCATAACCTAATTTTTTTTTAAATTAATTTTTTTTCAGTTCCTAATTTTCTATTAAATGACAATTAAAAACCTGATAATAGAAAATTAAAAACACAAATATCAAAATAACGCATTTCATATATATATATATATATATATATATATATATATATATATATATATATATATATATATATATATATATATATATATATATCAAAACAATGAGGTTAATTAATTCACGATAAGTCACAAGTTAATTAACGACAAAAATTACATATCGATATGCTTAGTTTTTATATAGAGAAAATCTGTCTCAACACATCGGACCACTTTGCAGATGTCATTTGACTCTTCTTGGTGGAGACTGGTACCCGATAACCTAATGTTTGTTGATTCAGAAGCGGAATATTCATCATCACACGTGTTTCCTCGTTGCCCATCCTAAATTTAAAAGAAAAAAGTAGCAAAACAGGATAATCAGAAGAAAAAAAAAAAAAAAAACAACTCGTGACCACATGTTGATACCCCCTGCAAGATGCTGCTGACAGTTGACTTTTAACAACATTTCAGAAGTTTGACTTTCAGTTTCCCGCTAGGCTACATTTTCAAGACTCGGACTCAAAAGAGATTTAATGCAAAACGATATTCCGAACAACTTTCGTGTTTTAACGGAAGGCCGATTCAGACCAGAAAAGGCTCAAAACCACGTTTAAAAACTGCATCAGCTCACTTTTTATAAAACAAGTGCTGTCATTTTAAAAGAAAAAATGTAGAACTGATTTTTAATCAAAATCACCCTCATTTTCGCACTTTCACACCCCAATTCCACGCGGTAGACTAAAAACGTTGTTTCGGACAACTTTCGTGTTTCGGCCGAAGGCCGAAACGGGCCAGAAAATAACGTAAATGCCCTTATTCAGATTTGACAGCAAATAAATTTTATACAAGTGCTGTTTGGAAATTTATAATTTTTCTAAATTTCAAATGACCGCCAAACGTTCGTTATTAAGAGTTAGAAGCCGAATTTTATATCAAAACGTTCATATTAACATCCTCTATCATATTCAAAAGACAAAAATCAGTTTCAAAAATTTCAACCTAGGCGAAACAAGCCTCAACTTTCTGGTCTAAAATGGGTAGCTTTAAACCCCTTCAAACTTCAATTTTCGCAATATACAACATCACTATAAGCTCTAACTAGCCTAATCCCATTCACTAGTCATCCCAACTTTGTTCAATCATATAAAGCGAAAATCAATACAAAGGAATAGAGTGGAGTACAGATCAAAATCGTACCAGATTTACTTTTGGAATGGGCTTACTTTCCGTTCACCACCTTTTGTATCATGACATCATGGTAGTAGAGTAATACACACATGGGTTGGCCTACATGCAAACTGAAAAGAAGATAGCAAAAGACGAGAAGGTTTAATAGATAAAATTGGTAACTTTACACAATCATGGAATTAAGAAAAAAACTAACTGAGCATTGTTGATCAAGCATCTTTTTAGAGTTCCTAGAATACATCCAGTAAAGAATAATGAACATCTCATCAACGAAGTGAATGTAACCCTTACGGCCTTACCTTGACAAGATGGCTCCGTTCTTCAAAATCCATGGAGCAAAAGTCTAATGTCAAAGTTAAAGATCGAGTACGACAACACCACAACAGAGCATCCATAACATCTACATAAACTGATAATACTTTTATAGTCTTGAGTTGTAGTTCAAAATGCTCGAGTTCATAAGGCGTTGACTGGATCAGCTTTAGTTGCTCAACATCTATGGAAGCCTACAAGGCAATGGGTAAATACAGCTTAAAGTTGGGCATATTATAAAAGATTATATCATTTGTCAGCATCAAATAAGAACACATAAATAAAATGAATTCAGCTAATTACCTTGCTAATATGCAACTTCAATACTTTGAACCCATTTTTCTTTTCCAAAAATCGCTTTAATTTCTGGAACCACAGAGTGTCAACATCATCACTGGGGTAACATTCCATACTCGCATTAGACTCGGCTGAATTTCTTACTAAAGGCTCGGGTTTGAATGATTTATCAGAGTACTTAAAGAAAAGCAAGTTAGGAGTATTGAGCTCAATGTTTTGTAAATCACATTGTGAATCTAGGACCAATGTCCTCAAGGAGTAGCTCGACAACTTCAGGTTGTTGCAATCATCAGGAAGATTCAAAAACAAATTTTCAAGGACGGGAAAGTTGGATAAAAAGCGAGTACACACTTCCAGACGTGGGAGAATAGATGCATAAACACGTGAGTAGTAAGATAATGTTTTTAATTTTTTGCACGAAGCCAAGTTCATCGCGGGTGCCCCTATTCCTGCCCAATCCTGTAATCTAAGATGACACAGATTTGGAGCTTCAACATCTATTGCCTCAAGTCTACGATCAAAGTAAATCTCAAGTGTTTGAAGATTTCGATGCCCATAAATACAAAATCTTTCAAAACCATTACAATAATTAACACCAAATTCCTCAAGAAGAGGGCAACTAGTGATCAGCCGCTTGATCATATCTTCGTCTACAAGGACACTGTAAAGATGTAACTCCTTCAAGGACTTGAACATAACAACATCAACCATCAAGGAAGAAGGCATTTCACATTTGGATATCAGCATACAGTTGTAGCAATGAAAAGCAAAATAATGTTATAAAACAAAAAATTACAAAATAGATCACCTCTTCAACAGTTTGTGCATTCCACCAATCTTTATAGAACTCACGATCCCCAAACCAAAGAAGCTCAGCAAGTATGTTTAGCCTACATGGAAATAATGCATGTAAATATGACCAGATGTTGCTGCATAGAAGCTATAACTAGCGTGCTAAGACAACAACATTCAAATTACTCACGAGCAATGCACGTCTTTCAACAACAAAAGTAGCAAGGTTTTTTATTAAGCCGATGAAGACTTACCATAGGTGAAAAAAACAGTAGAACATGCAGAGCCACACGAACAAACAAATCCCTAGATGCAAACCCTCGCTCCAAACCTGATGAAAACGAACCCGTGGAGTCTCCCTCTTGATCGGTGGCAAACGGCGGTGTGAAAAGGGGTAACTGGAAGTAGATAGAGGTGATGGCGCGTGCACCTCATAAATAAATTCGCAAGGGTGATATAAGGGCTGGTGTGGTGGTGTTTTGTTGATATGGATGGTGGTGAGTGACGGAGGTGGTGACTGGAGCAGCGGCGGCGGCTGCCGGATCTTGGAGAGGTGAGAGATATAGTTTTAGGTTTAGGGTAAAAAAAACAAATGAAAATAAGGGATGGAGAGGTTAGAGAGATATAGTTTTGTGGTCCGTGTTTTTTAAAAAATTTGAGATATGACACGAATTTTATGACACACAAAAATGCCTGTCATCTAGCCTTCAGATTTTACAATTTATGACAGTTTTTTTATGACTTACAATTTTGCGCGTCATTATATTGTGTGCGTCATAAAATGCGAGTCAATGATAGACCTTTTTCTAGTAGTGGGATTTCATACAACATCTACACCTTTGTGTATGATCATTGTTTGAAGCATCAAGCTTAGGAGGGAGAGGATACCCCATTTTGTACCAAATGAGGTCACTCCAAAGACACTTCATAACATAATTTCTAAGGATTATATTATCATTACGTGATGGGTTTTCCCACTCATCATTTAGTTCTTCATCTACTACAATGGATTTTCCCTTGTAGTCATTTCTTGAAGAGTTACTCATTATAGGTGAAGAAATTTTCTTAGTGATTAATACTTAGAGAAGGAGAAGATGGTGTGAAGTGAAACACAATTTTGAGTGATTTATATAGTGAAGGAGAAAGGTGTTAGGTATGATAATAGAGGAGTTCTTCATGCTCATGATGTAGTCAATGTACAAAGATGCTTGAAAAGATGTTCAACACATCTAAATCATGTACTTAAGATGATATAAGGCATGTGGTGGTGTAAGAGATAAAAGCAGTGTTGCAAAAATCGGCCGAGTCGGCCTTGGAATCGGCGATTAATCGCTGAACGGCCTTGGACCTTGGAGCGATTTACAAGGTAATCGGCCGATTAATCGGCCTTGGACCTTGGAATCGGCGATTAATCGCCCAAAAATTGCTACACGGCCCTCGACCGCCTCGGGACCGATTCACGATTTTTGCAACATTGGATAAAAGAGAAAGCTGATTTATGTTTAGTAGAGATTGGATGATCTAGTTTATCATGCTAGTTCTCACAATTTATCATGCATGCACCATAATTTGTTAAACCATGCATCAAATTTTAAGTAATGAAACATTATTTACTTAAATTTAGGCATGCAACATGTATTTATCTCATAAGGTGAACAAGTAGAACTAGATACTCAATATTCAACACAAGTGTGAGTTGTGATGAATATCATATCTAATCTTGGCAGTTATGACAAAATCAATATTATCGAGATTAAGCAAGATAAATTGTGTCAAATTTTCTTGTTCAATGCACATTGTATAGACATGTAGAATCTTGGATATTATCAATCATTGTTTGAATAATGAGTTGATACATATCTTTCCTCTTGGAAGACATTTATTTAGGTTTCCATCCATGCCTCCATATAAGCCTTAATTATGTAGACACATAAGCTCTAATAGCACCTAAAAGGCTTCCTAAGATGCATGTTTTAACATCAAAACCTATCCTAAAGCAATTTGGACACTTGAAAAATGTCATGCCAAAAACCTAATCTTGTTTGTTTTGTGACCTAAGAGTCCTTTTATTCAAGTCCCCAATGACTTGTTGTATAGGATGACCCCTCGCTTCTCTCACTTCCTTAGGATTGCCTTCATCCGAAACATTAACTTGTAATGTCGGCGACCTTTCTTGATCTTGAACTATAGGTTCATTGATCACATCATCTTCTACCGAAGGAGATTATTTAGGCTCGGGCATGCTCTCATCAAAGGTTACATTGAGAGATTCCTCAATCCTCAGTGTTTCCTTGTTAAGCACTATGTATGCTTTACTATTTGAGAGTATCCTAGGAACACACCTTCATACGACTTTGGGTCGAATTTGGTAGGATATTCTTTGGTGTTAAGTATAAATACTTTGCAACCAAATACTCTAAAATACTCTAAGGAAGGCTTCCTATTTCTAAGTATTTCATATGGTGTTTTATTAATGACCTTTCTTATATGAACTCTATTAAAGATATAACATGCGGTATCTATGGCATGACACCAAATCTTTTGTAGGATGGATTGCTCGTCAAGCATTGCACGATTTATCTTTCTTAACTCATGATGTGTTCTTTCAACAATCTTAAGCGATTGAGAAGTGAACGAGCCCGATGAGTTATAAGATATTCCATGTTATTCACCAAAGCTTTCAAATAGCAATTTATCAAATTCACTATTACGATTTGTTTTAATTAAGACAAATGAAAAATTAATTAGGTTTTCGAGTTTCTTTCTTAAAATATCAAATTTATTTAAGACTTCATCCTTATACTCTAAAAACACTATCCAAGACAATTTGGATAACCATTTTCAATCATTAAGGTGTAGAAGTTCCCTCCTTAAACTTTGAATTGGAGATGGATCATACAGATCTAAGTGCATCAATTCTAAAACCTTATTTGTTGACTCTTCATGCCTATTTCTATTGCTTGCTTATCCTTGACTCCCTAGACATGTGTCACAATAATGCCTTTCAAAACTCAACAATGGTAAATTGCTTACTAGCTTGTCGGCAAGACCTAACTTCCTAAGCCGAGGCGTTGGGTTATTTACCATGTTTGAAGTGCATATATTGTTAAAAATAATCTATGATTAAAAGGTGTACAAGTTGTTTCACCTACGACCTTTAGCTAGTACAACACCATTTTTACTAATAGAGCAATCTATTTTAGTAAATTTAACTTCACAATCATCATCACTTAATTGACTCACGCTAATCAAATTAAAGTTTAAACCTCTAACATGCTCAACGTTGGTAATTTCAATGGAGTCATGAAGGACATTACCTTTGCCGAAAATTTTGCCGTTAAGTTCGCTCCCAAAAATGACACGATTGCCATTATACGCCGTGTATGATGTGAACAATCTTCTATTCCCGGTCATGTGTTTAGTGCAACCACAATCCACTATCCACTCATCCGGTTGTAGATCACTTTTGAGACAAACCTCAAGTTTTTCTTGAGCCATGATACAAGTAGCTTCCTTTGTTGGTTGATCATCATCCTCACTATCACTCCATGCTCCACCCATGAATGCCTTGTTTGTTTTTGGCCTAGAGCACTCATTCATGAAGTGACCCTTTTCACCACAGTTATAGCATGCTTGCGTGTGTCTAGAGCTCTCACCAACTTTGTTGTCACCACCTCGACTTCCACCAAAGTTGTTCCTTCCATCATTCCCTAGGTTTCCAACTCTAATACTGCGCCTAAAGTTGCCGCCTCTTCTAAGGAACTTCCTAAAGTTCTTTGCCATCAAGTTGTACTCTTCGTCATCTTCATCATCTTTTTCATCACTTCCTTCATGACTATCACTTCCTTCACTTGTTTGACATTTTGTGACCTTAGCTTTGAGAGCCAAAGACTTTACCTTCTCCTTCTTGTCTTTGGTGCAAGCTTTGTCATTCTCAATGATCCTTTCATAGACCTTGAGATTCCTAATAAGCTCGTCAAGGAGAAGTTCTGCCAAATTCTTGGCTTCTTCTATGGCTGTCACCTTTGGCCTCCATTTTATCGGAAGTGCTCGAAGTAACTTTCTCACATGGTTTTTATTATAGAAGCTAGGATCTAGAGCCTTGAGGCTAGTGATAATAGCATTGAACCTTGTGTAACCATTATCAATGGTTTCTTCATCTGAGATCGAGAACTTCTCATATTATTGTATGAGTGGATCGATCTTGCAATCCTTTACTTGAGAATTGCCTTGGTGAGTGATGATGAGTGAACGCCAAATATCCTTGGCGGTTTTACAAACATGGACCCTTTCGAACTCCCTTCGAGGTAGAGCATTGTAGATTAACATCTTGGCCTCTTGATTTTTGACAATCTTCTTCTTCCCATCTTTTTTGAGTTCCGAATATGGTTTCTCTACCATTAACTTGGTTTCCGGATCAAGCATCATGAAAACAAAGTCTCCATTTTGAATGACCTCCCACAAGTCAAGGTCCTTGGACCTAACATAGGTCTCAAACTGGTTTTTCCAAAAACAAAAACCATCGGTTTCTAGGAAAGGTGGTCTTTGCATAGAACATCCCTCAATATAGTTCTCTTGAGCCATGGATCTATACTCAACTTTTACCAAAAATCTTCGTTAGGATTTTAGATTTTTGGAAAAGAAGTTTTTGACTTAAAACGACTTCTCGGGAAGGTTTTGAAGCTCAAAAACTTGAGTATTCCGCTCTGATACCAATTGTAGAACCGTAGAGGGGGGTGAATAAGGGTTCTTTGGCTTTTTAGATGTTTAAAAAACTTTAAGCCAAAGAGAACACCAAGTGGTTGTACAATAATCCAACAACCACTAATACAACCAAAGTATATAAAGCAAGTAAGAACACAACGATATATACTGGTTCGGGATGGGGGGTTGATACGGGGGATTGCACCCTCGCAACAGGTTTTACCTCTCAAGAGATCTTGAGAAGCTTGCAACCCCCACCAGGCAGTGTACCTGATTGTTGTAGTATAGTATAGTGACAAGTACCGGGGGATTGATCGTTCAACTCAAGAACAGTGTCTCTAGGATTAGAAAGCCTACTAAACTAGGTCTAGAGGTGAGGGATGATTCTTTTTGTACTTTTTATATTTTATGAAAGCAAGTAAAATCTCGGGTTTTGAAGGAGTGGGCGGAATTAGTTGCTAGTCAACTAACCCAATTAACTAAAGATTCAATCAAAATAAAATAAACGAAATGAAAATTAAACTAATTTGCTAATGTGGTGGAAACAATAATGAGAAAAGTTATGTTTACTTAGATTTCATTACTCCCTAGATATCTTTTACCGGTTAATTAACTTATTACAATTGCATGGATGACGGGTTATATTCCTTAATACCAGTCGTAGGGTCGTGTACAATATTCCCTTAACTCTATAAGATCCTACTTCACTCGTATGTCGAGCCGACTAAAAGCTCCTAACATGGGATCATTAGAATTCACTTATGCATTAAATACAACCAAATATCATAGTACACCTCCGATCATGTTTCTTAAGACGTTCAAGCAAGTTACCAATGGAAGTCTGCCAGTTTTCTTAAGCCTAACATCGAATACAATCATCCGTAACAATTATAAACAAACAATCAACCAATAATCAACATCTAGGTTTCACTACATCTAAGCAAACACAATAAAAACCTAGCCTAACATGTTAAAAGAAAGATAAACATAAGATAGAATCAAACAATACATAGACATATTGAATGATTATTGAAGTACTTATCTTTATTCAAACATGGAAGAAAGAAGGGTTTGAAACCCCTTCAATATGCAGGAAATTCGACCTAGGGTTTGTGTTTAGTATTCCACAACTTGTTCCACACTTTACAATGAAAAATTGGAAATATGTATATAGACTAAGCATCCTGACGGCGTCATGTATCAGCCTCTAACGCAATCAACTCGCCGCCAAGTTGAAAGTCGTATTGCCTAGATCTACTTCTGACGCCGTCATGTAGAAATAAGCTCTGGGCCGTCACTAGTATTTGGACCCTGACGGCCTTGGTGACTGATGCGTGGGAATCGCACCTTGCTTTACCTCTCGAGGGATCTCAAGAAGCTTACAACCCCCACCAGGTAGTGTACTTGATCGTTGTAGTATAGTATAGTGGCAAGTACCGGGGGATTGATCGTTCAGCTTAGGAATAGTGTCGCTAGGATTAGAAAACCTAATTAATAGTTCTAGAGGTGAAAGATGATTATTTTTTGTATTTTTATATTTTTATGAAAGCAAGTAAAATCTCGGGTTTTGAAGGAGTGGGCGGAATTAGTTGCTATTCAACTAACCCAAAGCTAAGATGCAATCAAAATAAAATAATAAAAATGAAATTAAACTAAATTATACTAAGGTTGTGAGCAGTAATTGGAGAAATTGTGTTTACTTAGACTTCATTACTCCCTAGATATCTTTTACATGTTAATTACTTGTTACACTTGTATGAATGACGGATTGTATTCCTTAATACCATTCGTGGGGTGGCATACATAACTCCCCAACTCTATGAGCTCTTATCTCCTCCTACACCATGACCCAGCACAACTATAGGGATTGTAAACAGTGTCTCATGCATTAAATACAACCAATAAAGACCTAGTACGCCTCGGTTCATGTTTCTTAAGACGTTCAAGCATGTTACCATTTGGAGATCTGCCAGTTTTCTTAAGCCTAACATATAAATCATTCATTCAAAACAAGAATAGACAAGTAATCAACACATAATCAACATCTAGGTTTCATTAGATCTAAGCAAACACAAGAGAGATCTAGCCTAGCATAGTAGAATTGAGACAAGAACAAGAGATAAACAACCAACACATAGACATATTGATTGAATTGAAAGTACACTTATCTCAATTACAATGCAAGGTCTCAAGGGTTTGGAACCCTTGAAAAATCTGTAAAAGAGGCACCAAAATCGTCTTTAGGGTTTCACCAAAACTTCTCTCTTTTTAATGAAAAAACTAGAAAACCATATATAGGAAAAACAGTCTGACGGCGTCAAGAGTAACTTCTGACGCCGTCACCTCGCCGCCATATACTTCCTCGGACGGCCTTGATCCACTTATGACGGCCTATGTGACGCCGTCACCACCCACGGTATATTAATTTTGCCACTTTGACGCCGTCACGAGTCCTTCTGATGCCGTCACCACCTTCGGAGTTTAATTCTTCATGTCTGACGCCGTCAAGATGTTGGTCTTGACGCCGTCACCTTGTATTTTCAGCATGCAAATTAGGTACTTAGCCGTTTTCTTCACTTTTATGCTCCAAAAACGTCCAAAATAGCTTCTTTTCCAGAATTCACTCTCCAAACACCTAAAATCACAAAAGGAACGATTTAGGGCAATATTTGATCAAATAAAGTCGGATTCGGGCTTAAATGACCCCCTAAAAACGGATCATTTTTCGCCTCATCATATACCCTTACACTTGAGATTTGCTTGTCCTCAAGCAAATGAGCTTTTATTCTACTCAAAAGACAAGTTAGGGGTCATTTAACACTAATATAAAAGTAATTACAACAAATAATCGTTCCACTAAAGACCAATAGACAAGCACGGAGGTCATACACAAGCACCTCACAAATAGTGTTTAGATACTCACATCTCTCGGGTGTAATAAAGTAATATAACATTATGGAAATGGAAGATATCTCTCACTACCTGTCATAGCAAAATAGATTACTATAGGCTTGGGAAAGGATCAAACCTCCACCACATGGCGTAAGCACCTAGGATAAACTATCAAAGAGGTCTTTTAAAGGGTTGTAACGTTAGGTGTAGGGATATGAATTACACGGTTTTGTTGGATAAAGGAAGTTTTACTGGTGGCGAGTTAACAATCTTAGTTAATTACATGTACAAGTTGGCGTAGCTAAGCCAAGACTAGACTCGACTTAAGCTAATAAATGAAAAATAACAAAAATATAAAATAAACATAGAATAAAAACGGGATGGTAGTCCGTATGTTTTTTTTTTTTTTTTTTTTTTTTTTTTTTTTTTTTTTGCATACACTCTTACCCTACCATCCAAAATAATACATCATAGGGGTTTGAGCATTCCCCTTACACTTGAATTTTTACATACTTTACAATTAACTAATCTAATGACTCGAATTAAGAAAATCAAAACACTTGGAGCACTTTTAAGATTAACGTACATATAGGGGTAATAATATGATGTTCTTCCCCATTACTCCATAAAATAAGTACTTACCCATGAGTCCCAATCGTCCCAAAACAATATGTACAAGGATATGACTCGACTTAGCAACCATGTAGTCAATTAGAAAGTTAACTTAGGGTTTAACAAATAACAATAATGCACTAAAAATGAGCGCATACACGGAAGGCTAAGGCGATTTGGGTGTACATTTAAGTGGGGTGTAACAAATTCTTCCTTTAAGTAAGATGCTTAAAGTTAGAAACGAAAAGATAGGCTCGGAGGGGTGTACTAGGGGTTTCGTGTACTAAAAATGAGTACAACGCTAAGGGTGTGGGAAAATTAGTTGACTTAACTAGCCAAGTAATATGACTTAAATGGTCAAGTAATTGTAATACGGGTTTAACACAAGGGTGATCCTAATGCCTCTTATCATGTAGTAAATCCTACCACACGAATGTAGTCTCACTAGCGGTCTCGGGATGCATCACTAACGCAAGTTCTAGAATCTAAATGCTACCGGTACACTCATAAGCACCAATAATAAATGCTTTTCCTATCAAATCTAAAGGCGAACCTCACATTTTTGGGTGGAAAATTTTTCTGAATATACGGTTATGTGCTAGTCATACAACCTCCTATCCATGAGACGCTTGCTATGGCTAAAGTTTCACTCCTAAATGTTGTAAAAAAATTTAAATTTGGCGCTAAAATTACACTAACAAGTATTTCTCGTAGTTTTATTACTCATCTACTATCAAACAAAACAAACTCAAGCGAAAGTGCATATGTAAGGTATCATCTTTTTACCCTCCCCTTACACTTAAGATGAACATTGTCCCCAATGTTCAAGTAAAGAATGTAAAAGTTAAAAAGTAAAGAGAATGAAATCAAATACTCCCCTGATTCGCTCGGTATGGATTTTAGTTGGCCAGGTTAAATCTTCTTCCAAGTAAACGAACAATCAAAGCTTCCCTTCCAGAATATAAATCATCTTCTTGTCACAAATAACCTGTAAATTCTGACAAAAGTAGACAAGGCAACCTCGCGTAAAATCGGCGGCATCCTATATAAGTTACTAAATTCTAGAAAACAAAGTAAGATATAATGCTTGTGGAATGAAGTTTGCAGATTTCCTGGAGATTATAAAACTTAATAATTCACAAAAACTATAAGACTCCGTTAGAAAAACAAAACCGGTAAAATTTCCAGATTTTAACTCCTGACGCCGTCAAGAGCAATACCCTGACGCCGTCAGAATGGACCTGCAGAAATTCTTATGTTAAGTTTCCAGAAAATTTCTGGAAAAACTTTGTCCTACTTCCTGGAAAATCCTGCAAAACTTCATTATGACTCAATACAAGCATTTGACTCTAACAAATACGAATATACATGTTCATTTAATATTGTGGAGAATCATGATCGGTTTGTTTCTTAAAAACATATTTGGGGTTTCCCCTTACACTTATCTTTTGCAAAAATACCTCTAGGTTGAAGTTAAGACTAGGCCAAACAACATAATAAAGTATTTCCACATTTTAGTAGAGAAACATGATCAACCAACAATAAAAATAAAACATGCATACGGAAGCAAATAACAATCAAACAAATAAAAATCACACAAAACATGGGTTGCCTCCCAAGAAGCGCTTTTCTTTATTTACGAGTCTTGTAGCTAGACTTAAAGTCGTGGGTTACTACGTGATCTCATCATTTGAAATGATGTACCCCATATAATTGCGATCATTACTGTTATGGTGGTAGTGCCTTAATCTATCAATACTTGCAATCACCTTCCCACCTAACTTGCTTCTCAAGTTAGCTACCCCATCTTGGCTCAATCCTTCGATTGTGAATGGCCCATACCACCAAGGTGTATGAGTGCTAAGTTCCCTTCCTCAAACGGTGTATGAGTGCTTTCGTGTTGAGTATGTTTGAGTTCAATCGGAACCTTATTGCTTCTTCTTCTTTCATCCTTAGCTTTCTTATAGCTTTTGATTCTTGCCTCCCATGCAAGAATTTTATTCTGAACACGAACGGGTGTCGCGCCAATGTTGTTTTTAATCATTCTCCAACTCAAATTCTCATGCCCACTTCGCGGAGTCATGTGGAAGCTAATCTTTCTCTTCCCAGATTTAAGCTCAATCTTCCTATCTTCATACTTAATGACAGCCCTAGCGGTGGTGAGGAATGGTGCCCCAAGGATTATTGGCATGCATCCATCCCCTTTATCATCAATGATCATAAAATCGACGGGGTACATGAATCCTGCAACATTGACTAATACATCTTCTGCTATTCCTAGGGGGTATATGTACGAGTGCCCAACAAGAGACAGCCTAACACGAGTGGGTATTGGCATCTTTGACGTCAGTTGGATGTAGATAGTCAGGGGCATAAGATTTACTTCCGATCCTTGGTCGGCGAAAGCACTAAGATGTTTTAAGTCCCCGATGCTCGTTGGTAATTCAAAATTCCCACATGCTACCTGCTTGGTGGCCACTTTCTGTACCAGTAACCTCTCGACCACTGATCCTCCAATAAGCGTATCATACTCATCTTCCTCTTCTTTCTCTTTTTTGGGAACCTGTTCGGAGGATTGGTTATGCCTATCACCCTTAATCCAATTTGTTATGGTGTTTTTGTTTATATCGTGTTTCAGGTAGTAGCTCAAAGGTTGGGACTCAGGTGGTTTTTCTAAGGTCTGTTTAGCAGGAGTTTTTACCTTCTCGTTATCTTTATGGACAATGGTGATGGAGTTAACAAATTGGGTGGTGGGAGTGGCGCTTTCTTTCCTTAGCAGTATTCGTTCGGAGGTTTTCTGATTGGCATACTCCTCCAATAGACTCAATATCTCATTCATTTTCTCCTGCATCTCCTCTTTTTGCTTATAAACTGCTTCTTCGAATCTAGCAAGCCGATCAGAATGAGTCGCCATATATTCTCTCATCCTAGCCTCAAATTCCGAGCTAAGTTCCTTGGGAGGAGAGCAAGGTGGGGTGTATCTCTGAAAAGTTTCGACGTGTTCTCTAGAAGGTGATTCAGATAATGGTGCCGAAGTTGATCTTGAGACAGAATTCACAGTGGCTTGTCTAGGACTTAAGGGTCTCCTTTGCCTTTCCTCAAAATAGTCAACTTTTGCCTCAAGTTTGCATAAGAGTTCATCAGGGATTTCGGCGGTTCCTCCAGATGCCGAGACTGCATTGATGGCCGCTTCCACCGTATGTTTAAATTCCCAAATCTCATTATTATCGACAGCGAGCTCTTCTATAATTGCCCATGACTCTTCGGCATTCTTATCACGCAATTTGCCTCCCGCGGCTCTGTCGATGGTACGCTTAGTGTGATAGTTAACATGGTCGTAGAAAATTTGAACTAATAACCAAAGGTTTATGCCATGATGAGGGATCTTGTGGAGGAGATCCTTAAAACGGGCCCAAGCCTCGTAGAAAGGTTCACCCCGCTGTTGCTCAAACATCAAAATGTCCCTTCTAAGCATTGCAGTTTTTTCCGGTGGAAAGAATTGGGTGAGGAAGCGGTTGGCGAGATTGTCCCATGTGGTGATGGATCCCGCGGGTAAACGTTCAAGCCATTGACTAGCTTGATCCCGTAGAGAGAATTCGAATAGGCGTAAACGGGTAGTCTCTCTAGTTTCAACACCTAGGTCTATGGAATCTACGATTTTGAGGAAGTCCTTAAGGTGTTGGTTTGGATCTTCAGAACGAAGTCCATGGAATGCACATCCGCTTTGCACCAACCGGATGGTGTCGGATCGCAAGGGGGTCACATTGGCTCCGGTGAGCTCAATGGTGTTTCGGTAGCCTTGGTGGCTAGGTCGGGAATACTCTCCTAAGGTTCGGGGCCTAAGGGGTTCTAATGGTGGGTTTTGTTGTGGTGGGATGATGGGTTCAAAGATGTTACCACCTTCCATGATGTCGGATGGTAAAGAGTTACGAACAAAGGCACGAAGAAATAAGATAGACTAAAGAAGACCTAAAAAAAATAAAAATAAAAATCTTACTAGAAAGGAATCTAGCAAGTAGACCTAATAAAAAGAAATCCTAACCTAGACAATAACTATTTCCCCGGGCTGCGGCACCAAAAACTTGATGCGTGGGAATCGCACCTTGCTTTACCTCTCGAGGGATCTCGAGAAGCTTACAACCCCCACCAGGCAGTGTACCTGATCGTTGTAGTATAGTATAGTGACAAGTACCGGGGGATTGATCGTTCAGCTTAGGAATAGTGTCGCTAGGATTAGAAAACCTAATTAATAGTTCTAGAGGTGAAAGATGATTATTTTTTGTATTTTTATATTTTTATGAAAGCAAGTAAAATCTCGGGTTTTGAAGGAGTGGGCGGAATTAGTTGCTATTCAACTAACCCAAAGCTAAGATGCAATCAAAATAAAATAATAAAAATGAAATTAAACTAAATTATACTAAGGTTGTGAGCAGTAATTGGAGAAATTGTGTTTACTTAGACTTCATTACTCCCTAGATATCTTTTACATGTTAATTACTTGTTACACTTGTATGAATGACGGATTGTATTCCTTAATACCATTCGTGGGGTGGCATACATAACTCCCCAACTCTATGAGCTCTTATCTCCTCCTACACCATGACCCAGCACAACTATAGGGATTGTAAACAGTGGCTCATGCATTAAATACAACCAATAAAGACCTAGTACGCCTCGGTTCATGTTTCTTAAGACGTTCAAGCATGTTACCATTTGGAGATCTGCCAGTTTTCTTAAGCCTAACATATAAATCATTCATTCAAAACAAGAATAGACAAGTAATCAACATCTAGGTTTCATAAGATCTAAGCAAACACAAGAGAGATCTAGCCTAGCATAGTAGAATTGAGACAAGAACAAGAGATAAACAACCAACACATAGACATATTGATTGAATTGAAAGTACACTTATCTCAATTACAATGCAAGGTCTCAAGGGTTTGGAACCCTTGAAAAACCTGTAAAAGAGGCACCAAAATCGTCTTTAGGGTTTCACCAAAACTTCTCTCTTTTTAATGAAAAAACTAGAAAACTATATATAGGAAAAACAGTCTGACGGCGTCAAGAGTAACTTCTGACGCCGTCACCTCGCCGCCATATACTTCCTCGGACGGCCTTGATCCACTTATGACGGCCTATGTGACGCCGTCACCACCCACGGTATATTAATTTTGCCACTTTGACGCCGTCACGAGTCCTTCTGACGCCGTCACCACCTTCGGAGTTTAATTCTTCATGTCTGACGCCGTCAAGATGTTGGTCTTGACGCCGTCACCTTGTATTTTCAGCATGCAAATTAGGTACTTAGCCGTTTTCTTCACTTTTATGCTCCAAAAACGTCCAAAATAGCTTCTTTTCCAGAATTCACTCTCCAAACACCTAAAATCACAAAAGGAACGATTTAGGGCAATATTTGATCAAATAAAGTCGGATTCGGGCTTAAATGACCCCTAAAAACGGATCATTTTTCGCCTCATCAGTGACGCCGTCAGGCCAATAACACTGGAAACACTCTGGGCCGTCACATTATAATTTCCACATCCACCTCTTTTGCCACTATTGACGCCGTCATGTTTTGTGGCTTGACATCGTCAGGTACAGTTCCCAGCAAGGAATTTGAGACTTTGCCGTTTTCTTCACTTTTATGCTCCAAAAACGCCCAAAACGCTTCTTTTTCCAGATTTTTCCTCAAAAGTACCTAAAATGACAAAAGGAACGATTTAGGGCAATAATTTATCAAATAATCACGAATTCGGGCTTAAATGACCCCTTAAAAGCGGTACACTTTTCGCCTTATCAGGGGTTTATACCATCCGTACGTCCAGTTGCGAATCCGCGACTCCGATACTATTCACTAGTATAATCTTTTCGGTGGACTACAAACCGTTACAATTTACTCCACCAATATTCACCAATATTGATGCTCACAAAGAAGGAGTTACTCCCACGGTATTCCGCCCTCAGAAACCACCCAAAATAATCTTGCGATTCGACTTCACCTAAGGGTCACCAAGACTACTACCAAGACTTCCCACCGGAAGTATGAAACCCCAACTAGATCCCCAATGATCTACGCTTGGTCATCAAGACACAAGACTTACCTTACAAACAATTGGAATGAATGAATAAGTGTTTGTTTAATCAACAAAGCCCTAACCTAACCTAAAGATTCGATTCTAATAGAACGGGTATAGATAAGAAGACCCACGACACAATCACAAGAGTGGATTAAGTTCTTGTGATTCTTCCCTTGCAAGGAGATGTGTTCTTTCAAAGATGTTAGTGTGTTAAATTAAGAACACAAAAGAGATAGAGAGATTTGAGAGTGTTTAGAGAGAAAGAATGTAGAGAGAAAGAGTAATGGCAAGGGGTGAGGAATACAAGAGCCAAGGCATGGTATTTATAGGAAAAAACCCAACTTGAGAAAATTTTACCGAGGCCGGCGCGCTGCCCACTCGTTGATGCGTGGGTGGCGCGCCAGACACCAAGAAAAAATTTTCCCAAAGCTTTGGGTGTTGGCTTTATAAATACCTTACCTTGCTAAACCCTCAATTGCACTTCACACTAAACCTTAATATTAATCAATCTAAGGTTTACCAACTCAAATAACCAATTAGAAAATCATTTTGTGAAGTGTTTATGAGAAAACCAAATACCAAGGTTAGAAGAGTAGAAAGGGTAATTTGGTAGGGATAGAAATGGCATTCCTCACATGGCATAATAGAGAAGAGAATATGCCATAGGATATTCCAAAGGTGTATTCCTTTGCTTGGGGGGGAAAGAATGAGATGGAGGGTTGAGATGAGATGGTTGGAATTGGATGGTGGAGATCAAAGGGAGCCTCTTTTGGAATTCAAATTATTTGACATGTGGGAAATATGGAGGGTTGAGATGTGTTTATTTGAAATTGATGGCTAGGATCAAAGGAGATTTATGTTTGGATTTCAAATAATTGTCATGTGGGGAATATGGTGGGTTGAGATATGTTGTAAGGGAATGGATGATTGAGATGTAGAGTGTGTAAGGGAATAGGTAAGAGTGTAAGAGATTGTGTAAGAGAATATATGATTTGGATATGATTGGATATGGAAATCTTGGTGAGTTGGCAAGTGTGTGTAGAGAAGATATGGTTGTGAGTAGTGTGTGTAAATTTGAAATCTAGTGTGTATAGAGAAGTGTGTGTACAAAGATTGCATATGGAGAGGGAATATTGTGTGTGGGAGATTTGGTGTATTTGTTGTCTTTTGTAAAACGAGATTAATAGGAAGATTAAGAAATAATCTAATTGCCATTAAGAAGAGAAAGTTTAGACAATTAAGATTATGAGTTGAGAAAATCATAGGTTACTTATAATTTGAAGTAACACAACGTCGAGAATCCATAGTTTCATATCTCGTGACTTTCCACGACTCGACGTTCTCAACTAATACCATGATTCAAATAAGTTAAGTGCTTTTCCTGGATGTAAAGCATAACCTAAGTGGGAAAGGATGCGTTTACGCAAAGAGAACTTGAAGTTAGTTTGACCAATAAGGGAGTAAAGTCGTTACGTAATTAGAGAAGACGTAAGCACGGGATATGAGCATATGGATGCTTTCACATGTTGTTACGTGAAATGTATAAGCTCCCTAAGTTTAGAAAAGCCTTGGTTAGAGGCAATAGTGATGAGGCGAAAAATGATCCATTTTTAGGGGGTCATTTAAGCCCGAATCCGACTTTATTTGATCAAATATTGCCCTAAATCGTTCCTTTTGTGATTTTAGGTACTTGGAGAGTGAATTCTGGAAAAGAAGCCATTTTGGACGTTTTTGGAGCATAAAAGTGAAGAAAACGGCAAAGTATCAATTTTCCATGCTGGAAACACTAGGTGACGGCGTCAAGAGTTATACCCTGACGGCGTCAGACATCAAGAATAAAATACCGTAGTTGATGACGGCGTCAAAAGTCATCCTGACGGCGTCAAAAGGCCAAGAATAAAATACCGTGGTTGGTGACGGCGTCACGCAGGCCGTCATATGTAGATCAAGGCCGTCCGAGGAAGTATTTGGCGGCGAGGTGACGGCGTCACATGGTTGTCTTGACGCCGTCAGCCCAGTTTTCCTATATATAGTTTTCTAGTTTTTTCATTAAAAAAAGAGAGAAGTTTTGGAGAAACCCTAAAGACGAATTTGGTGCAACTTTTACAGGTTTTTCAAGGGTTCCAAACCCTTGATACCTTGCATTGTAATTGAGATAAGTGTTCTTCTAATTCAATCAATATGTCTATGTGTTGGTTGTCTATATCTTGTTCTTGTCTTAATTCCATTATGCTAGGCTAGATCTCCTTTGTGTTTGCTTAGATCTAATGAAACCTAGATATTGATTATGTGTTGATTACTTGTTTATTCTTGTTCTTGGATGAATGATTTTATATGTTAGGCTTAAGAAAACTGGCAGATCTCCAAATGGTAACATGCTTGAACGTCTTAAGAAACATGAACCGAGGCGTACTAGGTCTTTATTGGTTGTATTTAATGCATGAGCCACTGTTTACAATCCCTATAGTTGTGCTGGGTCATGGTGTAGGAGGAGATAAGAGCTCATAGAATTGGGGAGTTATGTATGCCACCCCATGAATGGTATTAAGGAATACGATCCGTCATCTATGCAATTATAACAAGTAATTAACGTGTAAAAGATATCTAAGGAGTAATGAAGTCTAAGTAAACACATTTTCTCCAATTACTGCTCACAACCTTAGTATAATTAGTTTATTTTCATTTTTATTATTTTATTTTGATTGCATCTTAGTTTTGGGTTAGTTGAATAGCAACTAATTCCGCCCACTCCTTCAAAACCCGAGATTTTACTTGCTTTCTAAAAAATATAAAAACACAAAAATAATCATCCCTCACCTTTAGAACTAGTAAATTAGGCTTTCTAATCCTAGCGACACTATTCCTAAGCTGAACGATCAATCCCCCGGTACTTGTCACTATACTATACTACAACGATCAGGTACACTGCCTGGTGGGGGTTGTAAGCTTCTCGAGATCCCTCGAGAGGTAAAGCCTGTTGCGATTCCCACGCATCAAGTTTTTGGCGCCGTTGCCGGGGAATAGTTATTGTCTAGGTTAGGATTTCTTTTTATTAGGTCTACTTGCTAGATTCCTTTCTAGTAAGACTTTATTTTTACTTTTAGGTCTTCTTTAGTCTATCTTATTTCTTCGTGCCTTTGTTCGTAATTCTTTACCATCCGACATCATGGAAGGTGGTAACATCTTTGAACCCGTCATCCCACCACAACAAAACCCACCACTAGAACCCCTTAGGCCCTGAACCTTAGGAGAGTACTCCCGACCTAGCCATCAAGGCTACCGAAACACCATTGAGCTCACCGGAGCCAATGTGACCCCCTTGCGATCCGACACCATCCGGTTGGTGCAAAGCGGATGTGCATTCCATGGACTTCGTTCCGAAGATCCAAACCAACATCTTAAGGACTTTCTCAAAATCGTAGATTCCATAGACCTAGGTGTTGAAACTAGAGAGACTACCCGTTTACGCCTATTCCAATTCTCTCTACGGGATCAAGCTAGTCAATGGCTTGAGCGTTTACCCGCGGGATCCATCACCACATGGGATGATCTCACCACTCGTTTCCTTGCTCAATTTTTCCCACCGGGGAGAACTACTAAGCTTAGGAATGACATCTTGATGTTCCAACAACGTCAAAATGAATCTCTTTATGAAGCATGGACTCGTTTCAAGGACTTACTCCAAAAAGTCCCTCATCATGGCATAGATCTTTGGCTCCAAGTCCAAATCTTTTATGACCATATCGACATCTCCACGAGGCGAGCCATTGACCAATCGGCCGGTGGTAAGCTACATGATCTTAGTGCGGAACAATCATGGGAACTCATAGAAGATCTTGCTCTCTATGACAACGAAAGTTGGAATGATCCCCGTGACTTGAACAAAACGGTCAAGGCAATATCTTTGCCTTCGAACAATTCTAGCACTCCCGACCGTAGGATCACGGAACTTGAGGACCAAGTCAAGTTTCTCATGAAATCCTATGATGCTCCTAAGCCTTCAAGCCAAGTGAACAAAATCACTTCTTCATGCGAATTATGTAGTGGTCCCCATGACACTCGTGATTGTGTGGAACTCCCCGGAACAGCTTTTGCGGACTACGCATCCACGCGTACCGACGAAGCGGGAGATAAGTGGTACACTTTCAAGCCCGAGCCAAACACATACGGTGATTCGTACAACCCCTCATGGAAAAATCACCCAAACCTTAGGTGGAAACAAAATCAACCCAATTCATCCAACCCACCTAATCGTTACCAACCAAACGGTCCACCATCCAACCGTACTTTCAACAACAATCCTTCTAACAACTATGGTAGTACCAACAATCTTGAAGGATTGATGTCAAAGTTCATGGCATCTCAAGAAGCCCGCATAGCTAGGTTTGAAACCGAATTCAACCAACAACAAACGGAGATGACCAACAAGATTGACAACTTGTTGAAAGCCCTCAACAACAAAGCGTTAATCACACCTAGGAAGGACACTAGGGACACCAATAGTGGAATCCAAATTAAGGACCTCTCATCATCCAAACATGTCCACTTTGTCAATGTTGTCACCATTAAGCCAATAGATAAGGAGATTGAGGAGAGTGACAAGGATGAAGTTAGAATAGAAGCCGATAATAAGGATGAGGAACTAGAGGAGGTAGAACCTATTGAAGAATACTTTGATAAGTTGCCAACCAAGGAAGAACGGGAATACCATAAGGATTTATTTGATAGTCCCGAGAAAACATATATCTTTGGCGACCCCCTTATCAAAATAGGAGACCCCTCTAACATTAACATCCCATGCAATATTGGGCACATGCATATATGGAAAGCTTACATCGACCTTAGATAACCCGTGAACATCATGACTAGGACTTATTACAATTGGGTGATGAAGAAGCAACTCAATTTTAGGATGATGCCCGGTAAGAATCTGATAAGTAATTTTGCAGGAAGAGTGAAGGGATTGCATGTGATTATAGGAAATCTTACCTATGAAATCGATTTCATGATAGTAGAAGACACTCGTCCGGTGATAGATGCTAACCTAAGCCAAATAATATTCGGAAAACCATTTGTTGAGGCCACTAGGATGAGTTATGATCCGACTTTAGGGATAGTTAGATTCAAGAAAGAGAATGATGAGGTTGCTTATCAAATGCCCTACAAGATCGAACAATACCGCCTTCTCTCTAATTTTGAAAAGGAACATAAGCAAGCGGCTTATTATAGGAATGAGGAGGATAGACGTAGGGGAGTAGAATATGTAAAGAATAGGATGCTTGGTTTCTACAAAGAGTACTTGCAACTAGGTCCGGAATACAAAACTGGTTTAGAAGACGACCTAGGGAATGGAACCAATGATGAGATCACGTAGTAACCCATGACTTTGAGTCTAGCTACAAGACTCGTAAATAAAGAAAAGCGCTTCTTGGGAGGCAACCCATGTTTTGTGTGATTTTTATTTGTTTGATTGTTATTTGCTTTCGTATGCATGTTTTATTTTTATTGTTGGTTGATCATGTTTCTCAAATAAAATGTGGAAATACTTTACTATGTTGTTTGGCCTAGTCTTAACTCCAACCTAAAAGTATTTTTGCAAAAGATACATGTAAGGGGAAACCCCAAATATGTTTTTAAGAAACAAACCGATCATGATTCTCCACAATAATAAATGAGCATGTATATTCGTATTTGTTAGAGTCAAATGCTTGTATTGAGTCATAATGAAGTTTTGCAGGATTTTCCAGGAAGTAGGACCAAGTTTTTCCAGAAATTTTCCGGAAACTTAACATAAGAATTTCTGCAGGTCCATTCTGACGGCGTCAGAGTTTTACTCTTGACGGCGTCAGGAGTTAAAATCTGGAAATTTTACCGGTTTTGTTTTTCTAACGGAGTCTTATGGTTTTTGTCAATTATTAAGTTTTATAATCTCCAGGAAATCTGCAAACTTCATTCCACAAGCATTATATCTTACTTTGCTTTCTAGGATTTAGAAACTTATATAGGATGCCGCCGATTTTACGCGAGGTTGTCTTGTCTATTGTGTCAGGAATTACAGGTTATGTTCGACAAGGAGATGATTTATATTCTGGAAGGGAAGCTTTGATTGTTCATTTTCTTGGAGGAAGATCTAATCTGGCCAACCTAAAATCCATACCGAGCGCATCAGGGGAGTATTTGATTTCATTCTCTTTACTTTTTCACTTTTACATTCTTTACTTGAACATTGGAGACAATGTTCATCTTAAGTGTAAGGGGAGGGTAAAAAGATGATACCTTACATATGCACTTTCGCTTGAGTTTGTTTTGTTTGATGGTAGATGTGTAATAAAACTACGAGAAATACTTGTTAGTGTAATTTTAGTGCCAAATTTAAAATTTTTTACAACATTTAGAAGTGAAACTTTAGCGATAGCAAGCGTCTCATGGATAGGAGATTGTATGACTAGCGCAAAACCGTATATTCAGAAAAATTTTCCACCCAAATATGTGAGGTTCGCCTTTAGATTTGATAGGAAAAGCATTTACTATTAGTGCTTATGAGTGTACCGGTAGCATTTAGATTCTAGAACTTGCGTTAGTGATGCATCCCGAGACCGCTAGTGAGACTACATTCGTGTGGTAGGATTTACTACATGATAAGAGGCATTAGGATCACCCTTGTGTTAAACCCGTACAATAATTACTTGACCATTTAAGTCATATTACTTGGCTAGTTAAGTCAACTAATTTTTCCCACACCCTTAGCGTTGTACTCATTTTTAGTACACGAAACCCCTAGTACACCCCTCCGAGCCTATCTTTTCGTTTCTAACTTTAAGCATTTTACTTAAAGGAAGAATTTGTTACACCCCACTTAAATGTACACCCAAATCGCCTTAGCCTTCCGTGTATGCGCTCATTTTTAGTGCATTATTGTTATTTGTTAAACCCTAAGTTAACTTTCTAATTAATTACATGGTTGCTAAGTCGAGTCATATCCTTGTACATATTGTTTTGGGACGATTGGGACTCATGGGCAAGTACTTATTTTATGGAGTAATGGGGAAGAACATAATATTATTACCCCCATATATACGTTAATCTTAAAAGTGCTCCAAGTGTTTTGATTTTCTTAATTCGAGTCATTAGTTTAGTTTAATGTAAAGTATGTAAAGATTCAAGTGTAAGGGAAATGTTCATTCCCTATGATGTATTATTTTGGATGGTAGGGTAAGAGTGTATGTCAAAAAAAAAATAATAAATAAAATAAAATAAAAATCGAAAAAAAAAATCGAAAAGAAAACAAGAAAAGAGAAAAAAAAAAACATACGGACTACCATCCCGTTTCATTTTATGTTTATTTTATGTTTTTGTTATTTTTCATTTATTAGCTTAAGTCGAGTCTAGTCTTGGCTTAGCAACGCCATATTGTATATGTAATTGACCAAGATTGTTAACTCACCACCAGTAAAACTTCCTTTATCCAACAAAACCGTGTAATTCATATCCCTATACCTAACGTTACAACCCTTTAAAAGACCTCTTTGATAGTTTATCCTAGGTGCTTACGCCATGTGGTGGAGGTTTGATCCTTTCCCAAGCCTATGGTAATCTATTTTGCTATGACAGGTAGTGAGAGATATCTTCCATTTCCATAATGTTATATTACTTTATTACACCCGAGAGATGTGAGTATCTAAACACTATTTGTGAGGTGCTAGTGTATGACCTCCGTGCTTGTCTATTGGTCTTTAGTGGAACGATTATTTGTTGTAATTACTTTTATATTAGTGTTAAATGACCCCTAACTTGTCTTTTGAGTAGAATAAAAGCGCATTTGCTTGAGGACAAGCAAATCTCAAGTGTAAGGGTATATGATGAGGCGAAAAATGATCCGTTTTTAGGGGGTCATTTAATCTCGAATCCGACTTTATTTGATCAAATATTGCCCTAAATCGTTCCTTTTGTGATTTTAGGTACTTGGAGAGTGAATTCTGGAAAAGAAGCCATTTTGGACGTTTTTGGAGCATAAAAGTGAAGAAAACGGCAAAGTATCAATTTTCCATGCTGGAAACACTAGGTGACGGCATCAAGAGTTATACCCTGACGGCGTCAGACATCAAGAATAAAATACCGTAGTTGATGACGGCGTCAAAAGTCATCCTGACGGCGTCAAAAGGCCAAGAATAAAATACCGTGGTTGGTGACGGCGTCACACAGGCCGTCATATGTAGATCAAGGCCGTCCGAGGAAGTATTTGGCGGTGAGGTGACGGCGTCACATGGTTGTCTTGACGCCGTCAGCCCAGTTTTCCTATATATAGTTTTCTAGTTTTTTCATTAAAAAAAGAGAGAAGTTTTGGAGAAACCCTAAAGACGAATTTGGTGCAACTTTTACAGGTTTTTCAAGGGTTCCAAACCCTTGATACCTTGCATTGTAATGGAGATAAGTGTTCTTCTAATTCAATCAATATGGCTATGTGTTGGTTGTCTATATCTTGTTCTTGTCTTAATTCCATTATGCTAGGCTAGATCTCCTTTGTGTTTGCTTAGATCTAATGAAATCTAGATATTGATTATGTGTTGATTACTTGTTTATTCTTGTTCTTGGATGAATGATTTTATATCTTAGGCTTAAGAAAACTGGCAGATCTCCAAATGGTAACATGCTTGAACGTCTTAAGAAACATGAACCGAGGCGTACTAGGTCTTTATTGGTTGTATTTAATGCATGAGCCACTGTTTACAATCCCTATAGTTGTGCTGGGTCATGGTGTAGGAGGAGATAAGAGCTCATAGAATTGGAGAGTTATGTATGCCACCCCATGAATGGTATTAAGGAATACGATCCGTCATCCATGCAATTATAACAAGTAATTAACGTGTAAAAGATATCTAGGGAGTAATGAAGTCTAAGTAAACACATTTTCTCCAATTACTGCTCACAACCTTAGTATAATTAGTTTATTTTCATTTTTATTATTTTATTTTGATTGCATCTTAGTTTTGGGTTAGTTGAATAGCAACTAATTCCGCCCACTCCTTCAAAACCCGAGATTTTACTTGCTTTCTAAAAAATATAAAAACACAAAAATAATCATCCCTCACCTTTGGAACTAGTAAATTAGGCTTTCTAATCCTAGCGACACTATTCCTAAGCTGAACGATCAATTCCCCGGCACTTGTCACTATACTATACTACAACGATCAGGTACATTGCCTGGTGGGGGTTGTAAGCTTCTCGAGATCCCTCGAGAGGTAAAGCCTGTTGCGATTCCCACGTATCAAATAGTTAGAAAACATAAGTTGGCGTTTTCCCGTAAATGGGTGCTTTAAAAGTTGGATCTCTCTAATCCCAAAACTTGTTTCGAGTGTTTTCAATTAAGCACATAACATATTCATACCTGTATTGAAAGATCCACATTTGTCGGGTAAGGAGAAAGCCGACTTTCAAAATTCATCACGTGTTTTATTTATCATCATTAAAATATAAAAAGGTCTTGATTATGTTGCCTCAACAATCTCCCCCTTTTTGATGATGACAAATAAAAACCGAAAGAAAATAAAATTACAAAACTTAGCGAAGACAAAGCGCCTTTGGTGTAGCTTGCGACTTGACCTTTGCCTTGTAATATGGTGAACCCTTTAATATTTCTTGAGTGGTCTTCACGCCTCTTGCTTTCTTTCTCCCCATTTTGTCGAATCAAAAAGGCGGGACTTCCAATCAAGCCAGGTTTCGAACTTGGGCCTGTGGGTAAAATGAGCAAGCTTGTATGTGCACCCGAATGTGCTCCCCCTTGAACATAGCTCCCCCTTGTTTCAAGGCGGGGATCCATGGGTCAAGAGCCTCACCTTTGTGGTGGCCTAGCTATACATAGAAATCTCAACATGCAACAACCAAGAACTCCGCACATGTGAAAGTTCCAAAATGGGTTAGGTTATCATTTGGAGACTTGCAACATGGGTTAGTCCACAATGTTATATATATATATATATATATATATATATATATATATATATATATATATATATATATATATATATATATATATATATATGTATATATATATATGTATATATATATATATATATATATATATATATATATATATATATATATATATATATATATATATATATATATATATATATATATATATATATATATATATATATATATATATATATATATACGTAGTTGTCCCATATGACTCCAATAACCAATAGTTGAGCATGACAAGGTTGAGAGAAGTGCATTTGTTGTTATTATAAAGCATGAAAGCTAAAGTTACAACTAGATCATGGTACCAAGAGATCCAAGAAACACAAAATACACACAATGCATCTAACAAACACACTTAAACAATACATGTTATAAGGAGACTTTCTTGTGATCTACAAGATTGTCCTCACATGTGTCAACACCCCTATCTTGATGCACAATGCATGTCATGTTTGAGGATAATGCTTGAAGCATTTTAACACCGTCATGAAGAGATTTGAGCATTTTACGGGTTTCTTCTCTATGATCCTTAATAGCATTAAGCATGTCAATTGTGTTTTCGCAATAAATTGCATGATTGCCTTCACGAAGTTTTGGGCTTAAGGGATTCCTTATCTTTTCCCAAACTTTTTCATCACCAATTCCCCTAGTTAGGGGTGATGTGGCTTGAAAATTTTGTGGATTGCTCCAAACATCATCATGCATTAGTTTTTCAAGGTTGATCTTAGGATATTGTTGTTGGTTGTTTAGCATAAACCACCCATTTCCTATCCCATCACTCTTGGTTGTAGCTTGAGGGACAACATTGTTGTTAGCAATTTCTTCACTTCCATTGTTTGCACTCAAAGAATTAGTGTCACTACTTTGGAGGATGAAATTCTCAAGAACATTGTTCGGAGAAAGTGGTTGGTTATTCATTTTTAACTTAGATTGAGATTTTAGGTGTAATGCTTAGACAAGATCTCTAATCCTTAAATAATAGTAAAGTGGGATTTAGATATGGGTGATGACACTTATTATCCAACGGGTATTAAGGCAATTAGTAATAAGATTCCTCATTAGGTGTACAAATTGTAAAGATCAAGAGGAAGAGAATATATAGGAAAGGTAAATGTGCTTAGATCACATGATCATGAGAGAAGTTATTCAAAGAGCAATGAGTGATATAGTTGATCATTAAGTTGTGATAAGTGGACAAAATACATATGCTACCTACCATTAAGAATGCACCATGAATTGTTAAGCTATGCATCAAATTTTAAGCAATGAGGCATTATTCATTTAAATTTGGGTATGCAACATGTATTCTTCACATAAGGTGAACAAGAAGAGCTAGATACAAAATCTTCAACACAAGTGTGAGTTGTGATGAGTATCATATCTAATCTTGGAAGCAATCACAAGATTAATATTATCGAGATTAAGCAAGATAAATTGTGTCAACTTTTCTTGTTCAATGCACATTGTATAGACATGTAGAATCAAGGATATTGTCAATCATTGTTTGATTAATGAATTGATACATATCTTTCCTCTTGGAAGACGTTTGTTTGATCTTCCTTCCATGCCTCCACATAAGCTCTAATAGCACCTAAAGATTGTTCTCCTATTTTTAAGCATCAAAACCTATCCCAAAGCAATTTGGACTCTTGAAAAATGTCATGCCAAAACTTAGACTTGTTTATTTTGTGACCTAAGTGTCCTTTTATTCAAGTCACCAATGACTTGTTGTATAGGATGACCCCTCGCTTCTCTCACTTCCTTAGGATTGCCTTCATCCGAAACATTAACTTGTAATGTTGGCGATCTTTCTTGATCTTGAACTAAAGGTTCATTGATCACATCATCTTCTACCGAAGGAGATGATTTAGGCTCGGGCATGCTCTCATCAAAGGTCACATTGAGCGATTCCTCAATCCTCATTGTTTCCTTGTTAAGCACTATGTATGCTTTACTAGTTTGAGAGTATCCTAGGAATACACCTTCATATGACTTTGGGTCGAATTTGGTGAGATATTCTTTGGTGTTAAGTATAAATACTTTGCAACCAAATACTCTAAAATACTCTAGGGGTGTTTTTCTATTCCTAAGTATTTCATAAGGTGTTTTATTAATTACCTTTCTTATGTAGACTCTATTAAAAATTTAACAGGCGGTATCTAGGGCATGACACCAAAACTTTTGTGGAATGGATTGCTCGTCAAGCATTGCACGACTCATCTTTCTTAACTCACGATGTGTTCTTTCAACAATCTCATGCAATTGAGAAGTGAACGGGCCCGATAAGTTATAAGATATTCCATGTTGTTCACAAAAGGTTCCAAATTGCATTTTATCAAATTCGCTACTATAATTTGTTTTAATTGATACAATTGAACAATCAAGTAGGTTTCACCATCCTTGTTTTCTAAGAACAATATCCAAGTGTAATTTGAATAATCATCAATGATCATTAAAGTGTAGAAGTTTCATCCATCACTTTGGATTAGAGATGGACCATACAAATCTAAATGAATCAATTCTAAAACCTTACTAGTTGTCACTTCCCTTTTATTCCTATTATTGGTTTGTCCTTGACTCCCTAGAAATGTGTCACAATAATGTCTTTCAAAGCTCAACTTTGATAAATTCCGTACTAGCTCATTAGAAGCTTGGTTTTGGACTAACCTTATATTGGCGTGACTTAACCTCATATACCGAAGCGTTGAGTTGTCCACCATGGACGTAAGACATATGTGTTGCTTAGAGTTATCTCCTAACTTGCACGTATATAAGTTATTTCTCCTATGACCTTTTGCTAACACAACACCATTTTTACTAATAGTGCAATCTACCTCAGTAAATTTGACCTCACAATCAGCATCACATAATTGACTCACACAAATTGAAACTTAGACCCCTAACATGCTCAACATTGGAGATTTCTATGGAGTCATGAAGGACATTACCTTTGCCGACAATTTTGCCGTTAAGTTTGCTTCCAAAAATGACTTGATTGCCATTATACGCCGTGTATGATGTGAACAATCTTCTATTCCCGGTCATGTGTTTAGTGCAACCACTATCCACTACCCACTCATCCGGTTGTAGATCACTTTTGAGGCAAACCTACAACAAAAGTACAACTCATGCCTTTGGTACCCATTGTTTCTTGGGTCCATTTTGGTTAGCATTTAAAGTGCCCAAGTTAAACATTCTTGGGTCTTGAAGTAAGACACATAATTTCTCAATACCATATTTAGAGAAAGTGGACCAAGGATTGTTTTGATAGTCATTTTGAGTTTGATAACTTGGTCTATAATTATGATATGCTTGAGGTCTAAAGAAGTTTTGGTTTGAATAGAAGTTGTCTCTCCTTTGGTAATTGTTGTATTGGTATTGAGAGGACTTTTGACCATAGTTAGAAAAATTTCTTC
Source organism: Artemisia argyi (assembly GCA_030686995.1). Lineage (NCBI taxonomy): Eukaryota > Viridiplantae > Streptophyta > Magnoliopsida > Asterales > Asteraceae > Artemisia > Artemisia argyi. The sequence continues at coordinate 2,594,992 of CM060676.1, read as the reverse complement.
TTTGGTTGTTGTGAAATGATGGTCTTTGGTTGTATGAGGTGGAGGATTTCATATTAGGTCTAGGCAAAAATGGTCTATGATTTACTCGAGGTTGTGAGTATCCAAGTCCATTGTGAGAGCTTGAGTTAGAAAATTGTTTTAGATTTTGTCTTTTTGCAATCGGAGCTTGATTACCTCGAGTACTTACAAGAGGAGCTTGAGGAGTAATTGGTTTAATGTCATTATTTAATGAAGATCCAATTTTCCTCAGAGGTCTGGCGCGCTGATGGCGCGTTGACGCGTCAGCTAGCGCGTCAGCCTCGGGGATTGTTGGAGCCTTGTTTTCTTTAGCCTTTACAAATGTTATGGGTTTTGTTAGGCTTATAGGAGTGGTTGTTCCTTGTTTGAAAAAACCAAGACCTCCCTTATCTTGAGACACTTTTTGTCTACTTATTAATTCTTCTAAATCATTTGTGTTCTTTTTATATTTTGAAAAACTTAATGATTCCTTTTGAAGCTCTAACACTTTTTCATTCAAAGAGTTAACCTCAAGTGTGAGTACTTCACAACTTTTACAAGGTTTAAACGTCTCTTTGCAATGTTCTAGTGTTTTTACTTTACTTTCAAGTTCACAAACCCTTTCTTTAGACTTAACATTTTCTAGTTCAAGAAGACGTTTTTCTTTGAGAGCTCTATCAAGGGTTTTTCTAAAATCATCATTAAACTTAACTAGTTCCTCATTCTCCTTTTGTAAATTGATAATATCTAAGTTATTAGAAGAAGAAGAGTTTAGAGATACCTCAAATTTTTCTTGGGCCATAAGACACGTAGCGTCATTTGTTGGTTGGTCTTCATCTTCACTATCACTCCACGCACCTCCAACAAATTCCTTGTTCACTCTAGGCTTAGGGCATTCATTGATGAAATGACCCTTTTCTCTGCAATTGTAGCATCCTTGGGTGCGTCTTGAGCTTTCTCCAACCTTGTTGTCACTACTTCGGTTTCCCCCAAAGTTCTTCCTTCCATCATTATCTCGGTTTCGAATCGGTTTCTTCTACCAAAGTTACCACCTTTCCTAAAGAACCTTCGAAAGTTCTTAGCCATGAGATTGTATTCTTCGTCATCCATATCATCATCATCATCATTGCCATCCTCTTGACCATCACTAGCTTGAGTACTAGTAACTTTAGCTTTAAGAGCCAAAGACTTAACCTTCTCCTTCTTGTCTTTGGTACTTGCCTTGTTGTTCTCAAGAATCATCTCATAGACTTTGAGATTTCCAATGAGTTCGTCAAGAGGTAATTCCGCCAAAATCTTGGCTTCTTCTTTGGCCGTCACCTTTGGCCTCCACTTTTCCGGAAGTGCTCGAAGAAACTTCCTCACATGATTCTTGTTATAGAAGCTAGGATCAAGAGCCATGAGACTAGTGATAATGGTATTGAACCTTGTGCACCCATTTTCAATGGTTTCTTCATCCGAGATCGAGAACTTCTCATATTGTTGTATGAGTAGATCGATCTTGCAATCTTTTGCTTGAGAGTTGCCTTTATGAGTGATGATGAGAGAGTGCCAAATTTCCTTGGCAGTCTTGCAAACATGAACCCTCTCGAACTCCCTTCGAGGTAGAGCATTATAGATCAACATCTCGGCTTCATCATTCTTGACAAGCTTTCTCCTTTTATCATCATTAAGATCCATATGTGGCCTTTTTAGCAACAACTTTGTTTCCGAGTCTTCCACCATAAACTCAAAGTTGCCATTTTGGATGATTTCCCACAAATCAAGATCTTTGGACCTAACATAGGTCTAAAATCAACCTATCGGTTTCTAGCAAAGGTGGTCTTTGCATAGAACACCCATCAACATAGTTCTCTTGAGCCATGGATCTATACTATACTTTTCCAAAAACCTTAGTTAGGATTTTAGATTTTTGGGAAAGAAGTTTTTGACTTAAAACGACTTCTCGGGAAGGCTTTAACGCTCAAAACCTTGAATATACCGCTCTGATACCAATTGTAGAACCGTAGGAGGGGGGGGGGGGGTGAATACGGTTTCTTAGGCTTTTAAGACGTTTAAAAACTTTTAGCCTCAAATAAAACCAAGTGGTTGTATAATCAATCCAAACAACCACAAACACAATCAAAGTATATAAAGCGAATAAAGAAAGACACCAGGATATATATTGGTTCGGGATGGGGGGTTTATACCATCCGTATGTCTAGTTGCGAATCCGCGACTCCGATACTATTCACTAATATAATCCTTTCGGTGGACTACAAACATTACAATTCACTCCACCAATATTCACCAATATTGATGCTCACAAAGAAGGAGTTACTCCCTAACGGTATTTCGCCCTCAGAAACCACCCAAAAGAATCTCGCGATTCGAATTCACCTAAGGATCAGAAAGATCACTACCAAGAAATCCACCCGGAAGTATCAAACCCCAACTAGATCCCCAATGATCTAGGCTTGGTCACCAAGACACAAGACTTCCGTTACAAACAATTGAATGAATGAATATTTGTTTGTTCAACCAAGTCCTAACCTAACCTAACCTAGAGACTCAATTGTAATAGAAAGGGTATAAGAAAGAAGACCCTCGACACAATCACAAGAGTGGATTAGGTTCTTGTGATTCTTCCCTTGCAAGTAGATGTGTTCTTCCAAAGATGTTAATGTGAAAATCAAGAACACAAGATTGGAGATTGAGATAGAGATAGAGATTTGAGAGTGTTTAGAGAGAAAGAATCTAGAGAGAAAGAATAATGGCAAGGGGTGAGGAATACAAGAGGCAAATGTGGTATTTATAGGCCAAGAACCCAAACTTGGGAAAATTTACCGAGGCCGGCGCGTCACCCGCGCGTCAACGCGCGGGCAGCGCGCCAGGCGTTTGTAACTTTTTCCCAAGTGTTGGGTGTTTGGATCTTACAAATACCTATCTTTGCTAAACCCCCAATTGTACTTCACACTAAACCTTAACTTTAATCAATCTAAGGTTTACCAACTCAAATAGCCAATTTGGAAAATATTTTGTGAAGTGTTTAAAGAGAAACCAAATTACCAAGGGTATAAAGTGTAGACATGGTAATTTGAAAGGGGTAGAAGTGTATCTCCTCACATGGCATAGAAAAGAGAGAAAGAATATGCCAAGGAATATTCCAATGCTTGGGGGAGAAGAATGTGATGGAGGGTTGAGATGAAATGGTTTGAATTGGATGGCTAGGATCAAAGGGAGCCTCCCTTGGTTTTTCAAACAATTTGGCATGTGGTGAATGTAGATGGTTGAGATGAGTTCATTTGAAATGGATGGCTAGGATCAAAGATGCCTAGGTTAGGGTTGAGAGGGATATTCCAAGGAATATGCTTTGCTTAGGGGGAAAGGAGAGATCAATGGTTGAGATGGTTTTGGTTTGAATTCAATGGTTGAGATCAAGCACATGTGGTGGCATAGATATGAGAGACTGGATGGATGGTTGAGATGAGTTTAGTTTGAATTCAATGGTTAGGATGAGATGGAGCCTCTTTGGAATTCAAACAATTCCCCATGTGTTAGAAATGAAGGGATACGATGTGTTGTAAGGGAATGGATGGTTTAGATGTAGTGTGTAAGGGAATATGTAAGAGTGTAAGAGATTGTGTAAGAGAATATTTGATATGGATATGATTGGATATGATTGGTTTTGTCTTTTGTATAAATGGGATTAAGAGAAGATTAACACATAATCTTATTGTCATTAAGAAGAAAAGGCTTAGACAATTAAGATTATAAGTTGAGAAAATCATAGGTTACTTATAAGTTCAAGTAACACAACGTCGAGAATCCATAGTTTCATATCTCGCGACTTTTCCAAGACTCGACGTTCTCAACTAATACCTTGGTTCAAACAAGTTAAGTGCTTTGCCTTGATGTAAAGCATAACCCAAGTGGGAAAGGATGCGTTTACGCAAAGTGACCTTTGACTTAGTTTGACCAATAAGGGAGTAAACCCGTTACATAATTAGAGAAGACGTAAGCACGGGATATAAGCATATGGATGCTTCAACACGATGTTATGTGAAATATATAAAATCCCTAAGTTTAGAAAAGCCTTGGCTAGTGGCAATAGTTAGAAAACATGAGTTGGCGTTTTTCCGTCAATGGGTGTTCTAAAAGTAGGATCTCTCAAGTCTCAAAACTCGTTTCGAATGTTCTCAATTAAGCACATAACATATTCATACCTGTATTGAAAGATCCACATTTGTCGGGTAAGGGGAAAGCCGACTTTCAAAATTCGCCCGGAACCATATAGACTCCTGGCGCGTCACCCGCGCGTTGACGCGCTGGTAGCGCACCAGGAGCAGACATTGGCTCCGGCGATTTTGAGCTAACGTTTGTTATTTTATGTGTTTCGATGGTTTATTTGTCATCATTAAAACATAAAGAGATCTTGATCATGTTGCCTTAACACACTATTTGATGAGAATAGATTCTCATCAGTCCATAGACCAAGTCAAAAGATTTCAAGTGGAACTGATGACGTTGGTGTATCAGAGGTCCCTGATGAATTATCATCTCAGGCTCTTGATGAGGTTGTGGAACAACAACCTGAACCTGAGCTCAAAAGGAGTAATAGGGTCAGGACTCCAAAGTCATTTGGACCTGAGTTTCAATTATACTTAATTGAAGGTACAAGGAGTGAGGTCTCTGACCAATACTCCTATTGCTTCGTTGTTGAGGATGATCCCAAAACATTTGAAGAAGCAATGAAGTCCCAGGATGTTGCTTTCTGGAAAGAATCAATTAATGATGAGATGGATTCCATCATGGGCAACAACACTTATGTGTTGACTGATCTACCACCTGGTTGCAAACCTCTAGGTAGCAAATGGATTTTCAAAAAGAAAATGAAGGTAGATGGAACTGTTGAAAAGTTCAAGACTAGACTAGTCATTCAGGGCTTTAAACAAAAATCAGGAATAGACTATTTTGATACTTATGCCCCTGTGGCTCGTATCAGTACCATAAGATTTCTGCTTGCTTTGGCATCAATTCATAATCTGATTATTCATCAGATGGATGTGAAGACAACTTTCTTGAATGATGACTTAGATGAGGAGGTTTACATGAACCAACCTCAGGGCTTCATCATGCCTGGTAATGAAAACAAGGTGTGTAACTGATTAAGTCTCTTTATGGACTGAAACAAGCACCTAAGCAATGGCATCAAAAGTTTGATGAAGTGGTTTTGTCTAGTGGTTATTTACTTAACCAGGCTGACAAATGTGTATATAGCAAATTTGATGAATCTGGTAAAGGAGTCATTATTTGTCTATATGTTGATGACATGTTGATCTTTGGTACTGACCAAAATCAAGTTAACCTTACAAAGGCATTTTTGTAATCAAAGTTCTCTATGAAGGATATGGGGGAGGCTGATGTTATCCTTGGTATAAGGATTAAACATGAAAGTAACAAAATTTCTATCTCTCAGTCTCATTACATTGAGAAGGTGTTGAAGAAATTTAATTACTTTGAGTGTACTCCAGTAAGTACTCCTATGGATACAAGTGAGAAGTTAATGACTAATACTGGTAAAGCTGTATCTCAACTTGAGTATTATAGGGTGATTGGCTGCTTGATGTATGCCATGACTTGTACAAGACCTGACATTGCTTTTGCTGTGGGTAAACTGAGCAGGTATACTAGTAATCCTAGTGCTCATCACTGGCAAGCAATTCAGAGGGTTTTTAAGTATTTGAAGAGAACTATGGATTATAGTCTCTCATATACTGGTTATCCTTCAGTATTAGAAGGATACACTGATGCAAGTTGGATCAGTAACACTGAAGACAATTCGTCTACTAGTGGCTGGGTATTTCTACTTGGTGGAGGTGCAATTTCTTGGGCATCCAAGAAACAAACTTGCATCACCAGTTCAACCATGGAATCTGAATTTGTGGCTTTAGCAGCTGCTGGCAAAGAAGCTGAATGGTTGAAAAACTTGCTTCTTGAGATTCCATTGTGGCCTAAACATATAGCACCTATTTCTATCTGTTGTGATAGTGCTGCTACATTGGAAAAGGCCTATAGCCAGATGTACAATGGGAAGTCTAAACACTTAGGTGTTAGGCATAGCATGATTCGTGAACTTATCATGAATGGGGTGGTATCTATAGAGTTTGTTAAATCTCAACAAAACTTAGCTGATCACTTGAAAAAGGGTTTGGCTAGAGACTTGGTTTTGAAGTCTGCTAAAGGGATGGGTTTAAAGTCCAACTTAGTCACTGAATGCTAAGACACCCAACCTCCTCCTGAGGAAACTTGGGAGCTGAGTTCAATGAGGAAAGCTGAACATTTAGTGGACTGGAGCACGTGTTTTATATTACATCCCAAGGTTGTGCTCAGAACCTGCTGAAAAAGGAGGATGAAGTCTTTACTTCTCAATGGTTATTTTCTTTGAAAAAGTGCTAAGCAGGAGCATGAATAAAGAGGAACCACCTATGTAAATGTTGAAGTTTTGCCGCTTCAGGAAGCTTTGGATTTTAGCTTTAACAACATTTATGAATTGGATATGGACACATGGCTTGTATAGTGTCAAGATTATTTAAGTGTTTGAAAATGTATGTGTATTTTATCTTCAGGTATTCAAATGGGTTGAAGGGTTCAATTCTTTGGAACACCCTGATTCTCGAATATTTGAACATGTAATGTACTAAGATGAGAATTCAATCTTCAAGATATTTTCATTTATGTATGTGTTTTGTTTTGTGTTTAATTTTTCATGCAAAGGAAGTGAACTAAATTTGGGGAGGATTGTTGGAAAATTTAGTGCACTTGAGGGATTAATTCACACCTGGTAATGGGTTTGGAGGTACGGAGTGTACACCCATTTGGTCACTGAATCCCCTGACTCAATAATGGTTATGTATTGATTCTGCTGATAGCATGAATTTGTTTCTGACGATAGCATGTTTCTGCTGATAGCATGAATCTGTTTCTGCTGATGGTATGATTCTACTGACAGTGGATTCTGCTGCTAGTTTCCACTGCTAGTGTTATTATTACCACTGATAGTGTTAACATTACCACTGCTAGTGTTATTGTTTCCACTGATAACCACTGGTTCCTATTGTTATGGAAAGTATTATGATATAATTAATGGACCGTTAATTATACATAATTCCATGGGCTAGGGTTTGAGTAAACTCTATTATAAATAGAGGTCATAACAGAATTGCATGGAAGATATACAACACAAACCCTAAACACTTGAATACGATTATGTTCTTGATTTGTGCCTAAAACAATAACATTACTTGGTCTTATCCCATAGAGATATTCGTGTAACCCAGGCATAGGGTCGAATAATTTCTATTGGAAAGTGATAACACGATTTCAAGTGAATATCCGGTACTCATTGATTATCTTAACCCTAATCTGGGAACACTTGCAAACACATTATAACCAACAACGTTTTAGCGACTAAAGTGAAGCTTTTGCGACTACATATATATATATATATATATATATATATATATATATATATATATATATATATATATATATATATATATATATATATATATATATATAGGGTGAGGATCAAGTACGTTTTTGTCTTTTAGTGCGGATGGTACGGACGAATCTCAGCCCTCCATCTAGTCAACCAATTGAAAAAGGCGGAGTGGCAATATCGTAAATATCCCGTCTTTTTTTAGAATCGTTACTATCGTATTAGCTTTTTTCCTGAAAAAAATTCAAAAAAATCTAAAAAAATTAAAAAAATAAAGAAGACAACAAATAATTAAGAATCGCTGAAAAAATTTCAAAAAAAAAATCGTTTTCATCGTTAAAAGTATTGTGATATTAGCATATGATTTTGACTTCTGTAAAAAAGTCAAAATCAGATTCTGATATCACATAAACTTTTTTACTATCGTAATAAAAAAAGTCAAGATCAGGATCAGATTCTAATATCACATAAACTTTTTTACTATCATAATAAAAAAAGTCAAAATCAGATTTTGATATCACATAAACTTTTTTACTATCGTAATAAAAAAAGTCAAGATCAGAATCAGATTCTGATATCACATAAACTTTTTTACTATCGTAATAAAAAAAGTCAAAATCAGATTCTGATATCACATAAACTTTTTTACTATCGTAATAAAAAAAGTCAAAATCAGATTCATAATATTGTTAATATCACGGTAGAACTCATAATATGGTTAATATCACGGTAGCACTCATAATCAAAAAAACAAAAAGTCTCAGAAAAATCTGAAAAAATAAAAAAATGAAAGAAGATAACAATATTAAGGATCGCTCAAAAGGAAAAAAAATTAAAAAAATCATTTGAATGGTGATTTGGTACCGTGATAGTTGCGTAGATCTTGACTTTTTTTACAAAAAGTCAAGATCAGATCTGGATTGGACGGCCTAGATCTATCCGCACGTCTGCACTAAAATAAAACATCCGCACGTGATCCTCACTATATATATATATATATATATATATATATATATATATATATATATATATATATATATATACATATACATATATTTCATATTTTATATATATCGAGTTTACAAAAAGACGTGACATAAGGCGGCATAAGGCGTGTAATGGTGGCATGATCAAGCCTCACGCCTTTGTAGGGCCTTTGTACGCCTTTAAAACCATGGACATTTATAAGCGAAATTTGTGTTGACTAGCTCAAATTATTTAGTTGACTAATGGATAAGTTTAAGACCCTGTGTAATGGTGATCAAAATCATTTCTATCTCAACATCACATCACCGGTGAGTATCAAACAAATATAGTGGTGACTAGCAAAATTAATTATTTTTAATTTATATATATATATATATATATATATATATATATATATATATATATATATATATATTATTTTACATAAAAGTTTCATATTTAGACTCATGTTAGATTTTATTTGATGAAATATGTGCTTAATTTTGTTTAAAAGTTGTTTTGTAAGACATAACATGCGGACTTGATACGGACTTGATGCGGATGAGGCTGTTTAGAACTTCAAGACCATGAAGATCTTAAGATTGAAGCCGCCTAAGACCAATAATGCTAAATGGACCAAGATAATACAACCTTATCAGGATTTATGAAGATCTACCAGACGCATAAGGTGAACCCCACCCAAGGTTATATCATCCAGATACTATTTCCGTTTCAAAATTATAGTCCACATTTTTTTAGGACGTCCCAATTTAATTGTCTACTATTAAATATAGACAGAGAAGTTTAATGGAGTTTACCATATTATCCTTGCTTGAAATTATTATTACAAACTTTAAAGAAGAGATTAATTAAATACTTAAGAGTAAAACTGTTATTCTGACAAAAGTAAGAGAGAGAAAACAATAATAATTATGTTTTTATTAAACGGTGTGTTTTTTGTCGGGGGACAATAGTTTTGGGATGGAAGTATATATTATTATGCTACTATGATCAACAACTATATAAGCTCAATTTGTAGGGTTTTTACACATCTTTTTCACTCCTTTCACCCAAATTGACCCATAGATGATTGTAGGGGATTTTGGGGCATTTTGAAGCACATGAATACGAGAAGACAATCCAATCCATTCAAACATCTTATCTTTTCATTGGTTAATTCTAAACTTAACCTGATTATGATTTCCTTTTTTGGATTGTTTTTGTATTTGACTCACTCAATATGAGTGAGTAGTTTATTGTGTATACTTAGGGTAGATGAAACTTGTGTTTGGATGATGATTTGTTGGTGGTGTTGTGTCAAACCCATTTAGGGCTTTTTGATAATTTCTAAAATTTTATTTTACTTAAATTAATTTTTTTCAAATCTTTTATTAGTTTAGAGTAATTTAGGTATATTTTCTAGTTTAAAATGAATAATAATAATAATAATAATAATAATAATAATAATAATAATAATAATAATAATAAATATTTTCTAGTTTAGAGTAATTTAGGATTGGATTCGCTATTGCTAGAGGTGTGGGGGCCCAGTTGGTTTCTCGGCTCCCCACCAATTTCTTGTAAAATCCTATTTATTGTTAATAAAAGTGTTGGTTTATAAATAATAATAATAATAATAATAATAATAATAATAATAATAATAATAATAATAATAATAATAATAATAATAATAATAATAATAATAAACAAAAAAACCCTAACTAAATATAAAACAAAAATTGATTATCTTGATTTGATTTTAGCTTCTTTGAGATGATAAACCCAATCTTTACTTTATTATATTACATACGATAGATGCACTTAGCATTTGTGTCTAGTTCCAGTTTGGTAATTTTCAAAGTTTCTTTTACAATTATTAAACAATACATGAGACCTTACAAATAAACACACATACAACTCGTGCACTCGGTTAGGTTGTCGCCACCACAAAACATGAACCAAAAACCCACCATCGCGCACATATTAGAGATTTAAATATCATGTGTGATATATGGTTGGAAAGTTAAGGATATGTATTTTTCGATGCCAAAAAGCGCTAAATCATTTGAAGTTTTACAAAAATACTTATGCTCAATTTACAATAGCATGGATCGAACATAAGTTTTACACAAATACTTATGCTCAAATGTACATATTTAGTGGCTTTGAGTTGAACATATCAATTAAAACACTTTCTTTTAACAAAGAATTTTTCTATACTTTTATTTTGTAAAAAAACAGTGGCTTTGGCTTTAGATTATTAATTGGCATGCTTAATTCATGTGTCTAATTATGTGTCTAATCTTATATGACATCATTTTATTTGTGATAGTAAATGAACTCACTTCATAACAAACCAATAAAACACTTTTTTCCCCCGAAATGGTGAATTTTTATTAACTTATGAATCAACAAATTACAATGATATTCAAACAGTCAAATATGAACATGCTCATATGACTTATACATTCTTGACAAAGCATTCAATAAAACATTCGGGGAACTCTAGCTGATTCTAAATCCACCATTCATCTAGATTTAGCAACTGCATGCTAACACCTAGGAAACCATGGAGAAATATCACTTCTTTGGCTACATTTCCACTGCATAAACACCCTTCCTAGTCTCATTTGCAGCCCTTGCACATGACACTAGAGGCTCTTATCCAGGGCATCACAAGAAAAGTGATCAAAACTCCTATTCCATTGGGACTCAAATGCACAGAGTTACCTCAGAATGCATAGAGTTGCCCAAGTATACATTCCACCTTGACTACGTTTCCCCCTCCTTGTTTTCCATAAACTACATCACCATGAAAACCAAAGAGTGAGCATCATCAGGCTGGCACTCCACCAAAGTTTCTGCCAACCTACTTTATGCAACTATCTACTGAGATGAACTGAACAGAGCAATCTTCCAAAATTAGTTGGCACACCAAGCACCCATAACATGGAAAATTGGTTAAACATTCACCCTTTCAATAGCTACAAGTTACAAGGCCCTCAAAATACACCAAAACAGTAAGAATTTTGCTTCATAGTCATCATTACTTCTTGACCCAAACACCCCTTAAGGAACTGTTACATTGTCTTCTGCAATATTCTTTGCATAATTCATCTCCACATTCCATCTTTGAGCAATCCTCATCACATTGATTGAATTTTTAATATTCAGACTCTTCAATTGTAGTTTAATACTTTCTATTGAATTTTTAATATTCAGACTCTTCAATTGTAGTTTAATACTTTCTTCAACAATCTTCCACAAGTTTGACTTTCCAACCTTATTGCAAGTGAACAATCTAGCATTTCTTTCTTTCCATAAGTGATTGCATTTCCTATTCTTTTAGGTACACTCCCAATAGAACTGTTACAAGTATCATTAGCATACTACTCAGTTATAGTACTCCATGAATTAGACATCCACATGATCTCCAATTTATCTTTAAGCATCTTCCATACATCCCCTGAGTATTCACACTAAAAAAATAAGTGACTGTGTGAATCACTTACTCTTTTACACAAAGGGTACTTCATATTAGGACCATTGTTCCACTTCATAACTCTGTCCTGAGTTTGCAATCTCCCTTTTATTGTCATCCATTGTATAAAAGCCATTCTTGGGTTGCACTGGGAAAACCAAACTACTTTGTACCAACTGACCTGAACTTGTTGATTACTAATATGCTCCCAAGCTACTTTAGATGAAAAATCACAAATTTTGCCATCATTACACTTCCATTTAGTGATGTCTTCCTTAGGTACTAATTGTGGTACTATCATGTTAGCCAACAAAGGGTATTGATCATTCCAATCAATAGGCCATCTCCATTGGTTGTTGGCAATTACTTAATTGACTGTCATGTTCTCAGATAATCTTGCATTAAGTATGCTTCTAGTGGTAACAAACTCCTTAATAATCCCCAAATTGCTCTATTGATCATGCCACACATTAGTTTTCTTACCATTGCCAATCAACTTACAAATGTTGTATTTGACCTTAAATCTTAATTCAAGAAGATTCTACCATAACCAACTGTCATTGTATTCTTTTTGAATTTTCCAGATACTTTTACCCTTCAATTTTACAGCATGTACCCATTTGACCCATAATGTTTCTTTACCAGCAGCTATGTTCCAGAGGTTTTTGATCATTAATGCTTCATTCCATTCACTTAACAATCTTAATCCTAATCAACCTTGACTCTTGGGCTTGCAAACTTCCTTCCATGCAATTTTAGCCTTCCCTTTTTTTCAGTTCTCCTTTGCACCATAGAAAACCTTTAAGCACTTTATCAATATCATAAACACTTGCCTTAGGTAGCAAAAATACAGCAGCCCAATACACATTCAAAGTGGATAACACAGATGCTATTATTTGTAATCTTCCAACATATGATAGATACTTGTTCTTCCAAACTTCAACTCTACTTTTCACCTTATCCACAAGTTGCTTACATTCACTTGTACTTATATTTTTAGTAATCCGTGGCACTCCCAAATATTTCATTGGCAACTTCCCAACTTTAAATGGTAGTATCTGAAGTATATCACTAATCACCTCAACTTTCACATTACCAAAAAATACTGTGTTTTTGGACATATTTGGAAGTAAACCTGACTTGCTACTGAATTCAGATAAAGTATCCTTAATAATATACACAGATACCACATCTCCGTTAAATACAACAAGAAGATCATCAGCAAAGCAAAGGTGTGTTAATATGAGTTCTTTACAGCCTATATGGTACTTGAAATTACCATTGTTCTGAGTATTCCTAGTCATCATCAGTGTAAAAACCTCCATGACAAGAGTGAATAGATAGGGTGAAATAGGGTCACCCTGCCTTAAGCCTCTTCCACTAGTGAAATAGCCTCTTCTCTCACCATTAATACAAACTGTAAACTTGGCAAAAGTGACACATACCATTATCCACTTGACCATCTTCCCATGAAAGCCAAATTGCTCCATAATTTTTTTCCAAAAACCTCCAATCCATAGTATAATAGGCTTTGGCAAGATCAATCTTGATACAACATCTTTTAGGACCACTTTTCCTATCATACCCTTTAAGAATTTCTTGAGTAATCAGGATATTGTCTTGTATTGCTCTTCCTTTGATGAAAGCACTTTAATTCAAATTTACCTACTTTTGTAGACCAATCTTAATTCTCTCAGTTAGAATTTTGCTTATACATTTGTATATTACATTGTAGCATGCAATGGGTCTAAACTCAGAGACCTTAGAAGGGTTATTAACTTTGGGTACCATAGACAATAAAGACCAATAAAATACTTACACATCACTTTACACATAAAATTAGACACACATATAAGCCCCAAATCATTTTTTATAATACTAAATTGGTACCCGCGCAATGCGGCAATGGGTACCTGTGACTATATTTTTCGTTATTCGGTAATACATTTAGTTCTCTCTGTGCTTTATAAATAGAGATGGTTAAAGCTAAATAATTTTAGTTTGAATAACCAACCTGCTTCCTAACAAACTACCTAACCAACTTGCTTCCTAACAAACTTCATAACCAACACGCTTCCTAGCCAATTAATTTTAAAATCATTCTATAATAAACAAGTAAAAGTCTAATTTTAAGTCTTTCTAATTATAAAATAGTCCAAATGCATTATATAGTAGCATTCTATGTTGTATAGTACTATAGATAGATAAAAAGCGGGACCATTTTCTTAAATTGAACACATACAAAGAGTTCCACTTATGCTAGTCAAAACCACCATCACCAAACCACTCACTTACTGATGATGACGATCACGATGATGATGTCATCTTCCGTCACACTCCAACCACCACCACACAGTCCAACCAGCTTCCTCCGATCACCACCACTACCCACCACCACCTTCCTCCTCCATTTCCTCCACCGTACCCATCTCCATCTCCAAGCCTCCCGCCGCCCACCCACTGAACCTGACCACTAGAACAAAAACAGGAATCATAACGATATGATGTCATTCTCTGGTGAATATGAATATGATGATGATGATGAGGAGGAGGAGGAGGAGGAGGAAGATGATAGGAGTTTGGATCTTTTGGTTAAATATATTACGGTTTCGTGTTTTGATTTTGATTATGAAGTTGTGAATCGATTTGTTTACGGCTTCATTGTGAATGGTTTCGATTATGTGTGTATGCATGCGCGTGCAAATGGATTATGTTATGGTTTCTTTGCGAATGGGTTCGATTATGTGTGTATGTGTGCGCGCGCAAATGGATTATGTTGTTACGGTTTTTGAGTGTTTGGTTGATTGGCATGAGACTTGAATAATCGGATAAGCGGAATTAGTTTTGTTCGAGCTAAAGCGGATCATCTAATTGTAAGTTGTGGTTTGGATAGCTATAATAAACTAATTACATGTTTTGACAATTAGTTAATGATTTAAGATCATTTGAGGACCAAACTTTGTTTACATACCAAGGGATCAATCCCCACCCTTCATCTTCATCTCATCCAATGGATGAGATTAAATTCTATCCTTACACTAGAAGGGTATTTTTGTCTAATATATATAGATATTTTCTAATAAACTTTCCATTCAATCACACACACACATGTGTGTTTTCTTCATCTCATTATTTTCTCTCTCTACACCATTAATACAAAAATAAAACAACACAAATAGATCCAGATTCAATCAATCTTCACAAACAACACGAATTTATCTTCTTCAATTCATCAATCGATCATCTTATCATCTCATTTTTCAATTTGTTAACATCAGGTTCATATTCTTCTTGTTATATTCATTCGATCTGTATTTTTTTTTTTTTAATTTTTTTTAGCTAATTCATGTGAATAAGCTTATGAATTAGAGGAAAGGAGAGTTGTATGAATAAACGTGTGAATTAGATGAAAGTTTGTATGAATAAGCTTATAAGTTAGAGGAGAGTTATGAATAAGCTTATTAATTATTGTGACTTGAGTTTATTGTGATGAATTATAAGCTAATTTATTAGCTTATTTTCATCACATCTTGTTATTTTGTCATTTTTAGTTGATTCATGTGAATAAGCTTGTGAATTAGAGGAGAATAGAGTTATACGAATAAGCTTATGAATTAGAGTAGAGTTAGTGTGAATAAGTTGTGTTATTTGGTAGTTTTATGATCCTAACAACTTATTATTTAGCATTTAATTGAATTAAGTTCCTGGTATAAGCTGATCTAAGCTGATATGAAGTATATCATATATGATTTTAGCCTGGGTTAATGTGTTTATAATCGAGGTTATTTTGTTTGATATATCATATATGATATCACATGTGATATTTCACTTTGTTGGATGTATCATATATAATATCACATACTATATCATACACTCTGTTTTATTTGATATATCATATGTGATATCATATGTACTTTTTACTCTTTGTCATGAAACAACTTATATTTATTTTTATTATTTTAATTATTTGTTTTTTCTTACAGATATGTGCAATAAATCTATAATGACACTGACTTTAAAGAACAACAAGGTATGGAGCAGCTTGTTGGAGTTGCAAAGCCGCTTGTAGTTGTTGTTTAAGGAGAGAAAGAATTGTTTAAAGAAGAAGAAGAGTTGTTTCAAAAATAAGAAGGCTTTTATTCAATGATAAATTTATCTAATTGTTTAATGTTTGATTTTTATATGGACAATTGTTAGAAATTCTCATTTACTTGATTTTGGTTGATTTGGATCTTACATGAATGTGAATCTATTATATATCACATGTGATATTTGTATTTTACAAGTTAGTAACAAATTATCATATGTGATTTTTTTCAAAAATCATATATGATTTAACATGATCATCACTAATTTA
The DNA here is from genome assembly GCA_030686995.1 of Artemisia argyi. Lineage (NCBI taxonomy): Eukaryota > Viridiplantae > Streptophyta > Magnoliopsida > Asterales > Asteraceae > Artemisia > Artemisia argyi. The sequence continues at coordinate 2,578,711 of CM060676.1, read as the reverse complement.
TCAAACCATTATACTTGATGTTTCTTATTCTGATGCATTTATTTACAAGTAATTATGAATGTGTGCAATAAAACTTAAACAAAATAGACATAATATCGAAAATCACATTTGTAAATGCTTCGCCATCTTTATTTCAGTATAAACATCATGACATAATACCAACTAAGTTAAACCATATTAGCAAGACATTGTACAAGTTACCAATGGTTTACAAAATCGTTCGTAGACGTCAAAACTCCATATAGAGATTACAAGAAAAAATGAAGAATACATTTTAAACGTGAAATGAAGATTCATGAGCTTTTTCATTAAGCTTCTTGGGCCCTTGGATTCTTGTAATGTTCAAGATGCCTTGAAAACAACCTTCTCTACACAAATAAGAAGATTTGATTTAATTTTCAAGCACATAATCATATATGATATATTGTAATGGTAAAAAAGTTAACTTTCAAGCAGATTATCAAATATGATATCATACACACAACTAACTTTTAATTACTTACCAGGAGATGATAGACTTGCTTGTATTTTAGTTTCAAGCACATTATCATATATGATATATTATAGTGTTAAAAAAGTTGGATTTCAAGCAGATTATCATATATGATATTGTACACAAAACTAACTTTGTAGTACTCACCATGAGATCAGATACTGCTTGTATTTTATTTTGAAGCACATTATCATATATGATATGGTATAAATGCTTAAAACCTAGCCTATATCATATATGATGCAGTACATAAATTTTTACAATTTTTCCAGGCAACTTATCATATATGATTTTTCACTAACAGGTCATCATCAACATATTTGCTTCAGAAACATCAACATACTCGATCTAAAGCTTACTTATCACTATAACATCATCAAATATTAAAAGGTCATCAAAATATCTTCTTTATAAACTACATAAACACAATAACTTGAACAAAAATCACAATATGTGTATCACAAACAATATAAACAATACCCTTCACAATTTATGCATATATACATAAAATATGCAAATACTGTGTTTTACACCTGAATTAGTGATGTTAAGCTTGTATTTATTCTTTTTGTTTACTCGAAGCTTCATCTATAAGCTTAATCATTAAGATTTGTTCTTCAACAACATCACCGACATCTTTTTCTTCAATTTTTTGATGCAATTTGTGAATGATTTTTGATGTGTGTGTGTGTATCTTTTGATTTCTGTAAAAGTATATGTTGTGTGTGTTTTTAGTGTGTGTTTTGGAGAGAGAAAAATTAGATCTGAGAATGAGAAAGAGACGGGGTGTGAGTGTGATGGTGAGTGGGTAGTTGGAGGGGTAATTTTACCAAATTACCCTTCCGCTTTTAATTGTTTTTTTTAAACAAAAATTCTTTTTAATCTGCACCCTTCTTTTTTTTAGATGGACGCTTAGGATGTGTCCCTTGGTATGTGAACATTGTTTGGTTTGCAAAATAACCTCACTCTTAGTTAATTTGTCGTAATGTTTGATTCGTTGAAGTTTGGCTAATTCACTTTTAGATAACCTTGAGTAATATACTAATATCATGCTTGTATATAATTAGTTTAGTTTAGAAAATAAGCCAAACCAAACACCCCCTTAGTCTCTTAGTCCTGTGTTACTATTTCTAATTTATGGTAACCTTTGTTTTTAGCCATATTCTGTATAAGAAAAAAAATGCAGTGTTACTATTTCTAATGTGATTATATAAGGTGAATTTCAGTAGAATACTTGAGTATTTGTAGGACGATATGGTCCAAGAATCTACAGACCCCCCTTCAGGACGTTCTCTGCCGTATGTACTTGTGGCATCTATAATCTCGTTTTTATTTGGTTACCATCTTGGGTTCGTTCTTGATCTAGACATCTTTTGTTATAGTTACCAGCATACTTATTTATTATAGTTAGAATCTCAAAGTTTGGATGTAAACCAATGTTCATTATCTGCAAGGTAGTGAATGAACCGCTTGAAAGCATATCCCATGATCTTGGTTTCAATGGGAATAGCCTAGCCGAAGGTACCTTTTTATTTTCACAAAATAGATGTTCTACTCAAAACTAGCGATTTCAGCATTATCAACGACAAAATGCAAGAAAGAACTAATGCTTACGCCCTGCTCATGTGCTATATGCATTTAAAGTTTTAAGCTATAGCTTATCAGCTTCTGTGTGTGGCAAATGAAGGTCTGGTGGTTAAATAAGTTTTCTTTGTTAGGTTCTTGCATTGGAGTATTTGCATTCTTTAAACGTCATCCATAGAGATTTGAAGCCAAACAATTTGTTAATTGGTCCACTTGGTCACATCAAGGTTATTTTCTCCTTTGCTTTATGACTCTAATCATTTTACTTGATTTTCATAGTTTTAATCGAGCAACTTTACTCATCTTACAATTCTAATTCATTCTTTTACATAGTTGTTGGTACCCCCAACTATCTGCCACATGAAGTAATTCTTGGAATGGGACATGGTTAGACATTTACATTTAAAATTTATGATGAACTTTCTAATAACAAATGCTTTATTAACTTCCTCTTCCTCCCTTTTTTGAATTTATCAGGTGCAACAGCTGATTGGTGGTCTGATTTGGTGTTATACTTTTTGAGTTACTTGTAGGAATTCCACCATTCAACGCAGAATTTCCACAGGTATGGTCTTTTAATCCAATCTGCATATATTTTGTTTCAGTTATATCCTACGTCTAACCTTTCAATCATGTCCAACATTATGAATAGAGAAATACCATGGCCTCAAGTACTTAGGAAATGAGCTTGGATGCATATGATTTGATAGACAAGTAAGTTTGTGCACTTTTGAAATTGCTGTAGTCCATACATCTTTTTTTATGCCAGCCTGGCAGCCATATTTTACTGCATATGTAATGTAGAAATACATCATCGGAACTAAAGATGGCCTAATATAGGAAGTAGTTTTTAATTTAGTATTTCTAGTTTGAATGTGTTCTAGTTGTGACATATGGTCGAGTTGATTTTTTAACCAAATAATGATTTTCACAACTGCAAAAACATATTGCAAAATGTGCCCGTGCAGAGTCTTTTAAAATTGGAACATTTACCATTATGCCATTTGATGTTCCTGTAGATCAGTCTGACTAATTTTATGACCCAACCAGATTGCCTGTTGCAAAATCTGACCCAACCCGAGTCCAAAAGAAAGAACAAGAGAGCAAAAGAATTGAGAATCTTTAGTTAACTGTGACCTGGAGATATATATGCTAACTTTGATGATTCCTTTTAATACTCTGATCTGTGACGGATCAAAATAATTCTTTGCTTCATGCCAGGTTGCTGATTGACAATCCACTACAACGCCTAGGTGCAACAGGGGCTGAAGAGGTAAAATATTTTTTATATAATATATTAATATAGTTCACAACAACATTAAAAAAGCCCCTAAAATTACTAGTAATTTTCTGCTTGACAGGTGAAGAGGCATCCTTTCTACAGTCTTTTTCAAGTAATTGCAGCAGGCCTGTTTTCGTCGACATCTGGAGCTCTTTACCTCTCTGTCGGCGGCATGTTAATGTAAGGCCCTTTTATATTTTACACTCATTTATGATTTGAATGATCATAATGTTGACAATTTTTTGTCCATTTTCTGCATTCTATAAGTATTAAATACATTAAAAATGATTACAAAGACCGTTATGAGTATTCTTCTCCAATGTGTATCAGCAAATAAATTGTAAGCACTTAAGTGCGATTTGGATGACTTTTGAGCCATACTGACTTGTTTGATCTCTTATGATACGACAAGTTAGATTATTTGAAAGATTAAGGATTTCAGTTAGTGTTTGGATAATAAAGTGTTTCGTATGTATGAGATTTTTTTATCTAAGCACGTAGAAGCTAAATAATTATCATAATACGACATGGAAACACAATAATTAGATACATGCTGTATAATGGTGTGAAAGAATGTTATGTTTGATCAATTATTTGAAGTTTCTTAATGGGGCTTAATACAGTGTAGGTACAAACTTTTGAAAAGATAATAAGAAGATTTCAAGAGGACGTCACACAAATGAGTGCATGAGTGGAAAGCAAGATGCAATTACAGCTAGAACAGCAAGTGAAAGAACACAAACAACAGGTGTTGGAGGCGAGTGCTCGCAAAGAAGCTCGAGAGAAAGAGTGGCAACAATAGATGAATGACATTAACTTGGTGCTAAATAAGTTTACCAATTCACATCCTCCTCTCTAGTTGAATGAGTGCCACTTTAAATATTTGTATTATATACGCTAATTTCATCTTTTAATGTTTTGTGTGGTTAGATTTGGATGATTTGAATGCTAAGGTTTCGTAATTGATTCATTTGATTTTGAATTATCCATTTTATTTATTAGTTTTCTTTTAGCTAATCTACATGAATAATGTGAGGTTTAAGCTATGAAATTAAGTAACCGTCAACAGAAATGTGACCTTTTACCTATTGCAACTTACTGATGGATTTCCGACATAACTTTTACCGACGGTTTTCCGACGGAAATTAAACCAACCGACTTCCGACGGAAAAATTACCAACAATGTTCCGACGCATGTTCTTTGTCGGTGTTTCCAAGAGAATTCCGACGGATAATAATTATCGACCATGGATTTCCCGACAAACTATTTCCGTCACAAATCTGTCGGAAACTGCTTATACAGACGGATTTCCGACAGAAAAGTCCGTCGCTAAAGACCTGTTTTGTAGTAGTAATATTACAAATCTTTAAGTTGCCTGAGTACTTATAAGCTCGACACCCATGTCACACTCATGTTAACTAATGGCTCAATTATTTGTTTTGTTCTGTTCTCTATAAGAAAAAACACACACACACTAATGAATAAAAAAAAACTAACGAATAAAAACATCGCTCTCATTGAGAAGTTGATTCATTGGTTCATTATATTAATAAACTATTCCATAAATCCGTCTTTGTTATTATATTGATGCACGTCAAATTCTCAATTATGCAAATATTTATCTGATGATGAACTCTTGAAAACAAACTTGTGATCATTATTATATTATGTGGTAATCACTTTTTTTTTCTTTTTTAGAAAACTAAACGAGTACCCGTGCATAGCAACAGGATTTATAACAGCAAATATGGTTGACAATTTTTGTCCGACCCGAAACCCGACATGAAACCGACACGCAAATTAACAGGTTCGTGTTAAGTCTATAATAACTTTCGGGTCAGGTTTGGGTCGACCCAACTAACCTCTTTATTAAATAGGTCAGGTTCGAGTAGAAAATAAATTAAGTGGGTCGACCAACTCCAAACGACTCAAGTTTGGGTCAACCCAAATTAACATGTTCACATCACTCTTTGGTCAAGATGTTCAGACCTTCACTGTCAAAATGACTCAATATTTAGACCAACTTGAACAACAACTTGACAAAGGAAATTTTTCTAAAGAAAGATCCATGGTTGCCTTTTGTGTGATCAACAACCAACTCCAAACGTTCATTGATTCACAATTCACTGAGAATCAAATGACTAATAAGTATTTTACTAATTACACTGGAATTGAAGTTGATGCTTTCAGAGAAACACTACTCCAACTCATGAGTAATGTTGTGAAGTACATTGATGAAAGAGCACAACACAAACGAATGTATGACATCATGATGAATGAACAACTAATCCAATCAAGGAAAATGAAGGTTGATTCGAGTAAAGCATTGGATGCTAGTTCAGTTGTCACAGAATGCAGTGGGACAAAGTCAGATATGCATGATACAAGCAACAGTTCAGTGATTCACATCACACATGGCGTGGATGCAGATATCAGACCAGTAAATGACCATGTGCCATTTGCTGAGGTACATTTAACTGTTCAACATAATGTTCCTGCTAGTGAACGACAACATACTGATCAATCTGAACCTACTTATGACACATATATGTTGGAAAAGGTTGATAGCAATACCACTCCTGATTCAACAAATATGAGTCATAAGGAGGGAGAAATTGACCAGGATGTTGAACATGATCGAGTTAAATGTTCTTTGCTTAAGGCTGAGTTTTTCAAAACAAATAATATGGTTGAAAAAGAAATTTATGATGAACTTTCTAACAAATTCCTACAACTTGAAAAACATTGTATTTCACTTGAAATATCAATACAACAAAAGGAAGAAAGTCTTCAAACGATCAAACCATGTAAGAATCCAGAATTTCCTGAATTTCCTGAATTTTTTGAAATAAACAATTTGAAAGATCAGCTACAAGCCAAAAACTCAACGATCAACAACTTGAAAACTCGAATTAATATGCATGAGAAAAGTAATGATGCCAAAATTAAACATGACATTGATGCATTGGAATCAAGAAACTCTGAATTGGAATGTAATGTGGCTAAATTACTTATGGAAAATGAGTCTTTGAAAAAGCATTACAAAGATCTGTATGATTCTATCAAATAAAAAAAGATTAAGACTATTGAACAAACAACTTCTTTGATGGGCAAAAATGATGAATTCAAAGCTCAACTTCAGGAAAAAGGTTTTGCAATTGCTGCATTAAAAAACGAGTTAAGAAAATTAACTGGAATTAGTGTGAACACTAAGTTTGCAAAACCATCAATCTTGGGAAAACCACCTTCACAACCTCTTAGGAAACAAAGTGTTGTTAGGCAACTGACTGCGTTTAGATCTGAACGACCAAAATTTTCAAAATTGAGGTTTGCCTCCCAAGTTGATGCGAAACAAGTTTTGTCAAAACCAGTCACTTCACAGTCGAGACCTAATGAAAAAGAATGTATTGTTGCAAAACCTCATCATATGAGTGCCTCTAGTGCTTCTAGGAATAATCCAAAGCGTGTGTCATTTGTGAGACCAAAGGAACATGTTAGACATAAAAACAATGTTCAGAATCACAACCTAGAGGATACTAAGAAAACCACACATGAAAAGACTAGGAATTTGCCTGTTTCTAAGAGTAGTTACGTATCGATTAAATCGATTCCCGTAGAAGATCACTCTAAGAATCCTAGATCCTTTTCTAAATCTATACACTTTGTTTGATCAACTTGTCTAAAATGTATTTTTGAGGCAAATCATGATAATTGTGTTACAAAATTCCTGAAGGAAGTGAATGCTCATGCTAAGGTTCAACCATCTAAGACTAGAAAATACAACAAGCCCGTAGAACCAAAGAGTCATACTCAGAAAGCTGGTAGGCAGATTGATTTAGGACAAAGGTGTTCTCTCTACAAGACTTCCACTTTATATGAGAAACCAAACACTCCTAGAACTTGCCTTAGGTGGATAACGACGGGTAGAATTTTTAAGATTGTTGGTCTTAGATGGATACCTATGAGAAAGATGTTCACTGATTGCAAAACCAAGGTTGAAAGTGGAACCCCAAATGGTTCGGATACTGATGTCACTAACCCATATATATGCAATCAAGTTTGTAATGTTAGTGCAAGTAGTCCTTACTCAGTTGCAGGTACATCAATTATTCACAACATGAGAAGACTCAAAGTCTGGAGGCCTAAAGCAAGTATATCTCCTACTTCAGGAGGTTTGGCAAGTCAATGTTGATGTATGTGTGCATTATGACGTCTAAATACATCAGTTCAGGCCTCGTTCTTCATCGACTATGACGTTTGAACAAATCAGTTCAAGCCTCGGTTCTCAATTTCATCACTATGGCGTCTGCAGAAAACACTTCAGGCCCCGTTCATCAAAGAAAAAGAAAAGTGTACGCTTGAGTACGCTTTATCTTTTGAAGAAGAGAAATGTTCTTGCTTCTGACCATTCTCATCAACAAACCTCATATTTGTTTACGCTTGTTCAGTCATCAAGTGGATTACCTTCATTAGATGTTATTTGTTATTATTCACTCGATCAAAAATGGCATCGTCAAATGCAATTTTTGAGGGGGAGAAGTGTGAACAGTGGATCAACCTCATATGCAATTTTTGAGGGGGAGATGTGTGGATAAACTACATGTATTTCTATTCACTTGTTCAATCAAAGATCGCATCCTCATATGCAATATTTGAGGGGAGAAGTGTGAATAAAATACATGTTGATTGATGCGTGAAATGACTCTCCTCTCCTCCAATACCTAATGTTCCACTAACTAAGGAAGACTAATTGTGACTACGGAGTTGATTGGGTATCACATATTTGAGATTGAAGTTGACTTTCACAAAGGCGTGATCTTAGTTTATCTTGAAGTCGGGGTGGTTGGATGTATGACTTTCAACGATAACTTGCTCGTGCTTGAGATTTAAGTTGAAGACTTGGTTTATCTAGTTACCAGCAGTCGAGGTGGATGGTTGAAGACCTGGTTAACTATCACTTTAAGGAGTTACGTTGTAGTACTCAGTGTCACACGCTGTTGTCGTTGTGGATAATCGCAAGAGGTGGTAATGTCTCATTCTATGGTTGGGTAGTGAGTACTTAGAGATTTTCTTGGAGCATAAAATTCTTTGCACTATTCTTCCAACATTAGTGCAAGCTTAAGACACAAGAGCGGGGAAATCTACTTCAGTTTCAAGTTTGGTGTATCGGGTTTTCTCCATACGTGGTCATTTACTATTAGCCAATGGAAGTGATAAGGGGTTTAATTAGGGGTTGATCTGCAGAGAATTGTTGAAGAGAATTGTCATCGACATTTACTCATGGGGTAGTGATTTATATGTAGCTTCCAGTTGATATGCTTATGTACACACAGTTATGATGATTCCGAGTGATCGTCATCATCATGGAGGGAGAATTGTATACATTTGGTCTTTTACAAAGAATTGGAAGCATTCTAAGTGAGTTGAAAATGTCGACATGACATTCCCCAAACAAACCCATGAAGAAGCTACAGATTATCAGTCTATGATCCACTTTACGTTGTGGATGACATGTTAAGAGACTGAAGACAATTTGGGCAGAATTGAGAGATACTTCTTCAACAAGCATCAATGTTGTTTCAAACGGGTTGTCAGTTTGGGAGGGAGAAAGTACACTTATGGGCTTACTAATTGGGAGGGAGGATTAACCCAATTAGTGAGCGTTTCTATAGCAGTTGATTCTCACTAGATACATTTTAGCTTATTTGGTTCTTTTCAACAATTCAAGTAGATGCACGTAAAAGTTGTTGCTGATTCTGATGTATCAAAACCAGCAAGGGGGAAGGAGACATACATCTGAATGCATAACGAGTACACATGATGAACATAATACTTCTTCTTAATTGAAGTTATCCCGGGAAGACATATGTCATAAGCGTAGAGAAACTCAGTGTCTTAACTCGTAGCGTTTGGTGTATTATTCCAACTACATGGGGGAAGTAGTCTCTTGATACTTGTGGCATATACTACTTCAGCTTTCAGTAGGAAGAAATATGAGAAGGACATTTGGAGTATGAGATGATATTGCTTATCGACATCTTTATACGAGCTGATATGGTTTACGGTAAAGTGCTTCTGGTTAATGCTTCATGTATACAATGGTATGATGATTCCGATGAGATCGCAACCATCAGGGGAGAGATTTGTGTACATCAAGGACGCGCAACAGGTTCACGTGATCGGGCTTAATTATATATTCCAGAGGAGATATCCGCAGAGATGATTAGTGCTTCAACCTGTTACTTTGGTGTCATCATTTCTTCTTGTGTTGGATACATGCGTACAATATGGATTGAGTTGGTATGTGTAAGTTAACTGGAAAGCATTTGGTGAAATGAAGATGTTGATATCTTATTCCCCCGAATAGACAACCGCTCCAAACCATAAAGTAATGTGTACATTGGGGATGCACAATAGGGTCATGTGATCGGGCTTCATCATACATTCCGGGATTGATAACCGCAGAGATGATCCATGGATCACCTTGTTACTTCGGTGCTATCATTTTCTTTGGGTCTTTGAGCGTCTTACAATGAGACTTTTTACATCACTTCAACTACTAGGGGAAGTGGTCTCATGAAGATGATTGTTGGTTTGGGGGGAAGCTACCAAAGCTTCACATTGAGGAGGCTAAAACTCAGCGATTTGGTGGTGTCTAGCGATTAACTCAGTTGTGACATTCTAGTGATTTGTTAACTACTTGTGTTTGGTGAATTGTTGTGACTTAAGTCGTTTCGATTAGTCTGATTGTAATTTGACGTTGTGAGTTAATCTTTACGACTTGACTTATTATGATCGGATCTATTGTAACTTGACTTGTTGCGACTTAACACTTAATGCTAATTGTCACTTATCCAAGATCTCTCTCTAAGTTTAAATTGCATATTACATCTTTCGGTTTCTTTTGTTGACTTTAGTAAAATCCCGGGAGAGAATCAATCTCTCGGTTTAAGTCACAAGAATTGTAAAATCTTGTTTAAGATTTTATCATGGCTACCACCGCTTCAGACGATTATTCAGGAGCCTCGAAAGCTTTGGTGGTGAAAGTTTAAGAGATGTTGACTACATACTTCTATAACGAGCTGAACGATAATCTCATTTTGATACTCATGTCAACATCTCCTTAAACAGTTTGGTATCCTTTGTACATATCTTATACCAATATGTAAATAGAAAAATATAAAGCCTATAAAAACCATAAAAATCTGAAAAATCATAAAAAAAAAATACAAAAATATTCTTCTCACGACATGTCTCTTGTGTAATCAATATTATGTACGTTTTTAGAAATGTCATTCAATAATGACACGGAATCATACATATGCTTGAGCAAGAGTTCTTTCGGTTTCAAAGAAAGTTTTTTTTTTTTTTTTTTTTTTTTTTTTTTTTTTTTTTTTTCTAAAACATGTCGTCCCTAAAAATATTCTTTCAAAATGGTTTGCTATTACTTCAAATAGCAACCCGGACTTAAAATCATGGCTTACAGTCATTTCAGGCTGTAACCCGGACTTAAAATCATGGCTTACAGTCATTTCAGGCTGTAACCCGGACTTCAAAATTATGGCTTGCAGTCATTTCAGGCTGTAACCCGGACTTCAAAAATATGGCTTGCTATTACTTCAGATAGCAACCCGGTTTTCAAAAATGAGGAAAACTCGTCGCCTAAAAGACGGTTGTTCCTAGCAAAGGGTGCCGTTCATCCGAGCGTGAATTACTTTATATTCATGCACCCTCGATCTAATGTACGCTTCAGTGCATTATTTCTTGATAAAGAAGAGAAGTCTTCTTTTTTTCGCCAAATACTTTCCCTTCTATGATTTTTCCGGAAAGTATTTGTGCAAAACTTGGTGGTACCATGAGATTTTGATTAAAAATCACATAGAACTCAAACGTTTGATAAAATTTTCACTTAATCAATGACTTTAATATTTTATGAAAATATTTCAGTTTTAACATCCGTCATTGATTGAGGGGGAGAGTGATTTCTCAAAATTTTATGTATCATCAAAAAACTCTCCACACTTTGTACAAAAGTAATAAAACGATTTGTGATGGTTATGTGTCAGAATGAGTACATTTTCAAAGAGTTTTCGTTAAAACTTCAAATCTTTTGGAAACTCATCAAATCTGACACATAACAACCTCCCTCATAGATTGAGGGGGAGCAAGAAAAAGTTCCTTTTATCAGAAAATATTAAAATTGAACGCATTTCTCTCCCAAAAGCTTTCTAACTTATTTAAATCTATTGGGATCCAAAATCTCAAAAAAATTGAAATTTTTGATTGGGGGAGAGAATGTGATTTAAATATGAAATCTGATAATCGAAAGTGATCTTTTGGACTCAATGAATTGGCTCCCACATATGTGCTAAACACTTTCGAATATCGATGCACATATTGAGGGGGAGCAAAAGGCGTTTGTCGAAGTAATACCAAAGACCGACCATTTATCTTTATGCATGGAGTTATAAGGATGATTAAGGTTAGGTATGAGTTCCCATGATCCACCAGAACCGGAAGGATCTTCCCAGGGACAATCCATAGATAGAATAGAAGTCCTTAGGAATGATTGAAAAAAGGAGTAAAGTGAGAAAGGGAAGAGTGCGGACTGAGATAGAGCTAGGACTGGAACAAACCCAACAAGGTTCTAGCGGTGAAGTCTCGGTAAGCACTGAAGGGGTTGAAGAATGAAAAAGAAATGTAATGAGAAAGGGTGAAAAAAAATAGCCCTCCAAATATTCAACCTTAGGGCAGAAACCGGGTTCAATTCATAATCTATTGGAGGTTACTAAGGTAACACCGGTATTGAAGACAAGACGTCATGGACCCAGTGACATACTGCACTAAACTTCCCAACCACTCAAGTTCTCTTAAAAGAGCTTGTTTCATTCTCACGGGAACCCTGTGTAATGTATTGACCGCTCATTGCGAGCTATGTTGATACCTAAAACAGGAGACGCCTCCTCAGTCTCCAGGAGCGGATCAAAAAGCACTATTGAGTCTAGAGCCATGAAATCATCCATAAATCTCAATAGGACACACTTCCAAATATGCATATTGTTTCACACAATGTGGAAAATAAGATAAAATATTTAGAGTCTTATGCATTATCCTTGTGGTATTGCCAGAACATCCGAGTGATATGTAAATAGTCACAATGACGATGGAAATCCTTCTAGAGCGAACATCTTTCAAGTTCTTGGTAGGTGACATGTGAGATCCATCTTGGATCAATGATCAAGTGACAACTGGAAAGCAACAATGGTGCGATTCAAAATTGAATCAAACTTGTTCCAGGATATGGATTGACGGATACTGATTGATCCGAAAGCAGTCAGATATTATTGACCACGGTCAACAAGTCAAAGACAGCCTCGTTCCAATACTCTGGTGATAGTATAGTGTTTTCCCGGGTCGTTAAAGTCCCAACGAGATTGAAAGGGTGTCGTTTGAAATCGTTTATGAGTGAGTGGCACTGAGGACAGTAGCCCAGACGATATGGAATTGATTCTGCTACTGTTATTTTGGTATTTGTACACATATATAATATTCACAAAAATCAGATATACATATATATGCACAAATTCACAATTCAGATTCACGTAACGGACTGGAAAAATGGGATTTGGTGAATTACAAACTACAGGGGGTGCTTTTGAACTTTTTGAAACTTATAAATTAAAAAGAAATTGAAAATGAAAATGGAATTATGAAAATGATTAAAATAATATATAAATATCATTTAATTAATAAAACTATTTAAAATCTAAATTAAAACCTAACTTAAATTAACTAAAAATGACAAATGATATAAATTAAACTAAAAATTAGCAAAAATATTTTCTAAACCTTAATTTGAACTTGAAGAAAGTATAAAAAATAAAAATAAATATTTTTGTCTTTTTATGAGTTTTTTTATTAATTAAAAACTATTTAACTTAATTAAACTAATTAAACTACTATTAATTAATATTAATACTAAATTAACTTAGAAAATTATAAGAAAATTTATAAAATTACTTAACCATCTCAGGAATCCTACAAAATTATAAAAACTTCTAAAAATTATGCTTAAGGTTAATCCACTAATTAATTACCTTTTAATTAACTTAAGTCTAATTTAAATAATTAAAATAAGAAAAATAGAAAATGAATAGTAGAAACTAAAAATTTATTTTCTAAAAGTCTATTATACTATATTAAGGCTAGGAAAAATATAAAATATTGGTTTTGCTTTATAAAAACTAAATATGCTATTTAATACTTAATATTAATTAATAATTAATAAAACTAAAATTTAATCTAATAAATACTAAATGACAGAATAAAAATCTAGAAAAATTAATGAATTTACTTTAATATAAGAGGTAATTAATAAAAATATAAAAATACTAAATACTTAATAAAAATCTAAAAATGAAAATTTAAAATTAAATTGAATTAAATAGAAACTATCACTTAATTTAAACTTGGTTTTTTCTTGGATTTTCTTTTAAAACTTTACTTTACTACTGAAAATGAAAAACTTTTGTGAAGACACTTTAGAAAATAGCTTATTTATAAGCTATAAGCACCCCCTTTGGCTAGACAGTTGACTTATGTTGACTGTTTGGACAAATAAGCTCAAATGGGTGTAGGTGGGGTCCACAATGGTGGAAATGGGTACAAATAAGCTCAACCAACTCAATTAAGCCAGAAACAACAAGCAGTAAGCACAAATAAGCTATAAGGAACCAAATAAGCACTTTGCACAAACTGAAAATGAACACAGATTGGGACAAACTTGATGATGGATTCCAGGTGGGGTCCACTTGATTCTAGGTCAAACTATTGGTCAAGTTTTGTTCCCTGGTAGGAGGGGGGTTGGGAAAAACAAAATGGACCCACTAGGGTCCACTGGGGTGGTCTAAAACCACCACCAAAGTTGGTGGTGTGGTGGAGGACTGCTGGTGCAGGGGAAGGCTTCTTCCCTGCAACTCAGTTTACAAGCTTGTAGAAGCTTGTATAAAAATCACAAAATTAAACCAACAATGGATTTTGAAAGACGAGCTGGTAGAGAATAACTTGTGAAAATTTTGAGGTCCAAATCCAAACACAAAAATCAGAATTAATCTTGGAATTTTTGCAAAAATCTGAGAATGGGCAATTTGACTTTTTGATTAAACTAAGAACTTTGACTTATTTGGATTTTGGGCTTAATTTAAGGACTGTAACTAAGTTAAATAACTAATATTAAGTTAAATTAATACAAAACAACTACTTTTAAACTGATTTGAAAGACTTATGGGTGCTAAATCCACCACAGTGAACTGTGTGGGGAGATTTTGTGAGTTTTTGACTTTTTTGTGAAACAAGGCTAGAATTTATAGTCTAAACCTCCAAATAAAACCTAAGGTAACTTGTTTGAATCACTTTACCCTCTGAGATCAATGACAACAACCCTGAACTAGCTAATCCAAACACTACTTAATCTTGGACTGTTTGAGTTTTTCAAAGCAGAAGATCATTAAGGTGTATAAACTTGATCCCTAATTGCTGATTAAGCCTAAGTGACTTTGTTTAAGTACTTAACAACAGGTTACAACTATAATCACACAACTATACCACTTAAACTATATTGACTGATTAAACTAAAATATAAGATAACTACAAATTTTATCAAACAAGCTATATAGATTAAGATGTAAATTAACTAAGCAATACTAAAAGAAGCACAAACAGACACAGATTGGTAGCCAAAAGCAAGCAATCAAGAAAAAAACTAATAACTAGGAATTTTTAGTGGAAAACTTAAATGAGCAAATTCTTACAAGGGTACCCTCAGCATGAACAGAGGGTTTTCCTTATGAAGCCTATCTTTAGATAGGCAAATTCCAGCTCCAATATTGCTCACCAATCCTTCTCAGTACCTGAAAACAAGTTAAGAACAAGACAGTTGACCAAATTTGACTTTTTTGCTTTTTGAGTATTTTTCTACTAATACTGGATTTTAATTGTTTCTAAAGCTTTGATAAGCTTATTGGAACCTATATGAGCCTACTTCAGTCCATGATTCTTGCTTCTAATCACAACTCAGCTTATTTAGATTTTCAGATTTATGAATAAAAGACAATAACTTAAAACAGACTTGAAAGTGGAATTTTATTGCTTGAAAAGAGTTAAAGTACAACTAGGAAAGTGTTACAATACTTGAACTAAGAGGATTACACTGAATTTGAAAGCTAATTAAAAATCGACACTAAAATTTAACTAAAAGACTACACTCCGCTTCCTTGCACTTCTTCTTCTATTTATAGCCCTCTCCTAGGGTTTCTTGAGCATCTCTGATTACTTCCCATTCAATCTAGACCGTTCATTTGCTCTGATTTGATCTCACCCTTTAAATCAATTTTTGGCGCCAAAATTGGGTAGGGAAGTTTTGGACTGAGATTACAACGGGGGGGGGGGGGGGGGGGGAGGGGGGTGGCATTTAATGTGGATGTGAAAGTTGGTGTAGTGGGTTGGGCGGTGGCGTCTGATGGGGTGTGATGGAACCTGCAAGTGGTGGATGTGGGGGAGGGAAGGATGGTGGGGGTGAAGGTCAGTTTGACCTTGTTTGACCGAGAGGGTCAAACGTTGACCCTGGGAGTTATTAGTTTAGGGTGTGGGTGGGCTGTGGAATTTTTGGGCCCAAGTGAAAAAAAGGGAAGGTTGGGCTTGTGGCATGGACTGGATTAACTTTAGAGTAGTATTAATAGTGTTGGATCCGGTTTGGTTAATGGATTACACAAGGACCTATTTTGCAAATTAACAAAAGTTAAGGGGTGGGATTTTGGCAATTTTCCAAAGTATTTCAAATGTGTATTTTGCCAATTCATGAATAGTATAAGGTCCTTTGATGATTTTTCCAATTTATTTTCACCAGGGACTGAAACCGTCAAACTTTCAAACTTCAGGGACCATTTGTGTAATTTTCACCAAACTTTCCACCAAGGACCAATCCTGTCATAAAAGGTTAGTACAAGGACAAAATTCGTTTTTCTCAAAGTTTTTCATATCCCAGGGACCATTTTTGACAATTTTCAAAGTTCAGGGACTAAACTTGACATTTTGTGATAGTTTTCACCAAAGGACTAATTATGTAACTTTTTGATTTATAAGGACCTTTGGTGACTTTTTCAATTTTTTAGAATGGCCAGGGACTAGATTTGACAACTTTTGAAAGTTGGGGGACTGAAACTGCCAATTTTGCAAACTTTGTGCGTTTTTCATCTGTTTTTGATATTTTTGTATTTGAAACATGTAAAACACTTTCCTGGGATATTTCCACTATTTTGGTTCAATATTGAATATTTTTAGATGTTTTGGCAGCTCAGAAATGGTAAAAATGATGAGTATTTACACACTCATCAATCCCCCACACTAAAACATTGCTAGTCCCTAGCAATCTTTTGAGAAAAACCTGATGGATTTGAAATTCTCTTTACCAAAAGCCATCACTTCTGGAGTAGCCAGGTGTAAGAACTGTGGCACACCTGATAACCGTGTGATTTTGAGCAAACCACCAGCTGTCAACGGATTTGATTAGTCTTTACCAAAAGCCGTTTGCTTCTGGACTAGCCAGCATCTTGATGGACTAAGTCAACATCTTCGTGAGCTGATTACCAATTATGGATTTTCCACGGCCTTTACCACAAGCCATAATCTTGCGGGCTAGCCAACTCATTTGTTTTTTGGGGAGCTGAGGAACCATACAATTTTTGGCAAATTGCAAGCCATCAACGGGTTTGAGATGTCTTTACCAGGCGCCGTTTGCTCCTGGACTAGCCAATCCATTTGTCATTTAGACTTTGGCGGACTGATTACCACAAAAATTTTGAAATAAAGTGAAAAATTTTTGAAAAATTTAGGCCTAAAAATGGGGGTACTTAGAAAGTTTTGTGATAAAATTCGTAAGAATTTCCCCCCCCCCCCCCCACACTAGAATTGAATATTGTCCTCAATATTCAAAGTCTCGGCTATTATGCCAAATCTCTTAACGGAAAAAGCTAATATTCGAATCTAGCTGTGGAAATATCGTTTTTATTTTTCACTTTATTTATCTGTACATACAATTTTTATTTTATTTTATTTTTTTTGACTAAAACTTATATACATATTGTAACAATTCACAATTTCAGGTTAACTTTTATTCCCGAAAATTTTACTATTCACTTTTTACTATTCACTTTTCACTATTCATCTCAGAAATTTTTATTTCATATTCTCGTAAGTTAAACTATTTTAACGATAATCCGAGAGTTTGACGCTCGTCGGATCATTTCTGCAAAAATCACAAAGCCGTGTCCGAGATTTACTTTTAGGTTTAAACGACCTTCCAGCATCCCGATATATCCATAAAACATTATAAACAATAGAAATATGATTTTCTCTCATTTTAGGACAATTCCATAAGTTTCGGAATTTTACGTTTTTCAGTTCAGCGTTTTACGCGAATTACGCGTTTTAGACCCGTGTTTCCAGTTTTTAGCAGGGTTTTAGCACCCGATAGAACCTACCACTCATTTTATATTTTATTATGGACTATATTGACATGTTTAACAATACTTTCAAGTTTCATATTTTTAGGATACCCGGTTTTACGTTTCGTGACTTAACAACTTACGGTTAGCAATTTACGGGTCCAAAACTAGCTACATAAGTAGGATAATACCAAGTTTTTGCATCTAGTCACCCTTATCTCTATATGAACGACTTAGGGGGGGGGGGGAGGATTCACACTTGTGGCATGATCTCATGACTTTAGCCATTAGATCAATACTTATTTACAACTTTGTCTCCAAGTTTAGCAAAAATATCCTAAAAACTAACCTCCTCAATGAACCTTCCTAGACACCTTCCTAACCTCCTCTTCATGCTATAAATACAAGCTCATACCTTCATCTTTTCATCACCAAAACGCCACACCATTAATTCCTAGCACCATGATCCTTTGATCTTCAAACTACAAGTTACACTACAAAGTTCAAGGTCTTAGTATTCTCTACCTAGTTCTTAAGTTTGTTTGGTGATTCCATGGTTGAATTAGGAGCTACACAAGGTTACTAGGGCTGAAGTTAAATGATTTTCACAAGGGTTAGATCAAGGCTAGCAAGGGTTACAAGAGTTGTGGTAAAGGGTTTACAAGCATAGGTTTAGTGTCCTAGTTCTATACTTGACTTCCTTTCTTTAGAAAGCCAAAAGTTGTAAGCAAACCCTTATACACTTTCTTGCTCAATATCATTTCATGCTTATTATGGTTCTTTCATGCTATATATGTTCTTGTTATTGTGTTCATGATGTTTAAAAATGGATAAAACGAGTATTGGTATACATATGTTAACTTATGACAAGTAAACAAGCAAACTAGTGATTTTTATGGAGAACCACGACCAAAATAGTATAAATATGATATTTGACATTTACTTACTGTTAAAGAGGACTTAACAAGGAAAACATAGCAATTTGAATCACCCAAAACGAGTATACGAGTCAAAAGTTATGACCGTTTGAAGTTAGCGAAACCAAAACGGCAAAACTGCCTAAATTGCATTCTGATCAAATTATGATTTTGAAAGTCCCACTTCTGGTCCGATTCATCAAAAAGTTAAAACACGAAAGTTGTCCGGAACGACGTTTTCGTTCAGGAACGAAGAAGCTCGAGACCTGAAAATGCTTTCTGAGTGATAAATTTCTTCAAATTCTTAACAGCACATTTTTAGACCAAAGTTACTATATAATCATTATAATTAGATGAGACCAAGAGGTCTAATGACCTAAAGCCGAGACCACAACCATGGCTAAAGCCAAGGTTGAGTCTCAAGATCATGGTAACAATGACCAAGGTCACGGCAAAGCCACGGCTAAAGACCATATAACTATTAAAGATCAAAAAGCTTATATATATATATATATATATATATATATATATATATATATATATATATATATATATATATATATATATATATATATATATATATATATATATATATGTTATCAAATACTACAATAGTAGAGAGCCTCATGTGAGGAGTTCATTGAGTAAGCCGTCGAGACGAGTTGTGGATTTACGAGTTAAAGTGTCCTGGCTCCTCGAACGTTTACTCCATGACTTCTGAATTATGTCGGCCCGAACGGTAGTAAGAGATTTACAACCTATACTTGTTTCATAAACCACTTATATTCAACGACTTACACTATATACTAAGTACTACATCATGAACATTATGCAAGACATATATGGGCAATTCTTCGTATTCTTAGACGTTACTCCAAACCTAAGTCGCAACGTTCTATTATAGGCTGCTCTTAGATACTTTCGCGATTCGACTACCACTTTCATTTCTCATTACATAGACTTAAGGTGAGTCATAGCCCCTACTCTTTTCGTACTTGTTTTAACTCTTGGGGGGGATACATGCTCAACTACTTGCTTACTTGTACAAATACTCAAAACGTTTATACGTGACTGTGGTATACTTGATTGTCTTATACTTGATGGCATTATACTTGATTTAATACATACATGACTGTCTTTTATCTTTGGGAAGTGGCTCCCAGTTGTCTTTGGGAATTGACTCCCAGTTGTCTTTGATACATCCTAACATTTGCGAATGTTGGATACATCATAAAAGTGAGGTCTTCGGAGATGAAGTAGAGACTCACTACTAATTGCTTAATTGTCTTGATGAACTTATACATGTCTTTATTATACTATATGTTAGCAGTGGGTTGTGAACACACAGGTTACAAGTCTCTTATGGCGGGACTTGTAACTGGGTGGATTCTCAATGCCTTTGCTGTGTGATCATTCTTTAAGGCTTTTCAACTATTTTAAGACAAACTCTATGAACTCACCAACCATTGTGTTGACACTTTAGCATGTTTATCTCAGGTTAGTAAGGCGATAGCTAGTGCGTGGAACTTAGAGTCAAGCTGCATATTCTGAAGACTTACGCTTTTATCATTTACCATTCAAAACATTTTGTATACATTTATGTATCATACTTTGGAATCTCATGTTTGTAACTTTGAATTCATTAATCGAATGGTAACTTTTCAAAACGTCTCATTTAGAGTTCGTTTTCTATAACTTGTACTTTGTATTATGAAGTAGCACCCCTATGACACAGTCTTCCGCTGCGGTATTTTGGGGGTGTTACAGATTGGTATCAGAGCCTTGGTTATAGAGAACTAGGTTGCATTTAGTGCCTAGACTATAACTGCTATATACGTTGGGACCTTCCTCTTTATTTGCCTTACACACAATACATACACATATGCTTTTTGGTTAGAGGTTTGCTTAGTTCAACGCTGTTAGATGACGTGACTTTAGTATTATAAGGAGCCCCAGAGATTCGTCGAGTCATTAAAAACATGGAGCTCAGTAATAACTAATTAGTTAACTTGATCTTGTGACAGTTCTTGTTTGATTAGACACAAGATTTGAGTTAAATAATATTATTGCTTAGCTTTAAGGATTTGATGACTTGATTATCTTACTATCGGCCTCAGAAGGCGGATTTTGTGTCGGAAATTCTTAAGTAGGATGATTTAGAATCTCCTTATTTAAATGGATTGGGACGCCTCTTCAGTTAAATAAAGAAATTGTAAATCACCGAACCATAAGTTTATGAGACCTTACTTACATAAATTTGGACGCTTCTTTATGTAAGTAATGTGTTACAAATAAGTGGGCTTAATTGTAGCCGATACAACTCCTTAACCAGAACCTTAGACGAATCAGAGTAAACACCACTATTTTAGAGATTCTGAAATCCCGAATTCTCTTAGACACACCGTAAGTAGTTAACATCAACTGAACTTCGGGACGAAGTTCTCCTTAAGGGGTAGAGACTGTAACAATTCACAATTTCAGGTTAACTTTTATTCCCGAAAATTTTACTATTCACTTTTTACTATTCACTTTTCACTATTCATCTCAGAAATTTTTATTTCATATTCTCGTAAGTTAAACTATTTTAACGATAATCCGAGAGTTTGACGCTCGTCGGATCATTTCTGCAAAAATCACAAAGCCGTGTCCGAGATTTACTTTTAGGTTTAAACGACCTTCCAGCATCCCGATATATCCATAAAACATTATAAACAATAGAAATATGATTTTCTCTCATTTTAGGACAATTCCAAAAGTTTCGGAATTTTACGTTTTTCAGTTCAGCGTTTTACGCGAATTACGCGTTTTAGACCCGTGTTTCCAGTTTTTAGCAGGGTTTTAGCACCCGATAGAACCTACCACTCATTTTATATTTTATTATGGACTATATTGACATGTTTAACAATACTTTCAAGTTTCATATTTTTAGGATACCCGGTTTTACGTTTCGTGACTTAACAACTTACGGTTAGCAATTTACGGGTCCAAAACTAGCTACATAAGTAGGATAATACCAAGTTTTTGCATCTAGTCACCCTTATCTCTATATGAACGACTTAGGGGGGGGGGGAGGATTCACACTTGTGGCATGATCTCATGACTTTAGCCATTAGATCAATACTTATTTACAACTTTGTCTCCAAGTTTAGCAAAAATATCCTAAAAACTAACCTCCTCAATGAACCTTCCTAGACACCTTCCTAACCTCCTCTTCATGCTATAAATACAAGCTCATACCTTCATCTTTTCATCACCAAAACGCCACACCATTAATTCCTAGCACCATGATCCTTTGATCTTCAAACTACAAGTTACACTACAAAGTTCAAGGTCTTAGTATTCTCTACCTAGTTCTTAAGTTTGTTTGGTGATTCCATGGTTGAATTAGGAGCTACACAAGGTTACTAGGGCTGAAGTTAAATGATTTTCACAAGGGTTAGATCAAGGCTAGCAAGGGTTACAAGAGTTGTGGTAAAGGGTTTACAAGCATAGGTTTAGTGTCCTAGTTCTATACTTGACTTCCTTTCTTTAGAAAGCCAAAAGTTGTAAGCAAACCCTTATACACTTTCTTGCTCAATATCATTTCATGCTTATTATGGTTCTTTCATGCTATATATGTTCTTGTTATTGTGTTCATGATGTTTAAAAATGGATAAAACGAGTATTGGTATACATATGTTAACTTATGACAAGTAAACAAGCAAACTAGTGATTTTTATGGAGAACCACGACCAAAATAGTATAAATATGATATTTGACATTTACTTACTGTTAAAGAGGACTTAACAAGGAAAACATAGCAATTTGAATCACCCAAAACGAGTATACGAGTCAAAAGTTATGACCGTTTGAAGTTAGCGAAACCAAAACGGCAAAACTGCCTAAATTGCATTCTGATCAAATTATGATTTTGAAAGTCCCACTTCTGGTCCGATTCATCAAAAAGTTAAAACACGAAAGTTGTCCGGAACGACGTTTTCGTTCAGGAACGAAGAAGCTCGAGACCTGAAAACGCTTTCTGAGTGATAAATTTCTTCAAATTCTTAACAGCACATTTTTAGACCAAAGTTACTATATAATCATTATAATTAGATGAGACCAAGAGGTCTAATGACCTAAAGCCGAGACCACAACCATGGCTAAAGCCAAGGTTGAGTCTCAAGATCATGGTAACAATGACCAAGGTCACGGCAAAGCCACAGCTAAAGACCATATAACTATTAAAGATCAAAAAGCTTATATATATATATATATATATATATATATATATATATATATATATATATATATATATATATATATATATATATATATATATGTTATCAAATACTACAATAGTAGAGAGCCTCATGTGAGGAGTTCATTGAGTAAGCCGTCGAGACGAGTTGTGGATTTACGAGTTAAAGTGTCCTGGCTCCTCGAACGTTTACTCCATGACTTCTGAATTATGTCGGCCCGAACGGTAGTAAGAGATTTACAACCTATACATGTTTCATAAACCACTTATATTCAACGACTTACACTATATACTAAGTACTACATCATGAACATTATGCAAGACATATATGGGCAATTCTTCGTATTCTTAGACGTTACTCCAAACCTAAGTCGCAACGTTCTATTATAGGCTGCTCTTAGATACTTTCGCGATTCGACTACCACTTTCATTTCTCATTACATAGACTTAAGGTGAGTCATAGCCCCTACTCTTTTCGTACTTGTTTTAACTCTTGGGGGGGATACATGCTCAACTACTTGCTTACTTGTACAAATACTCAAAACGTTTATACGTGACTGTGGTATACTTGATTGTCTTATACTTGATGGCATTATACTTGATTTAATACATACATGACTGTCTTTTATCTTTGGGAAGTGGCTCCCAGTTGTCTTTGGGAATTGACTCCCAGTTGTCTTTGATACATCCTAACATTTGCGAATGTTGGATACATCATAAAAGTGAGGTCTTCGGAGATGAAGTAGAGACTCACTACTAATTGCTTAATTGTCTTGATGAACTTATACATGTCTTTATTATACTATATGTTAGCAGTGGGTTGTGAACACACAGGTTACAAGTCTCTTATGGCGGGACTTGTAACTGAGTGGATTCTCAATGCCTTTGCTGTGTGATCATTCTTTAAGGCTTTTCAACTATTTTAAGACAAACTCTATGAACTCACCAACCATTGTGTTGACACTTTAGCATGTTTATCTCAGGTTAGTAAGGCGATAGCTAGTGCGTGGAACTTAGAGTCAAGCTGCATATTCTGAAGACTTACGCTTTTATCATTTACCATTCAAAACATTTTGTATACATTTATGTATCATACTTTGGAATCTCATGTTTGTAACTTTGAATTCATTAATCGAATGGTAACTTTTCAAAACGTCTCATTTAGAGTTCGTTTTCTATAACTTGTACTTTGTATTATGAAGTAGCACCCCTATGACACAGTCTTCCGCTGCGGTATTTTGGGGGTGTTACACATATGTACTTTTCAAATGGTGGGGGACGGCCGCTCCCCCACACTAGGGTGGTAGAAAGTAGAAAGAAGTCAGAAATACGGGTGAAAACCCATATATGTTGCAAATTTTTGTTCACCGAGTCACTAGCATTGACTCGATCCCCGAATTCATTGATCCATGGGGAAAGTTTGGAGATCCGGGACAACCATGGGTGGTATGTCCTCTCCAAAATAATGTTTCAATCGATGACCATTCACTTTGAAGTTGGGACCTTCGGGTTGAGATAACTCAACAGTCTCGTATGGATATACTTTAGCAATAGTGAATGGTCCAGTCCATCGGGTTTTTAATTTCCCCGAGAAGATCTTTAATCTTGAGTTGAAAAGAAGGACTCTGTCACCGACGTTGAAAACGCGGTTCTTAATCTTAGAGTCGTGAATCTTCTTTGTCTTTTCTTTGTAGATCAAAGAGTTCTCGTAGGCTTGATCACGAAGTTCATTTAATTCATTGAGTTGAACCTTTCGGTGATCACCCGCTTTATGAAGGTCGTAGTTAGCATGTTTCAAGGCCTAGTAGGCTTTGTGCTCGAGCTCGATCGGTAAATGACACGCCTTCCCGTATACAAGCTTGTATGGAGTACACCCAATGGGTGTTTTGTAAGCTGTACGGAAGGCCCAGAGTGCATCATCTAGTTTATCCGACCAGGAAGCACGGTTTGCACCTACTGTCCTCTCAAGAATCCGTTTTATACCACGGTTGGAAACCTCCACCTGCCCACTTGTTTGGGGGTGATACGCGGTAGAAAGACGATGAGTAACACCGTATTTAAGCATGACTTTTGCAAATTGATCATTGCAAAAGTGAGTACCGCGGTCACTAATGATGGCACGTGGAGTTCCAAAACGAGCAAAGAGGGATTTAAAGAATTTCATAACAACTCGGGCATCGTTAGTGGGTAAGGCCTTAGCCTCAACCCATTTTGACAAATAGTCAACAGCCACGAGAATATACTTGTTTCCACGAGAAGATGGGAATGGCCCCATAAAATCAATGCCCCAAACGTCAAAGATTTCACAAACTTGAATAGCATTTTGTGGCATTTCGTTCTTTTGTGAAATATTCCCGTGACGCTGACAAGCATCACAGGCTTTGACTAACTCGTGGGCATCCTTATAGATCGTGGGCCAATAGAAACCGGAATCAAACACCTTTTTGGCGGTGTAGTTAGGACTGTGGTGGCCCACGGTGGTCCAGCATGGCAAGCCTTGAGAATATCAGCGGCTTCCTGTCCGTATACACATCGCCTGATGACTTGATCGGCACAGATTTTGAATAGAAAGGGGTCGTCCCAGAAGTAATGTTTGACGTCTTTGAAATATTTGTTTTTCTGTTGGGACGTCAACCCCTTAACGATGAAGTTACCCGCATGGTAATTTGCAAAGTCGGCAAACCATGGGGTAGTAGAGTCACCACGAAAGGTAACCGCACTGAGTGTCTCGAGAGGGAATGTTTCATTTATTTCTTGTTTCTCGGACACATCTTGATGTGGGTTTTCTAATCGTGAGAGATGATCAGCAGCAAGGTTCTCGGCTCCTTTTTTATCACGGATAATGATATCAAATTCTTGGAGGAGGAGAACCCAACGGAGAAGCCTCGGCTTTACATCTTGCTTTGCAAATAGGTACTTCAAAGCTGAGTGATCCGTATACACCACGCATTTGTTCAGGATCAAGTATGGCCGGAATTTCTCAAAGGCATACACCACAGCTAGGAGTTCTTTTTCAGTGGTGGTGTAATGACCTTGAGCCTCGGTCATAGTTTTACTTGCGTAGTGTATAGGCTGAAAGTATTTTGCTTTTCGTTGCCCCAAGACCGCACCTATGGCAAAATCACTAGCATCGCACATAAGTTCAAAAGGTAGGTCCCAATCGGGGGCAACAAGAATCGGTGCCTCGGTAAGCTTTTTCTTTAATTTTTCAAAAGCTTCGATGCACTCAGGAGAGAAGATGAAAGGAGCATCCTTCTCGAGGAGATAGGTCATAGGCCGGGCAATCTTAGAAAAATCTTGGATAAACCTACGGTAGAAGCCGGCATGACCCAAAAAGCTCCTAACACCTTTTACGGTGGTGGGATGAGGTAATTTAGCAATGACATCGATTTTGGCTTTGTCAACCTCAATCCCGTTTTTTGAGATTTTATGGCCGAGGATTATGCCCTCCTTGACCATAAAGTGGCTCTTCTCCCAGTTGAGACTTAGATTCGTTTCTTTGCAACGTTTAAGCATCTGTTCCAAGTGGGAGAGGCAAGACTGGAATGAATCCCCGATGACTGAAAAGTCACCCATGAATACCTCCATGGTTTTCCCGATCATTTCGGAAAAGATAGACATCATGCACCTCTGGAACGTGCCTGGTGCATTACATAAGCCGAAAGGCATACGTCTGTAAGCAAAAGTTCCGTAGGGGCATGTGAAGGTATTCTTCTCTTGATCCTAGGGATCAATGGGGATTTGGAAGTAACCCGAAAAACCATCGAGGAAGCAGTAATATTCATTCCCTGCAAGTCTTTCAAGCATCTGGTCCATAAAAGGGAGAGGAAAATGGTCTTTACGGGTGGCTTCATTTAACTTTCGATAGTCAATACATACTCGCCAACCCGTGACCAAACGAGTTGGAATCAACTCGTTATCCTCGTTGGTGACAACGGTAATGCCACCCTTTTTAGGGACACAATGAATTGGGCTAAGCCAAGGACTGTCAGAAATAGGATAAATCAATCCCGCATCAAGAAGTTTAAGAACTTCTTGTTTGATAACTTCATGGATTTTGGGATTTACCCTTCTCTGTTGTTGCACTGCTGGCTTAAAGTCATCCTCCATTAAGATTTTATGAGTACAAAAGTTCAGGCTTATGCCCTTAATGTCGGAGAGTTTCCAAGCAATTGCTTGCTTGTTTGCTTTAAGAACCTTTAGGAGTGCTGCCTTTTCCTCGTCTTTTAAGTCTTTAGCAATAATGACGGGTAATTTATTATCACCCTCAAGAAATGCATATTCTTAATGAGGAGGCAAGTCCTTGAGCTCAACCTCGGGAAAGTCTTCAGTTATTTCAACATTTTTGACTTCCGCTTTATGAAGTATTTTTGGAGACGGAGAGGGTGAAGGATCGTCATTTAACAATCTTTCAAGGAGAAGAATGTCCCCCTCCGGGTCAAGATAGTTTTCATCAATCCCACTTGGGATTGAGCTATCTTGAGCAAGAAACGCCTCGACCTCTTCCAGAAGGAAGTCACTTCCCTCAAACGGAGTGAGGGAAGGGGAAGGGTCGGAAATGATAGGGTCAGTAGAAAGACTGCCACTGGATGAGAAACCAAGGACTTCTTGAGAATACTCCTCAGACGCAACATCGATAATGTCAATTCAGTTAACCGTTTCAGCGTCATAGTTAGAGGGGTATCTTGAAGTCTGATCAAGATTGAATGTGATGGCTTCGCCACCAACACGTAGAGTGATTTCCTCTTCGAATACATCGATTAAAGCACGACCCGTTCTTAAGAATCCCCTCCCGAGAATGAGAGGAACTCTAGGGTCAGCATCGAAATCAACAATCATGAAATCTGCCGGAAAATGGAACTTTCCTACTTTCACGAAGATATCTTCGACAATGCCGAGAGGACGGGATATAGTACAGTCTGTAAGCTCGAGTGTCATGCAGGTAGGAGTGAGAGCAGGGAGTGAGAGTCTTTTCCAGACTGTGTAAGGCATCAGGTTAATGTTTGCGCCAAGATCGGCCAAGGTAAAGGATTCAACCATTCCCGGGAAAATACAAGGAATGAGAAATTTCCCGGGATCTCCAAGCTTTTCGGGAAGCTTTTTCAAGAGCACTACTGAGCAATGCTCATTAAGAGGAGTTTTTGCCATCTCACAAAGTTTTTCTTTGTTGCTTATCAGATTTTTGATTGTTGAAGCAAATTTAGGCATGAGAAGAAGAGCGTCCGCGAAGCTAATATCAAAGTGTAATTCTTGGAAAATTTGATAAAACTTTTCCATCTGATGGTTAGCTTTTTCGCGGTTCTTTTGATCATTCAAACGTGAAGGATATGGAATTGACGGCTTAGGATCATTCTTTGGTATTTCATCAGAACTCACAGGGGGATTAAATACAACTTTCGGCGACCGGGATAACTTGAGGGTGGACGTTGTTGATACCTCCGTTATTAGTAGGAAGTACCGTGTCCTTGGTAACCTCAGGTTCACGTTCCGCTACCTTAGTAGGAGGAAAATAAGAGGTAGAAGGAATCGAGGGTCCATTGTAAGATGCCCCACTTCGGGTGGTGATCGCTTTGACATCGCCCCTCGGGTTAGCGATCGTGTTGCTCGGTAATGTACCCGGGCCCGAGGGTCAATCATTTAAAGACTTCTGAAGCTCAGAGATCTTGCTGATCAATAACCGATTCGTTTCCTCTTGTGCTTTCATGAATTGTTTTAGCACTTCATCGGAGGAAGACGAGGGTGGAACAACGTTTTGAGGAGGATTTTGAACACGATTGTTTTGAAAATTCCCTTGATTTTGATTGTTGTTACCCTGAAAATTGTTTCTCTGATTGAAATTACCCTGATTGTAATTTCCTTGATTTTGGTTTCTTTGAAAATTTCCTTGAAAACCTTGGTTTTGATTGCCATTTTGAAAATTGTTTTGATTAAACTGGCCTTGATTTTGATTCGGGTTTTTGAAATTTGAGTTTTGACCTTGGTTAAAATTCTGATTCGAGTTACGGTTTTGATTTTGGTTAAAACCGGGAGGTCCAAGAAAATTGTTGGAACGATAGCTTAAGAGATTACGGTCCCCTAGCGGTTGGTAAGAATTACCCCCCGTATTGTAGGAACCGTGAGCAGCATAAACGTTCTCTTGAGGAAAGCCCGCAGTAGCTGGACACTCGGAATACAGATGAGGGCCCCCCACAAGTTTCACAACTTCGGGCCACAGCTTTCACTTGTTGATTTTGAACCTGATTTTGCATCGTGTGGCTCATTCTCAACACAGCCGTAGAAATATCATCCATCTTTTTGGTAAGAGCAATTATTTCAGGAGATGATGATGAAGGAGTAACGGAATTACATGACGCATCCCTCTCCGCAGAGGAATCCCAAAAGTTATGGTGGGCAGTCATGTTCTCGATTAAGTCATAGCACTCCTCGGGACGCCTTTTCATAAAGGTCCCACCAGCAGCAGCATTGAGAATGTCTCGGTGCCTCAATGTCAGACCATTATAGAAGGTATCTATGATGGTAACTTGCAACATATTGTGGTTAGGGCACCGATCAATAGCTAGCTTATAACGCTCCCAAGCCTCAAAAATAGACTCATCGGGACATTGCCGGAAGTTGCTGATATCATTTCGTAACTTGGTAACCATGGATGGTGGAAAATATTTTGCTAAAAACTTGGTTAGCATTTCATCAAAGGTGTGAATAGAATTCTTTGGGAGTCGGTCAAACCATGCAGTGGCATGATGAGTGAGAGAATAGGGGAAGAGGTACAGCCGGAGGGCATCATCGGTGACACCATGCTGTTTCATGCTTTGGGTGACCGTGAGATATTTGTCAAGATGCTTATTGGCATCGTCACCCGGTAATCCGTGAAATTGACACGAATTCTGGACTTGTTGGATTATGTGGTGCTTGAGGCCAAAGTTCGTAGCCTCAATAGTGAGTGGTGCAATAGGCCCACCCCGCCCTTGCATGGTAGGCTGGCACAGCTCCTCCATCGTTCGGAGATCGGGAGCTGGCACATCCCTAGGAGGGTCAGGGGGTGGTAAAGGTGGTGGTGGCCTAGCGGCCATTTCGGTCTTTGGTTCTTGTGTGTCAAAACGTAGCTCGGGTACGTTTTTCTGATGTTTACGTTTTGTTTGTGACCGAGTGCGCATGCACTAAAAACAATTTTTCAAAACAAGATCGAGGCAAAACCACAGTGAACTTAAACCAGAAATCATAAGTGAATGGCTTCTTTGAAAAAGGTACACCACTCACAGGGATATAAAGGCAAGTTTTAATCTTAAGTTTGGGAACTTATTATGGGTTTGTATTTATTAATTTGAAAAACTGCTTTAGGCTTATGGGTGTGTGTGCAGAAAACTTGGGAAATATTTTTGGAACTGATTCGTTAACCGAAATCGTCCCTTTAAGATTACTCGCAGGCTGGCGGGAGGAAGTAAATAGGTTTCCTCTTCAGTTCGCAATTTAATGTCAGAACTTACCTTAAACCAACTGTTTCAGGTTGTAATCTTAAAGAAAACGAAGTAATTTAACTTCACAGTTTGTTTTGTTGTTTTTAATTTTTTTTGGTGTCTTCAACACTTCAGGAGAAGTGTTAATGAACTTTTTTTTTATATGATTATGTTTTTACAAAAACTTTTTACAAATTTGTGTGAAATTTGTACAGGGAGGGTTTTGAAAACCACTAAACTTAAAACGATTTTGTAAAACACGCAACAACCTCCCCGGCAGCGGCGCCAAATTTTGATTGATCCGAAAGCAGTCAGATATTATTGACCACGGTCAACAAGTCAAAGACAGCCTCGTTCCAATACTCCGGTGATAGTATAGTGTTTCCCCGGGTCGTTAAAGTCCCAACGAGATTGAAATGGTGTCGTTTGAAATCGTTTATGAGTGAGTGGCACTGAGGACAGTAGCCCAGATGATATGGAATTGATTCTGCTACTGTTATTTTGGTATTTGTACACAGATATAATATTCACAAAAATCAGATATACAGATATATGCACAAATTCACAATTCAGATTCACGTAACGGACTGGAAAAATGGGATTTGGTGAATTACAAACTACAAGGGGTGCTTTTGAACTTTTTGAAACTTATAAATTAAAAAGAAATTGAAAATGAAAATGGAATTATGAAAATGATTAAAATACTATTTAAATATTATTTAATTAATAAAACTATTTAAAATCTAAATTAAAACCTAACTTAAATTAACTAAAAATGACAAATGATATAAATTAAACTAAAAATTAGCAAAAATATTTTCTAAACCTTAATTTGAACTTGAAGAAAGTATAAGTGTCTTTTTATGAGTTTTTTTTATTAATTAAAAACTATTTAACTTAATTAAACTAATTAAACTACTTTTAATTACTATTAATACTAAATTAACTTAGAAAATTATAAGAAAATTTATAAAATTACTTAACCATATCAGGAATCCTACAAAATTATAAAAACTTCTAAAAATTATGCTTAAGGTTAAACCACTAATTAATTACCTTTTAATTAACTTAAGTCTAATTTAAATAATTAAAATAAGAAAAATAGAAAATGAACAGTAGAAACTAAAAATTTATTTTCTAAAAGTCTATTATACTATATTAAGGCTAGGAAAAATATAAAATCTTGGTTTTGCTTTATAAAAACTAAATATGCTATTTAATACTTAATATTAATTAATAATTAAGAAAACTAAAATTTAATCTAATAAATACTAAATGACAGAATAAAAATCTAGAAAAATTACTGAATTTACTTTAATATAAGAGGTAATTAATAAAAATATAAAAATACTAAATACTTAATAAAAATCTAAAAATGAAAATTTAAAATTAAATTGAATTAAATAGAAACTATCACTTAATTTAAACTTAGTTTTTTCTTGGATTTTCTTTTACAACTTTACTTTACTACTGAAAATGAAAAACTTTTGTGAAGACACTTTAGAAAATAGCTTATTTATAAGCTATAAGCACCCCCTTTGGCTAGACAGTTGACTTATGTTGACTGTTTGGACAAATAAGCTCAAATGGGTGTAGGTGGGGTCCACAATGGTGGAAATGGGTACAAATAAGCTCAACCAACTCAATTAAGCCAGAAACAACAAGCAGTAAGCACAAATAAGCTGTAAGGAACCAAATCAGCACTTTGCACAAACTGAAAATGAACACAGATTGGGACAAACTTGATGATGGATTCCAGGTGGGGTCCACTTGATTCTAGGTCAAACTATTGGTCAAGTTTTGTTCCCTGGTAGGAGGGGGTTGGGAAAAACAAAATGGAACCACTGGGGTCCACTGGGGTGGTCTAAAACCACCACCAAAGTTGGTGGTGTGGTGGAGGACTGCTGGTGCAGGGGAAGGCTTCTTCCCTGCAACTCAGTTTATAAGCTTGTAGAAGCTTGTATAAAAATCACAAAATTAAACCAACAATGGATTTTGAAAGATGAGCTGGTAGAGAATAACTTGTGAAAATTTTGAGGTCCAAATCCAAACACAAAAATCAGAATTAATCTTGGAATTTTTGCAAAAATCTGAGAATGGGCAATTTGACTTTTTGATTAAAGTAAGAACTTTGACTTATTTGGATTTTAGGCTTAATTTAAGGACTGTAACTAAGTTAAATAACTAATATTAAGTTAAATTAATACAAAACAACTACTTTTAAACTGATTTGAAAGACTTATGGGTGCTAAATCCAACACAGTGAACTGTGTGGGGAGATTTTGTGAGTTTTTGACTTTTTTGTGAAACAAGGCTTGAATTTATAGTCTAAACCTCCAAATAAAACCTAAGGTAACTTGTTTGAATCACTTTTACCCTCTAAGATCAATGACAACAACCCTGAACTAGCTAATCCAAACACTACTTAATCTTGGACTGTTTGAGTTTTTCAAAGCAGAAGATCATTAAGGTGTATAAACTTGATCCCTAATTGCTGATTAAGCCTAAGTGACTTTGTTTAAGTACTTAACAACAGGTTACAGCTATAATCACACAACTATACCACTTAAAGTATATTGACTGATTAAACTAAAATATAAGATAACTACAAATTTTATCAAACAAGCTATATAGATTAAGATGTAAATTAACTAAGCAATACTAAAAGAAGCACAAACAGACAAAGATTGGTAACCAAAAGCAAGCAATCAAGAAAAAACTAATAACTAGGAATTTTTAGTGGAAAACTTAAATGAGCAAATTCTTACAAGGGTACCCTCAGCATGAACAGAGGGTTTTCCTTATGAAGCCTATTTTTAGATAGGCAAATTCCAGCTCCAATATTGCTCACCAATCCTTCTCAGTACCTGAAAACAAGTTAAGAACAAGACAGTTGACCAAATTTGACTTTTTTGCTTTTTGAGTATTTTTCTACTAATACTGGATTTTAATTGTTTCTAAAGCTTTGATAAGCTTATTGGAACCTATATGAGCCTACTTCAGTCCATGATTCTTGCTTCTAATCACAACTCAGCTTATTTAGATTTTCAGATTTATGAATAAAAGACAATAACTTAAAACAGACTTGAAAGTGGAATTTTATTGCTTGAAAAGAGTTAAAGTACAACTAGGAAAGTGTTACAATACTTGAACTAAGAGGATTACACTGAATTTGAAAGCTAATTAAAAATCGACACTAAAATTTAACTAAAAGACTACACTCCGCTTCCTTGCACTTCTTCTTCTATTTACAGCCCTCTCCTAGGGTTTCTTGAGCATCTCTGATTACTTCCCATTCAATCTAGACCGTTCATTTGCTCTGATTTGATCTCACATTTTAAATCGATTTTTGGCGCCAAAATTGGGTAGGGAAGTTTTGGACTGAGATTACAACTAGGGGGTGGCATTTAATGTGGATGTGAAAGTTGGTGTAGTGGGTTGGGCGGTGGCGTCTGATGGGGTGTGATGGGACCTGCAAGTGGTGGATGTGGGGGAGGGAAGGATGGTGGGGGTGAAGGTCAGTTTGACCTTGTTTGACCGAGAGGGTCAGACGTTGACCCTGGGAGTTATTAGTTTAGGGTGTGGGTGGGCTGTGGAATTTTTGGGCCCAAGTGAAAAAAAGGGAAGGTTGGGCTTGTGGCATGGACTCGATTAACTTTGGAGTAGTATTAATAGTGTTGGATCCGGTTTGGTTAATAGATTACACAAGGACCTATTTTGCAAATTAACAAAAGTTAAGGGGTGGGATTTTGGCAATTTTCCAAAGTATTTCAAGGGTGTATTTTGCCAATCCATGAATAGTATAAGGTCCTTTGATGATTTTTCCAATTTATTTTCACCAGGGACTGAAACCGTCAAACTTTCAAACTTCAGGGACCATTTGTGTAATTTTCACCAAACTTTCCACCAAGGACCAATCCTGTCATAAAAGGTTAGTACAAGGACAAAATTTGTTTTTCTCAAAGTTTTTCATATCCCAGGGACCATTTTTGACAATTTTCAAAGTTCAGGGACTAAACTTGACATTTTGTGATACTTTTCACCAAAGGACTAATTATGTAACTTTTTGATTTATAAGGACCTTTGGCGACTTTTTCAAGTTTTTAGAATGGCCAGGGACTAGATTTGACAACTTTTGAAAGTTGGGGGACTAAAACTGCCAATTTTGCAAACTTTGTGCGTTTTTCATCTGTTTTTGATATTTTTGCATTTGAAACATGTAAAACACTTTCCTTGGATATTTTCACTATTTTGGTTCAATATTGAGTGTTTTTAGATGTTTTGGCAGCTCAGAAATGGTAAAAATGATGAGTATTTACACACTCATCAGATACTTTTGCTAAAACCTTTCAATGTGCTCACAAACTTATTTTTCGAGCACATTGATTGTGTATAATCTTTCAAACAAAAGTATTTTTGATGGAAATGTGATTCTGAGTATAAAACACTCGTTGTGTCTCAAAATTTGTTTATCATATGATACGCGAGTGATTTCTATAAATCAATTTCTCATCAACTCGTGAATATCAATTCACCGATTCACTCTATCGTGCTGTCTGCTTTGAGACGTTCCGGTATGAGAACATGCTTAGTATGAAGATTCCAAGGTGGATTCTTTGGAATTCATTACTACAAGCTGGAAATTCCTGTCAAGTAGAGTCTTCTTTAAAAGAGACTCTACCTGATCACAGGTCGGTTTTCACAAAACCGGAGGGTAGTCTATCCTCACAGAACGAATGACAAAGCCATATTCGTTCTTTATCTTTATTGCTAACTGTTTTATTTCAGGGACACATATAAAGATGGCGTTGATGGCTTCCATTTCTAGCTGAATCGGGTCAATCCATACCTCATGCTCACACATCCTCCACACTATCAATGATGATGAGAGACTTGCTACAACAAATGTTGTGAGACTACCAACAACGTTTCCGCAAATCTGATGAAAAAGTCTCCTGATCCACAACTCTAACGTAAAGTCTCCTAATCTAGAAGGTGTGAGCATGATGGTCCTTAAGTCACTACGTCACATGAAGGCGATACTACTATGGATGAGCTTGGAGATTTACTATGGCTGATGATCTCAAAGAAGCTCAAAGATCACATATCACAAAGGAATCCAAATCACAAGTTCGCTTGCTTGAAGTACAAAGTGTGCAGAAAAGTGAAGAATCAGAACCTACGAGCTACAAAGACTAAAGAATGCTTAAAGATCAAAGAGCTTAATCTCCAAGGTGACCTCGCTTAGAGGGAGATTGTTAGGAATACAAATATTCCTGTAAAAGTCCCGGTCACCTAATTATTGTAATAGCACTAAGTTAGCTCGTAGTTAGTTTATATATTATTTAGTTAGTACTAGTTTAAGTAACACCGTGGAAGAAGGACGGGTCTTTACCTACTGTATGCCTGATTCACAGCCCGGGTGTGGGCGTTTGTAGCTTAGTATAAATACCCCTCTCCACATATGGAGAGGGTTGGACCTTTCACAACCTTAATCTAATATTCACTATTTTCTCTCAAGGTTCCCTTCTACTTTCTCTCTCTAACTTCTTTCTACTAATTCTTCCATCTTTGATCCATATTATACAAAACCAATACGTGTTATAAGATTATGAGTATACTACACCAAGAATGCATCATAATACGATTATTATTTGCAACTCATTTGTGCAAAAAACAACTAAGGTTAATGGAGAGAGTATGCAATCTAGGAACTTTGGATCGGTATTTTTAAGAAACAAAACTATCACACATACCATATATACGACGCGATATATTACAACTCATTTTCCCATAACCCCATTTGCATGTATTGTATATATCATCATCCGCCTCCCAATAACTAACTTTGCAAAACATCTGCAAAGAGTGACTATGAGGCTATTTGATAAAATAAAATGATTTAGCGCTGAATGATTTTGTTCTCTGAATGATTTAGAAGTTTTGTAAGATTTGGTTTCACCTGTTTGATAGCTAGTCTGAATCAACATTCTGAATGACTAAAATTACTATTATTTTTTTTAGTATAACAATCATTTTATGGTTATTATATGAATATAGAAGGTTTTTTTTTTTTTTTTTTTTTTTTTTTTTTTTTTTTTTTTTTTTTTTTTTCACTTTAACAATACAAGAACCAAAAAATGTTTAACAAATACAAAGAACCAAAATATTCAAAAAAAAAAAAAATACAAGAACCAAATATATTCAATTTAAAGGGTGTATATGTTGTCAGTTAAGTATAGTAGAGGAACATGACAATATATATTGATCAAATAAAGTGAGAGAACATACTAATAAAATAAATTATAAAAGGACTCGTGAAGTCATCAGCCTATATTCCAATCGCTGAATGGTGTAGATACCACATTTAGTAGAATCGGTCGGCGGCAATTCTATCGCTCAGAGGGGACCAAATCTCCCAATCAAACACAATGTGTTCTGCCCGATTCAGCATTCAGTGCTGGCCCATCCAATTAAGTGGCAATCAAACACCCCCTATGTTTGACAACAACCCCTTTCAAGGTATATCGACATCAATCCCCTAGGACTCCTAAATATGCAAATAAGACGCAAAGAAAAATGGAGGAGAAAGCCATTAATTTAGGAGTTGGAAAAACCAGCGAGACAATAGGTTAACGGCGTGAGGTGATCAAGGCTTTTTCTATAGCACTTTGTATTGGAAAAATAAGGAACGCATTCAAGGGGAACAAAATTAGCGATGGTAAGGTCAACGTGACTTTAACGTATATAAGTGAAAGAAAATTAGAAAAGATTTATCAGGAGAGTAAAGTGTAACGAATTTGTATTACCGGGTGTCGCAAATGTATCGCGATTGTTGTTTACATGACACGGAGTTAGAGTGTCACATGAATCAGTTACCGAAATCTGTAAACATCTGCATGTACGTATGATATCGTTTGTTATATTGTTTGAATCCATATGTATCGGTTTCTATCAAAGTTTGAAATTGTAGTTCACAATATAAAAATGTGAGTACATGGAGAGACAAATATTTATTAGTCGTGGTATTTTTTAAATTTGGAGCATGAAAATTAAATGAGTGCACTTTTGAAACACTTTGGTAAAAGAGTGTACATAATGAAGCACCTTTAATCAAAATTCCTATTAGATACGGAATACTAGATGATATATTAGCTAGCCCAAGTCTGATTTGTGAGCTTAGAGTTAGTGTTTTAGATTGTTTACATTAAAAATAGTCAATCAATATATATAATATAATACATACAAGTAATTTTGGCTTAGGGTCTCTTGAGATGATACCTTCTAATAAATTCATAAAGTCCCTAAATCAGCCCCTAATGTTGAGAAAAAAATGATGGGTTTCAAAAGGTGGGTAAACACCAATGTGGTAAATTTGGTGGTTCAAAAGGAGGTGGTAAACCCGGTTTTTCTGTTGGTTTCAAGGTCCAATATATCCCTAAAGAGTACTCTAATCCTTCTTATGTGGCTACTTCAAAGAGTGAAAATCCTAAGTCAAAAAATGTTGATGCCAAAGTTGATTATAATGTTTCCAAGAAAGGTAAGGAGGTTAGTGGTTCGGCTTCTAATATTTTTGTTAATACATCTAACAAGTATGATGCTTTATCAAATGATTTTGCTACTAGGTTTGAAGAAACAAATGTGAATGATAAGGCCTCGAGCTCTAGCAAGAATCACGATACGAACAAGGTTGGTGATCCATTTGTGGATGTGGAAATGGATAGTGAAGATGAAGTGTTTGAGAACTGCGATGATATTACTAATTAAGTGAATTCAACATGCTCCAAGGTTAAGGGTTGTTCTTCAAGTGACTTCAAGGTTCAGGCTCGCAAAAATAACTAGTTAGTTGTTTATAGCATGTCATAAACATATTTTGTTGTTTTTCTTGTTGGCTAGTAGTTTAGTTTGTTAATGTCGTTTTGATGCACATGTGGTGCGTCTGTTTTAGCCTTGACCAGGCCTGAGATGGGGGATTCATCCTCATCTTATATACTTCAACGTTTTTTTAGTGTAATATATTTTAATGGGTGGTAGACTCTTTACCCAAATAATAGACATATATATGCCGCGACATCTTATTAATATAGACGATTATCTGCATATAGCGCTGACGGTGTATAATCACGTTAATTTGAGTGTGCTATTTTATTTATTATTTTTTTTATGTATATATGTGTAGGGTAAATGAGAATGAAAAAAAAAATAGTGGTTTCAATTGTAATTAAGCAATATTTAATATATATTGTATTGATTTTTATAAGTATGAGTGTTTTAGTATAATAACATTAATTAATTTTTAAGTTTTTAAATCTTAAACAAATGTGTTTTTTCTTTAAATGTAGTAT
The DNA here is from genome assembly GCA_030686995.1 of Artemisia argyi. Taxonomy (NCBI): domain Eukaryota; kingdom Viridiplantae; phylum Streptophyta; class Magnoliopsida; order Asterales; family Asteraceae; genus Artemisia; species Artemisia argyi. The sequence continues at coordinate 2,539,897 of CM060676.1, read as the reverse complement.
AGATTTTGTGATACTTGTCTTACTAGTTATAATGCCTGCGCATGCGCGTTTTTTTTTTTTTTTTTTTTTTTGAATAATATATTTTTATTTATTAAAAAATAAATAATTTAATCTTTGTTTTATTTGATTTATAATGTTTAATTATAGTTTTTTATTATTAAAGATAATTATTTAAAAATTTTCATTCTATTGTTAATTGTATCTTATTTATATTTTTTGTATTTATCTTCTACTTGTGTTATGGATAAATATAAAATATTACCTAATAAAAAAGTAATCTTTTTTTTTTAAATAAAATTATTATTAAATAAAGTATTAATCCATTTTTTTGAAATGAAAAATTTTCAATGGGGTTTTGTTTATATAAAAGATTAGTTTGTTGAACGAATGTGAGAACTTTCTTAGGCCAACATGGTTGGGCCTTAATAGCACCCAATAATGTCATGAGTACCCTGATTAGATCAGACTAACAAACTGATGGGTCAATGGTTGTTTGGGCCTAATAGTGAGCAAATTAGTTGAATGTCAAATATCAAAACATATATGCGCCATACTAGACAGTTTACACATATGATACTGATTTGTTCATTCACAACTTCTTCAATATTGTTAAGCTGCAAACCCGTTTATAATATTATGCTTAGACTATGTGTCATTATAATGCACCACTATATTCTTATACATACAATCTTCTGACAATTTGGTTGAAGTTGAAATATCAGTTTCTATCATATGTTCGAATGTTTGATATAACAATAATATACAACACTTTGATTAAATTTTATTGTGGTTTATTTTGCCATTGCTTGAAGACGTGTATATATTATACCATGATACTGCAAACATTATAGTGATATAGCGACATAAAGTTCGTAAATCATGTATCAATTATTGTCCCTTATTACACAATACTACAAATAAACACACCTAATGAGGTATGAACCCTTGACCTTTTGTGAAAAAACCAAAATCTTATCACTAGGTTATTTCGTGGTGGGCAGGATGCCGTTAATAACTCGAAGCAGCAACATAAATTAACCGTGCCATAATTCCATAATGCCATATAAGTTGATTACTAACGTGTAAGAAATTTTTGTACCAACAAACAATCAAACCACAAATTTGTTTCTCATTGCAACTTAATTACTAACCAAACAATACTATTCATCATTATCTTAAAGATTTTGTAGCAAGTCAAGAAAAACTAAGATAAACCAAATTAGAACATACATATGTTTTATCTCCGAGTATGCCACCTTAAAATTAAAAACATTGTGACAGTCACTCCTAATATAAGAAATGTCCTCAATCCCCATTCAAATCACAAGGTCCTCACCACTACAATTAATAACAAACAACAAGTCTACCAGTTTTCTTAAGCCTAACATCGATAATCATTCATCCAATACAATTAATAACAAACAAGCAACCAACAATCAATAGCTAGGTTTCATTAAATTTAAGCAAACACAAAGAAAACCTAGCCTTGCATATTAAAATAAAGACAAGCATGAGATAGAATCAAACAACACATAGACATATTGAATAATTATTGGAAGACTTATATTTATTAGAACATGGATGATAAAAGGGTGAAAAACCCTGTAAAATTCGACCTAGGGTTTCTCCACAAGTTCTCCCAAAACTCTCTCTAAAATTCTCCTCGTAATACATGAAAATTAGAAAACTATATATAGAGTTTCACGCCTGACGGCGTCACGGTGTGATCCTGATGCCGTCATCTCGCCGCCAATATTCTTCTCGTATTGCCTAGATCTAGATTTGACGCCGTCATGTGCTAATTCATCCTTGGCCGTCTCTTGTATTTTGTACGTGATGGCCTTGGTGACGTCGTCACGTGCAAATTCTCCAAAACGTTCTGGCGCGTCTCGTGTAATTTAATTATCCACCTCTTTGTCCATGGGTGACGACGTCACATGCAATTCCTGACGTCGTCAGGTACTGTTTTCAGCATGATTTGAAGATTTTGTCGTTTTCTTTACTTTTTCGCTCAAAAAATGTCCAAAATGCTTCCTTTTCCAGATTTCTTCTTCAAAGTAACTAAAATGACAAAAGAAATGATTTAAGGCAATATTTGATCAAATAATATCGACTTAGGGCTTAAATGACCCTCTAAAAACGGTACACTTTTCGCCTTATCAACTTACTTATCTATATTGTTGTTACTTACTTTTGTAGATATTCGTATAAATAAGTGTTTGAATATTGATCTCACATAAAACTAGAATCGAAGATTTTGTAAACAAAGTTTTTGTAAATTTAAAAACGACGTAAAACTATTAAACCCCCTTCTAGTTTTCCACTTATTTTCTTTTACTTTTTTTATATGAAATAATTTATTTAATTTGTACACGTTTTTAAGTGTCTACTAATGTTTTATACATATATAAAATTGTGGATATTTTATACACATTTATTTTGGTGTAAAAGGACAAATTAAAACTTCACCTTTTTTAATGCGTGAAGAAATAAACGTGAACAATCAACATTTTTTTTTTTGTAGTGAGTCTAATAATTCAGTCACTTGGAAACTTCATGTTTTAGATGGCATGATAAGGTCCGGTCTTAAAAGACGCGTCTTTGTTTATTAAAGTGACCTACTACATATTTTAGTTAAAAAAAAAAGAAAAGAAAAATGACCTACTACATAATTTAGTTTTAAAAAAAAAATAATAAATAAATAAATAAATAAAATGTGACCTACTACATATTATATATATACTAAAAGGCAGTGAGTGGCACTGTAGCAAAACACTGTAGCTACAGTGATTATAACAGTGTTTATGTGAGTTCAGGTACTGTAGCACGTATACTGTAGCACACTGTTCATTTTTTTTTAAACATCACAAATCCAGACCTACTAATCCTAAATCATCACAACATCAATCAAATAATCCCATCCAACAATCCAAACACAAAATTATCCCAAACCCTCATCCGAATCAAATCCAATCGAAAGATAACTAACTCCAAACCCTAACCCTCGCCTAAACTACACCTCACGCCTAGCCGTGAGTCACTTAATGTATAAGGTGTTTGCTAGCCTACTGCCGAGAGCAAGACCAAACCAAACGGACCTCAATCTAAACCTGAGGCTAAAAGCAACAATAAGTACCTCAAATCATCAAATAACAACAAGAAGCGAGTTGCTGAGTCAACTCGGTGAGTCAACCGAGTCGCGACAGAACGGGATCCACACGATTTATAGCATGATTAAAACATTTATAAAAAGGGTTTTATAAAATATTTAACAACAAAAACGATTTATCAAAGATTTATAAAAGTTAGGGTTTCGTATAATTTCAAGAAAAGTAAAACGGGAGGCGCGTGTGGTGGTTTTATCATCGGCAAAGTGATGGTGGATGAAGGTGGTGGTCTCTGTGGTGAACGACTGAAAGGAGGGTGGCGCGTAACGGTGATGTGGTGGGAGCCGGGTGCTCAACTCCTCCAGAAATATGTAAAGGTCTTCGATTAATCGATTGGGTAAAGAAAGTTTATCGCCGGAAAAATTATTCCGGTGACCGGCCGGAAACTGCTGGTGCTTTGGCCGAAATGTTTGAAGATCCGGCGGGGTAGAGAGAGAGATATTGAGTGGTGTGTGGGTTTTATTATTAGTGGAAAATGAATAAAATGAATATTAAAGGGTTATTTATATTAAGAAAAAGTATAGGGTAGTTTTGTTATTTATGAAAATATAGGGTAAGAATTGTAATATAACTCAAGGGACCAAATCTGCCAACGTAATAAACTTCTCACTATAAACGCTTCGGTGTCCAAACGACGTAGCAAACGAACTCAAAAAATTACGAAACTTGCGCCATTTCGCGTTTAGATTAAACACAACAGTCTCGCAGCAACACGCGGGTATCCCCACTTTTCCTTACAAAATGACACACTTCCATTTTTTTTTAAAAAAAAAGCAACAATAATAATAAATAAAGAAAAATAAAAATTCAATAACATAACGAAAACAACCGACAACAAAAATTTATTCAAATTCCAACGTGTATAACAAACCAATATTGCAAAAAAAAAAAAAAAAAAAAAAAAAAAAAAAAAAACCATCTTACACAAAAAACACTCTCTCAAACATATATATACGTTATATAACGGAAAAAACAAAATGTACGGCAAACACTCATGTAACAAAATTAATGTCGACCAACACATTCCCGCGACAACGCGCGGGTCTACACACTCGTTAAACAATATTTTGCTAAGAAGATTTTCTGACTCGGTCTTTGTTTATTAGTATCTTTTTAGAGAAGAATGTATGTACGCATTTCAAATTAATTTTCCACACGCATGATCGTGGACAGTGCATGTGCCATTATATTTTTTAAGGCTAGTGTTGACCGGATCTTCCTTTATTTTTTATCTTGACCCCTCTAGTTTTATTTATTTTTTTTTTATTTTTATAATTTTGTTTATATCAAAAAGCTATAAACCTGAAAGTGCGGAACAGAAAATGTAAAGTTTAATATGTTAAACGTTTAAAACTGTCAGAAATACAAAACAGAAACTGATAAAAAACTGTGTTATACTGAAAGAAAGTGGGGACAAGGGGAAAAGGACGAGGGGGACATGTGGGTCACCCGTCCAGTTAACAGTACCCTTTTTTAATCCGACAATTATTAGGGTACGAACAGTTGTTGAGGTGTCAATCTATAACTTTGATTCTATATATTATGTTATGGTCAAGGAAAATTATTAAAAAAAACGTGGGAATTGAAATGTAAAAATGACGTGGTCACTTAACTACCGTAGCAAAATTTCTCGAGAAAATTGATGTGGTCATTCTTCATGTGGTTGGTGGCCATTTTCGATGTGACACACTAAAATGGAATAATAAAACTCAATATCTCGTCTCACTTTAATGATTAATTCGATTTCATGATGAAACAAATTGTAACACTCTTTTGAGAATTCATAGTTAACAACTTTACAAGAACATATAATTCAATATCATTTAACTTCTTTTTCTAACACTTTAACATGTTTAAAAGACTAAAAGTGAGGCAGAAATTAGGCATACTTTATAATTTTTCAAACGAGTACATTTTAAATTTGGACATTCTTTTCATACACACTGTAAGGTGTTGTTTGTTTATTCAGATGTTCTGAATCAGAATCTTAATTGCATATCTGAATCTGAATCTGAGGCGTAAATATCTGAATCTGAATAAAAAATCTTGTTAATGTAAGGTGTTGTGTCATTTGCTTGCTCGTTTTCTTTTTTTCTTTATTTTTATTTATTTATTTATTTTTGTCAACAAGATGCATTAAGACACCCTTTTTAAGTCTAAACTTTTAATATGTAAATGCCTTTGACCGCGTCTGAATGGGAAAAAAAAAAAAACAAACGGCCTGAATATAAAAGATGTTTAACAAATTAAGAGATTTGGCTCGTTAAAAGGCATTAAGAGGCTGTTAAGACATTTAAAGAAAAAAAAAAACAAACACAACGTAAGTGTTACCGACTTATCTTTGTTCTAGTAATTCAGAATCATATACAATCATTAAATCGGAACTTTAATATACCTTAAATTATTAAAGCAACGTATATTTAAATTTGAAAATGCTCAAAGTATACTTTTCTTTTCCAAGTAGTTCAACTTGGTCTTATTTAAGGAGTAATTATGTTTTTATTTAACGAAGCCATCACGACTTGGAATAGTAGTAGCCGCAGGGACGGAGCCAGAAAGAAATATGACCGGATGCACAAATGTTTTTAACCGTAATATAATAGAATTAAAAAGTGGATTAAAACGAAGATTTCATTAAAATGATAAATAAATGAACATATTACCTTTTAATTAGTGATTCTACGATCCCCATAGCAAAAAAACACTTACCTGCACCCTCATTTTTAATATTAATAAGTTCTTCTTTCTCTATAGCACAAGTTAAAGCGTCGTTAAAATATTCATCGCTCATCCGATTACACAAATCAGTTTTAGTGAGCTTTATTTTAGAAAAATATCTTTCAACCGTAGCGGGTAGCAACAGACACGACTAAAATCAACTTCATTTAAGCACTACTTTTCATATATATTGTAAATACGACAACAATAAAAATGCCCAATAACAATATAATTGGGGTACTATTCATATTCTAATATATTGTTGATTATCACTTAAACTTGTTATCCCTATTTGTCTTAATAGAAATTGCATATTTATTCACTTATTCTTATTGCCCTAAACCCTTATTGATGATAATAGACTATGCGGAACCAATAAATTAGTCAAGATTTCATACAACTAATCAAAACATGAAAACTTTAAAAGACATAATAAACAAATGAAAGATATACGTTACGACTTACGAACCTGTTTCATTTTTGTGGTGTTGGTTCAATTTTGGATTTTGTAAATTGTAAGGATGATGAATAAACTTGTTTCATTAAAAAACCTATTTCATGGGCTTTTGTGCTTTAATTTATTAAACTTGTTTTATCTTTGGGCTTTTACAAAATTTTATATTTATTTTTTATTTGTAAGTATACGAACTAAAGAATACTAGAGACACATTTTAATGCATCGGGTGCCTTTAAGATACATTAAGAAAAAATCGATAATTTTTTCAAAAATTAACAATATATCAAAAAAAATTCATAGGGTGCACGTGCACCCGCGGGCGCCCCTGGCTCCGTCCTGGTAGTAGGCCTCGTTTGACGGCTATTGGATTTTAACAATGTATGTGCATCAATCAATTATACATATTACTTTTGACTTGGTGAAATAAAAAAAGAAAATTATAGTGTTTTCCGAAACATTTTCAAAATAGCTTAGTGATTTTACACTTTGATATTCGCATAGAAGGTTTGGATATTAAAAAGAAGTTGTGCTTCACATAGATCGATGATGGGTTGTTGTTCTAACACTTAAGATCTTTAAAGATATTTGAACAAATATGAGATCATTTTTTTTAATCTTCTTAGGTTGTGTTGTTTGACTGTGAGGAGGATGGGACCAGGTAGATATTAAAGTTTGTTGTTGTGGATGATTTGTTGTTGGAGTTTGCAGTTATGTTTAGTTGTAATAGTCTTTTCTTTTCAATATTCATTTTTTGTTTGTTTGTGGATTGATAATCGGTTAAGTATGTGGCCTCGTTCATCTAAATTGCCTTCCACGACTGACTGGTCTTAATGGTGGCGACTCGATCGACTAACGGATGACCGACTGGTTTGACCGAGCATTGTGCCTAGCCTAAGTGCTTGGTTTAATAGCTTGATTAGATTGTACATTGTGGTTAAATATTTGTACATTTTGGTAAAGGGGTGAATTAAATTGTGTATATTAATTGTATGTGTTGAATAATGTTTTTTTAGTTTTATTTGTGCTTCAAATGGTTGTAAATGACGCTTATTTACTTGTATTTACTTAAAATCTATATAAGAAAATCTTAAAAATTTAATAAGAGAGAAGGTCTAATATGTATTATAAGTAGTATAGATATAGTTCAAGTAACGTCCATATCTGAACGATTATGAAGAGATGTATATATATTTGTAACGTACTTTGATTTTGTTTTGTATATTTACATGCTAAAAAACATGTGTGCAAGTGCAATTATCCAAACACAGTTGAGAAAGAAGAATACAATTCACGTTAGATTTCCCCTATAATATGGGTAACGAGATTGAAACGGGTGTATCACCTGCTACACTCGGCACTACTATAGATCCGCCCTTGACTAAAGACGATCATGAAATATAATATTGGTAATAATCAAATGGATCATTTGTGCGCATCATTACTTCTTATAATTCATTTAGGACATTTCTATCTTTAAAAATCTTAAAAGTTTCGGTTTAAACACTTTCTTATTATAAAAGTTTGTAAGTCTTGCTATCAAGTATATATAACTTCTAGCATACACTTCTTAAACTTGTAACAGAAATTCACTAAAGCTATAACAATCATTATATATTATCGGAAAATCAATTGTGCTTATGTAACAACCAATGCAATATTGCTCAATAATCAAAAGGCTTAAAATTGGTTATGCATCCGTTTTGCCTTGCGAATAACACTATTGAAATAGGAATTAAAATGTCACTTTGCATGTAATACAATTATAAATGTAAGACAAAAATACACCGTTGGTCCCTAAACTTTTCCAAAAGCATTGCCATAGACCCTAAGTTTGGAAAATCGTCGTGGTGCATCCAAAAGTTGGCTTTTTAGGCCGATTGCGTCCCTTTACCCGTTTGGGCATAGTCAACGCGCGTTTTTTGTTCTATTTTGAGGGGCATAATAGTCCAATCACTTTTTAACTATTACTCCAATCCTTAGTTAACCCAACAGTAAACATTAAGGACGATTCATGAACTGCATATGATTTTGGTCTTTATTTAATTATGATTTTGGTCTTTGTTGACTTTATAAGTCAACATATGGTTATTCCAAACACTCCATTAAACTGCATATGCAAATGCAACCCAATCAAATGGAAACATCAAAATCAAAAAATAGATAAAACATAGATTTATATTATAATTCAAATTTTTATTTCATTAAATAATGACATTAATATAAAGCGTATGTCAAATGTACATCATCGTAACTGAATGTTTCTAAACATTCATCTTCAGAACTTTCATCATTTTTTGTTTTTTTGATCAATTTTTTTTTCTACTTTTCTAATTACACCCTTCTCTTTCCAATGCTCCTCTGCCGCTGCAGAATGCCTTCCTTGTTCCACTTGAGCATGGCTTCCTTCGGCCTCCTCCTTTCCTTCTTCCTGCTCCTTTGCTTTTTCCTTCTCCTTTTCAGCTTCCTGCTCCTTTGCTTCTTCCTTCTCCATCTCATCTTCCTCCTTCGATTCTTGGTTAGATATAGTGTTTTCCCAAGCCACAATTGCTTCAGTACTTGGTATTTTGCTCAACTCTTTGTCTTCGGTAGTATCTTCATCACTCAATCTTTTATTTCCAGACAACACGATTGATGTGTTTGAGGTTGATGATAGATTGGTATACAACAACATGTGGAAGTAACCAATATATACACAAATAATGGGGAAAACGAATAGTCTGTATTAAATTTTAGAAGCATTTTTTGAACTCTTCAGTTCTCCATTATTTGTTGGAAATTGATTTGTGTAATTTTAGGGTAAGGTACTTTGTTTTTCCAAAGAAATTGCAACGAATGCAAATTCCCCGGGTCGTTCTGCCAACGAAGGTTTGAAGTTGAATTTGTCGGTTCGGTGTCGCGTAAACGTGAAGTGAATAGTGAATGAACGTGAATTTTTTGAGTAATTAAGCTACGATTAATGAAATTACAACTCAAAACAAATTATAAAGCTAAGGGTACAAGTACATAAAGCATACGAATCCTAAAACGCAAACTAAAGTCTAATAAACGTAAAATAAACGTAATGTAACCAAATAAAATGTAAATCTAAAGCAATTCTAATCCTACGGGCACTAAATAAATTTCAAAGATCCTAAAAGATAAAAGAAAAATTTGGGAAAAAGAAAAATATTTTTTTTGACTTTTTATTTATTTAATATGATTTAAAAACTAATTAAAAGTAAATAAACGATTAAAAATAGAAAATGAAAAGTAAAAATTATGATTTTTTTTCTAAAAGTCTGTTATTATAACTGAAATGTAGGAAAATTATGAAAAATAGAAAAGCTAAATGAATAAGCTGAGAAAAAGCTAAACAGAAAGCTAAAGATTATTATAACTAAAATAAGATTAAGCTATTTCTATTAGATTTTGCAAGAGTTACATGAAAAAGTCCCGAGGGTGCATGGTTCTGAGTTGCGTGTGTGAGGCTTAGTATGCAGAAGGTCAGGGGTTCGACCCTGGCTTTTTGCAAATTTCAAAACTATTTTTTTTTTTAAATTTTCTTTTTGCAAAATGTTAAAACAACTAAAATTATAAATTTTTTGTAAAACACTTTTGTTGGAAAAAGTATAATAAGCTCAGAATAAGCTCAATAATACAACAATGAATCAAAATAAAACTAATAAGAAGAAAATCAACAAATAACCACAATCTAATAATGCAATAAGCTAATCTAGAGTTCAAATAAGCTAAGGCTACTGCTACTCTACCTAATAAGCTACATACAAACCAAAATCAAAACTAAAATAAGCTGGAAACTAGCACTTAAACAGGCTCAGTATCCACTTAGCTCACTCAGTATATGCAAGTTCGAAAAGGCAACTAGAGGGCAAGCAATAAGCTATAAATAAGCTCATAAGAGAAAGTTAAGCACATATTTAGCAAGCCAGAAGTATGAGCTTTCAAAAGAGTCAAAAATCAAATGTTGAGCTTAAATGATGAACAAGAAATATGCTAATGAAAAATGGCTATTTGGACAAGATGCCCTGGTGCAGGGGAAGTTTAAGTGAAATGATGCGTGGGAATCGCAACAGGCTTTACCTCTCGAGGGATCTCGAGAAGCTTACAACCCCCACCAGGCAGTGTACCTGATTGTTGTAGTATAGTATAGTGACAAGTACCGGGGGATTGATCGTTCAGCTTAGGAATAGTATCGCTAGGATTAGAAAGCCTAAATACTAGTTCTAAAGATGAGGGATGATTATTTTTGTGTTTTTATATTTTATAGAAAGCAAGTAAAAATCTCGGTTTTTGGAAGAGTGGGCGGAATTAGTTGCTATTCAACTAACCCAATACTAAGATGCAATCAAAATAAAATACTAGAAATGAAAATAAACTAATTTATACTAAAGTTGTGAGCAGTAATTGGAGAAAATGTGTTTACTTAGATTTCACTACTCCCTAGATATCTTTTACACGTTAATTACTTGTTATAATTGCATGGATGACGGATCGTATTCCTTAATACCATTCATGGGGTGGCACACATAACTCCCTAATTCTATGAGCTCTTATCTCCTCCTACACCATGCCCAACACAACTATAGGGATTGTAAACAGTGGCTCATTCATTAAATACAACCAATAAAGACCTAGTGCGCGTTGGTTCATGTTTCTTAAGACGTTCAAGCATGTTACCAATTGGAGATCTGCCAGTTTTCTTAAGCCTAACATATAAATCATTCATCCACAACAAGAATAAACAAGTAATCAACACATAATCAATATCTAGGTTTCATTAGATCTAAGCAAACACAAGAGAGATCTAGCCTAGCATGATAGAATTAAGACAAGAGCATGATATAGACAACCAACACATAGACATATTGATTGAATTAGAAGAACACTTATCTTGATTAATCATGCAAGGTATCAAGGGGTTGGAACCCTTGAAAAACCTGTAAAGTTACACCAAAATCGTACTTAGGGTTTCTCCCAAAACTTCTCTCCTTAAATGTGAAAAGTTAGAAAACTATATATAGAAAAATAGGTTTGACGGCGTCAAGAGTAATCTTGTGACGCCGTCACCTCGCCGCCAAAACTCTCCTCGGACTGCCTAGATCTACTTCTGACGCCGTCAAGAGTTATACACTTCCAAGCCGTCATGACTCTTTTACTCTTGACGCCCTTCCTACGTGACGCCGTCAAAACTCTTCTGGGTCGTCATGGAAATTTATGAAATTTGCTCTTGACGCCGTCAAGGATTTGCTCTTGACGCCGTCACCTACTGTTCCCAGCATGGAAAATTAAGACTTTGGCGTTTTCTTCACTTTTATGCTCCAAAAACGTCCGAATTGCTTCCTTTTCCAGATTTCTCTCCCAAAGTACCTAAAATCACAAAAGGAACGATTTAGGGCAATATTTGATCAAATAAATTCGGATTCGGGCTTAAATGACCCCCTAAAAACGGATCATTTTTCGCCTCATCATATACCCTTACACTTGAGATTTGCTTGTCCTCAAGCAAATGCGCTTTTATTCTACTCAAAATACAAGTTAGGGGTCATTTAACACTAATATAAAAGTAATTACAACAAATAATCGTTCCACTAAAGACCAATAGACAAGCACGGAGGTCATACACAAGCACCTCACAAATAGTGTTTAGATACTCACATCTCTCGGGTGTAATAAAGTGTAAATTACAATATGGAAACGGAAGATATCTCTCACTACCTGTCATAGCAAAATAGAGTACCATAGGCTTGGGAAAGGATCAAACCTCCACCACATGGCGTAAGCACCTAGGATAAACTATCAAAGAGGTCTTTTAAAGGGTTGTAACGTTAGGTGTAGGGATATGAAATACACGGTTTTGTTGGATAAAGGGAGTTTTACTGGTGGCGAGTTAACAATCTTGGTCAATTACATGTACAATATGGCGTTGCTAAGCCAAGACTAGACTCGACTTAAACTAATAAATGAAAAATAACAAAAACATAAAATAAAACATAGAATGAAACGGGATGGTAGTCCATATGTTTTTTCTCTTTTTTTTTTTTTTTTTTTTTTTTTTTTTTTGCATACACTCTTACCCTACCATCCAAAATAATACATCATAGGGGATGAGAATTCCCCTTACACTTGAATCTTTACATACTTTACATTTAACTAATCTAATGACTCGAATTAAGAAAATCAAAACACTTGGAGCACTTTTAAGATTAACGTACATATGGGGGTAATAAATGATGTTCTTCCCCATTACTCCATAAAATAAGTACTTACCCATGAGTCCCAATCGTCCCAAAACAATATGTACAAGGATATGACTCGACTTAGCAACCATGTAATTAATTAGAAAGTTAACTTAGGGTTTAACAAATAACAATAATGCACTAAAAATGAGCGCATACATGGAAGGCTAAGGCGATTTGGGTGTACATTTAAGTGGGGTGTAACAAATTCTTCCTTTAAGTAAAATGCTTAAAGTTAGAAACGAAAAGATAGGCTCGGAGGGGTGTACTAGGGGTATCGTGTACTAAAAATGAGTACAACGCTAAGGGTGTGGGAAAAATTAGTTGACTTAACTAGCCACGTAATATGACTTAAATGGTCAAGTAATTATAATACGGGTTTAACACAAGGGTAATCCTAATGCCTCTTATCATGTAGTAAATCCTACCACACGAATGTAGTCTCACTAGCGGTCTCGGGATGCATCACTAACGCAAGTTCTAGAATCTAAATGCTACCGGTACACTCATAAGCACTAATAGTAAATGCTTTTCCTATCAAATCTAAAGGCGAACCTCACATATTTGGGTGGAAAATTTTTCTGAATATACGGTTATGTGCTAGTCATACAATCTCCTATCCATGAGACGCTTGCTATGGCTAAAGTTTCACTCCTAAATGTTGTAAAAAATTTTAAATTTGGCGCTAAAATTGCACTAACAAGTATTTCTCATAGTTTTATTACACATCTACCATCAAACAAAACAAACTCAAGCGAAAGTGCATATGTAAGGTATCATCTTTTTACCCTCCCCTTACACTTAAGATGAACATTGTCCCCAATGTTCAAGTAAAGAATGTAAAAGTGAAAAAGTAAAGAGAATGAAATCAAATACTCCCCTGATTCGCTCGGTATGGATAATAGGATGGCCAGGTTAAATCTTCCTCCAAGAAAATGAACAATCAAAGCTTCCCTTCCAGAATATAAATCATCTTCTTGTCATACATAACCTGTAAAACCTGACAAAATAGACAAGACAACCTCGCGTAAAATCGGCGGCATCCTATATAAGTTTCTAAATCCTAGAAAACAAGATAAGATATAATGCTTGTGGAATGAAGTTTGCAGATCTCCTGGAAATTATAAAACTTAATAATTCACAAAAACCATAAGATTCCGTTAGAAAAACAAAACCGGTAAAATTTCCAGATTTTTAACTCCTGACGCCGTCAAGAGTAAAACCCTGACGCCGTCAGAATGGACCTGCAGAAATTCTTATGTTAAGTTTCCGGAAAATTTCTGGAAAAACTTGGTTCTACTTCCTGGAAAATCCTGCAAAACTTCATTATGACTCAATACAAGCATTTGACTCTAACAAATACGAATATACATGCTCATTTATTATTGTGGAGAATCATGATCGGTTTGTTTCTTAAAAACATATTTGGGGTTTCCCCTAACATATTTGGGGTTTCCCCTTACACTTATCTTTTGCAAAAATACTTCTAGGTGGAGTTAAGACTAGGCCAAAACAACAAAGTAAAGTATTTCCACATTTTAGTTTAGAAACATGATCTACCAACAATAAAAATAAAGCATGCATACGGAAGCAAATAACAATCAAACAAATAAAATCACACAAAACATGGGTTGCCTCCCAAGAAGCGCTTTTCTTTATTTACGAGTCTTGTAGCTAGACTCAAGGTCATGGGTTACTACGTGATCTCATCATTTGAAATGATATACCCCATGTAGTTGCGATCATTACTATTATGGTGGTAGTGCCTCAATCTATCGATACTCGCAATCACCATTCCACCTAATTTGCTTCTCAATTTAGTTACCCCATCTTGGCTCAATCCTTCGATTGTGAATGGCCCATACCACCAAGGACTTGGTTTATCGGGTGGTATTGTTGTTTCCAAGTGTCTCAAGAGCACCAAGTTCCCTTCCTCAAATGGTGTATGAATTTTTTCGTGTCGAGTTTGTTCGAGTTCAACCTGAACCTTATTGCTTTTTCTCCTTTCATCCTTAGCTTTCTTATAGCTTTTGATTCTTGCTTCCCATGCAAGAATCTTATTCTGAACACGAATGGGTGTCGTGCCAATGTTGTTTTTGATCATTCTCCAACTCAAGTTCTCATGCCCACTTCGCGGGGTCATGGGGAAGCTAATCTTTCTTTTTCCAGATTTAAGCTCAATCTTCCTACCTTCATACTTAATGACAGCCCTAGCGGTGGTGAGGAATGGTGCCCCAAGGATTATTGGCATGCATCCATCCCCTTTTTCATCGATGATCATAAAATCAACGGGGTACATGAATCCTGCAACATTAACTAATACATCTTCTGCGATTCCTAGGGGGTATACGTACGAGTGTCCAACAAGGGATAACCTAACACGAGTAGGTGCTGGCATTTTTGACGTTAGTTGGATGTAAATAGTTAGGGGCATAAGATTTACTTCCGATCCTTGGTCGGCGAAAGCACTAAGATGTTTCAAGTCCTCGATGCTCGTTGGTATTTCAAAGTTCCCACATGCTACCTGCTTAGTAGCCACTTTCTGTACCAATAACCTCTCGAATACTGATTCTCCAGGAAGCGTATCATCCTCTTCTTCCTCTTTCTCAGGAATCTGTCCGGAGGATTGGTTACGCCCATCACCCTTAATCCAATTTGTTATGGTGTTTTTGTTTATATCATGTTTCAGGTAGTAACTCAAAGGTTGGGATTCTGGTGGTTTTTCTAAGGTCTGTTTAGCAGGAGTTTCTACCTTCTCGTTATCTTTATGGACAATGGTGATGGAGTTAACAAATTGGGTGGTGGGAGTGACGCTTTCTTTCCTTAGTAGTATTCGTTCGGGGGTTCTCTGGTTGGCATACTTCTCCAATAGACTCAACATCTCATTCATTTTCTCTTGCATCTCCTCTTTTTGCTTATAAACTGCTTCTTCGAATCTAGCAAGCCGATCTGAGTGAGTTGCCATATATTCTCTCATCCTAGCCTCAAACTCTGAGCTAAGTTCCTTGGGAGGGGAACAAGGTGGGGTGCACCTCTGAAAAGTCTCGACATGTTCTCTAGAAGGTGACTCGGATAATGGTGCCGAAGTTGGTTTTGAGACAGAATTGACATTGACTTGTCTAGGACTTAAAGCCCTCCTTTGCCTTTCCTCAAAATAGTCGACTTTTGCCTCGAGTTTGCATAGGAGTTCATCGGGGATTTCGGTGGACCCTCCAGATGTTGAGACTGCATTGATAGCTGCTTCTACTGTATGATTAAACTCCCACAATTCCTGATTGTCAGTGGCGAGCTCCTCGATAATTGCCCAAGACTCCTCGGCGTTCTTATCACGCAATTTACCTCCCGCGGCCCTATCGATTGTGCGTTTAGTGTGATAGTCAACATGGTCGTAGAAAATCTGGACTAATAACCAAAGGTTTATACCATGGTGAGGGACCTTGTGGAGGAGACCTTTAAAACGGGCCCAAGCTTCATAGAAAGTTTCACCCTGCTGCTGTTCAAACATCAGAATGTCATTTCTAAGCATTGCCGTCTTCCCCGGTGGGAAGAATTGAGTAAGGAAGCGATTGGTGAGGTTATCCCATGTGGTGATGGATCCTGCGGGTAAACGCTCAAGCCATTGACTAGCTTGATCCCGTAGAGAGAATTGGAATAGGCGTAAATGGGTGGTCTCTCTAGTTTCAACATCTAGGTCTATGGAATCTACGATTTTGAGAAAGTCCTTAAGATGTTGGTTTGGATCTTCGGAACGAAGTCCATGGAATGCACATCCGCTTTGCACCAACCGGATGGTGTCGGATCGCAAGGGGGTCACATTGGCTCCGGTGAGCTCAATGGTGTTTCGGTAGCCTTGGTGGCTAGGTCGGGAATACTCTCCTAAGGTTCGGGGCCTAAGGGATTCTAATGGTGGGTTTTGTTGTGGTGGGATGAGGGTTCAAAGATGTTACCACCTTCCATGATGTCGGATGGTAAAGAGTTACGAACAAAGGCACGAAGAAATGAGATAGACTAAAGAAGACCTAAAAATAAAAATAAAATCTTACTAGAAAGGAATCTAGCAAGTAGACCTAATAAAAAGAAATTCTAACCTAGACAATAACTATTCCCCGGCAACGACGCCAAAAACTTGATGCGTGGGAATCGCAACAGGCTTTACCTCTCGAGGGATCTCGAGAAGCTTACAACCCCCACCAGGCAGTGTACCTGATCGTTGTAGTATAGTATAGTGACAAGTACCGGGGGATTGATCGTTCAGCTTAGGAATAGTGTCGCTAGGATTAGAAAGCCTAAATACTAGTTCTAAAGATGAGGGATGATTATTTTTGTGTTTTTATATTTTATAGAAAGCAAGTAAAAATCTCGGTTTTTGGAAGAGTGGGCGGAATTAGTTGCTATTCAACTAACCCAATACTAAGATGCAATCAAAATAAAATACTAGAAATGAAAATAAACTAATTTATACTAAAGTTGTGAGCAGTAATTGGAGAAAATGTGTTTACTTAGATTTCACTACTCCCTAGATATCTTTTACACGTTAATTACTTGTTATAATTGCATGGATGACGGATCGTATTCCTTAATACCATTCATGGGGTGGCACACATAACTCCCCAATTCTATGAGCTCTTATCTCCTCCTACACCATGCCCAGCACAACTATAGGGATTGTAAACAGTGGCTCATGCATTAAATACAACCAATAAAGACCTAGTGCGCGTTGGTTCATGTTTCTTAAGACGTTCAAGCATGTTACCAATTGGAGATCTGCCAGTTTTCTTAAGCCTAACATATAAATCATTCATCCACAACAAGAATAAACAAGTAATCAACACATAATCGATATCTAGGTTTCATTAGATCTAAGCAAACACAAGAGAGATCTAGCCTAGCATGATAGAATTAAGACAAGAGCATGATATAGACAACCAACACATAGACATATTGATTGAATTAGAAGAACACTTATCTTGATTAATCATGCAAGGTATCAAGGGGTTGGAACCCTTGAAAAACCTGTAAAGTTACACCAAAATCGTACTTAGGGTTTCTCCCAAAACTTCTCTCCTTAAATGTGAAAAATTAGAAAACTATATATAGAAAAATAGGTTTGACGGCGTTAAGAGTAATCTTGTGACGCCGTCACCTCGCTGCCAAAACTCTCCTCGGACTGCCTAGATCTACTTCTGACGCCGTCAAGAGTTATACACTTCCAGACCGTCATGACTCTTTTACTCTTGACGCCCTTCCTACGTGACGCCGTCAAAACTCTTCTGGGTCTTCATGGAAATTTATGAAATTTGCTCTTGACGCCGTCAAGGATTTGCTCTTGACGCCGTCACCTACTGTTCCCAGCATGGAAAATTAAGACTTTGGTGTTTTCTTCACTTTTATCCTCCAAAAACGTCCGAATTGCTTCCTTTTCCAGATTTCTCTCCCAAAGTACCTAAAATCACAAAAGGAACGATTTAGGGCAATATTTGATCAAATAAATTCGGATTCGGGCTTAAATGACCCCCTAAAAACGGATCATTTTTCGCCTCATCATGAAACAACCAACTTGAGGCTACTTAAAAGCTTTTAAGAAAAAAATTTTAAAATTAAACAAAAATTATTTTTGAAAACACAAGGTATTAAATATTTAAAAACCAAACTTACACCTAAATTGGTTCAAAGATGAAGAAATGAAAATCTAAAACAAAATGGTCTTTTAAAAAGGATTTGGTAATTTTGACTTTTTAAATTTTTGTGAGTTTTGACTATTATGAACTTTGAATGATCAAATCTCACTAGTAATGCAATAATAAGCTAAAATGAGATTAGATTATGCTAACATTTACTTCTGCAGCTATGATTATGAAAATGCAAACTAAGATCCTAACAGTTATGCAGTAATGAAAATCTAAATGTGAAATTGACTTTTATGCAAAAGAGATATGGAAATTATGCTATTTCTACTCTAATATGACCAAATATGAACTGATGCAAACAAATGCAACAACTAAATCAACCTTGAATGCACTTAAACTAGCTGAACCAAACACCCTTTTAGTGACTGTTTGAAACTTTTAAAGAAGCAATAGTATGAAATAAGCTACCAAACCACCAAACCACCAAAGAAGCTCATATACTGATCACATAAGCTAAAAGAAGCATAGGAACATAGATCATAACAACTAAGCACCACTAGAACAGAATATGCAACAAATGACAGTTTAACAAAGCATTAAAATGAAATACGATGAAATTAACTACCAAATGACTAGAACTACTAATATAAGCTAGAATATGATGCAAATAAGATAAAATAACAGGAATAAGCTAAACAAATCAGATCTACACTACTTATGCAATAAAATGTAAGATTAAGCAAAATTTAAAAAGATGAAACTCACTTGTAAATCTCAGCTAAACAGAGATTACATTTGAACAAAGATTATCTTTAAAATAAGCTCTAATAACATCTAGGAACCTTCATCTTCACAGGATCAAACCATAATCTTCATCTTTGACTTTGGTTGACCAAAAATGAGAGAAGATTTGGATCTGTTTAAGCTTACAAATCAACTTACAAAAGCTAAATAAGCTAGTATGAGCTAATAACTATAGGAAAATGCTTGATTGCAAGCTGATTTAAGTAATATAAACCCTATTTTTTTTGGTTTTTTTTTTTTTTTTTTTTTTGTAAACTGAAAATAGGAATGAGTAATATAAAAGTTTTAAAGCTATAACAAGCTTCTGAGAAGCTTAACTACACAAAACAAAAGATTATGAAAACATTTAATTCACTAATTAAGATTCAAGGTAAAGTAAGAAACAAGTATTAAAAGAGAATCAAACTAAAATTTTTTTAATAATATTGAAAAATTACAAGTTTAAGACTAAGTTTACAAAAGATTAAAGCTAGGAATACAATTAAGCAGCATAACGGTACACTATTCTACACCCTAAAATGAAGGAAATGAGGTCTCTATTTATAGCCACGGTGAGGAGGTGTGGATAAGGTCTTAAGAAGCTCCTAGATCCTCTTATGCCAACCCTTAGATCATTGCTCACTCAGAAGTACCAATTTCCACCGT
Source organism: Artemisia argyi (assembly GCA_030686995.1). Lineage (NCBI taxonomy): Eukaryota > Viridiplantae > Streptophyta > Magnoliopsida > Asterales > Asteraceae > Artemisia > Artemisia argyi. Next base: position 2,520,243 of record CM060676.1, on the reverse strand, counting down.
TTGATTAAATCAATGAGGTGTGTATCAGCCAATCGGAATGCTCCATTCATCCATTGTTGCTATCCATGTGTGGGATTGTCCTTTCTCTGTCCTTGTCAGCCACGTGTCAGGAGTTTCTAGAAGGCTTCAGGTGAATTCATGTTGTACGGGTTAAAAATTGTTGCAGGGTAAAAAGGGGAAGGGGATGTACAGGGTAAGAGTGGCGGGTAATTCTTTTATTATTCTTTGAGTTGGTTGGGTTTGTTGACCGGGTAAAGTAGAGGTTTGACCGGGTATCAGGTGGAAACGGGTCATTGGCTTTGGGTTAAGTGGTAATAGGTTTATGGTGTTGGGTTTTGGTTAGGATTTAGGCTTGAGTGAAATAAAGGCTTGGACCAGGTTTGTAGTAGTAAGGATTTAGGATTTTAAGCTTTGGACATAGAAATAGGACAAGGACCAAAATTGTAATTCTCTGAAAATACAAGGGCTGAAGTTGCAATTCTTTAAAACATATTCCAAGGGCTTCTATTGCCAATCTTGAATAGTCGAAGGGCTTGATTTGTCATTACTTCATAAATATCATCAAAGGACCATTCTTGACAAATTTAGAAGTTGAGGGACCATTCTTGTAATTTCTTCAAACTTCAACATAAGCGTCAGTCTTGTCATTTCTGAAACTTCAAGGACTTCTTTTGACTTTATGAGCTTTTCTTAGACCATTATCTTTCCCAGCTCCGGCTTTTGACACTTTTCCAATTCTTGTGCTCGTTTTGTCATTTTCTCATGATTTTTGTCCTTTTCTTAAATATCCGTACCTGCACAGTCACAAATACAAAGCACAAAATCTTTGGCAATTATGGTTAGTTTTTGGTCGTTTTAGTCTTAATTTGGCAAATAAAAGGTATGTGAATTAACACATACCAAAATCCCCCAGACTAAGGTATTGTCGTGTCCTCACGCAATGTAATCACGTCACGCATTTGAGATAAATAATTTTACAACTCTTTTTACTAACTTTGTAAAGTAGCAAGGATGTTCAAAAGAAGTTACGAAATCATTTATTCCAAAAAACGCCCCGTTTTTCCAATTTATTCCATATACTAATTATTACTACTATTTTTGTATTTTCCACTTTATTCATGTGACAGTGTTAGTGCAAACGTTACGACGTTTAATCTATACAATGTCTTTGTGTTTTAATGATGACAAACACGTAACTTGTAATACATAACGTAAAGTGCACAAGTTACTCGTTCACACATCAACGTCTCTCGACATCACTTCAGGTATGTACAAACACTTTACCAACTTTGTTAAATGATCAAAGAAAAACATTTTGTCCTTAATCCTTACATTTTATAAATGTGACAAAACCTAGACAAATTATTTTTGTATTTATAAAGAAATGTTTTAATAAGAAAAATAAATTTGAATTTGATTTTCAAAATGTCCAAACGGCCTTATTTCCCGCCCAATTCAGATAAAATTTCACCAGGTAACATTTCACCACAAAAGGACAAAAACTGTTAGGAAGGTCCCTTAAATAGGTGACGGTCCCTTATTGATAAAGGACTGTCCAAGGTTTAAGGGACCGTCCATGCTCCTCGAGCAGTCTATAAATACTGACCCATTTTCATCAGAAAAACTGATCCTCTTTGCATAAAAATTTCCTGTCCTTTCCTTCTTCCTCTTTGATCACTATAACTCTTTTGGTATATGTTTATAAGTGATCCTGTCATCCACTACATCATGTGCAAGAGAAGAACACTCGAAGTCGTCAAGAATTGAAGTGTTGTTGAGTCCACACACCAACGTAACTAGTGTTATGATTTTCTTTTTCCTCTACCTCATGGGTAAGAGAAGAACTCTCGACTTAGATGAAGAATCAAGATGTTATAAGAATCCACACACAAACGTAACAAGTGTTACGATTATATTTTTCATGAGGTTTTGTAACTAGAATAGGTCTTATAATATTTCTGAATTGTGTGTGAGTCGAGGATGGGGTTATTTGTGTGAACTTGGATGGTGATGTAGATCCAAGAAGTCTTGTAACTAGATTAGGTCATGTAATTGTTGTATGGTGTGTGGTGTCCTAGTGTGTAGGTTAGGAGTTAGTTGAGTCGGTGTGTGAAGGCTTAGATCGGGTGATGATCCAAGTGTGTCTTGTGTGAAGGTTTGAGTCGGGTGAAGATTCAAGTGAATGGGAGTGCTCGTTCGTGTGAAGGCTTGGATCAAGTGTTGATCTAAGTGGGATAAGAGTGCTTGTTCGTGTGGCCACATGGGCCTTTGTGTAGATTGGTTCTAGCTAGGATTAGGACTCGAAATTCCTCTTAGTGTCGCTAAACTTGGTGTAAGCTTGTGTTTGGTTTGTTCCACCTAAAGGGAGGGTGTTGATTAGTGAAGTAACTCTCGAGTGTGGTACTCGGGGAGTGGAGTAGGACGAAGAGGTGCTTAGTACCGAACCACTATAAATCATCGTGTCCGGTTTGCATTTTCTCTTCCTTGCTCTTTACTTTCTATATTTGCATTACATTTATGTTTGTGTGACTTGGTGTGTATATGCTTGTGATATCAACTAGTTAACTTAGAAACATAAAACATAAGAAAACTTAATCAGACGTAATAGACACGCCTACTGGTGGCGGTCCTTTATACAGGGATGGTCCCCAACATTTAAGGGATCATCAGTGTATATTAAGGACCGTCCCCAGTGCAATCAAAATAACTTAGAAACGTTTAAACCTCGTGTCATGCTTATGTGACTGCTTGTTATGAGTGACATAACAACTATTCATATATAGTCACGCTTGATCAAAAATTTGATACAAAATATTTTATAATTTTAAAGAGGAACGTATTCACCCTCCTCTACGTTTCTACAATTGGTATCAGAGCCACGTCGCTCTAGTTTTCAGAATAAATATTTTTAAAATAGAGTACGGTCCACGTATCAAATTTCTTATTAAGAGGGATTAAATATAAAAAGTGTTTAGTTGCTGAACTTGTGCTTTGTTGTTTAATTCGTACTAGTTGTTTTGGTTGAATGCACTTCGTATACTAGCTTGAAGAAAATAATTTTTTACACGACAAATGTGTTTTTGCTTACTGGTGGCGGTCCCTTATCTCTGGGCAGTCCTTTATCACTAAGGGACCGTCGGATGTTTAAGGGACCTCCACCAAAATAGTCTCAAACTTTGAAAATTCATATAAAATCAACCGTAAGTCCGTAGAAGTCGTGCCACCCATCGTTTTAAAGGTAATTGAGTCTATTTTCATTTAAAAATACTTATAAGGATTGATTCCAAACTTAATTAAGTCGTTAATGGAAAATACTTCATACTAGTGAAAACCGTATGTTACGTTTTAATGTAAAACCAGCTTTTTGCTATAGCTCTCGAGTCGGACATCTTACGTAAATGAATTTTTGAAAAATGGTTTCATTATCTTGATATTTATTAATTCTTGAATTGGGGAGGAAAATTATTGTAGGACCCTAAAATACTATATCTAACACAAGTATATATAACGATTATAGAAGAGATTAGTAGAGAGAGAGAGGGTAACTTCTAGAGAGAGAAAGAAAGATGTATTAGATTAGGCGACAAGGATACAATGAGAATCACTTAGAAGCAACACCTAGAAGCACCACCTCCAAATGGGAGCATTTGGAGGTATTTATAGGTAAGATAAGAATGATGGGCCGGGCTTGAGCTTTTGTAATGAGCTAGACCTAAACTAATACAATATTAGATTAAACCAAGCCTGTTTACCCTTAACTAAACTACAAGACTATTATAATATTATTACAAGACTCACTTAATAAATGACAGTCACTTCTATTTCTAACAATCTCCCCCTAAGGGATGATCATTGAGATCTCTCTTTGATTCCATTGATGATCAACACTTCTATTGCTAACAATCTCCCCCTAAGGGGTGATCATTGAGATCTCTCTTTGTGATCTTGATCTTTGAACTTTGAAGCTTGTTGTCTTGAACTTTGAGTCTTTGTAGAATAGTTTTATGTTTTTGTTCCTTCATGCTTTGTGATCTTTGATAATTGACTTTTCTTCATTCTTTGTTCCTTTGTAGTTTGTGATGTAGTGTCATCTGCTTTTCGTCACTTCTTTGTCTTTGGTGGTTGTTCGTCTTTCCAACATGCTCATATATCTTTGGACTTTGACTTTCATACACACGTAGTTCCCTTTCTTTCACTTTGATCATAGTCTCTTAACTTTGTAGATTCCTCTATTTGGCGTAGAATCTTTTGATGAAATTTGTGTTGCTTAGATCTTTGAGGGAGCTTTCTTTGACATCAAGATGTATGTATAAGCATGTGGAATCTATCGTCGTAGAGGTGATGTTATGATGCAAGTAAATCGTTAGTAATAAACAACCGGTACTTACAGGTTCTGAATTAGAGATCTTTAATAGCATAATGTGAAAACTCCTTCTAACCCTTACCAAGGCCGTTCCCAAATCGGTACCCCCGAGGCTTACAAGATCTACCTAAGTAAATCAACGATTGGGTGAGTCGCTGGAGATCAACCCACGACTGTAGACCATTTTGGGACCACCGCGAACACTAAGCGTAACCCACAAGAAGTTACTGAAGTGACATGCTGTCAGGGCTGTTTGATGTTGAGCCTGGCAGGAGTTTCCATTCAATCACTGAGAATCACAAAAATGAGTTCTCTCATAAATGTTATAGAAAATTGCTAAGATCTGCGTAGGACTCTTAAGTTTACATCTGGTGTCCTTAATGTTGGATCACCAGTGTAGAAGTATCATGTGTTCTTAAGAGATCTTTTGATGAATCTTGTGGCTCTAAACTCAATAAGTGCATATTTTAGTAGTCAAAGATTGGAGCGGTGTCTCCTGTTTCAATATCAACATGGCTCGTAATGAGTGGTCGATAGATTATGCAGGGTTCCCCATGAGAATGAAACAAGCTCTTTTAAGAGAACTTGAGTGGTTAAGAAGGTTTAGTACAGTGCGTCACTGGGTCCATGATGTCTTTGTCTTCAATACCAGTGTCGCCTTAGCAACAACCATTAGCATTTGAGAGTTGAACCCGGTTTCTGCCCTAAGGTTGATCATTTGGAGGGCTATTTCTTTTCACCCTTTCATTAACTTTTCTTTTTAATTCTTCAACCCCTTCTTTCTCCTTTAATTCTTTACTCCTTTTTTCATATCATACCTAAGGACTTCTAATACTAACTATTGGTGATGTCCTTGGGTAGATCCCTCCGGCTCTGGTGGATCATAGGACGATTTTCCCTAACATTAGTCACTTTATAACTCCATGACTATCCTGTAATTGCCATTAAAACAATTTATTGAAAATCTCTCAAAGTGTTTATTATTGCAAGACAAGTTTTGTTAACACTTTGAGAGTTTTGGTTTTCTTTTGAAGGATTCCCCCTTCACATGTGCTCGTGAATATTTAAGAAATTTGCACATGCGGGAGGAGTAAGCACTTTTTGAATTGATTCACTCTTAATAGACATATACCTGAGGGACACGTTTACGTTGCTTAGTTAAAGGGATCCATTATCAACTTTTAGGTGATAACTAGCCCTAATAACTAACTTGAAGTTGTTAACATTCATTAATAAGGAAGTTAGACCCGTCAAAGTACACATATAAGAAGATCTTTTCGAAACGGTACATTCTACTTAGACAGGTCCTCTTCGAGACACGTTTACATCACTAGTTAGACTAGCTTAAAATTATTACCCGTCCAGGACAAGTCTTTTCGATTAATGACATTTAAGATTCATCAATTCATTGGTAATATCTTAGTCGAGCTCTTTTGAGACTCAACCACAATCTTTAAACATTTTTGATCACACATTAATCATGTCTTCTCCCCCTCAAAAATAGCATATCGTGATATTTTTTATATCAACTGATTAAGAAATGTTTTTTTGGAGAGAGACAGATTTGTTTTTGCATGAAATCGGAACATTTTTGTTTTTGAAATACTCCCCCTCAAAACTTGCATATGTTTTTGAGAATATTAACCTTTTTAAAGTTTAGAGGGAAGAAGTCTTCTTGAAGCAAAATTCTGAAAAAGGAATAAGTTTCAGATTTGATGCATTTTGCATCAAGGTTTTTTGAAAAAAAGACAAAGACTTCTCTTTGTTTAAATAGGAATGTCGCACTGAGGCGTACAACAGTGTCCATTTTTAGGATAAGTGCACTTTGTTGATGAAAATCATTTTTGCGTAATCACTTTCCGTTCTTTGAAAACTTGAGTTGTGTACTGTAATGTGTACACAAGTCATTTTGTTGATGAGCACCGATTTTGATAGATTTTGAAAATCTTTTTGAAAAATCTTGAAAAGGTGGTGCTCAGAATGTAAGATATACTAGAAAATCTAAATTCACATTAGATCAACAATCATAGTCTTGAGCTTAAAGATTTTGAAAGTTTTTCTAAAGAAAACCCAAGCCAGATAAGAGTTTGGTTCTCATTTTAGGATAAGTGCTCGAAAAAATATTTGAAATCTTTGTTTTGATTAAGCACTTTCCTTTCTTTGAAGCACGGGTACTGATGTGTCCAGAAGCCATTATGTTGAAGTTCGAGTCTAATGACGCTCGAATTATACATATTTTATATAGCGTTATTTGTTAGTTTCTATATGATTTATAAGGACTTTCGATACTTAATTGCATGAAAATACATTTCAGGTCCTCTAGACAAAGATCTTCAAGAACCAAGGAAAAATATACAAATTCAAGATAATCTTATGATAAAGCCTATTTCAAGAGAAAAGAGAGTCGAGCTTATATCTAAAGTGCGCTAGTTATGGCGGGGACGAATATAGTCCTACACAATCTAAGTCAAATCAAGTAAAGTGCGGCGATCTTATATCTGAAGCCCGCTGACCTTCAAGCTCTATTAATGACCCGTTGGCTCCAAGAAATCATCTTAAGGTCTCCGTTGTTTATCTCCCAAATCGCCGGTACTTAGTGTGAAGTCCGCCGACCTTTTCCTCAAGTATGACGTATTTCAGTGCCTGGCCAGTCATCCTTCGCCTATAAATAGAGCCTCATTTTCATACACCAACACTCTTCTCAACAACCAACAAAGCTCTTATAATAATCCATCTCATGTTCCAATAATTGGGGTGATAGAAATAAAGTCAAAGTTCTAAAAGCGTTGTAATACTATCTCGATATTAATTGTGGTGATCGTTAGTGATGGTAGCTTCTTCATTACATTAATTCAGAAAGTATGTTGATCATTTCGCACGATATTACCACTGTAAGCATGATTATTAAAGCCATGTTAGGCTAAACTCCTTATGGTTGCTTGGATATGTTAATATAATAAAGTGTTTGGTTATGGTTATGATCTCTTGTTGATCTCCTATTTATGTTACGATCTTGCTGTGTTCTAAACTTATCACCATTGTTTATCTCTTTCATTATAATTACTAATTGAAAAGGGTCGAAAGATTCAACTAGTATTTTATGGTTTTCAACATATGTCTATGTATGTTGATCAATTGAAGCAGAAATCGTTTTTGTATTGAAATAAACAATAGAGTTTGAAACATAGCAACTAGTACTTATACTTGTTAACCACTCGTTTAAGGACTAGCAGACATAAGTCTTGAATCATATCTATTAATTGATGAAAAGTTATTTTGACCAAAAAAACTACTCATTTGTTGAACTTACTTAAGCCACTGAGATCATTATTATATGCCATCATTGAGTTATAAGAACTATCCAAGTAATCATATATGTCTCATATTTGAAAACATTTGCATAAGTTTTCTAAATCATCTTGATTAAGTTAATTGATACATAAGAGCAAACCTCAATCCATGTGGAACGACCTGGTCTTACTAAAACTCTTTACTATAAATGAGGGTTATACTTTTACCCGCGTGTTTTGAGTAACAAAGATTCGGTAAAATTAGTCTTATAAATTTAAAGCTTTCGAAACACATCAGAGTCCTTAGCTGAAATACTAAGAAGTCATCATTTAAGCCCGGGTTTCGTACTGAAGTATTCGAAAGTCATTGAGAAGAGAATTTTGGGAAACGACATGTTTTAGAAAACATTTTCGAGAACTCTCGCTCAAGCATCTGTACATATCCGTATCTTTGTTGAATGACATTTCTAGATACGTACAGAATATCGATTATACAAGAGATATGTCATGAGAAGAATATTTTTGGAATTTTTGAAAATTTTATATTCTTGTATTTTGTTTTTTATGGTTTTTCAAATTTTTTATTTTGTTTTTCAAAAATATATACAAAGAAGAATTGAAGAAAGAAAACTTAATTCAGGAAACAATGTTCTAAACTCCCAACTAGCAGACACCAATAAGTAGGCCAAACAAGCTCCAAACTGAAAACTAAAAGAATAATTTGAAAACTAGCACTAGTGGCTTATCAAAAATCCTAAAAGCCCTATCAGAAAACTCCAATTGATCCACCAATTAGGGACTAAAACAGGTGTCTATTAAGCAGGTATGCTGAAACAATTGACTATTAATTCGCAATCTTAAGTTGACTAAAACCAATTTCAGTTGATCACAACTTATACTAGATGTTATATTAAGCTATATAAACACTAAATTAAACTTACTAACACTAATATGTACCTATTACTAAAGTTATAGTAACTGATTTCACTAATTCAAACAGTAAACAAATTTTAAAACATAAGTTGACTTTTTATGAATGAACCTACTGATTTTATACTACTATAAGCCTATTCTATCCTACTGTGAACTAATGGTGCAGAGTAAACTACAATTAAGCTACTTATTCTACTCAGTCAATTCAGATCCAAACACTCCTTATTAAGCATAATGCACTACAATTATCAATTATAGACTTAATAACTCCAACTCATTGATCAATCTAACTTACTTATGTGTATTAGAATTTAAATGAACAGGCAAAACACAATTATAACAACAAATTCAATTATAGCATATTCAAGTAGTTAAGAAGCTATAATATGCAGAAATGAGGAATTTAACTACTAATCAACTGATTCAAAGAAATAAAACTCACAAATTAACTACCTAAGCAAATGAAACAGTAAACAATCAAAATTCAAACAATTAACTCTTCAATACTTTTTTATGCAGTAATGAGAATTGGAAATATAAAATTGAGACTTACAAATCTATCCTCAGCTGAACAGAGGAGACATTTGCATAAGGCCTATCTTTAGATAGACCATCTCAATCATAGCAACCATGATCTATCAAGTATGAACCCAAAATCATCAAATTCACCATACTATTGACTTTCATTGACCAGAAGTGAAATTTGAGTGAATTAACTGTTTAAGCTACCAAATGAGCTCACAAAAGCTACAAAGCTAATATGAGCTTCTCTAAACTACAACAAGCTTGTTTGCAAGCTAATTTAAGCAATTGAAAACACTATTTTTTTATATTTTTGTTATTTTTTGATTTTTAATTTTTATGAGTTTATATGTTTGTTAATGAAACAGTAAAGAGAAATTAAGCATTTAAGTAAAAGAGATCTTATTAAGAGCTTATGAGAAACAATAAAAGCTTAATAATGAATAACAAATTATAAAGTAAATGAAAAATGTAAACTAACTTTTATTAATAGGAAATTGAAATTATAATGTATAAAAAGCTGAGTTAAAACTAAAATGGAAATGAGAATACAATTTGACAGAGGTTCCCTACACTAAACTACTTAGAAGATGAAGGAGAAATGGGTTCCTATTTATAGCCGTGAGAGAGTGTTTGGGGTCTACAAGTGCCAAGCTGGCAATCCGTGTGGTGTGCTTATTTTGAGATCATCCAAGCCGTAGAATCCTTTCCAAATCATTGCAAATGATCTTAGCCCTTTGTTTGATGATTAGTGAGGTATTCCTTCCAATGATAAGCTGCCACATTGCATTCTTTGTGCTTTCTATACTCTGACACACTCATGACATCATTGTCATCTTCTAGAAACTGAGCAATTGTACTATTATGCCCTTACTCGCTGTAATTTAGCCGGAACAGTGATTAGGGTTCATGTGATTAATTATCTGGGTAAAAGAGGGGGCGAGAAGGTTGGGTAAAAGGTATTTTTATATTTATTAGACCCGTGTGTGTGGGAGAGTTGACCAGGCGGGGTTGGGCTCAGGTAATGGTTTTGGGCTTGGGTTTTGGATTATGGACTTGTGGATTAATTTGGATTTGGATTATTGTTGGAATCGGACCATGGCTTTAGTATAAATATTAGGATCCGGTTTAAAAGGTGTAGTGAATCCAAGGGATCAAAAGTGTAATTTTTGCAAATCTCTTTTGTCATTTTCTTCAAAGGTATCTTCAAAGGACCAAACTTGACAGCTTGTTGAAACTTGGAGGACTAAAACTGTCATTCTCTTCAAACCTCATCCAAGGGTCATTTTTGTCATTCTTTGAATCTTCAAGGACTTTCTTTGACTTTCTGAATCCCTAGCTTTGACTTTTTGACTTTTTTCCATTCTCGTGCTCGGTTTTGTCGCTTTCTTGTTGTATTTCGTCTTTTTCTTAAATATCCGTTCCTGCACATTCACAATCACAAAAACACACTTTCTTTGGCAATTTAGGTTAGTTTTTTTGATTATTTAGTCTTAATTTGGACAAGAAAAGGTGGGTGAATAAGCACTCACCATCGGCCTAATAAGGATTCTATTGAGTATGTGTGTGGAGGTGTCAATTGCGTTGCACCAAAATTTTTGAGGAATGGATTGCTCATTTAGCATTGTTCTACTCATTTCTTGAAGGGTTCTATTTTTCCTTTCGACTACTCCATTTGATTGTGGAGTGCGTGGAGCCGAGAAGTTGTGAGTAATACTATTAGCATCACAATAGGCTCCGAATTGCACTTCATTACCAAATTCTCTACCATGATCCATCCTAATGGTAACTATGGAGCATCCTAGTTGATTTTGAATTTTCTTGCTAAAGATTTTGAACTGCTCAAAGGTTTCTGTTTTGTTTTTAAGGAAAATGGTCCATGTATACATAGAGTAATCATCTACTATTACTAAGGTGTAAAGATTTCCTCCGTAGCTCCGTATGGCGGATGGACCGAAGAGGTCCATGTAAGAAGTTTTAAACATTTTGAGGTTGAGACCATATTCTTAGGTTTATGACTAGAATGTGCTTATTTTCCCACTTTGCAAGCATCACAGAAGTGTTGGTCGAACTTAAGTTTAGGTAGATTTCTAACTAAATCCTTAGATGCTAAAGATTGAAGTAAACGCATATTAGCGTGTCCTAATCTTCTATGCCACAAGGTAGAGTTGTCACTAACCGTAGCCAAGCATACATTGTTGCTAGGTTTACTACTCATTTTCATGACATATAGGTTACCTTTCCTAACTCCTTTGGCAATTACTTTTAAATCCTTTATGATTTCACTACCATCTTCGGAAAAGATTACCTTACCCTTATTATCACATATTTGACTAATACTTAATAGATTAAAGCCTAGATTATCTACGTGTTCTACATTTGTAATAGTAAGAGAGTTATGAGTGATCGTACCTTTGCCAATGATATTGCCCTTAAGTTTACTACCAAAAGTGATGTTACCTCCACTGCATGGTTGATATGATGAGAATAGCTTGCAATTACCCATCATGTGATTTGTGCATTCACTATCTTTGACGCATTCGTCGGGCTCCAAGTCCATTCCAAAGCATATCTAATAATGACAAATACAAATTCAAACATATGCTCCCCAATATCTCATGGCTCCAAAGTTGTTAGTATCAAACATCCTATGCATTTGTTGCATTGTCAAGGATGTTGAAATGATGAGTAGAAACCTATGGGTAGAAAATTGTTTTTCCAATTGATGGGATATGTCTTTGGATAGTTTTGTTTCTTAGGTGATCTTGGTCTAGTTTATCTTTGAATGACATTAGTTTTTCTAGGTGGTGGAGATCTAGGTCTTACCAAAGGTTTGTTAAATCCTACACCAGGTTTGAGTAATGGTTTATAGAAACGTTTTACTTCTCTTATACAAGTAATGGGTACTTTAGGATTCATTACATTTAGTTGCTTTGGATGAGGACCCAAAAAAGATTTTGGAATTTTCTCGGATTCACCTACTGGTGACGGTCCTTTAATGAAAAGGGATCGTCAGGGGCATTTGAGGGACCGTCATCAGTAGCTTGAGATTTTACAAATTTTGTTTCCTTTGTTCCACTTATTGAGCCTTCAAAGAAACTATAGCCTATTCTGGTTTAATTATCCAAGAACTTTTGAGCATCAATTATTTGTTTAAGAGAGTGGGTACTCTTTTCAAACTTATCAAGTTTTGAGGCTTCCTCTTTGAGTTCCTCATTTTCGATTTTAAGATTTAGGCATGTCTTGCATTCAAGGTCAATTTCCTTACCTTTTCGAGTCTAGATAACTTATCCTTAAGATATAAAATTTCTTTTTCTAGTTTATGTTTGATAGATCTTAAAGATTTTTTTTTTTCAAAATTATCTTTTGACTAATTTTGCAAATTTTATCATATTCATTGTCTAGGTCAAGTGAATCTAATGAAAGTGTATCATCATTATAGAGATTGGTTTCGAGATGTACCTCTTTTGAAGTTTCGGCCATTAGACAAACTTCATTCTTGGTATCTTCGTCGCTATCACTCCGAGCGCCATTTACGTATGCCTTTTGGTTCTTGTCCTTTGTTTGATGTGGATAATCTCCTACCAAGTGTCGTGGATCTCTGAATCTAAAATATCTTTTATCGCCCTTGCTATATCTATCATCACGGGTCTTTTGATGTGTTTTCTTTTCTTCCTGTGGTTGTCTAACATATCTACCTCTTCGCTTCAAGAACTTCTTGAAATCTCTAACCACCATGGCATACTCCTCGTCTTCACTTTTCGAGCTTGAGTTTTCATCATCACTTGCTTCCTTTTTGGCTTTCAACGCGAGTAATTTTCTTTCAACTTTGGCCTTTACTATCTCGGAATCATTTTTGATGATAAACTGATGGACGTTTAAATTTCCAATTAGCTCATCTAATGATAGTGAAGCCAAGTCCTTAGATTCTTCAATTGCCGTGACCTTTGCTCTCCACTTCGGATGTAATGCCCTGAGAAATTTCCTAACGCAACTCTTGACAGAAACACCTTCATCAAGTGTGATGGATCTAAACACACACCTTGAGTCAGATAGATACTTTGAGTATATACTTTGTAGCACGCGGAATTTACCACAAAGTACTTAGAAGATGTGTTTTAGTGATGTGTATGAATTGTATGAATGTATAACAGAATGAACAAAGGATTAAACAAAAGGTTAGCTTCAATATTATTCAAGATAATAATACGAGTGATCTTTTCTTATCACTAGGGTTACAACCTTGAAGTTTTGTGTTAATTAATACGTATACAACTCTAAACCTAGGATCTCCTTTTATAGAACACAAGGAGTCCTATACAAGATAAGTATAATACTAAATAAATAAGATATTCACTAAATCTTTTCTATACTTATCTATGACACAAATAGATAACAGTTAAACTAAGCAGTGGTAATAAATTGTACTAGCTGTGGTAATGAGTTTCCACTGTTAGTCCAATTCTTCAGCAGTGGCTTCAACTTTGCTGAACAGTGGTAACTGTTAGTGTAATTCCCAACAATCCTCCCCTAAACTTATGATTTCTGTGTAAATCAATAAGTTTCTAAGTTGATGGGGATTCTTTCAAACACTTATCATCTTCTCAAAGCAACAGATTCCCTTCTACACTGATTATAGATTCTTTAAATTAAATCATCTACCACTTCAGTTCTTTCTGTGCACCTTATCCTTGCAGAAAGCATTACATCCAAAACTCTAGCTCTGAGTGGGTATTCTCTTTCAGCAAACATAAACACATCTACTCCTTCTTGTGTTGAAACAACAAGATGATCATGCAGAAGGAGAAGCAGAACATGCAAAATTTCCAAAGTGGAGTCATAATCTTTGAAATTGAACCCAAAGTTTTTTCTCCTTGTCATCTTGTTGTTTTCCAGCTATGTGCCTATCATTCACTATTTTCCTTAAAGTATCAAGATCATCTCTGTCACATCATCTGATAAGATCTTCAAACTGCATAGAGGAAAATGTTTCAACACCTAATCTAGTGATCTTCCATGTTGCTGCAAAATCATCAGTAAATACTTCCCAATCAATAATTGGATGTTTAGCTTGTAATGACTCAACATAAAAATCTTCTTCTTCAAGAATAATCATGCCCCCCAGCTGTTCTTCATTGAGCTTTTCTTCAACCTTTGATTTCTTAGCTTTGAATTCAATATTCGTTCCTGATCTTTTATATCTCTTAGCTTCTGCTTCTGAATGCATAGGTAGAAAATCTTTATCTCTTTTGTATTCTCTATAATATAATCTTTCAATTTCTTCATAAGATGTTCCTTTAAGCTGATACATCTTCCATCCTCCTAGCTACATGACACAAGTACTTCTTCATTCCACCAATGACTTGAGCCTTGGATGGTTGTCTTGGTTTCTTCTGAGTCTTCTTAATTGAATCCACCATAGAGTCAAAAGCTTGATCATTCTTCATCATAATAAAATTAGCTAATTGAGCTGACCTTTGTTCTGCTGTTAGGCTTTCATCAGCAACAAGCTCAATAGCTTTCTTCTTGATGACATTCAATCATCTACTCAATCTATGCATTTGTTAGTTGATAAGATTTCTCTGTGCTTGGAATGTGAACTATTTTCTTCAGGTTCTGTGAACTCTTTTTGAATTCTTTGTTGTTCCATAAACCTTGCTACATATTCTTCTTCATATTTCCTTGCCAATTCATTATCCATATCAATTTGAGCTTGAGTTCTTGGTTTAATCTTTCTATGTTGCTCAGTTGATTCTTCAATGACAGGAACTTTCCCTTTTTCTTTCCTTCTTTTCTCAAACTCTGCATCAGTTGCTTCTTCTTCTTGTGTGAGAGCAGTGTCCACTGCTTGTGAAATTGATGCAGAATTATCTTTCACCTGTACCCTTGGGATTTCCTCTGTTGCTTGAACATCATCCAGTGGCTGATCCAAACCTTCAAATTCTTGTTCAAAATCCAATTTCCTCCCCTCAGTTGTAGCATTTGTTTTCTTCCCCTGTTTGGGAGAATCACCCATATCATCACTTGATGCTGCAGAATCACCGTCATGAGCTGAAGATGGAGAAGAGAGTACAAGATGAGCAGTACTTTTATTCTTGAGAGAGTTGATCTCTTCATGCATAGTTTGTATCTGGCTCTGAAGCTTGGAGAGATCATTGTGATACTGAAGCTTAGTCTTTGAGCTCATATTTTAAGGTTTGAACTTTAGCTTCTAATTTGGTACATCTGTCCATCAATTCATGTATGTTACCACTATCCTCAACACTTCCAGTTGTGTTACCTGTTGAGAGAGGTGCATCAAGGGACATTGGCTCAGTTTCTTCCCTAGTTGGATTAGTAAGTACTCCTAAACCACCACTGCTTGTACCTACACCAAAAGGTGAAGACACATGTAGTGTTGTGATGGGAGGAGTTGGCTGTTTTTACTTCCTCTCATATGTGTGAGTAACTGGGGTGTATAAGATATAGATGGAACAGTAATTGTGGGTGTGTGTTGGGGTGCAACTGGGATTGCTGCACCTTCACCCCTTGCTTGTGCAATGACAGCAAGCATTTGAGGAAAAAGAGCATGAACTTCCTCATTAAAACCTTCACTTGCCTTGTTCATGTTTTGAAAAACCTTTGGTTTAAGACAAGGAGTTTTGTAAATCCTGTTATGAGGTAGCAACTCATATTCATTTAAATAGTTTGAATGAACCTTGGATACATCAAAAACTTGTAATTACTTGTTACATTGCTAACCATGTTATTGAATAAAAACTTTGAGAAATTAAAAGTCATGCATGTTTGTTGCCAAACACACCAAAGGATAAGCAATGATAGTGCTGAACTGTTCATAAGAGGTTTTCTTAGGACTTAAGCAATATAACAAAGTTTGTATGAAAAATCTCCATTGTGGAGAGAAACATCCTTTTTTAAAAGTTAGTTTTCCATTGGATGTATCATACCTCATAGCAGAGATGTTTTGGAGAATTTCAGAATTAGGTAATGTAATGTGACCGTTTTGATCATCCAATTGAAGAAGCCTTCTCAAAGATGATTCAGTAACATTAATAGTTACCCCATCCACTGTTGCACTTAAAGCATAAACAGGGGAATGTGTGTTTCCATCTTTAATAGTTGTGACAGTAACAGTCTGCCAAAACTTCTTGATTTGAGAAACATAGATTGTGGGATTTAAAGTTAAAGCATACCTTATGTGAGATGCATTGAGAAAATCCACAATCTCATGAAAGATAGGTTCATCCTTGACCTCTGTTTTCTCCAAGTAAGCAACCTGGTTATGTTCATTGACAAAAGCAAGTGAAGTCATGAATTTGAGTGAAAAATATGATCGTGTGAGTTTGAAAGAGTAAGTGCAACATGCCGATTGAGATTAAAATGATATACTATCAGGGTTTGAGTAAAATACGCAAGAGAGATTATCATAGAAATTTGTTATCTATGGAAAAGAATAAATTAAACAAATAGAAGATAATTCTCTTAAGTAAATCCCTAAAAATTCGGTTAAAAGATTTTACTCAACGGCTAGTTGAAAAATATTTTCACTGACACAACAGTTGCAACGGCTAGTTCAACAGTGGTAAAAATTACACTGTCAGTGGTAACTGTGAACCAGCAGTGGTAAAAATTATAAAAGTAGTGGTAAAAATATGTTTGATGAAAACTACTTTTATCATAGTTTTTAGCAAACTACCAGCTATCAACGGATTTGATAAGTCTTTACCATGAGCCGTTTGCTGTGGACTAGCCAACTCTTAATCATAAAGAATATGGTCAGTTGATAACAATATAGTTTTTGGTAAACTATCAACCATAAATAGATTTGATGAGTCTTTACCACGAGCCGTTTGCTCTGGACTAGTTGATTCTTATGTAGGTTAGACATGGTGAATCAATAACCATTTGTTGAGTGTTTGAGTTACATACTCCTTATGTAGGACCTTAGATTAACCAACTTTATCACAAATATAGAAGATTAGAAGAAGAAAGATGGTGACTTGGTGACTTATATGTAATTTGTGTATATGTAGAGAGAGATGGAAATATGAGAGCTTTTATTCAAGAAAACACACACAAATACACACACAAGCACACACCTCAAATGAGCCTTTGAGGTGTTTAAATAGTAAGATACATGAGATGCCCTATGGGCTTTCTATGGGCTTGGGCTTGGACTTGGTTACATGGTTGGATAACTAGGCTTATGAAACATAACATATAACATATTAGCTTGCCAAGTCCAAGGCCCAATGACTAAACTATTACTAATCTTAACAAACGACACAAAGTTACAATATGAGAATGACCATCACTTCCTAATACATATTTTTAATGCTAACACCTTAAAATCAATTTTGCATAAAAGCCTGTACATGTTAGTTCAAGACTAAAACAATTTAAGCCCAAAATAACAGTCATAGGAAATTGTAACTATTTCCAAAAATATCTTGACTTGGTCAACCCATTTAAAATATCTTCCTAACTTAAATCTACCCACCAACCAAAAATTTAATGCTAATTACTCTTTGGGTAGAAAACTAGGGTTGACTAAGGTCTATATAAAGAACCTTTTAACCAACATGTACCCTTATCAAACAAAAACAACCTGCAAGTAAAACATCAATAATTCTCCATAAACAACAACATAATGAGCTCCAACCGAAACATCATTGATATCTCATCTGATTATGATGATTCAGCATCTTCAGGATGGGCCAATTACTTTCCGCCATGTGCCACAACTTCTTCAAAGAAACATAAAAAGAAGGTTGTGAAAAATGTTGTTGCTGATGATCTCCAAGCATCTTCTCCTTCAAATACTTCAGAACTGCTAAGTTATGCACCAAGCTTTAATTCTGATGATGAAGAGCCACTAGTTCTTGAAATGAGTTTACCAAGAGAACTGGAGAGGGCTTTTGAGAAAGCTGCAAGATAATTGAAAAAGATCTATGTGCCTGAGACTGTTCTGCCACGCCAAAAGCCTGCCAAACAAGTTCTAGGCCTCCCTTGTCCAAAGATGTGGAATGCTATGCAGGACCAAGCTAGAGGTGTTCACAATACCATGCATGTCTACAAGGGAAAGGGCAAGGAAACTATAGAGTGATAGGTTTAGGTGTTGGTGATGTTGTTTTGTGTTGTCCTATGTAATAAAGCACTTATGTGTAATGAACATCATCTAAATGAATGAAAAATTTCTTTCCACTGTTTGAGTGTTTATCTTAAAATCTTTGCTAAAGTATTAGTGGACAACAAATATACATCAATATATAACAAATAACAATACAAAAATCCTCCCTACAACACAAAAAGATTTTTAGACATCAAAATTTATGGGTTAAGCATTCCAATACCTGTTACCAAGTACTGAAACCTTCCCACGTCAAGACCTTTTGTTAATAAATCAGCATAATTGTCATCAATATCCACTTTGACAACTTGTATTAACTTTTTCTCATAACAATCTCTTATAAAGTGATGTCTAATTTCAATATGTTTAGTTTTAGTGTGTTGTACTGGATTTTTTATTATGCAAATGGTACTGCTATTGTCAATAAAGATAATGGTGTTCATGAAATTGTACCCATAGTCTAATAATTGATTTTGAAGGCATAAGACCTGAGCACAACAACTTGCAGCAGCGACATACTCTGCTTCTATTGATGAAGTAGCCACCATTGTCAGTTTCTTGAATTGCCATGACACCAATCTACATCCAAGAAATTGACATCCTCCTGTGGTTGACTTTATATCCAAACTTGCACCAACATAGTCACTATCTGAGTAGGTGACTAATTCCATAGGAGATTCTCTTGGATACCATACTCCTAGATTAGGATATGCTTTTAAATATCTAAAAATTTTCTTCACGGCAGTCAAATGTGATATCTTAGGGGTGACCTGAAACCTTGCACAAGCACACACAGCAAACATAATGTCTGGTCTTGATGAAGTGAGATACATCAAAGAGTCAATCATTGACCTATAAATGTGTACATCCACTGCTTCTCCACTATCATCCTTCAAGAGTAAATGAGTAGTTTTATCAGCAGGGGTGCTTGAAGGCTTTGCATCAGTAAAATGGAACTTTCTTAGAATTTCAGACACATATTTGTCTTGACTGATAAAAATGTCATCTTTTCTTTATTGTACTTGAAGTCCCAAAAAGAAAGTAAGTTCCCCCATAGAACTAAAAAACAAAGATTCATTCTTGTCTTCATGTTTCTTAGATTCATAAATTTCACTTATTAAGCCATGAATATCAGTCATCTTTGTTTGTTTTCTGGTCTTCACTACAGATTTTAGATCATAAATCACATTGTCAAGTGGATGCACCTTGTGAATAGAAGCTTGGGGAATATGTGAAACATCATATGCAGAAGGCATATTTGTGATTTCCACATCATTAATAGGGGATTCCTGAGTAATAGAAGTAGAGTTTTCCACATTTGGTTCAACAGTGGAAACTTCTGGTACAGCAGTGGAAATTATATTATCACTGCTTTCAGGAATATCTTTGTTCTGAGCATCCAAGTTCACAACATCTGCATCACCTTCTTTTTCAGCATCTTTTGAAGGTTGTGGATCTCCATTCTTTGAAGCATGGTCATCATCTACAAAGTCCCAAAGTGGCATAACAATTTAATATTTATCATCCTCAGAATCTTTGCTAGATTCATCTTCATCAATAAATTCTTCATAACCTGCAAAGTCATTGGCCCCTGTACCTAGAACAATAGGTACATAGTTCATAGTATTAGATAGAGTCTTAAGGTCAAATAACCATTATTGACATGCACCTGCAATGTTAGGTTTATTTTCAAGAAACTCTACATGCAGATTCTCTTCAATTTTCATTGTTCTCAGATTGTATACTCTGAATGCTTTACTAACCATAGAGTACCCAACAAAGAAGCCTTCATCTGACTTTTCTTCAAATTTACCCAGATGATCTATGGTATTGAGAATTGTAACATGACATCCAAATGGTCTCATGAAATCCAAGGTAGGGGATCTACCTCTGAATAACTCATAGGGTGTTTTATTCTTTGTCTTCACTACTAAAACCCTATTCTGTATATAACAAGCAGTGTTAACTGCTTCAGTCCAAAAGGTGAGTGGTAACTTGGAATCAGCTAACATGGTTCTAGTAGCCTCAATCAGTGTTCTATTTCTTCTTTCAGCTACTCCATTTTGCTGAGGAGTTCTTGCTACACTGAATTCTCTCTTAATACCCTTCTCTATGCAAAAGTTATCCATAACTCTATTCTTGAACTCTGTCCCATTGTCACACCTGATAATCTTGATCTTCAAATCAACTTGGTTTTCTACTTCAGTGATAAAAGTTTTAAGGATGCCAGTTGTTTCATCCTTGGTTCTTAGAAATAAAACCCATGTAAACCTGCTAAAATCATCAGTGACAACAAGACAATAATTCTTCAAATTTATGCTGCTCATAGATGTAGGACCGAACAAGTCCATATGCAACATATAGAGAGGGTGAGCAATAGAGTTATAGGCCTTGGTCTTGCAAGAAGCTCTATGTTGCTTGCCTTTGAGACAGGCAACACAAGTTTGGTCATTCTCAAATCTATTCTCTGGTAATCCTCTGACTAAACCATCTTTCAGAATCTTGTTGATGGTCTTAAAGTTAACATGACCAAGTCTTCTGTGCCATAACATGGATTCATCTAGTATGGCCTTTGCAAGCAAGCAAGTAACATCATCTTTAGCCACAATGGTCTTCATGTCAATACTGTATAGATTGCCTTTTCTAGGAATTTTAAGTAGAACCTCACTTTCATCAGGTAACTTATAATCCTTAGATAGGACAAAACATTCATCTTCTATGAAAAGAACTCTGTGCTTCTTGTCACACATCTATGACACACTAAAGAGATTATATTTAAGTTCTTTCACATAGTACACATTCTTAAAATCCAAATTTCCAGCTTTGATAGTGCCTTTGCCAGAAACTTTACTACCAATTCCACCTCCAAAGCTGACAAATTGTCCATCATAAGGCTTGAAATCAGAAGATAGGACTTTTTGCCAGTCATGTGCCTAGAACATCTACTGTCTGAATAGCCTTGATCTTCTTTAACCTTTGAATGTTCCTGCACATAAAATAATGGAATTAGTTCCTTTTGGAGACCCAAGCCACAATTAACTTGGATCTGCCTCGTGTATAAATATAGTTGAATCTGTCAAAGGTCATTGATACACCATTGGGATTGTTAGAGGTGTTGATTCCTTTAGGTTTCCATTCCTAACGTGCTGAGGCCTTTACAACATTTCCCAATTTTACCCCTTTCTTGTTGACGAAATCAGCAGTGGTGTCTTTTGGTCTAGCAGTGGCAACTACTGGTTTAGAAATTTTAGTTTTTGGTACCCACTTCTGATTTTAAACAACCTTCTTTTCATAAAAGGTCTTATTAACTGTTTGTGCAGATTTAACAAAAGTTGTGATTGGTTGTGCACTATTAACAGGTGACTTTGGGTAAGGAGTGTTAACTTTTCTAGCAGATGTAAGAGGATTGATGCCAAATTTTAGTTGAACTGCCCTGGGAATCATATTACTTAGTGTATTGGGGTGAGTATATGTTTGAAACTTGTTTTCATTCACCCTTGTGTTCCCAAAAACTTCCCTTCTTCCCTTATGGTAGTTACAGTTAGCATGTAGGTGATCAAAACTACCACATATATGACATGCTTTGTTTTTAAACATAAAATCACTACCAAATTGTTGAGACTTAAGATTATTCCAGTTCCTCTGGTTTCCCCTAGGAGCTGGTGACCTATTTCTATACATCTCAGCATATTTAATTGTCGGCCTAGTTTGATAAGCTTGTTTCCTAGGCTCTTCTTTTTCAACTTTAACAACTTCAGGAAAACTTGTTTTTACTTCAACCTTAACACTTTCATCCACAAGAGATGAGTCACTAGCACTCTCAAATGCATCAGTCTCTACCTTTACCTTCTCATCAATAGCTTCTTTCACAAATTGAGGGCCATATGTCCTAATTGGTTCTTGAAACTCTTCTATCCTTGTATGTGCTAGATCTATGCCTCGAGGTGCTGGAACACCTCTTAATGGTGGGGGACAGACTTATAACCTACACCTGATTTGGCCTTATTAACCACTTGAGCTTCCCAAATTTTATCAATACACTTAGACTGATGATCTAATGTATTACAAGTAATCGGAATATTTTCATTGGCCTTTTTAAGCTTTTCCAATTCTTCTCTAAGTGCCTCATTCACACCAATCTTATAGTCTAAGTCTCTTTTTAATACAGCAATATCATCATTAAACTTAGACTCATTTGCTCTATAGTGCTCTATTGGTGTTTCTAAGACATACAAACCTCTTTTATAATTAGACAAAGTATAATTAGAGTCCATTAATTCAGTGGTTTGTTTATCCAAAAGTTCCCTAAGTCTATTACACTCTTGTAATGATTTACATGATTTAGAGCAACTATCATTAGAGTGTACCTCAGAATCAGAGAAGGCCATGAGAGCTAGTTTTGTTACCACCATTGCAGATTCTATGGGTGCTTCTTCCTCATCAGCCATGTAACTCCAGTCATAGCTGATACCATCAATGGCCAATAATACCTTTGGTTCTTCCACAGTAGGCTCCTTCTTCTTTTCTTGCTTGTACCAAGTGGATATGTTATCTGGCTTCTTTGGTTTCCTGCATTCCCTAGCAAAGTGTCCCATCTTGTGACAGTTTTGACACTCCACCTTTTTCTTTTCAAAACCTGCAGTCTCATTACCATTAATAATGATCTTCCTTCCTGTCCTTTTCCCGAATTACTTTGCCTTCATACTTAACAGTGCAACCTGCCACTTGATATGCATCTCTTCCATATCATCATCATCCACTTGATCCAAATCTTTATGTGTTAGAATTGAACCACTGACTTGACTTGAGAGATAAGCATAAAAAGTAGGATCCCTAAGACCAACAATTTGCTTTTTGGAGCTAGCAGTGGTAACACTTGCACTACCAGTGGAAACATCAATGTGAGCAGCATCTTCTTCATCTTCACTTTCATCATCAGAACTATCATCTACAGATGATGATATAAGAGCTAAGTTCCCTGAGCTTGTACTTAGCTTCCCTGCCTTCTTCAATATTTGTTCAATAACTTTAAAGTTATTGTAAAGATCATTGAGCTTCATAGTTTCCAGTTCAGCTTTATCTTCCCAGAAAATTACATTGGTGTGAAACTCAAAAGGTAAGCTTCTTAGAAACTTCAAGTTGAGGTCTTCCCTTTCTACCTCAATGCCAAACACAGTGAGTTGTGTGACAATCTTCTGGAGTCTAGTGAAGATGCTGTCAATTGACTCATTACTTGTTGAAGAGAAGTTCTCATAGTTTTGTTTCAACAAGATCTTCTGTGTCCTCTTGGTAGCATCATTGCCACCAAAAATAGAACAAATCTCTTCAAACAAGTTCTTAGCAGTCTTGTACTTGCTGAAGGCAATTATTTGATCCCTAGGAAGGGTCATCAGCAATAAACTTCTTGCCTTCAGGTCATTCTTCTTTTGAAGTCGCTCTTCCTTAGTAACTGGTCTAGTATTTAAGGTCTGGACAGTCTTGCCATCAATTGTCTCTGATGAAGTGCCTGGTTTGAAGGAATCACCATACATGATGATTTCACAGAGAGCATAATCTTGCACTAAAAAGAACTGTTCAATCATAATCCACCACATCTCATACTCATTGAGTTTTAGCTTAGGAAGTTTAGCAGCTATGTTTGACTGACTGTTCTCCATCTCCATTGGATTTTGCAAAAGTGAAAAAACTTCGGATCTTCTAAATCAAAGTATCAAAGCCTAGCTCTGATACCACTTGATGGATCTAAACACACACATTGTGTTAGATAGATACTTTGAGTATATACTTTGTAGCACGCGGAATTTACCACAAAGTACTTAGAAGATGTGTTTTAGTGATGTGTATGAATTGTATGAATGTATAACAGAATGAACAAAGGATTAAACAAAAGGTTAGCTTCAATATTATTCAAGATAATAATACGAGTGATCTTTTCTTATCACTAGGGTTACAACCTTGAAGCTTTGTGTTAATTAATACGTATACAACTCTAAACCTAGGATATCCTTTTATAGAACACAATGAGTCTTGTACAAGATAAGTATAATACTAAATAAATAAGATATTCACTAAATCTTTTCTATACTTATCTATGACACGAATACATAACAGTTAAACTAAGCAGTGGTAATATATTGTACTAGCAGTGGTAATGAGTTTCCACAGTTAGTCCAATTCTTCAGGAGTGGCTTCAACTTTGCTTAACCGTGGTAACTGTTAGTGTAATTCCCAACAAAGTGCCTTTAAACTAGTAATAATAGTATTGAATCAAGCAAACACACTATCTATAGATTCGTGTTTAGGAATGACAAATTGTTTATATTGTTGAACCAAAAGATCGATCTTATTATCTTTGACTTGATTATTACCTTGATGAGTGACTAACAAGGTTTTCCAAATATCTTTAGCCGTATTACACATAAAAATTATTTAAAATTCCTTTTTGGGCAAAGTTTTGTAAATAACCATTTTTGCTTCATCATTTTTAGCCAATTTTTTAAAGATTTTCGCTTTGTTTATCATAAGGAACAATTTCATCTTGTTTAGTTTCCGGGTTTTGTTCAGTAGGTTGAAAGTCACCCATGGTAATAACATGCCAAAGATCAAGATCTTTTGATTTCACATAAGTTCCGAATCGAGTTTTCCAATAGATAAAACTATCAGCTTCGAAAAGTGGTGGTCTTTGCATAGATTACCCTTCTTGATATTTTTCAAAATCTATTGATCGATTCAAGTTTTAAAATACAGTACATTTTAAAAATCTTGAGTAACGTGGCTCTAGTACCAATTGTAGAAACTAGAAGTGGGGGTTGAATAGTTTCACCGTTTTTATATACGTTTTAGAAAAATTTCTTTTACGAGATAGTTTTATGAAAAATGATTCGATTCGAACTTTATGTGAACACAACAACAAACAAATATAATAACAAGAAAGTAAGTAAACATAAGGAAAGAAACGATCAAACCGGGACACGGAGATTTATAGTGGTTCGGCTACTGATGCGTGGTTTTGGAACCTTGCAAAAGGTTTTACCTCTTAAGGGATCTTGAGAAGCTTGCAATCCCCACTAGGCAGTGTACCTGACCGTTGTAGTATAGTATAGTGGCAAGTACCAGGGGATTGATCGTTCAACTCAAAGAATAGTGTTCGCTAGGGTTAAAACTCAATTAAATTAGGTCTAAAGGTGAGGGATGATTCTTTTTGTATTTTTTTATTTTATGTAAAACAAGTAAAAATCTTGGTTTTTGGAAGGATGGCGGAATTAGTTGCTAGTCAACTAACCCAAATTACTACAATTGTAAACAAAATAAAATAAAATGAAACTAAAGTAAATGTGGTGAAAACAATAATAAGAGAAAATGTGTTTACTTAGATTTCACTACTCCCTAGCTATCTTTTACCGGTTGATTAATTTGTTACAATTGCATGGATGACGGGTTATATACCTTAATACCATTCGTAGGGCCGTGTACGATCTTCCTTAACTCTATAAGCTTCTACCTCTTCCTATGTCGAGCCGACTACTAGCTCCTAACATGGCCTCATTGGTAGTTACCTATGCATTAAATATAACCAATTTATTGTAGTATACCTCCGATCATATTTCTTAAGACGTTCAAGCAAGTTACCAATTGGAAGTCTGCCAGTTTTCTTAAACCTAACATCGAAATCATTCATCCACAACAATTATAAACAAACAACCAACCAATAATCAATATCTAAGTTTCATTACATCTAAGTAAACACAAAGAAAACCTAGCCTAGTATGTTAAAGAGAAGACAAGCATAAGATTGAATCAAACAACACATAGACATATTGAATGATTATTGGAAACCTTATCTTCAATCAAACATGGATGAAACAAGGGTTTGAAACCCTCAAAAATACTGTAAAACTTGTCTAGGGTTTTCTCCTCTCAAAGTTGCACACAATGAATGAAAAATCAAAAACTATATATAGATTATAAGGTCTGACGGCATCAAGAGTAAGTTCTGACGCTGTCAAATCGCCACCATAATTATCATCGTATTGCCTATATCCACTTCTGATGTCGTCATGTGTAAACTTCATCTTGGCCGTCACATGTAATTTGCTCTTGACGGCCTTGGTTACGCCGGTATGTATAATTCCTCCAAAAACTTTCTGGCGCATCACGTGTAACATGATTTATCCACATCTTTGTCAAAGGGTGACGATGTCATAAGCAAATCCTGACGCCGTCAGGTACATTTTTCAGCATGAATTTGAGACTTTGTCGTTTTCTTCACTTTTTCGCTCCAAAAACGTCCAAAATGCTTCCTTTTCCAGATTTCTCCTCAAAAGTACCTAAAATGACAAAAGGAACGATTTAGGGCATTATTTGATCAAATAGTCTCGACTTTGGGCTTAAATGACCCCCTAAAAGCGGTACACTTTTCGTCTCATCAGCTACAAAGCTTTCTATTCGCCCTACTCCACTCCTAGAGTCTCACACTCTAGAGTTTCACAAACACTATATAAACACACTCCCTTATGGCGGAACAAAACTTATACAAGCTTACACCAAGTTTAATGACACTAAGTGGAATGTCGAGTCCTAATCTTAGCTAGAACCAATCTACCAAAGCCCATGTGGCTACACACCTTGTACTAACACAATGACACGATACAACATAACACAATATAATACTTGCACTCAAGCCCAATCACATACAAGAATCAATATAAAAGAACGGAGGTTTGGAAGAGATCCACAACAATGGTATGAGATGAGAATGACTTTTATTCAACACTTTATTTCTTGACACCAACGAGTGTTCTTCTCTTGCACCTTAGAGGAATAATGAGTGTGATCACTTGTAAACAACTTAGAACCCAATAATGTGATCAAAGGAAATAGTTTGGAATGATTTTGGGAATAGAAAAAGTTTTTGGTGCAGAAGAGGTGAAAGTTCTGAAAGAGAACTTTTATGTGTTTATAGGCGCCAGGAAAGAGGGGGACGACCCCTTAAATATACGACGGTCCTTTATCGCTAAGGGACCGTCTGCCCATTTAGAGGACCGTCCCGAAAGACGCTCCTCTTTTTGTCCTGACATGATGAAAATTTATCTGGTGCAAAATTTCTGTCGGTTTTGAGTGTGAAATATGGTTGTTCTACATTTGAAATTTGAATTCATTTTCTTAATAAAACATTTCTTTTAATTATACAAAAATACTTTTGGTAAAAATGTTTTGTGACATGAAAATGTGATGTTTTGATGAAAAATAAATCCTTTGATCACATACACAAGTTGGTAGATGTTTGTACATACCTTAAGTGATGTTGAAGACGAAAACGAGGTTTCTCGATTAAAAACTTATTAGTCACAGTTTTACGTAACGTGTGTTTATATTTTGTGATTATCAAAACTAGTAGAGACAGAATAATGCAAATGACGGTTTTGACATTATTTGTATTAACATTATTTATTGTTCATTAGTTTCAATTGTTGATTACACGTAAAGGTTTCAAAGATAATT
The DNA here is from genome assembly GCA_030686995.1 of Artemisia argyi. Lineage (NCBI taxonomy): Eukaryota > Viridiplantae > Streptophyta > Magnoliopsida > Asterales > Asteraceae > Artemisia > Artemisia argyi. The sequence continues at coordinate 2,492,504 of CM060676.1, read as the reverse complement.
AAATTAAAAACCGGTAAACTATTCAACCCCTCTTTTAGTTTTCCACAATAAGTACCAGACTCTAATGCTTGAAGTCGTTGCATCTTATGATTTGTGAATTTGGCATGCATATTTTGGTGTTACAGTGTCAAATAATGACCTCAATGTTCTATACAATTCAAACTTATTTGATGACCTTCTTGACGATATAGTTGTGGAAAGCACCATTTGTAGTAAATGAAAAAACATACGAAAAATGTTACTACTTAACAGAAAGAATTTATCCTCAAAGGTCTATGTTTGTTGAAATGTTTTCCATTGCAAGGGATGAAAAACAATGAAGTTTAAAAGAGTTTAAGAAAGTGCAAGAAAAGATATTCAACGAGCTTTAGGAGTCCTACAAGGTCGTTGGGGAATTTTACATCAAAACGCACGTGCTTACCAAGTCAACAAGCTACGAAGAAACACGTATTATTGTATCATATTACATAACATGATATTGAAAAAACAAGAATTCATAGGTAGTGAATCTAATGAATTGCGAATTGCCAAATTTGCAACGTACTTGGGTCGAAAGATGTGACTCACATTGAAGGGAAAACAAAGAACTTCAAGATAGGAAAGTGCATAACGACCTTCGACCAGATATTGTGGAGCATATATGGAACCTGAATCACTAATTTTTTTTTTCAATGTATCATTATTTTCAATTTAATGGAATGTGCTGTTTTATTTGAATATGCCAAAAAATAATTAAAACCTGTGGGGTTCATGAGTGTCCTATAACTTGAGTTATGAAAGAAAAGTATTTTGTGTTGCGTTATTTGTTCTAAGTTATAAGGGAAAAAAATAGGGGACAAGCCTATCGCTCCGAGACACACACCTTTAATAATGGCAAAAACAAACGAGGCCTTAGCTACGTGAGGACAGAAATTAGGTATTATTTGGTACGGTTTTTGTTTTGGTTCGTAGGCTATCACATGTATCTGTTTTGGGAGGTGATTCGCACACTCCATTAATTGATGGGTCATATTATTAAGACCCCCTATGGTGTGACTAAGAGCGAAGGGTATGGTCACCTTGGTTAAAGTTTAACCAGGTGCCACGTCAGCGCCACATCAGCCACTAAACTTTAACCAAGCTTTAACCAAAATCCCCGTTATAATAACAAAACTTTAACCAAACTATTTTCAAATTCAACCCCTAAACTAAAACGAATATTTCATTTAGTAACTAACATAATATTTAAAACACAAATTACATTAACTATTAAACTTAAAACATGAATTAAATTAAACATTAAACTTAATACATGAATAACATTAAACAACGTATGAAAATACATTAAACTATGATACGGTAATGATAATAAAACTACGAATTTATAAAATGAATCATCTGAGATATAACCCTCATCACTCTAAGCCGAAGACTCCGATCGAATAGAGTCTAACCTCATGGCCCATCGGTATTGTGCTTCTCTATTTTCCGGCTCCATACGAGCATCTTCCCGAGCCCCACGAGCAGCTGCCTCATGTTATTCGGCTTCTTCATACTCTCTCAGGACTTTTAAATCTTGCTCTAGGATTTCTTCATCAGTCAACCCAAATCTTGCCGGTGGATTGTTTGCCGGTTGATCAGGTTGTTGTTGGACAACCGGTGGATTGGGTACTGGTTCATTTTCCGAAGTGAATACCAGAAAGATGTCTTCCGGTGGAGTGTTCACCCATTCATTTGGAAACATTTTGGAGCTTGGGTATAGCTGGGAGAAGTCGTGTTCACTTGAAAATTGTTGAGAGAAGTCACGGTAACTTGGGAATTGTTGGGAGAAGTCATGGTGACTTGGGAATTGCTGGGAGAAGTCTTTGCGAGACATTGTTGTGGAGAGAATTATGTGTGAATTGTATGCACATGTGAATGGGTATTTAAATAGGTAAATGTTTGAAATTTGAATTTCATTTTGAATTTGAAATTTAAATAAATCCCGCCCATTTCAATTTGAATTTTAATTTTAAATATTATCCCGCTTGTTTTTATGTTTGAATTTAAAATTTTAAATTTCTAAACACCCATATATAAAGCATACCATAACTCAAGTGGTCTTCACACACTTTGAAATCCAAAATTCCGCTCTTATTGTTTCAGCCAGCTATAAATAACATACCATAGTCCAGTTTTGTTCACACACTTACAAAAGATCATACATATGGCTAATTTATGGTGGAGAGATGAAGAAAAATTGTTGGCTGAAGTTTGGTGTGAAGTTTCCCAAGAACAACACACCCACAAAGATCACACATTTTAGAATCGGGTTGTAGACATGTTCAACAATCAGAATGAGGGTGACAATCGTAACAAACATATGCTTGTTGGTAAATGGACAACACATAACTTGGAATGTAAAAGATTCAACACTATTTACAGGGAGGTGTTTATGAACAGGGAGATAAATGCCAATGATCGTCTCGTCACTGCAAAGACCATTTATGAACAACGCCATGGTAGGAAAAGCTTCAAATATGTCCACGTGTGGGAGGTTTTGAGAAACCAACCCATATGGCTAATTTATGGTTAATGGTATTGTATGATTTAGTATTGTTTTTAACTATTTCCATATCATTTTTAATATGTTGTACTGTTAAAATGCTTAACGGCTAGTTTGAATCTGAATAAATGGCTTAACGGCTAGTTTCCATTTACAATATCTTCTACTGACTAGTTTCCCCTATAAATGCCACTTAAACAATACTTCGTATTCTCACACAAACACTATGTCTAATGAACCAGCTTGAGGTGCAAAATGCTATCCTTACCTGATTATGCAATGAACAAGAAAAAGAACTTAAGTTGATTAATAGTTTACTAGGTGAGATAACTCGTATTATACGACAAATGCATACTCATGCTCCAGACATCGAAAGGTTGCGTAAGTTGCCTCAAGACCATCCAGCAATCAGGGTCGGTCTACAAACTCTTTTAAGAAATAATGAAATAGATCTGCAACTTCAAGTCGCCTTGAAAATAGTCAGGGACCAAGTGTTGCAAGTTTGGGAGGAAAAGTCAGATCTCATCGATAATTACAAGTCTATATAAAACTAGAAACATGTTTAAATGTTGTGTTATCGTATCGTATCAGGTTGTGTTATCGTATCGTATTGTGTTGTATTAAATTTTGAAGTTTGAAATAGAATTTCGTATCGTGTTTCTTTTCCATAATGTTATTAGGCAAACTAAACTATTATAATGTTGAGGGGGCAAAATGAAACTTTTTTTTACACTCAACGCCTAAACTCAATTAATCGGGGGCAGTTGAATTTTTTTTAATCAAGTACGAGCTTAACGCAGCGTTAAGCTGCTAACCTTGCTCGTTAACGTGGTGATAACCAAGGGGGGGGGGGGGTATGGTAACGCAGGGCTTAACGTGGAAATGGTGAAGCTTTAACCATGAAAATGGTTACCATACCCTTCGCTCTAAAGGGGAGGGATTGGTCAAGGATTTCCTTTGTGTCCCCCTTGTTTCTAGTACAACACAGTTTTTTGTCAGTTTCTGTTCCGTATTTCTGACAGTTTTAAGTGTTTGACTTATTAAACATTATATTATCTGTTCCGGACTTTCAGTTTTATAGTTTTTTGATATAAGCAAAATTATAAAAATAAAAAAAATAAAAAAAACGCAAAATATGGGGGGAGGGGGGGGGGGGGCTTTTATTTTAGGGGGTCTGAATATCATGCCCTTAATTGATAGTGTTAGAAATGAAGCTGAGCGATATTTACGTGAATTGGAGTATACAACTAGTATGCGTATAACGCAGGGACTACTAATGTAATATTGTAATAGTGGTCATATGTTTGGCATGTAAATACCCCTCAAGACTTCACTTGAGGGGTGTGGGTGTGTAAGCTTATCTTTCATAATAAAATATATTTGCTTCACCTGACCTTCTCTCTACTTTCTCTCTCTAAAACCATGAATAGATTCATCATCTTTGATCAACCTCGACCTCCCGAACCACATAAATCATGTATATTATCGGTCCTACAATTGGTATCGGAGCTCATGGTTGTTATTTGGTTTATTTGTGTGGATTCGTATATCATTTTAAGCTATTCTACACCTCGTTTTTTCTAATCTGAAATTTTTTTTCCATTATCTTTTCAGGTTAACAGTTTTTTATTACAAGAAGTATCCAGTGGTCACAACAGTTATATGCTTTCATTCAAGGTTGTCAAAAACTGTCTTTTGCGTCTTTTTGTCCAAATAACAGTCTATTTTGAAAACCGGTATATCAAGACTGTTTGTACAAAAAACTCATGAATTACTGGTCATTAGCAAGGTCAGAAAATGACACAAAACGTGGTCAAAATTATGGTCGGAAAAATCGCCGAAAAAATTAGTTGGAATTTCTTGTAAAGAAATTTTCGAATAGCTAAACCCTAGCTTTTTTCGAATAAGCTCATCATTTTTCGAATAGGCCAAATATCGAATAGACCTAAAATTTCAATTAGCCCCACAAAATTTCGAATAGGCCAAGATTTTTTGAATAGAAGATGAAGAAGAGATACGTTGACCAAGACCTTTTGACCACAAAACATATATACCAGACTCCATGTTGACTGTAGTTACCACAGCCAAGACCAACATATACAAACCTTATACTATACACAATCATAGCCTTCATATCACTCCCCAACTCAAAATCAATCACATAAACTAGAACGTAACGAGACACAGTCAATATGATCTCAAACTATTCGTCTCGTATGGAACAAGATCTGTTCAAACCTCAAAGATCTAAAACACGAAAGAAGTTCCTCACTGATCATTGTCAAAGATGTAACTTCTTTACTATCCGAAAACAACAAGAGAAGATTAATAACATAACCGTTATTACCTCCTTCTTTGTTTCGTTTAAAAGACCACAACTAAAATAAAGCTTAAATGAAAAATCAAAAGGTCGAACCTACCCGAGACACCACAGGGATCTTGATGCCTCTTGAGTTTAGAAGAAACTAACCATGAGGGTTGTTCATCGCTGTGATTCGTGTGATACTGAAGAACGTGATTATCTTCAATATCAAGATAAACACAAAGGTGTGTTCGATTTTTATGGAGACGAATTGAGTGACAATGATAGATGAAGTAGCAGTGATGAGATCTAAGTTTGGGAGAGAGAGAGTTTATGATGGAGGCGTGTTTTGAGATATGTGATTAGGGTTGGAATAAATGAGTGTTTTTAGGGATTTTGTAAGATTACAACTGATATTGAATGGATTGGGTTGTATATATGGGATTGGATTACATCAATTGTGTTTTGGGCTTAAGAGTCTATCACTCAACATGTTTTAGACTGCAAATAAAAACATCGACTGGGCTTGTATTACAATCACATGATTGCATGAATGGACTATAAAAAGTGTAATCTGAATCATATTGGATACAATTTTTATGATATAGTATTGGTATAAAGTTGGTATTTGTTATTTAAAATTTCACGGGGATACACATTTCATGCCTAAATTTTAAACGTTATCGAAATTTGACTACGGGGATTATTTGTATATTACTTATTTGAGCTGGAAGTGACGTTTCACGGGTGAGTGTACTTAGTATCTCAAGGTCTAGGGGTTGGTTGGATGCAAGACTTTTGAAGATCCTTGTTTGAGCATTTATAGAATAGTGGTTAAGACTTGGACATCTAGCTATGTGTGAGATCTATAAACGCACAGGTTGGTTCCTAATGCTCACAATAGCTATCACTTTAAGGAGTTACATTGTAGTGCTCAGTGTCACAAGAAGTTGTGGATTGTTCAAGAGGCAAATATCCCATGCACTACCTATATTGGTTTGGGTATATAGCACTAAGAGGAGATTTGTGCTCAGTATAGGTTCTTAATCAAGGATAGTACAAGCGTAAGTCACAACTCTGGGAATTTTACTTCATTCTCAAGTTTGTCATATCGGGTTGTCTCCATATGTAGTCATTTACCATTAGCCAGTGGAAGTGAAAAGAGGTTTGATAAGAGGGTGATCTGAGGAGAATTGTAGAGAGAATAGTTATCAACATCAACTCATGAGGTATTGATTTGTATGTTGCTTCCAGTTGATATATCTATGTACACATATTTATGATGATTCCGACAGATCGTCATCATCCTAGAGGTAGAAACGTATACATCCGAGCTTTTATTGAAGATCTGAAAGAATTCTAAGTGAGTTGAAGATGTCGATATGATGCTCCCCAAACAAACTTGTGAAGAAGTTACAGTTTATCAGTCTATGATCCATTTTCCGCTGTGCATGACAAGATAAGAGACTGAAGACAATTTTGGCAGAATTCAGAGACATTTCTTCTACAAGCATAAAGGTTATATCAAACGGGTTGACAATTTGGGAGGGAGCATGTAAAAGAAAAGGGCTTACTAATTGGGAGGGAGTAATAACACAATTAGATTAGTACGTGATTCGTCTGCATGTAAAGAAAGATTGATGGGGATATTTATGAAGATAAAGAGCTATGAAGTCTTCCTCAGCATTGCATTATGAAGAGATGCAATGGATTCTTATACTAGGTGCCCCAGAAATGAAGTTGGAAATTTATACGGGAAGGCGTCAAGTGCAAAAGAGGAAAGGCCGCCTGGCTTTAAACTAACACGAGACGGCCTAGTGAATTTCATACGGGACGGCGTCAGAGATCTCTTGGGTGATACGAAACCCTAATACACGGCGACCTGACGGCGTCAAGACATATAACCCGATGCCATCAGCCTTGTAAATCTATATATAGTTTTTGCTTTTTCATTCATTAAGTGTGGAAGTTTGTGGTGTAACTTTGGAGTCCGACTTTTGTAGTAAAATTAGGGTTTTAAACCCTCTTTTCTTTCATGTTCAATTAAATATAAGTTCCTCTTTAATCATTCAATATGTCTGTGTTATTTGATTAATTGTTTGTCTTTTCTTTACATTAACATGTTAGCTTAGATTTCCTAGTGTTTGCTTAGATCTAATAAAAACTAGTTACTAATTATTGATTGTTGATTTGTCATTGATTGTTTGGTTGATTGACTAACGTTAGGCTTAAGAAAACTAGCTAATCTCCTATATGGTAACAAGCTTCAACGTCTTAAGAAACGTAATCGGATGTGTACTACGGTTTTATTGGTTGTATTTCATGCATGAGTAATTATTAATGAGGCTATGATAGGATACTAAACGTGACGTCATAAGAAGATATAGAAGATCATAGGGTTGGGGAAGGACGTACACGCCCCCATGAATGGTATTAAGGAATACAATCCTTCATCCAAACAATTGTGACAAATCAATGAATCAATAGGAGATAACTAGGGAGCAAGGTTTTGAAACCCGGGTCGACCCGGCCAGGTTAACCGGTTCGACCGGTTTTGGCCGAAAAAACGGGTCAAAACAAGCCGGGTTTCTAAAACCGGGTTAACTGGTGTGACCCTCCGGGTTTTGAGTGACCCGGGTCAACCCGGTTCTCGAAACCCGGCCGGGTTTCATTTTTTCAAAAAAATTTAATAAAAGGGTTGACCCGGTGGTCGAACCGGTTGACCCGGTCAAAAAATAAAATAATAATAAATTGAAAACCGGGTTGACTCGGCGGTCCAACCGGTCAAACCGGTTGACCCGGTGCCCGGTGACTCGACCGGGTCAATTTCGAACCCGGTTTTCAAAACATTGCTAGGGAGTAATGAAATCTAAGTTAACATATTTTTCTCTTATAAGTAATTGACTCATCCTAAACCAACCAGTCAACCGGGTGCAGTTGATAGGCTCACCTAGGAGGGAGTGCAAGTATTAAATCTGTGGAAGTACAGGGAAATCCCTGGGTCGTTAAGTCCTAACGAGATTGAAATTGTATCTGTAAACGTTTTAGGGAATGAGTGGCACTGAGGACAGTAACTTATAATGATTTAGGTTTGATTTACACTACTGTAAATTATTTGGATAACAGTATATAACAAGCACAGGAAACAGATATGTATAAACGTCAACTGAAATTTAAACAGATATTTTTTCGTGCTGGGAAAAAAGTGAGTTTTAAGCAAATTTAAACTAGAGGGGGTGAAAATAAAATTTCTAAAAACTTAATATTAAAAGAAAATTTAATTAAAAAGAAAATTATTTTTTTGATTATTTTATTATTTATTATTAATTATAAACTGTTTTCTATTTAATTTAATTCTAATTTAAATTAATTTAAATTACTAATAATACTTAATGACTTAGAAAATTATGGAAATTTTTGTAAATCTAATTAACCATTATAGGAATCGTAAAAAATTATAAAAAGTTTCTAAAAATTATATATAAGCTAATTTAAATATTAATTACTTATTTATTAATTAAAACCTATTTAAACTATTTAAATTCTAAAAATTACCAAATTAACAGTGAAAATTATGAAAATTTTCCTAAAAATTCTTTACTGATTATAAGACCTAGGAAAATTAAAAAAAGTTACGTTTGCTTATAAATAAGCATAAATAAAATTAATTATTTGGTTTTTTAATTAAAACAAATTTAACTTAATTTAATTATTATAAATACTAAATTAACTCAGAAAATTATGAAAGTTTTTCTAAAACTATTTTAATGTATAAGAAACTTAGGAAAATTATAAAATTGAAAAATGCTTTTGGAAAAAGCTGAGCAATAAGCCAAATGGCTTAAATAGAAGCTATCACTATTTTTATTTTTGTTTTTTTTCTGGATTTTCTTTTACAAATCTATTCTAACACTAAACGTAAGCAACTTTTACAAAAACAACTTATTTGAAGCTTAATAATAAGCAGTGTGCAATCCAAATAGTGAGACAGAAGTCCTAATAAGCTTTTGAAACTTGGATTTTTTAGCAAAAAACTACTAATAAGCTACAAGGGGCTAATAAGCTATATTCTACTGAGATGAACACGAAAAAAGCACAAAAGACTGGATAAGCACTCTGAATAAGACACAGGGATCAAATAAGCAATTCCAATATACCACAGAGCAAATATGCCAAAAGGGCTAGTTTGCAGCCCTATGTGGGGTCCACAGGGGTGATTGGAAGTCCAAAACAAGACTTGATCTCAAAATTTGATCTGATAAGCTTTCAAATAAGCCAAGGTTCAGAGCTTATGGCTCACTAATGAGCTTATGGCAAGCTTGTGAAGTTGGGTGAGTTATACTGCCTACTCAGTATACTGAGTGTGATCAAGTCAACTTGGTGTGTGAAAAAAGCTATGGGCAAGGGATTTGAGATCCAAAATAAGCCTTGAACTAATAAGCCATACTGATAAACTTTCCAAAAAGCCAAGACTTGAGGTGTGGGGTCCACAATTGAAGTCAGAATGAGCTTATAAAACTTGGGCAAATGCCCTGGTGCAGGGGAGGGTTCACTCCATGCAGCCTAAAATAAGCACTTGCACAAGCCACAGAAAAATCTTAAAAATAAGCCAGTGGTGGATTTTAAAAGTTAAGCTGGTAGATTTTAACTTGCAAAAAGATCAAAGCCTAATTTGTAACACTAAAATCAGGAAAATTCCTTGAAAATTTGACTTTCTGCCTAGGGTATGCAATTTGACTTTTTGATATGAACACCTAAGTTGACTATGGTGAATTTTGATTGGTTCCTATGGACTGATTTGGTTATATTAAGCTATGAGGATGCTAGAATAAGCTATACTAACAACTATTACACTATTGGGAATGATTTGAGGTTCTAAATCCTATTAGTGATCACCTAAGATGAGATTAAAGGCTATTTTGACTTTTCACTGAATGAGTGTTGGTTTTTATTGATGAAATGAGTTATTATGACTTATTGTAACATGTGTGAACCAACAAAAGCAACAATAACAACCCTGAACACAAAGTTGCAGGAAAATCCAAACAACCTGAGTTACAATTTGGTTTTTGGTTTCTAGAACAAATGGTTCCCTGAGACTTTGAGGCTGCTTCTAAACCACTTATTATGATCTAATGAGCTTAATTGAACACAGAAACAAGGCTTACAAGTACTATTCCCCAAGACTCCAACATATGCTATTTTGACAGTCTAAATGAGATTCTAAAGGACAATGAGTTTTAATAAACTAGCACTACTTTTTGAACACCACAATGACTAAAACATACCTAATAAGTATAAACAAGCACTAATAAGCAGATGAATAGTAGAACTTGAAATTTAAGAAAATCCTTACAAAATGCGATCCTGCTAAGTACCATGAACCAAGGACCAAGTAACCAATCCTATAGGCGTCGACAAGCCACTAAACCATAGCCATCCATGATTCACTATGCTCCAGCCATCATCATCTTCAAGCCTGCAAATTTTGATTTTTCATCTATTTTTTATATATATATATTTTGTATTTTTAAGTTTTAACAACTACAACCTGTTTTAATGTCTCTACTAGCTTTCAAAAGCTTTACAAGGAGCTTATATGAGCTTTTGAGTCTTTAAACTACAATTGTGAACACATAATCTTAGTTTGAAATTTCAAAGTAGAAATGCAAATTTGAGATTTAAAACAGAAACCTTGAATTTGATTGATTGAAATGAGTTCAAATACACAGGAAATATGACTACAAGCTTTTTGAACAAAAGATTACAACTGAATTAGAGATTACACTAAATACGATACTAATCTTATGCTAATTAACTACTACTCTACTCTTCTCCTTCTTCTTCCTTTTATAGCCCTCAATTAGGGTTTGTGGCATCCCTCTGATCATTTCCCATCACCATTGGATCATTGAAATGCAATCTAATCCATCCACATGTTTTGGCGTGAAAAATGGTTTGACTCTTACGTCTGAGTTTGCGTGTGTAGGGGGAGGGAGCATTTATTGTGGCTTGTTTGTTAGGTCCAAAGGGTATGGGTTGGTGATGATGGGGTTTTGCAAGTGGTGATGGTGGGGGGAGGTGGTTTGTAGAGAAACCAGGGAAGGAGTGGTTTGGTCAAACCACGTTTGACCCGGTTTTATTAATAAAAGGGAAGTTGGGCCTGATAGGGTGTTCGGCCAAGGGAGTGTTTGGACTGGATCTATTTTGTGGATTGGATTTGGATTTTGGTGAAGTAATAAAAGGGTTCGTTTGGTTTAGGAAATTATTACAAGGACCATTTTTGCACTTTTTTGAAAATTGAGGGGCTGAGAATGTAACTTTACCAAAGTTCTCAAAGGGGCCTTTATTGCCAAGTTTGAATAGTACAAGGACCATATTTAATATTTACCACTTTTTAATTTTCCAGGGACCAAATATGTGAAATCTGAAACTTTAGTGACCAAACTTGTAATTTCCTCAAACTTTTCAACAAGGGACTAAACTTGATAACTTGTGAACTCCAAGGACCAGTGTTGCCTTGATCTTCCAAAATCCAAAGATCAGAGGTTATTTATGCCAATTTCCAAACTTGAGGGACTGAAGTTGATAACTTTTCAAACTCGTGCTTGTTTTTGTCCTTTTTGGCCTGATTAATGCCAATTTCTGAAATATCCGTTCCTACACGATCACAAACACAAAAATGCAATATCTTTGGCAATTATGATTAGTTTGTGTACGTTTCGGTCTTAATGTGGACAGAAAAAGGTGTGTGAATAAGCACACATCAAACTCCCCCAGACTATGGTATTGCCGTGTACTCACGCAATTGGATCATTTCATGCCCTACGGGATAAATAACTTTCATAACTCTTTTTACTAACATTGAAGAAGTAGCAAAATGTTCAAAAGAGAGTACAAAATCATTTATTCCAGAGAACGCTCCGTTTTTCAACTTTATTTCTTACACTACTATTTACAGACTTTTTACACTTATTGAGGGACGGGATGTTTGAATTTCATCATTTTTCAATAACGTTTAAGGTCACAGAGTAAGAAACACAGCTCAGAGAAAAGTGTCCATATGGATAGAATTCATCGTCCTTGATTTTTCACGAGTTCCCAAGCTAAGCATAAAAACGAAATCATAGCCAAAAATGTCATTCAGATGCTAACACTACTCATAAATGCTACTTGTAATTCCTGCTCCCAAGTCTTATTGTATCTAGACTTTGTTAAAGAAATGATTTCCCATTTTCGTTTTGATAAGTTTAAAGTCTACTAGATTTAGGCGGATTTAAAAATCGTTTATAATTAAACTCAAAAGGCTCACACATTCACACCACATTTATTATATTTTTCACTTTTTCATTTTTCAACATTTTTCATCTTTGTTTTTATATATAACTTGTACCTCAAACATACGGAGCTTCACGGTGAATCTCCAAGACCTAAGCGCCTTTAGAACAAAGGATGCAAGGATCCACTTGTCGAACCGCAGTTATTTTTGATACTTATGACTTTATTTCAATTTACTTTGCCTCAAGCATAAAGAGCTTCATGGTGAATCTCCCAGACCTAAGCGCCTTTAGAACAAAGGATGCAAGGATCCGCTTGTTGAACCCTAGCTATTTTTGGCATTTATTTCATATTTATGGTGTTATTTGTGAACCTCATGTGGCATACTAAAAAACGGGGAGTTCCAAGACCTAAACGCCTTTTAGAATAAAGGATCCAAGGCCCATTTAATGTTTATGCCATCACGTAAAGTGAGCGGAAATTTAGATAACTTTTGAAAACGCGTAATTCTAATTATTTTATTTTTGGGTTTTTCAATCTTACGGGAGCAAGGACTACAAGTAACCGTTATAAGCTCTAAAGAAATCCAACTATTCTACGTTTAGCATCTAATCACACTAACAACTTTACTATCATTTCTCGTTCTCTGCAAATTTAAAATCTCAAGTAATGAGATCCGTGAATGCTTAGCCAAATTAGTTAAGGAAACAAGCTAGGGCTCAAAACGCCCGGTCAGGTCAAAATTTATATTCTTACTCTACCCAGCGAAAAGTCAAAACAAAATGTCAAAATTTATTATATTTTTGCAGAAAATTTGCAAATTTTTCTCATTTTTTTGGTACTTTTCTGATGAAATTTTTCAATTTTTTTTGGATTTTTCAAGAAAAACGGAGTTGCATGAGTAAACGGCACAAGAAAGGTGCAAATTAAATAGAAGATACCCCCTAGACTAAAGTTAAACATTGTCCTCAATGTTTCAAGGGTGCGGGTAATCCTACTTTGTATCTAAGGCAGTTAATTAATTAAAGCCAAAAGATAACGTTAGTAAATAAGGATATCAGAATTCTGAACAATTAAGCATGAGACTCGAGTGGAGTAAGGACAAAAAAACGAGCACGAGAGCCATCATACTTCGGGAAAATTACCAGTACACAACAACAACCAGCCAACCAACAGATGTAGAAGGGGTTGCCCCCTTCTCGTCATTTTATTAGAAAGAAGAGAGAAGTCAGAAACATGGGTGAAAACCCATGTGCATGCTACTATTTTTGTTTACCGAGTCACTAGCTAGACTCGATGCCCGAATTCATTGGTTCGTTGGGAAAGTTTAGAGATCCGGGACAACCATTGGTGGTATGTCCCCTCCAAAGTAGTATTTCACCCGATGACCATTCACTTTGAAGTTGGAACCGTCGGGTTGAGATAACTCAACAGTTCCATATGGAAACACTTTTGCTACAGTGAATGGCCCAGACCAACGGGTCTTTAGCTTACCCGAGAAAATCTTAAATCTTGAATTGAAAAGAAGGACTCTGTCACCAACGTTGAAAACGCGGTTCTTTATTTTAGAGTCATGGATCTTTTTAGTCTTTTCTATATAGATTAAAGAATTTTCGTAAGCTAATTGATCACGGAGTTCATTTAATTAGCTGAACCTTGCGGTGATCACCCGTTGTTTAGAGGTCGAAGTTTGCATGTTTTAAGGCCCAGTAGGCTTTGTGCTCTAACTCAATCGGGAGATGACATGCTTTCCCGTACACCAGCTTGTATGGAGTACACTCGATGGGTGTTTTATAAGCTGTGCGGAAAGCCCATTGTGCGTCATCCAGTTTGTCCGACCAAGAGGGACAGTTTTCACCTATTGTCCTCTCCAGTATTCTCTTAATACCACGATTAGAGACCTCCACCTGCCCACTTGTTTGGGGGTGATATGGGGTAGAAAGATGGTGAGCTACACCGTATTTCAGCATCATTCTTGCAAATTGATCATTGCAGAAGTGTGTACCACGATCACTAATTATGGCACGTGGAGACCCAAATCTAGCAAAGAGAGACTTCAAAAATTTCACCACTACTCGGGCATCATTCGTGGGTAAAGATTTCGTCTCAACCTATTTTGACAAATAGTCGATAGCCACGAGTATATATTTATTCCCTCGTGAAGACGGGAACGGGCCTATAAAGTCAATGCCCCAGATATCAAATATTTCATAGACTTGGATGGCGTTTTGCGGCATCTCATTCTTTTTATAAATATTCCCGTGATGCTGACAAGCGTCACATGTTTTGATCAATTCATGGGCATCCTTATAGATTGTGGGCCAAAAGAATCCGGAATCAAACACCTTTTTGACGGTGTATTTTGGGTTATGATGTCCCCCCGTGGGTCCATCATGACACGCTTTAAGAATTTCCATGGCTTCTTGGCCATGGAAACACCGTCGGATGACTTGATCCGCACAGATTTTGAATAGGTAGGGGTCGTCCCAGAAGTAGTGTTTAACAACTTTGAAGAATTTTCTCTGCTGTTGGGACGACTCCCTTTCACGACAAAGTTACCCGCATGGTAGTTTGCAAAATCTGCAAACCATGGGGTAGTAGTATCATCCTGAGTAGAGATCACATTGAGTGTCTCGAGAGGAAAGGTTTCATTAATTTCCTTTCTCTCGAATACATCCTGATGAGGGTTCTCTAGCCTAGATAGATGATCAGCTGCAAGGTTTTCTGCTCCTTTTTTATCACGTATTATGATATCAAATTCCTGTAGGAACAGGACCCAACGGAGAAATCTCGACTTTGCCTCTTGTTTACCAAAGAGGTATTTTAAAGCCGAGTGGTCCATATACACTACGCATTTTGTCAGCATCAAGTATGGCCGAAACTTTTCAAAGGCATATACCACAGCTAATAATTCTTTTTCTGTAGTGGTATAGTGAGTTTGAGCTTCAATCATAGTCTTACTGGCGTAGTGTATCGGCTGAAAATGTTTGGTTTTACGTTGCCCCAGGACTGCACATATAGCAAAGTCGCTAACATCGCACATAAGTTCAAAGGGCAGGTCCCAGTCGGGGGCAACAAGAATCAGTTCTTCGGTAAGCCTTTTCTTTAAAGTGGAAAAAGCTTCGATGCACTTGGGTGAGAAGATGAAAGGAGCTTCCTTTTCAAGAAGGTGAGTCATGGGCCGGGCTATTTTGGAGAAATCTTGAATGAATCTCCGATAGAACCCGGCATGTACCAGAAAACTCCTTATACCTTTAACAGTGGTGGGATGAGGCAGTTTAGAAATAACATCAACTTTAGCCCGATCAACCTCAATCCCACTTTTTTTAATTTTATGGCCGAGGACAATGCCCTCCTTGACCATAAAATGGCTTTTCTCCCAATTTAGATAAAGATTTGTGTCTTCACAACATTGAAGCATCTTTTTTAGATGGGAGAGGCATGATTTGAAAGAATTCCCAATGACTGAGAAGTCATCCATAAACACCTCCAAGGTTTTCCCAATCATGTCGTAGAAAATAGCCATCATGCACCTTTGGAACGTGCTAGGAGCATTGCATAAGCCAAATGGCATACGATGGTAGGTAAAAGTCCCATAAGGGCATGTGAAGGTAGTTTTCTCTTGATCCTGTAGATCAATGGGAATCTGGAAATAACCCGAGAAGCCGTCGAGGAAAAACTAGTACTCGTTCCCCGCTAATCTCTCGAGCATTTGGTCCATAAAGGGTAGAGGAAAGTGGTCTTTACGGGTGGCTTCATTTAATTTTCTGTAATCAAGGCATACACTCTAGCTCGTAACCAGTCGAGTTGGAATCAACTCGTTTTCCTCATTTTTGACAACAGTTATGCCACCCTTTTATGGAACACAATGTATGGGACTAACCCAAGGACTATCAGAGATCGGTAAATTAATCCAGCATCAAGAAGTTTGAGAACTTCTTGCTTGATAACCTCGTGGATTATAGGATTAACCCGTCTTTAATGTTGTACTGCAGGCTTAAAGTCATCCTCCATTAAGATTTTGTGTGTACAAAAGTCTGGGTTAATACCCTTTATATTAGAGAGCTTCCAAACAATTTCTTGCTTGTGTGACTTTAAGACCTTTATGAGAGCAGTTTTCTCCTCATCATTTAAATCTTTGCAATAATGACGGGTAATTTATCATTACCCTCCAAAAATGTGTATTCTAGATGAGGAGGTAGGTCCTTAAGTTTGACCTCGGGAAATTCATTAGTTTTTTCAACATATTTGATCTCCGCTTTATGAAGTTGTTGTGGTAGAACAGGAAGAGGAGAGGGATCTTTGTTTAACAATTTCTCAAGGAGAAAGATATCCCCCTCCGGGTCAATCTCTTGGTGATCAATTCCAGCGGGAACTGAATCACTCTTAAGAAAGGCCTCTATTTCCTCAAGGATGAAGTCACTTCCCTCAAACGGAGTGAGGGAAGGAGAAGAATTAGCAATTATGGGGTGAGAAGATGGAGTGGGATTGCCACTCAGAGGCTCATCAGAATAACCAAGAATTTCTTGAGCATTCTCCTCATATGCAACGTCAATGACATCTATTCGGTTGACCAATTTAGAGTCATAATTCGAGGAGTATCTTGAGGTCTGATCAAGGTTGAACGTTATCGCTTCAGTACCAACTCGTAATGTGATTTCCTCATCGAATACATCGATCAATGCATGACCCGTTCTTAAGAACCCTCTTCCAAGAATGAGAGGAACTCTCGGATCTGCGTCAAAATTAACAATCACCAGGTGGGAGTGAGTTCTGGAATAGAGAGTCTCTTCCACACTAAATGGGGCTTCAAGTTGATGCTTGCACCAAGATCAGCGAAGGCGAAGCACTCAACCATTCCTGGAAAAATACAAGGAATCAGAAATTTTTCGAGATCTCCTAGCTTCTTGGGAAGCTGTTTCAACAGAACTTCAGAGTAGTTTTCATTGAGTGGAGTTCGTGCCATCTCAAACAGTTTTTTCTTATTGCTCAATAGGTTTTTGATTGTTGATGCGAATTTAGGCATCAAAAGAATAGTATCTGCGAAGCTGATATCAAAGTGTAGATCTTGAAAAATTTGGAAGAATTTTCCCATCTGATGATTGGCTTTTTCGCGGAGCTTTTAGTCTTGTAATCGTGAGGGATATGGAATTGATGGTTTCGGGTTGGCTTTCTGATTTTCAACAGGATTCTGGGGAGTTTCAAATACGACTCTTTTAGTGGAAGTCAGGACCGGGATAACTGGGGGAGGGACGTCATTGGTACCTCCGTTGTTAGCAGGAAGTACCGTGTCCGTTGTATCCTCAGTTTCACATTCCTCTAACTGGATAGGAGAAGAGGTAGATGGAGTCATGGGTCCATGATAAGAAACTCCACTTCTGGTGGTGATCGCCTTTACATCGGCCCTCGGATTGGCGATCGTGTTGCTAGGTAATGTACCTGAGCCCGAGGGTCGATCATTTAAAGGCTTCTTTATCTCAGAGATTTGACTGACCAACAATTTGCTCATTTCATCTTGGGATTTCATAAATTGTTTTAACAACTCATCAGATGATGGTCCAGTTGGAACAATGGCTTGAGTTTGGTTAAGAACATTTTGAGCCCGATTGTTCTCGAAATTCCCTTGTTGCTGGTTGTTATTACCCTGGAAGTTATTTGCTTGTTGAAAATTACCCTGATGGTAATCATTCTGACCTTGATTACGGTTGTAATTCCCTTGGTTCTGATTTTGGTAATCCTGGTTTTGACCAGAGTTCAAATTCCCTTGGTTGTTAAGACCTTGGTTCATCCGGTTCTGGTTCTGATTCTGATTAAAATTCTGGTTTCTGTTTTGACTATTTTGGTTCTGGGACTGATTAAATCCTGGTGGTCCAAGGTAGTTATTGGAACGATAACTCAACAGATTTCGGTCCCCTTTTAGTTGGTAAGAATTACCCCCCGCGTTATAGGAACCTTGAGCTGCGAAAACGTTCTCATGAGTGAAGCCACCGGAGGCTGGGCACTCATTGTATGGGTGTGGACCACCACAAGTTTCACAACTGACAACTTTGACATGCTGATTATGATTTTTCTGGTGAATTCAGAGAACTGCAGTAGACAAATCATCAAACTTTTTGGTAAGGGCAGCTATTTCATTGTTGGCTGGCGTGATTGACTTGCGTGAGTCATTCCTCTCAGCAGAGGAATCCCAAAAATTGTGATGGGCAGTCATGTTTTCGATCAAGTCATAGCAATCTTCAGGGGTCCTCTTCATAAAGGTGCCCCCAGCAGCAGCATTGATGGTGTCACGATGACGAAGTGTCAAACCATTATAGAAGGTATCGATAATGGTGACAAGAAGCATATTATGATTGGGACACCGATCAATGGCAAGTTTGTAGCGTTCCCATGCCTCAAATAAGTACTCATCAGGAAGCTGTCTGAAGTTACTGATATCATTTCTCAGCTTTGTAACCATGGATGGTGGAAAGTATTTAGCCAAGAATTTGGTAACCATCTCATCAAAAGTGTGGATCGAATTCTTTGGAAGTCGATCGAACCAGGCAGTCGCATGATGAGTGAGAGAATAATGGAAAAGGTAAAACGGAGGCCGTCTTCGGTGATGCCATTTTGTTTCATGCTTTGGGTGACAGTTAAAAATTTGTCGAGATGCTTGTTAGCATCGTCACCCGGCAATCCATGGAACTGACACGAATTTTGGACCTGCTGTATCATGTGGTGTTTTAGTCCAAAGTCCGTGGTTCCAATAGTAAGTGGTGCAATGGGTCCACCTCTCCCGTGCATGGTAGGTTGACATAGTTCCTCCATTGTTAAGGTGTCAGGAACTACGTCATCCTTGGGAGGATGTGGGGGCTCGTCGTCCATATTCAAAGTGTGTTCTTCTTCAACAGTATGTAACTCGGTTACGTTTCTATTACGATTACGTCGTGATTGTGAACGAGTGCGCATGCACTAAAAAGTTTCAAGTTAAACAAGATCGAGGCAAAACGACAGAACTTAAACCAATAATCAATGTGAATGGCTTCTTTGAAAAAGGAACACAAATTCACACGGATACAAAGGCAAGTTTTAATCTTGAGTTTGGGAACTTATTAATGTTCACACCCCCAGTTGTTAGGTGTTCTGCCTTGGTTTTTGATGGTATATTTTCTTTAATTATTCACAGTAAAATAAAATGTTTTTGGCTTTTCGTGTATGGGTGAAAAAACTTGGAAAATATTTTTTGAACCGATTCGTTAACCAAAATCGCTCCTTTAAGATTACGCGCAGAGTGGCGGAAGAGAAGAATGGATCTCTTTTCAGTTCGCAATTTAATGTAAGAACTTGCCTTGACCACCTGTATAGGTTGTAATCTTAAAGATAACGAAGTAATTTAACTTCACGATTTGTTTTGTTGTTTATGATTTGGTGTTTCTAACACGTTAGGAAAAATGTTAATGAACTTTTTCAGATATGATTTTGATTTTCAAAAAAAAAAAAAAAAAAAAAAAAAAAAAAAAAAAAAAAAAAAAAAAAAAATTACAAAGTGATGGTATTTGTACAAGGAGGGTTTTGAAAACCACTAAACCTAAAAACGTTTTGAAATACGCAACAACTTCCCAGGCAACGACGCCAAATATTGACTCCTCCTAAACCAACCAGTCAACCGGGTACAGTTGATAGGCTCACCTAGGAGGGAGTGCAAGTATTAAATCCGTGGAAGTACAGGGAAATCCCCGGGTCGTTAAGTCCCAACGAGATTTAAATTGTATTTGTAAACGTTTTAGGAAATGAGTGGCATTGAGGACAGTACCCAATAATGATTTGGGTTTGATTTACACTACTGGAAATTATTTGGATAACAGTATATAAGAAGCACAGGAAACAGATATGTATAAACGTCAACTGAAATTTAAACAGATACGTTTGCGTGTTGGGAAAAAGGTGAGTTTTAAGCAAATTTAAACTAAAAGGGGTGAAAATGAAATTTCTAAAAACTTAATAATAAAATAAAATTTAATTAAAAAGAAAATTACATTTTTGATTATTTTATTATTTATTATTAATTAAAAACTATTTTCTATTTAATTTAATTCTAATTTAAACTAATTTAAATTACAAATAACACTTAAATGACTTAGAAAATTATGGAAATTTTTGTAAATCTAATTAACCATTACAGGAATCCTAAAAAATTATAAAAAGTTTCTAAAAATTATATATAAGCTAATTTAAATATTAATTACTTATTTATTAATTAAAACCTATTTAAACTATTTTAATTCTATAAATTACCAAATGAACAGTAAAATTTATGAAAATTTTCCTAAAAATTCTTTACTGATTATAAGACCTAGGAAAAATATAAAAAGCTACTTTTGCTTATAAATAAGCCGAAAGAAAATTAATTATTTGGTTTTCTAATTAAAACTAATTTAATTTAATTTAATTATTATAAATACTAAATTAACTCATAAAATTATGAAAATTTTACTTAAACTATTTTAATGTATTAGAAACTTAGGAAAATTATAAAATTGAAAAATTCTTTTGGAAAAAACTGAGCAATAAGCCAAATGGCTTAAATAGAAGCTATTACTATTTTTATTTTTGTCTTTTTATGGATTTTCTTTTACAAATCTATTCTAACACTAAAAATAAGCAACTTTTACAAAGACAACTTATTTGAAGCTTAACAAGCTTTTGAAACTTGGATTTTTGCGCAAAAAGCTACTAATAAGCTATAATGGGCTAAATAAGCTATATTCTACTGAGACGAACACAAAACAAGCACAAAAGACTGGATAAGCACTCTGAATAAGACACATGGATCTAATAAGCAATTCCAATATACCACAGACCAAACAGGCCAAAAGGGCTAGTTTGCAGCCCTATATGGGGTCCACAGGGGTGATTGGAAGTCCAAAACAATACTTGATCTCAAAAGTTGATCTGATAAGCTTTCAAATAAGCCAAGGTTCAGAGCTTATGGCTTACTAATGAGCTTATGGCATGCTTGTGAAGTTGGGTGACTTATACTGCCTACTCAGTATATTGAGTGTGATCAAGCCAAGACTTGAGGTGTGGGGTCCACAATTGAAGTCAGAATGAGCTTATGAAACTTGGGCAAATGCCCTGGTGCAGGGAAGGGTTCACTCCCTACAGCCTAAAATAAGTACTTGCACAAGTCACAGAAAAAATCTTAAAAATAAGCCAATGATGGATTTTGAAAGTTAAGCTGGTAGATTTTAACTTGTAAAAAGATCAATGCCTAATTTGTAACACTAAAATCAGGAAAATTCCTTGAAAATTTGACTTTCTACCTAAGGTATTCAATTTTACTTTTTGATATGAACACCTAAGTTGACTATGGTGTATTTTGATTGGTTCTCCTATGGACTAATTTGGTTATATTAAGCTATGAGGATGCTATAATAAGCTATACTAACAACTATTACACTATTGGAAATGATTTGAGGTTCTAAATCCTATCAATGATCACCTAAGATGAGATTAAAGGCTATTTTGACTTTTCATTGAATAAGTGTTGGTTTTTATTGATGAACTGAGTTATTATGACTAATTTTAACATATGTGAACCAACAGAAGCAACAATAACAACCCTGAACACAAAGTTGTAGGAAAATCAAACAACCTGAGTTACAACTTGGTTTTTGGTTTCTAGAACAAATGGTTCCCTGAGACTGCTTCTAAACTACTTGTTATGATCTAATGAGCTTAATTGAATAGAGAAACAAGGCTTACAAGTACTATTCCCCAAGAATCCAACATATGCTATTTTGACAGTCCATATGACATTCTAAAGCATAATGAGTTTTAATAAACTAGCACTACTTTTTGAACACCACAATGACTAAAAATACCTAATAAGAATAAACAAGAACTAATAAGCAGATAATAAGCAGATGAATAGTAGAACTTGAAATTTAAGAAAATCCTTACAAAATGTAATCCTGCTAAGTTCCATGAACCAAGGACCAAGTAACCAATCCTATAGGCTTCGACAAGCCACTAAACCATAGCCATCCATGATTCACTATGCTCCAGCCATCTTCATCTTCAAACCTGCAAATTTTTATTTTCTTATCTATTTTTTATATTTTTTTTTTGTATTTTTAAGTTTTAACAACTACAACCAGTTTTAATGTCTCTATTAATTTCAAAAGCTTTACAAAGAGCTTATATGAGCTTTTGAGTCTTTAAACTACAATTGTGAACACATAATCTTAGTTTGAAATTTCAAAGTAGAAATGCAAATTTGAGATTTAAAACAGAAACCTTGAATTTGATTGATTGAAATGAGTTCAAATACAAAGGAAATATGACTACAAGATTTTTGAACAAAAGATTACAACTGAATTAGATATTACACTAAATACGACACTAATCTTATGCTAATTAACTACTACTCTGCTCTTCTCCTTATTCTTCCTTTTATAGCCTTCAATTAGGGTTTTTGGCATTCCTCTGATCATTTCCGATCACCATTGGATCACTGAAATGCAATCTAAGCCATCCACGTGTTTTGGCGAGAAAAATGGTTTGGCTCTTAGGTCTGAGTTTGCGTGTGTAGGGGAGGGAGCATTTATTGTGGCTTGTTTGTTAGGTGCAGAGGGTATGGGTTGGTGATGATGGGGTTTTGCAAGTGGTGATGGTGAGGGGAGGTGGTTTGTAGAGAAACCAGGGAAGGGGTGGTTTGGGAGGGAAGTTGGTTTGGTCAAACCACGTTTGACCCGATTTTATTAATAAAAGGGAAGTTGGGCCTGATAAGGTGTTGGGCCAAGGGAGTGTTTGGACTAGATTTGTTTTGTAGATTGGATTTAGATTTTGGTGAAGTAATAAAAGGGTTCGTTTGGTTTAGGAAATTATTACATAGACCATTTTTGCACTTTTCTGAAAATTGAGGGGCTGAGAATGTAACTTTCCCAAAGTTCTCAAAGGGGCCTTTCTTGCCAAGTCTGAATGTACAAGGACCATATTTAATATTTTCCACTTTTGAATTTTCCAGGGACCAAATATGTCAAATCTGAAACTTTAGGGACCAAACTTGTAATTTCCTCAAACTTTTCAATCAGGGACTAAACTTGATAACTTGTGAACTCCAAGGACCGGTGTCGACTTGATCTTCTAAAACCCAAAGCTCAAGGGTTATTTCTGCCAATTTCCAAACTTGAGGGACTGAAGTTGACAACTTTGCAAACTCGTGCTCGTTTTTGTCCTTTTTGGCCTGATTAATGCCAATTTCTGAAATATCCGTTCTTGCACGATCACAAACACAAAAATGCAATATGTTTGGCAATTATGATTAGTGTGTGTATGTTTTGGTCTTAATGTGGATAGAAAAAGGTGTGTGAATATGCACACATCAGTAATCCACCATTTTTATTTTCTTGTTATTTATTTTATTTTATTTTGTTTATTAGTAGTTTCTGGGTTAGTTGACTAGCAACTAATTCCGCCCACTCTTCCAATACCTAATATTTTAATTGCTTTCATAAAACAAAAAAAATACGAAAAGAATCATCCCTCACCTCTAGACCTAGTTGACAAAGTTTTCAATCCTAACGACACTATTCTCCAAGAGAACGATCAATCCCCCAGTACTTTCCACTCATTATACTACACCGGTTAGGTACACTGCCTGGAGGATTGCAAGCTTCTCAAGATCCCTTGATAAGTAAAACTTTTACGAGTTTGTAATCCCACATCAAAGTTTTTGGCGCTGCTGCCGGGGAATAGAAATTGCTTAGGTTGATTTTTAGTTTGATTAGGTCTTCTCATTAGATTTCTATTTAGTGAGATTTTATTTTCATTTTATTAGGTTTTATTTAGTCTATCTTTTTCTTCGTGTTTTTGTTAGTAGTCCATATCACCCGCCATCATGGAAGGTGATAATATCCTTGAACCCGTCAACCAACCAAATCACCAAAATCACCAAAACCCACCCGAACCACCAAAAGCCCGCACTTTAGGAGAATACTCCCGACCTAGCCACCAAGGCTATCGAAACACCATTAAGCTCAACCAAGGAGCCAATGTGTCTCCCTTGCGATCCGACACCATCCGGTTGGTGCGAAGCGGATGTGCATTCCATGGACTTCGTTCCGAAGATCCAAACCAACATCTCAAGGATTTCCTTAAAATCGTTGATTCCATAGCCCTTGATGTTGCCACTCAAGAGACGACCCGAGTGCGTCTCTTCCAATTCTCTCTACATAACCAAGCTAGTCAATGGCTTTAGCGTTTACCCATGGGATGCATCATCTCTTGGAATGATCTCACCTCTCGTTCCCTTGATCAATTTTTCCCACCGGGAAGAACTACCAAATTAAGGAATGACATCTTGATGTTCCAACAACGTCATGGTGAAACTCTTTATGAAGTTTGGACTCGTTTCAAGGACTTACTCCAAAAAGTCCCTCATCATGGAATATATCTTTGGCTTCAAGTCCAAATCTTTTATGATCATGTCAGTCAATCCACAAGGCAAACCATTGAACAAGCGGCCGGTGGTAAGCTACGTGCCAAGAATGCGGAAGAATCATGGGGAATCATAGAAGATCTTGCTCTCTATGACAACGAATGTTGGAATGATCTTCGTGATTTGAATAAAACGATCAAGGCAATATCTTTGCCTTCGAATAATTCAAGCATTCCCGACCGTAAGATCATGGAACTTGAGGACCAAGTCAAGTTTCTCATGAAATCCTATGAAGCTCCTAAACCTTCAAGCCAGGTGAACAAAATAACTTCTTTATGTGAGTATTGTTTTGGTCCCCACCCCACTCGTGATTGCATGGAACTCCCTGAACAAGCTTTTGCGGGCTACGCATCTTCGCATACCGACGGAGCAGGAGAAAAGTGGTTCACTTTCAAACCTGAGCCAAACCCTTACGGTGATTTGTACAATCCCTCTTGGAAAAATCACCCAAACTTTAGGTGGAAACAAAGCCAAAACCCTTCTCAAACCAATTCTTCCAATACACCTAATCGTTTCCAACTAAACGGCCCACCCCCGAACTGCACATTCAACAACAATTATTCCAACAATTATGGTAATGCCAACAATTTTGAAGGATTGATTTCCAATTTTATGGCATCTCAAGAAGCACGTTTCACAAAGTTTGAAGCCAATTTCAAACAAAAACAAAGTGAGATGACAAGTAAAATTGACACCATGTTGAAAATTCTAAATGACTGAGACTTGGGAGCCCTTCCAAGCGACACAGTCAAGAACCCAAAACTAAACGTTAACACCATTTCATCAGTGTCTTCTCCTAGTTCTTGCCCACAATATTACTCAGTCAATGTTATAAGCACGTGTTTCAAGTAAACTCAGGTTCTTAAAAAAGACCAACAAGATGAAACGACCAATAAAAAGTCAGCCAACAAAATCATTGAAACACCTCTTATTCCAGACCTTGATGAAGGATTCAAGGAACTTCACCTTGAGCGTCCGGTCATTGATGTCTTAGCTCGTGCTCCTTACTATCATGCCCTTCTGGAAAAATATGAGAAAAAACTTAAGTTAGGTAAAAATGGGACCGCTTTCGTTCAAAATAAGTTACTGAAGAAATTAGATGATCTGGGCATATTTGTTTTACCATGTAAGATCGGGAACTCCGAAGCTTTTGATACATTAGCCGATCTTGGGTCAAGCCTCAACTTGCTTCCGTTATCCCTCTACACCACTCTAAAGTTATGTAAATTAGATGAAACGGAGGTAATAATTGGCCTAGCAGATGGAAGTGTCGCATATCAGGTTGGAGTAATAAAGGACGTATTAGTGCACATAGGAAGATTAACTATTTTAGCTGATTTCCATGTCCTTAATATGGTCAGTGACACTAGATGCCCTTTGCTGATAGGAAGAGGATTTTTAGCTACCGCAAGTGCGATGATTGATTGTAAGGAATCTAAAATAGCGGTAGGATAAGGTGAGAGTTGGTCGGCCTATGATGTTAAGAAACACGCCTATGACAGCAATGAGGTACCCATACCACATTGGGTAGTTGTAAATAAGAGACCTTCTAGATACGGACCTTGGATTAATAGAGACTTAATAGGACACCAACGCCCATTCTATGTAGAAGAGGAATTTATTAACCAAACACATTTGGTAGAACAACTCTTGGTTAGGGACACAGAATTGGACCCATTTGAAGATCCTCTAGTTTTTAAAAAGATGATTGAATTCCTAGGAGTTTTGCCAATTAACCTAAGGATGAATAGGTGGAAGAGCGAGAGTGATAAATATAAGTGGAATTGGAACAAGCCACCTAAGGAAGGAGATGGATCATGGCACATAAAAATGATATTATATGATCCGGATGGAGAGAAATTTGAAAAGTCAAACCAAACAAAGCGTACCGATAGGAAGCTAAAAGCTAAGTTCGATCCTAAAGATGTCCTAGATGAGAAACTCACTCACATAGGAAAGGGTGTGACTTTGAGTCTAGCTACAAGACTCATAAATAAAGAAAGCGCTTCTTGGAAGGCAACCCAAGCTTTTTTTTTTCTTTGTTTGTTTGCTTATTTATTTTTATTTGTTTCCGTATGTATTTTTCATTCTTATTATTTATTGTTCATATCTCAAATAAATTTGTTAAAATGCTTTATTTTGTTTTTAAACTAGTCTTAATCACATATAAAGGTATTTTGCAAAAAGATAAGTGTAAGGGAAGCTCATATTTGTTTTAAAGAACGGATTGAACATGAACAATAACAATAAGATATGTAACCAGCTGCCTAGCGCAGTTGGCCACCAGCTACCTTAGAAGCCTGAGCCCAGCCATGTGATGTCTTGATCCAACAAAGGACGAGAGTTCGAATCCGTTCCGCAGCATGGTTGGGTGTTGGGTAGAGGTATTTCACAGGCATCAAACCTTTGCTGGATAGGTTGATGGGTACCATTATGGTACACAGGGTTGAGGTGTCCCTGCCAATCTACACTTTTTGATCCAACAATAAGATATGAACATACATATTAGTATTTTTTGAGTCAAATGCTTGTATCGAGTCACAATGAATGTTTTGCAGGGATTCCAGGTCTTAAAACATAGATTTTTCTAGAAATTTTTCGGAAACAAAATATAAAAAAATTCTGTCTGGTTGATTCAGACGGCGTCAGGGTTAAAACCTGACGACGTCAGACCTTGTTTTCTGAATTTTTTTTCCAGATTTTGTTTTTCTGCTAGAATTGTAAAGTTTCGTAAAATCTCAAATTGTTAAACTCCAGGAATATGCGAACATTTATTTCTCAAGCATTATATCTTTATTCATTTTCTAGGATTTACTTTTAAATAGAGTTTACAGCCGATTTTATGCGAGGTTTCGTGTTTGTTTTCTTTGTTGTTTAACAGATTATATTGGACAAGAAGATGATTTTATTCCAGGTGTGAAGCTTTACACACACATTTTTTTGGAGGAAGATTTAACCATGTTACCATATTTTCCATACCGAGCGAATCAGGGGAGTATTAGTTTATTTCATTTTCATTTAACTTTACTTTTACATCTTTTAATTGAACATTGAGGACAATGTTCGACTTAAGTGTAAGGGGGGGGGGGGGGGGGGGTAAATTGGGATACCTTAGAAACTACAACTTCGCTTAATTTTTGTTTTGTTTAATAGTATATGTAAAACTAAGAGAAATACTTGTTAGGGTAATTTTGGCACCAAATTTAATTTTTTTTGCAACATATAGGAGTGAAACTTTAGTCTTAATAAGCGTCTCATGAATAGGAGTTATATGACTAGCACAAAAACCGTACCACTAAAAAATTTTCACCCCAAAAATGTGAGGTTCGCCTATAGATCATTAGGAAAAAGTATTTATCTTTAGTGCTTGTAAGTGTACCGGTAGTATTTAGATTCTAGAACTTGCGTTTGCGATGTATCCCGAGATAGCTAGTAAGACTACATTCGTGTAGTTAGGATTTATTATATGATAAGAGGCATTAGGATAACCCTTGTTTTAAACATGTATTATAATTACGTTGACTTCATTGGTCAAGTAATTCTCCCACACCTTTGAGATGTACTCAGTTTTTAGTACACGATACCCCTAGTACAACTCTCAAAGCCTATCTTTTTTCGTTTCTCACTTTAAGCATATTACTTAAAGGAATAATTTGTTTACAATCCACCCCCAAATGTACACCCAAATTGCCTTAGCCTACCTTGTATGCACTCATCTTTAGTGCATTATTGTTATTTGTTTAAACCCTTAGTTAATTGTCTAATTGATTACATGGTTGCTAAGTCGAGTCATATCTTGTCCATATTATTTTGGGACGATTGGGACTCATGGGTAAAAGTACTAGTGTAATGAAGTAATGGGGAAGAACATCATTTATTACCCCTCATATATGCGTTAATGTCTTAAAGTACTCCAAGTGTTTCGATTATCTTGATTCGAGTCTTTATGTTTAATTATGTAAAAGTTCAAGGGTAAGGGGAGGGAACGAGCCCCCTTGATGTATTATTTTGGATGGTAGGGCAAGAGTGTATGAAAAAAAAATCGAAAAAACAAGAAAAATGAAAAAAAAAAATAGAAAAAAGAAAAGTAGAAAAAAACATACGTACTACTATCCCATTTCTTTTATATTTATGTTGGTCATAGTTAGCTTTAGTTAAGTCGAGTCTTAGCTTAGCAACGCCGCATTGTACATGTAATTGACTAAGTAGATTGACTTGCCACCAGTAAAATATCCCTTACCCAACAAACCGTGTTTTTCCATATCCCTACACCTAACGTTATAACCCTTTGAAAGACCTCTTTGATAGTTTATCCTAGGTGCTTACGCCAATGTGGTGCGGGTTTGATCCTTTCCCAAGCCTATGGTAATCTATTTTGCTATGACAGGTAGTGAGAGATATTTTTTCCATTTCCATTTGTGATATATAAATTTATAACACCCGAGAGATGAGAGTATCCAAACACTATATGTGAGGTGCCAGTGTGTAATTTCCGTGCTTGTTTTTACTAAGGTGGGATGATCATTTGTTGTAATTACTTTTATATTAGTGTTAAATGACCCCTAACTTGTATTTTAATTGGTATAAAAGCTCATTTGCTTGAGGACAAGCAAATCCCAAGTGTAAGGGTATTTGATAAGGATTTATTTGATACGCTTTTAGGGTGTCATTTAAGCCCTAAATCGTGTTTTTATGATCACATATTACCTCAAATCGTTTCTTTTGTTAGGTACTTGGGACATTAATTTTGGAAAATGAAGCATTTTAGAGCTTTTCGGACGATTTTATGCTCAAGAATGAAGAAAACAAGAAAACCAAGAAAAGTATGGAAATAACACCAGACGGCGTCAGGCTTTGGAGCTGACGCCATCGCATTATGAAGAGATGCGATGGATTCTTATACTAGGCGCCCTAGAAAAGAAGTTGGAAATTTATACGGGACGGCGTCAGGTGAAAAAGAGGCGAGGCCGCCTGGCTTTACACTAACACGAGATGGCCCAGTGAATTTCATAAGGGACGGCGTCAGAGATCTCTTGGGCGATACGAAACCCTAAGACACGGCGACCTGACGGCGTTAGGACTAATAACCCGACGCCATCAGCCTTGTAAATCTATATATAGTTTTTGCTTTTTCATTCATTAAGTGTGGAACTTTGTGGTGTAACTTTGGAGTCCGAATTTTGTAGTAAAATTAGGGTTCTCAACTCTTTTTTCTTCCATGTTCAATTAAAGATAAATTCCTCCTTTAATCATTCAATATGTGTATGTGTTGTTTGATTAATTATTTGTCTTTTCTTTACATTAACATGTTAGCTTAGATTTACTAGTGATTTCTTAGATCTAATGAAACTTAGTTATTAATTATTGATTGTTGATTTGTCATTGATTGTTTGGTTGATTGACTAACGTTAGGCTTAAGAAAATTGGCTAATCTCTTATACGGTAACAAGCTTGAATGTCTTAAGAAACGTAATCGGATGTGTACTATGGTTTTATTGGTTGTATTTTATGCATGAGTAACTATTAATGAGGCTATTATAGTGTTGGGAACATACTTTTATATTTATTCAAGTCTCGGTCATTACATTTTGTAATAGGTTGCTTTAGTATTATTATTCTTTATGTTTAAGTTAATGGGCAACATGTAAAAGCCCATAAGGCTTACCAAGCCCACGTTGAATGAAAGGTAGGGACCAGGGAGTGTTGCCCTAGCTTCTCTCCTATAAATACAAGGCTTATTTAACCTTAAACTTTGTTGGTTATTTTGTTATCTTATTGAAAATCTTGCACTTTTACTTTTCATATATCATATAATCAACCAATCCTTATATCTATCTCATGAAGCAACAACATCAAATCATTCCTCAACAACAACCATATCCAATGTCACAACAACCCATTCAGTATTCCTCCAAACAACCTCACTGGTTTGATCGGATGTGTGAAGTTATTACAACTCAACAATTCAGACATGAGGCAGGATCACTTGATATACCCCCAATGCTTACACCTGGGAACTATGTTCAGTAGGCACGTCGATTCTTATGGTTTATTGAACTTAGGAAACCCCATGGGAAATTTATGAAACAAGTGATACTTGAAGGACCATTTGAGTGGCCAACCAAACTTGAAGGTGGTGATCCATCTGCTGATCCTCCACGTGCTCCTGTAGAGAAACCTCTTCCAGAATCTCTACTCACTGAAGAACAGAAACTACATCGTGAAGCTGATGATTATGCCATGATCTATATACTTCAAGGAATTCCGAATCCAATCTATCGAAGTGTTGATGCTCAGAAAACGGCTAAAGCTATGTGGGAACATGTTCACCTACTAATGGAAGGCACTCAACTGAACCAAGATGATATGGAATCAAAACTCTACATGGAATACACTAACATCACAATTGAACTAGGGGAGTCACTTGAATCCTATTATCACCGTTTCACTAATGTGGTTAATGATTTGGAATGACACAAAATTACAGTACCAAGGATCGTAGTGAATTCCAAATTCGTCGGTAGTCTTGGTCCGGATTGGCAAAAGTATGTGACATTTTTTCGTCAAAACAAAAATCTTCATGATGCACCATATGGTTTGTTATATGATTTTTTGAAGCACCATGAACCTGAAGTGGAGAAAGATCGAGCTCTTCGAGGAGGTTACTCACCATCCCCAACTCCAAATTCTTTGGCACTCGTTGCTCAATCTTACTATGCTCCACCTCCAATGTCAAATCATGCTTATGTTCAGGAACAAATTACTTTAGCTACCCACAACCTACAACTCCAAATTAGATGGTCCTATATGATTCTTCACCGCAATCTAATCAACTTTTTCCTTATGAAAATAGTGAGTCAATGTACTACTCAAATTCCAATGAAGATGAAGATGAAGACTTCAATACGTCGAATCAAGGACTTGCTCTTATTGCTCGTGCCTTCAGCAAATTCTCAAACAAGACTAACAACCGTCTTCGCTTTTCATCAAACACTAGGAATCAAGCTGTCATTCAAGATGGGAAGGTTGAGATACAAAATCGTAATTATGGAAGATCTGGTACAAGTGGTTATTCGGGAAATTCTGGACATGAACAGAGGTTTAACAACAATGGAGGGTTTAGAAACAACTCCGGTGTTACTCAGAAAAGGAATGAAATTGTTGAAACTGGGAACTCCAACTCTGGGAATGTTGTGTGGTGTTACAACTGTAATGAGAAAGGTCATATTGCAACAGCATGTCCAAAACCGAGAACTCGGGGCAGTAAGTTTCACAAGTAGGCATTACTTATGGCTCGCAAAGATGAAAAGGAAGGACATTTCACTGAGCAGGAGAACAACTTCATGGCAAATGCGTACAACGATGATGACATGGAAGATCTAGAAGCTAATGCAGCTGTGATGCTTATGGCAAACATGCAGGAACTTCATATGAATGATTCAGGCCCAGTGTATGACACTGATGGTTTGTCTCAGGTACATGATCTTAATGCTTGCCTAATACATGAAATAGCATCACCCTCTGCTTCTGAATCAGATAAGGCGCAAGTCGTTCCATCTGACTCATCTTTATCTTCTCATGAAGATGAACAAATGAACACAATTGTTATATTTGCTGATGCCACAGTTGTTACATTTGATGATCCAATTAAGAATGACAAACATGATCATGTCAAACAAAATGAACCTTTCTTTGATCCTGATTCTGACCTTATATTGTTGTCTGTGGAAAACTAGAAGGGGGGTTGAATAGTTTACCGCTTTTTCGATTCTTATTTAGCTTAAATATCTTTTTAGAAACCTTACGTTTGCTTAAAGATATAAACACAACTTTATATGTTTGATTCTTTGAAAAGCTTTTCATGTGAATAACAATTCTAACTTTACTTGTTTCATACTTTGAAAAGCTTTACTTGTGATGATCCTAACTTTGCGTGTTTTAGTTCTTTGAAAAGCTTTACATTTGTTTCAAGATATAAGTACAACTTTACTTGTTTTAATTCTTTTGGAAAGCTTTATATGTGATTAGCAATTGTAACTAAATGACAACATGTAATAAGCAAAGATAAAGAAAGAAACGATCAAACCACAACACGATTGTTTATCGTGGTTCGGCTACAAGGACTCTTTTTCCTTGCCCTACATCCATGCCCCGAGTTTCCAACTCGAGAGTTATAAGCACTAATCAACAAGCTCCTTTCACCGGCGGAGAAAACCTTTACAACGTCTCTTACACTTTTACCGACACTAAGCTAGATGTCGAGTTCTTTTACAAGGGTACAACCACTCCCATTCGTCGCTTACACTTTTACCGACACAAAGCTAGATGTCGAGTTCTTTACCAAGGGTACAACCACTCCCGTTAGTTCTTTTACTAGGGTACAACAACTCCCAACACTCTTTGTATTTTGAGGCCTAAAATACTAACCTATAACTTCTACATACATGACACACATGAAGTATAAACTACCAAAGCTTATACATGACCAAGCTATCAAGACTTGCAACTTTAAAGTTGAAGCTTGTAACTTCTTGAATGATCTTGTGAAGTTCCTTGCTACATAAGAGAATCACAAATCAAAAGGTTACTGAGTTAGTTGAGAGAGTATGTGAATATATGTCCTAAAAGAGTTGACCAAAAATCAAGTTATGGCTTGGTATTTATAGCACACCATACTGCATGCTTGGCGGATCAGGCGGAACCCTCAGATGGGTTCCGCCCGTGTACCCCCAGGGTACCGCCGGGTCTGCAGTAGGTTTTTGCAATAACTCTTCAAACCAAACAAGGTCTTGTCTCATAACTCCTAGCAACCAAACAATGTCACATCACTTAAATCAAGTCAAACACAAAACTTGTAAGCAACCTCAAATCAAGTCAAACACATTTCTTTCCATAAATGCATGATGACAAAACTTGCCATAAATGTGATGTGACTATTTCTATTTTAAGAAATAAAACCAATGTTTAGTTTAAAAGGAAATGTAAACATTAGTTAAACAAGACTTAAACACGTAAAGTGATAATTTACTTTTAGCTAAAGTTCATACGTTGTCATTAACAAAACTTAGCAAAGATCGTAAAATATAAATAACGTTTTTAGGCGATATTTGTATTAACAATCTCCCCCTTTTTCTTGATGACAAAACATGAACTTTATTTAAAAGTAAGCCATAAGATTTAGTGTTAAGTCTTATAAAGTTAGTATTAAAACTTGTTTTTGCAAAGAGTTAGCGAAGCGGAAATATCAAAAGTTGAACAAGTTTAATATAAATTCTCCCCCTTTTTGTCGAAACAAAAAGTAGATAAGCGAAGCGGAATAATGGCCATGCTCCCCCTTGGTCGATACTCCCCCTAAATGGAGTGCCAAGAGAGGAGACATGGATTTTGAACCTACAAAAGAAAAGTTAGTTTCCGCACAAGATAAGTCATGAAAGCATGTCATGTTTAAAATACAACTAAAAGTTGCGAAGCGGAATAAAGCAAGACTCATGCTCCCCCTTGAATGCTACTCCCCTAAATGGAGTTTCAAGGAAGGAAGACATGGATAATGAACCTACAAAAAGAGAGGTTAGTTTCTAAGTCACAAGATTTATGTATAGTACCATAGCAAGGTATAGTTCACACATCATACGTAGATAGTCACCAAACAATTTAAACCTTGTTGTAGAATGAATTTCATTAAATTGTAAAATTTTGACTCTTAGAGAGTCAAAGACACGAAATTAAGATGACAACATCCTACTTTTAAAAATAAAGAAACACTAAAACTAAACTAAGACCATAAAATGCGACAAGGAAATCATCATTTTCCTTAATGAGAAACATTTTCCGAAAACAAAGATGGGGTTGTTTAAGGATGAAAATGTAGGTTGAGGGTTGTAGCGGCTTTTATTTTGAGAGGTGAGGTGGTGTCTTGGTTAAAATGGGGGATATTTTCCAAGAGAAACGGTTTTGTTTCATTTTGGAGACTCTAAGGTTGAGGTGGGTGAGACAAGGATTGTAGATGATCCAAAATGTG
Organism: Artemisia argyi; assembly: GCA_030686995.1. Taxonomy (NCBI): domain Eukaryota; kingdom Viridiplantae; phylum Streptophyta; class Magnoliopsida; order Asterales; family Asteraceae; genus Artemisia; species Artemisia argyi. The sequence goes on along the minus strand of CM060676.1, from coordinate 2,457,901 downwards.
GTTTAGAATAAACCTCATTTCTTCGGATAACTCACGAAGTTCCGTTCGACATCTTTCACTAATGTGAGCGGTTCTCTCGCAATGTCCGCAATCATGGCGGGGAAATGATGGTGGTGGATGGATGGTTTGATTTATTGGTGGTGGATGGTTTGAACTTGAAGGAGAAAATGTGGATGGTTGAGAGGTGTGTTTGCTTCCTTCACTTATTGAGTCTAATGCCGTATGAAATTCCATAACATGGTTGATTTAAGAGTCAACCATTCGTTTGAAGGCATTTAGGTGGGCTAAATGAGTACTTATTTCCTCATTCATGTTTGGAGGTTTTTCCCATATGGATGTTTCTATTTTCTTATAAGAAGAAAGTAGAGTTTCAAAATTTTGGGAATTTTGTTGTTGTGATGGTTGTTGTTGTGGTTGTGGTTGTTGATTTTGAACAAAATGGTGGAAGCTTGGTTCGCCGGAAGAATTGCCATGAAGGTCTTTGTAAATTGGGTGAAACATAAATGATTGTTGGTGGGTATGACCTTGATCATTTGGAAAAATGGAGGATCTAGCATAACGGTAAGCCAACCGTTCTACCGTAGATGGGTAATGGGGTTCATCATTAAGTTGCTCACTAGGTTGTTGTTGGGTTTCCATTTGAGCAACGGTATCAAAAAGTGAGAAAGATGGTGGACTTGATGATAGATCATCAAAAGTTTCCAAATTGAGTGTTGGTGATGTTGGTGGTGTATGGAAAAGTTCCATTGGTGTAGGTGTTGGTGATTGAGGTGAAGGAGTTTTTGATTTAAAAGCTTGTTGAGAAGATGAAGTTGACCCACTCGAAGGTTTAGTTGATGATGGGTTAATTGCTAGATTTGAGTTCCAAAGTGGTGGAGAAGGTGGTGGAGTAGCAAGATTAAGTAAATCTTGAATGGTGATCACATTGGTATTACAATGTGTTGAGGGTGTAGTTGAGGTAGTAAGGTTAAGAAAATCTTGGATAGGTGAGGAGATATTAAGTGAAGCATCACTTGATGATGATGAGCTAGACTTTGTGGTTTTGTTGAAGCAACAAGGTTTCACACTAATCCTAGTGGTTTTAGCACATGATTTTGATGACTCGGATGAGGTGTTGGATTTGGTCATTTCAAAGGTTTTGGTTTTGATGTTTGAGGGAAGAAGTCTTGATTGGTGATGGTATGATTTGAATTGTTGTGGAGCTTTCAATTTTATAGGATGAGAAAGGTGTTGAAATAGTGTTTGGATTTGATGTTTTACTATTCAAAGATTGAGGTGTCAAATGATTTTCATGACCAAGTCACATCATTTGAGGTCAATCCAATGAATAGGATGGAGTGAAAGACCAACTTAAGCACTCAATGCTTTGTGATCATGGGAAGTGGTTTGGTTGAAAATGTATCAAAGGTTTGAAGGATCCTTTAAAAGGGTTCCTTTGGTTAGTTATGTTTTGAATTTGAATTTTGGCGGGAAGTGTCTTACTAATTGTTTTAGTGAGTGAGGTTTGTTCCAATATGGTTGTTGTTGTAAATGAAAGATGTTTCTCACTTAGGATAATGATTTGACACTTTACAAGTTATAAACTTAAGAAAAAATAGCAAAAATTTTCTGCAGGTGACTGGCGGATCCCTCAGAAGACACTGGCGGAACCCATTTGAGGGTACCGCCTGGTCCGTTGGGCCATTTCTGGAATTCCCAGAAAACACACTGGCGGACCCCAATTTTGGGTACCGCCAGATCCGCCAGGGGTAAAAATTAGGCAGTCCGCGTTTTTGACCCGCGGGACGATTTTCAAAAATTTTCAAAAACTCCTAAAATCAAAAAGATAAGGTATTACTGGTTAGGCAATGCAAAAATTAGACATGTAAACATACCAATCATGGGACTTTGACCTTGAGGTCGAGGATTACACTATACTTAGTAAGAATTCCCATAAGCATAGAAAAAAATGACAAACACCTTAAACATTGTCATTATGCATAAGATTTCATACAAACATAATCCAACAAACATAATAAACCATGAAAGTGAAAAACACATAATTCACATAGTTTTAACACAAAGATGCTTCCAAAGCACTCATAAGCCAAACGTTCCTTAATCTTCTCACAACCGGTCAATCTTCTTTTTGAGCTTGTTTAGGTACCTTCCAAAACACTTGAACATTCCTTTGGTTTGCTTGAATTCTTCGGAAGCATTGTCAATGATGGGGAGAGCTTGAAGGTATTCTAAAGGAGGTAACTTAGAGTTTGGTAGTCTATCATCGTCGCTCGTCCCGGATGATGATGAAGATGGAGTAGGTGATCGAGTACGTTTGCCCTTATTTTTGAAAACTCGTTTATCACTTAGGGGAATGAAGGTGTGAGGAACTAGAAAATAGTCAAGGCGTATTCCATCTTCGTTAGGAGAAATGGGTGAGATTCCTCTAAAGAGGCGAGTAAGAAGCATACCATAGGGAAGAGCGGTTGTTCCAACTAAGGATATGTCGGCCATCCTTCTGGCTAGGTAGTAGGCGAAGTTGAAGGGTTGACCGGTTGAAATGCTATAGAGCATATAGCAAAGACATGTGTTGATGTGATCTCTATTTCCTATGGTACTTATGACGTTAGCCCTAAGAATTTCTTCCCATTTCTTAAATTGCGGTTTAAGCTCATTGAGCTCCATACCAAAAGGATCTTTATCTATAGTATTCCCCGAACGGTTCACCCTAGTGGTAGAGGTTCTAACAAAGAGGTATTCCTTAATAGTTTCCTTACTAGCAAGAGGTGTATCGTATGGATAAAAACGATCAATAGTATCAAGACTTGAAATGGGCCACTTATCCGTGTAGAGGCAAGTTCCCTCATTTGGTACACCAAGAATTATAGCTAAGTCTTTTAAATCTATATCATGTGATATTTGATTGGTTGTGAAGTTTAATGAGATCCTACCACCGGCACATGAGGAAAGGTTTACGGTTGCATAAAATTCCAAGATGAACCTAGGACAAATGGGCTCATCTATATCAAGGAGACAATCAAAGTGAATTGCGGCAAAGTTTTGGCGAATAGAAGTTCCTTCTAGAAAGGATGGATCAATGGTTCTACCTTCGTGAACATAGCATTTTTCTAATGCCTTAAAGGTTTCTACTTGAACCGGGTTGAGACCTTTGGTCATATGGTGTTTGGGCATGTACTTAAGGGTTTCTTTGTGATCGGATTTGTTTGCGGGAGGCATGTTGATTCCTAGAAAACATAAAATTTTATGTTAATGACTTTTAACAACGAGGATGTTCTAATATATTCTTATATGCAAGACAATGTGAAGACATGGTTATCTTGACTCATTTTGATTCCCAAATCGTTTTGTTATGCAAATTTTGTTGTAAAAACAAAAGATAACCAACACTCTCCTAATTGAATGTGTCTTCGATTGAATGTACCCGAAAATACATATTAGTTATGTATCCCCTTTAGCATTCAAGAGATAGTATGCAAGTGATGTTTAAATGATGTTTTTCATTTGTTTTAACAATGTGGTGATGAATCATGTTGCAATTAGAAAAATAATGCTCTTGGTGTGTTTGGTAAATCAAGGTAACAATGAAAAGATACATTTCTTAACTTAATGAAATACATAATTGACTAGCCACCAAGTTTTTCATGAATCATGAAGTTTTATGCAAAAGCCCTAAGATTCTAGTTAATGATTGTAATCAAAAATGTTATGATTAAATTAAAAATGTAATTGTGATTAGAATACTTACAAAGTTAGTTGGATTGGAAGAGATTGGATTAGAAGCCCTAAAATTCGTGAGGATATGTGTTTTAGAGAGGGTGATGTTGTTTGTTAGTTTTTGTTAAGACTTAATAGGGTGTTTGGCTTTGAAATAAAGATTTTAAAACATTCTGAGGTTTGGCGGACCAGGCGGAACCAAAAATTGGGTTCCGCCCGTATGGCCTGAAGGTTCCGTGGGTACTACAGAGAAAAACTTAAACGGAATTGTCTTGATTTTTGTGGTTTTATCCTAATGTTCAAAAACTAAGGTTTTAGGTCTTATGAGTCTTTGACTAAGTGTCACACCCCCAATTTACCTGACTTGCAGCGGAATGGAATACCTGGGGGTGTCTGTCATAGCACCACAGTTACAGTTACATTGAACGACCTAAAGTGTCGTTTGGAAAATACTGCATTTGATCATTGAAATAATTCAGAGTTTACAAAATGAGGTCCCCAAAATGTGTTGCATGTTCATGAAAAACAAGTCATACTAGGTCAAATGTTTACATAAGTGCATGAAATAATGATGAGACGCGTCGACTCCGCGACTCCATGAAGGTCCAAATGCATGTCACATGAGCTACCTTAGTAACCTGAAATACATTGCTAAAACGTCAACACGAATGTTGGTGAATTCCATAGGTTTGTAAAATGTACTGATGTACGGCCACCACAAGTAAAAGTGCAAGATAAAAATCTCGTGAAAATTGTACAATAGCCTTAAGCTCATGACACCGAAGCTATGACTGATGAAATTCTATGCCCCTCCCGAATGTTCTGCCGAAACATTCAAATGTAAAAGACATGACATGCATCCGCTTACTGTTGGTATCCACTACCACGGATGGAGGCGTCACCCTCGATAGATCTATCCACTCACTCTCGCTTAGTACTTGAAATTAACGGTTCATGATGTTACAGGGGACTTAGCACTTGGCAAGGTAACTTAAGCTATGTACATGTTTGAATACTTGGGCTCGTACTAAAATGATTGATGCAATGTATTCCCCCCGTGGGATTTGAAATCAAAATATTGTATTGAAAACGGGGCTATGAAAACTCACCTCAACTGATGAAACTGTGATGAAATGAAATGAACACCAATGAACAATTAGTTGTCGCAACCCAATATGATGGTACCATGAACATGTACTGAGCTGAAAAACAAGGCGCGCACACTAGCCGCAACCTAATATGAATGATGAATGATCTCATTTAGATCACCAAATGATGTTATGAATGACCATGCTCATGTTTCTATACCACTCTACTCTTTGGAAAAACACTTGTGTTGTCAAAAATATACAATCCAAGAATTTGGAAAATATTGCTATTAGAAAATATAAATAGCTAGTTATAATATATATACTTATATATATATAACGTAAGTTCTCATGTTGACGTTGAAATACTCGGGTTGTAATCCTTGAAATGATGAAAACATACTCATAATAACTAATACTACGTTAGTTATAAAGCTCGGTACTTGATATTATGTTTAGCTTGAAAATGTACTTCGTAGTTTTTGCGCCAAAATTTAATAAAAGCTGTCAAATATAAAGTGGTTTTAGCCGATATTCAAACGTGTATATCTTTGTCGTTACTTGTCCGTTTTACTTGTTCTTTATGTCCACGGTTACGTCTTAGTATGTAGTAATATATTTTGGAAAGCTCGGCTCCTCCGGGTTACGTCTAAAGCCTCTTTTTGTCCAATGAAAAACGTCCAACAGCAAACATTTTCTGAAAAATACTTTTCGTCTACAATCTTGCAAAAATCATAACTCCTTCGTTATAGACTCTTTTTAATCCGTTCTTTCGCCTACGGATTCGTTTTTGAAAGTATTTTCTAAAAATTTTGCCAAAGTTTCCTTGGTGTTTACTGATTTTCCAGATTTTTACAAAACGGGACAGCATGTCTAAAATAGGTTCCAAATCAAGTTTCCAAGGTTAAAAATCAATTTCTACCATCACCAAACCTCTTGTAATCACCACATGACTAATCTAATCTTACCATACACCTTCTTAGGGTGCCATGGACTCCTAACCAAGTTATTATAGCAAGGGGATTCATGAATAAAAAGTTAGGGTTTGTATGTTTCTTTTTAGCCAAAATAAAGTGTGGTATAGCTACTTGTACATGGTTTTTAGCATGATACTTATGTAATACATGTAAAAATAGGATGATCCATGAAAAAATAAAGATGAAAACTTACTTGACAAAATGAGATGATTATTGGATGATTATGCTTGATGTTCTTGTGTTTTTGTTGCTTGATTCTTGATTAGGCTTGTAAAATGAACAAGTTTTGTGTTTTACTTTATGGAAAATGATCACTTGATCATAGAGATCAATTAGGGTCGTGGGTTTGAAGATGGAAATGGGGAAGATGAGATGAAAATTTGTCTTAGCTCAAAAGGTGTGATTATGATTTAGAAAATTTGGTAAAGTAAGGTTTTTATGTGTTTATTTGTTAAATAATGATAAATCAATGCACAAGGTTAAAAAGGGGTGGTCATGGCTGGTTTTGGGTGTGAAAAGGAGTAGCCAAAACGGTTTTGATCACTTAGAAAATATAGTGTAGCGTTAAGTGTTATTACGCGTTATTCGTTAAAATCGGGTACCGGGTTTAATAGCAATAAACGTTCACGAAGTTAACCGGGATGAAATAAAGTCATAATAATGATAAAAACATATTAAAAATATGTTGGGTACATTTACTGAGTGATCGGGTGATTATTGTTTAGTTTTCACGAAAACCGTCGTTATATTTATACGCGTACGTTATAAATAAAATAAATTTCCAAAATACTGGGTAACTGAATGTTATAACTTTTATGATGTTAAAATGGATATAAAAATATGTCGGGACCATTGTGGGAATATTTAGATATATTCGTCGTGTATAAACCGGGTGTTAACGTTTACTATAATTACTTATACGTAAAAACGTTAAATGTACTGAATATAGAAATTTGAAAATCCTGAGAGTGGTATAACATATAAATGACCTACTGATGATATGCAGACTATCTCCAGTCCGTATGAAATGTCATTACTGATAATGCATGAATTCGCACCTGAACCAATACGGTTACGCGAATTTGAATACCCGTAAACTAAATTTACGATGAAATGTGTAATGCACGTGAATGATGAAATCTTTTCCCGCAATGAATAGTGTTCCGTGAATAGTAAAATTTCTGAATGCTTCTCGGAATGTCAAACTGACACCAAAAATGATGAATAGTAAACTGATGAATAGTGTTTTGATGAATAGTGTTTGATGAATAGTGTTTTTCCAAAGTTCGGGAAATGACCTGAAATGACCTGAAATGGTGAGTTGTGACAGTCTTCCCCTCTAAAAGGAACTTCGTCCCGAAGTTCAGTTTATGTTGGTCTCTGAAAACGTATTGGTGAAAAGGTGATGATATTCGAGAATTCCAGCGAACTCTAACGATAGGAATTCAACTCTGATTCAACTGTTTGACCACACGGTCCATGATTTCTGTTGGTCCTCTTACAAGGTCTGAGATTGTCATTTGGGATGGATCCCTTCCAATGGAATCATGAGTGACTCATCTGAAAGTCATTTCTGGGGATCTGAAAATGTGAAATATGTTCGTGTAATCCTGTTGTTCTCTGGCAATGTTCAAATCTGACGGCCACTAGGCCTACCCTGTCTGAAATATAAATGGTCCAGTGTATATTGGTGTAACTTTCCAAGTTTTCTGAACGATAACATGCCTTTCCTAGGCAGAACTTTCTGCATAACTCTGCAGAACTTGAAGTTTTAATGGTTTACGACTTATTGAACTTGTAACTGATTCTTGACTTTGTAGAAAATTTCTGGTTATCTCATGAATGCCTACTGAACAAATGAGTTGAGCTTTTTCCAAGTTTGGCCCATCAATAGATGGTCTGCGCTTCTTAATGTTTTAAATGTGACACTGGTAATATATACTGCTGAATTCTGCCAGAACTCAAGTTTGTATGCTAGTTGGTCGATTCTAAAATGAATCTTAAATAGTCCAATATGCTAAAGGTTCAACCTTTCTTGTTATCCAATTTGTATCATGCCCATCCAAGGCATTGCTTTTAACTTAGTTTGTTCTCCCACTTGAATCTGGATGGTTTGTTGTTCATGATACCCAATCCAAATGATATGTGTTATGTACCAACCTAACTTCTGCTAGTTTCTCGCTGTTGGTGTGATAATCATTGTTGTAGATGAATTTGATTTATGTTGAGTGATTAGTCCAACCATTTACAGGGTCAATCACTCATGCTCTGAGCATACTTTCCTATGTTTGAATTGTTCTGTCGCTTTGACCATCGGCCTGAGGATGATTGGTGATGTTTCCATCTAAATGGGTTTCTGAAGGAAATCCTGAAATGATTACCTGAAGTCCAAGTTGAAACGGTTTCCTTAACAGGAAAAACTGAAATGGGTACAATAAACCTTTGTGACTAATTCCATAACGTTCGGTCCTTCGAACTTGGCGTTATCTGAAGGGATAGCATATAGGTAACAATTTGATTCCTTGTGTTTTGTTCCAACTGATGATAAGACATATGTTTTTCCTTGTCTATTGGGTTTGGTCTCGACTACTGAAGTTCGTGATTAATTTGTGATGTCCTTCCTAATTCCTTCATCACATATTCCAAATATCCTTTATTGTCAAGTCACAAATCCTAAATGCATAAGCGATGTTGTAGGGGAGTTGGTTCTGGATATTTGTCTCGCAATTGTGAGTTTTGGTTGAAATCTTTTTCTGAATAAACGAACTTAGAAAAATGGAGCAAATGATTTACTAAGTAATATTTTTCCTGATGATTCAAAATTTCAGTAGTTATGAAGTAGAAAAATGTTTTCAAACATGTTGTGATTAAGACTGCTTACCAAAGTTTGATGTTTATGTATATTTCTCATTGTACAATAGTGTTGCTAAAGATTGACCAAAAAGGATTGTACTTGTTAAAAATAGGAATTTCAGGAATCATTTTTCCACAAGGTATGTGATTTATGTAAACGCATCAACTTTATTTAAAAGTGAAAACACTGAAAAGGATAAAATGGTAGAATAGGAAATGTTCGCTTAAATGCATAGATGTCTAACACTTAGTTCCTGAGGTTGGATAATGTCTATTGGTGGTTATCTGGCATAACTACAAGCATAGGTATTTAGACTAACTTAAGTCCTGAAATTGTTTATCGTTGTAATTGGCAAGACGAAGGTATCACTTGATGTTGTGTCGATGAATGTCTATTCTGTTTTCCCATGTAAATGAGGAGATATGTTCTGGCTTGATCCCTTGCTTGGTATGAAGGTGAGGTTATCTGCAATTTCTAGACATAATGCCTTAAAGGAATCTACATCGATATTCTTGATTCAAACAATTGTACTTTGTGAAAACTTACTGCAGGAAAGTTTATGTATGGATGAGGCCATGTTTAAATGAAATGCTCTACAGTCTCAATTAGAAGCTTGGTTTATTTCTATTGTGTTGTCCTGCGGACATTCATTGAGTTCAATCCTGTAGCTCAGTCTAGCTAGTACCCTTAAACAGTAGAATTTGACAACTAAGTCAGAGATGGTGATTAGGATGGTCTCGCAGTATCTGAGGATTGTTGTTGAGTTATGAATTCTCTCACTATATAATTCTAGTCCTGGTTACTAGTTCTGTACTCCTTTCGTTGCTTCTATTGTATTGAGGAATCCTGCATGTAATTGATATGGAAAGTCTCTTCTAGGGAAGTCAATGGGAAAATTCAACTTAATGGCTAAGTGAGTGACAGGTAGGGTAAGTATCCAAGGATAGTTCGGCAAAATGGATGTTTATGAAAGAGTTCCTTTGTTTACAAAACTTTTGGATGAAGATTGTTATTAACAATCCTTTGAAAAGGTAATTATTTCCTTCATGGCATAATCCTTCCTGAATTTTACATAGGTGATCAGGCTATGTATAATTGAGGACTAATGATGCGATGTTGGATTTTTGTCAAAATATCATAACTTTCCTCAAAAGTTTTAGATGGTGTTCAACGCATTGTTATAAAAATGGTGTCCTGATGTTTCCTTTCAAGTAACATGAAAATTTGCCTCGCATAATAATAGTAAATACTTGGTGTAATGACAGAAAAATCAATTTATAGGATGGAAATAAAATAGCTTACTTCAGAAATTTTTCTTTAAAACAATTTCCCCATATGATAGTAAAATAGCTTGAATGGTGTATTAGATACATGGGTGAATCTTGTCGAATGGTAATAGTCTACTAATTCGTCAAAAACGAAATCAACCTAATTCCTGAAGAATCTGCGGATGTTTCTGTTGAGTCCGTGTTATTGGTATTATCTACTAGATGTCATCTAGTTCATGGCAAGTGGGAATGGAAAAGGAAATGACAATGATGGTACCAGTGAATGAAATACTACCCTCTTTCGTGCTACCTCGCGACATCCAAGAGGTAAAACTATAGTACACACTGTGGGAAGGCCAATAGTGTAATAAGTAATTGATGGTGGTGATAGTACCTGAGTAGTAAGTGCCCTACTAGTGATGGAAAGAAAACACACTATCTTCCTTGCAATAAGCATCCTAATAAGTCCATTAAGATTAATTCTGAATACACTACCAAAAGGCATTCTATGTACGGGCTGAATGATAGGAAAACCCTGTTCCTATGGCAAATCAATAGTACTAATGGTGGTGTAAATGCAGCTGGTGGTATAATGGTAGTGTAAAATGACAAGGCATCTTCAATGTTGGAATCCGATAAAAGGATGTCAGGGTGAGTATCTGAAGACATGTCACTTGTGAACCAGGTCAATAAAATGATATACATATACGGATATGAGCATAAATAACTCGCACAGGGTATGTATGAAACAACATGTATCATGATTATGCACTTATGATGAAATGATGAGATGCTATGATGATGTGGTTATAGTCTAGGGTCCAAGATACATCCTAGTTCGCTATAACCTTAGCTCTGATGCCAATCTGTCACACCCCCAATTTACCTGACTTGCAGCGGAATGGAATACCTGGGGGTGTCTGTCATAGCACCACAGTTACAGTTACATTGAACGACCTAAAGTGTCGTTTGGAAAATACTGCATTTGATCATTGAAATAATTCAGAGTTTACAAAATGAGGTCCCCAAAATGTGTTGCATGTTCATGAAAAACAAGTCATACTAGGTCAAATGTTTACATAAGTGCATGAAATAATGATGAGACGCGTCGACTCCGCGACTCCATGAAGGTCCAAATGCATGTCACATGAGCTACCTTAGTAACCTGAAATACATTGCTAAAACGTCAACACGAATGTTGGTGAATTCCATAGGTTTGTAAAATGTACTGATGTACGGCCACCACAAGTAAAAGTGCAAGATAAAAATCTCGTGAAAATTGTACAATAGCCTTAAGCTCATGACACCGAAGCTATGACTGATGAAATTCTATGCCCCTCCCGAATGTTCTGCCGAAACATTCAAATGTAAAAGACATGACATGCATCCGCTTACTGTTGGTATCCACTACCACGGATGGAGGCGTCACCCTCGATAGATCTATCCACTCACTCTCGCTTAGTACTTGAAATTAACGGTTCATGATGTTACAGGGGACTTAGCACTTGGCAAGGTAACTTAAGCTATGTACATGTTTGAATACTTGGGCTCGTACTAAAATGATTGATGCAATGTATTCCCCCCGTGGGATTTGAAATCAAAATATTGTATTGAAAACGGGGCTATGAAAACTCACCTCAACTGATGAAACTGTGATGAAATGAAATGAACACCAATGAACAATTAGTTGTCGCAACCCAATATGATGGTACCATGAACATGTACTGAGCTGAAAAACAAGGCGCGCACACTAGCCGCAACCTAATATGAATGATGAATGATCTCATTTAGATCACCAAATGATGTTATGAATGACCATGCTCATGTTTCTATACCACTCTACTCTTTGGAAAAACACTTGTGTTGTCAAAAATATACAATCCAAGAATTTGGAAAATATTGCTATTAGAAAATATAAATAGCTAGTTATAATATATATACTTATATATATATAACGTAAGTTCTCATGTTGACGTTGAAATACTCGGGTTGTAATCCTTGAAATGATGAAAACATACTCATAATAACTAATACTACGTTAGTTATAAAGCTCGGTACTTGATATTATGTTTAGCTTGAAAATGTACTTCGTAGTTTTTGCGCCAAAATTTAATAAAAGCTGTCAAATATAAAGTGGTTTTAGCCGATATTCAAACATGTATATCTTTGTCGTTACTTGTCCGTTTTACTTGTTCTTTATGTCCACGGTTACGTCTTAGTATGTAGTAATATATTTTGGAAAGCTCGGCTCCTCCGGGTTACGTCTAAAGCCTCTTTTTGTCCAATGAAAAACGTCCAACAGCAAACATTTTCTGAAAAATACTTTTCGTCTACAATCTTGCAAAAATCATAACTCCTTCGTTATAGACTCTTTTTAATCCGTTCTTTCGCCTACGGATTCGTTTTTGAAAGTATTTTCTAAAAATTTTGCCAAAGTTTCCTTGGTGTTTACTGATTTTCCAGATTTTTACAAAACGGGACAGCATGTCTAAAATAGGTTCCAAATCAAGTTTCCAAGGTTAAAAATCAATTTCTACCATCACCAAACCTCTTGTAATCACCACATGACTAATCTAATCTTACCATACACCTTCTTAGGGTGCCATGGACTCCTAACCAAGTTATTATAGCAAGGGGATTCATGAATAAAAAGTTAGGGTTTGTATGTTTCTTTTTAGCCAAAATAAAGTGTGGTATAGCTACTTGTACATGGTTTTTAGCATGATACTTATGTAATACATGTAAAAATAGGATGATCCATGAAAAAATAAAGATGAAAACTTACTTGACAAAATGAGATGATTATTGGATGATTATGCTTGATGTTCTTGTGTTTTTGTTGCTTGATTCTTGATTAGGCTTGTAAAATGAACAAGTTTTGTGTTTTACTTTATGGAAAATGATCACTTGATCATAGAGATCAATTAGGGTCGTGGGTTTGAAGATGGAAATGGGGAAGATGAGATGAAAATTTGTCTTAGCTCAAAAGGTGTGATTATGATTTAGAAAATTTGGTAAAGTAAGGTTTTTATGTGTTTATTTGTTAAATAATGATAAATCAATGCACAAGGTTAAAAAGGGGTGGTCATGGCTGGTTTTGGGTGTGAAAAGGAGTAGCCAAAACGGTTTTGATCACTTAGAAAATATAGTGTAGCGTTAAGTGTTATTACGCGTTATTCGTTAAAATCGGGTACCGGGTTTAATAGCAATAAACGTTCACGAAGTTAACCGGGATGAAATAAAGTCATAATAATGATAAAAACATATTAAAAATATGTTGGGTACATTTACTGAGTGATCGGGTGATTATTGTTTAGTTTTCACGAAAACCGTCGTTATATTTATACGCGTACGTTATAAATAAAATAAATTTCCAAAATACTGGGTAACTGAATGTTATAACTTTTATGATGTTAAAATGGATATAAAAATATGTCGGGACCATTGTGGGAATATTTAGATATATTCGTCGTGTATAAACCGGGTGTTAACGTTTACTATAATTACTTATACGTAAAAACGTTAAATGTACTGAATATAGAAATTTGAAAATCCTGAGAGTGGTATAACATGTAAATGACCTACTGATGATATGCAGACTATCTCCAGTCCGTATGAAATGTCATTACTGATAATGCATGAATTCGCACCTGAACCAATACGGTTACGCGAATTTGAATACCCGTAAACTAAATTTACGATGAAATGTGTAATGCACGTGAATGATGAAATCTTTTCCCGCAATGAATAGTGTTCCGTGAATAGTAAAATTTCTGAATGCTTCTCGGAATGTCAAACTGACACCAAAAATGATGAATAGTAAACTGATGAATAGTGTTTTGATGAATAGTGTTTGATGAATAGTGTTTTTCCAAAGTTCGGGAAATGACCTGAAATGACCTGAAATGGTGAGTTGTGACACTAAGCCTAGGAATTATGAATGCTTCATATTCAAGAGATTTTGTGAACGCGTTGATGGAATAGTTGACATAGAAGACTTTCTTAGTTAAGACGTTCCTCAATGAACAACCTTACCAAGGCGATGATGAGAGATCACAATATGTCTACTAAGAACATAATGGATTGAATTGTTGCCGAAGTCGATGCTTCCAATGTTGATGAGATAAATTCCGTTGTTGACACGAGTTTGCATGGAGCTTGTTGATGTGCTTCTCCATCCGATACTAATTTGAGAATCGTATGCGTTTTGGAGAATCTTTGGGTAAGTAAGTATAAAAGTGCAAGTACCACTTGTGCTTTTCTTATCAACTTATTACCGACATAATTCCATTTGGCATACACTATGGTTTCTATTCCCGTTCTTTTGGGAGACCATAATCCTAGTTGTGTAGTACCTTATGTTGTATCCAAATAGGCTCAACTAAAGAGTTGTTTTAGGATCTTCTTTAACACGAGCACATAGACGAAAGCTAAACATAATGTTGAATCTAAATGTTATGAGAACAAGTAGTCTTCCAAACATTTCTCTATGTTTAGTTTTTACCTACGGATTTACTAATCTCATTCTCGATAAGTCATCAATAACTTAACCATTGAGAACAAGAGAGCAACTAGGAATGTCTTTAAGTTAAAATCCCTTGCTTTTGTGGCTTGCTCTTATTATCAAAAGGTCTTTCAAACATTGACACTATACTCACTTGATTACTTTGAAATATCAATTTTGTTTCATTAGTTGTTTTATTCTAAAAAAAAATTGTTTTTGTTGAACTTGTTTAGACACAACTATGACCTCTAAAACAAGTTTTATAGCTAATGTCAATTTTGCTTGATTCAATGTTTAACTCAAGGTGAGAAGATGTTGTTGTGTACTTTTACTCCATGCTTGTCTTGCCATCATTGGACTTTCGACTAAGTTATCATCTACCAAAGATGATATCATAGAAGGAGGAGATCACTCGTTAAATGTCATATTCAACGACTCCTCGACTCTTTGGGTTTTCTTACTTAGGACACTATGAACTCTATTTATTTTTAAAAAGTCCAAGAGGTACAACATCATTAGACTATGTGTCACATTTGATGTGTAAATCCTAGATGTTGAAAACTTATTTTCTTTCACACATCCTAATATATGCTAATGTGATTTATTTCATCTTGTGTGTTTTATGTGAGATTATCATAAAGGAGTGATTGAAGAAAAACACAATTTAAGACTCAAAGTATGGTGTTTGAGAATGTTATTTAACAAAGGTTTGTTTTGCAAGCATCACAAAAGTGTTAGACATTTTAACACTTAGGAAATTCTTAGTTAGCTCACTTGTAAGCAAGAGTTGAGTGAGACTCACTCAAGAGTTTCTCGTGTTTATCTCTTGATGGTTAAAGAACTAAAGCACCTTATATCTCCTACTAGTACTAAAGACGAATTTCCTTGTTGCATAGAATCTAATCCTAGTTATTACTAAATAGCAAGTAAACACTTTTAGAGTATTACTAATAACACATATTCTAACACATAATGCTTAGAAGCAAGAGACTATTAAAGTCAAGTTTAAGTAATGTGTACCTTTTAAATTGCATAGAGATGCTATCAAGAGGAAAAACACAACGCGTAGAGTCTTGGTTTGACGACAAGCTTAGAAACTCAATTACTCATGTATCCAAGAGGGTTAGACAATCATATAAAAGCATAGAGCATGATAATCTTAATTCTTCTATCATGAGTTTCTATTAGAGATATAATTATCTCTAAGTCTCTCTTCTAGGTTAGACAAATTTTACTTGCTTTTGTTTTCTTAGTTAATGGTGCTTTTGAGTTAAGTCCTAATCCGGTTTTATCTTTAAACAACCTTTGACTCCTCAACAATCTTTCAAAAGATTTTGAGCTTTCATCAAATTTAACTAATAATTTTTCCTTTCTCATTTTGCATTTTAATCTCATGTTTGTAATCTAGACATAATATACATTCTAGATTAATTTCAACATTACTCTCAATTCTTGACATTTTATCTTCTAACAAGATTTCCTTTTCAAAGATTTTCTTAAAAGATTTTGAAGATTCTTTCTTGAAGATAGTTTTTAGGTCCATGTTGCATAAACGTTTTAGACTCATTTTCTAGTTTAGAAAACTCTAGGATAAATTTATCAAAGCAAAAGTGTTTGGTTTCAACGTGTACCTTGCTTGATGTTTTATCTAGTTTAGAATCACAAACCGGATGATTGGCTTCATCTTCATACGTGTTATTCCATGAATCACAAGTAAGTCCATTACGAGCATGACATGAGTAATCATCTTCACTTGTACCTTCATTAAAAACATTTAAACTAGTAGCACATGTATTAATCTCAACTAAAAAATCAATCGATTAATATATCTAAGATTTCTAATTCATTTGTGAGATCAACTTGATCATCTTTGGCTTGACATATTTCTTGATGAAAATTTAACATATTTTTCCAAACATCATTAGCCTTTTGATAAAAATACATTCTTTCATATTTGGTACTAAAGCTTTGTAAAGCATTGTTTTAGCTTTAGTATTTTTATCAAGTTTAAGATAGTTATCTTGGTTTTCAAAAACTTGTTTTCTTTGGTTTGAAATTACCAAAAGAAATAATATGCCAAAGATCTTGATCAATTGATTTCACATAGTTTTCAAAATTACTTTTCCACTCAAGTAAGTTTTCTTTTTCAAATAGCGGTGGGTTTTGAATAGGTTGCCCTTCTTTGAGATTTTCAAAATCCATGGATTGATCCAAGTTTTAAAATACATTCTATTTTAAAGATCTTGAGTAACGTAGCTCCTGATGCCAATTGTGGAAAACTAGAAGGGGGGTTGAATAGTTTACCGCTTTTTCGATTCTTATTTAGCTTAAATATCCTTTTAGAAACCTTACGTTTGCTTAAAGATATAAACATAACTTTATATGTTTGATTCTTTGAAAAGCTTTTCATGTGAATAACAATTCTAACTTTACTTGTTTCATACTTTGAAAAGCTTTACTTGTGATGATCCTAACTTTGCTTGTTTTAGTTCTTTGAAAAGCTTTACATTTGTTTCAAGATATAAGTACAACTTTACTTGTTTTAATTCTTTTGGAAAGCTTTATATGTGATTAGCAATTGTAACTAAAAGACAACATGTAATAAGCAAAGATAAAGAAAGAAACGATCAAACCACAACACGATTGTTTATCGTGGTTCGGCTACAAGGACTCTTTTTCCTTGCCCTACATCCACGCCCTACATCCACGCCCCGAGTTTTCCTTGCCCTACAAGGACTCTTTACTCGAGATTTATAAGCACTAATCAACAAGCTCCTTTCACCGGCGGAGAAAACCTTTACAACGTCGCTTACACTTTTACCGACACTAAGCTAGATGTCGAGTTCTTTTACAAGGGTACAACCACTCCCATTCGTCGCTTACACTTTTACCGACACAAAGCTAGATGTCGAGTTCTTTACCAAGGGTACAACCACTCCTGTTAGTTCTTTTACTAGGGTACAACAACTCCCAACACTCTTTGTATTTTGAGGCCTAAAATACTAACCTATAACTTCTACATACATGACACACATGAAGTATAAACTACCAAAGCTTATACATGACCAAGCTATCAAGACTTGCAACTTTAAAGTTGAAGCTTGTAACTTCTTGAATGATCTTGTGAAGTTCCTTGCTACATAAGAGAATCACAAATCAAAAGGTTACTGAGTTAGTTGAGAGAGTATGTGAATATATGTCCTAAAAGAGTTGACCAAAAATCAAGTTATGGCTTGGTATTTATAGCACACCATATTGCATGCTTGGCGGATCAGGCGGAACCCTCAGATGGGTTCCGCCCGTGTACCCCCAGGGTACCGCCGGGTCTGCAGTAGGTTTTTGCAATAACTCTTCAAACCAAACAAGGTCTTGTCTCATAACTCCTAGCAACCAAACAATGTCACATCACTTAAATCAAGTCAAACACAAAACTTGTAAGCAACCTCAAATCAAGTCAAACACATTTCTTTCCATAAATGCATGATGACAAAACTTGCCATAAATGTGATGTGACTATTTCTATTTTAAGAAATAAAACCAATGTTTAGTTTAAAAGGAAATGTAAACATTAGTTAAACAAGACTTAAACACTTAAAGTGATAATTTACTTTTAGCTAAAGTTCATACTTTGTCATTAACAAAACTTAGCAAAGATCGTAAAATATAAATAACGTTTTTAGGCGATATTTGTATTAACATTGTCCAAACAACTGAATGCTCAAAAATTGCTAATCATGAAATGCAATGAGAAAAATAAAGCTTTGAAAGAAACAAATGCATCACTTATAAGAGATATTGAGTGTTATAAAATACAACTGTCAAATCTGGAACACAAGGTTAAACACGAAAAAAGTTTTGAAAAGGCTTTTCAAGAATATTACTATAAAGAACAAGATCTTCAACATAAAATGCAAGATTTAATTGAGTCAAACGAAAAGTTGGTTTCAAAACTCGAAAACGAAAAGTGTGAACTTCAAAAACAAGTTGAACAACTTCAAAAAGAGCTTTCCAAAACACAAACAGAGTTGTCAATTTGCAAAAAGGATTTTTGTGAACATAGAGTGCGAAAAAGGAAAAGTGAAGATAAATTAATAGGTGAAATTGTTGATCTTGAACGCCAACTAAAAGAATTTTGTAATGTTGTTTACAAAACCGGGGGCTCTGTCACAACAATTCAGAAATTTACTTTGAAACCGAGACCCGATAAAGGTTTTGCACTTGGTGATTTCAAATCAATGTTTCTTCACAAAGCATTCAAAGCAAATCCTAAGATTTACAGTATGGAACAAATGCTTGATAACACGATTGTGCGTACTATTGTTTATGATACTGAGGAAGAAGAAGACCTGAAGAAGAGAGTCGATAAAAAATGAGTCAAGTTGAATATTGGAAACCATATGATTATTCAAAAGCGCCTCAAATTTCTAAATCCTTTGTTCCTCAAAAAGAAATACCTGAGAAATCTTGATATGTCACTGAGTCATATGTTTCATCTTCTAATGCGGCTCCTGTCCAAACTGTGGCACAAATTAATGGTCCTTTACCATCATCTGGTGAAGTCACACCTTTACCAACAAGTTTTCGTGTTTTAAATTATTTCAAAACTTTTATGGAAGACAT
The DNA here is from genome assembly GCA_030686995.1 of Artemisia argyi. NCBI lineage: Eukaryota > Viridiplantae > Streptophyta > Magnoliopsida > Asterales > Asteraceae > Artemisia > Artemisia argyi. Next base: position 2,438,876 of record CM060676.1, on the reverse strand, counting down.
CGAAAGTTTGGAGGAAACAATTGAACGTAATTCAGAAATAAAAATTGATACTTTTCAATCTGCTTACGAGAGAGAAAAGAGAGATATTTTTCAAAAACAAATGTTGTCAATCGTTCAACACCTCCGTCACTGTGCTACACGTTAGGAACAGGAACTTCAAAAAGAAGTCAAATCAATGATAAACGTTTTCAATTGAAATGAAAATGCGATTTTGGTTCAAAAACAAAGAAACAAAATTTTAAAAAATGATGTTGATCGACTCTTGGAAGAAGTTCTCAATGCTGATACTTTGTCTGTAATTATGAATGCTCTTTATGAATCTGGTACTTCTATGCTTGTGGAAGATCAATGTGCTGATAATGATTTGCTGAACACCGAAATTGAGACATTGAAACAAGAAAATGATAAGATGAAAAAAATAATGATGATGTGAAAAAACAATTTTCAAAAGAAATTTGTCAACTCAAACAATGGCTTGAATGAGGTCAAGCTCAAAGTCTTGAACTGGAATTGTAGCTTCAAAGTCAAAATGTTTCAAAATCTTGTCAGATTTGCAAAAACAATGAGTCTTTCAAAAATAAATGTCTTCAATATGAAAAGGAAATTGAAAAATTACAAATTGACAATGCTGAATGGGAACAAAACCAGATTGATATTTCACATTGCAATAGAAAACCAGAGTCTCAAATTCAAGATAAGAATCACATCATCATTGAATTAAAAGAGAAGATTACACTACTTGAAAAAGGAAAGTTTATTGACTCCACTGTGATAGTACCAGGATTGTATCAATTAGACAAAACTGGTAAGGAAAATTATATTCAAAACACTAATGTTGACCCTTCCACTTCCACAGGACTAGTCTCCACTAATAGCATTAGCAGACCCAAGCGAAAAAGTAACAAAAAGAATAGGATCTTGCAACGTAAAAGAGGAACACTAGAAGCTCAAGAAGTAGAAGATCAACGTAGGAATTTGAATAAAACTCATGTTGCATCTGATTTAGATTCTAATCTGGCAAATTGTAATCAAAATCTCAATGTAACGAATGATGAACCTTTGAATGTTTTGAATATTAATGCATCTTGTGTGTTTTGTCATAAAAGTGTATCATCTAGTGATCATGCAAAATGTGTAGCTAATTCTCTCTTAAATCGTCATAAGAAACATAGGACAGGCATTCCTTCTAGGCCCACTATTGCCTCTAAGTCTATATTAGGAAAACCGCCATCTACGGTTTCTAATCATGTTGTAGTTACCCCCATAATTGCACAGAACAAATCTAGGAACAAGCCCAAAACTAGTGAATTCACCAAAAAGAAAGCGAGAACTAGTTGGAATTGGCAACGTTGGTTACAATATAAACCAGACTTTAAATGGATTCCTAAAATATTGAATACGTGTGCTTCTAACCAACCGGAACCCGCACTTTCTTTGGGTTCCACCCTTACTTCTGTTCCATCTTCGTCGTCTTCTTATGATGCAGGTGGTTCAGATTGTTCTCTGGATTGTTGATAGCGGATGCACCCGACATATGACATGCAATCTCAAACTGTTTGTCAACTTTGTTTCAAATTTTATCGGAACTGTCAGATTCGGGAATGATCATTACGCTCTAATCATGGGATACAGTGACTATGTAAGTGGGAACATTGAAATCAGTCGTGTATATTATGTGGAAGGCCTGGGTCACAACCTCTTTTCAGTCGGTCAATTTTGTGATGGGGATCTAGAAGTAGCATTTCGTGAGAAAACTTGTTTCGTTCGTGACTTACAAGGAAATGATCTAATGTCTGGCTCACTTGGTTCAAATCTTTATACAATATCGATGTCTGACATGATTGCTACATCTCCGATATGTCTTCTCTCCAAAGCAGAATCGACTAAATCTTGGTTATGGCATAAACGTCTTTCGCACTTGAATTTCAAAACTAAGACTGAACTTGCTCGTCATAAACTTGTTGATGGTTTTCCAAGATTCCGTTTTACCAAATATCACTTATATTCGGCCTGTGAACAAGGAAAAAGTACTCGAGCTCATTTTCCTTCAAAAACCGAGCATAGTACGAATCATGTTTTACAATTGCTTCATATGGATTTGTGTGGCCCAATGCGTGTTCAAAGTATCAACGGTAAATGCTACATACTTGTAATTGTTGATGATTACTCCAGATGGACTTGGGTTTATTTTCTATGAAGTAAAGGTCAAGCTCCTTCAATGATCATCACCTTTCTCACTAAAATTCAAGTTCAGTTACACAACACGGTCCGAATGGTCAGAACTGATAATGGTACAGAATTTAAGAATCAGACACTTCGGTCATATTTTGAGAAAGTGGGAATTAAACATCAAACATCTATTGCATGAAGCCCAGAACAGAATGGAGTAGTTGAAAGACGCAATAGGACGTTAGTGGAAGCTGCAAGAACCATGTTGATCAATGCTCAATTACCAGATTACTTATGGGTGGAAGCTGTTTCAACTGCATGTTACACCAAAAACCGTTGCATGATCACAAAACGCCATCACAAAACACTTTATCAGATTGTTCACAAAAGAAAACCAAACATCGATTACTTTCATGTATTTGGAGCACTTTCTTATCCGAAAAATGATCGTGATGATTTAGGTAAACTTAAAGCAAAGGCTGACATCGGAGTGTTCGTTGGATATTGTGAAAATTCCAAAGGCTTTCGGATATGGAATCGTCGTACAAGAGAAATTCAAGAAACTATTCATGCTAATTTCGATGAACTCACACAAATGGCTTCTGAGCAAAACAGCTTAGGACCCGAATCTGATGCGTGGGAATCGCAACAGGCTTTACCTCTCGAGGGATCTCGAGAAGCTTACAACCCCCACCAGGCAGTGTACCTGATCGTTGTAGTATAGTATAGTGACAAGTACCGGGGGATTGATCGTTCAGCTTAGGAATAGTGTCGCTAGGATTAGAAAGCCTAAATACTAGTTCTAAAGGTGAGGGATGATTATTTTTATGTTTTTATATTTTTTAGAAAGCAAATAAAAATCTCGGGTTTTGGAAGAGTGGGCGGAATTAGTTGCTATTCAACTAACCCAATACTAAGATGCAATCAAAATAAAATACTAAAAATGAAAATAAACTAATTTATACTAAAGTTGTGAGCAGTAATTGGAGAAAATGTGTTTACTTAGATTTCACTACTCCCTAGATATCTTTTACACGTTAATTACTTGTTATAATTGCATGGATGACGGATTGTATTCCTTAATACCATTCATGGGGTGGCACACATAACTCTCCAATTCTATGAGCTCTTATCTCCTCCTACACCATGCCCAGCACAACTATAGGGATTGTAAATAGTGGCTCATGCATTAAATACAACCAATAAAGACCTAGTGCGCGTTGGTTCATGTTTCTTAAGACGCTCAAGCATGTTACCAACTGGAGATCTGCCAGTTTTCTTAAGCCTAACATATAAATCATTCATCCACAACAAGAATAAACAAGTAATCAACACATAATCAATATCTAGGTTTCATTAGATCTAAGCAAGCACAAGAGAGATCTAGCCTAGCATGATAGAATTAAGACAAGAACATGATATAGACAACCAACACATAGACATTTGATTGAATTAGAAGAACACTTATCTTGATTAATCATGCAAGGTATCAAGGGGTTGGAACCCTTGAAAAACATGTAAAGTTACACCAAAATCGTACCTAGGGTTTCTCCCAAAACTTCTCTTCTTAAATGTGAAAAATTAGAAAACTATATATAGAAAAATAGGTTTGACGGCGTCAAGAGTAATCTTGTGACGCCGTCACCTCGCCGCCAAAACTCTCCTCGGACTGCCTAGATCTACTTCTGACGCCGTCAAGACTTAAATACTTCCAGGCCGTCATGACTCTTTTACTCTTGACGCCCTTCCTACGTGACGCCGTCAAAACTCTTCTGGGTCGTCATGGAAATTCATGAAATTTGCTCTTGACGCCGTCAAGGATTTGCTCTTGACGCCGTCACCTACTGTTCCCAGCATGGAAAATTAAGACTTTGGCGTTTTCTTCACTTTTATGCTCCAAAAACGTCCGAATTGCTTCCTTTTCCAGATTTCTCTCCCAAAGTACCTAAAATCACAAAAGGAACAATTTAGGGCAATATTTGATCAAATAAATTCGGATTCGGGCTTAAATGACCCCCTAAAAACGGATCATTTTTCGCCTCATCATATACCCTTACACTTGAGATTTGCTTGTCCTCAAGCAAATGCGCTTTTATTCTACTCAAAATACAAGTTAGGGGTCATTTAACACTAATATAAAAGTAATTACAACAAATAATCGTTCCACTAAAGACCAATAGACAAGCACGGAGGTCATACACAAGCACCTCACAAATAGTGTTTAGATACTCACATCTCTCGGGTGTAATAAAGTGTAAATTACAATATAGAAACGGAAGATATCTCTCACTACCTGTCATAGCAAAATAGATTACCATAGGCTTGGGAAAGGATCAAACCTCCACCACATGGCGTAAGCACCTAGGATAAACTATCAAAGAGGTCTTTTAAAGGATTGTAACGTTAGGTGTAGGGATATGAAATACATGGTTTTGTTGGATAAAGGGAGTTTTACTGGTGGCGAGTTAACAATCTTGGTCAATTAGATGTACAATATGGCGTTGCTAAGCCAAGACTAGACTCGACTTATGCGAATAAATGAAAAATAACAAAAACATAAAATAAACATAGAATGAAACGGGATTGTAGTCCGTATGTTTTTTCTTTTTTTTTCTATTTTTTTTTCTTGATTTTTTCAATTTTTTTTTTTTTTTTTTTTTTTTTTTTTTTTTTTTTTTTTGCATACACTCTTACCCTACCATCCAAAATAATACATCATAGGGAATGAATATTCCCCTTACACTTGAATTTTTACATACTTTACATTAAACTAATCTAATGACTCGAATTAAGAAAATCAAAACACTTGGAGCACTTTCAAGATTAACGTACATATGTGGGTAATAAATGATGTTCTTCCCCATTACTTCATAAAATAAGTACTTACCCATGAGTCCCAATTGTCCCAAAACAATATGTACAAGGATATGACTCGACTTAGGAACCATGTAATCAATTAGATGGTTAACTTAGGGTTTAACAAATAACAATAATGCACTAAAAATGAGCGCATACACGGAAGGCTATGGCGATTTGGGTGTACATTTAAGTGGGGTGTAACAAATTCTTCCTTTAATTCAAATGCTTAAGGTTAGAAACAAAAAGATAGGCTCGGAGGGGTGTACTAGGGATATCGTGTACTAAAAATGAGTACAACGCTAAGGGTGTGGGAAAAATTAGTTGACTTAACTAGCCAAGTAATATGACTTAGATGGTCAAGTAATTATAATACGGGTTTAACACAAGGGTAATCCTAATGCCTCTTATCATGTAGTAAATCCTACTACACGAATGTAGTCTCACTAGCGGTCTCGGGATGCATCACTAACGCAAGTTCTAGAATCTAAATGCTACCGGTACACTCATAAGCACTAATAGTAAATGCTTTTCCTATCAAATCTAAAGGCGAACCTCACATATTTGGGTGGAAAATTTTTCTGAATATACGGTTATGTGCTAGTCATACAATCTCCTATCCATGAGACGCTTGCTATGGCTAAAGTTTCACTCCTAAATGTTGTAAAAAATTTTAAATTTGGCGCTAAAATTGGACTAACAAGTATTTCTCATAGTTTTATTACACATCTACCATCAAACAAAACAAACTCAAGCGAAAGTGCATAGGTAAGGTATCATCTTTTTACCCTCCCCTTACACTTAAGATGAACATTGTCCCCAATGTTCAAGTAAAGAATGTAAAAGTGAAAAAGTAAAGAGAATGAAATCAAATACTCCCCTGATTCGCTCGGTATGGATAATAGGATGGCCAGGTTAAATCTTCCTCCAAGAAAATGAACAATCAAAGCTTCCCTTCCAGAATATAAATCATCTTCTTGTCATACATAACCTGTAAAACCTGACAAAATAGACAAGACAACCTCGCGTAAAATCGGCGGCATCCTATATAAGTTACTAAATCCTAGAAACAAGATAAGATATAATGCTTGTGGAATGAAGTTTGCAGACCTCCTGGAGATTATAAAACTTAATAATTCACAAAAACCATAAGACTCCGTTAGAAAAACAAAACCGGTTAAATTTCCAGATTTTTACTCCTGACGCCGTCAAGAGTAAACCCCTGACGCCGTCAGAATTGACCAGCAGAAATTCTTATGTTAAGTTTCCGGAAAATTTCTGGAAAAACTTGGTCCTACTTCCTAGAAAATCCTGCAAAACTTCATTATGACTCAATACAAGCATTTGACTCTAACAAATACGAATATACATGTTCATTTAATATTGTGGAGAATCATGATCGGTTTGTTTCTTAAAAACATATTTGGGGTTTCCCCTTACACTTATCTTTTGCAAAAATACCTTTAAGTGGAGTTAAGACTAGGCCAAAACAACAAAGTAAGGGATTTCCACTATTTAGTTAGAAACATGATCTACCAACAATAAAAATAAAGCATGCATACGGAAGCAAATAACAAACAAACAAATAAAATCACACACAACATGGGTTGCCTCCCAAGAAGCGCTTGTTTTTGTTCGAGTCACGAGCCTGACTCTACCCTTATTTAACGGAAATAGGGGAGGTTCTCCCTACACTTAGGATTAAGTGTGGGTGAAAGTAGCGATACACACCCTTAGGGTGTGAATATGCCACGTGAGGTGAAGGGGGTGAGTGAATGGCTTCCTTCATCCTAAAACTACCCGGATAATATTGGTTGATGGGTGGGTCGGTTCCTCTTTTGTCTCCTAGAAATATATCTAAGGATGGAAAGGTGTGTAAAAATTGAGGTTCCGGTTCATCAACACTAGGAAATTGCCTAGAAGTAGGAATAAGGTTATCACTACAAGTGTTCAAACCTATATCCTCAAGTGGTGCCTGGTCCAAGGGTTCTACTTCTATTGGGGTCCCTATAGTCTCTTCTACTTCTTCTGGGTAACACACGGGCGGTGTGTATGCCTCAAATGATGCTAGGACTTGTGGGGTACTTAGTGGGCTTGGGTTTTCTACTATCTCTTCCATCACATCATTTGTTTCCTCAAAGTTTGACGGATACAAACTCATCAATTCATTCAACTTATGGTTCACGGTTAGGAAACTTTCCTCGAAATTCTCCCAAAGGGTCTTACTAAAAGGAATTGATCCTGATAATGATTGTCTAATTGAAATCACACATGCATAAAATTCATCATACCCATCTAACTTTACCCCCAACTCCTCTTGGATGTCATAAAGATCACACAAAAAATCATTGGAATGATAGGAATCAAATCTATTAGTGAAATATAGTTGTTCCTCTATTGTCAGTGATCTAAATGGAATTTCATCTGCCATAGTGACAAGTGAAAATGGTTTTACAAACAACGGGCACAAAGAAAAAGATAGACTACAAGAAAGCTAATAAAAAGAAAATAAAAATCTCACTAAAAAGGAATCTAATGAGTAGACCTAATAAAAAAAATTCTAACCTAGACAATAACTATTCCCCGGCAACGGCGCCAAAAACTTGATGCGTGGGAATCGCAACAGGCTTTACCTCTCGAGGGATCTCGAGAAGCTTACAACCCCCACCAGGCAGTGTACCTGATCGTTGTAGTATAGTATAGTGACAAGTACTGGGGGATTGATCGTTCAGCTTAGGAATAGTGTCGCTAGGATTAGAAAGCCTAAATACTAGTTCTAAAGATGAGGGATGATTATTTTTGTGTTTTTATATTTTATAGAAAGCAAGTAAAAATCTCGGTTTTTGGAAGAGTGGGCGGAATTAGTTGCTATTCAACTAACCCAATACTAAGATGCAATCAAAATAAAATACTAGAAATAAAAATAAACTAATTTATACTAAAGTTGTGAGCAGTAATTGGAGAAAATGTGTTTACTTAGATTTCACTACTCCCTAGATATCTTTTACACGTTAATTACTTGTTATAATTGCATGGATGACGGATCGTATTCCTTAATACCATTCATGGGGTGGCACACATAACTCCCCAATTCTATGAGCCCTTATCTCCTCCTACACCATGCCCAGCACAACTATAGGGATTGTAAACAGTGGCTCATGCATTAAATACAACCAATAAAGACCCAGTGCGCGTTGGTTCATGTTTCTTAAGACGTTCAAGCATGTTACCAATTGGAGATCTGCCAGTTTTCTTAAGCCTAACATATAAATCATTCATCCACAACAAGAATAAACAAGTAATCAACACATAATCAATATCTAGGTTTCATTAGATCTAAGCAAACACAAGAGAGATCTAGCCTAGCATGATAGAATTAAGACAAGAACATGATATAGACAACCAACACATAGACATATTGATTGAATTAGAAGAACACTTATCTTGATTAATCATGCAAGGTATCAAGGGGTTGGAACCCTTGAAAAACCTGTAAAGTTACACCAAAATCGTACCTAGGGTTTCTCCCAAAACTTCTCTCCTTAAATGTGAAAAATTAGAAAACTATATATAGAAAAATAGGTTTGACGGCGTCAAGAGTAATCTTGTGACGCCGTCACCTCGCCGCCAAAACTCTCCTCGGACTGCCTAGATCTACTTCTGACGTCGTCAAGACTTAAATACTTCCAGGCCGTCATGACTCTTTTACTCTTGACGCCCTTCCTACGTGACGCCGTCAAAACTCTTCTGGGTCGTCATGGAAATTCATGAAATTTGCTCTTGACGCCGTCAAGGATTTGCTCTTGACGCCGTCACCTACTGTTCCCAGCATGAAAAATTAAGACTTTGGCGTTTTCTTCACTTTTATGCTCCAAAAACGTCCGAATTGCTTCCTTTTCCAGATTTCTCTCCCAAAGTACCTAAAATCACAAATGGAACGATTTAGGGCAATATTTGATCAAATAAATTCGGATTCGGGCTTAAATGACCCCCTAAAAACGGATTATTTTTCGCCTCATCAGAATCCAACCGTCTTAACTTTCCGGACTCTTCGGCTAAACCATTTTCTCTCAACCGCAAAGAATTGGAAACCCTGTTTGCTCCACTGTTCGATGATACAGTTGAAAACCGTCCTTATGAGGTCTCACCTATTTCTGCTGCACAACCTGAAAATATTCAAGTACCTGAATCACCTCAACAAATAACAACTGTTGAGAAAGACGGCCCTCCAATTGCATCTCCAATAATAGCAGAACAAACCGCATCCAACTCACAACAATCGGCTGAAGATCCTACACCACAATCAGTTCCACAACCCGCAGAGTATGATCCAAATGCGTTCTTTAACCCGTTTTCACCGGCTCCAACATTTCCTAAAATAGCTGAGTCGTCTATACGTAATTTGGATCCTGCTAACATGCGAGATACCTATCAACTTCACCCTTCGACATACAAATGGACTCGAGATCATCCCTTAGTTCAAATTATTGGCCATCCAGATGCACCAATCATGACAAGACAACGACTTCACACAGATGGTGAAACTTGCATCTATGCACTCACAGTTTGTCAAGATGAACCTAAGAACATCAAACAAGCAATGACTTATGAAAATTGGATTGAATCTATGCAAGAGGAACTTCAGGAATTCAAAAGATTAGAAGTCTGGGAATTAGTTGAAAGACCTGATGGAGTCTTTGTCATTGGGTTAAAATGGATCTGGAAAAATAAACTGGATGCAAAAGGCACTGTCATACGTAACAAATCACGCTTGGTAGCTAAAGGATACTTCCAAGAAGAAGGAATCGATTTTGAAGAATCTTTTGCTCCAGTGGCTAAACTTGAGGTTGTTCGGATTTTTCTGGCATATGCTGCTCATCGGAACATGGTTGTTTATCAAATGGATGTGAAAACGGCATTTTTGAATGGTCAACTCTGTGAAGAAGTTTATGTCAGCCAACCAGAAGGCTTCGTTGATCCAGAGCGTCCTAATCACGTTTACCGACTCAAAAAGGCTCTCTATGGACTCAAGCAAGCCCCAAGGGCGTGGTATGACAAATTATCTGCTTTCTTGCTGGCCAATAAATTTTCTAAAGGTTCGGTGGATCCAACGTTATTTACAAAAACATATGGGGTGGACTTACTAATTGTTCAAATATATGTCGATGACATTATTTTTGCTTCTACAAACGGAAGTTACTCAAATGATTTTGCAAATTTAATGAAAGATAATTTTGAAATATCCATGATGGGTGAACTCTCGTTCTTTTTAGGACTACAAGTTCATCAATCACCCTGTGGAATTTTTCTAAATCAGTCCAATTATGCTTTGGAAATTTTAAAGAAACATGGAATGATGAGCTGTGATACTTATAATACACCAATGGCCTATACCACAAAACTAGATGCTGATATACATGAGACTCCTATTGACCCTACCAAATACCGCAGTATTATTGGGTCACTCATGTATCTCACAGCTAGTAGACCGGATATAGTATTTGCTATCTACATGTGTTCTCGTTATCAGTCCAAACCAACTGAAAGGCACCTCAATGAGGCTAAAAGAATCCTTCAATACATAAAGGGAACCATTAACTTGGGAATCTGGTATCCGAAGGATTCTGGTTTTGAACTAATTGCTTTTCAGACGCTGACCATGCAGGATGCTTAGACACACGCAAAAGTACATCTGGTGGATTACAGTTTCTCGGAGATAAACTTGTGTCTTGGCAATCTAAGAATCAGGACTGCACATCACTGTCATCAACAGAATCAGAATACGTAGCTATGTTTGCTTGTTGTGCTCAAGTCATTTGGATGAGATCACAGCTTAAGGACTATGGCTACCTATTCAATAAGATTCCGATCTACTGTGACTCCAAAAGTGCCATTGCCATTTCTTGCAACACCGTTCATCACTGCAAGTCCAAACACATTGATCTCCGCTATCATTTCATCAAGGAGCATGTCGAAAAGGGTACAATTGAATTATATTTTGTGGGAACTGAATACCAATTAGCAGACTTACTCACTAAAGCATTACCTCCAACAAGGTTTGCTGATCTAGTCCACCAAATTGGTATGCGATGTTTGACTCCAGAAGATCTGGAAAATTTTTTAAAACACAAGTGATTGTCAAACATCAAAAACTATCATTGTAAATATTTTTCAAAAACAAAATACAAAAATATAAAACCAGCAAAAACACAAAAAGATTTTCATTTAAAAAAAATGCAAGTACAAACTTCTTTTTCAACACTTCGTTTCTTGAAAATTTCAAACATATTTCCAAAACAAGTGTTGAGGGGGAGTCATGGTAATTTTAAATATTTTCAAAACATTTACATCGTACTTGCATTTTACCAAAAATATTTTCAATTCCAAATATTAAATGTGTTGCTTAAAAGGTTTTTTCGGGTTTCTCTCCTTGACTCTTGAAATAAATTTTTCAAATTAAAAGGCATCGGTCTAAGGTCAAGGGAGAGCAAATGTTACAAGATTGTTTCTTTCTAATACATGGTATATATAACAAAACTTAACTTGTGAGTTTAAAAGTATATTAGTTGCTACATATGTTAAGGTTAAGGGACCATAGTTGTAAATACATGAAACATGTTTTAACCCTTAGTCAAAAAAATTTGACCTACCTCATTAACACCACCTGCAAAAACAGTTTTCACATTAACTACACTCACCAAACTAAATCAACGGCTCACAATCAATCTGCAAATCCAATCGTTGTTCATCAAATCTGTAAGTGCATACATGTTGTGATCATGATTTTGAACAATGGTTTTTAATGTTAACTAAATCCAACGTCTCAATTTGTTATAATCGTTAAAAATCTAATTAGGGTTTGCGTATAATTTGACTTTGAGATTTAGGGCGTTGGAGTGTGAATTAGTTGGTGGGATTTACTCCTAGGTTAATACTAAACATGTTATGGTACTTTAATCATACCCAGAAACATCAATTGATCATATGAGGAATTAGGGTTCATATGTTATAATTGGGTATTTCTGATTGATGGTGTTTAGATGCAATTTAATGTTTGGGATAGTGTTTGTATGTGATTAGGAACTTGTTTTAGTGGTTTAATTGTTTCAGAAACGTGTATGGATCTAGAATCATTAATTTAGGGTTCTTGCGCACTAGCAGTTTTGATTATGCGTTTTGGTGGTTAAAAAGTGTTATAAATTGGTCAAAATGTTCCTTAGCATGTATACAACACTCGCCTAACTTCCAATTCAACCCAGAATCATGTTTTTGTAAATTGTGATTTTGTGTTCATGCGTATTTACGCATAAGGTTGTTTGTAGCATGTCTACGCATAAGTTTTTGTGATAAAAGTGTTTGGGATGAATTTGGATTATGTATTGATCAGTGGTTGTGTTTAAACTTTTCAGGAATCAAAGATACATAATTTTTGAAGGTGATTTTCAATCAGAACGTTCTTACGCAAAAGATGACTCATCTTACGCGTAAGATGTCATCTTACTCGTAAGATTCGACCCTTTGAAAAACTTGTCTTGGATAAGACAATGTTTACGTAGAAGCATGATTCTTACGCATAAGATTTTCCTTACGCTTAAGTTGTATCTTACGCATAAGTCTAAACTTACGCCTAAGTAATAACTTACGCATAAGATTCAATCTTTTGCATAAACTCAAATCATAAGCGAAAGATTTATCTTTACGTATAAGACTTGGCCTACGCAAAAGATTAATCTTACGCATAAGATATGAGTTAAGCGTAGAGTTTTATCTTACGCCTAAAATAATAACTTACGCAAAAGGAAATGTTATGCATAGGATTCTCAAATCTTACGCGTAACATTGTTGATTCCATGAAATTTTTTCTAAGTGTTGTAGTTTTTCAAATGTATAAACACTTGTATTATTTAACACATGTTGTGCTTTGATAGAGATCAAATTCCATTGATTTTAAACATTATATACACAAGTAAATCATAACATAACATTTGAACACAAACATCCACTGATCAATCCAATTCTGCAGAAACCAGAAAATGAATAACTGTGCTAACAAAGTATATTATTGCAATGTTTGTGTTTGTGTATGATCAATTCAGATGGCCCAACAAGAAAACATTCCACAAGAACCTGAACCAAAGCTTACATGGGAAGAAACTTTTCCCGAAGATTACACCAGAGAAATTGGAAAGAACAACCTAAGGGTCAACTTCAACAAAATCACATGCAATGAATCTTCATGCATAGTAGTTATGGATGCCCTACTCTATCACCCTTACAAGATCCTGCTCACCAAAACTGCATCAGTTGGCAGCTTCTACCTTCACCAATTTTGGCACACCATTCAACTGGACCTTGGAGAAGAATCTTTCACCTGTATGCTTCATAAGAGACAAGTCACAGTAGACAAAGATACTCTTCGTGCCGTTCTTGGTTTACCCGAACTAGGTCCAGATGAACAGTACCACCCAGTCCCAAATGAAGATGAACTAATCGCATGGTTACGGGATATTGGATATGATGTGTCACACCCCCAGAATCGGGTCCAGCGAGAGCATACATGTAGCTGGGGTGTAACTCAATTGGTATCTCAACACAAGTACAAAAGTAGTTTTCACTTCAATCATTTAGAATAAAATAGTTTAATCAAAAATGTTGAATTTACATTGTTAAAAGTAGTGCAGAAGTAGGCCTTTAAAATAGTTTAAAACGGTCCCCATATGAATATCAGAGTCTTCTATGACCATGCCATGCCCTGCCAAAACCTCCAGTAGCGTGCCATTGCTTAATACCTGAAAATACATGTTAAAGTGTCAACACTAGGTTGGTGAGTTCATAGAGTCTTGTGAAAAAGAATGTTATGCATATGAATGAAGATTTCCCAGCAAAGGCCTCGTAAATCCACTCAGTTCCAAGTCCCGCCATAAGAGACTTATAACCTGTGTGTTTACGACCCACTGCCACATATGATATAGTTTACGTAAACAAAAATAATACTTGTATCTAGATTCAAAGATAAATATAGCAAAACGGCTATATAAATAATTTTAACAATAAGTTTATATAAACAATTCTGGCAATGAGGCCATATAAGCAATTTTTGACAATGCTGACAATGTTGCCAGATAAATGATGCGTAGGGATTGCACCAGGCTTTACCTCTCAAGGGATCTTGAGAAGCTTACAACCCTCACCAGGCAGTGTACCTGATCGTTGTAGTATAGTATAGTGACAAGTACCGGGGGATTGATCGTTTAGCTAGGAATAGTGTCGCTAGGATTAGAAAATCTAAATACTAGTTCTAGAGATAAGGGATGATTATTTTTGTATTTTTATATTTTTTAGAAAGCAAGTAAATATCTCGAGTTTGAAGGATTTGGGAGGAATTAGTTGCTAGTCAACTAACCCAATACTAAAGATGCAATCAAAATAAAATACTAGAAATGAAAATAAAACTATATTAAACTAAGGTTGTGAGCAATAAGTGGAGAAATGTGTTTACTTAGATTTCACTACTCCCTAGATATCTTTTACACGTTAATTACTTGTTATAGTTGCGTGGATGACGGATTGTATTCCTTAATACCATTCATGGGGTGGCACACTTAACTCCTCAATCCTATGAGTGCCTACTTCACTCCTATGTCGAGCCGGCTAAGAAGCTCATAACATGGGATCATTAGAATTTACTCATGCATTAAATACAACCAATAAAACCTAGTACACATCGGTTCATGTTTCCTAAGACGTTCAAGCATGTTACCATTTGGAGATCTGCCAGTTTTCTTAAGCCTAACATCGAAATCATTCATCCAATACAACCATAAACAAGTAATCAACACATAATCAACATCTAGGTTTCATTAGATTTAAGCAAACACAAGATAAATCTAGCCTAGCACGGTGGAATTAAGACAAGCACAAGATATAGACAACCAACACATAGACATATTGATTGAATTAGAAGAACACTTATCTCAATTACACATGTAAGGGTTCAAGGGCTGAAAACCCTTGAAAAACCTGTAAAATTCATATATGGTTCGGCCTTAGGGTTTCTCCAAACTTGTTCCTCTTAATGAATGAAAATTAGAAAACTATATATAGTAAATTGAGGTTGACGGCGTCAAGACCAAATGGGTGACGCCGTCATCTTGCCGCCAAAAGAATTCTCGGACTGCTTTGATCTACATCTGACGCCGTCACGTTATATATTTTTCCAGGCCGTCACGTATTTAACTCTTGATGCTCTTCCTTGTGACGCCTTCATTTCTGTACTGGGTCGTCATAAAATTTACTCTTGACGCCGTCAGGATGTTACTCTTGACGCCGTCACCTACTGTTCCCAGCTTGGAAAATTAAGTCTTTGGCGTTTTCTTCACTTTTATGCTCCAAAAACGTCCGAATTGCTTTCTTTTCCAGATTTCACTCCCAAAGTACCTAAAATCACAAAAGGAACGTTTTAGGGCAATATTTGATCAAATAAATTCAATTCCGGGCTTAAATGACCCCCTAAAAGTGGTTCATTTTTCGCCTCATCATATACCCTTACACTTGAGATTTGTTTGTCCTCAAGCAAATGCGCTTTTATTCTAGTCAAAATACAAGTTAGGGGTCATTTAACACTAATATAAAAGTAATTACAACAAATAATCATTCCACTAAAGACCAATAGACAAGCACGGAGGTCATACACCAGCACCTCACAAATAGTGTTTAGATACTCACATCTCTCGGGTGTAATAAAGTATAAATTACAATATGGAAACGGAAGATATCTCTCACTACCTGTCATAGCAAAATAGATTACCATAGGCTTGGGAAAGGATCAAACCTTTACCACATGGCGTAAGCACCTAGGATAAACTATCAAAGAGGTCTTTTAAAGGGTTGTAACGTTAGGTGTAGGGATATGAAATACACGGTTTTGTTGGATAAAGGCAGTCTTTACTGGTGGCGAGTTAACAATCTTGGTTAATTACATGTACAATATGGCGTTGCTAAGCCAAGACTAGACTCGACTTAAGCTAATAAATGAAAAATAACAAAAACAAAAAATAAACATAGAATGAAACGGGATGGTAGTCTGTATGTTTTTTCTCTTTTTCGTTTTCTATTTTTTTTTTTTTGCATACACTCTTACCCTACCATCCAAAATAATACAACATAGGGAATGAAAATTCCCCTTACACTTGAATTTTTACATACTTTATAATAAACTTATCTAATGACTCGAATTAAGAAAATCAAAACACTTGAAGCACTTTTAAGATTAACTTACGTATAGGGGTAATAAATGATGTTCTTCCCCATTACTCCATAAATAAGTACTTTACCCATGAGTCCCAATCGTCCCAAAACAATATGTACAAGGATATGACTCGACTTAGCAACCATGTAATCAATTAGATAATGAACTAAGGGTTTAAACAAATAACAATAATGCACTAAATATGAGTGCATACACGGAAGGCTAAGGCGATTTGGGTGTACATTTAAGTGGGGTGTAACAAATTCTTACTTTAAGTAAAATGCTTAAAGTTAGAAACGAAAAGATAGGCTCGGAGGGGTGTACTAGGGGTTTCTTGTACTAAAAATGAGTACAATGCTAAGGGTGTGGGAAAAATTAGTTGACTTAACTAGCCAAGTAATATGACTTAAATGGTCAAGTAACTATGATACGGGTTTAACACAAGGGTGATCCTAATGCCTCTTATCATGTAGTAAATCCCACTACACGAATGTAGTCTCACTAGCGGTCTCGGGATGCATCACTAACGCAAGTTCTAGAATATAAATGCTACCGGTACATTCATAAGCACTAATAGTAAATGCTTCTCCTATCAAATCTAAATACGAACCTCACATATTTGGTTGGAAAATGTTTCTGAATATACGGTTTTGTGCTAGTCATATAATCTCTTATCCATGAGACGCTTGCTATGGCTAAAGTTTCATTCCTAAATGTTGTAAAAAAATTTAAATTTGGCGCTAAAATTGCACTAACAAGTGTTTCTCATAGTTTTATTACACATCTACCATTAAACAAACAAACTCAAGCGAAAGTGTATCTCTAAGGTATCATCATTTTACCCTCCCCTTACACTTAAGATGAACATTGTCCCCAATGTTCAAGTAAAGAATGTAAAAGAGAAAAAGTAAAAAGAATGAAATCAAATACTCCCTGATTCGCTCGGTATGGATAATATGGTGGCCGGGTTAGATCTTCCTCCAAGAAAATGAACAATCAAAGCTTCCCATCCAGAATATAAATCATCTTCTTATCATACATAACCTGTAAATCCTGAGAAAACAAACAAAGCAACCTCACATAAAATCGGCGGCAATCTATATAAGTTACTAAATCCTAGAAAACAAAGTAAGATATAATGCTTGTGGAATGAAGTTTGCAGATTTCCCGGAGACTATAAAACTTAATAATTCAACAAAAACTTTAAAACTCCGTTAGAAAAACAAAACTGGTAAAATTTCCAGGTTTTTACACGTGACGCCGTCAAGAGTAATCTCGTGACACCGTCAGAAGTGACCTGCAGAAATTCTTGTGTTAAGTTTCCGGAAAATTTCTGGAAAAACTTGGTCCTACTTCCTGGAAAATCCTGCAAAACTTCTTTATGACTCAATACAAGCATTTGACTCTAACAAATACGAATATACATGTCCATTTAATATTGTGGAGAATCATGATCGGTTTGTTTCTTAAAAACATATTTGGGGTTTCTCCTTACACTTATCTTTTGCAAAAATACTTTTAGGTGGAGTTAAGATTACGCCAAAACAACAAAGTAAAGTATTTCCACTATTTAGTTTAGAAACATGATCTACCAACAATAAAAATAAAACATGCATACGGAAGCAAATAACAAACAAACAAACAAAATAAAATCACACAAAGCATGGGTTGCCTCCCAAGAAGCGCTTTTCTTTATTTACGAGTCTTGTAGCTAGACTCAAGGTGATACGGGAGAGTTCCTCATTGAGGACATCTTTGGGATCAAACTTAGGTTTCAACTTCCTATCGGTTTCCTTAGTATGATATGACCTTTCAAACTTTTCTCCATCCGGATCATACAAAGTCATCCTCATATGCCATGATTCGTCACCTTCTTTAGGTGGCTTGTCCCACCTCCATTTACACTTGTCTCCCTCTCTTTTCCACTTATTCATCTCTATATTAATAGGCATTACGCTCAAGAACTCAATCATCTTCCTAAAGACTAAGGGGTCCTCAAAGGGATCTAGCTCTTCATATCTAGCTATAAGTTATTCCACCAGATGTGTCTTTTTAACGAAATCTTTTTCTAGATAGAATGGGCATTGAGGTCCTATAAAGTTCCATTCTATCCAAGGTCCATATCTAGATGGTCTCTTATTCATCTCTACCCAATGCGGTGTCGGTTCATCATCACAATCATAACTATGCTTCTTGACATCGTACACTGACCAAGTATCGCCTTCACCTACCGCTATCTTAGACTCCTTACAATCTATCATGGCGCTAGCGGTTGCTAAAAATCCTCTTCCTACCAATAATGGGCATGTAGTGTCACTAACCATGTCTAGGACGTGAAAATCCGCTAGTATAGTTAACCTTCCTACGTGAACAACTACATCCTTAATCATTCCAACCGGGAGGGCAATACTTCCATCCGCTAGACCTATCAATACCTCCGTTTCCTCTAACTTTCCTAGCTTAAGAGTTGTGAATAGGGATAAGGGAATCAAGTTGAGGCTTGACCCTAAATCGGCTAGTGTGTCGAAAGCTTCGGATCTTCCTATCTTACAAGGCAAAACAAATATACCCGGATCATCAAGCTTTTTAGGCAACTTGTTTTGAACGAAGGCAGTCCCATTTTTACCTAGTTTAAACTTCTCATATTTTTCTAGGAGGGCACTATAGTAGGGAGCACGGGCCAAGACATCAATGACGGGGCGTTCAAGGTGAAGTTCCTTGAATTCATCGTCAAGGTCTTGCGTAGGAGGTGTTTCAACTATACTTTCGACCGGTTTTATATCGGGTGTTTTACTTGATTGGTCCTTTTGAAGAATTTGGTTTTGTTTGAAACACGTGCTCGTTGATTTAACCGAGTAGTATTGTGGACACGAAGTGGGTGACGAAACTGAAGATATGGAATTAACGTTTAGTTTCGGATTCTTAACCGTGTCGCTTAGGAGTGCTCCCATTTCTCGGTCATTGAGAACTTTCAACAATGCATCAATTTTAGTGGTCATCTCGCTTTGTGATGCGTGGGAATCGCAACAGGTTTTACCTCTCAAGGGATCTCGAGAAGCTTACAACCCCCACCAGGCAGTGTACCTGATCGTTGTAGTATAGTATAGTGACAAGTACCGGGGGATTGATCGTTCAGCTTAGGAATAGTGTCGCTAGGATTAGAAAGCCTAAATACTAGTTCTAAAGATGAGGGATGATTATTTTTGTGTTTTTATATTTTATAGAAAGCAAGTAAAAATCTCGGTTTTTGGAAGAGTGGGCGGAATTAGTTGCTATTCAACTAACCCAATACTAAGATGCAATCAAAATAAAATACTAAAAATGAAAATAAACTAATTTATACTAAAGTTGTGAGCAGTAATTGGAGAAAATGTGTTTACTTAGATTTCACTACTCCCTAGATATCTTTTACACGTTAATTACTTGTTATAATTGCATGGATGACGGATCGTATTCCTTAATACCATTCATGGGGTGGCACACATAACTCCCCAATTCTATGAGCTCTTATCTCCTCCTACACCATGCCCAGCACAACTATAGGGATTTTAAACAGTGGCTCATGCATTAAATACAACCAATAAAGACCTAGTGCGCGTTGGTTCATGTTTCTTAAGGCGTTCAAGCATGTTGCCAATTGGAGATCTGCCAGTTTTCTTAAGCCTAACATATAAATCATTCATCCATAACAAGAATAAACAAGTAATCAACACATAATCAATATCTAGGTTTCATTAGATCTAAGCAAACACAAAAGAGATCTAGCCTAGCATGATAGAATTAAGACAAGAACATGATATAGACAACCAACACATAGACATATTGATTGAATTAGAAGAACACTTATCTTGATTAATCATGCAAGGTATCAAGGGGTTGGAACCCTTGAAAAACCTGTAAAGTTACACCAAAATCGTACTTAGGGTTTCTCCCAAAACTTCTCTCTTTAAATGTGAAAAATTAGAAAACTATATATAGAAAAATAGGTTTGACGGCGTCAAGAGTTAAACACTTCCAGGCCGTCATGACTCTTTTACTCTTGACGCCCTTCCTACGTGACGCCGTCAAAACTCTTCTGGGTCGTCATGGAAATTCATGAAATTTGCTCTTGACGCCGTCAAGGATTTGCTCTTGACGCCGTCACCTACTGTTCCCAGCATGGAAAATTAAGACTTTGGCGTTTTCTTCAATTTTATGCTCCAAAAATGTCCGAATTGCTTCCTTTTCCAGATTTCACTCCCAAAGTACCTAAAATCACAAAAGGAACGATTTCGGGCAATATTTGATCAAATAAATTCGGATTCGGGCTTAAATGACCCCCTAAAAACGGATCATTTTTCGCCTCATCATATACCCTGACACTTGAGATTTGCTTGTCCTCAAGCAAATGCGCTTTTATTCTACTCAAAATACAAGTTAGGGGTCATTTAACACTAATATAAAAGTAATTACAACAAATAATCGTTCCACTAAAGACCAATAGACAAGCACGGAGGTCATACACAAGCACCTCACAAATAGTGTTTAGATACTCACATCTCTCGGGTGTAATAAAGTGTAAATTACAATATGGAAACGGAAGATATCTCTCACTACCTATCATAGCAAAATAGATTACCATATGCTTGGGAAAGGATCAAACCTCCACCGCATGGCGTAAGCACCTAGGATAAACTATCAAAGAGGTCTTTTAAAGGGTTGTAACGTTAGGTGTAGGGATAAATGAAAAATAACAAAAACATAAAATAAAACATAGAATGAAAAGGGATGGTAGTCCGTATGTTTTTTCTCTTTTTTCCTTTTTCAATTTTTTTTCTTTTTCTTGATTTTTCGATTTTTTTTTTTTTTTTTTTTTTCATACACTCTTACCCTACCATCCAAAATAATACATCATAGGGGATGAGAATTCCCCTTACACTTGAATCTTTACATACTTTACATTAAACTAATCTAATGACTCGAATTAAGAAAATCAAAACACTTGGAGCACTTTTAAGATTAACGTACATATGGGGGTAATAATTGATGTTCTTCCCCATTACTCCATAAAATAAGTACTTACCCATGAGTCCCAATCGTCCCAAAACAATATGTACAAGGATATGACTCGACTTAGCAACCATGTAATCAATTAGATAGTTAACTTAGGGTTTAACAAATAACAATAATGCACTAAAAATGAGCGCATACACGGAAGGCTAAGGCGATTTGGGTGTACATTTAAGTGGGGTGTAACAAATTCTTCCTTTAAGTAAAATGCTTAAAGTTAGAAACGAAAAGATAGGCTCGGAGGGGTGTACTAGGGGTATCGTGTACTAAAAATGAGTACAACGCTAAGGGTGTGGGAAAAATTAGTTGACTTAACTAGCCAAGTAATATGACTTAAATGGTCAAGTAATTATAATACGGGTTTAACACAAGGGTAATCCTAATGCCTCTTATCATGTAGTAAATCCTACTACACGAACGTAGTCTCACTAGCGGTCTCGGGATGCATCACTAACGCAAGTTCTAGAATCTAAATGCTACCGGTACACTCATAAGCACTAATAGTAAATGCTTTTCCTATCAAATTTAAAGGCGAACCTCACATATTTGGGTGGAAAATTTTTCTGAATATACGGTTATGTGCTAGTCATACAATCTCCTATCCATGAGACGCTTGCTATGGCTAAAGTTCACTCCTAAATGTTGTAAAAAAATTTAAATTTGGCGCTAAAATTGCACTAACAAGTATTTCTCATAGTTTTATTACACATCTACCATCAAACAAAACAAACTCAAGCGAAAGTGCATATGTAAGGTATCTTCTTTTTACCCTCCCCTTACACTTAAGATTAACATTGTCCCCAATGTTCAAGTAAAGAATGTAAAAGTGAAAAAGTAAAGAGAATGAAATCAAATACTCCCCTGATTTGCTCGGTATGGATAATAGGATGGCCAGGTTAAATCTTCCTCCAAGAAAATGAACAATCAAAGCTTCCCTTCCAGAATATAAATCATCTTCTTGTCATACATAACCTGTAAAACCTGACAAAATAGACAAGACAACCTCGCGTAAAATCGGCGGCATCCTATATAAGTTTCTAAATCCTAGAAAACAAGATAAGATATAATGCTTGTGGAATGAAGTTTGCAGATCTCCTGGAGATTATAAAACTTAATAATTCACAAAAACCATAAGACTCCGTTAGAAAAACAAAACCGGTAAAATTTCCAGATTTTAACTCCTGACGCCGTCAAGAGTAAACTCCTGACGCCATCAGAATGGACCTGCAGAAATTCTTATGTTAAGTTTCCGGAAAATTTCTAGAAAAACTTGGTCCTACTTCCTGGAAAATCCTGCAAAACTTCATTATGACTCAATACAAGCATTTGACTCTAACAAATACGAGTATACATGCTCATTTAATATTGTGGAGAATCATGACCGGTTTGTTTCTTAAAAACATATTTGGGGTTTCCCCTTACACTTATCTTTTGCAAAAATACTTCTCGGTGGAGTTAAGACTAGGCCAAAACAACAAAGTAAAGTATTTTCACATTTTAGTTTAGAAACATGATCTACCAACAATAAAAATAAAGCATGCATACGGAAACAAATAACAAACAAACAAACAAACAAATAAATAAAGCTTGGGTTGCCTCCCAATAAGCGCTTGTTTTTGTTCGAGTCACGAGCCTGACTCTACCCTTATTTAACGGAAATAGGGGAGGTTTTCCCTACACTTAGGATTAAGTGCGGTTGGAAGTAGCGATACACACCCTTAGGGTGGAAATATGCCTCGTGAGGAAAGTGTGGTGGATGAATTATATGCTCAAAGGGGTGTGCTCCTATCATCATAACCTTACCAAATTCAATCGGGTTAATGGGTGGATTAAAATTTTCTCCTAGAAAGGGATCATTTTCTATCAACTTCAAGAGACTACTAGTTGGGGACCCATCTTGACCTAATAAACCTGGTTTAAACCCATAATGTTTCTTATGATCAATCAAAAATGGGTGATGTAAGCATGTAAGGTCATTTTCCACTCCTACGTCAGTTTCCTCTCTACAAGGCTTAAAGTCTACTACCTTTATCCCAAGACTACCTGGACTATATGGTTTGATGGGTGGATCGGGACCTTTCTATTCCTAAATTCATACCTAAGGATAGAAGATTAGGTAACGGCTTTGTTTGAGGCTCCGGTTCATCAAAACTAGGAACTTCCCTAGAACTAAGAGTAAGGTTATCATTATGAGTATTCAAACCTATATCCTCTAGTTGTGTTTGGTTCAAAGGTTCTACCTCTATTGGGGTTCCTATAGTCTCTTCTACTTCTTTCGGGTAAGTCACGGGCGGTGTGTATGCCTCAAATGATGCTAGGACTTGTAGGGTACTTAGTGGGCTTGGGTTTTCTACTATCTCTTCTATCACATCATTTGTTTCCTCAAAGTCTGACGGATACAAACTCATCAATTCATTCAACTTATGGTTCACGGTTAGGAAACTTTCCTCGAAATTCTTCCAAAGGGTCTCACTAAAAGGAATTGATCCTGATAATGATTGTCTAATTGAAATCACACATGCATAAAATTCATCATACCCATCTAACTTTACCCCCAACTCCTCTTGGATGTCATAAAGATCACACAAAAAATCATTGGAATGATAGGAATCAAATCTATTAGTGAAATATAGTTGTTCCTCTATTGTCAGTGATCTAAATGGAATTTCATCTGCCATAGTGACAAGTGAAAATGGTTTTACAAACAACGGGCACAAAGAAAAAGATAGACTACAAGAAAACCTAAAAATAAAAATAAAATCTTACTAGAAAGGAATCTAGCAAGTAGACCTAATAAAAAGAAATTCTAACCTAGACAATAACTATTCCCCGGGTTGCAGCGCCAAAACTTGATGGCGCCGCACTCTTTTGCGAAAGTTGAGAAATGAATGTAAAGATAGACAATCCCCGGCAGCGGCGCCAAAAACTTGATGCGTGAGAATCGCAACAGGTTTTACCTCTCGAGGGATCTCGAGAAGCTTACAACCCCCACCAGGCAGTGTACCTGATCGTTGTAGTATAGTATAGTGACAAGTACCGGGGGATTGATCGTTCAGCTTAGGAATAGTGTCGCTAGGATTAGAAAGCCTAAATACTAGTTCTAAAGATGAGGGATGATTATTTTTGTGTTTTTATATTTTATAGAAAGCAAGTAAAAATCTCGGTTTTTGGAAGAGTGGGCGGAATTAGTTGTTATTCAACTAACCCAATACTAAGATGCAATCAAAATAAAATACTAAAAATGAAAATAAACTAATTTATACTAAAGTTGTGAGCAGTAATTGGAGAAAATGTGTTTACTTAGATTTCACTACTCCCTAGATATCTTTTACACGTTAATTACTTGTTATAATTGCATGGATGACGGATCGTATTCCTTAATACCATTCATGGGGTGGCACACATAACTCCCCAATTCTATGAGCTCTTATCTCCTCCTACACCATGCCCAGCACAACTATAGGGATTGTAAACAGTGGCTCATGCATTAAATATAACCAATAAAGACCTAGTGCGCGTTGGTTCATGTTTCTTAAGACGTTCAAGCATGTTGCCAATTGGAGATCTGCCAGTTTTCTTAAGCCTAACATATAAATCATTCATCCATAACAAGAATAAACAAGTAATCAACACATAATCAATATCTAGGTTTCATTAGATCTAACCAAACACAAAAGGGATCTAGCCTAGCATGATAGAATTAAGACAAGAACATGCTATAGACAACCAACACATAGGCATATTGATTGAATTAGAAGAACACTTATCTTGATTAATCATGCAAGGTATCAAGGGGTTGGAACCCTTGAAAAACCTGTAAAGTTACACCAAAATCGTACTTAGGGTTTCTCCCAAAACTTCTCTCTTTAAATGTGAAAAATTAGAAAACTATATATAGAAAAATAGGTTTGACGGAGTCAAGAGTTATACACTTCCAGGCCGTCATGACTCTTTTACTCTTGACGCCCTTCCTACGTGACGCCGTCAAAACACTTCTGGGTCGTCATGGAAATTCATGAAATTTGCTCTTGACGCCGTCAAGGATTTGCTCTTGTCGCCGTCACCTACTGTTCCCAGCATGGAAAATTAAGACTTTGGCGTTTTCTTCACTTTTATGCTCCAAAAACGTCCGAATTGCTTCCTTTTCCAGATTTCTCTCCCAAAGTACCTAAAATCACAAAAGGAACGATTTAGGGCAATATTTGATCAAATAAATTCGGATTCGGACTTAAATGACCCCCTAAAAACGGATCATTTTTTGCCTCATCACTTTGCTTTTGTTTGAAATCGGCTTCAAACTTAGTTATGCGAGCTTCTTGAGATGCCATGAACTTTGACATCAATCCTTCAAGATTGTTGGCACTACCATAGTTGTTAGAAGGATTGTTGTTGAAAGTACGGTTGGAGGGTGGACCGTTTGGTTGGTAACGATTAGGCGGATTGGAAGAATTGGGTTGATTTTGTTTCCACCTAAGGTTTGGGTGATTTTTCCAAGAGGGGTTGTATGAATCACCGTAGGGGTTTGGCTCGGGTTTGAAAGTGTACCACTTATCTCCCGCTTCGTCGGTACGCAAGGATGCGTAGTCCGCAAAAGCTGTTCCGGGGAGTTCCACACAATCACGAGTGTCATGGGGACCACTACATAATTCGCATGAAGAAGTGATTTTGTTCATTTGGCTTGAAAGCTTAGGAGCTTCGTAAGATTTCATGAGAAACTTGACTTGGTCCTCAAGTTCCATGATCCTACGGTCGGGAGTGCTAGAGTTGTTTGAAGGCAAAGTTATTGCCTTGACCGTTTTGTTCAAATCACGGGGATCATTCCAACTTTCGTTGTCATAGAGAGCAAGATCTTCTATGAGTTCCCATGATTGTTCCGCACTTAGATCACGTAGCTTACCACCGGCCGATTGGTCAATGGCTCGCCTCGTGGAGAGATCGATATAGTCATAAAAGATTTGGACTTGGAGCCAAAGATCTATGCCATGATGAGGGACTTTTTGGAGTAAGTCCTTGAAACGAGTCCATGCTTCATAAAGAGATTCATTTTGACATTGTTGGAACATCAAGATGTCATTTCTAAGCTTAGTAGTTCTCCCCGGTGGGAAAAATTGAGCAAGGAAACGAGTGGTGAGATCATCCCATATGGTGATGGATCCCGCGGGTAAACGCTCAAGCCATTGACTAGCTTGATCCAGTAGAGAGAATTGGAATAGGCGTAATCGGGTTGTCTCTCTAGTTTCAACATCTAGGTCTATGGAATCTACGATTTTAAGGAAGTCCTTAAGATGTTGATTTGGATCTTCGGAACAAAGTCCATGGAATGCACATCTGCTTTGCACCAACCGGATGGTTTCGGATCGCAAGGGGGTCACAGTGGCTCCGGTGAGCTCAATGGTGTTTCGGTAGCCTTGGTGGCTAGGTCGGGAATACTCTCCTAAGGTTCGGAGCCTAAGAAGTTCTAGTGGTGGGTTTTGTTGTGGTGGGATGACGGGTTCAAAGATGTTCCCATCGTCCATGATGTCGGGTGGTGAAAAGTTACGAACAAAAACACAAAGAAATAAGATAGACTAAAGAAAACCTAAAAATAAAAATAAAATCTTACTAGAAAGGAATATAGCAAGTAGACCAAATAAAAAGAGATTCTAACCTAGACAATAACTATTCCCCGGGCTGCGGCGCCAAAAACTTGATGCGTAGGGATTGCACCAGGCTTTACCTCTCAAGGGATCTTGAGAAGCTTACAACCCCCACCAGGCAGTGTACCTGATCGTTGTAGTATAGTATAGTGACAAGTACCGGAGGATTGATCGTTCAGCTAGGAATAGTGTCGCTAGGATTAGAAAATCTAAATACTAGTTCTAGAGATGAGGGATGATTATTTTTGTATTTTTATATTTTTTAGAAAGCAAGTAAATATCTCGGGTTTGAAGGATTTGGGCGGAATTAGTTGCTAGTCAACTAACCCAATACTAAAGATGCAATCAAAATAAAATACTAGAAATGAAAATAACACTAAATTAAACTAAGGTTGTGAGCAATAAGTGAAGAAATGTGTTTACTTAGATTTCACTACTCCCTAGATATCTTTTACACGTTAATTACTTGTTATAGTTGCGTGGATGACGGATTGTATTCCTTAATACCATTCATGGGGTGGCGCACTTAACTCCCCAATCTTATGAGTGCCTACTTCACTCCTATGTCGAGCCGGCTAAGAAGCTCCTAACATGGGATCATTAGAATTTACTCATGCATTAAATACAACCAATAAATCCTAGTGCACATCGGTTCATGTTTCCGAAGATGTTCAAGCATGTTACCATTTGGAGATCTGCCAGTTTTCTTAAGCCTAACATCGAAATCATTCATCCAATACAACCATAAACAAGTAATCAACACATAATCAACATCTAGGTTTCATTAGATCTAAGCAAACACAAGATAAATCTAGCCTAGCATGGTGGAATTAAGACAAGCACAAGATATAGACAACCAACACATAGACATATTGATTGAATTAGAAGAACACTTATCTCGATTACACATGTAAGGGTTCAAGGGCTGAAAACCCTTGAAAAACTTGTAAAAATCGTATATGGTTCGGCCTTAGGGTTTCTCCAAACTTGTTCCTCTTAATGAATGAAAATTAGAAAACTATATATAGGAAATTGAGGCTGACGGCGTCAAGACCAAATGGGTGACGCCGTCATCTCGCCGCCAAAAGAATTCTCGGACTGCCTTGATCTACATCTGATGCCGTCACGTTATATATTTTTCCAGGCCGTCACGTATTTAACTCTTGATGCTCTTCCTTGTGACGCCTTCATTTTTGTACTGGGTCGTCATAAAATTTACTCTTGACGCCGTCAGGATGTTACTCTTGACGCCGTCACCAACTGTTCCCAGCTTGGAAAATTAAGTCTTTGACGTTTTCTTCACTTTTATGCTCCAAAAACGTCCGAATTGCTTCCTTTTCCAGATTTCACTCCCAAAGTACCTAAAATCACAAAAGGAACGATTTAGGGCAATATTTGATCAAATAAATTCAATTCCGGGCTTAAATGACCCCTAAAAGTGGTTCATTTTACGCCTCATCAATAAACAACTATGACAATGAGGTCATGTAAATAAGTTTGACAATGTCGCCAGATAAACAATTATGACAATGAGATCATATAAACAATACTGACAATGTCGTCAGATAAACAATTATGTCAATGAGGTCATATGAATAAATAATAATGTTTAGGAGACAAATCACATGAAATACAGGTAATCAAACATACCAATGAAATGCAGGTAATCAACCATGTAAACGAGAATGTATTCTCCCTCAAAGAGTTTACAAAACAATTAAAAGAGTAGGGGCTATGACTCACCTGGTGCGATAGCTACGATGACCAAAGTGAATACACAAAAATGAGGCACGATCTCTAACCGCAACCTAACATGAATGATACGATTTAATGTAAGCAATGAAATAATGCTACACATGCAAATACGTATGTTATCGATACCACTCGTGAAATTTGAAAATAACGTTTATCGTCGAAAAATACATTTTTGACGTCTCGTTAAGTTAATAACCACTTTCCATGTAAATACGTTGAAACGGTACTCTACGATCCTCGTTTGGTGTTTTATCGGTAAACATAGTATTTTTGTCGTAAAATGACACTTTTCATAACTTGAAAATATGACCAAAATGGTCTCCCAAAACTAGTCTCGGAATAGTGAATATTAAGAGTTAGGAAAGAAGCTCAGTAGTTTTAGAAAGATTTTCACCTTATCTAAAAAGTCATAGAACTGAAGTTTGTCCATACGGGTTTCGATCATAAAGGAAAATAGCCGCGAAGTGATGTGTTTGGGCTATTTTGGCAGATTCTGGGCAGTTTTCGGGAAAGTTTGGAAGGCCATAAGTTATTCGTTAATAATCCTTTTGGCAAACGGTTAGATGTTTTGAAAACTAGGCTGGGTGAACTAACTTTTTTTCAATGATGTAAATTTTCCATAAATGAGTTTATCAATGAGAAAAATGGCTCTGTACCTGGTCATTTGGCGAAATGGTTAATACTTGGAAATTTTATTTTTTAAGTGTTGGGCTGAAGGAAAATATTAAAATCGTCTAAAATTCAAACGCTTGTATCTTAGCCGTTATAAGCTCGTTTTCTACGTTCTTTATATCCACGGTTTCGTATTAATATATACTAATATATTTTTAGTAAACCGGCTCTTATAAAACATGTCTAACACCTCTTTTTGTCCATTGAAAATTGTGCAACAACACGTATTATTTTCAAAAAATAGTTTTCGTCGTTAAACTTGTAAAAATCATATCTCATTCGTTATAAACTCGTTTTAATCCGTTCTTTCGCCCATAGCTTCGTTTTTGAAAATATTTTCTGATTCTCTAGCCCAATGTTACCCGCAAACCCCTGAGTTTTCTATATTTTGCAAAAATGGACAGCAACTTTCTAATAGTGGTTAAAATTCATTTTTCTAGTTTATAACTTGTTCAAAACTTAACCAAACTACTCCAAATCAACTCCACAAGTACTCAATCCTACCATACACCTTATTAGGGTGTCATGGGTCCTAAACTTCACAAAATATGGTAGATCTCATGAGATTGCAAATAAGAATTATAGATCTATGTTTATAAAGAAAATGAGTAATAAGTGGTATGTTTAACATGAATATTTGCATAAGTAGTAACCAATATAACTTGAAAATATAACAAATGAAAGTATGAAAAGATTAGAAAGATGTTATTGAAGCTTACTTGAAGATTTGATGGTTTTTTAGCAAGAAACTTAATAATCTTTGTGGCTTTTATTTCAAAACCTTAACTAGTAACACTAATGGGACTTGATAAACACTTGGATTATGAAAACTTGATGGTCTCCTCTTGTTCTTGTTCTTGCCGTGGATCACCAAGAGAGAAAGAGAGAAATTGTTGTGAAAAACTAATGAAAATGAGCTAGTTTAGGTTTTATATAGTCCAATGGCATTTTTGGTAATTTCAAGTATTTATGAAAATATCTTGTAGCTTGGTATTTTGGTAAATAGGAAGTCAAATTCAAGATAAACTCTTGCACATGTATATGAGAAGCTTGGTATCATCTTGTTCACGGAGTCAGTTTTGGTTCCGTTAATCGCTAACCGTAAATTGTTAAGCCGCGAAACGTAAATCCGGGTATCGTAAAAATATGAAACTTGAAAGAATGACTAAACTTGTCAATATACTCTATAAATAAATATAAAATGAATGCTAAGTTCCATCGGGTTACATAAGCGCTGTTAAAACTGGAAACGCGGGTCTAAAACGCGTAATTCGCGTAAAACGCTGAACTGGAAAACGTAAAATTCCAAAACTTTTAGAATTGTCGTAAAATGAGAGAAAATCAAATTTCTATTGTTTATAGTGTTTTATGGATATATCGGGATGCTGGAATGACGTTTAAACCTAAACGTAAATCTCGGACACGGCTTCGTGATTTTTGCAGAAATGATCCGACGAGTGCCAAACTCTCGGATTATCAATAAAATAGTTTATCTTACGAGAATATGAAATGGAAATGAATAGTGAAAGTGAATAGTAATAGTGAATAGTAACTGATGAATAGTAACTTCCGAAATAAATTATGAAATTTCCGACACTTGAAAAAGGACATGAAATTACGAGTTGTGACATGATGAGTCAGAAGAGGTAGTGACTAGACACTCAAAGGTCAACACTAGATTTCTTCCACAACCATGGAGAACTCTTTACATTCTCATTGTCAAGTCGTTATCTGGCAGAGATGTTGGTCACGAACACCCCAAACTACAACATCTCAAACTCTTCTGGGCTATGGCTAATGTCAAATTGGTGGACTTTGCTAGTATTATCTGGGAAGATATTGTTTGGCACATACAACACAAGTCTGCAAAGATTCCATTTGTTCGTTTCACCAAGTTACTGATACAAAGCTTCCTCCATGAGTATGACGACATTCCTCCAAGACTGGATGATGAAGACAAGCACACATTCATAAATGAGTCCACTCTTAAGCAGATTAAGAGACTCGACACCAGTACACAAAAGTAAGGAATGGAACTTCCCGCATGTCTTCTGAATGATAAAGTAAAGAAATGCAAGAACTACAAGTATTACATTCAAGCTCTCAAGGAAGACAAAGTAGGGTTCTTAGACGAAGTTCCTCTCCCTTCTTTTATGCAGAAAAGGGGAAAGAAAGGTGGCAAGTCTGGCAGCACCGAAAGTTCAACCAAATTTGCTCAAAAGCCTCACAAGTGATAACTTAAGATCAGAATACCAGTCAAGAAACCAGTTCCTGAACCCACACCACCATCTTCTCCAAAATCATCCGATTTAGAGAATGAATCCGATAGCGGTCCAATTTATAAGGAAGCTTATGCAAGCAGCAAACAGGATGAGGATCAAGACATGACTATCGAAGATTGGGACAGAGACATCGATGAATTTGTTGAAGCAGCAGAAAAACAAACTACCTTCATCCAAAGACCATTGATCAAAGAAGATGCAAGATTGGAAGAAGAACGGTTAAGGGGTGAAAATCTGAAGAAACCCATGACTGAAGAACAAGAAAGACAAGAAGAGGCTCATACTAACCTTGGTCTATCTGTGGAAGAAGAGAATGAAAGAGCTCTCGAGTTCGGTATCCTCCACAGCAAAATCAACTCCTTCCAAGCTGATGAACCTCCACCACCTCTGTTTACTCAAACAAGCGAGGCTGGCGGATCAAGCAGTATTCCTGAGTCCACTCCTATTAGTCAAACTCAGGAAACAGGAACCAATACTGAAATGATTGTATACGAAACTCCCACGGTATCACCTAAAGACGTAGAAATGCAAAATGCTTCAGAAAGGGGAGAAGATGAGGAGGAAGACCATATGGATACAGATTTTCCACACCTTATGACCATGGAAGAAATAGAGAAATGAGAAAAGGCTCAAGAGGAAGAACTTAAAAGAAAACAAGAAGCTGAAGATGCAAGGCTTGAGGAAGAAGAACAAGTCAAACTGGAAGAAGCAATAAGAATGGAAGAAAACCTGAAAGCTCAAGAGGCAGAAAAACTAGTTGAAGAATTAAGGCTGGAAGAAGAAACTAGGAAAAGAACAGAAGAAGAAGCCAGACTAACAGAAGAACTAAGGCTAAAAGAAGAAGCAGATAAGCTAGCAGAAGAGCAGAGATTAAAGGCTGAAGCAGACAAAGTGACTGAAGAGAAAGAAGAGCCTAAAGACAAACCCGAATCACCAAAAGGAGATGATAAGGATACCTCCACCTACATTGAATCTTCTCAATCATCACCTCCAGCATCACAACCAATACATGACGAATCTATCAAGAAACCTTCAAGTCTTGAAGCCTCAGCTGCATCTAAGTTGATAAAAAAAGGCGGTAAAGAGAGTTCGTGAAAAGAAGAAAAGCAAACTAGAAGATAAAGTTGAATCACTAGCTAGTCAAGTTGCCGAATTGACAATGCAAATGACTAATGTTCAGGAAATGCATGACAAGGTGGATGCCTTCTTAGCAAAAGATGTGCAAGAAGACATGGAAGCTACATTGGCTGCTCAAGCAAATCAGTATACGGACCAACACTTAATTACAGAATTGAAAGAGTTGCTGAAGCCGATGAGAGATGAACTCACCAAGATAGTTGAACAAGCAGTCAAGAAAGTGATCAGAACTACTTCATTCACTCTCCGAGCTGACAAAACTCCTTTACCACAACATGAGATGACTTTGGATGAATTAGAGACTCAGCTCTTCAACAAATTGGCAAGTAAGTTCACCATGACACCTGATGAAATTAAAGTCTGGGAAGCTCTACAAGCCAAGTTGTCCAAGGAATCATGCAGCACTGAAGCCGACAAGTTGAAACGTCAAAGAGATGATGAAGACAAAGATCCTAACTCTCAGGCAAAGAAGCATAAGAAAGCCGAAGGACCTTCATTTCAACACAAAGAACTTGTCATTCCTCCAACAACAACAACATCAACTCAACAACCAAAGGCATCCGATTCAGGTCCAAAAGCCCAAGACCACTTCGAGAACACCGGCGGAGATAACGTCCCTCAGCCCGATGACATACCCGAACCATCATCAACAAAGAAGAAAGAAAAGAAACGCAAACATCCTCAGTACAAACCTGACACCTCTTCGAAAGGCCAAGAACCTAAGAAACCCAAAAATATTCTCAAATGGCTGGACAAAGACAAAACTGCTGAGTACTCCTGGTTTGATGAAATGGTCAAAGCTCAACCACCCCTTGCAGAAAATCAATCACCACTAGACGGCCGAACCGTGTAATATGCATAACTTCTGCAACGGGGCTACGGTTTAAAGGAATTGAACAAGAAAGAGCTGAGAAGAGTAAAGAATGCTGCATTCAACTTATTGAAAGACCGCTCTGCCAACTCTGTTGAACTCGAGTATCACTTGGAAAACATTGCCCGAGCAATGTCAAACGACATAGACTGGCTCAACCCCGAGTCCAACATTGATTATTACTCAAAGAATCAAGGGCCTTAATACACCGATTGGACCAAACCTCTACCACTGGTTGGGAAGCCAAAGCAAGAACGAATTCCTTACAGATTCTTCTTCAACAATGACTTGGAGTTTCTACAACACGGAAGCAAGATAGAGACTAAGTATGCCACATCACTCACCTTCTCAATCCCTGCTGCTAGATACCTCAACAACGCCATAGAAGAAGAAGCCTTCGACTTATTCGTAGATGAAGTTGTTGCCTATGACCAGAATGCACTCTACGGGATTCACCATTGGCCAGAAAACCATGCACAATACTATCGAAGCAGCAGACTCAGTCAAACAATGGGAAATGTGATGAGTAAGTTGAAGATTGTCTCCATCCAGTATATCTCTACAATCACTCACTTTGGGTACTCCTTTCTCAACAAGATCGTTCTCAAAATATTAGATGAAAAAAAGTACGTGATTTCCGAGTCAGACTTTCCACCACTACTCCTCAATGACATCGAAGACATGTATCTACTCAAAGTTCAAGGGAAGCTGTGCAACCTACCTAAAGAAATGCAGCTTGCTTTCATCACAGCTCTTCTCATCTTCATGCGACACATCGTCATTAAAGAACGAGTTGAAGATCTTCAACTAGGAGTAGAAAGTTACCAAAAGAAGTTGAATCTCACTAAAACAAACCTTTACAGTGTCCCCAACCTTCAACACGAATCTCAATACACCTTGATCAAGCAGCCAGCATTCGGATTCACCTATTGCAGTGTCAACCGACGCTACTGCTTCATGGCATATGATGAAATCCACAAGTTCTGTGATGAAACACTGAAGTTTGTTAGAGATGGAATCAAAGGCCGACTAGATGACATTGCACTATAAAAGTCCAAAAGGTGGAATACCGATGAGGCCAGACAAGCTCGTAGATTCATCACAAGGATTGAGAACCGACTGAAGCGTAGGGATCAGATAAGGAGATTTGAAAGCTATGTGGGAGGAAGACCAGGATTTCCAGTGTTGACGTTTCAGAGACCCGAATGGTAGATGTTTGTAAGATCTTGATTTGATTTGTCAATATTTACATTCATTATGGCTTGTGCACGCATTACAGTGTACAACCCGAACTTGTAAAGAAAGGACCCTGAGGTACGCATCAGTGCCTCAATCCTAATATAAGGAGCGAAGGCTTCTTACTTTTGAGTAGAATTAATAAAATATTTTATGATTTTCATAATTCTGCTCAAAAGGACAAGTATTTCACCTCAATAAGACCTAATCACTTGTTGAGGGGGAGCACTTGTCAAACAAAACTACTTTGTTCTTAAAAGTTAAAAGTTCTTGGTCAATCTCCCCATAAGACTCAAAAAGGCATATTTTAATCTAAAAGATCATCAAAAACATCATTTCGTATGCTATTTTTGAGGGAGAGAAAAAGTAAAAGTGATTAAAATATAAGTGGTCAAAAAGCTAAAAGTAGTATCTTGTGCGAGCTAGACTCAGAAATGACCCAGGAATTGACGAAACAGAAAGTTAGTAATCTCAAAAAGACTTATCCTCGACGGGTAATAACATCAAGTTAGTTACTATAGCTAGTTGTCACCTAAAAGCTGACAATGGAACTCTCTAACTAGCCACGTAAGCGTGTCTCGAAAAGGACTTGTCTTAGTAGAAATGTACCGTTTCGAGAAACTTTCTGTGGACTTGACCAGGCCGGGTAATAACTTCAAGCTAGTCTAACTAGTGATGTAAGCGTGTCTCGAATCGGTCTTGTTCACTAAAAGTGAATCAATTCAAAAAAAAATGCTTGCTCCTCCCCCATGTGCAAATTTATTAAATACTTATGAGCACATGTGAAGGGGGAGCCCTTCAAAAGTAAACACAAAACTCTCAAAGTGTTAAACAAAATATTTGATGATCACAAACACTTTGAGAGATTTTCAATCAAAGGTTTCATGGCTATTGTAGGATAATCATGGAGTTATAAGGTGATTAAGATAGGAAAAACCGTCCTATGATCCGCCAGAGCCGGAGGGATCTACCCAAGGACATCACCAATAGTTAGGATTAGAAGTCCTTAGGTATGATACGAAAAAAGGAGAAAAGAATGAAAGGGGAAAGAAGGAGTTAAAGAATTAAAAAGAAAAGTAAAGAAAATGGTGAAAAGAAATAGTCCTCCATATGTTCAACCTTAAGGCAGACACCGGGTTCAATTCGTATGCTACTGGTTGTTGCAAAGACAACACCAGTATTGATGGTAGATTTGTCATGGACCCAGTGACGCAATGCACTAAACCTTCTTAACCACTCAAGTTCTCTTAAAAGAGCTTGTTTCATTCTCACGGGGAACCGGTGTAATCTATCGACTTGTCTCCTAGATATGTTTGATATTAAAGCAGGAGACCCCTCCCTAGTCTCCGCATAGGAAACCTAAGAGTTCACTTATAGAATCTAGAGCCATGAGATACATCAAAGATCTCTTAGGAACACTTAGTATTTCTACAACTGGTGTTCTACATCAATTGATACCAGCTGTAAATTATTATGTCCTTCACAGATCTTAGCAATCTGCCGAGAACGTTTATGAAAGAATTACAAATGTATTTCTCAATGATTGAACGGAAATTCCTGCCAGGGTCAACATCAAATAGCCCTGACAGAAGGTCACTTCGGTAACCCTTCACGGGTTACGCTTAGTGTTCGCGGTGGTTCCATAGCGGTCTACAGTCGTGGAGTAATCCCCAGCGACGCACCCAGTCATTGAGCTACTTAGTAGGTCTCGTAAGCTCCTTCGGGAGTATCTGATATGGAAACGGCCTTGATAAGGATTAGAAGGAGTCTTTACAATATGCTGTTGACGAGCTCTAATTCCTTATCTGTAAGTACCGGTTGATTATTGCTAACTGTTTACCTGCAGGTACAAATCACCTCCAGATGGTAGATTCCGGCATGCTCATGCATACATCTTGAAGCCAATGAAAGCTCCCCCAAAGATCTAAGCACCACAAAGTGCAAAGAAAGATTCTACGCCAAAAAGAAGAATCTACAAAGAATAAAGACCAAAGATCAAAGTGTGTGTAAAGGAACTTCGTGCTTTTGAAAGTCAAAGTCCAAAGATGTATGAGCATGTTGGAATGGCGGACAACCACCACAGACAAAGAAGTGACGAACGGCAGACAACTTCATAACACAGTCACTACATCATCACCAAAGAACAAAGTCTGAGAGCAAAGTACATTCATCTAACAACATTTTTGAAGACTTCAAAAGTTATACAAGTCAATAGTCAAAGACTAAGATGAAGACGTCCAGCAACCGTGATGACCGACCCTTAGGGGGAGATTGTTGGGAACATACTTTTATATTTATTCAAGTCTCGGTCATTACATTTTGTAATAGGTTGCTTTAGTATTATTATTCTTTATGTTTAAGTTAATGGGCAACATGTAAAAGCCCATAAGGCTTACCAAGCTCACGTTGACTGAAAGGTAGGGACTAGGGAGTGTTACCCTAGCTTCTCTCCTATAAATCAAGGCTTATGTAACCTTAAACTTTGTTGGTTATTTTGTTATCTTAATGAAACTCTTGCACTTTTACTTTTCATATATCATATAATCAACCAATCCTTATATCTATCTCATTCTTACTTGTGTAACATCAATATGGGCACCTAACATATAGGATACTAAACGTGTCGTCATAAGAAGATATAGAAGCTCATAGGGTTGAGGAAGGACGTACACGCCCCACAAATGGTATTAAGGAATACAATCCTTCATCCAAACAATTGTGACAAATCAATGAATCAATAGGAGATAACTAGGGAGTAGTGAAATCTAAGTAAACACATTTTTCTCTTATAAGTAATCAACCATTTTTATTTTCTTGTTATTTATTTTATTTTATTTGGTTTATTAGTAGTTTTTTGGTTAGTTGACTAGCAACTAATTCTTCCCACTCTTACAATACCCGAGATTTTAATTGCTTTCATCAAAAAAAATACAAAAAGAATCATCTCTCACCTCTAAACATAGTTGACATAATTTTCAATACTAACGATACTATTCTCCAAGAGAACGATCAATCTCCCGGTATTTATCACTCACTAAATTACATCGGTCAGGTATAGTGTCTGGAGGATTGCAAGCTTCTCAAGATCCCTAAAGTAAAACTTTTGCGAGTTTGTAATCCCGAATCAGGCTCCATGGCCAAAAATGACGATGGCGTACTGTTACGTGGGTGACGCCGTCGGCCCTTGCGCCGTGGTGGCAATCCCACGCCGTAGTTTTTTTTTTAATTCTTAATTTTGTTGGTTATTAAAATGGAAGAATGAATGTTTTGTGTGTGTTTGAAGAAGGACGAAGATTGCATCTTTTTTTTAATGCATGTTTGTGTGTGTGTTTACAGCAGGAAGAAAATGACAAGTTTTTTTTTTTTTTTTTTTTTTTTTAATGGAAAATGAATATTTTTTTAATGTGTGTTTGTGTGTGTTGCAACTTTTTTTTCTTGGTTATATCTTTTGTTTAAATATTTGAAGGAAAAAAAATAATAAAAATAAAATAAAAATAAAAAAACCTTTGGCACCATATTTTTTGGTACCAATAGTAACGGCCAGAATGTGGTGTAATAGGATTTCTGGTACCATAGGAAGTTTTGCTGACGTGACAGCACTTTTTGGCTATAACACGAGCCCTACGACACCATGTACCCACCGCTCTAAGTGATCCAAGTTATACTGAATGCGTGAGAAAGTAGGGGTTTGGCAGTTTGGCTTCAAGTGTGCATTGATGGTTGATAATGTTATGGCACCAATTATTCTCATTGATACTAGTAGGGTACCTTAACATAAATGTTAACAACATCAAAAGATAAAAGTGATAGCTATGAGTTGTAAACCGTTGGGGTTCAAGCCCATTGGCCCATGCCCGTTTGGGCTCGAGCGCGTTTGTCCCGTGCCCGTTCAGTCTTGAGCCGATTTGGACCATTGCCTGTTCGGGCTTGAATATTTGTATAATGTGCTTTATTATTTGTATTAGTGACACTTAATGCTGGAATTGTGTTTAAGTTGGTTGTACAATATGCTTGATAATTTGTATTTCTTATGTAAGGGGTGTTTTAATAACTGCATTAAATATATTTATTGACCAGTTAATTAATTGAGTACTTTAAATATCTTGACCACATTAATATTGTTTTTATTTGTATTTAATTTTAGTAAATGTATTTTAATTAGTTGTACTTTTAGCTTAAAAACTTGTAATACTTAATTTTAAGTATTTCTATTTAAAGATTAAATTTAATGTTAGAAAATGTGTTTTAATTAGTTGTACTTTTAGCTTGAGAACTTGTAATTTTATTGAATGTTAGAAAATGTGTTTTAATTAGTTGTACTTTTAGCTTATGATCTTGTAATGCTTAATTTTAAGTATTTCTTTTTTTTAAATGCATAAATGCTTTATAAGATAGTATGATTTTGCTGTCAAGGTCCAGATGTACTAATCCTTGGTGTCTTTATTTCTTTTGTTTAGTCAAACTAGACTGGCAATAATCCGCCGCGTTGCGGGCGGGCCTATTTTTTTGCCGAAATTATGATAAGCCGAAATTAAGGTGAAAAGTTCGTATCTTATAACAATTGAAAAGACCTTATACGTCTTTATTAATTCATGATATGTTAAGTACGCATACACTTTAATAGTGTAAATGTACCTGTCGAACACGTTAATTACAAATGCTTTATATACACGATTACACATGACTGTTACTATGCATTCCAAATGATGAAATATTAAACAATTATTTGGTAAAATAAATGATGAAACATCTTCTGTCCAGCTTCAAAACCATCAAATGCAGAATCTCAGTATTGATGTACCTGATAAGCCAATGACACATGTTCCAGCCTCATTTCGTCACTTCAAACACATCAATTTCAGCCCCCAAATGCACACGAATGGAAGTGTAAAGTATCACCTGTTGGAAGCAAGAACCTGAGCATAAGACCAGCCGTTGAAGAATGGCCACAAAGTGAAAAAAAGGTATCTTTTACACACATTCATATTTCGGGAATGGACAACCTGCCTCAGTCACTTGCAATACAGTTGAAGAATGGCCACAAAGTTATGTCAACTCGAACATAGAATGATAAGTGGCAGCATGTTTTCACTGAACCCATGAGAGTTCAAAGTTTATTGTAGCTGTAAAATCGCAACTCACTAAAAGTACAATGAAGTATGTTCCCAAAAATTCTGCTAGAAGGTGCCTTTGAGTTAAAACCATAAGCAATAATTAGAAATACAAAGGAAAGAAATTATGATAAGGGAAAGAAATTATGATAAGCATGAACTTAGGAAAGCGCCTTTTTTGGATCACTGATGACTAAACTGTTGGTACATCTAATATCTTAATCTATATAACTCGCAAAACTTTTGAAGGTTTTCCTATCATTTAGTGTTGATTTGGAAGAAACGAACAATAAAAAGGCCAAGTTATGAGTCTATTAAGATTATAAATTAGCTCTTAACCAAACAC
This sequence comes from Artemisia argyi, assembly GCA_030686995.1. NCBI lineage: Eukaryota > Viridiplantae > Streptophyta > Magnoliopsida > Asterales > Asteraceae > Artemisia > Artemisia argyi. Next base: position 2,398,508 of record CM060676.1, on the reverse strand, counting down.
AGAATGGCCATATTTTGCTGCTCTTCCTAAGACAATGGTATCTATCAAGCTTCTTTCATTTAAGTGTTTGTGAAAACCGGTTAAAGTTTCAGTAACAGTCTTCTTTTAAAAAAGGATATCGACCCAAAATGTCCATAATGTTGGTTTAGTTCAGAGCTCATGTTTAATTAGGTGGATGATGTCATGAAAAAGGAAATTCAGTATTGCCCAAACGAATAATCATTAGGCTCTTCAGGATTAGGTGGCAATAGTATAATAGACGATGCTAAGGAAAAAACAGATAAGGCAAGCATGTGAGCGTGCGAGTGAATTGACCAGAAACACCACCCGAAACCTAAAAATAGCGAAAACCATAGCATACCTCGTGTGGCACGCGTTTGTCTAGCAGGACCCGAACCTACGGCGCGATAACGGCTACGCGTTGCTGTTCCCTGTGCTGCAGCAGTAACAGGTAAGAATGGCCATGCTTCAGCAATTTAAGTCCCATTTTCAAACAAATTATGCCTGAACGAAAATGCATAAGAATGAAACATGAAAGTTGCAAACACTCGAACTACTTATCTACTTAAAAAAACACTATACGCAAATTAGCACTTAAACTAATAAGCTCTGGATAGAAAGAACAACTGGTTATTAGTAGTCAGATATTGGTAAAACACATACCTTATTGTTAATGGGTGTCGCCTTCTGCGTTTGGCGCTGTTGCAACTGATGCTGCTGATGCACAGTCATCATAGACAACGCTCTGCTGCACAGTGATCAGCTTCTCGAGGCAAGCACCAAGAGGAATCTTGTAGATCTTTAAGCACGTGCTGGGGCTGCAATTTAATCGTTTCATTAGATTGGTTGGTATACTCATAGGGAAAGTTGCATTTATAATATGGTCATTTGTCGTTATAAAATATTGCATGTTTAAGGCCTATTGGCCAGAATCATGCAAGGTCACAGCCTAATAGATAGATGTTTCAGCTGCCATACATGTTACGCTACATACATACATTACAGTACATACATTCTAACGGTTACCATGCATATTAGAGAAACATGACTGTCTTCGTAGGTGTTGAATGTCTAGTTACGACATCAATCGTGCTTTTTGTTTTTTGGTGTCAGGTCCAGTCACATCTTCTGATGTTTCTGCGAACAACAGTAGTGTTGCTTGTTACCTATGAAAGATGTAGGAGCATATGTTTTTGTCTTTAACTGTGAAAAAACAGAACAAAATTTAAATATTTGAGCATATATGTATTAGTATAGTGAAGATAGGGAACAATATTGAACAAAAGTATCGATTTTGCAATATGAATTGTTACCTGCAATAGGAAGGAAGATCAGACAAATAAAAAACAGGAGGTGTATCATGTTATGTTACCAAGACAGCGGCATTGTTGGCTGCAACAATAATCCCATTCAGGTTTCTCCAGAAAAGTAAAAAAATACACTTTGAAAGTTAAAAAGAGATCATACTTATGCACTGCAACTTGCAAATATGAGCTTACATCTCTTTTTCATTGACGGTGGTGACATTTCCGCGTGAGAAAAATGAAAATTAAATTTTGAAAATTATAAAATAATTAAAAAGAAATTTTAAAACTAAAAACTAATTTTTTTTGGCTTTTTGTGTAATTTTTGGAAATTAAAAACTATTAAATCTAATTAGAAATTCAAAATAAATTCAAAATAAATGTGAAAAATGCAAATTAAATTCTAAAATTCTAAAATAAATGAAAATAATTTTATAAAATATTTTTTGATTTTTCTTGGCTTTTTCTGATTTTTCTGGATTTTTTAGTAATTAAAAAGTAATAAAAATTGAATAAAAATGAAAATAAAATAAGAAAAATATCAAATGGACTCAGAAAAATATGAAAATTTCAGAGAAAATCTAAAATAATATTCTAAGCTTAAGAAAAAATTAAAAGTTGAAAATTAAGCTGTGGAAATGCAATAAGCTGTGAAACAGCTTATTTCAATTGCTTATTATTCAGCAAAACTTGCTCAAACTGTACCCAACTTTGACCAATGTTTCTATTGACTCAGAAAAGCTTTAATGAACAGTAATAAAACTAATAAGCACTCAGGAACAATGATATGAACACAAAAAGTTGAAATAAGCACTTAGGGAATACGCAGTTGGCCAAAAACAGAATAAGCTAATAGCAAAGGCTAACTGAGATCAACAATTTAAGGCCAAATGAACTTAGTGGAACAGGGATTAAACCAAAAGATCACAGAGACTCATGTATGGAGCTCAAACAGTTTGAATTAAGCTAATTTGGAAAAGCAAATAAGCAAATATAGAAAGCAATAAGCCAAAATTTAATGAAAACAGCAACCACAAGCACAAATGAACTCAAATGAGCCACAAATTTCAGAATATGGATCAACAAAACCCAATAGCAGCCTCAAATTGAAAACAGATACTATGCTAAACACTCAATAAGACAGACAAATTAAGCCGTTCAAATAAGCTGAGAAATGAAATCTAAAGGCAGAAATAGAATCCTAGTACTACAAGCTACATAAAAACAGTTAAATCACTAACTCTAAAGCCTATTTGATCCCCTAAAAAGGCCTGAGATCAACTGGTGTTGGGATAGGATATCTTCAAATTTGACTTTTTAATTCCACCTAAACTTTGACTAAACCCAACTTCACAGATTCATAATTGTCCCTAGATGTAAATTGAACATGTCTACGCAATAAATCCTCATCAGCAGACTAAAAGTACATCTATTCACCCACAATGCAAAATCAGATCCTCAAGCTTATAAGCAGGATTGAATAATGAAAATGAATTTGACTATTGTAAAAGAACCTACTGTGTTTATGCTACTACTTATTTATTTATGCCTAATATGACTTACTAATGCAGAATTAGCAACTAGAAAACACAAAATCAATGGTGAACTCACCTAATCCAAACACCCCTATAACTGCTCACTGTTTTTGATTTTTAATGACTTCAGCTCAAATAAACTCAAGTACTAATGCAATCTATCTCTATAAGCTATATGGAAGTTATAAAAGCTAACATGACTGAAAATAAGCAGATGGAAATACCAAACAAGCAATAACAGTTATAAGCTATAATAGAAAGATAAAAGGAAAAACTAATCACCAATCTCAACAGGAACAGATCCAACTAAAATGACAGAAATAGAAACAATCACCTAAATAAACTAACCTACTGATGCTAAACACTACTAACTAATAAGCAATAAAATAAGTAATCAAACTCAATACTCAATGGAACAGTAACAAATAACCAATCTCAGTACTACACTAAATGATTCTAAAAATTCAATTTAGAGCTATGAATATTAAAACGAGAACTTACAAGAACCTCTCAGCCAAACAGAGAGGGTCTCCCTCACAGCCTATCTTTAGATAGGCCAATGAACACCTCTAGATCACCAATCAATCAATAAACTCCCTCTGATCAAATCAACCCAAACAGTTGACTAACGTTGACCAAGTATAAAATTGAAACAAAGTTTAACTCACAAAAATCACTTTAAGCTATTGGTTAATCTGAATAAGCTGCTGAAATTATTTAAATGCAATACTGAAAACTGAATTTAAGGAAATTAAACATTCGAAAATAAAATGCAAAGGAATTTTATTGAAACTGAGAATTGTATTAAAATTTAAACTGAGAATACAACTGGTAATAAGAGATACAAAAATAAGCTAGACTAAATTATACTACTCCTAACCTAATCTAACCTAAATCTAACAGCTCAATTGTGAGGTGAGGGGTGAGTATATATAGCCTCTGAGGTGGGTTGCCATGTCACCAATCCGCGTGAAGGTTGTGTTTCTTCTGAGTTCATCTTAGCCGTGTGATTAAATCCAGATACTTCCAATCATTGTAAGCCCTTGGATTGATTGACGAGACATGATTAATCCTGCGTAAGTCTCCTCATTGGTACACGTGTTATCCTGACATTCCCTGACATGTGCAGCTTCTAGAACACTTCAAATCATTGGATAATTATTAGTAACGTGGGTAATTTTGAGATGGTGAAAGTTAGGGTTCTAAGCACAGTGAAATTTGGGTGAAAAAGGGACACGGGTTTTTTTGAGTTTGGGATTGGGTGTTTTTATCAATGGGTATTGACCGGGTTATGGGTAATTTTGACCAAGGGGTGTTAACTGGATCGGGTACAAGTGAGAGTTAGTGATGGGCTTAGTTGTTATTTTGGGCTTTAGGCAAATTTGTTGGATCAGGCTAGGATTAGATTTATAAGGTTTATTATAGGATCCTGTTGTAGAGTAGTAATTTAAACCAAGGACCAATGTTGTAATACTCCAAATTCAGGGACCAAATATGTAAATAATCCAAAGTATTTTCTAAGGGCTCATTTTGATTTTTCTGAATTCTTGGAGTGTCTCTTGTGTCTTTTCTTCAAATCTTTCTTCAAGGGACCATTTTTGTAATTTCTGAAAGTGTAGGGACCATTGTTGTAAATTTCTTCAAACTTTCATCAAGGACTATTCTTGAAACTTTATGAAACTCCCAGGTTGATTTTGTCTTTTAGAACTTTGACTTTGACCATTTGACTTCCCCGGCTTCGACTTTTGACACTTTCCATTCTCGTGCTTATTTTTGTTGGTTTTGGCATCGTTTTTGTTCATTTTTCTCATATTCGTACCTGCACATACACAAATACAAAAACACACATTCTCTTGGCAAATTAGGTTAGTATTTGGTCTGATTTAAGCCTAAAAAGGATGTGTAGCACACATCAAAATCCCCCATACTAAGGTATTGCCGTGTCCTCACGCAATGTCATCACCTCACGCTTAAGAGATAAATAATTTCAAAACCTCTCTTTACTGACGTTGTAAAGTAGCAATGATGTTCAAAAGAGATAGTAAAATCATTTATTCTAAAAAACGCTCCGTTTTCCGATTTTCATGAATAACAACTACAACTACTATTTTTGTACTTTTTCATTTATATATGTGACGGTTTGCTTTGACTTTCATTATCAATTCTTATTTGTTGATAACTTTCAGGGTCAACGAGTAGAAACACTTCTCATAGAGAAGAGACCATACGGATAAAAATCGTCATCCTTGATTTTTCACAAGCTCCCAAACTAAGCGTAAAATCGAGATCATTGTTTATCCAGAAGTTAGATGCTAACACTGCCCACAAAAGTTAATTGTGTATTACCTCTTGTCCCCAGGTCCTAAGTTTTGTATCTAAGGATTTTAATTTGTGAGAAATGAATTGCTTCATATAGTCTATTTTAATAAGATCACAACATCGGCTGCGAACTGGCAAGATGCAATAGTCTATTTTACCGTAACACTGGCAGTACCCCTATGTGTACCAAACCCCCATATGCAGAGATTTTGTTGGGAACGAGAAAAAACTAAGTATTGCCCAAACCGTATACCCTTAATTAATCCTAGAGATCTATTATTATTGGTGTGCAAGCTTGTGGGAACAAGGAGGCCACAAGTACCTTTCGTGGGCTCTAAAGAGATCCAACTACTCCACGTTTAGCACGAAACTTCTAAATAAACTCTATCATTCCTCGATCTCCGCAAATTTAGAATCCCAAGTAATGAGATCCGCGGATGCTTAGCCATAATCTTTTGATTATTTTTGGTTAAGGGAGACGAGCTAGGGCTCAACACGCCTGGTCAAGTCGAAACATTTATTTCTACTCTCGCCGGTAGGAAAGTCAAAACAAGGTGTCAAATCTTATTATTCATATCATATATATATATATATATATATATATATATATATATATATATATATATATATATATATATATATATATATATATATATATATATATATATATATATATATATATATATTATTTTTCATTTTTTCATTCATTTTTTTTTTTTTTTTTACAATAAAGAGGTGACAAAAATTTAAATTTTTTGGGGGAAAACGGAGTTGCGTAAATTAACAGCTCAGACGATGGTACAGGTAAAATCGAATCGAAGATTCTCCCCCCCCCCCCCCCCCCCCACCAGACTAAAGTGAAACATTGTCCTCAATGTTTTAAGGGTAAAGGTAATCCTACGTAAAGTCTAAGGCCGTTTATTAAGTATGCCAAGAGATAAACGTTAGTCGATAAGATTTTGGATATGGTGAATTTCCGAAAAAGCAGCGAAGGATGAGACTCGAGTGGAGAGAACAACAAACCACGAGCACGAGAGTTCTCAAACTTCGGGGAAATTCCTGAACATAAACAACAACAACCACAAAACACGAGATATGGAAAGGGTCGCCCCCCTCACATCACGTTATTTAGAAAATAGATAATAAAGAAAATGAAAATGGATAAGCATGGGGGTGCCTCCCACGAAGCGCTTGTTTTTGTTCACTGAGTCACATGAGCTTGACTCGATCCCCGAATTAATTTGTCCTTGGGGAGAGCAGATGGAACGGACAACCGGCATGATAAACGGAGATGCCGGGATCAAAGACGGTATCCTCACTCCCGGTGGAGTGGAAAAGTGAAGAACTCATGGGATAAGAAAAGTATGGTTGAAACACCCAGATGGTAAAAGCAAAGGCAAGTTCAGAGTCACGGGTGGGTTGGGTGGGTAAAATATCAAGCATAGGAACATCATGTTCAGAAATCTCGTCCACCACTCCAAAAATTTCTTCATTCGTATCTGATTCAAAAACTACATCTGGTGGTTTCGCCGGTGGACGAGAAGATGGTAAATCGGAAAGAATATTTCTTTGAACGTCATTCTCATCATTCTCAATACCCGGTGGTATCGAGTCATCCGCAGCAAGAAATCGATCGACATCCTCTAAAAGAGGGTCACGTATCGGATTATCGGAAATAAGCACAAAATCGATCTCAAAATCAAAACACTCATAATCCGGAAGACAGAAAGCATGAATAGTTGGATTGCCACTAATCGTCTCTTCAAATCGAAAAATTTCAAGCTCGGGTAAGAAATCACTAAAAGAAATCGGAGGATCATTCAACGCCTCGATCTTAGAAATGAGAAGATTGATATTCAATAATTTTTCACGAAGAACCTCATCTTGGATTTCCGTGTCACTTTCTTCATCATTATCATCGATATCTCCACAAGAATCTTCATCACTCGTAGTATACTCATTGTGAGAATCGGAATAACTTTCAACTTCATCAAAATCTTCATTTGTCATCGGAGGGAGAGAAGTTGACGGTTCTTCATTCAATAATTCTTCAATCAAACGGATATCTCCCTCAGGATCAAAATTAGTATCATCAACCATCGTCGAATTAGAATCATTGTTAGCAAGACAAGCCTCAATCTCGTCTAAAAAGACATCACTCCTCTCAACCGGTGTGAAAGAAGGATAGGAAGAATCAGAAACAATTTCAGAATCACCATTAGAAATTTCCCCGGACTCACTTGGGATTGGGACGAGGTTCTCAACACTAGACTTATTGAATTCGTCCGATTCTGTTGCCGGAATAGTGTTTAGATGCTCGTCCCCCATTTTTAGAGAGTCCTCGGGTTCTACGGGAGAAACGTCGAAAGCTTTGTGAGGATTAAGAACGAACGTAATTTTATCATCATCGTCGTCGTAATCATAGTAAACAAAATTTTTAAAAGGATTAGACGCTCTCTCTTCAGCAAGTAATTCTGCAATAGTCTTCTCACGAGGCTCGGGAGTATGAGTATAACGATTAGCCACCATTTCTTTTAACTTCTCGATCATGGATTTAATTTCACAAACATTATTAGTAAAATCGGAAGTTTGTGGGGGTTGGTTAAAACCATGAGAATCGTAACATGAATTCGGCTCATAATAAACATTTTCAAACGATCCCCCACAATTTTCAAAATTCGACGAACTTTGGAACGAATTATCATTGAAATTTGGTACTTGCTCATAAAAGTTTTGAAAAGGAATATTGAAATCGTTTTGAGGATAATTATCAAAACTCGTATCACAAGCGTATGACGTTTCAGCACTCGAGGCATAACATATACAATTCGTGTATCCACATTGAGTACAAAAACATTGCCCACACGGTAATCCTTCGTCGGATGGATTTCCACAATTAAAGCAAGTGAACGGAGACGGCGGTGGTGTTGGATAGTAATCGAAAACATTTTGAAAGATTGTGTTTCGAACATACTCGGGAGTATTACAAAATAAACAAACTCCATCGTGAATATCATTACCACATTGTTCACACGTACACCAAACACATGAACCTTCAAAGAACGGATCTCCACATTTAACACACATCGAATCCATAAGTGAGAAAGTGAAAGAATTATCTGTTTAGAGGGTTAAAGAAGAAGAATCAAATGATAAGAGGATAAGAAGATTATTTTTGGTTTTTAATTATCATAAAATCAAATAAGAAGAAAATCAAAATGGAAAAGGAAAATCTTTTTGTATTTTTATTTTTGGAAAACAAAATTCGAAAACTTAAAACTTTTATTTTCTTTTGTTTTTTTAAACGTTACGTTAATCGTAATCGTTTCCTTCAAAACTACTCGCGACGGAACAGGAGAGAAGAATGGATCTCTTTTCAGCTTGCAATTTAATGTCAAAGCTTCCGTATTTTCCGCTTATTCGGTTGTAGAATCCAAAGTAATTCGATTAGCAACTAATTTCACGCGTTGTTATATTGGGAAGCTTATTTGGTTTACAACGCTCTTCCTTTCGGTCGAGACGAGGCTGTAACTTTATTATTTTTTTGGTATTTTTGAAAACACTTTAGGAAAAGTGTTTTCGATTTTTCAATTTTTTTTTTTTTTTTTTTTTTTGGTTTTTATAGAAAATATATACAAGGAAGGTTTTCAAAACACAATTTCGAAAAACGAAAATGAAAAATTCACTTCAACCTTCCCCGGCAGCGGCGCCATTTTTTATTTAGTCGTTTTAGTATAGTGTTTGTTTTACCGAAGAAATTCTTAGGAAAGTATTTCCCCGGGTCGTGTCCCAACGAAGGTGTGAATGGAATTTCGAATTCCCGAATCGTGAAATGTGTCGTGAAAGTGGTAAAAAGTGATTTTGATGAGATTACACTAAGGAATATGAAAATTAAACACAAATAACCAACTAATCATGTAAATCAAGTAAACAAACTTAAAACGTAACGTAAAATCAAAACCGTACGCTAAAACGTAAATTAAACATTAACGTACGAAATAAAACGCGACTTTTAAGCTACACGACTCCTACGGACTTGGAAATAATTTTCAAAAGTTAAAAATGATAAAAGAAAATTTTGAGAAAAAGAAAATTATTTTTTTGACTTTTTATTTATTTTTTTATGAATTAAAAACTAATTTTCTAATTAAAAATTAAAAAAAATGCAAATAAAGTGAGAAAAATATCAAATGGACTCAGAAAAATATGAAAATTTCAGGGAAAATCTAAAATAATATTCTAAGCTTAAGAAAAAAATTAAAAGTTGAAAATTAAGCTGTGGAAATGCAATAAGCTGTGAAACTGCTTATTTGAATTGCTTATTATTCAGCAAAACTTGCTCAAACTGTACCCAACTTTGACCAATGTTTCTATTGACTCAGAAAAGCTTTAATGAATAGTAATAAAACTAATAAGCACTCAGGAACAGTGATATGAACTTAAAAGTTGAAATAAGCACTTAGGGAATAAGCAGTTGGCCAAAAACAGAATAAGCTAATAGCAAAGGCTAATTGAGATCAACAATTTAAGGCCAAATGAACTTAGTGGAACAGGGATTAAACCAAAAGATCACAGAGACTCATGTATGGAGCTCAAACAGTTTGAATTAAGCTAATTTGGAAAAGCAAATAAGCAAATATAGAAAGCAATAAGCCAAAATTTAATGAAAACAGCAACCACAAGCACAAATGAACTCAAATGAGCCACAAATCTCAGAATATGGATCAACAAAACCCAATAGCAGCCTCAAATTGAAAACAGATACTATGCTAAACACTCAATAAGACAGACAAATTAAGCCGTTCAAATAAGCTGAGAAATGAAATCTAAAGGCAGAAATAGAATCCTAGTACTACAAGCTACTTAAAAACAGTTAAATCACTAACTCTAAAGCCTATTTGATCCCCTAAAAAGGCCTGAGATCAACTGGTGTTGGGATAGGATATCCTTCAAATTTGACTTTTTAATTCCACCTAAACTTTGACTAAACCCAACTTCACTGATTCATAATTGTCCCTAGATGTAAATTGAACATGTCTACGCAATAAATCCTCATCAGCAGACTAAAAGTACATCTATTCACCCACAATGCAAAATCATATCCTCAAGCTTATAGGCAGGATTGAATAATGAAAATGAATTTGACTATTGTAAAAGAACCTACTGTGTTTATGCTACTACTTATTTATTTATGCCTAATATGACTTACTAATGCAGAATTAGCAACTAGAAAACACAAAATTCATGGTGAACTCACCTAATCCAAACACCCCTATAACTGCTCACTGTTTTTTATTTTTAATGACTTCAGCTCAAATAAACTCAAGTACTAATGCAATCTATCTCTATAAGCTATATGGAAGTTATAAAAGCTAACATGACTAAAAATAAGCAGATGGAAATAGCAAACAAGCAATAACAGTTATAAGCTATAATAGACAGATAAAAGGAAAAACTAATCACCAATCTCAACAGGAACAGATCTAACTAAAATGACAAAAATAGAAACAATCACCTAAATAAACTAACCTACTGATGCTAAACACTACTAACTAATAAGCAATAAAATAAGTAATCAAACTCAATACTCAATGAAACAGTAACAAATAACCAAGCTCAGTACTACACTAAATGATTCTAAAAATTCAATTTAGAGCTATGAATATTAAAACGAGAACTTACAAGAACCTCTCAGCCAAACAGAGAGGGTCTCCCTCACAGCCTATCTTTAGATAGGCCAATGAACACCTCTGGATCACCAATCAATCAATAAACTCCCTCTGAATCAAATCAACCCAAATAGTTGACTAACGTTGACCAAGTATAAAATTGAAACAAAGTTTAACTCACAAAAATCACTTTAAACTATTGGTTAATCTGAATAAGCTGCTGAAATTATTTAAATGCAATACTGAAAACTGAATTTAAGGAAATTAAACATTTGAAAATAAAATTCAAAGGAATTTTATTGAAACTGAGAATTGTATTAAAATTTAAACTGAGAGTACAACTGGTAATAAGAAATACAAAAATAAGCTAAACTAAATTATACTACTCCTAACCTAATCTAACCTAAATCTAATAGCTCAAATGTGAGGTGAGGGGTGAGTATATATAGCCTCTGAGGTGGGTTGCCATGTCACCAATCCGCGTGAAGGTTGTGTTTCTTCTGAGTTCATCTTAGCCGTGTGATTAAATCCAGATACTTCCAATCATTGTAAGCCCTTGGATTGATTGATGTGACATGATTAATCATGCGTAAGTCTCCTCATTGGTACACGTGTTATCCTGACAGTCCCTGACATGTGCAGCTTCTAGAACACTTCAAATCATTGGATAATTATTAGTAACGTGGGTAATTTTGAGATGGTGAAAGTTAGGGTTCTAAGCACAGTGAAATTTGGGTGAAAAAGGGACGCGGGTTTTTTTGAGTTTGGGATTGGGGTTTTTATCAATGGGTATTGACCGGGTTATGGGTAATTTTGACCAAGGGGTGTTTACTGGATCGGGTACAAGTGAGAGTTGGTGATGGGCTTAGTTGTTGTTTTGGGCTTTAGGGAAATTTGTTGGATCAGGCTAGGATTAGATTTATAAGGTTTATTATAGGATCCTGTTGTAGAGTAGTAATTTAAACCAAGGACCAATGTTGTAATACTCCAAATTCAGGGACCAAATATGTAAATAATCCAAAGTATTTTCTAAGGGCTCATTTTGATTTTTCTGAATTCTTGGAGGGTCTCTTGTGTCTTTTCTTCAAATCTTTCTTCAAGGGACCATTTTTGTAATTTCTGAAAGTGTAGGGACCATTGTTGTAAGTTTCTTCAAACTTTCATCAAGGACTATTCTTGAAACTTTATGAAACTCCCAGGTTTATTTTGTCTTTTAGAACTTTGACTTTGACCATTTGACTTCCCCGGCTTCGACTTTTGACACTTTCCATTCTCGTGCTCGTTTTTGTTGGTTTTGGCATCGTTTTTGTTTATTTTTCTCATATTCGTACCTGCACATACACAAATACAAAAACACACATTCTCTTGGCATATTAGGTTAGCATTTGGTGTATTTGGTCTGATTTAAGCCTAAAAAGGATGTGTGAAAAAGCACACATCAAGCTTACATCTCTTTTTCATTGACGGTGGTGACATTTCCGCGTGGGTATTCATTATTGTTCACTCTCCACCTGTTTGTAACCCGTACCCTGCAAAACACATAGATAAGATACTGCAAACGCGAAAGTTCACGTCAAGGAAAAATCTATTAATACAATCTATAAATTAAACCATGGCAGAGTATAGACGTACGGCGGTTATACGAAACGCATGAACTGTGTAGTCGTTTATAGCAGCACATGGCCTTCGCCTACGGGAAAACCTCCTCAATTTAAACAAAATAAAATCAATTTAAACAGCAAATTAGCAAAGTAACAAAACTGATCAAAAAACAATTCAAGCAAAATAAAATCCAAGATATGAGTCTAAAACTACCTCAACGTAGAATATCTCGGGACGGTGAACCTGCTCTGCATATAAACCTAAAAAAACAAATACACAGCAAACACGCTATAAAAATGTCCATCGTTATATGCTATGCTGACTTTAAGTGCACTCGAGAAAAGAAATACCTTTCTGATTATCGGACTCGGAATAGGACCCATGGCTATTGAGTCTTAATATCAAATCAGTTGTAGCAGCCTGGTTTGCATCTTTCCCCTGCCCACTTTCTACTTCTTCACGTCCTTCTCTCTCGATTTCCGTAACCTACATTCAATTATACAAAAACTCAAATGTCCAAAAACATTTCAATTTTGTATGAAACTATCTTAAACTAAATAAAAATTCATCCAAATCCACAGGCTGAAGCGTGCGAAGCTTACCCTCCACATCAAACTCATTGACCCTAATAGCGCCGAAGCTAGAAAAAATTTCACACCTACGAAAGCAAAACCCCGCATATCAAAAAGTTTCAATCTTTCAGGACATAATTACTTCAAAGTAAAAGTCAATAGAAGTATATGACACTACATACTCAGTATGCAAGTATTAGCTTAGTTCATGAAAAAGCTTATTAGCTGTTTTTTTTTTTTTTTAATTCTGACCTTGGTATGTTGAATTTATGTCAAGTCGCATAAGACGGAAAAAATTAATGTTATGGGCTTTAAAATTGGTGGCATACCTGCATGGCCCATTCCCTCCCATACAATAACTTCTTTAGTTTCAACGCCTTCATTTTATCTTCGACGTCGATACGAAGAAACTGGGAAAATTCTTGATTTTATCCGCTATCTTCTTTATTACAATCTGCCATTAAGAATTGAATAAAAAAAAATAAGGATCCATTTTATAAATATTCAGGCAGTAATAATGAGATTTAAACGCTTGGCTTACCTTTTCGTTAGTTAATTTTCCATTTTTACAGCTAAACGGTGAGCTGTATGAAGCTCTTCTTTCATCATCCGATCCACTTCTATATTGTATCGACTACACTTTATTTCATTGAATCTGTAAATATGCATATACAAACAATAATTAGAATTGTTAAAATTTTGAAAATGCATGGGCATACCTTAGGAAAGGAAGCAGTATACGTACATGCGATTTACAGATCAAAAAGTATACACACTCACTTTCTGTCTCTTTGTTGTTCAACCCATATCACCAAGATGTGATGAATTTCATTAAATTATCTCCCTAATGTTCCGATCGTCGCACATGATATTTAGTAGGTCAGTGATTGGCTCCAAACGGTCAACCTAATTGACCAGGTGAATGGTCAACCAAGTCAAACTGCTCAGAGTCAATCTCCGCGGAAATATAGGGTTTCCCCGGGTCGTTATGTCCCGACGAGGTGTGGATGGTATAAAAACGGGTTTGTGATCGGGTGAATTTGGACAGAAAGGTAAGGAATTTGGTTTGTATGATTACACTAAGATATGAGGAATGAAAATAACTTAGAAACACTATATTAACAATTACTGATGATCAGATAACCTAAAAACGTGAGCTAAGTCTTAAAACGCGTTCGTTTGATTTAAAGTTACGTTAGCGTACGAAATAAAACGCGAGTTTTAGAGAGATAAAATACCTACGAATATGAAAATTACATTTTTACAATCCTAATGATAAAAGAAAATTTTTAGAAAATTAAAATTAACTTTTACACTATTTATATAATTATTATTAATTAATTACCAACTATTAATTACTTATTAATTATTTAAATTAACCTAAATTATAACTAATTATGAAATTACACTAAAAATATAAAAAATAAATTTAGAAAAATCTAATGTATTATAAAACTAATTTTCAAACTTAAAATATATTTTTCCTACGCTTTAATAATTACTATTAATTAAAAACTAATTATCAATTAATTTAAACTATTTTAAATTAAGAAAAATATAAAAAAAAATAGTAAAAATTATAAGAAAATTCCTAAAATTATTTTACAACTTATAAAAGCTAGGAAAAATATAAAATCTAGGGTTTACTTTATAAAAACTAATTATGCTATTTAATACTTAATTATTAATTAATAATTAATAAAACTAATATTAATTCTAATTAATACTAAATGACAAAATAAAAATTTGAGAAAATTACTAAAATTACTTTAATATAAAAGAAATTTAAGAAAAATACAAAAACGCTAAGTGCTTAATAAAAATCTAAAAAGGAAACTTTACATTTAAATTACATTAAATAGAAATTATCACTTATTATTAAATTGGTTTTTCTTTGTTTTTCTTTTAGAAATCTATTTTACACCTAAAAACAAGAAACTTTTGTAAAAACAAATTTTTTGGAAATCAAAAATAAGCACTGTGGAGGCTTAATAGCTTATCAGTTGACTTTGGTTTACCAAACCAAGAAATAAGCTCAAATGGACTTAAGTGGGACCCACAAAGGTAGATTCTGATTCAATTAAGTTATTTGTACAAGTTTAAGCTAAAAAAACAAATTTGGTCCACATAATAAGCAAATAAGCCACAATAAGCTCAAAGATTTCTTATTTCAAAACTGAAAATGGGACAGATTTTGGAGGTGAATTCAAGTGGGTCCCAGGGGTCTTAAGGTCAAACTAATGGTCAATCCATGAAGGCTACCAGGAGGGGGGTTGGGAGAACCCAAAATTAGGGTGTGAGACCCACTGAGGTGGCCAGAAACCACCACTAAAGTGGTGGTGTTGGGTGATCTGTCTGTGCAGCAGGGGAAGGAGGCTTCCCTGCAGTTGTGTTTCTAGGCTTGGTGAGGGCAAGGGAAAATTCACAAAAATAAAACAAGAGTTGATTCTTAAAGCTAAGAATTTACAAAAATAAAACAAGAGTTGATTCTTAAAGCTAAGTTGTGGTACTATAAGTCCTAAAAAGCACAAAGCTTGAAAACAAACACAAAATTCCAAACAATTCACCCAAGAAATGGATTTTCAGACTCACATGCAATTTTGACTTTTTTGGTTTGTGAGCTAAATTGACTAATATGAGGTTTGCTTGATCTCAGATGATTGAAAAGGTTGAATTATGCTATATTGATATGAAATTAAGCTATCTAAACAAATTGTGAATGGAAATGATGATATTGCCACCCTTAATACCTAACAGTCAACAATTTGATGGGTTTAATGGGTGATTTTGACTTTTTTACTGAAGTGGTACTGATTTCATGCATGCACTGACCTAAACTCATCTAATACTACCTATCTATGCCAAAAGAACAACAAAACAACATCAAGATCATAGAATAGGAACCTGATCCAAACACCCCTTTATCAGTTGACTGCTTTTCCATTTTGTGTGTAAATGGTCATTTAGATCCAATCTACTGATGCAAATGTGTTAAGTATGCTAAATGACCACTATATAAGCTAAGTTGATGCAGAGGTGAGCAAGATCATAAGCTAAAATAGATAATGCAACTATATGACCAAAATGTGAAATTTTAAGCAACTAGAAAACCTTTCAAATAAGTTCTACAATCCAGCAACAATTTAACTCACATAAGCTAAACTAGCATAGATCAACAGAAAACAACACATGAATAAGCTAGATGACACAAAAATAAGCTAAACTACAATTCTCTTTAAAAATAGCCATAAAGTTTCACTTACAAGGGTCCTTAGGTTCACCAAAGTATGCAAGCTCTGTCTTGCTGTGAACAAGACAATAATACCCCACAGAAGTCTTCCTTACTTAGCTTATTACCTTTGAAGCAGCTTGTCGCTTCTTATTGACCAATTTAAACCTTGAAATCAAACAGTGAACATGAACTTTAAACCCACTAATAGCTATTTAAGGCTATAATGATCTTTAGTAAGCCAAAATTAAACTGATGGTACTAGTACAAGCTCATTCAAGCTTATACTCACTTGTTTGGTGCAAATTTTAACTTGAAGTAACTTAATGAGAGAAAAGCTTGAGCAATCAATAGAACTAAAATTGAATTTGATTAAACTGAAAGCAATATTACACTGTATTCAAAGAGATACACTAACTTAAAACATAATAATTAAAATTTGACATGAGTTACAATTTTAATTTAAAATTAATCTACACTACTACTAAAATATACTAACTCTCCCTCTGCTCTTTCTTCTTGCTTTTTATATGCTTTTTTTTGGAGTCCTTGGCACTTTTCCCACCAATAATAAGGACCATTGGATGATGGTAATCCAATCTTGACCATTCTTTATTTTTGGCGCCAACATGTGTGTTTGGATTGTAGCAATTGTAGGTTGTGCCAGGGTGTGAGTTTTGGAGTGTGGTGTTTGGAAGGAGTGGAAAGAGTAGGGAGTTGAGTGTTGCAGAGGAGGGGGGAGGTGGTGATGATGATGAGGTTTGGCAGAGCTGCAGGGTTCAAGTGGGGGGTGAGGTGGAAGGAGTTGATTGTTTGACTGTTTATTTGACCCTGGGGTTTGACTAGGTTAATATCAAAACGGGGGTAATATTTGTGGTGTGGGCTTGGGAGGTTGTGTGGTGGGCTGGGGTTATTGGGTGGTTGGGCTTTGGAGTTATAAGGTGGGCCGGTGAATGGTGGTAGTACTAATAGGGCACCCGTTTGGTTTGTATTAAAAACAACACAAGGACCATTGTTGTAATTTTCTGGAAACGGAGGGCTGGATTTGTAGTTTTCCCAAAGTACTCATAGAGACCATATTTGCCAAGTGTGATAAACCAAGGGACCATAAATGAAATTTTTCCATTTCAAACCACCCGAGGACCAATTATGTAAATTTTGGATTTCGAGGGACCAAATGTGTAATTTTCTCAAACTTTTCACCCAATGATCGTTTTTGATAATTTTTTACTTTTAAAAATCTTGGGTTGACTTTTCTTTTATTTTAAACCTTAGTTTTGTCAATTTTTTGAAACTTGAGGGACTGAAACTGCCAATTATGCAAACTTTGTTCGTTTTTCATTTGCTTTTAAACATTTTGCATCTAAAACATATAAAACACCATTTTGGGATAATTTCTGTATTTTGATGCATTTCTGAGTGTTTTTGGATGTTTTGGCAGTTCAGATACGATAAAAATTATGAGTATTTATACACTCATCAATCCCCCACACTAAACTATTGCTAGTCCCTAGCAATCTTTTGAGAAAAATTAATGGATTTGAAACGCTTTACCAAAAGCCATCATTTCTAGAGTAGCCAGATGTATCGATTCAAGTAAGAACTATGGTCCACCTGATAACCATGTGATTTTGAGCAAACCACCAGCTGTCAATGGATTTGATTCGTCTTTACCAAAAGCCGTTTGCTTCTGGACCAGCCAACTCTTGATGGAATAGTCAACATCTTGGCGAGCTGATTACCAATTATGGTTTTTCCACTACCTTTACCACAAGCCATAATCTTGCGGGCTATCCAACTCATTCACTTTTTTGGATATGGCGAGTTGATTTACTATACAATTTTGGGCAAATTGCAAGCAATCAACGGATTTGATATATCTTTACCAAGAGCCGTTTGCTCCTGGATTAGCCAATCCTTTTGTCGTTTAGACATGGCGGACTCATAACCACAAAAAATTTTGAACTTTAGTGGAAAAAAAATTTAAAATTTTTGGCAAAAACGGGGGTACTAGATAGTAAAATGTGATAAAATTCGCTAGAATTTCCCCCCCACACTTAGAATTGAATATTGTTCTGAATATTCAAAGTCCCGGCTATTATGCCGACTCTTTGAACGTAAAAGGGCAACATTACAAGCTAAACGTGGAAACATCATTTTGCTTTTCACTTTATTTATAACCACAGTAAGGGTAATCCCCCCACACTTAGGGTGAAAACCCTAAGTACATGCTACTGTTTTTGTTTACCGAGTCGCTAGCTTGACTCGACCCCGAATTCATTTGTCCTTGGGGAAGCATGATGTGGAAGAAACAATCTCCATCGGACTTTCATTCAAGATGTTTGGACAAACATTTGAAGCACGTGAAAGTTCCACACCGATGAGATATATTCCCGACTTAAAATAGTATAAACTATAAGCGGTGATGCCGGGGTCAAAGATAATGTCTTCATTCCCAAAGGAGTAAAGAACAGGAGAAGTCACCCTGTAGGTGAAGAAAAGGAAGAAAACCATGATGAAAATCATGATAAGATCTTCTTCCTCGAAAGCAGGCTCATTAGCCTGATTTTGGATTTCAAAGATTAAGCTCGTTTGGTTTGGAAACATCCCGGGCGGGAGGGTGGGAATTTGTAAATTCTCATTATTGAGTGCATTTCCCCCCGGGCTATCATACTCCGGAGGAGTCATGATATGAGTGAGTTCACCGGAGAACTCCTCAAAGGTGAATGAATCATATTCGGGGAGAGAAATTTAAGAATGAGGAGTGGTACTGCCACTAATCTTCTCTCCCATATGATCAAAAGTAAAGGCTTCAAACTCTGGAATAGGATCATCGGAGAAAATTTCACTATCCTTAATGGGGATAGGAGATGAAATAGGTTTCTCTTTGAAAGCCTCGATTTTAGAAATTAGGAGATTGACATTCAATAATGTTGCACGAAGTGCTTCATCTTTGATTTCAGTGTCAATCTCATCATTCTCTTCTTCTAAGCTAGCTAGCTCAGAAGGTAATCCTTCCACATGACTGATGTCTCTAGAAGATGAAAAATTTTCATCAACATGTGAAGTACTAAGCTCGATGTTGGGATTAGAATTTAAAAGATTTTCAGTTTCTCCCATATCGGCTTCAAGGTCAAACAGATCATCATCACTTCCCAATGGAAGTGGATTGGTGTGAGTAAGTTCATCTGTGAACTCCTCAATAAGAGGGTCAACATCAGAATGAGGCAGTGGTGCCTCTTCATACTCAACTTCTCCATAAGATGTACAATCATCATTAAAATCGGAGAAAGTCTCAAAATGATCTTTTGGATTTTCAGGGTGAGAAGGTAGATCACACACATGATGAAAAGTTCCCTATGACTCTTCTGGGATTGGGACAAGGATCTCAACACTAGACTTTATGAATTCGTCCGATTCCTTTTGAGGAACAGTGCTAAGATGCTCATCCCCCATATTTAGAGAGTGAGTGTGAACTTCAGGTGTGATATCAATAGACTGAGGGAGTTTAGAAGTACTAGCAGTTATGGAATTTTCAAGTTCCATTTGATCAACGGCTAGTGACTTTGTCACATTATTTTCTCCCTGATTTTCAATGGAAGGAATTACAACTGATGAATCTGATGAATCTTTTTGAATAATGACAATGTTATCTTCATCATCGTCATCATAAAGAGCAGCATAGCGAAGATTGGCACGTATTTTAGCCGCTCTTTGCTCAACAAGTAATTCTTCCATGCTCATTTCATTTCTAGCCTCACGTTCTTCAGCAAGTAATTCTGCCATTGATTTCTCACGAGAATCTTGAAATGATGTAGTGGCGAACTCCTCCTTAAGTTTTTGCAAAATTTCATGAGCCTCTAGTAAAAGGTCTTGCTCGGTATTATGAGGAGTTGCTTGGATCATTTGGTACTGTGGAGGTTGGTCTTGAATTGAATAGTCATAATTGTTACAAAGAAATGGATTCCTTGTTTGACAATCTGCGCTAAAGTGAGGACCTCCACAGTATTCACAACAGTAAAACTGATGTGGCTGTGAGTCGTAAGTGCTAGAGTCATAATTGTTATCAGGAAACTGCTCATAGACAAGCGTGTTGCCCGATTGACAATCAGAACTGTAGTGTGGGCCAGCACAGTACTCACAACAGTTAAACTGTTGAGTCTGGTTCGGTGAGTTGTATGGATATTGGTCGTTACCAACATTTTGACTATTATAACAATCAAAACCTTGGTGAGGACCTCCACAATACTCACAAGAAATGTTTGGTGTATTTTGATACGAAGCATCATTATGATTTGGATAATATGATTCTTGCTCGTATGAATGTGATGGGTAATTGGAAAAATTTAAAGAGTCGTTGAATGAGTTCTGATTAGGATCATAAGCAAATGAATTCCTCGAACCACAAAACAAACAACTTCCGTCTCGAATATCATTACCACATTGTTCACATGTACACCAACGACATGGTAAACCAAAAAGTGGCTCACCACAACCAACACAAGGAATAAAATCCGGAGGTGGGACAAGTGGTGTGCTCTTAGAGCTAGGAATTTCCACCACTTCCGTTATGGTCTCGGGTTTTTGTTCTTGATAAACGTGAAGATTGGGCAAGTCGTTCTTTTCAGTCACTGCCCTAAGCTCTGTACGTTTGCTTGACAAACTTTTAACCGTAAACCGTGAAAGGTTAGGATGAATTCTTGACGGTTTAGGAGCAATTGTGAGCTTAGATTTTAGGACAACCGTAGGTTGGACGTATTTAGCGCTTTCATTGTTAGAAAGTACAGGGTCCTTTGTCACCCCGGTTTCTTGATCCATTTCCCTCACTGGAGAGGGAATAGGAATCGAAGGTCCATCATAATCAACACGACATCTCGACATTTTTGACAAGGCCATAAGTTTTTCAATTTTGCTCTTAAAGGCCCTTTGTTCAAAGAAATCGTCATCGAGAGATGCCATTAGAATCAATTACAGGACAAGTGGAAGAAGTTAGAATTAAAATGATATAGGGTAAAGGGATGAAGAATCAAAATGGTAGGAGGGTAAAGATGGATATTTTTGGGATTTTTGATAAACATTTTATAAGAAAGAAAATCTTTTTGTGTTTTTGTGTTCGTTGAAAACTACTGTTAAAAAGTATTCGGGAGCTGTTTTGTTTTTACGATAAGAAAATATGAACAAAGGATAGTAAATATACAATGAGTGTATATCCAGATTCACTAATCTGTAAAACCGTTTAGAATACGCGCACGACCTCCCCGGCAGCGGCGCCAAAATTTGATTGGCTCCAAACGGTCAACCTAATTGACCAGGTGAATGTTCAACCAAGTCAAACTGCTCAGAGTCAATCTCCGCGGAAATATAGGGTTTCCCCGGGTCGTTATGTCCCGACGAGGTGTGGATGATATAAAAACGGGTTTGTGATCGGGTGAATTTGGACAGAAAGGTAAGGAATTTGGTTTGTATGATTACACTAAGATATGAGGAATGAAAATAACTTAGAAACACTATATTAACAATTACTGATGATCAGATAACCTAAAAACGTGAGCTAAGTCTAAAAACGCGTTCGTTTGATTTAAAGTTACGTTAGCGTACGAAATAAAACGCGAGTTTTAGAGAGATAAAATACCTATGAATATAAAAATTGCATTTTCACAATCATAATGATAAAATAAAATTTTTAGAAAATTAAAATTAATTTTTACACTATTGATATAATTATTATTAATTAATTACTAATTATTAATTACTTATTTATTATTTAAATTAACCTAAATTATAACTAATAATGAAATTACACTAAAAATATAAAAAATAAATTTGGAAAAATCTAAAATATTATAAAACTAATTTTCAAACTTAAAATATACTTTTCCTACTTTTTAATAATTACTATTAATTAAAAACTAATTATTAATTAATTTAAACTATTTTAAATTAAGAAAAATAGAAAATGAACAGTAAAAATTATAAGAAAATTCTTAAAATTATTTTACAACTTATAAAAGCTTGGAAAAATATAAAATCTAGGGATTACTTTATAAAAACTAATTATGCTATTTAATAGTT
The DNA here is from genome assembly GCA_030686995.1 of Artemisia argyi. Lineage (NCBI taxonomy): Eukaryota > Viridiplantae > Streptophyta > Magnoliopsida > Asterales > Asteraceae > Artemisia > Artemisia argyi. Next base: position 2,376,206 of record CM060676.1, on the reverse strand, counting down.
AATTATTAATTAATTATTAATAAAAATAATATTAATTCTAATTAATACTAAATGACAAAATAAAAATCTGAGAAAATTACTAAAATTACTTTAGTATAAAATAAATTTAAAAAAAATATAAAAATGCTAAGTGCTTAATAAAAATGTAAAAATGAAAAATTTAAATTTAAATTACATTAAATAGAAACTATCACTTATTATTAAATTGGTTTTTCTTGGTTTTTCTTTTAGAAATCTATTTTACACCTAAAAACAAGAAACTTTTGTAAAAACAAATTTTTTGAAAATAAAAAATAAGCACTGTGGAGGCTTAATAGCTTATCAGTTGACTTTGGTTGACCAAACCAAGAAATAAGCTCAAATGGGCTTAAGTGGGACCCACAAAGGTAGATTCTGATTCAATTAAGTTATTTGAACAAGTTTAAGCTAGAAAAAACAAATTTGGTCCATAGAATAAGCAAATAAGCCACAATAAGCTCAAAGATTTCTTATTTCAAAACTGAAAATGCGACAGATTTTAGAGGTGAATTCAAGTGAGTCCCAGGGGTCTTAAGGTCAAACTAATGGTCAATCCATGAAGGCTACCAGGAGGGGGGTTGGGAGAACCAAAAATTAGGGTGTGGGACCCACTGAGGTGGCCAGAAACCACCACCAAAGTGGTGGTGTTGGGGGTCTGTCTGTGCAGCAGGGGAAGGAGGCTTCCCTGCAGCTATGTTTCTAGGCTTGGTGAGAGCAAGGGAAGATTCAAAAAAATAAAACAAGAGTTGATTCTTAAAGCTAAGTTGTGGTACTATAAGTCCTAAAAAGCACAAAGCTTGAAAACAAACACAAAATTCCAAAAAATTCACCCAAGAAATAGGTTTTCAGACTCACATGCAATTTTGACTTTTTTGGTTTGTGAGCTAAATTGACTAATATGAGGTTTGCTTGATCTCGGATGATTGAAAAGGTTGAATTATGCTATATTGATATGAAATTAAGCTATCTAAACAAATTGTGAATGGAAATGACGATATTGCCACCCATAATATCTAACAGTCAACAATTTGATGGGTTTAATGGGTGATTTTGACTTTTTTACTGAAGTGGTACTGATTTCATGCATGCACTGACCTAAACTCATCTAATACTACCTATCTATGCCAAAAGAACAGCAAAACAACATCAAGATCATAGAATAGGAACCTGATCCAAACACCCCTTTATCAGTTGACTACTTTTCCATTTGGTGTGTAAATGGTCATTTAGATCCAATCTACTGATGCAAATGTATTAAGTATGCTAAATGACCACTATATAAGCTAAGTTGATGCAGAGGTGAGCAAGATCATAAGCTAAAATAGATAATGCAACTATATGACCAAAATGTGAAATTTTAAGCAACTAGAAAACCTTTCAAATAAGTTCTACAATCCAGCAACAATTTAACTCACATAAGCTAAACTAGCATAGATCAACAAAAAATAACACATGAATAAGCTAGATGACACAAAAATAAGCTAAACTACATTTCTCTTTAAAAATAGCCATAAAGTTTCACTTACAAGGGTCCTTAGGTTCACCAAAGTATGCAAGCTCTGTCTTGCATTGAACAAGACAATAATACCCCACATAAGTCTTCCTTACTTAGCTTATTACCTTTGAAGCAGATTGTGGCTTCTTATTGACCAATTTAAACCTTGAAATCAAACAGTGAACATAAACTTTAAACCCACTAATAGCTATTTAAGGCTATAATGATCTTTAGTAAGCCAAAATTAAACTGATGGTACTAGTACAAGCTCATTCAAGCTTATACTCACTTGTTTGGTGCAAAATTTAACTTGAAGTAACTTAATGAGAGAAAAGCTTGAGCAATCAATAGAACTAAAATTGAATTTGATTAAACTGAAAGCAATATTACACTGTATTCAAAGAGATACACTAACTTAAAACATAATAATTAAAATTCGACATGAGTTACAATTTTAATTTAAAATTAATCTACACTACTACTAAAATATACTAACTCTCCCTCTGCTCTTTCTTCTTGCTTTTTATATGCCTTTTTTGGAGTCTTTGGCACTTTTCCCACCAATAATAAGAACCATTGGATGATGGTAATCCAATCTTGACCATTCTTGATTTTTGGCGCCAACATGTGGGTTTGGATTGTAGCAATTGTAGGTTGTGCCAGGGTGTGAGTTTTGGAGTGTGGTGTTTGGAAGGAGTGGAAAGAGTAGGGAGTTGAGTGTTGCAGAGGAGGGGGAGGTGGTGATGATGAGGTTTGGCAGAGTTGCAGGGTTCAAGTGGGGGGTGAGGTGGAAGGAGTTGACTGTTTGACTGTTTATTTGACCCTGGGGTTTGACTGGGTTAATATCAAAACGGGGGTAATATTTGTGGTGTGGGCTTGGGAGGTTGTGTGGTGGGCTGCGGTTATTGGGTGGTTGGGCTTTGGAGTTATAAGGTGGGCTGGTGAATGGGGGTAGTAATAATAGGGTACCCGTTTGGTTTGTATTAAAAACAACACAAGGACCATTGTTGTAATTTTCTGGAAATGGAGGGCTGGATTTGTAATTTTCCCAAAGTACTCATAGAGACCATATTTACCAAGTGTGATAAACCAAGGGACCATAAATGAAATTTTTCCATTTCAAACCACCCGGGGACCAATTATGTAAATTTTGGATTTCGAGGGACCAAATGTGTAATTTTCTCAAACTTTTCACCCAATGATCGTTTTTGGTAATTTTTGACTTTTAAAAACCTTGGGTTGACTTTTCTTTTATTTTAAACCTTCAAGGACTAGTTTTGTCAATTTTTTGAAACTTGAGGGACTAAAACTGCCAATTATGCAAACATTGTTCGTTTTTCATTTGTTTTTAAACATTTTGCATCTAAAACATATAAAACACCATTTTGGGATAATTTCTGTATTTTGATGCATTTCTGAGTGTTTTTGGATGTTTTGGCAGTTCAGATACGATAAAAATGATGAGTATTTACACACTCATCAGTCAGTCCTCATTCTTTGACAATGCTCTGCAAACATGACAATCAATGATAACGAAAACAATATGAAGGGCTTGCAAGGACTGTCACCAAAAAATATCACCCTCAATTCAAGTATTAAAATCTTAAGGATAATATTTGTTTTCTCCCATTTGGAACTACCACATTTTCGCAATCCACTTTTGGCTTTACCCTTACGGCGTACCTTGTATAGCTATTTTTCGAGGTACGTGCCATAACAGCAGACACGGTCTTGTAATCTCCGCTACCATCTGCAGCCACCACCAAGTTTAGTGTCACTGTATTTCAAAATCACTATACTACTCTAACATTGTTTTCACATGAATTTTACTGTAACAAACGTCATCCAAAGGCGATTAAAGATGCAAATTTTTTATATAAAAACTAAGCCAAATGCCCTTAAACTATACTTATCATACTTAATCAAAACACTACATGAAAGTATGAAACTATACTTATTATTAACCTCACTAAAAAAAACTACAACTAACAAAACCCCCAAACTACAACAAAAAACTGCAATTAACAAAACCCCCAATCTATCACAAAACCCTAATTTCAAAATCCATTTTTTATATATGTATAAGCTCTAAAATTGTTATACTTGAAAGAAGTAAGAGTTAATTTCGCACAAAGAACTATTTTTTTGCATTTCGATTTTGTATTGATTCCCCTCTACTTTCGCCGACATCATAGAGCGTTTGGATGCTCTTTCCCACCCAAACCAATCCTAGACCAACTTTGGAGGCCTTTTGCCCCATTTAGAAAATGTGTTGAATGACTTCTACTTATAGAAGTAGCAGGATATTTTTCATTTCTTGTCTTTGACTTTTATAAAGTCAAATTTTACTTGGAATGACATCTTTTACTACTATCTTATTTGCATTGTTGGTTGATCATATATGACTTGTGATTGTGGTTGCTTATATTCTCATATAGTGTGGTAACTACAAGCTTGATTATGTGTCATTATCACCAACTAACCATTTTTTTGTAGGTTCAAAATCCATGTTTCCCATCTTGGCACTCCTTTTAGGGGGAGTATCGACCAAGGGGGAGCAAGTGCATAGTTCCGCTTCGCTACTTTACTTTTTGTTTCGACAAAAAGGGGGAGAATGATATATAAACTTATAAACTTAAAATGATTTTCATCACTTAAGTAAAACAAGTTTAATATAACATTTTTTAAGTCTTAAACACTAAAATTTTGTGAGTTACTTAAAAACAAAGTTTATGTTTTGTCATCAACAAAAAGGGGGGAGATTGTTAATACAAATATCGCCTAAAAACGTTATTTATATTTTACGATCTTTGCTCAGTTTTGTTAACGACAAAGTATAAACTTTAGTTTCTAGTAAAACATAATTTTAGTTTAAAGACTTGCATAATTAGACATTTGCTACATTTACATTTCATATAAAACATAACACTTTTTATATTTCTTAAAATAGAAAAATGTTAACATCACATCATGCATTTATGGTAAGTTTGTGTGTTTGACTTACCATAAGCTCTTACACATTTTTGGAAGCATTCTAATTTGATTCAATGTGTGTTTGACTAGAAATAAGTTGATGTGACCTTGGTTGGTTTGGAAAGATTTATTGCAAAACCTTCTGTCAGCCTGGCGGAACCCTGGAGGTACACGGGTGGAACCCATCTGAGGGTTCCGCCGTATCCACCAGACCTGCTGAAGGTTTTGCTATAAATACCAAGCCATTTGTTTGAATTTTGGCTTTATCACTTCTCATTACATTTTCACACACATACATTCATATCATTCATCTAACCCCTTAACATTTCATTTTGATGTGAAGTTTCTTTTGTAGCAAAGAAGTTCACAAGTTCATATAAAGTTACAAGTATTCAACACAACGTTGCAAGACTTGTTAGCTTAGCATCGTGTAGACTTTGTGTAGTTTACACTTCATTTGATTGTGTGTTTTCAGTTGTGACCGGTTAGTATTTTAGGCCTTAAAATACATAGTGTGACGGGAGTTGTTGTACCCTTGTAAAAGAACTAACGGGAGTGGTTGTACCCTTGTAAAAGAACTCGACATCTAGCTTAGTGTCGGTAATCGTGTAAGTGACGTGTAAGGTTTTCTCCGCCGGTGAAAGGAGCTTGTTGACTAGTGAAAGAAACTCTCGAGTTGGATACTCGAGGCGTGGACGTAAGGCAAGGAAAAAGAGTCTTTGTAGCCGAACGACGATAAATACTCGTGTTGTGGTTTGATCGTTTCTTTCTTTATACTTGCATGTTATATATTGTCTTTGTGTTTATATCTTTAATTAAACAAAAAGTTTCAAAATACAATTAAACGAAAAATCGGTAAAACTATTCAACCCCCCTTCTAGTTTTCCACAGTTTGGTTTGACCAAACCTTCCTGATGTGACAATATATGAAGGGTTTGTATAACACAACCCTTTTATATTAGTTAACTTGTTCAATTGTGTTGTGACGCTTTGTATGGTAGCTCGGTTTCTTTTTGGGTTCTTAATAATGTTGTCTTAAAAAAAATACTTAAATTTTATATGGGAATATGTTTATTTAGGTTAAGAATAAGAATCATAATAAATGTTGTCTTAAAAAAAAAAAAAAAAAAAAAAAAAAAAAAAAAAAAAACCTTTTATATAGGAATATGTTTATTTAGGTTAAGAATAAGAATCAGGCATGATATAATTCAATAAAGACATAATTTAAGAGAAAATACAAAGAGTTAGGGGTAACATTGGTATTCCAGAAAAGAGTTTAGATTGAAATAAGGGAAAATTATCAAAATAGAATAGTTGTCTTACGACTTATCACTTTTCATGTCTAAAATTTTCAAAAGTTCAAAATAGACCGCGTGAGTGAGCAACTTGTACAACGTAACCACAAGCCAATATATAAGTGTGCAAGTATTGTAGGTGAATTAATCTTTATTCGATTGTTAAAGGATATGTGTCAAACGTAGACATGAGTTGCTCAAAAAATAGTCGCCCTTGGTATATTTTGGACTTTTGAAAACTTTAGGCCTGTAAAGTAATTAGTCGTAAGGCGACCGGTCTAGTTTGATAATTTTCCCTTAAAAAAATATGGCATCTTTAAAAACATTTTTGAAAGACAGGTTAAAAATAAGTGTGGGCGATGATCGATTTCCCCACTCGATCGCCAATCGATCTCCCTTCTGTGGGGAATCGATCGTTGGCTATTTTTTTGTTAACATGGTCGTGTATACGATCGATTTCCTTGTCCATTTGCATTTAAAATTGAACCGTTACAAAAAAATAAATAAATAAATAATTTAAAAAAAAAATTCTTTCAAACCAACTTATAAATACACAACATAAACACACTTCAATACACAAATCTCACACTTCTCTCAATTCAAAATGGCTTGTCGTTTCCCCCATACCGTTGAACAAATGCAAAAGTATATAAAAAAAAAACAAGTCGACAAAGACTACACGGATCGACAACATGCTATTGTCGAAGTTATTAAGCAGTTTGAGCTCGTAAATGCACTGAAACAACGATTGAGACAACGATACACAGAGTGCAAAGACATCTCTGCAGAAAGAAAAGTTGTGATCGACTAGTTTTTATACGATGAATATCGCAAAGACGTTGTCGTTAATGTGACGTTGTGGGGTTGTGTGAATTAGATATAGGCTCAAATCATTTGTTGGAGTTTTGAGGAAAATGTGACTGCTGGTTCTGTATCACAACAGAACCAACAATTTATGCAAGGTACATCAACTTCATCTGATGCACCAAGATTTGATGAGCAACAACAATATCAACCTCATATGGATCAATTTCAGCTATGTTATGAAGAAGATGTGGGCTGAAACGAGAGTAATGAGCGGGAGCTTAGCAGGTTGGAAGTAGAGCACGAAGAGAGAAAGTTTGCGAACTACTCTTCATACGACGACGGTTACCGCTCTGACAACTCTCAAACCTGGGATCACCCGGATTATTGAAATTTAAATTTATATTTATGTAATGTTTTCATTTTATGTTTATTTAATGTTTTAATTTTGTGTCATTTTTATTTTATGTTTATGTAACGTTTTAATTTTATGTTTATGTAATTTTTAAATTCGTATTGTTTTATTAATTAAAGTTGAGTTTGTGTTAAAAATATTTAAAAAAAATGATGATGATCACCAATCGTCTGAAAGTCGTTGTAGAGAAAAAACTGATATGAGTAGAAAATGGAAAGGATTGACTGCCCTTACCGGGTAGCGTAATGGTTAAAATTTACAAATTCCCGCTATGAAATAATCCATGTAATTAAAAAGAAACAATTAGGTAGATATAATATTTTCAAAACATCAACATGTGGTTGGCAGATACGTTTCACTAAGAACAAAAACTCCTTTAGAGCCCTATAAAATTCTGGCCGCTTGTTTTTACTCCTTGCAAATCATGTGACCCGATAACAAAATCAACATGAAGACTGTCATATCAACAGCTTGTTCCGTCACTGCTTACCAAAATCAATTTTCTAACACCACCACTTTTCTTCGTTTTCGCGAGACTCCTTACCAACTATATCAGTTTTCTAAAGGTATCTCCTGACCCCCTTTTCTTTAAATATCAAAATTTGATTTCTGAAATGCTTTTCCACATATAGATTTTAGTACCTAATGTTTCAATGTGTTATCCAAATATACGTATAACTTAGAAAATATTACATACTTAAACTACAAAAAAGTCGAAAACACAAATGCAATAAAAGAGACCTAGATTAAAAACTATTATAACAAAGTTAAGACACTTAATGCTTATCGAGTTACTTATGATCAAATCTATCAAATAATCATGTAGACTCTACTTTCTAGTCATTTATGCAATAATCACATAATTTACTTTAAAGTGCGCTTCCAAAGATCACCTTTGGCCGGACATAATGGTCACCATTTTCCTCATCGTCAGATCTGCGCCGCATCTTCATTCAACACCCACTCTTTTCACCTTTCAGACACCATGGTCATCACTTCTTTCACCTCCAAAAAATATCTCAATTTATACAAATACGTCTTACAAAATACTGCACACACAGTCACAAAAAAATATAATAATAAATAAATAAATAAAATAAAATAAAAATAAAAATAAAAATAAAAATTGTGACAGTACTCACCACTCTTTTTTTTCCCTTGCTTCGCGCATGAACCAATGGATGTTTTAGTGAAACTAGCGCGTGACATGTGAAGGTGAGGGTGATGGCTCATCGTCTATTGTATGCGGTCTTAAACTCAAACAAAGTATGTGAGATTTATTTTCTCTTCTAAGCACCTTCTGTTCTAATACTTTTTTTTTAAATATAATGGGTAATGCGTATTATGTCAAAACAACAGCGGTGTATGTATATACTACAAAATACTATTTTAAAAACTATTTTACTTTCAATAGTCACTGTATCTATAAGCATAAATCAAAATAAAAAAGTTTGTTACAAGTATGATTTATAAAACTCAATGTTTGATTATATATAAATACAAGTAGATTTGCTCCCGCCGCATTGCAGTGGGTCGTTTTTGTCAAATTGTTTTTCAGCATGTTTGAATCTTTGTTTTTAAATTTTATGTATAACTTTTTTTAGCACGCTATACATTCATTTTTGGGTATGTTGTGTGCCCTTTTTCTTTGGACTTGTAATATTTAGTAGTTGTTGTGTACAACTTAGTTTGTATTTAAGGTATTTTGGTTCTCATATGTATGTATTAAATGATACTGGCTCCGTCCTATAAAAACTGTCCAGTTTGACTTTTCAAAGTCAAACTGGTTCAACTTTTACCTTATCTATTTTTGTGAGTATTATATCATACTTTATGAAAAATATATGAATAGATTGAGTTTTAAATGTGTTTTTCATTGGTATAATTTTTCATCAAATATTATATAACACATAAAAAAATATTTAAGGTGAAAGTTGAACCAGTTTAACTTTGAAAAATCAAATTAGACAGTTTTTATGAGACGAATGGAGTATTAAAAAGAAACTCAAAATAACAGGGAAAAAAACATATGTAACCAAAAAAGAGGGCTAAAAAACTAAAAAGAAAACCTCGTAGGGCTGCTAGGTGCCTGGCATACAAAGACACTCATAGGGATGAGCAGAAATATCCGAATAAACTGAAAACCGAAATCGAACCGAATCAAAAATAATCAAATCGGACTAATAACCGAATCGAATTTGCCAAAACCGAACCAAACCAAACTTTTAATTCGGTTCTCGGTTTGGATATGGTTTTGGTAATCAAAACCGAAAACCGAATTCATATAAATTTATATATTTTTTTATATATTTTATATATATAAAAAGATCAATAAAACGTTATATATATATATATATATATATATATATATATATATATATATATATATATGTAAATAACAATAAAATTTTATCCTAATATTAAAAAAAAGTTTTTATGTTTGAAATAACTTTTATGGCTAAATATATTTGTGTGTGTGTGTGTGTGTGTGTATATATATATATATATATATATATATATATATATATATATATATATATATATATATATATATATATATTTTAAATAAAGTGTGTAATTTGGTTAAACCGAAAATCGAACCGAACCAAACCGAACTAGAATTCAACCAAACCGAACCGAAAATCGAATTTGAATTCGGTTTGGTTGGTTCCCGATTTGACCCTAAAAAAACTTTTAACCGAATTAATCGAACCGAATAACCCGAAAACCGAACCGATCAACACCCCTAGACACTCATGCTTTAACTACCTTTTGGGCCCAACGTTATAAAACAAACAGGCCAATGACGAAGCCCATAAAAGAATAGTATTTTATTAATTGTCGAATATTTTATGCAACTGTAATTTAAGAATATAATTACTAAATATACTAATGTAGCGTCAAATGACGCAGGCTCACGTCATCTTCAGCTTTTTTTTTGCCCAATCCGTTACGCATGTCCAGCCCAAAACATTTCCTGCCCTTTGCTATTAATCTATTATACTCTATTTGTGTATATATTAATCTTGGGTTATTTTTTAGGCCTAATGCAATAATTGCTAGGCTTTTTTTTAAACATCTGTTAGCCTTTTTTTTTTCTGTTTTTCGAAACTTATAGGAAGAAAAAAAAAAAGTTTTTTTTTTCATTTTTTTTCATATAAGTTCGGGATACAAAAAATATTTTGGTGTAAAACAACTGCATCAAATAACTACGCAAAATTTGCTTCGATGACTGATCATGTTGCCTGAGTCTTTTGTACTATTTCGCTAAAAATGCCAAACTGTGCACCTTAAACATGCTATAAAAAACCGACACGCATTTATGTGCATGACCAATGCCCCGCCGTAATGCAACGGGTCAAAGCCATCCTCGTTTTTATATAAATGATTCATACGTTATCTATTGGGCCTGAACCTTATTGCGAAAATGGGGGAGAAAGTCAAAGGGTCCAAAAAGAAATAATGTTTTAATGAGGAAATAATATTTTTTTATTAGCGTGGAAGTATTTGTTTATTCTGTTCGTTCGAGGTAGCATTTTAGAAAGTATTTGTTTATTCGCTTTCGCTGGCTCTTTGCTCGAGTATGATGCTCTATAATATATAGAGGTAATGAAAGAAAAAAGAAAACCAATACTACCTCTGTCTCAAATTAATAGTTCATATTCATTTGTCACACCCCCAAAATCGGGTCCAGCGGAAGCATACGTGTAGCTGGGGTGTAACTCAATTGGTATTACAACATAAGTTCAAAAATGGTTTTCACTTCAATCATTTAGAATAAAATAGTTAAGTCAAAAATGTTAAATTTACATTGTTAAAAGTAGTGCGGAAGTAGGCCCTTAAAAGTAGTTTAAAACGGTCCCCATATAAATAATCAGAGTCTTCTATGACCATGCCATGCCCTGCCAAAACCTCCTGTAGCGTGCCATTGGTTAAAACCTGAAAATACATGCTAAAGTGTCAACACGAGGTTGGTGAGTTCATAGAGTTTGTTTAACAAATAAAGTTTATAGAAAATGTTCACACAGCAAAGGCATCGTAAATCCACTCAGTTGCAAATCCCGCCATAAGAGACTTGCAACCTGTGTGTTTACAACCCACTGCTAAAATAGTTTAAGTCTAGTAGTCAAATACACGTGGTCAATATAGTTCACAATATGGGCACATAGTATATAATAAAGAATGTGGCAAAGCTCCTAAAATAAATAATATGCGTTCCGTAGACAGGGGAACGAGAGGTTGGCCGACCTCTAACAGCGCTATCCATACTATCTACTGCCCCACACAAGGAGGCCGCACGAACGGTACGTATAAACTGGAGTGCGAACGGCAAACCAGCAGGAGACTAACAATTGCTGATGCACGTACGGTACATCTTTCACAAACTATTATATAGAAATCAGTTACTCCGTTGACAGGGGAGATTTTATGTTGCTCCGTACATGGGAGACTTTATAATGCTGCTCCGTCGACAGGGGAGACTTTGCACTGCTCCGTACATGGGAGACTTTAGGTTGCTCCGAACAAGGGAGGCTTTATAATGCTGCTCCGTAGACAGGGGAGACTTTGCATTGCTCCGTACATGGGAGACTTTAGGTTATAGCACGTACGGTGCATTAAGTTCAAAAGTTTAAGTCAATTTCAAAAGTCAAGTCAAGTTCAAAAGGTCAAGACAAGTTCAAAGAGTCAAATAATAGTTCATTTAAAAACAAGCATGTATTCTCCCCCAAAAGTTGACAAAACAATTAAAAGAGTAGGGGCTATGACTCACCTGGTACGATAGTTACGATGACAAAAGTGGATACACAGAAATGAGGTTCGATCTCTAACCGCGACCTATAATGAACGAATGATACGATCTACTTAAATTATGAGGGGATGCGATGAATGTACATGCACATGAAGCCTATACCACTCGTAGTTTGAAAATAAGTGTTGGCGTTGAATTATAGTGTTTCCATAACTTAAGAGAATATTTTCTATTAGAAGTTGTCAAATATATATATAGTTCGTCTAGTTTCAAAAGTGTATAACTTGGTCGTTTTAAGCTCGTTTTCTACGTTCTTTACATTCTCGGAATCGTGGGACAACATACTAATATATTTTCAATAGCTCGGCTCCTCTAGGTTATGTTTAACGCCTCTATTTGTCCGTCTAAAAATGCCAAACAGCATGCAGTTTTCAGAAAATATAGTTTTCGTCGTTAAACCCGTTTTTGGCGTATCTCCTTCGTTATTAACTCGTTTTCATCCCCGTTTTCGGCCATAGTTCCGTCTCGGAAAGTATTTTCTAAATATTTGGTCAAAAGTTACCCCAAACCCACTGAGTTGGCCACGTTTTCATTTTGAGGACAGTAGGTTTATATAATGTTTCAAAAATCATTTCTAAGGTTCCAATCTAGTTTCTAATCCAACCAAACCACTTTCAATCACCACAAATCTAGTCTAATCTTACCATACACCTTCTTAGGGTGTCATGGGTTCCTAAACATCATAAACCAAGTGGATCTAACAAGGATCTAACTATAATCCATTTCTAGAGTTTCAAAGTTATAAAAAGTATAAATAGAGTGGTATAAACTAACATATGCATATGGATCTTGAATAAACAATATGAAACTAGAAAAATGAAAGTATGGAAAGATCTACAAGTGATCTTGAAGCTTACTTGATGATTGGATGAGTTTTGAAGATGATTATGTAAAGAACCTAGGGTTTTATCACAAAACCCTAACAAGGAAAACATATGAGACCCAAATAACACTTGATCTTCAAAAATCCATGGTTTCTTCTTGGTGTCTTGCCTTGGTCGATCCACCCCCAAAAGAGAAAGAAAAAGGAAATGTTGCTAGTTTGATTTTTGTGGAAAATGAAATGAAATGTACAAGTATAAACTATGTATAATAATGAAATGGGACAAGATCCATAATTTATGGAAGCTTAAGGGGGGGGGGGGGGGGGGGGGCGGTTTTTCAAAAGGGTAGGAAGTAAAAAAAATGTATTGTGTAAGAAATCTTGGACTTTTGATGTAGTTTAGGTAGTTATTATTAGTTTTAGGTGATACCGGGTACCGAGTTAACTAAAAATAAACCGTGACGAGTTGAAGTAAAATATGATAAAGTTAATTGGGACATAATAAAGTTATAAAAATTGTGAAAATATGTTGGGTAAAAATATTGGGTGTTCGGGTGATCATTGTTTAGTTTTTACGAAAACCGTCGTAAATAAATTAGGCGTACGATATAAGTTAAATAAATTTCCAAAACACCGGGTAAATTAATAATATAATTTTTATATTATTATTATGAGTATAAAAATATGTTAGGACCATAGTTGGGATTGACGGATCAATTATTTAAAATAATAGCTCATAAGATAACGTTTCTTAGGTTAAAAATCGTACGTTTACAAAAATGACGTAACCCACGTATAAATGACAAATTTTCTCCGGAGGTGAATAGTGTTTTATGAATAGTAAAATTTTAAAACGCTTATCAGAATATCAAACTGACCTCAAAAATGATGAATAGTAAAATGATGAATAGTGATCGATGAATAGTAACCGATGAATAGTAAATGTTGAAAGTTCGGAAAAAGACCAGAATTTACGAGTTGTGACAGTCTCTACCCCTTAAGGAACTTCGTCCCGAAGTTCAGTTAACGTTGGTCTCTGAAGTGTTATAAAGGTGAAGATTCATGAGATGAAACGACCAGTTGACGTGTTTTCAGGCGGCGGTTTACGAGGTGATAAAAAGTATGATGGTTCCAACAACGAGAGTATACACACACATGAAAGAAACAATTGGAGATTGAGTAGGGGGTTCAATCCAGACAAAATTTCATTATAACCATTCTCAGTGTTGCAAAATTCATTTCTGAGTCGGATATAGGTAGTCAGCCTATGTCCCACTATCCCGGGTTGAATATAGGTGACTAGTCTATATTCCACCGAGGTTCCATGAATTTTGAAATACTCAGCTCAGTTACAAATACCAAGACGTACAGAAAGACTAAGGCAGGTGACCAAACTCGACGTCAAATGATGAAACTATGCAAGGAGAAACATAACAGGGTGACATATATGATACGTGAACATGCTCATATGAAAGACAATGATAGAGATCAATTAGAACAAATGAACATAATATACCAGATAATGAGACATAAATCTCATCACCTAAGTCAGCAACAAACCACAAGTGAGGCATTATCTTGGCAGGCAGGCACGTGACGGTCATAGGGTTAAGTTTTTAATAAAAGTAGCTATAGTCTAGGTTTTAAAAAAACACTTAGTTCGCTATAGCCGAAGCTCTGATACCAATCTGTCACACCCCCAAAATCGGGTCCAGCGGAAGCATACGTGTAGCTGGGGGTGTAACTCAATTGGTATTACAACATAAGTTCAAAAATGGTTTTCACTTCAATCATTTAGAATAAAATAGTTAAGTCAAAAATGTTAAATTTACATTGTTAAAAGTAGTGCGGAAGTAGGCCCTTAAAAGTAGTTTAAAACGGTCCCCATATAAATAATCAGAGTCTTCTATGACCATGCCATGCCCTGCCAAAACCTCCTGTAGCGTGCCATTGGTTAAAACCTGAAAATACATGCTAAAGTGTCAACACGAGGTTGGTGAGTTCATAGAGTTTGTTTAACAAATAAAGTTTATAGAAAATGTTCACACAGCAAAGGCATCGTAAATCCACTCAGTTGCAAATCCCGCCATAAGAGACTTGCAACCTGTGTGTTTACAACCCACTGCTAAAATAGTTTAAGTCTAGTAGTCAAATACACGTGGTCAATATAGTTCACAATATGGGCACATAGTATATAATAAAGAATGTGGCAAGGCTCCTAAAATAAATAATATGCGTTCCGTAGACAGGGGAACGAGAGGTTGGCCGACCTCTAACAGCGCTATCCATACTATCTACTGCCCCACACAAGGAGGCCGCACGAACGGTACGTATAAACTGGAGTGCGAACGGCAAACCAGCAGGAGACTAACAATTGCTGATGCACGTACGGTACATCTTTCACAAACTATTATATAGAAATCAGTTACTCCGTTGACAGGGGAGATTTTATGTTGCTCCGTACATGGGAGACTTTATAATGCTGCTCCGTCGACAGGGGAGACTTTGCACTGCTCCGTACATGGGAGACTTTAGGTTGCTCCGAACAAGGGAGGCTTTATAATGCTGCTCCGTAGACAGGGGAGACTTTGCATTGCTCCGTACATGGGAGACTTTAGGTTATAGCACGTACGGTGCATTAAGTTCAAAAGTTTAAGTCAATTTCAAAAGTCAAGTCAAGTTCAAAAGGTCAAGACAAGTTCAAAGAGTCAAATAATAGTTCATTTAAAAACAAGCATGTATTCTCCCCCAAAAGTTGACAAAACAATTAAAAGAGTAGGGGCTATGACTCACCTGGTACGATAGTTACGATGACAAAAGTGGATACACAGAAATGAGGTTCGATCTCTAACCGCGACCTATAATGAACGAATGATACGATCTACTTAAATTATGAGGGGATGCGATGAATGTACATGCACATGAAGCCTATACCACTCGTAGTTTGAAAATAAGTGTTGGCGTTGAATTATAGTGTTTCCATAACTTAAGAGAATATTTTCTATTAGAAGTTGTCAAATATATATATAGTTCGTCTAGTTTCAAAAGTGTATAACTTGGTCGTTTTAAGCTCGTTTTCTACGTTCTTTACATTCCCGGAATCGTGGGACAACATACTAATATATTTTCAATAGCTCGGCTCCTCTAGGTTACGTTTAACGCCTCTATTTGTCCGTCTAAAAATGCCAAACAGCATGCAGTTTTCAGAAAATATAGTTTTCGTCGTTAAACCCGTTTTTGGCGTATCTCCTTCGTTATTAACTCGTTTTCATCCCCGTTTTCGGCCATAGTTCCGTCTCGGAAAGTATTTTCTAAATATTTGGTCAAAAGTTACCCCAAACCCACTGAGTTGGCCACGTTTTCATTTTGAGGACAGTAGGTTTATATAATGTTTCAAAAATCATTTCTAAGGTTCCAATCTAGTTTCTAATCCAACCAAACCACTTTCAATCACCACAAATCTAGTCTAATCTTACCATACACCTTCTTAGGGTGTCATGGGTTCCTAAACATCATAAACCAAGTGGATCTAACAAGGATCTAACTATAATCCATTTCTAGAGTTTCAAAGTTATAAAAAGTATAAATAGAGTGGTATAAACTAACATATGCATATGGATCTTGAATAAACAATATGAAACTAGAAAAATGAAAGTATGGAAAGATCTACAAGTGATCTTGAAGCTTACTTGATGATTGGATGAGTTTTGAAGATGATTATGTAAAGAACCTAGGGTTTTATCACAAAACCCTAACAAGGAAAACATATGAGACCCAAATAACACTTGATCTTCAAAAATCCATGGTTTCTTCTTGGTGTCTTGCCTTGGTCGATCCACCCCCAAAAGAGAAAGAAAAAGGAAATGTTGCTAGTTTGATTTTTGTGGAAAATGAAATGAAATGTACAAGTATAAACTATGTATAATAATGAAATGGGACAAGATCCATAATTTATGGAAGCTTAAGGGGGGGGGGGGGGGGGGGGGCGGTTTTTCAAAAGGGTAGGAAGTAAAAAAAATGTATTGTGTAAGAAATCTTGGACTTTTGATGTAGTTTAGGTAGTTATTATTAGTTTTAGGTGATACCGGGGTACCGAGTTAACTAAAAATAAACCGTGACGAGTTGAAGTAAAATATGATAAAGTTAATTGGGACATAATAAAGTTATAAAAATTGTGAAAATATGTTGGGTAAAAATATTGGGTGTTCGGGTGATCATTGTTTAGTTTTTACGAAAACCGTCGTAAATAAATTAGGCGTACGATATAAGTTAAATAAATTTCCAAAACACCGGGTAAATTAATAATATAATTTTTATATTATTATTATGAGTATAAAAATATGTTAGGACCATAGTTGGGATTGACGGATCAATTATTTAAAATAATAGCTCATAAGATAACGTTTCTTAGGTTAAAAATCGTACGTTTACAAAAATGACGCAACCCACGTATAAATGACAAATTTCTCCGGAGGTGAATAGTGTTTTATGAATAGTAAAATTTTAAAACGCTTCTCAGAATATCAAACTGACCTCAAAAATGATGAATAGTAAAATGATGAATAGTGATCGATGAATAGTAACCGATGAATAGTAAATGTTGAAAGTTCGGAAAAAGACCAGAATTTACGAGTTGTGACATCATTATTTGTATGTCTCAAAATAGTTGTTCATCTTCTTTTATAAGTAAAAACTAGAGAATTTAATGAGAGAATATTCTATTTGAGTGGTTGAAAATTAAAGTAGCCCAACTTTTATTAAATTTTGTAATTGTTGTCTCCTGACAATAATTTTGAGATAGAAGGAGTATTAATTAGGCACTAACAAATGGGCCAGCATGGGTTATTAGGTCATTTAAAAAAAAATAATATAAAAATAAAAAATTGAGCATGGGTTATTGTGTCATTTTTTTTTTAAAAAAAATAATAAAAAAAGATAAAAAAAATTGATGGGCCAGGATTTTATTTATTATAATTATATTATAACAATTATAAAAACATTTAAAATGAGAAAAATAAAAAATAAGCATAATCATACATTTGAGATTGTAGAATCGTCCGTAAGATCGTAAGATCGGCTCTCGATCTGATCTTACCAATTTAATGACTTATCTTATTATTTTGTGCCAAAACCTTATATGAAGAATCTAAAAGAGAATCGAGATTTTATTTCGGTGTGAGAAATGAAGTTGCCGAAACATTTGAATTGGATTAACTTTTTATGTTTTGGATTTTTGGCATGTTAACGACTCATGTTTTCTTTTTCATTTTGCCTATCTTATTAAACTGTTTATTTAGCTATAAAAACTTGAACAAATTAAGGATATGCGTGGTTAGAGGTATAAGGGGGTAAGGAAATCATTAATGAGGCTTGGTTTACTATAATGCAATGAAGCATTCCCTTAAACAAGGTAATGAGCCACTACCGTATAAATTGGAGGTTATGGTAAGGAATGCTCTAAAAATAGTTAAATACCATTATTCATTTTGAACCAAGCATGCCCAAAATGTATTTCACTATTTTTATTATCATGATGTTTGAATGTCAAAAATCTTATTGACTATCTTATGAATTCGTGTTTAATATTCAATATATATATATATATATATATATATATATATATATATATATATATATATATATATATATATATATATATACTAGAAGAGTACCTACGCAATGCGGCGGCGGGTACTCGATGACTATTTTTATGGCGAACAAATGTTTTTCATGTCCTCTTTTAAGCATAGTAAGCCGACCAAACATCTTTTTTTTTAACTTTTTTTTTCAACCATTACATAATAATTCAAATACATCTAAAACATTACAAATAAATCTTCAAATAAAATGACTAAACTACTAATCTATCAACACATTTACCATAACTTTTAGGATAAAACTACCCGCCCATGTGGATAAGCCCATTAATGGTCCAGATTATCGAATAGTCCAACTACTAATCCATCAACACATTTACTACATGATGATGATGGATTAAATAGGCTTTTGCAACTCAAGTAAATGGGTTTTATGAATATTAAAGTTGGCACAATTAAAGACATTTAATTTACATTTGAAGGTTGGCTTGTTAATTTTAATTTCCTAATAAAGTAATGTTTTTGGTCTTAAAATTTTAAGACTTCTAAATATAGATGTCCTAAATACATTATAAGGTAATATATATATATATATATATATATATATATATATATATATATATATATATATATAAGTGTATAACGTTATGATCCATTGACGCCTATTAGGAAGACGAGATACTTTGGTGGGGTCTTACGATCCTGATCTTGGAAAGACAAACGATCTTGGGTAGAGTCTCGATTTTAGCAGCCTTTCGTAAAACTCATGTAAATTATTGTTTAGAAATTTATTATACAAAATTATCACATATGCTTCTAACATTTAGAAGAACACTTTTTAAACAGTGTTATAATGCAATAACTTTTGACAAATAATTATTGCTTTTTCTGTTAAAGTTTAAGGAAATACGAAATATATTAACTCTAAAATCTATGTTTCTACACGGTATTTAAAATATATGTTAACTTAGTTTTAATAATTTTTTGCAGATAATGTTAAACATGTCAATTTGCAGTCCAAGGCCTTCTTCTACCAAGCGAGCAAGAAAGGTGTTTCAACCATCACATACTTATAATTGATTTGTGGGAAGAATCAAAATAAAAAGACAAATACTTGTAAGATGCGTACAAAATAATAATAATAATAATAATAATTAAAAAAAAAAAAAAAAAAAGGATTATATAAATATTCCGAAAAGGATGCACAAGATAGGGGATGTCGGTGAATAAATAAGTTGCGAAGAAATTTTTCTTAAAAGTAGATAGATTTGATGATAAAAAATTGGGAAAAAAAAAACGTGGCATCAAAGTTTGATAATTTTTTTCATCAAAGATTCGTTTGTGAATCAATAATCTTTTAAACATATGCATTAAAATTTTATTATACATCAAAATGTGGCCAATTAAAAATTTTGTGCATCAATGTTTTCTTGCACATCAAAATGTAGTTTTTTGTGCATAAAAAAAGACCTATCAAAATTCTAAACCTCAAACACTTTTCTTACAACTTTTTAAAAAATGGTATTTGGCGGAATCATCTCAAGTCCGTGTACATTTTTGGTACCGAGCCCCCCACCTAACAAGGAAGGCATATCCCGGTAAATTACCTAGGCAACACTGGCTGATTAAGTTGAAGTCCGGATTCAAACCCCTGCCTTTAAGCTTTGACTTGGTCAACTGCGCGCTTTTGCGGTTGTTGTTGTGTTCTTACAACTTTTTTATATACCAACATCCCCGGTCTTGTGAAAAATTTCAAAATTTTTCACGAATTTTTTTTTTCGAGCATCTCTCGGAAAAATGTCTTTCTGTTTGTCTTTATCCTTTATTTATAACTCGGTAACTTATTTAAAGAAAACGACTGGATAAAACACTTACGTGATAAAAGAAACTTTCACCATAGCCATCCAACACCCATATATATATATATATATATATATATATATATATATATATATATATATATATATATATATATATATATATATATAATGAGTGCATTTTAAATTTAAAACCACTCAAAACCATCAAATATTTGCGAATCAAACAGCCCCTATACTTTTTATCCTAACTCACTTTTTACAATAACGACACTAGGTTTTTGGGTTTGGGTCAAACTAACCCGATAAGGTTTTCTTTAGGCTTATTAAACTTGACACTATAAGCCTTATCGGGTTCGGTTCTGATCGGGTCAACCCAATCCTATTGACACCGCTATTTGCATTGATTAAGTTAGATTTTTATTCTCATGTTAATGCACACGGAGCCTTTGAATTTTGTGTTTTTAGTCGTCCAGATTACTTTTAGCTAGTTTTTTTTTTTTTTAATCCTGAATTAGTAAGAAAGAATACTTAAGTTACTTAACTTATAATAATAAATATACTTTGACGTACTGAACTTATTAATCTTGATAGTCAGGTTAGTTAGCTAATAGAAATTATACGCTTAGGTAACTTGTTTTGACACTAATGTTTATGAAAAGTGAACTAAATGTTTATGAATTTATAAACTTGAGTGAACAAAAAGTCGCTGAGTAATCTAGTAGAACAAAAATGCAAAGCATTGTACATGCATCCATGTGTATTGACATTTTTATTTGTTTAAAGGGAAAATTCTAAAAATGACTTTATTGCTCGAGTGATTTGCTTTTTTGACTTTATTTTTTAAGTTGCCGAAATTATCCTTTGGGAAATCGGGCAACTCTACTGTAGGCTATAGCCAATAATGGGACGCTAAGTGTCCGAAATTTTGGGCAACTTGTATATTTTTTTGGGTAACTTGTGTATTTTTTTGACAACTAGAGATACTTGGCGTCTTATAATTAGCTACATTAGAGTTGCCCGGAAGCCCAAAGGCCAATTTCGGTAACTTCAAAAATAAGGTTAAAAAAAGTAAATCAATTAACCAATAATGGCATTTTTGGAATTATCCCTTGTTTAAAATATCTTCTTAAAGCAGTAGAGATTATTTCTGATGTAGAATTCCAAACATGGAAAAAGACTGTAAATATTAGAAATGAAAGTCACTAAAAAAGCGTAACAGTCGAAACAAACAGTTCATTATACCTTTTCGTAATTCATTACTATAAGAGATACTACAAACATATACTACGTAAATCCAAAGTTCCTCTTTGCCCTTCTATTGATCGGAGGTACCATAAACTTCAAGAACCTGTTGTCATTCATATGAACAGCTAGCTAGATCCTATAAACATATAAATCCAAAGTTTTCTCGGACATATAAACTGGCCGGCCGTAGCAAGTTCACCAAATTTATGGGTCTCATGGGCTTACCGTGCTACTATATATGCTACCCTTGGAGGACCTTGGTCCTAATCATAACTATAACATGGCCGGTGCAGATATTCTACATAGCAATTTGTCATCTTGAGACGAGCAACATGCAGTCAAGGAGTATGTTGAAGCAATTAAATCAATTTTGAATTCCATGGAAGATGGAGAGGTAACTTCTTCTGCTTACGACACAGCTTGGGTTGCACTCATAAAAGATGTCAACGAACCATGTAGTGGTCCTATGTTCCCGTCAAGCCTACAGTGGATCGTGAATAATCAGCTCCCTGATGGCTCGTGGGGTGACCCCTTGAAGTTTTCAGCTTATGATAGGCTCGTTAGCACATTGGCTTGTGTGATCACACTAACATCATGGACCGTTCATCCGGATAAATGCAAAAGAGGTACTCCGTATATAAAAATAAAGCGTTTCTATTGTGGTCCTTTGGGTAAAAGGAGCCAAAACCTTTTTCAAGTAAAGTAAGAGCATCCACAATGCATAAACCTCTAATAGCTTTTTACTATTTTAACAAGTCATTTTAGAGAGGTTTTTACCATTGCAGTGATAGCTTTTTGAAAAGCTTTTAAGAATGATTTTTTAAAATGGTATTTCAGGGCATATATTACTCATTACTGACTTGTTGAGATTTGCTAATAGGTATAAAACGGAAATATATTAATGTATAATCAAATGAAAAATAATACGTAGTACATGGATTTCAAAGTGTTCGGACATGAAATACGGAGTAATAGAACTTAACAAAAAGACGCAAAATATTTGACAGGAACCGTGAAAGAATTGAGGGTCCGTTTGGTTAATGTTTTATAAGTAGTATTGATATTGATTACATATGTATGGATGTATTTAATTTCGCCTGTCAAAAAATTTTCGTCACTCATAGATTAATTGTCATCAAAAAAGTGCAACTGATAACACTGTTTACAAAAAAATAACTAACAACATTTTTTACGCCTTTACATTCATGCGGGTACAATGCTAGCTATATATTCTTTTTCATTTGGTTCCATAAGGAACCCGTGTATACAAGCTAAGCCACTCTTTGTATATCATCTGATTATTGGTTTGACGATATACAAGGTTTGAAATTCATAAATGAAAACATCAAGAAGCTTGAAGACGAAAAGGTAGAACACATGACATGTGGTCTCGAATTAGTGTTCCCGTCGCTCATTGAACGTGCAGGAAAACTAAAAATCAATGTCATATGCGATTCTCCCGTCTTAAAAGAGATATGCGCTCGAAGAGACATGAAACTTTCGAAGTGAGCCCCGCTGATCAATATTTACTAAACCCAAATTCCAAATATGCATGATATAATTAATAAGCCTATGATCCTTTTTGTGTTTTTTGTATTGAAAGGATTCCGATGGACAAATTTTACAAGACCCCCACAACTATTCTCTATAGTTTGGAAGGGATGAAAGATTTGAGCTGGGAAAAGCTTCTAAAACTTCGATGCGAAGATGGGTCGTTCTTATTCTCTGTGTCAGCAACAGCTTTTGCATTCATGCATACTAAAGATCAAAAGTGTCTTGAATACTTGACGAATGTCGTGACCAAATTCAATGGAGGAGGTAATATTATACGTACATGTTAGTTATAAATTGCGAGAAACAGATCTATATATATTTGTTATGGGGCATTGGAGATTGGGATTGGATGTTAAAATAAAATACTACGTAGTTTATTTGGTTAGAGGGTGTAGGATTTACGGTCGGTCATGATGACCAAATTTTAGACATTAAACAAATCCTCATCTCAAAGCTAGGTTTACAAAAAATCAGTGTTTTCTTTTGAAAAAGGTCTCACTTTTCACATATTCTTCCTCTTTTCGTATGTAACACGGTGGGTTACACTACACCACAAATCACTTTTAGAGACGGACATAATTGGAGACAGCAGACAGTTGTCGCTAAAGGTTATGAGGGCCCCACAATTTTCAACTCTTTGGCACATGTTTGACCAACCATTTTTTGTGACAACCAAATGTTGTCGCCAAAAGTGATATTAAATTTTTTTATTTCTCTCCCCAAAAAATAAGTAACCACGTTAAAAAATAAAAATCCACCAAACTTTTGGTGACAACCCACGTTGTCTCTAAAAGTGAGTTTACAAAAACTTTAAATTTTGCCCAAAAAATAAAATACATGCGTCACTTTTAGCGACAACACATGTTATCGCTAAAAGTTAAAACTATTTTAATTTTATTTATAGTTGTTAAAATTAATTTTAAAAAATATATAAATTAGTTTATTAAAAAATCACTATTTTATTATTTAAATTATTTTTTTAGTTGAAGTGTGTTTAAAATTATTTATAATTGTTAAAATTAATTTTAAAAGATATATAAATTAGTTAGTCACAAAAATAATATTTTATTAAGGTATTAAGTGGATTTCTATTTAAAAATGTTTTTAAAATTATTTATAATTGATAGAATAAATTTTAAATGATATATAAATTAGTCAAGATGATATTAATATACATGATATGTTAAATGAGTGAGTCATTATGATATTGATATACATGTTATGTTAAACGAATGATTTGAAATGATATTGTTATACAAGTTATGTTAAACGGATAGGTCGAGATGATATTGATATGCATAAGATGTTAAACGGGTGGGTCGAGATGATATTGATATACAAGTTATGTTAAACGGATGAGTCGAGATGATATTGATATAAATGAGATGTTAAATGGATGAGTCTAAACATTAACACGTTAAATAACAACAACAACAACAACAACAGTGGGGTTGGAGGGGGAGAAATCACCTTAAACCATCTGGGGATGCGGTGAAAGGTTGTTGTTTCTATTGAACCTTTAGAACCAAAGCGATTAAGGCAGTGGTGGGAGAACTCATATTAGATTGGGGAGTTGGTTCAGATAGCAACCTTATAAAAACTATCAAGAAGTAAGCTTGGAAGTCTAATCGACAAGTTTGGAATAACTATGGCGACTGCAACATAAATCGACAGTTATGCAAGTTTGGACTTCTCAATGTTTTATGAGTTTGTCCTTGTTTTATAATGTGTTCAGAGAGTAACATAAACCGTATACCTAAAGTGTTTCTATTTAATTAAACAACAACAAAAAACAACAATAACACATTAAACAACAATAACTACAATTACACATTAAACAACTACTACTACAACAACTAATACTACTACAACAACTAATACTGCTACAACAACAACTCCATACGAAGGTTATACAACTAATTTGGCGCCAAAAGTTCCTGCGACTTTATGGACACCAGAACCTTGTTAATTCAAAACCTGGTCATATAACTAATTACTACTTATGAAGATTGTCCATGTCATCTAACAACTCATGAAGTATTGCACCCGACTGACATGCGTGATATTCGGGATTCCTTTCCAATTCAAGTGTTGCCTCCAGCATCCTTACTCTTGTCTCCAACATCTTTATTTTTCTTTACAACATGTTTATCTTAATATCTTTGACATTACAGTTTGAGCACTCTATTGGTGCAAATCCAGAAGAACTTACGCCGAGCTGGATATCAAATTCACTCTTCCACTTAAAATATCTACATCCAAATTCTCTTTTTCTTGGATGTTACATATTAAGGAAATTACAAGAAATTTGTTTTTAACAACCTAATTATTTGTATATTACGTAAATAAGAAATGTATGATTGTTCACCTTTGAAATAAGACATGCATAATAAGGCAACCCAAAGGTATATTGTTGATGTGATTTTCTTAGCACTATATCTCCTTTTCCACAAGAACATCTAAAAGGACTATTTCGATGCATCCTAGTATGGGAAATTAAACTGAAGATAAGAGGTTGTGAGGTTGACGATATGAGTTTGTGAGATTTATGTGAGGATAATAGATTGTGGGGTTGTTTTTATTGTAAAAAATGAGAGCGGAAAAGTTTAGCGAGAAATTTTGGAGCCAAAAGATTAGCGGAAAATTTTGGTGCCAAAAGATTATCGGGGATTTTAAAGCCAATACAATTTGTGGGAAAGTTTGAGAGTGGGATAGTTTTGAGCAATGTTTTGAAAACCGGGTTCGAAATCGACCCGGTCGAGTCACAAGGCACCAAGTTAACCGATTCGACAGGTTTGACCGTGTGTTAACCCGGTCTTCAATTTATTATTTTTTTTATTTTTTTGACCGGATCAACCGGTTCGACCGACCCGCAACCCGGGTTTTTATTAAAAACTTTTGAAAAAACGAAACCCGGTTGGGTTTCGAGAACAGGGTTGACCCGGGTCACTCAAAACCCGACGGGTCTAACCGGTTAACCCGAGTATTTTTTACCCTTTTTTTTGGCCGGAATCAATCGAACCGATTAACCCGGCCGGGTCGACCCGGGTTTCAAAACACTGGTTTTAAGCCAAATGTTTAGCAAGTCGAACTTTGACTATATTTATTTAAATCAAATTAAATAATTTTTAAGTAGTTTTTAAATAATTTAAATAAATTATAATTAATCAAAATTATTTTTAACCTATTTTTAATATATTAAAATCATTTTTAAATTGTTAATTTATATTAAAAAAATGCAAATACGTTTTAAAATTATTTTTAAGTAAAGATAATTAAATGAAATTATTTATAAATTTAATAATTTTTTGGTGAAAATTTCATTTCCCTCCTTAACATTAACTTTATCCCGCCATCCCCTAAAAACCGGATCTGGATTTTTGTTAAGTCTTTTCATCTCATTTTGTTTCATCTCTCAACACCTTCACACACCTAAAAACTCATCTCATCTCATCTCATCTCATCTCTCTCTCAACACCACACACCCGAAACCACACGCACCACTGTGCACGTTTTTTTATTCATATACCGGCGACCATCTCCGGAGCTACCTCACACTACCGCCGACCACCACAGCCACCATCATTTAGTTTAATTAAAGGTATGATTTTATTATTTATCTTTTAATTTTGGTTTTTAAATTATGGTGTTTATAATTTTAATTGTGGTATATATGTGTTATTGTGCTTGTTTATGTTTGTGTAAAATAAAGATAAACACCGCCACTGCTGTTGATGGACCACTACTCGCTGCTGCTGTTGACTAAACCACCGCCGCCACTGTCGATAAGAATATCTAAGTTGTCTTTGTTTTTGTTTTTTAATTGTGGTATATGTGTTTGTTTTTTTAATTTTGGTGTTTATATAGATGTGTGTTAATTTATAAATTGTGTTTATAATTTTAATTGTGCTAATTGTTTTCGTTTGTGTTTAGTTGCAGAAACCACCGCCGCTGCTGCCGCCATGTTGCCACTGTTGCCGTCTGCCGTGTGACCAACCATCTTCTTCTCTTCCTCTCGTCTTCTATTCGTCTGTTTAACAGGTTATGTATATAGATTTGTGTTAATTTAAGTACTCCGTATGTGTTTGTTTGTACTCGAACTGTAAGGGGGTGTTTGGATTAACAACAACTAATTGTTTGATGTCAAAATAAAATAGTCAAAACCAAATGAATCTGCTCTTAATATGTAAGGCAATAGTTGTGCATCAAAGTTGTACTTGTGATTGTTAGACGTAAATAATTTATGTTTTTCAACAATTTGCATCAAAGTGGTTATGCCTTTTACTAAAAGTTGCATTTTGTTTCATGTGATGTTAAGTTTAGGTTTTAGTAATGTTGGTTGTAAGCGTGTGCTACTTGTCTTGAAGTTTGTATGATATTTATATAGACATTGAAAAGTTAAGATTGTTAGACAATAAGGAAAAAAGGAAAATAAATCATATGTGATTAACTTATATTGTAACAAACAATTAATTTTATAAAAGATAACAAGATGTCTTGCTTGTGTATTTAGATTAGTAATTATTTACTTTCTCACAGCCACCGCCGCCGTTCACTGCTGCCATCGCGGACCCACCGTCGTTCGCTGTTGCCGTCGCCGTCTGCCACTGCCGACCAACCACCCGAACCACTACCACTGTCAAGCCAGTTTGTTAAAGGTATATACAGGTCTTGTTCTAATGCTATATGTTTTATATATGTTTATACAGGTCTAGACACTAGTAGTCTTGAAATAGTTTTACTAGTCTACTTGTCTTGAAATAGTTTTACTAGGCTACTGGTCTAGTTCTAGTGAATATGGAACCATGGTCTTGGTATACTGTTGTATGTTTAATTAGTCTACTGGTCTTGAAATAGTTTTGTATATGTTTTATGTTTTCTTTTTTCAGTTTTTTGCTTGAGTATAATTTGTAACTTAGGGTCTTGGAATAAAGTTTGTCATAGGAGATAAATGATGTTTGTTTGAGAATATCGAAAACCGTAAGTGTTATGAACTTTAAAAGAGTAAACACTAATAGATTATTTAAACCATTGTCGTTATATTTATGTAGTGATTACACTTGCAAAATTAGATGTTGTTTGGGTATGCAAGTAGTCCCATTTGTGTTTTATTTGTGCATTCAGTTTGACTACATAGTATGTCTAGAAGTGGTCCCATTTGTGTTGTATTTTTACTAGTACAATGACAAATTGCAGACCTGTAATTTGGTCTTGACAGCAGCTTCTGGTTTGTTGTTTAATCATGCGTTTTTTTTTCCATGGGCTTTGTGATAGGGTGCCAGCCTGATCAATGTGTGTTTGTATCCGATTGTACATCAATAAAGCAAGTTGGTCTCACAAGGTGAAACTGATATGAGAAAGAACTTAACTAACCCAAAAGAAACTGAAGATGATGATGGTGATGATGGTAATAGTGGGCATGATGTTGGTGATGATGGTAATAGTGGTGAGTTTGATGAAGAGTCTGATGATGACGAGACGAGTAGCGAGTTTGGTGATGATGGTAGTATTAGTGAGTATGATCTTCTTTTGTAATTTGAATTATGCAAGTATATTAGGGAAATTATTAGTATTTGTATGGATCTTCTTTTGTAACTTGTCGGTTTTGAATGAATGAATGGAATCATTTTGTATTATTGATTCGGGTGATTTAAAGCATTGATTTTGGTAGATTGTTTCTCGAAAAAATATGGAATTGCAGCAATGCTGCTATTGTTTTTTTACTGCACAACCACTTTTAGCCACAACCTTGTTGTCTCCTAAGGTTTCCTGCCTTTTCTAAAATTTTATTTTAATTATTAACATTTATTTAATAAATAATTAATGATAAAAAAATAAATAACAGAAAATGTTTTGGTGACAAATGGTGTTGTCGCTAAATGATAGGGCCCACTTTGGTCAAAAGTTTTTGGCAGAAAATTAGTGGGTCCCACAGTTTGACGCTAAAAGTAGAAATTTGCTGTCACAAAAACTTTTTGTGACGGACTATAGGCGACAACACATTGGGCGACAACCTTCTGTCGCCAAAAGGATTAGCGACAACAAATATCCACTTTTGGTGACAACTCTTTCTGTGGCTAAAAGTGGTTGCTGTTGTAGTGTTATAACATAAATCCTATTTCAGTTTTGAAACAAAATTCATTTTAAATGACCTTACTTATTCTTTTACTCCCGGTTCTTTCATCCTTATATTTAATGCCAATCCTATTCAGACACCAAACGCCTCCTTAATCTAAATGAAAGCGAATGTACAGTTGGATGACTTATATCATTAAATGCTGATCTATATCACTAAAGATGAGAAAAACATCTTCTAAAAAGAATAGTCAAGGCAGTTGACTTTTTCTCCCAAGCTTCACTCCCCCATGGCGATTGCAGGTAACAACACCACCATAACCAAATCCAAATTGACTCATTCTTAATCTACCAAATTTCGATTACTTCAAAACCCAATTCCAAAATCACCTATACATCATTTCCCACAATTAATGATATCAATTTAACCCAATTTGAAAAACCCTACATCGATTTTTTCAAATTTTTTTCTTCGGGTCTAAGATTTTCTCCGGAGTATTTCAATCATGTCATCAAAGGAAAGTATGTATTTTCACAGATTCATCATCTCCGTTACATTATCATCTTTCAATTTTAACCCTAATCAAATTTTCAAAATCTATCATTTCATCAACAAAATTCAAATTCCCAGATGGGTTATTCAACAAATATATGATCCATATGTGAAAGGGGTTTGCATAAAATTGCTTTTTAGGCCTAAATTTGAAAATCCCCATCCCTACTAGCCGTCTGATCCTTCCGGCCCATTGGGGGTGGGTTCAACATGGAAAATCACGGCAACACTGATCATTAGGACACAGGCTGGACATGGGTCATCTTCAAAAAGAATCGCAAACCAATTAAAAATCCCTATAATCCGAATCATCAGAATAATGTGTCCTCGTTCTATATCACCAATTTTCCCGAATACGTTGATGCTAAACAACTCTGGAAAGCATGTGAATCTTATGGACGAATCGCTGATGCCTTTATTTCAAGGAAACTTTCAAAACTGGGCAAACGCTTTGGTTTTGTTCGTTTTCAAGAAGTATCGGATGAAGAGGTTATGGTACGTAAATTATAAAACATTTGGATCGGTAGTTTCCATCTCTTTGTTGATGTGGCTAGGTTTCCGAGATCCTATGATCAGAAAATCTATCATAGGACATCCTCCAATCCTATTCCACCACAATTGCAACAACCTAACCATCATTCATTCGTTAATAAAGACACCAAAATGTTCTCAAACCAGGGAGCTCGTTCATATGCATCAGTGGCGAATGGCACGAATCAGGTTCCAAACTCTACTAAACTTGGTGATCCTCTCTCTATTAAGATTGATGATTGTGATTTGACACAAGTAAAAAACACATCCATGGTCTTGTTGGTGAAAGTCAGGGAAGTGGAGACTATAAACTCCGTCTATAACCTATGCAGAAGTGAAGGATTTTTGAATCTCCAAATTCATCATGTGGGTTGATTTTGGCTTTGGATTCAATTCCTGAATGAAGAATCGTGCATTGATTTTAAAAACAATGTTACTATGTAGAAAACATTTGCATCTATTAAATCTGTTTCCCAAAATTTTGTTTTTAATAATAGGCTCATATGGATCGAGCTTACTGGCATTCCACAATGTGCATGGGGCTCTTCCACATTCAAGAAAGTTGCATCATCCTTTGGAAAATTTATGTTTTTCGAGGATGATCAACTTCCTTCTGTTGGCATAAGACGTGTTTGTATCTCAACCAAACGAAAACATTTTGTTTCTGAAATGATTCTATCCTTAATTTTTGGAGTTTCTTATGACATTCATGTGCACGAATTGGGTAGATGGAATTCTAAGATTAGTAACGACATCGATCCTTCCGATTCAGAATCTGATCATGAGCTGGTTAATGATAATTCCGCATCAGAATATTCCCTTAAGGAAGACCATGAAGATGACATTATTAGTGACCATGTAGGAGATGACTCTAAAACCCCAGAATCATCTAAAAGAAGCTATAGATGATCACCACAGCCCTAAAAATACATCTGACACTAGCCACCCTCTAGGATTCGAGCATTTCAAATATCCCATTCAAGACAGATACGAACATTACAGCCCTAAGAAGAAATCTGACACTAGCTTCCCTCCTAGCTTCGAGCATTTAAAAAATCCCATGCATGACACATCCACTCGTCATTTGCCTCCTAAGTGTTCCACAACGTCTGATCAACGTAAGCCCAATCTTACTACCGATGGGTTCTTATTAATTCATGAGCTATCTAGAATCATTGAATTAGTGGGTGCTATGGGTTTTGATGTAAAAACCTGTCGTAAGGCACTCCAAAAGCTAATTCGTGATATGGGAGATTTTGTTATTGATCGATGAATATCTTATCCATTAATATACGAGGATCGAGAAAACAAAAGAAATGTAGATGGGTGAAGGAATTATGTTTCAAGCATAATGTTCACTTCCTGAATGTGCAAGAATCTAAAATGACAAGGCTAGAATTGTATCGGTTGAAAACTATGTGGAGCAACTACTCCTTTGATTTTGCGTGTAGCATGGATCGGGGTCGTTCTAGGGGTCTCACTACGATGTGGGTTACTTCTCTTTTTATTAAATCTAACCTGTGGTGTGATGATAACTTTATCGTGGTGCAAGGTAAATGGACCCACATGGACGTCACATTCTTTATGGTAAATGTATACGGGCCACAAGATTCAACGGCGAAATCCTTATTATGGAAATGTCTCCATAATTTCATATCTAATAACCATAGAAGATATATAATTTGTGGCGACTTTAATGAAGTTCGAATTGAATATGAGCAATGTGGGTCTATATTTTCTCACTTCGATGCCAAAGCATTCAACTCCTTCATCGACAAGTCGGGTCTTACTTAAATCCTAATGGGTGGTCGTCTTTACACTTGGATGAACAAAAGCGAGATCAAAACTAAGCATAATTGATCATTTCCTATTGTCCGAGGACATCATTACAGCTTGCCCTTAAAGCCACTGTCCTAGATAGACTATGGATTGATCATAACCTGATACTTCTTCATGTAGATAAAACAGACCTTGGCCCCATCCCCTTCAAACTTTATCATGGATGCAACGTGAAGGCTTTAATACCATGATCAAGATGACCAACGAGGAGTACTTTATTCAAAATCTGGGGCTTGAATCATCTTTAAAGCAAAAACTAAAATTTTTCAAGATAAAAATAAAAAGTTGGCATCATGAATCTAAACTCATGGATACCTCTCGCATGCAAGTTATTCAGGATTCTCTTAATGAGCTTGATAGGAAAATAGATTCTTCCACTGCTACGGATGAAGAAAGACATTGCCATATTCAGTTGATGAAAGAGAGAGAAGATCTTGATAGATACTTAGCTATGGATATAACGCAAAAAGCTAAGATTCATTGGGACGTGGAAGGGGATGATAAGCGTCGCCAACAATCGGTTCAAGGGATCCTTGTTGAGGGTGAATGGATCTCCAATCCACAATGAATCAATGACGAGTTCTTCAAGTTTTACGAAAGCAATTTTCAAGCATTTGATTCTGCATTTGACGCTAACTCTAATCCCAGGTTCTCTGCCCTTTGCTCGAATGATGTTAACATGCTTCAACATCATGCCACTCTGGATGAAATTCGTAATGCTGTTTGGGAATGTGGCAGTGGTAAATCCCCATGCCTAGACGGATTCTCGTTCCTATTTCTAAAAACGTACTGGGAATTCTTCAAAGATGATGTAGTCGACTTTGTAAACCACTTCATGGAATCTGGTACAATGCCTAAAGGTACTATTCTGCTTTTATTACTTTGATTCCGAAAGTTCCGAATCTAATCCTAATCAAAGACTACCGTCCTATCTCGCTCATCGGTATGGAATACAAAATTGTGGCGAAGCTTTTAGCTAATCAGCTATCTACTGCTCTTGACAAGCTTGTTAGTCCAACCTAATCCGCTTTCATATCGGGTCGCCAAATCCTTAACGGGCCTCTTATGGTTAGTGAAATTATTGAGAGGTACAAGAAACGAAACGAATGCCTTATGATCTTTAAAGTTTATTTCGAAAAAGCTTTTGACTTAGTAAGCTGGAATTATCTTGATTTTGTTCTATATCACATGGGTTTTGGAGAGTTGTGGCATTCATGGATTCAAGCTTGCCTACAATCGGCTCGTATATCTATAACAGTTAACGGTAGTCCAATTCCCGAGTTCTCTTTGGAACATGGGCTTTGTCAAGGGGATCCGCTCTCGCCCTTCTTATTCATTCTAGTAATGAAAGGTCTTCACCTTGCATTGGAAGCAGAAGTTAACTCCTATCACATCAAAGGTGTTACTGTTGGAAACCCAAGCATAAATCTGTCCCATTTCCTCTTTGTCGAATATGTGATGATTCGATCGGAATGGGATAGAAATGACCTCCAACAAATCACGAGCTCTTTTAACTCATTTTACCGGGCATCAGGCCTCAAGATTAATATTTCAAAATCAAATTTATTTGTAGTAGGGGTATTTGATGATGAGCTCCAAACTGTGGCTCAAGTAACAGGTTGTCAAGCTAGCACATTCCCTCTTACTTATCTTGGATTACCAATCGGGAAGAGTATGTATTACCTGTCGAGTTGGAATATATTGGTTGACAAGTTCAAATCAAAGTTGTCGACTTGGAAAGCTTCTTTACTCTCTATTGGGGGCCGTCTCACATTAATCAAATCAGTTCTTAGAAACTTGGGAATTCACTATCTATCCATGTTCAAAGCTCCATAATCCATTATCAAAACCCTTAAAAGACTTCGAGCTAGATTTTTCTGGGGAGGGTCTGATGGTAATAATAAGATGGCATGGGTTCGATACTTCGATGGGAAAGCGTTCTTGCTTCTTTTGAACAAGGAGGATTGGGTATTGGTAGCTTGAAAGCGTTTAACCTCGCGTTATTACAAGGTGTTGGAGGTTTACTACTAATCCAGAACTTTTATGGGTTAAACTTATCAAAGCTATTCATGGTTCCGAAGCGGGATTTGATGGAAAGTGTTGTGCTACATCAGGCACATGGTCTTCAATCCTAGGTACAACAAACTACCGTCATTCTCATAACCTTCTCCCTAAAGAAACCTTGAAATGCCAACTTGGTTGTTCCTCTTCGATTCAATTTTGGAATGATCTTTGGCTCGGTGATGAGCCTTTATGCACTCGTTATAACCGTCTGTATCGATTAGACATCAACGAGAATTGTTTGATTAGTGATCGGTACAATTAAGGAAACTGAGCTTGGTAATGGCAAAGACCTGTTGACTCTGGACGTACTGCAACATTGCTTCATAATCTTCAATATGAGCTTGCGGATGTAACCCTTTCTTCTTCCCCTGACTTTTGGAAATGGCTCTTAGAGAACGACGGATCATTTGTTGTAGCTCCCACTCGCTCTCAAATTGATCACCTTATGCTTCCCCCATTGGCATCCTTAACAACATGGAACTCGTGCCTCCTAAGAAAGGTAAACATATTCCTTTGGAGATTCGGTTTGAATAGGCTCCCGCATCGTTTTAATCTTTCTAAGCATGGTATTGATATCGAGTCAATTTCTGTAGATTATATCCTCTTCTCCTGCGAAGTGGCATCCGAGGTATGGTGTATGGTTCGTATATGGTGCAACATTATGGACCCTTCCATGCCTTCTTATTCTGATTGGTCTTCGTGGATCGAGAATGTGACAGGTTCTAGTATTAAAAAGAAACGTATTTTTGTCATCATCACCTCTATGTTTTGGGTCATCTGGAAGTTCTAAAACCACATCACTTTTAACTCTCAACGATTGAGAAAAAGTGATATTTACGATTCTATCCGTTTATTTTCTTTTAATTGGTTAAAACATAGAGGTAGATTAGTTTTCAATTGGAATGATTGGCTTTGTAACCCTTTGTAACTTTCTAGCTTCTTGCTAGTTTTCAATATATATCCGAGTTAATTGCATTTTTGGTCCCTGTGGTTTGGCCAAATTGCAGATTTAGTCCCCAACTTTTTGAAAGTGCACCAGATGAAAGTTTTCGTTGCATTTTTGGTCCTTGACCAACATTAAATGACTAAAATACCCCCATCACTATTTTCTTTTCAGTTTTTTTACATCAATGGCCCCTGTGTTGCGCCAGACTTTACAAAAATCGTCCTTTTTTTTTTTTTTTTTTTTACTTTTAAAATTAGTATTATTTTTTAATTAAATAATATTCAAAAAATATTAAAGATATTTCAAAAATATTCAAAAAAATAATCAAAAATATTCAAAAAAATTCATTCGTATTATACGTTTTTTTTTACGTTTTCGTCTTCTTTTTCGTCCGTTTTCGCACGTTTTCGTCTTTTTTTCGTCGTTTTCGTCCGTTTTTCACTTTTTCGCCCGTTTTCGCCCGTTTTTGTCCGTATTTACACATTTACATTCGTTTTCGTCCGTTTTTTCACGTTTTCGTCCGTCTTCGCACGTTTTTGTATGTATTTACACGTTTCCGTTCGTTTTCGACCGTTTTTACACGTTTTCGTTCGTTTTTTCACGTTTTCGCATGTTTTTTTTCCGTATTTACACATTTTCATTCGTTTTCGACCGTTTTTACACGTTTTCGTCCTTTTTTCGTCGGTTTTCGCATGTTTTCGTCCGTGTTTGTCCGTATTTACACGTTTTCGCACATTTTTACACGTTTTCGCATGTTTTTGTCCGTATTTACACATTTTCATTCGTTTTCGACCGTTTTTACACGTTTTCGTCCGTTTTCGCACGTTTTCGAAAAAAAAATGATTTTTTATTTCTTGAAATTAACAAAATTTTGAAAAAAAAATAAATTTTTATTTTTCGAAAAAAAATATTTTTCGAAAAAAAAAATTTGGAAAAAATGGACGAAAACGTATAAAAACGGTCGAAAACGAATGAAAATGTGTAAATAAGGACAAAAACGTGCGAAAACGTGAAAAAAACGGACGAAAATTTGTTAAAACGGTCGAAAGCGAACGAAAACATGTAAATACAGACAAAAACGTGCGAAGACGGACGAAAACGTGAAAAAACGGACGAAAACGAATGAAAATATGTAAATACGGACAAAAATGGGCGAAAACATGAAAAAACGGAAGAAAACGTGTAAAAACGGTCGAAAACGAATGAAAATGTGTAAATACGAACAAATACGTGCGAAAACGTTAAAAAACGGACGAAAACGTGTAAAAACGGTCGAAAACGAACGGAAACGTGTAAATACAGACAAAAACGTGCGAGGAAAACGTAAAAAACAGACGAAAACGTAAAAAACAAACGAAAACGTAAAAAAGAGAGGAAAACGTAAAAAATAGACGAAAACATAAGAAAACGGACGAAGACGTAAGAAAACAGACGAAAATGTAAGAAAGCAGACGAAAACGGAAGAAAACAAACGAAAACATAAAAAAATAGATGAAAACGTAAGAAAACTGACGTAAACGGCCGAAAACGTAAGAAAAAAAGATGAAAATGTATAAAAAACGGAAGAAAACGTAAAAAAGCAGACGAAAACGTAAAAAAAATTGACGAAAACGTAAAAAAAAAAAAAAAAAAAAAAAAAAAAAAAAAAAAAAACCGTAAAATACGTATGATTTATTTTAATATTTTTGATTATTTTTGGAATATCTTTAATATTTTTAAAATATTATTTAATTAAAAAATAATACTAATTTTTTTTTTTTTAAAAAAAAGGACGATTTTTGTAAAGTCTGGCGCAACACAGGGGCCCTTTATGTAAAAAAAACTGAAAAGAAAATAGTGATGGGGTATTTTAGTCATTTGATGTTGGTCAGGGACCAAAAATGCAACGAAAACTTGAAAATGAGGACGTCTGGTGCACTTTCAAAAAGTTGAGGACCAAATCTGCAATTTGGCCAAACCACAGGGACCAAAAATGCAATTATTTGTCGTTAAAAAAAATCACTAAAGATGAAAATATATATGACCTCCTCATAAATTATCCCTTTAAATTTGCTAGTCTTGTTAGAATGCTAATTCATGGAAGAGCTTTGCTACACCCTCATACTATTTTATTCTATAAATCTTCTTACACACAATAATATTATATAGTTTTTTCTCAAAACATCAGTTTTGACAAGTGTCAGCATCCTGTGAGTAGCCACATTTTGTAGAAATGTTTAGAATTCCTCTTCATGTATACATGTAATTCGTTTTCAAAATAAAAAAGAACAAGAGTACACAATTAACATTTAATTGTGATTGAATAAACTAATTATCTTACATTAAATTATAATATAAATTGATGCCTTAACTTACCTGTTTTGTTTCTTCTTTTCTTTTCTCAATTTATGGGGTAAGTAGACCAATCCTAGTTTTGACTTGAAAACTTACTCGACTATATTTGAAAAGCTCACATGGTTTCAATTTTATTGATTAAAAAAAGAAAAATGTTAAACATAACCTAAGAGCATGGGTGTCGTAACTCAAGTTAATTCATAACAACATGCCACGTCAATGTCATATCAGCTTTAAGCTATGTTTGGCAAAAGGTAGTTGTGAGCAGTAGCAGTGAGCTGTGAGCAGTAGCCACAACTCACTGCTCACCGCTCACAACTTCTTAAAAACGCATTGGAAAAATGAGTTTGTCTAAAAAATAGCAAAGCTCACTGCTCTTTTGCAAAATGAATACAAAAAATCAAAAAGTTCATTACTCAACGCTCATCGCCCCAAAAAGCTCTACATCAAACATAGCCAAATATTTGAACATAAAAAAAAAAAAAAAATCATAACACCACTATGACACCACATTTTGAGCACTACTTATATATATATATATATATATATATATATATATATATATATATATATATATATATATATATATATATATATATATATTACAAATTCAACCCTAAACTAATATTTCATTCATAAAACAACCAAATATTTCATCTATCTCGATTCTTTTTGGACGAGGTAGAATTCATTATTTATGGTTCGCTAAATCTGCCATAAATCTTTTACACTCGTTCAGTAAGGCCCAATTCTTAATTGGCCAGAATCTATAACCCATCTAAAACCCACAAAATGCAAACCCTAGCTAAGTCACTTTCTTCTTTTTCAACAGCACACAACAATATCATTTCCATTCATTTTTTTTTTACCCTTGTTTCGATCCATATTTATTTCCATAACTTAAGATTTAGTCATATGTTCAATGAGTCGAGTTATTCTACAAAGCAAACATTCCTCAGACTCATTCTCACCATCTATCTAAAAAGAAAATCAATGGTTGAGATTAAAAATATTTTAATATTTCACCAATTTTTTTTAATTTAAATATCTGTTAAACCGTTAATCGTTAAACGAAAATAATTACACCATCGCGATAGACATTTAATTATCTTTCTATATACGGGCACTTTAATATACTTTCGAAAAAAAAAAAAAAAAAAAATCGTTTTTTCACGTTTTTTTTTCGTGACCGAAAAAATATCATATATGATATTACTGACATGTAATATCATATATGATATTACATATCATATCATATCATATATGATATTATATGTAATATCATATATGATTTTTTCGGTCACAAAAAAAAAGTGAAAAATACGAAAAAAAAAAAAAAAAATTGTCGAAAATATGACAAAGTGCCTATCTATAGAAAGACAATTAAATATCCGCCGTGACGGTATATTTTTTTCGCTTAACGATTAACGGTTTAAAAGATATTAATATTTGAAAAAGAAAATGATGAAAGTGGGTTTTTTAAATTGTTGGTATTAATCTCATCCATTAGATCAAATAAAGATGGAGGAAAGATAGAGGGTGGAGATTAGTCCCTTGGTATGTAAAAAAAGTTTGGTCCTCAAATGATCTTATATATATATATATATATATATATATATATATATATATAGGGTAAAGATAAAAAAAAAAAGACAAATTTCCGTAAAAATAATAAAAAGATTTTTTTTTTTTTAAAAAGTTCTCGAAAAATTCCAAAAAAATTCCACAAGATCGGGTATGTTGGTGCATGAAAAAGTTCTAAAGGAAGTTTATCTAAAAGTGGATACTTTATCCGAAAAAAAATTATAAAAAAATATGTTTATGCATTAAATCGCTTTTTTGTACATCAAAAATTCGTTTTTGGACCCAACTTCTTTTGACTTTTTTTTATCAAAATAACATTGCGCATCTAACTAAAACAAGTTGAAAATTTTGTGCATTAAAATTTTTTTGTGCATTAAAATTTTTTTTGCACATTAAAATTCGTTTTTTGTGCATTAAAAAAAACGTATAAAAACTCAAAATTAGAAAAACTTCTTTCACAAAAGTTTTATGCACCAACACACCCGATCTTGTGGAATTTTTTTAGAATTTTTCAAGAACTTTTTTAAAAAAATTTTCTTTTTATTCTTTTTACGGATATTTGTCTTTTTATTTTAACTTTACCCTATATATATATATATATATATATATATATATATATATAGCTTAGCTACAATTTTTGTAGCCAATTGGCTACAATCCTTCACAAAAACTAGACTAGCAATGAATCACGGACCCACAGAAAAGAATCAAGACCCACAAAAAAGTTCAAGGACCCGCAGTTTATAGTGCAAAAATGTAACCAATTAGCTACAAAGAATTGTAGCTATATATATATATATATATATATATATATATATATATATATATATATATATATATATATATATATATATATATATATATATATATATATATATATATAGAGAGAGAGAGAGAGAGAGAGGTGAATATGAGACTATCTCACATTTAAGATTACATGCGAAATCATTAAAAATTATTAAAAAATATGTCATTTTGGTTATTATTTTTTAAATATTTTAGTAGTGGAATTAATATATGCATAGTAAAACACATTTTAATGGCGAATTAAATAAAACAATGTTGAATCTATAGTTAATTTATTATTAGTGAAATCACCTAATAATATGTTGTAGAAAATGAATGTATCAACATGAACCCAACTTAAAGTGATGTTATGATAAAATCAAGAGAAAACACTAATATTGTGAAGGACATGATACAAATGAGGTAGATATGATGTTTTTTTTTTTGTTAAAACAATGTAATTTTTTATGGTTTCGCATATAAGATTAAATGTGAGACATCCCATATTCACTATCCTCACACACACACACACACACACACAAACACACACACACACACACACACACATATATATATATATATATATATATATATATATATATATATATATATATATATATATATATATATATATATATATATATATATATATATATAGGCACATTCAAATGAGAACTCTAAATTTAGTTAGAAGGTGAGAACTAATCTTAACCACTCATTTTATCTTTTTTTAGTTTTAATCTAATGACTAATATTAGTTAACTATTTTTTTTTTTTTAATTTCCAAACAAAATTGAAAAAATTTTAAAAAATTTCACATGTGAATTTTTTTTCACATGTGACGAAAAAAATTTTGAAAACGAAAAAAATACTAGAAAGGTGCCCGCGCGATGCGGGGGCCGATTGTTAGGGGTGAAGAGGAGGGAGGTGGGGTGGTGGAAAGTAGTTGTTGGGGTGGTTGTTGAGGTGGTTATAAATTGTTGGGGGTGGTTGTTGAAGTGGTTATAAATTGTTGGGGGTGATTGTTAGGGGTAGTTGTTTCCATAATTAGTAAGTAAAAGTCTGAATTTTTAAGTCTTTCTAATTATAGAATAGTCCTAAATACATTATATAGTAGTGTGTGTGTGTATATATATATATATATATATATATATATATATATATATATATATATATATATATATATATATATATATATATATATATATATATATATATATTCAACCGTTTAAATGAGAAGTCATATTTTGGTGAGAAGTGATCCGAGCACTCATTTTTTCGTCACATGTGACAAAAAAATTTCCAAATTTTTTTTCCCGAAACCTTTTTTTTTTCAAATTTTTGTTTTCAAAATTTTTTTCGTCACATGTGAAAAAAAATTCACATGTGAAATTTTTTAAAATTTTTTCAATTTTGTTTGGAAATTAAAAAAAAAAAATAGTTAACTAATATTAGTCATTAGATTAAAACTAAAAAAAGATAAAATGAGTGGTTAAGATTAGTTCTCACCTTCTAACTAAATTTAGAGTTCTCATTTGAATGTGCCTATATATATATATATATATATATATATATATATATATATATATATATATATATATATATATATATATATATATTAGGGGTGGCAATTTTTGACCCGACCTGAAACCGACACGAAAATTAACAGGTTCGGGTTGAGCTAAATAGATTGTGGGTCAGGTTTGGGTCAACATATCTAACCCGTTTATTAAACAGGTCAGGTTCGGGTTGGGAATAAAATAAACGGTTCGACCCGCCAACCCGTTTAAGTTTTTTTCTTAATTAAAAATTATCTATATTTAATTATACGGGTTAAATGGGTCGACGCACTAACCCGTTTAACCCATTTAACTCATGTAATGTGCTAACTTTTATATAAAAAACGGATTAAATGAGTCAACTCGAAACACGTTTAACATATTCAACCTATGTAACCTATTTAACCTGTCAACCTAAGTATATATACGGGTTAAATGGGTCAGGTTCGGGTTACGTGTAAACAGGTTAGAGTTGACATAGCTGACCCGATGATTGAAATGGGTCAGGTTCAGGTTGGGGTTTTCTGACCCACCAACCTGACAACCCGAACCCGACCTGAATTGCCACCCCTAATATATATATATCATCCGTTTTACCCTTTTTCAGCACACAACAATATCATCTCCATATGTTCAATAAAAAGGTTTTTCCGGGGGGTTGGGGGGGGGGGGGGGGGGGCAAAAAAAATTTTTTTTTGATAAAATTCGTGATACACTTTAATAAATAGGTAATATTTTTTTTTAACAATAAAAGAACTAAGGTTTTACATTTTTTGCTTCAAGTTGGGGTAATTTGATATTTTGGAGGGGTGCACTTTAATAAAAAGGTCAAAAATAAAATTTTTTACACTAAAATCTGAACTTTTTCGACGAGTCGTGGAGGGCACCGCCCCCCAAAATCTATGCCTGGGTCCGCCCCTGATTGCAACGCACGTTACCACCATAACGCCGGAGGCAACGCAACTAATAACACCGGAAGTGGCGTTAGCACACCTTATGCTCTAAGGATTATGCTTAAAAGAATGTTTGTTTGGTACAAGTGTGCCTTAAAATTGGGATTGAGTACTCCATATTTGGCATGTTGAATCCCCGGTTAGTGTGCGTTGTTTGAAATTTTCATCTGATAAATTTTTTTCCTTGGAGACGTCACTTTCACTTCAACCTCTCATTAGGTGTTATATACTTTTTTTAATACTAGTTGGATACCCGCACACAATGACGTCAATAAATATAGTTATATTATAAATATAGTAAATGAATTGCTAGCACAACTCTTTCTGCAATTCCCTATCCACTTAGTGAATTCGTTTTACAACACTTCGAATGTATATGTGTTAGTTGTATGTGTTTGCTTGGGTTTCCCGTAGCTTTCCCTTGACATCATTATTACCGCATATAGAAAGACCATCACAATCTCTTACCTGTCAAATACTCCCTCAAAAGTATATGATTTTGACGAATCAAGATTGTATTGATTGAAATAAAAGTTAAAGTTGAAAAAATTTGAATGAAAATAAAATAAATTCCCTAAAAATGTAAAAATTAAAAACTTATAAAAATATATCAAAATGTATGTTGAATTAAAGAGCACGAAATTTTAGATAATATGGTGAAATTAGATTAAAAAAATATAAATAAATAAAAAGATATTAAAAAAAGATATTTCAATTTGAAAATAAAAATGATTTTTTAGTTGATAAGTGAAACATGTCACTTTATAATTGGAGCTTTTTATCTTAATTTTTCGTGAAGGCCAAAATTTAAATGTTTTATATAATAAGTATAGAAGTATAGCTATATTTTAACTTAGATCTTACTCTGTATTATCAATTTAAAAAATAAATATTTTAAATTACTATGTTTTTCCCTCTCATATATTTTTTTTTTCTCAAATCCAAGTTCAATTCTAATCTAAATCCCAATCCGAATCCAAATATAAATCCAAACCAATTACAAACTAAACAAACCCTGATATATTAGAAAGAAATTTAGTTGGTCCCTAACATAATCTTAGAGAGGCATTGTCCTACGTAAATAGTGTTGTTAACAATAAACTTGTTTTGATGCAGTCCCAAACACATACCCTCTAGACATGTTTGAACATATATGGATTGTTGACCGTTTGCAACGCCTTGGAATTGCACGCTATTTCCACTCAGAAATCAAGGAATGTCTTGATTATGTCTACAGGTAAATAAAAATTAAGGGGAACAACATAAATACATAATGAGTGATATAGATCATCACTCACTAAGCTAGCATTTTAAGAAAATATATCCAGTTTAACCTACTATGAAATTCACATTGTTATGCTGATTGATTGAAGGTATTGGGATGAACAAGGAATTGGGTTCGCTAGAAACTGCAATGTACCTGATATAGACGATACTTGCATGGGTTTTTGGCTACTGAGAACTAATGGTTATGAAATATCTCCTGGTTAGTTTCACTAACAATTGCAGCCTCGACAGATATGCAGTGGTGTTGTTTTCTAACAAGAAAATCATCTTCTTGTATTGTGATAGATGTCTTGCGAAACTTTGAGGATAATGGAAGATTTGAGGGTATTCCAGGGGAGTCGACACAAGCCGTGACGTGTATGTTTAATCTATATCGAGCTTCTCAGCTTCTTTTTCCAGGAGAAAAAATCCTCGAAGATACCAAGAAATATTCTTATAAATTCTTGACAAAAAAACAATCAGCCAACGAGCTTGTCGATAAATGGGTCATCCTAAAGGACTTGCCTGGTGAGGTAAGTAAAACGAATTATATTAAGATCAATCAACAAATTACAAACATTCACTTATCTGAGATGGACAGTACCCATCCAGAACCACTATATCAGCATATATTCATACAATAGAACAGTTAATCTATACTAGCCTATCTAATATCAGACCCAAGATGACCAATATCAGACATCACTATACCATATTTGACAGCACAGATTCATACCAAGAAAATCAAAGCTACACTATAACATAAACCATGCCAGCTTGATTTTTTGATTCACCAATAATGCACCTACCATCTAGCTACATTTCCACATCACCTTTCCATCAAACCATTCAGTCAGCATCCACAATGGTAAGACATAAATGGTGTGTGGCTTCACTAGGAACCCATAACCAATCAATGGAGGGGCTCTGCCAATCAA
Organism: Artemisia argyi; assembly: GCA_030686995.1. Taxonomy (NCBI): domain Eukaryota; kingdom Viridiplantae; phylum Streptophyta; class Magnoliopsida; order Asterales; family Asteraceae; genus Artemisia; species Artemisia argyi. Next base: position 2,331,929 of record CM060676.1, on the reverse strand, counting down.
CCTACATTTCCTTCTCAAGAAAGGCTTCAATTGATTGGGAACACTCACCGTCAATGATGACCATCCATAACCTCCTGTGACAGTGCATTGGGTGGACCAAGAAGGTCCATCTTTCATACACTCTCTATTCCACCCATCATGTACTGTCCTCCTAGGCCATATACCCTTACAATGAGAAGCCCTACTTTATGGTACATCTTATCTAGTTAGACCTCCTTTTCATGCAAAATAGATACTAGTTCCCTCCCAAGGCCAAACTAGCAGAGCTACAAGGACTACTAAGGTACATTTAGACCAGAATAGACTCCAAGGTACTAGGTAGTTCTGCATTGTTTATGACTAGAAAATACAATGATCTTGAATAGGCAAAGATCCTTCATGAAAGCAATATTGCCCAGCAGATACACAGATCCATCCAACCACAAAATTCCACTATACCAAACACCCCTTTATCTCCCCTGCATACAGTTGGTACCTTTTGAGCATTTTTTGAATTTGACATCCCAATCTTTAGCAACTTTCTGAACATTAGCACAATTCAAAACTTTAAGACCAGTCAATCTCATCTTCACTGTATCAATAATGACATTAGCCAAGTCTTGTGGAGAACTTTTCTCACTAGTGAACTGCCTCTTATTTCTTTCTTTCCAGGTAAAGTAGAATGATCATCATAAGTAAAGGAAGATGAAAAATACATAAGTTGTTGGGCCACTTTAGCATCTAGTAATTTCTAACTAGATTTGTACATAAAATAGCCTAAGTATAACCCAATCACCGAATACAAGTTCAGCCCAACTCCTTTTGAGTTCTTGAAGACAAAGAAGTCTTCACTTGAGCGTTGATGCGGTTTAGCCTCTGAAGCACATGATCCAAAGAATAAGTTCAGTCTAATGAGGATGACAATGCCTCATTGAACCAAGGCTGTCAAACTCGCGAGTTTACACGTAAGATCGTACGATCTTACGTGCACACCAGTTAAAATCGTGGTAGGATCGCATCTGAGGTAGGATCGTAAGTAAGATCGTAGGATCGCACGTAAGATCGTAGGATCGACACGCGATCCGAGTTCACTTTTTTTTTTTTTTTTTTTTTATTTATTTATTATTATTTTTTTTAATCTCTTAAGTCCATCCCACTTGCTTAGGCAAAAAAAACAAACGTGTGTTTTACTAATGTCTAATGAGTAAACCGCTATTGTTTCATTTTCTAAATAGATTATAGTTTATACATAGTTTTCTACTTTTCAAAATAGATTATAGTCTAAAAGTGTTCAATAGTTTAATTTAGGGCAAAATACCTGAAAATGTATTTAACTTGCCACTTTTTGCCATTGTATGTAGCCATTTTTTTTTCCCTATTGTGTGACTAAACTTTCGAATTTGGTACATTGTGTGTATTTTGTGACTTTTTAGCCTTGTAAAATGACCATTTTACCCTTTAAAATTTTGAAAATGTAAGGGTAAAATGGTTTCAAAATACACACAATGTACCAAATTCGAAAGTTTAGTCACACAATAGGAAAAAATAAATATGGCTACATACAATAGTAAAAAGTGGCAAGTTAAATACATTTTCAGGTAATTTGCCCTTTAATTTACTTTACTTCACTGTGATTAAACAAATCAAATGGTATGTTTTGGAATGCCACTTATGAAACGTTTGTTTTCTAGAAATCATGTTGATGGCTCGTATGTTTTGAGACATTTAGGACCTATGTTATGTAATATTATCCACTAAATCGTTAATGTAACGATTGAAACTTGACTTTTTTGTGTTTTACTATTACTTTGGTGTTTGAAATTTGAACTTTGTCATTTTCAAGAAGATATTATATGAATTTATCTTTGACGTTGAGTAGAAATGTAAAACAGTTTAACTTGTATATCATTTATTTACAAAATATGACAAATTGGTAGGATCGTAGGATCGCGATTCGATCCTACGATCTCGATCTTGCAAAGACAAAAACAATCCTGCGCGGGATCGCGATCTTGACAGCCTTGCATTGAACGATATTTGATCTCCTCGTTCAAAGATACCGAGAAAAAAAATCTCAAATATCTAGAAGGTCAAAGGCGGGAAAATCTACTTTTTAAAAAGTGATAAAGCAAGTTTACTTGGAAACCACACATTCCAGATTTGGTAAAAAGTACAACCGTGTCAATCACTCTTCCCTAAATTAGACATTATCCTATTACCTAGTATGACAACTTTTAATGCAATCTCATCCATCCATTAGATGCCCAACACATGTAAAGTAGAAAGCCTTTGTAAACCCTAATTCTCTGCTAAAAAAGAGAATATTTGTAAATGAGTAAATGCATCTCTTACAATTAATGTGATACACATGTAAGAGCATTTACTCCTCGAATGGAACTTAGGACGCTGAATATTGAGCGAGTAAGAATAAGTTCTTACTTAAACCATAAATAAGGTTTGTGCTTAAGTTACAGAAGATATCGCCTTAATTGTCATTCAATTAGGATTGTTATTCCGCAAACAATCCTTGTCAAATTTTTTGATTCATTCAATAAAAAAATTTAACGTCGAAAACTTTGTTGTGTTATTTTGTTTAAGCTGCATTACGTATTCTTGTTTTAAAATGGTTTAAACTTTACATATGTTTGCATGGTAAGTGGTTTAACTTAGCTCTTAAGTTACAATCACTAAATTGGGAACAACATAATTAGACCTCGTACATTTGTTACCAAAAGTTTGCTTTCAAGGGCTTTGGATAGTGAATGTCATTTGGTAACAGGTTGGATACGCGCTTGATGTGCCATGGTATGCAAGCTTACCTAGACTTGAGGCAAGATATTACATTGAACAATATGGAGGCGGTGACGATGTCTGGATAGGGAAAACCCTTTATAGGTATCTCTACTACTTATAATGAATGCATTCTTTAAACTTAAAATGTTTAAAATTTTAGTAATGTTACCTATAATACATCTTAAGTTTAAATGACAAATTTTACTATTTCACTTTCCGTTTCAAAACAAGTTTAAGTCATACTGTTGCTCTATCAATACCAATTTCTACTACTTTTAAAATGAAAACTTTTTAAATGACAAGTTTTTAATATTGATCAATCTTTATATGTTTATCAATTTAAAAGAAAAAAAAACACGGTTATTCTATCTATACTATATATAAAAGGTGAATAATTTTCTTTAAAACTTAAAAAACTTAAAAAAAAAAGCAATGTGTTATGCCTAAAATACCCTTTTATTATTACATTCTCACAAGAAATACTTTGACTTGTTTTTGAATATGCTGGTTTATAATTATCATTAAAAAGTTTTATCAATCATATTTAATACATAATATATCTATTTATCATTTCAACTATATATATAACACATCATTTCTAAAAAAGCGATAAATCTTTTTTTTTAGAAGACTATAAGTGTTTCAACTAATTGTTGTCATCTTTCTTTTTCAATTAAATTATCGTATGTTAAAAAAATTTCAATTACATTTTTTAAAGGGTTTTTACCCTGGTAAATGGATTTTTCAACTACATTTTGATTATATATATTGTATGCATGAACGTTATCCGAAACACTAAACCAAAATATTCCAACTATAATTATTTGCTGTTATAAAGTCCCGCAGCTATACACGAGGTACTCTAGTTACATATAAATAGTGAATAATTTTTCTTTAAAACTTTAAAAACTTAAAAATAAGTAATGTGTTATACCTAAAATACCCTTTTAAATTTCATTTTTTTAGTTTCCTGCATAAAAAAGTTTGACTTGTTCCTAAATATGTTGCCTTATAAACATCTTTAAAATGTTTACCAATCATATTCAATACATATTATATCTATTTTTCATTTCAACTATATATACAACACATCAATTGTAAAAAAAAAAATAGAAATCTTTTTGTTAGAAGAAAATAAGTGTTTCAACTAATTGTTGTCATGTTTCATCTTCAGATGGATTTTCGTATGTTACAACATTTTTGAATTACATTTTGATTATTTTACGTTGCATAAACGTTACACGAAACACTTAAATAAAATATGTCAAATATAATTATTTGCCTCTGTAAAGTTCCGTTGTTATGCACGGGTATCTATCTAATACCAGTACTATATATGTACGTACGGCTAATAATCATTTAATACTAATAATGTGGTGTTGTTACTAGTAAAAAAATTGAATGTAGTTTATGTTATTGGAAATGCAGGATGGGGTATGTCAACAATAATAAATACCTTGAGATGGCCAAACTGGACTACAATCATTGCCAAGCAATTCATCAGTTGGAATGGAGCCATATCCAAAAGTTTGTAATTACAGTATTATTTATCATATTTAGTTATAAAATGAGTAAAGTGATTCTAAAGATAAGAAAAATGCAATGTATATACCTTACTGTTTTCTGACTTTCCAAATTATAAACAGATGGTACGAACATCTGAATATTGAAGAGAGCTTACACAAGAGACTTTTATGGTCATATTACGAGGCAGCCGCTAGCATATTTGAGCCAGAAAAATGCAGTGAACGAGTCGCTTGGGCTAAAACCTCAATACTACTCAACACCATTACCTCCTTATTTACCAGACCCCATTTCTCGAATGTTGACATTCAAGCGTTTCTAGACGAATTCAATAACCCAGAACGCAATCAGGAAGATAGAAAATCATGGCATACGGTGATTGATGCTATGCATGAAACTATCAACAAGATCACATCGGAAGCATATGCGGCTCATGGCGTAGACATCCGGTCACACCTCCACTGTGCCGTAAGTTTTTCCTCAAAGTGTCAGTCTTTTTTCTTCTGATTGTTGTTTACTCATTGCTGTTTTATTTACCAAAATAAGTGAACGACGTGGTTGTCGAGCTGGCATAAAGGAGTGGATGGTGCACATGGAGAAGCAGAACTCATTGTTCGAACCATAAATTTGAGCAGTGGTCAATGGTTACTCGATGAGGCATTAGCTCATCCTCAATACCAACGAATCTCATCCGTTACAAATTATATTTGCCACAACTTATCTCATAAGGTATGCACACACAAGTAACTTTCAACTTGATTATTCAAAACTGGATTTTTACCCTCAAATGTCACTTGAACAGTTTGATTAAACAACCCAATACATGATGTATACCGAAGAGAGTTAAGAGCATTATACAAATGTATGTGTGCAGGAGAATAATACCATAGGTTTGAATATCGAAGCCAGAATGCAAGAGCTCGTGCAACTCGTGTACTCACACGTACCAAAAGATCTTGATCCTGATTTGAAGATGACCTTTTTAACTGTTGCCAAAACGTTTTACTACAGGGCATACTTTGATCCTGAAACTATAGACTGCCACATCAACAAAGTGCTGTTTGAAGATGTAGTTTGATAGTGTTCCAAATATGATGGTAAGAAACCATGCATTTTGGGAAACTCTTTAAAAATAAATATAAAAATCCTCATTTGGTTGATTCGTTAATAACTAATAATGTTTTAATTTGTAACTATAGGGGAAAAATCTTGATGCAGACGATGTCAATTCAAGACAACGTGAATGGAACACATTACGATTCATTGCGTCACGACATCTGATCATGTCGCATGTGGTGACGAACCAGCTTCTTTTTAGTTATCGTGTAGTGATGAATTGTCTACGAATTATCTTTCAGTTTTTTATTATATTAGTAATTTCTTTAATTAAAAACAAGGAATTTGGTGCCTGCAGCATTGCAGCGAGGCTTTTATCATCTGTTTGACTCAATTTTCGCCTCACCGTTTGATGTATTCACTTTTGTAGTTGTCGTACTCTGTTAATGTTGTGGGAATAATATTTCTGTATGTTTTAGCGGTTTTTTGATGCTCGATGTTGTTGCTGCCTAGCCTTTTTTGGGTAAATGCTGTGTCAATTAGAGGTCCATTGTCGTGCTTAGGGCCAAAGCATTGAAATGTGCAAATGTCTTTCCGAATTGTAAAATTATATACGTTCAAAATAAGGATATGTAAATTCAAAGGGTGCTGAACCAAGTTTTTTCTAACAACCGGATATTTTACAGCTTGATATATACGTTTAGTTTTATCTAACAACTTGATATATACGTTCAAAATTGGTAAATTTGTTCACACGAACAACCTCTACCAAGTTCTCAACTACTACACATATCATTCTTCACAACTACAATAAATCCACTAATGAATGTAATATAACAATAGCTTTATTGATTTTATCACAAACTTATTCCTTTTAATTCCTGGCCATAAAGTTGCCCAATAATAGCCAAAGGTGAAACGAACACCACGCTACATGGCAGGTCTTTAGCGATAGACATTTCTGTCGGAAATCTGTCGGTAACAGTGGTTTTTGACGGATATGTGGCAAAAATAGTGCGTCACATTTTCTATGGTCGGTAATTAGTATCTGCCGGAATTCCGTCGGAAACAGCGAGGAAGGACATTTGTCGGAATTCTGTTGGTGATGTGGTCGTCGGAAGTCAGTCAGAAAAATTTCTGTTGGAAAGTCGTTGGTAAAAATTCCATCAAAAATCAGTCAAAAAAGTAAAGGGTCACAATTCTGTCAGAATAGTTGTCGGAATTACTGGACCTAATAAAGCTCAATTCATGTAATCTTGTATTTATATAGCTTAAATGAAACCAGTAAATTAAAATGATAATTCATAATTAAAGAACCATCGAAATAATACTCATAAATCTATTACAAAATGCATTAGTCACATCGGAAAAGTTTCAAAATCCAAACAAAAGCATTCAAAAACATAAAAGACAGAAATTAGAGTATAAAATCCAAATATTCATAATGATGTGACAATATCCGACTACTTTGGGGGGCCTGGATTGTTAAACTTCTTTAGCACTGAGTTAATGTCATTCATCTTTTGTTCTCTCTCTCTCTCTCTCTCTCTCTCTCTCTCTCTCTCTCTCTCTCTCTCTCTCTCTCTCTCGAGCTTCTTCATGAGCATTATCCTCTAATTCCCGTTGATGCAAATGTGCATGCACTTGATGTTCTACCAGTCGTTGTAACTGTACTTGCATCTCAATTTATCTTGCTCTCATTTGTGCATTATCCTCTTGCAATTTTCTTACCGTCTCTTCCAAAATTCACACCTACATTGTACCAAGTTCCCATTAAAAAGCTTCAAACTTATATAATGTCTTTTAAAAGTACAACATTCTGTGAGAAATTTTAATTCCGCTATACACTTATATATAACACTAAAACAACAGGCATGACTCAAATGACACATTACATGTGCACTAAATCACTTTTTAATTCAGTTGTACACTTATATATAACACTAAAACGCACAACCCGATCAGTGATACCAAACACAATTTTGCAAATTCAAAACATACTTGTACAAAAAGAGACCAAATCCTGTGCAACACTTAAAACACACAGACAAATCTGAAATTTTTTAATACTCATACCGTACTGCACATTCAAACGCAACACACACATAATCATAAAAACTAGATATTATCATATAACAGGTTTACTGAAACCAACTAAATTTGGTAAAATTATTTAGCCGGAGTATACAGGAACCTCTAGTTATGCAAACCTACGCCTGAGATCTGAGTTGACAAGTAGTTTCCAAGTCAATTGTGGAGGACCAAACTAACTTTCAAGCTAAGCAAAAATGTATCTTACATGTTAACCAGATAAATAGTTGTCACGTTGACAGGTTGTCCGACTATGCATTAAGCAAAGACGTGACTGTGATTTGAAGATGAAACAATATCTTATTTTACCGAGAAAAAACACCATAAGGTTCACTTTCGTCAATTGGGTGTTAACACCAATGTCTATACAAACTTGACTAAAATGTTAGTTTATTTCTTTATTATCTTATACCTTCCATTTCCGTTTCAACAGATAGCATCATAATGCAAATTCCCAAACTATAGGTGGATGCCTTTTGGTCTCAACCTAGAACTCAGACAGGTTAAGTAACATGAATTAAAATAGTTACCGATGTTTGCACACATACAAAAACAGCCACCAGATATGTGTATCCATCATACACGACTGTAGGCTTATGTAGAACTATATACTATCCCTTGACATTCAACTTCCTGGCTGCATAGTTTTCTACCCACACACATTTGAAGGTCACGGATCTTGTCTCTGGTTAATAGCCAAGTCAGATGTGTGACCAAACTTTTTTCCTATTCTCATTCTATATACTCATCAGTTTGTAGTAATCAAACTTGAATCATTAGCACACTACCTATTATCATCAGAAATTAACGAAATCACTTCTGCACTAAAATAATGCTCACATTCAATCCTTATTTTACATCATTTGATTCCTCTCACAAATATTATACAAATACATTATTTTCACCACATTAACAATCTCCTACAGGTCACTAAAATCAAAACTTAGCAACACATTGTATTAACGTAAAATCACAAGATCTTCTCGTATTTGTCAAACTCAAACACATTTAACTATAAGACTTTCTATAACTAAACAACAACAGCTTAAAGCATAATAACTAAGCACTGGCGGAGCTACATGGAGACACAGAGGGGTTGCAAATTTGTAACTATATCTGTAATCTGTAATTATGTATATACCAACACTCTTATTGCAAATTTGCAAACCCATCACTCATTATTTTCCCTAAGCAATATAAGACTACTTACCTATCATCTGCAACAAATTGTAGAGCATGTTTTGTTGGAACACGAAAAATGTAAATCATTAGTCAGGGACTTCTATTTATGTTTTGTTATAGTTTAGGGTATGTTGTGTATGTTTTGTAATGCGACAGCAAGTTACCATCGCGGAACTTGTATATCCATGATGGCATGCTTGGCTAGACGTTGGGTATAAATACCACTACCTCATGGGTTATAGTTGTATGAGACAGGAGTTTATTTGTGCTACAGAAGAAAAGGCCGCGATACTTTCACTGCGAAAGTTTTTGTTACCCACTGATTACGAAAGAAAATTCTGCTCGGATAGCATCAAATATATGTGATAACTCTTGTATTGGTGTGTTATATAAAAGGTTCTGCGACATCTGATTTTCCGAGACTTACTGTTACCCACTTTTTACGAAAGAAAACTCTGCCCAATTTTCACCAGAAGCTGTGATAGTTACTGCTTACAAGACTTTTTCTGAGATATTTTGACTTGAAGACTTTTAAAAATTTCCTAATCCCTCAAAAGATTTAAAATTAGTAAAAGACTTTAATCATTTTCATATCACAAGACTAATTCTCCAAAAATTTAACCATCACATCTCAAACAAACTAAAACACCTCACTCTAACAAAACAACATCTCATAACAAGATCCAATATCACAATGTCTACTTTTCACGATGAATTGACCTTTGACAACGGACCACCAATGCTTCACCCTGGAACCTACACTGCATGGAGACTCAACTTCAAAACTATGGCTCACTCATTTTGATGATGTTGAACTAATCCTTAACTCAATCAAGAATGGACCATATGAAATGAAGTTCATTGCTGATCAAGGAAACCCATGGATCATTTGACTTCAGTCCGAAGAATAATTGAATGTGTTTGAACATGCTCAATACTCAGCTGACAGCAGATTCAAATTCTTTATCATGTTAGCACTTCCTAATAAACTCTATTGGAAGATGGATCGTCGAGACAATGCTCATGACATCTGGATGACTCTTGCTTCAATGCATCGTGAAGAAGAACTTCAACTCATCAGACAAGAAATCCAACATGGATATCGGAATCATACAGATCATATGCAAACCATTATTTCTACCTCATCATCAATCAACCATGATAATCAAATTCAAGAAGCTAATCATGGTACCATGACCTACACTCTGAATTCAGATATTTTTACACACCACCAAATGAGCCAGTCATTATTCCCGATTATCATCCTTCGTCCGTTCATGAATTAGAGAAATTACTCATGAAGAATTTGGTCAAAACTGGAAAGAATCTCTCCCAGGACTACTCTCAAAAAGGCAAAAATAAAATGTCTGCTATAACTGATTGCTTCAAGCAAATCAACATAAACTCAACACTTGCATCTGAGAATGGGGCTAAATGGTAGATTCATAATACATCACACAGTGATATGAATGATGATGAAGATGATGAGGAAGAAATCTTTGGACCAAGCATGGTATTTATGGCTCACATTGAAGATGTGTCAGGCATGGAAAGCCTAATGGAACATGATTTTAAAGCTCATGATGATGATTCAACTCCAAGCTATGACACTGATACTGAAGATGATAACACCCTTGGAAACAAGGTACACATCTTCGAAGCTTGTGATAATGATCATCTTGATGAATTTATACATGGTCACATTAGTACCACTAGCAAGACAACTAGAGTTAACACGAGTAGTGAAACATCTACAAGTGCTATACCTATGTTATCTTCTAATAGTACCAATAATGATCATGTATCAACAAGTCAAGATCGTGTTGATATGCTTCTAAACTATGCCACTATTCAAACTCAGATTCAAAATTATGCTAGCTTGATAAAACTTGAACAAGATAAAAGTGCATCCTTAGAAAATAAAATCAAGGACATGTTATACGAAGAGCAGTCTGAACGACCACTAGTGCTAAAGCGTCAAATTCAAGATTTACAAGATGAGATTTTTCTTTTCATTAGAAATATCACAAGTTTTGAAAAAACCAAAAAGAATCTTGAAAATGAAGTTTCTAAACTTAAAGAAGAGAAAGCTAATTGTATTCAACGATTAACTAAAGCTGAACTGAAAATTCGCACTACTGATCAGACTCCTCAAACTATGCACATGTACCTTCCCAAATCAGATCCAATTTTGGATCTGAGACCGGGACTTGGATTTTCTAATCCTTCTTATCTTGAAATGGTCAAACGTAAAGCACCAAGTTTGTATAATACTGAGTACATGAGACGTGACACCTTCAAAGATTACATGTTTGTTCCAAATTACATCTCTAAATAGGAAACCCAAAAACGTTTAATGGTCAAACAAAAGAAAACCAATTTATCCTATTTTAGTGTTGATTATGGTTTGATAAATAAAGAAAATGCTCTTGAACGAAAACCAACAAATGCTATGAAACATATGGAACAGACTAAGGTCAACCCATATGACTCTAGAAAATATGAGAGTTTAGCAAGGAAAACTTTTTGTCATCTCAGAAATCAAATAAGTGGATCGCTAAGAATTATTCGCGTGAAGCAAGAATTTCAAACTGATGAACTTGTGAGATCTAATTCATATGAAATAGATGTCTCAAGAGAAGTTAAGAAACAGATAAAGTTATTTGTCTAGCCTCCCGTAAATAGTATTAACGATAAACTTAAAGTCTTTGAAGAGGCATTGATGACTGAAATGCAAAATGATTTAAATTATGTCACATCTCTTGAAGATGAATATGACCTTATTTGCTTAAACTCGGACATTCAAAAATAAAAAATAATATTTTCATAATCAAATTTAATCAATCAAACCCCAATTTGCACTAAATGAAGAGAAAATTGCGACTCTAGAAAATCGACAAACGTCTCTTGAATTGGAAAATCTTGCTTTAAAAGAGAGTCTAAAACAGTGTTTGGAAAAGAATGTTGAGTTGAACGAGGAATTGTCTTGTCAAAATGATAAATTTTAAAATTCCCTTGCCAAGCTTGAAAAACAATCTTTAATATTTGAATCAAATTGGCAATGGAAGATTGAAGAAAACAAGTATGACATGCTTTTCTACGAAAATTCTTTGAAACTAATCTTAAAAGAGAATGAGGAACTCAAATCTAAATTGCTTGATTTGACAAAAACCAAGAACAATGAGTTTGCTTCTAAATGCCAGTTGGATAATACAAAATTTTCATATTTTTCAAATCAACCAACGTTTTTGGCATCTTCAAAGCAACAAACTCATATTCTTGAGCCAAAACAAAAAGAGGTTCTTAAAAATCCTAAAATAATTGCTCCTGGTATGTACAATATTGCTTCGACTTCTAAGTGTGAACCTTACTGTACAAATGATATGCTTTATAAGAAAGAATTAGAAAAAACTAGGATGCAAGCATTACTTAGCTAGGATACACCTCTAGATGCACCAAAGTGTTCATTGACTCCTCCCACACTAGAAAAGAATCCCAAAGAGTCAAAGAAACACATGAACAAGAACCGTAAGAAACAGAAATTAGTTCAACATGATCAATCCTCAAAATCTCCAAATGCAGATTTGCTTTTTGATCCAGGTTTAGACACTACTTGTAGCAGGGAGAGACCAATTAAGAGTAATGCTTGGAAGACTAGAGCCTCTCAGCCTCAAGTTTTAGAAAAACCTAGATATTTCAATGATTTCAATAAAAAAATGCTCTAAGCGAATGGATGAATATAATGACTTAAAAAAGCATGGATCTGTTGCTTCTAATAGCATAAATGCTTGTTCTAATTCTATTCATTCTAATTTGGTTTCTGCAAAATATGTGCATGATAAAATGAATTGTGAGAACATGAATGCTAAAACCACTAGAACTGATACATCGAAGCTAAGAAACACTAAGAATCGTAAGCAAAAGCAATTGACTCATAAGGGAAAGAATCTAGATCACTATGACTCAAACCCTAGATCGTGCTTTAAGTGGGTTCCTACTGGAAGAGTGTTTAAACATGTAGGGTATAGGTGGCAACCAGTTAAGAAGCATGAAACAACTACTAGTCCTCAAGTTGCTAATTTTAATACATTAGGTATGCATTCTTTACTGTCTAACTATGTGGAACCACTTTATCAGCGGATTCCCAATTTTCTGTTATTTGCTTTGATGTGCAGCTTGTCCAAGTGTGCCTCTGGTACCTCGACTCGGGGTGCTCCCGACACTTGACCGAGAACAAGGCACTACTCAAGAACTTCGTGGCCAAATTCTTAGGTATAGTGCATTTTGGGAATGATCACGTAGCTAAAATCACAGGCTATGGAGATCTCATTCATGATAAGGTCACAATTCAACGTGTCTACTTTGTCGAAGGACTAGATCACAACTTGTTTAGTATTGGTCAATTCTGTGATAATGATTTAGAGGTGGCATTCTGCAAACATTCGTGTATTGTTCGTACTCTGGAAGGCGTTGATATTCTAAAAGGCTCCAGGGATTCGAATCTATACCAAATTGCAAAATAACCACACCAAAATCAATTTGTTTGCTTGCAAAAGCAACATCATCACAAGCCTGGCTATGGCATCGTTGCTTCTCTCATTTGAACTTCAGAATGATAAATGACCTTGCTCAACATAATTTAGTCAAAGGATTACCAAAACTATCTTTCAAGAAAGATCATCTATGTTCTGCTTGTGAATGAGGTAAGATGACTCATGCAACACTCAAATCTAAATCTGAACCCAGTTCCATTGCTCCTTTGCATTTATTGCACATGGATTTGTGTGGTCCAATTTGTGTTATCAACAGAAATGGGAAGAAATATATATTGGTTATTGTGGATGACTACTCACGATACACTTGGGTTCACTTTCTCGCTTCTAAAGCCGAAATAGCAAATGTTATCATCAAGTTCATCAAAAGAATACAAGTTGGTTTACAAGCTCAAGTCCGACATGTACGTACTGATAATGGAATGGAGTTCACGAACAGATTCTTTAGAATTTCTTTGATTCTATTGGCATTACTCATCAGAGATCCGTAGCTTACACTCCTCAACAAAATGGCGTAGTTGAAATACGAAACCGTACATTAGTAAAAGCTGCAAGAACAATGCTATCCTCCGCAACCCTACCATTAAATCTTTGGTCTAAAGCCGTATCAACCGCTTGTTTCACACAAAACCGATCTATCATAAACAAAAGATTTAACAAAACTCCATATCACATCATTCATAAACATAAACCCGATGTAAAATATCTTCACACCTTTGGTTGTCGATGTTACCCACTCAACGATAGAGAAGATATTGGAAAACTGAAAGAAAAAGAGGATGTCGGAATCTTCCTTGGATATTTAACACAATCAAGTGCTTATCGAGTTTACAATCAAAGAACAAAGTTGATACAAGAAACAATCCATGTTCATTTCAACGAAGTAGAAGAAATGGCTTCTGATCATGTATGTTTAGAACCAGTGTCAACGACTATGACTTCTGAAAAACTCGGTTCAGGACTCGTACCTACCAACACATCATCAACACCAAAGCTTAAGCGTATTCAAAAGGAAGTCTTAGATGAACTATTTGAGAACTTCTATGATGAATCACGTGGTGCAAACAAGATGAAAGTGTCTATATTATCCGTTGCAACTCCGATTATCGAAGTAAACAATCAAGAAGATACACCATCTCCCGTATTCGGTTCATCAACAACTACTTATGAAGCTGCTGATCCTATACCAGATACTCCTCCAACCACTCAAATTCAACATAAAAGTTCATCAAACAATGTCGCTCCAACCTCCCACATAAATGTTGATGATCAGATAATTACCAATGTATCATCTGAAGAGGACACATTCATCAATCCTTTTACGACTCCAGAACATGAGGTCGGTGAATCTTCAGAGCCGCAGCACATTAACCCTTCAAACATGCAACAACCCTACCAACCGCATCCGCACAGAAGAAGCTGGACTCACGATCATCTTTTACATCAGATAATTGGAAATCCTTCTCAACCAATTCAAACAAGAAGTTCCTTAGCAGATTATTGTGTGGAAAACTAGAAGGGGGAGTTGAATAGTTTTACGTCTTTTTAATTAATTTTGAAAACCTTTGTTTTGTTTTTAAAACTCTGATTCGATCTTTATGTGAATTTAACTCTTGCACAATATAAACAAATATATGTAAGCAAATAAAGACAACGCAAGTAAAGTAATGAAAGTAAAGAGATGGAAAGAGCTAACCGCGACACAAAGGATTTATAGTAGTTCGGCTACAGGGACACCTTTCCTTGCCCTACTATACTCCCCAAGCACCTAGCTCGAGAGTTCTCTTCACTATGTCAACAAGCTCCCTTATGGCGGAGAAAACCTTATACACTTTCACTTATACCAATTTAACAACACTAAGCTAAATGTCAAGTTCTAATCCTAGCTAGAACCAATCTCACACCACTGGTATCTTCACAACTTCTTTTACGACTTCTCCACGACTTCTTCATGACTTCTTTCACAACTTCTTCACAACTTCTACATAACTACTTCACTACTACACAACACTACCTCTTCACATCTTCACTACCTATATACCTTAGCTTCTCTACACCTTTGCTACTTTCACAACTAATCTACACACTTATGTTCACAACTAACTGCCTAGTTTACACAACTTATACACAAATGAATGAATGGTTTACAAAGAATTGTACACTAACAACTTAAGTGGGATGATCACACAAAGTTGTAATACTTCTAATCTTGAATGGTTGAAGCTTGAATCACTTGGAATGGTTGAAGCTTGAATCACTTGAATAGAGGAGCGGGTCCGGTCCCCTTAATTAGGGTCCAGTCCCCTTAATAATTAAGGAAACCGCCCCCCAGAACATTTATAAAATTTGTCTTTTACTGGGGAAGGTTTTTCTAGTACATTTTGCCATTTTTGGTTAAAAATTTTAATTCATATATTTATGATGGATTTAATAAATTTATTTAATGCCAAAAATGATTTTCTAAAAGATATAAAATGTTTGTGACATTTTATAAAAAATATAGTGTTTAAGAAAATGTTCCTTTGATCATAAAATGCATTAGGCATTTTATTTATTCATACCTTAAGTGATTAGTTGTTTAAATGTATATTAACAACTAAATACTTGTTTACATACTAATCTTTGCGATTAATGATTTTACATTTTGTGATTATCAAAACGTAGAGATATCGAGAAGTATAAATAACGTTTTTAGGCATTATTTATATCAACAATCTCCCCCTTTTTGATGATTACAAAATCTAAACTCATTAAATCAAAATTTAGTTTTAGACAAGTATTTAGTGAGTTTATATTCATTTCTCACCCGTTTTGTAACATTAAAAGGTTATGCCGACTAGTTTTATGCGAAAAATTAGACGCGATGAAAGCTCTCCCTTGATGTGTACTCCCCCTCGTTCGAGGGCACCAAGGAATCGAGATATGGAATTCTTGAAAGAAAAATATTAGAAGCACAAGCATATATAGCATAATATGGAATACAACAAATATTAAGGACATATAGTAATGCATCCATTAATTCAAAATAATAACTAAAAGGTCCTAATTTGCCAAATAGAGCCATCGAACTTGCTGCAACAAAAGGTTGGCTGATTCATATTTGAAATTGAAAATCATAAGCATATAATATGCTTATATGGTTGATGATGGAGTCTTTGGAATGAAAGTAGTTGAGTTAGGGTAAGGCTGTTGGATTAATGGAGGTATATGTTTGGGTGCATGAATGTTGGAGAGTTTGGAGGTGGAAAGTTAAGAGCGGAAGATGTTGTTTGAAGGTTTTGATGTTGTTCATGTGAGGGTGTTGGATGAGATCTAGTGGGAAGATACTCAATCCAAGTGAAGTGTTTATTCAATGCAATGGTTTGGTTTTGGAGAAAAATGCAACAAGAACAATTGTTGACATGTTTCTCAACTTGGTTCAAGTTGTGGGGTGATGAAGGAGAGCTAGAAGGAGGTTGATCCAAGGTTTGTTGAGCAGGGTGTAGAGCAAGAAGAACACTGAGCTCATGGGCTTCCTTGAGTTCTTCAATGAACTTCAAGTGTTTAGAGGAAGGTGATGATGGTGGGGTGTGGTTGTTATTTGGGATGGATGTTTGGATACGCAACATAGGAGTAGTATGTGATTTGGTAGGAAGTGGTGGTAATTATTTTGGTGGTGGAGACATTTTTGATATTGGGTAATAATTAATGGATGAAGATGAAGGTATGGAAGAAAAGGGTGTTTCATGAGTGGAGGGTGTTTTGGATGGTGCATTGGTAGGTTTAACAAGATGTGAGGTGATGGTGAGAAGATTAGGATTGTGATTTCAAGATTGAGCATGTTTTTCATAAGAATTATTTGGGTGAGATGAATGTGTATTTTTGGAAGCAAAGATGGATGGTTGGTTATTATGATGAGGTTTGTGAAAGGATTCATTGGAATAAGCTTGAGGATTGGGAGTATAGTTGGGAACAAATGTGGGTGGAGGAATTGGGTGAGGACGAGTGAGGAGATATTCAATCCAGGAAATATCTTCACTCAAGTCGAGAATTTGTTCTTGAAGGAAAATGCAACAAGGACAATAGTGAGTGTGGTTTGTAACTTGATCCAAGTTGAAAGAGTGAGGTAAGGAATTTGAGTGTGGAGAGGAAGGTGGGTGATTCAAATTGCGTTGTGCAAGGTGCATAGTATTGAGATCACGAAGATCATGGAGTTGGTCAATTTCTTCATGAAACTTCAAGGTTTCCAAGGAAGATGATGATGGAGGAGTTTTGTTGTTGTTGACGTGTAATGTTGGTGGGAAAGAGAGTGAGGTGTTAGGGATGTAATGTTGATTGTTGTTTGGAGGTTGAGATTTTTCAATAAAAAAATTGTTTGGAGGAAATGGATGAAATGTAGGTACGTAGTTGGGAGCATAGGTGGATGCTTGAGCATTATGAGGATTGAGGAAGGTTTCATTTGAGTGAGCTTGAGGGTTTTGTATGTATAGTTAGAGACATAGGAGGAATTTGGTGTTGGATGTTTGACTTGGTTCGATGGGGGGTTTTTATGGATGTTAGGCTTTCTTCTCCAAACGGGTTTCTCGGTCATCTTAGCTAACCTTGAGGTTTTTTGTTTTGGTTTGATGGGAGAGGACATGATGAGAAGAGTGGAGATTGTGAGGGATGGGAGTGTTTATAATGGGATTAAGGATGGATAAAATATGTTGGGTGGATTGGAATGAAATATGTTTGTGAATTTTGGGAAGTATAGGATGAAATGGGCTAAAGAATGAAAAGTTTCTGAAATCCTGACCATCAGATGGCCGGTCCCCTTAAATATTAAGGGGGGCGCCTTTATATTTAAGGGGGCCACCCATCTGTTGGTTCCTATGTTACTAGAAATGGGTTTTTGGCAGAAAATTGTAGAAGGGATTATGTTTTCAGGTTTAGTTTCAAGCAAGTCCAACTCTTTGAGGCAATTTAGCATGTATTAACTATGTATGCAAAGCATGTTAATTAAAGGAATTAAGCAAACAAGCAATTTTATGTAGCATGCAACCTACTCATCAAGCAAGTAATATATATGGACTAGGAAACAATAAAACACAGCAATTATTTTCCTAACCAATTGTTCCTAATGAGTGCCTATGTGCAACAAATAGGAGGTTATGATAGCATGGACTTCTAGACTTGTTACAAACAAAATCTAAATAGACAAACCATGGTCCTCTTGATTTGATTTAGTTTACTTATAAATGTCATGTACCTAAATATAGATGACAAATATGAGATCATCATGCATGATTTAAAGAGACGTTTTTAGCATTATTCAACAATGTTTGAAAGTAGGTTTTTATGTAGATGTGAAAGTTATTTGAGTAAAATAGATTGGGTTTTACCTTAAAATGTGTTTTTGAATGACAGATAATAGAAAATTTTCCCAATCTTTGACTTTGATCAGAACAGAATTATAGACACGGATAGTAAAACATATTAATAGAAAAGTGAGATAGTCATCTGAAAAATCATTTTTCCAAAAAGTGAGGTTTTTGCATATTTTTAAATATATTAGATTTTTTTACAACAAATACCATTAATATTAGATTTTAAAAGATAGTTGTTAAAGAACTCATGCTCAAGGGAATTGGTTAAGGCTATTGTCACATGCTACCATTTTCTACATATCCTATGATCATAAGGAAGCGATGACTAAATTCAATATGTTTGATGCGAGAGTGTTGAATGGGGTATATCTTAACATCTATAGCTTCTTTGTTGTTGCACACTTATCTAACTTAATGTCATAGTCTATGAGAGCTTGTTTCATCCATAGTTTTCTTAGGCAAGGGATCTAATCCTACTTCTATATTAATGATTAATCCACTTAACTCATTTCACTTCATCACCATGAGTTTGTTAATAGTGGATATAGAAGATTTCCATTTTCTATTTTGTTCGACAATGAACAATTTCATTTTATTCCTAGGAAATTCAACTAATGATGTTTCTAGGTTATAAGTATATAAGCTATTTTGTACGTATATATGTATAAGAGTTACAAACAATATATATGCATAGCTAAGCATTAATCTAACTAATTATTAATCTAAGCATTAAAATTATAGCGATGGACATAAAAGAAAAGCGTACTTTTTAGTCTTTAATGGATTTTCTTCAAGCACTTCAAGTTACCATGTTGACTTATAGAAGTCATTTGTAGATGAGATTCCAACTTTTTTGAAGAATGACAACTTAGCCAATTGGTCCCCATTGTCTCATTGGTCCAAAATTGTTTGAACCAATCATGGTTTGCATTTGACTAGGATGCATATATGGTGGAAGTATTCCCCACGGGTTAAAGCTTGGTTGATGTGGATAATTCCACATTGGGTGACTATTATTAGAAAATTTTTGTCTATCTTGATTTCTCCTAGGTTGAGGGGTTTTATGCCGAGGATGAGGATTATTTGGTCTATTTGGAGGTGGAGTTTTAGATCTTAATTTTGGTTTAGAAAATCCGGTTTTGGCTTTTAATGATGGTTTATAGAAACTTTTTACTTCCTTATCACTCGCAATAGGTATTTTCTATCTTTTATAAGTATATACTTAGGTTTTGACTATAATGGTTTTTGTTTATTAGATTCACATTCAAACTTTATATTTTTACTTTCACTAGTTGAAACATTAGTTGAGTTGAATCCTAGACCGGTTTTATCTCCCGAAGTTCCTTGAACACTTATTATTTTCTTAGGTGAGTTACTACTATTTTCAAACTTGTCAAGTTTGGAAATTTCATTTTTATGTTTTTCTTTTTCATTTTTGACCTCTAGACATGTTTTACATTCTATAAAAACTTCTTTTCCTTTTTCTAAATGTTGTAGTTTAATTTTTAATTCAAGTATTTCTTTTTTTAATTGGTTATTTATACGTTTTAGTGATTTATTTTTAGCCATGACTTTTTGACCTAATTTGCATAACCTATTATATTCACTATCTAGGTCTTTTTCGTCTAATATTAAATTTTCGTCAATAAAGTATTTGGTTTCGGAATGTACCTCACTTGATGTCTTAGCCAGAAGACACCTTTCTTCGTTTGTGGTTTCTTTCTCATCTTCATCGCTATCACTCCATGCTCCTCCGACGAACGCTTTTTGATTTTGATCCCTTGATAACATTGGCCATTTCCCGGTGAGATGATTTGGATCATCACATTTGAAGCATTTTCTTTCGCTCTTGTTATTTTTGTCATCTTTATTTCTTTGGAGTGTCTTCCTTTCATCATGTGGTTGTCTAAGGAATCTTCCTCGCCTTTTGAAGAATTTCTTGAAGTCTCTTACGGCCATGACGTATTTTTCGTCATCACTTTTGGAGGTTGAGCTATCCTCGTCACTAGATTCCTTCATAGCTTTCAATGCAATTGACTTGCTTTGCTCTCTTTTTCCTTTGACCATCTCGGAGTCTTTCTTTATTATTGCTTCGTATACTTTCAAGTTGCTGATCAACTCATCAAGTTGAAGAGTTGACAAGTTCTTCGATTCTTCAATCGCCGTAACTTTAGCTCGCCATTTTCGATGAAGAGCCCTAATAAATTTCCTAAAAAAATTGTTACTAGAAAAATTCTCATCAAGTACTTTTAAACTTGTGATTATAGTGCTAACCCTAGCGAAAACATTATCTATTGATTCCTCTTTCGGAATCATAAATTTTTCATATTGTTGAACAAGAAGATCTATTTTGTTATCTTTAACTTGACTATTACCTTGGTGAGTGATTAGTAAAGAATCCCAAATTTCTTTTGTGGTTTTACACATAAAAATTCTTTCATATTCTTTGCGTGGTAATGCATTATAAATAACCATTTTAGCCTCATTATTTTTTGCTAGTTTCTTTTTCAAATCATCATTTTGTTTTTCAAAAGATACAATTTCATCCATTTTAGTTTCAAAATTATATTGAATAGGGGAAAAATCACTAAAGGTAATGACATGCCAAAGATCAAGATCTTTTGATTTCACATAAGTTTCGAATCTATTTTTCCAATAAAGAAAGCCATCACTTTCAAATAGTGGTGGCTTTTGCATATTGACCTTCTAAATATTTTTCCGATTCCATAGATCGATACAAGTTTTAAAATACAATATATTTTAAAAAATCTTGTTTAACGTGGCTGTAAGGAATTATTGAAGTCAGCATATAGATACTGCTGACAGAATTCTGCTGAAGCTTATATGGATTCTGCTGATGATTTGGATTCTGCTGATGATATAGTTTCTGCGGATATAGTTAATCTGTAGATAGAGTTTGTTATTTTAGGATAAGATATGTAGAATATCCTCTAGAGTTTAGTGAATATTCGTTTCTTGTAACAGAGGTTAGGGTTTATTATAGTATAAAAGGAACCCAAGGTCTTTGTATTATGTACGTATCAAAAACATTATTAGTGAATAATAAAATGATCCATAGAGGATCAAAGTGTTTAGTATATTCTTTGTATTTATATTCCGCAATAGATACAAGCTCACAGAGATTGTCCATATAGTTTTACTAGTGATTACATTAGTAAGCTATCGATCTATAGGCTCAAGATCTATCAAGGGTAGATCCTACAAGTGGTATCAGAGCCACAGGAGAATCTCTGTAATCAAACTTACCTTCAAACACCTTTTCATTCAGTAAACATGGGAGATACAGACTCTTCTGATGTCACTCAAAACAACAACAACACCCTCACACAACAACTTCAGCAGGTTACCTTTTCCAACAGCAATGCCAAGTTTCCCTATCTCAAAAAAGATGAGTATAAGATATGGGCTATGAAGATGCAGAATTGGATTGCTAGTGTTGACTTCAATCTATGGAATGTGATCTTGAATGGAGATAGTCCTAAGAAGACAGGAAAAGACCCTAATGGCCATATTACCATCTATCCTCCTTCTACTGCTGAAGAAATCATTGCTATACAAAAGGAGAACAAAGCAAGAACCATCTTGATTCAAGCAATCCCAGATGATCATATAGGAGATTTTCACTTTCTTGATGATTCCAGAGACATCTGGTTGGCTATAAAAGCAAGGTTTGGGGCAATGAGGAATCTAAAAGAATGAGAAAATCCATGCTTAAGCATGAATTTCAAGAATTCAGGATATCAGAGGAGGAGGGCATTCACAAGGGTTATGATAAATTCCAGAAGATTTTGAGTCAGCTGCGTCAGCTTCAAGCCAAGCCTGACAATGAGGAAGTTAATTCCAAGTTTCTAAGGGCTTTACCTCCTTCATGCTCCCAGGTCAGTATATCACTAAAAACTAAAGGTGGCCTGGATTATCTCTCTTTTGATGACTTGTACAACAAGCTCAGAAGCCTGGAGCTTGATATCAAGGGGCACTCCACTTATTCGGCAACTCCATAACACTCTGCATTTGTAAGCACTACTTCAAACAGGGTGTCACATGCTCCAAGTCCAAGCTCTTCCTCTACAACATTATCTTACACATCTACTGGTCCAAAGAGTCATCCACATACTAGTAATGTGATGGAAGATGTACTTCATTCGTTTGTTGCTGACTATGAACAAAAGCAGCAACTAGCTTATGAAGATTTTGAGCAGATTGAAGAGCTAGCTTTGGAAGAGTTAGATTTGAAGTGGCAAATGGCAATGCTTACTCTCAAAGTCAGGAGGTTTGAGTAGAAAGCTGGGAGAAAGCTCAACTTCAGAGGTAGAGATAAAGCTAGATTTGATAGGATAAAGGTCAAGTGCTATTCATGTGGAGAATTAGGACATTTTTCAAGAGAGTGTAATGCTAAAAAGGCTGAAGACAACAGAAGGTATTCAGCCTACAAGAAGAAGGAGTTGGAAGCTGGAGATACAAAGGCTTTTGTGACTGATGTGGATGCTTGCATTGATTGGAATGAGCATGATACTGATGATGCTGTAAGCAGTACCTCTCAACAAATCTCTTGCCTGGCTAGTTGTGATGATGAATTTGCCTTCATGGGCATATCTCCTCAGGTATCTGATTGTGTTTTTGGTTGTGATAGAAAATATAATGCACTTAAAGAAGCTTATGATGATATGGAACCAAAATATAAAAATTGTTTTATTCAGGCTCAAGCTAATAAAGAAGCTGTTAAAACATTAGAGAAACAAAAGGTTTGGTTTCAACAAAATCAATTGGCTTATGAGGAGAAAATTAAAGTGTTAAAAAGGGATTTAGAGATGACTAGTAATGAATTAAAATTTTCTGAAAAAGAAAAGGCTAGAGTTGATTTAGAGAAACAAGTTTTGCAAGATAAGCTTGATAATGAAGTGGCTAGGCATAAAGAATGGCTAATTTCTGGTGATAAGTTAGCTAGCTTGCTCTATAGTAGTCAGTCTGTAACATCTGAGCTAGGTTTAGGTTTTTAGAAATATGTAGGTGCAGAGGTACTCCATAATTCTGTGAAGAAAAGTAAGTTTAACCCTGAACCTGTGAGCTATACAAAATTCTTAAAAGAAGGATAAATGCATGCAGTTCTAGGACCAATTAGAGGAGTATTTATGCCCACCACCTCTACCACAGACTTTGATGGCTCACATCATTTATATGACAAAAAGTCAGGTGACTTGCCAGACCCTGTTTATAAATCTAATGACTATGTCTCTCCCACTATCACAGGAACCTTTAAGCCCACATCCCACCATTTGGACTTAATTGAATCACATATGCAAACTGGCAATAGGTCTAATGACTCCCCTAACTCTAGTAGTGTCTCTAGTAATGATTCTAATGAATGTGTCTCTTGTTCTTTCAGTGACAAGACCTCAGAGACCTCTACCTCTAGTTATGCCAGTTGTGATTTCAAGACCAAGTCAGATTCACCCAAGTCCTCACCAAAGTCTTCTGTCAAGTCCTCTTACAAGTCTGCTGACTCTAGAGTTGCTGCTGATGAAGCTATTTCAAAGACAACTTCTCCTGAAGACTTGTCATTTACTTCTTTGAAAAATAATTCCTTTCAGTCATTATAAAATAATTCTATTTCCAGTGTTTGTTTGAATAATTCTGTGGTTTATAAGGCATCTTTTGGTTTGAATAAATCTTTTAGAAAGAAGAAATGTTTTGTTTGTGGTAGTAAATTTCATTTGATTAAGGATTGTGATTTTTATGAAAGGAGGATGGGTGTTTCTGCTGATCATAATAGACCTAGACCAAAGTGGACCAATGTTCATGCCAAACCCTCATATGTTCCATAGGTAGGCCACACCACAAGCAGAACCAACTCAGTTTCTGCTGATAGGTCTATTCTTGCTGGTGGATCTGTTTCTGTTGGTAGATATTTTCCTGATGATAAGAACAGACATGTAGCTAGACCATTTTCTAGATATAACAATAATTACTTTCAAAATGGTTATTGGCCGGGATATTATGACCCAATGTTTTTTGGAAGGGCATATTGGGATTCTGCTGTAAAGCCCTCAGCAGATTGTTCTTGGAAATTTAATAGACCATTTAAGCACAGGGGTTCCAGGAACAATGGTGGATCTAACTGATTGGTCTGAAACGGTCAGATAATTATTGGTCAACCACTTGTGAATGGTCAACTATAATAGTCAAACAGCCTAGGCCAATGCTTCCGTGGAATATAGTGTTTTCCCGGGTCGTTATGTCCCAACGAGGTGTGGATGGTATTAAAAACGAATCTGTGATTGGTGATTATGAACAGGAAAGGTATAAATGTGAGTGTGAGTGATTACACTAGGGTTTTATAAAACAAAATAACTTAGATAAACTATTAGAACGATTACGTGAAAACTTAGATATTTAAAAACGTTTAAAATCAAAAAACGCGTACGTTTAATTTAAATCTACGTAAACGTACGAAACAAAAACAATTTTAACTAAAGTAAGAATTTGAATACCTTAGGGGCTTAAATGCAAATTAAATAAACTTAAAATATTTATTTTATAATTACTAATTATTTAATTAATTATTATTATTTAATAACTATTATTAATTATTTAATAATTAACTAATAAATAAGAAAATGTAATATAAGTCTAGAAAAATAGAATTAAAATTTCTAAAAGTCTAAAATATTATAAAACTTATTTTAAAACTAAAATTATATTTTTCTTACTATTTATCTAATTATTATCAATTAATTATTATTTAATTATTAATTAACTAATTATATTGATTTAAATTATTATAAATACTAAAAAGACTTAGATAATTAAGAAGATTTTTATAAATCTAATTAACCATCACAGGAATCTTAAAAAATTATAAAAAGTTTATTTTATGAGTTTTTAAACTAATTTACTAATTATTATTCTAATTATTAATTAATTACCAATTAAACTATTTAAATTATAAAAACTAGTAAACGAACAGCAAAAATTACAAGAAAATTTCTATAATTATTTTACAACATATAAAAGCTAGGAAAAATATAAAAACTAGGTGTTACCTTAAAAAAATTAATTATGCTATTTAAAACTTAATTATTGATTAATTATTAATAAAACTAATATTAATTCTAATAAATACTAAATGACAAAATAAAAATCTGAGAAAATTATTAAAAATACTTTAATATAAAAGGAAATTAATAAAAATATAAAAATATAGGTTACTTAATAAAAATCTAAAAAAGAAAATTCAAATTTAAATTATATTAAATAGAAACTATCACTTATTTTAAATTTGTCTTTTCTTGATTTTTCTTTTACAAACCTATTTTATAACTAAAAACAAATAACTTTAATAAAAACAACTTTTTTAGGACCTAATAATAAGCACTGTGAGAGCTTATTAGCTTTACAATTGACTTTGGTTGACCAAAGAAGTAAATAAGCTCAAATGAGCTTGTGTTAGACCCACTATGGATGATTCTGACTCCAATAAGTTGTTTGAACAAGTTAGAGCAAGATTTGAGCAGATAAGCCTTTGGAATAAGCTAATAAGCCATAAATAAGCACTTGGCAACTTGTTAATCAACTAAAAATGGGACAGATTTAAAAGGTTGATTCAGGTGGGGTCCACTGAGTTCTAGGTCAAACAAAAGGCCAAAACTTAAAGCCTGGTAGGAGGGGGTTGGGAGAACCCAAATTTATGGTGTGGGACCCACTGTGGTGGCCACAATCAACCACCAAAGTGGTGGTGATAGCCTAATGGTCTGATGCACAGGGGAACTCCTTTCCCTGCAAGTAAGTTTGGAGGTCTGTGGGACCCACAACAAAAATCCTAAAATTGAGGTGAAGGTAGAAATTACTAGTTGAGGTGGTGTACTACAAGACCTGAAAATCACAATTCCTAAATCCTATTACAAAATTCAATAAAAATCTTTCAAGATTTGGAAAAACTGAGAAGCTGACAATTTGACTTTTTGTAAACTTGAACTAGTTTGACTTTGTTGAACTTTAATCGAATCCTATTGACTGATTATGATGAATTAAGTTATATTAAGACTAAATTATGCTAAAACAACTACTTATGAGATGATTTGATGAGGTATGAACCTAAATCTCTTGACAGACAACAATTGATATAGGATCAAAAGCTATTTTGACTTTCTAATGAGCAAGCATAAGTTTATATGGTTTTTCTGACCAAATATGAACCTAAGTGACATATAGCAAGCAAAAACAACAACTCAAACAACTTCTAACATAGATAAACAACCTGATCCAAACACACCTTAAAATTGATGTATTGATGATTTTCAAAGCAAAACAAGGTTTTAATCCATGAAACTGATTCCAAAGACTATAATATGATTAAATAAGATCAAATGAACATGAATCAACCACACCACAAGCATATAACACAGATTTGTCAAGTTTGAGTTTTACACTGTGTAATTTTTGATTTTTAGTACAAGTGAATCTTATGAACAAGTAAACTATATTATTCAATATTATTACTATGTATAACTAATTAAGTAATAAAAACACAATTAGAAGCAATATTAAATAGGCTATAGTAAAAATGCCAAAATTGAGAATTTAGCTTACAATTGAATCAAGGTTGAGCAAAAGTGAACCAGGGACCAAGATCATTCCTACAACCTTCCACAAGGTTACTAATACCAGAACAAGCATTTATCCACCCTACTCCATTGCTCAATCTTTATTACCATGGTCAGACTCCTCCATTTCAGAATTATTGTCAAAGTGGTGGTTAGGCGAGAGGTTAGGTGGGTTCTCATTTTCCACTAAAGGGATTGGGACGGGCATTTGGAAAATCCTACGACGAAAAACACGAATAACAGGAATCAAACGATCAATGTTATTGTTATCCATCGAGATAGTTTACGAACAAAGAAAACAAAGAAATAAGATAGACTAAAGAAGACCTAAAAATAAAAATAAAATCTTACTAGAAAGGAATCTAGCAAGTAGACCTAATAAAAGGAAATTCTAACCTAGACAATAACTATTCCCCGGGCTGCGGCGCCAAAAACTAGATACGTGGGAATTGCACCAGGCTTTACCTCTCGAGGGATCTCGAGAAGCTTACAATCCCCACCAGGCAGTGTACCTGATCGTTGTAGTATAGTATAGTGACAAGTACCGGGGGATTGATCGTTTAACTCAGGAATAGTGTCGTTAGGATTGAAATTAATCTAACTAGGTCTAAAGGTGAAGGATGATTCTTTTTTATGTTTTTATATTTTATGAAAAGCAGGTAAAAATCTCGGGTATTGGAAGGAGGGGCGGAATTAGTTGCTAATCAACTAACCCAAAAGCTACTAATTATACTAATGTGCAAGAAAACTAAACTAAGGTTCTACAAGGTAAGTGAAGCATGTCTACCCATGATATGTTACTCCTTGCTAGCTATCCAATTCTACCTATTGAATTGTCACACCTTGTTTTAATTGATGGGTTGTATTCCTTAATACCATTCGTGGGGTGGCGTACGTACTTTCCCAACTCTATAAGCTCCTACTTCACTCCTATGTC
This sequence comes from Artemisia argyi, assembly GCA_030686995.1. Taxonomy (NCBI): domain Eukaryota; kingdom Viridiplantae; phylum Streptophyta; class Magnoliopsida; order Asterales; family Asteraceae; genus Artemisia; species Artemisia argyi. Next base: position 2,303,848 of record CM060676.1, on the reverse strand, counting down.
GAGCCTGCAAGAAGCTCCTAACATGGGATCATTAGAATTCGCTCATGCATTAAATACAACCATAATAACCTAGTACGCATTGGTTCATGTTTCTTAAGACGTTCAAGCATGTTACCCTATGGAAGTCTGCCCGTTTTCTTAAGCCTAACATCGAATATAATCAATCAAACAAGAAACAATAGGAATCAAGAATTATAAACTAAACCAATTAGACCTATCGAAGTGTCACACCCTAATTGATGAAGATAGACACAAACATCAACAAGAAATCAATAAGATCTAATCAATTATATACAAGTTTCACACAATCATAAGTAGACACAAGGTGAATTAGCCAAGCATAATTAATAAAGAACAAGCAACAATAATGATAATTGAAGACATGAATTAAGATAGAATCATCAAACCATTACAAGATGTTTATGGAGTGATTGAAACCCTCTAAGTTGCTGGAAAAACACCTACCTAAACCCAGGAATCGACCTTAGGGTTTAGGGCTTACAAAAAGTGAAGTTATGATGTTATATTTATAGGCTGATTTTATGTCGGCCCGATCATGACGGCGTCAGACCAATCATGACGGCATCACGACCAATTTTTCTTCACCAAATTGTAGATCTCGTCCTCTTCGCGTGGGCTTTTGAATCACCTAAATCCGAGTTCGTATGCAAAGTTATGACCAAAACAATATCAGCTACTTCGCGCGCAAGTTTTGACAAGTTAACACGTGACGGCCTACGTGACGCCTTCAGGAAATTTTCTAGGCCATCACTCTTTAATTTTACACGTGACGGCCTTGGGTGACGCCGTCATCTCCAATGCACAAAACTTTCTGGACCGTCACGGACTTTATCCACTTCACCTCTTGTTTTACTCTTGACGCCGTCATGTAGAACCTTGTGACGCCGTCAGGTACTGTTCCCAACAAGGAAAATTAAGACTTTGCCGTTTTGTTCAATTTTATGCTCCAAAAACGTCCAAAATGCTACCTTTTCCAACTTTCTCTCCAAAAGTACCTAAAATCACAAAAGGAACGATTTAGGGCAATATTTGATTAAATAAATTCAATTCTGGGCTTAAATGACCCCCTAAAAATGGCTCATTTTTCGCCTCATCAGCACAGAAGGATGGCACATGTAAACTTCAAGGTTATCAACAAGCTTGCTAAGAATGGACTGGTTCATGGACTTCCTTCCAAGGTCTTCACTAGTGAACACAACTGTGTTGCATGCAACAAAGGAAAGCAACACAAGGCTTCTTACAAAGCAATTACTGATGTGAGCACCATTTCAGAATCTTTGCAGCTACTACATATGGATCTTTTTGGTCCAACTTCCATCAGAAGTATTGACCATAATTACTTTTGTCTAGTGATCACTGATGCTTTTAGTAGGTTTAGTTGGGTATTCTTTTTGGGTACTAAAGACCAAACCTTTCTGACTCTGAAAGAATTTATGGCTCTTATTGAAAACCAACTCAACAAGAAGAGAAAAGGGATAAGGTGTGACAATGGGACAGAGTTCAAAAATGCCAATCTCATTGAACTCTGTGGGACTAAAGGTATAAAAAGGGACTATAGTAATGCAAGGACTCCACAACAAAATGGAGTTGCTGAAAGGAAGAATAGAACCCTGATAGAGGCTACAAGATCCATGCTTGCCGACTCTAAACTTACCACTATGTTTTGGACTGAAGTAGTAAGCACTGCTTGTTATGTTCTAAATAGGGTGCTGATTACAAGACCACATAATAAAACACCCTATGAGCTTTTGACTAGGAAGATACCCACCATTGTGTACTTTAAACCTTTTAGATGTCATGTGACTATCCTATATACATGTGATCACCTAGGAAAGTTTGAAGAAAAAGTTGCTGAAAGGGTATATAGTTGGATACTCAGCTCATAGTAAGGCTTACAGGGTATATAATTTGGCTGCTAAGAAGATTGAGGATACTCTTAACCTGAGATTTCTGGAAGATAAAGAAACTGTTCAGGGAAAAGGTCATGAATGGTACTTTGACCTTGACTACTTGACAGATCATTTGGGGTATACAAGATTTAAAACTAACCCATTTGCAGGTACACAAGAGTCACCTACTAACATTGCAGGTACCCTGGAAGATAACTCAGACAGTGATTCAGATGTGATGAACCCACTATTGTTGTTTCTTCTCTCCCTATTCATGTTGCAGGTCCTAATAACACAGTAACTTCTGATGACAAAGTTGATGCTGATGTGAATAACTCAACATATGCAAAAGATCTTGCTAGACTTAAAAAGCAAGAACATGCAGCAAATGAAGAAGCTAAGAGGCTTGGTCTTGAGTTTGCTCAGGATACCGAGGCATTCTTGAGACAAGCTGCTCTTGATGCCAGCAGAAACTTGGTTTTTCCTGATGTCAGCAGTAACACGGTTTCTGCTGATGGACCCCCTATTGTTGCTGATGCCAATACTACTGATGGTATTTATGTTGATGTACCTGTTTCTTCTGCTACATCCACAAGCTTAGATGAACCTTTTACAAGGTTTCTCAACCCCTTAGACCTTGGCAATCATAGACATAGTGCTGGCATTTTCCAATCAGCTTCTTATGATGATGATTTTGCTCAAACTCTGACCAATCTTGAAACTTCTGTTGATGTTAACCCTAATCCCACTAAGAGGATAAATACCATTCATCCTCAAACCAATATCCTTAGTGATCCCAATGCTATGGTTCTAACCAGAAGTGTAGTGAAAAAGACACAGTTTGGAGAATGTGCTTTTCTCACCTATGTTACTAATCAGAAAAGGGACAATCATACAGATCAACAACACTGTTTCTTTGCTTGTTTCCTATCTCAAGTTGAACCAACCAGTATTACACAAGCCTTGAATAATCCTAGTTGGGTAGAGGCTATGCAGGAAGAGATGCAACAGTTCAAGAATCAAGATGTATGGGTACTTGTTGATCTGCCTGCAGGAAAATTCGCAATTGGGACCAAGTGGATTTTAAAATGCAAGAGGGATGCAAGAGGCATTGTGTTCAGAAACAAAGCAAGGTTGGTTGGTCAAGGTTTTAGACAGGAATAAGGGATTGATTATGATGAAGTTTTTGCACTTATAGCTAGAGTTGAGGCCATTAGGCTATTTTTGGCCTTTGCTTCATACATGGGTTTTGTGGTGTATCAGATGGATGTGAAGAGTGCCTTTCTCTATGGCAAGATTGAAGAGGAAGTTTATGTCACTCAGCCAAAAGGTTTTGAAGACCCACAAAATCCAAAGAAGGTGTACAAAGTTGTCAAAACAATCTATAGTCTTCATCAGGCACCTAGAGCTTGGCATGCAAGGTTATCAACCTTCCTTTTAGAACATGGCTATAGAAGAGGAGCTATTGATAAGACTCTCTTCATCAAGAAGAATTCCATGATATCATTCTTGTCCAAGTTTATGTGGATGATATCATCTTTGGTTAAAGAAGCCTGGTGCAGGGAATTTGAAGATTTAATGAAGAGTGAATTTCAAATGAGTGCAATGAGGGAGCTAACATTTTTCTTGGGGCTACAAGTCAAGCAACAACCTGAAGGGATCTTTATCCATCAGGAGAAGTATGTTAGAGACATCTTGCAGAAGTTTGACTTTGAATTATTAAGGACTGCAACTACTCCCTATAAACCTCCAAAGCCTAAGAATCAGAATGAACCAGATGAAGCTGTCAATGTTCATCTATACAAATCCATGATTGGCTCACTCATGTACTTAACAGCCTCAAGACCTGACATCACTTTTGCTATCAGTGCTTGCTCAAGACACCAAGTCACTCCATTGACTTCCCACCTGAATGTAGTGAAGAAGATTTTCAAGTATCTAAAAGGCCAAGCTAGGTTAGGTCTTCGGTATCCAAGAGAATCACCATTTGTGTTGGAAGCATATAGTGACAGTGATTATGCTGGAGCTAATTTGGATAGGAAATCCACAACAGGAGGTTGTCAATTCCTTGGTAGAAGGCTAATTTCTTGGCAGTGCAAGAAACAAACCATTGTGGCTACCTCATCTACTGAAGCAGAGTATGTTGTTGCTGCTAACTGTTGTGGCCAAGTACTTTGGATTCAAAATCAAATGCTTGACTATGGGTTCAACTTCATGAACACTAAAATCTATATTGATAATCAAACTACTATTTCAATTGTTAAAAATCCAGTCTTTCATCAAAGAACTAAACATATTGAAATTAGGCACCATTTTATCAGGGATGCAAATGAGAAACATTTAATTCAGGTGCTTAAAATTCATACTGATGATAATGTGGCTGATTTATTAACAAAGGCTTTTGATGGACCTAGGTTTAACTACTTAGTTGTCCACATTGGAATGGTTAACCCTTAAATGCTATGTTTGAGGGGAGGCATATGCCTTTGGGGAGCATTCTTATTGATGTTGTAAATTCTATATATTTTTTATGATTATGTTTGCTAACTTTGTTTTATAGGTTTAAGTTTATTTAGACTAACCATTTTCTGTTTAGTTTGGATTGTGTGCTTGTGTTTTGTATGTTTGTTTTGCAGCTGTGTGTTGTTGTTGCTGATTAAATCAAAAGATTGTTATGGAATAAAAGAAGTAGGAAACAAAGATCATGAGATAAACTGGAAATCAGAATTTTATTGATAATACTTCTTATTACATCTGATTTGAAGATTACAAAGACTCTGACAAACCACAACTACAACCTAACTACCATTCCCCCACCCACTAGCCTACCATTCTAGACACCACTATTTCTTCTTCCCTTTTCCCTTTCCTTTCACTTCTGCAACCTTCTTCTTACCCTTTCTTGTGCTTGGACGGGAACATTGGGGTCTCTCAGGAGTTGAAGGAGGGTTGCTTTGTAATTCATCCTCATCTGAGGATGTGCAGAGGAATGGTGATACGAGCTCTCTGGAAGGTGGTCGAATAGGGATCCATGGATTGGAATCCTCTGATGATTGTGGTGGTGGTTGTGAAGGTCCATCACTTGGAGGAAAGGAAGGGAAGTATTCACCAAGTGGTACATTTGGATTGTACGAAGGCATCTGATCCTCTGGTGGGAAAAAGGACAACCAATGTAGTTCCTCATTTGGATTTGGAGGGTTGGTAGGAAGATGATGAATGCATGGTGGTGCTGATGTCAGTGATTCAGAGGAATCAGATGAGATTTCAATGACATATGGTTTGGAACTCATGATTGATGATTGTGTTGGTAAATTAGGGATTTGGATTGTGATTGTGGTAATTTGGGGATCTTAAGCATCCTATTTTTAAGCCAAGTCATTGGAAAGTTTGACCAAAACAAGTATCTTCATTGTAGTGTGGTTTCCTTTGATGGAGCATTTCTGTTGATTAGACCATATCATTGCTGCTGATGGGTGGAATGGTTGACTGTAGTCAACATTAAGTAGGTTTCTGCTGATTGACCATATGATTCCTGCTGATTGACTTGGTTTCTGCTGATGAGTAAGTTTTATTTGGGATTTTATTAAAGTCAAATATTGGTCAAAGATTGTTTTCACAATTATTGCCAATTTCACTCCACGTTTGGAAAATTGCTTCATATAACCTAGACGTGCAAATCCCATTCACAAATAACTAATTCCTTCTCCTTAAAAACTCAAAAACCATTTCAAAACCTTTCAACATCCAAAACCCACTCTCTCTTTTCATTTAATGGCAGAACTATTATTCAAAGGAGATCACAACAAACAAGCTTTCTTAGGTAGAGCTAAAGGGGATACTCATTATATTTAGATGATGGAGTTTCTCCAAAGGTCAAAGATTCACATTGCTTTAACCCAATATCCTGACATTATGTATGAATCTTTGGTTACACAATTTTGGGAAACGGCTCGAGTAAGGTCTGTTGAAGAAGGACCAATGGAGATTGTGGCTACTATTGATGGGGAAGAATATGTAGTTACAGAGTCCTTGGTTAGGGCTTAATTACAGCTGTATGATGAAGGTGGGGAGTTTGAGGCACCTAAGGAGGAGATCCTTGAGGGTCTTCAGGCTGTTAGATATGCTAGAGATGGGAAGGTCTGGCACAAAAATCAAGTCTGCCCTAAATGGAGATTCCTGGTACACACTCTGCTTCAGTGTATTAGCTCTAATTCTGGAGGTTAGGACCAATTTTCCACAGCTATTGCTCTTGCTATTGTGTGCTTATCTCAGGGTAGATCTTTTAATTTCTCTAAGTATATATTTGATGAAATGGTTCAAAATGTTAAGGATACCAAACTTAAATTTTTAATGTATCCTAGGTTTCTTCAAATAATCTTAGGTATTCAGACCAATGACACCACCCATATGCCTGTTAAGAGGTTGTCTAGCAAACTATTTGCTTCTATGAAATCAAAATATAATGGGGTACATAGGCCTTTACTACCTACTATGTTGCCTGATGGCAATGCAGCTGCTGATGCAGCTAATGGTGGTCAAGAACTTGATGATGCCAATGTACTAGCAGATTCTGCTGAGGGTCCTTCAGTTGCTTCTGATGCAAATGCATCAGTTGCTGCTGATGCCCAACCAACACCATCTCCAAGGCCATCCACACCTACACCTCCTACACCACTACCCTCACCTGGTGTTGATGCTCCTAATGAGCATGTGGCACCTAAGGTTTCTGGCCCTGACCAACCTGTACACTCTCCACAGATAACAAGGCTTGCCACACCAAGTCCATTGCGACCTACTTCTGAGGTATATGAGAATCTAGATGCAGGATTTTATAATTCTCCTGTCAGGACCAATAATGCTCCCAATACCACAGATATCCCTGCTGGTGGAGCTGAAGGTCCTGTTACTCTCACCTCCTTGTCTCTTTTATTGAACAGGTATGTGCAAAAGGTGGACACATTGGAAAAAGATCTTAAGTAAACAAAGAGAACTCTTGGAGAAGCTGTGGTTACCTTGGTAGAAAGGGTTAAGAAATTGGAGACTCAGCTTAAGACAAAGAGAAGAAAAGGTGTTGTGGTTGAATCAGATGAAGAAATTACTGAGGGGTCTGATAAGATTGACTTGGAAGGACTTCATCTTCTTGCTACCACCACTTTAGAGAGTGCACAGGATGATGCTGCTGATGCTATGGATGTACAAAATGATCCACCTGCTGAAACATCCTCACCCAAGGCTAAGAAGGTGATTTATGTCAGGAGAAAGTATTTGGAAGAACATCAAAGAAAGACTGATGCTTCCCATTCTGCTGAAAAGGTCCCTGCAAGTGCTACTGAGTCTGGAGAAACATTCTTTGTTATTGGTAAAGAATATGTGGCTCCTAGAAAGGATACATATGTCCAAGAACATTCTAATAGAGACACAAATGCTGATCCAATGCCCAAGGTTGTTCCTACTGATGAATCAGCAGATATACCTACTAATGGTCTTGATGCTTCTATTGAAAAGGTTTCTACTGATCAGCCTTCTGTTCCTGCTGATGTTACTTCTTAACGGTTTACAGATTAGTGAATCTGGATATACGCTCATTGTATATTTACCATCCTTGTTCATATTCTCATAAAAAAACAAAAAACCCAAAAACATTTTTTTTCTTATTTTTATAAAATATTTATCAAAAAATATTCTTCTTATCCCTCCTACATTTTTGATTCTTTATCCCTACCCCTCTGTAAACCTTTGATTCTTATCTATGTGGTATCCACACCATTTTGGTTGTCAATGGTGTGGTGGTCCTCATAATGGTAGGAATTGTCCCAGATGTAGCATGGTAGAGTCAGGAGATGGGTCTGTCTATAACCAAGCTCCCTATCCTTACCATGACACAGCTGATTTATTCTACCAGCCACCACATCATGAGATACAGACATATGCGTGTGAATTTTGTGGAGGTCCTCATCAAGGATTTGAGTGCCAAACCGGAAACACGAACAGTTTTCTCTGGTGACACTCAGGACTTTGGAAATGACCAATACCTATATTATTCAACAAATCTGCCACAACAATCAGTTTTACTGTTGTGATTACTGTGGAGGTCCGCACTTCAGCTCAGATTGTCAAACGGGGAATCCATTTCCTTGTGACAATTTTGACACATCGTATTATGACCAACCTCCACAGTACCAAATGAATCAAGCAATTCTTCCTGAAATCCAAACCGCATTGAAAATACTTGATGAGCTTAAGGGTTTAGTTAAAGACCTTGCCCAAAGAGACACTCATCAAAAATCCATGGAAGAATTGCTAGCTGAAGAGCAGGCTGCTAAACTAAATTCCCAGATTGCCATTGAGAAATCTATTAGGGAATCAATTGCAAAAGAAAAAGCAGCCAAATCTAGCTCTCAATTTCGTTTCATTCCTGATGACAGTGATGATGAAGATACACTTGATATTCTACAATTCTATAAAGATACATCAAGTTCATTAGTTGTTATTCATGCAGTTGAGATTCCATCTCAATTAGCTGCTATCACACCCGAAGTTCCTACTCACTCTCTGATCATGGGGGATGAGCATCTTAGCACTATTCCTGCAAAGGAATTGAATGAATTCATAAAGTCTAGTGCTAAGAACCTTGTCCCAATCCCAAAAGAGTCACAGGGAATTTCTGATCATATGTGTGATCTTCCTCCCCTCTTGAGTGTCCAAAAGATCAATTTGAGACTTTCTCCGATTGTAGCGAAGATTGTGCATCTTATGGAGACATCGAGTATGTTGAGGCATCAGTTCCACATTCTGATGCTGATCATCTTCTTGAGGAGTTTGCCGATGAACTCACTCACATCAATCCACTTCCAATGGGAAGTGACGATAATCTCTTTGACTTTGAAGCCGATCTAGGAGAAATTGAAAGTCTCTTATATCATGATCCATCATAAACTTTTTATCCCAACAGTCCAGAAGAGAATGTTGATCACCTTGTTCCCGAAACATTCAATACGACTTTCACCAACCCTCTATTCGAATTCGAATCTAAATTCACTGTGATTTATAACAATCCAATCTTTGATGAGGAAAGTGATGAGTCCATAATGGAACAAGAGTTCACAGAATTACATCATGTGAATGATTCTCTTCATGAGGAGTTCTTCGGTGAACTCACTCATATCATGACTCCTCCAGAGTATGATAGCCCGGGGAGAGATGCACTCAATCATGAGAATTTACAAATTCCCACCCTTCCACCCGGGATGTTTTCAAAACTAAAGAGCTTAACCTTTGTAATCTAAATTCAGACAACTGAGCCTGATCTTGAGGAAGAAGATCTTATCATGATTGTTATCATGATTTTCTTTCTTTTCTTCACCTACCTGGTGACTTTCTCTCTCCCTCACTTCTTCGGGAGTGAGGATACCATCTTTGACCCCGGCATTTCCATGTATCATTCTTTTAAGCCAGGTTCTATCTGTATATCTCATCGGTGTGGAACTTCACGTACTTCAATGTTTATTCAAACATCTTGAATGAAAGTCCGATGGAGATTGTCTCTTCCACATCTTGCTTCCCCAAGAACCAATGAATTCGGGGTCGAGTAAAGCTAGTTACTTGGTAAACAAAAACATTAGCATCACATGGGTTTTCACTCATGTCTCTGACTTCTTTCTCTTTTCTAACACCTAAGTGTGGGGGAGTTGCCCCTGTTGTTGTTTGCTAAAAAAATGAATGAACGAATAAAAATGGTATTCCCACATTTAGCTAGTAATGTTTCCTTTTTACCTTCAAGGAGTCGGCATAATAGCCAGGACTTTGAATATTGAGGACAATATTCAATTCTAAGTATGGGGGGGGGGGGGGGGGAATTCTAGCGAATTTAATCACATTTTACCTTCTAGTACCCCCGTTTTTGGCCAATTTTTTTTATGGAAGTGCCTTGCACTAACACAACAAATGGTTATCAGTCCACCATGTCTAACCCACATAAGGACTGGCTAATCCAAGAGCAAACGGCTCTTGGTAAAGATATCTCAAATCCATTTATGGCTGACAATTTGCCCAAAATTGTATGGTATTCAACTCACCATATCTTTGATAGTTAAGAGTTGGCTAGCCCGCAAGGTTATGGTTTGTGGTAAAGGCAGTGGAAAACCATAATTGGTAATCAACTCAGCAAGATGATAATAACTATCAAAGAGTTGGCTAGTCCAGAAGCAAACGGCTTTTGGTAAAGACAAATCAAATCCGTTGACAGCTTATGGTTTGCTAAAAATCATTTGGTTATCAATGTACCAAAGTATCATACTAAAACATTGGCTACTTCAGAAGTAATGGCTTTTGGTAAAGAGACATCAAATCAATTAATTTTTCATAAAATATTGCTAGGGACTAGCAATAGTTTAGTGTGGGGGATTGATGAGTGTGTAAATACTCATCATTTTTGTCCCATCTGAATTGCAAAAACATTTAAAAACACTTAGAAATGCCTCAACATACAGAAAATATCCCTGGTTTGTGTTTTTATATGTTTCAGGTGCAAAAAGATTGAAAACAGATCAAAAGCGAGCAAAGTTTGCACAATTGGCAGTTTCGGTCCCTAAACTTTCAAAAGTTGTCAAAATTAGTCCCTGAACCTTCACAAATTAACAGAATTGGTCCTTGGTAAAATATTTTTGAAGAAAAGTCAATATTGGTCCTTGGGAAATCACAAGTTATCTCAAACGATCCTTGGAATGAAAGTTTGAAAGAATTGCAAATTGGTCCCTCAAATTTCAATGATTGACAGTTTTAGTCCCTGGGAATTTTTAAAAAATGGAAAATTGCAATTTTTATCCTTGGACTATTGAAATATGGCAGGAAATACCCTTGCGACAAGTTTAGGATGTTTACAATTTCAGTCCCTCAATTTCAGAAAAATTGTAAATTGGTCCTTGTGATAATTCAATCCAAACCAAACCCTTTAATATCTTAGCCCAAAATCCAACAAAAATCACCCCACTAGGGGTGTTCAAAAAACCCGAGAAACCGACAAACCGATCAATCCGAAACCGAAAAAAACCCGAAACCGAAAAAAATCGAAACCGGAAAAACCGCTTATCACGGTTCGGTTTCGGTTTTTACTTTTAGATATCAGTGGTTAACAGAACGAACCGTATAAAATATAAATAAATTACCCGCCCCGCGATGGATAGTTAAAATCTTCCAACTAACCGAACCGAACCGCCCCGTGAACACCCTTACCAAGCATGCCCTAAAATACAAATGTAGCTTTAATACTTATTAGTTTTAAAACTTTTACTACTTTTTACTTGTAGTTTTTATACTTTTAATAATTTTTAAATTTATAATATAAGTATAAAAGAGTATCAAACACACTTCACTTTTTTTTTTTTTTTTTTTTTTTTTTTTTTAACTTAAAACACACTTCACTTTTAAACTTATAATATATACAAAGAGTATCAAACACACTTCACTTTTAAACTACCATAATAAATACAAAGCATATCAAATACGCTTCACACTTCCACATAATCCTCTCTTTCTCTCTCACAGTTATAAAACTCAATCGGTTACAGTTGACCAAGTAAACGGATCTAGGGTTTTGATCCTTTATTCTTAGTTTTGTCTTACATTTGTAAGAGACTTGTTACTTTATGTATTAGATTTATGTTGTGTTGTTTTTGCGAATATTTAGAGCAAAAGAGATATTAAGGCCGGTGTGTTTGGATTAGCTTATTTTGTGTGGTTATCGGCTTATTTAGTTTTGGGAAAATTAATAAGCTCACTGTTTGTTGGCTTATTAGCTTATCCATTTAAAATAACATAGGCTTATTGGCATCCACAAATCTCAAAAAGCTGATAAGATCATAAATTAATATAATCCAAATACCCCCTTAAAGCTATTTATTCTTAGGCTTAGGTTGACTATCTGTTATAAGAAGTATGTTGCATTTGTATTGATAGAATAAGGAAGAACATGCTGTGTTGTTTTTGTGAATAATTAGGGCAAAAGAGATATTAAGGTTTGCTTGGATTAGCTTATTTTATCTTAGGCTTAGGTTGACTATCTGGTATAAGAATTATGTTGCATTTGTTTTGAGAGAATAAGGAAGAAAAGTGGCAGATGTGTGTGCGAATATTTAGGCTAAAATATCCAAGTATCAAAGATGGAAGAAGTATCAATGATGGGTGAACAGACACCACTTTCAAGTATGAACATAAACTTGTTTTGGTGTTGTTCATCCATTGTTGATTCATCTTTGCTCTTTGTCAAAATACAGAAACAATTATCAAGTATAATTTGTAGGTTCGATGCTTGAATTTAGTGTCTTCGTATTCCAGCATGTTGGTAGGTTAGAGATTCAAGGCTGAATAATATGTTGTTGCTGGCTAGGGTAGAAAGGATGGTAGTTCATTGCATTGTTAATATAAATTTAATATGATTTCATTCATGCACGATTAGCTCTCTAATGTCGTAGAATCTACATAATTAATATGTATGTTCGTCACATCTAAGGGAGCGATATAAATGATAGTAAGAATCTGTTTTCTAATAACTTAAAGCTCAATAATTAGGGCAGATCTATTTAGCGTTGTAGATGGTTCCATTGCTTAATTTGGAAAACGTCTACTTCCATTTGTGGCGTTGATCTTGATCACAAGCTTTGGCTCTTTCAATAATGTACCTTGATTAAAACTTTTGTCCCGACAATGAAGATACATTCTTGAAAGAGCCAACGCTTGTGATCAAGATCAACGCCACAAATGGAAGTAGATGGTGTCCAAAAAAACAAAGCAATGGAACAATCCTGCAACGTTAGATAGATCTGGCCTGATCATTGAGACGTCTTCAATGCGATGATGATATAGTGTGTATTGTTCATGACAGGCCACACTCCTTCATCATCGCATTCCAGATGAGTGATGTTACTTAGACTCTATTCTTTACTTAACATTTCTAGATTGTTTGTATCACTCTGTTTGCATTCCATTCTTTTTTATGATCTAAATGAGTCTGAAATTTCAACATACCTTTCCATTCTTAGTGCCCAAACATTTCCTTTTGTTTTTTCAACAATCTAGCAATGCGGCTGGTGCAGTCCTTTGCTCAAAGGGAGTTGAAACGACAAAAGGAGATGTTGTGGGTACTCAGAAGGGAAATATGCTGGTTTATTGCATTCCATTCTTTTTTATGATCTAAAACCAGCCATCCTACTGAAACAATGAGTTCCAAGAAAAAGGTTGTTTCAAACACACCCTGAATTGCAACAGTATCTTTTATTTCATTTATAGTACTATTATTTTTGTTAATTTTAATATATTTTTTATTTTTATTTTTTGCAAAAATCATTAACATTGACAGCAGTGACTCAAGTTCATTTCACATATCAAGCAGTGATGTTACTTAGACAAGGGTATAAAACCATTGGAACCAAAAATGCCCAAAGTTTGTTCAAAAAGGAAGGGTAAAAATAAAATGTATTAGTTGAGTTAGGAAATAATTTGAATAAACTTGTGTAATCCTTTTGTACTACTTTATTTGACTTTATGAATAAACAAGTTGTCATTGCTCAATTTTCTCATTAATGAACTGAATATGAATCGTTTAATTTTTGTGGCATTTTATTTTTATCCCTAGCAGCATTAAGTTATGTCAAGCAGCATTAAGTTTTGAGTTACTAGCATTCACCGAAATTCCAATCCAAACCCGGAATTGCCCAAATTCACTTGGTCTCTTTGACTTTTGCAAATGACAATCAAGTTTGACAATCTTTGTTTGACTTTTAACAAAGCATCATAACATAGTCAACAAATCAATATAACATAATTAATCAACAAAAAGATAACTTGATCATATAGTAATCGATAACTTGATTAACAAAGAAACATAAGATAAGTTTACTTTGAACACAAAAACATTAAACTTCAAAGAAACATAACATAATTGATAAAAAAAAAAAAAAAAAAAAAAAAAACATTCAAATTCAAAAAATACTTCTAAAGTCCTTTAACAAATGCGTGCTTGAAAGTCCAATTTAGTAATAAATAAGTTTGGTGAGGGGATTTGGGGGCCTGGTTCCTCCATGTAATATATAGGGAGTTTGTTGCAAAAAAGGTCCCTAAAACGTCCCTCAACACTAAAGGTGCTAGCAGCGTAAACTATCTACTAGCAGCATTAACTGTGTACGTTAACATACCCAAGCACCGATGTAAATAACAATTATACAAAAACATTAATGGTAACATAGTGGTTCATACTGAACGATTAAAACATTAAAATAACATAATAATGATTAATATCATCTTACATCAGGGTTAATTCAATGAAAATTATACAAACTATTTTGAATACCTTTGTAAATATCAACAATGTTTCCACAGATTTGTTCTATTTCTTGATTCCAAACATTAACTTTGTTCTGATGCGCCAGTATGATCTCTTGGTCTTTTTTATTTTGTTCTTCCAACCGCGTGATTTGTTTGTTGTAAAGTTCAACCAACTGTCGTTCAGTACCATATTGGCCTTCAGAATGGCATTTGTCTCAGCACTCTTGGGTTAGGCCGTGGATTTTATATTTATCTGGCATTGGAGGAGGCGGAAGAGGAGGAGAAGTATCCCTTGAAAGTTTTGTTTTCTTTGAAGCAGGATTTGAAGATGATAAAGCCATTGTAGTTCCAAACAAAAATTGAATACGTAATGAAAAGATGAAAGAAATTGGTTGTAATTCCTTTGTATTTATAGGCACACAAAAGTCGCAACGTCACAATGTTTAAGTGTCACAACGGTTTACAAAGTGTCACAACGGTTTACAGTTACTTTTTTACAGTTACATGGTTTACAGTAATTTATGCCTAGTAGCATTAAGTTATGCCAAGCAGCATTAAGTTCTGAGTTACTATAACTCTTCATGGTTTCATTTAACTTGATGTTTTAACTTTATTTCGTTTGTAAATACAAGAATTTGTAATTAGATTATAACTTTTACACTATAGTTTTAAAAGATTGTTACAAACATTTAAAACTATAATTTGTATTAAAACAGCGAACAAATCTTTGTTAATTTTTAAAAAATAAGACAATCCTATCTAAATTCATTTTTCAACTAACTTAAACTATTTTTAGGTAATGATTAACATAATTAAAGTAGATTACAACAACTTCATTTATGTTACAAGGGTATAAAACTATGGGAACCAAAAATGCCCAAAATTTGTTCAAAAGGGAAGGGTAAAAAGAAAATGTATTAGTTTAGGAAGTACTTTATTTGAATAAACCTGTGTTAACCTGAATAAACATGTTGTAATCCTTTTGTACTACTTTATTTGACTTTATGAAGTCAATTTTATAATGTGTTTTTTATACCTCAATTTTATTTGACTTTATGTAATCCTTTTTCTTGTTCCCTTGTTGTACCATCATGCTTCTCACCTAATTCTTGATTTCTTTCTCAACAAAATCTAAATTCTTATTTCATCTATCAACCAAGTAACATCAAAAAAAGGTGTTGGATCTCTTTATTAATCAGGTCATAACAGTGTTGAAGTAAGTTTGCCAATTCAGGGAGTAAACACTGTCACAAACACAAATTTTATACAACTACTAACTTAATACCATTATGTTTATTCGTACTATATTTTCTAACATTTGAAACCACTTACAATGCATTTGTTTGAGATCTTTGTTTGACTTTTGGTATGATCCAGAGGAGGAATATGATTGGTACAAGATGCATTTGCTTGAGATCTTTGTTTGACTTTTAACAAAGCATCATAACATAGTCAACAAAGTAAAATAACATAATAAATCAACAAACAGATAACATAATTAATAATATAACATTAAAATTGATAAAAAAAGAAACATAACATGACATGATAAAAACATAACATTAAAATTCAAAGGAACATAACATGGTTGATAAAAAACATTGAAAGAAACTCTAAAGTCCCTTGATAAATGCGTGCTTGTTGAAAAGCTTCAGCTTGGCTTCCGCAATCTTCTTCTTCAATTCCAAAAGCTCGATAACGTCGGACTTTTGAAGCTTCTTAAAATACTCCAAGCACTTGAACATCTGCACCGAAGGACGCACAAGTTCCATTTCAGCCATGCACTTGTTCCTTTGAATAACAATATCAAGCAACTCTTGATATGCCTTAAACAGATCTTTCACATACTTCACATCACGCTGTGTCTCCCTATCAAAATACACCGTCATCTGGTATGGTAACTCAGTTGAGTTAGCAGCCGCTTCAAGTTCCTGAAGAAGCACAAATTGAGACATTCTTACACCATTTGATACAATTTATGTTTTACTGTTTTTGTTTACTAGATGAATGAGGAAGTTGCTTGGGTTATAGCATATAAATAGGCGGGGTAATTGCATGTGAAAATGTGTTTTAGGCGTGTTTGGGTAATAAATGCTAAACGTTTGGGTTACCAACATACACATCCCAAAATTTCCTAGCAACATTAATTTATACCTAGCAGCATTAAGTTATGCCAAGCAGCATTAACATAATTAAAGTAGATTACAACTACTTCATTTCGTTTAACTTGATGTTTTAACTTTATTTCGTTTGTAAATGCAATAATTTTAATTAGATTATAACTTTTACATTATAGTTTTAAATGATTGTTACAAACATTTTAAACTACAATATTAAAACAACAAAGCTTTGTAAATTTTTAAAAAATAAAACAGTCCTATCTAAATTCATTTTTCAACTAACTTAATCTATTTTTAGGTAATGATTAACATAATTAAAGTAGACAACAACAACTTCATTTATGTTACAAGGATAAATGTGTGCATGGTTAATGGTCACATATAATACCCTTATAACGTGGCCATAATCATGATTTAGATACACATTTGTGATATAGTGTGACTATTGTAAAGCATATAGTCACATGATCGTGCTACAAATATATGTGACTATACACATTAGGATTTGGAAAGCAAACACACACTAAACTTTAGATACACATATTAACTTACGTGACCATATGTATTGAATTTTTGTTACGCTTAATCATGTTTGTATGGTTTAGTGTGACCATATATGACATTTGGTCACACTCTTCAAGTGTGTGACATATATTTGTCACTCTTAAATGCATATCGTGACTAACGTTTCAAACTGAATTTTTAGTTGTCACACATTTCAAATTCATATGTGTCTAACTATTCAGCAAAGAATATCAGTCACATTTATATAATGTGTGACAAACTTGACTATATAATTTAGCTACATACGCAAGTACTTCATATGACCATATATCTTTTTTGGTCACACTATTCAATTGTGTGACATATATTTGTCACATATGTATATATATAGTGTGACTAATATTTCGAGCTGATTTGTATCAGTCACACGTCCCAAATTAAAAGTGACTAAAATGTCGAAAAATATTTACCAGTTACCCTCTAGTCACATATATACACCACTGTGTGACATATATTTTACGAAATGGTCACACAAGTCGGATCAGCGTGGCTGTTTATTTAAAGCTGGTACATTTAGTCACGTAAATATGTTGATATGTCGCCATTCAAAATACGCTATGTGTGACGAAAGACCATATTTGTACTAGGGTTGCCTTATTCTGTTTCCAAAATACAATAACTTTATCCAAAAACACTTCTTAAAAAACTGCTTATTACCTTTTCAAAGGTTTAAAAAGTACAATAAGGCCTCTTTAACAACCTTTTTCAACCACCCCCTAAATTTATCAAAAACAATCACCTAGAACATCCAAAATAAGCAAAAATAATCCCCGTTAAGCAGATAAGCACTTAAACCAGAAAAATTACAACTTTCTAACACCTTAATCATACAATTCACTTTGTTTAGAGAAAAGCTTACATTGCCCGTTTGAATAATATCTGCTCCCATTTATATAAATTTGGGGTCACATAAACCCTAAATTAGAAATTACAAAGTAAAAAGAAAAAAAATAGAAAAATCACTAAATCACTAAGTTAGCGCACAAACACTTCAAATTGATTCCCTAACTAAGGATACAATACAATAAAGTACCTGATTCATGGATAAATGAACTTGAAATTGGTGTCGATGGCTCGACCGGCGACGGGTGGATGGTGACTAGTGATGCTTTTCGGTTGACAACAAGAGGGGGTGTGAGATAGATTAAGAAAATTAGTTAAGGAGAACATATTATGAAGATGATGTGAGATCTGAAACTAAAGATAAAGATGGATGGCGGGGCAATTTGATTTTGGGGAAAAAGGATGAATGTGGCTGAAATAGTGAAATGTTGGAGAGAGGGATCCCAAAATTTGATTTTGATTTTGGGAAAAATTAGGGCGGGATATAATGAAAATATTTGGGGAGAGGACCAAATTTTGGGAAAATTTTTTAAGACTTATTTAAGATATAAATATGTGACCATATATGACATTTGGTCACACTATTCAAGTGTGTGACATATATTTGTCACTTAAATGCATATCGTGACTAATGCTTCAAACTTACTTTTCAGTTGTCACACATTTCATTCATATGTGGCTAAATTTTCAACAAAAACTAACAGTCACATTTAAATAATGTGTGACAACTTGAGTATATAATTTAGCCACATACACAATTACTTCATGTGACTATATATGGATTTTGGTCACACTGTTCAATTATGTGACATATATTTGTCACATATGTATATATATAGTGTGACTAATGTTTCAAACTTATTTGTATCCGTCACACGTTCCAAATTATAAGTGACTAAATAATCAAAACAAGTTTTACCAGATACCTCTAGTCACGAAAAGATTCAAATGTGTGGCTGTAGCCTCAGATGTAATTCTGAAATGGTCACACAAGTCGGATCAAGTGTGGCTGTTTTTTTTATTCTAGTACATTTAGTCATATAAAAAAGTTACTGTGTGATCGTTCGAAAAATAGCATGTGTGACGAAATCCCAGTTTTGTACTAGTGTTACTAGCAGATATATAAGCATATATGAATCACAACTACTCGCCACATATAGAAGTATCATATAGCATATTCTGATATGGTAATTATGAATAATAACATACATAACATATGAAAAAAAAATACTAGTAGATCCTTGCACATATAGAAGCATCATATATTACTGATATGAAGGTGTTCAAGTAGAGCATAGTACAATATTTTTAGCCGCTTTAAACCAAACAAGAGTGAACCATATACTAGTGATACAAAGTCGTACCGCCATGAATAATTCATTTAAAATTCACCAAAACTCACAGAATTCTTAAGTCTCTTTTCACAATGTATTCTATTCAACGATCATATCAATCACTTATGTACAATTCAGATAATGAAATTCAAAATCGTGAAGGTGCTACATACCTTAATTATCGAATTGAGACTACGTGCTCTGCAACAATCCGTTTTAAAACCTAACACAATAACGAAATTAACCTAACATCCACCCGCTGCAAATCGAAATTAACCTAACATCCACCAGCTGCAAACCTAACAACCAAAACACAATTGAGACTACGCGCTCTCCAACAATCCGTTTTAAAACGAAATTAACCTAACATCCACCAGCTACAAATCGAAGTGAACTGATAAAAAGTGAGATTGATAGAACGAATATATTTTATATGGTAACTGATATTCATCATATCAATTTGATTGAATTAAGGTTTATGATAACTGAGCATTACTAGGGTTTATTATTGAATGTGATTTGGGGAAAATGATATAAATGTAATTTGGGAAAAATAACTGAGTATTATTGAGTTGTTTAAGTATGAATAATTTGATTGAATGTGATTTGGGGAAAACGAGTATGGATGAGATATAAATGTGAAAGTGAAAGTGGATTTGAGATATAAATGTGTCGGAATGACACGTATTAAAACAACTCCACGCTTTTAACAGTGGATTTTCCCTTTTTTTCTTATAAAATTGTTTGTGCACGGTTTTTCTTGTGCACTTTTCTTTCTTATTTTTTTTGTACACGCTTTTTCTTGTGACGCATAGTATTTTATATACATGCTTATGACCGTGCTTATGACCTTGCATGTCTTCTTTTATCTTTTAAACGCACAAAACCGTGGACTATTTTAAGCACTCTTATTTCTGTGTAAAATAAAGATTAAAAGTCCACCCTTTTACAACCGTGAAAAAATAAGCGTGCATATTTTCGCTATTTTTTGTAGTGTCTAGAACTCTTCGTCTTCTACATCAATTATCCTCATGTTCTTAACCATCCTGAAGTCTCCTTACGCTGAAATGGATTTCTTGCTATTGTTACCCAAGATTGTTTCGCTAGGTTTAGCAACTCTTTTCCTATCTCTATCAAGTATGTTGATCGCTTTTACTGCCAGCCCTTTCGTACTTTACGATAAGCAATTGAGTTGGATACCAATCCTGGTCGCATTAATTTCCATATGTCCAGCTTTATCATATACATGGCTGCAAAGTGATCTGCTTGTTGATGTATATCAGTCGACATATGGCAACTCGTCAGCCAACTCCAACAAAAATGTTATAAACTAAGAAAACCCCAAGGTTCAACCATTATAGTTTTTCAATTGTAACAGCTTTCGATAACTTTAAGATAATTTCTGTAGATTGGATTTTGTTACATGAAGTTGATTATGTAATTTCCAAATATTGAATATGTTTTCTATGAACTGCTGTTTTGTTTGTCCATAAGCGTTTGATTGACACATAAGAGGTGTGGTGAGTAGGTTTGCCTCCTCATTTGGGCCGTATGGGGTGCCACATCACTTTAACAAACCTCCTCTTACAACCTTTCACTCACAACTAACTTCAACTTACTTATTTTGAGCCCACCACTAACTTTTTCTTTTTCACATCTCATTATAAAATAAAATTCATTTTATTGAAATAAAAGTATAAATACGGAGTAACATTTTTTTATAAAAAAAGGTAAAAAAAAATAATAAAAAAATAAAATAAAATAACTAAACTTTATCATCTTCATCCTCCACACACACACAAATACCATCATCTTCAAACCGATCATCTTCAACCTAAAAATAAAAATGGAAAAACCATCTTTAACCCAAAACTCACACACACACATTTGAATCTTTTATGAGCCGCTCCTGAATCTTCATCTTTTATTTCTTCTTGAACACTTCTGGTTTACCCTTTTCTTTCTTCTTGATTTTGTTGCTAGTAAATATATTATTTTGTAAAAAAAATAATAATAAATGAATAAAAAATAAAAATCAAACAACTATATTTAACCTTGTATATTCACTTGAGCCCCACTCTTGTTAGAATTTAAGCTCGCCGTGCAGGAACGGAGAGAGATGAGGAAGTGAGGCGGTGTGGCGAAGGGTGAGGAGATCATACGTCCCGCTCTAAGAAAGTAAAACACAATTTAAAACTCATGCAATGACAGTTTCCTATCCTGTACCACTTACTAATCTTTGGAGTCCAATGAAAATTGAAAAGACTTGTAATATAACACCTCAATTTTCTTTTTAAAATTTTTCTATACAAAACTTTTTCCATATGGGAGACCTCAAAAGTTATGTAATTCTAGTACAAAATTTTGGGATTTTGGAGCCTTTCAAAACTTATATACTTTTAGTACAAAATTCTGGGTTTTGAGAGCCCTCAAAACTTCATCTTTAATAAAACAAATATTATTTTAAAAAGGATCGATTTTGCAATTCAAAAAATGTTAGCGGCATAACTTGTTGTTCGTTTGTCTTTCACCTCTATATGTAAATCCAAATTAATATATTAGGAGATTGATCATAAAACAAATTTATACCATTTAGGAGCCATAAAAAATATCAGTTTTTGACCCGTAACAGAACCCATCTTTAATATGGAGCTAGCGACGTCATAGGTCTAGTGTCATGGCTATAGCGCTTTTCACTATTTTCAAAATGGTTTACGTGTGTTTGTGTGGTGCGGGTGTAAAGTGTGTCTTTTTAATGGATATTGCCGGTTTGATCCGGTGATAACAAAAAGTATAAATTTTGTTTTCTTTTTTAGATTTGTAAGTATGTACTTTGTTTGTTACTATTTTTTTTCTTTTTTATTATTAGTCTCTAAAATATACAAAGTATTAAATTTGGTTTAAATGTATTGATTCAATTTTTTTTTTAATTATTTAATGTTTTTATTATAATGTGTTTTGAGTATAACGAAATGCTTTTTTCCTTTTTCAAAGAAAGAAAATAAAAAAAAACTATTGGTCAAGATCATTAAAAAAGTAATGCTAACATGACGCACATTTTGTTATGACCGCAAGCAAGTACACCCTTCATATTCAATTTGAACGATATAAACATGAGTTTATGTTAGGACTAAGTTTGTAGATACGCAACATACTTTTTCAAAATTACCGAAATACGTAACCTACTAAAAATAGTCTTTATATTGCTAACAAACTTTCAAACTTGGCTAAAGATACGTAATGTTGACCGAATTTTTACCAGGTTGACCGGTTTGTAAGTAAACATTTAAAAAAACATACATTATTGGTCCCTGTGGTTTGCGTCTGTTTTCACCAGTCATCATTTAACTTTAATTCAGTTATAAAAGTTACAATAATTGTCCTTGTCGTTTGGGTTGACTTTCACCATTAGTCTCTTGACTTTATTTTCACTCTTTCGCCCGTGTTTACACGTGTAAAGTTCGTTTTTGCACGTTTTCGTCCGTTTTTACAAGTTTTCGTCCGTTTTACACGTTTTGGTCCGTTTTTACACGTTTTCTTTCGTTTTATCACTTTTATAAAAAAATCAAATAAAATTTTATAAAAAGTATTTTTCTAAAATATTTTCGAAAAAAATATTTTTTAGAAAAAATATTTTTTTTCGAAAATTTTTTAGAAAAATATTTTTTTTCTAAAATTTTTTTAGAAAAAAAAATTGTTTTAGAAAAATATTTGAATAAAAAAAATATTTTTTCAAAATTTTTTTTTTAAATATTTGAATAAAATATTTTCGAAATAAAATATTTTTTCTAAAATATTTTTTTTTGAAAATTTTTTAGAAAAATACTTTTTTTCTAAAATTTTTTTAGAAAAAAATAAAAATTTTTTAGAAAAATATTTGAATAAAATATTTTCGAAAAAAAAATATTTTTTCTAATATATTTTCGAAAAAAAATATTTTTTTTCGAAAAATTTTTAGAAAAATATTTTTTCTAAAATATTTTTAGAAAAAAAAAGTAAAAATTTTTTAGAAAAATATTTGAATAAAAAATATTTTTTTTTCGAAAATTTTTTAGAAAAAATATTTTTTCTAAAATATTTTCGAAAAAAAAAATTTTTCTAAAATATTTTTGAAGAAAAATATATTTTAGAAAAAAAAATTTATTCGAAAAAAAATTTATTCGATTTTTTTTTTATAAAATATTTTTGATAAAATTCTATTCGATTTTTTTTATAAAAGTGGAAAAATGAAAGAAAACGTGTAAACACGGGTGAAAAGGTGAAAATAAAGTCAAGGGACTAAAGGTGAAAGTCAACCCAAACGACAAGGATCATTATTGTAACTTTTATAACTGAATTAAAGTTAAAGGATGACTGATGAAAACAGACGAAAACCACAGGGACCAATAATGTATGTTTTTTTAAATGTTTACCTATAATCCGGTTAACCAGGTAAAAATCCGGTCAACATTACGTAAGTTACGTATTTCGATACTTTTGAGAAAGTATGTTGCGTATCTTTTTTAAATGTTTGAAAGTTCGTTAGCAATATAAAGACTATTTTTAGTAAGTTACGTATTTCGATACTTTTGAGAAAGTATGTTGCGTATCTACAAACTTAGTCCTTTATGTTTTTTTTTTGAACGGCAAATGAATTTTAATTAAAAAGGCTAGAAAGAAACTAGCAGACGATACACGCAAAAACGATCCAACATACAAAGAACGAAAAGGAATAGAAAACTCTAACGAAACGAGACAAACTCGCAAAACAACCAAAGGCTATTAGAATTAGAAAGATCCCACCATGGCGCCAACAGAACTAACTCCCATGAACGAAACCGAACACCCGATGCAACAAACCAAAAAAGCGATCTAACCGGCATCCTTTGTTTGTCTCGATAAGGCATTATGAAGAAGAATAGTTTCTTTAACGTTGCCATAATAACTCCAAATCTGAAGATCACTAGAAAAATAATCTTTCCACGTACGTAGTTGCGCGAGAGAGAACAACCCGTGTATATTTCCATTGGGGTCTCTATAGCTCCATCATTTATCAGAATCAATCTCGTCACTAGTTAGAGGACCAACATAATCAAGCCACGAAGAACCAGACTCAACAGCAATATTTAAATCATTACCCGGGGGTGTAGATGGAGGCGCAATGATGGAGTCTTTTTCAGGAGTAATAACTGGCGTAACCTGACACTTGTCTTGATGCAATAACCTGCTGCGTAAAGGATCATTATCATCAGTGGTGACATTACCACAATCACCCTGAGAATGAACTTCAAGAATCTCGCCAGCATCATCTTCCAAATTCTTTTCCATGCCACCTGATGCGTGGGAATCGCACCTTGCTTTACCTCTCGAGGGATCTCGAGAAGCTTACAACCCCCACCAGGCAGTGTACCTGATCGTTGTAGTATAGTATAGTGACAAGTACCGGGGGATTGATCGTTCAGCTTAGGAATAGTGTCGCTAGGATTAGAAAACCTAATTAATAGTTCTAGAGGTGAGAGATGATTATTTTTGTATTTTTATATTTTTATGAAAGCAATTAAAATCTCGGGTTTTGAAGGAGTGGGCGGAATTAGTTGCTATTCAACTAACCCAAAGCTAAGATGCAATCAAAATAAAATAATAAAAATGAAATTAAACTAAATTATACTAAAGTTGTGAGCAGTAGTTGGAGAAATTGTGTTTACTTAGACTTCAATACTCCCTAGATATCTTTTATATGTTAATTACTTGTTACACTTGTATGAATGACGGATTGTATTCCTTAATACCATTCGTGGGGTGGCATACATAACTCCCCAACTCTATGAGCTCTTATCTCCTCCTACACCATGACCCAGCACAACTATAGGGATTGTAAACAGTGGCTCATGCATTAAATACAACCAATAAAGACCTAGTACGCCTCGGTTCATGTTTCTTAAGACGTTCAAGCATGTTACCATTTGGAGATCTGCCAGTTTTCTTAAGCCTGACATATAAATCATTCATTCAAAACAAGAATAGACAAGTAATCAACACATAATCAACATCTAGGTTTCATTAGATCTAAGCAAACACAAGAGAGATCTAGCCTAGCATAGTGGAATTGAGACAAGAACAAGAGATAAACAACCAACACATAGACATATTGATTGAATTGAAAGTACACTTATCTCAATTACAATGCAAGGTCTCAAGGGTTTGGAACCCTTGAAAAACCTGTAAAAGAGGCACCAAAATCGTCTTTAGGGTTTCACCAAAACTTCTCTCTCTTAATGAAAAAAACTAGAAAACTATATATAGGAAAAACAGTCTGACGGCGTCAAGAGTAACTTCTGACGCCGTCACCTCGCCGCCATATACTTCCTCGGACGGCCTTGATCCACTTATGACGGCCTATGTGACGCCGTCACCACCCACGGTATATTAATTTTGCCACATTGACGCCGTCACGAGTCCTTCTGACGCCGTCACCACCTTCGGAGTTTAATTCTTCATGTCTGACGCCGTCAAGATGTTGGTCTTGACGCCGTCACCTTGTATTTTCAGCATGCAAATTTAGTACTTAGCCGTTTTCTTCACTTTTATGCTCCAAAAACGTCCAAAATAGCTTCTTTTCCAGAATTCACTCTCCAAACACCTAAAATCACAAAAGGAACGATTTAGGGCAATATTTGATCAAATAAAGTCGGATTCGGGCTTAAATGACCCCCTAAAAATGGATCATTTTTCGCCTCATCATATACCCTTACACTTGAGATTTGCTTGTCCTCAAGCAAATGAGCTTTTATTCTACTCAAAAGACAAGTTAGGGGTCATTTAACACTAATATAAAAGTAATTACAACAAATAATCGTTCCACTAAAGACCAATAGACAAGCACGGAGGTCATACACAAGCACCTCACAAATAGTGTTTAGATACTCACATCTCTCGGGTGTAATAAAGTAATATAACATTATGGAAATCGAAGATATCTCTCACTACCTGTCATAGCAAAATAGATTACCATAGGCTTGGGAAAGGATCAAACCTCCACCACATGGCGTAAGCACCTAGGATAAACTATCAAAGAGGTCTTTTAAAGGGTTATAATGTTAGGTGTAGGGATATGAATTACACGGTTTT
Source organism: Artemisia argyi (assembly GCA_030686995.1). Taxonomy (NCBI): domain Eukaryota; kingdom Viridiplantae; phylum Streptophyta; class Magnoliopsida; order Asterales; family Asteraceae; genus Artemisia; species Artemisia argyi. The sequence continues at coordinate 2,277,652 of CM060676.1, read as the reverse complement.
GTTGGATAAAGGAAGTTTTACTGGTGGCGAGTTAACAATCTTAGTTAATTACATGTACAAGTTGGCGTTGCTAAGCCAAGACTAGACTCGACTTAAGCTAATAAATGAAAAATAACAAAAACATAAAATGAACATAGAATAAAAAACGGGATGGTAGTCCGTATGTTTTTTTCTTTTTTTTTCTTTTTCTTTTCTATTTTTTTTTTCATACACTCTTACCCTACCATCCAAAGTAATACATCATAGGGGTTTGAGTATTCCCCTTACACTTGAATCTTTACATACTTTACAATTAACTAATCTAATGACTCGAATTAAGAAAATCAAAACACTTGGAGCACTTTTAAGATTAACGTACATATGGGGGTAATAAATGATGTTCTTCCCCATTACTCCATAAAATAAGTACTTACCCATGAGTCCCAATAGTCCCAAAACAATATGTACAATGATATGACTCGACTTAGCAACCATGTAATCAATTAGAAAGTTAACTTAGGGTTTAACAAATAACAATAATGCACTAAAAATGAGCGCATACACGGAAGGCTAAGGCGATTTGGTTGTACATTTAAGTGGGGTGTAACAAATTCTTCCTTTAAGTAAAATGCTTAAAGTTAGAAACGAAAAGATAGGCTCGGAGGGGTGTACTAGGGGTATCGTGTACTAAAAATGAGTACAACGCTAAGGGTGTGGGAAAAATTAGTTGACTTAACTAGCCAAGTAATATGACTTAAATGGTCAAGTAATTATAATACGGGTTTAACACAAGGGTGATCCTAATGCCTCTTATCATGTAGTAAATCCTACTACACGAATGTAGTCTCACTAGCGGTCTCGGGATGCATCACTAACGCAAGTTCTAGAATCTAAATGCTACCGGTACACTCATAAGCACCAATAATAAATGCTTTTCTTATCAAATCTAAAGGCGAACCTCACATTTTTAGGTGGAAAATTTTTCTGAATATACGGTTATGTGCTAGTCATACAATCTCCTATCCATGAGACGCTTGCTATGGCTAAAGTTTCACTCCTAAATGTTGTAAAAAAAATTTTAAATTTGGCGCTAAAATTACACTAACAAGTATTTCTCATAGTTTTATTACTCATCTACTATCAAACAAAACAAACTCAAGCGAAAGTGCATATGTAAGGTATCATCTTTTTACCCTCCCCTTACACTTAAGATGAACATTGTCCCCAATGTTCAAGTAAAGAATGTAAAAGTTAACAAAGTAAAGAGAATGAAATCAAATACTCCCCTGATTCGCTCGGTATGGATTTTAGGTTGGCCAGGTTAAATCTTCCTCCAAGAAAACGAACAATCAAAGCTTCCCTTCCAGAATATAAATCATCTTCTTATCATAAATAACCTGTAAATCCTGACAAAAGTAGACAAGGCAACCTCGCGTAAAATCGGCGGCATCCTATATAAGTTACTAAATCCTAGAAAACAAAGTAAGATATAATGCTTGTGGAATGAAGTTTGCAGATTTCCTGGAGATTATAAAACTTAATAATTCACAAAAACTATAAGACTCCGTTAGAAAAACAAAACCGGTAAAATTTCCAGATTTTAACTCCTGACGCCGTCAAGAGCAATACCCTGACGCCGTCAGAATGGACCTGCAGAAATTCTTATGTTTAGTTTCCGGAAAATTTCTGGAAAAACTTTGTCCTACTTCCTGGAAAATCCTGCAAAACTTCATTATGACTCAATACAAGCATTTGACTCTAACAAATACGAATATACATGTTCATTTAATATTGTGGAGAATCATGATCGGTTTGTTTCTTAAAAACATATTTGGGGTTTCCCCTTACACTTATCTTTTGCAAAAATACCTTTAGGTTGAAGTTAAGACTAGGCTAAACAACATAATAAAGTATTTCCATATTTTAGTAGAGAAACATGATCAACCAACAATAAAAATAAAACATGCATACGGAAGCAAATAACAATCAAACAAGTAAGATCACACAAAACATGGGTTGCCTCCCAAGAAGCACTTTTCTTTATTTACGAGTCTTGCAGCTAGACTCAAAGTCGTGGGTTACTACGTGATCTCATCATTGGTTCCACTCTCTAGGTCGTCTTCTAAACCAGTTTTGTATTCCGGACCTAGTTGCAAGCATTCTTTGTAGAAACCAAGCATCCTATTTCTAACATACTCTACTCCTCTACGTCTATCCTCCTCATTCCTATAATAAGCCGCTTGCTTACGTTCCTTTTCGAAATTAGAGAGAAGGCGGTATTGCTCAATCTTGTAGGGCATTTGATAAGCAACCTCATCATTGTCTTTCTTGAACCTAACTATCCCTAAAGTCGGATCATAACTCATCCTAGTGGCTTCAACAAAAGGCTTCCCGAATATAATTTGGCTTAGGCAAGCATCTATCACGGGACGAGTGTCTTCCACTATCATAAAATCAATCTCATAGGTGAGATTCCCTATAATCACATGTACTCCCTTAACTCTTCCTGCAAAATTACTTATCCAACTTTTACCGGGCATTATCCTAAAATTGAGTTGCTTCTTCATCACCCAATTGTAATAAGTCCTAGACATGATGTTCACGGGGGATCTAGGGTCTATGTAAGCTTTCCATACATGCATGTGCCCGATATTGCATGGGATGTTAATGTTAGAGGGGTCTCCCATTTTGATCAGGGGATCGCCAAAGATATATGTTGTCTCGGGACTATCGAATAAATCCTTATGGTATTCCCGTTCTTCCTTGGTTGGCAACCTATCAAAATACTCCTCTATAGGTTCTACCTCCTCTAATTCCTCATCCTTATTAACCTCAACTTCCCTACTCTCATCCTCACTATTGGCTTCTACTTTAACTTCATCTTTGTCACTCTCCTCTATCTCCCTATCTATCGGCTTAATGGTGACAACATTGACAAAGTGGACATGTTTGGATGATGAGGGGTCCTTAACTTGGATTCCACTATTGGTGTCCCTAGTGTCCTTCCTAGGTGTGGCTAATGTTTGGTTGTTGAGGGCTTTCAACAAGTTGTCGATCTTGTTGGTCATCTCCGTTTGTTGTTGGTTGAATTCGGTTTCAAACCTAGCTATGCGAGCTTCTTGAGATGCCATAAATTTCGACATCAATCCTTCAAGATTGTTGGTACTACCATAGTTGTTAGAAGGATTGTTGTTGAAGGTACGGTTGGATGGTGGACCGTTTGATTGGTAACGATTAGGCGGATTAGAAGAATTTGGTTGATTTTGTTTCCACCTAAGGTTTGGGTGATTTTTCCATGAGGGGTTGTATGAATCACCATATGTGTTTGGCTCGGGCTTGAAAGTGTACCACTTATCTCCCGCTTCGTCGGTACGCGTGGATGCGTAGTCCGCAAAAGCTGTTCCGGGGAGTTCCACACAATCACGAGTGTCATGGGGACCACTACATAATTCGCATGAAGAAGTGATTTTGTTCACTTGGCTTGAATGCTTCGGAGCTTCGTAAGATTTCATGAGAAACTTGACTTGGTCCTCAAGTTCCATGATCCTACGGTCGGGAGTGCTTGAATTATTCGAAGGCAAAGATATTGCCTTGACCGTTTTGTTCAAATCACGGGGATCATTCCAACTTTCGTTGTCATAGAGAGCAAGATCTTCTATGAGTTCCCATGATTGTTCCGCACTAAGATCACGTAGCTTACCACCGGCCAATTGGTCAATGGTTCGCCTCGTGGGGATGTCGATATGGTCATAGAAGATTTGGACTTGGAGCCAAAGATCTATGCCATGATGAGGGACTTTTTGGAGTAAGTCCTTGAAACGAGTCCATGCTTCATAAAGAGATTCATTTTGACGTTGTTGAAACATCAAGATGTCATTCCTAAGCTTAGTAGTTCTCCCCGGTGGGAAAAATTGAGCAAGGAAACGAGTGGTGAGATCATCCCTTGTGGTGATGGATCCCGCGGGTAAACGCTCAAGCCATTGACTAGCTTGATCCCGTAGAGAGAATTGGAATAGGCGTAAACGGGTAGTCTCTCTAGTTTCAACACCTAGGTCTATGGAATCTACGATTTTGAGGAAGTCCTTAAGGTGTTGGTTTGGATCTTCGGAACGAAGTCCATGGAATGCACATCCGCTTTGCATCAACCGGATGGTGTCGGATCGCAAGGGGGTCACATTGGCTCCGGTGAGCTCAATGGTGTTTCGGTAGCCTTGGTGGCTAGGTCGGGAATACTCTCCTAAGGTTCGGGGCCTAAGGGGTTCTAATGGTGGGTTTTTTTGTGGTGGGATGATGGGTTCAAAGATGTTACCACCTTCCATGATGTCGGATGGTAAAGAGTTACGAACAAAGGCACGAAGAAATAAGATAGACTAAAGAAGACCTAAAAATAAAAATAAAAATAAAAATCTTACTAGAAAGGAATCTAGCAAGTAGACCTAATAAAAAGAAATCCTAACCTAGACAATAACTATTCCCCGGGCTGCAGCGCCAAAAACTTGATGCGTGGGAATCGCACCTTGCTTTACCTCTCGAGGGATCTCGAGAAGCTTACAACCCCTACCAGGCAGTGTACCTGATCGTTGTAGTATAGTATAGTGACAAGTACCGGGGGATTGATCGTTCAGCTTAGGAATAGTGTCGCTAGGATTACAAAACCTAATTAATAGTTCTAGAGGTGAGAGATGATTATTTTTGTATTTTTATATTTTTATGAAAGCAATTAAAATCTCGGGTTTTGAAGGAGTGGGCGGAATTAGTTGCTATTCAACTAACCCAAAGCTAAGATGCAATCAAAATAAAATAATAAAAATGAAATTAAACTAAATTATACTAAAGTTGTGAGCAGTAGTTGGAGAAATTGTGTTTACTTAGACTTCACTACTCCCTAGATATCTTTTATATGTTAATTACTTATTACACTTGTATGAATGACGGATTGTATTCCTTAATACCATTCGTGGGGTGGCATACATAACTCCCCAACTCTATGAGCTCTTATCTCCTCCTACACCATGACCCAGCACAACTATAGGGATCGTAAACAGTGGCTCATGCATTAAATACAACCAATAAAGACCTAGTACGCCTCGGTTCATGTTTCTTAAGACGTTCAAGCATGTTACCATTTGGAGATCTGCCAGTTTTCTTAAGCCTAACATATAAATCATTCATTCAAAACAAGAATAGACAAGTAATCAACACATAATCAACATCTAGGTTTCATTAGATCTAAGCAAACACAAGAGAGATCTAGCCTAGCATAGTGGAATTGAGACAAGAACAAGAGATAAACAACCAACACAGAGACATATTGATTGAATTGAAAGTACACTTATCTCAATTACAATGCAAGGTCTCAAGGGTTTGGAACCCTTGAAAAACCTGTAAAAGAGGCACCAAAATCGTCTTTAGGGTTTCACCAAAACTTCTCTCTCTTAATGAAAAAAACTAGAAAACTATATATAGGAAAAACAGTCTGACGGCGTCAAGAGTAACTTCTGACGCCGTCACCTCGCCGCCATATACTTCCTCGGACGGCCTTGATCCACTTATGACGGCCTATGTGACGCCGTCACCACCCACGGTATATTAATTTTGCCACATTGACGCCGTCACGAGTCCTTCTGACGCCGTCACCACCTTCGGAGTTTAATTCTTCATGTCTGACGCCGTCAAGATGTTGGTCTTGACGCCGTCACCTTGTATTTTCAGCATGCAAATTTGGTACTTAGCCGTTTTCTTCACTTTTATGCTCCAAAAACGTCCAAAATAGCTTCTTTTCCAGAATTCACTCTCCAAACACCTAAAATCACAAAAGGAACGATTTAGGGCAATATTTGATCAAATAAAGTCGGATTCGGGCTTAAATGACCCCCTAAAAACGGATCATTTTTCGCCTCATCACCACCCTTAATACACCCATCATTAAACCAGACCGAATCACCACGAATCTCGCCTTCTACAAAGGAGTCCACAAGATCATTTTCCACCCCACGAACATCCTCCTCTCGCAAAACCCGACTAGAAGGCGACACCGAATCATTATTGACATTCTTAGGGGAATCTGAATCACAACTATCGACATCCAAATGCTCCTCATTTTCCAAACTTTCATCCAAACTAGGACCCTCTGCATCCTTCCTTTCCAGAGGATTAGACTCGGAATTGACCTCCATCGATTCAATATTGGGCGCCCAATATGCAAACTCAGTAGCGATAATACGATAATTCCGATTACGATATGAGACTATAAAGGACTCTAACACACGATGTAAAGACTTTGTAAGGACACAAACCTTCCCGTGAGACATTGGTCCATCACTTACCATATCCGTAAACACGCTGCTTCCCCACCGACCACCCAACTTCTTATAAACCTCTGGAGCCCATGATCCCAATGGCATACCCACCACGTCTATCCAAACACATCTTTCATCTGGAATAAAATCGTGAGAAACATCTTTGAACTCCAAAAATATCTCATTTAACGCCTTTGAAGTCTTGACGCTTTCCACTTGATCCATAGAGTCAAATTCCAACCAAACCCAACGTCCCCCAACATATCTAAGACCAACATCATCGAATCCCTCAGAAGACATATGTTTAAGAAGCTCTGAAATGACACTTAAATCTTTTACTTTAGCAAGAATACTACACTCCATACCATCCAAATCAATACAATCGTCTACCAAGATAGTCATCACCGCTTCATTACCCGCATCCTTATGTACCTTGTTACAATCCGACACCCCCACAGATTCTGCTCCAGCATTACTTGTACCGTATTTGCCCGACATGTCCACTGATTTATTGCCCAGGACCGCTTTAGCATACGAGTTCAAAGACTGAAAAACATCTTCGTTGATACGAACAGATTGAGATTTCGAGCCTACACTGGGTTTGCCGTCCCCAGAACGTTCCACGGGTCTATTATAAGTTCGACCATACTTCGCCACATCGGCAAATAAATGAAAACCACCCATCCATTCCGTTCTTAGGTTGGAAACTAACTGATTGATATCATTAACGTTTATAAAACGTACAAAACCAAATCGATGACCTGATTTGGATCTCTTTGTTGCTATGTAAACATCGATCATTACACCCCATTTTTTACAAATATCCCAAAGATCTTGGACCGACGCATTCCATGGGATATTAGAGACAAAGATTGATGAAAACGACTTATGTTCCTCACAAAAATTAGGATGGGATTTGTTGGGAATACCTTCATTACGTTGATCTTGGCGATGATTATTATCGGGATGATCGTTCCTTTTGCTTTCTGAATAATTAATAGATCCGTGACCTGTGGCAATTGCCATCGTTATTTAACAACAGAATAGCCAAGATCCGAAAATAGGATTGAAAACGCCTATCATTTGTGAAAACGGGTGGGGTTGATTGATTGATTGATGCAGATCTGATGAAGATCTGATGAAAACGGGTGGAGTTGCTGATGCGAACGAGAATAAGAGTTACTCGCTTAGTATGAGTTCACCGTAATGAAAACGCCTATCATTTGTGAACACTTGTTAGTCCTTTATGTTACGAGTATTTTCTTGTAAGGGGACAATTGATTTTCAACAAAATAAAGGTCTCACAATAAATGAGTCGATATTAACTCAGATGATCTCAATCCTTTCAAATCAAGTATTCAAACATCAAAACTAAAATTCATAATAAAAAACCAATTGAACAGGCCAACAGGGTGTTCGGTATAACATTTCACAAAGCAGATACATGCAGGGGCGCAGCTACATAGGGGCGAGAGGGGGCGCCCGACCCCTCGAAATTTTTTTTGTGATGTAGGGGTATATAGTTTTCGTGTAGAAAAATTTCGGTATATTTGGTTTCGACCCCCTAAAATTTCGGTATTACCCAAAAAATAGCGTTAGAAAAAAAAATTTAGATCACGACCCCCCACTGAAAATTTTCTAGCTTCACCACTGGATACATGTGCTTGAGAACTTAAATAATACGTACTTTAGTTTCAAGTACATTATATCATCCAAAAACTTAAAAAACACTTTGCCAACACAATAATAAGATCCGAAATCCGAAGTAATATCGAAGCTACGGAAGGGGGTGCTTTCCGGGACGATCAGCAGCCCGTAAAGTTTTATCGATGAGTTTCTGAGCTTTACTACTGCGAATCTGCACTTTTACACTACTACTTTTGTCCATCTTCACGTACGTTTTCTTCCATTTCTTTCTCTTCAATGCTTTCACTTTGGATTTTATTGTCTCCACCAAATTTGCCAACTGGTTAGCCATTGCTTACTACGCAAAAGATTATATGTATTGGTTTCTGTGTGAGTGATGCCAATGACTGACAGATGATTGGCTTTTTATATTAAGTGAATCTTGAAAACTATGAGAATATGCCACATCAGATTTAGAGTAAACTTCAAAATACATCCCTGTTGTTTACCCAATTTCGCATCATACATCCAATTTTTTTTTTTTGCAACATATACATCCCTCCGTTAGTAAAAGTTAACCTATATACATCCCTCCGTTAAAATAAGGACAGACGGCGCAAATCATTTCCCGTTATCTCCTAACGAGATAGAAAATGTTTACACCGTTAGTCCTCCGTTTTTTTTTTCGTTTTTGTCCACCTACTACTTATCTCTTTTTCAATTCATATAAACCCAGAAAAACACACACTTAAATACAAACACAAATAAAAAACACAAACAAAAATCAAGAAAAACACAAACACAAATCCTAAACACAAACAAAAATCCAAATCCAAAACACAAATCCAGAAAAACACAAACACATTTGACCCTTTCTTCAATATATAACCCAGAAACAAGATCTGTTACAAATACGGATCTACACAAAATCTCTCACTAATCATCTCCAAGAGTTAATAAGAACTCTCGATCCACACCAAAAAGGGGAGGAACAAAACCCATCTGGATCTAAGAACTCCCACAAATCCGATCAAAATATAGTCACCATCACCATCAAAAACCCATATTCGTTCAACAAAAACACAAACTCAAAATCATCACCAAAAACCGCCATCAGAAACCCAGATTCGTTCAAGAGCTTTAAGTTCTCAGGTAGGTACTTTTGTTGTTATTTTGTTTCAAGATCTATGATGTATCACACTGAGGTCTTGTGTTATCTTTTTTTGTTCGAATCAGATAATAAATTGTAGTTTTGGGTTTTGTTGTAAATAGTTATATTGATGACGTGAGTTGGAGTGGGGCACAGATGAGATTGAAAGTTGAATGGGATGATTTAGTTGAAAGTTGAATGGGTCTTTGAATATCATGTGGTATCTCAAGGATTGTGGATGTGGATATGTGTTTTTGATTTGGATTTATTGTTTTTGATTTGTGTATTTGATCTATATTTTTGATTCATTTGTTTGATTTGTGTTTTTGTTTTTGATTTAGATTAATCACTGAATTCGCAAAAAGGGTTTAGGATTTGTGTTTGTGTTTAAGTTTGTGTTTAAAAAAGGACTAGCGGTGAAAATAGAGTTAACCCAGAGGACTAACGGTGTAAACATTTTCTATCTCGTTAGGAGATAACGGAGAAATGATTTGCGCCGTTTGTCCTTATTTTAACGGAGGGATGTATATAGGTTAACTTTTACTAACTGAGGGATGTATATGTTGCAAAAAAAAAATTTGGGTGTATGGTGCGAAATTGGGTAAACCACAGGGATGTATTTTGAAGTTTACTCTCAGATTTATGTGGATTTTAGCTATTTATAGACTTGGTTTTTTGTTTGCATCCTCGTTTTAATCTTTTTGGTCCTTGTAGTATGACGAAGGGACTTAAATTTGTCATTTACAAGGTTATAAATAGCGTGATGCGTGGTGTAGCGGTATTAAACCAAGTCTCGCGTATTAGTGGCCAACGTGAATCTTTTGTGTTTAAAAGACATGGCATAAGATGACACATAATATGAAATTATTTACATATTTATATCATATTTTATATATATCGAGTTTACAAAAAGACGTGACAGAAGGCGGCATAAGACGTGACGTGGTGGCATGATCAAGCCTCACGCCTTTGCGGTGCCTTTGTACGCTTTTTAAAACCATGGTCATTTATAAGCGAAATTTGTGTTGACTAGCTCAAATTATTTAGTTGACTAATGGATAAGTTTAAGACCATGTGTAATCGTGATGGGTAAAAGCTATAAAATACCATCGTATTTTCAAAAATGTATCAAGTTGAACTATGTATTTTTTTATTGCTTACTTGACCAACGAACTTTCAAATTTTTATTCGACTTGAACCATATCTTAAAAAAAAAAAAAAAAAAAACGTGGATAATTAGAAAAGATATGGTTCAAGTCGAATAAAAATTTAAAAGTTCGTTATTCAAGTAAGCAATAAAAAATGACATGGTTCAACTTGATACAATTTTGAAAATACAATGTTATTTTATAGCTTTTACCCAATCGTGATCAAAAATCATTTCTATCTCAACATCACATCACAAGTGAGTATCAAACAAATATAGTGGTGACTAGCAAAATTAATTATTTTTAATTTTTTTATATATATTATTTTACATAAAAGTTTTATATTTAGACTCATATTAGATTTTATTTGATTAAATATGTGCTTAATTTTGTTTAAAAGTTGTTTTGTAAGACATAACATGTGTACTTGATGCGAATGTGGCTGTTTAGAACTTCAAGACCATGAAGATCTTAAGATTGAAGCCGCCTAAGACCAATAATGCTAAATGGACCAAGATAATACAACCTTATCATGATTTATGAAGATATCTACCAGACGCATAAGGCGAACACCACCCAAGGTTATATCATCCAGATACTTCTTTCGTTTCAAAATTATAGTTCACATTTTTTTATAGGGCGTCTCAATTTAACTGTCTAGTACTAAATATAGATAAAGAAGTTTAATCGAGTTTACCATATTATCCTTGCTTGAAATTATTATTACAAACTTTAAAGAAGAGATTAATTAAATACTTAAGGATATAATTCTGACAAAAGTAAGAGAGAAAACAATAATAATTATGTTTTTCTTAAACGGTGTGTTTTTTGTCGGAGGACAATAATTTTGGGATAGAAGGATATAGTATTATGCTACTGTGATCAACAACTATATAAGCTCAATTTGTAGGGTTTTTACAAATCTTTTTCACTTCTTTCACCCAAATTGACCCATAGATGATTGTAGGGGATTTTGGGGCATTTTGAAGCACATGAATACGATAACACAATCCAATCCATTCAAACATCTTATCTTTTCATTGGTTAATTCTAAACTTAACCTGATTATGATTTCCTTTTTTTGGATTGTTTTTGTATTTGACTCTAGTTTATTGTGTATGCTTAGGCTAGATGAAACTTGTGTTTGAAAGATGATTTGTTGGTTTTGTTGTGTCAAACCCATTTGGGGTTTTTGGATAATTTCCAAAATTTTATTTTACTTAAATTATTATTATTTTTTCAAATCTTGTATTAGTTTAGAGTAATTTCGGTATATTTTCTAGTTTAAAATGAAAAAAAAAAACAAAAAAAAAAAAACAAAAAAAAACAAAAAAAAACCTAACTAAATATAAAACAAAAATTGATTATCTTGATTTGATTTTAGCTTCTTTGAGACGATAAACCCGATCTTTACTTTATTATATTACATATGATAGATGCACTTGGCATTTGTGTCTAGTTCCAGTTTGGTAATTTTCAAAGTTTCTTTTACAATTATTAAACAATACATGAGTCCTTACAAATAAACACACATACAACTCGTGCACTCGGTTAGGTGGTCGCCACCACAAAACATGAACCAAAAACCCACCACCACACACATATTAGAGATTCAAATATCATGTGTGATATATGGTTGGAAAGTTAAGGATGTTTATTTTTCGATGCCAAAAAGCGCTAAATCATTTGAAGTTTTACACAAATACTTATGCTCAATTTACAATAGCATGGATCGAACATAAATTTTACACAAATACTCATGCTCAAATGTACATATTTAGTGGCTTTGAGTTGAACATATCAATTAAAACACTTTCTTTTAACAAATAATTTTTCTATACTTTTATTTTGTAAAAAAAACAGTGGCTTTGGCTTTAGATTATTAATTGGCATGCTTAATTCATGTGTCTAATCTTATATGACATCATTCTATTTGTGATAGTAAATGAACTCACTTCATAACAAACCAATAAAACACTTCCCCCCCCCCCCCCCCCCCCCCGAAATGGTGAATTTTTATTAACTTATGAATCAGCAAATTACAATGATATTCAAACAGTCAAATATGAACATGCTCATATGACTTACACATTTTTTACAAAGCATTCAATAAAACATTCAGGGAACTCTAGTTGATTCTAAATACACCATTCATCTAGACTTAGCAACTGCATGCTAACACCTAGTCAACCATGGAGAAATATCACTTCTTTGGCTACATTTCCACTGCATAAAGACCTTTCCTATTCTCATTTGCAGCCCTTGCACATGACACTAAAGGCTCTTATCCAGGGCATCACCAAAAAAGTGATCAGAACTCCTATTCCATTGGGACTCTAATGCATAGAGTTACCTCAGAATGCATAGAGTTACCCAAGGATACATACCACCTTGACTACATTTCCCCCTCCTTGTTTTCCATAAACTACATCACCATGAAAATCAAATAGTGGGCATCATCAGGCTGGCACTCCACCAAAGTTTCCGGCAACCTACTTTATGCAACTATCTACTGAGATGAACTGAACATAGCAATCTTCCAAAATTATTTGCCACACCAAGCACCCATAACATGGAAAATTGGTTAAACATTCACCCTTTCAATAGCTACAAGTTACAAGGCCCTCAAAATACACCAAAACAATAAGAATTTTGCTTCATAGTCATTATTACTTCTTGACCCAAACACCCCTTAAGGAACTGTTACATTGTCTTCTGCAATATTCTTTGCATAATTCATCTCCACATTCCATCTTTGAGCAATCATCATCACATTGATTGACTTTTTAATATTCAGACTCTTCAATTGCAGTTTAATACTTTCTTCAACAATCTTCCACAAGTTTGACTTTCCAATCTTATTGCAAGTGAACAATCTAGCATTTCTTTCTTTCCATAAGTGATAGACACATGTTGCCAGTCCTATTCTTTTAAGTACACTCCCAATAGAACTGTTACAACTATCATTAGAATATTTCTCAATTATAGTACTCCATGAATTAGACATCCACATGATCTCCAATTTATCTTTAAGCATCTTCCATACATCCCCTGAGTATTCACACTCAAAAAATAAGTGACTGTGTGAATCACTTACTCTTTTACACAAAGGGTACTTCATATTAGGATCATTGTTCCACTTCATAACTCTGTCCTGAGTTTGCAATCTCCCTTTTATTGCCATCCATAGTATAAAAGCCATTCTTGGGTTGCACTGGGAAAACCAAACTACTTTGTACCAACTGACTTGAACTTGTTGACTATTAATATGCTCCCAAGCCACTTTAGATGAAAAATCACAAATTTTGCCATCATTACACTTCCATTTAGTGATGTCTTCCTTAGGTACTAATTGTGGTACTATCAGGTTAGCCAACATAGGGTATTGATCATTCCACTCAACAGGCCATCTCCATTGGTTGTTGGCAATTACTTAATTGATTGTCATGTTCTCAGATAATCTTGCATTAAGTATGCTTCTAGTGGTAACAAACTCCTTAATAATCCCCAAATTGCTCTATTGATCATGCCACACGTTAGTTTTCTTACCATTGCCAATCAACTTACAAATGTTGTATTTGACCTTAAATCTTAATTCAAGAAGATTCTTCCATAACCAGCTGTCATTGTATTCTTTCTGAATTTTCCATATACTTTTACCCTTCAATTTTACAGCATGTACCCATTTGACCCATAATGTTTCTTTACCAGCAGCTATGTTCCATAGGTTTTTGATGATTAATGCTTCATTCCATTCACTTAACAATCTTAATCCTAATCCACCTTGACTCTTGGTAGAGCTGGCAAATTGGGTACCTGTTAGGACCTGTTAAGACCTGTTAAGGGAAAAAATGTACTATGCAATTTTTTTATTTTTTTTAAAATAATTGTTTTTAGTATTCTAGGGTTCAATATTTAACTTTTTTGATACATAAAACGTATATCTGTCATACTCAAACCATCAAAACCAAGTGTTAAACGAGTCGTTTTCATGTTTGAAACTTATGTTATTCGCGCACTCAAAACCTGTTAAGACACGATTTGCCAGCTCTAACTCTTGGGCTTGCAAACCTCCTTCCAAGCAATTTTAGCCTTCCCTTTTTTCAGTTCTCCTTTGCACCATAGAAAACCTTTAAGCACTTTATCAATATCATAAACACTTGCCTTAGGTAGCAAAAATACAACAGCCCAATACACACTCAAAGTGGATAACACAGATGCTATTAATTGTAATCTTCTAGCATATGATAGATACTTGTTCTTCCAATCTTCAACTCTGCTTTTCACCTTATCCACAAGTTGCTTGCATTCACTTGTACTTATCTTTTTAGTAATCCGTGGCACTCCCAAATATTTCATTGGCAACTTCCCAACTTTAAATGGTAGTATCTGAAGTATATCACTAATGACCTCAACTTTCACATTACCAAAAAATACTGTGTTTTTGGACATATCTGGAAGTAAACCTGACTTGCTACTGAATTCAGATAAAGTCTCCTTAATAATATACACAGATTCCATATCTCCATTACATACAACAAGAAGATCATCGGCAAAGCAAAGGTGTGTTAATTTGAGTTCTTTACATCCTCTATGGTACTTGAAATTACCATTGTTCAGTGTAAAAACCTCCATGACAAGAGTGAATAGATAGGGTGAAATAGGGTCACCCTGCCTTAAGCCTCTTCCACTAGTGAAATAGCCTCTTCTCTCACCATTAATACAAACTGTAAACTTGGCAGAAGTAACACATACCATTATCCACTTGACCATCTTCCCATGAAAGCCAAATTGCTCCATAATTTTTTTTTCCAGAAACCTCCAATCCACAGTATCATAGGCTTTGGCAAGATCAATTTCCATATAACATCTTCTAGGACCACTTTTCCTATCATACCCTTTAAGAATTTCTTGAGTAATCAGGATATTGTCTTGTATTGCTCTTCCTTTGATGAAAGCACTTTGATTCAAATTTACCTACTTTTGTAGACCAATCTTAATTCTCTTAGTTAGAATTTTGTTTATACATTTGTATATTACATTGCAGCATGCAATGGGTCTAAACTCAGAGACCTTAGAAGGGTTATTAACTTTGGGTACCATCGACAATAAAGACCAATGAAACACTTACAAATCACTTTACACATAAAATTAAACACACATATAAGCCCCAAATCATTTTTCATAATACTAGAGCGGTACCCGCGCAATGCGGCGACGGGTACATGTGACTATATTTTTCGTTATTCAGTTACACATTTAGTTATTTTTGTGCTTTATAAGTAGAGATGATAGAGATGGTTAAAGTCAAATAATTTTAGTTTGAATAACCAACCTGCTTTCTAACAAACTACCAAACCAACTTGCTTCCTAACAAACTTCATAACCAACACGCTTCCTAACCAATTAATTTTAAAACTAATCCATAATAAACAAGTAAAAGTCTAATTTTAAGCCTTTCTAATTATAGAATAATGTCAAATGCATTATATAGCGTTGTATGTTGTATAGTACTCCCTCCGTCTCAAAATAATTGTCAGGAGACAAAAAACACAAAGTTTAATAAAAGTGGAGTTACTTTATTTTTCAACCACTCAAATAGAATATTCATTATTAACTTTTGTAGTTTTTACTAAATAAGAAAAATAGACAATTTTTTTGAGACATTTATTTTAGAAAATATAGACAATTAATTTGAGACGATGTAGTAATATAGATAGATAAAAAGCGGGGCCATTTTGTTAAATTGAACATTTAAAGAGTTCCACTTGTACTAGTCAAAACCACCAACAAACCACTCACTTACTGATGACGACGATGACGTCATCTTCCGTCACACTCCAACCACCACCACCACCACACCATCCAACCATCTTCCTCCGATCACCACAACCCACCACCACCACCTTCCTCCTCCACTTCCACCACCGCACTCCCCATCTCCATTTCCAAGCCTCCCGCCGCCCACCTGACCACTGGAACAACAACAGGAATCATCACGATATGATGTCATTTTCCGGTGAATATGATGATGATGATGAAGAGGATGAGGATGATGATGATGAGGAGGAGGAAGATGATAGGAGTTTGGATCTTTTGGTTAAATTTGTTCAAAATGTGTTTAAAAAGGTTTCGAAACGTGCTCGTAAAGCTGTTCGGTCTGTTTTGCCGGTTAATATCCCTACTAAATTGGTATCATACTACTTTTCCATGTTTTCGCCTTTTCGGGTTTGTAGTTTAGGTCATTTTTAGACTTATATTTTGCGTTATTTGGTTACACGTTTAGTTTTATAAGTCGAGATATTAGAGATGGTTAAGCCAAATAATTTTAGTTTCAACAACCAACCTGCTTCCTAGCAAATTAATTTTGAAATCTTTCCATAATAAGCAAGAAAAAAGTCTGAATTTGAAGCCTTTCTAATTATAGAATAGTCTCAAATGCATTATATAGTAGTATAGAAGTATAGATAGAATCATAGGTAATTAGGTATTCCCTACTGCTAACGTTTAGTTGACCGGTCAAAGAGGAACTATATATAGGTCCTACGTTAAATCCTAGGACTTATCCTGAGTAAATGTCGTTGAAATGCAAACTACTATAGATATTCTGGTTACAGGACTTTGAATGAAAATGGGCGCGTTTCTGAAACGCGCCAAACTAAGTTTAAGATATAGATG
This sequence comes from Artemisia argyi, assembly GCA_030686995.1. Classification (NCBI taxonomy): domain Eukaryota; kingdom Viridiplantae; phylum Streptophyta; class Magnoliopsida; order Asterales; family Asteraceae; genus Artemisia; species Artemisia argyi. Next base: position 2,260,772 of record CM060676.1, on the reverse strand, counting down.
TTCTCCGCTGCAAACGTTTAGTTGACTGTTCAAAACTTATAAAAGCACAATCTTTATTGTATAAAAACTAAGCACTAAATAGCTTAATCTTAGAAACTAAGAGATGCCCACTAAAGATTACAACTTTATAACAAAAACCCATGAAGCATTTATCAAGTAGCTAAGAACTTAAACGAAAATGCAACAACTTTTGGATGAACCTTTAGATATAGGCATATAGCTTTGTTATAAAGAAGAGGACTTTGAAAGAAAGCTATATGCCTATATCTAAAAGTGAACACTGTCTTCCACATATTGTACCTGGGAAGGGATTGTGGATAAGTGAACGTTGCCAGTTTTTAATATTTTGCAAGACTATAGATAAGCACATTGTGTGATAAGTTGCTAGCAAGTTAATATGTGATGCGGAATAATGATTTAGAGACCTAAAACACATGTATAATATCCGCTAATTACTTGACATGTGGCTTATGCATTCTGCATACACTAATGAATTTGTCACAAGGCGTAATCCTCTTGGTAGAATCATTTTCCATATAGGTGGGCGGTGGCGTTGTGGCTGTGTAGTTGTTTAAGGATTTTTATCTCAAGTGTTGGTTGTTAAGGATTAAAATTACTGAAATTGTTGGAGATGGAGATAGTGTATAAGTGAACGGTATCTATTAATATGGTGAAACTTTAGCTGGTAACTTGTTTATGTTTCTTCTGTATTGTGTCTTAATGAAATGGTGCTTCAAATATGCCTATACGACTGCCAAATTAGTGAAACTTGAAAATTTTCATTTTCACTTGATTGTATGTGTACCATGTACTCATTGTTAGCTTTATCTTGCTAAAATGTCATCAATAAATCATTCAGCACCCCGATTATGTTAGGTGAACTTTCATAGAGTATCTTCGGAACTTGCATTAATTCTTACTTTTTGATTTCTGACTCTTGCTTATACAGTGACTTATTGCATGTTCAATGCCTTATATAGGTGGGATTCTCTGTTAATGGAGTTATAATTCTGGCATTTTTTTGGATTCTAAAGGCGTTCCTTGAGGTAAGGAATATCACGTTTCTCTGATTGCATCCTTGTGTAAACTGTTCACAACTATAACAGTTGTCTGGAATCGTGTTTCTGAAGATTTTTTTGATAGCCCGTAGGGTATCAGACATAATTATTTGATGTTTTTTATAAGCTCTTTGATGGAAGATGTTGCAACTATATAGAAGCTAAGTCAGAATATGATACAAGAAACAAATTAGTTGAACTTGGTGATAGGATTCAAGCTTAAGTTTGATGTGTTATTTGCCCCGTTCGTATTCACTGTAAACATTAAGGTGTTGCCTATCTGCAAGAAAGAGGGAAGGTGAATGTGAAGCAAGTTTTTTGTTAGTCATAAACATAACTGTAGATTATTATACAAAAAATGCTTAAAATCTTCCATTTATGATGTTTGGTTTCTTGATTAAAGATACCTGCACTCACTTGCCACATCATGCTTATACCAATCTACTTTGTTGAGTACTTGAATTTGACTTTCTTGTGAGTCATTGGCGATTTTGGTCAATGGGCTAGTATACTAATGCTCGATATCATGGTTCAGTTTCACATCTAATTTGCTTAGAATTTAGTAACGGGAAAGTTCGAATAATACTCAACCTGTCACTTAGTTGTAATTCCATGCACATCCTACGTCATAATCTGCCCTTTACAAGGAACTTATTAATCCTGCTCATTTTTATCCATTACTTTATTTTTTTTTGGCAAAATATGATTTCCATTAAAGACCCCTGATCCAGCAACCTGTTGAGCAACTAGATACAGTTAATTACTCCTATAATATCATATGTGAACCACCCAAAACATAACACGAGATTTTACAATGCATTTTTCTTTTCAAAATGAATTTTTAATCACAGTTTAGCTAAGAAATGGTGCAATCTGTGTCAGGTCTTAGATTCTTATCAGTTGCAATGGCGCTTTTATATATTTGACCACAGTCATAGTGTTTCTCAAATATGTTTTACTTCCTTAGAGATTTACAGCAAATTGTATTGATAATCTTTGTGTACTTGACGTAACTACATTGTTTGTGAATGATTTCTGGTGACCTTTAAGATTGAAAAATGTTAGTATATGGGTTACTCGTTGCCCAATATGTGGCAATGTTTCAGCAAGAAGTTTAAAGCAGCCCATATTTGTGTTAGTTACAGTAGGCATATTGGCAGACAATAGTTTAAGAACAAACAAACTATAACCTGCTGTTGAATTGTTATCTATTGTATGATTGAAGCCGAATGGGTATATCATGATTTCTATTGAGCTTTTATAAGTCCAGCACCATGCACAACTAAGATGTGATCTGTTTCACATAGATGAACTTGTAAGCAAAGAAAGGACCAGGTGTTGGAACAGCCATCACGAGTTTGGTTGTTGCATTAGTGCTTACCTTTATTATCCTCTTACACATCTTTTTCATTGTCACTGCCGCAAGAAAACATGGAATGAGATGTTACTAGAGGTAGCAATTTTCAGCCCATTTGCTTGTGAGTTATGAATGGGTTGTTTCAGGCTATTGTTATCTCTAACGGGTCAAGACTGGTAAAATACAAATATATCATAAAGGAAACGGCTTTTGTGGGTCGCACTTGGCAAATTGATTGGGATTTGTTCAGATTATATTCCAATGCAGAACACTTCATAGTTTATTTTGTTCAAAAATTCGATGATTATTGAAATTTATACATTTTGCCGGACCTCATTGACATATATCAAACATTACATGTTTTGATCCAAAGCTCTTTTGATCCTTTTCTTAACTAGCCAAGAACCAAAATTAGTGGGCCGTAATTCTGTTATCACTATGCCTGTCGAAAAATTTGCTGTGAACATTTTGAGGGGTTATCTTATAAATATGTAATTTAGTTAACGTCAATCTGTGTATCCATGAACAATACTTAAAAAGAACCTATTATTGATGCTCACTATTATCAATTTGTCCCATTTTATTGCAGGTTGTTTGTACACTTGGAAGCGTAGTCTTTGTGAGCATCTTGCTTGTCCGTGGAGTATGGACTGGAATATCATATTTTCAAGATGGTCGTTACCGCAGGACAGATGATTATGATGACGAGAATCAGGCATGGACCAGAACCCAGCCTGTATCTTGATTCATACATCACAGTGTAGCTGCAAATTAACAATCTGGGATACACTAACTTTCGTAGCAATTTTTCTGAAAGAGAATAAGTTAACGTCTTCCTGGTTCCTGATGGTGATGGAATATGCAATAAGGAATGCCATCTTCTTTCTGGAAGAAATTGAAAGACCATATTACCCTTGTTCTTACGGTAAAAATAACACGTGTAACTTTATGTAAATGTACATCTCCAATGCTAGAAATGCGCTATATGCACTCTTCAGCATGCCAATTTATAAGGCCTAAGGTGCATCTAGATATGATATAACCATCTTATACATTCATACAGTATATTGTTATATGATCATTCTATAACGAGACCAAAGAAAGGGCTTGCACTCATTTTACATAACAGAACCAATGGTGGTTGTTAAATAAACCAAAATTTCTTGTTGATGTCGACTTCCCAACCTTGTTGGGTGGTTCAGGTTCAATAATGACCTGTTACCAAAATGTGAATTGATGTTTTATTTTGTTGTGTTGGCCCCCATGTGGAAGTGTAAAACTTAAGAAACCAATCAATGTTAACTTTAATAGTTTAATCAATGAAAAACTAGTTTTTTCTAACCACCCCAACCCCTCTAGTTTGCAATTTGCAATACGAGTCATTCAGACTCGTGCGATTCACACGGGTTCGATCTAAATATTCATAAGCGTATTGTTCTCAGACCCGTGCGATGCACTGAGATTGGATCAAATTGTTTCTTGCGTAATGTTCATCACTAATTTTCGTCATGTTTTAAACTCTCATTTTGGTGATGTTCGAATTTTGTTGGTCAATAAGTTCCTAAGTTGTGATGTTACCACAACTTTTGTTAGCATGTCATGAAAATTGTTGGTGCCTTTATTTCATCACTTTGAATTGAGGTTGAGTCAAAAACTCAAAATGATTTTCAGACCCGTGCGATGCACATGGGCTGTATCTAAGTATTCATAGCGTGATGTTTGACACTAATTTTCGTCATATATAACTTGGACTACTTCAGGACCCGTGCGATGCACACAGGTTGTATTTAATTATTCATTGCGTAATGTTTGTAAAATTGTTGAAGTGTAAGTAAGATCGTGCATCTAATTGAGACGTGTTGCATAATTTTTAGCTAAATAGTTATATAATAAGTTGAGTTAAATGAAGTTGTACGATGCACATGATTTGTATAAAATTGTTTCTTACGTAATGTTAAGCGTAAATCGTTGAAGTAAAAAGAGAGAACTTTTATTATAAGAAGAATTCACATTTGTTGTCTCTATCGTTTTTCATTGGAACTAACTAATATTAATACATCGGGCTAAGTTATAACTATTTCTTATGATAATCAACAATGCCAGTGCGATGCACATGAGCTGTATAGAAGTTTTCATAGATTTAAAATGCGTGCGATGCACATGGGCTGTATAGAAGCTTTCATAGCATAATATTCGGCATTTATTTTCGGCATTTTATATTTAAGTTGTCATGGTGTCACACATTTGCTAAGCTTTATACGTATTTAAAATACTTTATTGAGTTACACATGGGCTGTATATAAGTTTTATATCGTAATCTTTGGAACTTATTTTCGTTATTATATATCTAAGTTGTTATGGTATCACATTTCTAAGCATGACACACATTTAAAATAGTTTCTTGACATTAAAAGAGTATATGTGAAGAGATTTTTTTTTTCAAGATGTCACATTGAAAAGAGTCTCTTCACATGTAATTTTTTAATATGCATAAGTTACATAAATTATTTTAAATATAAAGCAATGACATTAATGTTGGAGACCTTTTATATTCATCACCGTACGATGCACACAGGTTTGGACTGTCTCACGACCCATGCGATGCACACAGGTTGGATCTAATTGTTTTTTTCGTAATGTTCGGGACTAATTTTCGGTTCATGTTTGAAACTCTCATTTTTTTGTTAAAGACGAACTTCGTTGTTCAAATAAATTACATTATTAAAAGCGAATTATAAAACAAATTTCCTTTTTAACAAAACTTTAAAAATATAAAACATTAAAGTAATTAGTATATTCAAGAGTATAAATTATAATTCGTATAATAAATTATAATTCTTGTAATAAAATATTGCATGTTTAATTTGTAACGTACTATTAATATGAATGCTAAGTATTCATCTATATTAACACCGGTGGCCGTGTCGTTGTTCTTGTTGTTGTTCTTCTTGTTGTTGTCTTTGTCGTTGTTGTTTATTGGCATTTTGCATGTTTTGTCCTTGATACAATTTTCGTGACTTCTCGATCTCTTTCTTTAATGTGAAGAGGTTTTTTTTTTTTTTTTTTTTTTTTTTTGCAAAATGTTATATTTAAATGAGGTTTTTCATATGTAATCTTTTAATATGAGTAAGTTACATGAATTATTTTTTAATTAATGCATTATTACAACATTTTTTTTCATAAACTATAATATCAAATTTGGAGCATTCATTAGTAACTCATTCTAAGTATTTACAATATGACGACATGAATCACATGATCTTAAACTCAAATGAACAATGCTTACCTCGTGATAGGTGTAGGATAACCTTTGAAATACAATTTTCTTCTCCTTTATATATTTCTTCGATTTAGAAGATTCTCATTGTTATGATGATAGTGTGAAGATATTTTTATTATATACTACCATTTTCAATATGTAACATCGACATATTTACACAGTAGTCATATCAAATATCAAAGGCACGCAATATTCTAAGACGTTTAATTAAGAAAGTAACATTAACACAACGCAAGACAAAAAACTGCATTAAGAGCAAAAATATTAAAATGTACCAACAAAGTGTAGTAATAATTATTGACTTAAAATTGAATGCTCGTCACATTATTTTCAATAAACTTACTTGCTAACGAATCAATAGTATTAGCCCGTTTATTACATGAAGTAAAATATTGCATGTTTAATTTGTAACGTACTATTAATATGAATGCTAAGTATTCATCCCACTGGTGGCCGTGGCGTTGTTGTTCTTGTTGTTGTTGTCTTTGTCGTTGTTGTTCATTGGCCTTTTGCATATTTTGTTCTTGATACATTTTTTTTGACTTCTCGGTCTCTTTCTTTAATGCTTCTTGATGCGCTACAAAAAACAATTAGATATAGTTGATCGTTAGTAACTTAAATACAGTTAATCAATATATTGCATTTTTTATCAAAGTAAAAATGTCGTGCATGCTCCACTTAATTGATAAGACAAAGATGTGTAGGATCCCTTAAACCATTAGAGAAGATGTTACTACCAAACCTCCTAAGCACCATCTTTATGTCCTACATTGTTACATACACAAAACACACGTGAAATTTACATAAAATAATATAAATCAATATGCTAAATAAGTAAGACGATATGATACTTACTTTACCACCATAATAAGTTGTAGCCCAATGTGCACTCGGTGTGGGGGAAGTTGTGGTTTGTTGTGTGTGATTTTTGACACATTATATAGTTGATAAAATATTTGTAACTCATGGACGGGAATGTAAAAAGACTAACCACTAATTGGTGTATTTAATTTATGCATTCATGGCATTTTTGGTTTGTATTTTTTGAGGTTTAGAGATGGTTTGAAACATGTTGTACCGTACAAACTTTTGTGCACGATTCCTCATGCAAAACATATTATACCGTACAAACTTTTGTGCAAAATGCCTCTTGCGCATTAAATTAAGCACTCCAATCTTTAGATAGTATAGAAGATATACTTTCATGTTGCTTAAACTATCTTATACCATATTACAATTTGTGCACAAATCCTCTTGCACATAAAATTAAGCCACCCAATACTGTGTAATTGATATACTTTTGATGTTGCTTAAACTACCTTGTACCGTACAAATTTTTTCAATTACTCGAATCACTAATCTTATGTACTTGCCCTTATGCATGACTATTAAATCAATGTACTAACACATGAAGCCTCCACATTTCACTTTCAATTCATGAAATATTTATTGCGAGCACTTTGCATTTATAAGACAACTTAAGTTTTTAGTATATAAGATTGCTAATTTAAGCGAGTATGTACTTGTGTACTTATTTTTTAAAAATTGTTATCAGGTTTTGGTAATTTTGAGATTGGGAGGTGATTGGCGCACAATTTTTTTTATTATTCTTGCACCATATTCTGTGCATTACAGTGTTGTACTTTGTAATCTCTGTGCATTACAAAATGGTATGTTAAAAAAAAAATGTATGTGAATCAATCTCCTTTTGAGATGGACAAGGAAGGAAATTGCTATATTGTAAAACCGGGTTTTTAATTGACCAGGTTGATCCATCGGGTCACAATTCAACCAGCGGCTTAATCGGTTTTTCACTCACCCGACCTTTTACGGTTCAACCGGCTGGATCAACCCGGGTTTTAAAACACTGGGAAATTGTATTTAGGTGACTAAATGAGTAGAAATGTCAAGAAATTCCTCACTGACACTGATATGGAGTTCGTCTTACAACAACTATAGCCAAACCCGCCTGAGTGGGTTACGGGGAAGGTAGTACGTGGACGGTCATGCCCCTATACGAGGGGAAAAAAAAGAAAAATTAAAAATAAAAAATATGAAAGAAAGAGAAAATTCTCAAAATATATCATGCTCCAGTTTCTAGCAAAAAAAAAAAAAAAAAAAAAAAAAATCAAATTCCCAATATGTATTAGTGCGACCGAAAAATGTGCTACTCAACTAACATTTTAACAACATTTTTTTTCTTAATATAGTACAAGTGTTTTATGGGTTACGTAAGCTACCTCTAAATTGATTTGCCTTTAAATTTTTTGTGTCATTAACGGCTATTGTACTTTTATGCGACTAAATTTTGTCTTTTACTAAAAAAATGATTTTTTTTTGTTTTTTTTTAAAACACAAAATTTGTTCGCACGAAAATACAATAGCCGTAAATTGAAAAAAATACATCTCACCAACCATGCGTAGTTTTTAAATTTAAAGAAGACACGTATCAAAATATTAATGAAGTCGTACAGTCGGTCGACTGATCTATTTTAATAACTAACTTTTTTTGCCTAGAAAGTGGACTCTGGAGTTTCGTTTATCACCTCTATCTTAACAATTCTCTTTAAAACACATTGTAAAAAAAAAAAAAAAAAAAAAAAAAAAAAAAAAAAATCCTCCACCCTAAATTAATAGTTTATGTTTTCTTTTTAGTATGTCATAATTTAATCATCCATTATTAAAAGTAGATAAGGAGTTTTAATTAAGTTTATTATATTACCTTTAAAGGAGATTATTATTTGGGTTTTTTTAACTTATATCTCGATATACAAGTAAGCACACCAAAAGGACGGTGGGACTCGCGGAAAATGACGGCCGGACCTACATAAAAGTGCAGCCGGCCTCATATCTTTTATTTAAAAGTGTACTTTTGTGTAAGTATGGCCGTCCTTTTTTGTGGGTCCCACAATCCTTTTGGTGTGCTTAACTTATATACCGAGATGCAAATTAGAAAAACATTTATTATTACTATTATTATTAAATATTTAAAAAAAAACACATTAAATAATGAATTAAAGATGAGAAAAAGTAGTCTTTGTTGTTCTTTTAAGTAACCCACATTGCACGCCTGCCAGCGGTCCAAATAACTGTACCAAACTAACCATAGTTACACAAAGACACTCTTCTGTAAGTATAAATAGTCTCATTTGAAAAACACACATAACATAACATATAGGCAGTTAGTTGCATATCACCAGACGTCTTGATAAACGTCTTCTGATTAATAAAAATAGAATTTGAAAATGAGAGAGTGCATTTCGATTCATATCGGACAGGCGGGTATTCAGGTTGGAAACGCCTGTTGGGAGCTTTATTGCCTCGAGCACGGCATTCAGGTCTCTTTTTATTTTATATATCTATATTTTTTAAAACTAGTTATATTGTTGAATTATTAGTGATAAAATGTAGGAGTAGTAATTTGTTATTCCATTCCTCGGATATGTATTGTTAACTAGTTATTTGTTTCAGATCTGATCTCATAGTTTGTGTTATGCATAATTACGAGTATTGGTTAACCTTTTTTTCTTATATATACATACATACAGGAAGTTATTTTAGACAACATAAAACACATGGAGTCTCACTTCTATCCCACACCACCTTTTTTTTTTTTTTTTTTTTTTTTTACAGGAGTTTGCATGATCAAGCAAATACTATACCGAAAAAAGCAAAAAGCAAAAAAAAAAAAAAAAAAAAAAAAAAAAAAAGTTTGTCAAATTATATGAAAGTGTCTTTTATTGAAAAATAATTAAATGCTCGTTGTGATGGAGTAATTTATGTAGGTCAAGACTTGCCGTTCTTAAGATATGTAATACTTTATAAAAGGTGGAAGTGAGTTTTAATTAAAATATTCATCAATCTTTATTTATTTATTTATTTATTTTTAAAATGAGTGAATGAGATTTGTTATTCAGTATTAAAAAGGTCTACAATGCCGATTAATCGTTATCTAGGCGCTAATCGACTACTAACCTTTTTGAAATTTGTGCAAAGTCAATGTGTTTAACGGTGGTTAATGGTGGTCAATGGTTTATTGGAAACCTGCAAATCTTGCCGGAAATACTATAAACTCGCTGGAAACTTGTTCTAATCACTTATAATCGTTGTTTATATCTATTACAAGTTGTTGGTATACGACAAATCTTGCCGTAAATACCTAAAACTCGCCCGAAATAACCAAAACTCGTTGGAAATACCAAAAACTTCCTAGAAATGCCATCCGATTAATCTCGCCTAGATTGATTACAAGCTACAAAGGGGTAGACCTACTGACTACCGATTCACGATTTTTACAACTTTGATACATATATTTCAGATCTCACTAGTTTGGTTGTAGACCTGTTGATTATTACTAACTAGTTTTAAAATAGTTAGTGATTAACTGTTTAGTTAATTACCGGAATTGTGTGCAGGCTATCAGAGTTTTTAATTACTTTCTCACTTTCATTTTCGCGCATTATGTTCAATATTTATCTATTTGTTGTCATTCTTTGGTTTTAAACTTGAGGCTTGATGATATTTGTTGATGCGTTGATTATTTTATGTGCAGCCTGATGGCCAGATGCCGAGTGACAAAACTATTGGTGGAGGTGATGATGCTTTCAACACCTTTTTCAGTGAAACTGGTTCAGGGAAGCACGTCCCTCGTGCTGTCTTTGTTGATCTTGAGCCTACTGTCATCGATGAAGTCAGGACCGGAACTTATCGCCAGCTCTTCCACCCTGAACAATTGATCAGTGGCAAAGAAGATGCTGCCAACAATTTTGCCCGTGGTCACTACACAAGTATGAATAACCATCCGTATATCTGACAAATATATCCCTACCACCGAATGACAACTGATAATGTAATTTTTATATTTGTTTACAGTCGGGAAAGAGATTGTTGACCTATGCTTGGACCGTATCAGAAAGCTCGCTGACAACTGCACTGGTCTCCAAGGTTTCCTTGTTTTCAATGCTGTCGGTGGTGGTACCGGCTCTGGTTTGGGTTCCCTTTTGTTGGAACGTCTTTCTGTTGACTACGGAAAGAAATCCAAGCTTGGTTTCACCGTGTACCCATCCCCACAGGTCTCAACATCTGTAGTTGAGCCCTACAACAGTGTCCTATCCACTCATTCCCTATTGGAACACACTGATGTTGCCATTCTTCTCGACAATGAAGCTATCTACGACATCTGCAGACGTTCTCTTGACATCGAACGTCCCACCTATACCAACCTTAATCGCCTTGTTTCTCAAGTTATCTCATCGTTGACCGCGTCTTTGAGGTTTGATGGAGCTTTGAACGTGGATGTGACTGAATTCCAGACTAATTTGGTTCCATACCCAAGGATCCATTTCATGCTTTCGTCATACGCTCCTGTCATTTCAGCCGAGAAGGCTTATCATGAGCAGCTCTCGGTTGCTGAGATCACCAGCAGTGCTTTTGAGCCATCTTCCATGATGGCCAAATGTGATCCTCGTCATGGAAAGTACATGGCTTGCTGCCTCATGTACCGTGGTGATGTTGTACCTAAGGATGTGAACGCTGCAGTTGCAACAATCAAGACCAAGAGAACCATCCAGTTTGTGGACTGGTGCCCGACTGGGTTCAAGTGCGGTATCAACTACCAGCCACCAACTGTTGTGCCTGGAGGTGATCTAGCTAAGGTGCAAAGGGCGGTCTGCATGATTTCTAACTCAACCAGTGTTGCAGAGGTGTTCTCTCGCATTGACCACAAGTTTGACCTCATGTATGCTAAGCGTGCTTTTGTTCACTGGTACGTTGGTGAGGGAATGGAGGAAGGAGAGTTCTCTGAGGCTCGTGAAGACCTTGCTGCTCTTGAGAAGGATTATGAGGAGGTTGGTGCTGAGGGTGCCGAGGATGAAGGCGATGAAGATGAGTACTAAACTTCTGTTTCTATTTCAGTTGGTTTTTGTGGTTGCTTGACGACTTTGTTTGTGGATGTTATCGATGTTTGGTTTGTTTCTCGTGTAATTGTGGCCGTGTGACAAGTTACTATCTTCATATTCCTGTTAGCTGAATTGGACATGCTTGTTTCGGAAAAAAAAAAATTAACTCATTTTTACAAGTTAGTGTATGCATTTTATTTTACTGATATACTGCGAAAATGGTTATGAATGATTTCAGGAATAGCAAACTTTATGCAACATTTTAAATAAGGGTGTTTCTTTTTCGTCTTAGCTTAGGAAATGGGTAGGCCCCACATCTATTACTTCCTCTTAATGGAGAGGAGCTTATATTTTACACCTTCCATGTATAGATGAATTAGTATAAATGAGTAGGCTCACTGCAAAGAAATATAGTAGTATTAAATTATGTTTAGTGGTTCCATATCCTTAGCTAAGTGAAAAAAGAAACCTTTCAAAAAAAAAAAAGTGAAAAAAGAAATACCATCAGTGTGGTTTTTTATTGCTAGTTTGACCACGTGCACACATTTCATCATGACCATGTGTCCATGTGGATGTTTCTACCCATTTTTTCAGTTGGGTCAATTTTAAAAGTTACTTTTAAATTTTATATTTTTAATATATTGTATGACTAATTTTGTGTATTATTTTGACCGATTTACTTTTTTTCACTTAAATTTGAATGTATAAATTAAGTGTAAAATAATCAAATGATACACATAACTAATCACACAATACATAAAAAAGACTGAATTAAACGAATGCTACCTAAATCTAGGAAAAAAAAAACAATTGACTACGCAAAACTATAAAAGTGACAATTTATAAATTGGGTAAATTGCAAAAATGGTCATTCACGTTTCACGAAATAGTAAAAATGGGACCAAGACAAAAAGTAGCACAAAAAAGACACAAACATTCCGAATTTTTGCAAAATCGTCACCGAGAGGCCTTTTCCGTTAGTTTCATAGTTAAGTGTCATGTCACCGAGGGTATTATCGTCATTTCACTGCTTTAAGGTCCACGTGGCATATCACTATTGATTCAGGAACTAAATTTACAAAGTTATTTTTATCTTTTATTTCACATTTACCACCACCACCACACAACCATATTCCATTAGCTAGATACATAGATTCAACACAAACACGATTCTCATCTTCGCAACCCATACAATCTTCCAAAGCATCAAAAAACGCCCCATAGTAAAATAAAGCATCAATAAAACGGTTCACGAAGTTTGGTGAGTTAAGATTCACTGCTGTCTCAGACACCACCATAACACGAGGATTGGTACTTTTGATAACTTTCATTAATGATTCCAGTTGGTCTTGTTGTGCAAGCATAGTTCACAAACCATGTGATGAATAAACAGCCAACACTTCATCCAAATCCAACTCGAGTAATTCTTCTTTCAATTCCAACATATCTTCCACTATAACCGCATTAAAACTAAAAGACAAATTCATAGATTCGGCAAAACTTTTCAACCGATCACCTGTCTGCTCAATTTCCCGTTTGAAGTTAACCCCGACAGTGGTAACTTTGAGATGCTCGATAGGACAATTGGCTTGTGAAACAAGAGCTTGCATCAAAATAGTACACTGTAAGCCTTGTCTAATTGCGAGATCAATTATATGAACTTTTTTCGACCCCGCGACACCATCAACCAAAGCCTGAACTCCAGAAAATTGGCCTGCTTGTAAAAATGGTAATTTCTGATAAACTGAGAGTGCAGTCGGGTTAGGAGTCGCCATTTTCCCTACCATATCTTGTACATGTTTCTTTCCTGACACACTAAATGGGATTCTCCCTGTTTCACCCAAAATCTTATGTTTTAAAGCTTTACAGAAATAGTGTACTAATCTCTGAATCGGGTTCCCTAACCTAGAAGACAACATGTCACACCAGTCAAGTAGCTTACGTGCATGTTCAAACTGTTGTTGATTTACCTTCTCAGCAGAAAGTAGTAGATTTTCTATGAGTTGGATATCATTAACTTGTTGATCAGATAGACCCGAGAATGAAGTGCCATACGGATGGCTAGGCATTGAGATATCGTTCATAGATGATGAAAAAGATTGTATGAATCTTTCTCCACCTAACCGTATAATTGCATCAGTTGATAACTTTTGTCCACTCGTGACATAGGGTACTGCATCATGATTTGGTGTGTGTGCTTGTGTTTGTGCATGAGGTTTAATAAGCTCGGAATATTGAGATTCGATATTTGCAAGCTGCTGCATTTGATGTTCATATGACTGAAAAGCAGGTGCAGTGTCGAGAAACAAGGCATCCAAATTATGGAAATTCTTTGGTGGTTCTTGTTCTACTTGATGATGGTATTTTGTTGAAGACGCAAAACCCTCTTGATGAGGCGAAAAATGATCCGTTTTTAGGGGGTTATTTAAGCCGGAATTGGAATTTATTTGATCAAATATTGCCTTAAATCGTTCCTTTTGTGATTTTATGTACTTTGGGAGTGAATTCTGGAAAAGGAAGCATTTTGGACGTTTTGGAGCATAAAAGTGAAGAAAACGGCAAAGTCTTAATTTTCCTTGCTGGGAACAGTAGATGACGGCGTCAAGAGCAATTTTGGTGACGGCCCAGAGAAAACGTGACGGCATCAGAACAAGGGCGTCAAGAGTAAAAGTGGTGACGGCCAAGAGCAGAAATACACATGACGACGTCAGATCTGAATCTAGGCAATCCGAGAAGATTTTTGGTGGCGAGATGACAGTGTCAGAACTTTCCTCTTGACGCCGTCACCTCATGAAATTTATATATACTTTTCTAATTTTCATTCATTAAGAGAGGAACTTGTGTGGAGAATTTTAGGGTCGAACCTAATAAACCCTAGTTCGTTTGTAACAGTATTTTCAAGGGTTTTCACCCCTTGAAACCATTCATGTTCAATTGAGATAAGTATCTTTTCAATTCATTTAATTTTTCAATGTGTTGTTTGAATATATCTTACGCTTGTTTTAATTTTAACATGCTAGGCTAGATCTTTTGTGTGTTTGCTTAAATGTAATAAAACCTAGATGTTGATTATAGGTTGATTGCTTGTTTATAGTTGTAATGGATGAATGATTTCAATGTTAGGCTTACGAAAACTGGCAGATCTCCATTGTGTAACTTGCTTGAACGTCTTAAGAAACATGAACCGATGTGTACTAGGTTTTTATGGTTGTATTTAATGCATGAGCGAATTCTAGTGATCCCATGTTAGGAGCTTCTTGCAGGCTCGACATAGGAGTGAAGTAGGAGCTTATAGAATTGGGGAAGTAAGTACGCTACCCCATGATTGGTATTAAGGAATATAACCCGTCATCCACGCAACTGTAACAAGTAATTAACCTGTAAAAGATATCTAGGGAGTAGTGAAATCTAAGTAAACACAATTCTCCCATATATTGTTCACACTACATTAGTAATTAGTTTATTTTCATTTTTGTTATTTTATTTGGATTGCATCTTAGTTATTGGGTTAGTTGACTAGCAACTAATTCTGCCCATCCTTCCAATACCCGAGATTTTTAATTGCTTTCATAAAATATAAAAAATACAAAAAGAATCATCCCTCACCTCTAGACCTAGTTTTTAGGCTTTCTAATCCTAGCGACACTATTCCTGAGTTGAACGATCAATCCCCCGGTACTTGTCACTATATTATACTACAGCGATCAGGTACACTGCCTGGTGGGGGTTGTAAGCTTCTCGAGATCCCTCGAGAGGTAAAGCCTGGTGCAATTCCTACGCTGCTGGGGAATAGTTATTGTTTAGGTTGGAATTTATTTTGATTAGGTCTACTCATTAGATTCCTTTTTAGTAAGATTTTTATTTTCTTTTTATTAGCTTTCTTGTTATCTATCTTTTTCTTTGTGCCCTTTGTTTGTAAAACCATTTTCACTTGTCACTATGGCAGATGAAATTTCATTTAGATCACTGACAATAGAGGAACAACTATATTTCACTAATAGATTTGCTTCCTATCATTCCAATGATTTTTTGTGTGATCTTTATGACATCCAAGAGGAGTTGGGGGTAAAGTTAGATGGGTTTGATGAATTATATGCATGTGTGATTTCTATTAGACGATCATTTTCAGGATCAATTCCTTTTAGTGAAACCCGTTGGATGAATTTTGAGAAAAGCTTCCTAACCATGACCCATAAGTTCAACGAATTGGTGGATTCGTATGAGCAAGATGACCTAGTTTCTAAGAACATGAACTTAGAATCAAACAAATATTGTGAAATGGGTAGTGTTGAACTACCTAGTTGCATGAGCGGGATATATTTCACCAAAACATACGACACACATGAGGTTAGAGTTGAGCCACCTAGTTGCATGTCATGGTTAGGCACTACCATAATACAAGATGAACACATAGGTGATATTGATGTTATGGAAGAGATAGTAGGAAACCCAATCCCACTAAGTACCCCATAAGTCCCGCCATTATTTGAGGCATACACACCGCCCGTGACTTACCCGGAAGAAGTAGAAGAGATTATAGGAACCCCAATTGAGGTAGAACCCTTGGACCAAGCACCGCTAGAGGATATAGGTTTGAATACTTGTAGTGATAACCTTACTCCTAGTTCTAAGGAATTTCCTAGTGTTGATGAACCGGAACCTCAACCTTTACACAACTTTTCATCCTTTGATATACATTTTGGAGACAAAAGAGGAATCGACCAACCCATCAACCAATATTATCCGGGTAGTTTTAGGATAAAGGAAGCCATTCACTCACCCCCTTCACCTCACGTGGCATATTTCCACCCTAAGGGTGTGTATCACTACTTTCACCCGCACTTAATCCTAAGTGTAGGGAAAACCTCCCCTATTTCCGTCAAATAAGGGAAGAGTCAGGCTCGTGACTCGAACAAAAACAAGCGCTTCTTGGGAGGCAACCCAAGCTTTATTTATTTGTTTGTTTGTTTGTTTATTTGATTTTATTTGTTTCCGTATGCATGCTTTATTTTTCTTATTTGTGGTTCATGTTTCAAAGTAAATTGTGAAAAATGCTTTATTTTGTTTTTAACTTCGTTTTAATTACATATAAAGGTATTTTGCAAAAGCTAAGTGTAAGGAAAGACCCAAATTTGTTTATAAGAATGGAATTGAGCATGATCCACAACAATATTAAATGAACATGTATATTAGTAATTGTTTGAGTCAAATGCTTGTATCGAGTCATAATGATGTTTTGCAGGATTTTCCAGGAAGTAGGACATAAGTTTTTTCAGAAATTTGCCGGAAATTTAACATTAGATTTTTGCAGGAACATTCTGACGGCGTCAGGAGTTATAACCTGACGGCGTCAGGTACAAAAATTCTGAAAAATTTTGCGAGTTTTGTTTATACCGGACTCTTAAAGTTTTTGTTGATTCTTTAGTTTTATAAACTCCAGGAAATCTGCAAACATTCATTCCACAAGCATTATATCTTTAATTGTTTTGTTTTTATTCCTAAATCTGGAATTACATCTAGTTGTGAGTTTCCTTTGTTCGGTTTGATGCTTTGGGTTTTTGTGATTGTTTTCTCAGGTTTAACAGGTTATGTATGACAAGAAGTTGATTTATATTTCTGAAAGGGAAGCTTTGATTGTTCATTTTCTTGGAGGAAGACCTAACCTTGTTACCGCACTATCCACACCGAACGAATCAGGGGAGTATTTGATTTCATTCTTTTACCTATTTCACTTTTACATTCTTTAATTGAACATTGGGGACAATGTTCATCCTAAGTGTAAGGGGAGGGTAAAATGATGATACCTCATAGGATACACTTTCACTTGAGTTTGTTTGTTTGATGGTAGATGTGTAATAAAACTATGAGAAATACTTGTTAGTGTAATTTTAGCGCCAAATTTAAATTTTTTTACAACATTTAGGAGTGAAACTTTAGCCATAACAAGCGTCTCATGGATAGGAGTCGTATGACTAGCACAAAACCGTATCATTTAGAAAAATTTTCCACCCAAATATGTGAGGTTCTCCTTTAGATTTGATAGGAAAAACATTTACTATTAGTGCTTATGAGTGTACCGGTAGCATTTAGATTCTAGAACTTGCGTTAGTAATGCATCTCGAGATCGCTAGTGAGACTATATTCGTGTAGTAGGATTTACTACATGATAAGAGGCATTAGGATCACCCTTGTGTTTAACCCGTACCATAATTACTTGACCATTTAAGTCATATTACTTGACTAGTCAAGTCAACTAATTTTTCCCACACCATTAGCGTTGTACTCATTTTTAGTACACGAAACCCCTAGTACACCCCTCCGAGCCTATCTTTTCGTTTCTAACTTTAAGGATCTTACTTAAAGGAAGAATTTGTTACACCCCACTTAAATGTACACCCAAATCGCCTTAGCCTTCCGTGTATGTACTCATCTTTAGTGCATTGTTGTTACATGTTTAAACCCTTAGTTAATTATCTAATTGATTACATGGTTGCTAAGTCGAGTCATATCCTTGTACATATTATTTTGGGACGATTGGGACTCATGGGTAAAGTACTAATGTTATGGAGTAATGAGGAAGAACATCATATTATTACCCCCATATGTGTGTTAATCTTAAAAAGTACTCAAAGTGTTTTGATTATCTTGATTCGAGTCATTAGATTAGTCTATTGTAAAGTATGTAAAAATTCAAGTGTAAGGGGAATGTTCATTCCCTATGATGTATTATTTTGGATGGTAGGGTAAGAATGTATGCACAAAAAAAAAAAAAAAAAAAAAAAAAAAAAAAAAAAAAAAAAAAAAATCGAAAAAAGTGAATATATATATAAAAGAAAAAACATACGGACTAGCACCCCGTTTCATTCTATGTTTGTTTTATGTTTTTGTTATTTTTAATTTACTAGCTTAAGTCGAGTCTAGTCTTGGCTTAGCAACGCCATATTGTACATGTAATTAACCAAGTTTATTGTTAGCATTAAAAATTATATTAAAAAGTGATGGTCATTCTCATTTATTGTAACGTTGTAATGTGTCGTAGTTTATGTTATTAGAATAGTCAAATGGGCCTTCGTCTTGGTAAGCTAATATGTCATAGGTTAAGTAATATAAGCCTTTTTATGTAAAAGAAAACCAAGCCCAAGACCAAGCTCATGGAAAGCCTTTTAAGGCATCTCTTGTATCTAACTATATAAACACCTCAAAGCTCATTTGAGGTGTGTGCTTGTGTGTGTTTTTAATAAAATTTCTCTTCATCTCTTATTCCCTTTTATACATCTTAACGCCACACATATATTACCAAGTCACCATCTTTACTTCATTTACATGCTATATTGTTATTAAAGTTGATATATCTAAGGTCCTACAAGTGGTATTGTTACATGCAAAACTCTCGAAGTGTCAACAATGTGTTTTATTATCATAAACACTTTGAGAGATTTTTCATAAATGGTTTCATGACAATTATAGGATAGTCATGGAGTTATAAGGTGACTAAGGTTAGGTAAAACCGTCCTATGATCCGCCAGAGCCTGAGGGATCTACCCAAGGACAAATCCAATAGATTAGAATTAGAAGTCCTTAGGTATGATTGAAAAAAGGAGAAAATGAGAAAGGAGAAAGAAGGGGTTGAAGAATTAAAAAGAAAAGTTATGAAAAAGGGTGAAAAGAAATAGCCCTCCATATGTTCAACCTTAGGGCAGACACCGGGTACAATTCGTATGCTACTGGATGTTACTAAGGTGACACCGGTATTGAAGACAAAGACGTCATGGACCCAGTGAGGCACTGCACTAAACCTTCTTAACCACTCAAGTTCTCTTAAAAGAGCTTGTTTCATTCTCACGGGGAACCGGTGTAATCTATCGACCTGTCTCTTAGAGATGGTTGATATTGAAGCAGGAGACCTCTCCCTAATCTCCGCATAGGAAACCAAATGTGCACTTATCGAGTCTAGAGCCCCGAGATTCATCAAAAGATCTCATAGGAACACATGATATTTCTACACTGGTTGTTCATCATTAAGAACGCCAGATGTAAACTTTAGAGTCCTACGTAGATCTTAGCAATCTGCCAGAACATTTATGAGAGGATTCACTTTTGTGATTCTCAATGATTGAATGGAAATTCCTGCCAAGGTCAACATCAAGCAGCCCTGACAGCAGGTCACTTCGGTAATTCCTTATGGGTTACGCTTAGTGTTCGCGGTGGTTTCAAACGGTCTACAGTCGTGGAGTGATCCCCAGCGACTCACCCAGTCATTGAGCTACTTAGTAGGTCTTGTAAGCTCTCTCGAGAGTATCTGACATGGGAACAGCCTTGGTAAGGGTTAGAAGGAGTCTTCACACTATGCTGTTGACGATCTCTAATTCTTATCTGTAAGTACCGGATGTTTTATTGCTAACTGTTTATATGCAGGGACACTTCATCTCCATGGCGACAGATTCCGCATGCTCATACATACATCTGGAAGTTAAAGAAAGCTCCCTCAAAGATCTACATAACACAAAGTTCAAAGAAAGATTCTACGCCAAAAAGAAGAATCTACAAAGAATAAAGACTAAAGATCAAAGTGATAGAAAGGGAACTACGTCATATGAATTTCAAAGTCCAAAGATGTATGAGGATGTTGGAATGGCGAACAACCACCACAGACGCAGAAGTGACGAAAGGCAGATTGCTCCACATCGCAAAGGAACAAAGAACGATGATAAGTCTGTCATCAAAGATCACTAAGCATGAAGGAACAAAGACTAAAGACTATTCTGCTATGACACACGATGGTCAACAACAAAGAACAAAGAAGACCTAATCACGTGGAGCATCATTCGAATGACCACCCCTTAGGGGGAGATTGTTAGCATTAAAAATTATATTAAAAAGTGATGGTCATTCTCATTTATTGTAACGTTGTAATGTGTCGTAGTTTTTGTTATAAGAATAGTCAATGGGCCTTGGTCTTGGCAAGCTAATATGTTATGTGCTATGTTTCATAAGCCTTATTATCTAATCATGTAACCAAGCCCAAGACCAAGCCCATGTAAGCCTTTTAAGGCATCTCTTGTATCTAACTATTTAAACACCTCAAAGGCTCATTTGAGGTGTGTGCTTGTGTGTGTATTGTGTGTGTTTTTAATAAAAGTTCTTTTCATCTCTTATTCCCTTTTATACATCTTAACGCCACACATATATTACCAAGTCACCATCTTTACTTCATTTACATGCTATATTGTTATTAAAGTTGATATATCTAAGGTACTACAAGTGGTATCAATCGCCTAACAATGATTTAGGAGGGTGTGGAAATCGTTTTTTATCAAGTTTTGGTTAAAAAGTTGCGTACTTTTCTTATATACGAGCACTTTTTCATCAAAAAGTTTTGATTTTTACAAGTTTTGGTGTTAAAGTTGTTGTTTTTATTGAAGTTTTAGTGATTCTAAGTGTTTTAGGAAAGATTTGATCAATAGAAACAAGTGAAAAAAGTGGTTTTGGTTGAAAAAATCGGATTTTTCACGTTTTCTGGTCATCTTACGCGTAACTTGGGTGAATAGTACGATTTCTTAGCTGTCTACAGTACTGTTTACGCATAAGATTAAGTCAAAACCCCTTTCCTACGCTTAAGTTTAGTCAAAACCCTCTTCTTACGCATAAGTTCACTTTCCTACGCATAAGATTGATTTTCTACGCAAAAGGTTAAAAGTCTACGCATAAGATCTACGCTTAAGATCCTACGCAAAAGATCCTACGCATAAGTTTTCTTCAACGATCAGAGATTACTCAGTACTTCCCTGACTTGGATAAGTTTGCGGAATACTTCGACACGGGATATCTTTCAAGCTTGGATAAGTTTGAGAGATCAATTTGGTTGAAAAAACCTTACGCGTAACATTCTTACGCATAAACTCTAAGTTTACGCGTAAAATCAAAGTCTACACATAAACAATATTGTTTACGCATAACTTTAGATCTTACGCATAACTTAAAGGTTACGCATAACATCTTACGCGTAAGATTATTCAAGGTTTACGCGTAAAATCAAGCTTTACGCGTAAGTTTTTGACTTTTGACAACCAAACTTCAAACGACCATAACTTTTTAACCGTAACTCCGTTTTCGACGAATCAGCTGTCAAAACGACCGTGAAACAGAGAAGAAGGACACGTTGAACAAATTTATTCATTCAACCCAAGTTTCGAGGCCTAAAAACGCTCTGGGAAGAAGTTATTGAGGTTTTAAGGTTTTAGATCAAAATTTTCACCATCCAAACTTGCATCAACTTACACTAATCACAACTCCTACTTCGTTGGAACGATCCAAGTATCAACTTTATCAATCTACACTTCATCAATGGCAACTCAGCAAGATATTCATGCAGCCGGTGCGGAAAATCGACCTCCAATGCTTGAAAAAGGTGGATATCTCCCATGGACAAGCCGCATGCTTCGTTACATCAAAACAAAGCCTGATAGTAAATTAATGATCAACTCCATTACAAATGGTCCATTCAAGCCAAGACAAGTTCAAATTGAAGGTAATCTAAATACAACACCTCCTACTCAACCATTCGTGCGTGAACAAACAGAAGCAGATTACACAGAGGAAGACAAGAAGCAGATCGCCGCAGATGATATGGCAATGCATTTAATCCAACTTGGATTACCACGGGAGATCTTTGCTGCGGTCGACAACTGTGAAACTGCTTATGCTATGTGGGAACGTGTTAGAAGGATATGTCATGGAACAGAGATTGGACAACAAGACGTTGAGAACAAACTTCTTACTGAATGGGAGAATTTCACATCCACTAAAGGTGAACAGATTGAATCCTACTACACAAGATTTTGCACTTTGATGAATGAGTTAATCATAAACAAGTTGACACCTCGAACAATTGCAACAAACATCAAATTCATCAATAACCTTCCAGAAGAATGGGGTCGTTATGTTACAATTGTCAATCAAACAAAGGATTTACATAAGGTGAATTATGATCAACTCTATGACTTTTTGAAGCAAAACCAAGCTGAGGCTAATGAAGTAAGGAAAGAAAGATTGGCAAAGAATCATGATCCTATTGCATTAATTGCTACTACACCAACACCGCTACCAGTGAACACACAACAACCATCATCATCTTCCACTCACAACTACATGCAACCTTCATACATTCAACAAACAACACCGGTCTACCAACAATAGTTCTACCCACAGCAACAACAACATGTTATTCCACAACAGCAATACCAACAATTCTAAGAACCAGAATTCACTGAAAATGATGAAGCTACTGCAGCATTGACCCAAGCGTTTGCTTTTCTGTCAAAGGCATTCCAAGGACGTTATTCTACACCAACAAACAACAACCAAAGGATTTCATCGAACACTCGCAACAAGCAGATTGCTCAGCCGAGTTTCAATATGGGCAACGGAGGCCAAATGGTTGGAGTTTATGGGAATCAGCAAGGATATGCTACTGGATTGGACAATCAGAATATGCAGAATACAGGTCAGTATGCAGGGAATCAGCATGGTCAGTATGCAGGGAATCAGATGGGTCAGTTTGTTGGAAATCAGAGGGGTCAGAATGTTGGTAATCAGGCAATGGGTAATTAGAATAGAAATGTTGCAGCTCCAGTAGTTGGGAATTTGGGAAATGTAAATCAGGGTAATCCGGTAAAGTGTTTCAACTGTCAGGGTATAGGTCATATGGCAAGGAACTGTCCTACAAAGCCGAACAAGAAAAACACATCGTACTTGCAGAAAGCATTACTGTTGGCACAAAAGAATGAGGCAGGGTTTCAGTTGAATGCAGAGGAGAATGATTTTATGGCTCTTATGGATGACATGGAAGATAGAGAGGATATCGATGCGAACTGCATATTCATGGCGAATCTTCAGGAAGCTAAGTATGACACGGATTCTGATACACTTCCTGTTTATGACACCAATGTACCATCTGAGGTATCAAAATTCAACACATGTCATAATAATGATATATTTGATATGTCTCCTCATGAGGAACAACATTTTGAGAAGCAAGCATCCACTTATGATACATTCCTGGACACGCCAAGTAGTAGCAATACTCCTTCAGCGACTCCAGATGTGAATCATATTGGAGGCTTCGTTTCACAGCATGCTCAGAATGATGTGGAAACACGTGCTTTGTTTGAATCATTATTGAATAATTGTCGTATTGAAATTGAGAATGTGAAAAAGGTCAATCGCGAATGTTAAATTGACCGCTGAGCTTGAGAGTTACAAAGAAAATGTTAAAGCTTTTGAATTTCATAACAAAAGATTGTCTGAATTAGAAACTGGTTATCAAAATTCCGTTTCAAGGGAAAAACAATTGCAACTCAAGTTTGATACACTTGATGTTAATTCTTTCAAAAGGATAAAATCTTTAAACGCGGAAATTTCTGATTTACAAAACCAACTTTCTAAACAAAAATCAGCTTATACCAATCTTGAAAAAGAAGGGACGAGCTAAAAAAGGACTTTGGAAAGAAAGAAGGCAAACTTTTGGCTGAAATCGTAGAGTCAGAACACATGATTGCACATTTAGAAGAATTAGTGGTTAAGTCAGGTCAGTCAAGTCAAACAATGAAAATGGTTTCAAATCAAACTAATCCGATTTACCATACGAAACATAAAGTGGCTCTTGGTAACAACACCCCCAGTAATCTCAAGAAAGCTCAGCAAGAACAGAATGTTTTGTATAATGGTAATGTGATTTACACTAAACATGATCCTCCCGTCGTTCGGGATTCTGTGCAAACGATAGAACATGTCGAAGAGAGCATAAATAAAATGAAACAAAAGGATTTGAAACCCATTGATTACAACAAATTGAACAAACTTTCGGGAATTACTTTTGTTCCACAAAAAGAACCATCTGTGTTTTCCATAAAACGACCATTCTCAAAAATGTTTTCTAAGAAAGTAATTGTTTCCAAATCTCTTTAAAAAATGGAACAAATGTCTTCTAACAACACTTTTAATACAAGTGAGGCTAGAGACATTCTGGATGACGTTAAAAAGAGAATTCAAGAACTTCAAAATATTGTTAATTCTAAAACTACAATCAGTATTAACAACTGGCATTCCAGTTTTCATATTGAGCAGAAAAAGGTTTTTGAAAACGAAATTACTATCCCACTGAATAACATCAGTGCGAGGGTAATCCATTTTGAACAAGCTTTCTTAAAAGAAATGGCCGACTTTGTCAAGGACCACAAATCCCTAGTAAACGAAGCTAATGAAACTCTTGAAAACATGAATGTTTTGGAAAACCTAAATGATTCTCTCTTCGAAGCTGTTATGACTACTGACATTATGTCCATCATTTTACAAACATATTCTGTTTAAGACGATGAACGACTAAGAGCTGAGACCTCCGACATTGTTTCCAAATATGAAAATGCTCTTATAAAGCTTGAAAAAGAAAATGTCTCATATTTTAAACAACTTGACCGAAAAAAGGAAGAATGCAAGTATGACAAATTGTCATATGAGCGTGCCTTAAAGAATATGAAAGAGCAAAATGATCTTTTGAGGGCTCAGCTTGAAAGTCAAAAAGGAAAGGGTGAGGAAACTAAGTTTGCAAAACCGTCGAATTCGGAGAAACCAAATGTTTCAAACACGGTTCAAAAAACAAAGATGTCAATTTCAAGGTTTGCTCCAAAAGTCGATGAGAAAAAGAATTTGACAAAACCAGTCACTCCAACACCATTGCCCAAGAAAAGTGAAAATGAAAAGATTGTTGATAAAGTAAAAGCGGTTGTCGAAACACCAAAAGTGATAGCACCTGGCCTTTTTAGGATTAGTCCCACTAATGCGTCTGCCTCCACTTCTAAGACAAATGCGTGCAAAAAGGATAATTCTAAAGAGTCTAGTGATGCTAAAAAGGACAACAATATAAATCCTAATGCGTGTGCCTTACCTTCTACAGGATTAGAAAGCACCTCTAGGAGCAGCAGACTAAAGCCTAGGAGCAATACAAGGAACAATAGAGTCTCGTCTGCCTCTACGAGTAGTAGCAAGAATAAAGTTGAAGAAGTAGAAGAACACCATAGGAATTTATCGCTTTGTAATAAGAAACATGATTCATCTGAATGTAATGTCGAAAGTACTGGTTCTAATGCATGTAATGACTCTGTTTGTTTAATATGCAAGAAATGTTTAATTAATGATGTTCATGATGAATGTGTTTCTAAGACTGTGAATGTTACGCCTAAACAGAAGTATGTTCCAAAGGGAACTAGTGCTAGATTTAGATCTATAGAAAGATTAGTTGCACGCTTTAGGTCTACCACTAGTTGTCGAATGCCTAGGAACTACCTTAAGTTTTGTATGTGGATACCAACGGGTAGAGAGTTCATTCTTCAGAATGGCAAATTGGAAGTTGCTCAAAATAAACATGTAGCAACCTTTGATGTATGTGATTCGGAATTTACTCCTAACCCCATGGAACCAAATTTAAAACGGTTTCCAAATACAAACTCTTCTGTTCTTGGCAGGTTATCGAAATATGTCTTTGGATCGTCGACTCGGGTTGCTCCAAGCACATGACCGGGAATTTAAAGCTGCTGATCAATTTCATCTGGAAATTCATGGGAACTGTACGCTTTGGAAATGATCATGTAGCAGCTATTCAGGGTTATGGAGATCTTCAGTTTGGGAATTTTTTAATCACTCGAGTTTATTACGTCGAAGGGTTGGGACACAATTTGTTTTCAGTTGGGCAGTTTTGTGATGCAGATTTAGAAGTTGCATTCAGGAGAAACACGGTTTTTATAAGAAATTTGGTTGGTGATGATCTCTTAACTGGTAATCGTGGTACGAACTTGTATGCTATCGACATCAACCAAATGGCTTCTACATCACCAATTTGTCTTATGACAAGGGCAACCGAAACTAAGTCCTGGCTGTGGCATAGAAGATTATCCCATCTCAATTTCGACACGATCAACAAGTTAGCCAAAAACAACATCGTCACCGGACTTCCTAAGTTCAAATACACCAAGGAACACCTTTGTCCATCATGCGAACAAGGAAAAAGTAAAAGAGCATCATATAAACCCAAAACCGTACCTAGTTCGGAAGCAAGGTTACATATGTTGCACATGGACTTATGTGGCCCAATGAGAGTTGAAAGCATTAATGGGAAGAAGTATATTCTTGTTATTGTTGATGATTATTCAAGATACACTTGGGTAAAGTTTTTGAGATCAAAAGACGAAGCACCAGGTATCATCATCACCTTTCTGAAGCGTATTCAAATTTTACTTCAAGCTCCAGTAAGGATTGTAAGAACAGATAATGGCACAAAATTCACAAATCAGGAGTTAAGAACCTATTTTGAAGATGTTGGAATCACTCACCAAACATCAGTTGTTAGAACTCCACAGCAGAATGGGGTAGTTGAAAGAAGAAACCGAACTCTTGTGGAAGCTGCTCGCACAATGCTGATTTTTTCTAGTGCACCACTATTCTTATGGGCTGATGCTGTAGCCACTGCTTGTTTTACTCAAAACCGATCCCTAGTCCATCCAAGATTCAATAAAACCCCATATGAGCTAGTGAACAACCATAAACCTGACATCTCTTACCTTCACGCATTTGGCGCTTTGTGCTATCCAACGAATGACAGAGAAGATCTAGGAAAATTAAAAGCTAAGGGTGATATTGGAATCTTCATTGGATATTCAGAAAACTCGAGGGCATTCAGGGTGTATAATAGAAGAACGAAAAGGATAATGGAGACGATGAATGTGAACTTGGTTTAAAAATGCGCGCATCATTGCGCAACTTGCACGCATTATTGCATTGCATTTGGGATTTCGCATCATGACACCTGATGCAAGGCCATCCCAGATTGCACTCGCAATTGACAGCAATTTGTCGCATTTGTTTGATTCTAGCAATAGCCGCAATTAGCGCAATTTGGAATTTGGGCTAATTTGTAAAAATAAAACTATTTTTAAGAAGGCCAAATCTTTTAATGGTGCTTTTAAAAATGGAGCTTACTTAATAACGTCTGTTGAAACATAATAATCACCATTGTTCTTACCCTAACTTATCTCCATTTTTATTTCATTCAAACTCTATCATTTTACAAAGTGGGTAAATCTCTTTACTTTAATGCATAATAATAAAATAGTTTTTTTTTCCTCCTGTTATGTGATTCAAGTTGTAAACTCATATATTGTTCTTTGATTATAATAATCACTTATGTTATATCATTGAGGTATAAAGTGAGTTAATTTTTATGCACTCATGTCTCTTTATTTGTCCTTTTACGTAAAATCTGCTCATTTTACAACATGTACAAATACTAGATGGTTTTACTATTGGAACATTTATCTACTTGAGCTTGGACATAATATAGTGTTGGTCACCAATAGCTTAATTATTTCTCATATAGTTCGAATGCTTATCAAATCCAAACAAGCCCAGGAGCGTTATATATTATAAACTATACGAGTACATGATTAGGGTCGTGATGCCAAATATAAGACATCTAATTGGTCTACGACGTGTTTTGAAAATGCCAAAAACATGCTGGAACTGGTATTAAGTTGTACTTTGTCTAAAATTTATAATATTAACTGTTGATATTGATTTAGTTAGGAGTAAATTATGATTGTTTACTACTGATATAACTTGTAAGAATACTTTTTATACATTTTAACATCATGTACATTAAATGAATTATTACCCTAACTTCAATATGTTACTGACTTATTTATGACTACTTTTGTTGATTATTCTTTGTATATCTTAAATTATTAGTATTTTAGATTTTCCTAAGTATTTTGCATCGTGCTTTAATTTTGACTTAATGGTTTATTAAATGGATTATTGGCCTAATTAATATGTTACTGACTTATTTATAAAGTTCATTGCATTTACTTAGTACTTGGTAAATTATACTATGTATAAATAATTTTTGTATTTTTTAATACTAAACGCAACGTGTCTAAATTGCGCTCGCATTCGCATTACGCATCACGCATCGGCCTCTGGGACTTTGAGCGCAGCGGATCGCAAAACGCAATTTTAAACCAAGAATGTGAAGTTTGACGAGATTTCACAGATGGCTTCTGAGAGATATGCTCTAGAACCCGCGCTTAATCCGATGGCTTCTAATAAAAACGGATTAGGACCCACACCAAACAATCAGACTTCTGGACACATCAGTTCAGGAGTCGTGCCTCAAGGAGCTCAGTCAACGAACACGGATAAACCTTCAGAACAAGAACTAGAAAATTTCTTTGAGTTAATGTTTGATGAATACTATGGTGGAACTTCGACAAATGCATCTCAACAACATTCCGCTGCACCCGCTCAAAACCATCAACCACCACCACCACCACAAGATGCATCCACAACAATTGAAGCTGAAGCACCAACTACATCAACATCATCTACATCTACTCAAGCAACTCCAGTACTTGAAACTGTTCTACCAAACGTTGATGAGCAAAACCAAAAGACAAATTTTCATGAAGAACCAACAAATAATTCAAACAATGATGCGTTAGAAGAAGAAGAAATATTTGAAAACCCATTTGCAACAGACTCTGCTGAATCTTCTTCAAGGTTACAAGAACCATCTAACACACATTCGTTACACCCAAGGTACCCTTCTACGTTTCAATGGACGAAAGACCATCCAATAGAACATGTTATTGGTGAACCTTCAAAGCCAGTTCAGACAAGGAGACAACTTGCCACTGATCTTGAATTGTGCATCTACATTTGCTCAATCAGCCTCAAAGAACCAAAGAACATTCGGGAAGCAATGGCAGAATACCCCTGGATAGAAGCGATGCAGGATGAAATTCTTCAATACGATTTACATGACAGTTGGGAACTTGTTGAACGACCACTTGATATACGTGTTCTTGATCTCAAGTGGTTGTGGAAGAACAAACTGGATGAGGAAATGACTGTTATTCGCAACAAAGCTCGTCTTGTAGCTAAAGGTTATCCACAAGAAGAAGAGATAGATTTCGAGGAATCATTCGCGCCTGTAGCTAGACTTGAAGCAGTCCGGATTTTCTTAGCCTATGCAGCTCACAAATACATCACAGTCTATCAGATGGATATTAAGACTGCTTTCTTGAATGGAACTCTGAAAGAAGAAGTGTATGTAAGTCAGCCAGAGGGATTCATCGACAAAGATCATCCAGACTACGTCTACAAGCTTAAGAAAGCAATTTATGGTTTAAAACAAGCTCCAAGAGCGCGGTATGACGAACTATCATCTTTCTTGCTTAAAAACAATTTCACCAAAGGAACGGTTGATGACACCTTGTTTATCAAAAAATTCAAAGATGACATTTTGATTGTTCAAATTTACATGGACGACATAATTTTTGGATCAACCAATCCTAACCATTCAAAACATTTTGAAAATCTCATGAAAAGCAAATTTGAAATGTCCATGATGGGGGAACTAAAATTCTTTCTTGGTTTACAAATACATCAATCCCCACGTGGTATTTTTATCAATCAAGCTAAATATACAATAGAGATTTTGAAAAAACATGGAATGGAAAATTGTGATTCTGTTGGTACACCAATGGTCACTTCACCAAAAATAGGTGCTGATTTGTTTGGGAAACCCATCGATCCGAAGAAATATCGGAGCATGATCGGTTCTCTCGTGTACCTAACTACTAGTCAACCCGATATTCAATTTGCTGTTTGTTTGTTAGCACGGTTTCAGGCAAAGCCTACCGAACTTCACCTCAAAGAGGTTAAACGGATCTTTCGGTACCTACGAAGCACCATTAACATAGGACTTTGGTATCCGAAGGATTCGGGGTTTAATCTAACAGCATTTTCAGATGCAGACCATGTTGGTGATCAAGTTACAGCAAAGAGTACATCAGGTGGAGCACAATTTTTGGGTGAAAAGCTAGTAAGCTGGTCGTCAAAGAAACAGGATTGTACTACACTATCAACCGCCGAAGCCGAGTATGTGTCTCTATCTGCGTGTTGTGCCCAAGTTCTTTGGATGAGGACACAGCTCACAGATTATGGCTTTACTTTTGACAGAATACCTATGTATTGTGACTCAAAAAGTGTCATAGCCATCTCGTGCAATCCCGTACACCACTCTAAGACGAAGCATATCAAAGTCCGCTACTATTTCATCAAAGAACACGTAGAAGAGGGTACTGTTGAATTATTTTTCGTGAAGACAGATTACCAACTCGCCGATCTATTTACTAAAGCCCTTCCAAAAGAACGATTTGACTATTTAGTTCGACGAATTGGCATGCGAAGCCTAACTCCTGAGGAGCTAGAACGTCTTCTCGAATCTTCTTGAAAAATGTTTTCAAAATCGCTTCGCTGTAAATATTTTTGAAAAAAAAACAAAATACAAAATTTGAAAAACCAACAAAAACAAAATATAAAAATATAAAATTTTCAAAAAATACAAAAACAATATAAAATCAAAAAATCCAAAAATATTCTTCTCACGACATGTCTCTCGTATAAATCAATATTTTGTACGTGTCTAGAAATGTCTTTCAAAAATGATACGGACATGTACAGATGCTTGAACGGGAGTTCTTTAAATGTTTTTCTAAAAACATGTCGTTTCTCAAAAGTTTCTTCACAATGGTTTTCGTATACTTCAGTACGAAACCCGGACCCTAATGATGACTTCTGATTATTTTCAAATCAAGGACTCGTACGTTCAATGACGAAATCTTTTTAAAAAAGTTCGAGTCTAAACAAACGAAACAGATTTCAAATATAAACTCGTTTTCAAACAAAATTCTTGAGCACTTATTCAAGACTGTTCAAAAGATTTCTCAAAATCTCTCAAAATTAGTGCTCAAGATAACTCCCTCAAAACCCTTAAGTAATTTTAAATATGCTATCATTAAGGGGGAGTATAAACAACTAAAATGTTCTGATTTCATGCAACATCAAATCTGTCTTTCTCTCCAAAAAGCTTTTTATTAATCAGTTGATATCAAAAATATCACGCTATGCTATTTTTGAGGGGGAGAAGGCATGATTAAAATGTGATCAAAGATGTTTAAAGATTGTGGCTGAATCTCAAAAGAGCTTGACTCAGTAAGTACCAATGAATTGACGAAGCTTAAAATGTCAGTAATCGAAAAGACTTGTCCTGGACGGGTAATAATTTCAAGCTAGTCTGACTAGTGATGTAAGCGTGTCTCGAATAGGACTTGTCTGAGTAGAATGTACCATATCGAGAGACTTTCTTTGCACTTGACCAGAACGGGTAATAATTTCAAGCTAGTCTAACTAGTGATGTAAGCGTGTCTCGAATCGGTCATGTTCACTGAAAGTGGATCAATTCAAAAAGTGCAAACTCCTCACGCATGTGCAAATTTCTTAAATAATTCATGAGCACATGTGAAGGGGGAGTCCTTCAAAAGATATGCAAAAATCTCGAAGTGTCAACAATGTGTTTTATTATTATAAACACTTTGAGAGATTTTCAACAAATGGTTTCTTGTCAATGATAGGATAGTCATGGAGTTATAAGGTGACTAAGGTTAGGAAAAACCATCCTATGATCCGCCAGAGCCGGAGGGATCTACCCAAGGACAATTCCAATAGATTAGAATTAGAAGTCCTTAGGTATGATTGAAAAAAGGAGAAAATGAGAAAGGAGAAAGAAGGGGTTGAAGAATTAAAAAGAAAAGTTATGAAAAAGGGTGAAAAGAAATAGCCCTCCATATGTTCAACCTTAGGGTAGACACCGGGTTCAATTCGTATGCTACTGGTCATTACTAAGGTGACACCGGTATTGAAGATAAAGACGTCATGGACCCAGTGACGCACTGCACTTAACCTTCTAGCCACTCAAGTTCTCTTAAAAGATCTTGTTTCATTCTCATGGGTAACCGGTGTAATCTATCGACCTGTCTCTTAGAGATGGTTGATATTGAAGCAGGAGACCTCTCCCTAATCTCCGCATAGGAAACCAAATGTACACTTATCGAGTCTAGAGCCCCGAGATTCATCAAAAGATCTCATAGGAACACATGATATTCTACACTGGTTGTTCAACATTAAGGACACCAAATGTAAACTTAAGAGTCCTACGCAGATCTTAGCAATCTGCCAAAACATTTATGAGAGGATTCACTTTTGTGATTCTCAGTGATTGAATGGAAATTCCTGACAGCAGGTCACTTCGGTAATTCTTTATGGGTTACGCTTAGTGTTCGCGGTGGTTTCAAACGGTCTACAGTCGTGGAGTGATCCCCAGCGACTCACCCAGTCATTGAGCTACTAAGTAGGTCTTGTAAGCTCTCTCGAGAGTATCTGACATGGGAACGGCCTTGGTAAGGGTTAGAAGGAGTCTTCACACTATGCTGTTGACGATCTCTAATTCGAACCTGTAAGTACCGGTTGATTTATTGCTAACTGTTTTCATGCAGCTACACATCACCTCCATGGCGACAGATTCCGCATGCTCATACATACATCTGGAAGTTAAAGAAAGCTCCCTCAAAGATCTATACAACACAAAGTTCAAAGAAAGATTCTACGCCAAAAAGAAGAATCTACAAAGTATAAAGACTAAAGATCAAAGTGAAAGAAAGGGAACTACGTGCATATGAATATCAAAGTCCAAAGATGTATGAGCATGTTGGAATGGCAAACAACCACCACAGACGCAGAAGTGACGAATGGCAGATAACTATACATCGCAAAGGAACAAAGAACGATGAAAAGTCAGTCATCAAAGATCACAAAGCATGAAGGAACAAAGACTAAAGACTATTCTGCTACGACACACAATGGTCAACAACAAAGAACAAAGAAGACCTAATCACGTGGAGCATCATTCGAACGACCACCCCTTAGGGGGAGATTGTTAGCATTAAAAATTATATTAAAAAGTGATGGTCATTCTCATTTATTGTAACGTTGTAATGTGTCGTAGTTTATGTTATTAGAATAGTCAAATGGGCCACGGTCTTGGTAAGCTAATATGTCATAGGTTAAGTAATATAAGCCTTTTTATGTAAAAGAAAACCAAGCCCAAGACCAAGCCCATGGAAAGCCTTTTAAGGCATCTCTTGTATCTAACTATATAAACACCTCAAAGCTCATTTGAGGTGTGTGCTTGTGTGTGTATTGTGTGTGTTTTTAATAAAAGTTCTCTTCATCTCTTATTCTCTTTTATACATCTTAACGCCACACATATATTACCAAGTCACCATCTTTACTTCATTTACATGCTATATTGTTATTAAAGTTGATATATCTAAGGTCCTACAATTATTAACTCGCCACCAGTAAAGATTGCCTATATCCAACAAAACCATGTATTCCATATCCCTACACCTAACATTATAACCCTTTAAAAGACCTCTTTGATAGTTTATAATAGGTGCTTACGCCATGTGGTGGAGGTTTGATCCTTTCCCAAGCCTATGGCAATCTATTTTGTTATGACAGGTAGTGAGAGATGTTTTTCATTTCCATATTGTGATATATACTTTATTACACCCGAGAGATGTGAGTATCTAAACACTATTTGTGAGGTGCTAGTATATGACCTCCGTGCTTGTCTTTGGTCTTTAGTGGAACGATTATTTGTTGTAATTACTTTTATATTAGTGTTAAATGACCCCTAACTTGTATTTTGATTAGAATAAAAGCGCATTTGCTTGAGGACAAGCAAATCTCAAGTGTAAGGGTATATGATGAGGCGAAAAATGATCCATTTTTAGGGGGTCATTTAAGCCGAAATTGGAATTTATTTGATCAAATATTGCCTGAAATCGTTCCTTTTGTGATTTTAGGTACTTTGGGAGTGAATTCTGGAAAAGGAAGCATTTTGGACGTTTTTGGAGCATAAAAGTGAAAAAAACGGTAAAGTTTTAATTTTCCTTGCTGGGAACAGTAGATGACTGCGTCAAGAAGGATTTGATGATGGCGTCAAGAGCAATTTTGGTGACGGCCCATAGAAAACGTAACGGCGTCAGAACAAGGGCGTCAAGAGTAAAAGTGGTGACGGCCAAGAGCAGAAATACACATGACGGCGTCAGATCTGGATCTAGGCAATCCGAGAAGATTTTTGGTGGTGAGATGACGGTGTCAGAACTTTCCTCTTGACGCCGTCACCTCATGAAATCTATATATACTTTTCTAATTTTCATTCATTAAGAGATGAACTTGTGTGCAGAATTTTAGGGTCGAACCTAATAAACCCTAGTTCGTTTATAACAGTATTTTCATGGGTTTTCACCCCTTGAAACCCTTCATGTTCAATTGAGATAAGTATCTTTTCAATTCATTCAATATGTCTATGTGTTGTTTGAATATATCTTACGCTTGTCTTAATTTTAACATGCTAGGCTAGATCTTTTGTGTGTTTGCTTAGATGTAATAAAACCTAGATGTTGATTATAGGTTGATTGCTTGTTTATAGTTGTAATGGATGAATGATTTCAATGTTAGGCTTAAGAAAACTGGCAGATCTCCATTGTGTAACTTGCTTGAACGTCTTACGAAACATGAACCGATGTGTACTAGGTTTTTATGGTTGTATTTAATGCATGAGCGAATTCTAGTGATCCCATGTTAGGAGCTTCTTGCAGGCTCGACATAGGAGTGAAGTAGGAGCTTATAGAATTGGGGAAGTAAGTACGCCACCCCATGATTGGTATTAAGGAATATAACCCGTCATCCACGCAACTGTAACAAGTAATTAACCTGTAAAAGATATCTAGGGAGTAGTGAAATCTAAGTAAACACAATTCTCCCATATATTGTTCACACCACATTAGTAATTAGTTTATTTTCATTTTTGTTATTTTATTTGGATTGCATCTTAGTTATTGGGTTAGTTGACTAGCAACTAATTCCGCCCATCCTTCCAATACCCGAGATTTTTAATTGCTTTCATAAAATATAAAAAATACAAAAAGAATCATCCTTCACCTCTAGACCTAGTTTTTAGGCTTTCTAATCCTAGCGACACTATTCCTGAGTTGAACGATCAATCCCCCGGTACTTGTCACTATACTATACTACAACAATCAGGTACACTGCCTGGTGGGGGTTGTAAGCTTCTCGAGATCCCTCGAGAGGTAAAGCCTGGTGCAATTCCCACGCATCACCTCTGTGCTCTTAAATTTCTTTCCTGAATCATCATTTTCCTCCCTCAACAAAGGCAATTTCCCTGAACTCTCGACATGGCTTTTAGAGTAGTTGTGGATTCGTCTGAAAATAAGGGAATCAAAGGGTAACATTTTGTTTGGTTTTTTAATGTTGAAGGAAAGAATTTAGGATTTTATCCGCGGCGATCAATCAAGGTAACAGAAGTATATGAAATCAAGTTTCCTAAAATCATATTTTTTTTTTATGGGAGACATTGATGTTATCACTGTTGATGTGTTCAATGTTGGTCATTGTCACCATATTAATCTAAGATGTGGGGACTTATTCAAAGGATATAGCCAAAAGTAAAAGTAAACATATTAGACACAAATTTGCAGGCCTAGTTCTGCAAGAAGAATGCTTACTCTGCATACATTTGGATTTTGTGTATTCATTTTGTAGCCAAGAGTTAAAAGGGTAACTAAATACTACTTCAAAACTAGTTATAAATTTTTATTGCAAGACTAGAAGTTCCGTAAATGTAAAAAAAACTGAAGCCTAACGTTTACACAGGTCAGTGGTCCTTTTCATGATTTCCTTTGCAAAACAAGTCAAGAATATCTATTGAAATCTCAAAATTTGTGAGATTGATAATTAATAAAATAATTCAAATAAAGTTCATCACTTAATGAGGTATAGTAACAAAAATGAGTTTCCTGTACATGTCTACCAAATCTTGGACTGATGATCACTATGGGCATGAGTATGGCCGTAAAAAGTGACCCACCTTTACGGAAAAAGTGATCGGAATCTGGGTTTGGTCACCGGAATCTGGGTTTGGTCATCGGAGAAGATGAAGATGAAGGGTAAAGGGTGGTGGTGTTGGTTGTGTGGTGGTAGAGAGTGGTGGTGGTGGTGGTAAATGTGAAATAAAAGATAAAAATAACTTTGCAAATTTAGTCCCTGAATCAATAGTGATATGCCACGTGGACCTTAAAGCAGTTAAATAACGATAATACCCTCGGTGACATGGCACTTAACGATGAAACTAATGGAAAAGGCCTCTCGGTGGCGATTTTGTAAAAATTCGGAACGTTGGTATCTTTTTTGCGCTACTTTTTGTCTCGGTCCCATTTTTGCTAATTTGTGGAACGTGAAGGACCATTTTTGCAATTTACCCTTATAAATTTCTGTGCAATTAGCCGTTTGTAGTTTTACTTAAATTGTTTGCAACTTTTAGTGTACAATAATAAAACAACTACCATTTTGTTCACTTTCACGTCTATACAAGACAAGATGTTAGCAATTCGTTAACATACAAGAAGGTTATGCACAAGGGTTGTGTTATACAAAGTATAAACCCTCCCTAGTGGGTTTGTACTTTTTGTCCCTTTGTCCACCTTTTATTTCAGTACAATATAGTTTTTTGTCAGTGTCTGTTTTGTATTTCTGACAGTTTTAAGCATTTGACATATAAAAATTTATATTTTCTGTTCCGCACTTTCAGATTTATAGTTTTTTAATATAAACAAAAATATTAAAAAAAAACAAAAAAAAGTTGGGGGGGGGGGGGAGGTTGGGATAAAAATATAGGGGGCTTGAGATATCTCATCCTTATGCACAATAGTATATGTAGATCATTTGGAAAGCAACAATATCATTGGTGGTACAAGCATTGACATATACTCCGTAACAAACATCGAACACTCTACACCTTGTAAAGAAACATCTTTAGAGTTCTAACTTCTTTTAGATAATCACCTTTATACTTTATAAATAGCAATCATAATAATCTCACTTCACAGTCGTGCTACAACTTAAGCTCTTATAATTCAACCGTTTTTTGTCCAATTCTTCAAATGGCAAGTTCTAACGTTGTACTATTAAACACATGGGGTAGCGTGTTTGGTACGAAGGTCCAAATCGCACTCGCTGAAAAGTGTGTTGAGTATGAGAACAAAGAAGAAGACTTGTCCAACAAAAGCTTGCCGCTCCTTGAAATGAACCCGGTTTATAAGAAAATCCGGGTACTCATTCATAATGGCAAACCAATATATGAATCTAATACCATTTGTGTTAACCGGATAGATAGTCTTTATGCTAGCCGGATTGATAGCCAAATGCACATTATTTGAGAAATACCTAGAGATTGTCAAACTCTTGCACGAGGGCACTATTACTTATATCATTTTATGATATCACACACGTTAACGTTTGAGTTCATGAGAT
This sequence comes from Artemisia argyi, assembly GCA_030686995.1. NCBI lineage: Eukaryota > Viridiplantae > Streptophyta > Magnoliopsida > Asterales > Asteraceae > Artemisia > Artemisia argyi. The sequence continues at coordinate 2,222,834 of CM060676.1, read as the reverse complement.
TTAGAGCAATCTACTATACTGTGACATTACTGTTTTACTGTTATTCAACTGATTATTATATATAAACGCTATGGATTCACTCAACAATTTTGTTGACTTTTTAGCATGTTTATCTCACGTAATTGAAGAAGCGTTTGAGGCACGGAGTGGGCAATAAACTATTGGTTTTGGTGTCAAATAAACTCTATCATTCATTTTAAATTATTATGTCTTTTGTGATATGCTAAACTATGGAATCCTTTTTGTACTTGAATTATTAAATGAATGATGATAACTTTTAAAACGCCTCTTTTGAGTCATTTTCTATGATTATGACTGTGATCCTCTACGTAGGCTATGGTTGGCACAAATCTTTTTGGAGCTTTTTTTGGCAATGAGCGGTGAACAATGAGCTTTTTGATTTTTAGTGTTCGTTTGGCATGAGAGCTGTGGGCTTTGCTATTTTTTAGGAAAGCTCATTTTCCCAATGCTTCTTTATGAAGCTGTGAGCTTTTTTGGCTACTGCTCACAGCTACTGCTCACAGCTCACTGCTACTGCTCACTACTATTGCTCACAGCTACTTTTGCCAAACATAGCCGTAATACCCTTATTAGTCTTCCGCTGTTAAATTGAAATTTAGAGAGTGTTACATTTAGGGTTTGGCACATCAAAAAAGTTTTTATGATTTAAATCATTTGACACACCAGTTTCAAAGACTTGTTTATGTAAATTGTTAGACCAAGATTGGAAATATCAACAACATTCACTAAAAATTTTGTAGACACAGTCATATGTTGGTTTGCTCTAGAGTCAACAACCCAACCAATACTAATATTTCCAATTAAAAGTTTGTATTTCCATTAAAGTATTTTTTGAAATTCAGATTAAACTTGACACTACCATTTAAAAAATTCCCAGAAAAACATTAAACTGCCATATTGGCATTAGCAGAAGACACAAAGTTATCATTAAGAAGACTCATATGTGTGACCATCTGTTCATTAGACAAAGACACAGGAAAGTTGCTAGCTCTATTATCAGTAACATGATTAACATTATTAGCAGAAGCATTATTACAGGTAACAGACTTAGTATTAGCATTAAAATTCCTTTTAACATAACCAGCAGGATAACCAACAAGTTCATAACATCTATCAACAGTATGACCAATCTTATTACAATTAGTACACTTAAGGTTAGGATTATGTCCTCTATTGTTAGAATTATTACTAGAATTTGAACTTTTGTTGTTATTGTTATTATTTTTTCTTATTATCAAAAAATTTTGATACAAAAGCATAAGCATTAGGTTTAATAGAACCTGTCCCAGAGGAATAATTCCTATGGGATTCTTCCCCTGAGACAACAAAAAAAGCAGTTTTAACAGATGGTAAAGAGTCTCTAGTTAAAATATTACTTTTGATTGACACATAACTGTCATCTAGACCCATAAGAAACTGCATTAACCTGATAAGCTGATTATGATTTTCAAAGTGTTTTGCAGCAGCACAGGTACATGCAGGTAAACTAATCATTGAATCAAGTTGTTTCCACAAAGAGTTTAGGTTATTGTAATATTTAGCAAGAGATGACCCATTTATGTAATAAAAACAACAGAACCATCAACCTTATCATAGGTATCTTTTAAATCATTCCACATTTCAAAAGCAGTCTTAGAATAGATAGCACAAGTAAACAATTCAGGACTCAAAGAATTTAAAATCCAAGTAACAACAACAGAATTACAAGTATCCCATTAATTAGCAAGACCAGGATTAGAGTCATCTCTTTTACAGGTTCCATCTATAAATCCAAGCTTATTATGATTTCTTAAAGCAAATGTCATAGAAATACTCCATATTTTATAATTTTCAATTCCAGTAAGTTTAACAGATACAATAGGAGTACCATTAGTATCATTAGGATGCAAATACAAAGAATCACCAAAAAATAGTTTCAAATCAGAAGAGGAACTAACATCAGTTTCTTTATGTTTATTTTTATCTTTATTAGGATCAATAATATCATCACCAACCATAATGAAAACACAGAAAGAAACAAACTAATAATAATCAGATAAAACAGACAATGAAATAAACAATTAACAAATAACTCCAAACTCCTTCAATCATAAATAACCATCAATCCCAAATCAATCTCCAGAACCTATATTAACCTATCTCCGTCAATCTAAACTGAAATAACGAAATAAAGAAAGAAATAAACTCACACCCAAGATACAACAAGTACCAAGTCTGAGGACTAGGATAAATCAGGTATTCATACCACTCTAAAGGTGGCAGATCAATATGTTAGTTTACCCGTTTGCACCCTCACAACTCAAATACTGTTATCTTAAAGAAGAAGTAGACTTATAGAGCTATAGCAGTGGAAACCCTAGATTCATTTAGTCTATGGCTAATTATGATCCAATTAAACCAGAAACAATCCTAGAAACAAAAGCCCCAAATTAGAAAAAATTAAGGTTTCAAGAACAAACCCTAAATTTTCAATCAAAGCTCAAATACACCAGATCTAACAAATCAACCACTATAGACGTCCCAGAACACAATCAATTACCACCAGAAGAATCAAGAATCCAAAATCCCCAATTTTCTAGAAACCCTAGAAAATCGAATCGATAATAATCAACAGCCTAAAGCTCTGATACCATGTGCGATGGTATCAGAGATATAACTAAAACCTTTAACCACAATCTTGATTGAAACTTAGAGTACAATAGTTGGCACATATTACCAGCTTAACAATATCTAAACAAATACAAGATCAGATTATTATCAATGAGATAATAACCAAATGATTACAATATGGAGAAAATAGATCAAGGTGATCAAGACTGATAAAGAGTAAACACAAGCTTTTGAGAGAGAAAGCGTATTGTGATAAAGTTTTCAAACCCTAGCTGTAAGTATTCAATATATAGCGAAAGAAGTTTCCCTTTAGTCCTTAGTCTTCAATAAAGTTATCACATAGTAGACATCTTTCTTCACCAGCTTGTATCAACTTTCATTTGTCCAGATTAAGCCCCTCATCTTTATTACTAAACAAAAAAAGAAATAACTAGAAAAGAAAAAAAGTACAAGATAAGTTACAAACAGATTAATAGGAAAATACTACTTATTTGAACACTTTCTTTCTTAAATGGGTTAAGTGTGGGCAAGGGGTGTGTATAACTTGAGTGATGGAAATAATGTGTTTTTGGATTAAGTTATAGTTTTATGAGTTATAAGGGGAAAAAATACTTACATGACTAAGGGTGTCATTCGGGTTGACCTGGTCGGGTTCAGGTCAACTCGGGTCAAGCATAAAAAAAAATACCCGAACCCGACCTTATTTAGAACTCGGGTCACTCGGGTCGGGTTAATTCGGGTTCGGGTCAATTCGGGTCGGGCTAGGTCCATTTTACTTCAATATATTTAGTATTAATTGACTCGGGTTTGGTTGGGTTTGGGTTAATTCGGGTCAAGGCAAAAATAAACATACCCGAACCCAACTTTGTTTAGAACTCGGGTCAATTCGAGTTTGTTAATACAAATAATGTCAAAAACGTTATTCGCATTATTCGGTATTCTCGTGTTTTGATAATCACAAAATATAAAGACATGTTACGTAAAGTTACGGTTTATAAGTTTTTAATCGAGGAAACTTGTAGGATCGATAATATGTATGATTCATGTGGTTCGGGAGGTCGGGGTTGATCAAAGTATATGAAATCCATGATAGTTTTTAGAGAGAGAAAGTAGAGAGGGTGAGGTGAAACAAAGGATAATATTATTAAGAACAAAATGGTTACACACTTACACCCCTCAAGTGAAGTCTTGAGGGGTATATATAGGCGGAACATAACATAACATAACTATTCATGTTTACAACTACAGTCCCTACGTGTCTAGCTAGCTACGTTTCTAGTCCATTTCACGTGTAAGACGCCAGATTCACAAAATAGCAAAGCTAACAATCTCCCTCCAAGATGGCGTCACACGTGAATGGTTACAATGATCCCAACAAGTAAAATAAACAAACAAAGTAAGCGCAACAATGCTGAGGAAGACTTCATAGCTCTTTATCTTCATAAATATCCCCAGCAATCTTTCTTTTCTTGCAAACGAATCACGTACTAAACTAATTGGGTTACTACTCCCTCCCAATTAGTAAGCCCTTTTCTTTTACATGCTCCCTCCCAAATTGACAACCCGTCTGATATAACCTTGATGCTTGTAGAAGAAGTTTCTCTGAATTCTGCCCAAATTGTCTTCAGTCTCTTATCTTGTCATGCACAGCGGAAATGGATCATAGACTGATAAACTGTAACTTCTTCACAGGTTTGTTTGGGGAGCATCACATCGGCATCTTCCACTCACTTATAAACACCTACCCGAGACCCTGATAAGATCTTGAAGAACGAGACCATGTTTCAAAAGATTGAAGCTGATAATCTTGCATCTTTCATGGGATAATGAATCGAGCAGAAGTATTCAAGGGTAGTGTTTATGATTGGTTGATTAACACAACTATATGGGTTTGATTCATGTGTGTGGTGATGATCGGTTAGGAGATGAGATGAGTTCTTGATGAGATTTGGATTATGAAAGTCTGGTGAGAGGAGAGAAACAGGTGTTGGGGGCGGATAAAATGAGGCGTATGTGTTTTAGGTTTAGGTCAATGGTAAAGTGTGATTGGTTTTATTATCTACCGTATATAACTGGGTATTGGATATTTGGATGGGGCAAGCTATTGGATCTAATTTTTTGTGAATTGGATTAATCATTGGGCTTCAGTGACTTACATAAGTTGGATTGGATTGTTATATACATTGGACTGGGCTTTTGTTTTCATGACTGTGATGGATGACGGTGATAGACTAGAAATGGATTTACTATGAAATTGTTATCCGAAAATTGTTTTTACACAATTATTGGATACAATTTTTAATATTTGGTATATAGAGTGGTATTTTGGGTTAAAAATTTTCACGGGGATACTAACTTCATTGCTAAATTTCAAACGTTATCGAAATGTGACTACGGGGATTATTTGTTTATTACTTATTTGAGCTTGAAGTGACGTTTCACGGGTGCGTGTACTTAGTATCTCAAAGTCTAGGGGTTGGTTGGATGCAAGACTTTTGAAGATCCTTGTTTGAGCATTTATTGAATACTGATTAAGACTTAAACATCTAGCTATGTGTAAGATCTATAAACGCTTAAGTTAGTTCTTAATGCTCACAATAGCTATCACTTTAAGGAGTTACGTTGTAGTGCTTAGTGTCACATGAAGTTGTGGATCGTTCAAGAGGCGATTATTTCATGCACTACCTATATTGGTTTGGGTATATAGCACTAAGAAGAGATTTGTGCTCAGTATGGGTTCTTAATCAAGGGTAGTACAAGCATAAGTCGCAAGTTTGGGAAATTTTGCATCATTCTCAAGCTTGTCATATCGGGTTGTCTCCATACGTGGTCACTTACTATTAGCCAGTGGAAGTGAAAAGAGGTTTGATAAGAGGTTGATCTGAGGAGAATTGTAGAGAGAGTAATTGTCGACATCAACTCATGGGGTATTGATTTGTATGTTGCTTCTAGTTGATATGTCTATGTACACATATTTATGATGATGACGAAAGATCGTCATCATCATAAAATAGCAAAGCTAACAAAACTCGTTACTTCTACGTAGCTGCTTCAACATCACTTCGGGTATGAACAAACTTTATACCGTCATTAGTTACGTGATCGAAGAATTTTATTTTCACCTAAACTTACATTTTTAAGTTTGACAAAACATTTTCACAAAAGTATTTTTGTGTTTTTAAAGAAATGCTTTATTAAGAAAATAAATTCAAATTCAAACTTTATAACAACTAGTTTTCCCCCAAATCAGTTCAGCCTGGACCAGATAAGTTTTTACCACGTCAGGACAAAAAGGGAGCGTTTTGCCGCGGCGGTCCCTTAGTGATAAAGGACCGTCTGGCATTTACGGGACCGTCCTTCTCCCTCCGGTCGCCTATTAATACTGAACTGTTACACTTCAAAAACAAGACTTTTCACACACACAAAACTTTCTGGTCTTTGTTCCTTTTATTCTTTGATCACTATAACATGTCGGTATATTTTTATAAGTGATTTCCTCTTTCGTCAAGTGCAAGAGAAGAACTCTCGACAACTATGAAGATTCGAGATGTTATAGGTGTCCACACACAAGCGTAACATGTGTTACGTGATAGGATTTATATCATGTCATTATTTTCCGACTTGTGTGTGAGTCGAGGATGGGGATATTTGTATAAACTTGGATGGTAATGTAGTTCCAAGTGTTGTATTTGTGTGAGCCTGGATGGTGATGTAGTTCCAAGAAGTCTTGTAACTAGATTAGTTCATGTATTTGTTGTGAGGAGAGTGATGTCATAATGTATAGGTTAGGATTTGTTGAGTCATTATGTAAAGACTTGGATCGGGGATGATTAAGTGTGTCAAGTGTGTAAAGACTTGATTCGGGTGAAGAATCAAGTGAGTCGTGTGTGTGAAGGCTTTGTTCGGGTGAAGAACCAAGTATGTCTAACAAGTGAAGACTTGGATCGGGTGAAGATTCAAGATAGACAAGAGTGCTTGTTTGTGTGGCCACGCGGGCTTTGCAACAGATTGGTTCTAGCTATGATTAGAACTCGACATTATGCTTAGTGTTGTTAAGCCTTGTGTAAGCATGTGTACGGATTGCTCCGCCTGAAGGAGTGTGTTTATATAGTGATTGATAACTCTTGAGTGTGGTACTCGGGGAGTGGAGTAGGACGGAGAGTGAGCTTCGTGTCGAACCACTATAAATCGCCGCGTCTCTTGGTTGTGCTCTTTCTTTAAACTTTACTTTACTTGTTTATTTATGTTTGGTAGTAACTAAATTAATATCACATAACTAGTAAGATTCAACAAATTTGTAAATGTAAAATAACCGGACCTAAAACGGCGAAATGTTTTAAAAAATTAAAAAGAAGTGGTGAAACTATTCAAACCCCTTTTAGTTTCTACTGGGTTGACTCGATTGACCCGAATATAATTTTGAACCCGATTGACCCGACCCAAATTGACTCGGATCGGGCTGGCCCGAATGACACCCTAACATGACAAACACTTTTTGCTAGAGGTGCTCTAACTAGTAGTAACCCCATGCCGTCCAAAGTAACTAACTAAAGTAACCATAGTTAAATAATTCCAGTGTGTTATATAAAAACCCTATTACTAAACTAAAATCATTTCAAAAACACAAAGACAGTTGCATCGCAAGGCGTCTTGATAAACGTCTTCTGATTACTACTACTAATTGTTTTGTTTGTTAAAAAATGAGAGAGTGCATTTCGATCCACATCGGTCAGGCGGGTATTCAGGTTGGAAACGCCTGTTGGGAGCTTTATTGCCTCGAGCACGGCATTCAGGTTGAATTAGTGATTATATGTTTAGTTTTTTGTCGGATCTGTATTGTTAAGTACTACTACTGTAGTTATTAGTTCCAGATCTGATGGTTTATGTTGTTTTAGACAACATAAAACACTCATTTTTAATTAAAATCCATTTTCACCCAACATTTTTGAAAATAATATATCACAAAAACTGTTAATCGTTAGGCGAAACAAATTACACGATTATGACAGACATTTAATTATCTTTCAATTTCAATAGAGACTTTTTTATTTATACTTTCGACAGACTTTTTTTTTTTTTTCGATAGATACAAGATTTTGCATGATATATCATTTGAAGAAGGGCAAAAAAAAAAAAACTTGTTGAAAGTATGAAAGTGCCCGTGTATTGAAAAATAATTAAATGCTCGTCAAGATGGTGTAGTAATTTATGTAGATTAACGATTTCCCGTTCTTTACATATGTAATAGTGTAATACTAAAAGAGGGTGGAAGTGGGTTTTAATTATTTTTTTCTTTTATAAAATGAGCGGATGAGATTTGTCCTTCATTATGTTAGAAAATAATAGTCTCTAAATGTACTTTTTTAAACCTGTTGATTATTACTAACTAGTTTTATAAATACTTAGTGATTAACTGTTTAATTAATTACCAGAATTGTGTGTAGACTATCAGATGTAGATAAATTAATGCTGAAAGTTCGAATAATGTGATTTTTCTGGCTCAAAGTTTAAACTAATTTAAGTGTATCTACGAAGGTTATGTCTTTTTAACTTGTTTTTCGTGATAATGTCTTAATATGTAGCGGTTTTTATATTTACTAGCATGGTACCCGCGCAAAGCAGCGGAGCCGAGTACTATATTTAGGGGTGATTTTTTTTTTTTTTTTTTTTTTTTTTTTTTTTTTTTTTTTTTTTTTTTTTTTAAATGACGTTTTTCGATAACTAATAATAGTCTTTAGTGGCTGTGTGCTTGTGATGTGAGACATCGAAGAGGTTAATATGTAAGATTATTATCTTTAAATTTTAGAGTTATTCAAACTAAGAATATATATTAAATTTATTATAATAGTTGTATCTTATCTTTGTAACAAGGGCTGTCATTCGGGTTGACCCGGTCGGGTTCGGGTCAACTCGGGTCGGGTCAACTCGGGTCAAGCCTCCAAAAAACATACCGAACCCGACCTTGTTTAGTCTCGGGTCAATTCGGGTCGGGTCAACTCGGGTTCAGGTCTGTCCGTTTACATTTATTTTTTTTTAAATAAGAAATCTGATTCAATAGGTTTGTATTTTAATAATGAATATAAAGTTTTACCATAACACATGACTATCCATTATTCCATTCTTAAAAGATACAGTGAATTAGTGATCAGCAGATCACATCTTTGATTGGTTTATATAGTTCTCAACATTATTTTGTTCCTTTGGTGCAAATATTCATCACACTTATTCATTCTATAACTTTTACACACCAAAAAATAGTACTCTTGCCAAAAAAAATACACGTGTAACTTTAATTTGTTAATGATATGCTCTGATCTGAACTTATCCTAGTTACATTACATATTTACATGGGCTTGACTTTGGAATGTTGCTCTACATGGGCCTTTTAATAAAAGAAAAGCCTACAAAGTTTACATTGAAAAAAAATAAAAAATAAAAAATAAACTCGGGTCAATTCGGGTTGACCCGAACCCGAGCAAGAGATATATATTAAACCCGAACCCGACCTTGTTTAGAACTCCGGTCAATTCGGGTTGACCCGATTGACCCGAATATGATTTTTGACCCGAGTTGACCCGAACCCGGTCGGGTTCGGGTCGGGTTCGAGTCTGGTTTTATGACACCCCTAATTGTAACATCCAATTTAATGCTATTATGTGTAAATAGTGGATTTTAAAGTTTGTGTTAAAAATTGGTAAATGTAGCAAGTGGTGTGAACTTAAAAAGTTTAAGACTTATATTTATAGAAGTCCAAAACGCATTATAGATATAGAAGATAATGGCAGAGTTTTTAATCACTTTGCGTTATCAGATTTTTATAGTGATGAAAATTGTAGCATAATCTAAAGATTATCTTTGAATTATCAGATTGTTCACCTAAAGTCATTTTGAGTAAAATAGTTTGTTTATGTTGTATATAATTGATTTTATGGAACATATATATGCATAATGCATTTACCCAAATTTAAGTATGCCGATATCCAAAAAAACCAATTTTAATGCTGTAGTTGTAACAAATGCCCATATACAATAGGCTTGATAATATTTGTTGATGGTTGATTCTTTTATGTGCAGCCTGATGGCCAGATGCCGAGTGACAAAACTGTTGGTGGAGGTGACGATGCTTTCAACACCTTTTTCAGTGAAACTGGTGCTGGGAAGCACGTCCCTCGTGCTGTCTTTGTTGATCTTGAGCCTACTGTCATCGATGAAGTCAGGACTGGAACTTATCGCCAGCTCTTCCACCCTGAACAATTGATCAGTGGTAAAGAAGACGCTGCCAACAACTTTGCCCGTGGTCACTACACAAGTATGACTGATTTTGCCCATTTCTGTTCCAAAGATATTCTCATTTTAGAATGACTACTGATGTTGCAACTTGTATATTTGTGTTTCAGTTGGGAAAGAGATCGTTGACCTCTGTTTGGACCGTATCAGAAAGCTTGCTGACAACTGCACTGGTCTCCAAGGTTTCCTGGTTTTCAATGCTGTCGGTGGTGGTACCGGCTCTGGTTTGGGTTCCCTTTTGTTGGAACGTCTTTCTGTTGACTACGGAAAGAAATCCAAGCTTGGTTTCACCGTGTACCCATCCCCACAGGTCTCAACATCTGTAGTTGAGCCCTACAACAGTGTCCTATCCACTCATTCCCTATTGGAACACACTGATGTTGCCATTCTTCTCGACAATGAAGCTATCTATGACATCTGCAGACGTTCTCTTGACATCGAGCGTCCCACCTATACCAACCTTAATCGTCTGGTTTCTCAAGTTATCTCATCATTGACCGCGTCTTTGAGGTTTGATGGAGCTTTGAACGTTGATATGACTGAATTCCAGACTAATTTGGTTCCATACCCAAGGATCCATTTCATGCTTTCGTCATACGCTCCTGTCATTTCAGCCGAGAAGGCTTATCATGAGCAGCTCTCAGTTGCCGAGATCACCAACAGTGCTTTTGAGCCATCTTCCATGATGGCCAAATGTGATCCTCGTCATGGAAAGTACATGGCTTGCTGCCTCATGTACCGTGGTGACGTTGTCCCTAAGGATGTGAACGCTGCAGTTGCAACAATCAAGACCAAGAGAACCATCCAGTTTGTGGACTGGTGCCCAACTGGGTTCAAGTGCGGTATCAACTACCAGCCACCAACTGTTGTGCCTGGAGGTGATCTAGCTAAGGTGCAAAGGGCGGTCTGCATGATTTCTAACTCAACCAGTGTTGCAGAGGTGTTCTCTCGCATTGACCACAAGTTTGACCTCATGTATGCTAAGCGTGCTTTTGTTCACTGGTACGTTGGTGAGGGAATGGAGGAAGGAGAGTTCTCTGAGGCTCGTGAGGACCTTGCTGCTCTTGAGAAGGATTATGAGGAGGTTGGTGCTGAGGGTGCCGAGGATGAGGGCGATGAAGATGAGTACTAGACTTCTGTTTCTATTTCAGCTGGTTTGTGTAGTCGCTTGACGACTTTGTTCAATTGTTTGTGGATGTTATCGATGTTTGTTTTGGTTCTCGTGTAATTGTGACCGTGTGACAAGTTACTATCTTCATATTCCTGTTAGCTGAACTGGACATGCTTGTTTCAAATATTTTTTTTAACTCATTTTTACAAATTGATAATTAGTGCGTATGCATTTTATTTTACTGGTATACTGCGAAAATGGTTACGAATAATTTCAGCAATAGCAACTTTATGCAACATTTTGAAAATACGAATTATACTAATATAAATATATAATGTGTCTCTTAAAAGCTTAGTGTAGTTTTTAATTGCTAGTTTGACCATGTGCACACATTTCTTCTTGACCATGCGTTTAGCTATGTGGATGTTTCTACCTATGGGCGTTTCTTTTTCTTTTAAATTCTTAGTGCTAAAGGAAGTGGGCGCTATCAATTTTTATTGTTATTTTCTTGTTAAATAGTCTATATTTACAAGGCAAATAAAACTATCCACTCCCCATTAAGAGGTATTAAGGGAGGAGGACCTACATGGACCCTTAGCTAACAAAAAAAAAATAAACAACCTCATAGTTGGGCTAATTAGATTTGAAATGTATCTAGCTTCCCACTTTTTATAGCTTTGTGTATCTAAGGGTGCGTTTGGTATGCTGTCATGAATCACAATAGGTATGAGTTTGATAGTAGTGGTGGGCCCTATCAGAAGGGTTATGTGTCATGCTCCATAGTAAAAGATATATTACCAGAATATTCATCGGGTATTAACCCTTTACCCAAAAAAGATATATTACCGGAAATAACATAAAAACCCACTTAATAGTCAACCTAACAGGTACATGATCATAGCAATTATAAAATAACTAACTGTTACTAAATGGACTTTCACCCATGTGACCAGTTCTCCCTTTAGGTAAACTTTAAGATTTGACCCATTTTGAGATCCCAAAAGTACATATGGGTTGTAATTGCCACATCTAAAATACAAAACGTAATCTTTAAATCAAAATGACATAAACTATTATGTTGAAATAACAACAATGTTTGTGACATGATTAAATGATCAGGAGCATTGAATCTTTTGTACTTACCTATTTATTTTCTTGATGAAGATTCAATATATCTCTTGGGTTGCTCTGCACTATATAACACTTGACGCCTCTTCACCATAAACACAAATGACCAAAGCTATCAAGTCGAAAGCACATAGACTAATCAACCGGTTCATAAGCCCAGTTGATATATTCCTTAGCACAATCTTAATCATGGAAAAGGCAGGATCCATTATCGGTGTACTTTAAAATTATCATCATAGAATTAGTTGGGAAAAAATACCATGTAACTTAAGTCTGATAGAACACGAGATGGCACGTAATATGAAATTGTTGCACTAAAAGTGACTTGTTATAACTTGTCCAATTTGACTTGTAATATGAGAATTTATGACCGGGTTTGATTTTTACTTTTAAATGGAGAACCTACAAACATATTAAGCGTCTCACTTACCAACTTTTTGCCAGACGATATATCAGCTTCAATTGGAGGGCAGTAGCTTAGGTTCATGAGCGGACACTGAAAAGTTTATGAAAACACAAAGAAGAGAATATCATTGCATAGAGTCAGCCAAATCTATCATTTCATGTCTGATAATTGTGTGTGTATTGCATAACTACCAGTTGAAAATGGGTTGTCAAACTTCCATGACCATTTTGATGATACCGTGCAAGCTAATGACTATGCAACCACCACTTGAGCCTATAATAAAGCGAAATTTATATCTTACTATGTAGAAAAGTGAATAGAGTACTATGTAAACTTATAAGCGGTATTGAACAAATTTTTACCTCCTTATGACCTATTGCAAGTGGTTTTGCATAATCATGAGCCACGTGCTGTTGTGAAGTACTACTAAATTATTGTTAAAAAAACGACTTGCAGTGTATGAAAGTACTCTTCTGAGCCATGTCACTTTTCAACCAAATATTGTTTCTCTCAAAGTAGTATCAGTTTGATTAACGTATACTCACAGGCAGTATGTTACCCGAACATTGAAAACTTATAATTCATATAACCACATTCAAAACGCACAATCAAACTCCCTAAAAGGTACCGTTCTAAATAACAGCTTATGTTTCCACACTCACAAAAGTTTGTGGACTTAGAATTGTATTTCATTAACTCAAAACATCAATAAGGGAAATAATTTGACCATCTCTTAAACTAAATGCAACATGCCATTAACATTCAGACTAAAATCACAACAAATTACACCCTACAAAGATTCAATTATACGTAACATAACAGATCACAAGATCACTAAATTCAAATACAAAAACGTACCATATTGAGGACCGCTGCCACTAATTGAACTCTCAAAAGGGCTAATAAGATATTCTAAATATGTTGTAACCCAATGATACACCAAATTTCAAATCTGCGCATAGTAGCCTTTTCCAGACATCAATTCTAGCATCTTATGCAATATCTTTGTAAGCAGTTGAATGTATCCTATTAGTGTGACACTATGTAAAAGATATACTGACCCATTCCAACCCATATATGGTAATGTGCCTAAGCTTGCTGATTTTCTTTTAACATTAACATTTCAGTTATAAACAAATTTTGACATGTTTGCTTTTAAAAGCTTATTCCATATACTACTAAACCTTAAATTACGGCTGATAAAATTTGCTAACTACATGATCCATAATGATTAGACGATATGAGTAACTATTAAAAGTTTAAAAACTTGATAAATAAGAGTAAGAATTAAATAATGTAGGACAATGATTCACTTCATACCTGTATTTGAGAATTTTTTGAAGAAGTTGCCATCCATAAATGTGACCAATTGATCTAACCACACAAATAAAACGAAACACTGAGCACTTCGAATAAACCTGTTCAATAAGGATTTAAGTTACCTGGTATGATTCGTGTACCCCTGTTTTGACCAACATACGACATGCCAATGTACCATTAACTTACCATTGCACCACATGCCAAAGCTATCAAGTCTACTTTATTTTCCTGAAATGAATACAAAAATGATCATCTATATATCCAGAAAGAAAAAATTCAACGCAATATTATACAAAAACCCAAAATTTAACCGATCATCAACAAACATTCAATTATAATCCAACAAACGATCAAAATCCAAATAACACTAAATCTTATCAAACATACAATCAACAACAATTAAACTAAAAATTGTAAAAGATCAAATGTGTTACCAAAATTAACTATCAAACATACAAACAATTGATATCAAATAAAATAAATTCAAACTATTAAATGAATATGCTCAAAATTAAGAGATAATTACCGATTTGAAGGTTTGGCCAGCAGAAACCTAGTGCGTAGATCAACTTCTTAGGGTTGATGCTAATGATGCAACCAAAATTTTTTCTTGACTGATTTTGGATCGGTATGGCACAGAAAAATGATGCAACCATGACTGGAACCACAACGATGTCATTAAATCGACAAATGAAACAACCAACTTATATAGGAATTCTTGAAGATTGATGTGTGTGTTGTGTCATATGCAGTATAGGGGTAATTGCCTATTTCAAAGTTTTAAATTTATATTTAGCCGACTTATCCTATAACACACACTCTAACGGACAGTGTATCCTATCAATATGTATATATTGGTAAGTAGAGTGTCGATCACTAAGAGTGGAACAAAAACCTTAATTTGTCTATCAGTATTTTAATATTCTAAGTTAGTTTTACAATCTAATCTAACGCAAGGGGGTTTTAGTCTGAGAGACTAGCACAAATTTGGTTTTATTAAATCGTAAATTAAACTAATGAGAACTGATGATGTATAGCCTATAGTTGGGCCACGAGCCCAAATTATAGACATTACTAAGCCCAAACCCACCACGGGTGGGCCATCATGACAAATGACTTGGGCCATAATACCAATGGTTTGGACTCACGAAGTCCAAAGCCCAACCAAACTACCCGGTTATAGGATAAGGATCTTCTATTTACGGAATAGATATCCTTACCCCGGATAAGCACCACGTGTGCGAAGAGTAAGGAGCAAGAAACCTACACGGTCTCTGCGCCCCTATATATAGAATAATATATTCTCATTAAAGGTACGATTCACACAATCCCTAACTCTTCAACTAAACCCTAAACCGATTACTTACTCTCACGCCGGAGTCTAATCGTGGAGGACAATCCCACGATAAGTCTAACGGTGCTGTTTGCTTTCTTAGTGCGCAGGTTTCACAAGCACTAAAGTTCTAATTGGTACGAGAGCAGGAGTCCAAACAAGGTAAACCCAACTTTTGTATCAACAAGTGGCGCCATCCGTGGGACCCTACACTAAGAACTCAAGACCAGAATGCCAAAAAACAAGAACTCAGGCCAGCGGACTCCGCAGCCGGAGAAAACACGTGATGATTCACATAGGAAGAAGCATCAAGATTCGACTCCAAGGCCAACCTCTGGAACAACCGGTACGCCTAGTCATCGCGAGTCGAATGTAACTCCAATCCCTACTACGGTAGAATTGCCTTTGGGGACAACCCGAACCACTACCGTAGTCCCAAGCACTGAGGACATTCAGCGCACTCTCTTTACCACTCCCCACCAAGTGGCATCCATAGTGGACAACACTGTGCCACCAGGAGCACCTAATAGAGAGAGGGAACCCCATGCGGAGACGGACATCCTCGCAGTAGAAGAGGATGCACCTGAGGTGACATTAAACGATTTCGTGTCCCAACATTATGAGACTTTAACTAGTCTCAAGCAAGAGGAGGCAAGAAGAAGGTCAATCCGCGACTTGCAAAATCGGCTGGACTTTAGCCAAGAAAAATCTCCACCGCGCCACTATGAGCGCAGAAACACTGAGAGGCGTACCAATGTACATGCTAGGCTTGGTAGCCTTGGTACAACATCTAACTCTCAATACTCGGAGGATTACGAAGACAACGTATGGCACACCAATGTCCATGCTAGGCTTGGTAGCCGCAGGATACAAGATAGGCTTGGACGACAACGTTCACCGAGCGTAAGCGTCTTAAGGTCAGGAAGTAGAAGAATCCAAGACAGGCTTGGGAAACACCAGTCCCCAAGTACAAGCCCTTCAAACTCGGACTCCGAGGAAAAACGGCGCAAGCGCCGCAGAAGGAACAACTCCTCTTCTAGCAACTCCTCGGACAACGAGGATAGAGAGACGGGACATTGGAAATCTAAAAACCGGCGTCGGTACGAGGCGGATGAAGATATTTCCCTTCCTTGGCGTCGCCAAAAGGTTGATGCGTTCACGCGACGCATAAGAGATTTCTCAGATGATAAGAGAAGGCGCATGCCTACCAATGTTAAAACATATGATGGAACAGGTGACCCTGATGATCACCTAAAAATTTTCGAGTCAGCAGCTGCTATCGAAAATTGGCCACAACCTGTGTGGTGCCATATGTTCAACTCTACCTTAGTAGGAAATGCACGAACATGGTTCAGCAAGCTTCCACGAAGAAGCATAAATGGGTTTGAAGAGTTGCGGAAGGCATTCCGCCTAAATTTCACGCAACGAAAGAAGTGCGCAAAGAACCCTGTGGAACTAGCCAGAGTGAAACAGCGCCAAGGGGAATCCACAAGCGCTTATATGGAGCGCTTTAAGGATGAATGCATGCAAGTCAAGGCATGCCCCGAGGTACTAAAAATCTCAGGGTTCATGAACGGGATCAATAACCCAAAGCTGATACGGAAGCTAAACGATAAAGTACCCCAAAGCTTTGATGAGCTAACAAAGCGCACCAGATCCTTCATCCAAGGGGAAGCAGCGGCGACAGATAGCAAAAAAGGTTACTCAACATTTAAACCACAAGAACAGTCTAGGAGACAATCCAATGACCAAAGTGGCAACCGCAACAGGAATTACCGCAACCAAGGTAGTGGAAGGGATAACGACAAATACGTCCCACTCACAAAAACCCCTAAATAAATATTCGCGACAGAAGGAGCAAAATTTCCAAAACCCCCACCTATGAGCACTCCAGAAGAGAAGCGCATAGGAGGAGGATACTGCGAATACCATGGGCAGAAGGGTCACACCGCTAACGAGTGCGTCCAACTACGTCAGCTAATTGATAAATTAGTAAGAGTAGGAAAGATGGACCACCTCGTTAAAAACATCAAAGAAGGAAAAGATAGACAAAAGAATGGGGCCAAAAAAGAGATACCAAAAAGTAAGGCTGACACAATATACATGATACAATCATGGCAGCGAAATACGAAACAAAAAGTCAGCTAAAGATTTTCCAAGGGGAACCAAATCTCTTTCCCCACTCTTACTGCGGACAACACAGTGGTAAAACCACTCACCATCGAGATTCATGCGGGGGGTCACGATATCCACCGCATGTATGTTGATGGAGGAGCGTCTGCGGATATCATGTACGAACACTGCTTCAAGAGGCTACAACCTGAGATACAAAACCAGTTAATTCCGGTCACGACGTCGCTGACTGGATTCACAGGTGAAAAGATTTGGCCCATGGGACAATTACGCATACTTGTGGTAGTCGGTAATGAATACCATTCCACAACATCCTGGATGAACTTCATGCTAATCAGGTCTCCCTCGTCATACAATGGCATCATTGGGAGACCAGGAATATCAGCCATACACGCAGTTCCATCCACAACACATGGAATGCTAAAGTTCCCAGTAGAAGGAGGGATCGTCACTCTCTACAACACCACTGCATCTCCAAGAGAATGCAACATAGTGACAGATGAAGTTCCGCGTGCTCCAGAACAGCACACAACCAAGGTGACAAACCTGAAAGTTGCAATCCACCCAGATTATCCTGACCAAGAGATATCAATTGGGGGATCACTGTCCGACAAGGGCAGAGCAGCTGTGTGCGCATTATTGCAAAAGAACCTAAACATCTTTGCATGGGAACCCAAACACATGACCGGAGTGCCAAGAGCCATCACGGAACACAAGCTAGAAATCCGACAAGGATATCCTCTAATACGACAGAAAAAATGAGGCCAGGCTCCAGAACGCGCAAAAGCTATTCTGGAGGAAGTGCACAAACTCGTGGACGCATGTATCATGCGAGAAGTTTATTACCACGATTGGCTTTCCAATCCAGTGATTGTAAAGAAGAGCGATGGTAGCTGGAGAATGTGCGTAGACTTCACCGATCTCAATAAAGCATGTCCACAAGACTGCTATCCGCTGCCAGAAATTGATTGGGAAGTAGAATCCTTGTGCAGGTATCCCTTTAAATGTTTCCTAGACGCATACAAAGGATACCATCAAATTCAAATGGCCAAGGAGGATGAAGAAAAAACAGCCTTCCACACGAGTCAAGGGGTATATTGCTACACAAAAATGCCCTTTAGCTTAAAAAATACAGGAGCCACATACCAACGGTTAGTGGATAACGCATTTGAGAAGCAAGTGGGCCGCAATTTGGAGGTCTATGTTGATGACCTAGTCATAAAAATCCATACCGAAGAGGAATTGGTGCGTGACATAGAGGAAACATTTAAGACATTGGGAAGAATAAACATGAAGTTGAATCCCAAGAAGTGTACTTTTGGAGCAACAGAAGGCATGTTTCTCGGATACCTAATAGAACCCGATGGTATTAAATCTTGTCCAGAAAAAACAAGAGCGGTCATCGAACTACCTTCACCGCGCACACTAAAAGAAGTCCAGTCACTAAACGGCAAATTAGCTGGACTAAGTCGATTCTTGTCCAAATCAGCGGATAAGTCACTTCCTCTCTTTAAAATACTCACGAAGTGTATGAATAAGGGAGACTTTCGATGGACTCCAGAAGCGGAAGAAGCTTTCCAACAGCTCAAACAAAACCTAGCAGAGCTACCCAAACTTTTCGCACCCGACAAGGGGAAGAATTGATCATGTATCTGTCAGCGACCCATGGAGCAGTCAGTGCGGTGCTACTAACAGACAGAAACTCTGTTCAAACACCCATATACTTTGTAAGCAAAGCTCTCAAAAAGACAGAAACTAACTACACCGCTATGGAGAAACTGGTACTAGCCTTAGTATTTACAGCTAAGAGACTGCGCAGGTACTTCCAAGCGCATCCGATAGCTGTAATCACGGACCAACCCATTAAGCAGGTTATCTCTAAACCTGATGCATCAGGGCGGCTACAAAAGTGGAGCGTGTTATTGAGTGAGTATAACATCTCCTATAGGCCGCGCACCGCGATCAAGGGACAGATATTGGCTGATTTCATTATCGAGAAGCCAGATGATGATACTCCATCACCAACGGTTGACGTACCATTACAAGAACCATGGGTTCTATTTACGGATGGATCCTCGTGCGCAGAAGGATCAGGCGCAGGCCTTATCCTTACCAGCCCAGATGGAACAGAACACACTTACACACTGCGTTTTGAATTCATAGCTACAAACAACGAGGCGGAATATGAAGCATTACTGGCTGGACTCCGCATAGCAAATCAAATGGGTATACGCAACCTAGAAGCTAATGTGGATTCACGATTAGTAGCTAACCACGTGTTAGGCGAGTATGTGGCCCAAGAGGAACACATGATCCAATACCTCGATAAGGCCAAGTCCTTGATCAAGAATTTTGACAAGTTTTCCATCAAACAAATCCCACGAGGAGAAAACAAAAAAGCAGATGCGTTAAGTAAGATCGCATCGACAAGCTTCGCACACCTGTCAAAACAGGTATTGGTGGAAACCTTGAAGAACAAATCCATCTCTAAAATGGAAGTATCCACAGTGATAGAAGAAGAACATCCCACATGGATGACACCCATCATGGATTTTATTAGCAAGGGAACACTCCCCCAGGAACAAAAGGACACTCGAGGGATACGGCGCACAACGCAGAGATTCGAACTTCGAGATGGTCTCCTATATCGACGTTCATTCCTTCAACCATGGCTTAGGTGTGTCGGACCTCTTCAGGCAGACTACGTACTCCGAGAAATCCATGCCGGATCTTGCAGCATGCACTCAGGACCACGGTCTGTTGTAGCGCGTGCCTTGCGATCCGGGTACTATTGGCCTACCATGCACCGCGACGCGCGAGACATGATTAGAAGATGCAATGACTGCCAAGTCCACAGACCCATTCCGCGTCCACCACAACATGAGCTAACACCCATCACCTCACCATGGCCATTCCATAAATGGGGAATTGACATTGCAGGACCCTTTCCAGTCGCGGCAGGAGGACTTAAATTCCTCATTGTTGCCATTGAATACTTCACCAAATGGATCGAGGCAAAAGCAGTGGTAAGTATCACAGGCAACCAGGTCAAACGATTCGTTTGGGATAACATTGTATGCCGCTTTGGCCTACCTTGAGAGATTATTTCGGACAACGGAAAACAATTCTGTGATAACCCATTCAAAGACTGGTGCGCGCAGTTAAACATCACACAACACTTCACGTCAGTTAAACATCCACAAACAAATGGATTAGTAGAACGCGCGAATCGTAGTTTGGGTGAAGGAATTAAAGCGCGCCTAGACAAGCATAAAGGAAGATGGGTGGACGAATTATCGCATGTCCTGTGGGCCCACCGCATAGAAATCAAAGTCAGCAATGGCGATACTCCTTTTTCTATTGTCTACGGGACAGAAGCTGTTATACCAGCAGAGATTGGAATGCCAACAATCCGTACATCGGAAGTCAACGTCACAACAAACGATGATGAATGACGCATTGACTTAGATCTGTTGGAGGAGCGACGCGAAAGGGCAGCTATACGCGAAGCAAAAGCTAAATCAAAGATGAAGAAGTATTATGATGCAAGAGTCAGAAACACTTCTTTCAAACCAGGGGACTTTGTATACCGCGCCAACGATGCAGGCCACGCAGAAGACATGGGCAAGCTCGGACCCAAATGGGAAGTACCTTACGAGGTCACAGAGGCATTAGGCGACGGTGCGTACAAGGTGCGCGACATGAAAGGCCACGAGCTACCACGCACCTGGAACATTTGCAATCTTATGAGATGCTACCTTTAGGCCACGGCCTACACACTGACACCTCTGCACTTTAGTAAGCGCTCAATAAATGTTTGTGTATTTACTTTTTTTTAGGAGATTGTCTTTTTTCACTTGCAAGAACTAATAAAACGTTGTGGTTTCTAGCTAACTCCACAACACATTTCAACATTATTGCTTATATCATTCATTTATATTTCAATTCTGTTTATATTATTGCCTACATGGCGTGCATACACATATTAAGACCACACGAGGGCAGACAGGATGAGTAAACCTACTAAAGTACTCGTTGAGTAAGAGGGTTGAAAACCCATCAACACCGGATCACGTATCCCTATTAAACACCTTACTATCAAGACGTTGGAGTGAGTTAACAGTACATCCCACGATGGATGTACTTTATCGCACACTGTGCGCGTTTAACAAAACATGGATTCAAGACAATTGACTCCTAAATAGTGGAATGCACTCCACCACATGGATTCAAAACAATTGACTCCTAAATTCGTACACAAACTCACTAACTTCATACAAGACTATGACTTTAGTACGCATCCCACAATGAATGCGCAACAACAAGTTTAAACGAACTAAGAAACCAAGACACTTGGTTACTATATATTATAAATGTAGCACGCTACACATCCACTTGTACGTTTGCTAACGTTATGGACCGCAAACGTTTTTTATTAAGTTACGGACTTAATGCATAAGTTATGGGCTCAATACAAGATATTATACGCACATCGTACCTCTGGAAAAGTCTTTCACATACTAAAGACAAAAAATCTAAGTACAAAACGATATACGCGTGCAAAAAGTTCCATACTTTTATTTACCAAAAACCACGAGTTTTTACAACAAATAACTACAAGTTATACATAAAATATCTACAAGCTACGACAGCGCTGAGGGCTGCGTCCTTGATCAGTAGAACTCCCAGCCTCTTGGAGTTTCTTCAAAAGCAACTCATATTTTGGGGACACGGTTGTAACACTGACCGCAACCCCATCTGACCTAGGGATATGCGCAGCACCTACACCGCAGAGAGTGGCTTTACCTTTGACGCTCTTCTTCTTGGCCGCCCTCTCCGCATGACGCTCCAAAACCTCCTTCAGAGGAACCTCCGTCTCTATGGCGAAGGGGTTAAGGATGTCGCGCGGCTGCGCAAACACTGGAACCTGCAACTGAGACTCATCAGGCTTTAAGAAAAAGTCAGGTTCAGCCTCTGCATTCTCCGCTATGTGCCTCCCAAGAGTTAATCCCTACATAATCAATCTGATAGGATAATCTTGGTCGCGCTCCAGCCGCGCAATGTGCGGAAGCTCGAAGAGCCTCATTCCCTCCATCGCCTTTACAAGTTCCTCAAAGGCACCAGCATTGTAGTCAGGAACCTCAACATGGGGAACGGTCAACAGTTGACCCTCAGCAAGCTCTTCCACAGCCTGCGCCTTGCCATGAGCAACAGCGCACTCCACCACCTTACCAAAGGCACCCACGACCTCTGGGGATTCCAATGTGCCCATGGCAGCCAGGCGCAAGCTATGGCTGATCAACCACCTGCACAAACAGCAACAAATGCATTAGCAAAAAAAAAAAATAAAAAAAAATACAAGAATTAAAGAGGAATGTACAACAAGTACCTGCGCTCCGCAATCGTAGACATAAGATGAGGATACAACTCCTCATCATACTCTATGCTCAACCTGCGCAGCTTTTCCTCCTGTGCCTCCACAAAACTCTCTACCTTCTTGCCAAATTTAGCAAGCTGGCCGCAGAGCTCATTCTTCCTCTCCTCCAGGTATTTTACCCCCCTGGCGAGGTCAGTGATGAGTGTGTAAATACTCATCATTTTTACCTTTTCCGAGCTGCCAAAACATCTAAAAACACTCAATATTGCATCAAAATAGTGAAAATATCCCAGGAATATGTTTTATATGTTTCAAATGCAAAATAATCGAAAACAGATGAAAAACGTACAAGTTATACTCGATAAACTCTTAATTAAAGAATAAACCTCAGTTGGCGTTCCCATAACGTCCAACTCCCAATCAATCCATAAATATAATACAACAATAAATAGTGGCGATATCAACCACTTAATACAGAACTTTAAAATAGTTGGTTTAACAAACTTCCAACTTCCTTCTTTCTTTTTCTTTTCTCATTTTTTTTTTCTTATATCAACATATACTACGATGTGTAAAATTTCACCACATCACTTATAACGATAATTCTGGATATTTTTTTTTCATACTTTTCATAACTTCAGAAACAACGGTAATAGTGAAAGTAGTAAACACAGGAAAAATAACACAACACAAAAATTATACAATATGTACTTTCAATCCATTGAATAGTGCAATTTCCCGAGCTAACCAAATATAATGAATTTACGCACACGAACACAGGTAACGCAAGGAAACACACTTTGCCTTAAAGCAACTAACCACGGACATTAATCTATAGGATAGGCTAAGGTTTAAGGTGTAACGAAACAATTAACAAAGGTGTATGAAACGAAAGGAATGGTTCTGAGGGTTTTTCTGGGGGTATCTTACTCTAAAAATGAGAGTAACAAAGGGTTTTATACGGGGGTTAACTAACCAGTGTAGTTAGCTAATAAACATAACATATTTATGCTTTTTGGTGTAATCCTAGAAATTTACCGAGTTAGAAAGGTCATTCCTATAACAATTATGCTCATTATGGTGGATTCAAATAGTATGCGAGCCAAGTTCTAAAGTATACTAGTCACACGCACAAAAAATATTTTATCAAATAAAGTTATGTGTGTGATTATGTAACTTAGATTAAACAAAAATATGCTAAAAAAAATTTCATTTTTATATATTAAGTATAGATTAAGCATATTTTAAAATTTTAGGACAAGTAAGCGTTCTAATTCTCCATCCCCCCACTTAAGTTGAACAACGTTCTCGTTGTTTCTAATAAATATTAAAAATAAGGAAATAAAAAGAATTAGAACGGGAAACTCCCCTGAGATTTGCTCGGTATGATCCTCCATTATGCGTTTGTAAGCAAAATCTACTTTCTTGTGGGCGAAAAGGCGTTTAAACCTCCATGAATGACGACTCCACAGAAAGTACAAAAATGTATAAATACCATTGTTTAAATAACACACCTGTATTAAGAAACTAACAACTTGCACGTAATTCATTAGTAGTTAGCAAAAACAAAACCTAAAAATTAAAATTAAAAATCTGGAAATCATCAGGTCAGTCGATACGCCGCATCCATAGGATGAGATGCGCCGTATCGAGCCTGGAATAAGTACGAATCAGAGAATCAGATGCGTCGCATCCTTATCCAGGGATGCGCCGCATTAAATAAACTGACAGAATGTTTTAAAGTTTGAAAATAAAATAAAATGCAGAAAATAAAAGATATGATCTATTCAGTTGATATGCCGCATCTATAAGATGAGATGCACCGCATCTACTGTAGATCTGACAGACTCGACACAGAAAAACAGTAAATGATAAATCCGGGTTGTCTCCCAGTGAGCACTTTTCTTTATTCCAGAGTCTTCAAGTTAGACTCATGTTCAGCTCTTATTTTAATCATTAAAAATAAATCCAACTTTTATTTAGAAAATCAATACGCCACAATTAATAAATTAAATGCGCTGTATATTTTAGTAATCAATAAATCAATTATATTTATAAAAAATAAGGTGCACCGCATTAGCAGAAGCTAATGCGTCGTATCTTCGTTACGTTTCAAAATAAAAGATTTTTGATTCAGATAGATGCGCCATATCGACAAAAATCGCTTCCTTTTTAATTAATTCGAAATTTGTTTTTAATAAAAAGTTTAAATACGGCGTATCTCTAAAACAGATGCGTCGTATCTTCATTAGGGTTTAAAAATTTTCTGATTAAAAACAAAATACGTCGTATCTAAAAGATAGATGCGCCGTACTCGAATAATTAAATGCGCTGTATATAAAAATTAAAACGCCATACGCCGCATCTGGAAAATAAATGCGCCGTATCGTTTGTATCAGCAGAATACAACGTCAGCAGTTAATACAGAAAACAAAGAAAACACACAAAACAAACAAACAAACACACAAAAAACAGAAAATATGCAAAATATACAATGAATGCAAACAAACAAACAAAAACAAAGGGTTAGTAAAAACAAAATCTAAAAAATCTAAAAAAATCAAAAAGTTAGAAAACCTAATTAAAATACTAATAGATAAACAAGTTTTAACAATTCACTCCCCGGCAGCGGCGTCAAAAACTTTGATGTGCGTGTTGTATCATATGCAGTATAGGGGTAATTGCCTATTTCAAAGTTTTAAATTTATATTTAGCCGACTTATCATATAACACACACTCTAACGGACAGTGTATCCGATCACTATGTATATAATGGTAAATAGAGTGTCGATCACTAAGAGTGGAATGAAAACCTTAATTTGTCTATTAGTATTTTAATATTCTAAGTTAGTTTTACAATCTAATCTAACGCAAGGGGTTTTAGTCTGAGAGACTAGCAAAAATTTGGTTTTATTAAATAGTAAATTAAACTAATGAGAATGATTCAACAAATAGCAACACGTACACAGATAGATAATAGAGACTATAAGAAGACCTGTCCTGACAATTAAGTAGCTTGTCACTTATTTTAATGCTAGTTTTATATGAAGTGTATTATAATCTGGTCTTTCTCGTTGGATCGCAGTATATCGGCGAGTAAACCTTAATGACCACTTATGTCTATCCTACTTATCTAAAGACGTTAGATTAAATAGGCGAGGGGCAGATATGGCAGTCCATGGGCTCAGCTAGACACAGAGGTTATTAAAGCACTAAATATAAGTTGATATTGCGCTTATTGAGTGCGTATCAAAAATATACAAGGTAGACGTGAGTGGAATTCACTAATCAACCTTTAGGAAAAGGAAGACTTGCGAAAACTCGTGAATACAATATATATATGTGATACCGGGTAAGTGATTACCTGGGTCGTGTCCCAACGAGGTGTAAATGGGCAATATCGTGTGAGATTCGAGATTAAAATGCTTGTAAGGAATGGTTGAAAGATTATTTGGTATTGTAGAACTACGAGAAATTGCAAATAACGAACGTAAAATTAAATAAACGCAACTAAACTAGGAATACAAACTAGGAATAAAAAAACTACTTAGAATCCTACGGGAATGATAATAGGAAACTAGGGAACCCTAAAACGTAATCTAATTTGAAAACGTAAAAGTAATTTAAAAAAAAATGTAACCGTGCTAAATAAAACGCGACTTTTAAGCTACACTAGTCCTACGAGGTTCAAATTAGTTTTCCTACGAACTAAAAGATAAAAGAAAATTTTCAAAAAAAGAAATTTGATTTTTCTACTATTTTTTAATTTATTATGAATTAATTACTATTATATCTAATTTAAATTACTAAAAAAAATACTAAATTAATTCTAAAAATTCTGAAACTTTTTCTGAATTATATTAACCCTACTAGAATCCTAAGAAAAATTTGAAAAGTGCACTTTGCTTATTAATAACCAGAAAATAAGCCCAACAGTTAATTAAGCTATAAAGGTGAAACCATATTAAGTATTTGATCTTGTGTTACTTAACTGAAATAAGTCCCAAGGGCAACTGGTTCTGTGAGTGGTGTTTGTGTCTGTATGAGCCAAGAGGTCACAGGTTCGACCCTGACCTCTGGCTTTTTGGAAAAATAATTTTAATTTTTTTAAAATTTCTTTTTGCAAAACCTTTTTACAACAACAACACACAACTTTAATAAAACCATTTATTCTAAAAAACTTTAAACAAGCTTATGGGAGCTTAAAATCTCAACAGTGGAGGTGTTATGAGGTTTTGAGTGAAATTGGACAAAGCTTTAAGCTGATTTAGTACACTCATGAGTTTAAACAAAGGTAAAAGCTTATAAACACAGTCTCAATCTCATGAAAGCAACACCATAAGAATCAAACATTAACAAGAAAATATTCAACAAGCAGTCAATACGAACAACTTATACTAAAGCTAAAAAAGAAATGAAAATTTGTTTTGAAACCAAAAGCTACTAAACTACTTCCAAAAAGCTACCAAGGAGGAAAACTAAACTGAGGTGGCTAAAGGGATCCTAAATAAACTAAGTGGGGTCAATATAAGCAATCTAAAATCAACAAATAAGCAACAAAAATATGCTAAAAGGGACAAAAGGGCTGCTGATTTGCAGCAGACCCAGGGATGTTGTATTGCTGATTTGCAGCCCACATTTAAGCTATAAATTAAGCTCGTAAATCAAAACTAAACTTGTTCCTACAAAGTACATAATCCTAACCACTATTGCGACAAATTTCACAACCTAATCCTAACTTAAGCTTACCTAATATCTAGTTCAAATGGGCAGTGGGCTGCAGCAGAAAGCGGCTGAGTGAGGGGTTTTGCAGCCACAACAAGCTAGCCAAATCAACTCTAACATCTAAAATAAGCCTTGATAAATAAAATTTGTACTATAGAAAACTTACACAACAAGTTTTAAGAATTAAATCCTACAACAACTAACCTAAAACTAGAACTAAGAAGATTGTTTTTGGACAAAAAAAAAAGACTAAAAGTGCAGGTCTGCTGTTTGTGGTGGTGTTTACGCCATCCGAAAGCTCTTAAAAAAATTCATAAAAATCAAAGGTAACTAGGAAACCATCCCATTTACATGCATACCAAATTTCGGGTCAAACGGGCTTATAACGAACAAATGAAAAATCAAAAACTTCTGGGCTGTGTGGTTGTTTTTTGACAGCAAATGGGTGTAAAATGGGTACAAAATTTGAGTTTTTGACCCACAAGACCTAAGTACCAGATGTTGTGATGATGCATTAACCTATTGTGATTCTATTTCAAGCAATTCTAACGTCTAAAAGAGGCTAAACAAGAAATCTACCTATGCTATTTCATAAGAACAGTTAAAATAAAAAAATTTTGGAAAACAACTTTATATACTAGAAAACTTCTTGAAAACATAAAAACTTGATTGAAAATTACTAACCATACTGAAATAAAGATGATTGAATTTCAAATATTGGTTAAAACAGTTTTTCACTAAAAATATTAGTTATCGCAAACACCCCTTAAAACCTATGATAACACTACGACTTTAGTAACTAGGCTACATTAACCTACAAATCCACTCAAACTCAGTCACATAACCTCGAATTAGACTAAAGAAACTCTAACATTCAGCAACAACACTCAAAATTCTCAGATTCATGAATTAAAGAGAACAAGCAGTAACAAAACTCAAACATTGTATCGAATGATCAACAAGCTCAAACATTTTCTACTTTATAAGCTCCCCTAAACCAAACACCCTCTCAAAGATGTTACAGGCAAATTTAATCTAAACAAATCAGTAGGATTATACTAAAAATAAAGGCTTTAAATTACTTGAATTAACTTGAAAATAATACAAAGTGAACTGAAATTTTAATTCAAATGAAGCTGAGATACAAACTCAAGGTGAAAAGCATAAAGATTATACTAATTCTATTCTAAAACTACTCCTACCACTAATTAAAACCTTACTACCTAACTGCCAAACCATGGCTTACAATGAAGCTATTTATACTAAACTAGGGTTAGGGTTCGTCCTTGGGTGTCTCTTGTCCTTTTCTGTCCACTTCCTTTTGTGCTTCTCAAAACAATTCCCACCATTGGATTGCTCTAGTCATCATCTCAACCCTTGGAATGGATTTGGCGCACAAATAGAGTATAGATTGCCAACCTGGTAGTGTAACCCATGACTCTTTTATTGGAGGAAGTGAGATGGGGAGCTTTTGAGATCTTGGGAAGGTGGTGGAGTGTAGCAGGTTATGGCGTGGAGGGTGGTGATTGTTTTGTGGTTAATAGCAGGGAATGAAGAAAAGTTGGATGTGGTGTTTGACTAGGTCAAAGAACCAGGGGTGCGTTATTTTTATTAGTGATGGGCGGGGTTTGGATGTTGGGCTTGGGAGGAGAATTGGGCTAAAGGGTGGATTGTGGGATATAATGGTGAATGATGGGTATATAATTTTGGGCTTACAGAAACAAAAGGTGACCATTTTGTTTTTATATCAAATAAACACAAGTACCAATTTTGTAATTACTGAATTTTGAGGGGTCTTTTCTGCCAAATTTCCAAATTAGCTCCAAGGATCAATTTTGCCAATATTTAATTCCACAAGGTCCTTTGATGTTCAAACTCCAAAATAAAATACCGGGGACCATTTTTGCAACTTTTGAAACTTGAAGGACCACAATTGCCAAACTTTGAAACTTTTCACCAAATGACTAATAATGACAACTTATGATTTCCAAAATAACTTTGTTGATTTTTCTTCCGAAATAAATGCATAGGGACTAATTTTGTCAAATTTTGAAAGTTCAGGGACTGATTTTGACAACTTTTCTTATTTTGCTCGTTTTTCGTCTGTGTTCAATCCTTTGTACCTGAAACACGCAAAAACACACTCCAAGGATATTTGTGATGTTATTTGATCATTTTGAAGTGTTTTTGATCGTTTTGACTTGAAAATTGGACGAAAAGATATGTGCAAAAAGACACATATCAAATCCCCCACACTAAGCAATTGCTAGTCCCTAGCAATTTTTTGAAAATTTAATGGATTTTAATCTCTTTACCAAAAGCCATTATCTCTGGAATAGCCAAATATTTCGGTCCAAATAAGAACTATGGTCCATCTGATAACCATATGATTTTGAGCAAACCATAAGTTTCCAACGATTTTGATTTGTCTTTACCAGAAGCCGTTTGCTTCTGGACTAGCCAACTCTTGATGGACACAGTCAACATCTTGGTGAGTTGATTACCAATTATGGTTTTTCCACTGCCTTTACCACAAGCCATAATCTTGCGGGCTAGCCAACTCTTTCACTTTTTAGGATATGGCGAGTTGAGATACCATACAATTTTGGGCAAATTGCAAGCCGTCAACAGATTTGATATATCTTTACCAAGAGCCGTTTGCTCCTGGATTAGCCAATCCTTTTGTCGGTTAGACATGGCAGACTGATAACCACAAAAAATTTTGAAGCTTAAGTGATTTTTTTTTTTTTTTTTTTTTTTTTTTTTTTTTAATGTTTGGCCAAAAACGAGGGTACTAGAAGGTAAAATGTGATCAAATTCGCTAGAATACCCCCCCCCCCCACACACACACACACACACTTAGAATTGAATATTGTCCTCAATATTCAAAGTCCCGGCTATTATGCCGACTCTTTGAACGTAAAAGGGCAACATTACAAGCTAAATGTGGAAATACCATTTTTCACTTTATTTCTATACATATATATTTTTTTTAGATATATATACATGGTAACAACGGCAGGGGTACCTCCCCCACACTTAGGGTGAAAACCCCATATGCATGCTACTGTTTTCGTTTATCGAGTCGCTAGCTTGACTCGACCCCGAATTCATTGGTTCTTGGGGAAGCATGATGTGGAAGAGACAATCTCCATCGGACTTTCATTCAAGATGTTTGGACAAACATTTGAAGCACGTGAAAGTTTCACACAAATGAGATATATAGACCCTGGCTCAAGATAATGGTAAATTAAAATGCCGGGGTCAAAGATAGTGTCTTCATTACCGAAGGAGTGAAGAAGAGAGGAAGTCACCAGGTAGGTGAAGAAAAGAAAGAAAATCATGATAACAATCATGATTAGATCTTCTTCCTCAAGATCAGGTTCAGTTTCCTGAGTTTGGATTTTATTAGTTAAGCTCATTGGTTTGGATAACATATCGGGAGGGAGGGTGGAAAAATTTGTCATAGGAATACAAACTCTCATGATTGAGACTTGTTGATATAAATAAATGACTAAAAACGTTATTCATATCTTTCGATATCTCTATGTTTTGATAATCACAAAACGAAAACTCATCAAACCAAAGATTATGTCATAAACAAGTATTTAGTAGTAAATACTCATCTTTACCATCTAATCACTTAAGGTATGAATAAACAAAGTGTCTAATGTATTATAAGATCAAAGGAACACTTTTGTTAATCACTAAATATTTATAAAATGTCACAAAATATTTTATATCTTTTGTAAAACATTTTTGGCATTAAAAGAATATGTTTAATTCATTACAAATTTATGAATTCAAATTTTCAACCAAAAATGGCAAATCTAATCCAGAAAAATTTCCCTCACAAAAGGACAAGAAAATCCACGTTCAGGAGGACGGCCCCCTTAATTTTACTAGGCGGCCCCCTTAATCATTAAGGGGACCGCCCCCTAATTAAGGGGACCGGCACGCTCCAGAATAATATTTTCTGGCCCTATAAATATTGGATCATTCCACATATTTTTCTCACCTTTTTGCACTAGAAACTTTCTGATCTAAACATCCATTCCCCTCCTCTAAAAATCCTTTGATCTTATATACTTTGATCTTTGTTTCAAAGTGATTCAAGCCTCAACACTCAAGTGCAAAGAGAAGAATACTTCTATTAGAAGTATTACAACTTAGTATCATCTTGCTATCTAAGTTGCTTGTTTATCTCTTCTTGTAAATCTCTCATATTTTGGTGAATAAGGTGTATGTATTAGTTAGCTAGATTTAGTTGTAGAATCTAGAATTGTTGTAAGTGTGAATTGGAACTTGAAGTGAAGAAGTAGTGTTGGATAGTAGTGGTGAAAGGAGATAGTAGCTATAGTGACTAGTAGTGAAGAAATTGAAGCTTCAAAGTGGAGAAGACTAGAAGACATTAGTAGATTGAAGTTGTGAAGACATTAGTGGCTTGAAGGTGTGAAGACATTAGTGACTTGAAGTTGTGAAGACGCTAGTGCCTTAAAGTTGTTAAGTTGCAAGACATTGAAGTTGTGAAGTATTTGTGAAGGTGTGAAGATACTTGTGGTGTGAAGAAGTATAGAAGAAGTGAAAAGGTGTGAAGAAGGTGTGGTGTGATATTTGGTGTGAGATTGGTTCTAGCTACGATTAGAACTCGACATTTTGCTTTGTGTCGTAAATTGGTGTAAGCTTTTGGTGTGTACGGTTTTCTCCGCCATAAGGGAGGTTATTGACTTAGTGAAGAAAACTCTCGAGTTCGATGCTTGGGGAGTGGAGTAGGGCAAGGAAGGTGTCCTTGTAGCCGAACCACTATAAATCCTTTGTCCCTCGGTTTGATCTTTCCATCTCTCACTCTTTGCTTGCTTACTTACTAGCTTTTCATACATAGTTATAATTGTGTGTTGTGCATATATTGATTTCACATAAAGATCAAACTAGGTTCCAATTAAAACATTAATTATACATTAGTAAAATATAAGTATATACAATTAGTAAAACACGTATACATATATAAATACAAACTTATAATTAAGTAAGATATATGAAATTATAATTTCTATTCAACACTTTAAATAAGTAGTGTCTATGTGATATATGTGGATTAATTTGTATCTATACTTTAGCTTCAAAGGTTTTTACAATTACCATCAATTCTTTGAAAGCAAACTTTTATTAAACGAAAAAGACGCAAAACTATTCAACCCCCCTTCTAGTTTTCCACAATTGGTATCAAGAGCCACGTCTAGCAAGATTTTTAAGATATATTGTATTTTAAAAGTTGTAACGATCTATAGAATTCGAAAAATATCTAGAAGGGGAATTTACGCAAAAACCACCATTATTTGAAAATGATCATTTTCTTGAATGGAAAAACAAATTTGAAAATTATGTGAAATCAATAGATCTTGATCTTTGGTATATCATTTCAATTGGTGATCTTAAACCAACCAAAATGGATTTTGAAAATCAATATAATAATCTTCAAACCAAAATTGATAAAAACACTAAAGCCAAATTACTTATTTTCAAAACTCTACCAAGAGTTGAATATGAAAGATTATTTCGTTGTAAAACGGCAAATGATATTTGGAAATGTCTTTTAAAGCTTCATCAAGAGAAATGTAAAACCAAAGATGATAAACTTGATATTGCACAAGAAATAGTTAATCTAGAAAATTTAATAAATAAATATTTAGTTGAAATAAACACATGTACTACTAGTTCAAATGTGATCATTGAAGGTATCTATAACGAAGAATACATGAGCCAAA
Source organism: Artemisia argyi (assembly GCA_030686995.1). Taxonomy (NCBI): domain Eukaryota; kingdom Viridiplantae; phylum Streptophyta; class Magnoliopsida; order Asterales; family Asteraceae; genus Artemisia; species Artemisia argyi. The sequence continues at coordinate 2,189,618 of CM060676.1, read as the reverse complement.
TCTAAAGAAAGAGCGTTAATAAATCATGGTGCAACAAGTACGAAGAAGACAATGATAATACGGCTTGTGAGAATATTCAAACAAATGTGAATACAAGTATTGATGGCAAGGACTACATGCTTCTAAATCCAAGCGAAACTACAAACAAAACATGGAGCGACATGGACAATGGAATTGATCACCATATAGCATGTGAAGAATATACAACTACAAATAAGGTACAATCCAAAACCAAACATTTTTGCTATGATCAATTTATATTAGAATTTTCAAAAATGGAAAACAACTTCAAATATTTTTGCAACATTGACTCAAAAATTATTTTTAAAAACGAATCTTCAACATCCGCTGAAAACAACTTTGAAAAAGAAATAATTTTAGAAGATAAAATGTCTAGACTTGAAAGTAATATTGAAATTGATCTTGAATGTAAAAAATGTCAAGACTACAAACATGAAATTAAAATGGAAAATGAAAAAGCAAAAACATTGGCAAAATTCGAAAATAGTTCTAAATCTTTAAAATATCTTCTTAACATTCAAAAGTCATTTTATGATAAAACCGGTTTAGGATTTACTGCAAATGATTCGTTAACAAATATATCAAAACAAATAAAATTTGTTAAACCTGGTGGAGAAATTTAGAACTAATATTATTTACACTCATTATTTATCACTCTAGTCAAGAAAGTCATTGTTTGTTGATTAAAATAAACTATTGATGAATTCTTGTACTTCTCGATGACATCCTCATCATGTGCATTTAAATGCAATGGATGTTCTCAACTAACCAACTCGGACCCATGAGAATCTGGGTACCAAGATTTTTATTATGTTTAGGTAATTAACGAACAAAGAGTCTATTACGTGTTGATTTGCTCATCTCGCTCTATTACCTTTGACGGCTATTGGTTCCTATCACTATGGTTCACATTCTGCATATGATTTGCCTATGACGTGGTTGCGGTCATTTATTGTCTCGGCAATTTGTTCTTCACTCTTGGAGTATTGGTTTCTTGGTGTGTCCGTTACTATTTCAAGATGAAGGCTCTAAAGCACTATTATTCTTAGTCTTCACGACTTGTGATGATTGGTGTGATCGATTAAGCATTTCGGATAAAGCTCCCTTGATTTCTATTGCGTCGGAATGTCACTTTGCCACTTCGACACGTTTTGGACAAACTTTTAAGATATCTTCCATTTCCCTCAAGCCCACTCTTCAAGAAAAGCTGGACCTGAGGTAAGTTTTCTTTTAAAAAACTTGCCAATATTACATTATATTAAAGAATGCTTTAATGAGTATGTGAATATGATTTAACTTATAAGTTGTCATGCTTTTAGATCATTAATACTAATATATGCATATATGATATTAGAATTATTACCCTTCTTGTTGTTTAGTCTATTATCATTTTTCTTAGTCTTCATTTTTATTGAAGATCCTCTATGATCTATAGTAGAATACTTTCCATTTAAGCTATATGATCTTACTAGTTGCATTAATAGATGTATTATAATTTAGACTTGTTAGTAATTTGATATTATAATGTTCTTTGTATATATATATATATATATATATATATATATATATATATATATATATATATATATATATATATATATATACACATGTCTATCTTGTATCCATAAATGATTTACTTTGTTCCTCTCTATCTCATTGCATTTAGATCATAAATATCTACCATCTCTCTTCCATATCTTTAGTTGTCATTAGAGATGATTATATGTGACAATGGGCTTAATTGATTCTCATGAACATGATAAGTTTTCATTTCAAATACTTCACTTGCAATTTCTTGTTATCATAATCAAAACATCATGTTCAAAACCTCTATCTCTTTGAATAAAAATATTTCAAATATCTATATTGTTTTTCTTCAAGAAATATGCTTAACTATAATTTTTCATAACTTTATTTTAATCAAAAACAAGATTGATTTTTTTTTCTGTACATAATATGAAACAAAACTCAATTTATTTTATTAAAATGCACATTTGAATTTATTTCAAAACATTGTTGAATAAAACTAAAAACGTTTTGCTTAAAATATATTTGATTATCTCACATGTGTCATACACTTCTATGGAAATGACATTCACAATTTAATCAAATCATTTCATGAGAATCATGGCTTGCCCATATGGATCTTGTTTGTAACAAGCCTTGAAGTCCATATAATCGTCAATATGTTTGCACTAGACTACATGTTATCATCTTCATATAGTTGCATACTTAACTAATTTGCTTTATTGCTTCCTTGGTTGCCTATCTTAATTGATCAATTAATAGATAGCATGATTATTAGAAATTAATTGTCTAATTTAATTATTTCCATATCACTCTCTACATTCATGAATAGTATGCCCTATATTGCCTCAAAGAGTTGAATTTACTTGAATCCAAATCCAAAAACACAACCTTTTTTGAAAATTTTCTGCCAAAAACCCATTTCTGGCATTCTGGGAATCACCAGGTGGGCGGCCCCCTTAATTATATAAGGCGCCCCCCTTAATGATTAAGGGGACCGGCCATCTGATGGTCGGGGATACTGTTTTCTTTATCACTTTTTGACCCATTTCAACCTATACTTCCCAAAATTCACAAACATATTTTGTCCCATATTATCCCTCAAAATTTTCCTTCCTAAACCACATTTCTCATACACTATAAATACCCTCTTACCATCATTAATACCATCACACCCAAACATGTCATCTCCCAACAACCAAAACCAAAGATTTCAATCCGTCAAACCCGTTTGGAGGAGGAAACTTGATTCTTGTCATAACTCAAGTAATGTCGTTCCAAGTCAACAAACTACTAAACCTCAAACCCACACTAACTTATCACCCACTCATTCCCTCATTAATGCTTCTTCTTATGATGAGCATGCTCAATCCCAAAACAACAATCTCAATCTCTCAATCAATACTTCACATGTTGCTCATTCAACAAAAACGCCACTAACTCTTGGAGAACCTCTTCCACCCATTTCATGTTTTCATGACTACCCAAGCTCAACCATGTCTCCACCACCAAGAGTACCACCACCACATCCTACAACTTCACATGCCACTCCTATGTTGCATGTTCAAACCTTCACCCAAGACAACCATCATGTTCCACCATCATCACCTTCCTCCGAACACTTGAAGTTCGTTGAGGAGCTAAAAGAGGCCCATGAGCTTAGTGCTCTTTTAGCTTTACATCTTGCTCAACGCAATTTGGATCCACCCCAATCAAGCTCACCATCATCACCACACAACACCAACCAAATTGAGAAGCATGTTAACAATTTCCCTTGTTGCATCTTCCTTCAACAACAAACCATTGCTTTGAATGAGCACTTCACTTGGATTGAGTATCTTCTTACTAGATCTCAACAAACACCATCACTTGAACAACATCAAAACCCTCAATCAACAAACCCTACTTCAAATCCACCACCTCCAAGTTCCACCTCTCCAAACTCACCAACATCCATGCAACCAAAAGTTTATCTCCACTAAACCACCAAGCATTTTATATGCTTATGTTTCTCATTTTCAAATAAAACTCTTCAACCATTTTGGGATTCAAGAAAGTTTGGTGACACTCCTTGTTGGCACATTAGGATGCTCTAATTTGTTTAGTAACCCTTGGTGCCCTCAAACGAGGGGGAGCATACATCAAGGGGGAGCCTCCTTCTTATTGGCTTAAACCTTTTTGATTCTACAAAAAGGGGGAGAAGTGAATATAAACTCACTAAATACTTTGTCTAAAAATTAATTTTTGGATTTAATGAGTTTAGATTTTGTAATCATCAAAAAGGGGGAGATTGTTGATATAAATAAATGACTAAAAACGTTATTCATATCTTTCGATATCTCTATGTTTTGATAATCACAAAACGAAAACTCATCAAACCAAAGATTATAACATAAACAAGTATTTAGTAGTAAATACTCATCTTCACCATCTAATCACTTAAGGTATGAATAAACAAAGTGTTTAATGTATTATAAGATCAAAGGAACACTTTTGTTAATCACTAAATATTTATAAAATGTCACAAAACATTTTATATATTTTGTAAAACATTTTTGGCATTAAAAGAATATGTTTAATTCATTACAAATTTATGAATTCAAATTTTCAACCAAAAATGGCAAACCTAATCCAGAAAAATTTCCCTCATAAAAGGACAAGAAAATCCACGTTCAGGAGGGCGGCCCCCTTAATTTTACTAGGCGGCCCCCTTAACCATTAAGGGGACCGCCCCCTAATTAAGGGGACCGGCACACTCCAGAACAGTATTTTCTGGCCCTATAAATATTGGATCATTCCACATATTTTTCTCACCTTTTTGCACTAGAAACTTTCTGATCTAAACATCCATTCCCCTCCTTTAAAATCCTTTGATCTTATATACTTTGATCTTTGTTTCAAAGTGATTCAAGCCTCAACACTCAAGTGAAAAGAGAAGAATACTTCTATTAGAAGTATTACAACTTAGTATCATCTTGCTATCTAAGTTGCTTGTTTATCTCTTCTTGTAAATCTCTCATATTTTGGTGAATAAGGTGTATGTATTAGTTAGCTAGATTTAGTTGTAGAATCTAGAATTGTTGTAAGTGTGAAGTGGAACTTGAAGTGAAGAAGTAATGTTGGATAGTAGTGGTAAAAGGAGATAGTAGCTATAGTGACTAGTAGTGAAGAAATTAAAGCTTCCAAGTGGAAAAGACTAGAAGACATTAGTAGATTGAAGTTGTGAAGACATTAGTGGCTTGAAGGTGTGAAGACATTAGTGACTAGAAGTTGTGAAGACGCTAGTGCCTTGAAGTTGTTAAGTTGCAAGACATTGAAGTTGTGAAGTATTTGTGAAGGTGTGAAGATACTTGTGGTGTGAAGAAGTATAAAAGAAGTGAAAAGGTGTGAAGAAGGTGTGGTGTGATATTTGATGTGAGATTGGTTCTAGCTACGATTAGAACTCGACATTTTGCTTTGTGTCGTAAATTGGTGTAAGCTTTTGGTGTGTACAGTTTTCTCCGCCATAAGGGAGGTTATTGACTTAGTGAAGATAACTCTCGAGTTCGGTGCTCGGGGAATGAAGTAGGGCAAGGAAGGTGTCCTTGTAGCCGAACCACTATAAATCCTTTGTCTCTCGGTTTGATCTTTCCATCTCTCATTCTTTGCTTGCTTACTTACTAGCTTTTCATACATAGTTATAATTGTGTGTTGTGCATATATTGATTTCACATAAAGATCAAACTAGGTTCCATTTAAAATATTAATTATACATTAGTAAAATATAAGTATATACAATTAGTAAAACACATATACATATATAAATACAAACTTATAATTAAGTAAGATATATGAAATTATAATTTCTATTCAACACTTTAAATAAGTAGTGTCTATGTGATATATGTGGATTAATTTGTATCTATACTTTAGCTTCAAAGGTTTTTACAATTACCATCAATTCTTTGAAAGCAAACTTTTATTAAACGAAAAAGACGCAAAACTATTCAACCCCCCCGTCTAGTTTTCCACAAGACTCTTTCTCCCCGATCATGGTTTTTCTTGTCATCCAAGTAATCATACTCCGGAGGAGTCATGATATGAGTAAGTTCATCGGAGAACTCCTCGTGACGAGAATCCATCACATAATGTGAATCAGTGAACTCTTGTTCCACTGTGGACTCATCATAATCCTCATTCTGAATATCAAAGAGTGGATTATCAGAAATCAAAGTGAATTTAGAATCGAATTCAAAAAGAGGATTGGTGAGAGTTGTTTTGAATGCTTCAGGAACAAAGTGATCAATATTCTCTATTGGACTGTTTGGATAAGAAGTGAGTGACTGATCATGATATAAGAGATTTTCAATTTCTCCCAGATCGGCTTCGAAATCAAAGAGACCATCATCACTTCCCAATGGAAGTGGATTGATGTGAGTGAGTTCATCGGCGAACTCCTCAAAAAGAGGATCAACATCAGAATGCGGAAGTGATGCCTCAACATATTCAATGTCTCTATAAGATGTATAATCATCGTTAAAATCGGAGAAAGTCTCAAATTGATCTTTAGGACACTCAAGAGGGGAAGTAAGATCACACATATGCTCAAGAATTCCCTGTGACTCTCCTGGGATTGGGACAAGGTTCTCAGCACTATACTTTATGAATTCGTCCGATTCCCTTTCAGGAACAGTGCTAAGATGCTCGTCCCCCATGATCAGAGGGTGAGTGGGAACTTCGGGTGTGATAAAAACAGACCGAGGGAGTTGAGAAGGACTAACAGACATGGGTTTTATAAATTTCATTTGTTCTTCTGCTAGTAATTCCATCATAGTCTTTTCTCCCTGCGATTTTTGGATTGGCGGGATTTTAACTGATGTACTCGATGAATCTTTTTGAATAATAACAACGTTATCTTTATCATCATCACTGTCATCATCGTCATTAAATAGAGCAGTATTGCGAAGATTGGCACGTATTTTAGCTGCTCATTGCTCAGCCAGTAATTCTTCCATGCTTTTTCCAGAATCTCGTTCTTCAGCAAATAATTCTGCCATAGTTTTCCCACGAGAATTTGGAATGAGTGGAAATTGTGGGGGTGTGGATGTGTCAAAACCGGAAGGTTGACATTGAAAATCATCATGAGGACCCCCACAATATACACAAGAAAAACTGGGGGCATTTTGAAATGCTGTGCTATTCAACTCCTCCTTAAGTTCTTTTAATATTTCAAGAGCCTTTAGACAAAGGTCTTGCTGAGTTTCTTGAGGAGTTGTGTGAATCATTTGGTACTGTGGAGGTTGGTCATGATACGGATAGTCATAATTGTAACAAGGAAAGGGATTCCTTGTTTGACAATCCGAGCTAAAGTGAGGACCTCCACAGTACTCACAACAGTTGAACTGATGTGGCTGTGAGTCATATGTGCCGTAGTCATAATTGTTATCAGGAACCTGCTCATAGACAAGCGTGTTTCCTGATTGACAATCAGAGCTGTAGTGTGGGCATCCACAATACTCACAAGAAAAGTTTGGTGTATTTTGATACGAAGCATCATTGTGATTTGGATAATATGATTCTTGCTCGTATGAATGCGATGGGAAGTTGTAAAAATTTGAAGGGTCTTTGAATGAGTTCTGATTAGGATCATAAGCAAATGAATTCCTCGAACCACAAAACAAACAACTTCCGTCTCGAATATCATTACCACATTGTTCACATGTACACCAACGACATGGCAAACCGAAAAACGGCTCACCACAACCGACACAAGGAATAAAAGCCAGAGATGGGACAAGTGGTGTGCTCTGAGAGCTAGGAATTTCCACCACTTCCGTTATGGTCTCTGGTTTTTGTTCTTGATAAACGTGAAGATTAGGCAAGTCGTTCTTTTCAGTCACTGCTCTAAGCTCTGTACGTTTGCTTGACAAACCTTTAACTGTAAATCCTGAAAGGTTAGGATCAATTCTTGATGGTTTGTCATTAATAGCACGTATCTCAGGCTGTGATGGGTAGTTGGAAGAACCTGGTGAATCATCGAGAGAATTTTGATTTATGAACAAATTGCACGTAGTGCAAAAGCTGTTACTACAATTATTTCCACACTTCTCACAAATACACCAGAAACAACGATAGCCATTCTCAATCGGGCTTTTACAGTGAAAACACGTGTAGCCGGGAGACGCCATAAGAATTATACATGAGAGGGGTATAAGAAGGTAGAATCAAACGGATAGAGGGTAAGGAAAAATATTTTTGGGTTTTTTGAAAAACACATCAATTAAAACGAGCCCAACTCAAAAAGACAATGGTGAACTTAAACCAATAATCACAATGTAAATGGTTTCTTTGAAAAAGGTACACCAATTCACAAGGATACAATGACAAGTTTTAATCTTTTGTTTGGGAACTTATAAATGTTCACACCCCCAGTTGGTAGGTTTTCTGCCTTGGTTCTCGGCGGTGTGTTTTATGCTTATTTTTTTATTTAACAAGAAAAACGGAAAATTGTTTTTGTATTTTTTATATGATAGATATATATACAAAAGAAAAGGAAAATATTTTTGTGTTTTATACTTTTTTGAAAACGATAACTTCTTGACGAAGGTTCTACAAGTCACTAATCGTTGAAATCATAACGATATTGTCGCAACACAACCTCCCCGGCAGCGGCGCCATTTTGATATTGCGCTTTTTGAGTGCGTATCAAAATTATACAAGGTAGACGTGAGTGGAATTCACTAATCAACCTTTAGGAAAAGGAAGACTTGCGAAAACTCGTGAATACAATATATATATGTGATACCGGGTAAGTAATTACCCGGGTCGTGTCCCAACGAGGTGTGAATGGGCAATATCGTGTGAGATTCGAGATTAAAATGCTTGTAAGGAATGGTTGAAAGATTATTTGGTATTGTAGAACTACGAGAAATTGCAAATAACGAACGTAAAATTAAATAAACGCAACTAAACTAGGAATACAAACTAGGAAAAAAAAAAACTACTTAGAATCCTACGGCAATGATAATAGAAAACTAGGGAACCCTAAAACGTAATCTAATTTGAAAACGTAAAAGTAATTTTAAAAAAAATGTAACCGTGCTAAATAAAACGCGACTTTTAAGCTACACTAGTCCTACGAGGTTCAAATTAGTTTTCCTACGAACTAAAAGATAAAAGAAAATTTTCAAAAAAAGAAATTTGATTTTTCTACTATTTTTGAATTTATTATGAATTAATTACTATTATATCTAATTTAAATTACTAAAAAAAAAATACTAAATTAATTCTAAAAATTCTGAAACTTTTTCTGAATTATATTAACCCTACTAGAATCCTAAGAAAAATTTGAAAAGTGCACTTTGCTTATTAATAAGTAGAAAATAAGCCAACAGTTAATTAAGCTATAAAGGTGAAACCATATTAAGTATTTGATCTTGTGTTACTTAACTGAAATAAGTCCCAAGGGCAACTGGTTCTGTGAGTGGTGTTTGTGACTGTATGAGCCAAGAGGTCACAGGTTCGACCCTGACCTCTGACTTTTTGGAAAAATAATTTTATTTTATTTTTTAATTTCTTTTTGCAAAACCTTTTCACAACAACAACACACAACTTTAATAAAACCATTTAATCTAAAAAACTTTAAACAAGCTTATGGGAGCTTAAAATCTCAACAGTGGAGGTGTTATGAGGTTTTGAGTGAAATTGGACAAAGCTTTAAGCTGATTTAGTACACTCATGAGTTTTAAACAAAGGTAAAAGCTTATAAACATAGTCTCAATCTCATGAAAACAACACCATAAGAATCAGGCATTAACAAGAAAATATTCAACAAGCAGTCAATACGAACAACTTATACTAAAGCTAACAAAGAAATGATTTTTTTTTTTGAAACCAAAAGCTACTAAACTACTTCCAAAAAGCTACCAAGGAGGAAAAGTAAACTGAGGTGGCTAAAGGGATCCTAAATAAACTAAGTGGGGTCAATATAAGCAATATAAATTCAACAAATAAGCAACAAAAATATGCTAAAAGGGACAAAAGGGCTGCTGATTTGCAGCAGACCCAGGGATGTTGTATTGCTGATTTGCAGCCCACATTTAAGCTATAAATTAAGCTCGTAAATCAAAACTAAACTTGTTCCTACAAAGTACATAATCCTAACCACTATTGCGACAAATTTCACAACCTAATCCTAACTTAAGCTTACCTAATATCTAGTTCAAATGGGCAGTGGGCTGCAGCAGAAAGCGGCTGAGTGAGGGGTTTTGCAGCCACAACAAGCTAGCCAAATCAACTCTAACATCTAAAATAAGCCTTGATAAATAAAATTTGTACTATAGAAAACTTACACAACAAGTTTAAGAATTAAATCCTACAACAACTAACCTAAAACTAGAACTAAGAAGATTGTTTTTGGACAAAAAAAAAAGACTAAAAGTGCAGGTCTGCTGTTTGTGGTGGTGTTTACGCCATCCGAAAGCTCTTAAAAAAATTCATAAAAATCAAAGGTAACTAGGAAACCATCCCATTTACATGCATACCAAATTTCGGGTCAAACGGGCTTATAACGAACAAATGAAAAATCAAAAACTTCTGGGCTGTGTGGTTGTTTTTTGACAGCAAATGGGTGTAAAATGGGTACAAAATTTGAGTTTTTGACCCACAAGACCTAAGTACCAGATGTTGTGATGATGCATTAACCTATTGTGATTCTATTTCAAGCAATTCTAACGTCTAAAAGAGGCTAAACAAGAAATCTACCTATGCTATTTCATAAGAACAGTTAAAATAAAAAAATTTTGGAAAACAACTTTATATACTAGAAAACTTCTTGAAAACATAAAAACTTGATTGAAAATTACTAACCATACTGAAATAAAGATGATTGAATTTCAAATATTGGTTAAAACAGTTTTTCACTAAAAATATTAGTTATCGCAAACACCCCTTAAAACCTATGATAACACTACGACTTTAGTAACTAGGCTACATTAACCTACAAATCCACTCAAACTCAGTCACATAACCTCGAATTAGACTAAAGAAACTCTAACATTCAGCAACAACACTCAAAATTCTCAGATTCATGAATTAAAGAGAACAAGCAGTAACAAAACTCAAACATTGTATCGAATGATCAACAAGCTCAAACATTTTCTACTTTATAAGCTCCCCTAAACCAAACACCCTCTCAAAGATGTTACAGGCAAATTTAATCTAAACAAATCAGTAGGATTATACTAAAAATAAAGGCTTTAAATTACTTGAATTAACTTGAAAATAATACAAAGTGAACTGAAATTTTAATTCAAATGAAGCTGAGATACAAACTCAAGGTGAAAAGCATAAAGATTATACTAATTCTATTCTAAAACTACTCCTACCACTAATTAAAACCTTACTACCTAACTGCCAAACCATGGCTTACAATGAAGCTATTTATACTAAACTAGGGTTAGGGTTCGTCCTTGGGTGTCTCTTGTCCTTTTCTGTCCACTTCCTTTTGTGCTTCTCAAAACAATTCCCACCATTGGATTGCTCTAGTCATCATCTCAACCCTTGGAATGGATTTGGCGCACAAATAGAGTATAGATTGCCAACCTGGTAGTGTAACCCATGACTCTTTTATTGGAGGAAGTGAGATGGGGAGCTTTTGAGATCTTGGGAAGGTGGTGGAGTGTAGCAGGTTATGGCGTGGAGGGTGGTGATTGTTTTGTGGTTAATAGCAGGGAATGAAGAAAAGTTAGATGTGGTGTTTGACTAGGTCAAAGAACCAGGGGTGCGTTATTTTTATTAGTGATGGGTGGGGTTTGGATGTTGGGCTTGGGAGGAGAATTGGGCTAAAGGGTGGATTGTGGGATATAATGGTGAATGATGGGTATATAATTTTGGGCTTACAGAAACAAAAGGTGACCATTTGGTTTTTATATCAAATAAACACAAGTACCAATTTTGTAATTACTGAATTTTGAGGGGTCTTTTCTGCCAAATTTCCAAATTAGCTCCAAGGATCAATTTTGCCAATATTTAATTCCACAAGGTCCTTTGATGTTCAAACTCCAAAATAAAATACCGGGGACCATTTTTGCAACTTTTGAAACTTGAAGGACCACAATTGCCAAACTTTGAAACTTTTCACCAAATGACTAATAATGACAACTTATGATTTCCAAAATAACTTTGTTGATTTTTCTTCCGAAATAAATGCATAGGGACTAATTTTGTCAAATTTTGAAAGTTCAGGGACTGATTTTGACAACTCTTCATATTTTGCTCGTTTTTCGTCTATGTTCAATACTTTGTACCTGAAACACGCAAAAACACACTCCAAGGATATTTGTGATGTTATTTGATCATTTAGAAGTGTTTTTGATCGTTTTGACTCGAAAATTGGACGAAAAGATATGTGCAAAAAGACACATATCATAAGTCACCAAAGACATCAACATATAAACTTTAATTAATGGGAAAGCAATATTAAGGGGAGTGTACGATGTTCTGTAGTCATGTATCACAAGCCCATCAATCCTGATGAATTAAAGCTTACTATTACAATAAAATAAAACTACTTAATGAATTAAATACATGCAGGACCTTCTAACAGCACTAATATATTTGTTTGGAGTGTGTCTTGCGAAGCTTCTTCGACTTTCGTCTCTTAGGGTTTTGGTTCTTCTATCTTTCACACAAAATTCGTCTGTCCTTGGGGTAGTTATACCTTCTGTCTGGGGGTTAGATGCGGCACATTGAATAGCGAGATGCGACACGTTGACTTAACTTCGTGTGGGGTCCAAGATTAATATATTTTGGAATATACGTACACCGCCTTTAGATGCGGCATAACTTGGTTCTTGTATGCGGCGCATGTCCTTTAGCGTCTTGGATTACATCTGGTGAAGTCTTGATAGTGATACGCCGTATGTCAGAAATATGATGCGGCGTATCTGGAGTATAACAAGCTTGACCTTTTTCGTTGACCAAAGTTTCATATGCGGCGCCTTCTATAATTGCATGAGGCGCATTCTTCATAGTCAGGCAATGGTCTTCGAATTCATCTAAGTATGATATTGCGGCGTATCTGTTAAGAGAGGTATGGTGCATCTTCTGGGTTCCATTAGACTTTTGACATCTTGCTAGTTTTGCTCCATATTTCGTCCAAAATCGTTAAGTTTCACCAATTGCTTGTTTTTACATGAGAATTACTAAAGTAAATGATTAAGTATCGATTCTCATAAATAATATAATAAAGAAAGTCAAATAAATAAGATAAATGATGACAATAAAATGTAGTTATTTGAGTTCATCAAAGATCAATTCAAAAATATATCAAATTGGAGCATATAGAAGAAGTCATTTGGTGGTTTGAATCACAAATAATCGGTGGAATTATTTTAGCATATTATTGATTGCATTAAATCAAGCGCAACTGATTGAAAAGGTTTTATGATAATAATTGTTGTATATAATTAAAACATTCCCAGTATAAAACATTTGACTCTTGTATAAAATTTGTGCAGTGGAGTGTTTGAACATAAATCTAAATATGGAATTACACGTATGAATATTAATTGGATTTTTAATGTTTGGCGCTTAAAGGAGTTGTAAAAAACCTTCATATATTAGATAGTATAGATAATTAGTATAGATAAGAGTGACTCTAAATCTCAAACACACAATCACAATTGCTTATACATACCTTTACTTAAACTTTTTGGTTTGATATATTGTGGAGCATTATAAACTGACTTGATCGCCGGAGGGGACTGCGCTCGGGGACCTCTCTAACGGTCTTTCTTTGTCTTTTTAGCACTATTACCGAAGACCCAAAAGTCAAGGTCAAAGCGAGCGAGACAGCCATCTCATCACCTTGACAAATGCGGATTTTGGTAGCATCAACGTTCAACGCCGACAACCCTATTAAGAGGTTCAATCCTAAACAAATGATGTTGTATCCGAAAAGCTGGACTCGCCAGAAATCCAAGTAAGCCTCTCTCCGGAAAAGAAAGTTCTTTTAAGAAGCTTTTGTCTGCTAGTCTATTTCATCATTTAGTGCATAAAAAGAAAAATAAAGAAGAAAAACTCAACAACTTATCGTATGGATTCACGAGATTAGCAGTGGTACATAAATAGTAGAGCTACTTCTCATCTGTCTTTAAAGTAAATTCCACTCTCTTTCTTCTAATACTACCTCCGTTCCATAATAATTGTCCATTTTGACTTTTATTAGTCTTTTTTATTCAACTTTGACCATAAATATTTTTAATTGTGTAATATAATATGAATAAATTGGGTTTAAACGTATTTTTATTGGTATAATTTTCATTAAGTATTATATAACACAAATAAAAATATTAATGGTCAAAGTTGAACAAGAAATACTCAAAAAAGTCAAAGTGGACAATTATTGTGGGACGGAGTGAGTAGTAATTTTGAGTCCATTATTTTCGGTAATAGGTCACATATACCTATTACTCATTCTAATAAGGTAAAACTAACTAATCCATATCGTCCACTCTAACTGGGTAACCTCCTAGTTACCCCTAATATCATTAAAAACCTTGTCTCTGCTTGAAATTCACTAAATAATAAATGCTCTATTGGCTTTGATCCTTACAGTTTCACTATACGAGATTACCATACCTATCAAACCGTTCTTTCGCTATGGCGGGACTGGCGACCTATATCATATAATTGCTAAAAATGGCATTACTATCCTTTTTTCTTGCCCCAAATCTTCTCAACAAAATGGGAAGTCTGAACGTATAATTCATACCATTAACAACCTCATACCTACACTTCTTTTTCTAGCCAATTTACCCCAACCTTTTGGGTCGGCACTTCATATGTTAGACTATCTTTTAAACATGTCACCATCCACCTCCATTAATAATGAGACCCCTCACTTTCATCTATATAAGACTCACCCCGATTATTCCACTCTTCGTACTTTTGGGTGTCTATGTTACCCTCACCTTTTCACTAACAATAAACTCAAGCCATGTTCCACTCCTTCTATATTTATTGGTTACCCCACGAGTCATCGTAGGTATCGTTGTCTTGACTTGGCTACAAAAAAAAATCATTATTTCTTGCCATGCGACTTTTGATGAAACTATGTTTCCATATGGTTCGATGACTCCCAATGCCTCACCACCTTATAATTTCCTAGCAAACCACCAAATATTATTGCACAACATCTTGCTAACCCACCCACTATTCCATAACTCCATACCGGATCCGCCGCAAAGTCCACAATAGGTTGGTCCAACTTAGATGGCCCAAAAAGATGGCACTTCTGTCCACCAAGGCTAATCTTCTGTTTTTTCGGGCTCCCCAACCCACTCGCCCATTGGCTCTGCCCATTCACCACCCGTAGCCCAAGTACCTCCATAACCAACAAATACCAATCCCATTTCAAATCATCCCATCGTTACTATCTTTTGTGTTAGCTCTAATAGGCCTACTTAACGTTTACTTTAAATGTATCTAATGTTAGTCCTCTTCCTAAGTCTTATAGTCTGGCTTTTAATGATCCTAATTGGCAAAGGATCTGCTTGCTAAATATACTATATTAATTAAAAACAATACTTGGGTTCTTGTGTCTCGTCCATCTCGTGCGAACATTATTCATTCCATGTAGTTGTTCAAGCATAAGTATTTAGCAGATGGTTCTGTTAGTCACTACAAGGCTCGTATTGTGGTGAATGGTAGTTTGCAATAGTTTAGAGTCGATGTTGATGAGGCCTTTAGTGTAATTGTCAAGCCGTCCACTATTCATACCGTTCTCAGTCTTGTGAATTCTCGACATTTGTTCATCAGCTTGATGTCAAGAATGTTTTTCTTCATGGTAGTTTATCTAAGACTATTTATATGCATCAGCCACATGGTTTTAGGATTCCACAACATCATGATCATATTTGTCTTCTGTAGAGGTCTCTTTATGGTCTCAAGCAAGCTAATCAGGCCTGGTTTTAGAGATTTGTAGGTTATGCTACTCGTGTTCGCTTTCATCATAGTCGTGTGGCTCCTAGCTGTTTATATACCTCAATGGGACTGATATGCTCACTTATTGTTATATGCTGATGATATTGTCTTGAATGCCTCTTCTACAACACTATTATAGCGTGTTATTGCTTCTCTTCATCATGAGTTTTCTATGACTGACCTTGGACAGCTTGATTATTTTCTTGGTATTTGTGTTGTTTGTTCTTCTATAGGGATGTTCTTGTCTCAAGATATATATGATTATGAGGTTCTTGAGCGTGCACATATGCTCAGCTGTTCTCCTTGTACTACTCCGGTTGACAAATATTCTAAGCGATAGTGATCCAGTTGAGGATCATACTCTGTATCGCAGTCTCGCATATGCTTTTTAGTATCTTACGTCTACTCATCCCGGTATTTCTTATGCGTACAACAGGTATGTTTGTTTATGCTTGATCCACAAGAACCTCATTTTTTGGATCTAAAGCACATTTTACGCTATGTTCAAGGCACTATGGGTTATGGTTTACAGTTGTTTTCTACTTCGACATCTTATTTGGGTTCATATTCTGATGCTGATGGAGTAGGTTGTCCTACTACTGGTCGGTCTAATTTTGGGTATTGTGTTTCTTCGCAACAATCTTCTCTCCTGATCCTCTAAGCATCAAGTTACACTTTCTCGTTCCAGTGCTGAGGCTGAGTACCGCGGTGTTTCCAATGCTGTTGCTGAGACTTGTTGATTGTATAATCTCTTACGTGATCTTCACACACTATTGTCTTTTACTACGCTTGTCTATTGTAATAATGCTAGTGTGGTTTATCTGTCATCTAATCACGTGCAGCATCAGCGCACGAAACATATTGAGATAGACAAACATTTTGTTCGGGATTTGGTTGCTGCTGGACATGTGCATGTTGTGTATGTTTTTTCTCGTTATCAGTTTGCAGAAGTATTTACCAAGTGTCTTCTTTCTGTTTTGTTTGGTGAGTTTTGAGACAATTTGAGTGTTCGTTCCCCTCCCGCTCCTACTAAGAGGGGCTGTTAGTAAACTATTTGTATCAAATTTGTATTAGTATTTGTGTTTATGTTTTTTATTAGTGTAGTTTGAACTCCAGCCCAAGTGTTAGGGTATATACATATTGGGACATATGTAATCTCATAATTTATTTAATCAATATATCCTGACTTACAAGTGTTTCAACAAGAAGGTGATGTGCGTATACTCTATGTAGATTATTAACATCTAAAAAGGTGAAAAGTAGATATGAATTATTTTACATACTATAAAAAGATGGAGACTGAGAGACCAATACTAGCCACTCATTTTAGATTTCACTTTTATCGACTTTCGCCACCCCCTTTTTTTATTAAGACGCACTTTCACCTTCTTTTGAAAATCATATATATCTCAAAAGTCGTTAATCGTTAGGTGAAATAAATGGCAGTATGCCGAAAAGTATTTAATGATGTTTCAATAGATGAGCATTTTCGTTTATTTTCGACAATTTTTTTGGTACATGAATTTGCATGAAATATCTCATGTGATATAACACTGATGTGTGATTTCGGACACTCATCATGCTGTCGTAAAATGAGCTTAAGTATTTTTGTAGAACTCTAAATAATTCATCATCTTTTGCATTGAAAAATACACATCCTTTGTCTTCAATCATATATCACACATAAATTTTGAACCTCAAAATTAATACAGTTTATTCATAGAAGTTAAAGAGAATAGATATTTTTTTACATATATTCAAACTCTTTTGCTATATGACACGTGATATAACACTAATCTTTAAGTTCGAACACTTAACTATTATCGTAAAATGGATACAAGTATTTGTATAGAACTTCAAAACTTCATCAATTTTTTCATTGAGAAATACGCCTTATTGGCTTTGTAATTATATACCACACATATACTTGAACCTCTAAATTAATACAGCTTATTCATAAAAATTAGAGAAAATAGAAAGGGTTTTTTTTTATTGTTTTTTTTATCAAACTTGCTTGATATATGACATGTCGAAAATTTGAACACTCAACATGTTTTCATGAGCGTAAATATTTGTATAGAACTTTAAAAGATTCATCATTTTTTATATTGAAAAATACATGTCTTTAGCTTTCCAACAATAGATATATTACGTATGTCAAACATGCATCGGCATATATCAACGGTGGCGTAAGCACTCACATATGTCAAACATGCATCGAACACTCTACACCTGGTGAAAAACATCTTCAGAGTTCTCACTTCTTTAGCTAATCACCTTTCACTTTATACTTTATAAATAGCAATCGTAACAATCTCACTTCATAGTCATTAGCTGAGTCAATTGTTTTCTCACCACATTACATAAATGGCAAGCTCTAAGGTTGTACTCTTAAACTCATGGGCTAGCGTGTTCGGTATGAGGGTCAAAATCGCCCTCGCTGAAAAGGGTGTTGAGTATGAGTACAAAGAAGAGTACTTGTCCAACAAAAGCTCGTTGCTCCTTAAAATGAACCCGGTTCACAAGGCAATCCCGGTTCTCATTCATAATGGCAAACCAATATGTGAATCCAATATCATTGTTCAATACGTTGATGATGCTTGGAACAAGTCTCCGTCCTTGTTGCCTTCTGATCCTTATCTCAAAGCTCAAGCCCGGTTCTGGGCTGACTTCGTTGACGAGAAGGTACCGTACAGTTTCCATGTTTTTTAGTTAGCATGAGAGACAGTAATATATAGTTGGGATTCTTTTTTTATTTATGTGTCACACTAATACACTATAGGTTTTCAACCATTAATTCTTTTTTTCTTACCTTTGTTTCGTATTTTAGATGTACGCGAAGAAAATATGGACCACAAAAGGAGATGAGCAAGAAATTGCAAAGAAGGAATACATACATTTGTTAAAGGTGTTGGAGGAACAGCTTGGAGACAAGCCATATTTGACTGGGGATAGCTTCGGGTATGCAGATATTTCGCTCATTCCCTTCAGCTGCTGGTTTTATGCTTTGGAGACGATTGGGAATATGAGTGTAGAAAAAGAGTGTCCAAAGCTGGTTGCATGGGTTAAAAGGTGCAAGGAAAGGGAGAGTGTCTCAAAGTCTCTTGCTGATCCTCGTAAGATTTACGAGTTTGCATTGCAGTTGCAGAAGAAATATGGCGTATAAGTTATGACGCTACTCTGTATGGTAATTAGTACCTACTGTAATAGGTACTCTAATGAAGAAATAAGACACTTAAATGTGCCTCTTTGTTTGTTTTCTTGATCTATGAGTGGGAGGTAGAAGTATGAATTTATGTAATCTTCATTGTAACTTATCCGTCTAGCAAGAGTTGTTATTAATTAATAAAATTTTGGTGTTTCTATGAAGGGTGTGTACAGTGAACTCGAGCAACGAAAATTTTACCTTAATGTTCCTTGCATAGTTGTTGCAACATGTCCTATGAGTCTATGACTGATCTCCTTGGGAGTTTAAAATTAATTTAAGACTTGTAAATGAGGGTGAGAATAGAGCAATAGTCAGATCCATAAATTACAGCTAGTAAGAAAAAAACAGATAAGGGGACATTTATTTATGAAAATCCAAAATGAAGCAATAAATGTACATTTCGAAAGTAAAAAACTTGTATATTTAAGCCAACAAGGGATGTATCGACTTGGTCACTAAATACACCAAACCTCCCTTTGAGTTCTAGCTTGCCCCCCAACCTGCAGAAAATGCACAACTTATCGAGCCTTTCTATCGATGAAACTGGACATTTTAATGGCAGAATTAAACGAACAGGTAGCTAACTCGTGTTCTTCTGAATTTTATTTTTCAGGATATAGAGTTTAGTTGCTAATGTTAATTGTTGTGTGAATTAATGAACATGGCAAAATGCAAGCGCGCACATAATAACAACTGTAATAGGGTCAGGAGTGCTATCACTTGCCTGGTGTTTCGCTCAATTGGGATGGATACCGGGTGTCGTAACTCTCATGTTGTTTTGCTTTATCAGTTATTACACTTCATTCCTCTTAACAGATTGTTATCGATCTCCGAATTCTGTTAATGGTACCCAAAACTACACATACATGCATGCTGTTAAGGCCAATCTTGATAATTAATAGTACTATTTCTTTTTGTTTTGTTCCTCGAAGTTTGACTAATTTCAATTATTAATATTGTATGAAAGTTAGTTATTAGTGTCTGATTCTTTAACTATCATTATAAATTGTTTACACAAAAGCGCAAATGATCTAAAAAATCAACAAACTTATCAACTTTTTTTTATTGTAAGCTACAAACTTTTAATTTTCCTATAAAATGATTAAACTTTCTTAATCATCTTATTATAGCACTGAATTTGAGGTGACATATGCTAATCAAGAGTTATTTACAAAAATCGTTCATGTGGTTCAAAAAAATTACACCATTCGTCCTTGAGTTAATTACATAAAGGTTCATGTGGCACTAAAATTCACCTGTCGTCCTTGTGGATTTAATCAAGATTTATTTACATAAAAAGTCCCTATGGCTCTAAAAAATTACACAATTGGTCCTTTAATTAATTACATAAATAGTTCCTATAGCTCTAAAAATCTACACCAGTCGTCCTTATGGCTAGAAATATTAAAAATTGGTGCTGCATGGTTCGAACCTGGGTTACCATATTTGCAAAACCAACACGCTACCGATGGACCAAGTGTCCAGTGTTGTTAAAATTCTTTTATGCAATCATTTAAGCTATAGTCTATTAGAGAATATGTAACTTTCTTTCTTTTATCTATCACGTATAAAAAATGGAAGAAAAAAAATGTATACGTGATCGATCACGTATAATATAATTGATCACCTATAAAAAATAGAAGAAAAAAAATAGATAATTGTTTCTAAATGTATTCAAAGTTGCCATTTTTTACTTAGTTGTGTAGCATTCTTTTATTTTTCCTAATAAATGTATCGATATTGCTAAACCCTCCTATCTTGTGTAATGAATGAGGTGATTACGATTTTAAGCTAACGTCGCACTAGTTGACCCCAGTCGACCCTGTTTTATTCAAAAAATACCCGTTATATTTTAGATAATAAATGCTCTAATGGCTTTGATCCATACAGTTTCACTATACGAGATTACCATAACCGTCAAACCCTTCTTCGCGGTGGCAGCACTGGTGATCTATATTATATGATTGCTACAAATGGCATTACTATTCATTTTTCTTACCCCAAAATCTCTCAACAAAATGGAAAGTCCGAACGTATAATTCGTACCATTAACAACCTCGTACCTACAATTCTTTTTCAAGCCAATTTACCCCTATCTTTTAGGTTGAAGCAATTCATATGTCGGCCTATCTTTTAAACATATCACCAACCACCTCCATTAATAATAAGACCCTTCACTTTCGCATATGTAAGACTCAACCCAATTATTCCACCCTTCGAACTTTTGGGTGTCTATGTTACCCTCACCTTTTCACCAACAATAAACTTGAGCCACGTGCCACTATTATATTTATCGGTTATCCCACGATTCATCGTGGGTATCGTTGTCTTGACTCGGCTATAATTAAAATCATCATTTCACGCCTGCCACTTTTGATGAAACTACATTTCCCTATGGTTCGATGACTCCCCATGCCTCACTACCTTATAATTTCCTAGACACCCACCAAATATTGTTGCACAACATCTTGCTAACCCACCCACTATTCTAACTAACCCCATACTTGATCCGCCACAAAGTCCAAAATAGGTAGGTCCAACTTAGCCGGCCCAAAAAGATGGCACTTCTATCTACCATGCCTAATTGGCTGTTGATTCAGACTCCCCAGCCCAGTCGCTCATTGGCTTAGCCCATTCACAACCCGCAGCCTAACAAGTATTAGAGGATAAATAGGCCCGGCCTAACTTGTGGGCTCAGGGTCTATTAGGGTTTCATTATGCTATGTAATCTATAAATATCGTATGAATAAAACATATCTCCTACGGGTTTATATTGTCTAACATGGTATCGGAGCGGGTCTGATCCTCAGACCTAGGTGGCTAAGTTGAGCCGCCTCCTTTATGACACCCTGTCAAACTCTAACCATTATCCCTCTCTTCTTCCATTGTGTAAGATTAAACTATACGCGGTATATTCCTCTATTTTCTTTTTCGCTTTACCTCACTGCTTCAACCAACCAATAACAAATCTCTTTTGTTTTTCTTCTTTGTTGAATTCATGTTGGTGATTTTACATCACCAATATGATTTAAGTGTAAGGGATTGACTTAGTTGACCAATGTGTAATCATGATAAATGTTCAACAAGTCGGGATTGTGCGGAGTGCACGCTTGTTTGGCGTTATTGTGATTATCGCCCCGAATCACGGGGGTTCGGAGGCGCTGCCCCCGGTAGTGGGGTTCCAGGGGCGGTAGCCCCTGGTAGCAGGGTCCAAGGGGCAGCGCCCCTGGCTGGGGTCGAGCTGCCAGGTCACCTGGAAAATTTTTTATTTTGTATAAAGTGCTATGTTAAAAACGCACTTAAAAATAAAATTCCCGGTATTTTGGACCTTAATTTGACCCGTTAATTTAATTAATTCGGTGGTTAAATAACTACCATGGGCAGTTACAACCGAATTCTGATTTGGTCATATTTTGATATCATTTTTCTGGTTCGGTTCTATAACAATCAATAACACATTCTCTGTTAAAATATCAGAGTTTTATCCGATTAAAGATTTCGATAGAACCATCGAAATACTTCGATCTGAAAGTGTTTACACGACTCTCAGATTACTGTGATCCATTAATTCTAACAAAGATTGAAGTAACTGTGATCATGACGAACGAAGGAGAATCTGTGAAGGATATGACGAGCAAGTTTGATAAGTTGGTGAAGTTTAAAGGGCAGGATTTCCGTCGCTGGCAAAAGAAGATACACTTTCTTCTTACCACCCTGAAAGTTGTGTATGTTCTGTGTACACCCACTCCCGAACGGAATGACAATGAAACTTTGGAACAGACTGGGAAGAGGATGAAGTGGGAGAATGACGACTACATATGCCGTGGTCACATTCTAAACGGTATGTCTGATTCCCTCTTTGATGTCTATCAAAACGCTGAATCTGCAAAAGCACTATGGGAGTCTCTAGAATCCAAATACATGGCAGAAGATGCTTCTGCAACAAAGTTTCTTGTGGGTAATTTTCTGAATTACAAGATGGTTGATACCAGGCCTGTCATGGAACAATTTCATGAGATGTTAAGGATTCTGGGACAGATTACCCAACACAATTTGTTGATGGATGAAGCCATCTCGGTTGCAGTTATCGTTAATAAACTGCCCCCTTCCTGGAAAGAATTCAAACATGGTTTGAAACATAAAAAGGAAGATTTAAATTTGGTTCAACTCGGTAGTCATCTACGAATTGAGGAAGGATTAAGAAATCAGGAACTTGATAATAATCCTAAAGGAAAGAACCAAATTCGATCATCTTCGGTTAACAAGGTTGAAGGAGATGGAGCTAAAAATTCAAACAACAATAAGAATAAACAAAAGTTCAAAAGTGGCGATGATAAATTTGCCAACAAGAAGGCTACACTTACTTGTTGGAAATGTAACAAGCCGGGTCATATGAAGAAGGATTGTCGCTCTCGTAAGGACAATATAGGCGCTGGTGCAAGTGGGTCTAAGGATCCTGAAAAAGCAACAAGGTTATAATTCTGATTCTATACAGAATTTTGATAATGTTTTACATTATGTTTCTATTATTTCTGATGCATTTTATGTTCAGGATGATGACGTTGCTTGGTGGGTTGATTCGGGTGCAACAAGTCATGTTTGCAAGGATCTTCGTTGGTTTCAAGTCTGTAAATCGATTGAAGATGGATCATTTGTAAAGATGGGAAACGTTGCAACTGAACCAATAAAAGGAATAGGGCGTGTTTTATTGACTTTCACTTCTGGAAAAACTTTATGTTTAGATAATGTATTGTATGTACCCGGGATTCGAAAGAATCTTGTTTCTGAAATTGTGTTGAATAAGTGTGGCTACAAACAAGTGTTGGAAAGTGACAAGTATATCTTGTCAAGACATGGTTCATTTGTTGGATTTGGTTATGTATGTAATGGAATGATTATATTAAATTTGAATTATCCTTTGTTTAATGCTTCTGCTTGTATGATTACTTCTAGTAATAGCAATACTTTAAGTAAATCTGAATTATGGCATGCTAGACTAGGACATGTTCATTACAAGAGAATGAAAGATATGTCTAAAATGAGTTTAATGCCTGCTTTTGACATGACACATGAAAGTTGTAAGACTTGTATGTTAACAAAGATCACTAGACAACCTTTTAAGAGTGTGAATCAGGAAAGCAAAGTATTAGATCTCATACATAGTGATTTGTGTGATTTTCATGCCAATCCTTCACTAGGACATAATAAGTACCTAATTACTTTTATTTATGATGCATCTAGATATTGTTATGTTTATCTATTGCATGCTAAACATGAAGCTCTTGATAAATTTAAAATTTATAAACAAGAAGTAGAACTTCAAAAACAAGATTTGATAAAAGTATTACATACTGATAGAGGTGGTGAGTATTATGATCCAGTTTATTTCCAATCAACCGGAATAATACATCAAACCACGGCTCCTTACACATCACAACAAAATGGGTTGGCTGAAAGGAAGAATAGGACCTTAAAAGAAATGGTGAATTCCATGTTATCCTATTCTGGACTCAGTGAAGGATTTTGGGGTGAGGCTATGTTGACAGCATGTTATATTTTGAATAGAACTCTAAATAAAAACAGTAAACAAACGCCATATGAAATTTGGACCAGGAAGGTACCAAATTTGACTTATTTGAGGGTTTGGGGCTGTAGAGCGGTGGTAAGGTTAACTGAGCCTAAAATGAAAAATCTTGGTGAAAAAGGTATAGATTGCATCTTCATTGGGTATGCTGAGCATTCCAAGTGTTATAGGTTTTATGTTATAGAACCTAATGATTATGTGTCGGTGAACTCTATAATAGAGTCAAGAGACGCTATATTTGATGAAGAGCGGTTCACGTCTATACCTAGACCAAGAGGTATGGTTCAGTCATCTTCAAGTAAAACAGTTGAAGATGAGATAGAAGTACCTAGTCCATCTATTCCTAGAAAAAGCACTAGAACAAGAAAAGCTAAGTCTTTTGGTTCTGATTTTCAACTTTATTTAGTTGAAGGAACAAGAGATAAGACTTTATCTCAACGTGAATATTGTTTCATTATTGAGGAGGATCCAAAGACCTTGAATGAAGCAATGGCTTCTAGGGATGTTGCCTTTTTGAAAGAAGCAATTCAAAGTGAGATTGATTCCATCATGCATAATGATACTTGGGAATTAACTGATTTACATCCTGGATGCAAAGCATTAGGATGTAAATGGATCCTTAAAAGGAAAATGAAAGTGGATGGAAGCATAGATAAATATAAAGCCAGATTGGTTATCCAAGGCTTTAGACAAAAGGAGGGAATTGACTTCTTTGATACTTATGCTCCTGTTGCTAGGATTTCCACTATTAGATTGTTGTTAGCTCTTGCGGCTATACATGATCTAGTTATTCACCAAATGGATGTGAAAACAACATTCTTAAATGGTGATTTGGATAAGGAAATTTACGTGAAACAACCTGAAGGGTTTGTGATGCCTGGACATGAAAGCAAGGTATGTAAATTGAAGAAATCATTGTATGGTCTTAAACAAGCACCAAAACAATGGCATCAAAAGTTTGATGATGTGGTCTTGTCTAATGGTTTTTCTTTAAACCAAGCTGACAAGTGTGTATATAGCAAATTTGATGCTTCTGGTAAAGGAGTAATAATTTGCTTATATGTGGATGACATGTTGATCTTTGGTACTGACCAAGATCAAGTTGATAAGACAAAGGAATTCTTGTCATCTAATTTTGATATGAAAGATCTGGGGGAGGCTGAGGTGATTCTTGGTATTAGAATCAAATGAGGAAACAATGGTATCTCTATTTCTCAATCTCATTATATTGAGAAGGTACTGACAAAGTTTAACTTTGATAATTGTTCTCCTGTTTATACTCATGTAGATCCTACTGTGAAGTTTCAACCTAATACAGGTGCTCCAGTGAAACAACTAGAATACTCTAGAGCTATTGGATGTCTTATGTATGCCATGATTAGCACTAGATCAGATATAGCTTTTGCTGTAGGAAAGCTTAGTAGGTACACTAGCAATCCTAGTGCTCTACATTGGCAAGCTCTGGGTCGAGTATTTCAGTATTTGAAAGGAACCATGAATTATGGTTTGACATATAGTGGTTATCCTTCTGGTATAGAAGGTTATTCCGATGCCAGTTAGATTAATAATACGGAGGATCACTCGTCTACGAGTGGTTGGGTATTCCTTCTTGGGGGAGGTGCTATTTGTTGGGCTTCAAAGAAACAGACTTGTATCACAAGCTCAACCATGGAGTTTGAATTTGTTGCTTTAGCTGCAGCTGGTAATGAAGCTGAGTGGCTGAGGAATTTGGTTTATGAAATTCCTTTGTGGCCTAAACCGATATCTACCATTTCTATCAGATGTGATAGTGCTGCTACATTGGCTAAGGCTTATAGTCAAGTGTACAATGGCAAGTCTAGACACTTAGGTGTTAGACACAGTATGATTCGTGAGCTTATCATGAATGGTGTGATATCTGTGGAGTTTGTAAAAACTCAACTGAATTTAGCCGACAATTTAACCAAAGGGTTAGCAAGAGATCTCGTACACAAGGCGGCTATTGGGATGGGTTTAAAGTCCACCTAATTAAATCCTTGTATCAAGATACCCAATTCCCATCTAACGTAATGTTAAATGCTGAATTCAATGAGGAAAGCTTGATTTTTTGGATTGGAACACATAATTACATCATCCCACGGTATGAGTTCAGTACTGCAAGATAAAGGAGGTTGAAATTATATTTCTTAATGGTTTTTTGACAAATTGCATGTGCAGGTGCAAGAATAAAAAACCACGTATATAAGCATGAAGTGTAGCTGCTTCAAGAAGCTTGGGACTTGGCTTTGATATGCTTATTGAAGGATAGGACACAAGCTAGTAAAAAATTGTGTCAAGTAGAACATGTGAATGTGTAAACTGTTGTGTATATTATCTTCATGTAATCACTATGAATAGAAAGAGTTCAATCCTTTAGTGACACTCTGATATTCGAATATTTGAAATGCTAATGTACTAATGTAAAATTCAATCGTCGCGACATTTCATTTATGCATCAGTTTGTTGTTTGTTATTATTTTGTTTTAAGTTAATCAAGATTACACTTAAATGGGGGAGGAATGTTGGTGATTTTACATCACCAATATGATTTAAGTGTAAGGGATTGACTTAGTTGACCAATGTGTAATCATGATAAATGTTCAACAAGTCGGGATTGTGCGGAGTGCACGCTTGTTTGACGTTATTATGATTATCGCCCTGAATCACGGGGGTCCGGGGGCAGCGCCCCCGGTAGCTGGGTTCTAGGGGCGGCAGCCCCTGGTAGCAGGGTCCAAGGGGCAGCGCCCCTGGCTGGGGTCGAGCTGCCAGGTCACCTGGAAAATTTTTTATTTTGTATAAAGTGCTATGTTAAAAAAGTACTTAAAAATAAAATTCCCGGTATTTTGGACCATAATTTGACCCGTTAATTTAATTAATTCGGTGGTTAAATAACTGCCATGGGCAGTTACAACCGAATTCTGATTTGGTCATATTTTGATATCATTTTTCTGGTTCGGTTCTATAACAATCAATAACACATTCTCTGTTCAAAAATCTGAGTTTTATCTGATTAAAGATTTCGATAGAACCATCGAAATACTTTGATCTGAAAGTGTTTACACGACTCTGAGATTACTGTGATCCATTAATTCTAACAATTCATTGACCAACATTTTAGGTTGGGCATTTATTCCACCCATGTACAACTCTTAGCGCAACAAACAACAACAACATTACTATTACACCATTTTACAAGAGTTATTTATTAGTCATCATACATTTGTTTGTCAATTATCTAAAGGTATGATGGATTTGATACAAACCCTAGCGGTTTATGGCCTTAGGGCAAGTGGGTCGTTGGATAACTCTATGGACGTATGGTCGGTCAAAGAAGTCTCGAAAGTGGTGGGATCTTTGAAGTTTGCTGGAACACAGAAAGTGATAAGATTGGTGTTTGGTAGTTTTATGTTAGCGAAAAAAAATTATAGTTATTTAGTTGTTTGTTTTTTAAGTCGAATCCAGGGTATTAATTCTGAGACGAATTTTGAAGGTGTCGAATCTAGGGTTCTTATTCTCGAGACGACTTTTGTTGGTTTCGAATTTAGGGTTCTTATTCCCGATACGACTGTTTGAGATACTTTGGTTTATCCTTCAGATACTTTGGTTATCCGTAAACAAAAAAAATTAGAATAGGGGATACTTTGGGTTATCCCGTTTTACTTTGGTTGATTTTTTTATTTTGTTTTTTTTTTTAATTTTCTTCTTCAGTCTGAGCTTTCACGATTTTGCCGCTCGGACTGCGGAGGAGTATTAGAGGATAAATACGCCCGTCCCGACTTGTGGGCTCAAGGTCCATTAGGGTTTCATTTTACTATGTACTCTATAAATATCGTATGAATAAAACATATCTCCTATAGGGTTTATATTGTCTAACAACAAGTACCTCCACAACCACCTAATCCCAATCCCGCTTCAAATCATCTCATGGTCTACTAAACATTTTACTTTAAATGTGTCTAATGTTAGTCCTCTTCTTAAGTCTTTTAGTGCGGCTTTTAATGATCCTAATTGGAAAAAGGCTATGCTTGATGAATATAATGCATTAATTAAAAATAATACTTGCGTTCTTGTGCGAGTCTATCTGGTGAGAGCATTGTTCATTCCATTTAGTTGTTCAAGCATAAGTATTTAGCAGATGGTTCTCTTAGTCGCTACAAGGCTCTTCTTGTGGCGAATGGTAGTTCACAACACTTTAGGGTTGATATTGATGAGGCCTTTAGTCCGACTGTCAAGTCAGCCACTATTTGTAATGTTCTTGGTCTTGCGGTTTCTCGACATTAGCATGTTCATCAGCTTGATGTCAAGAATGCTTTTCTTCATGCAAGTTTATCTATAATTGTTTATATGCATCAACCATATATATAGTTTTCAGGATCCACAACATGATGGCCTTATTTATCTTCTACAAAGGTCTCTTTATAATCTGAAGCAATCTCATCGGACCTGGTTTCAGAGATTTACAGATTATGCTACTCATGTTGGCTTGCATTGGCTCTTCGCTGTTTATACCTGAATGGGACTGATACTGCTTATTGTTATATGTTAATGATATTGTCTTGACTACCTTTTGTACAACACCATTATGAAGTGTTATTGCTTATCTTCATCAGGAGTTTTCTATGACTGATGTTGGTCCGATTATTATTTTCTCGGTATTTTGGTTTTTCATAAGCGTGCACATATGCTCAGAACTATGTTCAGATGTAATCCTTGTATTACTCCGGTTGACACATATTCTAATCTAGGTACTAATGGTGATCCACATGAGGAGCAGACTCTGTATCGCAGTCAAACGTGTGTAGAAGGTATGTTTGTTTACTCATCTTGATATTTCTTACGTTTACTAATAATGATATTTTACGTTTATTCATCCCGATATTTCTTATGTGGTACAGAAGGTATGTGTGTTATGCATGATCCACGGGAGTGTCATTTATCGGATCTGAACCACCTTTTACGCTATCTTTGAGGCACTATAGGTAATGGTTTACAATTTTTTTCTACTTCAGCATCTTTTTGGCTGCATATTTTGGTGTTGATTGGGTAGGTTGTCCCCTAGTCCTCTAAGCGTCAAGTTACGCATTCTCGTTCCAGTAATGAGGTGATGAGGCGAAAAATGAACCACTTTTAGGTGGTCATTTAAGCCCGGAATTGACTTTATTTGATCAAATATTGCCCTAAATCGTACCTTTTGTGATTTTAGGTACTTTGGGAGTGAAATCTGGGAAAGGAAGCAATTCGGACGTTTTTGGAGCATAAAAGTGAAGAAAACGCCAAGGTCTTAATTTTCCTTGCTGGGAACAGTAGGTGACGACGTCAATAAGGAATTCCTGACGGCGTCAAGAGCACTTTCCTTGACGATCCAGTACAGATTTGACGGCGTCACGAAGTAGGGCGTCAAGAGTAAAATTCATGACGGCCTGGAAATGCACAACACATGACGGCGTCAAAAGTAGATCAAGGCAGTCCGAGAAGAGTTTTGGCGGCGAGGTGACGGCGTCACCTATTTGGTCTTGACGCCGTCAGACCCTATTTCCTATATATAGTTTTCTATTTTTCACATTAAAAAGAGAAAAGTTTTGGAGAAACCCTAAGTACGAACTTGGTACGAATTTTACAGGTTTTTCAAGGGTTCTAAGCCCTTGATACCTTTCATGTGTAATTGAGATAAGTATTCTTTTAATTCAATCAATATGTCTATGTGTTGGTTGTCTATATCTTGTTCTTGTCTTAATTCCATCATGCTAGGCTAGATCTATCTTGTGTTTTCTTGGATCTAATGAAACCTAGATGTTAATTATGTGTTGATTACTTGTTTATAGTTGTTTTGGATGAACGATTTATATGTTAAGCTTAAGAAAACTGGCAGATCTCCAAATGGTAACATGCTTGAACGTCTTAAGAAACATGAACCGATGTGCACTAGGTCTTTATTGGTTGTATTTAATGCATGAGCCACTGTTTATAATCCCTATGGTTGTGCTGGGCATGGTATAGGAGGAGATAAGAGCTCATAGAATTGGGGAGTTAAGTGCGCCACCCCATGAATGATATTAAGGAATACAATCCGTCATTCATGCAATTATAACAAGTAATTAACGTGTAAAAGATGTCTAGGGAGTAGTGAAATCTAAGTAAACACATTTTCTCCACTTACTGCTCACAACTTTAGTATAATTTAGTTTATTTTCATTTCTAGTATTTTATTTTGATTGCATCTTTAATATTGGGTTAGTTGACTAGCAACTAATTCCGCCCAAATCCTTCAAACCCCGAGATTTTAACTTGCTTTCAAAAAAATATAAAAATACAAAAATAATCATCCCTCACCTTTAGAACTAGTATTTAGGTTTTCTAATCCTAGCGACACTATTCCTAGCTGAACGATCAATCCCCCGGTACTTGTCACTATACTATACTACAACGATCAAGTACACTGCCTGGTGGGGGTTGTAAGCTTCTCAAGATCCCTTGAGAGGTAAAGCGCGGTGCGATTCCCACGTATCATGAGGCTGAGTACCGTGGTGTTTCCAATGCTGTTGCTAAGACTTGTTGATTGTGTAATCTCTTGCATGAGCTTCATACACTATTGTCTTTGGATACATTTGTCTATTGTGATAATGTTAATGTGGTTTATCTGTCTTCTAGTCCCATGCAACATCAGCGCACGAAGCATATTGAGATTGACATACATTTTGTTTGGGAATTAGTTGCTGCAAGACATGTGCATGTTTTGCATGTTTCTTCTAGTTATCAGTTTGCAGATATATTTACCAAGGGTATTCCTTCTGCTTTGTTTGCTGAGTTTTGAGACAGTTTGAGTGTTCGTTTCCCTACCGCTCCTATTACGAGGGGCTGTTATTGGATTTATTATTATAATTTGAGCTCAAACCCAAGTGTTAGGGTATATATATATATATATATTATGACATAGGTAATCTCATAATTCATTTAATCAATATATCCGACTTATAACAAGAAGGTTATGTGCGTATACTTGGTGTAAATTATTAACACCTAAAAGGTGAAAATAGATGAGTTATTTTACAGACTATAAAAAAATAAAGACTGAAAGACCAATACTAGACACTCATTATAGATTTCACTTTTATCCACTTTTACACCCCCCCCCCCCCCCCCTTTTTTTTTTAAATTAAGACTCACTTTCACAATTTTTTTGAAAATCATATATCTCAAAAGCTGTTAATCGTTAGGTGAAATAAATTGCACTATCATGACATGTATTTAATTATCTTTCAATATAGGGGTACTTTCGTATATTTTCAACAAACCTTTTTTTTGGTACATGAGTTTGCATGAAATATCTCATGTGATATAACACTAATCTGTAAGTTCGAATACTCGACATGGTGTCGTATAATGAGCTTAAGTATTTGTGTAGAACTCTAAATAATTCACCATCTTTTGCATTGGATAATACACATCCTTAGCTTTTCAATCAGATATCACACATAATTTGAACCTCAAAATCAATACAGTTTATTCATAAAAGTTAACGAAAACAGATTTTTCTTTACATATATTCAAACTCGTTTGATATATCAAATATGATATAACACTAATCTTTAAGTTTGAACACTCAACATGTTATCATAAAATGAATATAAGTATTTGTATAAAACTCTAAAAACTTCATCAATTTTTCATTGAGAAATACACATTATTGGTTTTCTAACTATACACCATACATAAGCTTGAACACTCTAAACTAACACAGTTTATTCATAGAAAGTAGAGAAAATAAAGCTTTTTTTTTTTTTTTTTTTTTTTTTTTTTTTTTTTTTTAAATTCAAAGTTGTTTGATATATCACATGTGATATAACGCTAATTTGTAAATTTGAACACTCAACATGTTTTCATAAATGAGCGAAAATATTTGTATAAAACTCTAAAAGAATCATCGTTTTTTGTATTGAAAATATCACATTTTAGTTTTCCAACAATATATCACACATAGTATTTGAACCACTATAGCAATACAATTATTCATAAAAGTTGAATAAAATATTGATATTCAAACTCATTTAATATATAATATGTGTAACACCAATCTCCAAGTTCTATCATCCAAAATGCAGTTGTAAAGTGAACATAAGTATTGTATAAAACTCAATAGTAGATTCATAATTTTTTGCATTAAATTTACACATATTTAGCTTTACAACCATATATTGCACATAATATTTGAACTTTTAGATAAATATAATTTTAGAATTAAAAGTGACGATCATTATTGAGTCAAATAGTTAGTTAAATATATTCATGTAATAGTTAGTTGAATGCTAGTCTATTAAGGTTATGTAAAAGCCTAAATGGCTTGGCCCAAAAGAAAGCCCAAGAGAAAGCTCATGGTGGCAAATGTAAAATCTATATAAACCCTCCTAAGCTTGTTAGGAGGGGTGTGAGTTCATGTTAATAAAAGGTTTATTTTACACATAGTGCTCTCCACCTTCTCTCTACTTTCTCGCTCTAGTTCTTCTATCTCTCTCTAACATCATAATCTTAGGTGATAAAGCTAGATCTAAGGTCATACAAGTGGTATCAAGAGCCTAGGGATAATTTTAGGTTGTTTTAGATTGTTTTTGGGTGAAAAAGATCGGATTTTTGGGCTGTTTTACGAACCTGTCGAGTAAACAAGCCCTAGTTTATCGAGTAAGACCTAGTTTTATCGGCTAAGGACTAGGTTTATCGGCTAAGGGTGGTTCTATCGTGTTAGATATCGGCTAAGCTGCTGGTCTATCGAGTAAGGCTACTGGTTATCGAGTAAGATCATTTTTACCGAGTTCGGTACATCTCCTTATCGTTTATCGAGTAAGGATTTTACTAGGTTACTTCTAAAAGAAACTACACTTCGTTTAACTTAGATCTATCGAGTAACCAAGTCTTATCGAGTAACCAAGTTCAATCGAGTAAGCTATTGAGTAAGCTGCTTTTTCGAGGTTTTATCGAGTAAGCTTAAGGTTTAGCTTAAGGTTTAACGACTAAGCAACTTGTTACCGAGTGTACCTCCGAGTAAGGACCAAACTTCAAACGGCTATAACTTTTGAACCGTAACTCCGTTTTCAGCGAAATACCTGTCAAAACGACTGTGAGACCGAGGAGAATGACACGCTGAATGATTTATCGATTCAGGCGAAGTTTCGAGGCCCAAAATCACTCTAGAGTTAAGTTATAGAGGTTTTAAGTTTTTAGACCAAACTTTCACCAAAACATCTAATCTACTACAACAACCTTTGTTATCCTCAACGATCCAAGATCAACTTTTTCACACATTAGAATTAAATGGAAAAGGAAATAAAAATGAGAGAGAGAGATTCAATGAAAGCATTTAAAGTGTTCAAGTCACAAGTTGATAAAGTCACTAATACATCAGGATATGAACCAAGGTTCGATAATGTGTTTGAATACTTCATCCGAGTCCAATTTCAAACATTTCAAAGACAAACTCATTTGAACCCTAAATCAACTTGAAAAACTACTCAATGAAGAAGAACTTTATACAAGTAACTGCAAAGAAGCTCTTAAAGTGATCCAAACTCAATTTCAGAGTATCTTTAACCCTTGGATAATGAACCAGTTAGAGTTTGTCGATGCATTTTACCAAGGATTTTGGGTAAGCTATGCGACATTCCGAACTAAATGCATCAATCAAATGGGTGAACTCGAAAAGATACTTGAAACTGAGGCAGCTGAGTTAAATGAGATTGAGAAGCTGAAACGGGAAAGAGAGCAGATTGAAACAAATATGCAGTTTACGGAAACAGAGGTGATTGAAAGAAAGACAGATGAAGCAGAACAATCAGAAGAGGTAATTGTCAATAAGGGTGTCGCATCAGATGCTAGTTTGATCTTCACGGGAAGTGATACATCTTCAGATCAGCAGATTGAAAACAGCAGTCCAAGGTATGATTCGGTCACAGGAATGAAACTATTTGGGACTCCAAAGATGATCATATCAGACCTTCATCAGACACAGAGTTATTGGCTACGGTACAACATTCAAATGCTCATGATAATGTTGATATATTTGATAATGTGTTTGCTCATGATCAGACACATCCTGTGCATCCTGAGTCTATTAGTGACACATATATGGTGGAACAGAAAGATAGTAATATCACTCTTGCTACTCCAGATATGGATCCTAATGGAGGTGAGCCTGCCTATGATGGATATTCTTATGAACAAGATCGTGCCTTATTTGCTTCATTAATCAATAATTTCAAACATGAACTTGACAAGTGCAAAAACAACAATCGTGAAGCTAAGCAAGCGAATGTCTTTTTGAACAAAGAGCTTGAGAGATTTAAGGAAATGGAAAAACGTTTTGAAAATGAAACAAAAAGAAATGTTGAACTTGAAATTGAAATCTCAAATCTTAAATCTCACGCTCAAAAGTTTGAAATGTATGGAGAGTCTATCAAACCATTCTTAAAAAGAAAAGAAGAACTTGAAGTTGGTTACAGAGAAGCTGTTTTGGATAAAAAAAAACGTTCCATTCAAAAACTGGATGAGTAAATAGTTCTTAACAATATAAAGGTTGAAGCGCTTTTAACAAAGAACTCTAATTTAAAAAGTGAAAATTCAAGGCTTTAGAAAACTAACACAAATTTTGAGATTTTTAACACAAAACTTGAGAATGAAAACTAAGAGTTTTTGAAACGAGTAAACGATCTTGAAAACAAACTTCGTAAATTGGGACAGACTACTCAGACTCTGAACATGTTGCGACATTCATAAACAAACAACCGGAATAGGTTTTGAGAATATTGATCATTTGGAAAATGAAAAATCGGGTTTTCTAAACAAATACATTATGTTTAAGTCTCAAGATATTTTAAAATGTGAAGAGGAAAAACGTTTGAAAGTAAAACAAGGAAAACCGCATTCTCATACCATGGCTTTGTGTATGGTTGTACACAATTGACAGATATACCAAGAGGACCTTTCAAAAGGAAAGATACAAATGTGAAAAGATATTTCAAAGAAGCTCAACTTGCTACTTATGATGCGAAGTTATGGCAAAATAGAGCAAGGAAACAATTTTGTAATCTTAAACATCACATTGAGCAAACGTTGAAAGTCATTGGTGTTAAGCAACAATACAACATTGACGGTTTCTCTAATCCACTTTCATCGGACTTACGTCTAAAAATTGAAGTAAAGAAGATTTAAAAAGATGAGATTGAACCTCGTGTGAAAGATATCAACTTAAGTATTGATCACTTTGAAAAATATCTTGTCACTGAAATGAGAGAAGATTTAAAGTACGTTCACTCTCTTGAAGACGAATTTGATGAAAAATGCTTAATACTTGACATTCAAAAAGAATTTTTCACAAATCAAATAGAGTAATTCAAGTCATTATCTGTCAGCCATGAGTATGAGAATGTGCATTTTGAACAAACATCTTCTTTGAAATCTGAAAATCTTTATCTCAAAAAGAAAATCACCGAGCTTTCAAAAGAAGCAGCTGATGTCAAAGAAGAACTGTTAAAAAGAACTACTCAATTTGAGAAACATCTTGCAAAACTCGAAGCACAAAGTATCTCTTTCCAACTAAAACTACAAGAGAAGAATGAGAAAATGTCTTCTGAAAACTCTTTGACATCGGTGCTTAAAGGAAAAGAAAATATTTTTGAAGACAATTGTGATTATGATACCAAAATCAAGTTTGATCTTGATGAACTTGATACAAAAAATATTGAGTTGGAACATGCTGTGGCATCATTACAAAAAGAAAACGAGCATTTGAAACAGACTTATAAAAACTTGTTTGATTCAATCAAGCGGTCAAGAGTTCAGAATCAAATTTCAAACAAAACCGACTCTCAGATCGCACCAAATCATCTTTTTGAAAAAGAAAATTACGTGCTTCAAAAGAAAATTGTTGAATTGGAAAAGACGATTGCACAACAAACCAAGCATTTTTGTGATGCCAAAAATGATTTTTCAATCAAAACAGAAAAATATGAAAAATATTTTGTACATCTTGAAAATAAAAATGCTTCTTTACGTGAAAGACTGGCATCATCAGATCATCTTTCTCTTCAAAAAGTATACAAGGATTTGAGAACTTCATACAATGCCTTAAAAGCAAAGTTTGATTTTCTTAACCGGTCAAAAGGAAAATCTCATGTTTCAAACGCGTCTCAACCACAAGTAAGTGTTTCAGAGAAGGTTTACACGGGTGAATCTTCCAAACCATTTTTGAAAAAGGTTTCTCAGTTTACAATCTATTCTTTGCAAAAAGGAAGGAAGTTTTCAAAGAGACCTAATTTTTCTGAAACATTTACTCCTCAAAAGGTTTCAAATGCAAGTGCTCATGAAGAAAAGAATCAAGTTTTTCAAACTACATACTCTCGTTTTACTCCGGTAAAGCCAGTGTGGAAACCAAAGCAAAGTCATTCAAAAAATTTAAAATATTCATACTCTGACATGCTTCCGCTACAACAAAATAATGGCTCTGCTTTAAAAAATCCAAACTATGGGAGGTTTCCATTTATCTCTAAAAGGAATTTCAACAATGGATGGAAAACTTCTTTTTCAAGTTTTAAAACTCCAAGAGAAACACCGGGTTTCTCAAACAATTTTCAAAAGAAAAAGAGTTTTAAATCACCGTTGATTCCACGAGTTTTATTTCGAAATAAAACACCGGTTTTCAGTCCTTGTTGGAATTCAACTTCTTTGTATAGGATTGACGCAACTTACAAATGGATTCAAATTATGGTAAACCCGTTGGCGCCGTGCTTAAATGGGTTCCAAAAGTTGTTGTCTAATCCAAAAACATAACGACCTCTTAGTATTTCAGCTAAGGACTCGTTCTTCAAAGAAAGGAAAGTGCTTAATCAAACAAAGGTTTAAAGATTTTCCATGCACTTATCCTAAAAACATTATGGCTTATGCACACATAACAGTGTATAACCCGCGATTTTCAAAGAAAGGACGCTGTTGTACATTTATGTGTGACAATCCTAAATAATAAGAAGACTTCTCACTGCTGATACAAAAGTTGGGCGTTCCTTGTTTGGGTTCCTGCTCTCGTACCAATTAGACCTTAATGCTTGAGACCTGCGCACTAAGAAAGCAAACAAACACCGTTAGGCTTATCGTGGGATTGTCTCCTACGATTATCCTCCGGCGTGAGAGTAAGTAATCGGTTTTGGGGAAATGTATATGAATTAGGGTTGTGAGTCGTACCTTTAACGAGAGTTATGATATTGTTTATATAGGCACGGAATCCTTATTGGATACGTGTGCCTTACTTTTTGGTGTATATCCGGTTTGGATATATATCCCTTAAATAAGAGATATTCATATCATAACTATAAATAACTTTGGGCTTGGGCTTTCGTGAGCCCAAGCCGTTATCATACTAGCCCAAATCACTATCGTGATGGCCCACTCGTGGCGGGTTTGGACCCTAGTAATGTCTATCATTTGGGTCCGTGACCCAAATATGGACTATACGTTATCATGTCCCCCAGTCTAGTATGCGTGGTCATTAAACTCGGATGCTAGACTTAGAAATATTAGCGGCAAGCGTGGCGGGGAAGTTCCTAGTATTTCCCGCCAAAAAAGCAATACGGTGTATCTAGGCTATAAGTGTCCCACGTGTCCTTCGGAAAACGTGAAATAGTGCATGTACCGGTTTGTATTCCACCACACGATTGAGATAGTGGGATCCACGTGTCATGCATCCGATACAAGAGGAAACCCTATAAAAGGGGCTCCTCTTTTCACTGTTTTAACCACAGTGAAAAAACGCCATTTTTTCCTTCAAAAAATCTTTCTTCCTCAAACTAATATCGTCGAGAGGTAATTACGCGTGCGCTTTTCATAGTAAAAAATGGTCAAACAGTTAGAAGAGTTCCGTTCAGAGATGGACGAGGATGAACTTCATCAGTTCACCTACTGTAACACCCCCAAAATACCGCAGCGGAAGACTGTGTCATAGGGGTGCTACTTCATAATACAAAGTACAAGTTATAGAAAACGAGCTCTAAATGAGACGTTTTGAAAAGTTATCATTCGATTAATGAATTCAAAGTTACAAACATGAGATTCCAAAGTATGATACATAAATGTATACAAAGTTTTGAATGGTAAATGATAAAAGCGTAAGTCTTCAGAATATGCAGCTTGACTCTAAGTTCCACGCACTAGCTATCGCCTTACTAACCTGAGATAAACATGCTAAAGTGTCAACACAATGGTTGGTGAGTTCATAGAGTTTGTCTTAAAACAGTTGAAAAGTCTTTAAATAATATTCGCACAGCAAAGGCATCGTGAATCCACTTAGTTGCAATTCCCACCATAAGAGACTTGCAACCTGTGTGTTCACAACCCATTGCTAACATATAGTATGATTTTGATATATGTGTATACGATATATGCACGCTTAATGTAAAGTATCACTGCCTACTGAACCTCTTGACAAGAATAAGAACAAATGCTTCATAAGAATAAGCACAAATGCTTCATAGTGGATTATATTCACCCAAGGCCAGGAATGTATGGCAATGGTGGGGGCGTCAGCCCGATAGTACTATCAATACCTCTCCATCGGCTCCATCCAGGAGTTAAACAGTAGTTAAAGAATATAGCGCATAGAATAGGTTTAACACATTAAGGCACATATCGTAATAAAACTACACATCATGTTTAAGAGTATAAAAGTATAGCATAACATATGAGTAAAATTGTCTTTAGTAAAAGAGAAAGCAAGTAGTTTAAGCATGTATCTCCCCAAAAGAGTTTAAAACAAGTATGAAAAGAGTAGGGGCTATGACTCACCTTAAGCTTATGTAATGAGAAATGAAAGTGGTAGGCAAATCGCGAAAGTCTCTAAGAGCAGCCTATAATAGAACGTTGCGACTTAGGTTTGGAGTAACGTCTAAGGATACGAAGAATTGCCTATATATGTCTTGCATATAGTTCATGATGTAGTACTTAGTATATAGTGTAAGTCGTTGAATATAAATGGTTTATGAAACATGTATAGGTTGTATATCTCTTACTACCGTTCGGGCCGACATAATTCAGAAGTCATGGAGTAAACGTTCGAGGAGCCAGGACACTTTAATTCGTAAATCCACAACTCATCTCGACGGCTTACTTAATGAACTCCTCACATGAGGCTCCATACTATTGTAGTATTTGATAACAAATATATAAGTTTTGATCCGAAAAGTTACATGTCCAATATTTGAATAAACTTAGGAAAGTTTACTTTTACATGAAGATTGTTATTAGGGTAAGTTCCTTAAGTCTTGTATGACAATTACTTGAAAGATCTCATGGTTCTTTAGATGAAGTAGATCCAAATTGTATGTTGAAGTTATCGCCAATTCTTTAGTTCATGTTTTATATGGTCTTTGGTCATGGCTTCGCCGTGACCTTGGTCATTGTACCATGGTCTTGAGACTCAACCTTGGCTTTAGCCATGGTTGTGGTCTTGGCTTTAGGTCATTAGACCTCTTGGTCTTAGTAAATCGTAACTATTATATAGTGACTCTGGTCTAAAAATGGGCTGTTAAGAATTTGAAGAAAATTATCACTCGGAAAGCGTTTTCAGGGCTCGAGCTTCTTTTTGCCTGAACAAAAACGTCGTTCCGGACAACTTTCGTGTTTTAACTTTTTGATGAATCGGACCATAAGGGTGACTTTCAAAATGGCAGAATGCAAAACAGTAGGTATCGGCAGTTTCGGCGTTTTGGTTTTGCTAACTTCAAATGGTCATAACTTTTGACTCGGGTACTCGTTTTGGGTGATTCAAATTGCTATGTTTTCCTTGTTAAGTACTCTTTAACAGTAAGTAAGTTTCAAATATCATGGTTATACTATTTTGGTTGGGGTTCTTCATAAAAGTCACTAGTTTACTTGTTTAAAGATCATAAGTTAACATATATATATATATATATATATATATATATATATATATATATATATATATATATATATATATATATATATATATATATATATATATATATATATATATATATATATCATAACTTGTTTTACTAGTTTTTATACATCATGAACATAATACAAAGACCATATATAGCATGAAAGAAACATAAATAGCATGAAAATGATATTTAGCAAGAAAGTATGTTAGGGTTTGCTTACAACTTTAGGCTTTCTAAAAGAAAGGTAAGTAACTAGTAAGGTACGGACTTTGATAGACTTAAGCTTCACCCTACTTCACTTCAAGCAATCGTTCTACCCTTGTATTCTTGAAATAAAGATGATGAAAGTTGAGGTGACTTGAGTGGATTCAAACTCAAGAGAAATCACCAAAGTTCTAAAGATTGGAAGTAGTTTTGATTACCTAAAACCAAGCTAGGGTTTCTATGTTGTTAAAGCACTTGAACCTTGCTAGAAATTAGAAGGAAATAAGCTAAGTGTGGTGTGGTTTTGGGGTGGGATATGCACGGAAACAAGAGGGGGAGGGGGTATTTATATGGCCTTGAGGAGGTTACATTTCCTTGACTTGTCAACACTTGGAGACCAAGTTGGACACATGCATGCAATCTAAGCTTCCTAGCATGAGATCAAGCCACCTATGGGCTGAATTCCCCCCCCCCCCCTAAGTCGGTTCATATGCTTGGGGAACAAGTGTGGACTTTTGATGATATTATCCAAGCTTATGGAGCTAGTTTCGACTCCGTAAAATGCTAACCGTAAATGATTAAGCCTCAAAACGTAAAACCGGGTGTCGTAAAAATATGGAACTTGAAAGTATTGTTAAACATGTCAATATACTCCATAATAAAATATAAAACGAGTGGTAGGTTCTATTGGGTTGCTCAAACCCTGCTAAAACTGGAAACACGGGTCTAAAACGCGTAATACATAAAACGTACGAAAGTTGCGTAAA
Source organism: Artemisia argyi (assembly GCA_030686995.1). Classification (NCBI taxonomy): domain Eukaryota; kingdom Viridiplantae; phylum Streptophyta; class Magnoliopsida; order Asterales; family Asteraceae; genus Artemisia; species Artemisia argyi. The sequence continues at coordinate 2,148,389 of CM060676.1, read as the reverse complement.
ATTGAGAAAAGTAAAATGTAACTTTTCTAATAGGATAATAATGACTTAAAATGACTTATAATGTCTAGGCTGGGATCAGTCTAGTGTCGGTTGGTATTAAATGTCTTTTAGACATAAAACCGTAAGCCTAAAAATCAAGAAATGACTTATAAAATCAAGGAATGATTTTTGGTCAAAGGAGGAGGGAAAAATATGTTCACTTTTTCTAATAAGTTGAAAACTCAAATCGTCTTAGAAACTCGGTGCAGGTATAGGCTAGGGTTACGGCTGAGTAAAAACGCTTAAAAACTGAAAATTCCAGTTTTTCACGGCCGAGGCTTATTTTGGTCATGTTTTTCTCAGTCATGATTAACTCTCTAATTAATCATGAGAGTACTAAACATTTTTCTGATGCGGGGTCACTTAACGCGGTCGAGTTTCGTTGTGCGTAGAATTTTTGAATGACGTTTTACCCTAAAACGTATAATTCCGTGTAATTCCTTAATAACTTTCACGAAAATGATCTGATGAGTGTCAAACTTTTAATTTGCCATGGAAATGATTTATCACTCGAGGCCAAGAAACAAAAATCAAATTTCAGGAGAATTTCGGAAAAAAAATGAATAGTAAAATTTTCGGGAATAAAAATAAATCTGAAAATGCGAATTGTTACAGTCTCTACCCCTTCAGGAAACTTCGTCCCGAAGTTTAGTGTGTCTAGGTCTCTTATCTTAATAGTGGCATAATAAAGCTAGATTTTGAACTAGAATAGAATAACATGGTAGGATAAGGTACGTACCCGTTACGCATTGCGGGCTTCCTTAGCACCCAAATAGTATGCTCGACCCCGAGGTGGACTAACATTGTATCCACGGTTCGGGTTATTTTCTTCAAGCATTACAGCTAGAGTCGGGTTATCCAGCACTTTTCCCTGTGCCCCATTCAACCTAGGACAATTATATCGGAAGTGAGTTGGGCTGTTGCACTCATAGCATGTCTTTTGGTTGTTTCCTATATTGCCCGCATTCATCGATGCTCTACACTTATTTGCAAAATGACCCAATTGTTTGCACTTTGTATACACTTGGCATGGCTCAGACTTCTGATGATGATAAGCACATTTAGTACACTTAGGATGTGGACCCTCATACTTTTTCTGATCATAAACTGTTGCCGCAAATCCTCTTGCTCTCTTATTATCAACCATTGTACCCTTTTGCTCGCCTGATTCACCTGCTCCCTTCCTTTTATCACTAATCTTCAAAGTTCCATTCCTAACTATCTCATCTGTTAGGGTCCCTGCTCTTAATATTGCACTTTGAATCACTGTCCCACGAATCTCAGGAACAAGGCCATAGATGTACCTCTCAATCCTTTTGGATTCAGGGGTAACCAGATAAGGAACTAGTTTAGCTAGTTCATGAAACCGATCTGTGTAGGTTGCATGACCAGCCCCTACCATAGAGTGATGCCAAAACTCGTCCTCTAGTTTTTGCATTTCATTAACCGGGCAGTACTCTTCCTTCAGTAGTCCCTTAAAGTCGTCCCATGTCATGCCTACAGCTGCTTCTCTACTCCTTGCTTGAATCTGCATGTTCCACCATGTCAATGCCTTTTCTGATAGCAAGCATGCAGAATATTTCACTCTCTGGTAGATTGCACAGTTACTGATATCGATCACTGACTCCATCTTCTCGACCCATCGTGTATATGCCAATGCACCTCCTTTACCATTAAACTCAATTGGTTTGCATGACGTAAATTCCTTATACGTACATCCAGTCCTATGGTTGTTGTTGTTGTTGTTGTTGTTGTTGTTGTTATTGTTATTACCATTCCTTCCTCCATCATTTGTAGCGTCATTTATGCTTCCGTGGTTTCCCGAATTGTTCATGTGATTGCCAACTTGCGTGACTATAGTGGGAAGTGGGTTTTGTAGTTGTTGGGCAATAATGGTGGAGACATCTGGATTTCCACCATTGTTACTAGGGTTACTAGTGTCGTGAGCATCTCCTCTACCTCCACGTCCACCAGTTCTTCCACTATCATTACTAGGGTTACTAGTGTCGTGAGCAGCTCCTCTAACTCCACGACCACCAGTTCTTCCACCTCTTGGTGTTGCACCACCTCGGCTAGTGCTACGAGTTACTCTCTTTGGTGCCATGATATCTACAAGGAGGGACATTTTGTCGACGTCAGATATGAGGTGATATTCCTAGACTACTTAGTCTTAAATCTTGTCAATTTGAGTCAATTGTTGATTAATGTAAGCATGGTCACATATGTCTACGTGAGTCGTGATGCATTTATAATTATGTTGGCCACCATAATTATAATTGCTTCCTTTCACACGTATACATATAACCAGGCACACATATCTCAACAATTGATACTACATAATTGGGTAGACTTTCTATCATCTGCTCTTAAGTTGTGAAAGGGTAATGTAGTGTAGGTATCTAGAGAAGGTGATATGACGAAAAGGACTAGTCGCGCTTGTAGAAAGGTTTGAGCGTCGTACTAGGACATATGAATCACTTCTAGGTATTAGAATCATATAAAGTAAGTATAAGGCAAATCATCAAATCTCTACAGGAAACTAATAACCTTTATTTAACTTAATCTTATGTCTTATCAAACAAGAACTGTCACAAGATTAAGTTAAATAAATAATTATTACTTAGCTCTAAATTTTTGATGACTTGCCTATTGTCTGGGGTTTCTCTTAAACAAACGATTAGCAATAAGCATATGCGCATGAAGTGTGTGTAAGGCAAAATAAAGAGGAGAGTCTTAATGTTTATAGCAGTTATAGTCTAGGTAGTATATGCAACCTAGTTCTCTATAACCAAGGCTCTGGTACCAATCTGTAACACCCCCAAAATACCGCAGCGGAAGACTGTGTCATAGGGGTGCTACTTCATAATACAAAGTACAAGTTATAGAAAACGAACTCTAAATGAGACGTTTTGAAAAGTTACCATTCGATTAATGAATTCAAAGTTACAAACATGAGATTCCAAAGTATGATACATAAATGTATACAAAGTTTTGAATGGTAAATGATAAAAGCGTAAGTCTTCAGAATATGCAGCTTGACTCTAAGTTCCACGCACTAGCTATCGCCTTACTAACCTGAGATAAACATGCTAAAGTGTCAACACAATGGTTGGTGAGTTCATAGAGTTTGTCTTAAAACAGTTGAAAAGTCTTTAAATAATATTCGCACAGCAAAGGCATCGTGAATCCACTCAGTTGCAATTCCCGCCATAAGAGACTTGCAACCTGTGTGTTCACAACCCACTGCTAACATATAGTATGATTTCGATATATGTGTATACGATATATGCACGCTTAATGTAAAGTATCACTGCCTACTGAACCTCTTGACAAGAATAAGCACAAATGCTTCATAAGAATAAGCACAAATGCTTCATAGTGGATTATATTAACCCAAGGCCAGGAATATATGGAAATGGTGGGGGCGTCAGCCCGATAGTACTATCAATACCTCTCCATCGGCTCCATCCAGGAGTTAAACAATAGTTAAAGAATATAGCGCATAGAATAGGTTTAACACATTAAGGCATATATCGTAATAAAACTACACATCATGTTTAAGAGTATAAAAGTATAGCATAGCATATGAGTAAAATTGTCTTTAGTAAAAGAGAAAGCAAGTAGTTTAAGCATGTATCTCCCCAAAAGAGTTTAAAGCAAGTATGAAAAGAGTAGGGGCTATGACTCACCTTAAGCTTATGTAATGAGAAATGAAAGTGGTAGACGAATCGCGAAAGTCTCTAAGAGCAGCCTATAATAGAATGTTGCGACTTAGGTTTGGAGTAACGTCTAAGGATACGAAGAATTGCCTATATATGTCTTGCATATAGTTCATGATGTAGTACTTAGTATATAGTGTAAGTCGTTGAATATAAATGGTTTATGAAACATGTATAGGTTGTATATCTCTTACTACCGTTCGGGCCGACATAATTCAGAAGTCATGGAGTAAACGTTCGAGGAGCCAGGACACTTTAATTCGTAAATCCACAACTCATCTCGACGGCTTACTTAATGAACTCCTCACATGAGGCTCCCTACTATTGTAGTATTTGATAACAAATATATAAGTTTTGATCCGAAAAGTTACATGTCCAATATTTGAATAAACTTAGGAAAGTTTACTTTTACATGAAGATTGTTATTAGGGTAAGTTCCTTAAGTCTTGTATGACAATTACTTGAAAGATCTCATGGTTCTTTAGATGAAGTAGATCCAAATTGTATGTTGAAGTTATGGCCAATTCTTTAGTTCATGTTTTATATGGTCTTTGGTCATGGCTTCGCCGTGACCTTGGTCATTGTACCATGGTCTTGAGACTCAACCTTGGCTTTAGCCATGGTTGTGGTCTTGGCTTTAGGTCATTAGACCTCTTGGTCTTAGTAAATCATAAATATTATATAGTGACTTTGGTCTAAAAATGGGCTGTTAAGAATTTGAAGAAAATTATCACTCGGAAAGCGTTTTCAAGGCTCGAGCTTCTTTATTCCTGAACAAAAACGTCGTTCCGGACAACTTTCTTGTTTTAACTTTTTGATGAATCGGACCAGAAGGGTGAATTTCAAAATGGCAGAATGCAAAACAGTAGGTATCGGCAGTTTCGGCGTTTTGGTTTTGCTAACTTCAAATTGTCATAACTTTTGACTCGGGTACTCGTTTTGGGTGATTCAAATTGCTCTGTTTTCTTTGTTAAGTCCTATTTAACAGTAAGTAAGTTTGAAATATCATGGTTATACTATTTTGGTCGGGGTTCTTCATAAAAGTCACTAGTTTACTTGTTTAAAGATCATAAGTTAACATATATATATCATAACTTGTTTTACTAGTTTTTATACATCATGAACATAATACAAAGACCATATATAGCATGAAAGAAACATAAATAGCATGAAAATGATATTTAGCAAGAAAGTATGTTAGGGTTTGCTTACAACTTTAGGCTTTCTAAAAGAAAGGTAAGTAACTAGTAAGGTACGGACTTTGATAGACTTAAGCTTCACCCTACTTCACTTCAAGCAATCTTTCTACCCTTGTATTCTTGAAAGAAAGATGATGAAAGTTGATGTGACTTGAGTGGATTCAAACTCAAGAGAAATCACCAAAGTTCTAAAGATTGGAAGTAGTTTTGATTACCTAAAACCAAGCTAGGGTTTCTATGTTGTTAAAGCACTTGAACCTTGCTAGAAATTAGAAGGAAATAAGCTAAGTGTGGTGTGGTTTTGGGGTGGGATATGCACGGCAACAAGAGGGGGAGGGGGTATTTATATGGCCTTGAGGAGGTTACATTTCCTTGACTTGTCAACACTTGGAGACCAAGTTGGACACATGCATGCAATCTAAGCTTCCTAGCATGAGATCAAGCCACCTATGGGCTGAATTCCCCCCCCCCCCCCCCCAAAGTTGGTTCATATGCTTGGGGAACAAGTGTGGACTTTTGGTGATATTATCCAAGCTTATGGAGCTAGTTTCGACTCCGTAAAATGCTAACCGTAAATGATTAAGCCTCAAAACGTAAAACCGGGTGTCGTAAAAATATGGAACTTGAAAGTATTGTTAAACATGTCAATATACTCCATAATAAAATATAAAACGAGTGGTATGTTCTATTGGGTTGCTCAAACCCTGCTAAAACTGGAAACACGGGTCTAAAACGCGTAATACGTAAAACGTACGAAAGTTGGGTAAAATTGAGAAAAGTAAAATGTAACTTTTCTAATAGGATAATAATGACTTAAAATGACTTATAATGTCTAGGCTGGGCTCAGTCTAGTGTCGGTTGGTATTAAATGTCTTTTAGACATAAAACCGTAAGCCTAAAAATCAAGAAATGACTTATAAAATCAAGGAATGATTTTTGGTCAAAGGAGGAGGGAAAAATATGTTGACTTTTTCTAATAAGTTGAAAACTCAAATCATCTTAGAAACGCGGTGCAGGTATAGGCTAGGGTTACGGCTGAGTAAAAACGCTTAAAAACTGAAAATTCCAGTTTTTCACGGCCGAGACTTATTTTGGTCATGTTTTTCTCAGTCATGATTAATTCGTCATGATTAATTCTCTAATTAATCATGAGAGTACTAAACATTTTTTTGATTCGGGGTCACTTAACGCGGTCGAGTTTCATTGTGCGTAGAATTTTTGAATGACGTTTTACCCTAAAACGTATAATTCCGTGTAATACCTTAATAACTTTCACGAAAATGATCTGATGAGTGTCAAACTTTTAATTTTTCATGGAAATGATTTATCACTCGAGGCCAAGAAACAAAAATCAAATTTCGGGAGAATTTCGGAAAAAAAATGAATAGTAAAATTTTCGGGAATAAAAATAAATATGAAAATGCGAATTGTTACACCTACGATTATTATATCCCTCTTGACGTGCATCCGCTGGCGCATGCATCGCGGACTTCCCTGAGGGGAAGATAGGGGTATACACGCGCTTTTTTGAATTTGTAAACCAGCGTGTGCCTATATTCCTATTTTTGACTGACGTGCTCATTTTTTACCGCCTGCATATTTCGAAGCTGCACTGTATAGGTGCGGCGAAAATAATAAACTTTGAGGTAAACTGTCGTCTACTTGCAGTGAAGCCTACCATTAACCTTTTCCGCGCATTCTACCACACGTCGTGGTCGAACGGGTAGGTTACGTTTTCCATGCGCCCAGGGCGCTATCAGTGTTACACTAATAAGGTAGACGCTCTAAGGGGGTGGAGGGAAAGGATCTTTTGGATAGATGACAAGGTGTTTACCACGCTTTCTGGGTTTTATACCCAAGGAGGGCTTCGAAAGGATGAGCGCCCAGATCCCGGTACGTACAGCGAGGAGGATGCCGAGATTATTAATGAGAACCGCATCCCAATCAACACCTATCCCGAGGATTTCTTGGTGCACATGGGACTGAGCCGCAACTACTTCGGGGGCAGTGACGAGATACCAACATTTTTGGCTGAGGACGGCCGGGGTGGGTGCTTGTCCATTTCTTACCTCGCGTTTATAATGTAAGCACCCTTTTGTATATTGATTTAATCCACTAATTTGCTCTTTTTCTTTGTTCGTTCATGTTTGTCGCAGAGATGGATCTGTTTTCCGTGGTAAAGTAAGTGAAGCCGACGCAGGTTACTGTGGGTGTGCGCCCTCGGAAGGAGGGTGAAGCGCCCATCCTGGAGGCTACTGCTGGACACCTGCTGGAGTTTACCCAGGAAGAGGATTCTGACACATCGCAGCCCGTTGTGAATGCGACACCAGTGCAGACTGTGCCTGCGCAGGAGGTGGTGGCGCCTGAGCTTAAGTGCGCTGAGTCGTCCACTGGTACAGAGATTTTCAGAGTGGATACTGACTCTGAAGAGGAGCGTCAGAGTTTGAAGCGCAAGGCTGTTGTTACTGATGGTGAAGGGACCTCTAAGCGCAGGCGTCATACCATCATTGTGGATGAGTTCGCAGATGAGGAGATGTCATCTTCTGTTGCTGCGCAGGAGAATGCTGGGACTTCTCCTCCTACGTAAGTGACATTCCTTTGAGTATTTGTATTAATTCGTGGTATACGCAGTGACATTTCTTGACTTCTTTATGTTTACGTGCAGTGACGGTGCTACATGGGGTGATGCAGAGTTTGCTGAGGGGTTTGTGTCACCGCAGGCGGCTCATACGTATGTGGAGGAGCCGGTGAGAGTTGATGAAGAGTTGTCTGCACAACGGCTGATGGAGGAGCTGGGAGCTATTGCTGAGCGTCAGGCTGAGTTGGTCACTCAGCTGAAGGCACGGTATGTTGAGGAGGGTAGCAGTCTCGCTCAGAAGGATGAGGAAATTGCTCTGCTTAGGGCGCAACTAGCTGACGCGCGGGCAGAGGTGGAGTCCACAATTGCGTATGGTAGGCGAGTTGCTGATGAGAAGCTGGCTTTGATGGTGGAGCTGAGGCGGGAGCGTGCTGCTGCTGATCAGCATAGGTCTAGCTGCGCATGGGCTTTGAAGTACTTGCAGCAGAATCGGAGCAAGCACTTTACCTAACTTGATGAGTTCTGCGAGCGTGTAGAGGCAAAAGTGCAAGTGCAGGAGGACAAGCTACGCAAGCTGAGTATCGAATATGATGAGGAGTTATACCCTCATCTGATGTCTACGATTGCTGAGCGCAGGTACGTATTCCCATTTTATTTACTCGGCTCCATGTGTCATAATGCCTTTAATATCCGGACTTTTACGTTGTTGTATGTACAGGTGGCTGATTAGCCATGGCATGCGTCTGGCTGCCATGGGTACGCTGGAGTTCCCAGAGGTTTTGGAGGCCTTTGGTAAGGTTGTAGAGTGCGCCGTCGAGCGTGGCAAGGCGCAGGCTGTGGAGGAACTCCATGAGGGCAAAATGCTGACAGTGTCGCTTGCTGAAGTGCCTGGTTATAAGGCGGATGCCTATGACGAGCTCCTGAAGGCCATGGAAAGGATGAAGTTCTTTGAGCTTCCGCATATCGCGCGGCTAGAGCGCGACCAGGATTACCCCATAAAGCTGATTATGGAGGGGTTAATCCTGGGGAGGCATATCTTGGAGGATGCGGAGGCTCAACCTGACTTTTTCTTGAAGCCTGACGAGTCGCAGCTGCAGGTTCCGGTCTTTGCGCAGCCTCGTGACATTCTTAACCCCTTCGCCCTTGAGAAGGAGGTCCCTCTGAAAGAGGTCTTAGAGGCTCACATGGAGAGGGCAACAAAGAAGAAGGGTGTGAAGGGGAAGGCCGTCCTCTGCGGTGTAGGTGCTGCGCATATCCCTAGATCAGAGGGAGTCTTTGTCAGCGTGGCGACCGTATCTTCTAGGGATGCTTTGCTTTTGAGGAGGCTACAAGAGGCTGAGAGCTCTGCTGACCAAGAGCGTAGCCCTGAGCGTTGTCATAGCGTGTAGATATGCATTGACTTTTTGTATCTTGTATAAACTTATGGTTCTTATGAATAATAATATATATCTTTTGTTCGTATGTCATGTTACTTGTACTTAGATTGTTATCTTTTGTATAAAAGACCAACCAAAAGTCAAATTAAAACCGTGACATACTTAAAGTGACTCGTATTAAGTGCATAACTTAAAAAGCAAATTATAAGTATGAAGATAGGCTTGCATTATTTTGCAAAGACTTTTATCAAATAACCAAGAGTCTTGGCTCGTAAATTGCTAAGCATGTACGGTGTACGTGATATTGTGCATCCTTCGTGGAATGCGCATGTAAACTTACTTCAACGTCTTGAAGGTAAGGCGCTCAGCAAGGATGCGTGATCCAGTGTTGATGGGTTTGCAACCCTCTTACTAAGTGCATGCACGCCGTGTAGGCTGTCACAACTCACCATTTCAGGTCATTTCCCAAACTTTGACAATTTACTATTCATCAAAACACTATTCATCATTTTACTATTCATCATTTTTGAGGTCAGTTTGATATTCCGAGAAACATTCAAAAATTTCACTATTCACCAAATACTATTCATTTCTGGAAAGAAAATACTATTCATGTGCATTGCTCATTTCATCGTAAATTTAGTTTACGAGTACTTAAATTCGCGTAACCGTATTGGTTCATGTGCGAATTCATGCATTATCATTAGGGACACTTCATACGGACTAGAAATAGTCTACATATCACCATAATAGCATTTGCATACTATACCACTCGTAGAATATTCATATTATTATTTTTGGTATATTTAACGTTTTACATTTATTTATTTTTAATTAAACGTTAACCCGCGATTAATAAATATAACCAACATATCTAAAAATCCCCACGATGGTTTCGATATATTTTTAAACTCCTTACAACGTCATAAAAATTATAAAATTCATTTACCCGGTATTTTGGGAATTTATTAAATTTATAACGTAAGTTTAATATCATTACGACGGTTTTCCTGAAAACTAAATAATAATTATCCAAACGCTCAATTTTTGTACCCAACATATTTTTAACATTTTTATGACTTTATTAAGTCCCGGCTAACTTGTTAAAATTGATTTCTCGCAAACCCGGTACCCGATTATAACTAAACTACAACTAAAACTATAACTAAAACCTATATTTATACTACAAATCCTCCATTAACACTTCTAATTAAATCAAAACTTTTTCTTCTCTTTTTATTCCTTTGAAAAACCGGCCAAGCCCCCCCCCCCCCCCCCTTTAACCTTATGCATTTAATTTTTTTTAACTTTACTAAAAATCCTCAAATAATATCTACAAACTTAAATCACATTTCACACTTATAATATTTAGATCAAAAAATTCACTTTTTCTCTCCAAAACCCACGGCCAAACCCAAAATCCACCAAGATCCATCAATTTTTACAAGATCAAGCTTAAATCAAGTCTATATTGTTATCTTTGTTAGGGTTTTGAAATATAAACTCAAGGATTCTTAGGGTTTTATCATCCAAGCTCATAATCATTCAAAGTAAGTTTACAAAAATTTATTTTCTTCATTTCTTCAAGTATTTACTATAATCATATGGTTTTCATACAATATTTCATGCTTATGTTAGCTTGTATCACTCATAATATACACTTATGTCTTTGAAACCCTAGAAATGGAAACCCTTGTTAGATCCACTAGATTGATGATGTTTAAGAACCCATGACACCTTAAGAAGGTGTATGGTAGGATTAGACTAGATTTGTGGTGATTGGAAGTGATTTGGGTGGATTAGAAACAAGTTTAGAACACTAGAAATGGATTTGGAACATATATATATATATATATATATATATATATATATATATATATATATATATATATATATATATATATATACCTACTGTCCCAAAAATGAATTTTTGGAAAACTCAGTAACTCAGGGGAACTTTTCAACCAAAGATTTAGAAAATACTTTCAAAAATGAAGCCGTAGGCGAAAGAACAGATTAAAACGAGTTTATAACGAAGGAGATATGATTTTTGCAAGTTTATTGACGAAAACTATTTTTCTGAAAATTGTTTGCTGTTGGACGATTTTTGGTGGACAAACCGAGGCATTAGACGTAACCTAGAGAAGCCGAGTTATCAAAAATATATTAGTACATACTAAGACGAATCCGTGGATATAAAGAATGAAGAAAATGAACTTAAAACGACCAAGTTATTCACGTTTCAATATCGGCAAAAACTCTATATAATTGACAGCTTTTACTAGAAATAATAATAATACTACTTCTACGTACTAAATCCTAGATTTTCTAGAAATACTATTAAATTGCCAAATTCATAACTAATGAAGTACTTATGCTTACGAGTATATTTCTATGACTATTAGACGATACTTCAAGGTTTTCAAGGCGAAGTTTATAACACTAACTTTCTATATACGATATACTACGACAAGCTTTTACAAGTCTAGTTAAGACTTATTTTCTTAAGTATGGAATATATTTTACTATGACTATAACTAGTATATTTTCAAGTTATGAGTGGTATAGGTATCATGTGCATGCATATTCTCTACATCATTTCATGATCTAAATTAGATCATATTCATTCATCATAGGTTGCGGTTGATTTCGTTCCTTGTTGTCCTTATCATTCCATCACATTGTACTATCACTTCGAGGTGAGTTTTCATAGCCCCGTTTTTAATTCAATATTTGATTTCAAATCCCACGGGGGAGAATACATTGCACCACTTATTTTTGTACATGCCAAAGTAGCTACATATTCATACATTGCTTAAGTTGCTATCATACCACATTAAGTCCCCTTTATATTATCATGGACCGTTAATTTGCCTTTAAGCGAGAGTGAGTGAATAGATCTATTGAGGGTGACTCCTCCATTCGTGTTTGGGTTGCTCCAACGGGTACGAATGCATTTCATGTCTAACATTATTAGAGTGCTTGGTAACCACTCATTTGGGACGAAATTCTGATTATGTCTAGCTTCGTGGTCATGAGCTTAAGAGCCAATGTAACTTCATTTTGACATCAAGTCACCTTACTTTTTACTGTTGGCTATTGTACACATCATTTAATCCATAAACTTATGATTTCTCACCAACTTTATGTTGACCGTTTTAGCAATGTATTTTCAGGTAACTAAGGTATATCTCATGGCATGCATGGAGTCATTTTAGTGAGTAGCAAGGATGACGCGTCTCATTTTGGATTTTCATGCACTTATATATTATGGTTTGATTGTACCAAACTTGTTTCCTTTAACTTTTAAATACTTTGGGACCTATGTTTTGTAACTCTGAACTTCCTTTAAATAAATCAAACGATGTGTTTTCCAAATGACACTTTAGGTCGTTCAATATATCTTTGTTTGTGATGCTATGACAGTTACACCCTCAGGCATTCCATTCCGCTGCAAGTCAGGTAAATTGGGGGTGTGACAGATTGGCATCAGAGCTAAGGTTATAGCGAACTAGGATGCATCATAGACCCTAGACTATAACCACAATATCATAGCATCTCATCATTACATTATAGGTGCATATTCATTGTTTTAGGTGATTCCATTATATGAGTTATTTATTTTCATTTCACCTTGATTATCACAGAGTTATGTCTTCAGACCCGAACATTGTCATACTTTACTCTGTCTCAGACTCTGATGTTGAGGGCTCTATGTCTTCCACCGCTTTTTCACCACCCATTCCTCCTGTACCTGTGTTGCCACTTTTGGCATCAGGTGAGGATACCGAGCCTTTTGAGGAGGAAGAGACTGCTCCTACTCCTCATATCTCTCCCATTGCACCCCTTGATGTTACCCGTGTACCTACTGACATATCATCTCCCACTACTTCTATGTCCTCAGAACCAAAACTTATGTTCCCTCGTAGTAAAACAACTATAGGTGCTAGGAAGAGCGTACGCACTACTACCTCTACCTTTAGGATCCCTACGGTTCCTACACTAACTACACCACCAGCTATGCCAGCTACTACTTCTATATCTACTTCACTTTTGCCGCTCAGGAAACGTGCAAGGTTTACAACCCCAGCTTCACCTACTACAGAGACTTCTGACCTTCCACCACCACCAGTATACCATGTAGGTGAGAGTTCGAGAGCAGCTGCTGCTAGAGGGCCTACAACTGTTACCTTAGATGATCAGTTAGGGGCTCAACATGAGCAGGTTGATAGTTTGGATTATAGGGTAGATGAGATTATCACTACTCGACTTGAGGAGGTCGAGGAGCAAGTTGAGGGATTGATCTTAGGCAGGGTTAGCATTGACGTGTATTATCATGGACTTGAGGCATGGCAGGAGGGACACCAGGAGCTGATTGATTAGCTTAAGGATGAGCTACCGGAGATACGAGATAGAGCTCAGATGACACAGGAGGCTCAGGGAGAGCAGGCACACCAGTTGGCAGTAGCTCAGGAGAGGATGACAGCTGCAGAGACCAGGGAGGCTGCCCTCCAGCTTCGAGTTGACCACTTGGAGGAGATCGTTGTTGCGATGGATCATGAGATTCGCCGCCTTAGGGGAGGACCTGGAGGATCTGGAGCACCTGGAGGTTCTAGAGCACCCGGAGGAGCCTGGACATAGACTTGTATTGTATTAGCTTTTACTATTTTCCTAGTCCCGAGGTGTGGGACATAGTTCAAGAACTTGTAGTCTTTTGGTTGTTGTACAAACAAAAATATCAAGTGCGACTCTACTATGTTGGAATGGTTATGCTATATATATATATATATATATATATATATATATATATATATATATATATATATATATATATATATATATATATATATATATATATATATATATATATATATATATATATATATATATCGGTCCATGTAGGCCGAAATTTTCATGTATTATATTCATGTGTTGTGATTATATTTATGATGTTTCGTGGTTGCTCTTTATTGTTAACGTATTTATACTTGTTGTGGTTGTATCTATACGTGTCGTGGTTGTATTATTACAGGTTGTGGTTGTACTCGTACATGTCGTGGTTGTATTTATACTTGTTGTGGTTGTATATATACATGTTGTGGGTGTATACTTTTGGTACGATGACTATTTCTATTATGACTTTCTCATGGTTGTTGTCCATTATGATTATCTGAAGTATGGCGCCAAGGAAAGGAAAGGCTGCACCAGAAACACCCGCTATGACTCAAACCGCTATCCGCAAGTTGGTCAGGGATAGTATAGCAGAAGCTCTGGAGATTGAGAGAGCTGAGGTTGCTGCTAGGGCTGCAGAGGTTGCACCTAATACTGGGGCGGTTGAACCACCCACTACTAGGCGTGAATGCACTTAGAAGGAATTCAAGATTAGTGATCCCGTCAAGTTTAAGGGCACTGAGGGAGCGATTGCTTTGATCCGCTGGTTTGAAAAGACTGAGAATGTATTCCTCATGTGCGGTTGCCCGGATGTCAACAAGGTAAAATTTGCTACTGGTATGCTTCTTGATGAAGCTATGTCATGGTGGAATTCTCATGCTCAGCCGATTGGTATGGAGAATGCCTACAAGCTCACTTGGGATCAATTCAAGAAATTGATGACAAAGAAGTTTTGCCCTCGTACTGAGGTGCAAAAGTTGGAAACAGAATTCTATGAGCTGGTAACAAAATTTGATGACATCGAGACCTATATCAGGAAGTTTCAGGAGTTGGCTGCACTATGTCCAACTATGGTTCCGGACGATGAGAAAAAGATGGAGAACTTCACTGGTGGACTACCTGAAAGCATCTGAGGGGATGTGATGTCTTTCGACCCACAATCAATGGAAGAGGCTATCCGTATTACTCAGAAACTTATGGTTTAAGTGGTAAAAGGAAAATCTGCTGTCAACAACAACAATACCGTTCAAACAACACCAACTACAACAACACTCGAAACAACAACAACTATAACAACAATCGAAACCATAACTATCCCAATAACCGAAACAACAACCCAAACAATAACAACAACGACAACAAGAGGAGGTTTGACTACAACCAAGGTGGAAATGCTATCCAACCAGCACCTAAAAGACAGGAAGTGGCAAGGGCCTATGCTGCAGGGCCGACTGAAGGGAAAGGATATGCTGGTAATCTACCCAAGTGTGATAAGTGCCAAACACATCATAACCCAGGCCGTTGCCCAAACCCATGTGGTAACTGCAAGAATATTGGTCACAATATCAAAGATTGCAGGCTTCCAAACTTGGGTACCAATCAGAAACCACCAATAACATGTTTTGGCTACGGAGAAATTGGACACTATAGGAGTGAGTGCCAAAAGAAGAAGAATCAAGGAACTGGGAACCAAGGTGGAGTGGCTCGGGGAAGAGCTTATGTTATGGGAGGAGAAGATGCCCGAGAGGACCCGAATGTTGTTGTGGGTACGTCCCTCGTTAATAATCGTTATGCATCCATTTTATTTGATTCAAGAGCGGATAGAAGTTTTGTTTCTATTGCATTTGCACCTTTACTTAACATAGAACCAACCACCTTAGACATTCCCTATATTGTTGAATTAGCCGATGGGTCTTTAGTTAAAACCAACACCGTTGTCCGTGGTTGCACAATCAATTTCCTAAACCATCCATTCAATATAGACCTTATGCCCGTAGAACTTAGAAGTTTCGACGTTGTTATCGGTATAGATTGGTTGTCTCGACACCGTGCAAGAATTATTTGTAATGAGAAAGTGGTTCACCTTCCTTACAGTGATGAAACTTTAG
Organism: Artemisia argyi; assembly: GCA_030686995.1. Taxonomy (NCBI): domain Eukaryota; kingdom Viridiplantae; phylum Streptophyta; class Magnoliopsida; order Asterales; family Asteraceae; genus Artemisia; species Artemisia argyi. The sequence goes on along the minus strand of CM060676.1, from coordinate 2,132,699 downwards.
TTGTTCGCGGAGAGCGAAGTGGAACTAGACTCTGTATTATATCGTGCATTAAAACCGAGAAGTACATAAAGAATGGTTGTTATGCATTCTTGGCTCACATCACGGAGAAGAAGTCGGATGAGAAACGACTTGAAGATGTGCCAATTGTTAAGGAATTTCCCGAAGTTTTTCCGGAATAATTGCCATGACTTCCGCCTACACGTCAAGTTGAGTTTCAAATCGAATTAGTGCCAGGAGCTGCACCAATTGTGCGAGCACCATATCAACTTGCACCTTCTGAGATGCAAGAATTGTCGAACCAATTACAAGAACTTTTGGACAAAGGATTCATCAGACCGAGTTCCTCGCCTTGGGGAGCACCGGTTTTGTTTGTGAAGAAGAAGGACGGATCTTTCAGAATGTGCATCGACTATCGTGAGCTGAACAAGTTAACGGTGAAGAATCGTTATCCACTCCCTAGGATCGACAACTTGTTTGATCAGCTACAAGGTTCCTGTTTTTATTCCAAGATTGATTTAAGATCCGGTTACCATCAACTTAGAGTTCGGGAAGAGGATATCCCGAAGACTGCATTTAGAACACGTTATGGTCATTATGAGTTTCAAGTAATGCCTTTCGGATTAACCAACGCACCTGCGGTATTCATGGACCTCATGAATAGAGTGTGCAAACCGTATCTTGATAAGTTTGTGATCATATTCATTGACGATATCTTGATTTATTCCAAGAGTAAGGAAGAGCACGAAGAACACCTCAGAACAATTCTGGAACTACTCAAGAAGGAGCAATTGTATGCCAAATTTTCAAAGTTTGATTTTCGGATACAAAGAGTTCAATTTCTTGGCCATGTCATTGATAGCCAAGGATTACAATTTGACCCAACAAAGATCGAGGCAGTAAAGGATTGGGCTACTCCCAAGTCTCCTACGGAAATTCGTCAATTCCTAGGACTTGCAGGATATTGCAGAAGGTTTATTGAAGGGTTTTCCAAGATAGCGAAGTCGCTGACTAAGCTGACACAAAAGAATCAAAAGTACGAGTGGGGAGAGAAGCAAGAATCTGCATTTCAGTTATTGAAGCAGAAGCTTTGTAGTGCACCAATTTTGTCACTACCAGAAGGTATTGAGAACTTTGTGGTGTATTGCGATGCTTCGCATAAAGGACTTGGAGCTGTGCTAATGCAAAACGAGAAGGTGATAGCTTATGCATCTAGACAGCTTAAGAAACACGAGAAGAATTACACTACACACGACTTGGAGTTGGGTGCTGTAGTTTTTGCACTCAAGATTTGGAGACTGATGTGTGGGAATCGCACCTTGCTTTACCTCTCGAGGGATCTCGCGAGGCTTACAACCCCCACCAGGCAGTGTACCTGATCGTTGTAGTATAGTATAGTGACAAGTACCGGGGGATTGATCGTTCAGCTTAGGAATAGTGTCGCTAGGATTAGAAAACCTAATTAATAGTTCTAGAGGTGAGGGATGATTATTTTTTTATTTTTATATTTTATGAAAGCAATTAAAATCTCGGGTTTTGGAAGAGTGGGCGGAATTAGTTGCTAATCAACTAACCCAAAGCTAAGATATAATTAAAATAAAATAATGAAAATGAAATTAAACTAATTAAACTAAGGTTGTGAGCAGTAATTGGAGAAATTGTGTTTACTTAGACTTCACTACTCCCTAGATATCTTTTACATGTTAATTACTTGTTACACTTGTATGAATGACGGGTTGTATTCCTTAATACCATTCGTGGAGTGGCATACATAACTCCCCAACTCTATGAGCTCTTATCTCCTCCTACACCATGACCCAGCACAACTATAGGGATTGTAAACAGTGGCTCATGCATTAAATACAACCAATAAAGACCTAGTACGCCTCGGTTCATGTTTCTTAAGACGTTCAAGCATGTTACCATTTGGAGATCTGCCAGTTTTCTTAAGCCTAACATATAAATCATTCATTCAAAACAAGAATAGACAAGTAATCAACACATAATCAACATCTAGGTTTCATTAGATCTAAGCAAACACAAGAGAGATCTAGCCTAGCATAGTAGAATTGAGACAAGAACAAGAGATAAACAACCAACACATAGACATATTGATTGAATTGAAAGTACACTTATCTCAATTACAATGCAAGGTCTCAAGGGTTTGGAACCCTTGAAAAACCTGTGAAAGAGGCACCAAAATCGTCTTTAGGGTTTCACCAAAACTTCTCTCTCTTTAATGAAAAAACTAGAAAACTATATATAGGAAAAACAGTCTGACGGCGTCAAGAGTTAATTCTGACGCCGTCACCTCGCCGCCATATACTTCCTCGGACGGCCTTGATCCACTTATGACGGCCTATGTGACGCCGTCACCACCCACGGTAAATTAATCTTGGCCACTTTGACGCCGTCACCAGTACGTCTGACGCCGTCACCACCTTCGATATTTAATTCTTCATGTCTGACGCCGTCAAGCTTTTGGTCTTGACGCCGTCACCTTGTATTTTCAGCTTGGATTTTTGGTACTTTGCCGTTTTCTTCACTTTATGCTCCAAAAACGTCCAAAATAGCCTCTTTTCCAGAATTCACTCTCCAAACACCTAAAATCACAAAAGGAACGATTTAGGGCAATATTTGATCAAATAAAGTCGGATTCGGGCTTAAATGACCCCCTAAAAACGGATCATTTTTCGCCTCATCATATACCCTTACACTTGAGATTTGCTTGTCCTCAAGCAAATGAGCTTTTATTCTACTCAAAAGACAAGTTAGGGGTCATTTAACACTAATATAAAAGTAATTACAACAAATAATCGTTCCACTAAAGACCAATAGACAAGCACGGAGGTCATACACAAGCACCTCACAAATAGTGTTTAGATACTCACATCTCTCGGGTGTAATAAAGTAATATAACATTATGGAAATGGAAGATATCTCTCACTACTTGTCATAGCAAAATAGATTACCATAGGCTTGGGAAAGGATCAAACCTCCACCACATGGCGTAAGCACCTAGGATAAACTATCAAAGAGGTCTTTTAAAGGGTTATAACGTTAGGTGTAGGGATATGAATTACACGGTTTTGTTGGATAAAGGAAGTTTTACTGGTGGCGAGTTAACAATCTTAGTTAATTACATGTACAAGATGGTGTTGCTAAGCCAAGACTAGACTCGACTTAAGCTAATAAATGAAAAATAACAAAAACATAAAATAAACATAGAATAAAAACGGGATGGTAGTCCGTATGTTTTTTCTCTTTTTCTTTTTCTATTTTTTTTTTCTTTTTCTTGATTTTTTCGATTTTTTTTTTTTTTTTTTTTTATTTATTTATTTTTTTTTTTTTGCATACACTCTTACCCTACCATCCGAAATAATACATCATAGGGGTTTGAGCATTCCCCTTACACTTGAATCTTTACATACTTTACATTTAACTGTTCTAATGACTCGAATTAAGAAAATTAAAACACTTGGAGCACTTTTAAGATTAACGCACGTATGGGGGTAATAAGTGATGTTCTTCCCCATTACTCCATAAATTAAGTACTTACCCATGAGTCCCAATCGTCCCAAAACAATATGTACAAGGATATGACTCGACTTAGCAACCATGTAATCAATTAGAAAGTTAACTTAGGGTTTAACAAATAACAATAATGCACTAAAAATGAGCGCATACACGGAAGGCTAAGGCGATTTGGGTGTACATTTAAGTGGGGTGTAACAAATTCTTCCTTTAAGTAAAATGCTTAAAGTTAGAAACGAAAAGATAGGCTCGGAGGGGTGTACTAGGGGTATCGTGTACTAAAAATGAGTACAACGCTAAGGGTGTGGGAAAAATTAGTTGACTTAACTAGCCAAGTAATATGACTTAAATGGTCAAGTAATTATAATACGGGTTTAACACAAGGGTGATCCTAATGCCTCTTATCATGTAGTAAATCCTACCACACGAATGTAGTCTCACTAGCGGTCTCGGGATGCATCACTATCGCAAGTTCTAGAATCTAAATGCTACCGGTACACTCATAAGCACTAATAATGAATGCTTTTCCTATCAAATCTAAAGGCGAACCTCACATTTTTGGGTGGAAAATTTTTCTGAATATACGGTTATGTGCTAGTCATACAACCTCCTATCCATGAGACGCTTGCTATTGCTAAAGCTTCACTCCTAAATGTTGTAAAAAATTTTAAATTTGGCGCTAAAATTACACTAACAAGTATTTCTCGTAGTTTTATTACTCATCTACTATCAAACAAAACAAACTCAAGCGAAAGTGCATATGTAAGGTATCATCTTTTTACCCTCCCCTTACACTTAAGATGAACATTGTCCCCAATGTTCAAGTAAAGAATGTAAAAGTTAAAAAGTAAAGAGAATGAAATCAAATACTCCCCTGATTCGCTCGGTATGGATTTTAGTTGACCAGGTTAAATCTTCTTCCAAGAAAACAAACAATCAAAGCTTCCCTTCCAGAATATAAATCATCTTCTTGTCACAAATAACCTGTAAATCCTGACAAAAGTAGACAAGGCAACCTCGCGTAAAATCGGCGGCATCCTATATAAGTTACTAAATCCTAGAAAACAAAGTAAGATATAATGCTTGTGGAATGAAGTTTGCAGATTTCCTGGAGATTATAAAACTTAATAATTCACAAAAACCATAAGACTCCGTTAGAAAAACAAAACCGGTAAAATTTCCAGATTTTAACTCCTGACGCCGTCAAGAGTAAACTCTGACGCCGTCAGAATGAACCTGCAGAAATTCTTATGTTAAGTTTCCGGAAAATTTCTGGAAAAACTTTGTCCTACTTCCTGGAAAATCCTGCAAAACTTCATTATGACTCAATACAAGCATTTGACTCTAACAAATACGAATATACATGTTCATTAAATATTGTGGAGAATCATGATCGGTTTGTTTCTTAAAAACATATTTGGGGTTTCCCCTTACACTTATCTTTTGCAAAAATACCTCTAGGTTGAAGTTAAGACTAGGCTAAACAACATAATAAAGTATTTCCACTTTTTTGTAGAGAAACATGATCAACCAACAATAAAAACAAAACATGCATACGGAAGCAAATAACAATCAAACAAATAAAAATCACACAAAACATGGGTTGCCTCCCAAGAAGCGTTTTTCTTTATTTACGAGTCTTGTAGCTAGACTCAAAGTCGTGGGTTACTACGTAATTTCATCATCAAACATCACATCCTCCTCATTAATCATTTCATTGTTATTTTCTTGGTAATGTTTTACACGTTGTATGTTAACCGTGAATTCCCTACCCTCATCATCAACTAACACTACAGCTCCAAATTTAGAGGAATTCTTCACCGTGAACGGCCCATACCATCTAGACTTAAGTTTTCCCGGAAATAATCGCAACCGAGAATTGTATAATAGGACCTTGTCTCCTTCTAAAAATTCTTTGGGTTTCTTAATTCTTTGATCATGCCATCTTTTAGCTCTCTCTTTATATGTGATGGAGGATTCGTAGGCTTCTAATCTAAGCTCATCAAGCTCGTGTAATTGCAAAAACCTATTGTTCCCCGCAGTTGTGTAATCTAAGTTGCATGCCTTAAGCGCCCAATAAGCCTTGTGTTCTAATTCTACCGGTAAGTGACATGCCTTACCATACACCATGCGGAATGGGGTCGTTCCAATAGGTGTTTTGTAAGCAGTTCGGAATGCCCATAAGGCTTCGTCGAGTTTGAATGACCAGTCCTTTCTGTTTTGACTAACCGTTTTTTCAAGTATTCTTTTAATAGCTGTATTGGTGTTTTCGACTTGGCCATTGGTCTGTGGATGATAGGCGGTGGAGAATCGGTGGGGTACTCCATACCTCTTCATGACCTTTTCCATTTGCGCGTTGCAAAATTGTGTCCCCCTATCACTGATGAGAGCCTTCGGAATCCTGAATCTTGCGAAAAGCTTTTTTAGGAAATGAATGACCACTCTAGCATCATTAGTCCTAAGGGCTTGTGCTTCAACCCATTTCGAAACATAGTCAATGGCGACCAAGATGTACTCGTTTCCTCCTGAGGATGGAAAGGGTCCCATAAAGTCAATCCCCCAAACATCGAATACCTCACAAACTTGTATAAAGTTCTGAGGTGCCTCATCCCTATGTGATATATTTCCAGCCCGTTGACATGCATCACACGCTTGTACCATATCTTTTACATCACGGAAAATTGTGGGCCAATAGAATCATGCATCGAGAATCTTTCGAGCAGTAACATTTATCCCATGATGCCCTCCAGAGGGACCGGAGTGACATTCCCTCATGATTTTCACTGCCTCATTCTCCGAAACACAACGCCTTATAATGTGGTCAGGACACCTTCGGAATAAAAATGGTTCATCCCAGAAGTAATATTTCAGCTGGGAAAAGAACCTCTTCCTTTCGTATTTGGTCAGGTGTTCAGGAACAAGTCTACATCTACTTGCGAAGTAATTGGCAAAGTCGGCGTACCATAGTTCCGAATCAAGGATAGACATCAGTTGTTCGTCGGGAAACGAATCCTTAATTTCACTTCTATCGTGTTTATCCAAGGGGTTTTCCAGGCGAGATAGATGATCGGCGGCTAGATTCTCTGCCCCCCTCTTATCGCGAATCTCAACATCAAATTCTTGTAGCAACAAGATCCACCGAATCAGTCGTGGCTTGGCGTCCTGTTTCGCAAACAGATATCTAAGAGCTGAGTGGTCAGTGAAGACGACTGTCTTTGAAAGGACAAGATATTGTCGGAATTTGTCGAATACAAACACTACGGCTAATAATTCTTTTTCGGTGGTGGAGTAGTTCTCTTGGGCGGGATTCATGGTTTTGCTAGCATAGTAAATAGGTTGGAAAAGCTTGTCACGTCGCTGACCTAATACAGCCCCGACAGCGAAGTCGCTAGCGTCACACATTATTTCAAATGGTAACTCCCAGTTGGGTGTGATCATGATTGGAGCTTGAGTGAGTTCCCTTTTTAGGAGGTCGAAAGCATCCTTGCATTCTTGGGGAAAATCGAATGGAGCATCCTTCACAAGCAATTGAGTCATTGGCCGGGCAATTTTGGAGAAGTCTTTGATGAATCTCCGATAAAATCCGGCGTGCCCCAAAAAGCTACGTATTGCCTTAACAGTTGTGGGGTATGGTAACTTAGATATAGCTTCAACCTTAGCTTGGTCCACCTCTATCCCATTCCCTGAAATCTTATGGCCCAACATAATCCCTTCCTTTACCATGAAATGACACTTTTCCCAGTTCAACACCAAGTTGGTTTCCTCGCAACGTTTAAGCATCTTCTCTAAATTAGCAAGACAGCAGTCGAAGGAGTTTCCGAAGACTGAAAAGTCATCCATGAATACTTCCATGCTGTCTTCCATGAGTTCGTGAAAGATTGCGGTCATGCAACGTTGGAAAGTGGCGGGGGCATTACATAGCCCAAAAGGCATCCTTTTGTAGGCAAACGTTCCATAGGGGCAAGTAAACGTGGTCTTTTCTTGGTCCTCAGGTGCTATGGGGATTTGAAAATATCCAGAGAATCCATCTAAGAAGCAATAGTACTCGTGTCCAGATAATCTTTCTAACATCTGATCAATGAATGGTAAGGGAAAGTGATCTTTCCTCGTGGCATCGTTGAGCTTTCGATAGTCAATGCATACCCGCCATCCAGTGACAGTTCTATGTGGCACCATCTCACCCTTGTCATTTTTTACTACAGTCATTCCACCCTTTTTAGGTACAACCTGTACAGGACTAACCCATGGGCTATCCGAGATCGAGTAAATCAGTCCTGCATCCAAAAGTTTGATAACTTCCTTCTTCACTACCTCCTTAATGTTAGGGTTAACTCACCTCTGGGGTTGCACAGTGGGTTTATAATCTTCCTCCATAAGAATCTTATGTGTGCAAAAAGTGGAGTCAATCCCCTTAATGTCAGCCACACTCCATGCGAGTACCCCCTTGTATTTCTTCAGGACCTCTAAGAGTTTAACTTTTTGTTCTTTTTCCAAGGAAGAATTTATGATTACCGGGAGCTGGTTTTCTCCCTGAAGAAAGGCATACTCCAAATGATTAGGGAGCTCTTTAAGATCAACGTCAGGGGGCTCGATAATAGAAGGTTTGAGCTTGTTCTCGGGCTTTCGGAGCTCGAGATGCTCCGTTGTCTCTTGTCTGGGGTAGAAGGAGACTGCATTAACTTCCTCCGTCTTTTCCACCTCCAGCAAAGGCAGAAAACTCTCGTCCCGTAGCCAGCCTTCATCGATTTGTTCATCGATGCAGTCATCAATGATATCTGTGAGCTCATCTACTTCCCCGATAAAGTAGAGCCGGTTGGATGCTTCGAGGGAGAGGTCCATAGAATCCTTAATGTCGAAGGTTGTGCTATCGTCTCCTACTCGTAAGGTCAATTTGCCATCGTAGACATCGATGACTGCACGAGCGGTAGCAAGAAATGGTCTACCTAAAATGATAGGTACCACGTCGTCCTCCTCCATATCTAGGATTACGAAGTCGACAGGGAATTTGAATTTCCCAACCTTGACTAGCACGTTCTCACATATCCCTTCGGGGTATTTGACTGATCTATCGGCTAGTTGGATGTTTATACGGGTAGGCTTCAATCCGGAATATCCTAGTTTACGGAACATAGAGAGAGGCATGAGGTTGATACTTGCTCCCAAATCGGCAAGAGCATTCTTGATTGATAGAGGACCTATAGAGCATGGCAAGGTGAAGCTGCCCGGATCGTCTACCTTCTTTGGTAGCCCTTTATGGGTCACCACTGAGCATTCTTCCCCTAGGGTTACAAGACCCTCGAGCTTCTTCCTGTTAGCGAGCAGTTTTTTGAAATATGTGCTATACTTTGGCATGTGATAGCAAGCATCCAGGAGAGGTATGGTGACAACCGAGTCTTTTAGGTATGACAAGAACCTCTTGTTATCATTCTCCGTTTTTTGGTTCCTTAGTCGGGATGGGTATGGAATTCTCACAGGTGGGTTAGGAAGGGCTGATGGGGAGGGGGTTGTTACTGGTGGTTGGTCCGGGGTGCCAATGACGACATCCTGCTCCTCCTCCCCAGGTTTGTCTGAATTGAGTGTGATTGGGGACGAATTTGGGTAAGGAGGGTCCTTGGTTGTCGTTCCGGCCCGTGTGGTTATCGCGAGCATGGGATCTTTTCCTCTTTCTGACGGTGGTTGGAGGTTATCTAGGGCTGAGTTAAGCTTGCTGAAAAATTCTCCGACATCCTCCTGCTGTTCGTCGAAAAGCTCATTAAGCCCTTTCATTTGCAAGTCTTTTTCTTGAGTGAAGTGACCAAGGTCATCTTCGAAATTGCTCCTGATCTTGAATTCAGGGCCTCCCTCCCCTTCTCTTTTCCTTACCAGATTTCCCCAAAGGGTATAATCATCATTTTGGTAGAAAGGCAAAAGGGAGGGATCAGCATAAATGTCTCCTCCTGACAAGCATGCATGTTCAGTTGTGGCTGCTCCTCCGCATTCCTCCACCTCATGCGGACCTCCACATTAATCGCAGATCAAGTAAGGATTAGACAGCATTTTAGGTGGTTGTGATCCAGCAAGGCAATCCATTCTTTTGTGAACTTTGCTCAATCGATCCGAGGTGGTTTCAGAAATGCCGATAGTCGACTCAGGTTCATCCCAAGTGTCATCCAGGTCTTGGGCATATTCTTCAATCCTGTCCCATCCTTCCTCGGCACTAAGATTGGCCAATCTTCCTTTCCTAGATTGGTTGATTCCGTTCCGGTCATTAGAGGAGATATTTTCGTAAAAGATTTGGACCAAGAACCAAAGTTCAATGCCATGATGTGGAACTTGTCTTATTAAATCTTTGAATCTAGTCCACGCTTTATGGAAGGGTTCATCCTTCCCCTTTCGGAAACGAAGGATCCTATCCCTGAATGCTGAGGTTTTTCCAGGTGGAAAGAACTTCTCATAGAACTTGGATATGAGTTGCTCCCATGTGAAAATAGATTCGGAAGGGAGTTTGTTATACCATTCTTGGGCTTTTTCGTATAAGGTGAAAGGGAAGAATCGCAGTCGGGATGTGTTTCTAGTAGTCCCACCCGTATGGATGGTATCCACTATTTTTAGGAAGTCCTTGATGTGTTGGATCGGATTTTCCTCATCAAGTCCGTGGAACTTACACACACTTTTGACAAGCCAAATATCATTTGCATGCAAGACCTCGTTGGTGTGTTCGTTTGGATAAACAATGGCATTGGAAAACCCACGAGGAGTTGGGGAAGAGTAATCCTTGAGACGCTTAGGAGGAGGTATTATAGGAGTATTCGTCTCATTGTGGGAGCTCGGGGTTGTGATGTGATTTTCTGAATTTTCTTCAGAGAGAGGTGCATCAAAGTCGATAGCAATGCTGGATGGTTCAGGTGTTGAGTGAGTTCGTCTTAACCTACACATTTCTCTTTCGGGTTCTGCATAAGGCAAGACGAGGTCTTTAGTGGTGCTACGACTTCCAGTGATCCTAAGGTTGGAGAATTCGTTGGTTGCCATGATGGTGAATGGTGAAGAGTTACAAACAAAGGCACGAAGAAACAAGATAGACTAAAGAAGACCTAAAAATAAAAATAAAAGTCTTACTAGAAAGGAATCTAGCAAGTAGACCTAATAAAAAGAAATCCTAACCTAGACAATAACTATTCCCCCGGGCTGCGGCGCCAAAAACTTGATGCGTGGGAATCGCACCTTGCTTTACCTCTCGAGGGATCTCGCGAGGCTTACAACCCCCACCAGGCAGTGTACCTGATCGTTGTAGTATAGTATAGTGACAAGTACCGGGGGATTGATCGTTCAGCTTAGGAATAGTGTCGCTAGGATTAGAAAACCTAATTAATAGTTCTAGAGGTGAGGGATGATTATTTTTTTATTTTTATATTTTATGAAAGCAATTAAAATCTCGGGTTTTGGAAGAGTGGGCGGAATTAGTTGCTAATCAACTAACCCAAAGCTAAGATATAATTAAAATAAAATAATGAAAATGAAATTAAACTAATTAAACTAAGGTTGTGAGCAGTAATTGGAGAAATTGTGTTTACTTAGACTTCACTACTCCCTAGATATCTTTTACATGTTAATTACTTGTTACACTTGTATGAATGACGGGTTGTATTCCTTAATACCATTCGTGGAGTGGCATACATAACTCCCCAACTCTATGAGCTCTTATCTCCTCCTACACCATGACCCAGCACAACTATAGGGATTGTAAACAGTGGCTCATGCATTAAATACAACCAATAAAGACCTAGTACGCCTCGGTTCATGTTTCTTAAGACGTTCAAGCATGTTACCATTTGGAGATCTGCCAGTTTTCTTAAGCCTAACATATAAATCATTCATTCAAAACAAGAATAGACAAGTAATCAACACATAATCAACATCTAGGTTTCATTAGATCTAAGCAAACACAAGAGAGATCTAGCCTAGCATAGTAGAATTGAGACAAGAACAAGAGATAAACAACCAACACATAGACATATTGATTGAATTGAAAGTACACTTATCTCAATTACAATGCAAGGTCTCAAGGGTTTGGAACCCTTGAAAAACCTGTGAAAGAGGCACCAAAATCGTCTTCAGGGTTTCACCAAAACTTCTCTCTCTTTAATGAAAAAACTAGAAAACTATATATAGGAAAAACAGTCTGACGGCGTCAAGAGTTAATTCTGACGCCGTCACCTCGCCGCCATATACTTCCTCGGACGGCCTTGATCCACTTATGACGGCCTATGTGACGCCGTCACCACCCACGGTAAATTAATCTTGGCCACTTTGACGCCGTCACCAGTACGTCTGACGCCGTCACCACCTTCGATATTTAATTCTTCATGTCTGACGCCGTCAAGCTTTTGGTCTTGACGCCGTCACCTTGTATTTTCAGCTTGGATTTTTGGTACTTTGCCGTTTTCTTCACTTTATGCTCCAAAAACGTCCAAAATAGCCTCTTTTCCAGAATTCACTCTCCAAACACCTAAAATCACAAAAGGAACGATTTAGGGCAATATTTGATCAAATAAAGTCGGATTCGGGCTTAAATGACCCCCTAAAAATGGATCATTTTTCGCCTCATCAGAGACACTATCTTTATGGTACCAAATGTGTAGTTTTTACCGACCACAAGAGCTTACAGCATATACTTGATCAGAAGGAACTTAATATGAGACAATGTCGTTGGCTAGAATTGTTGAGTGATTACGATTGTGAAATCCGATATCACCTAAGAAAAGCGAATGTTGTAGCAGATGCACTTAGCCAAAAGGAACGACTCAAACCTTTGAGGGTCAGGTCATTGGGAATGACTATCATTTCACCATTACCATAAAAAATTCTAGAAGCTCAGATTGAGGCTCTCAAGGAAGAAAATCGACCACATGAGAAACTTTATGGTATGCCAGAGAACAAAAATGGCTTTGTGAAGAGAGCAGATGGAGTGTTATGCTTCAAGGACCGAAGTTGGATACCACTCTATGGTGGAGTACGAGAATTGATTATGCATGAATCACACAAGTAGAAGTACTCTATTCAACGAGTTAATTAGTAGGTTTACTCATCCTTTTAGCCATCGTAGGTCTTAATAAGTGCATGCACGCCATGTAGGCTGTCACAACTCACCATTTCAGGTCATTTCCCAAACTTCGACAATTTACTATTCATAAATCACTATTCATCAAAACACTATTCATCATTTTACTATTCATAATTTTTTAGGTCAGTTTGATATTCCGAGAAACATTCAAAAATTTCACTATTCACCAAGTACTATTCATTTCCGGAAAGAAAAAACTATTCATGTGCATTGCTCATTTCATCGTAAATTTAGTTTACGAGTACTTAAATTCGCATAACCATATTGGTTTAGGTGCGAATTCATGCATTATCATTAGGGACACTTCATACGGACTAGAAATAGTCTACATATCACCATAATAGCATTTGCATACTATACCACTCGTAGAATATTCATATTATTATTTTTGATATATTTAACGTTTTACGTTTATTTATTTTTAATTAAACGTTAACCCGCGATTAATAAATATAACCAACATATCTAAAAATCCCCACGATGGTTCCGATATATTTTTAAACTCCTTACAACGTCATAAAAATTATAAAATTCATTTACCCGGTATTTTGGGAATTTATTAAATTTATAACGTAAGTTTAATATAATTACGACGGTTTTTGAGAAAACTAAATAATAATTATCCAAACGCTCAATTTTTGTACCCAACATATTTTTAACATTTTTATGACTTTATTAAGTCCCGACTAACTTGTTAAAATTGATTTCTCGCAAACCCGGTACCCGATTATAACTAAACTACAACTAAAACTTATACTTATACTACAAATCCTCCACTAACACTTCTAATTAAATCAAAACTTTTTCTTCTCTTTTTCTTCCTTTGAAAAACCGGCCAAGCCCCCCCCCCCCCCCCCTTTACCCTTATGCATTTAATTTTTTTAACTTTACTAAAAATCCTCAAATAATATCTACAAACTTAAATCACATTTCACACTTATAATATTTAGATCAAAAACTTCACTTTTTCTCTCTTTTTCTCTCCAAAACCCACGGCCAAACCCAAAATCCACCAAGATCCATCAATTTTTACAAGATCAAGCTTAAATCAAGTCTATATTGTTATCCTTGTTAGGGTTTTGAAATATAAACTCAAGGATTCTTAGGGTTTTATCATCCAAGCTCATAATCATTCAAAGTAAGTTTACAAAAATTTATTTTCTTCATTTCTTCAAGTATTTACTATAATCATATGGTTTTCATACAATATTTCATGCTTATGTTAGCTTGTACCACTCATAATATACACTTATGTCTTTGAAACCCTAGAAATAGAAACCCTTGTTAGATCCACTAGATTGATGATGTTTAAGAACCCATGAGCTTAAGAGCCAATGTAACTTCATTTTGACATCAAGTCACCTTACTTTTTACTTTTGGCTATTGTACACATCATTTAATCCATAAACCTATGATTTCTCACCAACTTTATGTTGACCGTTTTAGCAATGTATTTTCAGGTAACTAAGGTATATCTCATGGCATGCATGGAGTCATTTTAGTGGGTAGCAAGGATGACGCGTCTCATTTTGGATTTTCATGCACTTATATATTATCGTTTGATTGTACCAAACTTGTTTCCTTTAACTTTTAAATACTTTGGGACCTATGTTTTGTAACTCTGAACTTCCTTTAAATAAATCAAACGATGTATTTTCCAAACGACACTTTAGGTCGTTCAATATATCCTTGTTTGTGATGCTATGACAGTTACACCCTCAGGCATTCCATTCCGCTGCAAGTCAGGTAAATTGGGGGTGTGACATAGGCAAAATATAAAATAATAATATTGAAACATAATAAAAATGTGCGCAATAAAGTGGAGTGTGTTATGGAGTTAGATAGAAACCACAACGTTTTACTAATACTTGCAAGTTTTTGAAGATAAAAGACAATTCCTAAAAAAAAAAAGAAATTCGAAGACAGACATTTATTAGGCACGTACTAAGGTTCAAAGTTTTCTGTGTGTGGGCCGTAGCCTTTCCTAAAGATAGCATCTCTTGAGATTGCAGATATTCCAAGTGCGTGCTAGCTCGTGGCCTTCCATATCGCGCAACTTGTATGCGCCATTACCTAGTGCATCCGTGACCTCATAGGGTCCTTCCCATTTGGGTTCAAGCTTGCCCATATCTTCTGCGTGGCTTGCATCATTGGCGCGGTATAAAAAGTCTCCTGGCCTGAAAGAAGTGTGTTTGACCTTTGCATCATAATACTTCTTCATCTTTGCTTTAGCCTTTCTTCCAGCAGGTCCAAGTCTATGCGCCGTTCATCGTCATTTGTAGTGACGTTTATATCCGTTGTACGGATAGTTGGCATTCCAATTTTGGCTGGTATGACGGCTTCTATCCCATAGACAAGAGAGAATGGCGTGTCTCCGGTACTGGTTTCAATTGTCGTGCGGTGCGCCCATAAAACATGTGACAATTCGTCCACCCATCTTCCTTTATGTCTGTCAAGGCGCGCTTTTATTCCTTCGCCCAGACTGCGATTCGCGCGTTCAACCAAGCCATTGGTTTGTGGGTGCTTAACTGAAGCAAAGTGTTGTGTAATGTTTAATTGCGCGCACCAATCTTTGAATGGGTTATCACAGAATTGTTTTCCATTGTCTGAAATAATCTCTCCAGGTACTCCGAAGCGATACACAATGTTGTCCCATACGAAGCGTTTGACCTGGTTGCCGGTGATGCTCGCTACTGCTTTTGCCTCAATCCACTTAGTAAAATAGTCTATGGCTACGATGAGGAATTTTAGCCCTCCCGCTGCAACTGGGAAAGGGCCTGCGATGTCAATACCCCATTTATAGAATGGCCATGGTGAGGTGATGGGGGTTAACTCTTGTTGTGGTCGGCGCGGAATTGGCCTGTGGACTTGGAAATCGCTACATTTCTTTATCATGTCCCGTGCGTCGCGGTGCATAGTAGGCCAATAGTATCCCGATCGCAGGGCGCGTGCTACTACAGACCGTGGTCCTGAGTGCATGCTACATGATCCAGCATGAATTTCTCGGAGTACATAATCTACTTGAAGAGGTCCAACACATCGGAGCCAAGGTTGTAGGAATGAACGTCGGTATAGGACGCCATCTCGAAGTTCAAATTTCTTCGCTGTGCGCCGCACCCTTCGAGCGTCCTTCTGACCTTGTGGTAAGATTCCTTTGCTTATAAATTCAATGATAGGTGTCATCCATGTAGGATCCTGTTCCTCTATCATCGTGGATACTTCCATCTCCAAGATTGATTTGTTTTTTAGAGTTTCCACCAATACCTGTTTTGATAGATGTGCAAAGCTTGAAGATGCGATCTTGCTAAGCGAGTCAGCTTTCCTGTTTTCTCCTCTAGGTACTTGCTTGATTGTAAACCTATCAAAGCTCTGAATTAAAGACTTGGTTTTCTCAAAGTATTGGATCATGTGTTCATCCTTGGCTTCATATTCGCCTAGCACGTGGTTAACTACTAGCCTGGAATCCACATTTGCCTCTAGGTTGCGTACACCCTTTTGAATTGCAATACGCAGTCCAGTGAGTAGGGCTTCGTATTCTGCCTCATTGTTTGTGGCTGTGAATTCGAAGCGCAGTGCGTAGGTGAATTCTACCCCCTCTGGGTTAGTAAGGATAAGGCCTGCGCCTGATCCATCCATGCATGAGGATCCGTCTATGAATAGAACCCATGGTTCTTGTAACTCTGTCTTGCCTGTTGAAGGTGGAGTATCGGTATCTGGCTTCTCAACATTAAAGTCGGCTAATATCTGCCCCTTGATTGCAGTGCGTGGTCTATACGAGATGTTATACTCACTCAATAACACACTCCACTTTTGTAGCCGTCCTGATGCGTCAGGTTTAGAGATAACTTGTTTGATGGGCTGGTTCGTGATTACAACTATTGGGTGCGCCTGAAAGTATCTGCGCAGTGTTTTAGCTGCGAATACTAGAGCGAGGACCAGCTTTTCCATAGCGCTGTAGTTAGTCTCTATCTTTTTCAGTGCCTTGCTTACAAAGTATATGGGCATTTAAACGGAGTTCCTATCTATCAATAGTACTGCGCTAACTGCTCCATGAGTTGCAGATAAGTACATGATCAACTCTTCCCCTGGTCGCGGTGCGACAAGTTTGGGAAGTGATGCAAGATGCTGTTTTAGTTGTTGGAAGGCTTCTTCTGCCTCCTCAGTCCAACGAAAGTCTCCCTTTTTTGTGCACTTCGTGAGTGTTTTAAAGAGAGGGAGTGATTTGTCTGCTGACTTGGATAAAAAACGGTTTAGCCCAGCTAGCTTTTCGTTTAATGACTGGACTTCTTTCAGTGTGCGCGGTGAGGGGAGATCGATGACAGCTTTTGTCTTTTCTGGGCAAGGCTTGATGCCGTCAGGTTCTATTAAATACCCGAGGAACATACCTTCTGTCGCGCCAAAAGTGCACTTCTTGGGATTTAGCTTCATGTTTATTTTTTCCAATGTTTTGAACGTCTTCTCAATGTCGCGCACCAATTCTTCCTCTGTGTGACTCTTTATAACAAGGTCGTCAACGTAAACTTCCAGGTTGCGACCTACTTGCTTCTCAAATGCTGTGTCCACCAATCGCTGGTATGTTGCTCCTGCGTTCTTTAGGCCAAAGGGCATTTTTGGATAGCAATAGACCCCTTGACTTGTATGGAAGGCTGTTTTTTCTTCATCTTTTTCAGCCATCTTAATTTGATGGTATCCTTTGTATGCATCTAGGAAGCACTTAAAGGGATATCCACATAGAGATTCTACCTTCCAGTCTATCTCTGGCAGTGGGTAGTAGTCCTGTGGACATGCTTTATTGAGGTCAGTGAAGTCCACGCACATCCTCCAACTGCCATCACTCTTCTTTACCATTACTGGATTAGAGAGCCAGTCGTGATAGTAGACTTTGCGCATAATACCTGCGTCTACAAGTTTGTGTACTTCTTCCAGAATAGCTTTTGCGCGATCTGGAGCTTGGCCGCGCTTTTTCTGTCGTATTGGAGGATATCCTTGTCAGATTTGTAGCTTGTGCTCCGTAATAGAACGTGGCACTCCGGTCATGTGCTTTGGTTCCCATGCAAAGATGTTTAGGTTATTTCGCAATAGTGTGCACACAGCTGCTCTGCCTTTGTCAGACAGTGACCCTCCAATTGATATTTGCTGATCTGGGTAATCTGGGTGAATGGCAACCTTTAAGTTTGGTATTTTGGCTGCGCGTTGTTCTGGGGGATTCTCCACTTCACTGGCTAGTGTGTTACACTCTTTTGGTGACACAGCGGTATTGTAAAGTGTAACAATGCCTCCTTCCACTGGGAATTTGAGCATTCCATGCGTTGTGGACGGTACGGCGCGCATAGATGATATTCCAGGTCTCCCGATGATGTCGTTATATGGCGAGGGGGACTTGATTACCATAAAGTTCATCCAAGCTGCCGTAGAGTGCTGCTCATTACCTATGACCACGAGTAGGCGTAATTGCCCCACGGGCCATATCTTCTCTCCTGTGAATCATGTCAGCGATGTTGTGGCTGGGATCAGCTGATTTTGTATCTCTGGTCGCAGCCTTTTGAAGCAATGTTCGTACATGATATCTGCGAATGCCCCTCCATCTACATACATACGGTGGATATCGTGACCCCCTGTATGTATTTCAATGGTGAGTGGCTCCATTACTGCGTTGTCCGCAGCGAGAGTTGGGAAGGAAATTTCATTCTTAGAGGAGAACTTTTGGCTGACTTTTTGCCAAGTTTTTCGCTGCCATGATTGTATCATGTAGATTGGTCAGCCTTGTCTTTGGCTATCTCCTTTTTGCCTCCATTCTTTGATTTTTCTTTTCCTTCTTTTATATTTTTAACGAGGTGGTCCATTCTACCTTCCTTTACCAGCTTGTCGATCAATTGTCGTAGTTGGACGCACTCGTCGGTAGTGTTGTCCTTTTGTCCATGGTCTTCGCAGTATCCATTCCCCACACGCCGGTCCTCTGGGGTGCGCATTGGTGGGGGCTTCGGGAAGTTTGCGCCCTCTGTTGCGAATATCTCCCTTGGTGATTTCGTGAGGGGGGTATATTTGTCATTTTCCCATCCACTTCCCTGGCCGCGATAACCCTTGTTGCGATTGCTACCCTGGTCATTGGATTGTCTTCTATGCTATTCTTGTTGCCTATAATTTGAGTAGCCTTTTTTACTATCTGCGGCTGCTGCTTCTCCTTGGATGAAGGATCTTGTGCGCTTCATTGACTCATCAAAGGTTTGGGGGACCTTATCATTTAATTTCTTGATGAGTTCTGGGTTATTTATCCCATTAATGAACCCCGAGATTTTTAGCACTTCAGGACACGCCTTTTCGTGTATGCATTCGTCTTTAAAGCGCTCTATATAAGCGCTTGTTGATTCCCCTTGGCGCTGTTTTACTCTGGCCAATTCAACAGGGTTCTTTACGCACTTCTTTCTCTGAGTAAAATTTAACCGGAATGCTTTTCGCAGTTCTTCAAACCCGTTTATGCTTCTTCATGGAAGCTTACTAAACCAGGTCCGCACATTCCCTACTAAGGTAGAGTTAAACATATGACACCACACAGGTTGTGGCCAATTTTCGATGGTGGCGGCAGATTCGAAAATTTTTAGGTGATCGTCAAGGTCACCTGTTCCATCATATGTTTTCACATTGGCGGGCATGCACCTCTTCTTATCATCCGAGTAGTCACTAATGCGCCGTGTGAACGCATCAATCTTTTGGCGGCGCCAAGGAAGAGATATGTCTTCATCTTCCTCCTCACGACGTCTTCCTCTAGACTTCCAATGTCCTGTTTCTTTGTCCTCGTTGTCCGAGGAATCACTCAAGGAATAGTTGTCTCTTTTACAACGTTTGCGCCGTTTTTCTTCAGAATCTGAACTTGGAGGACTTTCACTTGGAGGCGTCCGTCTTCCTAGTCTATCCTGGATTCTTCTGCTATCAGACCTTGAAGAGCTGTTGCTCAGTGAGCGTTGTCGCCCAAGCCTATCTTGTATTCTTCGGTTACCAAGTCTAGAGTGGACATTGGTGCGCATTCCATCATCTTCATATTTGTCTGAGTACTGCGAATTAGATGTTGTACCCAGTCTATCATGGACATTGGTACGTCTTACATTATTTTCGCGTCCACCCCTCTGGTAGCGTGGTGGGGATGTTTCGCGTTCAGGACCAAAGTTGAGCCGGGCTTGCAGGCTCATACTTGACCTTCTCCTTGCTTCTTCTTGCATGAGGGCAGTTAGGGTTTCGTAATTTTGGGATACAAAATTACTTAACGTTAAATCAGGCGCGCCCTCTTCTGCTGCAAGAATTTCTGCCTCCACATTAGGCGCCCTATCTCGGTTGGGTGTGCCAGGCGGCACAGTGTTGTCCACTATGGGTGCCGTTTGGTGGGGAGTATTGAAGAGGGTGCGCTGAAGTTCCTCAGTGTTTGGGACCACCGTGGTGGTCTGAGTTGTATTTACGGGTGACTCTATAGTTGGGAGGATTAGAGTTGAGCCCGTTTCTTAATGTCCAGGCGCACTGGTTGTTCCAGAGGCCTGTCTAGGGATTGGATCTTGGTTCTTCCTCTTTTGGGAGTCACCGTGTGTTTTTTCCAACTGCGGAGTCCGCTGGCTTGAGTTTTTGTGTTTTGCCATCCTAGTTCTTAATGTAGGGTCCCTCGGATGGCGCCACTTGTTGATACAAAAGTTGGGCGTTCCTTGTTTGGGTTCCTGCTCTCGTACCAATTAGACCTTAATGCTTGAGACCCGCGCACTAAGAAAGCAAACAAACACCGTTATGCTTATCGTGGGATTGTCTCCCACGATTATCCTCCGGCGTGAGAGTAAGTAATCGGTTTTGGGGATATGTATCTGAATTAGGGTTGTGAGTCGTACCTTTAACGAGAGTTACGATATTGTTTATATAGGCACGGAATCCTTATTGGATACGTGTGCCTTACTTTTTGGTGTATATCCGGTTTGGATATATATCCCTTAAATAAGAGATATTCATATCATAAATATAAATAACTTTGGGCTTGGGCTTTCGTGAGCCCAAGCCATTATCATACTAGCCCAAATCACTATCGTGATGGCCCACTCGTGGCGGGTTTGGACCCTAGTAATGTCTATCATTTGGGTCCGTGACCCAAATATGGACTATATGGTATCACTCACCAAAAAGCTCATCAAAGTCTTCTTAATTTTTTTGAGCAAAATTTTGAAAAATGTTTTAAAAGGTTTTCAAAACTTTTCACGATGTAGCTCAAGATATTACTCCCTCAAATCCTTAAAAGCTTAAATTTACTAAACATGTTCTATTTTTTAGGGGGAGTAATAAAAAGATGTTCCAAAAAGATCATGCTTAAAGGAAACTAATACAGAATTAACAAACATCTGTTTCTCCCCATAAGTTATCCAAATTGAAAGGGTTTAATCAATCGGTATCAAAATTACCATGGATATTCTATTTTTGAGGGGGAGAAAACGTGATTAATATGAATGTGATCAGAATGTTTGAATATCGGGGCTGAATCTCGTGTGAGCTCGACTCAGTTATAATTCTCGAATTGACGAAACACAAGTGTTAGTATTCGAAAGGATTTATCCAAGTAGACAGTACCGTTTCGAGAAGCTCTTCTTAGATGTTGATTGGTGTGAAACAGTCAGAAAATATCAACCAAGTAATGGTCAATAAGTCAAACAGTCTAAACCAATACTCCGTGGAGTGTAGTGTTTCCCCGGGTCGTTAGATCCCAACGAGGCGTGAAATAAATGAGCAACCATGCTGAAACCATGAAACCAACAGCCAAGAACAATCCTATAGGTTCTCCACAGAACCTCTAACCCAAGGGCAATCCAAAATTCACCCTGCTCCTTGCTTTGATCATCTTCTTCATCAATTTTTTATTTTTCACTTATTTTTCTTAATTTTTATGTATTTTTGAGTTTTAATACTACAACTTGATTTAATGTTTCTAAAAGCTTATCTAAGCTTTGTCAGAGCTTAAGTGAGCTTATTGAATACAGAATACCAACTAGAAACAACAATTAAGCTATTTGAGATTTTTGCAAATAAAAGGAAAGTGCACAAACTGAGATTCAAACCGAAACTCTAAATTGATTACTAGCAAAGGTTAAAATTACACTTATTACATTAACTGAGAAGTTTTTAAAGCTTGAAATACACTGGAACAGTAGAAATTAAAGTAGTCGACATACATTTATAAAATTAAACTAGATATCCTGTAACACTGCATCTCCCTTCATCTTTATAGACTTTTCTCACTTCCTACATGGTTCTGAGCATTTCCCATCAACTTTTATGGCCATTGGATCACTTTTGAGCATTATTGACCATTTGATCAGTTTTGGCGCCAAAAGTCTTTTAGTTAACTTGGGGCCGAAATTTTGCAATTAAAGAATTTTGGGATCTTGTGGAGGTGTAAGGGACAAGGAAAAGTAGTATTATTATGGGTTTAGGGCAAGTTGGGAGCAAAACAGGGGATGTGATATGGTTTGAAGGGAAAAAGGGTATTAAATGGAGAACTGTTGGTTTGTGTGAGGTGGAAGGGATGTGAGGGGGAAGTAGGTTAGCCAGCTGGGAGGTGAAGGTGGCACAGAACCACCTGGTTTTGGTTTTGCAGGTGTGGAGGTGGGGGATGTACAGTGTTGGCGGGTTTGGGGAGGTCAAACGGGGTCAAACCCGTTTTATATTAAAAAGGGGTGTATGGGCTTTTGTTTTGGGCCTGGGTAAAAGGTAAGGGTGGGCTGGATTGGGTGATGGTTGTGGTTTGTTTGTTTATTATTAAGGGTCCGGATGGTTTATGGTTTAAGTAAGCCCAAGGACGAATGTTGTAATATTTGGATTTTTTGAGGGACTAAACCTGTAAATATAACAATGTTATCACAAGGACCAATTATGCCAATCATGAATAGTACAAGGTTTATTTTTAATATTTTTCCATTTTCAAAACCTTAAGGACTAAATTTAACATTTTTGAAACTTGAGGGACTAAAGTTGTCATTTTGTAATTTCTAACTTTAAAGGACTGGTTTTGACAACTTATGAATCCCTAAGGACCTTAGATGATATTTAACAAGTTTTGGATTACCAGGGACTATTTTTGCCAATTTGTCAAAGTTCAGGGACTGAAACTGTAAATTATGTAAAATATGTTATTTTTCATCAGTTTTCAATCCTTTTGCATAAAAACACAATCCAGATATATTTTATGTATTTTAAGGCATTCCTGTGTGTTTTCAGATGTTTTTGCAGTCTAAATGTGACAGAAATGATGAGTATTTACACACCCATCAGATGTGTACTTTGACGGGTCTAACTTCCTTATTTAGGAATGTTAACAACTTCAAGTTAGTTATTAGGGCTAGTTATCACCTAAAAGCTGATAATGGATCCCTTTAACTAAGCAACGTAAACGTGTCCCTCGGGTATATGTCTATTAAGAGTGGATCAATTCAAAAGTGCAAACTCCTCCCGCATGTGCAAATTTCTTAATAATCCCTAAGCACATGTGAAGGGGGAGTCCTTCAAAAAGAAATCGAAACTCTCAAAGTGTTAGCAAAATATGTTTCATGATCATAAACACTTTGAGAAGATTTTCAAATGAATGGTTTTATGGCAACAATAGGATAGTCATGAAGATATAAGGTGACTAAGGTTAGGAAAAACCGTCCTATGATCCGCCAGAGCCGGAGGGATCTACCCAAGGACAAATCCAATAGATTAGAATTAGAAGTCCTTAGGTATGATTGAAAAAAGGAGTAAATGAGAAAGGAGAAAGAAGGGGTTGAAGAATTAAAAAGAAAAGTTATGAAAAAGGGTGAAAAGAAAAAGCCCTTTATATGTTCAACCTTAGGGCAGAAACCGGGTTCAATTCATATGCTATCGGTTGTTACTAAGGTGACACCGGTATTGAAGACAAAGACGTCATGGACCCAGTGACGCACTGCACTAAACCTTCTTAACCACTCAAGTTCTCTTAAAAGAGCTTGTTTCATTCTCACGGGGAACCGGTGTAATCTATCAACTTATCTGTTGGAGATGGTTGATATTGAAGCAGGAGACCTCTCCCTAGTCTCCGCATAGGAAAACCAAATTATGCACTTATCGAGTCTAGAGCCTTGAGATTACATCAAAAGATCTTTTAGGAACACATGATACTTCTACACTGGTGATCCAACATTAAGGATGTCAGATGTAAACTTAAGAGTCCTACGCAGATCTTATCTGCCGAGAACGTTTATGAGAGGATTTATTTATGTATTTCTCAATGATTGAACAGAAACTCCTGCCAGGGGCAACATCAAACAGCCCTGACAGCAGGTCACTTCGGTAACTTCTTGTGGGTTACGCTTAGTGTTCGCGGTGGTTCCAAAATGGTCTACAGTCGTGGGGTGATCTCCAGTGACTCACCCATTCGTTGATCTACTTAGTAGATCTTGTAAGCCTTCTTGGGGGTATCCGATTTGGGAACGGCCTTGGTAAGGGTTAGAAGGTGTCTTCATACTATGCTGTTGACGATCTCTAATTCCGAACCTGTAAGTACCGGATGTTTATTACTAACCGTTTTCATGCTGCCACCCTTAACTAATTATTATCATCACCACCATACTAGTTTCCACATGCTCATACGTACATCACAAAATCAAAGGAAAGTTCTCACAATGATCAAAGGATAGCAACAGTCAAAGAAAGATTCTACGTTATGTGAAAGAATCTACAAAGTAAAGTGACAAAGATCAATGTGAAAGAACAGGAACAGCAAATGTATGTATCTCTAAGACTAAATTCGTATGAGCATGTTGGAAAGGCATACAACCACCGGAGACAAAGAAATGACGAAAGGCAGATGACACCACAACAACAAAGAACTATGAACGAAGAAAAGTCATTTATCAAATATCACAAAGCATGATTGAAACAAAGGAACTAGCAAAACTATTACACAACAAGACTCAAAGTTCAAAGAGAACAAGCTTCAAAGATCAAAGATCAAGGTCACAAAAGAGAGATCTCAATGATCACCCTTAGGGGGAGATTGTTAGCATTAGAAGTGTTGATCATTTATGTAATCAAAGAGAGATCTCAATGATCGTCCCTTTGGGGGAGATTGTTAGGATTAAAAGTGACGATCATTATTGAGTCAAATAGTTAGTTAAATATATTCATGTAATAGTTAGTTGAATGCTAGTCTATTAAAGTTATGTAAAAGCCTAAATGGCTTGACCTAAAAGAAGGCCCAAGAGAAAGCCCATGGTGGCAAATGTAAAATCTATATAAACCCTCCTAAATTAGAAAAAATTGAAGATTTATTTATTTATTCAAACCCACTTATTATATCACATGTGATATAACGTTAATCAATAATGATACGAGAGTTTTCATAACTCACACCATAAAACATATGTGTTTTTATGGTGCAAATTATCAATGCGACATTGACATTTTATTATTATTATTATTATTATTATTATTATTATTATTATTATTATTTAATGTTTTGTACAACTTCAATGAATTAAAAGCTCTAATTTAATATTTGAAATATTAGTGTGATATATGGTTGAAAAGTTAAGAATGTGTATGTTTCAGTGCAAAAGGCGGTGAATTTTTATGTTTTGTACAATTTCAAAGAATTAAAAGCTCTAATTTAAGACTTGAAGTATTAGGGTGATATATTGTTGGAAAGCTAATGATGTATATTTTTCAGTGCAAAAGGCGGTGAATTTTACTATAGTTTTTTAGTTTCGAACGTACATATAATTAGTGTTATAACAGGTCATACATCATGCAAATTCTTATATCAAAAAAACCTAAAAAATAATTTTATCATAAATATATGAAAATGCCCCTTTATTGAAATATAATTAAATTCTTGTCGGGTTGGCGTAATGTATGTAAGTTAATGACGATTAACGGTTTTTGAGATATCTAGATTTTAAAAGTTGGTAAATGAATTTTAAATAAAAATATTAATTAATCCCCAATTCTTTTTAATAGATGATATTTGTTCCTCCTTCAATATACAAATAAATATTAAAGCAACCGCAATGGGCTTAAAAAAGAAAAGCTTTTTACTATTTAAAAAAAAAATTCAAAAGCATTTTTACCATTGCATGAAACAACTTTTTAAAAGGCTTGAAACAAAGACTTTGCTAGTGTCAAATGGTTTGAAGAAAAAGCTTTGTACTTGCAAGAATAATAATACATGCATCAAGTTAATAACACTTTTAGCATTTATTGCCATAAATACTTCAAGCCTTTTAATGACTTTTACCATTGCTCATACTCTTAGCACCGAACTTTTCTCGCGAAAATAACATTCCTAAAAAAAATTCTAAAAGAACAAAAAGATTATATATTCTTTGCAACAATCATAGGTGGCGTATGCACTGACAGATCGATATCAAACATCGAACACTCTACAACTTCATCGAACACTCTACAACTTGTAAGAAACATCTTCAGAGTTCTAACTTCTTTTAGATAATCACCTTTCACTTTATAGTACTTTATAAATAGCAATCATAACAGTCTCACTTCATAGTCATAGCTGAGTCAATTGCTTTCTCACCACATTACATACAACTTAACCTTATAATACAACTTTGTCTTTCGTCCAATTATATAAATGGCAAGCTCTAAGGTTGTACTCTTAAGCACATGGGCTAGTGTAACACCCCAACCCGACAAGGGTAGAAGTGCCACAAGGATGGTGACATATCAGAACATACATAATATCATACACAGCGAAAGTCTTAAACATAATTCAATACGGAAAAGCCAAGCCAAAACGGCTTAAGTCAAGGTACATAAGTTCAATGATGAAGAAAATAATCCAAAGGGAAATAAAGACATAATCAAGATCCAAAGTCATAACATAGGGTGGCCATCTAAGGTAAAAGCTCCAACAAAAGCTCTAACTCTCATCCCAAAGCAAAAGCCCCAGCTCCTAGCTTAGATACCTGCCGCAGGAAAAGGAAATGCGGCTGAGCTACGAGAGCTCAGTGAACAGATATAACGGAAACAAACAGTAGTAACGGAAATAGTAAAGTAAAGGAAATAATACCAGGTGTAACAAGAGTCAGGAAAGAATATAAAAGAGTTACGCATATATATCAACTGGTCAAGAATGGTCATAAGGTACTGTAAATGAAACCAGAACCCACCACAATCCCAAGTCAAATCAAGTCAGGTCAAATGTCAAGTCAAGTATCAGGTCATAAGGTCACAAGGTTTCAGGAGAACAGAAATCCTCTACGAGCCCATACATATCAAATCAAATCATATCATATATCAGGGTGTATGGAGGGGTGACCTCAACATACCAGGTACAGGGTGAGGGGATACCTCCAAGGGTTGGAGTTGCAAGCTCCCAGGGGTTGTGAAAGACGTGTATCGCACACACTCGTCAGTCACCAGGATATAACAGGAAATATAACAAATCAGGACAGGTCTAGGATGCATCCATGCGCCCCCGCAGGCCACAGGGTCTTCTCTACATAACAATCAAATCAGGTCGGGGACGGTGTAACCAAATCACTAGGGCTACACGCTAGTCATGCCGGTGGTGCATCACAGACATGGACATGAAACCCTCATGTCTAGTGGATGGCTCGTAGTCTCAAACTGTGGGTCAATGTCAAGTATCAAGTCTCGGGTATCATGTATCAGTTATCATATCAGGGTTCAAGACAGGAGATAAATGCCGGGGTTCATTATCAGGTGGTCCACATCAAAAAGGTCAAATACTCGAAGGTTCATAATGGTTTATTATAAGAAATCCTTTTTACATGGTTTTAATAAAATGATCGTTAGAACAGTTTCATAATAAAAGTCTCTTAAGAAAATATTCAAAAGTTATATATGAAAAGGTTTTAAAATCCTATGCACCTTTAAGTAATTTCAGGGTCCTAAATATTCAGGTTACCGGGTTATGCACAGGTCATGTCAAGTATTGAGGAAACGTAACAGGGTTCGAGACAAGGTTTCAAGTAAAGGTTCAAGTCAAGGGAATCTTATCAAAGGTTTACAATACACGGAAACAAAAGCAAGGTTCACAGAACAAGGGGACATAGCAATGGCTTGGGAAATCCTAAACAAGTCAAAATCAGAAATCAAAAGAAACGAAGGCTCCTTACAAGAAGAGCAGAATATCTGTACCTTATTCCAATGCAAGCACACAAAATAGAAACGACTGACAGGAAATCAAATCACTTCCTCCTCGAACCTAAGGAGTAGAAGACAGAAATACGAAAGGGGTTTCAGTTATCTTCCCATTATAAGTAACTTCTATTTTAGTAACTTTCTATTTTTAGCAGGTTTCCATAATTAGTAAGTTACCACATTTAGAAAGATTCAAGTGATACAATCCCAGTCAAGTCTTTAATTGGCTTATTATGGAGGTAACATTCATTTTAACAAGTTACACAAGTTCAGGGTTAGTTATGACAAGTTTTCATAGTTCAAGGTTATAAGTGTAAATTTACCAAAGTTAAAGGTCCACATTAAAATTATCATCATTTTACCATTCAAACACTTATACTTTCCAGAATTACACATTTAGCCTTCAAGTTTCGTAATTTACGATTTACACCCTTTTAATTAATTAATTACAAATTAAACCTTATACTTATATAATTTACAAATTAACCTTCACAAGATTATTACACATCAAGTCCTTTTATTCCTTCAAATTACAGAAAGTAACCCTCAATATTATTATGTTACAAACAGCCCTTAAACTTTCGGTAAATTACATTTTTAGTCCTTGTACTTATTACCTTATAAATCGATTTACATAATTAACCATAATTACATATTAAGTCCACAAATACTCAAAATTACACACTTTACCCTTCATACTATTATTTACTTCGAGACCCATCTATTTTCCAGAAATTACATGTTTAGTCCCTCACTTTATATTTATTTTCCAAATCGAATAATACTTTATTAAATAAACATTTTAATCTCTTTAAATACAAAAATTACACATAGCACCCTTAAGTTATATTTTTGTCGAATTATATATGATCCAAATGAAGTTCTAAAAATAACCCTTAAGTTTTAAAAGTTACAAAACTCACCCAAAACTTTTTATACAAATCGTATAAACCCTAAAATACATGAAATAGAAACCCTAATCCATCAAATCCATTTTAATCATTACATAATCATTGAAAGCCATTTAATATCATTAAAAGCAAACCCTAATCTTCAAAGACCAGATCGTATGGAATTTTTCCCTTTTTCTTTTATGCGGTTTTAATTAAAACCCAATTAACCAAAATAAATTCGAAACACAAGATTTAGGCCATGGTAATTCTTTCCAATAATTTTCCAGGTTATATTACATCATAAAAAGTGTATATAAATTGCATTAAGAATTGTTGTGAGTCGTATGGTGTATTACACAATTTTACACGTTTTTAGGGTTTTAATTCATGAAAACGTTATAGAGCATGCATGGATCGAACCAACCATTTTATTTGATGATCATAAGGTATAAGGGACCTGAGAAAAATACCAAACCAATTGTTGGACGTGTGGAACAAGCTGTACGAATTGTTGTACACGCGTATAGGGCAAAACGAACCAAAATCTTCACGCCTTCACCAACGATCTAGCAACCTTGTAATTATTTTTCGTGGGTCTTATATCATGTGAGAAACTCAGGAAAAATAAGAAATAAATTTCATGGAGGTCGAATGAGGTATAAACAAAATTACCTTGTTTTTGTGCTCGATAAAAGAAAAATGATGCCACGATCGAACTAGGCTTCAACAATTCGTGAGAGTATTTTTCTAGCACCTCTTGAATGTTGTTTGATCTCATAAAAATGCTTAGGGATTTTGTGGGAGTCGAATGGAGGCTACACGAATTTTTTGGTGTGTGTTTATTTTGGATCGGCTTTAGGGTTTGTGAATAAAAGGGATGGTTTGACTTTAAATGGAGTATTGCCGTGTGAATGGGGAGATAGGGACCAGAAATCTCGAAAATTTGGTTGGCAATTGATTTGGTGATAATTATCTTATATATTTTCCTTATATATATCCTTTTAAAATCAAAATAAATCAATTTAAATGTGAATTCTATGTCAATCGGCCCTATGAGGGTAATTTGGTAATTTTACCACTTGCATACATATTAATTAAAGTTGTTAAAATATTTTGGATCATAACTGGTGCATTGTTTGAAGTTTGGGACTTATTTGGAGACTTTATAAGCTTTTAAATAAATTTTTAAATAAGCAGGGGTATTTTGGTCATTTCACATGTTCTCAGATTTTAGGTGTTACAGCTAGCATGTTCGGTATGAGGGTCCAAATCGCCCTCGCTGAAAAAGGTGTTGAGTATGAGTACAAAGAAGAGGACGTGTCCAACAAAAGCTCGTTGCTCCTTAAAATGAACCCGGTTCACAAGAAAATCCCGGTTCTCATTCATAATGGCAAACCAATATGTGAATCCAATATCATTGTTCAATACGTTGATGATGCTTGGAACAAGTCTCCGTCCTTGTTGCCTTCTGATCCTTATCTCAAAGCTCAAGCCCGGTTCTGGGCTGACTTCGTTGACAAGAAGGTACCGTATAGTTTCAAATTGTAGTTAAGATTCTTTTTTTATTTATGTGTCACACTAATACACTAGGTTTTCAACCATCAATTCTTTTTTTCTTACCTTTGTTTTGTATTTTAGATATACGAAGCTGCGAAGAAAATATGGACCACAAAAGGAGATGAGCAAGAAGTTGCAAAGAAGGAATACATAGATTTGTTAAAGGTGTTGGAAGGACAGCTTGGAGACAAGCCATATTTGATTGGGGATAGCTTCGGGTATGCTGATATTGCGCTCATTCCCTTCAGCTCCTGGTTTTATGCTTTGGAGACGATTGGCAATATGAGTATAGAAAAAGAGTGTCCAACGCTGGTTGCATGGGTTAAAAGGTGCATGGAAAGGGAGAGTGTCTCAAAGTCCCTTGCTGATCCACATAAGGTTTACGAGTTTGTATTGCAGTTGCAGAAGAAACTTGGCTTATAAGTTATGATGCTACTCTATATAGTAATTAGTACGTACTGTAATAGGTACTCTAATAAAGAAATAAGACACTTAAATGTGCCTCTTTGTTTGTTTTTTTAATCTATGAGTGGGAAATAAAAGTATGAATTTATGTATAAATTGGACTGAATCTCATGTTTACTTGTAATCTTCATTGTAACTTATCCGTCTAGCAAGAGTTGTTAATAGTTAATAAAATTTTGGTATTTCTGATGCGTGCCATGCGAACAATCATAAAAAGACCGGGCTTTATCTTTACTAGTTATAATGTCAAAAGAGTTCACTTTTGGTTAATCTTCAAATTGCCCTTATCACTATAATAAGGAAACAATATAAAACGTATGAACCATGCAAAAGTAAACCATATAAAAAAAAATGGCACCATGCAAAATCAGAAAACAAACATCACTACAAGATAATACCTACGACAATTACCCACACCTATCCTTTTGAGGGTATTTACCCACCTAATACCCAATCATTACCTACGATAAGTGACTTAAGAAGCCGATCTTATTTTCCCTTAAATTCCCCACGAATTTACCCACATAAATAGCTACGAAAATATATTTGGTGTGAAATATGTGGGTAAATAATTGGCGCTAAAATATTTCCCACGAACTACCGTCGTGAGTTATCATGGGTATATACATGGGTGATTTAGTGGGTAAATGTTATTTACCCATGAAATGCAAAGTCCTTTTTATTGGTGGGTAAGTTTACGTGGGTGTTTCAAGGGTGAAATATATACCCATGACTTTACCCATCCTATTATTTGTACGGGTATTTTGGTGTAGATAATCGTTGAAGGTCAATTTGTGGTTACAAATATACCCACGATGTTGTTTTCATGTGAATTTTTAAGGGTACTTTTGTGAGTAATTTATGGGTAAATATATAATCATATTCACACGTGTATTTTTTTTCGTATTTCTATATGGGTAAGCTTACGTGGGTGATTTGTGTGTCTTCTTTATTATCATAAAAAAGAATATGTCATGATCGATGAATATAGAAGAAGTTTATGTTGGGTAAGTAAGTTAAATTTAGGTGTGTCTCTTTTGTTGTAAGTTAACATAACTAAAAAGTTGTGCTTATCCCGTTGAGATATACAGAGTTATAATTTGTGCAAAATTGCAACAAATTATTGGTTTCATTGCTATAATGTTTTTCTACTTTACTACTTCAGCCTGAGTTTTTGTGATTTTTCTGCTCGGACTGCGGGAAAGTATTGGCTGATAGATATGGCCATATCCCGTGTGTGGGCTTAGGTCCATTATTATTATTATTATTATTATTATTATTATTATTATTATTATTATTATTATTATTAATGTTTCAGGTACTATATATATAGTTGTCTAATAATACATTATGACCTACGGTGTTTTACATTGTCAGCCGCTAGCTCTATTTCACCGCGTCAAACCTAGACGCCACCATTTATCCTTTTCTTAGTAAAAGAAAAGTTATAATTTTCGCCCAAAACCCTAACTGCATATTGTTTTTCCCATAACGTTTTAACTGTTTGTAGTTAACTAACGTTGTCAGCGCAATCTATTCAATTTTAAATTATGCAAATTACCCAACAAATATCACCTTCGTCGGTCATCAGACGCGCCGCTAAAAGCTGACGGTCGCAAAAAAAGAGTTTATTCTTTGCTTTTGCTGCTTGCTTTTACTTTTGTTTCGTTGTTGTTGTTGCTACATGATGATGATTGATTTTCGCTTGATGTCACATGTCTTCATCAACAATGAACCAATTATGTATATAAAGCAACTTATAAAAACTTTAACCCATATAATTATACGTTTGGAATATAGATAGTGACCCGCATATTTTTATTTCGTTATTTTCAACACATCAAACTATCAAGAGCATTGCTAGAACCACAAAGAGTCCATAAAATAAAATCCACAAAAAGTACTTGTTCATGTGTGATTGGTTGTAGCAAAGAGAAGAGAGATAAAATATTTCAAAATTCACCAATCAAAATATGACATGTGCTTTTTGTGGATTTTATTTTGTGAACTCTTTGTGGTTCTAACAATGATCAACTATCATTGTACTTATCTTTTATGCACTAACTTTAAGGATAAATATTAAATAAAAAGACAAATATCCGTGCACTACGTAAAAAACTTTAAGAAAAAAAAAGTTCGCAAAAAAGTTCATAAAAAAATCACAAGATCGGGTATATTGGTGCATGAAAAAGTTGTGAAGGAAGTTTTTCTGAAAGTGAATATTTTATCCCAAAAAAAATTATAAAAAAATACATTTGTGCATTAAATCATTTTTTGTGCATCAAAAATCCGTTTTTTTCGCCCAGCTTCTTTATTTATTATTTTTTTTTATCAAAATAACATTACACATCTAACTAAAACAAGTTGAATATTTTGTGTATCAAAATCTTTTTGCGCATCAAAATTCGTTTTTGTGTACTTAAAAAAATGTATAAAAACTCAAAATTAGAAAAACTTATTTCACAAAAGTTTTATGCACCAACATAATTGATCTTATGGATTTTTTTGGATTTTTTCGTGGCCTTTTTAAAAAAATAAAAAAATTTAAAAAATCCTTTAATGTTGTGTACGGATATTTGTCTTTTTATTATTTTAACTTTACCCCTAACTTTAATATATATTTTTTAATATTACTTATCCGTTCAGTTTATTACGGAGTAGCATTATCTATACTACTTATAAAGCATATAAGACATTCTCTCTTATTTATGATTTTAAAATTTCCTAAATCAGATTTTAAGTAAATACTACTAATAAAACATAATGTACAACTATGTAAAGCACAACTGATTTTAAGCAAATAGTATTTCTTACATACAATTAATATATAATTTAAAACACCCCATCACCAATATATACAATTACTTAAGCACAATGTACAAATAAAACAAAAAAAAATTATCCAACACATACAATTAATACACAATTTAATTCACCCATTCACCAAAATATATAACTATTTAACCACAAAGTACAATCTAATTAGGCTTACAAAACAAAAATCTGAAATCCTGCAGCCCATAACAAAATAACGATTATTCACCAAAAAATTTAGTCACAGGGTACCCGCCACCGTATCGCACGAGTACATTGCTAGTCAAACTTATTTAAAAATACATTTTGCATATTTTTGGTTGCAAAAGCTAATCTTTTTCAATTCTCCCAAAAGATTGCCAATTTCCCTCCTATTGTTTTCACCAAAAATTTCAATAACCTCCCGCCTCTCAAATGGCTACTTTTGGCCTCCACCAGATCTACACACTCAAATCTCACGTTTGATTCTATCAATTTCTTCTCGAGTCTTCATTAGTTCCCATCTCTGCCACCTGCTTCTCCGACTCCCACATCACCGTTTCTCTCATTTTAAATCACAATTTAACTATATCTACAGGTTGTTTCTTCATCTATTCAAAACTATCTTAGAAATTGTTATTAGCATTTATGTGACAGTAATATGTGTAAGTTTATTTTCGGTTAACTATGTTATTTGTTGCTTCATGTATCAATTCGTTTTTACACAAGTAAAAAAGGTTCATATCTACATACAAATGCTCTTTAAGATAATTGTTTCTTGTTGGTTATTTGGGTTTGTTATTGTCGCATTAAAGGGCATTTTGTTTGTGCATCAATTAAGGTAGATTTGTTATCTGGTTGTTTATTAAGGGTAATCAGTATGGCCAAGTTTTAATTATTGGTTTATGGATTACTTCAACTACAATATCGTGCAACATTTTTGCACTTATATAATTGTCATTTAGAAGTGTGGTTCATTTTCACATAGTAATTTTCCATAATTTACATTTGGTTACACTCAAAATTTATGTATAAACAGGTTATTCATTTGGGACGAAGGTGTACTACATATTTCCCATGTCAAACGCTTATCTTTAATCTCAATAATGAAATTGTTTTTTGTTTCTTTTTCCAGAATACAACAGCTGAAAGGATTGGTAAAAAAAAATTAAAGGTAAAATATGACAAGGGAATTCACTAAGATGAGGATAGACCTAGTGGCTCTCTCCACACATAGATGCTTTGAAAGTAACCATCATGATAATAGATGAAAGTATATTTCATGGCGAGCCTATCAAATTTCATCATTTAAGCATACATTATCACCATTCATTATGCTATAAAAATCAGTTGTCATCTTATATTGTGACTTTGGATTGTATGATATGAAATTTGGAAAGTTCAATAGTTTTTTTGTTATAGATTAGGATATATTGTAAATTTTACTTATTTTCTACAGTATTAAGAAAGATAACAATACGAATAAGTTACAATTACTATGTTATGTTTCACTTCATTGTTTGCAGCCAGTCAGATCGCATTATGGATTTCATAAGCAACTTGAAGGACTTTGGTGGCTCTAACAAGCCTTCTATGAGGTACTTTTGATATATTATAGTGTTGCCTTAGAATCGAAAAAGTAAAAATAGTCGCTCTGTATTCATGTTCAAGTTTAATGTATTTTATTTGTTATATTGTTTAAATTGTTAAGCTATTAATTATAAGGTATAAGATGCTATCTACTAATCTACATTTATTATTTATAAGCTGAATTTAAGATTGTTTTTGCATATTTAATAAGTTATTGTGCTTGACAAAAAGTGCTAAACTTCGTTATTTATTCGTTTTAGTTTGTATGACGGTATGTGGTATACCATGTAACTCATATATCTCATGGTGCATATCCTTCCAAATATATTACGTATGTTGACTATGTTCTATTTCAATTAGGGACTAAGTGTGATTTTGGAACTTTGTTTTGCTTGTTATTGCATGTACCTGCGAATGACATGGCTATGTACATTCTTCAGTCTCATAGTTTACCAATAGTTATATTCTGTTAAGGGAAATACCCAATGTTGTTACTCCCTGGTTACCCAAAATACGTTGAACACCAATCCTTGATATTAAAATTTAGGCAATATGATCAGGTGAAGAATGACCTTTCATGAAATTCTAATCTTCTTATATAACTTGAATTCATGTTCATACGCTGTAATTAAAAGAAGAGGACGAAACAACACAAACTGCAAATGACTTAATTTATTGGGTGTATGTCGTAACAGACAACGCACGGTTATGCTATAGAAGTATTTTATAGCTTTCATTAACAATGTATCACTACTAGAAAAACAGCTATTCTTGACTCCAAATGCGAGTCAAGAAGAGGCCTTATGACTCGCAAATGCGTGTCAAGGATAGACCCGTCTGTGGAAAACTAGATGGGGGTTAAATAGTTTTACGTCTTTTTAATTTGTTATAAAAGATAGTTTTAGTGTTTTTTTAGATTTTAAAATTTAGATTCGATAATATGGGATCTCAAGTCTTGCACAATATAAACAACTATCAATAAGTAAGATATAACAATGATAAGTAATGAAATAAACAAGAGATGGAAAGATCGAACCGCGAGACAAGAGATTTATAGTGGTTCGGCTACAAGGACACCTTCCTTGCCCTACTCCACTCCCCGAGCACCTAACTCGAGAGTTTTCTTCACTATATCAACAAGCTCCCTTATGGCGGAGAAAACCTTACACACCAATTTACACACCACAATTTCTTCACAACTTCTACACAACTTCTTCACACCAATCTACTTCACAACTAACTACTTCACGCTTATCTTCTTCACACCAATTTACTTCACAACTAACAACTTTACACCTAGCTTCTTCACTACAATCTAATTCCTAACTTTTCTTCTTCACACCAAACAACTAACTAATCACACAATCTATATATCTAGCACAACTATCTACAATCAAATATTCACAACAATCTTCACAAAGAATTATGTAAATAATCTTGATGATGCACCAACTTGTATGTGGAGGTCACAATAAGTTGTAATACTTCTTGTCTTGGGGGATAGAAGTATTCTTCTCTTGCACTTGAGAGGATGATGTTTGAATCACTTTGAAACAAAGAATTATGTACTTATTATCAAAGAATTAAGATAATAGAAATGTAGATCTAGAACAGAAAGTTTAGGAGTGCAAACGGTGAGAAAATTCTGTGGGATGAACCAGTATTTATAGGGAAGAAAATTACTGTTCTGGAGCGTGGCCGGTCCCCTTAATGATTAAGGGGGCCGCCCTTTTAGAACGTTGGATTTTCTTGTCTTTTAGTGGGGAATATTTTTCTGAATAAAATTTGCCATTTTTGGTTGGAAATTTGAAATTATATATTTATAATGAATTAAACATATTTTTTTAATTCCAAAAGTAATTTTGTAAAAGATATAGAATGTTTAATACATTTTATAAAAATTCTAGTGATTAGAAAAATTTCCTTTGATCAGGAAATGCAATAAACCCTTTGTTTATTCATACCTTAAGTGATATGGATGTAAAGACAAATATTAAGCACTAAAAACTTGTTTACGTCATAAGTTTTAGATTTATGAGTTTATGCTTTGTAATTATCAAAACATAGAGATATTGTTAATGTGCTAAGAATGTTTTTAGACATTATTTATGTCAACAATCTCTCCTTTTTTGATGATTACAAAACCTTAAACTCATTAGGTCTAAAAAATAATTTTTAGACAAGTATTATTAGAGTTTGACATTCTCTTCTCCCCCTTTTTGTAAAATCAAAAAGGTTAATGCTCCCCCTTGACGTATGCTCCCCCTCATTTGAGAGCACCAAGGGAATGAGCTATGGAAATCTTGGCTACACAAAATATTAGAAGAGAACAAGACACATATACATGCAAAGCAATAATTATAAAAATAGATTCATTCAAGCATCATAGAAATGATTAGCATTACAACATTCAATATGCTTAAAGCATATTGATTACAATAAAACAAAAAGAAAAGACATAGTCCTATATTGCCTAAGAGAGCACTTGGACTTGCTTGCAACCCATGGTTGATTGTTTTATTTGCTTGAAGAAGAACATAAGCATAAAGCTTAGTTGTTAGATGGAGAGGGATATGGAGTGGGGTATGGAGCGGAAGAGGTGGATCTTACGATATTGTATCGTGTTAAGGGTGGTATGGGATGAGGACGAGTGAGGAGATATTCAATCCAAGAAATATCTTCACTCAAGTATAGGATTTGTTTTTGAAGGAAGATGCAACAAGGGCAATAGTGAGTGTGGTTTGTAACTTGTTCCAAGTTGAGAGAGTGAGGAAGGCAATTGTTGTAGGGTGATGATGGATGTTGCCCTTTATTGCGTTGTGCAAGATGCATGGCATTGAGATCACTAAGATCATGGATTTGTGATATTTCATCACAGAACTTTTGCTTTTCCGTGGCAATGCGAAGAAAGTCATTGTGTTGATATGGATGAATTGGGTTTGTGTAGTTGGAATTGTAGTGGGATGGTTGATCAAACTTGTATGGATCATTACAAATGGTTAGAGGATGAGATGAGTGGTTTGGCATGAAGGAAGATGTTTGGCCAATGTTGTATGGTTTGTAAAGAGGATCAAATGAATGTCCTTGTGAATTTGGTGTAAAGTTTGGGAAGTAAGTGGTTGGAGGTGTTGAGTGATTTCCAACTTCATTGGTTATGATGGATTTGTTACGAGGGCTTTTTCTTCGCCAAACGGGTTTTTCCGTCATTCTTACAAGCCTTGAGGCTTTTGGTTTTGGTTTGTTTGGAGAAGTCATGAAGGGATGAGTGAAGAGTTTTGAGGATTGGAGGTATTTATAGTGTAAGATTTGTGTGTTTAGGGATGGATAAAGTTTGGTTTGGAGATTAGGACAAAATGTGTTGGTGAAAAATGGGAAATGTAGGTTGAAATGGGCTAAAAAGCATAAAAGATTCTGTAAACCCGAACATCAGATGGCCGGTCCCCTTAATTAGGGGGCGGTCCCCTTAATGATTAAGGGGGCCGCCTTACAAAATTAAGGGGGCCGCCCATCTGGTGATTTCCAGATTGCCATAATTGGGTTTTTGGCAGAAAATTTGCAGAAAGGTTGTGTGTTTGGATTAGATTTCAAGCAATTTCAACTCCTTGAGGCAATATAGCTTCTAATCTAACTATAATATAGCATGCATGCAACAAAACTTAAGTAAAAGAGCAATCAAGCAATTAATAATAAGCAAGAGAAGGCAAACAAAGGCAAGGGAACTTAATCTTCCTAGAGCAACTATCTTAGATCAAAGGCAAAGGTAACTAATGAGTGGAAAACTAGTGATGGAGCAAGATGACAATATTATTAGTGAATTTGTCCTAGTGTGTGTCTATATGCAACAAATGTGGAGTTGTGATTGTTTTGACTCCTAAATGTAAAGAGAAATAACGATCCTAAAAAAGAATCCAAAAGATCTCCTTGATTCAATTTTTGCTCGATCATGAATGTCAAAGATATATATTAGATTATATACCTTGACAATTTATGTGAGAGTTTATGCATGATTTTGGAAGACAGTGTTTTTAGCATTAGTCAACAATGCAAGGAAAATGATGTTCATGTGATTCCTAGATGTGAGAATATTTTTTAAAGAAAATTGATTGGGTTTTACAAAAGAGTTGATGCATAGAAAATAAACTTTCCCAATCTTTAATTTTGTGCAAAATAGATTCCTAGGCTCAGAAATAAAGAAGTGGACAAAAAGTAAATTTTATGCAAGTATAAATTTGTATTAGTTCAATATAATTTAGTCAACTTGTTCCATCATTCCTAATCCTAAACGCAAGTGGTTGAATAATTCACGCTTAAGGGGTTTTGTGAATATATCCGCAATGTTATCTTCCGATGCAACCTTTTCTATAGATATGTTTCCTTTTTATACATTATCCCTAAGAAAATGGTGGCGTATTTCTATATGTTTAGTCCTAGAGTGTTGCACCGGATTTTTACTTAAATCTATCGCACCTTTGTTATCGCACATAATGGGAACATTTTCTAACCTAATGCCATAGTCTACGAGAGCTTGTTTCATCCATAGTGCTTGTTGACATGCCTTTCCAGCGCTTACATATTCGGCTTTGGTGGTAGAAATAGCAAGAGCGGTTTGCTTCTTCGAAAACCAAGATGTTAGACAACATCCCATAGATGATGGTTTCTATGCCGGATCCCTTAGGATACCATGATCCTAAGTGTATAGTGCCTTTAATGTATCGGAAGATACGCTTAACCGCTTCTAGGTGAGAGGTTTTGGGATCCTCTTGAAAACGGGCACAAAGGCAGACACTAAACATGATATCGGGTCAACTTGCCGTCAAGTATAGTAAACTACCTATCATTCCTCTATACTTGGTGTTATCTACGAACTCACCTTCATCATCCTTTGTGAGCTTTACTTCCGTAGACATGGGAGTTTTCATGGGTTTTGAGTCTTCTAGGCCAAATTTCTTAAGCATTTCCTTAATGTACTTAGATTGGTTAAAAAATATTCCATCTTCTAATTGTTTTATTTGTAATCCTAGGAAGAAGTTAAGTTCACCCATCATACTCATCTCAAACTCATCATGCATGATTTTGTCAAATTCATCACACATGTCTTGACAAGTCGATCCAAATATAATGTCATCAACATATATTTGGACAATGATGAGATTTGGGTCTTTCCTTTTAGTGAAAAGAGTGTTATCTACCATTCCCATGGAATAATCATGTTTAATAAGAAAAGCTTTTAATCGATCATACCAAGCTTTGGGAGCTTGTTTGAGTCCATACAAAGCTTTCTTTAACTTATAAACATAATCAGGTTTTGCGAAGTCAATGAATCCTGGAGGTTGTGCCACATATACCTCCTCATTGATAAAACCGTTAAGGAATGCACTTTTCACGTCCATTTGGAATAACTTAAAATCTAGGGCGCAAGCATAGGCAAGTAATATCCTAATCGATTCTAGTCTAGCTACGGGGGCATAAGTTTCGTCATAATCAATTCCTTCTTGTTGATTATAACCTTGGGCAACTAACCTAGCTTTATTCCTAGTAACTATTCCATTCTCATCTAACTTATTCCTATATACCCATTTAGTTCCTATGATGGTCATATTCTTTGGATTTGGGACTAATTCCCAAACATTATTTGCCTTAAATTAATTTAATTCTTCTTGCATAGCTATAACCCAACTTTCATCTTTTAAAGCCTCATTAATATTCTTAGGTTCTATTGCTGAGAGGAAACAAAAGAAATTGTTTTTATCTTGGGCTTGTGACCTAAGGGTTCTTTGGTTAAGATGTCCTATTATATTATCTAATGGATGTGATCTAGATTCTTTAATATTAACAATTTCGTTATTTCCTAAGTGAATGTCTTCATTATCATTTCCTATGGGTTTTGTTTTACTAACCTCAATAGCTTCATCTTTGACTAAGTCATCATCTTCTAAAGGTAATGTTTTAGGAGGTGGTGGTGTTTCATCAAATGTTACATTTAGTGATTCTTCTACTTTCATGAAGTGTTTGTTAAGTATTATATATGCTTTGCTATTTTGTGAGTATCCTAAAAATATTCCTTCATATGATTTTGGATCAAACTTAGTGAGGTAAACTCTAGTGTTTAGAATATAACATTTACTTCCAAATACCCTAAAGTAGCTTAAGTTTGGTTTTCTACCTCTTAGTAACTCATAAGGAGTTTTTCCTAGAATTCTCCTAATTGATACCCTATTTAAAATATATGTTGATGTATCTACGGCGTGACACCAAAATTTTTGTGGGATGGATTGTTCATTTAACATTGTTCTACTCATTTCTTGTAGTGACCTATTTTTTCTTTCTACTACGCCATTTGATTGAGGAGTACGAGGAGCGGAGAAATTGTGAGATATTCCATTTAAATCACAATATTTTCCGAATTGTACTTCGTTATCAAATTCCCTACCATGGTCCGTCCTAATGGCAACTATTGTGCATCCTAATTTATTTTGAATCATTTTACTAAATATTTCGAATTTTTCAAAGGCTTGGGTTTTGTCACTTAAAAACCTAGTCCATGTGTATCGTGAATAGTCATCTACTATTACTAAGGTATATTTGTTTCCTCCATAGCTCCGCACAGCGGATGGACCGAAAAGATCCATATGTAATAATTCTAGGCACCTAGTAGTGGATACTATATTTTTAGCTTTGTGACTAGCATAAGCTTGTTTTCCAATTTTACATGCATCACAAAAATGCTTGTCATATTTTAGATTAGGCAAATTTCTAACTAATTCCTTAGAGGCCAAAGATTGTATTTGTTGCATGTTAGCATGTCCTAATCTCCTATGCCACAATGTAGAGTTTTCATCTAGGGTCGTTAGGCATATCCTATCCTCAGGCTTGTTTCCTAGTTTCATAACATATATGCCACCTTTCCTAATTCCTCTACCTATAATTTTTCCATTCTTAACTATTTCGCTATCCTCTTCGGTAAAGGTGACTCTACATTTATTATCACATATTTGTCCTACACTAAGCAAGTTATATGTTAAATTATCTACATGTTCTACATTTTCAATAGTAAGTGAGTCTTGAGAAATCGTACCTTTGCCAATAATTTTTTCACGTAAGTCACTACCGAAAATAACGTTACCTCCATTGTAAGCCTTGTATGTAGAGAATAGCTTGCGGTTCCCCGTCATGTGCCTCGAACATCCGCTATCTTTGATCTATTCGTCAGGTTCCAAGTCAATTCCTAAACATATTTCGTCGGTTTCCTTTGTCATAAAACACTTTTCGTCTCTTGGCTTTTCAACTTCTTCTTTGTCACTATCACTCCATGTTCCACTAACAAAAGCGCCTTGATTTTCATAACCCGGTGGCTTTAGACATTCGCCAATGAGATGATTTGGACTTCCACATCTAAAGCACTTTCTTTTCCCGTAGTTGTCACTTCTATTTCTTTGGAATGATTTTCTTTCGTCTCGTGATGATCTAGTGAATCTTCCTCGTCTCTTGAAGAATTTCTTGAATTCTCTTACGGCCATTGCATATTCTTCGTCTTCACTTTCGTCACTTGAATCACCATCATCACTAGGTTCCTTTTTGGCTTTTAGAGCAATGGATTTGGTTTGTTCTTTCTTGACTTTGACCGTTTCCAAATCTCTTCTTATAATTTCTTCATGAACCTTCAAGTTGCCAATTAGTTCATCTAGTGATAACGTCATCAAGTTCTTTGATTCTTCAATTGCCGTGACCTTAGCTCGCCATTTTGGATGCAATGCCCTAAGAAATTTCCTAACACAATTTTTACTAGAAAATGTCTCATCAAGTGCTTTTAAACTTGTGATAATAGTGTTAAATTTAGCAAAAGCATTATCAATTGATTCCTCTTCCGGAAT
The DNA here is from genome assembly GCA_030686995.1 of Artemisia argyi. Classification (NCBI taxonomy): domain Eukaryota; kingdom Viridiplantae; phylum Streptophyta; class Magnoliopsida; order Asterales; family Asteraceae; genus Artemisia; species Artemisia argyi. Next base: position 2,089,743 of record CM060676.1, on the reverse strand, counting down.
CGTAAATTGTTCATATTGTTGTACAAGAAGATCTATTTTATTATCTTTGACTTGGCTATTACCTTGGTGAGTAAATAGTAAAGAATCCCAAATTTCTTTGGCGGTTTTACACATAAAAATTCTTTCATATTATTTGCGTGGTAACGCATTATAAATGACCATTTTAGCCTCATTATTTTTTGCTAGTTTCTTTTTCAAATCATCATTTTGTTTTTCAAAAGATACCATTTCATCCATTTTAGTTTCAACATTATATTGAATAGGAGGAAAATCACCAAAGGTAATAATATGCCAAAGATCAAGATCTTTTGATTTCACATACGTTTCGAATCTATTTTTCCAAAATAAAAATCCATCACTTTCAAATAGTGGTGGTCTTTGCATAGATTGCCCTTCTAAATATTTTTCAGATTCCATAAATCGTTACAAGTTTTAAAATACAATATATTTTAAAGATCTTGCTTGACGTGGCGCTCTGATACCAATTGTGGAAAACTAGAAGGGGGGTTAAATAGTTTTACGTCTTTTTAATTTGTTATAAAAGATAGTTTTAGTGTTTTCTTAGTTTTTAAAATTTAGATTCGATAATATGTGATCTCAAGTCTTGCACAATATAAACAACTATCAATAAGTAAGATATAACAATGATAAGTAATGAAATAAACAAGAGATGGAAAGATCGAACCACGAGACAAGAGATTTATAGTGGTTCGGCTACAAGGACACCTTCCTTGCCCTACTCCACTCCCCGAGCACCTAACTCGAGAGTTTTCTTCACTATATCAACAAGCTCCCTTATGGCGGAGAAAACCTTACACACCAATTTACACACCACAATTTCTTCACAACTAAATCACAACTTCTTCACACCAATCTACTTCACAACTAACTACTTCACGCCTATCTTCTTCACACTAATTTACTTCACAACTAACAACTTCACACCTAGCTTCTTCACTACAATCTAATTCCTAACTTTTCTTCTTCACACCAAACAACTAACTAATCACACAATCTATATATCTAGCACAACTATCTACAATCAAATATTCACAACAATCTTTACAAAGAATTATGTAAATAATCTTGATGATGCACCAACAAATTGTATGTGGAGGTCACAACAAGTTGTAATACTTCTTGTCTTGGGGGATAGAAGTATTCTTATCTTGCACTTGAGAGGATGATGTTTGAATCACTTTGAAACAAAGAATTATGTACTTACGATCAAAGAATTAAGAGAATAGAAATGTGGATCTAGAACAGAAAGTTTAGGAGTGCAAAAGGTGAGAAAATTCTGTGGGATGAACCAGTATTTATAGGGAAGAAAATTACTGTTCTGGAGCGTGGCCAGTCCCCTTAATGATTAAGGGGGCCGCCGAAGGAATTAAGGGGGCCGCCCCTTCAGAACGTTGGATTTTCTTGTCTTTTAGTGGAGAATATTTTTCTGGATAAAATTTGCCATTTTTGGTTAGAAATTTGAAATTATATATTTATAATGAATTAAACATATTTTTTTAATTCCAAAAGTAATTTTGTAAAAGATATAGAATGTTTAATACATTTTATAAAAATTCTAGCGATTAGAAAAATTTCCTTTGATCATGAAATGCAATAAACCCTTTGTTTATTCATACCTTAAGTGATATGGATGTAAAGACAAATATTAAGCACTAAAAACTTGTTTACGTCATAAGTTTTAGATTAATGAGTTTATGCTTTGTAATTATCAAAACATAGAGATATTGTTAATGTGCTAACAATGTTTTTAAACATTATTTATGTCAACACCGTCATAAAGCTTCATAACTCGCATTTGTGCGTCATCCGTCTATGACGCGCACTTATGACCCACGTTTTATGACTCTCTTTTTTGCGAGTCATAACCTAATTTTTTTTTTTAAAAAAAATTAATTTTCTTCAGTTCCTAATTTTCTATTAAATGATAATTAAAAACTTGATAATACAAAATTAAAAACACAAATATCAAAATAACGCATTTCATATATATATATATATATATATATATATATATATATATATATATATATATATATATATATATATATATATATCAAAACAATGAGGTTAATTCAAGTACTAATTCACGATAAGTCACAAGTTAATTCACGTCAAAAATTACATATCGATATGCCTAGTTTTTATATAGATCAAGTTTTTAAAATACCCCTGTGCAGACAGCATGATTCATCTAAATATGTCATCGTCAAAGTTTACTTCTCTAGCTGCTGCAGATCGATATCCCATGCTGATGCTAACTGCAACAAGAGTTGGTCTGGCACCCTCGAGCAAGTCTAACTCAAAAACCAGCTTTGGAGTCCTGATTAAGTAACTAAAACAGATGAGAGAACATAGAACGCATTTGAAGAAGAGACAAATGAATGTTTTAGACTTAATTAACATCACCATAGGTCCATAGGATGGTTGTGAGAAATGGTATTCCATTAGAGATAGTATGTCTCAGGGCAAACATAAGTCTTTAAAAGCATGGTTACATGGTAATAAAAAAAAAATTCCAAGCTAACCTGTACTGGTCTTAATCTTCAGATATATTTCATCACGGATCTTGCTTGATATTTTACTAAGTCTGTCTTGTAGAGAATGCCGAAGAGCACCTACGATGAACATAAACATAAATCATTAGAGTTAAGAATGGTAAGCATACCAATACGTCAAAATATATGTATTCAGTGAGAACAAGTTAAATGAGTGGAATTACGTTAACACAAACCAAGGAAAACCCCTGGATAAGCAATTTAAGCCAAGAATTAAGCAAAACCAAATCAAATCAAACACAGAAATGGGGCTTAAGCCAAACACCCCTTGCAGGTTTTTCTCTTTAACTAAGAATAAACAAACGCCCCTAGTGGGTTGTTTTGGTGGAACAGGCAACAAAACCCAAACGTACCCGAGTGAGGCTTGTGGTGTGAGCCGCGACAACAGAACAACAACAACGACACCCCTTCGGGGCTGTCGTGTACCATGCCAAAGAATCACCACCATAGGTGGTTTTCCTTCCAGTCGATAAATGACACCAACCAACGACACCCTTTGTGGGTCTCGCTGTGAACCGAACACAGCAAAACACACCCTATACGGGTTTCCTTACTTTGATTGAAGCAAACAAACACCCTCTTGGTGTGGTCGTGAATCATACCCTCAACCAAACCATCACCCTTTGGGGTGGGCTGCTACAACAAGTAACAAACAAACAGTCTTGTGTTTTTCTTTAACCGAGACCAAAACCAAACACACTCAAGTAGGGATGTGGTGTGAGCCGCAACAGCAGACAACAAACACACCCTTTGTCGTCTGTGGCTGTACAGAAGCAAACTAAACCAGGCGAACCCTCTTGGGTCGTGGTTTCCAATCGAGACCCATGAACCAAAACAATTAAGCCATAAGCTCAAATACACTTAAATAAATAAAACCAAATAAGCTCAAATAAGCTATTAATAAACAATTCAAGACTATACCCATGGCCAACTCGTGACCCAAATGGGTCGACTGACCCGAAACCCTACACGGGTTTAGACCCGATCTGAATCAAATCGATTCAAACAAACAACCTTTAATCAGGTTCCACCACACGAAAACAAATCAAAAATGTGTTTTAATCCTTATTTTAATCCACAAAAACTTTATAAATCGGTTGCATATTAAGAAAATAATAAACATGGTTGAGTTTTGTCATACCACCAGAAAACCGGGGGAGGAGTAGTGAGATGAAGGCGGCGGTGGTGCGTCTGTGGTGGTGATTACTCGAACCAAGCGAGAGCCGATCATCACCATCTAAACCCGTAGCCACTCACCCTTGATCTTCTCCTTGATGGTGATGGTTGTGGTGTTATCAAGTAGTGATGGACGCCGGTAGTCGGATGGTGGTGATGTTGTTGTTGTTGCTGTCGTTGTTCACCAAAGAGAGGAGGGAGGGATGGAACATTTGAGAGAGAGAAGATGAGATCTGATATATCTTCTTGAAATAATGAATAAAAGGGGATTTGAAAGTTTTCAAGCTTTTGTGGTCCGTGTTTTTTAAAAAATTTGAGATATGACACGAATTTTATGACATACAAAAATGCCTGTCGTCTAGCCTTCAGATTTTACAATTTATGACAGTTTTTTTATGACTTACAATTTTGCGTGTCATTATATTGTGTGCGTCATAAAATGCGAGTCAAGGATAGACCTTTTTCTAGTAGTGTATATATCTAGGTTGACATGACAAACAAAAAAGCAAAGGGAATAAAATACGCTTTTTGCAGATCTCGTACATGATTGCAACCTGTGAGCATAATGATTTAATTGCTTGTCCGATTAGCATTAATTTTATCCCAGTATAAATAAAAAGGTTCATGTGGGTTTCACTCATTTGAGCAATGTGGATTATGGCCTACAGAATCATGTGATTAATCATGGCTATTAACCGCACGTCCGCACTTTAGTTCAGGTATTATAGGCTGCAATAGGTTATGGGTGGTACTAATTTTTAAAAATTGTATTGGGTTTCTTTGTGGAAATTAATTAAATTTGTTACTATATGGTGTTTTATAGGTTGAATTATCAAAAAGGTCATGGAGGAGCTGGAACAAGAAAGTAGAAAATGATAGAAAGCTTTTCACGGAACTGAGTGAAAACTAGAGAACGCCTTATGGCAAAAACACTGCACTCACATGTTGGATATGAAAGAGACCGGAACAAATGTTGCAGCTATCCCGCGTAAAATTCTTGTTGCATTTGATACATTTTGTGTTTGATACCTCTTAGTTATAATTGGTACAATTGGGTGATTTTGGTACACTTTTGATGCCTTAATATGAAATTATGGTATATGCGGTATTTATATTGTTATTAAAATTGTGATTGATTTGTGCATTCAGAATGTTTTGTATTATTTGTGACGGTTTTCTTTGGTTGGAAATTGTTGCAATTTTTTTTGGCCCAGTTTTGTTGTAGTGACGGTTTCCCCATAAAATCGTTGTTAATTTAGTCACAAATTTACTCACGAAATATTACTAAAAAGTAGGTCATTGTTACCCATGGCTCTTACATACGACAAATAGGTGGGAAAGTTTACTCATGTATTATTGTGGGAAAGTTACCCACATATTATGTGTCGACTTTTACACACGAAATTACATTGTGGGCAATGTTACACACAAATTACCCACGGGTATATTTATGGGTATTCTCGTGGTGAGTTAAAAAAATCCCAGAAAACTTCACCCACGAACGCACCTCAATCGCCCACCTAAAATGGTGTGGGTAAATTTACCCACACAGTGTAAATGGCGTGGGCAAACAATTAGCCTCGAAGGTTTTACCCATCTTCATATGGTCATGGGTAGTGCGTGGGTATTACCCAGTTACCCACGAAAATATGGCTTTTACCCACAAATTCTATCCGTGGCTATTCGCCTGAATTCTTGTAGTGCATGCAAAAGGAAACCATATAAAGTGAAACTGCAAAACTTAATAATGGAAACTATTGTAATTGCAATGCAAAATAAAACCTCGGCCGGCACAAATCTTTTTCAATGAATGTGTGTATTACATGTAAAACCTCGCAAAAATCCATATAATTAACAACGTTTAATTATATATTAATCTCTGCCATTATTTTTAATCACCATTTTTATGGAGAAATTTAAAAATTTTCTTATTATACTATAATAACGAAATCACATCATCCCATAATTCACCAAATGACGGAACGAATTCTCGACATGTTTAACAAAACTTAAAAACTACACTAAACCTAACTTAATACTAATTACAACCAAACGGGCCCTTAATATCTTCTCAGCCCAAGATTAAATCCCAAAATCCAATTTATAAATTTTTGTAACATTCGAACTGGAGCCTAAAAACGACCTTCGTACACTCAATATTTACACGAGACCTATCTATATTTTCGTACCACCTATTTGCTCACCAAGCCAACTCTCGACATGCCAATTTTCAGATTAAAAGGTTGACGTTTACTTTGTTTTTAAGAGACAAAGTATTCGGTCCTACTCAAACCCAATCAATATATAATAAATTCAATACTTAACCGTTTTGTTTCCCGATTGTTTCTAAGAGTTCCTAGTAACGTTTCTAACATGATTACATGTTTAAATGTCAAGTATGATCAGATATAATCAAGTGATACACGATTTCTCAAATCGTGTATGAATATAAATGGTTGTCGACATGCATATCTATCACAAGAAACATTCACCTCATTTTAAGCTCTCACACATTCTTCTTAAAGTCATTGAATATCTAAGAAATCATCCATTCACTGACAATGTATAGTTGCTTATGTTCCTTGCACTATTTGAACCCATACGTGTTCCAAAATCTTTCTATATCTACTCTACAATCACCACCTTATTCTCTTTCAATACAAACACTCACAATAATTCATATACTCTCTCAAATTCACCTCTGGAAGACCAGAAGTGTTTGTACTCTCTATTAGAAGCTATCGAGAATATTTGTTGCAAAGTATAATTCGTATACTTGTTATAAATTGAACGTGGCCATTTACTCGTATTTCAAATCATTTCTTTCGATTCTCTACGACCCTAGAGGTGTTGTAAGTCATTTCCATCTCTATTGATTTCATTTTTATACGTTAGTTCATGTCCATGCATCACGTATGATATTATATCAAACGCATATAGTTTTATGTTTATTCATACGTATATATAAACATATAGAAACACAAACGTGATTAGCCTCTATCTTGGAAGGCTTAGGAGTCACGTAGCACACATATTTCACGTTTATTTTTACGTTACATGCATCAAACAAACTCATTTTGGAACCTAGTTTAAATCGAATACTAAAACACAAAACACTTAGACAAAATTCTAAGTCTTTAACATATATAGAAACGTCCCATGTAGCCCAAGAAACGAACGTATATATGAAAATTTTACTTAACAAGTACACTATATTTGTACACCATCTAATAGACCACCTAGCTAGCTACTAATTTCATTTAGATAACTTATAAAAATACTCACGTCTCGACACTCAAACTTATTCAATTTGATCGACAGTTACAAGGTTCCCAAAATTTCATTTTTATCTAAAAACTTAATATATTTGGCTGGGCTTATTTCAAGCCCAATAAGAGATAGCATTTTACCAGCCCACTGGACCCATATGATATATGTTTAGAATCACAAAAATAGCCCAAGTCCAAGCCCAAAACTATTTTCATGCCCTCGCCTCTAAATTTCTTAACGGGCCTTGTTAGTATACATTAACAGCCCATTTATATAAAAGTAAGCTCTTTTATCAAATAAATAGTTGAAATAAGCTTTAATAAACTTAAATAAGCTACGGAAATTTTCATATAATTTTTCCCACTTTTTCTTACACGTTTGGACTAAAAATGTAATGCGACGACACTTATGAGGACTAAAACTATCAAACTGTTAAAAGTAAGGACTGAAACTGTAAAAACAGAATCTATAGGATATAATTTGATATATTATCATATTCCAGGACCAATAAGTTATTTTGGACAAGTTGTGGACTATAAATGTAAACTATATATAAAAAGGACTAACGGTGTAACGCTAACGTCGTTAGGATAAAAATTGTAAAATTGGAAAAGGACAAGGACCAACATATTCTATTTAACATTCTTAGTTATTTTCTCTTCCCGTAAACTTAATCACGTCATATGCCTATTAAATTACATTTTATTTATATATTATTTAACTTTACGTTAATAATATATATAACGATATTTAAACTCATATTCATTACATATTACTTTTATCATCATTAAAAAGGAAGAACTTTGGAAATAATAACATATTTTGTCATATTATTATAAACGTAAGAATTTCATTTGCATATCATCTTTGCATCATAACCATTAATCATTATTCATTAATCGTTATTCGTTATTCGTTTCGTATTTACCAAATAGTATTTGGTTAGATTCTTAGATAAATTTATTTATCAGGATCCATATTGAAGACGTTTTCATAATCGTTCCCATAATCTCTCGAATTTACTTTTCATCATTCCCGTATCAATCAAGGTGAGTCATAGCCCCATTTCCAATACTTATTTTAACTCATTGGGGGAGATACATGCTTACATATACTTTGATAATTTTATAAGTATATGAATAAATTACATGATTCAAATCAATTTCCTTATTAATAGTTACCTGATGAAATTTATGACTTAAGATGTGATATATATATATATGTTACTGGCGAATTACTTAAACTGAAATACTGATACTCAGATGTTGATGTTTCCAAATTGATTATTGTGGCATGATGCTTGACTATACTATAACATCTTGAATGATCTCATTATCTCTATATGATATTTCTATGTTTCAACAAAAATAATTGCTAGGAAGCGCACAAATACTCTAGTTACATCATTACCTTGATATTGCTTAAGTTACCCTTATCGCCATAAAGTCCCTCAATCATGAGCCATTAATCACTTGTATATGAGCGCGAATATAGTGAACAGCTTCGAAACCTGTTAAGGATTGACCATCCTATCCCACTAATACTTGACGGAATGCCATTATGCATATGGTTAGTCGTATTAGTCGTGATACACTATATTTGAATAAAAATAGGAATTGGAAAATCACCTATTATAAGAGGGCAAATTTTTATCATTGACTTGAAAATTACCTTCTTTTTGTTAACGTTTTGTGTGTCATGAGGCTTAGGGCAATATCCATAAGAAAATGTATGTTTTCAATATATATTTAGATACAGCTGTATAGGTATTTGACCAAACTTGAATTATATATCTCATTAAATTCGCATCATAAGTTTCCATCTCGTGTTAGGATTATTGATCCCTTATTTGAATTTGATTGAATATCTATATAAATTATCTGTGATTAAAATCAACATCACTCAATACTTGTTCTATCACTGTTTGTATTTATTACAATTATTACTAAAGATTCTTGAAATTTATTGAAATCAATGGTTTTCCATAAAACTCTATTAACTCACCAACCTTTGTGTTGACACTTTTAAGCATGTGTATCTCAGGTAATTATCGGAGTAGGACAAGACACGGAGCGGACATTTATTACTCTAATAAATTAAAATGGTGTAAAAATCAAATATGTCATTCTTACAAGCCTTTATATCTTTTGATGAGATTTTAAATCAAATGTTTCATATTTTATCAAATATATTAATTGAATGACAAATAAATTTTCAAAACGTTTCTTTTAAGCCGTTTTATGTGATTATAACTTCGATCCTCCCCGTAACACCCAAATTACTTTTTCGCTGCTACAAACTTAAATTTGGGGGTGTTACAGATTGGCATCAGAGCTAGAGTTATAGAGATTTAAATGTTTTCAAACATTAAACTATAACTACACTTTCAAAATAAATGATTTTACACCATACTATTTTATGCCCTCCGTGTCTGCAGACTGCCGTGCTCAATACCTTATCTGTTGAGATTATCTTACATGTTTAGAAATTACTCTTTCACAATAATTATTTCATCTGTACTGTTATATCTTTAACATACAAAATCTTCATAAAATATTATTCTCGGTTACTACAGTAGCATGTCTTCAGAAACTCCCGTGAATGTCGAAGTTACTCTCCGTAATACTAGAACATCACCTACCTATCAAAATTCTCCAAATATTGAAGATCCTTACGTACAAATATCACAACCCCAGCCTGATATAGAACTCACTCAGAGATCACCTCCATCGTCACCTATTTGTTCACCTTTACGACAAAAACTCAGGAGAGCTACCGAATCATATGAAGATTTGATTGGTGGCCAGGCAACATTCGAAGTTGGACAAGGTTCAAGCCAAGGGATGCCATGGAAGAATGTTGAGCCGAATTCTCCGTTACCTTATACTTCAGATTCCTCAATACCAGATTTTCCAAATAATTTATCCTCACCTAACTCACCCGACTACAATATAAGCAGTCCTGATACAATATGGAATCTTATTTATCGACAAGCCAGCATATTAGATGCTCACACTGAACAGCTAAAAGGGTTACAACCAACTCAATTTGAATGGTACGACCGTAACCTTGACGCGTTGTTCAAAAGGGCGGATGCTGAGAGACGAATGATGAGGCGAAAAATGAACCGTTTTTAGGAGGTCATTTAAGTCCGGAATTGACTTTATTTGATCAAATATTGCCCTAAATCGTTCCTTTTGTGATTTTAGGTACTTTGGGAGAGAAATCTGGAAAAGGAAGCAATTCGGACGTTTTTTGAGCATAAAAGTGAAGAAAACGCCAAAGTCTTAATTTTCCTTGCTGGGAACAGTAGGTGACGGCGTCAAGAATAACATCCTGACGGCATCAAGAGCAAAATTCCATGACGATCCAGTACAGATTTGACGGCGTCACAAGGAAGGGCGTCAAGAGGAAAATGCATGACGGCCTGGAAATGAATTACATATGATGGCGTCAGAAGTAGATCAAGGCAGTCCGAGAATTATTTTGGCGGCGAGGTGACGGCGTCACAAGTTTATTCTTGACGCCGTCAGACCCTATTTCCTATATATAGTTTTCTAATTTTTACACATTAAGGGAGAGAAGTTTTGGAGAAACCCTAGTACGAACTTGGTGCGAATTTTACAGGTTTTTCAAGGGTTCCAACCCCTTGATAGCTTTCATATGTAATTAAGATAAGTGTTCTTTTAATTCAATCAATATGTCTATGTGTTGGTTGTCTATATCTTGTTCTTGTCTTAATTTCATCATGCTAGGCTAGATCTATCTTGTGTTTGCTTGGATCTAATGAAACCTAGATGTTGATTATATGTTGATTACTTGTTTATAGTTTGTTTTGGATGAGTGAATTTATATGTTAGGCTTAAGAAAACTTGCAGATCTCTAAATGGTAACATGCTTGAACGTCTTAGGAAACATGAACCTATTGTACTAAGGTCTTTATTGGTTGTATTTAATGCATGAGCCACTGTTTACAATCCCTATAGTTGTGTTGGGCATGGTGTAGGAGGAGATAAGAGCTCATAGAATTGGGAAGTTATGTGCGATACCCCATGAATGGAATTAAGGAATACGATCCGTCATCCATGCAATTATAACAAGTAATTAATGTGTAAAAGATGTCTAGGGAAAAGTGAAATCTAAGTAAACACATTTTCTCCAATTACTGCTCACAACTTTAGTATAATTTAGTTTATTTTCATTTCTAGTATTTTATTTTGATTGCATCTTAGTATTGGGTTAGTTGAATAGCAACTAATTCCGCCCAAATCCTTCAAACCAGAGATTTTAACTTGGTTTTCATAAAATATAAAAATACAAAAAGAATCTTCCCTCACCTTTAGAACTAGTATTTAGGTTTTCTAATCCTAGCGACACTATTCCTAGCTGAACGATCAATCCCTCAGTACTTGTCACTATACTATACTACAACGATCAGGTACACTGCCTGGTGGGGGTTGTAAGCTTCTCAAGATCCCTTGAGAGGTAAAACCTGGTGCGATTCCCACGTATCAAGTTTTTGGCGCCGCAGCCCGGGGAATAGTTATTGTCTAGGTTAGAATTTCTTTTTATTAGGTCTACTTGCTAGATTCCTTTCTAGTAAGATTTTATTTTTATTTTTAGGTTTTCTTTAGTCTATCTTATTTCTTTGTGTCCTTTGTTCGTAAACTATTTCGATGGATAACAATAACATTGATCGTTTGATTCCTGTTATTCGTGTTTTTCGTCATAGGATTTTCCAAATGCCCGCCCCACTCCCTTTAGTTGAGAATGAGAACCCACCTAACCTTTCGCCCAACCACCACTTTGACAATAATTCTGAGTTAGAGGAGTCTGATCATGATGATGACCGTAGGGCTAGTCCCTTTTACTATTCAGACTCCGACGAGGATCTTGATGATGGTGATGTGATTAATGAGAATAGGATGGAAGAAGAAATAAACCCTCTTAGGTATATCGACCCTAGGACTAGGATTGAGTGTGATAGCTCATTCAACATGCAATTTCCTTGTAAGATCGGATTTAAGAGCTTTAACGCCTATCTTAACTCATCTCTCCCAATGAACATAATCTCGCGCAATGAATATAATAAAATCATGGTAGATGAGTTAGAATACAAAGGGGAAAATATGGTGGCTAGGGCAATACCATTGCATGTATTTGTAGGAAGTTTGGTTTATCTTGTTGAGTTCATGGTTATGGAGAATCTAGGAGAATTTATTGATGATAAATTGACCCAAGTTGTGTTTGGAAGACCTTTCAAACGGTTGACCAACCTCGATGAAAAACTCATAGAAGGGTTAATTACATTCTCGGATGGGGATGAAGATTTTGTTTATCAAATGCCCCGCATACACCCTAGGTTCAAGGACTTCTCCATGAAAAAGTGTAGTAGGTATCCGCCTATAGAAATGTTAAGTGAAAATGATAAGAGAAAAGGACTTAAGTATACTCATGAAAAGAATAAAAGATACTATCGCGGGTGCCTAGAGTTAGGGGATGATTATAAGAAAGATGAGGCGACTATTAGATGGCTCACACTTGGTTATGTGAGCATAAGCGATACACGTTAACCCATGACCTTGAGTCTAGCTACAAGACTCGAAAATAAAGAAAAGCGCTTCTTGGGAGGCAACCCATATAACATCCCGTAAGATTTTCCTACGATTAACACATTATTACAACATAAATTAACCATTTTTACCTATAACAATTTTTTTTTTATATATACTTTGTCAATTACAACGTTATTCACTCTTACCTTGAAACGACATTTACACCTAAACCTTAATAACTTAGATACCATACATAACTTAAAACATTGATACTTAATAAGTATACGTTTCAATAATTAACAAATACAATTTAAATAAATCCCGAGCCTACAAAAATTCCCATGTGTACTCGCTAATAATATTTGACCTCTAAGAACCATGAATGTCAATTGTTATCAACCTTCAAATATAATTATGATACTAGAATATTGATCAAGTTAAGACACCTCACACATTTCATCTCAATTTGACACAAATAGTAATTTTGTTCCAATACCACTTCGTATAAATTCTAATGAAACACTAACTTTCTGTAACGAATTTAAATCCCAATTTTAAGGCCCTTCTGGTCCGAACCAGGAAAAGTGTAAAACACGAAAGTTGTCCGAAATAATGTTTTACGTCTAGACTCGCGAGATTTTGAACCAAAAATGTAATTCGTGGCTGTTATCTGTGAAATACGACCTGACCCAAGTAAACCTCCCCCAAGTGTAACCTAAGACAAAATACATGAACTCCTTTCTTTTCTTGTTTGTATCGACACACCACCAACACTACTCACCTCCCTTATATATATGTGTTCCTTCCTACCATTTGCATCAAAACAACAATTCATATATCATCTCTTCTCTTTTCTCTGCTGTACGAAGCACACCACACACAAACACAAATTTCATCATTTTGATTCACTTGCTTATTGGTAATAAATAGAAGGCCATGGGTGTTGGTTTGAATTTGGGTCTCGTTTGGTTCAAGCTAAACCACCATCATCACCTCTTTACCTCCTCATCCCCTCCTTGGTATGTCTAAACCAAAATCTATCTTTGTTAACTTATTGATCAAACTATATATTAATCGATTTATTAATCTTTCGTGGATGTAAAACTGGATTAAACATGTTTTTAACAATGATTCGTGTGGTTAAACTATTAAAAATAAAAAGTGTTATTGATTTCATGTGGTTATGGTGGTCGTGGATTTAGAAATACCACCACGACTCAAGGGTCCGTTTGGATTGGTTTCAGCTCATACCACCACGACTCAAGGGTCCGTTTGGATTGGTTTCGGCTCACACCACCACGACCTAAAGGTCCGTTTGGTTTGGTTATGCTAACAGCCCACCCCAAGAGGGTGTGGGTTTGATTTTGGCTTGTTTGCTTAGGCTTACACCGCGACCCAACTAGGGTGCGCTTGGTTTGTTTATTACCTACTGTTGCAGCGCAGTTCACCCCAAAGGGTGTTAGTTTGTTCTGCGTGAATAGGTTAGATCGTGCTGCGGGATGATTGTTTCGCTCACGTATTGTTTATATGTCATATTATAAATATTATACTTGGAATAGAGGCTTAAATATGAGGTTTTGAGGTGCTTGGAACAAGTAATATTTGTACAGATTTTTGTGATACGCAAACTGAGGTTCGAGACTTTGTAAAAATTAAATTTTGATTGAATAATATGAAAGAGCTTATTTTTATGTTCGTTTCGGTAATTGGAACGTCTCGTAACTCCTAATAACGAAGTTTTTATGACCATCCGAAATCTGGAAAATACTATATTAAAATTCAGCATTATATTATTTAATTTGAATACTACGCAGAACTGAAACGGGTTGTTTTAGGCACCTTCTGAACCGTTTCGGCCTTCGGCCGAAACACGAAAGTTGTCTAGAACGACGTCTTACATAAAATCTCTTTAGAGTCCGAGTCACGAAAAGGTAATATAACGGGTCAAAACGGAAAGTCAAACTACTGCAGTTCATTTAAAAAGTCAAACTACCAGCTGAAACTTGCAGGGGCATTTTGGTCATTTTACGTTGAGATTCAGGTCTCGGCTATAACTAAAAAGTTTTCCGGAATGTCGTTTTACATAAAATCTCTTTTGAGTCCGAGATGTGAAAATGTGTTTTAGTGGGTCGTTTGGGCCGGGTCAGATTTAAGTAAAGTATATATATATATATGTAGAAAAGTCAACATAAAGGCCAAACTAGTACTTTAATCGACGTTAACACGTCGTATGAACTAAGACTATCGGGTTAACTATACATGTGACATAACGGACTAAAACGAATCATATTAAGCTTGCATTTCCATACTTAATATATATTATCTCAATAACTTTTATTATAACAAAAACCGATAACAAAAACAAGAAGGATAGTTACATTAAACTTTTCCTAATTGTTCTACATATTAAAACATATGTTTTATTATAAAACATACATTATTTGGGGGACACCAGGTGAATGCCTAAAACTTAACCACCCACTCATTATAACGCTTATCTGCTAATTGATTCTTACGTGTTTACTTCCCGTCATAAGTGTGTTATATGTTTTATACTATGGTATGTGTATTCGAGTCTTAACCTTAAAACCACCACACGAATGATGATACTAAACTTTTACAAACATTAATACAAATATTCCACGAAAACTAAAACATATTATCTTTTGAAAACTCATACGCATTGAGTACTCTTCGCGTACCGTATTTGTGACAAGCTCATATTCATTAGGTCGTGCCGAATTCAATATCGTTATGCTCCAATTCTTGACATCACTTATGTTACTCTTTTTGGCCATACTCTTTGGCACCATTGTGTTACTACGTCACTACCTTACAAGGTGAGTCATAGCCCCTACTCTTACTTGTTTTACAATGATTTATAAACGTTTTTGGGGGAGATACATGCTTAACTACTGTTTTTACTTTTACAAGTATTCATTAACTAAATACATGACTGTATTTCATATAAACGTTACTGGTTTACACATTTTTATATCTCATAAGGAAATACCTGCTATAGACATGATTACAAGCGATTTTTCAATGATATGCTATATTTGATCTCTATTGCCTAAGTACCTATTACCAAAAGTCCCTCGATCATGCGCCTTAATCACTTGTAGGGTGAACGTAAATAATTGTGAATAGATCTATTAGGGATTGACAATCCCCATTTGGTCGCTAGAGGAAAGCCACCAAATGCACTTTATTTGATTTCATAGGTTACTGGTAAATACCTATCTTGAGGGCCACTGTTTACATCATTATTATGGATAATTTTGATGCCTGTTAATCGTTGAGTGTCATGAGCTTAGGGCAAGAGAACGGTAATAATATAGCACTACAATGACTGATGTTAAGGCCGTACGATGTTGTAGCCCTCTGTTCTATTAAACTACGAGATTGTGCTCACTATATAGCAGGAAAAACTATTAATAATTGGCAAACGAACTACTATTTTGGTGTTGACCCAATTAGGTCAAACAAACTACTATTTTGGTGTTGGCCCAGTGAAGGGCAAACCAACGGATTGATTGGTATTGAATTGATAAGAAAATCACTCATTTTTTAATTAACGATTTAAACTATAAACTCTATGAACTCACCAACCTTTGTGTTGACACTTTTAGCATGTGTTTATCTCAGGTAACTAAACGAGAAGGAACTTGAAGGCACGGAGTGGGCTTGTAACCCGGCATGGGCTTAAATAAACATTTTGACATATTTCAAATAAACTTGTTGTTTAAATTATGAAATATCTTGATGTCTCGAATATTTGGTATTTTGAATGAATTAAACTTTAAAGCGTCACTTTTGTGTCGTTTTCTATGATTGTGATAAAGATCCTCGAAGTAACACCCAAAAAGTCTTCCGCTGACATTTTAAGTCTTCCGCTGACATGTTAAGTCTTCCGCTGACGTGATGATTTTGGGGGTGTTACAGATTGGCATCAGAGCTACAGTTATAGAGAACCAAGTGTTTTGAACATTGGACTATAACTACACTTTTAAAACGGACCACTTTTACAAAATACCACCTTATGCCCTCCGTGCCTACGCGTTTTCAACATCTGGTAGAGACATTACTTTTACATGATTTCTTATATATGTTAACATGTTATGATTATGCTAATGACTTATATTTACTAATCGGGATTATTACAAATACCGTGTCTTCATATTTCCATCCGCCAGAAGATTATGTGACTTTTAGATAGTTTATGCTACAAAAACACTCTAGTATATTAATATATATATATATATATATGCTCCCCCAACTATTTTGAGTACAATACCAATCCTCCTTAATTATCTCGCTCTCATCTTTATAGATGCGTATGTCATACTCTTTTCGTACTCTCGGAAAAATCTACGCATTATTTTGTCGATTAGTATGAATGTTAAGTCAGAAATTCTTAAGTAGGATGATTTACAATGTCTTTATTTGAATGGATTGGGACGCCTTTTTATTGAAATAAAGAAATTGTAAACCGCCGAACCATAAGTTTATACTTCGTTATTTATATCGTTTGGGACGCTTCTCTATGTAAATAACGAATTATAAATAAGTGGGCTTAATTGTATCTGAAATGGCATCAAGAATCACTAAAGTTCATAAAACACTAAAACTTCAACCAAAGACTCACGATTTTCTTCTGCGTATGCCTAATTCTAAGGCATTACGGCACAACCACATTTATTCAATCATGTACTTACTTTTACATTCTGGCGATATATGAAACCTTTTCACGACATTGTATATGGTCTCTCTTACTCCTCCGGCACTATAAGTGATATAGTGATCTACGAACCTTTCACAACTTTACCTAAAATCCATCAAAATCTATAAATTCCTCTAATTAAAATTCAGGATATGGAATTGCTAAGGAACAAACAGATTCATCATCTACAAAAGCTTGGAACCAAATAACGTGTTGTCACTTAAAACTATATTTAACAAGTTTCTCTTTACAAAAGCTGAAGTTCAGCAACTCTCTTCATTCAACAAGTTTCCACTTGAAAAGTCTTATTATTAAAAATCTGTTAACAACCAACTAGTTTAACGGGTAGGTTACCCGCGAAGATCTTGATATTGTGAACCATGATTATCTTCAAAACATGTTAAAATAAAAATCTTCATTCAAAAATGGAATTGTTTCTTAAGTCAAGTTAATCAAAAGGGATTAAACATAAGACAATAGTTAGAACTACTCAACAATTATGACTATGAGAACTGCTATCATCAAAGAAGAAGCTAATGTAGTAGTAGATACGTTAAGCTGTGAAGAAAAATTAAAAAGAAGAAGCTAATGTAGTAGTAGATACGTTAAGCTCGAGAGAAAAATTAAAACCGCTCAGGGATTAGATCGTTAGGAATGACTATTTCTTCACCCCTTCCACTCACGACCACCTTATCTTGGAATCCCGGGATGGGATTCAGTTTAACGGGTAGGTAATATAACATCCCGTAAGATTTTCCTACGATTAACACATTATTACAACATAAATTAACCATTTTTACCTATAACAATTTTTTTTTATATATACTTTGTCAATTACAACGTTATTCACTCTTACCTTGAAACGACATTTACACCTAAACCTTAATAACTTAGATACCATACATAACTTAAAACATTGATACTTAATAAGTATACGTTTCAATAATTAACAAATACAATTTAAATAAATCCCGAGCCTACAAAAATTCCCATGTGTACTCGCTAATAATATTTGACCTCTAAGAACCATGAATGTCAATTGTTATCAACCTTCAAATATAATTATGATACTAGAATATTGATCAAGTTAAGACACCTCACACATTTCATCTCAATTTGACACAAATAGTAATTTTGTTCCAATACCACTTCGTATAAATTCTAATGAAACACTAACTTTCTGTAACGAATTTAAATCCCAATTTTAAGGCCCTTCTGGTCCGAACCAGGAAAAGTGTAAAACACGAAAGTTGTCCGAAATAATGTTTTACGTCTAGACTCGCGAGATTTTGAACCAAAAATGTAATTCGTGGCTGTTATCTGTGAAATACGACCTGACCCAAGTAAACCTCCCCCAAGTGTAACCTAAGACAAAATACATGAACTCCTTTCTTTTCTTGTTTGTATCGACACACCACCAACACTACTCACCTCCCTTATATATATGTGTTCCTTCCTACCATTTGCATCAAAACAACAATTCATATATCATCTCTTCTCTTTTCTCTGCTGTACGAAGCACACCACACACAAACACAAATTTCATCATTTTGATTCACTTGCTTATTGGTAATAAATAGAAGGCCATGGGTGTTGGTTTGAATTTGGGTCTCGTTTGGTTCAAGCTAAACCACCATCATCACCTCTTTACCTCCTCATCCCCTCCTTGGTATGTCTAAACCAAAATCTATCTTTGTTAACTTATTGATCAAACTATATATTAATCGATTTATTAATCTTTCGTGGATGTAAAACTGGATTAAACATGTTTTTAACAATGATTCGTGTGGTTAAACTATTAAAAATAAAAAGTGTTATTGATTTCATGTGGTTATGGTGGTCGTGGATTTAGAAATACCACCACGACTCAAGGGTCCGTTTGGATTGGTTTCAGCTCATACCACCACGACTCAAGGGTCCGTTTGGATTGGTTTCGGCTCACACCACCACGACCTAAAGGTCCGTTTGGTTTGGTTATGCTAACAGCCCACCCCAAGAGGGTGTGGGTTTGATTTTGGCTTGTTTGCTTAGGCTTACACCGCGACCCAACTAGGGTGCGCTTGGTTTGTTTATTACCTACTGTTGCAGCGCAGTTCACCCCAAAGGGTGTTAGTTTGTTCTGCGTGAATAGGTTAGATCGTGCTGCGGGATGATTGTTTCGCTCACGTATTGTTTATATGTCATATTATAAATATTATATTTGGAATAGAGGCTTAAATATGAGGTTTTGAGGTGCTTGGAACAAGTAATATTTGTACAGATTTTTGTGATACGCAAACTGAGGTTCGAGACTTTGTAAAAATTAAATTTTGATTGAATAATATGAAAGAGCTTATTTTTATGTTCGTTTCGATAATTGGAACGTCTCGTAACTCCTAATAACGAAGTTTTTATGACCATCCGAAATCTGGAAAATACTATATTAAAATTCAGCATTATATTATTTAATTTGAATACTACGCAGAACTGAAACGGGTTGTTTTGGGCACCTTCTGAACCGTTTCGGCCTTCGGCCGAAACACGAAAGTTGTCTAGAACGACGTCTTACATAAAATCTCTTTAGAGTCCGAGTCACGAAAAGGTAATATAACGGGTCAAAACGGAAAGTCAAACTACTGCAGTTCATTTAAAAAGTCAAACTACCAGCTGAAACTTGCAGGGGCATTTTGGTCATTTTACGTTGAGATTCAGGTCTCGGCTATAACTAAAAAGTTTTCCGGAATGTTGTTTTACATAAAATCTCTTTTGAGTCCGAGATGTGAAAATGTGTTTTAGTGGGTCGTTTGGGCCGGGTCAGATTTAAGTAAAGTATATATATATGTAGAAAAGTCAACATAAAGGCCAAACTAGTACTTTAATCGACGTTAACACGTCGTATGAACTAAGACTATCGGGTTAACTATACATGTGACATAACGGACTAAAACGAATCATATTAAGCTTGCATTTCCATACTTAATATATATTATCTCAATAACTTTTATTATAACAAAAACCGATAACAAAAACAAGAAGGATGGTTACATTAAACTTTTCCTAATTGTTCTACATATTAAAACATATGTTTTATTATAAAACATACATTATTTGGGGGACACCAGGTGAATGCCTAAAACTTAACCACCCACTCATTATAACGCTTATCTGCTAATTGATTCTTACGTGTTTACTTCCCGTCATAAGTGTGTTATATGTTTTATACTATGGTATGTGTATTCGAGTCTTAACCTTAAAACCACCACACGAATGATGATACTAAACTTTTACAAACATTAATACAAATATTCCACGAAAACTAAAACATATTATCTTTTGAAAACTCATACGCATTGAGTACTCTTCGCTTACCGTATTTGTGACAAGCTCATATTCATTAGGTCGTGCCGAATTCAATATCGTTATGCTCCAATTCTTGACATAACTTATGTTACTCTTTTCGGCCATACTCTTTGGCACCATTGTGTTACTACGTCACTACCTTCCAAGGTGAGTCATAGCCCCTACTCTTACTTGTTTTACAATGATTTATAAATGTTTTTGGGGGAGATACATGCTTAACTACTGTTTTTACTTTTACAAGTATTCATTAACTAAATACATGACTGTATTTCATATAAACGTTACTGGTTTACACATTTTTATATCTCATAAGGAAATACCTGCTATAGACATGATTACAAGCGATTTTTCAATGATATGCTATATTTGATCTCTATTGCCTAAGTACCTATTACCAAAAGTCCCTCGATCATGCGCCTTAATCACTTGTAGGGTGAACGTAAATAATTGTGAATAGATCTATTAGGGATTGACAATCCCCATTTGGTCGCTAGAGGAAAGCCACCAAATGCACTTTATTTGATTTCATAGGTTACTGGTAAATACCTATCTTGAGGGCCACTGTTTACATCATTATTATGGATAATTTTGATGCCTGTTAATCGTTGAGTGTCATGAGCTTAGGGCAAGAGAACGGTAATAATATAGCACTACAATGACTGATGTTAAGGCCGTACGATGTTGTAGCCCTCTGTTCTATTAAACTACGAGATTGTGCTCACTATATAGCAGGAAAAACTATTAATAATTGGCAAATGAACTACTATTTTGGTGTTGACCCAATTAGGTCAAACAAACTACTATTTTGGTGTTGGCCCGGTGAAGGGCAAACCAACGGATTGATTGGTATTGAATTGATAAGAAAATCACTCATTTTTCTAATTAACGATTTAAACTATAAACTCTATGAACTCACCAACCTTTGTGTTGACACTTTTAGCATGTGTTTATCTCAGGTAACTAAACGAGAAGGAACTTGAAGGCACGGAGTGGGCTTGTAACCCGGCATGGGCTTAAATAAACATTTTGACATATTTCAAATAAACTTGTTGTTTAAATTATGAAACATCTTGATGTCTCGAATATTTGGTATTTTGAATGAATTAAACTTTAAAGCGTCACTTTTGTGTCGTTTTCTATGATTGTGATAAAGATCCTCGAAGTAACACCCAAAAAGTCTTCCGCTGACATTTTAAGTCTTCCGCTGACATGTTAAGTCTTCCGCTGACGTGATGATTTTGGGGGTGTTACAACCCATGTTTTGGGAGATTTTATTTTTTGTTTGATTGTTATTTGCTTCTGTATGCATGCTTAATTTTTATTGTTGGTAGATCATGTTTCTCAATTAAAAAGTGGAAATACTTTACTTTGTTGTTTTGGCCTAGTCTTAACTCCACCTAAAAGTATTTTTTGCAAAAGATAAGTGTAAGGGGAAATCCCAAATATGTTTTTAAGAAACAAACCGATCATGATTCTCCACAATATTAAATGGACATGTGTATTAGTATTTGTTAGAATCAATTGCTTGTATTGAGTCATGATGAAGTTTTGCAGGATTTTCCAGGAAGTTGGACCAAGTTTTTCCAGAAATTTTCCGGAAACTTAACATAAGAATTTCTGAAGGTCAATTCTGACGGCGTCAGGAGTTTACTCTTGACGGCGTCAGGTGTAAAAATCTGGAAGTTTTACCGGTTTTGTTTTTCTAACGGAGTCTTATGGTTTTTGTGAATTATTAAGTTTTATAATCTCCAGGAGATCTGCAAACTTCATTCCACAAGCATTATATCTTATTTTGTTTTCTAGGATTTAGTAACTTATATAGGATGCCGCCGATTTTACGCGAGGTTGTCTTGTCTATTTTCTCAGGTTTTACAGGTTATGTATGACAAGAAGATGATTTATATTCTGGAAGGGAAGCTTTGATTGTTCATTTTCTTGGAGGAAGATTTAACCTGGCCACCCTATTATCCATACCGAGCGAATCTGAGGAGTATTTGATTTCATTCCTTTTACTTATTTCACTTTTACATTCTTTACTTGAACATTGGGGACAATGTTCATCTTAAGTGTAAGGGGAGGGTAAAAAGATGATACCTTACATATGCACTTTCGCTTGAGTTTGTTTTGTTTAATGGTAGATGTGTAATAAAACTATGAGAAATACTTGTTAGTGCAATTTTAGCGCCAAATTTAAAATTTTTTACAACATTTAGGAGTGAAATTTTAGCCATAGCAAGCGTCTCATGGATAGGAGATTGTATGACTAGCACATAACCGTATATTCAGAAAAATTTTCCACTCAAATATGTGAGGTTCGCCTTTAGATTTGAAAGGAAAAGCATTTACTATTAGTGCTTATGAGTGTACCGGTAGCATTTAGATTCTAGAACTTGCGTTAGTGATGCATCCCGAGACCGCTAGTGAGACTACATTCGTGTGGTAGGATTTACTACATGATAAGAGGCATTAGGATCACCCTTGTGTTAAACCCGTATCATAATTACTTGACCATTTAAGTCATATTACTTGGCTAGTTAAGTCAACTAATTTTTCCCACACCCTTAGCGTTGTACTCATTTTTAGTACACGAAACCCCTAGTACACCTCTCCGAGCCTATCTTTTTGTTTCTAACTTTAAGCATTTTACTTAAAGGAAGAATTTGTTACACCCCACTTAAATGTACAACCAAATCGCCTTAGCCTTCCGTGTATGCGCTCATTTTTAGTGCATTATTGTTATTTGTTAAACCCTAAGTTAACTATCTAATTGATTACATGGTTGCTAAGTCGAATCATATCCTTGTACATATTGTTTTGGGACGATTGGGACTCATGGGTAAGTACTTATTTTATGGAGTAATGGGGAAGAACATAATATTATTACCCCCATATGTACGTTAATCTTAAAAGTGCTCCAAGTGTTTTGATTTTCTTAATTCGAGTCATTAGTTTAGTTTATTGTAAAGTATGTGAAGATTCAAGTGTAAGGGGAATTCTCATCCCCTATGATGTATTATTTTGGATGGTAGGGTAAGAGTGTATGTGCAAAAAAAAAATAAAAAAATAATAAAAAAATAAAAAAATCAAGAAAAAGAAAAAAAAAAGGAAAAGAGAAAAACATACGGACTACCATCCTTTTTCATTCTATGTTCATTTTATGTTTTTGTTATTTTTCATTTATTAGCTTAAGTCGGTTTTAGTCTTGGCTTAGCAACGCCACATTGTACATGTAATTAACCAAGATTGTTAACTCGCCACCAGAAAAACTTCCTTTATCCAACGAAACCGTGTATTTCATATCCCTACACCTAACGTTACAACCTTTTAAAAGACCTCTTTGATAGTTTATCCTAGGTGCTTACGCCATGTGGTGGAGGTTTGATCCTTTCCCAAGCCTATGGTAATCTATTTTGCTATGACAGGTAGTGAGAGATATCTTCCATTTCCATATTGTAATTTACGCTTTATTACACCCGAGAGATGTGAGTATCTAAACACTATTTGTGAGGTGCTAGTGTATGACCTCCGTGCTTGTCTATTGGTCTTTAGTGGAACGATTATTCGTTGTAATTACTTTTATATTAGTGTTAAATGACCCCTAACTTGTCTTTTGAGTAGAATAAAAGCGCATTTGCTTGAGGACAAGCAAATCTCAAGTGCAAGGGTATATGATGAGGCGAAAAATGGTCCGTTTTTAGGGGGTCATTGATGAGGCGAAAAATGATCCGTTTTTAGAGGGTCATTTAAGCGCGAATTCGAATTTATTTGATCAAATATTGCCCTAAATCGTTCCTTTTGTGATTTTAGGTACTTTGGGAGTGAAATCTGGAAAAGGAAGCAATTCGGACGTTTTTGGAGCATAAAAGTGAAGAAAACGCCAAAGTCTTAATTTTCCATGCTGGGAACAGTAGGTGACGGCGTCAAGAGCAAATTTTATGAATTTCCATGACTACCCAGAACAGATTTGACGGCGTCACGTGGGAAGGGCGTCAAGAGTAAAAGAGTCATGACGGCGTGGAAGTATATAAGTCTTGACGGCGTCAGAAGTAGATCTAGGCAGTCTGAGGATTGTTTTGGCGGCAAGGTGACAGCGTTACAAGTTTATTCTTGACGCCGTCAAACCTATTTTTCTATATATAGTTTTCTAATTTTTCACATTTGGAAGAGAGAAGCTTTGGGAGAAACCCTAAGTACGATTTTGGTGTCACTTTACAGGTTTTTCAAGGGTTCCAACCCCTTGATACCTTGCATGATTAATCAAGATAAGTGTTCTTCTAATTCAATCAATATGTCTATGTGTTGGTTGTCTATATCATGTTCTTGTCTTAATTCTATCATGCTAGGCTAGATCTCTTTTGTGTTTGCTTAGATCTAATGAAACCTAGATGTTGATTATGTGTTGATTAGTTGTTTATTCTTGTCTTGGATGAATGATTTATATGTTAGGCTTAAGAAAACTGGCAGATCTCCAATTGGTAACATGCTTGAACGTCTTAAGAAACATGAACCAACGCGCACTAGGTCTTTATTGGTTGTATTTAATGCATGAGCCACTGTTTACAATCCCTATAGTTGTGCTGGGCATGGTGTAGGAGGAGATAAGAGCTCATAGAATTGGGGAGTTATGTGTGTCACCCCATGAATGTTATTAAGGAATACAATCCGTCATCCATGCAATTATAACAAGTAATTAACGTGTAAAAGATATCTAGGGAGTAGTGAAATCTAAGTAAACACATTTTCTCCAATTACTGCTCACAACCTTAGTATAAATTAGTTTATTTTCATTTTTTGTATTTTATTTTGATTGCATCTTAGTATTGGGTTAGTTGAATAGCAACTAATTCCGCCCACTCTTCCAAAACCCGAGATTTTTACTTGCTTTCCATAAAATATAAAAACACAAAAATAATCATCCCTCACCTTTAGAACTAGTATTTAGGCTTTCTAATCCTAGCGACACTATTCCTAAGCTGAACGATCAATCCCCCGGTACTTGTCACTATACTATACTACAACGATCAGGTACACTGCCTGGTGGGGGTTGTAAGCTTCTCGAGATCCCTTGAGAGGTAAAGCCTGTTGCGATTCCCACGCATCAAGTTTTTGGCGCCGCAGCCCGGGGAATAGTTATTGTCTAGGTTAGAATTTCTTTTTATTAGGTCTACTTACTAGATTCCTTTCTAGTAAGATTTTATTTTTATTTTTAGGTTTTCTTTAGTCTATCTCATTTCTTCGTGCCTTTGTTCGTAACTCTTTACCATCCGACATCATGGAAGGTGGTAACATCTTTGAACCCGTCATCCCACCACAACAAAACCCACTATTAGAACCCCTTAGGCCCCGAACCTTAGGAGAGTATTCCCGACCTAGCCACCAAGGCTACCGAAACACCATTGAGCTCACCGGAGCCAATGTGACCCCCTTGTGATCCGACACCATCCGGTTGGTGCAAAGCGGATGTGCATTCCATGGACTTCGTTCCGAAGATCCAAACCAACATCTTAAGGACTTTCTCAAAATCATAGACTCCATAGACCTAGATGTTGAAACTAGAGAGACCACCCATTTACGCCTATTCCAATTCTCTCTACGGGATCAAGCTAGTCAATGGCTTGAGCGTTTACCCGCGGGATCCATCACCACATGGGATGATCTCACCACTCGTTTCCTTGCTCAATTTTTCCCACCGGGGAGAACTACTAAGCTTAGAAATGACATCTTGATGTTCCAACAACGTCAAAATGAATCTCTTTATGAAGCATGGACTCGTTTCAAGGACTTCCTCCAAAAAGTCCCTCATCATGGCATAGATCTTTGGCTCCAAGTCCAAATTTTTTATGACCATATCGACATCTCCACGAGGCGAGCCATTGACCAATCGGCCGGTGGTAAGCTACGTGATCTTAGTGCGGAACAATCATGGGAACTCATAGAAGATCTTGCTCTCTATGACAACGAAAGTTGGAATGATCCCCGTGATTTGAACAAAACGGTCAAGGCAATATCTTTGCCTTCGAACAATTCTAGCACTCCCGACCGTAGAATCATGGAACTTGAGGACCAAGTCAAGTTTCTCATGAAATCTTACGAAGCTCCTAAGCCTTCAAGCCAAGTGAACAAAATCACTTCTTCATGCGAATTATGTAGTGGTCCCCATGACACTCGTGATTGTGTGGAACTCCTCGGAACAGCTTTTGCGGACTACGCATCCACGCGTACCGACGAAGCGGGAGATAAGTGGTACACTTTCAAGCCCGAGCCAAACACTTACGGTGATTCATACAACCCCTCTTGGAAAAATCACCCAAACCTTAGGTGGAAACAAAATCAACCCAATTCTTCCAATCCGCCTAATCGTTACCAACCAAACGGTCCACCATCCAACCGTACTTTCAACAACAATCCTTCTAACAACTATGGTAGTACCAACAATATTGAAGGATTGATGTCAAAGTTCATGGCATCTCAAGAAGCTCGCATATCTAAGTTTGAAGCCGATTTCAAACAAAAGCAAAGCGAGATGACCACTAAGATTGATGCATTGTTGAAAGTTCTCAATGACCGAGAAATGGGAGCACTCCCGAGCGACACGGTCAAGAATCCAAAACTAACCGTTAATTCCATATCCTCAGTTTCGTCACCCACTTCATGTCCACAATACTACTCGGTTAAATCAACGAGCACGTGTTTCAAACAAAACCAAGTTCCCCAAAAGGACCAATCAAATAAAACACCCACTATAGAGCCGGTCAAAAGCATTGTTGAAACACCTCTTACGCAAGACCTTGACGATGAATTCAAAGAACTTCACCTTGAACGCCCCGTCATTGATGTCTTAGCGCGTGCTCCTTACTATAGTGCCCTCCTAGAAAAATATGAGAAGTGTAAGCTAGGTAAAAATGGGACCGCCTTCGTTCAAAACAAGTTGCCTAAAAAGCTTGATGATCCAGGTATATTTGTTTTGCCTTGTAAGATAGGAAGATCCGAAGCTTTCGACACACTAGCCGATTTAGGGTCAAGACTCAACTTGATTCCCTTGTCCTTATTCACCGCTCTTAAGCTAGGAAAGTTAGAGGAAACGGAGGTATTGATAGGGCTAGCGGATGGGAGTATTGCCCACCCGGTTGGAATGATTAAGGATGTAGTTGTTCACGTAGGAAAGTTAACTATATTAGCGGATTTTCACGTCCTAGACATGGTTAGTGACACTACATGCCCATTATTGGTAGGAAGAGGATTTTTAGCAACCGCTAGTGCCATGATAGATTGCAAGGAATCCAAGATAACAGTAGGTGAAGGCGATACTTGGTCGGTGTATGATGTTAAGAAGCATAGTTATGATTGTAATGATGAACCAACACCGCATTGGGTAGAGATTAATAGGAGACCTTCTAGATATGGACCTTGGATAGAAAGGAACTTTATAGGACCTCAATGCCCATTCTATCTAGAAAAAGACTTTGTTGAAAAGACACATTCGGTAGAACAACTCATAGCTAGAGATGAAGAGCTAGACCCCTTTGAGGACCCGTTAGTCTTTAGGAAGATGATTGAGTTATTAAACGTAATGCCCATCAACATAGAGAGGAATAAATGGAAAATAGAGGGAGACAAGTGTAAATGGAGGTGGGACAAGCCACCTAAAGAAGGTGACGGGTCATGGCATATTAGAATGACCTTGTATGATCCGGATGGAGAAAAGTT
Source organism: Artemisia argyi (assembly GCA_030686995.1). Classification (NCBI taxonomy): domain Eukaryota; kingdom Viridiplantae; phylum Streptophyta; class Magnoliopsida; order Asterales; family Asteraceae; genus Artemisia; species Artemisia argyi. The sequence continues at coordinate 2,061,397 of CM060676.1, read as the reverse complement.
TGAAAGGTCATACCATACTAAGGAAACCGATAGAAAGTTGAAACCTACGTTTGATCCCAAAGATGTCCTCAACGAGGAACTCACCCGTATCACGTAGTAACCCATGACCTTGAGTCTAGCTACAAGACTCGTAAATAAAGAAAAGCGCTTCTTGGGAGGCAACCCATATTTTGTGTGATTTTATTTGTTTGATTGTTATTTGCTTCCGTATGCATGTTTTTTTTTTTTTTTTTATTGTTGGTAGATCATGTTTCTAAACTAAAAAGTGGAAATACATTACTTTGTTGTTTTGGCCTAGTCTTAACTCCACCTAGAAGTATATTTGCAAAAAAATAAGTGTAAGGGGAAACCCCAAATATGTTTTTAAGAAACAAACCGATCATGATTCTCCACAATATTAAATGAGCATGTATATTCGTATTTGTTAGAGTCAAATGCTTGTATTGAGTCATAATGAAGTTTTGCAGGATTTTCCAGGAAGTAGGACCAAGTTTTTCCAGAAATTTTCCGGAAACTTAACATAAGAATTTCTGCAGGTCCACTCTGACGGCGTCAGGGGTTTACTCTTGACGGCGTCAGGAGTTAAAATCTGGAAATTTTACCGGTTTTGTTTTTCTAACGGAGTCTTATGGTTTTTGTGAATTATTAAGTTTTATAATCTCCAGGAGATCTGCAAACTTCATTCCACAAGCATTATATCTTATCTTGTTTTCTAGGATTTAGAAACTTATATAGGATGCCACCGATTTTACGCGAGGTTGTCTTGTCTACTTTGTCAGGTTTTACAGGTTATGTATGACAAGAAGATGATTTATATTCTGCAAGGGAAGCTTTGATTATTCATTTTCTTGGAGGAAGATTTAACCTGGCCATCCTATTATGCATACCGAGCGAATCAGGGGAGTATTTGATTTCATTCTTTTTACTTATTTCACTTTTACATTCTTTACTTGAACATTAGGGACAATGTTCATCTTAAGTGTAAGGGGAGGGTAAAAAGATGATATCTTACATATGCACTTTCGCTTGAGTTTGTTTTGTTTAATGGTAGATGTGTAATAAAACTATGAGAAATACTTGTTAGTGCAATTTTAGCGCCAAATTTAAAAGTTTTTACAACATTTAGGAGTGAAACTTTAGCCATAGCAAGCGTCTCATGGATAGGAGATTGTATGACTAGCACATAACCGTATATTCAAAAATATTTTCCACCCAAAAATGTGAGGTTCGCCTTTAGATTTGATAGGAAAAGCATTTACTATTAGTGCTAATGAGTGTACCGGTAGCATTTAGATTCTAGAACTTACGTTAGTGATGCATCCCGAGACCGCTAGTGAGACTACATTCGTGTGGTAGGATTTACTACATGATAAGAGGCATTAGGATTACCCTTGTGTTAAACCCGTATCATAATTACTTGACCATTTAAGTCATATTACTTGGCTAGTTAAGTCAACTAATTTTTCCCACACCCTTAGCGTTGTACTCATTTTTAGTACACGATACCCCTAGTACACCCCTCCGAGCCTATCTTTTCGTTTCTAACTTTAAGCATTTTACTTAAAGGAAGAATTTGTTACACCCCACTTAAATGTACAACCAAATCGCCTTAGCCTTCCGTGTATGCGCTCATTTTTAGTGCGTTATTGTTATTTGTTAAACCCTAAGTTAACTTTCTAATTGATTACATGGTTGCTAAGTCGAGTCATATCCTTGTACATATTGTTTTGGGACGATCGGGACTCATGGGTAAAGTACTTATTTTATTGAGTAATGGGGAAGAACATCATATTATTACCCCCGTATGTGCGTTAATCTAAAAAGTGCTCCAAGTGTTTTGATTTTCTTAATTCGAGTCATTAGAATAGTTAATTGTAAAGTATGTAAAGATTCAAGTGTAAGGGGAATTCTCATCCCCTATGATGTATTATTTTGGATGGTAGGGTATGAGTGTATGAAAAAAAAAAATCGAAAAAAAAAAAAAAGAAAAAGAAAAAAGAAAAAAAAATAGTAATAGAAAAAGAGAAAAAAAAAAAAAACATACGGACTACCATCCCTTTTCATTCTATGTTCATTTTATATTTTTGTTATTTTGTATTTATTAGTTTAAGTCGAGTCTAGTCTTGGCTTAGCAACGCCATCTTGTACATGTAATTAACCAAGATTGTTAACTCGCCACCAGTAAAACTTCCTTTATCCAACAAAACCGTGTATTTCATATCCCTACACCTAACGTTACAACCCTTTAAAAGACCTCTTTGATAGTTTATCCTAGGTGCTTACGCCATGTGGTGGAGGTTTGATCCATTCCCAAGCCTATGGTAATCTATTTTGCTATGACAGGTAGTGAGAGATATCTTCCATTTCCATATTGTAATTTACACTTTATTACACCGAGAGATGTGAGTATCTAAACACTATTTGTGAGGTGCTTGTGTATGACCTCCGTGCTTGTCTATTGGTCTTTAGTGGAACGATTATTTGTTGTAATTACTTTTATATTAGTGATAAATGACCCCTAACTTGTATTTTGATTAGAATAAAAGCGCATTTGCTTGAGGACAAGCAAATCTCAAGTGTAAGGGTATATGATGAGGCGAAAAATGATCCGTTTTTAGGGGGTCATTTAAGCCCGACTTCGAATTTATTTGATCAAATATTGCCCTAAATCGTTCCTTTTGTGATTTTAGGTACTTTGGGAGTGAAATCTGGAAAAGGAAGCAATTCGGACGTTTTTGGAGCATAAAAGTGAAGAAAACGCCAAAGTCTTAATTTTCCATGCTGGGAACAGTAGGTGACGGCGTCAAGAGAAAATTTTATGAATTTCCATGACTACCCAGAACAGATTTGACGGCGTCACGTGGGAAGGGCGTCAAGAGTAAAAGAGTCATGACGGCCTGGATGTATATAAGTCTTGACGGCGTCAGAAGTAGATCTAGGCAGTCCGAGGATTGTTTTGGCGGCGAGGTGACGGCGTCACAAGTTTATTCTTGACGCCGTCAAACCTATTTTTCTATATATAGTTTTCTAATTTTTCACATTTGGAAGAGAGAAGTTTTGGGAGAAACCCTAAGTACGATTTTGGTGTAACTTTACAGGTTTTTCAAGGGTTCCAACCCCTTGATACCTTGCATGATTAATCAAGATAAGTGTTCTTCTAATTCAATCAATATGTCTATGTGTTGGTTGTCTATATCATGTTCTTGTCTTAATTCTATCATGCTAGGCTAGATCTCTTTTGTGTTTGCTTAGATCTAATGAAACCTAGATGTTGATTATGTGTTGATTACTTGTTTATTCTTGTCTTGGATGAATGATTTATATGTTAGGCTTAAGAAAACTGGCAGATCTCCAATTGGTAACATGCTTGAACGTCTTAAGAAACATGAACCAACGCGCACTAGGTATTTATTGGTTGTATTTAATGCATGAGCCACTGTTTACAATCCCTATAGTTGTGCTGGGCATGGTGTAGGAGGAGATAAGAGCTCATAGAATTGGGGAGTTATGTGTGCCACCCCATGAATGGTATTAAGGAATACAATCCGTCATCCATGCAATTATAACAAGTAATTAACGTGTAAAAGATATCTAGGGAGTAGTGAAATCTAAGTAAACACATTTTCTCCAATTACTGCTCACAACCTTAGTATAAATTAGTTTATTTTCATTTTTTGTATTTTATTTTGATTGCATCTTAGTATTGGGTTAGTTGAATAGCAACTAATTCCGCCCACTCTTCCAAAACCCGAGATTTTTACTTGCTTTCCATAAAATATAAAAACACAAAAATAATCATCCCTCACCTTTAGAACTAGTATTTAGGCTTTCTAATCCTAGCGACACTATTCCTAAGCTGAACGATCAATCCCCCGGTACTTGTCACTATACTATACTACAACGATCAGGTACACTGCCTGGTGGGGGTTGTAAGCTTCTCGAGATCCCTTGAGAGGTAATGCCTGTTGCGATTCCCACGCATCAGTCATTTAAGCCCGAATTCGAATTTATTTGATCAAATATTGCCCTAAATCGTTCCTTTTGTGATTTTAGGTACTTTGGGAGTGAAATCTGGAAAAGGAAGCAATTCGGACGTTTTTGGAGCATAAAAGTGAAGAAAACGCCAAAGTCTTAATTTTCCATGCTGGGAACAGTAGGTGACGGCGTCAAGAGTAACTCCCTGACGGCGTCAAGAGCAAAATTCCATGACGATCCAGAAGAGATTTGACGGCGTCATGAAGGTAGGGCGTCAAGAGTAAAAGTCATGACGGCCTGGAAATGATTAAGTCTTGACGGCTTCAAATGTAGATCAAGGCAGTCCGAGATTAGTTTTGGCGGCGAGGTGACGGCGTCACAAGCTTTGTCTTGACGCCGTCAGACCCCTTTTCTTATATATAGTTTTCTAATTTTTCACATTTAAAGCGAGAAGTTTTGGGAGAAACCCTAAGTACGATTTTGGTGTAACTTTACAGGTTTTTCAAGGGTTCCAACCCCCTTGATACCTTGCATGTGTAATCAAGATAAGTGTTCTTTTAATTCAATCAATATGTCTATGTGTTGGTTGTCTATATCTTGTTCTTGTCTTAATTCCATCATGCTAGGCTAGATCTATCTTGTGTTTGCTTAGATCTAATGAAACCTAGATGTTGATTATGTGTTGATTACTTGTTTATTCTTGTCTTGGATGAATGATTTATATGTTAGGCTTAAGAAAACTGGCAGATCTCCAATTGGTAACATGCTTGAACATCTTAAGAAACATGAACCGACGCGCACTAGGTCTTTATTGGTTGTATTTAATGCATGAGCAACTGTTTACAATCCCTATAGTTGTGTTGGGCATGGTGTAGGAGGAGATAAGAGCTCATAGAATTGGGGAGTTAAGTGTGCCACCCCATGAATGGTATTAAGGAATACGATCCGTCATCCATGCAATTATAACAAGTAATTAACGTGTAAAAGATGTCTAGGGAGTAGTGAAATCTAAGTAAACATATTTTCTCCAATTACTGCTCACAACTTTAGTATAATTTAGTTTATTTTCATTTTTAGTATTTTATTTTGATTGCATCTTAGTATTGGGTTAGTTGAATAGCAACTAATTCCACCCAAATCCTTCAAACCAGAGATTTTAACTTGCTTTTCATAAAATATAAAAATACAAAAAGAATCTTCCCTCACCTTTAGAACTAGTATTTAGGTTTTCTAATCCTAGCGACACTATTCCTAGCTGAACGATCAATCCCCCGGTACTTGTCACTATACTATACTACAACGATCAGGTACACTGCCTGGTGGGGGTTGTAAGCTTCTCAAGATCCCTTGAGAGGTAAAACCTGGTGCGATTCCCACGTATCATACACTAAATGAAAATCTTTGTGAGTTTTTAGTTTGAATCACTTTATTATTGAAAATAATGCATGCAAAAGAAAAAAAAAGTACCTAAAGATACTTTTTTAATAGGCCACAACAACTAAAATATTGAGAGTAGAAATGGAGAAAGGAGTTGTCTTTCAATTATCTTGTGTTACGTAGTTTGAGTTATTTGAATCTTGACAGCCATCATCTATAACCCAAGCAATATGTATTTATAGATAAAACAATGGAGTATGAAATGCTAAAACTATACCGGTAATTTTTGGTTTTCGTTGATTTGGGCGCAAATGGCTACATCCTACCGAATTATGGTTTTGGTTGTTTTGCCCGGATCATTTGTAAGGCTTGGCATTTGAAAAATTGAAATTTTAGAACACTTAGGGCTTGTTTTTTTTTTTTTTTTTTTTTTTTCTAGATTAAGTGGGTGGACCCCTTTCTGTTAATGGGTCTTAATGGGGAGGAGCACCATTTGCTTCCTCTCCTCATATAGACAATATAACAGAAAAAGAAACATATTATATGTGTGGCCCCACCACTATCTTTCCATTAAAACTCATTAATAGAAAAAATAAACACTCCCTTACTTTTAAGGTTTAGTGGTTTTGAATTTTATAAGAACCTTTACAAAGTAGATTAGTGATAGCTACAACCCTATTACAATGCATCTTTTTTATTCCAAATACTTGGACTATTAGAGGTTGCTAAAGACAAGACAACTATACCAATCTAAAAGTCTACTATTATAATGATATTTTGGTTAAATATTTTGTGTAATCAAAATATAACTATAATTATTGTCGCTAGAAAATACCGTTGCTATGCACGGGTACTCGTCTAGTATGATTTAAGTGTGTGTACAGTGAGCTCAACAAAACGTTTACCTTAATTATGTTCCTTGTATTTGTGTTGCAACATGTCCTATAACTGATCTACTTCGGAGTTTAATATTAACGAGCCGGGGCACCCGCGCGTTGCTGCGGGAATATTGTGTTTAATCCAAGCTCGAAATAGAACGATCAATTATTATTATTTTTTTAGGGACTAAATTTGCAAAAGATCGCTAACGGGGGACTAACGGTGCAATTTATAGCTAACCTGAGGGACTAAAAGCGTAAAATCCTTAGCTACAGTACACACACTATTACAACTGGATTTTACAGTGGCAACAACTGTGCTGCATTGTAGCAACGTTATTTTCGCTTTTAGTCCCTTAACGTGGCATTCTTTGCAAAGTTAGTCCTTAGGGACTAACGGTGAAAAAAAAGTTAACCTTAGGGGCTATTTTTGTTTATTATTTGCACAGAAAAAGCCCCTGAAGTTACTGTTCCGTTTCAAATTTAATCCACGTCTTTTAGATAACGGTCGTTAAGGACTAACTTCGCAATTGGTCACTAACCTCAGGGGCTAAAATTGGCAAACGTGAAACTTGTGTGGGTACTGTAGCTACAGTGAAAAAAACGCCTATTAGTATATACTAGTTTTGCAACCCGCGCGTTGCTGCGGAATTCTTTTATTGTCGTTAGCTACTTAACGTGAAGTTAGTTACCTAGGATTGCCTCTGCAATTGATGTATAACATGAAGGACCATTTATGTAAATTATGTGAGGACTAAATTTGCAATGAACCACTGAGATGAAGGACAAAGTGCATACATTTTTTTTTAAATGTTAAAGATAACGGTCGTTAGTTAACAGCCGTTAAATAACAAATGACCGTTAGTACTGTACAAATAGGACTAACTTTACAATTGATGTATAACATGAAGGACCATTTATGTAAATTATGCGAGGACTAAATTCACAATGAACCGCTGAGATGAAGGACAAAGTGTGTACAATTTTTTTTAAATGCTCAAGATAACGGTCGTTAATTAACAGCCGTTAAATAACTAACGACCGTTAGTACTGTTTAAAAAAAAAAAAAAAAAAAAAGTAGCGTCTACTGTAGCCGCTACAGTAACCTCTTATCCTTTAGTATATATATAATTTAAAGCATGTTTTGGGTAAATATGGCATTATCATGTTTTAGTTGGGTAAATATGGAATTGCCCCATATAATTAAGACGTGTAAATGAGGGTGAGAATAATAGTCAGATATGATCCATAAATTACAAAGAAGTCAAAAGCAGATAATTAAGGGGACATTTATTAATGAAAATCCAAAATGAAGCAAATGTATCGAGCCTTTCTATCGATGAAACTGGACATTTTAATGACCTAAAACACGATGACGATGGTAGAATTAAACGAAGAGGTATCTAACTCGTGTTCTTCTGAATTTTATTTTTCAGGATATAGAGTTTAGTTGCTAATGTTAATTGTTGTGTGAATTAATGAACATGGCAAAATGCAAGCGCGCACATAATAACAACTGTAATAGGGTCAGGAGTGCTATCACTTGCCTGGTGTTTCGCTCAATTGGGATGGATACCGGGTGTCGTAACTCTCATGTTGTTTTGCTTTATCAGTTTTTACACTTCATTCCTCTTAACAGATTGTTATCGATCTCTGGATTCTGTTAATGGTACCCGAAACTACACATACATGCATGCTGTTAAGGCCAATCTTGGTAATTAATAGTACTATTTCTTTTTGTTTTGTTCCTCCAAGTTTGACTTATTTCAATTATTAATAGGCTTGAGTTATCCGGACTCTCCCATGGAGAGGGTTTGCCAATGATTGGACGCATCCCCTGGTTGTACGGTATGCATCAACGGTTGCACGATTTGACTAAAAGCCTATGATGTGACACCATAGAGAAGGTTGGGATAACACATCCCTAATAATATTGTATGAAAGTTAGTTATTAGTGTCTGATTCTTTAACTACTATTATAAAGTTTTCACAACAGTCTAGGCACATTTATAAATTGGTTGGTCCTGGCTAGGTGTTACTGATGTTCTCATTTCTAATAAGTACTTTTTTTCTGAGTGACATTTACTTTTGGACAAACTTAATAATAGTGCTTCTTCCGTCTAAAAAAAGAGTTTATCTTACTATTTATATTTGTCCTAAAATAAGAGTCCAGTTTTTATATATGAATAGTAATTATAACTGGTTTTTTTACTTTACCCTTATAATTTAAACTTGCATTAATTACTCATTTTTTATTTCTATATTAACTATAAGGGTAAAAATGACTTTTTATCAATCAAAATTAGCATTAATTACAAATATCATAATTTCAACATTTTTTGTTTGTGGACTCTCTTTTTGGGATGGAGTGAGTAACAAACAATAAGAGCACAAGGTAAGATGCCCATGAGTTATATCTTAACACATCGCTACATAAGCGTCACACTAGCTTTAACCTTTTCACCTTAACTCACCAAAAAACACCATGGTACAATAACTCACATTAACTCAATTTTACCTCAATTATTTTCAATTTTAACCTCAAACTTTAACAAATACTTCATTTATTTAAAACCATAACACTAATTCGATCAACACATTACAATATGGAATTAAAAATAAAAAAAAAAATAAATAAATAAATAAATAAAAGTACGAAATTAAAAAAAACATAACATAACACAATTATTCATTCTTGACGAGGAGGCAACCCATATTTCTTGATGATTCGGTCCTTTTCCATATTGACCAACGCCACGTAGTTTGGATCCTTGCTGGTAGTGTCGAGCAAAAAAAAATCAATCTCCTTCAACCTCTGTTGTGTGTATTGGTTTTCGGCGGTTGCCTGATACGCCTTGGCTACATCTTCACGTTTTGCCCAGTACTCTTGGCGCATAACCTCCCCGAAATTGAACGAAGAAAAGGAACCTCCGGTGCCACTCGTGCCTCCGGTACTTGTTGTTGTATCGGATTTTTGTTTCTTCAAAGCCCGCTTTTTTCCAATCGACCGTGGTTCTTCATCATGACCAAACAAAGCCTCGTTTGTTTGGCTTGGGACATCGCTGGTTAAATCAACCGGCTCTGGCGCATTCCATTTTTGATGTTTATGCAAAACGTTCCAAGCCTCGTCATTCGGGAACGGCGTGTTGTTGTGTTTGTCACGATACAATTGGTTAGCCCATTTTAGGATATCCACTTCACATTCTCCACTTTTTTGCTCGCGTTGCGCTTGTTTGAAAGCAGCGTTGAACTTATTGCAATCACGGTTCAACGTTTTCCACTTGGATTGCAGCATATCCCGCGTATGGGTTATTCCACCCACCGAGGAGATTCGTGAACGAGTCGCTGTTGTTGTTGTTGCCGCCTGACTTTTTTTTTTTTTTTTTTTTTTTTTTTTTTTTTTTTTTTTTTTGCTAATAAAAGTGTATTGTAGATTATATAGAGTAGTGGAAGTGTGAAAAAAAATGTGTGGGTGAATGGGTATTTATATAAGATAGGGGGCTAAAGTGCAATTTTTTTTAATCAAACGGTCATATTAACATTGCTAGGGCCAAAGTGCATTTTTTTTTAATCAAACGGTCATATTAACGTTGCTAGGGGCCAAAGTGCAATTTTTTTTATATGTTGCAGCTTAACGCTACGTTAAATCCACAATGCACCACGTTAACGCACCCCTTAACTCACAGCTCGGTACAATAACGCACCCCTTAACTCGCCTGCGTTAACTTATAACTCGGGTGCAAAGGGCACCTTACCGAGTGCTCTAATATGAACAATAAAAATGTGACAGAAAGAGTATTATTTACATTTGAGTTATACAAAACTCGTTTGGACACACAGGAATCTTTTATATAATAAAACAAAACCCCTATTGAGAATTTTTCATTTCAAAAACATCAATTCATACCTTATTTAGTAATAATTGTATTTAAAAAAAAATATTTTCTTATTAGGTAACATTTTATATTTATCCATAACACAAGTAGAAGACAAATACAAAAAATATAGATAAGATACAATTAACACAAGTAGAAGATAAATACAAAAAATATAGATAAGATACAATTAATAATAGGATTAAAATTTTTAAATAATTATCTTTAATAATAAAAAATTATAATTAAACATCATAAATCAAACAAAACAAAGATTAAATTATTTGTTTTTTAATAAATAAAAATATATGATTCAAAAAATTTTTTAAAAAAAAACCGCGGGAATTATATAACTAGTGCATCAATATAAGATTTGTGGCATGGCTCAATATGGTGTTCTTGTCGGGTGCACAATCGGCTACACCACCACCACTGCCATCAGCATTCGTAAGTTAACCACGTACATTCTTCCTTCCAGATATGTCAGTAATGATCACAAGATAATTGATCTTGTTTACTTGTTAATCAGGGCATCCAAAAACCAACTGCTTTCATAAGCACGGACACCATGCGGACTGTCTTGTGTGCAACAATCCATTTATGGTGATTTTCGCTATTATTCCGATTTTATTAAGCCAAGTACCGAGCTTTTCAAAGTTGTCTCTTCTCTCTATTATTGTTGCTATTATGTCATTTGCTATTGGTAGAATTGCTGGAGGTGGAATTGGACAGACGAGTTTGACAGGAATACCAATTGGAAAGGCATCACTGGGGCAGAGAAAATGTGGAGAACGTTTTCGGCTTTAGGAGATATTGCTTTCGCATTCTCATTCAGTTTTCTCCTCATCGAGATTCAGGCAAGCATATATGTGTCTCTTTACATCATTTTGTGGGGAGTTAATAATGCCCTTTTATGTATGTGAACATGTCAAAAACAATTGTATATTTCATGTAGTAATTATGATGTTCTTGTGTTGTATGGTATGAGATTTATGAAGCAAATTTGTAGGACACGTTGAAGCAAAGTCCAGCGGAGGGCAAAGCCATGAAGAAGGCAATAACGGTTGGAATCTTGGCCTCCTCGATGTGTTTTTTTTTTTTTTTTTTTAATGCAAAAGATGAATTATATTAATATACCAAAATATTGTACATCAGGAAACATAAAAATCAAAGATTTGGACACACCCAAATCTTATACAAACTGAATATAGAAACTACATATCACAAGACAGCCAAACTTCACACTGTCTAATATCAGACATACTTACATCCAATATCTCCATTCCACCAAGCCACTCAACCTGCCACCACAGTAGACAAGGTGGAATTGGAGAATGGAATCACTAGGAATCCATAACCCCTCCAAGTCAAGGGCTCTTCTAAATGTGCTACATTTCCATCTTTACAAATGGCTTCACACATTTAGAAACACTCACCTTGAGAGAGGACCAACCATTACCTCCTATGCCTATATATTGAATGGACCAAGTAGGTTCATCTTTCACTCCTCGCTATTCCACTCATCATACATAGGCCTCCTCGATGTTTTATATGATGCCCCTAATGACGCCCCTGGGAACTTCTTAACCGGATTTGGGTTTTTTGATCCCTTTTGGCTCGTCGGTTTAGCTAATCTCTGTGTCGTTATTCATCTTCTAGGTGCTTATCAAGTATATATTCTCGTACTTCTATTCGTCTCTATATGTAATTTCCTGTCTGTGAAGACGTATTTCCGTTGTTCTTTCAAAACATAATTCGGGGTAATAAAATGACCATGATCACATGCTAATCCAATAATGGCCAACTATAAATACAATACTCATTGGTTGTTGATGCAAAATTGTCACATTGTTGGCAACATTTATGCCAGTTGCACGGCGACTAGTTCTAGCGATAGAGAAACAGTATTCAAAATTAAAAAGGCGTCTTCAAAGTGTCGTAATTTTTACCCAGGTGATATGAATATTTGAGTAATTATGCAGGTAATAGCGCTACTATTTTTTGGGTTTGTAGACGATTGTAGTAAAAAGAGATAGCCACAAAGTACACTTATCACAAAAAGCTACTCATTTGGTATTCTTGAGGTCAATCTATTCAGGTTAGTTTGGAGAACGAGTTACGTTATATTGGTGACAATCACAGCAATGATATTTCCTTTCTTCAACGACTTTCTGGGGTTGCTTGGTGCGTGTACATTTTGGCCACTGTCAGTTTATTTTCCAATAGAGACGTAACTTACACAAGCCAAGATTCGAAAGTTTTCATTCACTTGGATCTCGATGGAACTAGTGAGCCTAGTGTGCTTGTTGGTATCACTCCTAGCTGCGGTTGGATCAACTCGTGGGCTCATTGCTTCTGTTAAGATATTTAAGCTGTTTGAGTCTATGTCGTAGTTGTTTTTGGTTGGTTTTAGTAATTTTACAATAAACATTAATCAAAACATGATATATATAATCAGTGAAAAGCAATTAGATCAAAAAGTATTAAGGTGGTTGTTGTACCATGCATCAAACATCGACTACTAAATCATATCTAGGACACTTTTTGTTTTTTTAAAGCTACCTGCTAAAATATATTAAAGTAAAACGTTTGAGTACAGTGGAATGTGGAAGAGTTCCACACCAACCTAGCCCTAGAAATGCTAAAGACTCACACCATATGCATACGACATGCGGTATCCATAACAGCCACTATAGCATAAACTAAACAATCTCATAAGTCAAGCCAACAAACGGCAAACATAACAAAAAACACAGCCATCATATTTAACAATAGATCATAACACCATTTGGCATCTTCCATGCTTCAAGCATCTTTAAAACATGAGGTGAGTTCTTGAACTTCAAAGTGAGGTGCTTCAAACGAACCATATATCAAGAACTTTAGTGACTTGTCTTGTATCATTCTTGAGCAAGTGGTAATTCCTCTCTTTCCATATGAAGTAAATATAATTCCTCTCTTGCCATATGAAGTAATTAGTAGCGCACCGCAATGATAAGCCTGGCAATAATACTATTGGCTTAATTCCTATTTTGCAATGGGTAATCCATGCGATAACGTCCTCCCATGTAGAGGATATATGTTGCATTTCCGCTAAAGGCTTTACCAACAACCTTACAAGCGAAGAGAAAGTACATTCAAAGAAAAGATGGTCATGTGAATCTGGTTGAAGATTACACAAGGGGCAAAGAAGCAGGTTTAAGATAGTAGGAGGACTAACATCACGTTGCTTATGATTTAAGTTTCCTACGCATAACAAGCCATAAATGAAATGCATGCTTAGGAATGCATTGCTAAAATCATACAATCAGAGTCCAAGGCACTTCCACACTCCTTGGTCTAATCAAATCTCATGCAAGGCTGACAGAGAAGTCTTTAAACATACCATTACTATCACGCCAAACTAGCTTACCATCACAAACATTTAGGGTAGGTGGCGAAACTTGAACATTTATTTTGAAGGGGGCAAATTTATTTTGGAAGGGCTGAATCGGAGATTTGTTTTGTATTATTAACTAAGTTACCCCTAAAACATATAATATTTAGATTAGTTGCCGCAACTTTATTTACATTATTTAGGTAGGTAGGTATATGTACATTATTTAACACCGGGAGCAAGTCATACTATGCATTCAGCCATCTCCACACTCCATCAGACAATAAATCACAAACCGAATCATTTATACTAAAACCCATATTTACCCAACCTAAATATCAAAATTTCATATTTACCCAAAATATAAGTTTCTAGTGCATAAATACAATGCGTTTAAAGTATGTATCGGGAAAATATGGAATTTTGAGCTTTTAGTGGGTATATATGGAATTGCTACTACTAAAACCTGCTCTAGTGATATCATGAACCGTGAGAAGCCTTTTTAGAGTACTTTGAGCACACCGCATATTAAACCATATTAAGGCATTCTTACCATTTCCCAGATTAAACCATATAAAAGGTCGAATAGTATCCCTAATCTAAATAATTTTCCTCAAAACCTGACGAAAAAAACAAATAAAGAAATTTGTGAAAACAAAAACTTAAAAAAAGAGGAAGTGATTAATAAAACTTTAGTGGATGAATTTACATAAATTATATAGAGTTAAGTGTAAACTTACAAGTTTCTATATTTTTTAATAACTTTAGAAAAAAATAAAAAATAAAATAATAATAATAATAATAACCCCTTACACTTTATACCCCTATACTTTATTGATGAACTTTGTTTAAAATGACATAAGTGTTAGTGTTATTTTCAGACTTTCATATATTAAAATTACAAAATTTTGTAAATATCCGAATTAGTTTTAATATACGTTAACTAATTTTTAAAACTAATATTAGTTTTAGACTTTCATCCATTAAATATTTTATCTTTTTTATTTTAAAAGTTTAATTTATGCGTACACTGGCTTGAATATTAAATACGGCTAAACTATTGTTAACGGGAATATGAATATCAAATGTAAGCACGGATTACAGTGATATGAAAATAAATATACGCTATTGTACTTATAACAACGACTCATTAAATTCTTATTTAAAGTTTATACATGGATATCCCGAAAAAACATTTTTAAAAAACTTTATGGAATATATTTTAACTCCATCAAGAGAACTTCCCTCACTACGAAAGGTGTCTCGTGGATGGCGTACTGATATATCTCATATTCGTGTTGATTATGTGCTACTAAACTCGCACATTTTGTATAACATCATATGAATAGTTAAAGTTAAACAACAACATCAACATCAATCTCAATATTTATGTCTGTTAAATAAAGTTAAATCTTTCAACCAACAAATTTGTTTACAAAATATTATTGTGATAGATTTTAATGCATAATAAAAAAATCCTGAACAAGTATTAGTTGTATTTATATCACAATTTTTACGGGTAAATTCTTATATGTCTATAGACCAAGGATCAAATGAGAAGAAAACTTAAAATGAGAAGGATGAGAAATAATTATAACTACACATTTGAGATGCATCGACTTGAATTAGATACACCCCTAGTCTTTTAGATGCACCATAATATATTTTCTAGCAAAAAATTAGATGCATATACATATATTAGATGCATTTCATCAAGTTAGACGAATGTTATACATTTTTCGTCCTCTGCGGGTCAAATTTGGTTTTAGTATTACTTTGCATCGTTTTCACTTCAAAATCACTTTCGAAACTAATTTGGATGCATCTATATGAATAGAGATGCATATAAATCAAGTCGATGCATCTCAAATGTGTGGTTATAATTATTTCTCATCCTTCTCATTTGAAGTTTTCTTCTCACTGGATCCTTACCCTATGTCTATATGCTAAACTAAAATTTTAAAATAAATTTAATTCATGTGGAAACTCCGTGCGTGCACGGGACTTATAGCTAGTTATATATAGACATGTTATCCCAATAGTATCTTTTTTTTGTGAGAAACTTACCAACCCAACGATTATGGGTTCAAATCATGCTTAAAGCACAACGATTATGGGTTCAAATCATGCTTAAAACATGTGAGATAAATTTGTGGTGTACAAATCCGTTAAAAAATATATAAATAATATCTAACTTAAAAGATAAATTCTTTTTTTCTCATTTATCATTATTATCATCATTATCATTATTATTGTTATTATTGTCATTATTATCATTATTAAGACTTGGAATTATGACTAGATATTTAATACGGAGTATTATTATTTTGACTATCAATTAAAATCTTTCAATCAAGAGTGTAAAATGAAACAGTCAAGAGTGCATTTAGCCTGAGCCTGCCAATAGCCTTGGCCGCCAATAGTCTTGGCCGCGTATAATTATTCACTTAGGGCTTAATAAGCTTTCTAAACTATATAAATTAAGGGCAGGTAGTAGCAGAAGAAAGCCAAAGAAAATACAACAATGGAAGCATCAAACGTTTTACACATGGCTAGTGGTGATGGAGAATCAAGCTACGCCAAAAACTCGTTAGTTCAGGTGATCTCTCTAACTCCGTAAGTCATCACACACATGCTATATATCAGTGCTTGAAAATTATGGTGATCTACTGAGTAGCCAATATAGTTTGGCACCCGTTTAGCAACGATGTCTTAACCGCGTTTAAATGTTCTTTTCAGGAAATTGTGATACAAAAAGCGCTACCCATTTTAAAGGAGGCAATCAAGGGTTTTGCTAATCATGATGCCTTTTTTGGCCAGTGTTTCAAGATAGCTGATCTTGGATGTTCCTCTGGCCCAAACACTCTATTGAGTGCAATTAACATTATTGATATTGTACACGAGGAGTGTAAACAAAATAATCGTAAAACACCACAATTTCAGGTGAGCTTAGTTGACCTTGTTGGAAATGATTTCAACACTGTTTTTGGGTTGTTACCGAACTTTTATGCAAAGCTTAAGGAGGACAAGGGCAAAAATTTTGGCCCTTGTTTCGTTTCAGCTGTTCCTGGTTCATTCTATGACAGACTCTTCCCTGACGAAAGTTTACATCTTGTTTACTCATCTTATAGTGTTCACTGGCTTTCTCAGGTTTGCATAATAGCCAACTCTACCATTAGCACTTACAGTATGATCAAACTAGAAATTACCAATGATTTCCTAGAAGTGAGAAACTAGAAAAGATATATTGAAGAATCGTATGTTTTAATTTTAATTAAATTTCCACATATGTGTTCAAAAGTTCTGAATCAAGCAACAAAAAATTTTTTGATTAAGTTATCTGGCATGCTATAATTATTAAGTGTCTTAAAAGCTAAACCCTAAACCCTGCAATAACTAATAGGTACCTGAAGGTCTTGAAACAACACATCAATTATCTACTTTTCAAAAACAAGTCCACCAAATGTGTTCGAAGCATATCAGAAGCAATATGCTTCTGACTTCAAAAAGCTTTTACAAGTGCGCTCCAAGGAAGTAGTATCTGGTGGACGCATGGTTTTAACACTTATTGGTAGGAGTTGTTCTGATCCAACGATTGATGATTGTGTCGTTCCTTGGGAGCTACTAACATTATCGCTTCTTGATTTGGTCAAAGAGGTATATGGTTAGTTATTTTGTATTATTTGACCTGAACTTAAGTAAGAATATATTGTTTAAACCAATCTAGCTTCAGATTTTATATGGCTACTAACCGTTAAGTCATACTACAGGGGCTCGTTCGAGAATCAGAAATTACCTCATTTAATATACCATTGTACAATCCATGTGAAGATGAAATTAAGACCATTGTTGAAAATGAAGGATCGTTTTCCCTTGATAGCATCACCGCAATCAGAGAAAACTGGGCATATGACACAGATTGCACAAATGCGTGTGCTTTCCAAGAGCTCAGTCTTCGTCACGGGGAAAATGCCAAAAAAATCTAGAGCCGTTATGGAACCCTTGTTGGCATCTCATTTTGGAAGCTCCATAATTGAAAAACTATTTAATAATGTCGCAAAGCATGTGTCAGAATCTCTTGATATCAAGAAAGCAAGACACACTAACCTACACTAGAAATGCTAAAGACTCACACCATATGCGTACGACATGCCGTATCCATAACAGCCACTATAGCATAAACTAAACAATCGCATAAGTCAAGCCAACAAACGGCAAACATAACAAAAAACACATCCATCATATTTAACAATAGATCATAACACCATTTGGCATCTTCCATGCTTCAAGCATCTTTAAAACATGAGGTGAGTTCTTGAACTTCAAAGTGAGGTGCTTCAAACGAACCGTATATCAAGAACTTTAGTGACTTGTCTTGTATCATTCTTGAGCAAGTGGTAATTCCTCTCTTTCCATATGAAGTAAATAAAATTCCTCTCTTACCATATGAAGTAATTAGTAGCGCGCCGCAGTGATAAGCCTGGCAATAATACTATTCGCTTAATTCCTATTTAGCAATGGGTAATCCATGCGATAACATCCTCCCATGTAGAGGATACATGTTGCATTTCCGCTAAAGGCTTTACCAACAACCATACAAGCGAAGAGAAAGTACATTCAAAGAAAAGATGGTCATGTGAATCTGGTTGAAGATTACACAAGGGGCAAAGAAGCAGGTTTAAGATAGTAGTAGGACTAACATCACATTGCTTATGAAGATTACACAAGGGGCAAAGAAGTAGGTTTAAGATAGTAGTAGGACTAACATCACATTGCTTATGATTTAAGTTTCCTACGCATAACAAGCAGGGGCGGAGGGAGCATGTAAATAGGGGGGGGGGGGGGGGGGGACAGGTGCCCTCAACAAATTGGCCCAATGAAATTTTTTATAGTGCAAAATTTTGGTTTTAGTGGACTTTTATGTTTCATGCCCTCAGCTAAAAACTGAACTTGCCCTCAACAAAATTGAGCCCAACATATAATCTTTTTCTTTTGTCACATATTCACTTTATAAACAGGTTTTGGATAGGTTTTTGCATGTTAAAAGCTGTTTTTTGGGCTGTTTTTTGTGCTGAATTGCTGCTGCTAATTTTGGTGCTGAAATTTGGTGCCGAAAGCTGTTTTTGGGTGCTGAAATTTGGTGCTGAAAGCTGTTTTTGGGTGCTGAAATTTGGGCTGTTTGGTTGCTGCTACAGTACTTGCCCCCCGTGACCGCATACCCTGGCTCCGCAATTGATAACAAGCCATAAATGAAATGCATGCTTAGGAATGCATTGCTAAAACCATACAATCAGAGTCCAAGGCACTTCCACACTCCTTGGTCTAATCAAATCCCATGCAAGGCTGACAGAGAAGTCTTTAAACATACCATTACTATCACGCCAAACTAGCTTACCATCACAAACATTTAGGGTAGGTGGCGAAACTTGAACATTTATTTTGAAGGGGGCAAATTTATTTTGGAGGGGCTGAATCGGAGATTTGTTTGTATTATTAACTAAGTTACCCCTAAAACGTATAGTAATATTTAGATTAGTTGCCGCAACTTTTTTTTTTTTTAATTGGGGGGGGGGGGGGGGGGCGAGACCATCCCCAGCCCATAAAGAGTTCCGGTATTAGGTAGGTATATGTACATTATTTAACACCGGGAGCAAGTCATACTATGCATTCAGCCATCTCCACACTCCATCAGACAATAAATCACAAACCGAATCATTTATACTAAAACCCATATTTACCCAACCTAAATATCAAAATTTCATATTTACCCAAAATATAAGTTTCTAGTGCATAAATACAATGCGTTTAAAGTATGTATTGGGGAAATATGGAATTTTGAGCTTTTAGTGGGTATATATGGAATTGCTACTACTAAAACATGCTCTACTGATATCATGAACCGTGAGAAGCCTTCTTAGAGTACTTTGAGCACACCGCATATTAAACCATATTAAGGCATTCTTACCATTTCCCAGATTAAACCATATAAAAGGTCGAATAGTATCCCTAATCTAAATAATTTTCCTCAAAACCTGATAAAAAAAACAAATAAAGAAATTTGTGTCAAATTTGTGAAAACAAAAACTTAAAAAAAGAGGAAGTGATTAATAAAACTTTAGTGGATGAATTTACATAAATTATATAGAGTTGAGTGTAAACTTACAAGTTTCTATGTTTTTTAATAACTTTAGAAAATAATAATAATAATAATAATAATAATAATAATAATAATAATAATAATAATAATAATAATAATAATAATAACCCCTTACACTTTAAACCCCTTATACTTTATAGATGAACTTTGTTTAAAATGACATAAGTGTTAGTGTTATTTTCAGACTTTCATCTATTAAAATTACAAAATTTTGTAAATATCCGAGTTAGTTTTAATATACGTTAACTAATTTTTTAAACTAATATTAGTTTTAGACTTTCATCCATTAAATATTTTATCTTTTTTATCTTAAAAGTTTAATTTATGCGTACACTGGCTTGAATATTAAATACGGCTAAACTATTGTTAACGGGAATATGAATATCAAATGTAAGCACGGATTACAGTGATATGAAACTAAATATACGCCATTGTACTTATAACAACGACTCATTAAATTCTTATTTAAAGTTTATACATGGACTAGCTTATAAGACCCGTGGAATCCACGGGTTTTTAGAAGAGATATTGCAACAAAATAAAAATTAGTGTGTAAACGAAATAACGAAAAGAACGAAAGTAAACAACTTGAATCATTATATGAAGTAATAAGTCAATTATCCTATATTCTAAAGACCAAAAATGATGTGACATTAATCCTAAACTTAATTTTTATGTTAAGTGTCTAATCTTGCTCTCTATTGGTTGGCAAGTTGTGATTAAAAAAATTAATAAGCCCAACAGTGTTAAAAGACCGGATGGCATTGGTTGAGAAACAGGCCAACGTTTACTGTTCACTTATTAGCAAACGTAATATGAATACACAGGGCATTAATATATGTACCAAGGTTGTCAGGATCGCGATCCTGATCGTAGGATCGTACGATCCTACGATCCAACATATAAAAAACGAGCAGGATCGTAGTAGGATCTTAATTCTATCAGGATCGGTATAGGATCGTAGGATCGCACGCAGGATTGTAGGATCGTAAACGATCCGATCCTACTTCAAGCCCATGTTTTTATCTCGAGGGGAGCAAGATCGTTGTAGGATCGTAGGATCGCACACAGGATCGTAGGATCGTGAACGATCCGATCCTACTAGAAGCTCATGTTTCTTATTGTTTTTTCTTTTATCATTCATTTAAATTCATTTATCATATAAAATATTCTATAAAAGTATAAAACTACAACTCTTATACAATAATATATACATAATATATACATTTTCATAGGATCTTACGATCCCGATCCGATCCTACGATCCCGATCTTGTGAAGCCGAAAACGATCCTAGGTAGGATCCCGATCCTGACAACCTTGATATGTACTAGCAAATACAGTCCACACATATGTATACCATCTCCTAGAAATTTCCAGCACTTTCATTGTTCTTCTCCATTTCTATCAAAACCACCAACCTAAAATATCTTGAACAAAAAAAGACACTAATTTACTATAATTCTACTTAACATCCATCAATCAACTGTTATTTGATCAAAGCCACTAAAAAAGGGTCTCTTATATCTGATGGCAAACAGAGACGGCAGTGTAGCAAGGCTTCCGGCGGGCTCAAGAAAGGGGTCGACGTCCACACCATAATAAAGCTGATAATTGTCTCTTATCTCAAGGTTTAATCATAGTTTTATTATTATAAATATTCAATCTTTTTGGTTTTGGTTGAAGTTTGATTTTTATTGTAAATCAAGATTAGGGTTTGATCCTGTTTGTTTTTATATGAATTGAGTATTTTGAAATTTCTCCTTATGTTCAATTGGGTATGGTCTGATTTTTAAGGTTTTTTTTTTTTTTTTTTTTTTTTTTTTTTTTTTTTTTTCATCATAAAGTTCATTCCATTACTTTTTTTAGATTACGAGGTTGCTTAGTTGAGCTTATAGCTTATTCATAAGTCATGAGTTGAAGCTTATGCGCGTGGCCAAAAAAAAAGTTCATTAGTTTGTTGATGGTTTCTTGCACCTTACTATGCTGATGCTTGCTTGCCGTTTAAGTTTCTTATACCGACCGCAACCTTGGTAGCTTCATGGGATGTTTCTGTCACCTGCAGAAATGCAGTTTGTATTGGTGTCTAGGTATGTGGCACGCGTTCCTGTGAATTCGGACAAGGATGAGATTATTTGTATCGTGGCAGGCCGAGCTTACTAAGCTTGCTGCCATGGCGGTTGTATTCTCTTCCTTCGACTATTTGCTTATTCGTGTCTCATACTTAAAAAAGATATTTCAGCCATGGCCATTGTATTCTCTTCCTTTGACTGTTCGCTTATTCATGCCCCATACTTAAAAAAAGATTTTGAATTTGAAAGCTACTGTTATTTGTAGAACGGCTCCATTATTTTTTTGGTGAACGTTATATTACTGAAACACCGAAATGTAGTACGGAAAAAGATTAGGGGATGCAGGTTGTTATTGGGGGGGGGGGGGGGGGGGGGGGGTTGGGTATTAATTTATAGTATTGGAATGGCCGGAGCCTTTCACAAAGGTTTATGGAATGTTCTCATTTTGACTTTATAATCTGCTTATTGCATTCTCAATTGGTTGTATGCTATGCAGGTCGAGACCTCTTAGGAATGAAGCTATTGGGACTGACTTGGGTACGACACATTCACACATTGCAATAACGGAAGGAAAGGCGCTAAATCAACTATTAACACTGCAAAAAATGGTGCTCTCAATCAGGTACATGTTCATTTTCGGAAGAAATAATGAAACAATAAATTAGTACGTATCTGTAGGGTGTTTGGTATTTATATTTAACTGTTAAAAAATAGGTCGTTTCAGTGTTGATAGCACCACTTATTTTCTTATTTCACTCTAAGATAAGTGTGATTGAATGCACTCTAAGATAACCGCTTATTTTGAATTTCAGAAAGAAAAAGACTTCAATCTTCATAATATACTCTTTGAAGAAAGCATAACGAAACATCTCAAAATATGGTGAATTGGTCGATCTCATTTTGAGATAGCCCTTGCGTTTATGAGGCAATGAAACATTTTATACGTAATATTTTTCTACTGTAAATTATCAAAGAGGTGTTACCATAATGTTGTAATTGGGTTTTTAGAAGCCGGCACACTGTCAACAATTTCAGTTGCAAAACATATTGTTGAAGCCGGGATTGCTCTTATGGAAAATGTGGGATTGACCTCTCAGACCATTAGTGTTTTCTTGATAGATTTAGACCTCAAACGAAGAATGTACTGGATATTTGATTTTTTTTAGGTTCTGCAAAGGAAGAACATCATGTTTATATCCCTCCTGCAACAGATGGTTTTTGAAGTAATGCACGAAATGCACAGAATCAAGACAAAAGGTGTTTATAGAAAATTATCAGAAGGGCTGCTGATTTCGAAAAGTAAGAACCAACATTTTAAACCACAATTGTGCTTAGTTTCCATCTAAATTGGTGTGTTGTTATTGTATTTGTATATTTGTTGCAGCTAGACTAAAACTTATTATGACAAACTGTTACTATTTGGCACTCTTTCTAATTTATTGTTTTGATCGAGTTTTACAGCTATCTTCTACATTAGGACTTGAAAGCTGCATTTTCGTGGTAAAGGCTATGTAAGTTCTTTAAAGTTTTGACTTTTAAATTCCATATGTTTAACCCGTTGCACTTAAATTAATTTATGTTAATTCTACTTGCAATAAATAAAAAAAGAAATGTTGCTCCATGTTAGGATCGACAATAGGAGAAGGGTGTGTTCAGGGGGTTGGTTCAGGTAGTGGATTCAGGAGCAGGGTTCAGTGGGTTGGTTCGGGTGGTGGATTTTGTTCCGGTGTTCATTTTCTTAGTATATGTGGATATATTTTGATTTTTTTTTTTTTTTTTTTTTTTTTGCCGAGATTGGTGTAGGTGTTGCATCACAGGTGACTTTTATACACATCAATCTTTCTTTGTAAAATAGATACTCTTGAAATGGGTCAAATGAGTTTGTGTAAAAGAAAGTAAAATATACGTAAATTTGAAACCGGTTGGATTGACTTTTGACTCATTCCCTTTTAAGCCAATAATTTACTTCTGAAAGGGTCAATTTGGGTTATGTGTTATCTCTAATCGTACCAATAATTTTTGTATTTTTACAACTGTCTTCAGCACTAAAAGGTCGAATACATATCTTACTCTCTTGAATTGCACTTCAGTTTAAATGTCGCATTTGTTGCTGTATGGAACACCCAGACTATACTTGCTGTTGCTAGGAAGCTGTTTTGGCCACAGATGCATAATATGGTTTTGAAACTTAATGCCTAGACGAACGTGAGATTGTTGTTGTAAGAGCAGATTCAGGCTTTTGCAAGTACTTGGCGCTTTTCTTTTGGGTAAAAAATTATCGATTCTATTGTTTTTATTATATGATTGGTTAACTATAGTCACTAAGTTTTTATTATATTGACAAATAAGATAGAACATAAATATTGAGTAGTATCTACTTTCTACTTTTTGTATAACGACACTCCATTCTATTCATTTATTTACTTTCTCGATGTAATGTTGCTTTATCTCTTTAAATTTGAGATGCATGTTAGCATGGGTGCACCATTAGATTGCCTTCAAAGCATCTTGGTGTAAGCTATTTTAGCTTTTCGTCTTTTTTTAGTGACTTAGTCTAACCCATATTAATCCCTTCCTTCTATGGTTTTGTCATTTGTAATTTTTTTCTCGAGGTGTGGTGACGCTGTTGAATGGTTAGGCTGTACGACTAATGCATATGCAGTTACTGAAGCAAAAGATCAGCTATTCATGGGATGACAATAGACGATTAACTTTTACTCAAGATAAAAAAGTGATGCCATGTTATGAATAATACAAATCAAATTTTCTACATTTGATGTTTGTTTATTGAATTTGTGAACACAATGTAAACCTATTTCTTTTTAGATTATAATTGTAGTTAAAAAAATTACATTTATCGATGCTTACAATACTACAAGGTTTATGGAATGTTCTCATTTTGACTTTATAATCTGCTTATTGCATTCTCAATTGGTTGTATGCTATGCAGGTCGAGACCTCTTAGGAATGAAGCTATTGGGACTGACTTGGGTACGACACATTCACACATTGCAATAACGGAAGGAAAGGCGCTAAATCAACTATTAACACTGCAAAAAATGGTGCTCTCAATCAGGTACATGTTCATTTTCGGAAGAAATAATGAAACAATAAATTAGTACGTATCTGTAGGGTGTTTGGTATTTATATTTAACTGTTAAAAAATAGGTCGTTTCAGTGTTGATAGCACCACTTATTTTCTTATTTCACTCTAAGATAAGTGTGATTGAATGCACTCTAAGATAACCGCTTATTTTGAATTTCAGAAAGAAAAAGACTTCAATCTTCATAATATACTCTTTGAAGAAAGCATAACGAAACATCTCAAAATATGGTGAATTGGTCGATCTCATTTTGAGATAGCCCTTGCGTTTATGAGGCAATGAAACATTTTATACGTAATATTTTTCTACTGTAAATTATCAAAGAGGTGTTACCATAATGTTGTAATTGGGTTTTTAGAAGCCGGCACACTGTCAACAATTTCAGTTGCAAAACATATTGTTGAAGCCGGGATTGCTCTTATGGAAAATGTGGGATTGACCTCTCAGACCATTAGTGTTTTCTTGATAGATTTAGACCTCAAACGAAGAATGTACTGGATATTTGATTTTTTTTAGGTTCTGCAAAGGAAGAACATCATGTTTATATCCCTCCTGCAACAGATGGTTTTTGAAGTAATGCACGAAATGCACAGAATCAAGACAAAAGGTGTTTATAGAAAATTATCAGAAGGGCTGCTGATTTCGAAAAGTAAGAACCAACATTTTAAACCACAATTGTGCTTAGTTTCCATCTAAATTGGTGTGTTGTTATTGTATTTGTATATTTGTTGCAGCTAGACTAAAACTTATTATGACAAACTGTTACTATTTGGCACTCTTTCTAATTTATTGTTTTGATCGAGTTTTACAGCTATCTTCTACATTAGGACTTGAAAGCTGCATTTTCGTGGTAAAGGCTATGTAAGTTCTTTAAAGTTTTGACTTTTAAATTCCATATGTTTAACCCGTTGCACTTAAATTAATTTATGTTAATTCTACTTGCAATAAATAAAAAAAGAAATGTTGCTCCATGTTAGGATCGACAATAGGAGAAGGGTGTGTTCAGGGGGTTGGTTCAGGTAGTGGATTCAGGAGCAGGGTTCAGTGGGTTGGTTCGGGTGGTGGATTTTGTTCCGGTGTTCATTTTCTTAGTATATGTGGATATATTTTGATTTTTTTTTTTTTTTTTTTGCCGAGATTGGTGTAGGTGTTGCATCACAGGTGACTTTTATACACATCAATCTTTCTTTGTAAAATAGATACTCTTGAAATGGGTCAAATGAGTTTGTGTAAAAGAAAGTAAAATATACGTAAATTTGAAACCGGTTGGATTGACTTTTGACTCATTCCCTTTTAAGCCAATAATTTACTTCTGAAAGGGTCAATTTGGGTTATGTGTTATCTCTAATCGTACCAATAATTTTTGTATTTTTACAACTGTCTTCAGCACTAAAAGGTCGAATACATATCTTACTCTCTTGAATTGCACTTCAGTTTAAATGTCGCATTTGTTGCTGTATGGAACACCCAGACTATACTTGCTGTTGCTAGGAAGCTGTTTCGGCCACAGATGCATAATATGGTTTTGAAACTTAATGCCTAGACGAACGTGAGATTGTTGTTGTAAGAGCAGATTCAGGCTTTTGCAAGTACTTGGCGCTTTTCTTTTGGGTAAAAAATTATCGATTCTATTGTTTTTATTATATGATTGGTTAACTATAGTCACTAAGTTTTTATTATATTGACAAATAAGATAGAACATAAATATTGAGTAGTATCTACTTTCTACTTTTTGTATAACGACACTCCATTCTATTCATTTATTTACTTTCTCGATGTAATGTTGCTTTATCTCTTTAAATTTGAGATGCATGTTAGCATGGGTGCACCATTAGATTGCCTTCAAAGCATCTTGGTGTAAGCTATTTTAGCTTTTCGTCTTTTTTTAGTGACTTAGTCTAACCCATATTAATCCCTTCCTTCTATGGTTTTGTCATTTGTAATTTTTTTCTCGAGGTGTGGTGACGCTGTTGAATGGTTAGGCTGTACGACTAATGCATATGCAGTTACTGAAGCAAAAGATCAGCTATTCATGGGATGACAATAGACGATTAACTTTTACTCAAGATAAAAAAGTGATGCCATGTTATGAATAATACAAATCAAATTTTCTACATTTGATGTTTGTTTATTGAATTTGTGAACACAATGTAAACCTATTTCTTTTTAGATTATAATTGTAGTTAAAAAAATTACATTTATCGATGCTTACAATACTACAAGGTTTATGGAATGTTCTCATTTTGACTTTATAATCTGCTTATTGCATTCTCAATTGGTTGTATGCTATGCAGGTCGAGACCTCTTAGGAATGAAGCTATTGGGACTGACTTGGGTACGACACATTCACACATTGCAATAACGGAAGGAAAGGCGCTAAATCAACTATTAACACTGCAAAAAATGGTGCTCTCAATCAGGTACATGTTCATTTTCGGAAGAAATAATGAAACAATAAATTAGTACGTATCTGTAGGGTGTTTGGTATTTATATTTAACTGTTAAAAAATAGGTCGTTTCAGTGTTGATAGCACCACTTATTTTCTTATTTCACTCTAAGATAAGTGTGATTGAATGCACTCTAAGATAACCGCTTATTTTGAATTTCAGAAAGAAAAAGACTTCAATCTTCATAATATACTCTTTGAAGAAAGCATAACGAAACATCTCAAAATATGGTGAATTGGTCGATCTCATTTTGAGATAGCCCTTGCGTTTATGAGGCAATGAAACATTTTATACGTAATATTTTTCTACTGTAAATTATCAAAGAGGTGTTACCATAATGTTGTAATTGGGTTTTTAGAAGCCGGCACACTGTCAACAATTTCAGTTGCAAAACATATTGTTGAAGCCGGGATTGCTCTTATGGAAAATGTGGGATTGACCTCTCAGACCATTAGTGTTTTCTTGATAGATTTAGACCTCAAACGAAGAATGTACTGGATATTTGATTTTTTTTAGGTTCTGCAAAGGAAGAACATCATGTTTATATCCCTCCTGCAACAGATGGTTTTTGAAGTAATGCACGAAATGCACAGAATCAAGACAAAAGGTGTTTATAGAAAATTATCAGAAGGGCTGCTGATTTCGAAAAGTAAGAACCAACATTTTAAACCACAATTGTGCTTAGTTTCCATCTAAATTGGTGTGTTGTTATTGTATTTGTATATTTGTTGCAGCTAGACTAAAACTTATTATGACAAACTGTTACTATTTGGCACTCTTTCTAATTTATTGTTTTGATCGAGTTTTACAGCTATCTTCTACATTAGGACTTGAAAGCTGCATTTTCGTGGTAAAGGCTATGTAAGTTCTTTAAAGTTTTGACTTTTAAATTCCATATGTTTAACCCGTTGCACTTAAATTAATTTATGTTAATTCTACTTGCAATAAATAAAAAAAGAAATGTTGCTCCATGTTAGGATCGACAATAGGAGAAGGGTGTGTTCAGGGGGTTGGTTCAGGTAGTGGATTCAGGAGCAGGGTTCAGTGGGTTGGTTCGGGTGGTGGATTTTGTTCCGGTGTTCATTTTCTTAGTATATGTGGATATATTTTGATTTTTTTTTTTTTTTTTTTTTTTTTGCCGAGATTGGTGTAGGTGTTGCATCACAGGTGACTTTTATACACATCAATCTTTCTTTGTAAAATAGATACTCTTGAAATGGGTCAAATGAGTTTGTGTAAAAGAAAGTAAAATATACGTAAATTTGAAACCGGTTGGATTGACTTTTGACTCATTCCCTTTTAAGCCAATAATTTACTTCTGAAAGGGTCAATTTGGGTTATGTGTTATCTCTAATCGTACCAATAATTTTTGTATTTTTACAACTGTCTTCAGCACTAAAAGGTCGAATACATATCTTACTCTCTTGAATTGCACTTCAGTTTAAATGTCGCATTTGTTGCTGTATGGAACACCCAGACTATACTTGCTGTTGCTAGGAAGCTGTTTTGGCCACAGATGCATAATATGGTTTTGAAACTTAATGCCTAGACGAACGTGAGATTGTTGTTGTAAGAGCAGATTCAGGCTTTTGCAAGTACTTGGCGCTTTTCTTTTGGGTAAAAAATTATCGATTCTATTGTTTTTATTATATGATTGGTTAACTATAGTCACTAAGTTTTTATTATATTGACAAATAAGATAGAACATAAATATTGAGTAGTATCTACTTTCTACTTTTTGTATAACGACACTCCATTCTATTCATTTATTTACTTTCTCGATGTAATGTTGCTTTATCTCTTTAAATTTGAGATGCATGTTAGCATGGGTGCACCATTAGATTGCCTTCAAAGCATCTTGGTGTAAGCTATTTTAGCTTTTCGTCTTTTTTTAGTGACTTAGTCTAACCCATATTAATCCCTTCCTTCTATGGTTTTGTCATTTGTAATTTTTTTCTCGAGGTGTGGTGACGCTGTTGAATGGTTAGGCTGTACGACTAATGCATATGCAGTTACTGAAGCAAAAGATCAGCTATTCATGGGATGACAATAGACGATTAACTTTTACTCAAGATAAAAAAGTGATGCCATGTTATGAATAATACAAATCAAATTTTCTACATTTGATGTTTGTTTATTGAATTTGTGAACACAATGTAAACCTATTTCTTTTTAGATTATAATTGTAGTTAAAAAAATTACATTTATCGATGCTTACAATACTACAAGGTACTGAACAGCATAACATAGTAGACTTTAAACATTAACATAATTTTAAGAAACATAAACATGGCCGCCCCGCAGCAACGCGCGGGCTAACCCGCTCGTGAAAGTATAAAGTACATTGCTTGTAACTAATAATATAATAAACGCCATGCACGTAGGGTCCAATCTTGACCGCCTTTAAAAAGCAAATGTATATAGTGGGAAGTTAAAGAAATGATAAGCCAATGAACATTTCGTGGCCGCCTAATGAGTATAAAAATAAAGTGTAAGTAAAATATTTGTGTGATTAATAATACATGTAAAAAAACGGTAAGTAGGTTATTAATTGAGGAGTTACATGTGTGAATAAAGTAACAAACAACAACGAATGTAAATGCAAATGGAAAAAAACACTAATATGTTATTATAAAGTAATGTCAATCACATGCCTTTAACACATAAACTACATATAGTTGAACATATTGAGTACAGTAAATACAAAAGTCACAAACCATATCCCATAAGAAGTCGTACCAGTAGAAGAAACTTACTGGGCTACGGGATCAATTAAATTCCATGAATAATTGCAGTGATTCCAGATTTGAAGATGACAAAAATTAGTGGGTTTCAGTTGTTGACAACCCAATCACAGTCCATGACAGTGGATATCCTGTGAGCAATGTTAACGATAATAAAGTCAACAAAGTCCACTCTTATGATCTTTAGAATTACATCTATTTAAAAGTCAATAGAAGCCGTTGCTTCATCC
Organism: Artemisia argyi; assembly: GCA_030686995.1. Taxonomy (NCBI): domain Eukaryota; kingdom Viridiplantae; phylum Streptophyta; class Magnoliopsida; order Asterales; family Asteraceae; genus Artemisia; species Artemisia argyi. The sequence continues at coordinate 2,031,162 of CM060676.1, read as the reverse complement.
ATGAACAATAGATTGTTGTGCTTTGAAAACACTCTTCCCAAACAAAGAAGTTGTCTTCGTTCCATACTCGAGTTATAGCCATTTTAACAACTAAGAATGAATATTCCGAAACATGTAAGTGAAAAATATCACATCTTTATACTTATTCATTATTAGTAACAGTAAAGGGATTTGCTTAAGTACCTGTAAAATCAAGCTTACCACGTACTGCAGATACGACATCTTTAAGTTGGCATAGCTCGAGAGTTTATAAAATAATGTAAGGTTACTCTAAAAGGAACCAAGTAATACGCGTCAAACGGGTCAAAAGTCATTCAGAAAATATTATAATAATAGGACTAATTCTGTGAATACCTGGATACTCCCGTGATTTGCAAGATCGGCAGTTGAGTACCGATTGCATTTTGTCTTCTATACCAGCTAGTGTCACAAACTGCATTGAATTATAATAGGTCATGTTGAGTTATATCATGAATCAAATCAAGATTCGACTAAAGAATTACATAGTCGATAACAATGAATCAAATAAAGAACTGATATACTAATTACATAAATTATGAAAAAATAAACATCAAGTTATAATCAACTTGCATTGTTGTATATTTCCCTTACAGCAAAAGTTCAGACACCCTCATAAAGAATCCGTGCAAACTTAAAAAGCTACGTAAAGCTAATAAACAAACTCAATTCTAAAATATCAGATAAAAGGTATAGATTTTAAAAGCGCAGTGATTTAGGTAAACCGAGTCTATTTAAGTTTCAAAATTTGTCTTGACTATTTCTTTATGACTTCAATTGACACACATTTGTGTTTCTTCCTGTGATCTCTTAAATTTCCTGATACGCATGCCCCGGTAATAAAGGTCAAGTGGTTTTTCTCAGTGCATCTCTAGAAACCATAAACAGCTACCAGGTTTCTTTAAATATTTAGGTGTTCACGGTAATAAAGTTTTTAGCAGTTTTATTTTTTAATAGTCTCCTTTTAGCATACCCGTACTTAGCAAAATATCTCGCGTTGTTTCATGGTAAATATACATCATAATAATAAAGAAAGCCCGTATCAAGCATAAACACAAAACTTTTTATCAAGTTCATCCCTACGAAAATTTAACTTTAATTATTTCAAACAACAAATTTATCTTAACAATAATACTTGCTTTTTGAATGTTGCTATCAATAGCGTGACCTGCAACCCTCATTTCTTTTGACCACTTCTGGCTAAAATCACTTTTCATTGTCATCTTTCCTATAATTAAAACACCAAGACTTTTCCTAAAGTTAAAACTAAAGAAAATCTGAATGGATTTTACATTAAATTGATATATAATCCGTTTATTGGTACGTATATACTGGTGTGGTTCATCTATGAATCTTTCAATGTCACCAATAATATAATGATACGTATACTTATTGATAATAACCAAAACTTACGCGATATCAATGAGCGGAAGAGGTTTCATCTTTCCCGGAGTGTCATTCTTGTCGTAGTTATCAAACTCATCACGCAACTACTTCACCAGTCACATCTACAATAGCAATAACCAATCAGACAACGATAGATACATGTACGATAGAAGTATAAAAAATTGGATTCATGTATATTTTGACATGGTTATGCAACTTTCCATGGTTAGTTTGAAATATTAAAACATTAGAATTGCATTATAGTTGTAAACATATAAAGACATACCAAAATGACCCATGGCTCCACTTCCAAAGCCATGCACCGAACTGTTGAAATCATGAAATTTGTTGACGAATATGTTTTTGTAAAATCTGAGCCGGGTTTTGAACAATAGGATATTTGGGCTACATTTCACCAAGACTATAACATTGCAATTTGCAGAGTCACATAACTTCACTCTTCAAGCTGATGCTTGTAGCCATCTACTAATGTCGTCTTAACTGTGGCCTACATCTTGTTACTTTGCACTTACAAACACACATATTAGTACAAACATATTGTAATAGAATTTACAAACACATATTGACTAAACAGGTTATATGCAATGAACGCAAACTTTGGGTCAAAATAGGTGTTCTTACATGGGCTAGTTTTAAATAAAACTATAAATAATGTACATACCAAAAACAAAGTGTTGGTAACTTTCCACTCATTTGACAGTAGGGATGGCAACGGGTTGGGGTCGGGGCGGGTTTTAGTGTACGCGTACCCGCACCCATTTATAATATCCAAACCCGTACCCGTCGGATACCCGGATTAATATTATCCATCAGTTTTTCAGGTTTCCCCGCGGTTCGGGTTTCGGTTTTCCCAGTCGGTTTCGGGTGATTTTTCCATCCCTATTTTGACCCGTTCCAGTTTTAATTTTTGACCAGTTGCACCTAAAAGTCAAATCAAGCCATTAGTCGAAATTGCCACCTTTAGTTTATGCATATATAATATAATTTTATCTTAAAATTTTCTCGTAATGCATATGGTTCTTACATGTACAACATTGTTTAATAATACGTGGGCTATAGCTATATGCAATCACAAGGGGGTCACAAGACTTGCTCGAGGGTCTTACATTTGAGAAAGTCAACTCAAATCCTTCAAAGCTACATCTAATCCTCTTGTTAGACACCCCTTTATCATGTGTGTGAAGGTGACGGTGCCTAAGTTGTTTTGGTCCCACAAATCTCACACTCGATGTACTAATGGCAAGTTCAGAGGCGAGCCATTAAACATTGCCTATTGCTGCAAGAATTCATGCAGCCCAGTTCTCCACAGAAAGCCCAATCTTACTTTATCATCAGATTCATCATCATACATACCACAATTCACCTATCTATTTCCAATAAAAACCAACTAACATGAGTGGTTGATGAGAATTTATATGAAAACTTACAGTAAGCATCAAGACCTAAAAAAGGGTGCAAGTAAGAGCATCCACATGGACTTGATATGAAAAAAGACAATGCCCAAGTAAGTTAGCCATTTAGCACATTCTTTCATTTTTAAAAGCAGTTACACAATATACATAAAAGATTACCATAATAATTTCACATTTAAGGAGTGTAAATGCACACGACTTACTAACATAAAAAAGCTATTCCTTAATCAGCTTCTCTTTATTAACCCCTAGGTGATCCTTCTTCTGAGGAAGTGTCACTATTTAAATCTGCAAAGACGACACCAAAAATCCAGGAAAACCCATTAATATCCACATCAATATAAACACCACCAACTCTATCATTATCGTTGTATCATTATTTTCTGGGAAAAAATAAAAAATAAATAAAAATAAACAATTACCGCTTGAAGAGAAGTCACTACTTGACCTGCTGGCATTATCCCCTCTGTTCTCTCTTTGATTGACTGCAGTAGCAGCAGGACCTGGCCTGCTCATCTATTAAAAACACACACATGCAAATGAACGTATTTGCATAGAGTAATCACATTTGAATAAAAAATAAAAAAATAAACTTAAGATAAAGTTACCTACTCTTTTTTCGTTTGGTGCATCAGGACACATACTACTGGATGCTGTAACAATATCAAATGATCAAAGATCATACATCACGAATAAATATTAATAAAACTACAATTCGAAATAAATTTTTTACAGTTCATACCTGTATCATGTCATTTCCAGCTAGTGCTCTAGCTTGTTGAATTTCTGCTCTCCTTTTAACTTTACTCAAGTTCTTCCTATAATTTGTAACATACCGATCAAGTTCCCATAACGTTTCAATTTCAACACTGTCAATATCAATTTCAATCTCCTCATCATTCTGTGACAACATATTATTCTTCTTAATAATCAGAACAACGTCATCAAGATGATCCGATGGTAAACTTTGAAGATTTGAGCTAAGCTTTTGTTTCTCTTCATAATTCATGTCCCTTTTATTTGGCTCATGCGCTTTCGGTTTCTTAGGTACATGTGTCCTCCTAAAGGGAAAGATTGTCGCGGGTCTTGGTAAACTCATGTGCTTTCGGTTTCTTAGGTACATATCGTCTCTATATATCTGTCACACCGTGAATTCCATTTCTCAATCATTTCAAAAACTTGCAACTAATATCATGATCCTAATTACATAGCTTTTCCTATTAACAAAATTATAACTTTGCTCTATCTAGTAAACATATACTCAAAAAACTTCAATAATTACTGTGAACATATAATCAAAAGCATCAAGAATTGCTGCAATTAATCTTATCTTAAGAAATTCACGAATATCACTAGCACATAAATGTTTAATTGTAGTTATCTTATTACAGCACTACTTTAAATTGTAGTTATCTAAAGCAGGTCAAATGGCATGCTTTAGATACCAAACATAAAGAACAAACTACAACTATGCAATTTAAGACACCATTATAATACTATAAGATATAAAAAGAGATAGAGATAACAGTTCGTATGTTTGTATCTATTTATCAATGAGTGAGTTTATTTATTTTACTAACACTAAGTGCTAAACACCATGTGTGAATACGACTACCTTTTAAAACGTGTATGTATCGTCTTTTCTAACTTGTAGTTAGTCTTGAATAGTAAATGTATGTGTAACACCCCCAAAATTTGGTACAGCGGAAGACTCAACAAGCTTTCGGGGTGCTACGGGGATTGGTATCCAACACAAGACATAATAGAACGAGATAAAGTAAACATAATAAAAACACAACCAAAACGGGGTTTTAAAGTTTACATTTATCCCAACATCATATAGAGTCAGGCCCAAAAGAAATAAACGTAGGTCCACAATTTGTTATCAGAGTTTAGAAAAATAGATCCATAAACCAGGTGCCTTGGCCGAGCCTTCTAATCCATGCCTCCAAATCATCACTTAATTACCTGAGAAAACGTGCTAAAAGTCAGCTTTCGCTGGTGAGATCATAGGTTTAAGTTCATCATCAATATAGTGGACATATACGCAAAACGCTTGCTAGCTAGACTAAGGATTTACTAAAAGCCTGCGGATACCCTCCGCTCCAACATAACACACGGATACCCTCCGCTCTAACATAGATATTCGGGTAACCACCGCAATATCATAAATACTCGGATAACTTCCGAAGTATTAATAACTTATAGGTGCACACTATAGTATCTAAATAAGCCAACCTTGAATAGTACACACGAAACTATGTGACTAAAGTTGACAATTCACCAATATCCAAATAAGCCAACCTTGAATAGTACACACAAAAACTATGTGACTAAAGTTGACAATAGATCCTAGTCCATACGCATAACAAGTTTTAGAAAGAATAAAGAAGCGATAATAGTCCACATAAAATAATTTGCACGTTTCTCACCCCAAGTATTGAAAACATAGTTCAAGATTAAAAAGTGGGGCAATGACTCACCTCAAGTCCAGAAATCAGCAAGAAGAAATCGGTAGAAGTAAGATGTATAATAACTCACAAGACGGCAACTACGGACTCGACACGACCTAACAATATCAACTTGCTCAGAAATCATTTCCTCAAATTCAAATATTCCCAAACCCGGACGTATTCCGTTTTATTTTCCGAAAATCCATTTCTCGTATTAGTTTGGAGTTTTTACGTTTGGTATCCATACGGGTGGTGGGTCGACACAAACAAACCAAAAAGTCTCACAAAAGAATAATAAAATAAACTATAGATCTAATATTAGCCCAATATATTATTTAAATAAATCGTCGAAGTTTATCAAATCCGTCGATTTGATAATCCCCATATTTATTTACGTAACATACCGTTATAAGATTACACCCAATCCTAAAGCACATAGCACACAAATACTGTATGGTATATATTGTAGTCTAATAAACTCCTTATATACATTGTTAAATTGGCCAAATTTCCCGATATATATATTTAATGATTTATTATCCTCTACATATACCACAACCTATGGGCGTCGTAAGATACTATACCCATTAATATACTCATTTCGTATAACCAAATAACTCGGTTTAACCTGTCGATTAGATAAGTTATTTAGTTATAGAAAATGTTTATATTAATCGTCATATATCCGTGACAACACAAAAGTCACAAACAATAACTCACCTGGACTCAAGTAACCACGACTCCGCATAACTCGATAGTTTTCCTCGTTATATATATATAAAATAATATTTCATTTAATATTTAGTAATCGTCGAGAATTTCTCGTTATTTATAATATTTATTCAAAATAATGCTTCCAATAATGTTACGCTACTCTCGTAGCATAATATATTTAGTCGCATTATTTATAATACTACTCGTGATTTTTGTTATTATTAATATACGCATTAATACAATTATATATACGTTATTCACGTCTATATATTTATATAAACGTTTATATTACCAATAATATTATTACGAGTTTTATTATTTGCGTTTTACATTGTAAATAATTATCGAGTCATACGAAATGGTCACATGTCCGAGTCATGACTCTCGGCTCATTGTCCAAGTCCAAAATAATGTGAGTAAGTCATAAATAATCAATCCAACTCCGTCCAAATCAATCCCAAAACACGAGCTACAACAATAGGGTCTGACTACGGCACCCGACTAACCTATCTCCGTCAATCTAAGTAACCGTCTCACAATCGGTCCCCACATAACCACTCGACAACAACTTCTCAATATACCATAAATCCCTTGTCGAGACCAAAAATGATCTCGACACAACAAGCATTCGGCCGAAAATCAACAAATGCCAAAACAATATCAAGTTAACAAAAAATATAACAAGGAAAATATAAATAACAATAAGGTCCATTGTCGGGTTGGTTTACCAAGCCAAACCCGAGCCCTCGACTCACTTGAGTCTCGGCTCAATACCACGAGTCACAAGGACTCGAACCAATAACCAAGGGTCACACAATAAGCTCCAAAGAGCACACCCAAAACTGCCCATTCGACCACTTGGGTCGCGGCATCAATAACCATATACGGCCACAAGGCCAAGACTCCATCGAGTCAAACCAAGGTCCAACGCAAACAAACATGAAAACCATGAGCACAAGGCCACAAGAAGCAACAATAACGAGCCATAGGCTCGAATCCCACATCGAGCCGTGAGTCCACGACTCACGGTTCACTCGAACCATCAAAGAAAACACCAAACCCGGATACCAAACCATCTTTTATATCAAAAACATCATTTCCCAACAAAATAAATTCGATTCCCATGAAAAACATCTGTGTAGTCACGGATTCAATACCAATTCAAGGCACCCAAAAGCCAAAATCGATTATTCTCACCTTCTTGAACCTCCAATCGAATAGATCTAGTAAAAACAATAAAGTTGGGTCGGATTTTATAAGATTTCGAGGTGTTAAAGTGGGTTATACGGCGCGTATAATACACCAAAAGAAAGAGGAAAGAATAAGGAACAAGATGGTGGTGTTTGTTTTGTCGTGTGGCCGGCGTAGTGGTGGTGGTAGCCGGAATAATGGTTCGGCGGCTAGGGTTTTAGAGGGGAGTGAGAGAGAGTTGGTGAGGGTGAAGGTGTTGTGTTGTTGTGTGTGTGTGTGGTATAAACCACATGGATGATTTTGTAGTTTACTTAAAAAAAAATATTTTTCTTTTAAAAATAATAATAATAATAATAATAATAATAATAATAATAATAATAATAATAATAATAATAATAATAATAATAATAATAATAATAATAATAATAATAATATTACTAATAAGAGTGGGTAAATAATGGGTGAGTGTAAAACACACGGTCCAAAACCCGAACTCATTTCAAAACGTCTAATATCACGCGAAACGTTCCGTAAATAATTAAATATTGTCGAACTCATAAAAATCAAGTCATAACATTACTGTTAGGTTATCCTAGTGCCGGAGTCAACGTAGTACCAAGTGAGAATTCAAAAATAAATCACCAAGGATATTTCCATAACAATCATTAAACAAATCTCAAATCCCATAACGATATTAAATATAATCAACCATAAAATAGGTCTTACAAGTTCGTTACGAATAAAATTCCAAATAAAAATTTATAAACGAACTTTAACGTAATGCGGGTTTTCAAAATGGCTCCCTAAATTGCCGGTTGTCACATCCTCCCAGTCTCAGAAGAAACTCGTCCCGGGTTTCTCTCGGAACAATTCATCTACGAAGTGAAAAGCTTCGGATATTTCTTCCGGAACTCGTCCTCACGTTCCCACGTAAATTCTGGTCCGTGTCGGGAATTCCAACGAACCTTGACGAGCGGAATGCGACTTCGCTTGAGTCGTTTAACCTCACGATCTAAAATCTCAATCGGCTTTTCCACAAAATTCAATTTCTCATCAATACGGATATCCTTCATCGGAATAATAGGCATCACATCAGAAAGACATTTCTTCAAATTACTAATGTGAAACACATCGTGAACTTTACTCAGTTCATGTGGTAATTCCAACCTATAAGCCACGGGCCCAATTCTTTCTAAAATAAGAAATGGTCCAATGTAGCGTGGGTTGAGTTTTCCACGTTTCCCGAAACGTATCACACCCTTCCAAGGCGAGACTTTCAGCATCACTTTGTCTCCAACCTGGAACTCTAAGGGTTTACGTCTCTGATCGGCGTAACTTTTCTGCCTATCTCTGGCTGCTTGCAACCGATCACGAATCTGAGTCACTTTTTCAGTAGTCTCCAAGATAAGTTCAGGGCCTGTGAGTTGGCTATCTCCAACTTCCGCCCAACCAATAGGCGAACGACATTTTCGGCCATACAAAGCTTCAAATGGTGCAGCTTTAAGACTTGTGTGGTAGCTATTATTATAGGAGAATTCCGCAAGAGGTAGATATTTCTCCCAGCCTTTACCAAAGTCTATTATACATGCATGAAGCATATCCTCTAAAGTCTGAATGGTCCTCTCACTTTGACCATCGGTTTGGGGATGATATGCAGTACTCATATCAAGTCTCGTCCCCAAAGCCGTTTGAAGTGATCGCCACAAGGCTGACGTAAAGCGGCTATCGCGATCAGAAATAATCGATATCGAAACTCCATGACGAGAAATAATTTCCTTCACATACAACCTCGCAAGTTTATCCACACTATCATCTTCACTAATTGCCAGGAAATGAGCAGACTTGGTCAATCGATCCACAATTACCCAGATAGCGTCACAACCGCTAGCTGTCTTCGGTAATTTGGTAATAAAGTCCATTGTGATCCGCTCCCATTTCCAAACTGGGAGTTCTGGTTGCGTCAATAATCCTGACGGTCTTTGATGTTCAGCTTTAACCTTAGAACATGTCAAGCACTTACTAACGTACAACGCTATATCTGCCTTCATGTTTGGCCACCAATATAACTTCTTCAAATCCTGGTACATCTTGTTGGACCCAGGATGAATAGATTATCTTGACGTATGCGACTCATGCATAATCAACTCTCGAATTCCTCCATATAAAGGTACCCAAATCCGATCTCCAAAACATAATACTCCATCAGAACGCTTAACAAATCCTTTCTCATTCTCAGCCATCCCAAATATGTTCTCAGCAGGTCGGTTTTCTGCTTTCAACGCTTCCGTTTGAGCTTCAAGTATTTGAGACGGTAACGGCGATACGATAGTCATTCCCAGTGACCTAACCCGTAACGGTGGTATTCTCTCCTTTCGACTAAGAGCATCAGCAACAACGTTTGCTTTACCAGGATGGTAGCGAATTTCGCAATCATAATCGCTTAGCAACTCAATCCAACGTCGTTGTCTCATATTAAGCTCTTTTTTATTCAAAATGTGTTGTAAGCTTTTGTGGTCAGTAAACACTACACACTTGGTTCTATACAATTAATGTCTCCATATCCTCAAGGCAAAAACCACAGCACCTAACTCCAAATCATGGGTGGTGTAGTTCTTCTCGTGCTTCTTGAGCTGTCAGGAAGCATAAATTATCACTTTCTCTCGCTGCATTAACACAGCTCCCAAACCTTTATGTGAAGCGTCACAATGGACGACGAAATCCTTGTTACCTTCAGGTAACGCCAAGATAGGAGCACTACACAACATCTCCTTAAGTAATTGAAATGCTTCCTCTTCTTTATCTCCTCATTCATACTTAACACTCTTTTGAGTCAATTTGGTTAAAGGTTTAGCTATCTTCGAAAATCCCTCGATAAATCTTCGGTAATAACCGGCTAAACCTAAAAATTGACGAACTTCTGTTGGGGTCGTAAGTGCAGCCCAATCTTTAATCGCTTCAATCTTAGCAGGATCTACATGAACTCCTTGTCTATCAATCACATGACCCAAAAATTGTACCGTCGGAATCCAAAATTCACATTTGGATAACTTGGCATACAGTTTCTCCCTCCTGAGCAATTCTAAAATAAGTCTTAGATGCTCCTCATGCTCCTTCTCACTCTTTGAGTAAATTAGAATATCGTCGATGAATACGATCACAAACTTATCTAAATAAGGCTTACACACCCGATTCATGAGATCCATGAATACCGCCGGTGCGTTAGTCAACCCAAACGGCATCACCTGAAACTCGTAATGCCCGTAACGGGTTCTGAAAGCCGTTTTCGGAATATCTTCCTCGCGAACTCGAAGTTGATGATATCCCGATCTCAAATCGATCTTTGAATACACACTCGATCCTTGAAGTTGATCGAACAAGTCGTCGATCCTCGGTAACGGGTATCTATTCTTCACCGTTAACTTGTTCAGCTCTCGGTAATCAATACACATACGAAACGATCCATCCTTCTTCTTTATGAATAAGACTGGGGCTCCCCAAGGTGAAGAACTTGGTCTTATGAATCCTTTTTCGGCTAACTCTGCTAACTGTTTTGACAACTCTTCTAGTTCGGTGGGTGCAAGTCGATAAGGCGCTCGTGCTACAGGTGCAGCACCAGGTATCAACTCAATTTGAAACTCCACTTGTCTAGTAGGCGGGATTCCCGGCAAATCATCAGGAAATACATCAGGAAAATCATGAACTATAGGCACATCTCCAATGCACTTTTCCTTCTTCTCCTTCCCTCTTTTCTCAGAGATTTGAGCTAAGAAAAGGTAACATCCTTTCTCCATTAGCTTTGGTAACTTAGTGCAAGAAATAACTGCTAACCGGGATGGGCTCCTCGAACCTTTTCGATCTCCTAGTATATTTAGCGTTTCCTTTCCGTAAGGTACACGCACGATCTTCTCGTCGCAAAGTATGTGAGCACGATACTTAGACAACCAATCCATACCAATGATGACATCGAAACTTCCTAACGTGACGGGTAGAAGATCTATGTTGAAAGGGTGATTCAAGAAATTTAACGTGCAACCGCGAATGATGGTATGAATCCTTTCTATGTTCCCATTTGCTAACTCTATATCATACCCAATTCCTAAGGCCATCGGGAGTTTCTCTAGTAAGGGTGCAAATGTAGTGGACACAAAACTTCTATCGGCACCAGTATCAAATAGTATGGAAGCATAACGATTATTGAGAAGGAACGTACCAGTAACGACGTTCGGATCTTCTCCTCTCTCGTTCTCGAGTGCATACACTCTTCCCTGAGCAGCTCCAGCTTCCACACGTTGGTCCCCGTTATCTTGTCGTCCACGGTTTCCTCCAGCTCCACGGTTTCCATGATTGTACCCATTACCACCCGATCCTTGATTTCCTCGGTTCCACGATTCTCTACACTCGTTCCTATAATGTCCCTTCTTTCCACACCCATAACAAGTAACGTCTGCCTTATTTCTCATTTTGGGAGTAGCTTGAACCATAGCAAGAGGTCGAGCTCTACAATCCTTAGATGTGTGTCCTTTCTTTGAGCAGTTCTGGCATCTTACACTACACCATCCAGAATGATTCTGGTGGCAACGACCACACTTGGGTGCATCACTATTTTGGTTCTTCTTATCTCCATTCCCAATAGCATAAGCCTTAGCTTGTCACTTGTTTCGGTGATCATTACCTTTAGAGTGATTGTCTCTCTTTCTATTTCCATTCTTATCCTTATCAGCTCCTTCCAATTCCAACGAATCCATTAGTTGTTGAGCAATCGTGATTGCCTCATGGATGTTTGCAGGTCTAGCAGAAATCACATCATTCCTTGTAGCCACAGGCAACCCATCGGTATACCGCTCAATCTTTTGAGTCTCAGTTTTTACCATATCTGGGCAAAGCAAGGCCAAATCCTGGTAACGACGATTGTAAGTCGCCATATCAGTACCCTTCACTTTGTGATTCCAAAACTCAATTTCCAGCTTCTTAACCTCATTTCTTGGGCAATAAGTCTGGATCAGCAGAGACTTAAATTGCTCCCAAGTCATAGCATAAGCCACATCACTCCCAACCGAATTTCGGTAATTGTTCCACCAAGTTAAAGCTTCATCCTTGAAAGTAAAAGAAGCAAACTTTACCTTCGTATTCTCCGCACAACCACTGACATTAAACACTGACTCAGTCTTCTCAATCCACCTGACCAAGTAAACCACTCCTTCAGTTCCACCAAACTAAATAGGTCCATAAATCTTGAACTCCTTGTAGTTACATCCATTAGCACGAACAGGTGGAAATGTTCCAGCAGAATTGTTGGAATGATTTGACTCAGCTAGTAGCTCAGCAACTCGTTGCTCCACAAGTTGATTGATCATTGCTTGATCCACAGTAGGTGCATTAGGTGGAACATGATCATTGTCTCCCTGAACATCAACATTTTGATTCCTGTTGTTGCGGTTAGTAGTGTCCAGGTTGTCAGGAGTAGGGGTTTCAACATTTCGAGTAGGGCGGCGTCCTCGGCGACCAGGGGTAGTCACTGCAGGACCAGTTCTGGTAGCTCTAACAGGGTTTCGTCGTGGGGCCATTGATCTGAAACATCATACCAATTCATGAGTCTCCAATAGAACTTATCGTATGCTCAACAAAAGTAATTCAACGAAGCTAAGTCATGGAAAGAATATCAACAATACACCACAAAACATCAATAAAGCGAATAGGGACTCAATTTCCATAACACTCAAAAACCACATAATACCATATACTAATAACCATCAATCATACAATAGAGATCCAACATTGTTCCAACTACTGGAAAACACAAAATACGCTAATCGTTCCAAAAAAGACGAATACTGAACGAAAAATACATCAAAACATGATAACTAGCTTTTCTAACAGAACACTCCTCGGTGTAGAAAGCAACAAGACAACATAACCCAAACATCTAGCCACGCTGCTGGTGGAGGCTCCTCAAATCCTGCCTCAAGCCATCAAGATCTCTCCATAATGATCCTAACTCCACACTATGGGTGTCGCTGTCTCTCCTGAGGTCTGCCACCTCCTTCTCTAGCTCGGTGTTCCGCTGCCATAACTTGCGGTCGGCCTCTCGAGCTGTGATAAAACCTCGCTGTAAACTCTCGATCTGCTCATGAACCTCCATCAAAACTCTCCTCATCTCAGTCGACCTGCCCTCAACTACAGTCATATCAACTCTCAAATCCGCTATAAACTCTCCAATAACCCTCTCAAGTCGATCAGATAATCGCGAGATCCTCTCGCCTTGTGCAGTAATCTGAGCCCACAACCTGCCACTCTCACCTAACTCTTCCTGCTCAGTAGAAACCTCAGATGATGCATCCGACGCCTCTGGACTACCAGGTGGTGAATCAAACAAAAACGGATGATCAGGTGAAACAGGGTCAATCGGATGTATAGGTGAATCAGGCTCCTCAGCCTGAGCTGGTGGCACTAACACATCATCATCATCAGGCATCTCCTCTTCCTGAGGGTCATCCTCCTCCCCAGGGTCATCGTCATCACCCTGCTCAGCCTCCTGAGGGTCATCAGCCTCATCCTCACCCTCGTACTCCTCCTCCTCCTCATCGGAAGAGTACATCATCAATCGTCGTCTCCTAACAGGTGAATCATGTGGAGATGTGGTAGGTGATCTAGGACGACGACGCAATGATGTGGGTGGCGCCTCTGACAGAAGAGAGTGAGCATCAATCTGTAAAGGTGATGGAGTAGGGCGTACCGACATACGTGCCATAGCTCGGTGGGTAAAGCGTGGAGCCACACGAGCCAAAGCCTGATGAAGAGTAAGCTACCTCGATGTACCAGGGAGCCCTAGAGAAGATGAGGGTCCCTGCGTAGATGCAGCAGGCGGTGCTGAAGTAGAAGTTGTCTGCGACACAGTAGCTGAAAGCATGGCAACCTGGTAAGGATCATCAGATGCCATAGTGAACTGTGCTGGGAATACCGGTGCAGTAAGAATATCCTCGACAACATCGGGCATATGGGAGGCCATAGTCTGTGACAACGGCGTAGGGTAGGTGTAAGTGTTTCAAAACAAATAAATCGTAACTCAAAATACCATACCAAAAATCCTCATCATATAATTTCAATCATATAATCTCATTAAAGAATTTCAAATACCGCATTACTAAAACATTTATAAAACAATTAGACCATATAATTCCTCGGAACGCCATCCTATCACTAAATCAATATATACCATAATCTCAAGTCATCTCAAATATCTCATAATACCTCAAAATAATCGAAGATGCTTCGGCTTGGCGGGCTGGCGGGCAATGGTCAATGATCGTTTTCTATAAAAATTTGGTTATAGTTTAGGTGTTTATTTACCTAGTTCTCTATAACCTTGGCTCTGATACCAATCTGTAACACCCCCAAAATTTGGTACAGCGGAAGAATCAACAAGCTTTCGGGGTGCTACGGGGATTGGTATCCAACACAAGACATAATAGAACGAGATAAAGTAAACATAATAAAAACATAACCAAAACGGGGTTTTAAAGTTTACATTTATCCCAACATCATACAGAGTCAGGCCCAAAAGAAATAAACGTAGGTCCACAATTTATTATCAGAGTTTAGAAAAATAGATCCATAAACCAGGTGCCTTGGCTGAGCCTTCCAATCCATGCCTCCAAATCATCACTTAATTACCTGAGAAAACGTGCTAAAAGTCAGCTTTCGCTGGTGAGATCATAGGTTTAAGTTCATCATCAATATAGTGGACATATACGCAAAACGCTTGCTAGCTAGACTAAGGATTTACTAAAAGCCTGCGGATACCCTCCGCTCCAACATAACACACGGATACCCTCCGCTCTAACATAGATATTCGGGTAACCCCCGCAATATCATAAATACTCGGATAACTTCCGAAGTATTAATAACCTATAGGTGCACACTATAGTATCTAAATAAGCCAACCTTGAATAGTACACACGAAACTATGTGACTAAAGTTGACAATTCACCAATATCCAAATAAGCCAACCTTGAATAGTACACACAAAAACTATGTGACTAAAGTTGACAATACATCCTAGTACATACGCATAGCAAGTTTTAGAAAGAATATAGAAGCGATAATAGTCCACATAAAATAATTTGCACGTTTCTCACCCCAAGTATTGAAAACATAGTTCAAGATTAAAAAGTGGGGCTATGACTCACCTCAAGTCCAGAAATCAGCAAGAAGAAATCGGTAGAAGTAAGATGTATAATAACTCACAAGACGGCAACTACAGACTCGGCACGACCTAACAATATCAACTTGCTCAGAAATCATTTCCTCAAATTCAAATACTCCCAAACCCGAACGTATTCCGTTTTATTTTCCGAAAATCCATTTCTCGTATTAGTTTAGAGTTTTTACGTTTGGTATCCATACGGGTGGTGGGTCAACACAAACAAACCAAAAAGTCTCACAAAAGAATAATAAAATAAACTATAAATCTAATATTAGCCCAATATATTATTTAAATAAATCGTCGAAGTTTATCAAATCCGTCGATTTGATAATCCCCATATTTATTTACGTAACATACCGTTATAAAATTACACCCAATCCTAAAGCACATAGCACACAAATACTATATGGTATATATTGTAGTCTAATAAACTCCTTATATACATCGTTAAATTGGCCAGATTTCCCGATACATATATTTAGTGATTTATTATCCTCTACATATACCACAACCTATGGGCGTCGTAGGATACGATGCCCATTAATATACTCATTTCGTATAATCAAATAACTCGGTTTAACCTGTCGATTAGATAAGTTATTTAGTTATAGAAAATGTTTATATTAATCGTCATATATCCGTGACAACACAAAAGTCACAAACAATAACTCACCTGGACTCAAGTAACCACGACTCCGCATAACTCGATAGTTTTCCTCGTTATATATATATAAAATAATATTTCATTTAATATTTAGTAATCGTCGAGAATTTCTCGTTGTTTATAATATTTATTCAAAATAATGCTTCCAATAATATTACGCTACTCTCGTAGCATAGTATATTTAGTCGCATTATTTATAATACTACTCGTGATTTTTGTTATTATTAATAGACGCATTTATACAATTATATATACGTTATTCACGTCTATATATTTATATAAACGTTTATATTACCAATAATATTATTACGAGTTTTATTATTTGCGTTTTACATTGTAAATAATTATCGGGTCATACGAAATGGTCACATGTCCGAGTCATGACTCTCGGCTCATTGTCCAAGTCCAAAATAATGTGAGTAAGTCATAAATAATCAATCCAACTCCGTCCAAATCAATCCCAAAACACGAGCTACAACAATAGGGTCCGACTACGGCACCCGACTAACCTATCTCTGTCAATCTAAGTGACCGTCTCACAATCGGTCCCCACATAACCACTCGACAACAACTTCTCAATATACCATAAATCCCTTGTCGAGACCAAAAATGATCTCGACACAACAAGCATTCGGCCGAAAATCAACTAATGCCAAAACAATATCAAGTTAACAAAAAATATAACAAGGAAAATATAAATAACAATAAGGTCCATTGTCGGGTTGGTTTACCAAGCCAAACCCGAGCCCTCGACTCACTTGAGTCTCGGCTCAATACCACGAGTCACAAGGACTCGAACCAATAACCAAGGGTCACACAATAAGCTCCAAAGAGCACACCCAAAACTGCCCATTCGACCACTTGGGTCGCGGCATCAATAACCATATACGGCCACAAGGCCAAGACTCCATCGAGTCAACCCAAGGTCCAACGCAAACAAACATGAAAACCATGAGCACAAGGCTACAAGAAGCAACAATAACGAGCCATAGGCTCGAATCCCATATCGAGCCGTGAGTCCACGACTCACGGTTCACTCGAACCATCAAAGAAAACACCAAACCCGGATACCAAACCATCTTTTATATCAAAAACATCATTTCCCAACAAAATAAATTCGATTCCCATGAAAAACATCTGTGTAGTCACGGATTCAATACCAATTCGAGGCACCCAAAAGCCAAAATCGATTATTCTCACCTTCTTGAACCTCCAATCGAATAGATCTAGTAAAAACAATAAAGTTGGGTCGGATTTTATAAGATTTCAAGGTGTTAAAGTGGGTTATACAGCGCGTATAATACACCAAAAGAAAAAGGAAAGAATAAGGAACAAGATGGTGGTGTTTGTTTTGTCGTGTGGCCGGCGTAGTGGTGGTGGTGGCCGGAATAATGGTTCGGCGGCTAGGGTTTTAGAGGGGAGTGAGAGAGAGTTGGTGAGGGTGAAGGTGTTGTGTTGTTGTGTGTGTGTGTGTGGTATAAACCACATGGACGATTTTGTAGTTTACTTAAAAAAAACATTTTTCTTTTAATAATAATAATAATAATAATAATAATAATAATAATAATAATAATAATAATAATAATAATAATAATAAGAGTGGGTAAATAATGGGTGAGTGTAAAACACACGGTCCAAAACCCGAACTCATTTCAAAACGTCTAATATCACGCGAAACGTTCCGTAAATAATTAAATATTGTCGAACTCATAAAAATCAAGTCATAACATCACTGTTAGGTAATCCTAGTGCCGGAGTCAACGTAGTACCAAGTGAGAATTCAAAAATAAATCACCAAGTATATTTCCATAACAATCATTAAATAAATCTCAAATCCCATAACGATATTGAATATAATCAACCATAAAATAGGTCTTACAAGTTCGTTACGAATAAAATTCCAAATAAAAATTTATAAACGAACTTTAACGTAATGCGGGTTTTCAAAATGGCTCCCTAAATTGCCGGTTGTCACAGTATGTGCCGATATTGAAAAAAGAGATAGAGATAAGAGTTCGTATGTTTAAGCCCAAAAAAAAAGCTCACAAGCTTATCATTTTAAAATGCATTTAAACCAAAAAAAAAAAAATGTTAAGAAAAGAGCATTTTATCACAATACTCCTATAGGTCTTATTGCATATCACATATGGGTAGAAAACCAAGGCGCACACCAAACCATATAGAACATCATGACTTGAGCAGTGAAGAAACCACCTTAGTGGCATGAAGATCAAAATTTGAAGCAATAGGAAAATAGCTCAAGACATTTAAACGAAGCACCTTGGTGTCAAATGAATACCTATATTGACCACACTTAACCAACCCACCAAAGAATGAACCAAAATCCCTTGTGTCGATAAAAAATACTATATTAAAGCAACAACTTTAAACCAACAGCAATGGACCTAGTATGTCTTTCAATATTGCCTAGTTGCTCTTGATTCTCATCAGCTTTAATATTATTTTATGCACACAATCAATAAGAAAATCACAAATTCATATACATAAATATCATATTTTTCATTAAGTCAATTTATCAAACACAACATATCATTCATATCAACCTCAATCTATACTGAAAGCCCCAAATTGTATGTCGGATAAAGTTGTTTCAGTATGCAATTCCAAAAACCTTATGAAAACTAATTTATTGGCGCTTATATAATCACATGGGTAAGTTCAAATAAACAATCCCGTACACCTTCAATTCCTAAAAACTGATTATCAGCTTAACTAAATGACAATAAGCCAAGCACTTTTATGAAACAATAAGTGACAACTTGTATATAAGTTAAGCAGTTTAAATAAGCAAATCCAAACAGCCCCCTAACTGTTATTTTAATAAGCATTCCTAAGCAACCCTTATAAGTTTATGTATTAATTAAATTGATGGAATTTTGAATTTACCAACCGATGGAAAACATGATCATAAGCATATACAGTACCTCACATATACTAAACATGTATTGATACCTGAAGGCGCTTCATTGAGTGTACCAAAGTCTGCATTCAAATGGCGACGTAAACATCTATTCATTTTTTTTACTACTTTAAAATGTGATTCAACGGGTCATTAGCTAATAAATTAAACCACAATTAAAACTACAACAAAATAAATAAAAATGTTGTGCTACTTATATGAAACCTTTTATACATGTCTCTTTGAGGCATTTCATCAAATACATGTGGACACTTCATCAAGTACCTTTTTTTGCACATTTTTGCAATCATACACACATAAACCATGATTAATCTAAGTCTTTAAGTAACATATCGACATCAATTACAAATTATCAACAAAACAAAATAATAGAACAAAGAGATGTGAATAATTACTAATCGATGTTAACACATATGGGATTTAAATCAAAACCCTAAAAAACTTAATAGATGCAAATACTTACTAATCGAATGATTATGGAGACTTTGAGATAGGGCATCGTACACCTGCATATCAAACTGAAAAAATATTAGAACAATCGAATCAAACATATCAAAATTAATCGGCACCAAATTAAATTGAAAAAAATAATAGAACAATTCGTAACTGATTTTTTGAATGAATTGATAATTAATGTTAAATTGAGCCAACCAATTTGAACAACTCGAGAACAAATCTTGATATGAATCAGTATAAGGATTGATAGCGTGTAGAGGAAGATGAATCAAATTAAATGTATACGTTAACTAATTTTTTAAACTAATATTAGTTTTAAACTTTCATCCATTAAATATTTTATCTTTTTTATATTAAAAGTTTAATTTATGCGTACACTGGCTTGAATATTAAATACGGCTAAACTATTGTTAACGGGAATATGAATATCAAATGTAAGCACGGATTACAGTGATATGAAAATAAATATACGCTATTGTACTTATAACAACGACTCATTAAATTCTTATTTAAAGTTTATACATGGATATCCAGAAAAAACATTTTTAAAAAACTTTATGGAATATATTTTAACTCCATCAAGAGAACTTCCCTCACAGTGTCTCATGGATGGCGTACTGATATATCTCCTATTCGTGTTGATTATGTGCTACTAAACTCGCACATTTTGTATAACATCACATGAATAGTTAAAGTTAAACAACAACATCAACCTCAATCTCAATATCTATGTCAGTTAAATAAAGTTAAATCTTTCAACCAACAAATTTGTTTACAAAATATTATTGTGATAGATTTTAATACATAATAAAAAATCCTGAACAAGTATTAGTTGCATTTATATCACAATTTTCACGGGTAATTATTATATATCTATATGCTAAACTAAAATTTTAAAAGAAATTTAATTCATGTGGAAACTCCGTGCGTGCACGGGACTTATAGCTAGTTATATATAGACATGTTATCCCAATAGTATCTTTTTTTTGTGAGAAACTTACCAAACCCAACGATTATGGGTTCAAATCATGCTTAAAACATGTGAGATAAATTTGTGGTGTACAAATCCGTTAAAAAATATATAAATAACATCTAACTTAAAAGACAAATTCTTTTTTTCTCCTTTATCATTATTATCATCATTATCATTATTATCATTATTGTTATTATTGTCATTATTATCATTATTATCACTATTAAGACTTGGAATTATGACTAGATATTTAATACGCATGGCCAAGACTCATGCAAATTTCCTCTATGAAAATTCTCGAAGGTTGAATATATTTTACTACATCTGTCACAAAATATAAGTCCAGTTTAACTTTTTAATCTAACTTTGACCATAAATATTTTTGTTTGTATTATATATCACTTGATGAAAATTATACCAAATGAAAATACATATAAAACACTGCCCATTTATATATTTTGCATCAAGTATGATATAATACAAACAAAACTATTTAAGGTAAAAGTTTGATTCAAAAAGTCAAACTTGACTTATATTTTGAGACGGAGGGAGTATTATTATTTTGACTATCAATTAAAATCTTTCAATCAAGAGTGTAAAATGAAACAGTCAAAAGTGCATTTAGCCTGAGCCTGCCAATAGCCTTGGCCGCCAATAGTCTTGGCCGCGTATAATTATTCACTTAGGGCTTAATAAGCTTTCTAAACTATATAAATTAAGGGCAGGTAGTAGCAGAAGAAAGCCAAAGAAAATACAACAATGGAAGCATCAAACGTTTTACACATGGCTAGTGGTGATGGAGAATCAAGCTACGCCAAAAACTCGTTAGTTCAGGTGATCTCTCTAACTCCGTAAGTCATCACACACATGCTATATATCAGTGCTTGAAAATTATGGTGATCTACTGAGTAGCCAATATAGTTTGGCACCCGTTTAGCAACGATGACTTAAACGCGTTTAAATGTTCTTTTCAGGAAATTGTGATACAAAAAGCGCTACCCATTTTAAAGGAGGCAATCAAGGGTTTTGCTATTCATGATGCCTTTTTTGGCCAGTGTTTCAAGATAGCTGATCTTGGATGTTCCTCTGGCCCAAACACTCTATTGAGTGCAACTAACATTATTGATATTGTACACGAGGAGTGTAAACAAAATAATCGTAAAACACCACAATTTCAGGTGAGCTTAGTTGACCTTGTTGGAAATGATTTCAACACTGTTTTTGGGTTGTTACCGAACTTTTATGCAAAGCTTAAGGAGGACAAGAGCAAAAATTTTGGCCCTTGTTTCGTTTCAGCTGTTCCTGGTTCATTCTATGACAGACTCTTCCCTGACGAAAGTTTACATCTTGTTTACTCATCTTATAGTGTTCACTGGCTTTCTCAGGTTTGCATAATAGCCAACTCTACCATTAGCACTTACAGTATGATCAAACTAGAAATTACCAATGATTTCCTAGAAGTGAGAAACCAGAAAAGATATATTGAAGAATCGTATGTTTTAATTTTAATTAAATTTCCACATATGTGTTCAAAAGTTCTGAATCAAGCAACAACAAAATTTTTGATTAAGTTATCTGGCATGCTATAATTATTAAGTGTCTTAAAAGCTAAACCCTAAACCCTGCAATAACTAATAGGTACCAGAAGGTCTTGAAAACAACACATCAAATATCTACTTTTCGAAAACAAGTCCACCAAATGTGTTCGAAGCATATCAGAAGCAATATGCTTCTGACTTCAAAAAGCTTTTACAAGTGCGCTCCAAGGAAGTAGTATCTGGTGGACGCATGGTTTTAACACTTATTGGTAGGAGTTGTTCTGATCCAACGATTGATGATTGTGTCGTTCCCTGGGAGCTACTAACATTATCGCTTCTTGATTTGGTCAAAGAGGTATATGGTTAGTTATTTTGTATTATTTGACCTGAACTTAAGTAAGAATATATTGTTTAAACCAATCTAGCTTCAGATTTTATATGGCTACTAACCGTTAATTCATACTACAGGGGCTCGTTCGAGAATCAGATATTACCTCATTTAATATACCATTGTACAATCCATGTGAAGATGAAATTAAGACCATTGTTGAAAATGAAGGATCGTTTTCCCTTGATAGCATCACCGCAATCAGAGAAAACTGGGTTCCATATGACACAGATTGCACAAATGTGTGTGCTTTCAAAGAGCTCAGTCTTCGTCACGGGGAAAATGCCAAAAAAATGGTTAGAGCCGTTATGGGACCCTTGTTGGCATCTCATTTTGGAAGCTCCATAATTGAAAAACTATTTAATAATGTCGCAAAGCATGTGTCGGAATCTCTTGATATCAAGAAAGCAAGATACACTAATAATATAGTCATTTCAGTGATTAAGAAATGATATACTGAAGTTTCAAGTTACGTGGTCTGTGATTTATTTCCGATTGCTGGATTTGAAGCAATCATGTACTTTTCTATGTTTCTTCTGTTTGACAACGTTATTCTGTTGTAACTTTTCCCAGCACCCGGGCTGTTCACTTGTTTGTGGTAATAAAATCTTATTGGAAGTCAAAATTTAATTCGCATAGTTGATAAAAGCATACGTGTGACTCACTAGATTGGAACTTTCTTGACCATGTTATAAAATAAAAGGGTTTTAGATAATAGTGGTGTTCGCCGGTCGATCTCAAATAATTTGATGAGTCAATCTTTTAAAAAAATATTTAGCTCGGCTTGTTGGAAAGCTCGCTAAATATGTAGTTTCAAAATATATTTTTTTGAAAAATTTTAATTACACTTAGTATTATAAGTTACACTTAAAATCAAAACTAACAATTTACTAATCTTCAATAACATCATAGATCTACACTTTATAATAAAGTAATAAACTTTAGTTTTGTTTTAATAGACTCATCTACACTTTATAATAAAGTAATAAACTTTAGTTTTGTTTTAATAGACTCACACTGTCTTCTTTTTGTTTATCATCTAATGTGAGTTTTGAAATGAAATATTTATTTTATTTTTAATTTTTTTTCAAGCATACAAGCATTAGTTAAATTGTTAATATACATAAATAATCTAACCTTAATTACTTTTAGTTATGTATCAAATAAATTGTTATTTTATATATATTCATTGAGAATATAATTGTTATCATTAGTTTTGTGCTAGTTAAGTGTTCTAATAAAAAAAGAATCAATATGTATTATAAATCTTTATCAAGTAAATAAATGAATGAAATTCAATCATAAATATCACTAAATAAGAATTATAAATCATTATATGATTTCATTGACTCTCCTCGTATATTGACAAATGACTCACGTGATGTTGTGAGTTATATCGAGGGTTTTGTGACTACGCATACAACATATGTATGTATATTCTACATAAACGATTCTCGTTTATGATTTTCACGCTTACGTACACAAAAGACACATAAGATAAAATTCAAATATGCGTGATCACATGTGAAACATACATATGAAATTCAAATATGTGTAAACACGTAGGACACATACGTATGAAAGACAACTATGTATGGACACACACATATGGAATACATTAGTGCGACCAATATCTACATACAAAGACACAAAACCAAAACTGACCTTCTGTTACTAATTAAGTGTGCTTATATACTTTTGTTTGAAACCAATTTCTAAAAATATTTTTATAAGAAAGTAGGCTCAAGGATTGATATGTAACTCGTCTCAAACAAAGCTACGGTTGATTTTATATGATTTTTAGAAAATGACCAAAAATCTGAAAAAGCCATTTTGGCCACAAGCTTAAAGTTTAACCGTTGCAGGCTAAAAATTTGGTCACATGCTAAAAACATTTTGTTAACCGAAAACCCAATTTAGCCACCGGACAAATGATTTGGCCGTTCTAAAACCTATCGTCACCAAACTCATTTTCAACTTATTTTTTGGAAAATCGACTTATATGACTTGATAAATCATAAAACTTTGCAGAATACTTTCAAATAATATATTTTTGATAGAAATGTACAAACTTGACCTCAACGACACGCAGAAGCACACTTTAGGATAATACAAAGGTTATATCAAAAACTGATTTACACACTATTGCACATAACTTGTACATAACACCTTGACATACTTCCAATTCTGAAAATACATCTTTGGACCCATAAAAGGACTCCACAAAACTCTACATTTTCACGACATTATAACTTAACAACACTTTGGGGGTTTAACTTTGCTTCAAACACGGTATCTATCACTACATTCATACACACAAGGCAATTACATTCTCATTCCGTGCTTCCGATCCTAAGGCCTTACCAAGACCTTTCTTGCTTCACAATAAACTACAAAAAAAAGGGTTAGCAACTAAACCTTAAGCATTACACTTAGTAAGTAAAACAATTAAAATATGGCATCATACATCATTAACACAATTAGCATCATATATTATCAACATTTGTCCACAAGACTATTCCACACTATTACTTTTACATAAACACTTAAACCAAATGTAATTATCATTTCATAGCAAACAAAATCTTACATGCCTTAAGTTGTTCTACAACTAGTCTAACCACATCATTAGCTAGTTATGACAAACTAGCCTCCTACCATCCTTAAACTAAGCACATTAAGCCAATGTCTTCTATACCCTTAACATAAACAATCACATAACACACAATATGATAAAATCAATATAATTTTACATTATAACCAGTTTACATACCTTAGCATCCATAGCTAAATAACTAAGAAACCTCACATCACATCCTTGATTCCTAAATAAGAATCAACATATACTTAAACTTTCTTAATGCATAACAATAAATGGTTTCTAACACTACCTATAAACATACCCATTTCATCTATAACATGCATATGATCATAAACATGATCATATGAGAAAATCCTCCAAAAATCACTAATTACTCTCAAACCATTTAAGGGACTTAACTCATAATCACTATAGCATCATTACTTTGCTTAAAATATTTTTTACCCAAAACCCCCTAAATTGACTCAAGAATCCTAACTTAATTTGCCAATTTAAGTTGAACTAAGGGTTACTTACTTGAAGAGATGATTGCTACGGACCTATTCATTGGATTTAAACACAAGTCTTCCTATAATTGATCATCAAAATCGTTGTATTCTTTTCCCTCCTTAGAAACCCACGTCCCACAAAAAGAAATGTATGGAATGTTATGGAAAGTAACTAGTTATAAGTTAGGTAATTAGTTTAGTGATTAGGCAAGTTTGGTCCCTCAAGCACACTTTCTATTACTTGGGCCATATAGTATTTTCTAAAACCATTTTTTTGGTAAAAAAAGGTTACCCCGGTAAAATATTATTACTCCAGAAAAACAATTAAGTACAACGGGTATGGGTGAATCCCAAACCTCAGCCCAAAAAAGGCAAATCAAACACACCTACAGTGCTTAACACCTAAATTAACATAAGAAAGACAAACAAAGCTTATGAACAACTACCATAAGGACAAGATTTAAATCTAATGATTAAATTGACCACGAAGATATATCCATCGAATCACAAAGTACGCATTGTTTCGGAGATAAACCTTAAAGGGCATAGGTGTCATATAGATCATAATCTTCATCCTCATGTAAACTAGAATTATAAGCACCACCACTCATCATGAAACTTGAAGTCTCATCATAGACATCTTCGACTTCATCATCACTATCACTATCCGAAATAACCAAATTTCCAACGTTTGAAAATGGATTACCTGCCATTTTTCCCATTTTAACCATATCAGGTGTAATATTTGAACTAACACAAGGAGCAACATTGGATGAGCTATGGATATCTTCATTGTTACCCATGTGACCCATATTAGCCTTCTTTTGCATAGGAAGTGGCTTCCCATCATCACCCAGAAGCACAAGCTTCCCCTCAATTATTTGACTTTCAAGCTTATTAATCTTTTCAACAAGATGTGTAGCAGTTAGACTGTCAAATGAATTACTAACACTAGGATCATCGTCCAAATCACCAAGAGCATCAAAAACATTAGACTTATACATAGACTTAAGTTTGAGTATAAGTATAACTTTATACTTCAAAATTTTGACTAACCAATCATATCTAGTCTTTAAATACATAAAATTCATAGTCAAACTAATCCAAAAGCATTCTAGTAATAATATACTCAAAACCGGTTTTGAGGTGTTAGAGTAAGAAAGTCAAATCCAAGGGTTTACTTGGAGATCAAGGTTGCAGTTTCAAAGAGTTTCAACAAAGGGGTTTAAAGGCTTCAAAAGGTTAAAGATTGATAGTTTCTTGGTGATAATCAATATTGAAGGTTAAGAAGCTTCAAGGGTTTGTTGGTTTTAGGGGAATTAATAAATCGGGTTTGAAGGTTCCCGCGGGTTTCTTGAAGATCAAGGCTTTGTGATAACTTGGAAGACAAGCTAGGTTTAGTTGTTTCTTGATGATTCAAGGAAAGTGATTGCTTAGAGTATAAGTTTTGCAGATTTGAGGTGAAAAGATAAAATCTTTAAAGGTATTCTAAAGGCAGGTAAATCAAGATTTAAAGAAAGTTGGTTTAGCACATGACTTGTAAGGCTTGTTGAAAAAGCTAAGTACTTAGAGTTTCTAAAGGATTAAATCAACTTCACAAGGTTAAACAAGGTATGAAGAAGAATGGCTAGTATGACTACTAGGTTTAACATCGAAAAGCTCGATGGGTTTGGTGTAGAAAGCATGGAGGTTCTAAACAAGTTGTGTTCAAGCAACTTGGCCCTAGTGTTAAAACAGGGCTCCATGGAGTATATGTTCATAAACATGTTTGGTTTGAGGTGGAATTGCATGGAGCGCAAGAAAATAACAAAGTTGAGGTTATTCATGATAGTAACAATGATGTTGCAGTAGTTCAAAAAAAGTTGGAGGTTAAACAACTTGAAAGAAAGACAAACACGGACTCCTTGGTAAATGATGAGGTATACTTGGGTGCAAAGGTGGGTAAAGACATTCTAGAAACTGGCGTATGTAGTCAAGTGGGTGCAAAGAGTAATGCTGCTGAAAGGAACAAGGTAAAGGAGATCTAAGGAAGCTAACTTGGATACTTACTAAGGTACAATGCCTGGTTAACAATGTTGTCCTTGGTAAAAGGTTCCTGCATTGGATAAAGTTGTTAAGTATTCGTATAGACTAAGAATCACTACTAAGATAGAAATTGTTATGATATAGTATCAATTCTTGGTAGACTAAAGTGTAACTAGTCTATGTATAGGGATTTCATTGTACTAAATTAAATAGAGTTATGGTTAGACGTAAATTAGGATTGCTTGGTATGCAAGGCAAGCAAGGATACTATGGAATTTTAATTTCATAGAGATTGTACCCCTTCATCTCTATAAACAGAGGTGTGGGTAGTTAATTCAGATTTCTTGTCTCGTTGTAAGTCTTTATTGGTTATTAATAAAGGGGGTTAGACAGTATATATTTTGTGCTTATTGTTTCTTTCTTTTGTTGATCATATTATGATCTTGAAGTGTTGACTTTTCTTGTGAACTATTTGTTAGCTTAGCTATTTTATGAAGACAACGTCTCACACGTGAATTGGACTATATACATAAGATAGTTGTGCCCTCATGGACTAATGTTGTAAATGAGACATAGTTATAGTGTGTTGAGCTTATAAATACCCCCCCCCCCCCCCCCCCCCAACCCATGACACTCCATGAGGAGTGTGAGAAAATAGTGTAAGCATTTCATTCATTCATTCTAATAAAACAGTTTTTCTTTTACATTTCTCTCTTTATTTTCTCTCTCTAAGATATTTAGTGTTTACCTTCAATCCCGATCTCACGTTTTATGTTGAATCTTTGATACTATCAAGTAGTACCAGAGCCTAATGATGAGTGTGTGATGTTTATGTTTGAAAATCAATTCAAAATGGTGCTTTAAAATGAACAACGTGGGTTTCACATGGGTTTTTTCTATGGGTTTTAGGTCTACTTGATTCGAATTTTTGGTGTTTGGATGTTAAAAAGTTGTTAAAGTTTGACAAAAACATGTTCCTAAAGCATTTCTAAGCTCAAATCTATCAAAGGATTACATTTTAAGGCATTTTTTTAGCGTTTTTGTTCGGTTTTGGGTTCACAGCAGTGAATCTCGGCTTCTTGAGTTCTTCAAGCCGAGATTGGTGAAATTTTGAAGCCGAATTTGGTGTCTCATTAGGAACCGAATTCGGGTAGGGTGGCAGGAACCGAACTCGGTGGGTGGAAATAAGATAAAATCAACAACATAATCTTTTTATCGGAACCTAAACTTGTTTAATTAGTGTTAACCGCATCGGAGTAGAGCACTTTTGTTTCCTTTTTAGTAAATCCAACCCGATTTGTTTTGTTTTACGTTAAAAAATAACATCTCATTTTATCTAACCTTTCGGTCGATGCCCCCCTATCACATTTTCTGGCTCCGCCGCTGACATTCGCCACTTCAACCCCCTTGTCCACCACTTTCAACACATCATCCTCACTATCTAGAGCATAAAATGCATTAAATCATGACAGGTTTTTTGGAAATGTATCTTGTTTCATCAGATATTGTACGGATCAAATAAATCATGACAGGTTTTATATATGGAAATGTAAATCTTTCGTGCCATCGAATTGTTACATAAAGTGTCATTTACTGCCTACATTTCTATTAACAGAAAGAAAAATAAAATCTGAAACAATGAGTATCACATGGCGATAGAACTATGTTGCAAACGCTAAGTAAAGTTGTTTCTTTCTAGTTATTTTTGTGCTTTTTACTTCCATTATATGACTAAAAGTGGCAAAGTCTTTCTTTATTATTGGACCAGAAAGACTTAATAATTGGGACGTCCATGAATTTAAAGTCCGTCCTTTTTCAAAAGCAGCCAAATTGCATACTACACTACTAGAACAAAAAAGGGGAACACTGACAGATTTACCAACAGGAACAAAGGGGATCAGCATTATCAAAGGATGACCGACAGATTTCTGACACATTACCGACACAGGATATTCCATCGGTGTAGCCCATTTTTCTAGTAGCGCTATTATATGGAGTAACATCATATCAATTCTCATATTCAGTAGTTGTATCTGGAAAGGATGACCAAATAGATAACATACATGATTATTTGATTCTTGCTTTTGCGAAGAATTTCAGTGATGTACATTGTACCAGAACAATCAGTTATTTAGGATTAATATTGCCTAAGAACAAATTCTGATATTCACCCCTTTCTTTATGCATTAGAACCATCTATGGGTTCATGTACATTATACTATAATATTGTCGTCGATATTACCACCAATCTAACGATTCTAACCACTTTTAGTCTACTTTGTGCTGCAACTTTAGTGAGTACCATGACTGATAAGTGATAACATATAGTATTTTCTTATATGACTTGGATTTTGATATGATTGTTGAGTTTGAAATGCTCGATATTGATACTCCTTGTTGTAGTCCGTTCTCCTCGAGGTATTCTGATGTTTTAAAACTTCGCATTCATTATTATTCACTGTATTTCATTTTAGGAAAGATTCTTTAATTAAAAAGACTAGTGTACACTAGGAAACCTCCTGTTCATTACTAATTGAGAATGGCTTTTGGTACATGTCTAAAAACTATACTGTGAATAATAAATATAAAGTCATGGAAACACATGTTTTAGAAAAGAGGCAGAATAACAAATTTGTAATAAATAACTTAAACTTTCAGCTTAGCTATATACAATTGAAGTGGAACTTAAGTAGGATGTCCATTATTAGCAGTTCAATATACTGAACAAGTCAAACTAAGTGTATAATTGCTTATGTTAATTGCTCATTATGGTCAAAAGGTATGTATATTGCTGCACACCCCACTCCAAGCCACCTACCAACCCCAAAAGAAAAGATGCAAAATATTGTTGTAGTGTTTGCTTTAGTCACCTCCACTTTGCATGTTCTCCTATTAATACCTTCATTGGCACCCACATATTGTGTACCATTGCATTTCTTTCCTAATTCAAACCCACACAAAGAAATGCAGAAACAACTAAGCTTTTCAGTTGAAAAAGGGGATGCCAATGAACAATACGATGACGATGGAAAGATTAGAAGAACAGGTATATTTGCATAACTGATCAACATGTCTTATTTTTCTAACGTTATGTGTGTCTATTGTTTAAGTAAGTTCAATTTTTTTTTCTTTTAACTAGCTGTTATAACATTTTTGTGTGTTTTTGAAGGGACGTTAATGAGCGCAAGTGCACATATAATAACAGCAGTTATAGGATCAGGAGTGTTGTCACTAGCATGGTGTTATGGTCAATTGGGTTGGATTGCTGGAACTGCTTCTCTTATGATATTTGCGGTCATTACTTGGTTCACTTGTCTCTTGCTCTCGGACTGCTATAGGTCTCCTGATCCTGTTACTGGTACTAGAAACTACAACTACATGCAAGCCGTAAAAGCTAATCTTGGTAATTATGAATCCCATATTAAGCTCCTAACTTTGTTTATGTGTTAATAGCTAGCGTTTCAGAATTTTATTTCTCCTAATCGTTCTTTAAAATTATAGACTTTTAATAGCAAATAATCCTAATAACATCAAACTTGAAATGTTTCAATCAAGCATGTCGATCACCTGATATTTGGGTACGTACTCAAATGAAAGGCTACATACTCAGCAATCTATAAGAGTTTCAAAGTTAATCAGTTTTTCTTGTTTTTCATGTGACTTTCGATATATGGTAAAAGTGAATACAGGACAAGTACTTGCAGATATATGCCTCTTAAGATAGATAATTGGCAATAACACATGTTTTTGACATGAAAAAATATTGGTTATAATTAATCAGATTGATAAAGATTCTAGTGAGTGCTTGCATATTCTATATTCTGTTATTCTTTCTTTCTTTTTTAATTTGAACTTTTTGTTATTGAACAATGAACACATGGGCCATATGGTTATTTTATTTTGTCGAAAATGTTAAAGGACCCCCTCCCTGTAAACCAATAGAGTGACATAACTTTAGTAAAAAGAATTCGGGCCTAAAGTTTGAGTAAGCCAAGGTTTAAGGATATATAAAGTTCGTTGATAAAAAGTGGCATGTCTTTAGATAACATGGAGCTTATGTTAAACACTGTATGTGTTGGTGTCCTTAGACAGATGTCAGAAGCCATGCCACTAAAATAAAAAAGTTTTAATGATGTTCTTATAATCTAAAGTGAGTTACAAACTTACTATCAGAACCTTCTGTGTTTCACCGAAGATATGAAGATGAAATACACAAGACATATAATATGTGTTGATGATAACAGGAGGGCTTCAATACAAATTTTGTGGAATAGCTCAGTATGGGATTCTTATAGGAGCTACCATTGGATACACCATCACTGCTGCCATTTCTATGGCGTAAGCAAATTATAAGTTATTTCCATATACGCTCGTTATATTTGTGTATGAGTTTTACCTATTCTGATTCTGTCTTAAACTTCAGGGCAATTAATCGGTCAAACTGTTTTCATAAGAATGGCCACCACGATGGGTGTCACACATTAAACAACTCCTATTTATTAATCTTTGGCCTTATTGAAATCGTTTTAAGCCAAATCCCAAACTTTCACAAGCTCTCACTCATCTCCATTGTTGCGACCATCATGTCTTTTACCTATGCTACTATTGGCATTGCTCTCTCCATTGCCAAAATCGCAGGTCAGTATCTTTCCGAACTCGTCCCTCTTTACGAACCAAATCTAGAAATTTAACCTTTCATACGTGTGCGTGTATGGTCTATACAGAAGGTGGACACCAAAGAACAAGTCTATCAGGAATCCCAGTTGGTAAAGACATACCAAGTGCTGAGAAAATGTGGAACACTTTTTCCGCCATTGGTGATATTGCTTTTGCATATTCTTTCTGTCCAGTCCTCCTTGAGATACAGGCATATCCCTCTCGGTCTCTATATCAATAAATATACACACATTTATCTATCAAAAGCATATCTTTCTATATATAACTACGCTAATAAATAGTTGGGAGTGCAGGACACGTTAAGATCAAGTCCTCCAGAAAACAAAGTCATGAAAAGGGCATCTACTGTGGGACTCTCAGCTTCTACCTTCTTTTACATGATATGTGGGTCTCTGGGTTATGCAGCATTTGGTAATGAAGCACCTGGAAATTACTTAACGGGGTTCGGATTTTACGAGCCATTTTGGCTCATTGACTTTGGTAACTTGTGTATCGTAATTCATCTTCTGGGAGCCTATCAGGTAAAGAGTTTAATAAGTTTTACTATGTATAAACTAAGAAAACTTAGCCCAAGAAATTATTACAGCAACATATTAAACTTACATATATGTAGGTATTTATCCAACCGTTTTTCGCGTTTGTGGAAAATTGGAGCGAGGAAAAATGGCCTCAAAACACACTCTTAACACGAGAGTATTCGCTAGGTAAAGTCAAGATCAACATCTTTAGGTTGACTTGGAGGTCAGCATATGTCGTTGTAGCAACACTGGTGGCAATGATTTTTCCGTTTTTCAATAGTTTTCTTGGACTTATTGGTGCTACTACGTTTTGGCCATTAACGGTGTACTTCCCAATAGAGATGTATATTTCACAAGCAAAGATTCAGAAAAATTCTTTCACCTGGATTTGGATGAAGGTACTGAGCCTGGCATGTTTGATTGTATCACTTGTTGCCGCTGCTGGATCTATTAGAGGTCTTGTTGTGTCAGTTGAATCCTTTAAGCTATTTCATTCGATGTCTTAGATATTGAAAGCTGTTTTTCTGCCTTCAGTTGCACATTATCCAAGCTAATAGTTAGCTGAAGGTTATACACAGAAATTATCATGTAGTAATAAGCAGTTGTTCAAAATTTGTGTATTGACATACATATTGAAAGAGTGAACATTGGTTGGGGTTGTTTTGTGAACCGTTTACGGATGAGGATGTTGAATTATGATATCATGACAATCATATAAAATAAACCAAACACATCAAGAGAGTATAGCGGAAGCGTTATAACAAGATCATATAACATGTAATTAATTAATCAATAATAAATAGTAAACATACCTTTGTGATTCTAGCCCGAACAAGAATCAATTAATGCAATCTTCAACTTATGAACCCTAATTAGGGTTTATGTGAACAAATCCAAGAAACAAACAATAATGTGTTTGAATCACGATCTTGTACACACGTGTTGAGGTCCTACAGATCTTGAATCAATCATGGATGAACATGTATGAGTATGCACATCAGATTGTGCAGTGACTCGTTAAACAACAGAGGGTGGGTTTGTTTTAAAATAAACACACAATTTATTAATAACCACACTAAAAATGTTTAAATTCAGTACCTATTTATAGTATGCCAATCGGTACATGTGAACCGATGTGACTTATCAAAGGGTTATGTATGAAACGACACACCCTTTCACTAATTACAGAAATTAACTAACTATATTAACATTAAAACAGTTACTAACTATCTATCTAACACTATTGGTCCTAACTATCTATCTAACACTATTGGTCCTTCGACTTTCAAGACTTATGATTCTTGATTACTTTCAATTCCAACATTCACTCCCCTAATCCAGAAATCATAATCTTCACTCTGTTCTTGTTCATCCCAATTGCAGTCTCGTTCCTTCTTTGCTTCTTCTTAATTTGATCGCCTTGTTACTTGTCTTTTCTTTCATGTTCACTTGCCTTTTATCGTTCCATGGATCATCATCCTTTGTTCTTATCATCTTCATGTGATCCATCCTAACACTAAACCTGTCCATTACTTGTTCTTGTGTTCCATCCCTAACTGCTCCATCCTATGTAGACCCTGTCCACATCCTGCAAGCCTTGTGGGTCTCTATTTTCTGCAGTCCAACTGCTTCTTCCCACTTCTTCTTTTGGCTTCTCTTCTTGCAGCGTCATGGGAACCATTATCAAGTCTATGAACCTTTTCTTGCCGTGTCTTATTCCCGCCATATGCGTAAGACATCTTTCTTTTGGAACGTACTATCTTGTAAATAACATGACCTTCTTCGTGTTCTTCTTTCTACTTGCGTTTCTGCCCAAAAACTGGGTCGTCTTCATAATTTTTCTTCATGCCTTGTTTTTCCGGGTTTTTCTTGTTCTTCATAGGCGATATACTTCCTGGACTTGCAATGATCGATCCACGTTAACCATCATGCTCTGGTACCATGTTGAGGTCCTACGGATCTTGAATCAATCATGGATGAACATGTATGAGTATGCACATCAGATTGTGCAGTGACTCGTTAAACAACAGAGGGCGGGTTTGTTTTAAGATAAACACACAATATTATTAATAACCACACTAAAAATGTTTAAATTCAGTACCTATTTATAGTATGCCAATCGGTACATGTGAACCGATGTGACTTATCAAAGGGTTATGTATGAAACGACACACCCTTTCACTCATTACAGAAATTAACTAACTATATTAACATAAAAACAGTTACTAACTATCTAACTAACACTATTGGTCCTTCGACTTTTAAGACTTATGATTCTTGGTTACTTTCAATTCCAACAACACGTACTATTAGCGATTCAATGTGAATGCTAGTTCTTGATCACAATAGATTTACCAAACACTTTGTAATGTTCAAGGTTACTCGCAAATCCCTTTTCTTGGGGTTTCGGTCGTTGACCTATGAACAAGAGAGGAAAATAATAAGTTTGTCCTTCTATTGAAATCAAGTATGTCAAGGGATGAATACATAGGGATGTATTTATACCCTTATGCTTGAGATCAAGTTTACAATGGTTTCCGATGTGGGATTCCATTGTTTTGGCCATAAACAAGATTTCTAGAACCTTCTCTTGTCTTGTTTTATTTTCTTCGTATCTCGTTGACATTTCCCAACCATTAGTCAATTTCATTAATTACCTAATGCTCTTTAGTCATTTATTGTAAATTAAATAATTAAATATAACATTTTATATTAATTATATAAACATCGAGTCTCATACGTAAAGTGTGCAATCTCGTGATATCGAGTTCGATCCTAACATACGACTACTAAAACAATGTCCATAAACTAACAGCTCCCACTTGGACATATTTTAATAGTGTAATCATATCGTTTAGCGTCTAGCAACACTTCGATGCCTCTAGTACAACTCGAGTAGGGCTCCTGGAAAAACCTTTTAATGATTTCTCATTATTATTATCTTTTTGTTTCTAATACCACATTAATAAGGATATGGATTAAAGTCATTTCTTAATTAACTATTCTGTTTCTCGTTGTTTGTGATTGGGCAAGATTACTAAATCTTCTGAACATATTCAGGGGAGATCTTGGGCGCGGCCACACATACATCTTACCAACCCTACAAGGGGCCCAGCAGTATTAAACTCCAAAAATAAATTTGAAGGAACAAATTCTATCTTGACTACAAGCAAAACCCATAAACTTTGTAACATTTCCGAAAACATCCCTTATGACTACCAGTTACGTATAGCATTAAGTTGATCCACAAAAATGTACTACATTCATGACACCTATCTTGCATCTCAAGTCTGAGGATAACTTCTCATGATTTACTTAATAACAAAATTCATAAAGTAACATCATGTAGTTGGGATAAGTCCTATATTCAGTATCATTGAATATCATCTGAAATGGCATGACTACGCATCAATATACTTTATATTATGCCAACCTTCAGATTTGTCTTGATTTAATAATATTCCCATATTATTAACTGACAACGGACAATTTAAGAATAACATTTATTTATGGATTAAACATACAAATATAAGATACAATATATTATAATTTAAATATACCATGTATTTTATTATAATAATTGTTTAGCATCCCTTATCCAAATACTAAATAGATCAATGCATGATAACTCTTGTTGGTGAATTATGTCTCAAGTAATGACATTCATACTTGTTGACAAGGCATAAATCATCCAACTTTGATCTATTGTAATTTTAAGAATACTTATTTCAAGAATTCAACTATTGAAGTTCTTATATGTGCATACTCAACTATTTTGATAATGCCATATAATATTTCATAAAATGTGTGACATCCTTAACCACCAATTTATGATAATCAAAATTCCAAACATTTTAAAGTTTGAAGTATTCTTATTAAGGCTGGCAATTTTGACACGAAACCTGTTAACACGACACGACACGACCTGTTCTTAACAGGTTTCGTGTTTGACCTTAACAGGTTTCGTGTCTTAACAGGTCAGACCTGTTAAGACCTGTTAATTTTCGTGTCTTAACAGGTCAGACCTGTTAGTGACCTGTTATGATGTTGTATATATAAGTTCCAAAAACCTAAACCTAAATATTTGTCCAAATATTAGTCCGCCCCCATCTATCTTATCTCTCATTCTCTCTCTTTTTTTTATCAGCTTCTCTCATTCTCTCCCACAAGAATGATACGAGAATATCATAACTCCAAGTCATCACCCACCATCATCAATTCATCATAACTCCAAAAAATGATAAACATTTAAGATTCATCACCAAATTCATCACCATCATCATAACCGAATCACTCAAACACAAACGCAAGTAAATCAAGACAAAGGCTTCAAGATCCGGTTCAAGAAATCAAGACAAAGGCTTCAAGAAATTAATGGGGTGTTCTTTTGTTCGAACCATTATTGTAATCGATGACTGGAAAAAAATTATTGTAATCGATGGGTTTTTTTTTTCTTTTGTTCGATTTGTTGTTGTTCTTGATGTTTTGATGGATTTGTTGTTGTTGTTCTTGATGTTTTGATGGATGTTTGGATTTGTTGTAATCGATGGGGTGTTCTTGATGAATGAGATATGAATGAGATGAATCTGTGAATCAATATGTTTGGATTTGGTGATATGTTTTGGATTTGGTGATATGTTTTGATGAATCTGTGAATCAATATGTTTGGATTTGGTGATATGTTTTGGATTTGGTGATATGTTTTGATGAATCTGTGAATCAATAATTCAATATCAATTAAATTTGTTTTTTGAAAAAAAAAATAAAGAAATAAATAAAGAAAAGAAAAGAAAGAAAGAAACCCTAAAATCTTAATATGCATGTTAACAGGTTCTTAACAGGTCTTAACAGGTTAACCTGTTTATTTTCGTGTCGTGTTCGTGTTTGAGAAAAATGACACGATAAGCTAACAGGTCGTGTTCGTGTTTGACCTTAACAGGTTCGTGTCTTAACAGGTTCGTGTCTTAACAGGTTCGTGTAACCTGTTATGCCAGCCCTAATTCTTATTCTCTTAATGTATAAAGCAACTATGCTTTTAGTAAGCATAACTAGTAATATCCAAGGATGAAATCCTTACCATAACTAGTATTGAGTGTCATCTCAATTTCATTAGCATCATTGTATACAAACAACAATATGCTATTAAAACTTTCCGTAAACATTAATATCTATAATGTAATGTTTGATGCCCTTCAAACCTTTTGTTGGCTATGACAATTTGCACAACAATTGACAAATTGTTCATCTATAGAATTTGGAAGCTGTTCCAGATTTAGGATGTGATTCTATAATCAAACATATTCTTTTTACAATATTACACAAGTTATCTAATAACTTTTTAATTACATATTAATATTGTCAAATCATCTTGTAATCAAGCATGATACAACAAAACATTATGTTCATGAAAAATCTTTGAGTCATACTTAGATTTTATTCATGTTATGTATATACATTTAGACTTTCTAAATGATATATCATGTTATATTAGATTTATTTACCGCACATGTTTCAACAATAAACATTCATTGCAAGGTTGTATGTCTTATTTTCTAAATCTTTCAAATAAAGTTTCATTCCAAACTAAGACTTAACTTTTAACTTATATGGAATGTGATGAGGCGAAAAATGAACCACTTTTAGAGGGTCATTTAAGCCCAGAATTGAATTTATTTGATCAAATATTGCCCTAAATCGTTCCTTTTGTGATTTTAGGTACTTTGGGAGTGAAATCTGGAAAAGAAAGCAATTCGGACGTTTTTGGAGCATAAAAGTGAAGAAAACGCCAAAGTCTTAATTTTCCTTGCTGGGAACAGTAGGTGACGGCGTCAAGAAGGAATTCCTGACGGCGTCAAGAGTAATTTCCATGACGATCCAGTACAGATTTGACGGCGTCACGAAGTAGGGCGTCAAGAGTAAAATGCATGACGGCCTGAAAATGCACAATACATGACGGCGTCAAAAGTAGATCAAGGCAGTCCGAGAAATATTTTGGGGGCGAGGTGACGGCGTCACAAGATTGGTCTTGACGCCGTCAGACCCTATTTCCCATATATATTTTTCTAATTTTCACACATTAAAAAGAGAGAAGTTTTGGAGAAACCCTAAGTACGAACTTGGTGCGAATTTTACAGGTTTTTCAAGGGTTCTAAGCCCTTGATACCTTTCATGTGTAATTGAGATAAGTATTCTTTTAATTCAATCAATATGTCTATGTGTTGGTTGTCTATATCTTGTTCTTGTCTTAATTCCATCATGCTAGGCTAGATCTATCTTGTGTTTGCTTGGATCTAATGAAACCTAGATGTTAATTATATGTTGATTACTTGTTTATAGTTGTTTTGGATGAATGAATTTGATGTTAGGCTTAAGAAAACTGGCAGATCTCCAAATGGTAACATGCTTGAACGTCTTAGGAAACATGAACTGATGTGCACTAGGTTTTTATTGGTTGTATTTAATGCATGAGCCACTGTTTATAATCCCTATGGTTGTGCTGGGCATGGCATAGGAGGAGATAAGAGCTCATAGGATTGGGGAGTTAAGTGCGCCACCCCATGAATGGTATTAAGGAATACAATCCGTCATCCATGCAACTATAACAAGTAATTAACAAGTAAAAGATGTCTAGGGAGTAATGAAATCTAAGTAAACACATTTTCTCCACTTATTGCTCACAACCTTAGTATAATTTAGTTTATTTTCATTTCTAGTATTTTATTTTGATTGCATCTTTAGTATTGGGTTAGTTGACTAGCAACTAATTCCGCCCAAATCCTTCAAACCAGAGATTTTTACTTGCTTTCTAAAAAATATAAAAATACAAAAATAATCGTCCCTCACCTTTAGAACTAGTATTTAGGTTTT
The DNA here is from genome assembly GCA_030686995.1 of Artemisia argyi. Taxonomy (NCBI): domain Eukaryota; kingdom Viridiplantae; phylum Streptophyta; class Magnoliopsida; order Asterales; family Asteraceae; genus Artemisia; species Artemisia argyi. The sequence goes on along the minus strand of CM060676.1, from coordinate 1,991,627 downwards.
CTAATCCTAGCGACACTATTCCTAGCTGAACGATCAATCCCCCGGTACTTGTCACTATACTATACTACAACGATCAGGTACACTGCCTGGTGGGGGTTGTAAGCTTCTCAAGATCCCTTGAGAGGTAAAGCCTGGTGCGATTCCCACGTATCAAGTTTTTGGCGCCGCAGCTCGGGGAATAGTTATTGTCTAGGTTAGAATCTCTTTTTATTAGGTCTACTTGCTAGATTCCTTTCTAGTAAGATTTTATTTTTATTTTTAGGTTTTCTTTAGTCTATCTTATTTCTTTGTGTCTTTGTTCGTAACTCTTCACCACCCGACATCATGGACGATGGGAACATCCTTGAACCCGTCATCCTACCACAACAAAACCCACCACTAGAACCCCTTAGGCCCCGAACCTTAGGAGAGTACTCCCGACCTAGCCACCAAGGCTACCAAAACACCATTGAGCTCACCGGAGCCAATGTGACCCCCTTGCGATCCGACACCATCCGGTTGGTGCAAAGCGGATGTGCATTCCATGGACTTCGTTCCGAAGATCCAAACCAACATCTTAAGGTCTTCCTCAAAATTGTAGATTCCATAGACCTAGGTGTTGAAACTAGAGAGACAACCCGATTATGCCTATTCCAATTCTCTCTACGGGATCAAGCTAGTCAATGGCTTGAGCGTTTACCCGCGGGATCCATCACCACATGGGATGATCTCACCACTCGTTTCCTTGCTCAATTTTTCCCACCGGGGAGAACTACTAAGCTCAGAAATGACATCTTGATGTTCCAACAACGTCAAAATGGATCTCTTTATGAATCATGGACTCGTTTCAAGGACTTACTCCAAAAAGTCCCTCATCATGGCATAGATCTTTGGCTCCAAGTCTAAATTTTTTATGACCATATCGATATCTCCACGAGGCGAGCCATTGACCAATCGGCCGGTGGTAAGCTACGTGATCTAAGTGCGGAACAATCATAGGAACTCATAGAAGATCTTGCTCTCTATGACAACGAAAGTTGGAATGATCCCCGTGATTTGAACAAAACGGTCAAGGCAATATCTTTGCCTTCGAACAATTCTAGCACTCTCGACCGTAGGATCATGGAACTTAAGGACCAAGTCAAGTTTCTCATGAAATCTTACGAAGCTCCTGAACCTTCAAGCTGTGACAACTGGCAAATTAGGGAGTTATTTTGAAAACCCGCATTACATTAAAGTTCGTTTATAAATTATATTTGGAATTTTACTCGTAACGAACTTGAAAAACCAATATTTTTGTTGATTATATCTAAAACTTTTATGGAATCGAATTTGGTTTATGATGAGAACTTATTTCGAGAATTTTATTGGCACTACGTTGACTCCGGCACTAGGAAAACCTAATAATTTGAAAATTTTAACTCGCGATTACTGTTGATTGAAATGTGGACGTATTTATTATTTGGATTAACGGAAAAACGTATCTAAGATGATTGATGGATATAGAAATTGATATGGGTGACATTTCATAATTTTCGTGACTAAAAACTTATATTATCGGGAGAGTGTAATAAAAATGTCACCGGGAACTCTTGTTTTGACACCCCATTTATAAAGACAGAAACTAGAGGGACCAGGTTGTAAAAATTCGGTATATAACCCAAAACCTAACTCTATCTCCCTCACATATTATCTCCCTCACCTCATCTTCTCCCCTCTCTCTTGTGCCGCCAACTGTACTCACCACCACCATCACACCACCGCGCCACCCACCACACTGCCACCACCAAAACACACCCCATGATCTCCTCTTTCTTTTGAGCCATCACACGCGCCTTCAAACCCACAAAACATCACGAATCCATTTCATTCGAGACATATCTTGGTTGCTTCTTTTAGATTTGTGAGTCCTGAGGAAATTTTAAGGTGAGTAGCATCGGTTTGGCACCATGTGTGCCCCGATGAGAGCTTAAATCCGTGAAAACATGGGTTTCTTTAACGGGGTTTTGATATAATCTTGTTGATGCTAATGGGAAAGATTATTTTGTTAATAAAAACGTGGCTATAAATCCGTTTGGTATCCGGGTTTCTTGCTCTTGGTGGTTGTCGAGGTGAAACCGAGAGCTCCAAGCTCTCGGCTTGTGTTTCTCTTTAAGTTTTGTGTGGGATTTTAATTCTTGGTCTTGTGTTTTTGTCATCGAGGGAACTGGTGATGTATTTCTAAGATATGGTTGATTTTCGGCCAAGGAATTATAAGATGTTGAGGTTGTTTGGTTTTGACTCGATTGAGTCGTGTTTTTGGCCTGGTTGTTGCTGGTTTATGTCGCGACCCAAGAAGGCCTTTTTGGCATATTTTCAGTTGCTCATTTGAGCTTGTTGGGAGACCTCGTGGTCTTGGTTTCGAGTCTCTTGTGACTCATGTGTTTAGCCGAGACCCAAGTGGGTTGCAAGGCTCGGGTTTGGCTTGGTAAACCAACCCGGAACTAGCCTATTTTGATGTTTTTCCTTGATATGGTTTATATATGTCATTTGTATTATTGTAATGATATTTTGATGGGTCGAATACTTTGGTTTGGTCGAGACCATTGTGGTCTCGACAATGGGTATATTGTGATTATTGTGAAGTGTTGTCGATAAAGTGGTATGGGGACCGATTGTGAGACGGTCAAACTAGTGTGACGGAGATAGGTTAGTCGGGTGCCGTAGTCGGACCCTATTGTTGTAGCACGTGTTTTGAGTATTGTTGGAAGGAGATTGATTACTTGATTTTGACTTGATTATTATTTCTATTTTGACTTGGACAATGAGCCGAGAGTGATGACTCGGACATGTGACCATTTCGTATGACTCGATAAATATTTATAATTAACGCAAATAATAAAACTCGTAATAATATTATTGGTAATATAAACGTTTATATAAATATATAGACGTGAATAACGTATATATAAGTATATAAATGCGTATATTAATAATAACAGGATCACGAGTAATATTATAAAAATAACGTGACTATAAATATTATACTATGAGAGTAGTGTAATATTATTGGGAACGTTATTATGATTAAATATTATGAATAACAAGGAAATCTTGACGTTGAATAAATATTAAATAAAATAATCTCTTTTAAATAATTAAGGAAAACTATCGAGTTATGCGGGGTCGTGGTCACTTGAGTTCAAGTGGATTATTATTTGTGACGTTTGTGTTGTCACGGATATATGACGATTAATACATTCACTTTCAATAACTACGTAACTTATTTAATCGACGGGTTAAATAAGAGCTAATTAGTTATTTAAATTGAGTATATTAATGGGCATCGTATCCTACGACGCTCATAGGTTGTGGTATGTGTACGAGAATAATAAATTACTAAGTATCCCGTGAGGTTGCCAAATTGACGAATTTGGTAAGTTTAACGGCCTAATTAGAGAATTTATTAAACTTTGATATATACCATATAGTACTTTATGTGCAATGTGTGACCTAGGATTCGGGTATAATCTTAGAATGGTATATTAAGTAAATAAATATGGGGGATTACCAAATCGACGGATTTGATAAACTTCGATGATTATTTAAATGATATATTGGGCTAATATTAGACCTATAGATTGTTTTATCATCCTTTTCGTTGTGACTTCTTGGTTTGAGTTGTGTCGACCCACCACCCGTATGGATACCAAACGCCAAACTCCAAACTAATACGAAATGGATTTTCGGAAATAAAACGGATTCTCGTCCGGGTTTGGGAATATTTTGAATTTGAGGAAATGATTTCTGAACGAGTTAATATTGTTAGGTCGTGCCGAGTTCGTAGTTGCCGTCTTTTGAGCTATTATACGTCTTACCTCTATCGATTTCTTATTGCTGATTTCTGGACTTGAGATGAGTCATAGCCCCACTTTTACTCTTGAACTATGTTTTCAATACTTGGGGTGAGAAACGTGCAAATTATTTTATGTGGACTATTATCGCTTCTATATTCTTTCTAAAACTTGCTATGCGTATGGACTAGGATATATTGTCAGCTTTAGTCACACATTTTGTGTGTACTATTCAAGGTTGGCTTATTTGGTTATTGATGGATTGTCAGCTTTAGTCACATAGTTTTGTGTGTACTATTCAAGGTTGGCTTATTTGGATATTGATGGATTGTCAACTTTAGTCACATAGTTTTGTGTGTACTATTCAAGGTTGGCTTATTTGGTTATTGGTGGATTGTCAGCTTTAGTCACATATTTGTTGTGTGTACTATTCAAGGTTGGCTTATTTGGACTGTCAGCTTTAGTCACATAGTTTCGTGTGTACTATTCAAGGTTGACTTATTTAGATACTATAGTGTGCACCTATAGGTTATTAATACTTCGGAGGTTATCCGAGTATTTATTGGTATTGCGGGGGTTACCCGAAAATCTATGTTAGAACGGAGGGTATCCGTGTGTTATGTTGGAGCGGAGGGTATCCGCAGGCTTTTAGCGAATCCTTAGTCTAGCTAGCAAGCGTTTTGCGTATATGTCCACTGTATTGTTAGATGAATTTAAACCTATGATCTCACCAGCGAAAGCTGACTTTTAGAACGTTTTCTCAGGAAATTAAGTGATGCTCTATGGATGCTTGGATTGGAGGCTTGGCAATGGCACCGGTTATGGATCTACTTTTCTAAAACTCTGATAAACTATTGTGGACCTACGTTTATTTCTTTTGGGCCTGACTCTGAATGAATGTTGGGATAAATGTAAACTTTAAAAACCCGTTTTGGCTGTGTTTTTCTTATGTTTACTTTATCTCGTTCCTTCATGACTTTGAATGGATACCAATCCCCGTAGCACCCCGAAAGCTTGTTGAGTCTTCCGCTTTATCGAATTTTGGGGGTGTTACAGATTGGTATCAGAGCCAAGGTTATAGAGAACTAGGTAAATAAACACCTAAACTATAACCGATTTTTATAGAAAACGATCCTCGACCATTGCCCGCCAGCCCGCCAAGCCGAAGCATCATTATTATTATTGAGGTATATTGAGATGATTATTAGATTTGAGATTCTTGAGATGATTTGAGGATTTGAGGTTTATTGATTTAGTGATGTGATGACCTTTTGAGGAATTATATGCGTTTTGAGGGATTATATGGCTTAATTGTGTTATGAATGATTTTAGTAATGCGGTATTTAAATCTTTCTTGATATATATAATTGGGATTTTATGATGATTTTTGATGCGATATTTTGAGTTCGCACTTTAGTTGTTTTGAAACACTTACACCTACCCTACGCCGTTGTCACAAATTATAGCCTCCTTTGCACGTGTTGTTGTTAAGAATTGTTATTGCTAGTACGCGTCGCCCATCGTAGATCACTATGGCCCCTGATGACCCATACGTGTTGGTCATGCGTTCGGCCACTACTTTATCGTCTCATTGACGCCCTAAGTCGACGACTTTATCGCCTTGTGGTTCGCCTGCTCGGAGATGACGAGTGATGGAGTACCCCTTCGACGAGGAGTACGCGGGTAAGCAGAATGATAACCCTCAAGATGAGGAAGAGAATGATGACCCTCAGGATTGGGAAGAGGATGATCCTCAGGAGGAGGATATGCCTGATGATGATGGGTCACTAGCACATTCAGTTCATTCTGCGAAGCCCGATTCCCCGATACATCCGTTAGAACCGGTTTCACCTGATCATCTGTTTTTGTTTGATTCACCACCTGGTAGTCCTGTGGCGTCGGATGCACCTTCTGAGGTTTCTGCTGAGCATGCAGAGTTAGGTGAGACTGGTAGGATGTGGGCTCAGATTACTGTACAGGGCGAGAGGATCTCGCGGATGTCTGACCGACTTGAGATGGTCATTGCTGAGGTTATTGTTGGGTTGTTGCAGATTTGAGGAGTCTACGCCAGCATCGTGGCTAGATCGATTTGGAATCAGGTTGTTGTGTTGCTACATAAGCCAAGGAGTATTTGGTTAGGAGAGCTAGTTAGTATATCTATTATGTCATGATAGTCGGATTGTACGTTCGTCTCGTATGGAACGATTAGTACCTATTATGCCTGTTGGTAGTATGGAACGATGTATTGATCGCTAATTATGGACGATGGTGAGCTCGTATGATATTTTACGGTTTTTGGCGTACATGGAGAATTGTGTTCCTATTTGCGTAGTTGATATTGTCTTGGAATTATATTAATGGCTGTACGACGAAACCCTGTCAGAGCTACCCGAACTGGTACGGCAGCGACTACCCCTGGTCGCCGAGGACGTCGTCCTACTCGAAATGTTGAGACCCCTACTCCTGACAACCTGGACACTACCAACCGCAACAACAGGAATCAAAATGTTGATATTCAGGGAGACAATGATCATGTTCCACTTAATGCAACTACTGTGGATCAAGCAATGATCAATCAACTTGTGGAGCAACGAGTTGCTGAGCTACTAGCTGAGTCAAATCATTCCAACAATTCTGCTGGAACTTTTCCACCTGTTCGTGCTAATACATGTAACTACAAGGAGTTTCGAATTTGTGGACCCATTGAGTTTGGAGGAACTGAAGGAGTGGTCTACTTGGTAAGGTGGATAGAGAAGACTGAATCAGTGTTTAATGTCAGTGGTTGTGCGGAAAATGCGAAGATAAAGTTTGCTTCTTTTACTTTCAAGGATGAAGCTTTAACTTGGTGGAACAATTACCATAATTCGGTTGGAAGTGATGTGGCTTATACTACGATTTGGGAACAATTTAAGTCTTTGCTGATTCAGACTTACTACCCAAGAAATGAGGTTAAGAAGCTGGAGATTGAGTTTTGGAATCACAAAGTGAAGGGTACTGATATGGCGACTTACAATCGCCGTTACCAGGAGTTAGCCTTGATTTGCCCCGATATGGTTAGAACTGAGACTCAAAAGATTGAGCGGTATACCAATGGGTTGCCTGTGGCTACAAGGAATGATGTGATTGCTGCTAGACCTGCAAATATCCATGAGGCCATCACAACCGCTCAACAATTAATGGATTCATTGGAATTGGAAGGAGCTGATATGGATAAGAATGGAAAGAGAAAGAGAGACCATCACCCTAATGGTAATGATCCCCGAAACAAGCGACAAGCTGTTGCTAAGCCTTATGCTATTGGGAATGGAGATAAAAGGAACCAAAATGGTGATGCACCCAAGTGTGATCGTTGCTACAAGAATCGTACAGGACAATGTACTGTGAATGGTCAGAGTTGCTCAAGGTGAGGACATGTAGCTAGGGATTGTAGAGCACGACCCCTTGTTATGGTTCAAGCTACTCCTGAAACTATGAGTAAGGCAAATGTTACTTGTTATGGATGTGGAAAGAAGGGACATTATAGGAATGAGTGTAGAGAATCGTGGAACTGAGGAAATTAAGGATCGGGTGGTAATGGGTACAATAATGGAAACCGTGGAGCTGGAGGAAACCGTGGACGACAAGATAATGGGAACCAACGTGTGGAAGCAAGAACTGCTCAAGGGAGAGTGTATGCAATTGGGAACGAGAGAGGAGAAGATCCGAACGTCGTTACTAGTACGTTCCTTCTCAATAATCGTCATGCTTCCATACTATTTGATACTGGTGCCGATAAGAGTTTTGTGTCCACTAAGTTTGCACCCTTACTAGAGAAACCCCCGATGGCCTTAGGAATTGGTTATGAGGTAGAGTTAGCTAATGAGAACATAGAAAGGATTAGGGCTATCATTCGCGGTTGCACGTTAAACTTTTTGAATCACCCTTTTAACATAGATCTGCTACCCGTCACGTTAGGAAGTTTCGATGTCATCATTGGTATGGATTGGTTGTCGAAGTATCGTTCTCATATACTTTGCGATGAGAAGATCGTGCGTGTGCCTTACGGCAATGAGATTCTGAACATACCAGGAGATAGAAAGGATTTGAGAGGCCCATCTAGATTAGCGGTCATATCTTGCACTAAGTTACCGAAGCTAATGGAAAAAGGATGTTTCCTTTTCTTAACTCAAATCTCTGAGAAATGAGGGAAGGAGAAGAAGGAAAGGTGCATTGGAGATGTGCCTATAGTTCGTGACTTTCCTGAAGTGTTTCCCGATGATTTTTCGGGAATCCCGCCTACTAGACAAGTAGAGTTTCAGATTGAGTTGATACCAGGTGCTACACCCGTGGCATGAGCGCCTTATCGTCTTGCACCTACTGAACTGGAAGAGTTGTCGAAACAATTAGCAGAGTTAGCCGAAAAAGGATTTATAAGACCAAGTTTTTCACCTTGGGGAGCCCCGGTCTTATTTGTGAAGAAGAAGGATGGATCGTTTCGCATGTGTATTGATTATCGAGAGCTGAACAAGTTAACGGTGAGGAATAGATACCCGTTACCGAAGATCGACGATTTGTTCGATCAGCTTCAAGGATCGAGTGTGTATACGAAGATCGATTTGAGATCAGGATATCATCAACTTCGAGTTCGCGAGAAAGATATTCCGAAAACGGCTTTCAGAACCCGTTACGGGCATTACGACTTTTAGGTGATGCCGTTTGGGTTGACTAACGCACCGGCGATATTCATGGATCTCATGAATCGGGTGTGTAAGCCTTACTTAGATAAGTTTGTGATTGTGTTCATCGATGACATTCTAATTTATTCGAAGAGTGAGAAGGAGCATGAGGAGCATCTAAGACTTACCTTAGAATTGCTCAGGAAAGAGAAACTGTATGCCAAGTTTTCTAAATGTGAATTTTGGATTCCGACGGTACAATTTCTGGGTCATGTGATTGATAGACAAGGAGTTCATGTAGATCCTGCAAAAATTGAGGCTATTAAAGATTGAGCTGCGCCTACGACCCCAATAGAAGTTCGTCAATTTTTGGGATTTGCCGGTTATTACCGAAGATTCATTGAGGGATTTTCGAAGATAGCAAAACCGTTGACCAAATTGACTCAAAAGAGTGTTAAGTACGAATGGGGAGATAAGGAAGAGGAAGCATTTCAGTTACTTAAGGGGATGTTGTGTAGTGCTCCTATCTTAGCGTTACCTGAAGGTAACGAGGACTTCGTCGTCTATTGTGACGCTTCGCATAAAAGTTTAGGAGCTGTGTTAATACAACGAGGGAAAGTGATAGCTTATGCTACCCGACAGCTCAAGAAGCACGAGAAGAACTACACCACCCATGATTTGGAGTTAGGTGCTGTGGTTTTTTTTGCTTTAAGGATATGGAGACATTACTTGTATGGAACCAAGTGTGTAGTGGTTATTGACCACAAAAGTCTACAGCACATCTTGAATCAAAAAGAGCTCAACATGAGACAACGACGTTGGATCGAGTTGCTAAGCGATTACGATTGTGAAATTCGCTACCATCCTGGTAAAAGCAAACGTCGTCGTTGCTGATGCTCTTAGTCGAAAGGAGAGAATTCCACCATTACGAGTTAGGTCATTAGGAATGACTATCGTATCGCCATTACCGTCTAAAATATTAGAAGCTCAAACGGAAGCTTTGAAAGCAGAAAATCGACCTGCTGAGAAAATACTTGGGATGGCAGAAAATGGGAAGGGATTTGTTAAGCGTTCTGATGGAGTATTATGTTTTAGAGAGCGAAATTGGGTATCATTATATGGAGGAATTTGAGAGTCGATTATGCATGAGTTGCATAAGTCAAGGTACTCTATTCATCCTGGGTCTAACAAGATGTACCCGGATTTGAAAAGTTATGTTGGTGGCCAAATATGAAGGCAGATATAGCCTTGTACGTTAGTAAGTGCTTGACATGTTCTAAGGTTAAAACCGAACATCAGAGACCGTCAGGATTACTAACGCAACCAGAACTTCCAGTCTGGAAATGGGAGCGGATTACTATGGACTTAATTACCAAATTGCCGAGGACAGCTAGCGGTTGTGACGCTATCTGGGTAATTGTGGATCGTCTGACAAAGTCTGCTCATTTCTTAGCAATTAGTAAAGATGATAGCGTGGATAAACTTGCGAGGTTGTATGTGAAGGAAATTATTTCGCGTCATGAAGTTCCGATATCGATTATTTCTGATCGCAATAGCCGCTTTACGTCAGCGTTGTGGCGATCACTTCAAACGGATTTGGGGACGAGACTTGATATGAGTACTGCATATCATCCCCAAACCGATGGTCAAAGTGAGAGGACCATTCCGACTTTAGAGGATATGCTTCGTGCATGTATTATAGACTTTGGTAAAGGCTGGGAGAAGTATCTACCCCCTTGCGGAATTCCTCCTATAATAATAGCTACCACCCAAGTCTAAAGGCTGCACCATTTGAAGCTTTATATGGTCGTAAATGTCGTTCGCCTATTGGTTGGGCTGAAGTTGGAGATAGCCAACTCACAGGCCCTGAACTTACCTTGGAAACTACAGAGAAAGTAGCTCAAAATTCGTGATCGGTTGCAAGCAGCCAGAGATAGGCAGAAAAGTTACGCCGATCAGAGACGTAAGCCCTTAGAATTCCAGGTTGGAGACATAGTGATGCTGAAAGTCTCGCCTTGGAAGGGTGTGATACGTTTCGGGAAACGTGGAAAACTCAACCCACGCTACATTGGACCATTTCTTATTTTGGAAAGAATTGGGCCGTGGCTTATCGGTTGGAATTACCACAGGAACTGAGTAAAGTTCACAATGTGTTTCATATTAGTAATTTGAAGAAGTGTTTTTCTGATGAGATGCCGGTTATACCGGTGAAAGATATTCGTGTTGAGGAGAAATTGAACTTTGTGGAAAAGCCGATTGAGATTTTAGATCGTGAAGTTAAACGACTCAAGCGAAGTCGCTTTCCGCTCGTCAAGGATTCGTTGGAATTCCCGACATGAACCGGAATTTACGTGGGAACGAGAGGACGAGTTCCGAAAGAGATATCCGAAGCTTTTCACTTCGTAGATGGATTGTTCCGAGAGAAACCAGGGACGGGTTTCTTCTGAGGCTGGGAGGATGTGACAACTGGCAAATTAGGGAGTTATTTTGAAAACCCGCATTACATTAAAGTTCGTTTATAAATTATATTTGGAATTTTACTCGTAACGAACTTGAAAAACCAATATTTTGGTTGATTATATCTAAAACTTTTATGGAATCGAATTTGGTTTATGATGAGAACTTATTTCGAGAATTTTATTGGCACTACGTTGACTCCGGCACTAGGAAAACCTAATAATTTGAAAATTTTAACTCGCGATTACTGTTGATTGAAATGTGGACGTATTTATTATTTGGATTAACGGAAAAACGTATCTAACATGATTGATGGATATAGAAATTGATATGGGTGACATTTCATAATTTTCGTGACTAAAAACTTATATTATCGGGAGAGTGTAATAAAAATGTCACCGGGAACTCTTGTTTTGACACCCCATTTATAAAGACAGAAACTAGAGGGACCAGGTTGTAAAAATTCGGTATATAACCCAAAACCTAACCCTATCTCCCTCACATATTATCTCCCTCACCTCATCTTCTCCCCTCTCTCTTGTGCCGCCAACTGTACTCACCACCACCATCACACCACCGCGCCACCCACCACACTGCCACCACCAAAACACACCCCATGATCTCCTCTTTCTTTTGAGCCATCACACGCGCCTTCAAACCCACAAAACATCACGAATCCATTTCATTCGAGACATATCTTGGTTGCTTCTTTTAGATTTGTGAGTCCTGAGGAAATTTTAAGGTGAGTAGCATCGGTTTGGCACCATGTGTGCCCCGATGAGAGCTTAAATCCGTGAAAACATGGGTTTCTTTAACGGGGTTTTGATATAATCTTGTTGATACTAATGGGAAAGATTATTTTGTTAATAAAAACGTGGCTATAAATCCGTTTGGTATCCGGGTTTCTTGCTCTTGGTGGTTGTCGAGGTGAAACCGAGAGCTCCAAGCTCTCGGCTTGTGTTTCTCTTTAAGTTTTGTGTGGGATTTTAATTCTTGGTCTTGTGTTTTTGTCATCGAGGGAACTGGTGATGTATTTCTAAGATATGGTTGATTTTCGGCCAAGGAATTATAAGATGTTGAGGTTGTTTGGTTTTGACTCGATTGAGTCGTGTTTTTGGCCTGGTTGTTGCTGGTTTATGTCGCGACCCAAGAAGGCCTTTTTGGCAGATTTTCAGTTGCTCATTTGAGCTTGTTGGGAGACCTCGTGGTCTTGATTTCTAGTCTCTTGTGACTCATGTGTTTAGCCGAGACCCAAGTGGGTTGCAAGGCTCGGGTTTGGCTTGGTAAACCAACCCGGAACTAGCCTATTTTGATGTTTTTCCTTGATATGGTTTATATATGTCATTTGTATTATTGTAATGATATTTTGATGGGTCGAATACTTTGGTTTGGTCGAGACCATTGTGGTCTCGACAATGGGTATATTGTGATTATTGTGAAGTGTTGTCGATAAAGTGGTATGGGGACCGATTGTGAGACGGTCAAACTAGTGTGACGGAGATAGGTTAGTCGGGTGCCGTAGTCGGACCCTATTGTCGTAGCACGTGTTTTGAGTATTGTTGGACGGAGATTGATTACTTGATTTTGACTTGATTATTATTTCTATTTTGACTTGGACAATGAGCCGAGAGTGATGACTCGGACATGTGACCATTTCGTATGACTCGATAAATATTTATAATTAACGCAAATAATAAAACTCGTAATAATATTATTGGTAATATAAACGTTTATATAAATATATAGACGTGAATAACGTATATATAAGTATATAAATGCGTATATTAATAATAACAGGATCACGAGTAATATTATAAAAATAACGTGACTATAAATATTATACTATGAGAGTAGTGTAATATTATTGGGAACGTTATTATGATTAAATATTATGAATAACAAGGAAATCTTGACGTTGAATAAATATTAAATAAAATAATCTCTTTTAAATAATTAAGGAAAACTATCGAGTTATGCGGGGTCGTGGTCACTTGAGTTCAAGTGGATTATTATTTGTGACGTTTGTGTTGTCACGGATATATGACGATTAATACATTCACTTTCAATAACTACGTAACTTATTTAATCGACGGGTTAAATAAGAGCTAATTAGTTATTTAAATTGAGTATATTAATGGGCATCGTATCCTACGACGCTCATAGGTTGTGGTATGTGTACGAGAATAATAAATTACTAAGTATCCCGTGAGGTTGCCAAATTGACGAATTTGGTAAGTTTAACGGCCTAATTAGAGAATTTATTAAACTTTGATATATACCATATAGTACTTTATGTGCAATGTGTGACCTAGGATTCGGGTATAATCTTAGAATGGTATATTAAGTAAATAAATATGGGGGATTACCAAATCGACGGATTTGATAAACTTCGATGATTATTTAAATGATATATTGGGCTAATATTAGACCTATAGATTGTTTTATCATCCTTTTCGTTGTGACTTCTTGGTTTGAGTTGTGTCGACCCACCACCCGTATGGATACCAAACGCCAAACTCCAAACTAATACGAAATGGATTTTCGGAAATAAAACGGATTCTCGTCCGGGTTTGGGAATATTTTGAATTTGAGGAAATGATTTCTGAACGAGTTAATATTGTTAGGTCGTGCCGAGTTCGTAGTTGCCGTCTTTTGAGCTATTATACGTCTTACCTCTATCGATTTCTTATTGCTGATTTCTGGACTTGAGGTGAGTCATAGCCCCACTTTTACTCTTGAACTATGTTTTGAATACTTGGGGTGAGAAACGTGCAAATTATTTTATGTGGACTATTATCGCTTCTATATTCTTTCTAAAACTTGCTTTGCGTATGGACTAGGATATATTGTCAGCTTTAGTCACACATTTTGTGTGTACTATTCAAGGTTGGCTTATTTGGTTATTGATGGATTGTCAGCTTTAGTCACATAGTTTTGTGTGTACTATTCAAGGTTGGCTTATTTGGATATTGATGGATTGTCAACTTTAGTCACATAGTTTTGTGTGTACTATTCAAGGTTGGCGTATTTGGTTATTGGTGGATTGTCAGCTTTAGTCACATATTTGTTGTGTGTACTATTCAAGGTTGGCTTATTTGGACTGTCAGCTTTAGTCACATAGTTTCGTGTGTACTATTCAAGGTTGACTTATTTAGATACTATAGTGTGCACCTATAGGTTATTAATACTTCGGAGGTTATCCGAGTATTTATTGGTATTGCGGGGGTTACCCGAATATCTATGTTAGAACGGAGGGTATCCGTGTGTTATGTTGGAGCGGAGGGTATCCGCATGCTTTTAGCGAATCCTTAGTCTAGCTAGCAAGCGTTTTGCGTATATGTCCACTATATTGTTAGATGAATTTAAACCTATGATCTCACCAGCGAAAGCTGACTTTTAGCACGTTTTCTCAGGAAATTAAGTGATGCTCTATGGATGCTTGGATTGGAGGCTTGGCAATGGCACCGGTTATGGATCTACTTTTCTAAAACTCTGATAAACTATTGTGGACCTACGTTTATTTCTTTTGGGCCTGACTCTGAATGAATGTTGGGATAAATGTAAACTTTAAAAACCCGTTTTGGCTGTGTTTTTCTTATGTTTACTTTATCTCGTTCCTTCATGACTTTGAATGGATACCAATCCCCGTAGCACCCCGAAAGCTTGTTGAGTCTTCCGCTTTATCGAATTTTGGGGGTGTTACACAAGCCAAGTGAACAAAATCACTTCCTCATGCGAATTATGTAGTGGTCCCCACGACACTCGTGATTGTGTGGAACTCCCCGGAACAGCTTTTGCGGACAACGCATCCACGCGTACCGACGAAGCGGGAGATAAGTGGTACACTTTCAAGCCCGAGCCAAACACTTACAGTGATTCATACAACCCCTCTTGGAAAAATCACCCAAACCTTAGGTGGAAACAAAATCAACCCAATCCTTCCAATCCGCCTAATCGTTACCAACCAAACGGTTCACCCTCCAACCGTACTTTCAACAACAATTCTTCTAACAATTATGGTAGTACCAACAATCTTGAAGGATTGATGTCAAAGTTTATGGCATCTCAAGAAGCTTGCATAGCTAGGTTTGAAACCGAATTTAACCAACAACAAACGGAGATGACCAACAAGATTGACAACTTGTTGAAAGCCCTCAACAACCAAGCGTTAGTCACACCTAGGAAGGACACTAGGGACACCAATAACGGAATCCAAATTAAGGACCCCTCATCATCCAAACATGTCCACTTTGGCAATGTTGTCACCATTAAGCCAATAGATAAGGAGATAGAAGAGAGTGACAAGGATGAAGTTAGAGTAGAAGCCGAGACTAAGGATGAGAGTAGGGAAGTTGAGGTTAATAGGGGAGAGGAATTAGAGGAGGTAGAGTCTATAGAAAAGTACTTTGATAAGTTGCCCACCAAGGAAGAACGGGAATACTATAAGGATTTATTCGATAGTCCCGAGAGACCATATATCCTTGGCACCCCCTTATCAAAATGGGAGACCCCTCTGACATTAACATACCATGCAATATCGGGCACATGCATATATGGAAAGCTTACATCGACCCTAGATCCCCCGTGAACATCATGACTAGGACTTATTACAATTGGGTGATGAAGAAGCAACTTAATTTTAGGATGATGCCTACTAAGAATCTGATAAGTAATTTTGCAGGAAGAGTGAAGGGATTGCATGTGATTATAGGGAATCTCACCTATGAGATCGATTTTATGATAGTGGAAGACACTCGTCCGGTGATAGATGCTTGCCTAAGCCAAATAATATTTGGAAAACCATTTGTTGAGGCCACTAGGATGAGTTATGACCCGACTTTAGGGATAGTTAGATTCAAGGAAGAGAATGATGAGGTTGCTTATCAAATGCCCTACAAGTTTGAGCAATACCGCCTTCTCTCTAATTTCGAAAAAGAACACAAGCAAGCAGCTTATTATAGGAATGAGGAGGATAGACGTAGAGGAGTTGAGTATGTAAAGAATAGGATGCTTGGTTTCTACAAAGAATGCTTGCAACTAGGTCCGGAATACAAAACTGGTTTAGAAGACGACCTAGAGAGTGGAACCAACGATGAGGTCACGTAGTAACCCATGACCTTGAGTCTAGCTACAAGACTCGTAAATAAAGAAAAGCACTTCTTGGGAGGCAACCCATGTTTTGTATGATTTTTGTTTGTTTGTTTGTTATTTGCTTCCGTATGCATGCTTTATTTTTATTGTTGGTAGATCATGTTTCTAAATTAAATAGTGGAAATACTTTACTTTGTTGTTTTGGCCTAGTCTTAACTTCACCTAAAGGTATTTTTGCAAAAGATAAGTGTAAGGGGAAACCCCAAATATGTTTTTAAGAAACAAACCGATCATGATCCTCCACAATATTAAATGAACATGTGTATTCGTATTTGTTAGAGTCAAATGCTAGTATTGAGTCATAATGAAGTTTTGTAGGATTTTCCAGGAAGTAGGACCAAGTTTTTCCAGAAATTTTCCGGAAACTTAACATAAGAATTTCTGCATGTCACTTCTGACGGAGTCACGTGTAAAAATCTGGAAATTTTACCGGTTTTGTTTTTCTAACGGAGTCTTACGGTTTTTGTGAATTATTAAGTTTTATAATCTCCAGGAAATCTGCAAACTTCATTCCACAAGCATTATATCTTATTTTGTTTTCTAGGATTTAGTAACTTATATAGGATGCCGCCGATTTTATGCGAGGTTGTCTTGTCTGTTTTCTCAGGATTTACAGGTTATGTATGACAAGAAGGTGATTTATATTCTGGAAGGGAAGCTTTGATTGTTCATTTTCTTGGAGGAAGATTTAACCTGGCCACCTTATTATCCATACCGAGCGAATCAGGGGAGTATTTGATTTCATTATTTTTACTTTTTAACTTTTACATTCTTTACTTGAACATTGGGGACAATGTTCATCTTAAGTGTAAGGGGAGGGTAAAATGATGATACCTTACATATACACTTTCGCTTGAGTTTGTTTTGTTTGATGGTAGATGTGTAATAAAACTATGAGAAATACTTGTTAGTGCAATTTTAGCGCCAAATTTAAATTTTTTTACAACATTTAGGAGTGAAACTTTAGCCATAGCAAGCGTCTCATGGATAGGAGATTGTATGACTAGTACATAACCGTATATTCAGAAAAATTTTTCACCCAAATATGTGAGGTTCGCCTTTGGATTTGATAGGAAAAGCATTTACTATTATTTCTTATGAGTGTACCGGTAGCATTTAGATTCTAGAACTTGCGTTAGTGATGCATCCAGAGACCGCTAGTGAGACTACATTCGTGTGGTAGGATTTACTACATGATAAGAGGCATTAGGATCACCCTTGTGTTAAACCCGTATCATAATTACTTGACCATTTAAGTCATATTACTTGGCTAGTTAAGTCAACTAATTTTTCCCACACTTTAGCGTTGTACTCATTTTTAGTACACGAAACCCCTAGTACACCCCTCCGAGCCTATCTTTTCGTTTCTAACTTTAAGCATCTTACTTAAAGGAAGAATTTGTTACACTCAACTTAAATGTACAACCAAATCGCCTTAGCCTTCCGTGTATGCGCTCATTTTTAGTGCATTATTGTTATTTGTTTAAACCCTAAGTTAACTTTCTAATTGTTTACATGGTTGCTAAGTCGAGTCATATCCTTGTACATATTGTTTTGGGACGATTGGGGCTCATGAGTAAAGTACTTATTTTATGGAGTAATGGGGAAGAACATCATATTATTACCCCCATATGTATGTTAATCTCAAAAGTGCTCCAAGTGTTTTGATTTTCTTAATTTGAGTCATTAGATTAGTTAATTGTAAAGTATGTAAAGATTCAAGTGTAAGGGAAATGTCCATTCCCTATAATGTATTATTTTGGATGGTAGGGTAAGAGACTAAGAGTGTATGCACACACAAAAAAAAAAAAAAAAAAAAAAAAAAAAAAAAAAAAAAAAATCGAAAAAACAAGAAAATGAAAGAAAAAAAAAATAGAAAAAGAAAAGAGAAAAAAAAAAACATACGGACTACCATCTCGTTTCATTTTATGTTTATTTTATGTTTTTGTTATTTTTCATTTATTAGCTTAAGTCGAGTCTATTCTTGGCTTAGCAACGCCACATTGTGCATGTAATTAACCAAGATTGTTAGCTCGCCACCAGTAAAACTTCCTTTATCCAACAAAACCGTGTATTTCATATCCCTACACCTAACGTTACAACCCTTTAAAAGACCTCTTTGATAGTTTATCCTAGGTGCTTACGCCATGTGGTGGAGGTTTGATCATTTCCCAAGCCTATGGTAATCTATTTTGCTATGACAGGTAGTGAGAGATATCTTCCGTTTCCATATTGTAATTTACACTTTATTACACCCGAGAGATGTGAGTATCTAAACACTATTTGTGAGGTGCTAGTGTATGACCTCCGTGCTTGTCTATTGGTCTTTAGTGGAACGATTATTTGTTGTAATTAGTTTTATATTAGTGTTAAATGACCCCTAACTTGTATTTTGAGTAGAATAAAAGCGCATTTGCTTGAGGACAAGCAAATCTCAAGTGTAAGGGTATATGATGAGGCGAAAAATGAACCACTTTTAGGGGGTCATTTAAGCCCGGAATTGAATTTATTTGATCAAATATTGCCCTAAATCGTTCCTTTTGTGATTTTAGGTACTTTGGGAGTGAAATCTGGAAAAGGAAGCAATTCGGACGTTTTTGGAGCATAAAAGTGAAGAAAACGCCAAAGTCTTAATTTTCCTTCCTGGGAACAGTAGGTGACGGCGTCAAGAAGGAATTTCTGACGGCGTCAAGAGTAATTTCCATGACAATCCAATACAGATTTGACGGCGTCACGAAGTAGGGCGTCAAGAGTAAAATGCATGACGGCCTGGAAATGCACAATACATGACGGCGTCAAAAGTAGATCAAGGCAGTCCGAGAAATATTTTGGCGGCGAGGTGACGGCGTCACAAGATTGGTCTTGACGCCGTCAGACCCTATTTCCTATATATATTTTTCTAATTTTCACACATTAAAAAGAGAGAAGTTTTGGAGAAACCCTAAGTACGAACTTGGTGCGAATTTTACAGGTTTTTCAAGGGTTCTAAGCCCTTGATACCTTTCATGTGTAATTGAGATAAGTATTCTTTTAATTCAATCAATATGTCTATGTGTTGGTTGTCTATATCTTGTTCTTGTCTTAATTCCCTCATGCTAGGCTAGATCTATCTTGTGTTTGCTTGGATCTAATGAAACCTAGATGTTAATTATGTGTTGATTACTTGTTTATAGTTATTTTGGATGAATGAATTTGATGTTAGGCTTAAGAAAACTGGCAGATCTCCAAATGGTAACATGCTTGAATGTCTTAGGAAACATGAACTGATGTGCACTAGGTTTTTATTGGTTGTATTTAATGCATGAGCCACTGTTTATAATCCCTATGGTTGTGCTGGGCATGGCATAGGAGGAGATAAGAGCTCATAGGATTGGGGAGTTAAGTGCGCCACCCCATGAATGGTATTAAGGAATACAATCCGTCATCCATGCAACTATAACAAGTAATTAACGTGTAAAAGATGTCTAGGGAGTAATGAAATCTAAGTAAACACATTTTCTCCACTTATTGCTCACAACCTTAGTATAATTTAGTTTATTTTCATTTCTAGTATTTTATTTTGATTGCATCTTTAGTATTGGGTTAGTTGACTAGCAACTAATTCCGCCCAAATCCTTCAAACCCGAGATTTTTACTTGCTTTCTAAAAAATATAAAAATACAAAAATAATCATCCCTCACCTTTAGAACTAGTATTTAGGTTTTCTAATCCTAGCGACACTATTCCTAGCTGAACGATCAATCCCCCGGTACTTGTCACTATACTATACTACAACGATCAGGTACACTGCCTGGTGGGGGTTGTAAGCTTCTCAAGATCCCTTGAGAGGTAAAGCCTGGTACGATTCCCACGTATCAGAATGCTACCTTTTTATATGTTCTACAACATATATGATATAAGAAATTAAACATAATACTCCTACTAGCTTTCTGGAATATTTAGAAATTATCTTTTTTCAATTATAAATCAAAACATGGATTTAATAATTAAACACAATAATAATCTTCTAGATGCATGCATTTATCCATCCATAGATTATTGCACTTTGTACACTGCTAAAGATTTATTTGAATTCATAAACTTCTTTTAATTACTTATCGTCCTCACTCAAGTAATCACTCAAGAAAGAGTTTTGATATTCCATTGTCAATTTCATAAATATGACAATCATAATCTTTATATATTTAATGTATTTAGAAAAGAATATTCAATCACAGTTAATTGGTTAAGTGTGATTAATAATCTTGTCATAAGACATGCATTAAATACGTGCACAATATTGTCCATATGATCTCTATACAAAGATTTAAACCACAATGGTTACCTTATCTTTGAAGAAACTCATTTTCATTTTCTAGTCTAACTATTAAGATAAACCAAGTTTCTAAAATTGATTATCTTTATGGACAGCATTTTAATCATTCATATCATCAATAATTTATCCAATTTCATATTTGGTAACGTATCATAATGATTATTAAGTTTACAATAATCCTGTAAATCATAGCCCTCAGCATATTAATCAAATATCCAAGATATTTTACTATTCTATGAATGAGAATTCCATCATCTTGAGATTCAACATTTTAAATGTCAAACTTTATTATCATCTTGAGATTTAACATTCAAATGTCAAACTTAATCATGATATTTGCTAGTGTATTTTAGAAGATTATGTATCTTGTAATTTTATCTTTTAAAGATCAAAACTCCCACTTGATTTTAGTAATTTAAAGACTATCTTTAAATATTTAGCAAATAAAGCAACAATACAATGTTCTCTTTTGGGATATTACAAATACTTATTGACTGTTCCTGACTTTACTTTGTTAATAACCTCTTCATAAGCAGTTAAACAAATTTAGAACTTCAATTTAAGACTTAATGTAATTCATCACATTCCATCATATGATGATGTCTTATTAATCTTCTAGGTTGGAGTTTTATTAAATATGTCCAAGTCATACTCAATATTCTAACCTTGATAACTTTTGGAAGAAAAGAAATCATAGTTATCTTTAATCAAACAATATAACTAGAGTTTGATTTTCCTAACTGAACATACCATAAACATTTGGTATTTCATTAATATTAATATTGTAAGACAATCTAATAATATTTAAGATAACCATATTTCCTTTTGGCTTGTCTATTTACCAACTAAGTCATTTTAATGGTATAATAGTATTTTCAAGTCAATTAAATATTTTATAACACAAGTACTTTTGACAAAGTCACTTCATGTTCATGTCTCTACAAGAAAACATAAACTGCTGTAATCACACTATACGTTATAAGTCATTTAACAATTTAATAAATTTATGTATATGTCTTAATTAAAAAACATAACAAGATAACGTCTTACTTTATTATAAGTTTTGTAACAATTAAAAGACTTTGGGTACGTTGGTAGAACGTAATGAAATGTCAAATGAATGGAATAAACGACGTAATGGAATAAATAGTGTAATGTAATTATTCATTACAATTATTAATCATGTTTGGTTTTTCTATAAGATGTAATGGAATCATAATAGAAATACTAAAATGTCCCCATTAATGATAGAAGTTTATTTAATATAGTTAGTTATTGATGGGGTTTTATGTAATTTTGATTTCATTACGGATGTAATGGAAAAAAAGCAAGGGAGGCCTAGGGAATGATTTTGTTGTAATGGGTCATTCCTTGTAATGAACCATTACATTTTATATATGTAAGCAAACAACATTTTATCATTCTAACGTAATCATCATTTCCATTCCCCCTTTTATTACAACGTACCAAACACTACGTTTATGTTTATATCTTTATAATGAAACATAAACATGTTTAACTAAAGTAATTATGAACACCATCTTTTGGTTTCAATAGTAATTTCAAATTAATTTATTACTTCATAATAATGTAAATAACATTATTTCTTCATTTATTTATGTCATTCCAAGAACACATAAATATTCAGATTGAAGTAGCATTAGATTACTTAATTAATTTATGTCATTCCATGAATTCATAAATATACTAAATAAAGTAGTCTTGATATCATGTTGACACATGTTCTAATAGGTATCTAAATTAGAAACTGTAAATTCTCATAGTTCAGTTACATCAGCTGATCTGCAAGTAATGAAAATATGAAATTCACCTTGTTGTTACAATCTAGCTAAGCTCTCACATAACATAAATTGTAACACCAAATGTTTCTTGAATTAGATTAGTATGATTCATATTAGAACGTTATTCTCTTACCTTGCAGTCAAGAGAATCCATTAAATCATATCTTTATGAGTTGTTTCTTACACACATTAGAGATAACATTTCTCCCACTTGTGCATGGAACAACCTCATATAGTTGATAAACAACACGCCATGCATTTGTTTATATGATCAATATGATTGTGTCATAGATTTTAGCATAACAAGTATATGTAGAATAACAATGTCTAGTAAGGAAACGTACAAAGACTATCCTTAAAAGTATGATTGTCTATATAACGACCTGAAAATTTGAAACGACATTTGAACATTTGATATAAAAATAAACTAAGATTTAAATCTTTGGTGCGAATTGAAAATTTCAAAATATGAAATTCTATATCCTAAGTATATGTATAATTCGACACAATCTATTTTGCTAAGTAAATATTACACATTATAAGCAAATTGGACCTAGTCTATACCTCCTAAATCTTGTCACACATCACATATAAGTTGCATAGACCAAATTGTTTAAACTATGTACAAGTAAATACAATTTGAAGATATAATAAACTTATTACTATAAGTAAGACTCACACGTTACAAAGACATGCTAGGGCTAAAAATAATTTACATTTAACACAACTTCACACATGCAGATTTAGTCTAAGTTATTTGAATCTTTGAAGAAGAATAAGTCTCCCTTGACTCTCCCTATTAATCAGCAACTTCCATCCTTATATCCCCTATTCCCCAAACCGAATTCATCACTTTTCACTCACAAGAAAACCCTAAACTAAAACACTAAAACGGCAGTGTTAATTCTCGTCCAAGAAAAGAGTTCGAAGGAGGTGCTAAGGCAGTAGCAAGGTGGATGATTGAGGGTGTGTTTGCATACAAAATAGGGTTGGTTTTGGTTCAAGGTTTGATCGCGAGGGTGATAGGGTAGCTTGGTGTGATCGTGGTGATTCTTTTGGCTTGATCATTGGGACTTAGCTTGTTGGTCTGGTCGTGTGTAGTGATTTGGATTCGATAGGCATTGGTTTCTGGTTCTTGTGATAATATCTGTTTTGTTTGATCCGATCCAAGGTATCTCTACATCTTTGTTTTCTATCCATTCGACACACTCATAGATGATCTAAAATATAAACATAAAACATGTTATACACTCATGATCTGGTCTACATGTTGAGGGTTTATTTCGTTAAATCTGTGAGATGAATCGCTAAGAAGATAAACTACATAAAATAATGAAAAGTGGGTACTATAGATGTCGACTTACTTTCTGTTTTACCTTCCAAATCTGTTGTCATGCACAGACCCATACCTGAGCATCTAAACATCTATATAATCTCTAAAATACGTGCTAAAACTTGGATATAACCACAAGAGATAAAGATGGGGCAGGCATGTTTATTAACGTGAAGAAAGGGCTTGGTTGAGTGTGATTTCATGTAGTCTAGTGCCTCGTTATTTCTGTGTTTTGTGGGTGTGATTGTGTGTCGATATTAATTATAGGCTGTGAAACATGTGTATATGATGTATTAAACATGTGAAAACGTGTACTAATCAGATCTGGAAAAGGTTAGGTGGTGTTGAGTTAGTTTGGTGTCGACATGGGGCTGTTTAGCATGCAAGATTTGTTTATTTATATGTCGAGCATGATCTTTTAGAAGCTGGAAACATGCATGCTGAATAAGATTTAAAACCTATAAAAGAAAGTATGTTATTACTTTTAAATATGATTCAGCGTGGTTTGTCTTTGGCCTAGTTATTTCATGTCGTAATGGTGGCTGTCAAAATGGTGTGTATCTGCGTGAATTTTAGTGAGTCAAATGAGGTTTGAAAACTTGTTTACAATCTGAATTAAAATGTTAAAAGTTGACTTTGTTAAACATTGGTCTCAACTGGTGTAGTTGGATTTTGTTTGGTCTCGTCAAAAATGTGTACCAAGAAGAGGAGTGGATAACTTTGGTTTCATTCGAATTTTTTAGAATAAAAGGAGTGTCTCGGTATGCTTTGGAGGTCGAGAAGGGAGGGGTAAAAAGGTGTTTTGTCTTGTGTGATTTATATGGTTAAAAAGGGTGTAGCTCGTTAAGGGTTTTAGGACTTGTGTGGCTCGGTATTATTTTGAGTCAAGAGGGTCCAAGGGTGAGCGTGTTTGTTTAAAGCTTAATTAATCTGAGATGTGTTGAAATGTTCATTAAAATTTGCTATACCCTAAGTTGGTCATTAATTAAATTAAATACACCATAAACCTTAATCTTTGATAATTATCGTAAATGAACCTTAAAGTTTGATTATTTTCATTTTAAACCTTAAACTATGACAAGTTGTCATAATAAACCCTAAACTATGAAATTGTCATTATTAACCTTTAACTTTATTTAATTGTCATTTCTAACCCTAATTTATGAAACTTACTAATTTGGGAAAGTTACTATATTCTGAAAGTTACTAAAAATGGAAAGCCGACTAAAATGAGTAATCTGATTTAAAATAAGTTATTAAGATTAAGCCGATCATTAATTCATGTAGATTCGCTGAAGAAGGAGTGACTTCATATTCTTATGTTATGATATGGTTTTGTTGGCGGTTTAAGGTACAGATATTCTACCCTCTCTCAGTAAGGGTTCTGATCTCATGACTTTTCGATCCTTGACTTTGATTCGTTTGCTATGATATGATTCATCTGATATGAGCCTTTGCTATGATCCCTTTGATATGATTCCTTGATATGATCCGTTTGATATTATCATTTGATATGATTCTGTTTGCTATCCATTCAGTTATGATGATCTGATTACTATCTCTTTGATATAAGATTATGTTCTATTATGCTCTGGGAGCTTTGTTATGATTATGGATAGCTTTGCTTTGTTTGCTCTGATATGTTCTGTTCTGATGCCCGAGTTTTTAGTCTACTTATGGAGGTACCATGGGCATGTCATTGATGGCACCAATGGCATGACACTATCTGGGGCGGTGTGATTAGTCCCCGGCGTTCCCTTATGTTATGATATGATGATATGATTATTGCGCACTTATGGCCATTCTGTTATATATATATGCATAGTCTCGTACTTGTATATGTATTTTGTTTCAGGGAGCGTATGGATGCATCCTAGGTATATGTTTGATGTGATATGATATGATTTGACTTAGTGACTGGTTGTACGTGCCTTGTACCCCTTTCACTTCTGGTACTTAGAGGTCTCCCCTTTATGTACACCCTATGAATTGACGGATATGTGATTATGTGATTTGAGATCTATTCGAGTGTCTCGGGTAGGTCGGCTCGTGGCTTTCCTATGTTCTTTGTGTTTATTCGAGTGTCTCGGGTAGACAAGCCTTTGTTGATACGTGCTCTTTGATTCTGGTTACTATATGATTCATATTATCACTTGACTCTTCGTACTCATTATTCCTTTGACTTATGATATTTGTTCAGTTATCGTTGATCTCTTTTGCATTTGACAGATGATTTTTGTTTCAGCAGGAGCTTATGATTTCTTTTCTTATACTTATATACGTTCCGATTATTCATTTTGTTATATATCTGTTCACTGGGATTTTTAAGCTCAGCTGCATTTCTTTTCCTGCGGCAGGTTTTAGGTTGGAAGCTGGGATTGAGTGAAGAGTGCATAGGAGCATTTAGTGGACTACCCTGATGATTAGACACCCTTTTGCTTTGGATTAGACTTGGATTTAGATTCAGTTAGATTTAGTTTGGATTTGTATTTCACCTTGTATAGAGTTAGCATTTCATTTGTTTCTTAGAATACCTTTGTAACTTTTATGTTTGTAAGTCTTCCGCATGCGTTGTTTGTTCTGACAGACACCATAATGTAGCATTTTGACCCGTGTCGGGTTGGGGTGTTACAATTATGGTATCAGAGCCCAGGCTGTGACTTGTAGTACATAAGTTAATGGCCTGTGAAGTTTTGGACCCTTAGGTTTGCACCTTAGAAGCTTTTGGAATAACTTTGGGAGGTTTTGCCTTAAGTTTCTTCCCTTAAGAGCTTTATTATGACCGGTGAGGATTGGGTAGATATACGATCAAACGTTGGTTTTCTTGCTTCCGTTTTACTCTGATTTATGCCTTTGCTTTTCGTTAAGCTCTTACTAGATCATTAGTTTCGGAGACTTAGAAGACTTATCAGGATTCGCGACATGCGTTTAGGATGCCTTTAGACTTCGTAGTGTGCCTCATAGGTTTCTTTCTCTAGAGTTATCCTTTTGAACTTCGGTTCTTGATTCATTTGACATTCGTTTAGATGCGTTTTGTTCATTTGGAGATTCGCGTATGTATGAATCCTATGTGTTCGACACATTCTATGACTTCTCCCTGCTTTTGATTCTTTCTTCATTGCTGATTTTTTTTTGACCTTACCTATTCCACCCCTATGAACGTTTTGTGATTTTTCATCGCGTATATTCGATTGTCTGATGCGTTCTGAAGATAATTGGAGACGATTTTGTTGTGCTAATCTGTTTACATTGGAGATGTTCGATTCGATGTTATTCTGGATTTTGATTTGTTGCCTGAGTATTATGATGATGACGACTGTCATTTTATGTTTGTCACCTTTGACGTTCTGTGAAGTTCATATTCTACACCATTATTCTTAACCTGATAATTGTTTATGACCACCTTGTTCTAAAACTCGTGTGTTGATTTTCCCACTGCTGTGAAGATACTTCTCTGATGAAATTCGCCTCGAGAGTTATTCAATTTGTTTGAAATGTTTGTTGTGTATCTTTGTGTGTTTCTGTTTATTCGTGGAGGAGAATGGTGATGGTATTTATTATTGGAAGCTGAATCTTGTCTTATTTTGTGAGAGGAACGGGATACTCTTAATATTTCTTTTCGTATTTGTGTGTGTGATGCCAATTGTATTGGTTACCTTTCTGACTATTGCTATGGATTTGGGTGATCGTGTCTTTCATGAATACTTGAACCAATTGTCATGGTATGACATTTTAGTGTATTCAGAGACAAAAGAGAAACACGAGAATCATCTTCGTTTTGGTGTTGATTTTCTACGTCTAAGAGAAGCTCTAAGAGATGTTTTCGAAGAGTAACTTTTGTGGCATGAAGAACGAGCGGAGAAGTTGGAAGAGCTGGAAAGAGATTTGTTTCTACTGCAGAAGAAGGTTTAGCTATGGTGGTATTTTATAATGAAAAGTGAATGATAGAAAAATGGCGGGAAATTCTGTTGTAAAGCTGTTTGAGATATTTTGACCGGTCATGCTCCTCGCACGTGACATACATCTATTAAATTCAAAAGCTTTTGTCATAAAAAAAAGCTCACACCTTGAATGCAAAAAGTTATTGTATAGTTTTTTTGGTATTTTAAAATATAAAAATGTGAGGTGATGTGATTGGGAAAATTCTCAAGTCATTCCATCATATCCTCAAGCAATGTTTTAAAACGCGAATTTTTAGTTGACTGCGTTAAGTCGTCATGTCAACCGGTTCAACCGTTGAGTTGAACTAATCTTATCGTTGTGAAATTTGCTAGTGTCAAGATAGATCAATGTTTTGTGTGTAAGCTTATCTAATGTGATGTATTGCCACTGTAGGGTATCGACTTAAGCGCATACATGGTCATTCAAGCCTTGTGTAGTTATGCCACTAATGTATTGCCACCATAGAAGCTTGTTATCGTACGGTTTTTTGAACAAAGGTTTGACCCGTTTGAATTTATCAAAACGGGTCGACCCGGGTCAACCAAAAATCGATGGTTTAATCCGGTTCTTAAACAAGCAAAAAATGGTCACATTCAGCTCGGTCTCTGATCCGGTTGCAGGTTCAAACCGGATGAACCAGCGGGTCGACCCGAGTGTCAAGTCTACAATTCATTAGCAGCAAAATAAATTTTCTCAAACGACAAAAAGCTTTTCTTCTTTAAGGAAAAAGAGTCATCAAATTTGTTGTTTAGTAAATCCCTATTTTACCCCTATACTTCCTGATAGAGTCGTGAATAGTGTCAAAGAACATGAGCCCGTTTTGAAAAGGCGGACGCTTTAGTGCTTGTGAGCATATAGATCACCAGAGGCGTTCATTCGAAACTTGTTGTGTCATTTTGAGAGACTCAATGTTCGGAACTACATCTTGATGGGTTCCGACTAGTCTAATTCCTTGCTGGATCTTTCAAGACGTGGGCATCCCGTGATCAATGTGGATAGATTGTTTGACAGCATTGAGGAATTTAAATGGACTAATCATTTCGTGAATGAGATTGCGCGAATGCCTGAATCCAATTTGAGTAATGATGAGGATGGATTTGGGGTTTGGGCAGGAAAGTTATTGGAGAAGAAGGGTGTTAAATTACAAAGAGTCAACGAGGCAAGGTTCGGTGTTGAAATTGACACGAGTAACGATAGTGGAACCTCAGTCAAGAATGACACGAAGCTTGCATTTTGGTCTTCTAATCTGGGTTCGGATTTAGTTCAAAGTAGACTGCAAAGATTAGGTTTGTGGATTATAGATGCCGAATCCATTTGTACGGCTGTTATTTGTCACCCATCATAGCATTTGGTGTTTCATATATTTAGTTGACAATTTATTTGTAAAATCCGAATTTATACAGATTTATCCAGTTTTGTAAGCGTTATCAGTAGCAATGTGTTGACAAAAAATGATATCTCAGTTGTTTAACAATAAATCAGTGAGTATTAGAAGCTAAAAAGATCGTTCGAGAATCGAGATACTGCATCGTAGAATAGCAAACTGTAGTAAGTTGAGGTAGTTTTAACCGACAATGGTGATGTGATCTTAAATAGCTAGAATTATATAAATTACTGTAAAAAACTGAAGTTATTGTTCTGCCTGTGTTTATTTAACAGTTAAAAGTCTGTAACATTCAACTAATTCTTTGACTGCTAATGCCCAAGTTCTTACAAATGGTGTAAAGAAAGATAAATAGGTGTTTCCATAAGATAATCAGTTTTATCGCCACTGACATTTCACTAATCCTTTGACACCTAGATAATCAAATAGTTCATGCAAACATTTAGAGCTAATAACCAGTATCAAAACACATTGTGGAAGCCGAAATGCTTTAGTGTCCAAAAATATGAATGTGTTAATGAACATACAAAATGCATATTCAGGCTTTTACCCTTTTCAGCTTGCTGAATGCAACAAAAACCAGGTTCTTTTTCACTCCTCTTAGGGTGCTTCGGCATAAATATTCGAAAGCAATGTGTAATACCCCGAATGACCCAACCCAGTATTCCCATCCAAGCAAAGACCCCCATATCTGGTTCCGTTTCTAACCCATTTATCATCTCTACTACCTCGTCCATTACCCCAGCTCAACCCAAAAGATCAATCATACGTGCATAGTGCATTTGTGTTGGTTCAATCTTATGTTCCTTGATTTCTTCAAAGTATCTTTTAGCTAATCCTCCGTGACTACATATGGATAAAACTGCTATATAAGTAATCAACACATTTCGCATGATCATCTTTCATGCCTTCAAATAGACTAATTGCAGTGTTGAGTTCGCCCCGCATCCCAACAGAAAGTGAGCGAATACCAGCTGGTGCATGCCGTCAGCTGGAATAAGAAAATGCAACCAAGACCTGCCCCAAAAAGAGCACTCACTGTGCACAAATGGACAGACGAAATACAAGCTAAAAAAACGTAATTTTATCTTGTGTTTGTGCAGAACTCTTGCAAACTATTACGAACTGCCTTTTTCAGCTAAATGTGAAAGAAAAAAACAGAAATAATATGGTGATAGTGTGAGTAGATCCGATGCAGAAAGATTTAGCTAATCTAGTTTTGATTTCTAAATTATGGCTGCTTTTACAAAAGAAGACTTATAAGGAGCTATGACATCCAAATTGTCAATATAAAAGTCTTACAAGCATATACATGATCTAGTGTGAAAACTCATGTCTCAATAAGCAAAAAGAACATGATAAAGAGATTAGCCGCTAACACCCCTGAAATTAGAAATACGTCATTCAACTACGTCAATACAAATATGTAACAGTTGTGAATTCATGAAATTTCAAATACCCAAACACAAGAAATTCAATGAAACTTGGTACTGATTTCCCACGTTCTACATTTTGTAGGTACACCATTCTCCAATAGATAATCAATTGTACAGTTTACCCGTACACTGCTATTTAAGTAGAAAAAGCACCTGCCAATTCTTTTGGCACAAGCTTACTGATTAGCGTAAGCAAAGCCATATCTAGTGAACCTACCGCAATTTCATCTAATAACAATGATAAAGTGGAAGCATCAAGTGAGTAATGTCTTCCTTCCATTTCATGAAAAAGCATCTCGATGTCATCATAGTATTGGTTCCTTAGATATCCTTGAATAAGAACATTGTAAGTAACATTGTTTGGAGGGCACCCACTCCCGTCCATTTTAAGAAACAATTGTTTTGCATCACACACCAAACCTTCCTTACAGAACCCACTAATCATCACATTATGTGTTTGAGCATCAGGATGCAAACCTTTATTAGTTACATCCTGGAAAAGCACCCTTGACATATCAAGCTTCCCACATTTACTTGCACCATCAATGAGGATGTTGTACACATTAATACATGAATTAAGCTTGCTGTCACCCATCAAATGGAACAAAGAGAGTGCCTCTTCTATAAGATGGTTGTTGCAAAGACCCTCTAAAATTACTCGATAAGTGCATTCATTTGGTTTTAGACCTTTTGCACACATCTCATCAAAGAATTTGCGCGCAGCTCCACAATTTCCAACTCGAAACAATCCCCATAGCATGGTGGTGTAAGTGACTACATTTGGTTTTGGACCTTTTTCATTCATTTCTTGAAATAGAAGCATGGCCTCATCTATCTTCAAACTCTTGCAATACCCATTCAATAGACTGCTATATGTAACAACAGTAGGGACGATATCTCTTAACACCATTGAATCAAATATTGTCCTTGTTTTACTCATTTCACCACGCAGACAGTAACCATCTATAAGTGTATTGTATGTCACTATGTCAGGAACAATACGTTTGTCAAGCATGATGTTTATAACATCCTCAGCTTCGTCTACTTTACCTTCTTTGCAATATGCATCAATTAATATATTATAGGTATGCACATTTGGAGAGATCCCAACATCCAACATTTCTTGTAGCATTTTAGAAGCTTCCTCCCGATGTCCTAAGTTACAAAGGCCATCAATCAAACAGTTGTAAGTGATGACATCGGGTGAGATGCCTTGTTTGGAAACCATTTCTTTGAAAAGCTTGAAAGCATCATCAATCATTTGGTCCTTGCAAAGACTGTCAATTATGTTGTTATATACAACAACATCTGGTTTACAACCTCTTTCAACCATTAGCCTAAGCAATTGAGTGGCAATAACGTTATTCCCGATCTTGCAAAGCCCTTTGATCATTGTGGAGTACATAACCACATTAGGTTCACAAAGTTTATCTTTGATCAATTTCTTGAAGAAAATCTCAGCCTCAAGAATCCGTTCTTCACCGACAAGTCCATTTAAGAGCGTATTAAAAGTGACGACAGTGGGTGAAATACCCCGCCTAAAACAAAAGCCTAGGGCCGCAAAACCGTCAGTAGTGCGACGCAACTGACAGAAACACTTGATGACAATGTTCATAGTGTAGTGACTAACAGGAACACGAAGAGCACACATTTGTTTAAAAATGTCAATTGAATGAGAAAAATGCTTCATTTTGGTAAGAGAATGCAACAACTGATTGAAATAAATAATGGAAGGAAAAGGTCGGCTCTGTGACATTTGATCGAACAGGTACAAAGCATCATCCAAGTTGGACACTTTTTGATAGATGGATTTAGAATGTTGTTCAAAATCAGCAGAATGATTTGAAGAAAAAGAAGAATTGCAGTGAGCAGAATATGGAAAAGGGGGTTTAAGGAGAGAGTTGGTGGTTAATTGTTTACCTTTACAACTGAATTTGGAGAAAGCAGAATTTGAGCGAATCATCATCATCATCATCTTGGTCACCATCTGCCACACAAAAGGTTAAATGGGAAATGAAAGAGTCAAAGCATGTTTTATTTGTGTTCCACCAAACCAAAAAGCTTCACTTTCACTTTTGATTTGGACATCTCACTGTTTTGTTCTTTTACTAAGAAAATGAAAGAGTAAAAGAG
The DNA here is from genome assembly GCA_030686995.1 of Artemisia argyi. Taxonomy (NCBI): domain Eukaryota; kingdom Viridiplantae; phylum Streptophyta; class Magnoliopsida; order Asterales; family Asteraceae; genus Artemisia; species Artemisia argyi. Next base: position 1,959,207 of record CM060676.1, on the reverse strand, counting down.
TCAAAGCATGTTTTACATTTGGTCAAACAGGCACCAAGCATGATCTAAGTTGGTAACTTTCTGGTACTTGGATTTAAGATGTTTATCATGGTCACCTGTACAAGAATTGGAATGAATCAAGGAAGCTAAAATTGTGTTGTGAATATGTAAGATGGGTTTTAAGGAAATATCTGGTGTTAAAGTTACCTTCGAATTTAAAAGCTGATTTTGAATTCTTTGCCATTTTCTACTCTTAATCGGCGAGTGTGCTCACCGTATGACTTATGGAAATAAGTCTTTAAGAGCACAAAATAATTGTCATATAAAGTCAACGTTCTTCCTTGCCTGTATAAACTTCAGGTTTAATTGTTCTGGTTTGATTTGTAGCTTTTAGTTTGCGATTATCCAAAACAATGTGTTAGAATCACATATCATAGTAATACTAGAAATATTTTGATAATAAAAAAGGGTAAACGAGTAAAAAGTAATCAAACAGGAGAAACAAAAACGAACCAACAAAATGATGCTGTGTTCGAAACTATAAGCCAAAACATTAAGAAAATAAGAAAACAAAAGAACAATGAACAAAAATTCAAGCAAAAAAAATAATATAAAAACAAACACATGAATAAAAAACATCAATTGCTGGTCTTTACCAGTTTCGAACCTTGGAGCTTGGCTAGAAATACAAATATCTTACCGATAAAGGAAACAAAACTTTGTTTGCAACGTATTTTATACTACGTATAGCGTAGTGTTTGGTATATATGTTTTAAACTTGCAATCAAAGTGGTAGTAGAAAGAATTATTACGATGGAATACAGAAGTTTTGTTTGTTTTACAATAATACAATGTAATAATTCATTACAAGGATTGACTCATTACATCAAAAATAATCTTTTTCATTCTTTAAGGGTCCCTTCATTCTTTTCATTACATCTTGTAGCGATATCAAAATTACGTAAAACTATAAAAGTCTATGATTAACCAAGCACATTAATAAACTTCCTGTCATTAATAGACATTTATTTATTTTTATTAATTTTATCTATTCCATTCCGTCATATCATATCAACCAATCATGATTAATAACGATAATGAATCATTACATTACATCATTTATTCTATTACGTCGTTTATTTAATTATGTCCTACCAAACGAACCCTAGTAGTTTGCTAGAGACAAAAAACATTATCATATAGAATGATACAAAGGTGTTTTCTTATACCCTAACTAGATGTTTTTTTCTTTTTTCTTTTTTTTTTTAATATTTTTTCTTTGTAATCGAGGAGTCCTTGTTAAACAATCAAAGGTTATAAAACAAAGCCTTTTGATTTCTTCTATAATTTAGTAATATTGTTGTAAAATAAATATGATAAATTAATACATAAAGCCATATGTATGCACACTTTATTAAAGTCATTTTTTTCTTTAGGTATAATATATGCAGTAAAAACAACGTTGTTTGACAGAAAAAATATATTAAAAAGCGAATATCCTCAGATAATACATACAAACGACATTCATTCTGTATTATATTTCTTTTATGAGAAAACTATCCTTGTTGGTGTGTGGTATGAAGCCCTGTCATACCCCCTTATGTGTTATGTTGACTCGTACTTTGAGTATACAAAATTATAACGTTTATTGTCTATTTTTCTCAACCAGTCTGTCTAATCATTTATATAACTCTTAAATCGTAGCAAAGTTAGGTAAATGTGAGCACGATGTAAGAGCATGTTCCCATGCGTCGTCACATATTATGAAAACAATATAATAAGAAATATTACACTGCATCTACTAGTGGTGTTCATGGTTCGGGTAATAAACCGAATAAACCGAAAACCGAACCGAACTTATAACCGAACCGAATTTGTCAAAACCGAACCAAACCGAATTAAAAATTCGGTTTTCGGTTTGGATATGGGTTTAGCTATCTGAACCGAAACCCGAATTTATATATATATATATATATATATATATATATATATATATATATATATATATATATATATATATATATATATATATATATATATATACTAGCTTTATGACCCGCCCGATGGGCGGGTACGCTTCATAAAATTATTTGTCGAATTTTTTTATGCGTAAAATAAGTAACGAATAACAAAAATTATGTTAAAAAAAATCAGAAACAAAAATATAGTTCTCATGTATTATATGTAAAAAGAACAATCATAAGTATGAGAACAAATAAATTGCATGATGCTTATTGATATACGAAATAAAACTTCTTTGTACACATTTGTTTTCTAGTTTTTGTATTCGTCGTCCTTGTCACAACAAAGAACTTTTGAACCTTTTTTTGTCTTAACTTTTGTAAAAGCCACATTATAAAGAATGAATAATGTTTAAATTTACTAAGAAACATTCCTTTTTGCAATACTAATGCACTAAAATTAAATATTAAATGTGTTACGTCAACTGATTCAAAAGTTCTAGCATCTTGTTACTCCCTATATATATAGTTACCAGTAGCTTCTGCAACTCTCTGCAAATTATAATAGAAACGATACTACTGACAACCTTGACTACTCGATAATTAATTAGATATTAACATTCTTGCATAGTAATAGTTACATGTCGAACAACTTTAAATGATCATATATTATATCTAAAAAGAACAATGAAAAGTGCTCATGTACTTCATGTCCAACTCAAAATTTAGCTGACCAAGCAACATTTTCACCCACTGCAAGTCTAACCAGTGAATGATGTTAGAGAGGTAGTGGCTATTGCAACATACACGATCTCTTCTTGTGGATAAGGCAATAATATAGGTTGTGGCCCTTACTTCTTTAGATGGTTTCATTACAGAAGAATGCACATTGCGTCATTGGAAGCTCTTCTATTACTGGTAGATTATTCATTGAAGATCATCCTCTCGTGCTCAACGAAAGACCTGCATAAAAGTGTCAAATATAGGCAAAGCATAACAAAGGTAATGTGTGGCTCAATAAAATATAAGTGATAATTGTAATGACATGTATGTAAATGTTATTTTCTGTAGTGTGCGATAATCTTAAAATACTAATTTATTAGGCATATGATAATAAGACACTCTTACTTATGGCCTCCTGACCTTAGCCTTGTTCTTTAGCAGGAAATCACTTTAACACAACTACTCTTATGTCTTCAAATTCAAAGGTGCCATGATGGTTTGTGAACTTTGTCCAAGTTCTACACCCCTTGAAACGTGAACTGGAGTGACTCCATTGAGATTGTGCATGCCATATTGTAATATTGGTTCACTTTCAGTTTCACGGGCCGACTGTGCCTTCTGAATTCCAAGTAAGAGTTTACGCATCAGTTATCAGTCCACGACTCCACGTACACTATGAGTATGTCTACTTTTGTGGAAGCATCTCACAAAAACTTGATCCCATCAGTGACATGTACCTAATATGTTAAGAAAAAACAATGAGATTTTGATCTCTAATATCGAATTATGACCAAGAGAATATTACTGATGTTTTTTTTTTTTTTTTTTTTTTTTTTTGAACAGCAGAGAGAAATAAGGATACAATAGTGACATGTACCTGATATCTTGTATTATTCATGTCATGTTTTTCGGACCCCATTCATGGTGTTACACATTATGATATCCTGAATAGTGACATTTGAGATGCATGCTTTCGTTTTACCTTTTCCTAAACTTCCAGTGCTAATGCCATGTCCAGGTCGAGAATTTGACATTATGTAGATATATGTCCAAACACCCTGTCTATAATGAAACAAAATCATGCCCTGCACATATAACTATATAAGTAATGATATTAGCATCTATAAGTACTTTTTTCATCAATTGTGAAAATATCTTACATATAAAAGAACATAGCATTACCTAACATGGCCAAATATTTAAGGTTTTCACTTTCTGATGTCAAAACTAAAAACTTGCAAGTTTTTGGCGATTTTACCTGTTTTACATGGTGATCATAACTGACATGTTCATAATCAAATGGGTAAAAGCTGACATCTCATTAGCAGCTCAGGAGAAGAGCTAGAAATGCACCTGTAAATAGTAACAGGTTTAGTTTGGCGTGTAAGATGACAACGATCTTTGGCTTGACAGTTGTTATGGGGGTTGAAATCCATGTTATGTATAATGACCATATCGGCTCCAATTGAATTCAGTACCTGGTGTCCAGCCCTTGGAGACAGAAAGCATAAATTTAGGGAAGTATCGCTATTGAATGTGTCCACAATTGTTTGCTTTTCTGTTACCTAAGTAGTGTTAGCAAAGTAAACATATTATCAGCAAAAAAATGAATTCAAATATAAGAGGGTTCAAATTGACACATCAGACTTTAAAAAGTAAATTTTTGATTAACTCGGCATCTATACCTATCTCAAAGGGTGTTTGGCCTCTTGTATCCCATGCTCTAGAAATTACAGCAAAGTCTGCACAAATGCATAAATTAAGCGACTACATCCTATAGATGTACTTGAGATTACTGTACGGTTTAACTACACATCCACCCCCATTTTTTGATATCAAACATCATCTAAAATAATTATTATTTAAAGTCTCTACCTGCAAATTGTGTATATGCAAATTTTTAGAAGCAAACAATATAAAGTGAAAATGGGGACTAACCTCAAAGAAAATGACCCAACTGTCGACGCCTACGCCGAATCACCTATCCAGGTGATAAGATAATGGAGCAAACCAATCGTAAAATTTGCTTCAAGAAACTGAAAAAGTGCTAATAGTTTTCATGTCTTATCATGAAGATCTTTAATTAGTAGTTATTGACTTATTTTCTTCAAGCTTCATTCCAGGTGAGCAGCATGCTGAAATGTAATAAAATATGGAAAGAATTTATACGGGTTGGCAGGTTTAACAATTTAGCTAAGTTTAAACTCGTCACTTACGGCAAAGGCTATTTGTAAGAAAGCATCAGGAAACGTGGATGAATCTTCATGCTTCTTAAGCTGAAAACGGAGATTTTTGGCATCTACAACCTGTCCACGCCAAGTGTTGTTGTCCGGGAAATTGTCTGCAATATACTGCATAAATTACGTAAGAAAGGTAAAAAAATTATAATACCACAAAACCAAATTTGAAGCAACTTTACCACTTGCATATAAGTTTTGACAATTAAAACTAAAGTTGGCCCTAACAAACATCTGAATTTATAATACCCAAGGAGAAAAGAAAACACACATAAATATGTTTACAGCTAATCATATATGATTTTTCATTCAAGAGACTTTCCAAAAACCATCAGCTAATCATATATCAGTATGTTTACAGCTAATCATATATTAATACCTTGGACAGATGTTGATAACTAATGACAAGATTGCTTCAATCAGCAACTGTGAAAAAGAAATTCCAGTGAGCAATGCATTCTCTCACAGTAACCTGCAGAGAGAATGATGATAAATTGAAACGCATAGCAATATTCATCTGAGTTTCATATTTAAAATTTAGAGGATAATGGGAGAAAAGTTACCCGATAGTAAATACCAGTTGTAGACACAATTCTAGCAAAGCCCAAAAAACAGGTGCGTTTTGCAAGGTCATTAGCAATACCTACAATGATTACTTCGTAAAAGTTATAAACTCCACTAAAATCAAAACATACCTCAATAAACAAACAAAACATGTAAAAAGTAAATATAAAAACAATTACCTCAAAGTCTTCGGGCAGTTCAAACTCAAAATCATATGATTTGGCATCAACTCTCTTCTTAAGGAATATGCTCATCGTGCTCATAAAACTCTCTAACACCAACATCTTCATCAGAATTCATATAACTAACAGATTTATTAGGGTTTAAAGATGCACATAACTTACTTGATCAGGCATGATATTTTCTAGAAAAAAGAGAGCACAAAAAAAATAGTGAATGGTAAAAAAAACTAATACACAAAATATAAACAACATCTATTAGAAAAAAAACTAAAAAACATCAACCATGCATTATATTTTATCATATATAACGATGTTGCTTGATTTGTGAAGAGCATACCCATGTGTGTATTGAAAGAATAGGATTTTAGGAATCTGAATTTAGGGTTTTAGGAATTGAAACGTAGGGGAATGAGTTTCCTATATTGCATAAAAGATATGTATGAATACATATAATTTTATGTAAATCCGGTATTAATATTCTCTTTAACATTATATTTATTGTTTTGGAAGATATATCTCAAAAAATCACTTGGTCTAGTGGTAAAAATAGTCATTAATGTATTAGGAAATCAAATGTTCGAATCTTGTTACCTCCTAAATCCATTTTTTAGATTATACATATAATGTAAAGATATAAAGTCCATTAAAATTTTATACTAATATAAAAAACACTTTTTATGTTTGAAATATTTTTTTTGCCACAAATATATATAATTAAACTTAATATATATATATATATATATATATATATATATATATATATATAGTGTAATTCAAGTATAAAATTCGGTTTTCGGTTTTGACCCATAACCGAACCGAACTTCTGTTCGGTTCTTGGTTCGGTTCGGTCATAGATATTTTCTGTTCGGTTCGGTTTTCGGTTATGACCCAAATTTATTTTTAACCAAACAACCCGAACCGAATAAACTGATTAACCGAGAACCGAACCGATGAAATAAAAAATCAACAAAATGAGAAAACGAAATGAAAATCAGGAAAAAGAAATACTTGAACAAAAAGGAAAAGGAGCCTTTTGGTTTCGAAATTTAGAAATCAACACAAAGCCACTCAACCATGAAGCTAGTTATCCCTTGAGTTTTATACGTTTCTTTTAATTATATACAGTAACATTCTTTTAGAATGAAGCATGCTAAGAATAAAACGACAATATTTAGTAGAACTATACAATTTACTACTAGCTATTTGATAAGGTGATATTATACAATAAGTATAAAACCCGTGGCCTTCAGGAACAGTACCTTTGCGACACTACGATGTCGTTTTTATCTACAGTTGCCATCTATAGTAAAATTCTGAGGGGATCTATAGGAAAACAGTGTTTATGTGATCCTCTCCCACATATTCCCCTGAACCTTCTTCACTTTTCCACACTTTTCCACAACCCACAAAACACAAACACAAAAGATACATACACATAAATAATCGGTTCAAACATTCTTCTCTGTCAAATCTAACTCAAATCAAAAGAAAAAAAAACTGATACAATCATCTGATAATCCTAAATCAAAGGTATGTTCTAACTAAATTATTTCTTTTGAGTGTTCTTATATTTTCAAGATTTTTTTTTTCTTTTTCGATTTTGTTTTTTGATTATAGGTTGATACTGCTTATTTTTTAATTTTTTGTTACGATGTTCATGTTAGTAGAATTTGGGGGTTAAAGATTGATTTTTTTACATTAGGGTTTTTTCGATTTTAGATATTGTTAGTTTTTTCTAAACTCTGCTTTCTTATGAGCTTATAAAGTCCTTAAGCTTAAGTGAATAAGCTCATAAAGCTGTAAATGTGACCTTATCAGAATTTTGAGAAAGTATTTGTTTGTGGTTGTGCAAAAGCTTGGTCAGTGGGCTTCATTAAAATAGATGATAAGCATTGTGTTAGTTTATAGATAATTTCAATAAAATAGATAATAAGCGTTGTGTTAGTTTATAGATAATAAGAATTGTGTTAGTTTCGTTGTTTTAATCACAGATTGGTAGTGTGTCTTTCTTACTTTTGATTGTTTTCTGCGTTTGGTTATTGGTTTATTGTTGTAGTTGTAAGCCGTTAAAAGTGAGCAAACAAAAAAAATAAGAAATTCGCAAACGACAAGCAAACAAAATTATTTGTTGATGTATATACAATGAAACATTGAGTGATTGTTTTTTGTTAAATGCAGGATGATCCTTTTTGTTTAATGTGTTTTTATTGTTTGAAATAGGATATTGCACAGGACGTTGTGAAGAAGAGGCCGATAGCGTTAGGGAGGCTGCTTTACGGTATGATTGTTTTACACCTTTTTTTGGGTTGTTTTGGTTAGGAACTGAAACTTATTTATTTGGTTCTTGTGTGGGTGCAACAACTAAGAATGGAAGGGAAACAAGATGAGGTATTTGATCCGGTATATGATTGCAGAAACACCTTCAATCCTGCTGTGGTGTTAGGACAGGTTTGTAACTGTCAAACATTTGTAACAGCTATGTGCATACTTAAAAGTGTATTTGCCTGTTGAAGATGCGAACTTATATACTATCAATTCATACATATTCAGGACGCGATGGTGCAAGGAATTAGGTATTACATATAGATTGAAGTCATGACTAAGATATCAGGTTTATGACATCTTATTAGTGATAAAAAAGGTTAGTCAGTTGAATACGTGAAAGCCATTTTAAGTTATACTGACTTTTTGCAACGTCCATTCTTACTCTCTTATGTACTCCGTATTTGGTAATTGGTATTCATAGGATGACGCGAAGTTTTGCCGCTGGTTTGGGCCCTTCTACACAGACACTTCAGTTCAGAGTACTAAAACAACTGCAGAAATCGGACAACTTACATCTTCAGGTAGTCCTTTTTTACCATCTTATTTTTTTACACTTGCTTATTGTGTTTCTGATATGGATTATAATTTGGTAGCTTTACATATAAGAAATTCGTAAATAACACACTTTCAATGATTATTTACACCTTTTTCTTTCACTTATGTACTTCCTTCTTCTGATGGAATTGAATTTATGAAATATGCAGGAAAAGAAAGACAAGGATAAACGGTAAAATGAATTGTAACACCCCAACCCGAGAATGGCTAAAGTGTAACATTATGAAGTCAAATCAGAACACAAGCGAACGGAGATACATTTCTAATACTAAGTATACAAAGGTTACAAGGAGAACTAAACAAAATACAAAAGAGTAACAACGATGAACTAAGCCCAACGTCAATTGCTTCTAATCATCTCTAAGTCCAGCCAGTAGCTAATCAGGGTGACGTCTTCTAAGTCCAAAATAAGATCACTCATCCACAAACCCAGCTTCCTACTAAACCTGCCGCAGGAAAAGAAATGCGGCTGAGCTTAAAAAGCCCAGTGAACAGATATATATAAACGAAGCAAAAGATAAGGAACAAAGAATATCATAGGGTGCATTGGGGAAAACAAAAGGTATAATAAGGATGATAAGAATAAGTTAAAGGTTAGGTTATATCAGCATTCTACCACGAGCCAAACAAACCAAAACAAAGTCTTCAGCAAAGTAACCATGTAGTCAAAGGGGAGACCTCAGAATACCAAATGTAGTAGGAGGGGAGTCCTCAAGTAACCACGGAGTAGCTAGCTCCCAAATATATGTGAAAGGCATGTATTGCACACAGTACCAGACACCAAACTAAATGTAGTAGCAAATCAAATCAAAGCAAATCTAGGATGCATCCATACGCCCCTACCCAAACCAAATGCAGATCAAACAAAGGGACGGTGTGGAACATCACTCGACCACACTGGAGTCATGACATTGGTGCATCAATGCCACGGTCATGTTACCTTCATGACTAGGAAAATGCTCGGGTATAATACTGAAGGGTCAAAGGCAAATCAAATAGCAAAGTCCAAGTCAAATCAAAGTATCATAATCCAAGGTGCATAGCAAAGGTTCAGGTCCAATGTTTACAAATGGCAGGGTTCATAATCAGAGTTCAAATCAAAGGTTCATAGCAAAGGTTCAATTCAAATGGATCAATGTCAATGGGTCAAATGGAAAGATCAAAGTCAAGGTTCCAATCCACGAGGTTCACTATTCCAAGTCCCAAAGTTCATGATCAAAGGGTCATAATAAGAGTTTTAAACAAAACTTCAATTTAGTAGGTTCCCATCACTTGCTTAAAAAGGTTCATAGTACAATCCCATTTAGAAAGGTTTATAACAAGGATTCATTTAGAAAAGATCTTCCAAAGATGACATTTATAAAAATTCCATAGATAAGTGATCTTAAATCATATTAAAAGTGTCGTTATAAAATAGTTTCTCCTTTAAATGTTCCCATATCATAATTAAGAAAAGAAATTTCACCTCCCGTTATATTATCCCAAAAGAACATTCAAAGTCTCACAAGGGTTTCACCTCCCGTTATAATATTCCAAAGGGTATCCAAAGTCTCACAAAGGTTAAGGTCACAAAAGGTTATCGAATGGATCATAAGAGTTCAAACGAATAACCATAGGATCGCAAATACCGGTGAAACACATCAATTATAGAGCCGAGTACGAAGGATCATAAACAAGATCACACGGAATCATAATACGATAACAAATCAAAGACAAAGTCAAGAGAGAGGAAGTGTGCACTCTTACTGAAAGAGTACGGAATATCTGTACCTTCGTACAAACAAACAAAGCAAGCTCAAAATCAAAGGAGGAAGAATCACTCCTGCTTCACCGGACCTAGAAAATAGTGGATTCGAATTAAGAAGTGTTCAAATTATATAAGTTGCCCCTTTCAGTTATCTTTCCATTTTCAGAAACTTCCCATATTTAGCAGCTTTCCATTTTAGGTAACTTTCTATAATTAGTAAGTTTCCACTTTAAGTAGGTTAAGTATTTTGGAAGACTTTCTACTTTTAGTAGGTTTCCTTATTCAGAAGGTTCCCAATTTTAGAGGGTTTCCATAAATAGTACTTTTCAAAAATAGCAGGTTTCCATAAATAACAGGTTATCAAATTTAGCAAGTTTTTTTTCAATATAAACATGTTCTATATAGTCAGTTTATCATTTCATGAAGTTTTCGTATTGTTTCAAGTTATGGATTTCATTTTATGCACGTTTTCCAAGATTAGGGTTTCTTATGACAAGTCTTCATAATTTAAGGTTAAAAGTGCCCATAATGAAAGTGAAGGGTCAAAACTGAATATAAACAATCAAATACACATATATACAGCCCATACACTTCAAGTATCAAATATATACACATTACACCCTCAAGTATCATAATTTACCAAATAAACCCTAATTAAACATAATCATCATAATTAAACCATTAATTAATAAATTTAACATTTAAGGCACATAATTATCCAAGAGTGTCAAGAGCAGCCCCTAACTCATATTTACAGCAAGTAAACCCAAAGTTTCTGTATTTACACAATTAGCCCCTCTAGTTTACAATTTTGCAATTTAAATCATATAATTACTTAATTAACTATTTAAAGCATATAACTAATCAAATGAGCACACAAGTCATCCAACAATACAAAAATGACATAAATAGCTCCTCTACTATATTTCCAGGTCGAGACATGCCAAGTATCCCATATTTACAGTTTAACCCCTTAATTATCATAAATTAATAATTAACTTCTAATAATTCCAATTTAGCACATTAACCCATCAAATAATCCATTTAGCATTTTTATTACCTCATATTAATTATTAAATGACCAGAAACCTAACTTCCAGAATTTTACACTTTTGGTCCCGTAACTTTCATTATTTTGCAATTGAATTTAAAACATAATTAAATTACAAATTAAATACCAAAACTTATCAAATATGCATAAATGATCCCCATACTAATTTTTTTACCCAAAGCTACTGTTTATATAAGGTTTGCAAAAATAACCCACCACTTTATAGAATTACAAAACACAACGTTTCATATTTATCAATTTTTAGCCGATTTAATTATTTAAGAGAAACAAGCCCTAAATAATTTTTCCAAAATTGTATCCATCTCATATCTGATCAATTAGGATTATTTAAGCACAAAATACAAGCCTTAGTTCAGATCCTTGGTCCATTCGATCCACTTCATAATTTATTTTCATTTATTTATTTATCCGGTTTTAATATTAAATCAAAATAATTCATCAAGGCCTCCAAAAATTCGATTACCATTTATTTAGGTTAGTTATACATGTAAGAAACCCAGAAAATATGATCAAAATTATCACATCATAATATGGCCGATCCATAATTATGTTTAATTTTAGGGTTTAAAAACAATCAAAATTCCATTCGGCCAAAATTCTTTGCATGGATCAAAAGCAACAATTTTTATAGATCATATGTGATATGAGGAGTGTAAGGAAAATACCAGAAAGATTTTGGAACGTGTAGATGAGGCAGAATGATTTTCTTGTTTCTCGGCTAGGATAATTCAATTCAAAATATCACCCAGATCTAACGATCAACCCTGGAACCCTTCCACTATTTTCTCAGATTCCTTGGACGTGTTTTCACCTTAGAAAAATAACCAGAGGTGCCCAAAAATTGTTGATGCCGCTTTGAGTATTTTTGTGGATTTTAGGGTTTTAGATTGGTAATTAAATAAGTTAAAGGGAAAGCATGTCTATAGATGGGAGGGGGAGTGATTTTCGGCCCAAATAGTTGTAATGTAATGAATTCTCTGATTTTCAAAGATCTTTCCCAAAATATTTAGTATTATCCTTTTATTATTCATTTTAAATCAAATAACTATAAAATAAATACAAAGTAAGGTATTTTCGGCCAAATAAATGTGACACATATTTTTAGGGCATTAAGAATGTTAAAATTTTCATATAAAATTTATCATATATCATATGTTGCTAATTACCAAGTGTTTGAGATTTATTTGGTGCTTTATTTAAGTATTTATTTAAGTTTTAAGTTATAGGGGATTGTTTGGCAATCGAACACAATTCTTCCAAATTTCAAATTAGTGGGTATTTCGGTAATTTAAACATGTTATGGAAATGTGGGTTTTACAGGAATTCATGCTCATGATGCAGGTAAAAGCATACACATTACGGATAGACATTACACACTGTTTCCGTATGCATTTAACCCCTTTGTCTTGATATAAAAAAACGTAAAGTACTAAATAGAATCTAATTTTGATATGTGTTTTTTGCAGGTATCCAGATGACGCAACATGGCAAGTACTCATGGGGTTTGTTGTTAGAAGAAAAGGTAGAACCATCGATGAACCACAAGTGAGATTTTGCGGGAAACAGGTACTTTTTCCTCAACTTCCCATCTTATTGCTTAACTAAATCTCCACACTAAATAAAGATTGAAAACAATTAAATCAGGTTGCACCATACGAAGTTGTATGCTAACATTTACTTGAAATCATGGTATTAGTGCAGAAATCAGGTGAAGCATCATAGGAACATTTTGTACCTTCCTGCAATTGTTGAATCGCAGTTACGTGCTTTAAAAAATGTTAGCTCTCTGTATCCATATGGTGGACAGGTATGCATTCTTTGCTTTCTTTACTTTATCACTGCATTTTTAATTTCGTGATTGGCGTTGGAGATGGGATTATTTCTGACGAATTGAACTTACCCAAACACCCCTTTAAGTTGGAAAAAAAATTAATCAACCCGTTTAAATGGTAACCTTATTATATTATCTATTAGTCACTAAAAGAATAAATGCAAGCAAGATTCTTCTTTGTTTATTTATCTGATGGCAAATAAGAAATGCAGGAAGGATACTTTGTCGCTAACCAACGAACCAGCAATAAAGTGTGAAATTAATTATTTATAAGCTGCTTGCCATAAGTTTACGAACATGGTGTTTGGAATTGGAAATTTTTAATGATAAAACGATACATATATCAACAATCATGACATGCCATTGTATAATGTATATGACATATGTGTTATCAGTCTAATATCATGGTCATTTTCCAGCGCACGGGGTAACAATCTGACCTCCATTTCTTTATATGAAGTTAACAGTCCAAGGTTTCATGACAAAAGCGCGCCGCCAAACGAGAAAAGACTTTCCAGGTAACCTTATGTCTTCTCATTATAGGGCCATTTTACGTATTTCAGCAGTTAACCTTAGTTGCTGTTTGTAGCATTCATTGCAAATTAACTGAATCATCACGCTGATTTATATTATCTTACTATTTTTTATATACATTCTGCATATTATGTCACTGAGCCAGACAGTACAATAATAACAGGCACTTCCCCCAGTTCTGCTCCTGCTTTCACAAAGGAGACACCACAGATATGAACATCACCACCAGAAGAACACATTTACTAAGTACAACTTTCTGTAACCAATTGCCTCGATGCATTTAGGAAGAACCCAAAGGCAAAATCAGCTTAAAGATTAGCACATACTTGGTTGTAGACGGATTTGGTCATGTTATTGATGTCCTAGCAACATGTAGTTAGGTGTCCACATTGTACTCAGTCATCATGGAACTTAATGTATATATTTCACATTCAATTAAAACCTTTTAAAATACGTAACATCTATCAAATGAGTTTTGTCTATAAGCTTTGTTTGTCATCCTTTGGCCCCATGGTATGAATTATTATTGTCTTGAAGTCTACTGCAGTTTCTGGTTGCAAAATGCGCATGCTTAAGCTTTCATTGACAAATACCCCGCCGCGAAGCGCGGGCTACAAACCTAGTTTTATTAAAATTATGTTGTCTTTGTAATCGAGTAGTACTTGCTGAACAATCAAAATTATATGAAGCCTTATTTGCAATTTTTAAGATACTAACTAATAAAAACCAACCTTTTAATTTTTATCAGTAAATATCATTTTAAACTGAACATGATAAATATGGAAAGCCACCGGTGTGTACAATTTCTATCAGTGAATATGAAACTTTACTAGGTCTTATTGACTAGTGTAAATTGGTAGCTACATACACCGAAGTAACACATCAAACTTTACTAGGTCTTATTGAGTAGTGTAAATATGTACAATTTATATCAGACAATAGTTGACATGATTTATCCGATATTTATTAACCGAATGCTTAAATTTAAACGATTACACAAAATATTACTTGACTAATTGTTATCAATATGATACGGAGTAATATATACGTTATACATGCAGAAACAATAACCGAAAGTTTAACAATAAGAAACCATAATAATGGGTGAGTGTGCTCGCCGTATGTGTTTTGGAAAAAAGTCATTAAGAGCAAAAATGATTGTGGTATAAATTCAAAGTTCTTCCTCACAAGTATAAACTTCAAGTTTAGTTGTTCAGGTTTGATTTGTAGCTTTTAGTCCGTGACTATCCAAAACAATCTGTTAGAATCACATATCATAGTAACATCAACGATAATAATAATATTTTGATAATTAAAAAAGAAAACAAGTGAAAAATAATAAAACAATATGACTAACAAAAACGAACCAACAAAGTAAAATGATGATGTGTTCGAAACTATAAGCCAAAACATTAAGAAAATAAGAAAACAAAAGAACAAAGAACAAAAAATTCAAGAAAAAAAAAAGAATAATATAAAAACAAATACATGAACTAAAAAACTTCTACAATGTCCTTAATGGGTTTCGAACCTTGGACCTACGCTTCAATCACAAGGTATCTTACCCAAAAGGAAAACAATGGAAGCTGTTATTTTATTGCTTGCAATGTATTTTATATTCTTACAATAGTTTGCTAGAGACAAAACAATATATGGAATAATACCAGGCGTTTTCTTGTATATTTTGTCTTTGTAATCGAGGAGTCCTTTTTGAAACAATCAAAAGTTAAATAAAGCCTATTTTGTTAGGTATCAATACAAACTAATATAAAACAAAGTTTTTTTTTTCTTTTTTTTTCTTTTTTTTTTCTTTTTAATATTTTTTTATCATTCAGTACTATTCTTGTAAAATGGATAATCGATGAGTCCTTGTTGAACAATCAAAAGTTAAGTTAAGCCTATTTTGCTAGGTATCAATACAAACTAATATAAAACAAAGTTTTATTTTTATTTTTATTTTTTTATTATTTTTTTTTAATATATCATTCAGTACTATTCTTGTAAAATAGATATGATAAATAAATACAGAAAGTCATATCTGTGTACACTTTTTATCAGAGTTTATTAGAGTGATTTTCTTGTCCTATGTATCGTATATGTAGTAAAAACAACGTTGTTTGACAGAAAAAATATATTGAAAAATGAATATTTAAATGCCATTCATTCTGTTATGTTTTACGAGAAAACTACCCTTGTTGGTGTGTGACTGTGTGGTATGAAGCCCTTAACCATACTCCCTTATGTGTTATGTTGTCTCGTAATTTGAGTATACGAAATTATAGCGTTTATTGTCTATTTGTCTTAAACCATTTTTCTAATCAATTATTTAACTCTTAAATTGTAGCAGAGTTAGAAAAATGTGAATACGGTGTAAAAACATATTACTATGTGTAGTCAAGATATGATGAAAATGATACAAGAAAATATTACATTGCATCTAACGAGTGATTTAATTGCAAGTCGATGATAAATATATATGTTGGCCTAACTTCCCAAACCAAAATGGACGAGTGCGCATGCCATATGGGTTTTGGAAAAAATTCATCAAGAGCAAAATGTTTGTGTTAAAATATATACGTTCTTCCTAAACCTCATGTTAAATTGTGTTTGATTTGTATTCTTAGAAGGTTATTATCCTAAAATTTTGTTAGAATAACATGTTTTAGATACACCAGTTATTAATTATAATAATATTGTTCTGGTAATTTTAAAAAGAAACAACCAAACAATCAATCAAAGAGGACAAGAAAAACAGAACCGGTAACAACATACTATCAAAATGATGGATAATTTTGTAACCATTAAACTTGGTGTAATAATGATCAAACCAATCAGCGACACATCAGCTTTTTACACTTTCACTAGATTAATAACTAAACAACCGTAACGAAAACAGCCAAACCAACCAACAAAACCCCCTTTTTTTAAAAGAAGTTTTATTTTAATACCAAGTTTTACAAACTTTTTTCATTTTCCATTAGAATTTTGAAACTACCCTGAAAACCCATCAAATCACACAAAAAAACCCACCTATTTTTCTACTTTCGTTCGGTCAAGCAGATTAACAAACCAACTCAAAAGTGATCCTTGCACGCATGGATGAAGGATCTCTGTAATAAGTTAGTGTGATGCTTTATTATGGGCAGTCTTAGCAAAAAAACATAACCGAAAAAAAAAAAAAAAAAAAAAAAAAAAAAAAAAAAAAAAAAAAAAAGCTTAGAGTTTAAAATATGAAGAAAAATTTGAGAAGACGCAATGAACTAAAAAAAACATGATATGCGTGCTCACTGGTTTTGAACCTTCGACCATAGATGTGAAGACAAGGTAACACAACCGATAGGTTATAGGCTACGCATTATATGTGGTATTATTATGTTTGTACTATATTTGAACCTAAAATATAACACTCTTATATAGAAATAGAACAATAAAATTTATTGCTCGATAAGGTGTTATATTTTTCAAATAGCTTGTCTTTGTAATCTACGAATTCATGTTTAAATACAAACTAAAAATAGCTTGTTATATGATATGCCTTATTTGCTAATTGATGTGTATAAATACAAACTCAAAATAAGCAAAGCTTATTATTTATTTATTTATTTATCGTTGAATAAAATTGTTGTACACTTAATATATGATATATACGCAAAGCCATCATTAATTCATTATGTACCAATTTTTATCAGTGAAACATAAAACTTTATTTGGTCTTAAAGATTTAGCTTGGCTATGTTTGGCACACAAGATTGTTGAAAGATTGTGCTTATTTTTTCAAAAAATAAGCTACTTAAAAAATAATCTTTGTTTGGCAGACCTAACTTATAAGAGATTCTAAAAAAAATAATCTTTCATAATCTCTTAAAACCAAAGGTTACTTCATGTAGCTTATAAAAATAATCTCTTTTTATAATCTCCAGCACCAGCACCAGCACCATCTCCAGCACCAGTACCAGTTCCAGCAACAGTAACTTTCACCAAACATACCCTAGATACTGAAGTCATTTTGCATTCATCTAGTCATATATGAGCAAACCAAAATTAAACCAAATAGTATAGTCTTAGGTATTTTTCCTTATTCTTTTTAAACGAAGGAGACGGGAAAAATGCAAAAACAAAGGATAGATCAATTTTTGACGAGTGTATTGGCTTATGCGTACACAAGTTCCTTCGTTAGATAACAATACTCCGATTACCAGTGTATGTAAATAAGGATCTTTGTATATATACCGCTAAAATGCCGAGCTCGAATTTTGATATTCTTGTACTAAACTAGTAAACTCATACCATTCCTCAAGGATACCATTCCTCAAGGGAAAACGCTGAGCAAACTCCAATGTCCTTTGGTCGCAAAAAAGTAGCGTGACTGCTTGAGACACTGAGTATTCATTAATGATAGCTAAAATAAAATACTTCAAATTTAAAAAACATTTAGTCAAGTTAATGTTGAAAGACCACCGACTTTCAGTCACGATAAACTTTAATATAAATACATTAGATATAAGTTGTCTCTGAATAAAGCGCCGACAGTTGCACATAGCTCGAACAGGCTATTCCGACACTGACATCCTAATATTAGCTTCTTTTTTTTTTTTTTTTTTTTTTTGATTCGGTTTCGGTTTTCCATTCCTGTGAGTATTACGCAATTTAATGAACACATGAACAGGGTCGTTGTATAAAAAGTACATTTGTCATCACCTGTTTTAACTCCGGTAAATACTTTAGGTTTGATTTGTCTTTTTTGATTTGTTATTATAAAAACTAATCTATTAGAATCACATGTTTTACGTAACCAAAGAGGACAAGAAATAACCAAAGCGGACAAGAAATAAAGAATTCAACAAAACGTGTTTCGAAAGTGTAAGCACAAAAATCAACAAAAAGAGAAAACGAAATAAAAATCAGGAAAAAGAAATGAGCAAGTTATCATGGTTTCGAACTTTTGACTTCGGCTATCAACACAAGGTCACTTAACAGTGATGCACGCTTATCTCTTTACTTGATATATGTTTCTTTTATTTATATTTCATACTTGTAGAGTGAAGCTTGCTAAAAATAAAACGACAGTATTTAGTAGAACTATAATTTACTACTCTAACTGTTTTTGATAAGGTGACATTTTTATAAAATTATGTTGTCTTTGTAATCGAGTAGTACTTGCTGAACAATCAAAATTATATGAAAGCCTTATTTGCAGTTTTTAAGATACAAACTAATAAAAACCAACCTTTTAATTTTTATCAGTAAATATCATTTTAAATTTACTAGGTCTTATTGACTAGTGTAAATATGTACAATTTCTGTCAGACAATAGTTGACATGATTTATCCGATATTTATTGACCGAATGCTTTAATTTAAACAATTACACAAGATATTACTTGACTAATTGTTATCAATATGATACGGAGTAATATATACGTTATACATGCAGAAACAATAACCGAAAGTTTAACAATAAGAAACAATAATGGGCGAGTGTGCTCGCCGTATGTGTTTTGGAAAAAAGTCATTAAGAGCAAAAATGATTGTGGTATAAATTCAAAGTTCTTCCTCACCAGTATAAACTTCGAGTTTAGTTGTTCAGGTTTGATTTATAGCTTTTAGTCCGTGACTATCCAAAATAATCTGTTAGAATCACATATCATAGTAACATCAACGATAATAATAATATTTTAATAATTAAAAAAGAAAACAAATGAAAATTAATAAAACAATATGATAAACAAAAACGAACCAACAAAGTAAAATGATGATGTGTTCAAAACTATAAGCCAAAAACAATAAGAAAATAAGAAAACAAAAGAACATAGAAAAAAAATTCAAGAAAAAAAAAATAGAATAATATAAAAACAAATACATGAACTAAAAAACCACCATAATGTCTTTAATGGGTTTCGAACCTTGGACCTACGCTTCAATCACAAGGTACCGGGGGTGAGTATCTTATTTTATCAAAATGGTGAGTGACTCAAACCGCAATATCCACCATTTTCGGTCCAAGTGCCATCAGGTTCGGATTGGTACCAGGATACATTTCCTGCATGGTTTTACATATGCGAAAACCTTAACCGTAATGATCAAAACAAGAGATCATTTTAAGCTAAAGATAAAACACCAACTATATTAGTTAAATATTATAGTTAAATGTTCATTGAATTTAAAAGGTTAATCAAATGATTAAACAAAGTTAAGTGACTTAATCAATTGGTCAAATAAAGCCAAAGATAAAAACATCCACATAAAATGATTAAACCATAAGTTGTGTGAAAGTTAGAGAATTTAACCATTATTTACTCTAAAACATTAATTAAAATGTTAACAAAAGTTGGTTTTTAAGTACTCAATTTTGTAGTATATGATTTTTTAAAGAAAATATATACTTCTTCCGTCTCAAAATATAAGCCTAGTTTGATTTTATTTTTTTATTTTTTTTATTATTTTTTTTTTTTTTAATTTTGACCTTAAATATTTACAAAATAAAGTATATTTAAAACCCAATTTATTTATATAACACATAAAAATGAATGACTCGAACAAGTCAAGAAAAGAGTTATATTTTGGAACAGACGGAGTGGATGGAAACATGCTTTTAGCATTTTTATTTATACCAAACAAACAAAAAAAAGTTAAAACCCTACCTTGTGTTAGACGAACCTTTTAAAAAAAGTGAATAATCAATCTTATATTAGTTTGTAAAATTGTTAATACTCAAGAGTTAAGAATACACAATTAGGTACTAAACTTTGTCGTAGGCTAAAATTTAATGTTTTTTAAACCTCAATAATCTTTTATGTAATTAAAGAAACGCATTTTAATTGAAGGCAGTACGGTTTCCGGGGGAAACCCATTACCACCTGAGATCAGCGTGGACCCGGTTAAGACAACATAGTCTGACGGGGTGGCGATGGGGCCTTCGCTGTCCGCGAAGGTGGTCGATTCTAAGTTGAAATTCACCTTTCAAAAAAAAAAGAAACGCATTTTAAAAGTCAATTGTTGAAGAAATTTTATAATGTTAATATTATGCTGCTAGGAAGGAAGCAATTCTAATTGAAGCACACGGTCTTATCGACTCTATCCATCTTAGTTGTACTAATATGTATAGAGTCTTGGAGCAGGAACTGGACAGGATGGCAAGAAGATGGTGGTGACTACATCGGAGATTCCCACATACAGGAGTAAGGATAACACAAGTAGAGTTGCAGTGGAACATTGACTAGGACGGCTTGCTTGGAAGATGGGCAGAGATTTCTTCTGGCCGAAGATCATTCAAAATACAGGTTCACCTACAATGATCGTGATAGAGAATCGCATTTTGGTTCACGCTTCCGGAAGAAGAATAGAAGAGTTAGATGTCTTGGCATTTAAGGAAGTTTTGGTTCGCGATGCGTTAGATCTTGGATTCGTTCTTATCCGTGAGATTATTCTACCTATTCTGTTATGCCTTCTGATACGTTTTGATACTTTGATTTGTGATTTTGATCGTTAGTACGAATATGTTACCCATCTTTTTATTAGACTCTTGATACGTCTGATGATTCGACTTATGCCCCTTCGACTTTGGTAAATTCTTTAGTTGTTCAGAATTCGGTAGGAATTGATTTAGGTGATTGGTTAGCACTATCTCCGTTATGCCTCGTAGGAGTATGCGTTTAGAGTATCTCCTTATAGGATTCCATCTATCATCTGTCATCTGATACACATTGTTTCGTATTCGTTGGATTCGATTTGTTCTGATTGGAGAGCCTGGGGCTATCCAAGTGTGTCAGGTTGAAGTAGCATTAGATTACTTAATTAATTTATGTTATACATCTTTGTTTTCTATCCATTCGACACACTCATAGATGATCTAAAATATAAACATAAAACATGTTATACACTCATGATCTGGTCTACATGTTGAGGGTTTATTTCCTTAAATCTGTGAGATGAATCGCTAAGAAGATAAACTACATAAAATAATGAAAACTGGGTACTATAGATGTCGACTTACTTTCTGTTTTACATTCCAAATCTGTTGTCATGCACAGACCCATACCTAGGCATCTAAACATCTATATAATCTATAAAATACGTGCTAAAACTTGGATATAACCACAAGAGATAAAGATGGGGCAGGCATGTTTATTAACGTGAAGAAAGGGCTTGGTTGAGTGTGATTTCATGTAGTCTAGTGCCTCGTTATTTCTGTGTTTTGTGGGTGTGATTGTGTGTCGATATTATAGGCTTTGAAACATGTGTATATGATGTATTAAACCTGTGAAAACGTGTACTAATCAGATCTGGAAAAGGTTAGGCGGCGTTGAGTTAGTTTGGTGTCGACATGGGGCTGTTTAGCATGCAAGATCTGTTTATGTGTGTGTCGAGCATGATCTTTTAGAAGCTGGAAACATGCATGCTGAATAAGATTTAAAACCTATAAAAGAAAGTATGTTATTACTTTTAAATATGATTCAGTGTGGTTTGTCTTTGGCCTAGTTATTTCATGTCGTAATGGTGGCTGTCAAAATGGTGTGTATCTGCGTGAATTTTAGTGAGTCAAATGAGGTTTGAAAACTTGTTTACAATCTGAATTAAAATGTTAAAAATGACTTTGTTAAACATTGGTCTCAATTGGTGTAGTTGGATTTTGTTTGGTCTCGTCAAAAATGTATACCAAGAAGAGGAGTGGATAACTTTGGTTTCATTCGAATTTTTTAGAATAAAAGGAGTGTCTCGGTATGCTTTGGAGGTCGAGAAGGGAGGGGTAAAAAGGTGTTTTGTCTTGTGTGATTTATATGGTTAAAAAGGGTGTAGCTCGTTAAGGGTTTTAGGACTTGTGTGGCTCGGTATTATTTTGAGTCAAGAGGGTCCAAGGGTGAGCGTGTTTGTTTAAAGCTTAATCTGAGATGTGTTGAAATGTTCATTAAAATTTGCTATACCCTACGTTGGTCATTAATTAAATTAAATACACCATAAACTTAATCTTTGATAATTATCGTAAAGAACCTTAAACTTTGATTATTTTCATTTTAAACCTTAAACTATGACAAGTTGTCATAATAAACCCTAAACTATGAAATTGTCATTATTAACCTTTAACTTTATTTAATTGTCATTTGTAACCCTAATTTATGAAACTTACTAATTTGGGAAAGTTACTATATTTGGAAAGTTACTAAAAATGGAAAGCCGACTAAAATGAGTAATCTGATTTAAAATAAGTTATTAAGATTAAGCCGATCACTAATTCATGTAGATTCGCTGAAGAAGGAGTGACTTCATATTCTTATGTTATGATATGGTTTCGTTGGCGGTTTAAGGTACAGATATTCTACACTCTCTCAGTAAGGGTTCTGATCTCATGACTTTTCGATCCTTGACTTTGATTCGTTTGCTATGATATAATTCAACTGATATGAGCCTTTGCTATGATCTCTTTGATATGATTCCTTGATATGATCCGTTTGATATGATTCTGTTTGCTATCCATTCAGTTATGATGATCTGATTACTATCTCTTTGATATAAGATTCTGTTCTGTTATGCTCTGGGAGCTTTGTTATGATTATGGATAGCTTTGCTTTGTTTGCTCTGATATGTTCTGTTCTGATGCCCGAGTTTTTAGTCTACTCATGGAGGTACCATGGGCATGTCATTGATGTCACCAATGGCATGACACTATCTGGGGCGGTGTGATTAGTCCCCGACGTTCCCTTCTGTTATGATATGATGATATGATTATTGCGCACTTATGGCCATTCTTTTATATATATGCATAGTCTCGTACTTGTATATGTATTCTGTTTCAGGGAGCGTATGGATGCATCCTAGGTATATGTTTGATGTGATATGATATGATTTGACTTAGTGACTGGCTGTACGTGCCTTGTACCCCTTTCACTTCTCGTACTTAGAGGTCTCCCCTTTATGTACACCCTATGAATTGACGGATATGTGATCATGTGATTTGAGATCTATTCGAGTGTCTCGGGTAGGTCGGCTAGTGGCTTTCCTATGTTCTTTGTGTCTATTCGAGTGTCTCGGGTAGACAAGCCTTTGTTGATACGTGCTCTTTGATTCTGGTTACTATATGATTCATATTATCACTTGACTCTTCGTACTCATTATTCCTTTGACTTATGATATTTGTTTAGTTATCGTTGATCTCTTTTGCATTTGACAGATGATATTCATTTCAGCAGGAGCTTATGATTTCATTTCTTATACTTATATACATTCTGATTATTCGTTTTGTTATATATCTGTTCACTGGGCTTTTTAAGCTCAGCGGCATTTCTTTTCCTGCGGCAGGTTTTAGGTTGGAAGGTGGGATTGAGTGAAGAGTGCATAGGAGCATTTAGTGGACTACCCTGATGATTAGACACCCTTTTGCTCTGGATTAGACTTGGATTTAGATTCAGTTAGATTTAGTTTGGATTTATATTTCACCTTGTATAGAGTTAGCATTTCATTTGTTTCTTAGAATACTTTTGTAACTTTTATGTTTGTAAGTCTTCCGCATGCGTTGTTTGTTCTTACAGACACCATAATGTAGCATTTTGACCCGTGTCGGGTTGGGGTGTTACAGTCTACACATGGAAAGTAATTATCTTTAGCTACCAAGATGTTAAAGCTTGTAACTCCCACTGAATTAAAGATCATTACAATAATTCCTTATTCAGTAATAAGTACACAATACTCCCACTGAATTTCACAACATTCTAAATGTTTCATATTCAGTGAAAGAAAATAGTGTGATTTTAACTTTCCTACACCTTTGAATATACATATGTAACAATTACTTATGCACTAAAGAGTGTATTTTACTACGTAAATGATGGACTATACATCAAATGCTATTAACTTAGAAAATTGGGCATGCAATTTCTTCCTTAACAGGTCTACCATCCTACAATGTATGTAGTTCCTTTGAAATTGTCAAAACAACTAGTTTGTCTTTTAACATTTGCGGTAATTAATCTAGATTCTAATTTATAATAACTCATAAAATGTCATACATACTTTTTTGTTAACCAAATATCATATTTGTTACTAAGAATTTAATCACCGAATGAGGATGATAAAATCCCTATGAAAAATATTCGCAATTTTATTAACTATTAAAAAATTTGCTATGAGTTAAATTAGAATTTAGACATATCTAATATTCCTATTATTCTTTCTCATTCATGAAAAGGAATAGGATTGTGTCTCACTCTTCTTTCATAGAAAGGAGACTTCTTTTGTCTTTTAAGTAAATTATTCTTAATCAAACATTTGTTTGAAAACAAAACAAGATCAATTTACCAAAGCCCAAAGTGCATTTTCAGTTTGACCGTTGCATTAACACATTAAAATGAATTACCAAATTCAATTTCAGTATTTTCGATAATTAGGTCTTTAAGAAAATAAAATACCCATTGGTAAATATATTCATATAAACCATAGTATTTTCTTAAAGCTAGGATCCAAATTGACATAGTACAATTACATCAGTTGATCAGCTAGTAATGATAGTAATCAACAAGGTAATTGTCGAACAATAATTGTCAATATCATATTGCAATTCCTATATCATTATGGGATTTACTTTCACAAAACTTTTGCAAAGTAAGCATGTTTCATCCCCATCTAATGCCTTGAGTCTAAGCTCTCACTTCCTACTCAATTTAAGTCGTCTAACTTAAAAACTGCAAACTCATAAATCCATTACATCTGTTGATTTGCTAGCAATGAAATTATGAAATTTACCTCTCCATTGCAATCTAGCCAAGCTCTCACATGACGTAAACTACAACTTCAAGTGTTCTTAATTAGATGGCATTCGACTTAATTTTATAAGGGTTTTAATTTTGACGTGTGTTCAAAATAATGTATAAAGAAGCATGCATACAACTTCATAACGTTGGTTTTATAAAACAATTTTATTACCAATTCACTAAGAGTAAAATAGCAAAGTTTTGATTGAGGTATCGGGTTCACCAATTAAAGAATTACCAACAATTATCGCCCACTATATCGTACTTTTGCATAAGCCCTAAGGCTTAGTGTTTCGGATAATCATTGTGGAATTGTGGTGAATTCACCCTTAAGATGGCAATGTACGTAATATAGTGATATAGGTATGTCTAGAGTCGGCACAAAAGCGGTTGTAGAGAACCGGTAGTTGCATGATCTTTAAAAACCCCTCTCTACAAGCACATTGTATGGCAACGTTCGGTCCGCCTTTCGCACACTATGTACAAAAACATCAATCAACCAATCCTTTAAAATTTAATCTCTTAAAACCAAAATAATTTCGTCATTTATTTAATCCATATTATTTTTCTATTCAAAAAATTACTCTTTTTCGTTTATAAACATGTCTCACATACTAATAAACAAAAAACAAGTAATATGTAATAAAAAATAAAACAACCAAATAAACATATATATAACATAACAATTAAATATGTATAAACATGTAGTCACATGCAAATCTTATTCAATAGTCTTATTAATAATAAAATCTATGTGTATTATGTATTTATTCAATTAGGGCTTTCTTCTTCAAGTAAAAAGAGCCACATACATCGATGAATCGATTGCGTAAGCCAAAATTAAATAAACACCACATAGCACGTAATTGATTACTTAATATTGGAGTCTTCTTCAATCCAACATCTATTAATAAATTTACATGTTTTGATATGACTTAACAATTTAATTCATATATCCAATTTAAACAATTTAAATCTAATACAATAAAAATCCATGCAAACATGCACTTTTCATGGATTATGCTTAACAATTAACATATTGCACCAAGATCGTTTACTAAAACGCATAAACAATTACATGACAATCCTAGGGTTTCTAATCATATAAAAAATCAAAACCAAAACCCTAGAAACAATAAAGGGTCAATCGACCCAATTTAAAAAATAGGGTTAGGAACATGAAAACCCTAAAAACATGTAATTAAACGAATCAAAATTTAATTTTTATGCGTTTCGATAATTAATGACACATTATAATGTGACAACCGGCAGTTTAGGGAGCTATTTTTAAAACCCGCATTACAATTTAAGTTCGTTTATAATTTTTAATTGAAATTTTCATTTCACAACGAACTTGTAAGACCTACTTTATGGATATTTTAATTAATAACGTTATGGAATTCGTGAATTATGTTCATAATTCATTTTTGATTGAATGATCGGTGATGTATATTTGAATTCTCACTTGGTACTACGTTGACTTTGGCACTAAGATTTCCTAACGACAATTTTATGATTCGTCTTAACGAGTCCGTTATATATTTTAATTAATTACGAGAGGTTCTTGTGTAATATGGAAATTTTAAAATGAGTTCGGGTTCGGGCCACGTGTTTTTACAATAACCCGCGTTACCCGCTCTACCGTAATAATATCCTTATTATTACTATTATTATTATTATTCTTATTATTATTATTACCTTTATAAAAAAAAAAAAAAAAAAAAAAAAAGGTTAGTATAAGGGTGTGTTTTGGTCCGGTTCATCACACACACACACAAACACTAATTTTCACTCTCTCTCTCAAACTCTCATCTCCCTCACCTCTACTATCCTAACCCTAGCCGCCCTTAAATATCCGGCCACACCACAGCGCCACCGCCGGCCACCACTCTAAACCACCACCATAAATCGAACCTCCATCATCTAATCCTTTAGATCTAGTACACCATGCGCCTCCTACCACCATTTTTATCACACGAATCACCATTTTCTTCACCACTATTCGTTGTTTTTGAAGGGAGACCACGGTTTTGAGCTTCTAGATCGAAGGTGAGACGAGTTTTCACTCGTATTGTTAATAAAATCGTGACCTAAGGTCACGACTTGATGACATTCGAATGGGTTAACATTTGTGGACGCGTATTACAAATGGGTTTTGGTTGAAAACGTTTTTCTTAATAGTTTGGTATCCGGGTTTGGTTTCTTGATGGGTTGATTCGAACCGTGAGTCTAAGACTCACGGCATGGTTTTTAATCCGAGCCATGGTGCTCGATTTGCTTACTTCTTTGGCCTGGTATTTTGTGGCTTATGATTCTTGCTCTCGTTGGAATTGTTGATTCGAACCGTGAGTCCCCGACTCACGGCTTGGTTATTGTTTTGAGCTGTGATGCTCGTTTATCTTGTTGGTTATGAGCCGTGATTGGCTCTTTGTAGCCCCGGTCTCGTTGTGGCCTTGATTCGACTCTTGTGAGTCGTGGCACTTAGCCGTATGGTTGTTGATTTTACCGAGACCCTCATGGGTCGAATGGCTAAATGGTTGTGCTCGTTGGAGCTTATTTTGATGACATTTGAGGTTGTTGATTCGAGCCCTCGTGACTCGTGGTTTTGAGCCGTGACTCAAGTGAGTCGAAGGCTCGGGTTTAGCTTGGTAAACCGACCCAACATTAACTTGGTTGATGTTATTTTTGTGATAATTGTGAACTATTTGTTATATTATTATTTCTTATGATTGTTTTTGGTACAAGATTGTTGTTGTGGTATTATTTTCTCGGCCGTATACATTGGGTCGAATTGGATATTGATTATGGTAATTGTGAAGTTGTTGGCGATTGGTAAGTGTGGATGAGGACCGGTTATGAGACGGTCGTTAGATGACGGAGATAGGTTAGTCAGGTGCCGTAGTCGGACCTTATTGTTGTAGCCCGTGGTTTGAGATTGTGATTGGACGGAGATTTATTATTTATGACTTTTCTTATTGTTGGACTTGGACAATGAGCCGAGAGTCATGACTCGGACATATGACCATTTCGTATAACTCAATAACTATTAAAATTGAAACGGAAATAATAAAACTTGTAATAATAATTATTGATAATATGAACGTCTATATGAAAGTATGTACGTGAATAACGTATATATAACTATATAAACGCGTATATTAATAATAATAATAATAATAATCACGAGTCGTATTATAAATAATACGAATAGATATATATTAGGCTACGAAAGTGGCGTAATATTATTAAACGTATTATTATTATAAAAATTGTGTTATAAACGGGAAACTCCCGACAATTATGAAACGTTTAATAAAAAGTCATTTCGGATATATATAACGGATAAACTTATTGAGTTAGGCGAAATTGCTGTCACTCGGGTCCAGGTAAGTTATTATTTGCGACGTTCGTGTTGTCACGGATATATGACGACTAATATAGACGTTTTCTATAATTAAATAACCACTTAACCGTAAGGTTGAGCCGGGTTGTTTGGTTATACGAAACAAATATATTAGTGGGCATCGTATCCTACGACGCCCATAGGTTGTAGTATATGTAAAGTGTAATAGATTGCGAGTGTATATATCGGGAAATCTGGCCAATTTGACGATATATACGAGGAATTTATTAAACTATGATATATACTAGATAGTCAATATGTGCTATGTGCTTTATATGTGTTTTAGATTGGGTGTAATCTTGGAACGGTATATTACGTAAATAAATATGAGGATTATCAAATCGGCGGATTTGGTAAACTTTGGCGATTTATTTAAATGATATATTGGGCTAATATTAGATCTATAGTTTATTTTATCTTGCTATGTGTGATCTTGTTGGTTTGTTTTGAGTCGACCCACCACCCGTATGGATACCAAACGCAAATACACCAAACTAATACGAAATGGATTTTCGGTAATAAAACGGATTCTCGTCCGGGTTTGGGAATATTATATATTTGAGGAAATGATTTCTGAAAGAGTTAATATTGTTAGGTCGTGCCAAGTCCGTAGTTGCTGTTTCGTGAGTTATCATACATCTTATTTCTACCTACCTCGTCTTGCTATATTTCTGGACTTGAGGTGAGTCATAGCCCCACTTTTTACTCTTGAACTATGTTTTCAATGATTGGGGTGAGAAACGTGCAAATTGTTTTATGTGGACTGTTATCGCTTTTACTTTTCAAAACTTGCTATGCTCATGGAACTAGGAAGATTTGTCAACCTTAGTCACATAGTGAACCATCGCGTGTGGACTAGATTTGGTTAGATGAGTTACATCAACCCTAGTCACATAATGAACCATCGCGTGTAGACTAGTTATGGTTAGACGAATATTACAACAACCTTAGTCACATAGTGAACCATCGCGTGTGGACTAGATTTGGTTAGATGAGTTACATCAACCCTAGTCACATAGTGAACCATCGCGTGTGGACTAAATAATGGTTGGATTACGAGATCTGCTCATTTGAGGATTTCGGATACTATAGTGTGTGCACCTATAGGTTATTAATACTTCGGAGGTTATCCGAGTATTTATTGGTATTGCGGGGGTTACCCGAATATCTATGTTAGTACGGAAGGGTATCCGTGTGTTTTGTTATTACGGAATGGTATCCGTGTGTTATGTTGAGAGCGGAGGGTATCCGCAGGCTTTT
Organism: Artemisia argyi; assembly: GCA_030686995.1. Lineage (NCBI taxonomy): Eukaryota > Viridiplantae > Streptophyta > Magnoliopsida > Asterales > Asteraceae > Artemisia > Artemisia argyi. The sequence goes on along the minus strand of CM060676.1, from coordinate 1,929,094 downwards.
AGTGAATCCCTAGTTTAGCTAGCAAGCGTTTTGCGTATATGTCCACTATATTATTAGTTGAATTTAAACCTATGATCTCACCAGCGAAAGCTGACTTTTAGCGCGTTTTCTCAGGTAATTAAGTGATGTGGTGCATGCTTGGATTGGAAGGCTCGGCCAAGGCACACGGTTTATGGATCTATTTTTCTAAACTCTGATAATTAATTTTGGACCTATTGTTATTTTATTTTGGGCCTGACTCTGAATGATGTTGGGATAAATGTAAACGTTAAAACCCCGTTATGGTTGGGTTTTTATTATGTTTACTTTATCTCGTTCTATATTGTCTTGTGTTGGATACCAATCCCCGTAGCACCCCGAAAGCTTGTGAGTCTTCCGCTGTATCAAATTTTGGGGGTGTTACAGATTGGTATCAGAGCCAAGGTTATAGAGAACTAGGTAAATAAACGCCTAAACTATAACCGTATTTTTATAGAAAATGATCCTTGACCACCGCCCGCCAGCCCGCCAAGCCGAAGCATCTTCTATTATTTGAGGTATTATGAGATATTTGAGACTTATTGAGATGACTTGAGGTTTATTGATTTTAGTAATAAGATGGCGTTCTCGAGGATTTATATGGTCTATATGTTTTATAAACATATTAGTAATGCGGTGTTTGAAATTCTTTTATTAAGATTATATGGTATTACTTGATGAGTATGTTTGGTATGGTATTATGAGCGATGATTTAAGTTGTTTTGAAACACTTACACCTACCCTACGCCGTTGTCACAGACTATGGCCTCCCATACGCCCGATGTCGTCGAGGATATTCTTACTGCACCGGTTTTACCTGCACAGTTCATTATGGCATCTGATGATCCTTACCAGATGGCCATGACTCCAGCTACTGTATCACAGGCAGCTTCTACTTCAGCACTACCTGCTGCATCTACGCAGGGACCCTCATCTTCTCTAGGGCTCCCTGGTACATCGAGGCAGCTTACTCTTCATCAGGCTTTGGCTCGTGTGGCACCACGCTTTGCCCACCGAGCTACGGCACGCATGTCGGTACGCCCTACTCCATCACCTTTACAGATTGATGCTCATTCTCTTCTGTCTGAGGCGCCACCCACATCACTGCGTCGTCGTCCTAGATCACCTACTACATCTTCACATGGTTCACCCAGTAGGAGACGACGAGTGATGAGGTACTCTTCCGATGAGGAGGAGGAGGAGTACGAGGGTGAGGATGAGGCTGATGACCCTGAGCGGGAGGATGACCCTCAGGAGGCTGAGCATGGTGATGATGATGACCCTGAGGAGGAGGATGACCCTCAGGAGGATGAGATGCCTGATGATGATGATGATGTGTTAGCACCACCAGCTCAGGCTGAGGAGCCTGATTCACCTGTACACCCGATTGAGCCCGATTCACCTGATCATCCGTTCTTGTTTGAGTTGCCACCTGGTAGTCCAGTGGAGTCGGATGCATCGTCTGAGATTTCTGCTGAGCATGCAGAGTTGGGTGAGATTGGCAGGTTGTGGGCTCGGATTACTGAGCTTAGTGACAGAGTTGCACGTGTATCTGATCGACTTGAGCGAGTTATTGGAGAGTTTTTAGCAGATTTGAGGGTTGATTTGACTGTCGTTGTGGGCAGGACTACTGAGCTGAGGAGAGTTATGATGGAGGTCCACGAGCATATCGATAGTTTGCAGCGAGGATTTGTTACTGCTCGTGAGGCCGACCGCAAGCTTTGGCAAAGGAATGCCGAGCTAGAGAAGGAGGTGGCTGACCTCAAGAGAGACCGAGACACCCATAGCATGGAGTTAGGATCGTTATGGAGGGATCTTGATGGCTTGAGGCAGGAGTTGAGGATTCTCCGTCAGCCACGTGGCTAGTTGTTTGAGTTATATTATCTTGTTGCTTTCTTAGCCGAGGAGTGTTCGGTTAGAAAAGCTAGTTATCATATTTTGATGTATTTTGTACGGTATTCGTCTCTTTTGGAACGATTAGTATGTTTTGTGTTATCCGTTAGTTGGAACGATGTTAGATCGCTATTGTACGGTTGATGGTTATTAGTATATGGTATTATGTGATTTTTGGGTGTTATGGAAATTGAGTCCTTATTCGCTTATTTGTTGTTACGTGGTGTATTGTTGCTATTCTTTCCATGATTGGTTTCGTTGAAATGTTTTGTTGAGCATATCGATAAGTTCTATTGGAGACTCATGAACTTGTGTGATGTTACAGATCAATGGCACCCCGTCGAAACCCTGTTAGGTCTACCAGGACTGGTCCTGCTGTGACTACTCCTGCTCGCCGAGGTCGTCGACCTACTCGAAATGTTGAAACCCCTACTCCTGACAACCTGGACACCACTAACCGTAACAACAGGAATCAAAATGTTGATGTTCAGGGAGACAATGATCATGTTCCACTTAATGCACCTACTGTGGATCAAGCCATGATCAACCAACTCGTGGAGCAAAGAGTTGCTGAACTACTAGCTGAGTCAAATCATTCCAACAATTCTGCTGGAACTTTTCCACCTGTTCGTGCTAATGGATGTCAATACAAGGAATTCAAGATTTGTGGACCCATTGAGTTTGGTGGAACTGAAGGAGTGGTTTACTTAGTCAGATGGATTGAGAAGACTGAGTCTGTGTTCAATGTCAGTGGTTGTGTGGAGAATGCAAAGGTAAAGTTTGCTTCTTTTACTTTCAAGGATGAAGCTTTGACTTGGTGGAACAACTACCGAAATGCAGTTGGGAGTGATGTAGCTTATGCTATGACTTGGGAGCAATTTAAGTCCTTGCTGATTCAGACTTATTGCCCAAGGAATGAGGTCAAGAAGCTAGAGATTGAGTTTTGGAACCACAAGGTGAAAGGTAATGATATGGCGACTTACAATCGTCGTTACCAGGAGTTAGCCTTGTTGTGCCCTGATATGGTGAAAACTGAGACTCAAAAGATTGAAAGGTATACTGATGGATTGCCTGTAGCTACGAGGAATGATGTAATTTCTGCTAGGCCTGCAAACATCCATGAGGCAATCACAATTGCTCAACAACTTATGGATTCATTGGAATTAGAAGAAGCTGATAAGGAGAAGAATGGAAAGAGAAAGAGAGACCGTCACTCTAAGAGTAATGATCACCGAAGCAAGAGACAAGCTAAGGCTTATGCTATTGGGAATGGAGATAAGAAGGATCAGAACGGTGATGCACCCAAGTGTGATCGTTGCCACCAGCATCATACTGGACGGTGTAGTGTGAAATGCCAGAATTGCTCAAGGAGAGGACACACAGCTAGGGACTGTAGAGCTCGACCTCTTGCTATGATTCAAGCTGCTCCTGAAATGAGAAATAAGGCAGATGTTACTTGTTATGGGTGTGGAAAGAAGGGACACTATAGGAATGAGTGTAGAGAATCGCGGAACCGTGGAAATCAAGGCTCGGGTGGTAATGGGTACAATTATGGAAACCGTGGAACTGGAGGAAATCGTGGACGACAAGATAATGGGGACCAACGTGTGGAAGCTGGAGCTGCCCAGGGAAGAGTGTATGCACTCGGGAACGAGAGAGGAGAAGATCCGAACGTCGTTACCGGTACGTTCCTTCTCAATAATCGTTATGCTTCCATACTGTTTGATACTGGTGCCGATAGGAGTTTTGTGTCCACTACATTTGCACCCTTACTAGAGAAACCCCCGATGGCCTTAGGAATTGGATATGATATTGAATTAGCAAATGGAAACCTAGAAAGGATTAATACCATCATTCGCGGTTGTACGTTAAATTTCTTGAACCACCCTTTCAACATAGATCTTCTACCCGTCACGTTAGGAAGTTTTGATGTAATCATTGGCATGGATTGGTTGTCGAAGTATCGTGCTCACATACTTTGCGACGAGAAGATCGTGCGCGTACCATACGGAAAGGAAGTCCTAAATATATTAGGAGACCGAAAGGATTCTAGGAGCCCATCCCGATTAGCAATTATATCTTGCACAAAGTTACCGAAGCTAATGGAGAAGGGATGTTACCTTTTCTTAGCCCAAGTTTCTGAGAAGGGCGAGACGAAGAAAAAGGAAAGGTGCATTGGAGATGTGCCTATAGTTCGTGATTTTCCTGATGTGTTTCCTGATGATTTGCCGGGAATCCCGCCGACTAGACAAGTGGAGTTTCAGATTGAGTTGATACCTGGTGCCGCACCGGTAGCACGAGCACCTTATCGTCTTGCACCTACCGAACTGGAAGAGTTGTCGAAACAATTGGCGGAGTTAGCCGAAAAGGGATTCATAAGACCAAGTTCTTCACCTTGGGGAGCCCTAGTCTTATTTGTGAAGAAGAAGGATGGATCGTTTCGTATGTGTATTGATTATAGGGAGTTGAATAAGTTAACGGTGAAGAATCGATACCCTTTACCTAGGATCGATGACTTGTTCGATCAACTTCAAGGATCGAGTGTGTATTCGAAGATCGATTTGAGATCGGGATATCATCAACTTCGAGTTCGCGAAGAAGATATTCCGAAAACGGCTTTCAGAACCCGTTACGGGCATTACGAGTTCCAGGTGATGCCGTTTGGGTTGACTAACGCACCAGCAATATTCATGGATCTCATGAACCGTGTGTGTAAGCCTTACTTGGATAAGTTCGTGATTGTATTCATCGATGACATTCTGATTTATTCAAAGAGTGAGAAAGAGCATGAGGAACATTTAAGACTCATTTTGGAATTGCTCAGGAAGGAGAAACTTTATGCCAAGTTTTCGAAATGCGAATTTTGGATTCCGACAGTACAATTTTTGGGTCATGTGATTGACAGACAAGGAGTCCATGTGGATCCTGCAAAAATTGAGGCGATAAAAGATTGGGCTGCACCTACAACCCCGACCGAAGTTCGTCAATTTTTGGGTTTAGCTGGTTATTACCGAAGATTCATTGAGGGATTTTCGAAGATAGCTAAACCATTGACCAAATTGACTCAAAAGAGTGTTACGTATGAATGGGGAGATAAAGAAGAGGAAGCGTTTCAATTGCTTAAGAAAATGTTGTGTAGTGCTCCTATCTTAGCGTTACCAGAAGGTAACGAGGATTTCGTCGTCTATTGTGACGCCTCACATAAAGGTTTAGGAGCCGTGTTAATGCAACGAGAGAAGGTGACAGCTTATGCTTCCCGACAGCTCAAAAAGCATGAGAAAAACTACACTACCCACGATTTGGAACTAGGTGCTGTAGTTTTTGCTTTAAGAATATGGAGACATTACTTGTACGGAACCAAATGTGTTGTATTTACTGACCATAAAAGTCTACAACACATCTTGAATCAAAAAGAGCTCAACATGAGACAGCGACGTTGGATCGAGTTGCTAAGCGATTATGATTGTGAAATTCGCTACCACCCTGGTAAAGCAAACGTTGTTGCTGATGCTCTTAGTCGAAAGGAAAGAATACAACCATTACGAGTTAGGTCATTAGGAATGACTATCGTATCGCCATTACCGTCTCAAATACTTGAAGCTCAAACGGAAGCGATGAAGGCAGAAAATAGACCTGCCGAGAATATATTTGGGATGGCTGATAACGAGAAAGGATTTGTTAAGCATTCTGATGGATTATTATGTTTTGGAGATCGGATTTGGGTACCTTTACATGGAGGAATTCGGGAATTGATTATGCATGAGTCGCATAAGTCAAAGTACTCCATTCATCCTGGTTCCGATAAAATGTATCAGGATCTTAAGAAGTTCTATTGGTGGCCAAATATGAAGGCAGATATAGCATCGTACGTTAGTAAGTGCTTGACATGCGCCAAGGTTAAGGCTGAACACCAGAGACCGTCAGGATTACTAACGCAACCAGAACTTCCAGTCTGGAAATGGGAGCGGATTACTATGGACTTCATTACCAAATTACCGAGAACAGCTAGCGGTTGTGACGCTATCTGGGTAATTGTGGATCGTCTGACAAAGTCTGCTCATTTCTTAGCTATTAGTGAAGATGATAGTGTGGATAAGCTTGCGAGGTTATATGTGAAGGAAATTGTTTCGCGTCATGGAGTCCCGATATCTATTATTTCGGATCGTGATAGTCGTTTTACGTCAGCTTTGTGGCGATCACTTCAAACGGCTTTGGGGACGAGGCTTGATATGAGTACTGCATATCATCCCCAAACCGATGGTCAAAGTGAGAGGACCATTCAGACGTTAGAGGATATGCTTCGTGCATGCATCATAGACTTTGGTAAAGGCTGGGAGAAGTATTTACCCCTTGCGGAGTTCTCCTATAATAACAGCTACCATACAAGTCTTAAGGCTGCACCATTCGAAGCTTTGTATGGCAGAAAGTGTCGTTCGCCTATTGGTTGGGCAGAAGTTGGAGATAGTCAACTTACAGGCCCTGAGCTTATTTTGGAAACTATCGAGAAAGTAACTCAGATTCGTGATCGGTTGCAAGCCGCCAGAGATAGGCAGAAGAGCTACGCCGATCAGAGACGTAAACCTTTAGAGTTCCAGGTTGAAGACAAAGTGATGCTGAAAGTCTCGCCTTGGAAAGGTGAAATACGTTTCGGGAAACGTGGTAAACTCAACCCACGCTACATTGGACCATTCTTGATCTTGGAAAGAATTGGGCCCGTGGCTTATAGGTTGGAATTACCGTCCGAACTGAGCAAGGTTCACGACGTGTTCCACGTGAGTAATCTGAAGAAATGCCTTTCTGATGAAATGCCCGTCATTCCTATGAGGGACATTCGTGTTGATGAGAAACTGAATTTCGTGGAGGAACCGATTGAGATTTTAGATCGTGAGGTTAAACGACTCAAGAGGAGTCGCATTCCGCTCGTCAAGGTTCATTGGAATTCCCGACATGGACCAGAATTTACGTGGGAACGTGAGGACGAGTTCAGGAAGAGATATCCGAAGCTTTTCACTTCGTAGATGAATTTTTCCGAGTGAAACCCGGGACGGGTTTCCTTCTGAGACGGGGAGGATGTGACAACCGGCAGTTTAGGGAGCTATTTTTAAAACCCGCATTACAATTTAAGTTCGTTTATAATTTTTAATTGAAATTTTCATTTCACAACGAACTTGTAAGACCTACTTTATGGATATTTTAATTAATAACGTTATGGAATTCGTGAATTATGTTCATAATTCATTTTTGATTGAATGATCGGTGATGTATATTTGAATTCTCACTTGGTACTACGTTGACTTTGGCACTAGGATTTCCTAACGACAATTTTATGATTCGTCTTAACGAGTCCGTTATATATTTTAATTAATTACGAGAGGTTCTCGTGTAATATGGAAATTTTAAAATGAGTTCGGGTTCGGGCCACGTGTTTTTACAATAACCAGCGTTACCCGCTCCACCGTAATAATATCCTTATTATTACTATTATTATTATTATTCTTATTATTATTATTACCTTTATAAAAAAAAAAAAAAAAAAAAAAAAAAAAAAAAAAAAAAAAAAATAGTTAGTATAAGGGTGTGTTTTGGTCCGGTTCATCACACACACACACAAACACTAATTTTCACTCTCTCTCTCAAACTCTCATCTCCCTCACCTCTACTATCCTAACCCTAGCCGCCCTTAAATATCCGGCCACACCACAGCGCCACCGCCGGCCACCACTCTAAACCACCACCATAAATCGAACCTCCATCATCTAATCCTTTAGATCTAGTACACCACGCGCCTCCTACCACCATTTTTATCACACGAATCACCATTTTCTTCACCACTATTCGTTGTTTTTGAAGGGAGACCACGGTTTTGAGCTTCTAGATCGAAGGTGAGACGAGTTTTCACTCGTATTGTTAATAAAATCGTGACCTAAGGTCACGACTTGATGACATTCGAATGGGTTAACATTTGTGGACGCGTATTACAAATGGGTTTTGGTTGAAAACGTTTTTCTTAATAGTTTGGTATCCGGGTTTGGTTTCTTGATGGGTTGATTCGAACCGTGAGTCTAAGACTCACGGCATGGTTTTTAATCCGAGCCATGGTGCTCGATTTGCTTACTTCTTTGGCCTGGTATTTTGTGGCTTATGATTCTTGCTCTCGTTGGAATTGTTGGTTCGAACCGTGAGTCCCCGACTCACGGCTTGGTTATTGTTTTGAGCTGTGATGCTCGTTTATCTTGTTGGTTATGAGCCGTGATTGGCTCTTTGTAGCCCCGGTCTCGTTGTGGCCTTGATTCGACTCTTGTGAGTCGCGGCACTTAGCCGTATGGTTGTTGATTTTACCGAGACCCTCATGGGTCGAATGGCTAAATGGTTGTGCTCGTTGGAGCTTATTTTGATGACATTTGAGGTTGTTGATTCGAGCCCTCGTGACTCGTGGTTTTGAGCCGTGACTCAAGTGAGTCGAAGGCTCGGGTTTAGCTTGGTAAACCGACCCAACATTAACTTGGTTGATGTTTTTTTTGTGATAATTGTGAACTATTTGTTATATTATTATTTCTTATGATTGTTTTTGGTACAAGATTGTTGTTGTGGTATTATTTTCTCGGCCGTATACATTGGGTCGAATTGGATATTGATTATGGTAATTGTGAAGTTGTTGGCGATTGGTAAGTGTGGATGAGGACCGGTTATGAGACGGTCGTTAGATGACGGAGATAGGTTAGTCAGGTGCCGTAGTCGGACCTTATTGTTGTAGCCCGTGGTTTGAGATTGTGATTGGACGGAGATTTATTATTTATGACTTTTCTTATTGTTGGACTTGGACAATGAGCCGAGAGTCATGACTCGGACATATGACCATTTCGTATAACTCAATAACTATTAAAATTGAAACGGAAATAATAAAACTTGTAATAATAATTATTGATAATATGAACGTCTATATGAAAGTATGTACGTGAATAACGTATATATAACTATATAAACGCGTATATTAATAATAATAATAATAATCACGAGTCGTATTATAAATAATACGAATAGATATATATTAGGCTACGAAAGTGGCGTAATATTATTAAACGTATTATTATTATAAAAATTGTGTTATAAACGGGAAACTCCCGACAATTATGAAACGTTTAATAAAAAGTCATTTCGGATATATATAACGGATAAACTTATTGAGTTAGGCGAAATTGCTGTCACTCGGGTCCAGGTAAGTTATTATTTGCGACGTTCGTGTTGTCACGGATATATGACGACTAATATAGACGTTTTCTATAATTAAATAACCACTTAACCGTAAGGTTGAGCCGGGTTGTTTGGTTATACGAAACAAATATATTAGTGGGCATCGTATCCTACGACGCCCATAGGTTGTAGTATATGTAAAGTGTAATAGATTGCGAGTGTATATATCGGGAAATCTGGCCAATTTGACGATATATACGAGGAATTTATTAAACTATGATATATACTAGATAGTCAATATGTGCTATGTGCTTTATATGTGTTTTAGATTGGGTGTAATCTTGGAACGGTATATTACGTAAATAAATATGAGGATTATCAAATCGGCGGATTTGGTAAACTTTGGCGATTTATTTAAATGATATATTGGGCTAATATTAGATCTATAGTTTATTTTATCTTGCTATGTGTGATCTTGTTGGTTTGTTTTGAGTCGACCCACCACCCGTATGGATACCAAACGCAAATACACCAAACTAATACGAAATGGATTTTCGGTAATAAAACGGATTCTCGTCCGGGTTTGGGAATATTATATATTTGAGGAAATGATTTCTGAAAGAGTTAATATTGTTAGGTCGTGCCAAGTCCGTAGTTGCTGTTTCGTGAGTTATCATACATCTTATTTCTACCTACCTCGTCTTGCTATATTTCTGGACTTGAGGTGAGTCATAGCCCCACTTTTTACTCTTGAACTATGTTTTCAATGATTGGGGTGAGAAACGTGCAAATTGTTTTATGTGGACTGTTATCGCTTTTACTTTTCAAAACTTGCTATGCTCATGGAACTAGGAAGATTTGTCAACCTTAGTCACATAGTGAACCATCGCGTGTGGACTAGATTTGGTTAGATGAGTTACATCAACCCTAGTCACATAATGAACCATCGCGTGTAGACTAGTTATGGTTAGACGAATATTACAACAACCTTAGTCACATAGTGAACCATCGCGTGTGGACTAGATTTGGTTAGATGAGTTACATCAACCCTAGTCACATAGTGAACCATCGCGTGTGGACTAAATAATGGTTGGATTACGAGATCTGCTCATTTGAGGATTTCGGATACTATAGTGTGTGCACCTATAGGTTATTAATACTTCGGAGGTTATCCGAGTATTTATTGGTATTGCGGGAGTTACCCGAATATCTATGTTAGTACGGAAGGGTATCCGTGTGTTTTGTTATTACGGAATGGTATCCGTGTGTTATGTTGAGAGCGGAGGGTATCCGCAGGCTTTTAGTGAATCCCTAGTTTAGCTAGCAAGCGTTTTGCGTATATGTCCACTATATTATTAGTTGAATTTAAACCTATGATCTCACCAGCGAAAGCTGACTTTTAGCGCGTTTTCTCAGGTAATTAAGTGATGTGGTGCATGCTTGGATTGGAAGGCTCGGCCAAGGCACACGGTTTATGGATCTATTTTTCTAAACTCTGATAATTAATTTTGGACCTATTGTTATTTTATTTTGGGCCTGACTCTGAATGATGTTGGGATAAATGTAAACGTTAAAACCCCGTTATGGTTGGGTTTTTATTATGTTTACTTTATCTCGTTCTATATTGTCTTGTGTTGGATACCAATCCCCGTAGCACCCCGAAAGCTTGTGAGTCTTCCGCTGTATCAAATTTTGGGGGTGTTACATATAACCTGTCTCTGATGCCACTGTTGGAATTATGATATCATGACAATCATATAAAATAAACCAAACACATCAAGAGAGTATAGCGGAAGCGTTATAACAAGATCATATAACATGTAATTAATTAATCAATAATAAATAGTAAACATACCTTTGTGATTCTAGCCCGAACAAGAATCAATTAATGCAATCTTCAACTTATGAACCCTAATTAGGGTTTATGTGAACAAATCCAAGAAACAAACAATAATGTGTTTGAATCACGATCTTGTACACACGTACTATTAGCGATTCAATGTGAGTGCTAGTTCTTGATCACAATAGATTTACCAAACACTTTGTATTGTTCAAGGTTACTTGCAAATCCCTTTTCTTGGGGTTTCGGTCGTTGACCTATGAACAAGAGAAGAAAATAATAAGTTTGACCTTCTATTGAAATCAAGTGTGTCAAGGGATGAATACATAGGGATGTATTTATACCCTTATACTTGAGATCAAGTTTACAATGGTTTCCGATGTGGGATTCCATTGTTTTGGCCATAAACAAGATTTCTATAACCTTCTCTTGTCTTGTTTTATTTTCTTCGTATCCCGTTGACATTTACCAACCGTTAGTCAATTCCATTAATTACCTAACGCTCTTTAGTCGTTTATTGTAAATTAAATAATTAAATATAACATTTTATATTAATTATTTAAACATCGAGTCTCATACGTAAAGTGTGCAATCCCGTGATCTCGAGTTCGATCCTAACATATGACTACTAAAACAATGTACATAAACTAACAGAGGAAAACATTGATTTCTAATGAACGCGTTTTTTACCAGCATATTTTACTATCACTGCACCCTTTGTCACAAAACGTCAAAAAGTAACTCGTTTGACATTTAAAGTCAAATACTGGTTCTGAGGCTGAGACAGAGGACGTACTAAATTAAAAGCAGCTGCTTTGAAGGTTGGAAACCTACTGGTTCAGCCAAGAACTAGAAACCGAATTAGAAGGAATAGGAAAAGCACTTATAGAAATCTTTTAAATTTAAAACGGATCAGTCGGTCTACGAATCTATTCTAACTATCAAAGAATTCCTAGAATTTTAAGTGGGATGGGTGTTGTAATTCTTTCTACATCTTGGGGTATTATGACAGACCGTGAGGCTGGACTAGAAAGAATAGGTGGAGAAATTTTGTGTTATATATGGTAATCTTTCTAATATCCGAATTGAATATGAAACGATCCTTTGCCCCATACTTTGAGATGCTCCTCCCCGCCGATCAAGCGGCAACCCTGCTCTTAGCTTTAAGCTAGGATGGTACTATCGGACATCTCAATGTAATAACGACTTTTTGAGAAATTCAAATGTTAGAATGAGCGAAAGCAACACGTATTAGCACTTTTGAGCGATAGCAACACGTATCAGCACACTTGTTTGTATTATTCTTCCGCTAACTACTTTTTAGTTTATATAAGATTCTAAGAAGTATTCTATAAAACAAGCTAATATCTTTATTTTATGAGAACAAGGTGAATTAGTTGTTCTCTAGTATCAAATAGCATGTTTAGCCTCAGGTTCTATAAAACAAACAGTTTGCTTCTCCAAGAATAAAACAACTTAACAAAACTTATCAGTGCAATCAGCCAATCAGTTGAGAATGCATTGTCGGGCAAAACAAGGAAAAATAAAGACAGCCTTGGTCTTTCGCAAACGATAGTAAATTACTCCAAAACGAGGTCATTGGTAATATCACCTTCGTCCATTAGGATATTATCTTTGGTTTCCACCATTTGCTTTTCCATCTTTTTCCACCAGCTAAAAAGAGACTAGTTCCTAGTTTTCACGATGTAACCAGAATTCAATACTTGGGTCTTCATTCAGAAAAATAAATGTGGATAAAATGCCTTTTTCCGACATGATGAAATTTTAAAAGTGCTTATAAGGTAAACATCAGACATCCAAGTTTAATGCTATACATCAACCACCAAAAATTGAAGTAGGCATATCGAACACCATGTTTTCAACCACGACAGTCGACAGATATATTCACAGTTCCTCAAAACCTTAAAACGTAAAGATATGTATGCAGTTCATGAATTATGACACTTAAACGCCACAATTTAACAAAATCGCTGGTCTACACGGTCCTGTGACATTTTCATAACTTCTACTCTAATAGAAACAAACCAACTTCAAGCGCAGAGGAAAAGGCACATGCAGAGTATACGGAACATGATTAGAGGTCATACGAATCCAAATTTCAAATGTAACGCTGTGCGTCTTTTTAAGTCAAGTTCAGAATCCTATTCTATTGCATAGAATCCATATTTCCTGAGTTCTAGCGAAACACTGGATCCATCTATTCTGCACATATATTATTTTCACATGCAGAGTATTTACACTTACTTTTTGCGTGATCAAATCTTGCAGTAATATATAAAATGTAACGAAAGATTAAACCTGCATAAGAAAATTACATTGCTTAAAGTTCGCCAAAACATACCGAAAATAGTATTATATAATAAGAAAGAAATATTAAATAAATATGAAAAAGTCACATGGTATACATTCGATTCCTTGCACTTTGAACCAAGATCTCATCTAATATATCTGTGTTCGTGTACCAGGTGCCAAGAACTTAGAACGCAAATATTCCAACTTGCTAAGTCAATGATTATTATAGCTTGACATAAAATCAAATTTTGTTTATTCAGGATACAGATGAAACAAGACTACCAAGAAGTCAAGAACAAAAATTTTAATCTTCTAAATAAACATAAAACCATGTCATGTTGGCCTTAATAGAATAATCAGTTTGACTAAAAAGTCAAATCACTAATGTGTTACAGAAAAGCATCGCTTCTTGAGATGTATGAACATCAAATGAGATTGCTAAAATTTCAAGAAATAATTTTGACTTGGAGGGATTGGTAAACAGTTGGAGTCGAACGAGTTGGAATAACATCTGAAACTATTAGAACCGCGTCTCCATCTTTCAACATGGCTTTCGCTTTTATGAGATCTGATGTTTTGGTTATGTTATCGCCCATGTCATCTGATAAGTCAACCAAAATCGGTATGACTCCCCACTGCAAGTTCAGAGCCATTTGCGTGCTTTTTTCATCTGTGAATGCAAATATTGGTGGGTTTGGCCTATTTCGCGACAAAAGTGATGCCATCTGCCCATGTCTCGTGTACACAAAAACCGCATCCACTCCAAGATTGTTTGCTACGTTTTAAAGAGACAAAAAATCTTGAGTTACGAGGACTTAATTACCAACAAGTAGGATGTTAAAAATATAATTACCAAATTAGACCATTTAATCTTAAGAAAAATTACCCATTTGGCTAGCACAGTTGCAGATCTGTTCAGCAATCTGATCGGGCAACGAGATTCCAAGTTTATGTTGAGGAACAGATGACTGATGATTCTCTTCACGGCTCCATAGTTCCATTCGTGTGCTAGCCATTCGTAAAACAGAAAGAGCCTTCTCTCCAAAAGACCCAACTGCTGACTCGCCAGACAACATCAGGGCATCAGCATACTGTCGAACTGCCTCAGAAACATCTGCAACCTTTCTCACATAAACATAACATGTCAATTTAAATATTAAAAGTCATGGATGGTTAATAGTTAACAAAATAATAGAGAAATTTTTACATTAATTATCAGCATACTTGGCCGTTTATCATGATTTCGTCATTGTACTTTTTTTACAGATACGAGTCGCTAAAAAAATGACTGTGTGTCTAGTTAGAGTAATTTGATAGCCGTATTTTACTGACTCAAACATTACACAAAGCACCTTTTAATGACTAGGATATACAAAGAAATGCAATGAAAAAAACAGGACAAATGATTGATAATATCCTAAGGATAATTACCTCGGCTCGTGTTGGAGTAGGATATTCAATCATGGACTCTAATAGTTGTGAGGCCACAATTACAGGCTTGTTGAGCTGTCTACAAAGATTGATGATATCTTCTTGCACAGTTGGAATTTGCTCAAGTGGTATTTCGACTCCAAGATCACCTCTTGCCACCATTATTCCATCTGAAGCCTCCACGATCTCTTCAAGTTTGTGAAGAGATTCCAAACTCTCGATTTTAGCCAAAACCTTAATGAATCTGTGCATTGAGAAAAATTAATACTTTACATCCGTTTTGAGAAAGAAAATATAAAATACAATCATATGTGCACTAACTTATTTTTGGTAGATAAGTAATTCTTCAAATGATTGACAGCGTCGGCATCCTTAACAAATGACATGGCAATAAAATCAACACCTTCAGAAATTCCAAACTCGATATCAGACCAATCCTGTAAATCATACAGCATGGCAATATTTGATATCAAATCGGTATCAAACCATACAAAAATACATTAGTAGTACTAATATACTGTAGTATAATAATGTGTGAATAATAGTCCTTTAATATTCTCACCTTTGTTGATAATGTTGGGAGCTCATGATGTTTATCAACAAGCTTTCCATCTCTCCAAAAGCTCAATTTAGCTCGAGGCAAAAGTAGACCAGGGTCAATACATTTGCAACGCAAGTCATTTCCGATCCTTTCAATGACCTTAAAAGTCGCCATTCCTCCATCAACCACTAGTTCATCACCCTCTTTAATTCCTGATTTATAATTCATATCGCATTACAATATAAATCTATTACGTTAACATTCTATTATAAAATGAAAAAAACTAGAGAGTAACCGCATTAGCTATACTACCTTCAGCAAAACCTTCATAACTTGCTTGAACTGTGAATGGACGACAACCCTCAAATTGTTCGGTGGTAAAGAACCATATTGATCCATCCTAAATCCAATATGCAACACAGATACCATCAAAATTAGGACTTTAAAAGCATTTTGCATTGTAATTTTAAAATAACTATTTGATATAGAAGCATTTTCACTATCAGCTGAAGTGTTCGGTATTGGTTATGAAAACCGCGTATCTAGTTATAAAACTTAAAATAAGAAGCAACTTTGAATTGTTTTTCACTAGCAGATAATTAGATGCTCTCTCAAACACTATTCATTGTTGTATCAATCACAATAAGAACATTAACGTTGTTATAACTTATAAGCAACCCCAATTAGTCAATTAGTGCAAAAACGCAATAATCAGATAATCACAATGCCAAACATCCCTTCACGGAACAAAAAACGAATGATACCTCAGCTTTAACAGAAGAAGGAGCACCATGATCAGCAACATGAATCTGACTACCTTCCGTATCAATCATAACCGAAACACAAAACCCTTGTTCACTATTCAATTTCTTAATCTTCCTAATAACATCTCGATGCCACTCTTTCGTATTATGACACATATTCAGCCTAGCCACATTCATCCCTCCCATAGCCAACTTCCACAGCTCCTCATACGAACAACACGCGGGCCCCACCGTACACATGAGCTTCGTCTTCCTTAACCCCAAAAACCCCTTCTCAGCCAGTTCTGCCTCTGTCACAACATCAAAACCTAAAGATAAAAACTCCTCTGTTTCCTCTGTTTTCAGCTCAAGGACCGCGCTACCCACATGCATTACAGCTTTCGTCGTTAAACCCTGTGGTTTTATTCGATTAAATGGGACTATTTTACGTGAAAGTGAAACCCCAGGTATGGTTTTACGTAAAGTTTTATGTAAAGGTTTTGGCATGAGAGATAAGTCAGCAGTGAATGAAGCCATGGTGATTTTTAGAGACAAAAAAAACAGGGGATTTGGGGTTTTAAAAGAATTGTTTGGTGAAGAAACTGATGAGGTTTATGGATTGATTAATCCGTAGGGTTTTTGGAATTACTTGAAGAAAGATTTTGGGGTTTATTATTTGCTGATTTTGCATGGTATTATTACTGTGCCATAAGAAAACAGAGGAAAAAGTTAATTGTGTGGGGACTAGGAGGGTTTTACTGAAAGGTAAGTTTGTTACTATTTGTTTTGTTTGGATTAGTTTGGCCCAAGATTTTTTTTTTTTTTTTTTTTTTTTTTTGGTTAAACAATTTTCGAACTTTTAGCAGACTAATTCACGAGATTTGAGCTCATCGTTATATAAACTTAAAATGGGTAAAGCTTTCCCTTTTTCAGAAAGGTTGGCATGACCACTTAAAGTTTTTCTGCACCTAACAAGAATTGAACTTAATACCTCTCAAAAGTTACTCAAACTTCTTACTAGACTACCCTTAACTAGTTAGTAGTTACCCAAGAATTTTATTTTAGGGGTTGTTTGGATTTCTCATTCTTTGATTACTACTTTCTCCGATATATTTCAAATGTCCATTTTACTATTGGGAGCAACTGGTGTGATTCCTGTATATTTCAAATGTCCAATTTAGTGAAAAAAAAAGTGCTTTTTTCGAAAAAAAACAAATGACACCTTAGAGCATCTACAATGCAAAAACCAACAATAGCTTTTTACTATTCTAAAATGCTTTTTGAGAGGGGTTTTTAGCATTGTATTCAAAGCTTTTTGAAAAACTTTTTACAAAAGCTTGTTAAACTCAAAGTCATTCTTCAAAGTCTTTGTTATTAATTGTGGTATGTATTTATTGCATTAAATGCATCAAGTCTTTAAAGACTTGATGCATTATAGATGCTCTTAGTATTATAGCATAATAAGAAGGCCGGTGATACCAACAAAAAAATACCACACACAAACATAGAACACAACTCGGTCGCATACACGACTGACTTGTGTATTTTTTTTGGGTTGGTGACTTGTTGAATGTGAGAGGGTGTAAGGGGTGAGACTAGTCTAGACAGAGAGGTACTAGTCTAAATTTGAACAATTACACAGTCTAAAAAACACCTTAATCTATAGAGTAAATTACATGGTTGGTCCTTGTGGTTTGTATAAAGTAACAACTTTCGTCCTTATCTTTTAAAAGTTGCATGGTTAGTCTCTAAGTACGTAAACAAATAACACCACGGGTCCCTTGGTTTAACTGGTGTTAACTAGGTTAGTTAAAATTTACAAGTTAGCCCCCTTTGGTTAAATAGCGCTGCATCGTTAAACCTATGGTTAAATAGCGCTGCATCGTTAATCCTTTGGTTAAATAGCGCAGCATCGTTAACCCTTTTAACGTTTTCGCCCGTTTTTGTCCGTTTTTTACATTTTCGCCCGCTTTTGTTCGTTTTTTTTTTTTTTTTTTTTTCGCCCGTTTTTGTCCTTTTTTTTTACGTTTTCGCCCGTTTTTGTCCGTTTTTTTTTTCGCCCGTTTTTTTTTACGTTTTCGCCCGTTTTTGTCCTTTTTTTTTGTTTTCGCCCGTTTTTGTCCCTTTCTTTTTACGTTTTTGTCCGTGTTTTTTTGTTTTCGCCCGTTTTTGTCCGTTTTTGCCCGTTTTTGTCACTTTTTTTTCGCCTTTTTTTTTACGTTTTCGCCCGTTTTTTTTGTTTTTGCCCGTTTTTTTTACGTTTTCGCACGTTTTTGTCTGTTTTTTTTGTTTTCGCCCGTTTTGTCCATTTTTTTAACGTTTTCGCCCGTTTTTGTCCACTTTTATTTTGTTTTCGCCCGTTTTTGTCCGTTTTTTTTAACGTTTTCGCACATTTTTGTCCCTTTTTTTTGTTTTCGCCCGTTTTGTCCGTTTTTTTATGTTTTCGCACGTTTTTGTCCGCTTTTTTTTTGTTTTCGCCCGTTTTTGTCCGTTTTTTTTATTTCGCCCGTTTTTTTTCGTTTTCGTCCGTTTTTTTTGTTTTCGCCCGTTTTTCTCCGTTTTTTTTTACGCTTTCGCCCGTTTTTGTCCATTTTTTTACGTTTTCGCCCGATTTTGTCTATTTTTTACGGACAAAAAATTCAATAAAACATAATTTTGAATTTTTTTTAAATAATCATCGAAAAAAATATTTTTGAAAAAAAAATTTTGGTAAAAAGAACGGACAAAACGTAAAAAGAACGGACAAAAAGAACGGACAAAACGTAAAAAGAACGGAAAAAAAATTTTGGGTAAAAAAAGGTACAAATAGAGGAGAAAACGTAAAAAGAACGGACAAAAACGGGCCAAAACGTAAAAAAATGGACAAAAAAGGGCGAAAACGAAAAAATGGACAAAAATCAGCGAAAATGTAAGAAAACGGGCGAAAACGTAAAAAAATGGACAAAAACGGACGAAAACGTAAAAAAACTGAACAAAAACAGGCGAAAACTTAAAAAAAAAACGGACAAAACGGGCGAAAACAAAAAAAACGGACAAAAACGTGCGAAAACGTAAAAAAATGGACAAAAACGGGTGAAAACAAACAAAACGGGCGAAAACAAAAAAAATGGACAAAAACGTAAAAAAAGGGACAAAAACGGGCGAAAACAGACAAAAACGGGCGAAAACGTAAAAAAAGGGACAAAAACGGGCGAAAACAAAAAAAAAACGGACAAAAGCGGGCGAAAACGTAAAAAAAACGGACAAAAACGGGCGAAAACAAACAAAAACGGGCGAAAACATAAAAAAACGGACAAAACGGGCGAAAACAAAAAAACACGGACAAAAACGTGCGAAAACGTAAAAAAAATGGACAAAAACTGGCGAAAAAAAAACGGACAAAAACGGGCGAAAACGTAAAAAAAAACGGTCAAAAACGGGCGAAAACAAAAAAAACGGACAAAAACGGGCGAAAACGTAAAAAAAAGGGACAAAAACGGGCGAAGACAAAAAAAACGGACAAAAGCGGGCGAAAACGTAAAAAAACGGACAAAAACGGGCGAAAACGTTAAAAGGATTAACGATGCAGCGCTATTTAACCAAAGGATTAACGATGCAGCGCTATTTAACCAAAGGATTAACGATGCAGCGCTATTTAATCAAAGGGGGCTAACTTGTAAATTTTAACTAACCTAGTTAACACCAGTTAAACCAAGGGACCCGTGGTGTTATTTGTTTACGTACTTAGGGACTAACCATGCAACTTTTAAAAGATATGGACGAAAGTTATTACTTTATACAAACCACAGGGACCAACCATGTAATTTACTCTAATCTATATGTATGAAGGCAAAGCAAAACCAGACCATTTTGATTACAAACCAAATGTACTTTAAGACGAAGAACCAGACAACATATTCGTACAATGCATTAAATACTTCAAGATAAATGTTACTCCCTCCGTAATATATTAAGTGTCCATTTTCATAATTCCCAAAGTTTTAGGAGATTCCTCTAATTAAACTCTCCACAAATCAAATACTCCGTATTAATTTTACCCACTAAAATCTCATCTTATTAGTTGAAAGGTACAAGTGAACACTTAATTTGAGACATTCAAATATTCAATTGTGGACACTTAATATGAGACGGAGGGAGTACATTCACAAATAGTTTGCAAAATTCTTCACACATGTGAAGAAAGAAAAAAGATATAATACGATACAAAATAATTGGACCACTACACATGACAAGTTATTTTGTAAATACAGTATAATTTTGTAAACTTTTTTATGGATGTAAAATTGTTGATCATTCAAACCAAAAGAAAAATTGCAAACTAAAAAAATGCACTCCGAGATGGACAACCACACAGCAATTCAGCATATACAATGCTAGGACCACAACAGTTCATATATAAACTTGTTTTTATTTGTTACATTAGTCTTTTCTTTTCTTTTCTTTTTTACACCAACTCCTCATGGCTTTCAGAATTATTAAACACATTCCATCTTGTTATTTTTTATCATGGCTTGTTTTAACATTTCTAGATATCAAATGGTCTAGAATACGTCATATTATGACTTTAAATTGATTTAGCCATTCAAATTCAAATATTATACTCAAATTTGGGCTAAGGTGATTAGAAACTTTAATGGTGTACTTGAAATTAGGTGTGTAACCAATTTGACTTTATGGTGGGATAAGTATTCAATGTTAGGCTCAAATCCTGCTGGAAACCCATCTAAAATAGTACTTACCTAAGCCATGACTGCTTTCTTTATTTTCTCTAGAGTTGCTATATAACATTGCAAAGCTCTTTTTAATTCACATTTGACATTTCTTTAACACATGTTGTGTAGAAATTCGTTTATTTGCATCAAGCTTTCGGGGGTATATTATTCCCCATACTGTATCTTCACTTTTTTTTTTTTTTTTTTTTTTTTTTTTTTTTTTTTTTTTTTGCAAAAGGTGAATTATATTATATACTTCAAATTTGTACAAAGTATCATAACAATAAACTGTTTTGGACATTCCCAAAAACAGAACAACATTCAAACACCTACACTATCTGATATCTCTGACAAACTAGTCATATATCTGTCAATACTAAGCTGTAATACAAGAGAAGACTACAGTCAGAACATAGCCTTCATACCACCATCTAATCATTATACTTCAGATACCTTCTCTTATTCACCTTTATATGAGCACCATAACCATCTAGCAACATTTTCAATACACCTTCCACCTAAATCATTCAACCTGCCACCACAATGACTTAGGCAGAAAAGTGATTA
Organism: Artemisia argyi; assembly: GCA_030686995.1. NCBI lineage: Eukaryota > Viridiplantae > Streptophyta > Magnoliopsida > Asterales > Asteraceae > Artemisia > Artemisia argyi. The sequence goes on along the minus strand of CM060676.1, from coordinate 1,907,845 downwards.
GCATCACTAGGCACCCATAACCCCTCCAAGTCAAGGGCTCTACCAAATGATTATACATAAGAGTATAAATACAAATGGGCTAGACCTAATATTAAACAAATACATGAGCCTAATATAAATAATATGAAATACGTCTAACAGTTTTTTAGTACAGATAAACGACGGTAGCTAGAGTTGACGGGGTGGCATTGAGGTGGCGGTTCAAGGTAGTTGACAAGGTCCGAGGCAATGTTCTGAAAGGCTCAAAGCGCACTAAGGCGCAAAGGGGGTCAAAGAGCCTCGAGTCGAGGCATAAACTAAGGCGCGGGATTCATAAATATGAGGCGCACTATACATTTAGGTTTTTTTATAACATATGTGACAACTTATGCAGCTTAAATAACAAAAAAATATCAATATTCAATGCATAATGCCACTTAATAGTTATTACATTGCATTTAAACCCAAAATATTAAGCAGGCAACATATCAGAATCCATGAACTACCCTAAATTCCTGAATATACATTACAATATATGAGTTATGACTTATAAAATTTAACAAATTACCATGTATCAAACTATCAACTATCAACAACAAAAAAACTATGTTTGTTTTGTAACACTTAACACTAAAGAAACAACATTTGTATCTGCTAATAGACATTAGATTACAAAAAAACATAGTTCTTTGTTGATTGTGTATTTTAGTTATTTTCTAAAATATTAGGGTTATTAGATACTTTATAACTTAAAGGGCCAAATGTATATAACATGTAAGCCCAAATTGTATCTTATTATTAAGAAAAAAAAGGCCAAAACCCCGTTACATCTTCTAGGCGCACAAATCCCCAAGGCGCTAAAGCGCAAAAATCCTCAAAGCGCTGCGATTTTTACGGGATTCATGCATGTCGTGAGCCTCGATCTAAAAAAATCCCAAAGGCTGGAGCCTCGTGGGATTTAGGGAGTAAGCGCGCCTTAGGCGCGATTTTTAAAACTATGGTCCGAGGATGAGACCTAGAGCTCCGATACCATGTAAAATTATATTATTCCCAGTATATTTAAATGAATACACATCTATACTACCTTATAATGTATTTAGGACATCTATATTTAGAAGTCTTAAAATGTTTAAGACCAAAAATATTTCTTTAATAGGAAAGATGCATACATGCTTGTAATTTTTTAAGATTTACAAGAAAAGAAGCATAGTATACACCACTTTAATGCACATAATTTTCAGACTTACAAGACAAAAAGTATAGTGTACACCACTTTAATGCACACATTAAAAAATATTAATGCTATTTAATGTAATAAATTAATTAATTGGTTAATAAATACAATTAATACAGTTATTAAAACACCCCTTACAAAAGAAATACAAATTATCAAGCATATTGTACAACCAAATTAAACACAATTCCAGCATTAAATGTCACTAATACAAATAATAAAGCACATTATTCAAGCCCGAACGGGTAACGGGCCAAATGGGCTTGAGCCCGAATGGGTGCGGGCCAAACGAGCCCAACGGGCTCGAGCCTGAACGAGCTTAGGCTAAATGAAATTCTTGATATCCGTAAAGTTATTATCAAAAAAACATAATAAACTAAAATGCATAGTTCACCAAAAATTTTAATTTCAGGGTACCCACAGCTACAACGCGCGGGTACCCTTCTAGTAAGAGTATAAATACACAATACAAAACTCTCTCTAAAAAACTAACCCAACCTAACCCTAAACCTGCCGCCGCCACCGTAGCCCCTCTTCTTTGTACATACTTTATCATTTCTTTCAGTTTTCGAATAAATAAGGTTTATAGATAGTGTAGTTCTTTTTATCTAGTTTTTCGGATCAATTTCTTTAGGATCGATTTAGTTAGGGGCTTTTTTTATTTTTTTTTGGGATCAGTTGCTCGGTGGTTCAAATCGATTGTTTTAGGGTCGAAGTGGTTTTGTGGTTCAGAGCGGGAGGTCATGTAATGGTGAGGTCGTGTGATGCCTGATGGTGAGGTCATGAGACGGTTGAGATGGTAAGGTCTTGAGTTAGCTAGGTTGTGAGATGGGTTCAAATCGTGAGGTCGTGAGATGGTGTTCGTGAAGATGGTTCAAATATTAAGATTATGTGATGGGTACAAATATTGAGGTCGTGATATGGCTCTGGTCGTGAAGATGGTTCATAGTGTAAGGCCGTGAGATTGTTTTGGGATATGATTGTTGATTGGTCCCAAACGGTCAACCTAAATTGACCAGGTGAATGGTCAACAAGGTCAAACGTCTCAGCCAAATCTCCGCGGAAGTATAGGGTTTCCCCGGGTCGTTATGTCCCGACGAGGTGTGATGGTTAATAAACGGGGTTGTGATCGGGTGAATCTGGACGGGAAAGGTGTTTGAGTTTGATTAAACAAAGGAATATACTAAGAAATAGCTTAAACAAGATATATAGACAAGACTGTAAAAGTAGAAAAACCAGAAACGTTTAAAACCTAAAAACGCGTACGTTCACGTTTTAAATAACGTAAACGTACAAAATAAAACGTGAAAACTGAAATCTGAAAACCCCCAGGGGGTGAAAATGAATTTTTTACAAACTTACAGGTAAAAGAAATTTTTTAGAAAAAGAAAATAAATTTTAACACTAATTAATTATTTAATATTAATTAATTACTATTTAATACTTATTATTAATATTTAAATAACTTAAATACAATATAATATTAATTAAATACTAAAAAAGTGAAAATAAAATTTCTAAAATTATAAAATAACTAAAAACAAGTTTTAAAAATAAAAATATGTATTTTTGTCTTTTTGTGATTTTTCTATTAATTAATTACTAATTAAATATTAATTACCTAATTAAACTATTTTAAATTATTAAAAATAGAAAATGAACAGTAAAAAATATAAGAAAATTTCTAAAATTATTTTACGACATATAAAAGCTAGGAAAAATGTAAAAACCAGGTCTTACTTAATAAAAACTAATTATGCTATTTAAAACATAATTATTGATTAATTATTAATTAAACTAATATTAATTCTAATAAATACTAAATGACAAAATAAAAATCTGAGAAATTTACTAAAATTAATTTAATTTAAAAGGTAATTAATAAAAATATAAAAATGCCAAGCACTTAATAAAATTCTAAAAATGAAAATTAAAATTTAAATAAAATTAAATAGAAACTATCACTTAAAATTAAATTTGATTTTCTGGATTTTTCTTTTACAAATCTATTTTAGACCTAAAAACAAACACTTTTTGTAAAAACAACTTTTTTTGTAGCTTAAAAATAAGCACGGTGGAAGCTTATTAGCTCCACAGTTGACTTTAGTTGACCAAAAGAGAAAATAAGCTCAAACTAGCTTAAGTGGGACCCACTATGGTGAATTCTGGTTTAACTGAGTTAAGTGAACATATATAAGCTAGAAAAAGCAAGTGGGGACCATTGGATAAGCCAATAAGCTGAATAAGCTATTCCAAAAACCAAACATGTACTTAGAAAAGGGACAAGCAAAAGGAGTTGATTCAGGTGGGTCCCAGGGGTTTTAAGGTCAAACCTTTGGTCAATATCTAAAGTGTGGTAGGAGCGGGGTTGAAAGGATCAAGGTGGAGGCTTTGGGGCTCACTGAGGTGGTTAGAAACCACCACCAAAGTGATGGTGGTGGTGACCTGCTGATGCAGGGGGTAGGACTGCCCTGCAGCTGACTTTTGGGCAAGCTGGGGGGCACACAAAAATTCTTAAAAATAAAACAAATATGGGATCACAAACATGAGCTGGGGGGTTGCATATAGAAACAAGTTTCAAGCCATGAATCTAAGTATAAAATTCACTAAAAATCCTTCAACTTTTGGAAAAATTTGAAAACATGCATTTTGACTTTTTGAGTAAAAAGCTATGCTTGACTTATGTGAACTTTAAAGGCTTCTAGATAACTTAGATAGATGTAATAAGCTATATTCTGAGTTAATTAAGCAAAAGAAACACTAATACTAATTAAGTGGATGGAATTGCATACTAAAATCTCAACAGTGCATGAAATAAGGAAGGATTTAGTAGGATTTGACTTTTTGCTAAGTGAGTACTGATTTTTATGGCTAACCTAGACTAAAATGAACCTATGCAATCTACTCATGACAAGTTAACAACAAAACAACAACAAGATCACTGGGAACAGGGCAATGCCAAACTCCCCTGATGGTTAATTGATTTCATGTTAATCTTAAAGATACTTGATTAGACTAGGAAATTACTTGACAGATTTAAAGCAAACTACATTGTAACCAAATTAAAAAGCAACAATCACAAGAAATATAACATCACAACAGAAGCAAATCTCAAAACAGTTGAGATACTAATGCTAAGAATTGGTGAAACTGACCTCAAGTTAGTGACATGAAGCACATTTGAGCTTATAAATAAGCTATATAACCAGAAATAACCACCAACATCCTTCTGAAACACCTAATAATCATCATGAACATCCCTTTTACTTTTGTTGACTTTTGTGGATTTTGAACTTAAACTTATTTAAACTGTGTTGAGCTTATGAAAATTTCATGAATGACTTAAAGTAAGCTTAATGAGACAGTAATGGTAGCTTTTTACAACAATTACAACAATATGAAATTTTCACTGAGAAGTTCAAGTACTGAGTTAAATAGAAAACTTATGAGTTTCATTACATAAACCTTGAAATTATACTACTGAAATTGGGATTACAATTTGAAAACTAAAATTACACTAAGAAAACTAAATTAATTTAACATCTAATTTTTTACTCTAAAAAACTACTACTACTCTGGCCACAGTCACCTCTTTTTTATATCCTTCCAAAATGATCTCTGAGCCACTCTTGACTTTTCCCACTTCAGTTTGAGCCCTTGGATGGCTACAAATAAATCTTGGTCGTTTATCTTTCTTTTGGCGGGAAAATACCATTTCGCAGGTTAGGGATTACTTGTGAGAGATTCAAAGATATTAATTGGTTTTGTTTGGTTTTGTTTGGAGGGGGACAAGAAGTGGGTTTGCTGAGGTAGAGGAGGGGGGAGATGGAGTGTGGAAGGGATGTTGCAGCCAAGTGGGTGTGTGGGAGGGAGATGGTCAGACTTTGGTTTGACTGGGTGAGGATTATTAAAACGGGGGAGTATATAATTTAGGGGGTGGGCTGGTATTGTTGGTGGGCTTGGGATATTAGGGTGAATTGGGCTGGTGATATAAGGTGGTGGGCTTTGGATTGGTGGGATAAGGGTGTTGGTGGATTACAAGTTAACAAAGGGTCCGTTTGGTTGTTAGCTAAAATACCACAAGGACCTAAATTGTAATTAGCTGAAATTTTAGGGGTGGGTATTGCCAACTGTTCATACTCATTCCAAGGACTTTTCCTGTAATGTTATAATTCCACAAGGACTTTTCATGTAAGTTTACAATTTTAAATTTCCCAGGGACTAAAAATGTCAAAACTCAAAGTTAAGGGACCAAAATTGTAAACTTTTCAAAACTTTCACCCAGGGACCAATTTTGATAACTTTTGATTTCCCAAGGTCCAAAAATGACTTTTTATCCAAAAATGTCCCACCAGGGACCAATTCTGTCAATATCTGAAACTTTAGGGACCAAATTGTAAATTCTCAAAACTTTTCCAATTTTTCACCAAAGGACTAAATATGACAACTTATGATTTCAAAAGGACCTTTGGTAATAATTTTCCATATTTTGAATGACCAGGGACTAAATCTGACATTTTATGAAAGTTGGGAGACTGAAACTGCCAATTTTGCAAACTTTGTACGTTTTTCATCTGTTTTTACTCATTTTGCATCTAAAACATATAAAACACAATTTTAAAATATTTTTAGTATTTTGATGCATTTCTGAGTGTTTTTGTATTCCCGGAAAATTTCACTATTCACTTTTACTATTCATTTTTTCCCTAAACTTTCCCGAAAGTTGATTTTTATTTGATTTTATCAAGTGATAAATCATTTCCATGGCAAATTAAAAGTTTAACTTTCATAAGCTCATTTTCGTGAAAGTTATTAAGGAATTACACGTTTTAGGGTAAAACGTCATTCAGAAATTCTACGTACAACGAAACTCGACCGCGTTAAGTGACCCCGCATCAGAAAAATGTTTGACACACTCATGATTTATTTGAGAATTAATCGTGACTGAGAAAAACATGACCAAAAACTTCCCAGCAGGTCACCCATGCCTGTACTACTCTCGCATGAGCACGCTTAACCGTTTGGGCGATTAACCGTGAGACCACAAAACGCGTTTCTAAGACTTTTTGAGTTTTCAACTTATTAGAAAAAGTCAACATATTCTTTCCCTCCTCCATTGACCAAAAATGATCCCTTGATGTTATAAGTCATTTCGTGATTTTTAGGCTTACGGTTTGATGTCTAAAAGACATTTAATACCAACCGACACTAGACTGAGCCCAGTCTAGACATTATAAGTCATTTTAAATCATTTTTATAACATTAGAAAAGTAACATTTTACTTTTCTCAATTTTACGCAATATTCAGCGTTTTACGCGAATTACGCGTTTTAGACCCGTGTTTCCAGTTTTTAGCAGGGTTTTACACCCAAATGGAACCTACCACTCATTTTATATTTTATTATGGAACTTATTGACATGTTTATCAATACTTTCAAATTCCATAATTTTACGACACCCGGTTTTACGTTTTGAGGCGTAACAACTTACGGTTTGCAGTTTTCGGAGTCAAAACACACTAGATATCTTGGATAATATCATCCAAAGTCCAACCCTTGTTCTCCAAGGTCTTGAAACCGGCCTAGGAGGGGGGGAGTCACCCCATGTGGCTTCATCTCATGAATATACCCCTAGATCACCATTATATTACAACTTGGTCACCAAGTTTTAGTAATTTCCTAACACTTTCCTAACCTCCTCATTTTTGGACTATAAATAGCCCTCTCCCTCCCCTTTTGGTGCCGTGCATCCCCAACCCCAAATCCCTCTCATCCTTAGTTCATTTCCTTCTAATTTCTAGCAAGATTCAAGTGAAGTTCAAGTATAGAAACCCTAGCTTAGTTTCTAGTAATCAAAACTCTTCCAAACCCTAATATAATTGGTGATTTCTCTTGAGTTTAAATCCACTCAATTCACCTAAACCTTCATCATCCATCTTTCAAGAATACCAAGGGTAGAAAGATTGCATGAAGTGAAAAAGGGTTGAAGCAAGTCTATCAAAGTCCTATCCTTACATGTTAACTTCCTTTCATCTTTGAAAGCCAAAAGTTGTGAGCCAAACCCTAACTTGATTCTTGTTAAATAATCATGTTCATGTTATTTACATATTATTTGTGCTATATATTGTCTTGTTATCATGTCCATGATGTATAAAAATGACCAAAACAAGTTATTGTTATTGATTGTTACAACAAGTTACTAAAACAAGTAAACTAGTGACTTTCTTGGTAAGACCTGATCAAAATGGTAAAAATATGATGTTGGATCATTACATATTACAGTAGAGGACTTAACAAGGAAACCATAGCAATTTGAACCACCCAAAACGAGTATACGAGTCAAAAGTTATGGCGATTTGAAATTACCAAAGATTTCCGGCAAAACTGCCAAATAGCTTCCTGATCAAATTTGGGTTTTGAAAGTCCCACTTCTGGTCCGATTCATCAAAAAGTTAAAACACAAAAGTTGTCCGAAACGACGTTTTCGTTCAGGAACAAAGAAGCTCGAGCCCTAAAAACGCTTTCCGAGTGATAAAATTTTTCAAATTCTAAACAGCCCATTTTTAGGCGAAAGTCACTAGATTATGGTTATACTTTGAAAGGAACAAGAGGTCTTATGACCTATAATCAAGACCACAAACATGACTAGAACCAAGGTTGAGTCTCATGACCTTGGAACAAGGACCAAAGGTCATGGCTAGGCCATGACGAAATGACCATAACAACTCACATAGGCGTAAACATGAAACAATGAGTTAGGCGATAACTTGAACAAGCAATTTGGATCTACTTCACTTAAAAGGAAACCATGAGATTTTACCAAGAGAACATGGTCATTTAAGGCTTATGAAGCTACCCCTAATAACAATCTTCATGTACAAATAAACTTTCCTAAGTTTATTCAAATATCGGACATGTAACCTTTCGGATCAAAACTTATATCTATATATTTCATCAACTACTACAATAGTAGGGAGCCTCATGTGAGGAGTTCATTATGTAAGCCGTCGAGTTGAGTTGTGGATTTACGAGTTAAAGTGTCCTGGCTCCTCGAACGCTTACTAACATGACTTCTGAATTATGTCGGCCCGAACGGTAGTAAACGATATACAAAACTTACATGTTTCATAAATCTTCTCTTTCAAAGACTTACACTATACATCATACCACATCATGGACTAAATGCAAGATATATATATATAGGCACTACTTCATATTCTTTACTCCGATCCTAAGTCGCGACATTCTATTATAGGTTGCTCGTAGAAACCTACACGATCCAACCATCACCTTCATTACATGCTATACAACTTAAGGTGAGTTCATAGCCCCACTTTACATTACTTCAATGTTTTACAAACCCTTGGGGGGAATACATGCTATTATTTTTCTACTCGAACACAATGCTTTCTACTGTATGTTATTCGACTATGTTTTATTATCACTAAGTAACATCCTTGCCAAACCAAGATCCCTTAGTATGAACCATTTAATCACTTGCGAGGGTTACTTGTAAGTGAGCGCGAATATTATGAATAGGCCTATTGGGATTGACGAATCCCATTTGTTTTGATTAGTTCAAACAAATGCATTAATATTTGAGACATTAGGTATGACGGCAAAGTACCTACCGGGATAAATCTGCCAATCGATATTGGTACACGTTAACGTTTTGGTTTCATAAGCTTAGTGTATAATACATTTTATGGGCGTATAATAACGTAGCCTACCTGTTTTGTTTTCCAAACATTGGTGTGAGTCTACAGCTCACACTACGATTATTGTGTTCAAACGATTTACCTACAAACACTACGATTATGGTGTTCAAACGATTTAACTACCAACACATTGTGTTCAAACGATTTAACAAACTCTATGAATATCACTCAACCTTTGTGTTGACCTCTCAAGCATGTATTTCAGGTTCATGACGATCAAGGATGGCACGGAAGGACACGGATACTCAAGAGGGCTATAAATTTACTTATCATTCAAAAACACATTTATTATACATTGTAAACATGGAACCAATTGGGACCTCATTTTGTAACCTCTGATATTTATATAATTTGAATGATAAATCTTTTAAAACGACTCAATTGGAGTTCGTTTTCTATTATTGTGACTATTGTGCTGTCAAGTAACACCCAGTTCGAATTCCGCTGCATCCATGAATTGGGGGTGTTACAGATTGGTATCAGAGCCATGGTTATAGAGAAACGGGTCTAATTGAGACCTAAACTATAACTACAATCACAAACAAAAACATTTTATAGCCTTCCGCTCTTCGTGTCTTCCATCCTCCAGACGATTATGGACTTAGTAAGCATGTTATACTACACAAACATATTAGTATATACCCATTTTGAGCATTTCCCCGTAGACATTTTTGTGCTACACAAACATAATTGCATATTGATATATGTACCCTTAACATAATTGAGCATTTCCCCGTAAGCATTTTATGCTACATGAACACATATAAGTATATTGATATATACACACTAAGCATTTTATGCTACATGAACACATATAAGTATATTGATATATACACACTAAGCATTTTATGCTACATGAACACATATAAGTATATTGATATATACACACTAGGCATTTTATGCTACATGAACATATTAGTATATTGATATATAAACTCGGTTTATTTTCAATCATTTATCTAAACAAAGAACTAAACATATCTGTGTATGCCTATTCTAAGGCATTTCGGCACAGCCACACTCTCCCAATCATGTTCCTACTCCAACATTATATGTCCAAGACATTGTAACTGATTGCAATGGTCTCATTCATTTTCCAAGACATTGTGAGATACAATGGTCTCATTCATTTTCCAAGACATTGTGAGATACAATGGTCTCGTTCATTTTTTCAAGACATTGTGAGATACAATGGTCTCATTCATTTTTTCAAGACATTGTGAGATACAATGGCCTCATTCATTTTCCAAGACATTGTGAGATACAATGGTCTCATTCATTTTCCAAGACATTGTATGATACAATGGTCTTAATCATTTCTCAAATGTTTTGAGTCACACAATGACCTAACCTACTTCCCAGACATTGTGAATTGCACAATGGTCTAACCTACTTCCGAGACATTGTGTTTTGTGCAAATGGTCTCTAGAATTATTCCATCACATCATCAATATCATTTCTTATGATATCAAAAACCCGTCACAATCTATCGATTTCAAAACAAGAAATATGAGATTTCTAAAGGACAAACTAATCCATCATCGACAAAAGCTGAACTTTCTCTACATTCATCAAAGTTTTCTTATGAAACCTTCATTATTAAAAGTTCGTGATCCTGGCCAAGTATGTTCTATTTTAGAACTACTTAAAACTTCCTTTCCATACGTATCTACCCTTACTACCTTCTATGCAATGGAATATGAAAACATACGTTACAAGTCTTGTATGGACGGGACTTGCAACTTAAGGGTTTGACATCGCCTTTGTTTAGTGGACAGTTTCCCGAAAGCAACGGACATATCAAAAGTATACCTAATTTAGGTATTTGAAAATTTTATCGAACCTTGGCTAAATATAGACTAGTCACCTATATTTAACCTTGGGACAGTGGAATATAGTCTGACTAACTATATTCGACTTAAAATTTTCCAATACTGAGAATAGTTGTACTAGGGTTATGTTTAGGTTGATTTCCTACATGAACTCAATAAAACCACCAGAATACATTAAAACAATCTAGAGACACGATAATGTCTTACCACTCAGCGAAATCTTAACACCTTATTTGTGTTACCTAATTTCATTCTTGAAATTTTTCATTTATGAGATAATCCGAACGACTATCTTTGGATAGTTATCAATTCTTCTCTTCATCCCGTAGAAGTATCATCCTGTTTAGGATACCATTCCGTCATAAACTTTTAAAAATCTCTTAAGATTTTTAAAGCAAACTCAACATCGATACATAAGAGTATTAATGTTGAGCATACACTACACACTTTTGTCCATCAATATATCACAACATTACCTTCACAACCGTGGCAAACACAAGCTCGTTAACAGATCTTGATGCACTTTTAAAGCTCAAATCATCCTTAGTTACACCACAAGTACCCTCATCAGCTTTACAAGATTGAATATTCATCTTGTACTTTTGCTACACCAGTGTCATCTCGTAATACACTACCTAGTGACTCACCGGCTAAGTATGAATGTTGTGTCGGGAATTCTTGAGTAGGATGATTTATAATTTCCTTATTTGAATGGATTGGGATGCCTTTTCATTTAAATAAAGAAATTATAAATCATCGAACCATACGTTTATATTCCTTTAGTTACATTGTTTGGGATGCCTCTCTATGTAAATAAAGAATTATAAACAAGTGGGCTTAATTATATCCGAAACAACATAAGTATGAAGTCAACCTACATTACATTGCTCGGGTATGGCTTGATACCTACATTACATTGCTCGGGTATGGCATGATACCTACATTTTATTCGCCACAAGAAATCCTATCTTTTCACCGACATCGCTTCAAACCATGACATAAACACTAGGTACAACAACCGATTACCTACTAGGCTATGATTGCAACAACTATCCCAATTTCCATAAGTACGAGGTTTACATTTTGGTTTTCATAATGATAGTGCAATAACAACCAAACTCATTACGGGGCCATGTAGCCATATGCATGGGCAGTCATACCAAACTCATTGTGAAGCCATGTAGCCATATGCATGGGCAGCCGTACAATTCAAACAGGACTTGGTCCAACCACATGTTCAACGCTTATTCCATGATTCGATTCTTATAACAATTTCCATTTATTGGATTCCTATGTATATTGCTATTGTTGTTCAACTGTTATATCAACTGCTATTGATACTTGACAACTATATCAATTTCCATTTTGATATTTAACTATATCAAGTTCTAATTGATATTCAACTACTATATCAATTTCTATTAATAATCGACTGCCATATCAATTTTCTTTGATATTCGACTATTATATGGATCTCTACTAATATTCAACCATGTTATCAATCTCTATTGACACACCATATTCTGAGACAAATCAAACTACATCACTAGTAATTCCAGACTTTGGTCCTCATAAGTAACCACACATCTTTATCGACACCACTCCAACATATGACACACAAAGAACTTCGGGACGAAGTTCCCCGTAAGGGGTAGAGACTGTAACAATTCGCAATTTCAGGTTAATTACCATTCCCGGAAAATTTCACTATTCACTTTTACTATTCATTTTTTCCCTAAACTTTCCCGAAAGTTGATTTTTATTTGATTTTATCAAGTGATAAATCATTTCCATGGCAAATTAAAAGTTTAACTTTCATAAGCTCATTTTCGTGAAAGTTATTAAGGAATTACACGTTTTAGGGTAAAACGTCATTCAGAAATTCTACGTACAACGAAACTCGACCGCGTTAAGTGACCCCGCATCAGAAAAATGTTTGACACACTCATGATTTATTTGAGAATTAATCGTGACTGAGAAAAACATGACCAAAAACTTCCCAGCAGGTCACCCATGCCTGTACTACTCTCGCATGAGCACGCTTAACCGTTTGGGCGATTAACCGTGAGACCACAAAACGCGTTTCTAAGACTTTTTGAGTTTTCAACTTATTATAAAAAGTCAACATATTCTTTCCCTCCTCCATTGACCAAAAATGATCCCTTGATGTTATAAGTCATTTCGTGATTTTTAGGCTTACGGTTTGATGTCTAAAAGACATTTAATACCAACCGACACTAGACTGAGCCCAGTCTAGACATTATAAGTCATTTTAAATCATTTTTATAACATTAGAAAAGTAACATTTTACTTTTCTCAATTTTACGCAATATTCAGCGTTTTACGCGAATTACGCGTTTTAGACCCGTGTTTCCAGTTTTTAGCAGGGTTTTACACCCAAATGGAACCTACCACTCATTTTATATTTTATTATGGAACTTATTGACATGTTTATCAATACTTTCAAATTCCATAATTTTACGACACCCGGTTTTACGTTTTGAGGCGTAACAACTTACGGTTTGCAGTTTTCGGAGTCAAAACACACTAGATATCTTGGATAATATCATCCAAAGTCCAACCCTTGTTCTCCAAGGTCTTGAAACCGGCCTAGGAGGGGGGGAGTCACCCCATGTGGCTTCATCTCATGAATATACCCCTAGATCACCATTATATTACAACTTGGTCACCAAGTTTTAGTAATTTCCTAACACTTTCCTAACCTCCTCATTTTTGGACTATAAATAGCCCTCTCCCTCCCCTTTTGGTGCCGTGCATCCCCAACCCCAAATCCCTCTCATCCTTAGTTCATTTCCTTCTAATTTCTAGCAAGATTCAAGTGAAGTTCAAGTATAGAAACCCTAGCTTAGTTTCTAGTAATCAAAACTCTTCCAAACCCTAATATAATTGGTGATTTCTCTTGAGTTTAAATCCACTCAATTCACCTAAACCTTCATCATCCATCTTTCAAGAATACCAAGGGTAGAAAGATTGCATGAAGTGAAAAAGGGTTGAAGCAAGTCTATCAAAGTCCTATCCTTACATGTTAACTTCCTTTCATCTTTGAAAGCCAAAAGTTGTGAGCCAAACCCTAACTTGATTCTTGTTAAATAATCATGTTCATGTTATTTACATATTATTTGTGCTATATATTGTCTTGTTATCATGTCCATGATGTATAAAAATGACCAAAACAAGTTATTGTTATTGATTGTTACAACAAGTTACTAAAACAAGTAAACTAGTGACTTTCTTGGTAAGACCTGATCAAAATGGTAAAAATAAGATGTTGGATCATTACATATTACAGTAGAGGACTTAACAAGGAAACCATAGCAATTTGAACCACCCAAAACGAGTATACGAGTCAAAAGTTATGGCGATTTGAAATTACCAAAGATTTCCGGCAAAACTGCCAAATAGCTTCCTGATCAAATTTGGGTTTTGAAAGTCCCACTTCTGGTCCGATTCATCAAAAAGTTAAAACACAAAAGTTGTCCGAAACAACGTTTTCGTTCAGGAACAAAGAAGCTCGAGCCCTAAAAACGCTTTCCGAGTGATAAAATTTTTCAAATTCTAAACAGCCCATTTTTAGGCGAAAGTCACTAGATTATGGTTATACTTTGAAAGGAACAAGAGGTCTTATGACCTATAATCAAGACCACAAACATGACTAGAACCAAGGTTGAGTCTCATGACCTTGGAACAAGGACCAAAGGTCATGGCTAGGCCATGACGAAATGACCATAACAACTCACATAGGCGTAAACATGAAACAATGAGTTAGGCGATAACTTGAACAAGCAATTTGGATCTACTTCACTTAAAAGGAAACCATGAGATTTTACCAAGAGAACATGGTCATTTAAGGCTTATGAAGCTACCCCTAATAACAATCTTCATGTACAAATAAACTTTCCTAAGTTTATTCAAATATCGGACATGTAACCTTTCGGATCAAAACTTATATCTATATATTTCATCAACTACTACAATAGTAGGGAGCCTCATGTGAGGAGTTCATTATGTAAGCCGTCGAGTTGAGTTGTGGATTTACGAGTTAAAGTGTCCTGGCTCCTCGAACGCTTACTAACATGACTTCTGAATTATGTCGGCCCGAACGGTAGTAAACGATATACAAAACTTACATGTTTCATAAATCTTCTCTTTCAAAGACTTACACTATACATCATACCACATCATGGACTAAATGCAAGATATATATATAGGCACTACTTCATATTCTTTACTCCGATCCTAAGTCGCGACATTCTATTATAGGTTGCTCGTAGAAACCTACACGATCCAACCATCACCTTCATTACATGCTATACAACTTAAGGTGAGTTCATAGCCCCACTTTACATTACTTCAATGTTTTACAAACCCTTGGGGGGAATACATGCTATTATTTTTCTACTCGAACACAATGCTTTCTACTGTATGTTATTCGACTATGTTTTATTATCACTAAGTAACATCCTTGCCAAACCAAGATCCCTTAGTATGAACCATTTAATCACTTGCGAGGGTTACTTGTAAGTGAGCGCGAATATTATGAATAGGCCTATTGGGATTGACGAATCCCATTTGTTTTGATTAGTTCAAACAAATGCATTAATATTTGAGACATTAGGTATGACGGCAAAGTACCTACCGGGATAAATCTGCCAATCGATATTGGTACACGTTAACGTTTTGGTTTCATAAGCTTAGTGTATAATACATTTTATGGGCGTATAATAACGTAGCCTACCTGTTTTGTTTTCCAAACATTGGTGTGAGTCTACAGCTCACACTACGATTATTGTGTTCAAACGATTTACCTACAAACACTACGATTATGGTGTTCAAACGATTTAACTACCAACACATTGTGTTCAAACGATTTAACAAACTCTATGAATATCACTCAACCTTTGTGTTGACCTCTCAAGCATGTATTTCAGGTTCATGACGATCAAGGATGGCACGGAAGGACACGGATACTCAAGAGGGCTATAAATTTACTTATCATTCAAAAACACATTTATTATACATTGTAAACATGGAACCAATTGGGACCTCATTTTGTAACCTCTGATATTTATATAATTTGAATGATAAATCTTTTAAAACGACTCAATTGGAGTTCGTTTTCTATTATTGTGACTATTGTGCTGTCAAGTAACACCCAGTTCGAATTCCGCTGCATCCATGAATTGGGGGTGTTACACCTTTACCACAAGCCATAATCTTGTGGACTAGCCAACTCATTCGCTTTATGGGATATGGCGAGTTGAGGTACAATACAATTTTGGGCAAATTGCAAGCCATCAACGGATTTGAGATGTCTTTACTAAGAGCCGTTTGCTCCTGGACTAGCCAATCCCTTTTGTCGTTTAGACATGGCGGACTGATAACTACAAAAATTTTGAAACTTTAGTGAAAAAAAATTTAAATTTTTTGAGATTTTGGCTAAAATACGGGGGTACTAGATAGTAAAATATGATAAAATTCGCTAGAATAGCGAAATACCCCCCCCCCCCCCCCCACTTAGAATGAATATTGTCCTCAATATTCAAAGTCCCGGCTATTATGCCGACTCTTTGAACGTAAAATGGCAACATTACAAGCTAAATATGGAAACACCATTTTGTATTTTCACTTTTGTAATCATAGCATGGGTGACTCCCCCACACTTAGGGTAAAAACCCTATAAGCATGCTACTGTTTTTGTTTACCGAGTCGCTAGCTTGACTCGACCCCGAATTCATTTGTCCTTGGGGAAGCATGATGTGGAAGAAACGATCTCAATCGGACTTTCATTCAAGATGTTTGGACAAACATTTGAAGCACGTGAAAGTTCTACACCGATGAGATAAGTATCCGGCTCAAGATAATGATACATGAAAATGCCGGGATCAAAGATGGTATCTTCATTCCCGAAGGTGTGAAGAAAAGAGGAAGGCACCTCGAGAGCAGGCTCATTAGCCTGAGTTTGGATTGTAAGGGTTAAGCTCAAAAACATCCCGGGAGGGTGGGTGGGAATTTGCAAATTCTCATGATTGAGTGCATCTCCCCCCGGGCTATCAAACTCCGGATGAGTCATGATAAGGTGATCAATGATGGGCTCAGAATATATTTCATCAACATCACTGATGTCTCCATAAGATAAAAAATTTTCATCAGTGTTTGAATTACTAAGCCCGATATTGAGATAAGAATTGAGTGATGGATCATCATTCAATAAGCTTTCAAGGAAAAGAATATCCCCCTCAGAATCAAGATAGTTATCATCAACTTCATACGAAGTTGAACTATCTAGGGCAAGGAATGCTTCGACTTCTTCCATATCATCTTTGAAATCAAAGAGATCATCATCACATCCCGATGGAAGTGGATTGGTGTGAGTGAGTTCATCGGTGAACTCCTCGAGAAGAAAGTCAACATTAGAGTGGGGAACGGATGCATCAACATACTCAATGTCTCCATAAGATAAACAATCATCACTGGAATTAGAGACAGTCTCAATATGATCATTTGGATTATCAGGGGGTGAAGGAATATCACACACTTGATCAAAAGTCCCCTGTGACTCTCTCGGGATTGGGACAAGGATCTCAACACTAGACTTTATTAATTCGTCCGATTCCTTATTAGGAACAGTGCTAAGATGCTCATCCCCCATGTTTAGAGAGTGAGTGTGAACTTCGGGTGTGATAACAACAGACTAAGGGAGATGAGAGGAGCTAGCATTCATGGATCGTATGAGTTCCATTTGATCTTTTGCTAGTAATTTCTCCGTCTCATTATTTTCTCCCTGATTTACAATTGGAGGAATCACAAATGATGAATCTGACGAACCCTTATAAAATTGAAGGATATCAAGGGTGTCATCATTATCACTATCATCATCACAGTCAAGAAGAGCAGCTTTACGAAATTTGGCACATGTTATAGCTGCTTGTTCTAAGACAAGTAATTCTTCCATGCTCAATTCGTTTCTAGCCTCTCGTTCTTCAGCAAGTAATTCTGCCATAGATTTCTCACGAGAGTCTCGAAACGATGTAGTAACCAACTCCTCCTTAAGTTCTTTCAATATATCAAGAGCCTTTAGTAAAAGGTCTTGCTCAGTATCATGAGGAGTTGTGTGAATCATTTGGTGCTGTGGAGGTGGGTCTGAAAACGAATAGTCGTAATTGTTACAAGGAAATGGATTCCTTGTTTGACAATCCGAGCTAGAGTGTAGACCTCTACAGTAATCACAACAGTAAAACTGATGTGGCTGTGGGTTGTATGTGCTTGAGTTATAATTGTTATCAGGAAACTGCTCATAGACAAGCGTGTTTCCTGATTGACAATCAGAACTGTAATGTGAACCACCACAGTACTCACAACAGTAAAACTATTGAGTCTTATGGTGTGGTAACTGATGGAATGAATTAGGTGTGTCATGGTAGGAATAGGGATTCTGGTTATAGACAGACCCGTTTCCTGACTCTACCATGTCACAGCTGGGGCAATTGCCACCATTATAAGGATTACCACACCAATGGCAAATAAGAAGGTGTGGATGAGACATAGAAAGAATCAAAATGTTTGGGAGGGTAAGAAATGAAGAATCAAAGATGTGAGAGGGTAAATGTGAATATTTTTGGGTTTTTGGAAAGACATTTTGTACAAATGATAAAGAAAATCTTTTTGTGTTTTTTGTGTTCGTTGAAAACTGATTTTAAAAAGTTTTCGGGAACAGTTTTGGTTTTTATATGAAAATAAGAAGATAATATGAACAAGGGTGGGTAAATATACAATGGATGTATATCCCGATTCACTGATACGCAAAACCGTTTAGAATAGCGCGCACACCTCCCCGGCAGCGGCGCCAAAATTTGATTGGTCCCAAACGGTCAACCTAAATTGACCAGGTGAATGGTCAACAAGGTCAAACGTCTTAGCCAAATCTCCGCGGAAGTATAGGGTTTCCCCGGGTCGTTATGTCCCGACAAGGTGTGATGGTTAATAAACGGGTTTGTGATCGGGTGAATCTGGACGGGAAAAGTGTTTGAGTTTGATTAAACTAAGGAATATACTAAGAAATAGCTTAAACAAGCTATATAGACAAGACTGTAAAAGTAGAAAAACCAGAAACGTTTAAAACCTAAAAACGTGTACATTCACGTTTTAAATAACGTAAACGTACAAAATAAAACGTGAAAACTGAAATCTGAAAACCCCCAGGGGGTGAAAATGACTTTTTTACAAACTTAAAGGTTAAAGAAATTTTTTCGAAAAAGAAAATAAATTTTACGACTAATTAATTATTTAATATTAATCAATTACTATTTAATACTTATTATTAATATTTAAATAACTTAAATACAATATAATATTAATTAAATACTAAAAAAGTGAAAATAAAATTTATTAAATTATAAAATAACTAAAAACAAGTTTTAAAAATAAAAATATGTATTTTTGTCTTTTTGTGATTTTTTTATTAATTAATTACTAATTAAATATTAATTACCTAATTAAACTATTTTAAATTATTAAAAATAGAAAATGAACAGTAAAAAATATAAGAAAATTTCTAAAATTATTTTACGACATATAAAAGCTAGGAAAAATATAAAAACCAGGTCTTACTTAATAAAAACTAATTATGCTATTTAAAACTTAATTATTGATTAATTATTAATTAAACTAATATTAATTCTAATAAATACTAAATGACAAAATAAAAATCTGAGAAATTTACTAAAATTACTTTAATATAAAAGGTAATTAATAAAAATATAAAAATGCCAAGTACTTAATAAAATTCTAAAAATGAAAATTAAAATTTAAATAAAATTAAATAGAAACTATCACTTAAAATTAAATTTGATTTTCTAGATTTTTCTTTTACAATCTATTTTAGACCTAAAAACAAACACTTTTTGTAAAAACAATTTTTTTGTAGCTTAAAAATAAGCACTGTGGAAGATTATTAGCTCCACAGTTGACTTTAGTTGACCAAAAGAGAAAATAAGCTCAAACTAGCTTAAGTGGGACCCACTATGGTGAATTCTGGTTTAACTGAGTTAAGTGAACATATATAAGCTAGAAAAAGCAAGTGGGGACCATTGGACAAGCCAATAAGCTGAATAAGCTATTCCAAAAACCAAACATGTACTTAGAAAAGGGACAAGCAAAAGGAGTTGATTCAGGTGGGTCCCAGGGGTTTTAAGGTCAAACCTTTGGTCAATATCTAAAGTGTGGTAGGAGGGGGTTGAAAGGATCAAGGTGGAGGCTTTGTGGCCCACTGAGGTGGTCAGAAACCACCACCAAAGTGGTGGTGGTGGCTGTGGTGACCTGCTGATGCAGGGGGTAGGACTGCCCTGCAGCTGACTTTGGGGAAAGCTGGGGGGCACACAAAAATTCTTAAAAATAAAACAAAGGTGGGATCACAAACATGAGCTGGGGGGTTGCATATAGAAACAAGTTTCAAGCCATGAATCTAAGTATAAAATTCACTAAAAATCCTTCAACTTTTGGAAAAATCTGAAAACATGCATTTTGACTTTTTGAGTAAAAAGCTATGCTTGACTTATGTGAACTTTAAAGGCTTCTAGATAACTTAGATAGATGTAATAAGCTATATTATGA
Organism: Artemisia argyi; assembly: GCA_030686995.1. Lineage (NCBI taxonomy): Eukaryota > Viridiplantae > Streptophyta > Magnoliopsida > Asterales > Asteraceae > Artemisia > Artemisia argyi. The sequence goes on along the minus strand of CM060676.1, from coordinate 1,887,453 downwards.
GTTAATTAAGCAAAAGAAACACTAATACTAATTAAGTGGATGGAATTGCATACTAAAATCTCAACAGTGCATGAAATAAGGAAGGATTTAGTAGGATTTGACTTTTTGCTAAGTGAGTACTGATTTTTATGGCTAACCTAGACTAAAATGAACCTATGCAATCTACTCATGACAAGTTAACAACAAAAAAACAACAAGATCACTGGGAACAGGGCAATGCCAAACACCCCTGATGGTTAACTGATTTCATGTTATTCTTAAAGATACTTGATTAGACTAGGAAATTACTTGACAGATTTAAAGCAAACTACATTGTAACCTAATTAAAAAGCAGCAATCACAAGAAATATAACATCACAACAGAAGCAAATCTCAAAACAGTTGAGATACTAATGCTAAGAATTGGTGAAACTGACCTCAAGTCAGTGACATGAAGCACATTTGAGCTTATAAATAAGCTATATAACCAGAAATAACCACCAACATCCTTCTAAAACACCTAATAATCATCATGAACATCCCTTTGACTTTTGTTGACTTTTGTGGATTTTGAACTTAAACTTATTTAAACTGTGTTGAGCTTATGAAAATTTCATGAATGACTTAAAGTAAGCTTAATGAGACAGTAATGGTAGCTTTTTACAACAATTACAACAATATGAAATTTTCACTGAGAAGTTCAAGTACTGAGTTAAATAGAAAACTTATGAGTTTCATTACATAAACCTTGAAATTATACTACTGAAATTGGGATTACAATTTGAAAACTAAAATTACACTAAGAAAACTAAATTAATTTAACATCTAATTTTTTACTCTAAAAAACTACTACTACTCTGGCCACAGTCACCGCTTTTTTATATCCTTCCAAAATGATCTCTGAGCCACTCTTGACTTTTCCCACTTCAGTTTGAGCCCTTGGATGGCTACAAATAAATATTGGCCGTTTATATTTCTTTTGGCGGGAAAATACAATTTGGCAGGTTAGGGATTGCTTGTGAGAGATTCAAAGATATTAATTGGTTTTGTTTGGTTCTGTTTGGAGGGGGGACAAGAAGTGGGTTTGCTGAGGTGGAGGAGGGGGGAGATGGAGTGTGGAAGGGATGTTGCAGCCAAGTGGGTGTGTGGGAGGGAGATGGTCAGACTTTGGTTTGACTGGGTAAGGATTATTAAAACGGGGGAGTATATAATTTAGGGGGTGGGCTGGTATTGTTGGTGGGCTTGGGATATTAGGGTGAATTGGGCTGGTGATATAAGGTGGTGGGCTTTGGATTGGTGGGATAAGGGTGTTGGTAGATTACAAGTTAACAAAGGGTCCGTTTGGTTGTTAGCTAAAATACCACAAGGACCTAAATTGTAATTAGCTGAAATTTTAGGGGTAGGTATTGCCAACTGTTCATATTCATTCCAAGGACTTTTCCTGCAATGTTATAATTCCACAAGGACTTTTCGTGTAAGTTTACAATTTTAAATTTCCCAGGGACTAAAAATGTCAAAACTCAAAGTTAAGGGACCAAAATTGTAAACTTTTCAAAACTTTCACCCAGGGACCAATTTTGATAACTTTTGATTTCCCAAGGTCCAAAAATGACTTTTTATCCAAAAATGTCCCACCAGGGACCAATTCTGTCAATATCTGTAACTTCAGGGACCAAACTGTAAATTCTCAAAACTTTTCCAATTTTTCACCAAATGACTAAATATGACAACTTATGATTTCAAAAGGACCTTTGGTGATAATTTTCCATATTTTGAATGACCAGGGACTAAATCTGACATTTTATGAAAGTTGGGGGACTGAAACTGCCAATTTTGCAAACTTTGTACGTTTTTCATCCGTTTTTACTCATTTTGCATCTAAAACATATAAAACACAATTTTGAAATATTTTTAGTATTTTGATGCATTTATGAGTGTTTTTGTATGTTTTGCAGTTCAGATTTGACCAAAAATGATGAGTGTTTGAGCACTCATCAATTGTACTCGTAGCGAAGTGTCAAATAGAGAGGTCGTGAGACAGTTAAAATAGTGAGGTCGTGATATGGTAAGATCTTGAGTTAGCTAGGTTGTGAGATGGTTTCAAAGTGTGAGGTCGTAAGATGGTGGTCATGAAGATATTCAAATAGTGAGGTTGTGTGATAGGTTCAAATTGTGAGGTCGTGACATGGTTATGTTCGTGAAGATGGCTCAGAGTGTTGGGTTGTGATTGGAGTCGTGGAGATGGGTCAAATAATGAGATCGTGAGATGGTTAAGATAGTGAGGTCATGAGATTGACAAGATTGTGTGGTATTGATGATTTGATTCAGGAGGGCCAAGAGTTGAGGGTTTAGGCGTTGGTTTTCATTGGTTGAGTGTGTTAGGGGTTGGTTGGTTTAGGTTTTTTTTTTTGGTCATTGTAGAGTTTGTGGTGCAGATCTTGTGTTTATTCATAATTTCATGTGGGGTGTGAGCTATTTTATGTAGTTTCATGAGGGTCGAGGTGTTGGGTTAGGTGAGCGAAGGCCAGGTAGTTTTGATGCTGGTGGTTTTACAATCATAAGGTTCTTCTTCTTCAGTGGATTTTACATATCACTGTGCGACCACTCGATTTGTTTGCATGGTTGAAAGTTTATGTTTGAGGTTTCGGCAGTGTGAAGGTTGTGTTTGAAGGTCGTGGTCGGGTTTTTAACCCATCTCCATGCTCTCAAATCGGGTGATGCCCTTAAGTAGTTAGGTGTTGTACTAAAGTTTGAAGATGGGTTGTCCTCCTTTGTTTGTTTGATCTCCATTGTCAATTCAATTATCTTTTTGGATAGAGATTTTAGAGTCACCGTAGTTTAGCGAGGGTTGTTGTTGAGGGTCGTGTTTATGGTTGTTGTAATTTGTGAGGGTCGTTATTATCACTGTTGATCAAGTCTGATGTAATTCCTAGTATCTTGCTAGTTTTAATCTTATAAAAATTTATTGCCTTTCAAAAAAAAAAAAAAAAAAAAAAAAGTGGGGGCGAGGGGTGGTGGTGGGGGGGGGGGGGGGGGGGGGGGGGGGAGATTTTTTTAGTACAGTTAAACGGCGGTAGCTAGGATTTGACGGGGTGGCATTGAGGCGGTGGCTCAATGTAGCCGACAAGGTTCAAGGACGAGACCTAGAGCTCCGATACCATGTAAAATTATATTATGCTACGAAATACATCTAACAGTTTGGGTGGGACTGATATAAAATTAAGTGATGAATTGCAATCTCAAATTTCCATTGATCATTTTTCAAAACATGTTTAATTCCCATTTCAGGAGTATATATATACACAGGAATCATCGATTGCTTTAGTGTAGGAATTTGACATTATTGACTAATTAATAAGCGTGAACTTTTATTTGAAATATAAATAGTGTGAAAAATATTTTGTTTTTGTTAATTTTGTTTACATTTATTAATGTAACTAATTTTTATACATTTATAAGTGTCAATAAACCCAAAATATTTTCCACACTTTAGAGAAGTGTATAAAAAAGAGTGTCACAAAATGACATTCTTTAGTGTTTATGTTATAAATAGTTGTACACCTGCTACAAGATGCTTGTTATGGTTGTACATTAATGTATACAAATAATTTCTTTTATCGATATTTTTGCATGAAAATAATGTTCTTTATCAATATATATGTTGTTCGACACCAAATACTTATATGTAATTAGAAATTAGTGAGCAAATATGCTCAGAGGCGGAGACAGTAAGGGACTAAGGGGGCAGGGTAAGCACATGCTCCCCTAGCGAAAAAAATTATAATGTAATTTATTTAAAATATCTGGTTATTTTTGTAATTGGCTTTTCTAATGATGATTTATAGTGTGATTTATAAAAATTATCAAAGTTTGTCTCTCTTCAATCATAATTTTTTGAGCTCCGTTTCTGACTATGCAATTTTAGATCCCTTCTTTTCTTTCTGGCGTTACTACAAAACAGCTGTCTACCATTGCTTTGCTTACCCAACTCCCCCTACCACCCAATCACACCTTTCTTTTTACCTTTCTAATTATTGTTTTTCAAATAAATGTCACCAAAATATGGCAAAATGATCCCTGCTGTAACAGCAGGGAAGTTCTCTACTTTTTGTATTATAGCCAAGGATGATTCACATACAATTCAAAATCATGAAGGACTAAAAGTGTAAATATTAAAAAGATATTGTTCCTTGCAGCAGGCAATTTATATGCTGTACACAGCAGTGATGTGAAGCCCCCAAAATATACACCAACTACATCAGGACAAGACTTGGAATTTTGAATATTGGATTCTATTCTAAATTTCTAATAAGAGTTGGCTAGATTACAATTAGGACATCTACTTTGTCCGCTTTTAACTCATTCACATTATGCTTTTACTCATGTTAACACGACTCATTTATTAATTGTATCAAAAAGTTTAATTCTAATCCAAAACTGCATACAGGGATGGAGCCAGGGGTTCTCGCGGGTGCCCAGACATCGTCTGAATTTTCAATGTAGTGTTAATTTTTGAAAAAAAACATCGATTTTTCCTAAAGTCATTTTAAATACACCCAGTCTATCGAAATATATTTCTAGTATTAGTGTTCAATTTTTTTTACACCCGATCATATCTAGCCCTGGTTCCGTCCCTGCCTGCATAACACGCGTAACCCGTTTGTGACCCGTTTAACCTATTTAAGTATATATGTCAAGCAGTGAATAAGATTGGTGCTTTGTTTATTTAACTAGTTTAAATGCAAAAATGATATAAGGATCTAAATATGATAAAATAACATACAGATAACTAAATGACAATTTCAATGATATCTAAGTTATAACCGTCAATTTTAATAATATCTGAATTATAATCGTAATTCACTCATATTAACTATATAACAAAATACATTTAATGTTAAAAATATTTGGATCACAGTAATCTGAGAGTCGTGTAAACACTTGCAGATCGAAGTATTTCGATGGTTCTATCTCAATCTTTAATCGGATAAAACACAGATTTTCGAATTGTGAATATGTTTCTGATGTTATGAAACAGAACCAGAGAAAACGACATGTATTGACCAACCAAAACTTACAAACGGTTATAACTGCTTTGCAGTTATTATAACCGTTAAAACAGCAAAATTACAGGGCAAAATATAGGTCCAAATAACGAAAATTTTATTTTTAAGTGCGTTTTTAATATAGCTCCTGCCAGGGGTTGCCGCCCCTTGGACCCTGCTACCAGGGGCTGCCGCCCCTGGAACCCCGCTACCGGGGGCGCTGCCCCCGGACCCCCGTGATTCAGGGCGATAATCACAATAACGTCATACAAGTGTGCACTCCACACAACCCCCGACTTGTTGAACATTTATCATGATTACACATTTGTCACCTAAGTCAATTCATTACTCTTAAATCATATTGGGGACACAAAATCACCAACATTTAATCCATATCCAACATTGAAACCAACTTATATATTTTATTTTTAGAGGCTTATATACTTAAACGGGTTCACGTGTTGACCTGTTTAATACTTAATCAACCCAAACACGACCCGTTTATTAAACGGGTTAGACTGGTTGACCTATTTTTGACTCAAACCTGTTTATCCTCAACCCTGTTTAACTTCGTGTCGAGTTCGTATCATTTATCGTGTCATGTCTAGAATTACGACCCTAATATTTACTAACAATTCCTATTTTTAATACTTTTTAAGCCACATATTCTGTAGTTCGCTTTTGAGGATAGTCCAAGAATATTGATTAGAATTTTTTTTTTTTTTTTTTTTTTTTTTTTTTTTTTTTTTTTTTTTTTTTTGCTTTGTTTGGAATATTAGTTCTAAAAGTTATATTTAAACACTTGTCATCGTTAGCATGTTATCAATTTGATAGTTATTTATACTTTATTTGAAATGATTGCAATTTTTCATTAAGATATAGGAGTATTTATCTTAGAGGCTCGGGTTTCGTAGCTTGAACACTCACTCTATCCAACGTGGCACCAAGCCAAATTCAAGCCACGATGTTGTGCTTCTCATGCGCCAAATCATTCACGAATTCTTAGGCTTGAGCCACGTTCTTTTAGAGAGATTTTTTTTTTCTTTTTTTTTAATTGAGTTTTTGCATAGAATTTGTGTTTTAATTAGGTATGATGGGTCCTAAAAAGTGTGTTTTGACTTGAGTTACGAAAGAGAGGTTTTCTTTGTGTGTGTTAAAAATGAGCGTTTTAATGAGTTGGTATAATAAGACACTTAAAAAAAATCATGGCTTGAGCCATAACACACAGAGTACTTAAAATCGGACTAATACTACCAAATTGACAAGGGTGAATATATTTACATATTTGATGATATAAATTTAAATTATACAATTTTGAAAGTATATAAATATACAACGGTATTCATTTTAGAGTAAAAGTGGCAATTACATTTGGCGAGTTCGGAACCCACATGGACCCGCGTAAAACCGGTGTCACAGCACCCCTTCCTTTTGAGCACCAAAGAAATATGAAGAAATTGGCAGTTACATTTGGCGAGTGTGAAACCCACATTGACCCGCATAAAACCGGTGTCACAGCACTCCTTCCTTTTAAGCACCAAAGAAATATGAAGAAATTGGCATGCGCCAAAAGTGGATTTTTTTTCTTCTTTTAATTGATTTTTTGTGTTTTAATTGGCATGATAAGTTTTCAAAATAGTGTTTTGGCTTGATTGATTGGTAATACTGCTTTTGGGTGTATGAGTGATCAGAGAAATGAAAGAGAAAATAATGATGTGACATGAGGTGACACTTTTTTTCATTTTGCTTGAGTCACTACTCTTAAGGTTGTCTTTGCGATTGACAAGATAGCAACTATTCAAGATTTTAAATAAAGATTATGAATATTTATCTTCAAGTAAATAAAAAGAAATATAATATTTTCTAGCATTTTTTTTTCTTCTCGTTTTAAAGATTTTGCTAAAAAAAAATGAATGACGAAATATTTGCATCAAATGACGCTCTATGAGGTAACTAGTCAACTAGATTGTCATTTTGAGACCTTATTTACGTACAATTTTTGCTCAGGATTCCAAACTCTATGGAGCAACATTGCTCGTCTTCAATAGTATATGTTATCACAAGTGTGTGCTATATTTTTTTTTTAATTATTTTTTTTAACGGCGATTTTATTAAGCAAAACTAGCAAGAAGCTAGAAATTTACAACAAAATAAAACTAGGATTTTTAAGCCACTCATTCCAACTAAATCTAGCTTTACATCTAGACTTAATCCACCAAAACGACCTAGTCACAATCTCATCAAAAATATGCGCTTTATAAGTAGACTCCTGTCCAAAAATCGTCATATTTCGCCAATTCCAAATGTACCACCAAACAATGTAACAATGTAACAATTCCAAGTGTGTGCTATAGTTTTTACTTAAACAATATTTACGTAATCACTAATGAACCGCCTTAGTATCGCAATCTTTAGATGCATCACTAGTCTCGGTGCCATCATATTGTTTCTATAAATAGTGTTTATGTTGCAAATGAAGTCGGCCTTTCGATGAGATCGTTGACCAGTACCCATGTCATTTGTGATATATAGCTTAGATGGAATGCAGTAGAAAGTCTAGTTGTTATGTTTTATCACTAATGGTGTTATCACTACTACAAAAAACGTTAAATAGATCGGTTGAAACACATCAAATAGATCGGTTTTAAACCACTCTAACTAAGGGTGATCTATTTGAGAGGATCACAAATAGATCGGTACATAACCGCTCTTATTAACATCACAATAAGATCAGTCAATACATGATAGCCGATCTATTAAAGGAATTTTCAAAAAAAAAAAAAAAAAAAAAAATCAGATTTTCATTAGAACAAGGAATAGGCACATCAGTGCTTACACTACTCCATGGATAGTAAATGCTGATTTTATTGCAGTACTGCTGCAAAGATCATTCAAAATTTGTGCCGAAATTTTTTCTAAGGCACTTTACGTTAGCATACGTACTTACGTTGTTCCTACAGTTATTACATTATCAACATTAGTAGCAGCTATTTGGTACAGTTGTCCATTTTTACAAAGTTGAGTTGCAAAAGATTTGTGGCTGGTTGTTTGTCCTATTCTTCAGGGTCGTTTGTCTTTTCGGGCTTGTTGGTTACGCCTACAATCTTTGTAACCTTCATTGATTGCTGCATACGTGAATATTGACAACATAGAAGGATCTGCTACATACCGTTTGACCCATTGGAGCTAAAATGCACAAAGTAATGCCAATATCAGGAGCACCAAAAATAGGTTTCGTAAGAATGAGTGTTGGTGGAGTTGCAGATGAAGTTGGCGACAATGAGTTACGTGTGAACCTAGCAGAAAACGAACGCTTTTTAGCCGTAGTAGGCTTGCAGAATAAATGCCTAAGTGGCCAATAAGTTCACGGTGCATATACGATTAAAAGCATTACCTGACAATATTTGATTCTGTAACCAGCATTAGCTTCCTTAGAAGGGAATCAATAGCTTCTACCCTTTGTACCAGTCATCTATACACTCAAGTTTCTGAACCTTTTCAAAGTAATAGGGAGATCAGTGGGAGTAGATGCTATTTTACCAATTTTGAGAGCTTGCTTATGCGACTTCAAGACTCGAGCAAGCGGAATGAAATTCTGCAAATTAAAGGAGACAACCGTAAGTGACTGTCTGACCAAACACACAAATTTCTGAACAAAACATTTCCTTCCCTAACCTGTTAGCCACAACTCATGTTTTTTCAGCGGAAAATACAGCAAGTAGAATCTTTGCAGGCTTTATCTTTGGGCAGACAAAGTGAAATTCCTGTGAAGAAGTAAGAAAACAAATAAAAATAAACAGACACTATCACTATTACAATCATTTTGTTGTCTACCACTACTACAAAAAAGGGCATAGAGCCCGGTTGAAAATGGTCATAGAGCCCGGTTTTACATACGGGCACAAAGGGGAGGGGACTCTATTTGAAATGCATATAGAGCCCTGTTTTCTATTACTCGCTACTGCAGCCATTCAATCAATTATTTTGGCAACCTGAACAATGCATACTAAAATCAAGAAGTTATTGAGATTAAAACTTAGTTTCAAAAATTTATCAAAATGTGTCCCCTCGAGCAAAACTCAATCCGAGTACAAACTACAAGGTAGTTAAACGCTTAAAAGAGCACCAAATTTACAGCTGAAGTTTATTCGCTTATAATGGTTGGTAAGCAGTAATAAGGTCACCCAAACAACCCCCCTTAAACACAAAAAAGTTACTGATAATACTTACAATGTAAATACACCGAGAGTCTTATCATCAGAACTCGTCAAAAAACACGAACCATCCGGTGACCTAACAATAAACAACAACATTAATAATAATATAAAGTATGACTTATTAATTAGTAGAAGACAAAATAAATAAGAATACCAATTAACGCCTTTAAGAAAGTTATCATGGTTGACGTAAATAAACCAGTTCTAAAACATCTCTCCTTTAAGAATGAGACCATAGTGGTTTGAATGCTGGTAGCATACACCCTATTCATCGCCTTTTTTGCCTACATACATATAAGTAGACATGAGAATTATAAAAAGAATATCATTTCGAGGAAGCTGAAAAAGATAAGAACCTACTGTAATACCTTACTTGGCGTTCCCAGTTTGTACGCGTTAATTTAATACCCCGTACTAAAACTTTTCAAAGAATATGACACAATACATGTTACTAAAAGAATTTGGATAAAAAGAATACCAGGTCAACTAGCATTACCGTTATGACCCATATACACAACCAGCCCGAATCCTCTTGCGACGCCTAGTTCTTCATTTCTACAGTTTCTTGTTCATAGTTCTCTAACTGATAAATACATAACCAAATAATATATTTAAGATGGTAAAATTACATAGTTTACAGATTAAAGAAAACAGCGAAAGGCTACCAGGATATTGATGTGAGTTGCAGGACCCCAATACTTAAGTGCAGCTAAATCATAAGCTCTAGCACTTTTATCCTCAAGTAAACATATAACCAATTACACAAACATCAGATTACTATCTCACAAATTTTATCAATTTATAACCTAAATCTTGATTTCACCCCAACTTTCCTAATACAACATAAGGGGGGAAATGAAAAGTGGTAATTTTGGTGAAGGGGGGAAATGAAAAGTAGTATCCCTCTCAAAGTTAAATAGATCATTTGTTTTAGAAAAAACTGATCTATTTAATCTTTTGTATAACTAAAAGTTAGTAAGATCAGTCTTTATCTAAATAACCGATCTATTTATTTTACTTCCCCCTTTTTTTCATTTGTTAGATCGGTTTTTAAGAAAACCACTCTATTAGAAGTGATCTATTTAAGCTTTTGTGTAGTAGTGTATGATCGATGGAAACATGAACTGTATTGTGCATGGAGGGATAATAAAATCATATTTAGGAATCTTTTTAAGAAAGATACAAATGCAAAATGATATACTACTAATACTTATTAGTTAATACAACGTTAGTTAGATAATTATCAAGTTCTTTAGACTAATTTGCCCTTAAACTAGATCATCTTCTAAGGGAGATGTATCTTTAAGTGGGTGATCAAAAAAGTTAAAGGACTCAGCTAAAAGAATTAGTAGTTGATGGACCATTAACGTAAAAAGCTTTGTATATTTTAGATCCATTATTCTTTAAATTTTAAAATTACCTGAAGTGAAATAAAATTAGATTCAATAAATAGATTCCATAAATTAAAATTGCTGGCATCTCTGTTTGCATACACACGTGCACACAGCTCATTCTTGCACGCATGTCCATGCAAAGTTTTTAATTCGACATTATTTTTCCAGCTGTTCTCTCTCATCCAACCTTCACTTTCTCTCTCTATATCTTCATATTATTAACTGTAAATTGCATTATGTAACACATTATCTATAAAATAGTTGCTTGATGTTCAATTAATGATGTGTTCAATCAAGTGAGATTGAATGGATTCAGGTTGTCAAGAAATGAAATCAATCCTGTAAGTAAACTACGGAGTATCTTAAGAACCAACTTGATCATATCTTAAGGACAAAATCAAATACACCATGTTATAATTAGTTTTAACTATTCAGATCGGATCATAAAAAATAGCATAGTGTGTGTAAAAACAAATTCAGCGCCTTTTGTCTTTAACATTAAAGTTTGTTGTTAAATATTTTGAAATTCGAGTGATATTACGTAAATTAAAGTAAAGTAACTTCTAATACCATCTTTTACAATATATGGGGAGGTTGAAAGTCCATACCTAAGGTAGAGAGACTGCTTTCGGTTCTACCAAAGGTAAAAAAAATGACTCCCGGCCTTTTTACAGGGAGCGAGAATCGAACCCTTGACCTCAGGGCCGGCTTTAAGGGTGTGCAAGGTGAGCGACCGCACAGGGCTCCAAAATTTTTAAAGGCCTCAAAATTTGTCCCATTAATAATTATATGCATGTGTACGCATATTTTTTACAAAGAAAAAATTATTTAGAAGAGAAAGTATATTAAACGAGTAATATGTTAGAACGTTTAGCTAACTAATTGCATTATATCTCATAAATGGTGACACTTTATATATAGCATTACTTATTGAAAGGCCTCATTATTTAAGTTCGTCTAGGACCCTCAAAAATTTCATAAATTCATGAGACAACCCTGCTTGATCCCCGGCCTTTTTATAAGTGTAGTTTGAATAAATGGTCGTATTTACAAAAAATATTTTTGTAAAAGGCTGTATTGTGACCGTATTTGAGATTTTGACCATTTTGGTGCGCATGCAACATTTTTTACGCTATTGTTTATCTTAAAGCGCGCACCATAATTAATTTATGAACCAATGATATTTGGACACATCATATTTGGTGCACAAAATAGGTATATTGCACAACAAACATTAGAAGAGGGTTGTTGGAATATTTTAGAGCATCATAATTAATTTCTAAACAAATGGGAGATGGACGCGCCAAATTTGGTGTGCAAGTGTCACCAAATACTCATATTTTCGAATACCCCAAAGATGTGTTTTCTAATCCTTTTGAGATTTTCTTATCCGAATGCTAGATTTTTTCTATAAATTAGAAAACATAATCAGTTACTCATCAACATTTGTAACACATACTAAATTCAATAGGAGTTATTCAAGGGGAAATTTTCGTTATATCTTATTAAAGATGACAAAAATAGAAACGTTGACTTACCAAAAATGATTAGTTATCTTTACTACCTTATAATATATTTAGGACATCTAAATTTAGAAGTCTTAAAAAAATAAGACTAAAAACATTTCCACAAAAAGAAAGTTACATATAAAGAGATTTTAACCCAAAAGTTAAATGTATTAATTTTGCTATTAAAAATTAAGAGTTGTAACATCCTGAAAATTAAATGTATTTAAGTGTCGACTTGTAACTGCATTCGAATATTTATAATGTTTTTAAATGTATTTTGAATTATTATATAATGGATGAAAAAAAATGTATTTCGTCATAAAAATTATCACATGATACCCATCGCCGCATTGCGCGGGTACTTTTCTAGTGATACTTTAAGGGATTGTGTGGGTCAAAATTCAATTTAGATGTTACAAGGGGGTACGCATTGATGGAAAGCTATGGGTTAAACAGTAGTGTAATTTTTAAATTTTACACTTTACACGCTAAAGACTTTAGCAGATTTATAAGATGAATCATGTAGTGAGAGACTTATTAAAAAAACCCATATTATAATGTTTTCCAAAAGCCCAGTGAACCATATACAACCATATTTAACATGAATGATGATCTCCTTCTTTTCTCCTTGATTTCCACGAGATTGGCGCTGGTCGCCGCGTTGCAGGCGGGCGCGTTTTTTTGCATTGTTTAATTGGCGTTTTATGTGAGGCATAATTTGTTCCGTTGTTGAGGACGTATAACTCTCAAACATTATGTCTAGTAATACATTGTTTAACAGCACATAGTCATATCATGCATTCTCCGTACTAATTAAACAATACTATAACCATAAAAACTATTACTCATAATAGGTTATTCAACAATAAAAAAACTAATCCTATACACTAATTCAAGTCATCTAAAGTACATTCCGTTGTAGCCACAATGGTACCTTATTAACAGCAAGGTTGATGTAGACGATTTAATTTGTGGTCCAAATCTTTTCCAAAGTTGGAATATTCAACACGACGATCAACTTATTTCACTTGCTTCCCAATTCTAACATAACACAAATTAACCCATCCGTAAGTAAATGGTAATGGAAGCTGGAACTCACCAAACGCGACAACTACTATTCCTTGTTCTCCTAGTGACAAATCTGCTATGGTTGTAAATATTCTTCTCAACACTTTCACTTGCACCGAAACCCGAATCAGACCTGCATATGACACAAACCAGTTGCTCAACAATCCAATACTACAATCTAAAAATAAATGTGATTAACAATGCTTTTTGTAACGGAAAGGCTTGATTTAATTTACTATAAAGTAAAGAAAGATAGTACCTGTCGAATAGAACTGTTGTAGCGAACCTAGTACCTATATTGCAGCTGCCGTTGATTACCAAAAATTGCAGTTTTTTACATCAGTTTCTGGGAAGAAAGTAACTTTACCTACGAACATCACACACACTACAGAGGGGGTCTGATTCACACGTTTATTATACCGACATGTACCATCGTAATTTGGAGATGGTCGGTGGCTGTTATTGTGGCCTTAGTCATGTTTTTCCTTTCTTGCATCACGACCAGATGATTCTTCTTTGTCTTCAAATAACTCTCTTTGGATAAACTGGGTTCGTCTCAAGTTTCTGTCATTAGGCATTGTATAGGTGAATAAGCCATTAACAATAATTTTTTCGCTGTAGTGAGCAGTGATGCATCTTTCCCTACCAAGGCCATCTCGTCAGTTATAATTTGTGAACAATATTATGGTTGTATATAAGCATTAAATTTCTCAAGTAAAACTTTGACAAAGTAACAACTAAAATGAAGTCGGTGAAGTAGCTCATCACCTATTATCTGTACATGCTTACATAAAAATTGTTTAGCAGCAATACCCGAGCGTTTACTTAACTTTCTTGATCAAGATGAAGATCATACTCAGTAGCTTTTCAATTGCATTGTTAGTCGCATTCTCAGTTATATAGACCTGAAACACAAACAAAAATCATGGTTCCTGAATTTGTGGAATAAATTCAAAAGCAAGAAAAGAGAATTTAACCAAACCCGCGTATTTGAGCCCCTAAAGATTTCCTGCAAAATTGTTGGTTGCATGCCTTTTTTTATTAGCATTTATGTTCTATGAAGTAAAAATATGTGCACCAAATAAAATGCTGAAAAAGAAAACACAGTAGTAAATAAGTAAAGGTGGGAACATCAGTATAGTCAAAGTGGGTTCGGTTGAAAACAGCTAATTTTTGGTTCTGGTCAAGTAACGTTGTCCGAAAAGATTTCCTAAAATTTTGATCTAAATAAACAGGCGATGATCGATTAGAATCTACTTAAGAACGGGATAGAATTTGCAAGATACACGCTGATATTATATCGAATCAGATTGAATCAATTTTGACGTACCAAAATGAGCTTATTTTACGTCGCTCGTACAATCACATGGTACCTTACTTTTAGGCCTTCTTTTATATCTTGTTGGATTCTTGCAGAAACAAGTAACAGCCCGATCTGCACACAACATAAAACTGATAAGAATGAGTCATGTTTTATGACAGGTTACTATTACAGAGTTTTACAAAAATGAGTTGCATTTTGAAAAAGAATAAATAATTTATAACCTAAGAAAATTCCAGTGGACATATTAGCAAAATGTATAGTAAAAACTCAATGAACCATTACACATTATTTTTTAGAAGCTATTCTGTTTAAAAGGTCAATTGTTAACATATTGGTACTAACAAACTCCTGATTAGTGACTCGCTTTACTAACAGGTTAACTCACTAATTGTTAACTGCTGGTAATCTGAAAAATTCCTAAGAGTAATCCCAACGTTTTCCCCATAATTTTCATAAAATATCTAAAAGAATATCTTTAGAAAGGAACACGTATTTGTAATTTCAACCCGCTGAAGAAGCTTTGAGTAAGAAATACTTAACTTACTGACAACGCACTTTTTTGTTTGCTTGTAATAGTGACGGTAAAGGTACGCGGTGATCGCACTAAGATAAGCCTACACCAAATATGAACAACGTCATTTGTATTCGCAAAATAAACCGTTGCATTGACCAAAAACAAAAGTATAATCAGACATGAAAACAGTTAAATAAAGTATCCAAACAAACGTGACATGTGAGAATGAAAAAAGTTTGTACCTTGCACTGGCTATGAAGTGCATTGCATTTATTAGTTTCTACTGCCCATCCTAATAGGAAAGCTGCAGCGTATGTGTACCTTCAAGTAAATCATCGAAATCATTTTAACTAAAATAGAATTCTGTAAGAAAAAAAAAGACTATCGTGAAGTCTGAAATGCACCATCAATTATAGTAAAGCCCTGCAAGCAATTGCAAGTATCAGATAAAATATATATATATATATATATATATATATATATATATATATATATATATATATATATATATATATATATATATATATATATATATATATATATATAAAAGTAAGGCAGAAATCACCAATATCAAACTACGTTTTCTGGTAGATGCTAAAACCATGGACCTTCACATTTGTGGCGTGCTTATGGAGGCCTGTTGTTGGTACCAATTCTCGATGTAATTGATGAAAAGAGCATGGCAATGAGAACGAACTTGATCACAACGGCCCATATATTTGTACTCCACTGGTGCGCCTGCAAACATGGAACCAAATAAATGAACAACTGAAATACCCAATTCTCGGTGTAATTGATGAAAATAGCTTACCCTGTGTATGTATTTACATCATACCTGTTTGGAGGAGGTCTGTGGTTTGTTGGTGTGTATGTATATATCTACGCCAGACCTGTTTCAATGGTTAGAGACGACCGCATTAAACATTTTAAAAACCAAGATTGCAACACCCCTCTGTCCACCACACATAAAGCTGCATAAAACGTCTAAAAAAACCTTCAATATACTTATTTTACTCGGCAATGGCCGCTAATTACTTCTCACAAACACATAGGCTCAGATATAGCAATTCACCACTGGTACAAAACTCACAACATGGGTGCAACCACATTTCTAGTGTGGCTGCCATGCCAAGTGTCACAACTCGTAGTTTCCGGTCATTTTCCAAACCTCGACAATTTACTATTCACAAGTTACTATTCATCATTTACTATTCATCGATCACTATTCATCGTTTTTGAGGTCAATTTGACATTCCGAGACATATTCAGAAATTTTACTATTCACTTGACATTATTCATTTCCGGAAGAAATAACACTATTCACGTGCATTATTCATGTCATCGTAAATTTAGTTTACGAGTGTTCAAATTCGCGTAACCGTATTGGTTCAGGAGCGAATTCATGCATTATTATCAGGGACATTTCATACGGACTAGAAATAGTCAGCATATCATTATTATGGCACTTGCATACTATCCAACTCGTAGGATAATTAAATTAATACTTTTGGTACAATTAACGATTTACGTATGTTTATTTTAAATAAACACTAATACGCGAAGTATAAATATGACTAACATGTCCAACACTCCCGATTATGATTCCAACATATTTTTATATTCATTTTTATAATATAAAAATTATAATATTAATTTACCCGGTATTTTGGATATTTATTTCAATTATTAACTTAAGTTTACTAAAACTTCGACGGTTTTCGTAGAAATTAAACTATAATTATCTAGACACCCAATAATTTTACCCAACCTATTTTTATAATTTTTATAACTTTATTTTATCCCGGTTAACTCCGTTAAAATTTATTTTTAGTTAACCCGGTACCCGGTACACTTTAAAACTACAAAATAACACATAATAATACACAAAGTCACAAAAGTCTACACATTCATCCCCCCCCCCCCCCCCTTTGATTTGCCGCCCCACCCATGTGATTTCCTAGTTTTATGGATCTTGTTCTTACATTAAAACTTATACTAACTTTTTATAATAATAATAATAATAATACTAATAATACATAAGAAGAATACTACACTCTTTTTCTCATTCTTCACAAGTTCAAGCAAAATTTATTTCTCTCTTTTCTCTACTCATATGCACGGCAAACCAAGAGGAGAAGCAAGAAACCATAAAATTTTCCAAGATCAAATCTATTCAAGCTCATTTGGTAATCCTTGTTAAGGTTTTGAAATAAAAACCTCAAGGATAATTAAGTATTTCTCATCAAAATCTCTTTAATCTTTCAAGTAAGTTAATAAAAACTCATTTCATAATTTTTACAAGTTATTACTATGTTTATATATTCTCTTACAAGATCTTATGCATATATTAACTTATACCACTTTATTTTTGTAAACTTTTGATCATACAAACCCTAGAAATGATTTGTGGTTAGATCCTTGTTAGATCTACTTGGTTTTGATGATTAGGAACCCATGACACCCTAAGAAGGTGTATGGTAGGATTAGATTAGTTTTGTGGTGTTTGAAAGTGGTTTGATGGAAGATGGAACTAGTTTGGAGACTTGAAAATGGTTTTTGAAACTTTTGATATACCTACTGTCCCCATTTTAATTTCGTGGGAAAATCAGTAGAGGGTGGCCAAGTTTTGACCAAAGATTTAGAAAATACATTCAAAAACGAAACTTTAGGCGAAAGAACGGATTAAAACGAGTTTATAACGAAGGAGATACGATTTTTGCAAATTTAACGACGAAAACTATTTTTACAAAAACTGCTTGCTGTTTGGCAGATTTCAATGGGTAATTAGAGGCATTAAACGTAACCTAGAGAAGCCGAGTTATCAAAAATATACTAGTATATACAAAGACGAATCCGTGGACATAAAGAACAAGGAAAACGAGCTTAAAACGACCAAGTTATAACCGTTCTAACATCGTCAAAACTATATATATATATATCTATATATATATATATATATATATATATATATATATATATATATATATATATAGTCACAAATAAAAATAATAACGTACGTTCTAAATGGTATATTTTCTAGCAACATTACTAATGGCTATTTTCTTAACAAATGAATACGTACGACCCGAGGGAATATTTATACGACGTGACGACGTCATTCTAAGGTTTTGATACGAGGATTATAACGCTAACTTTTTCGTACGAGTTAATATGAAAAATTATATACTTCTCTAAATGGAATTATTTTTCCTAAGTATGGAAACTATTTTACTATGACGATAACTAGTATTTCCAAATTACGAGTGGTATGGGTATCATGTGCATGTGCATTCATTACATCATATCATGATCTAAATTAGATCATTATTATTCATCTTAGGTTGCGGCTAGTGTTCGCGCCTTGTTGTCCCGATCATTCCATCACTTTGTACTAGCATTTCGAGGTGAGTCATAGCCCCACTTTTACTTGTTTAATTTTTTTATAAACTCTTTGGGGGAGATACATGCTTAAATACTTGTTTTATACTTTTATACGATTTGAATTACTTTTGAAGGAGAATACGTTGCTTTTATTATTTTTGTACAATGCCAAAGTATTAAATTCCTTACATTGCTTAAGTTTCTTTATTACCACGTCTTGACAAGTCCCCTTTATTATCATGGACCGTTAATTAAGTTCCAAGCGAGAGTGAGTGAATAGATCTATTGAGGGTGACTCCTCCATCTGTGTTTGGGTTGCTCCAACAGTATTACAGATGCATTTCATGTCTTTATTATTAGAGTGTCTGGTAAACACTCATTTGGGGCCAAGTAACGTCTAGCTTCGGTTTCATGAGCTTAAGAGACAATGTAGTTTTATGACTGAAAAACTTATTACTTTATACTTGGGCTATGGTACATAAGAGTAAAGTTAAATACTGATGGTTTTTATAAATCTTGTTTATGAGTTCTTATTTCGGATTTCTAAATTCTGAGTTCTTATTTCGGATTTCTAAGTTCTGAGTTCTTATTTCGGATTTCTAAGTTCTGAGTTCTTATTTCGGACTTCTTATTTCTGATTTCTTATTTCGGATTTCTAAATTCTGAGTTCTTATTTCGGATTTCTAAGTTCTGAGTTCTTATTTCGGATTTCTAAATTCTGAGTTCTTATTTCAGATTTCTAAGTTCTGAGTTCTTATTTCGGATTTCTTATTTCTGATTTCTTATTTCAGATTTCTAAATTCTGAGTTCTTATTTCGGATTTCTTAATTATTGATTTCTTATTACTGATTTCTTATTACTGATTTATGATGCCTTTGCATCAGCTTTAATACTGATTTACGATGATTTTACTGGGAAATTCTTCTCTTCAAATGTCTTACCATATCTATTTGTTCTCTAAATCTATGAACTCACCAACCTCGTGTTGACACTTTAGCATGTATTTTCAGGTTGTTAAGGTAGCTCATGATGCATGCATTTGGACATTCATGGAGTCGTGGAGACGACGCGTCTGACTATATTTTCTACACCTATGAACGTTTGATCTTGTTGAACTTATTTTAACTAAAATGGCAACATCTTTTGGGACCTATGTTTTGTAAACTCTGAATGTTTTAATGATCAAACGCTGTATTTTAAAACGACACTTTAGGTCGTTCAATATTTCCTTGCTTGTGTACTATGATCCGTTACACCCTCAGGTATTCCATTCCGCTGCCATTCAGGTATTTTGGGGGTGTTACAGATTGGTATCAGAGCTAAGGTTATAGCGAACTAGGATGTATCTTGGACCCTAGACTATAACCACGTCATCATAGCATCTCATCATTTCATCATAGGTGCATATTCACTATACATGTTGTTTTACGCACACACTGTGCAAGTTATTCATACCCATACTCATATATATATATATATATATATATATATATATATATATATATATATATATATATATATATATATATATATATATATATATATATATATATATATATATATATTTGATTATATTGACCTGGTTCACAAGTGACATGTCTTCAGATACCCACGCTGTTATCCTTTCATCGGATTCAGACATTGAAGATGCCTTGTCATCTTCCACTACCATTATACCACCAGTTACACGTATACCACCGTTAGCACTATTGATTTGTTATAGGAATAAGGTTTTCCTATCATTCAGCCTATACATAGAATGCCGTTTGGTAGAATATTCAGACTTAATTTTAATGGACTTATTAGGATGCTTATTACAAGGGAGATAGCATGTTTTCTTTCCTTCACTAGTAGGACGCTTACTACTTAGGTACTACCACCACCATTGGTTACTTATTACACTATTGGTTGTCCCATAGTACGCACTTCAACTTTACCTCTTAGATGTCGCGAGTTAGCGCGAAAGAGGGTAGTATCCCATTCACTATTATCACCATTATCTCCTAACTCATCACTAGGATCGCATTGTCATCAATGTTAATCTCATCCTTTAGAATACCACCATTGTCAGTTTCCTTTTCCATTTTCACTTGCCACGAATTATATAACGCCTTGTGGATAATACCAAGATTACGGACTCAACAGGAACATCTACAGGTTCCTCAAGAATGGCTTAGAATCTACACTATCTAGGACTTGATCGATGCACAACTTCAGACACTACTTCAGGACTATCTCGACCTTATGATGCCATAAACCTGATTTCACTTAGAAGGACTACAGGAAGTCTTTAGACTAGACTTATATCATTACTAGCTTTTACTATTATCCTAGCCACGAGAGGTGTGGCATAGTTCGAAGAAACTCGTAGTATTTTGATTGATGAACAAACGGAATCACCAAGTATTGACTCTACTATGGAGGAATGGTTGTGCTATCTATGATATGGATTCATATAGACCGAAACTTTCATGTATTATATTCATGAGTTATGAATATGATGATTTTTATTACCTATAGATTCTTATGGACTTTTATGATTTGATGGAAATAGATTTAAGCAAACCACTCCAAGCATGACGCAAGCTGCTGTTGGACAAGTCATTGCCAAGAACATGGCTACTACCTTCACCAAGGAACTTACTCACGTGGAATTTATGGGTTGTAATATCTCCTCCTTTAGCGGAAATATAGACACAAAGGAATTTCTCAAATGGTTCGAAGAATTAGAAACAATCTTTCAATGTGGCGACTGCCGTAAGGAAGACAAAGTTAAGTTCGCCACTTGCACTTTTCAAGAGCATGCCCAGAAATGGTGGACTAAGTATGTCCAGGTAGTAGGAGTTGATGCTGCTTACTCACACTCTTGGGAGAAACTAAAAAGGATGATGAGTTTGAAGTTCTGTGTGAAAAGCGAATTACAAGCAATTGAACAGGAAACACTAAACCTTACCATGGTAGGAGATGAGGTTGTTAAGTATACTGCTTCTTTTTATGATTTAGCCCGACTAGGCTCTGCAATGGATGAGCCGGAAAGCAAGAAACTTGAAAGGTACATAGGAGGACTTTCTCCTGAAATTCGTATGTTGGTCAACTCATTGGAACCCGATACCATGCCTAAAGCTATCAGAATGGCAATCGAAGCAAAGGAACGTATAGCTCACACCAAGATTTTAGGAGGCAATGGTAGCAACAAGAGAAAGTGGGTCGGTAATCTGGATGCTAATGCTTCTCAACAACCGTTTAAGATACAACAAGTGGTGGAGAGACCTGTGCTGCTGGGTCAAGCCAAAAGAAAAGGTATGTTGGTAAATTACCCGAGTGTAACAAGTGTCAGTTTCATCACAAAGGATCTTGCCCCTCTCAATGTAAGAACTGCCAAAAGCTTGGACATGAAACCAAGGATTGCAAGGCTCCCACCCTCGCCAAGCATCAGAAACTCTCGGTAACCTGCCGCGAGTGTGGAGTAGTGGGACACTTCAGGAGTGAATGCCCAGAGTTGGGAAACCAGAATTGGAAGAAGAAGTTTATGTTTTAATTATATAAACCTTAGTTTGAGCCCTCTAGGGTTGTACTTTCTTTTGGTACTTTCCATAAGTACGTTGATGTAACCTAGTTGTATTAAGCACTTTCCTATCTAATGTAATGACTATCTTTAGTTATCTCTGTGATAATCGTAACCTTCGTTTATTCCATTTTTATTGCAATTGTGCAATTTTCAATCGTTACGTAACATTATACCATTATCTTATTTAGGGAATAGGCCAATTTCGTATTTGACGGATTAGTAGATTATTACCATTCCATAGTAATTACCCATGTATCCAATAAACCATTCAACGAATTTTATTTCAAACTAATTTACTACCTTATGGGGAAATTGTTTTACCGAATTTCTAAAATAAACCGTTTTGTTACCATACTATAAACTAATTTTTCCGATATTACGCCAAATATTTACTATTATTACGCGGAACAATTTTTATATTACTTTGAAAGGAAATATCAGGATACCATTTTTCATAAGAATGCGTTGAACACCATCTAAAACTTTTGAGAAAAGTAATATTATTTTGACTAAATCAAGCATAGCATCATTAGTCCTCAACTATACATAGCCTGATCACCTATGTATAATTCAGGAAGGATTATGCCATGAAGGAAATAGTTACTTTTTAAAGTATTGCTAATAACAATCTTCATCCAAAAGCGTTTTAGACAAGTAAACACTTTTATAAGTGTCTTTTTCTGACAAACTCTCCCTGGATACTTACCCCACCTGTCACCCACTTAGCCATTAAGTTGGATTGCTCCATTGACTTCTCTAAGAGAGACTTTCCATATCAATTACGAGTAGGATTCCTTGATACAAGAAAAGCAATGAAAGGATTACAGAACTACTAACCTAGACTAGAAGTATACACCAAGACAATTTATAGCTCAACAACAGTTCTAAGATGCCACGAGACCATCCGAACCACCATCTCTGACCGGGTTGTCCAATTATATTATTTAAAGGTACTAGCTAGACTGAGCTACAAGATCGAATACATTAAGAGAGTACGCTAAGCAAAACCATAGGAATAAACCAAGCCTCCTAACCGATACTGTAAAGTGATGTGATTAAACATGGCCTTATCTAAATGCAAACTTCCCTGCGGTGAGTTTTACGCCAAGAATGATTGATTCGAATTATGGATATCGATATAGATTCCCTCAGGGAATTGTGTTCTCAAGAAATTCTAGATAACCTCATTACCATATCAAGAAAGGAATCAGACCCGAATATACATTTTGCCAACATGATGACAATTTCATGATAATCTATTTCAAGACTTAAGTTGGTTGAATACCTAGGCTTGTAGTTTGCCTGACAACCACCAATAAGGCAAGGAAAGACATATGTCTTATCATCCGTTAGACCAAGAGACAAGGAATCAGAAACTGCTACCCATATTCTATCTCATTCAGATAACGCCAAGTTCGAAAGATGTAATGTTAAGGAATTAGTCACAAGATTTATTGTACCTATTTCAAGTGTTCCTGATAAAGGTGATCGAATCACCTTAGACTTCTAACAATCATTTTAAGGCTTCCTTCGGAACCTCATTAAAGATATAAACACCGCCTACTATCCTCAGACCGATGGTCAGAACGAGAGAACGATTCAAACATAGGAAAGTTATACTCAGAGTATGAGTGATTGATTCTAGAAATGGTTGGACTAACCATTTACCATAAATCAGATTTGGTTGCAACGATAGTTATCGCGCGAGCATAGAGACTACATAAATTGATGCACTTTATGATCGAAGTACCAATTACCCATTTACAGACCAAAATCGGAAAGTTAAATTCACCAGTCTAGGACTAAACTATGCAACAACAAAGGAAATTTCACAAGTCGAGAACCAGTTACAAGCAACGAGGGACTGGTAGAAGTTAGGTTGGTGCATGACGCACATCATGCGGATTGAGTATCCCTGAACAACAAACCATCTAGATTCAAGTGGGAGAACGAGCTAAGTTGAAAGCTTTGCCTTGGAGAGGCATGATCCAATTTTGGTAACGCGAGAGATTGAAACTCAAGTATATTGGACCATTTAAGATTCATTTTAGAATCGACCAGCTGACATATAAGATTTGGGTTCTGACATAGTTCAGCAACGTATATTACCTATATTACATTATAAACCTAAAGAAGCACTGATCATCTATTGACGAACCAAACTCGGAAAAAGCAAAACTCACTATTCCAATAGGCATTCATGATATAACCAGAAACCTCCTACAAGTCAAGAATCAATTACAAATTCTACAAGTTGTAAACCCTTAGAATTTCAAGGTAATGACAGGATCATGTTCAAAGTTCTGCCTAGGAAAGGCATGAGATAATTCAGAAAATTTGGAAAGTTAAACCTAATATACACTGAACCACGTAATATTTCAGATAGAGTAGACCTAGTGGTCATCTGACTTGAGCCTTGTTAGAAAACAGCCGGATTACACAACTATGTTTCACCTATTCAAATCCCAGGAAATAACTTTCAGATTAGTCACTCATAATCCCATTTGGAAAGAATTCCAACCCAAAGACAAACGTAAACCTGGTAAGAGGATCAATAGAAATCATGGACTGTTAGGTCGAACGATTGAAGCAAAGTCGAATTCCTATCGTGAAAGTTCGCTGGAATTCTCAAAGAGGACCCGAATTTACTTGGGAACGGGAAGACCAAATGCAACTCAAGTATCCACGTCTTTTTACCAAATATACTTCAGAGACCAACCAAAACTGAACTTCGGGACGAAGTTCCTGTTAGTGGGGAAGACTGTCACAACTCGTAGTTTCCGGTCATTTTCCAAACCTCGACAATTTACTATTCACAAGTTACTATTCATCATTTACTATTCATCGATCACTATTCATCGTTCTTGAGGTCAATTTGACATTCCGAGACATATTCAGAAATTTTACTATTCACTTGACACTATTCATTTCCGGAAGAAATAACACTATTCACGTGCATTATTCATGTCATCGTAAATTTAGTTTACGAGTGTTCAAATTCGCGTAACCGTATTAGTTCAGGAGCGAATTCATGCATTATTATCAGGGACATTTCATACGGACTAGAAATAGTCAGCATATCATTATTATGGCACTTGCATACTATTCCACTCGTAGGATAATTAAATTAATACTTTTGGTACAATTAACGATTTACGTATGTTTATTTTAAATAAACACTAATACGCGAAGTATAAATGTGACTAACATGTCCAACACTC
Source organism: Artemisia argyi (assembly GCA_030686995.1). Classification (NCBI taxonomy): domain Eukaryota; kingdom Viridiplantae; phylum Streptophyta; class Magnoliopsida; order Asterales; family Asteraceae; genus Artemisia; species Artemisia argyi. Next base: position 1,862,234 of record CM060676.1, on the reverse strand, counting down.
CCGATTATGATTCCAACATATTTTTATATTCATTTTTATAATATAAAAATTATAATATTAATTTACCCGGTATTTTGGATATTTATTTCAATTATTAACTTAAGTTTACTAAAACTTCGACGGTTTTCGTAGAAATTAAACTATAATTATCTAGACACCCAATAATTTTACCCAACCTATTTTTATAATTTTTATAACTTTATTTTATCCCGGTTAACTCCGTTAAAATTTATTTTTAGTTAACCCGGTACCCGGTACACTTTAAAACTACAAAATAACACATAATAATACACAAAGTCACAAAAGTCTACACATTCATCCCCCCCCCCCCCCCTTTGATTTGCCGCCCCACCCATGTGATTTCCTAGTTTTATGGATCTTGTTCTTACATTAAAACTTATACTAACTTTTTATAATAATAATAATAATACTAATAATACATAAGAAGAATACTACACTCTTTTTCTCATTCTTCACAAGTTCAAGCAAAATTTATTTCTCTCTTTTCTCTACTCATATGCACGGCAAACCAAGAGGAGAAGCAAGAAACCATAAAATTTTCCAAGATCAAATCTATTCAAGCTCATTTGGTAATCCTTGTTAAGGTTTTGAAATAAAAACCTCAAGGATAATTAAGTATTTCTCATCAAAATCTCTTTAATCTTTCAAGTAAGTTAATAAAAACTCATTTCATAATTTTTACAAGTTATTACTATGTTTATATATTTTCTTACAAGATCTCATGCATATATTAACTTATACCACTTTATTTTTGTAAACTTTTGATCATACAAACCCTAGAAATGATTTGTGGTTAGATCCTTGTTAGATCTACTTGGTTTTGATGATTAGGAACCCATGACACCCTAAGAAGGTGTATGGTAGGATTAGATTAGTTTTGTGGTGTTTGAAAGTGGTTTGATGGAAGATGGAACTAGTTTGGAGACTTGAAAATGGTTTTTGAAACTTTTGATATACCTACTGTCCCCATTTTAATTTCGTGGGAAAATCAGTAGAGGGTGGCCAAGTTTTGACCAAAGATTTAGAAAATACATTCAAAAACGAAACTTTAGGCGAAAGAACGGATTAAAACGAGTTTATAACGAAGGAGATACGATTTTTGCAAATTTAACGACGAAAACTATTTTTACAAAAACTGCTTGCTGTTTGGCAGATTTCAATGGGTAATTAGAGGCATTAAACGTAACCTAGAGAAGCCGAGTTATCAAAAATATACTAGTATATACAAAGACGAATCCGTGGACATAAAGAACAAGGAAAACGAGCTTAAAACGACCAAGTTATAACCGTTCTAACATCGTCAAAACTATATATATATATATATATATATATATATATATATATATATATATATATATATATATATATATATATATATATATATATATATATATATAGTCACAAATAAAAATAATAACGTACGTTCTAAATGGTATATTTTCTAGCAACGTTACTAATGGCTATTTTCTTAACAAATGAATACGTACGACCCGAGGGAATATTTATACGACGTGACGACGTCATTCTAAGGTTTTGATACGAGGATTATAACGCTAACTTTTTCGTACGAGTTAATATGACAAATTATATACTTCTCTAAATGGAATTATTTTTCCTAAGTATGGAAACTATTTTACTATGACGATAACTAGTATTTCCAAATTACGAGTGGTATGGGTATCATGTGCATGTGCATTCATTACATCATTTCATGATCTAAATTAGATCATTATTATTCATCTTAGGTTGCGGCTAGTGTTCGCGCCTTGTTGTCCCGATCATTCCATCACTTTGTACTAGCATTTCGAGGTGAGTCATAGCCCCACTTTTACTTGTTTAATTTGTTTATAAACTCTTTGGGGGAGATACATGCTTAAATACTTGTTTTATACTTTTATACGATTTGAATTACTTTTGAAGGAGAATACGTTGCTTTTATTATTTTTGTACAATGCCAAAGTATTAAATTCCTTACATTGCTTAAGTTTCTTTATTACCACGTCTTGACAAGTCCCCTTTATTATCATGGACCGTTAATTAAGTTCCAAGCGAGAGTGAGTGAATAGATCTATTGAGGGTGACTCCTCCATCTGTGTTTGGGTTGCTCCAACAGTATTACAGATGCATTTCATGTCTTTATTATTAGAGTGTCTGGTAAACACTCATTTGGGGCCAAGTAACGTCTAGCTTCGGTTTCATGAGCTTAAGAGACAATGTAGTTTTATGACTGAAAAACTTATTACTTTATACTTGGGCTATGGTACATAAGAGTAAAGTTAAATACTGATGGTTTTTATAAATCTTGTTTATGAGTTCTTATTTCGGATTTCTAAATTCTGAGTTCTTATTTCGGATTTCTAAGTTCTGAGTTCTTATTTCGGATTTCTAAGTTCTGAGTTCTTATTTCGGACTTCTTATTTCTGATTTCTTATTTCGGATTTCTAAATTCTGAGTTCTTATTTCGGATTTCTAAGTTCTGAGTTCTTATTTCGGATTTCTAAATTCTGAGTTCTTATTTCGGATTTCTAAGTTCTGAGTTCTTATTTCGGATTTCTTATTTCTGATTTCTTATTTCAGATTTCTAAATTCTGAGTTCTTATTTCGGATTTCTTAATTATTGATTTCTTATTACTGATTTCTTATTACTGATTTATGATGCCTTTGCATCAGCTTTAATACTGATTTACGATGATTTTACTGGGAAATTCTTCTCTTCAAATGTCTTACCATATCTATTTGTTCTCTAAATCTATGAACTCACCAACCTCGTGTTGACACTTTAGCATGTATTTTCAGGTTGTTAAGGTAGCTCATGATGCATGCATTTGGACATTCATGGAGTCGTGGAGACGACGCGTCTGACTATATTTTCTACACCTATGAACGTTTGATCTTGTTGAACTTATTTTAACTAAAATGGCAACATCTTTTGGGACCTATGTTTTGTAAACTCTGAATGTTTTAATGATCAAACGCTGTATTTTAAAACGACACTTTAGGTCGTTCAATATTTCCTTGCTTGTGTGCTATGATCCGTTACACCCTCAGGTATTCCATTCCGCTGCCATTCAGGTATTTTGGGGGTGTTACACCAAGATACGGAGGTAAGTAAAATGCGAACATCATCATTGCCTTAGAGTGTTTAGGCCATCTACCACAGCTTATAACGCACTGCTCACTATCAGCACAGACCAAGGATAACGTCCAAGAAAGGAGCAATGGCATTGAAAGTCTGTTTGGCACAACTTATAATGGCTCACTGCACACAAAAGGGGATTGAACACTGCCATGGCTGCAAACACCGGTTGCATTTATTCAAATAGCATCCGGATTGCCCTGCCAAGATACGGGTCGAATATCACCCAACCACCTGATTATTAGGATGCTCAGATTAAAACAAACTTTAGTCTAACCTGGTTAGACATACGCAAATGCTATTATCATCACAGGCAATTTCTTTTATATTGGAATATATAGGCCTGCCACCATCATAACGCACCACTCACTATCTTGGCACACCAATGATAGCAGCATTGAAAGGAGCAATGCCATTGAAAGAGCAACCACAGACCCGTGATAACCCATTGGCATGACCACCATAGACCATAGAACAAATCTTTTGTATAGCCTCAACCATACCACAACCACATGTTGCAGTATGCAAGATTAATAATAACTTTGGGTGACCTGAACCTGGTTGCAATTTTCTTGCGGTTGGACCATTCCTTTTTCATCTACTTTCACAGCCACCCGTTTTACCCGTTATAGATAAATGTAGCATGAATTGACAAAGTATTGCGTACTCGGGCTGAAAGTTAACTTTCAATCGCGAGCTCAGTCTGCAACTTTGAAACCTGTGAGTTAAAACATAAGAGTGCATCGTTAAGTGTGTGGTCATAATTGTGACTGAAAGTTCATTTTATAAGGCGTGTATATTTATTTTCATAACAGCATAAAAAAAATAGCAATGGAGTGGGTCAAATGGGGAGAAAGTTTGCCATAGCTTAAAAATAAGCAAATACGCAGAAAAAACATGCAATACCAAACATCTTCTAATACAAACAACATGTATTATAATCTCATTCTTAATGCAGTTGTTAAAAGACAAATACCTGTAAACATAATCTGATTCTAATACAAAGTTGTTAAAAGCAGCTCGCCACAAATGAAAAAAGACGAATACTTGTAAACATAAAATGAAGAAGGTCCACATCCTATCAAAACTCCTAAATATATACCAGTATGAGTCTATCTCCACAAAATTAATCTTCCTACCCAACGACCCCTGGTAACCGGTTTTTCCACTTGAAATTAAAAGAAAAACATTATAATATGAAAGGTGATAAAGAAAATTAGGGAACAGAATTGAAGCTTTGCCGAACTCATTTTGCCAAATCATGTAGTTGCTTAATGGATTAAGCAACTACATTCAAATCATGTAGTTGCTTAATCCATTTGCCATGTTAGAAATAAACCGCAAAACCCCATATAAGTGCTTAATCCCATATAAGTGCTATTGTATGGTTCGAATAAGCAGGCTGGGTTTCAACAATCTGCCATAGGCAATTGCTTATTCAAAACTGCTTATTCCAAATAGAATTTCCGTTTATTAAGCCCAATAAGTAAGGTAATCTAAACACTCACTAACATATACTTAATATATCAAATTTACAACATATAAAAAAAAATCCGAAAACCACTGGAAAATTAACAAAAAAAAGTTACCTGAAAAAATTTAAAAAATTGTAACTAACAATCCATCGCAGCAACTTAGACCTTGAGCCAGTCAACTCCTGTACAAAGAAAACCCCTAAAATATCAAACCCTAAATTGAATCTTGTAGCGGGAAAAAAATGATAAAAACCTAATTGAAGAGTTAAAGATGATAACAATCATATAATAGCAAACATAAAGTTTAAAAAAAGTCCAACAATTTAAAAAAAAAAAACCCCTAAATTAGCAAAACCCCCAATCTTACATTAATCCGCAATCCGCCATCACCACCACAGGATCCCTTTTTCCAGCCGCAACTATTAGATGGGCCACGGAAAAAGGCTCATGATTCTTCCCCATCTTCTTCATGATCTCACCGCCAACAATACCAGCCACAGGTTTGATACGTGTGGGGTATCATCTTATCTAATAGGAGTAAGCTTTTGGATTAGTTTTGGATCACATGGGCCACGGAAAAAGGCTAAGAAGCTGGCCCAGATTTTTGGCGGGAAAATGCTACAGGGTAGCTACAGGGGGATACAGCGTCGTTCTCATCCGGTTTTATATAAACTTATAATGCCTCACTAAAAGCTCAGAAAACAACTAGCCCACAAACTCTTTTCTACAAACAAGATCAGTCCAGCCAGTATCTCGCTAGCACTCAGACAAACTTGATAGCTGCTAGGAGTGTATAGACGTCTAACATATAAAAGATGATCAAATCAGGTGTAACATGAACACGCTATGCGTTCGTGTCTCAGGTGACGTGTGGCCGAACCAAAGGAAACAAAGGGAGTGTTTTTGGGTTTTAATTTTCATTATAAATATTATCCATTTGATTTATGTTTGTACTATCTCTGTAACTTATAAATAAGAAAAAGATAATGACTAAATATAAACTAGATAGTTACTTAATTTAAATAAGAGATAAACTCCTTATTTAAATAATTTAGTTACTTTAATTAATTGATAATTATCTTGTTAAACACGATAAATATCAATTCCGCTTTTATCTAAGAATAACCAACCCAAAACCACACTGATTGGCCGACGGTCGTGGCCCCATAATGGGCTCACCGGGCTTTTCTCGTTCAGTCCAACTTAATTAAATGTTTATTTACCCATAATCTTAATTAAGCCTAATCGCTAATTAAGCTTATTATGTAAATAACCCATTTAATATTTCTCTTATAATTAACTTTAATATATATATATACACACACACACACACACACACACACACACACACACACACACACACACATTACATATATACGAAGTATTATTCAGGGTTCTCATACTATATGTGTGTCACCCTTAGGGTTCATAAGAAATAACCAATATAAGTTTGTATTGTTTCGTCATGCACATATAATACCAACGGGCGTATCATATCGTTATCCGCCGAACAACAAGGTTTACGAAATCACCGACGATGACGAGTTAAGGTTTTCAATCAATTATATAACTATGGAAAGTCAAGATCATATGGAATTGTTGGTTAATCAGAATCGTCAAACATGACCGATAAATCCTTCAAATTTTGAATATTTTCAAAATATTCATGCTTTATCTGCTTTAAATAATTTTAAGTATCCACCAATTACAAACAGTTATTTTTCGGATTTAATCATTGGTGGCTTTCTTCGGGTCTATTTTTTTAGATATATTTTTTTAAAGAATTAGTTTTGAATTGCAAATATAATTTTTGTTTAAGGAAAGATTCAATTGCAAATTATTTTGGTTAATGAAATAAGGAAGATGAAGATGCTTTTGCAAATGAGGATGAAAATTTATTCGTGGATAGGGTTATAGAAACACATTAATGAGTATTGAAAATCGGTGGTAAGGGTTTATAGTCAAAGATATAAGCGGTTGGGGACTATAGTCAAATACATTAATGAGCATTTATAGTTTGATGCGCATGCACCGCTCTTTGCGCACCGAAATTATTTTTTTTTGCAAAATGTTAAACCTGTATTAATCTTGTATGTTGAAAAATAAATGATGCGTAAGCACCAATATTTGCGCACCACATTAACCGAATTGATGAAAGATAATATACTCTCTCCGTCTCAAATTAATTGTCATGAGTGAGAAATTACAAAGTTTAATAAAAATGGGACCCTTATAAATCTCAACCACTCAATGAGAATATTCCCTTATTATATTCTCTAGTTTTTACTAAAAAAAGAAAGTGGACAATTATTTTGAGACATCCCAAAAAGGAAATGTGGACAATAAATTTGAGACGGAAGGAGTATTAGATAACAATTGATAAAACTTGTACTCCGTAGTATATTTAGATCGTATCGGTAATTTTTATTTATATAATCCTCTCCCAGGATTAAAACTATTCTATTATTTGAAATATAGTAATAGTTATGTTATGATAGATTCTACTGAGTTTGATATACTAAAATCGGTTGAGCTCAACTAATATGCAATGTTAAAATTGATCCACTTCTCACCAAATAGACAGCACCCGATAAAGTGTAAAAAACTTTAGTCTCCCGGTCCGAAGACTAAGGTATAGCCTAGGGCAATGTCATTTGGACAACAACATTTTGAGTCATGGTGGGGTATCGGGTAATATCTTAAAAAATAGAAAATCGAAATCAAACTCAACTTAATAAAATCGAACCGAATTAGTAGCTTAATTGAATTTGCTAAAATCGAACCACGCCAAATTAAATACTTAGTTTTCGGTTTAAATATTGTTTTAGCAAAATGAAAATCAAACTAAACTAAAAACCAAATTCATATAAATATATATTTTTTTGATATATTTATATATATAAATATAAAACTATTCAAAGTCTTGTCAATTATAAATAAAATATTTTTCAAGTTTTTTTTTTTTTTTTTTTTTTTTTTTTTTTTTTTTTTTAAGTGCTTATATATATAATTAAATGAAAAAGTATATACAAATCATAAGGGTTATTCGGGTCAACCGGAAAATCAAACCGAATTTAAATTTAGTTTCCGGTATGGTTTAATACAATTTGAATTTGATTTGGTTCGATTTTGGATTTTACTCAAAAAAAATTTAACCGAACATAATTAACCGAACACCTGATAACTGAACCGATGAACACCTCTGGTCATGGTAAACAAACTTGCACTTCTCCAGAAAATTTTAAGGAATCATAAAGGACATTTTAAAGATGTGTTTAGCTGCTAAAAGATATCATATTTTCCAAGAATTCTTTTTATAAAAAAATTGAAAATCCGTTTATTCACTGATTTTTGAAAATTTTTTTCTAAAAGAATGGAAATCTACTTTTTTTTTAATTCAAATAAAATTATGAAAAAGATCTTTACTCTTACCTATATTTTTTCTTACAAATTTTCTTACACCATTTGCAATTCTCAATTTTTTTAAAAAGTATTATTTAAACACGTTTTTTTTATTCATTGCACTTTTTTAGAGATTTACTTGTTACTAAAAAAAATTCAAATAAAAATTAAAGAGAAATTGTTATTTCTCTTTTGTACCACGATTTTGAATATTTCGGTGAGAAGTGAAAGAAGAAAAAATAAAATTGGAAAAGTAAAAAGTGAAAAGTAATTTTAATCACTTATGTTTAGGGATGAGCACGGTACCGGTCTCGTACCGATCCCGTATCGAATTAGTGGTACCAATTTTTTCCTGAGCATAAATTAGTGGTATCGGTACCGTATCGAACGGGATTCGGATATCAGTACCAAATCGGGAAATCCCGATTTTCCTGTACCGGTCCCGTACTGAATTGGTTGTCCCCATTTTTTTCACCTTATTTCGTAATCTCGGTACCATACCGTATATCAGAATCGATACCATTTCGGTACGGTACCGGTACGATTCCTGTTCGGGTTGAAATTCTCATCCCTACTTATGTTAATTAAGTATATTTAAAATATCCTCTTCTTCATTTTAATTTTAATTCTTTTGAGAAGCATTAATGACTCATCCAATAAGCTAATCTTAATTTATTAATTATCTCCACAATTTCCAGCTTTCCCTCATTTCCTCATTCTCTCTCCAATATATATAACACAAACCACTTTACTACACATCTTCCTCTCAAATATACACTTTCCTTAAAATGGATCCTTGTCCTTTCATCCGACTAGTCATCGGAAACCTAGCCTTAAAAAACAGCCCACCAAACTGTTACTGCAAGATCAAGCTCAAGAACCACACCACCCATATCACAGACATCCTTAACACAACCCCCCATGCAGACGATGATGACGTCATCATCAACAACCAAGCTGACAACAACAACCAGCTTCAAGCTGCATCTTTCACTTTTAAAAAAACTGAATTTGACAAGGTGGTGGAAAAGGGTATTGGTTTAAAAGTTGAGGTGTACTCGGGTCGGAAAGGTGGCTATAACCCGGTTTGTGGATACGGGTCGGGCAAGCTTATTGGTGCTGTGGTTATTGGGTTGGATAGTATTAAAAGTGGGGTGGTGAAAAATGGGTGGGTGGATGTTGGCAAACGGGTCGGGTTGTATTTGAATGTCCGGGTTGAACCCGACCCGAGATTTGTATTTGAGTTTGATGGTGAACCTGAGTGTAGTCCTCAAGTGTTTCAAGTTAATGGGAATGTGAGACAAGCTGTTTTTACATGCAAGTTTAGTGTTAGGAACTCGGGAGATCGAAATTTACGATCTGGGTAGGTGTTTGATGAAATGTCTCGCTGTTTTTAAATATGTTTTTTTTTTTTTTTTTTTTTTTTTTGGGTATCTAATGATGTTTTTATTTTTATTTTTATAGGTCTTCTATAACAGAACCAAATAATAATGGAAATTGGTTAAGGACGGTGAGAAACGAGAAGGAAAAGCCCGTAAAAGAGCGAAAAGGATGGTCAATAACGATACATGATTTATCGGGTTCGCCCGTTGCTATGGCTTCTATGGTGACACCGTTTGTTCCATCAAACGGAACAAACGATGTGCGCCGGGCGAACCCTGGAGCGTGGCTTATACTTCGACCGGGGCACAACACGTGGAAACCTTGGGGCCGGTTGGAAGCGTGGCGTGACTCAACCGGCCTCGGGTACCGGTTCGAGTTACTACCCGATGCCGCGATAACCGGGCTTGACCCGATTACGCTATCGAATTCTACCATTAGTTCGAAAAATGGTGGGAAGTTTACTATCGATATCGGGACCGGGGCCTCGCCCATGACAACACCGAGTGGGAGCTTTGACTCCTGTTCCGGGTCAGGATCCGGGTCGGACTTTTGGTCCGGGTCATGGGCCCAATTGATGTACCAAGGGTTTGTGATGTCATCAAAGGTGTCTAGTAAGCCTGAGGTCGAGATTGGGGTTCAGCACGTGACGTGCACGGAGGACGCCGCGGCCTTTGTTGCACTGGCCGCGGCTGTCGACTTAAGTGTCGATGCGTGCTTGCCGTTTTCTAAAAAGCTACGGAAAGAGTTACGGCACGATGCTGAATAAGCGACGCCTAAAAGTTTCTTACAAGGACGACAAGTGATTTTTTTGAAATGTCAAGGACTACGCCTGCAATTTTCTATTATTGTAATTAACTTTTTTTATTTGAGGATCTTTTTGTGTACTTTTTAATTTTTGGTTTTTGATTTTGTGGAACAAAGAGTGTACAGAGAGATTGCTTCACGAGGGGTTCTTTTTTTGTTTAATGGTAATTATTTTTTTGGCAAGATTAATGCGTGTACAGCTGTTTATAATAATGTGATTTACATCTTTATATGATTTGGATCGTACAAGTGTGCACATGTTTTATAGATCTAACACGGTGTACTAAAAATGAGTATCTTTTCTACAACGAGGTGTATCATCTTAGGGTGCGGTTGGCAAATGACAATGGGTACGAGTTTGATAGTAGTGGTGGGTCCTCACCTATGAAACATTCATTCCTACCTCTCTTCTCGAAAAATATAGAAGAAAGGATGGTGCGTTCCGGGACACGCATGAAGTTTTGCAAATTGCAATGTAGTGTTAATTTTGGTTAAAACGTCGATCTTTTGTAAATGCACTCGGTTCATAAAATTTGTGTTTCTAGTTTTGAATATTTCTTTATAAATGCACCTGATCAATATGTCTTCTGGTTCGTCCATGTGCACCTGTACTTATTTTATGCAATCTCAGATCACCTTTGTTTTAGATTGGTTTATTCTTACGGCGAGTAGTTTACTTGGTTAACTTAAAGTTGGTTTGAATTATATGAAAGGTAACACGAGTACACGACAAAAAAAGAATGTAGTTGTTAAGAACGTGGAGAAGATGACTATGAGTCTACGCAGGCAAGTGAAAAGAGAGCTTAAAAACTAGAAAGAAAGAATTTTGGAAAAGAAGAAGGCACAAGTTAATTAGTGATGATATACACGAGTGTATTTTGGATTTAGGTGTTTGGACTTTACAGTAATGTTTTGGAAATGATCATATAATGGTAGGGGTGGTTACCGACTTAATTACTGTCTGGTGCATATGAGTTAGAGAATAGGTAACGTTGGTGCAGCTGTAAGGCCGTAACTTGAATCTGTTTAGCTACATATCAAACATAACAAACAAATTGGTTAGATAGGTTGTATCGGCTAAACGATCTTGAAACCATTTGCTTAGTTGTTTTGACAGTTTGATCCGGGCTTTCCCATGTATCTACTTCAATAACATCCATGAGCCAATGAGCTTGTCTGTATTGGTAGGAAAACAAACAAGTCGACGAAGCTACTTTTATAGCATCAGTGCTCTTGTTTAGACTTGTAAGCATAGAATTAATGAGGCGGTAGGACGGATTACTTGAACAAGATGCAATTAATTAAGATATTGAATGAGACGTGTGATGTTGAACTGTTGATTTCATGTGCCGAATTAGCTAATGATACTGCAATGTTTTACTATACCAAAAGTTTTGTTTGAACACCAACTGTAACGGAATAACATTAAATCATCACCATTGTACGTTTTATTTTCCAATAAGAATATGGGAGAAGACGGCACATGAGGTGCATAGGTTCAACAAAGGCCACAGAAAAAGACACCCGTTTGTACTATTAGAAGATAGGTTAAAAGTAACAAATGTCGTATCCGAAGAACAAATCAGTCTAAACCATTTTGGTTTGGTTATGGTTTTGATGAGGGCCGGTCCCAAGCTAGACCGTGAATATATGCCTTTGTCTTGATTTGTCAATAAATGTCTTCTCAAACCAGAACCGAATAGTCTTATTTCTTTACCGCCTCATAATTCACTAAACTGCAACATGCAATCCAGTTTACGTGTTAATGCAACTGTCGAATGTTAAAAGTTATTTTGTTTGGATGCCAATATTTGACTAATCGCAACAAAAAGTTGCTTAACAATTCACAGAATTTAAGATATTGAATTGGGCGATGAACAAAACAAAAACATGACAGTTGCGTTTTATCTAACCTGCATCTTTTCCTTTACTTTTGATATCGACCACAAACACAAAGAACTTGTGATAACAGCTACTTTAGATGACATTTATCTGCCCTGATATGGATGTTGCAAAATTACTAGAGTCGGGTTTTGAACATCTGTTTTTTCATATAAATCGGCATAAACATTCACAGAGATAATGGCAATTAGGAATGCAGTTCAAAAGTATAGATTTTACAGACCAAAGGGCTTAAAAGTAATGAAATTCTAATATTGACTAGCCTAATACACTGCTGTCCAACATTCCACACAACCAACAAGTTCTCAAGGAAAACAAGGTGGAAATAACAAATAAGAATTACAAATTAATACAAAAAAACCATCTCGCAAAAAACATTTCTTATCTTATCTTTTTTTTTTTTTTTTTTTTTTCCTTCTAAGTTTTTTCATTCTGCAGCAGTGTCTTCGCTGTTGCCACCTTCTGTTACGATATCTGGCAGCGTGTCTAGATCTGTCCGGACATCTTTCTCCTCTAAATGTGTCAGATCAGTGGAATCAATTGGGTCGTGTTGAACTTCATCTGGATCCACTGTCTCTTCTGTTAATTCTGTTACATTGTTAGTTTCTGTTTCAAGTTCTGTTTTTGCAGGGTCGGAGATCGATCCAATAGACTCTGTGACCTCTGAATTTGAGATTTCAGTTGAATTTGAGGACTCTTCTGTTACTGCGGTGATGTTTTGAGTTTCAGTTGATTGAGATGTGATCAGTGTGGTATCGGAAGGAGGTCCGTTCTCACTGGAATTAATTGATGATGCAGGATTCACGTTGCTAATAAGGGGTTCAGGGTCTTTTTCTTGAATCACAGTGGTATTTGTAGAAGTTGAAGTTCCATTTTCGGCTGTTTGACCAACATTTTCACTTAAAGCGACTATAGTCCCATTCTTGATTTCATTTTCAGTACCAAGCGTCCGGCCAGTATGAGTCACTGCACTAGAAGCATCATCGGCCTTGTAGTTTTCTTCACGTGCTTCGTGGGTATGTTCTGTATCACCCTCTTCATTATGCTCCACTGAAGAAACCTCGTTTTCGGTTTGACTTTGACCATCTTTCTCTTCACTCACATCCTCATTTTCATTTTCATTTTCTTTCTCGTCACTCTCTTCTGTCTCTTTTTCTTCACCTACCACATCCACCTCCTCTCGGTCAATCTCCACATCTGTCTTTTCTTGCTCATTTTCATCAATCTCATCATCCCTACCGTCATCTTTTTCCTCCTCTATCTTATCCTCATCTTGCTCTTCCTCCTCCTGCTTATCTTCGTCACGTTCATCTTGCTCTTCCTCCTCACGCTTATCCTCGTCGCGTTCATCTTGCACTTCCTCCTCTTCTTGTTCACGCCCATCTCCTTCCCCTTCCCCTTCATTGCCCGTTTTCTCCAATTTCGGCTGCAAATCTTTCCTACCCAAATTAGCAATTTCCTCACCACTCCGCCCAACCGAACTCAACGAAACCTTGCCATCACTAGCATCAAACTCTTTCCTCTTATCATGAGACCTCTTAAGTTGGAATATCAACCAGAAACAAACCGCAACCAACAAACAAACTTGCAAAACATTTTTAACCTTTATTCCTTTCGCCCTTTGGTTCCTCACCGGCGAGTTTCGATACATTCTAAGCTTGTATAAGAAACTATAAAGATGGCTGAAAATAAATAGGGATTCACATGAATATTATTAGTATTAGCCGCCCTTTAAGGGACAAGTATTAAAACATATATTGGACATTACAATGTTTAGCATAAAGTCAAACCACACCCTAAAAACACGGATTTCTCATTTCTAATTACTTGTACATCAAATCTGATATAAGTAACACAACAACAAGAACAAGAAATAAAGTCAACTGTAACTAGGAATAAGAAATAAGGAAAGTTACCTGAAAGTTTGTTTTTTATTTTTTCTAAATATGGGTGCTAATAGATACAGTAGTAGCTAGCTATGAGGTGTAGCTTGTGGGGGTGGATCTAGCTGTTAGGAGTTTAGAAGAAGAAGAAGAAGAAGAAGAAGAAGAAGAAGAAGAAGAAATGGTAATGGTGGGTGTTTGGTTATTCAATAATGGAGGGTGAAGAAGAGCTTTTTACTACTACCATAAATGGCCTTGTTTCACGAGTTTCTTCTTCATTTCTTACCTTTTATTCCATCATCTTTTTATCCAACAAAATAAAGGAAGGAATACGACCACTAAAATGATTCAACACCTTAAAATTTTTTTTAGTTTTTGTAATTTTGTTTTAAGTATCAAAATGCGAAATAGAAAGCACGGAATATAAATTATAAAGTTTAACAAGTGTAAAACACAAAAAATACGTCGCAGAATATCATAAAAAACTGTGTTGCCACGTTAATAAATCGGTAAAAACTGCCAAAAAAAGTACAGAACATAAACTAAAAAGTTTGACAAGTTAAAAAATAGTAAAAAACAAAAAATTGTAAAAAGTTATATTGTCCTGTCAATAAAGTGAGTAAAAGAGAGGTAGCAGAGGGTATAGGTGATTATTAATATTTGACAAAATTAGTTGAAGAAAAATAAAGCCGAAATCAAATTAGCTTTTGAACTATAATTCAAAAGTATAAAATGAAATTTGTGGACAACATATAAATTAGATGTAAGACTGTCAAGTTGTAAACAACTCATACCTTGTTATAGTGTGATTTAGTATTTGGTATTTTCGATTTGTATACCTATAATTACAGTGTGTATTTATAGGTATCACTTTGACGAAAATAATTTTGATTAATTGAAATTTAAAATACAATATTATATTATAAGTATTATATAAAAAGCGTTTACTATTCACCATAGAGTTGTAGCCAACCATTTTTTCCACCTTGCCCAAACCCGAAATAAACACCCAACATGTATTCGGACCCCCCTCACAATCTATCTCCCCTCCTCTCTCATCTCAAAGGTCCGACACCGGAAAAAAAACCCGATGGGTCTAATCACCCCGGTCCGGCAAAATTATATCCACAGTGCACACTATGAGTGTAGCTACAGAACCGGAGAAATTATTTTTAAATATTTTTAAATAAATGGATTTGTGAGGAGGGTTTCTTTTGTGGTTGTGTTCTTCCCAAGTGTGCTTCTAGAACCCTCTCCCATTTTCTTCCCCCCACAAAACACACACACACATATCCACAAATGATCAAGAGGCAAAAAAAAAAATTAGGTTTTTGTTATTTTTATTTTTCCTTTGTTATTATAAAGATCCAATTTTTTTAGTTTTGACTATCTCATATTATTAGGGGTTTTGTTTGATTATGATGGCCTTATTCATTTGTAACAGGAAATCCCAAAAGAAATACAATCGGTTTCAACCATGGAGCCGATTATGTGTTTTGTTGGATGAATACGTTTCGGCAACCTTTGCCTTTGAACAGGTAATCAAGTTTTTTTTAGATATTCTTATGATTTTATCGTGTTGTTGATAATGGGGTTTGCTAAAAATTTACTCATAGGTTTGTTACTCTTAAAATGAATTTATGTCAACAAAAAGAGGTTTGATTTATAGTCATGTGTTTTTATTATTGGGATTAGCTTATTTTTGCAGCTTATAGCCTTATTTAGAGACTGTGAATTCAGTCATGTTCTATATAAGATTTTGGTAACTATAGTAAACTTAGGATAAACATAGAATGGGTTACTGATTATACCATTTTTTTTGGAGATATTTCAGGCTGTTTTCCTTTGAATTGATCAACCTAATACTCTGTTCAACCAAAATTGTACATGGTAAAATTTTGTAGTGTTTTGTGACTAAAATTTATTGTGATCCTTTTACAGGCCCAACCTGTGTTTGGTGGCGGAAACTGAATTCATGTATGATGATGCAGGTATATGTACGTCAAAATTGAATGAGGTCTGATGATGAAGGTCATGCCGCTGAGTCAATGGGAAACCAGGTATGTGATTTTTTTATAAAAGCAAGAAAATAAATGGATTGTTTGGTACATGATCAATTACATATTCACCGCTGTGACGATATGGGGCACCATGTAATTTTTTTATTATTATTTTGTTGATCATGCCTGACAATGATGCCTTATGTTTGCAGTGAAAATGGTTGGAAGGACCACGGAGTGGCGTTGGTCTTTTGAATATAAATTTGGGAGTCCGAATGAGAAGTTTACGCTATTCGCAGGTAATGATGAATGGTTTGGTCCAATGGAAGGTTCACATCATTATTATGGGCAACATAGAAGTCTGTAATATAACTTGAGCATAAGTACTCAAGTTAGCCAATATTTAGAAGTACTAAATTATCTCTATAGTGAAATTGTGAATGCTATTGGCTTCAATCAGTCGGGTACACACAAAACATGGTATCTTTTGATATTGAAGCCTCAAAATGTTTATTAGAAACATCAATTTACTAGCATTCAGGTTTAGAACTGAGTATCTCAGTTAGAACGGCTTTCTAACCTTTACGTGACAATTTTATTTTCTATACAAATGTTGAATGATTTTCACCAGATGCATGACATATCGCTAATGTTTTTCACTATACATTAATGATTAATGTCTGAGATTACGCCACTTCATTCTAATGTGTACTCCTATGTATGCAGGTCCACCAAAGTTCCATCTCACCAAGGAGTTATCTTTCCTATGCAGGATGCTCAAAGTGCTATAAATGAATTGACTGGTAAGAGTTGCCTCAATACTTCATGTTATCATCTTTGTTTAGTTTCCAAATGCCCGAGAACTTTGAAACTCAAAACATTGAGTTTAATTATTTTGATATGGGGCTATATGCAGTATTTTCTTTGATTGCATGATTCAGTTTTATTCGCTATATCTACAATTTACTTACATCATTATTCAACGTCATCTTATCAGGAAGTGGCTCGGCTGTAGCCATATGCGCTACAATTGGACTATCAAACTATTTTTCGTCGTACACTTCAGATTCAATACCGCGCACCTCAAGAAGGAGAAACATCTCATTCAAGGCCTGCGCTTGAAAGAGCCAAGAAAATCAAATTTTATAAAAAGACTTATCTTAGTGTGAAGATGCGAACATTGGTAAGTGCTCATTTCAAAGGTGCTTATAAGTCATAAGTATGTGCTAATAATATGCAATCCAAGCACCCCCGTTGACTGAAAATAGTTTGCTTCTTGCTAGGCTAAATTATAATCAGAATGGTCCTATTAAATTTCTGATTGATTTGATTGATTTGAAACATTCACATTTAGATTCAGCTTTTTCATTTGATTTTTTTGCTTTGAATGATTTAAAACATGTTTGTTTTGACATTTTCTGTTGTTGCCTTTAGTAATCATATTCTTTAAATTTTGTAGACCCAAGTATTTGGAACGATGGCGAAGGTACGTCCTGAAGTTATCGATCAGCTGCAACTGCAAGCCGTGATTTCAGTATCGGCAGATGTGAGTTTTACATCAAATAAGTTCCCTAAATATAAATTAGGCCCTGATAATCAGAATCTGGATGAAGCCACCGTGGATAGTAAGGGACCTCCATTAATAGAGGTGATTGCGCAAGAAACTGAGCAGCTATCCGACCAACACAAACGTCTCTCAGTTGTGCAATGAGGTATGACGTTAAACCATATGCTGAAGTGCCCGTTTTGGCTCATTTATGTGAATGGGTAAACTTAAGTTGTGTCACATTAAAAAGGGGTCAAGATCAAAACAACGATTGGTAATTCTAAAATTTTTGTCCTTGACAAAGGTTTTAGACATAATGTTGCATGTGGAACATAGAAAACCACTAATCAAGATTTAGACAGAAAATTAGGAATAAGCAAATGCAAGGCATGATGTTGCAGTTATTGTTTGCAATTAATATCTTCTTTCTTATATTGTTACACAAACATAGCTTCATTCTTTAAGGTTGTTATTTCAGTTGTCATACAAACATAACTTCATTCTTAAGAATTATTATTTTTCGGCTAGAAATAGGTGTGCAGTCATTAATAAAGGAATAAAAAAAAGATTGTCATGCATACATAACTTGATTTTTGAGCCTGCAAAGCTTAACGGTTATGTTCCTCCAAACATGAAGATTTTCGGAATCATGCTTATTATAAGTAGTTAGTGTTGATTTTTCTTTTACTAAATACGTGTCGTTACGTTGCAGGTTGGGGCCACACTGCCATTCGTTGCTGCACAGTCGCTTAAAATGGAGGTTGCTGCATAGTCGCTTACAAGAAATTAAAAAAAACTCAATGACGTCTAGATTACTTGACAAATCGACAGACTAATTCTGATGCTAAGCTAACGTTTTGGTCGTAATTGTTGCAGATTATAAATGTTGCAAGTTCTAATAATGAGTTTTTGGATGTGCCCTTTTGATTATTCATCTTTTTACAATTTTTCATCAAGTGCGTGAAGTTTATCTCTTTTCTTATTCTAAAAAAAATGGAATTTGTGCAGAAAATGAGAGGCAATTTTTAAATGGACCCTGACCGGCAAAAGGGAGAGTACTAAAGAGAAGACAGTAGATTTGGCCGAGGAGCAGAAGACAAGTCAAATGACATGAAATGAAAGGGTATGTCTCAGTTTTACTTGAATCATTTTAGCTAAGAATGAATACACACTTTGGATCAGCTTATAAGAGAAGAACAAGTAAACCCAAACACCACCTTAATGTATTATATGTGCGACTAAAGTGAATTTGCAATATGGTTTTGAGCTTTAGTTGAATTACATAGGCTAAACAATGAGAGATGAATAATTGAATTGGTGAGTCTCCCTTTGAGTCGAAACAATCTTTTAGTTTAATATTTTTATGGGATTGTTTGCATAGTGTCATGAAGGGCATCTCAAGTTTCTCTCACTATAAGCATGTACAATAGTAGTTAATTGGTGGTGTTTAGTTTGCAATTTCATTTTTTTACCAACTGTATGATTTTAGGGCTGTTATTTGATCTGTCATCTTCGGCAATCGATTCCCAGCTAATCCAGTAGATAAACCAATGTGAGGTTTGGGTAAGCCACCACAACTAAGTATTATTGCATATGTTTGAAATTGAATAAACTTGAGTTGCTCTTTATGATACTTAAGAAACAATTTCATGAGTAAATACGATACAATTTTGCTTTTACACCTGCATAAGCCACCACAATAGAATATTAAGATGCAAGTTATGTTTGCAGCTTAGATTTTAGAATAATAAGCCCACTTATTTTGCAGGTACAAAAGAGGCGGAGAGTCAAGTGGAGCTGTCAAATATAGATAATGGATATCGAAGACGGGTAATTCAACAGCACAAGGGAGCAAAGTTGAGCCGACAACGAAAATGTAGGTACGTTATAAATGTTATTACTTATCAATATGCTGCACACTTTTTTCCGATGTTTTTACTTAACCAATTAATACCTGCTAAAAAACGGGTTGGCACAGCAGCCGGACGGCGAATTGTCAGCCAAATTTGATTCAAATCTCACAAAACACAAATAGTATTAACCAATCAATCTGAGCCTCATATTGTGAACTAAAGGCCAAAACTGGTATTAAAAAGATGTTGACTACGATTCGGAGAACAAGGAGGTTAAATTAGTGATGTTGAGTAAAGGTTAAAATTACTTGCATTTGTATAAATAATTGAGATACTTCTAAAGTAACCGGTTCTTTCATCTACTTTTAATAAAGTTCATGGATATTAGTAAGCTATCACAGTGTATTCATAGATGCGCAACAACGGGTGGGTTAATCTAAACTGACCGGTGCGGGTGTAAAAAAAAGTTAAACAGGAACGGGTCAAATAGGTTCAAACTCTTATTTTTGTAGCATAGAGCCTCCATAAACTTTTTTTGTTTCTCAACCACCAAGCCAACCTTGGTTGTTTGGCCATTTATTGTTTCAACCATGCACTTGACATAATGTGTATATGCATACAAATGACAGGTGTGTATTTACCCACATGAAGTGCAGGAAAAAAAACCCAAGCAGTTACAGAAATAGGAAGAGAATTCATTCAGATTACAACGTCAATGCCAAAAAACAAGCAAGTGAAGGGGTTTATGAGGAAATTGTTCAGGTCGGGTTTATGAGGAAATGGTGATTCTGTAATATGCAATTGTATGTTTCTTAACGTGTGTAACATACATTATTAAAATATGCAATTGTTGTTTCACCATTTATTGCTCAATATGCAATTAATGGTTCAGGCCGGGTTTATGAAGAAATGGTAATTCTGTACAAGCAACAACATACATGTTGAAAGCTTCTTATGTTATTTTATTTTTTTTGTAAATACAAGTCTTACCTCTAACACAATATAGTAACTTCGTCCCTCTCTTTTCTGTGCTAACTTGCATATACACAGACCCTGCGGCAACGCGCGGGTTAAAAACCTCGTTTATATTCAAGATATGGCTAAAAGAAGTGTAGTGACTTTATAAGTTATCCAAGTTTTTCCCCTTGAAAAACTGAAAATTATATACCATCTAAGGACTATGTAACAAGCTATGTGTATAGTTCAGTTTAGTTAGTTATGTGCCTAAAACGTTACACAAATTTGGTCAAGCTGATTTGACAAATTTAAAATTGCAACTGACAAATTACTTAGCTTGGCCAAACCAATTAATTAACCAAATGGGCCACTAACAGTTTGATAATCTTGGTTTGTTAAATTACTTAGCTTGGCCAAACCAATTAATTAACCAAATGGGCCACTAACAGTTTGATAATCTTGGTTTGTTATTTGGGTTAAAAAAAAAAAAAAAAAGGATGGGACACTTTCACTTACCGAGTATAAAGGAAAAAAAGCACTTAAACACAACAAAGAATAACATATTCGTTCTTTTTCTTTTGCAAAGTTAACAGATTTGAATCTTTGCCTTTATATATTCGTAACCGGCACAACGCGTGTTATGTTTAACCAGGTCTCAGGTTCATACAACCACGATACGGAGACTTGTCTCAAGGTTTTGGGTAGGGGTGGAAATGAGCCAAGCCGCTCGTGAAAAGCTTGAGATCGGATCGGTAAAAAGCTTGAACGAGCCGAATCTAAACGAGCTCGAGCCTAAGTTGCAGCTCGTTTATTAATCGAGCACGAGCCCGAGCTTTACATACAAAGCTCGTTTGCGCTCGCGAGCCTAAATGAGCCTATCATTATGATATTTTAAGTGTTAAACATATATACGAGTCGAGCTCGAGCTTATTAACGAGCTCAATAAAGATATATTGTGAGCAGAGCTCGAGCTCGAGCCAAACTTTAAATTTTCATGCTCAAATTGTACGAATGAGCCGAGCCCAAGCCTATATAACATACAACGAGCCGACCCGAGTCTATATATAACATATAAAGCTCGAAATGAGCAAAGCTCGAGCTCTAGCAGGCTCGGCTCGTTTCCACCCCTAGTTTTAGGTATGTTTGGCGCATATCTTATAAGAGTTTGAGCTTTTTAGGTACTTTATGAAAGGGTTTTATTATTTATTTATTTATTTTAATTCTTTTCCTTAAATGTGTTATTTATAGTGGGCTGTTGGGAAATAGCAAGATTATAAATAACGTGAGGTGTGGCATGATGACATAACCAAGCCTCACGACGTAGAAGCTATATCAGTTTTTAAGACGTGACTTAAAGCGATAAAAAATATGAAAATATTTATAGATTTATATATTATATCATATTTCATATATATTGAGTTTACAAAGGTGTTATATACATAAGGATTTAAGTTAAGAAATTATTCTTGCATGTAATTTTCTTCATTTCTTTAAAAAAAAAAAAAAAAAAAAAAAATCTTTCATATCATTTATCATTTTTGGCGCTCCTATAGCTGACGCTTTAGTTTATATCATAGCGTGAAGATCATGTCTCGCACCTTAGCGGCGCCCTTTAAAACCCTGGTAAATAGTAAAAGAGTGGGCTGTTATTATTATTATTATTTTATTTTAATTTTATATTTTTTTATAAAATTGTTATTTATATTTTAGTTTATTGAATGAAAATTAATTGGTTTGAAAAAAAATAAAAATAAAAATAATAGTGGATCTCAAAAGTAAAAATAGCTCAAGCTATAAGTAAGAACGAGGTGGATCACCCGCGCGTTGCCGCGGGATGTTTTGCCAAAAAAGTAGTTATTGCAGTTAACGACTATTAGTTATAAGGACAAAATTTGCAACGAACTTCTAAGATGGAGGACCAATTGCAGGCGGAATTTAAAAAAAAAAAAAGCTAACGGTCGTTAACGACCGTTAGTTATAAGGACTAAATTTGCAACGAACCTCTAAGACGAATGACCAATTGTAAAAAAAAAAAAAAAAAAAAAAAAAATTAACGGTCGTTAGTACTTAACGGTCGTTAAATACTTAACGACCGTTAGCTACTGTACATTTCACTATTCACTGTGAGTGTGTGCACTATAACTTTGCTACTGTAGCTTATGCTACAGTAAATCCTGATAAATGTTATTTATAATAATAATGTATTTTGGTGTTTGAGTATTGAAATGCTAAAATGACAAGGTGGCTTGAACTCATGCCCTAAGTTAACAAAAGTACTTGGTTACACGTATGAAGTGTCTTTTTCACATACAATTTTGAGGTGTTAGGTACGACGAGTCGATACTTTTTCACATATAATTTGGCTTTTACTCAGTTGTACATGTAGCCTATTTATTTATTTATTTATTTTTTTTGAACAAAGGATACATTTCATTACAAACCTCACAAATGGAGGAGATACAACATAACAAGTTACATCGAAACATAACAAGTTAAACCAAACAAGACATACACCAAATAGTTGAGACAGCCTACAGCAACACAGTTCGATTGTAAATATATATTTATGATCCAAGACATGGTGCCCTTTTTCTCTAGAAGCACCTTAAATACTCTTTGTCTTGTAGTAACAATTAAGAGACACATATAGCTAGCTCCTGTTAAGTAGCTTCCATCATTTTCGATTTTCCAAGGCCACTAATTTTCATTTATACTGTATCAACAAAAATTGGAATAAGTAGTGATAAAGAGACCTAATTTATATGCCTAAACTAATGCCTAACGCATTCATTATCTGACACATGAAATATACATTTTTCCTCTCATAATTTTCACTTTTGATTTTGAAACATGTCACGATCTTAAATTTAGACATGCATTTACGCATAAGTTTTAGTCATGCATATCATTTTCCAATTGGAATATATTTATATCAGAAATAATATTTCTTTTTCCTAAACATTCCTACTTATTCTTTTAAAGATTTCAACACGTGAAAAAACTGACGGTTTAAATGAAGAGAGATAATAAGTGAAAAATATATAGGCATAAATTATAAAAAAATATAACAATGCATATTTATATTTTACATAGATTGATAGATATAAATATGATTACCTCTTTCTCATGAGCTAATAAAGATAAATTTTCATTGAAAAGCATTTTATAGATTTTCAATAAATATAAATTTCATTGAGAGCTTTGGAAATATAAATTTGATTATCTCTTTCTCATGCGCTAATAACGATAAAATTTCATTAAGAAACATTTCATAGATTTTCAATAATTGCCAATATGTCTCTTTTTCATGAGCTTTGGAAATATATTCCAATTTTTGAGTGGTCCATAGACCATAGCTAACTTATATTTCTATTCAAAAATATATCTAAATATTTCATTTTAAAGTACGAATGATGAAGCTATTTGATTAAGAAAGTTAAGTTGGGCACAGTGGTGACCTAACATGACCCAAGTTTACAGCTGTCATATTAGCTTTCTTTCTCCGATGACCAAACACGACCAAGTTGTCACAGTCGATGACCGAGTTATTTTTTTATTTTTTATTTTTTATATCAAATAGACATAGTTTTTGTGTGCAAATATCGGTCATATACTCGATCGATTGTGCTTTTTCATTTCCTTCGACCGATGTTTGCACTAGTCTCCACATTGGAGCCAACCGATATCCAAATTGGTCGACATTAACGGACAACCGATTTTTTCCGATACACTGTGCTCAGCCTTATATCCAACGTAATGTTCATAAAAAAGCTTTACGCCTTTACGCATGCATGTATCAATTGTGGTGCATCAATCAAATTGTAATTATATTTTCTCTCACTCACACTTTTTTTTTTTTTGTTAAATTATCTGTATTTACTTGATACGTGTAAACTTTCTTTGTAAATATTATGTAGATGCAACATTTATTAATACAATCATTTGTGTTAAAATAAAAAAAATGAGTATATATGTATTTTTCCTCTACGTAACGCACATTTGCCAGTTAAAACTCAGAGGAAACGGTCATAAAAGAATGTTCGTACATGAATTTTAGGTAATATTTTAATATTTGTATAGTTTTATGTATACTAGCTAAAACCCTAAACCCTAAACCCTAAACCCTAAAATTAACTCGTATTAAAAAGATAGACAACAAAAAAATAATTACTTGTATATTATGCAGTTAGCGTTCAGAAAGAAACACATTATTATACGCGGTTGGAAAAAACACTTCGTACAAATCACAAATGAAACACATATGCAATCAAACAAATATTAAAGTAATCGTGAGAGAACATAAAGTTGCGCGCATAAGGACATATTGTAGTATAAAGTTTGATGAACTTGTTTTTGTTGCGAGAACTCAAATTAAAGGCACGTTGATTCAATTGTCGATGTCTTTTTAGCTGATTTTTAATAATCATACATGCAGTTCTTTACGCAAACCAAATATGTATATTGGATTTAGAAACTCTACAAGTAAATAAGTTTGATTCTAAAACAACATAATAATATATGTAAGGAGTTGGATAATTTAGCTACCAATGATCACTAATTTGTAGCACTTCTTTTGGGTAAAAGGTCAACGACCCGGTAAATATATTACACCAAAAAACGTTTAAGTACAATGGATATGGGTGAATCTTATATCTCAGCCTGTTACATAGACGAAGAGCTTACATAACAAGATACTTCCAATTTTCAAAAGAAGAAAACAAACCAGAAATCACATAATAGTAGTGACTCTGACAAAAGATAAACTACTTCCTACGACCTTGGAGATTAACACCATAAAAGGCATTAATAGCATCCAATTCCCCTGGAAGATCATCAATTTGCTTCGAATAATCATCATAATCATACTCATCTTCACGCTCATGACCACCACCAAAAAGATTTGCTGATTCATCGAACTTGTTAATAACCTCTTCCTCATCACTATCAGAAACCACAACCTCACCCACCTTAGAAAATGGGTTAGTCCTCTTAGTGACAGAGGTAGACGGAATAGGATGACCAGCATCATCCACAAGAATAGCTTTCCCATCGATCAGTAGCTCTTCAAGCTTACTAATTTTCTCAGCAATAGGAGTAGAACCAACTTCCATTGTTTCCATTGAATCACTCACAAGCGGTTCTTGCATAACACTCACAAGATGGTCTTGTGATGAAGTACCAGTCTTAACCGACTCATCATTATCAACTTCCATTGTACTGCCAGCATCCACTTCCTTGTTAGTAACAACCGTAGGAATACCAAAACCATCTGTATCATCCATATTAAGAGCATCAAACTGATTAGAAGTAGTGATCTTGATTCCACTCGTACTAGCCACATCAGGAGCCTTCTTCATACTGACCTTAGCTTTCTTTGGTTCGGGAGGAGTC
Organism: Artemisia argyi; assembly: GCA_030686995.1. Taxonomy (NCBI): domain Eukaryota; kingdom Viridiplantae; phylum Streptophyta; class Magnoliopsida; order Asterales; family Asteraceae; genus Artemisia; species Artemisia argyi. The sequence continues at coordinate 1,836,481 of CM060676.1, read as the reverse complement.
TTTTTGGGCTGATATTCAAAATGCTTACCCACCACAGGTTTGGTAAAACCTCCGCGACCCGGATTCAACCCAGCTTGCTTACCCTTCTTCTTATTGTTAACAGTCTGAAAACCATCATTTACATTCTTAGAAGGTTGAGCAGTCGGTAGTACACCCTTCGGACAGTCCACCAAAACATGTCCGAACACCTTGCATTTATCACATCGAGGCGGTTTCCACTCATATTCCACACGGATCTTCTCAATTGTCGAACCCGAACCGTCAAGTAAAGGAATCTCAACAGTAAGGCTATCCTTAAGAACCTCATCCGACTTCACTTCAATCATACATCTAGCAAAACTACTCCTACCCCAAGATTCTTTGCACATCTGACTAGTAAAAGCATCCAATCTCTTGGGAGTCCCAATCAAAGTAGCAAGCAAACTAATCCCGTCATCAGAAAACATCGCTAAAGGAACATCATGAAATTTAACCCACACCGGAATGTGAGTTAAATCCTCTTTCAACAAATTAGTGTTCAAATTCCAAGGTTTAAGAATAATAGGAACATTACGGATCAACCAGGGACCATTATCAAGCACATCATCAACACCTTTCTTCGAAGTAAACTTGAAGAAAAAGAACCCCTTAGCGTTCATCATTACCTTATGTAACCCATACTTAGCCCAGGCATTGCGAACATAATAATCCACAACAGGAAAAGCAAGACGCTGACCAAGAAAATATCCATAGAGTGTATGCTCAAACCTCATGTTCACCTCTTCCAGTACTTTCATTGGGACTGAAAGGTCAACATTTTCCTTCTTTTTGCTGCATTCTAATCTCCGAAAATTAGACACGTTCTTATGAGATTCGTTAGAAGCAACACCCGCATAAGAAACCGACTTCACTCCATTACCACTAGTAGAATCAACCTTGGGTGCATTAGGAGGAGGCCCACTACCACTCGAATTGTTCAACTCAGAAGATGAAGCCATATTGGCAATATCACTATCAATTTTAGACATTGCTTCATCAAACTTCTTATTCGCATTAGCAATTAATAGCTCCACATTAGGTTGTATTGAACCATGAGAGGACTGCTCCAAATCATCCAAAACAACCTTATCGTTTCCATTGTTCACATTATCATCCACCACATCAACATCAACCATAGGAACACTAGCATCCTTCTTACCAAGCTTAGGACTCAAAAAACCTGTAAGACCTTAGATATCACAACTTTATCACAAATATAGAAGATTAGAAGAAGAAAAGATGGAAAGATGGTGACTTGTAGTATGTATAAGTAATTCGTGTATAGAAGAGAGAGAGATGAAATATGAGAGCTTTTATTCAAAGAAAACACACACAAATACACACACAAGCACACACCTCAAATGAGCATTTGAGGTGTTTATATAGTTCATAACATGAGATGCCCTATGGGCTTTCTATGGGCTTGGGCTTGGACTTGGTTACATGGTTGGATAACTAGGCTTATGAAACATAGCATATAACATATTAGCTTGCCAAGTCCAAGGCCCAATGACTAAACTATTACTAATCTTAACACACGACACAAAGTTACAATATGAGAATGACCATCACTTCATAATACATATTTTTAATGCTAACAATCTCCCCCTAAGGGTTGGTCATTCGAATGATGCTCCACGTGAGTGGGTCTTCCGTGTTCTTTGTCTTTAACTTTGTGTGTCGTTGTAGAATAGTCTTTAGTCTTTGTTCCTTCATGCTTTGTGATCTTTGATAACTGATTTTCCATCGTTCTTTGTTCCTTTGTGATGTGGAGTTATCTGCCTTTCGTCACTTCTGCGTCTGTGGTGGTTGTTTGCCATTCCAACATGCTCATACATCTTTGGACTTTGATATTCATATGCATGTAGTTCCCTTTCTTTCACTTTGATCTTTAGTCTTTATACTTTGTAGATTCTTCTTTTTGGCGTAGAATCTTTCTTTGATCTTTGTGTTGCATAGATCTTTGAGGGAGCTTTCTTTAACTTCCAGATGTATGTATGAGCATGTGGAATCTGTTGCCATGGAGATGAAGTGTCCCTGCATATAAACAGTTAGCAATAAAACATCCGGTACTTACAGATAAGAATTAGAGATCGTCAACTGCAAAGTGTGAAGACTCCTTCTAACCCTTACCATGGCCGTTCCCATGTCAGATACTCTCGAGAGAGCTTACAAGACCTACTTAGTAGCTCAATGACTGGGTGAGTCGCTGGGGATCACTCCACGACTGTAGACCGTTTGAAACCACCGCGAACACTAAGCGTAACCCATAAAGAATTACCGAAGTGACCTGCTGTCAGGGCTGCTTGATGTTGACCCTGGCAGGAATTTCCATTCAATCATTGAGAATCACAAAAGTGAATCCTCTCATAAATGTTCTGGCAGATTGCTAAGATCTGCGAAGGACTCTAAAGTTTACATCTGACGTCCTTAATGTTGAACAACCAGTGTAGTAATATCATGTGTTCCTATGAGATCTTTTGATGAATCTCGGGGCTCTAGACTCGACAAGTGCACATTTGGTTTCCTATGCGGAGATTAGGGAGAGGTCTCCTGCTTCAATATCAACCATCTCTAAGAGACAGGTCGATAGATTACACCGGTTCCCCGTGAGAATGAAACAAGCTCTTTTAAGAGAACTTGAGTGGTTAAGAAGGTTTAGTGCAGTGCGTCACTGGGTCCATGACGTCTTTGTCTTCAATACCGGTGTCACCTTAGTAACAACCAGTAGCATATGAGTTGAACCCGGTGTCTGCCCTAAGGTTGAACATTTGGAGGGCTATTTCTTTTCACCCTTTTTCATAACTTTTCTTTTTAATTCTTCAACCCCTTCTTTCTCCTTTCTCATTTTCTCCTTTTTTCAATCTTACCTAAGGACTTCTAATTCTAATCTATTGGAATTGTCCTTGGGTAGATCCCTCCGGCTCTGGCGGATCATAGGACGGTTTTTCCTAACCTTAGTCACCTTATAACTCCATGACTATCCTATCATTGCCATAAAACCATTTATTGAAAATCTCTCAAAGTGTTTATGATAATAAAACACATTTTGTTGTCACTTCGAGAGTTTTGCATTTCTTTTGGAAGGACTCCCCCTTCACATGTGCTCATGAATATTTTAGAAATTTGCACATGCGTGAGGAGTTTGCACTTTTTGAATTGATCCACTTTCAGTGAACATGACCGATTCGAGACACGCTTACATCACTAGTTAGACTAGCTTGAAATTATTACCCGTCCTGGTCAAGTCCAAAGAAAGTCTCTCGATACGGTACATTCTACTCAGACAAGTCCTATTCGAGACACGCTTACATCACTAGTTAGACTAGCTTGAAATTATTACCCGTCCAGGACAAGTCTTTTCGATTACTGACATTTTAAGCTTCGTCAATTCATTGGTACTATCTGAGTCGAGCTCTTTTGAGATTCAGCCACAATCTTAAACATCTTGATCACATTTTAATCATGTTTTCTCCCCCTCAAAAATAGCATATCGTGATATTTTTGATATCAACTGATTAATAAAAAGCTTTTGGAGAGAAAGACAGATTTGATTTTGCATGAAATTGGAACATTTTATCTTTTTATACTCCCCCTTAATGATAGCATATTTAAAATCAATTTTAAGGGTTTAGAGGGAGTTTTCTTTGAGCACTAATTTTGAGAGATTTTGAGAAATCTTTTGAACAATCTTGAAAAAGTGCTAAAGAATTTTGTTGGAAAACGAGTTTATGCTTGAAATCTTTTTCGTTTGTTTAGACTCGAACTTTTTGAAAAAGAGTTCGTCATTGAACGTACGAGTCCTTGATTTGAAAATAATCAGAAGTCATCATTGAAGTCCGGGTTTCGTACTGATGTATACGAAAGCCATTGTGAAGAAACTTTTGAGAAACGACATGTTTTAGAAAAACATTAAAAAGAACTCCCGCTCAAGCATCTGTACATGTCCGTATCATTGTTGAATGACATTTCTAGAAACGTACAGAATATTGATTTATACAAGAGACATGTCGTGAGAAGAATATTTTTGGATTTTTTGATTTTATATTGTTTTTGTATTTTTTGAAAATTTTATATTTTTGTATTTTGTTTTTGTTGGTTTTTCAAATTTTGTATTTTGTTTTTCAAAAATATTTACAGCAAAGCGATTTTGAAATCATTTGTCAAGAAGATTCGAGAAGACGTTCTAGCTCCTCAGGAGTTAGGCTTCGCATGCCAATTCGTCGAACTAAATAGTCAAACCTTTCTTTTGGAAGGGCTTTAGTAAACAGATCGGCGAGTTGATAATCAGTCTTAACGAAAAATAATTCAACAGTACCCTCTTCCACGTGTTCTTTGATGAAATGGTAGCGGACTTTGATATGCTTCGTCTTAGAGTGATGTACGGGATTGCACGAGATGGCTATGGTACTTTTTGAGTCACAATACATAGGTATTCTGTCAAAAGTAAAGCCATAATCTGTGAGCTGTGTCCGCATCCAAAGAACTTGGGCACAACACGCAGATAGAGACACATACTCAGCTTCGGCGGTTGATAGTGCAGTACAATCCTGTTTCTTTGAAGACCAGCTTACAAGCTTTTCACCCAAAAATTGTGCTCCACCTGATGTACTCTTTGCTGTTACTTGATCACCAGCATGGTCTGCATCTGAAAATGCTGTTAGATTAAACTCCGAATCCTTCGGATACCAAAGTCCCATGTTAATGGTGCTTCGTAGGTACCGAAAGATCCGTTTAACCTCTTTGAGGTGAAGTTCGGTAGGCTTTGCCTGAAACCGTGCTAACAAACATACAGCAAATTGAATATCGGGGCGGCTAGCAGTTAGGTACATGAGAGAACCGATCATGCTCCGATATTTCTTTGGATCGATAGGTTTCCCAAACAAATCAGCACCTATTTTTGGTGAAGTGAGCATTGGTGTACCAACAGAATCACAGTTTTCCATTCCATGTTTTTTCAAAATCTCTATTGTATATTTAGCTTGATTGATAAAAATACCACGAAGGGATTGATGGATTTGTAAACCCAGAAAGAATTTTAGTTCCCCCATCATGGACATTTCAAATTTACTTTTCATGAGATTTTCAAAATGTTTTGAATGGTTAGGATTGGTTGATCCAAAAATAATGTCGTCCACGTAAATTTGAACGATCAAAATGTCATCTTTGAACTTTTTGATAAACAAGGTGTCATCAACCGTTCCTTTTGTGAAATTGTTTTTAAGCAAGAAAGATGATAATTCGTCATACCACGCTCTTGGAGCTTGTTTTAAACCATAAATTGCTTTCTTAAGCTTGTAGACGTAGTCTGGATGATCTTTGTCGATGAATCCCTCTGGCTGACTCACATACACTTCTTCTTTCAGAGTTCCATTCAAGAAAGCTGTCTTAATGTCCATCTGATAGACCGTGATGTTTTTGTGAGCTGCATAGGCTAAGAAAATCCGGACTGCTTCAAGTCTAGCTACAGGCGCGAATGATTCTTCGAAATCTATCCCTTCTTCTTGTGGATATCCTTTAGCCACGAGACGAGCTTTGTTGCGAATTACAGTCATTTCCTCATCCAGTTTGTTCTTCCACAACCACTTGAGATCAAGAACACGTTTATCAAGTGGTCGTTCAACAAGTTCCCAACTATCATGTAACAGGTATTGAAGAAATTCCTCCTGCATCGCTTCAATCCAAGGGTTTTCTGCCATTGCTTCCCGAATGTTCTTTGGTTCTTTGAGGCTGATTGAGCAGACGTAGATGCACAATTCGAGATCGGTGGCAAGTTGTCTCCTCGTCTGAACTGGCATTGAAGGATCACCAATAACATGTACTAACGGATGGTCTTTTGTCCATTGAAACGTAGAAGGGTACCTTTGGTTGAACGAATGTGTGTTAGATGGTTCTTGTAACCTCGAAGAAGATTCAGCAGAGTCTGATGCAAACGGGTTTTCAAATACTTCTTCTTCTTCTTCTAACGCAGCATCATTTGAATTATTTGTTGGTTCTTCTTGAAAATTTGTGTTTTGATTTTGCTCATCAACTCTTGGTATTTCAGTGTCAAGTACTGGAGTTGCTTGAGTAGATGTAGATGATGTTGATGTAGTTGGTGCTTCAGCTTCGATTGTTGTAGATGCATCTTGTGATGGTGGTGGTTGATGGTTTTGAGCGGGTGCAGCGGAATGTTGTTGAGATGCATTAGTCGAAGTACCACCATAATATTCATCAAACATTAACTCGAAGAAGTTTTCCAGTTCTTGTTCTGAAGGTTTATCCGTGTTTGTTGATTGAGCTCCTTGAGGTACGAGTCCTGAACTGATGTGTCCAGAAGTCTGCATGTTTGGTGCGGGTCCTAATCCGTTTTGATTAGAAGCCATTTGATTAAGCGCGGGTTCTAGAGCGTATCTCTCAGAAGCCATTTGTGAAATCTCGTCAAACTTCACATTCATCGTCTCCATTATCTTTTTCGTTCTTCTATTATACACCCTGAATGCCCTCGAGTTTTCTGAATATCCAATGAAGATTCCAATATCACTCTTAGCTTTTAACTTCCCTAGATCTTCTCTATCATTCGTCGGATAGCACAAAGCGCCAAACACGTGAAGGTAAGAGATGTCAGGTTTACGGTTGTTCACTAGCTCATATGGGGTTTTATTGAATCTCGGATGGACTAGGGATCGGTTTTGAGTAAAACAAGCAGTGGCTACAGCATCAGCCCATAAGAATAGTGGTGCACTAGAAAAGATCAGCATTGTGCGAGCAGCTTCCACAAGAGTTCGGTTTCTTCTTTCAACTACCCCATTCTGCTGTGGAGTTCTAACAACTGATGTTTGGTGAGTGATTCCCACATCTTCAAAGTAGGTTCTTAACTCCTGATTTGTGAATTCTGTGCCATTATCTGTTCTTACAATCCTTACTGGAGCTTGAAGTAGAACTTGAATACGCTTCAGAAAGGTGATGATGATGCCTGGTGCTTCGTCTTTTGATCTCAAAAACTTTACCCAAGTATATCTTGAATAATCATCAACAATAACAAGAATATACTTCTTCCCATTAATGCTTTCAACTCTCATTGGGCCACATAAGTCCATGTGCAACATATGTAACCTTGCTTCCGAACTAGGTACGGTTTTGGGTTTATATGATGCTCTTTTGCTTTTTCCTTGTTCGCATGATGGACATAGGTGTTCCTTGGTGTATTTGAACTTAGGAAGTCCGGTGACGATGTTGTCTTTGGCTAACTTGTTGATGGTGTCGAAATTGAGATGGGATAAATGTCTATGCCACAGCCAGGACTTAGTTTCGGTTGCCCTTGTCATAAGACAAATTGGTGATGTAGAAGCCATTTGGTTGATGTCGATAGCGTACAAGTTTGTACCACGATTACCAGTTAAGAGATCATCACCAACCAAATTTCTAATAAAAACCGTGTTTCTCCTGAATGCAACTTCTAAATCTGCATCACAAAACTGCCCGACTGAAAACAAGTTGTGTCCCAACCCTTCGACGTAGTAAACTCGAGTGATTAAAAAATTCCCAAACTAAAGATCTCCATAACCCTGAATAGCTGCTACATGATCATTTCCAAAGCGTACAGTTCCCATGAATTTCCAGACGAAATTGATCAGCAGCTTTAAATTCCCGGTCATGTGCTTGGAGCAACCCGAGTCGACGATCCAAAGACATATTTCGATAACCTGCCAAGAACAGAAGAGTTTGTATTTGGAAACCGTGTTAAATTTGGTTCCATGGGGTTAGGAGTAAAAGCAGAATCACACTTATAGACAGTTGCTACTTGTTTAGCTTGAGTTATTTCTAATTTGCCATCCTTAAGAGTGAACTCTCTACCCGTTGGAATCCACATACAAAACTTAAGATAGTTCCTAGGCATTCGACTAATAGTGGTAGTCCTAAATCGTGCAACTAATCGTTCTAAAGATCTGGATCTAGCACTAGGTCTTTTTGGAACATCCTTCTGTTCAGGCGTGACATTCACATTCTTAGAAACACATTCATCATGAGCATAATTAATTAAACATTTCTTGCATATTAAACAAACAGAGTCATTACATGCATTAGAACCAATACTTTCGACATTACATTCAGATGAATCATGTTTCTTATTAAAAAGCGATAAATTCCTAGGGTGTTCTTCTACTTCTTCAACTTTATTCTTGCTACTACTCTTAGATGCAGGCGAGACTCTATTGTTCCTTGTATTGCTCTTAGGCTGTAGTCTGCTGCTCCTAGAGGTGCTTTCTAATCCTGTAGAAGGTAAGGCACACACATTAGGATTTAGATTGTTGTCCTTTTTAGCATCACTAGACTTTTTAGAAGTATCCTTTTTGCACTCATTTGTCTTAGAAGTGGAGGCAGATGCATTAGTGGGACTAATCCTAAAAAGGCCAGGTGCTATCACTTTAGGAGTTTCGACAACCGCTTTTCCTTTATCAACAATCTTATCATTTTCACTTTTCTTTGGCAAGGGTGTTGGAGTGACTGGTTTTGTCAAATCCTTTTTCTCATCAACTTTTGGAGCAAACCGTGAAATTGACATTTTTGGTTTTTGAACCGTGTTAGAAATATTTGGTTTCTCCGAAGTCAATGGTTTTGCAAACTTAGTTTCCTCACCCTTTCCTTTTTGACTTTCAAGCTGAGCCCTCAAAAGATCATTTTGCTCTTTCATTTTCTTTAAGTCACGCTCATATGACAATTTATCATACTTGCCTTCTTCCTTTTTCCGATCAAGTTGTTTAAAATATGACACATTTTCTTTTTCAAGCTTTATAAGAGCATTTTCATATTTTGAAACAATTGCGCAGGTCTCAGCTCTTAGTCGTTCATCGTCTTGAACAGTTGATGTTTGTAAAATGATGGACATAATATCGGTGGTCATAACAGCTTCGAAGAGAGAATCATTTAGGTTTTCCAAAACATTGATTTGCTCAAAAGATTCATTTGCCTTCTTTATCAGGGACTTGTGATCCGTAACGAAGTCAGCTGTTTCTTTCAAAAATGCTTGTTCAAAATGAATTACACGAGCATGGATGTTATTAATTTGAGGAGCAAATTCATTTTCGAGAATCTTTTTAAGCTGTAAATGAACCGTGGAATTCCAGTTGATCTCATTAAGTCTCGTTTTAGATTCTAAAGTCGTTTTAAGTTGCCCAATTCTGGTTTTAAGATCATCAAGATATCCTCTTGCAGCACTTGTGTTAAAAGTGTTGTTTGAAGAAATTTGTTCCATGTTTGAAATCGATTTGGAAGCAACTACCTTTTTCGAAAACATTTTTGAGAATGGACGTTTTATAGAAAACACTGATGGTTCTTTTTGTGGAACAAAAGTAATTCCCGAAAATTTGTTCAATTTGTTGTAGTCAATGGGTTTCAAATCCTTTTGTTTCATTTTAGAAATGCTCTCTTCGACATGTTCTATCGTTTGCACAGAATCCCGAACGACGGGAGGATCATGTTTGGTGTAAAAAACACTGCCATTATACAAAACATTCTGTTCATCCTGAGCTTTCTTGAGATTACAAGGATTGTTGTTACCGAGAGCCATTTTGTGTTTCGTATGGTAAATCGGATTAGTTTGGTTTGAAATCATTTTCATAGTTTGACTTGATTGACCCGACTTAACCACCAATTCTTCTAGATGTGCAATCTTGTGTTCTGACTCTACGATTTCTTCCAAAAGTTTATCTTCTTTCTTTGCAAAGTCCTTTTTCAACTCATCCCGTTCTTTTTCAAGATTGGTATAAGCTGTTTTTTGTTTTGAAAGTTGGTTTGTTAATTCAGAAATTTCTTGTTTTAAAGAGTTAATGGTTTTTGTTGAACTTATTTCAAGATTAGCAAACTTGTTTTTCCATTCCCTATCTTTAACAAGTAATTTCTTATAACCAATTTCAAATTCTGACTCGCGTTCTTTGTGAATTTGAAAACCTTTTGCATTTTCCTTGTATCTCTCAAGCTCAGTGGTCAATTTCTCATTCGCGGCCTTAACATCGCGATTGACCTTTTTCACTTTCTCGATTTCAATACCACAATTATTTAATAATGATTCAAATAAAGCACGTGTTTCCTCATCATTCTCAACATGCTGTGAAACAAAGCCTCCATTATGATTCACATCTGGAGTTGCTGAAGAAGTATTGCTACTACTTGGCGTGTCCAGGTATGTATCATAAGTGGGTGCTTGCTTCTCGGAATGCTGTTCCTCATGAGGAGACATATCAAATATATCATTATTATGACATGTGTTGAAATTAGATACCTCAGATGGTGCATTGGTGTCATAAACAGGAAGTGTGTCAGAATTCGTGTCATACTTAGCTTCCTGAAGATTCGCCATGAATATGCAGTTCGCATCGATATCCTCTCTGTCTTCCATTTCATCCATAAGAGCCATAAAATCATGTTCCTCTGCATTCAACTGAAACCCTGCCTTAGCCTTTTGTGCCAACATTACTGCTTTCTGCAAGTACTCTAGATCTTTCTTGTTCGGCTTAGTAGGACAGTTCCTTGCCATATGACCTACTCCTTGGCAGTTGAAACACTTTACCGGATTACCCTGATTCACATTTCCATAATTCCCAACTACTGGAGCTGCCACATTCCTATTCTGATTACCCATTGCCTGATTACCAACATTCTGACCCCTCTGATTTCCAACATGCTGACCCATCTGATTCCCTGCATACTGATTCCCTGCATACTGACCTGCATTCTGCATATTCTGATTACCCATGTTAATTCCAGTAGCATATCCTTGCTGATTCCCATAAACTCCAACCATTTGGCCTCCATTGCCCATATTGAAATTCGGCTGAGCGATCTGCCTGTTGCGAGTATTCGAGGAAATCCTTTGGTTGTTGTTTGTTGGTGTAGAATAGCGTCCTTGGAATGCTTTTGTCAGAAAAGCAAACGCTTGAGTCAATGCTGCAGTAGCTTCATCATTTTCAGTGAATTCTGGTTCTTGAAATTGTGGGTATTGCTGTTGTGGAATAAGATGTTGTTGTTGCTGTAGGTAGAATTGTTGTTGGTAGACCGGTGTTGGTTGTTGAATGTAGGATGGTTGCATGTAGTTGTGAGTGGAAGATGATGATGGTTGTTGTTGTGTGTTCACTGGTATAGGTGTTGGTGTATAAGCAATTAATGCTAGAGGATCATGCTTTTTAGCTAGTAATTCAGCTCTTACTTCATTAGCTTCATCTTGATTTTGCTTCAAGAAGTCATACACTTGATCATAAGTAACTTCATGCAAATTCTTTGTCTGATAAACAATAGTGACATATCTTCCCCATTCTGGTTGTAACTCATTCAGAAAAATGGTGTTGTTAGCAATATTTGTCTGACTGAGGTTGTGTCTGGATAAATCATTCATGATCTTACAGAATCTGTGGTAGTATGTCTCTATGGATTCACCAGGAATTGAAGTAAACTTGCGAAGTTCCTTAAGCAGTTGTGTTTCCATTTCCTGTTTCCCGATGTCTGTCCCATACATTAACCTCTTGACTCTTTCCCAGACTGCATGAGCACTTACTTCACTGTCAACAGTAGCATAAATGGTTTCAGGTAAACCAAGAACGACGTAATGAAATGCCTGATCATCAGCTTCAATCTGTTTTCTGTCTTCCACAGTGTATTCAGTCTCATTCTGTTCTCTGTAGTATGGTTGTACTGGGGGGTACCATTTGGATCACCAGGGTCTAGTACTTGTGATGGTTTGAAGGGTCCATCCACAATGGATTTGATGAGAAGACTTCCATTTGTTTTGCTCTTAAGATAACGCATCATACGACTAGCCCACTGTGAGTATCCACCCTTTGACAGCATGGGAGGTCGGTTTTCGGCACCGGCTGCATGAATGTCTTGCTGCGTTGCCATTGATGAAGTGTAGATGGATAAAGTTGATTCTTGGATCGTTCCAACGAAATAGGAGTAGAGTTTAGAGTGAGTTGATGCAAGTTTTTATGGTGAAAATTTTGACTAAAAACCTTAAAACCTTAATAACTTATTATCGGAGCGTTTTTAGGCCTCGAAACTTCGCCTAAATCGATAAATCCATTTAGCGTGTCGTTCTCCTCTGTCTGACGGTCGTTTTGACAGCTGATTCGTCGAAAACGGAGCTACGGTTCAAAAGTTATGGCCGTTTGAAGTTTGGTCGTCAAAAACTTCACTTTTGTCAAAATTCTTGAAACTTTGCTATGTTCTCGATAATTTACCCAAGTTCTCGAAAATTTTCAAGTTCTCGATAATTTCACCCAAGTTCTCGATAAGTTACCAAGTTTGCGAAAATTTTGCAGGTTACTCGAAAATTTTCAGGTTTGCGAAAATTTTCACGTTTCTCGAAAATTTTTCAGGTTTGCGAAAATTTTCAAATTTCTCGAAAATTTTTCAGGTTTGCGAAAAGTTTCAAGTTTCTCGAAAATTTTTCAGGATCTCAAAATTTGTTGCAAACCTTTCTCGAAAATTTTCACTTATCGAGAAAATTCAAAACTTATCTAAATTATACAATTTAGAAAGTTATCCCAAGTCGAAGTGTTTTTACTAACTTATACAAGTAAGAAAAACACCGAGTTAACCACGGAATCGTTTGAAGATTACTTGAAGAAGGTTCTCGATAAATGGTAGCCAAATCGTGTAGCTCAAAGCACTCCAAAATCAAGTTTGTGTTCCAAGATACTTGTACTTCTATGCTTAAAAACACCAAAATTTGAAGAAAGTTCCAAACTTGATGATTTTTTATGAAAAATTTTAAGATCTCGAAAACAAGTACAATACCAAAGTCGAACTTTTAAGCTAGAAATTTTCAAAAAGATTAAAACTTTCTTGTTAGATAAGGTTTATAACACTAGTTTGTAATCAAAAAAGTGTTAAAAACCAAGAAAAAACAAGAAAAGTAAAGATTAAACCTTGGGTGCATTAGGAGGAGGCCCACTACCACTCGAATTGTTCAACTCAGAAGATGAAGCCATATTGGCAATATCACTATCAATTTTAGACATTGCTTCATCAAACTTCTTATTCGCATTAGCAATTAATAGCTCCACATTAGGTTGTATTGAACCATGAGAGGACTGCTCCAAATCATCCAAAACAACCTTATCGTTTCCCTTGTTCACATTATCATCCACCACATCAACATCAACCATAGGAACACTAGCATCCTTCTTACCAAGCTTAGGACTCAAAAAACCTGTAAGACCTTAGATATCACAACTTTATCACAAATATAGAAGATTAGAAGAAGAAAAGATGGAAAGATGGTGACTTGTAGTATGTATAAGTAATTCGTGTATAGAAGAGAGAGAGATGAAATATGAGAGCTTTTATTCAAAGAAAACACACACAAATACACACACAAGCACACACCTCAAATGAGCCTTTGAGGTGTTTATATAGTTCATAACATGAGATGCCCTATGGGCTTTCTATGGGCTTGGGCTTGGACTTGGTTACATGGTTGGATAACTAGGCTTATGAAACATAGCATATAACATATTAGCTTGCCAAGTCCAAGGCCCAATGACTAAACTATTACTAATCTTAACACACGACACAAAGTTACAATATGAGAATGACCATCACTTCATAATACATATTTTTAATGCTAACAAAACCCCTCTCCATCACCCACCACCACGTACACAACGCAACAAATAATCAACCAGCAGCAATCATGCAATACGAAAAAATAAAAGAAAACCCTAATCTTAGCGATTAGGGTTTAAAGCAATAGAAACCAAATCACTAACCTCCCACCATATGAAGATCGATTAGTAAAGGATTAGAGTTAAAAGATATCGATCGATCAAATAATAAACCAAATCAGACCCTATCGAAACCCTAAAGAACCCTAAGTAATGATCCAAGCAATCGATTGTAGATTGAATGGTGTGATAAGAACGATTAGGGGTTGTAAACCGATCGACAGTAAACCTAACAGAGGCTTAGGATCGATCAGAAATCAATAGGAACGACTTAGGGTTGTTTGGGAATCGTGAATCGCCAGAATCGCCAAAGGGTTTTAATTTGTAGCACTTCTTTATATACCATGTTTGTTTTGCTATTTGTGAGATAACCATATTCGTCTCAAATAATCATCTTCAATCCATTTTTTTTCTTTTAATGCGAGACACGACAACATATAGCAAGCCAAGTGTGAAAACAGGCCGGGGGTGACAATTACAAACCCGCCTGCTCAAGAGATTGTGATGGATCTTAACACCTTGAACTTGTGTTAGATTAATACTTTGAATTATATCACTAAGTATGCGGAATCTACTTAGTAACACTTAGAAGTTTGATTGTGAGTAAGACAGTTGTATATAAACAATGTATGTAAACAAACAATTAGCTCCAATATTATTAATGATAATAATACGAGTGATCTTGATATCACTAGGGTTACACCTTGAAGCTCTAAGAAAAACGTATATCAAACCTTTAACCTAGGATCTCCTTTTATAGCACAAGGAGTCCTCTTCTACAAGATAAGTATAAAGCTAATAGAATAAGATATACACAAAATCTATTCTATATTTATCTAGACGCGTTTCCTAACAGTTATCTAATAAGCAGTGGTAATATATTGTTCTTGCAGTGGTAATGAGTTTCCACTGCAAGTACAATCTTCTGCAGTTGTAACTTCTTCTTTAGCCGTGGTAACTGTTAGCATAATTCCCAACAATCCTCCCCTAACTTATGATTAATACATAAATCAATAAGTTTCTTCAAGTAATCAATAAACATGAGGATATGGGAATTCTTCCAAACACTTATCTTCTTCTTAACTCTCTATCAGCTCTTACAATTTGATCATAAATCCTTTGCAGCAAATCATCTATGACTTCAGTTCTTTCTCAACACCTAAGCTTCACAGTTCTCATTACATCCAATACTCCAGCTCTCAATGGATATTCTTTCTCAACCAGCATAAAGACATCAACTCCATCTTGAGTAGAAACATGATGCACAGAACTTGAATCATAGAATTTCCACAAGGTTCTTTGATCATGAGCTTCAAATCTCCAATATCTATCACTTGGATCAGGTTCATATAATCTTCTAAAGTGAACCCATAGTTCCTTAGCTTTGACATCAACAAGTTCTTCCTTCTTAAACTGATCTTGAACAATTTTCCACAAAGTATCCAAATCTTCTCTATCACAAGATCTAACAATATCTTCAAAATCTCTACAAATACTTGTGACACTTCCAGTTCTGATGATCTTCCAAGCTACAACAAAACTATCAGAAAAGATTTCCCAACCAACTACTGGATATTTTGCTTGTAAAGGTTCAATATTTAGCACATCAGTTTCTATGAACAACATGTTTGTAACTTGCTCTTCAGTCAACTTGCTAGGACCTTCTTCTTCTTGAGATGATTTCTGAGTCTTCAACTTCTTTGCTTCTTTTGATTCAAGACTCACTCCAGTCCTTTTTGTCTTCATAGATAATGGTTCTTGATTCATTGGAATGAATTTACTATCTTGTCTTTTGATTCTGTAGTAAATACCTTCAATCTGATCATGTGACATTCCTTTGAATTGACCCATCTTCATATTACCAACATGACAACAAAAAGTCTTCATCTCAGAGATAATCTGTGCCTTTGTAAGTTTCCTTGGCTTCTTTTGACCTTTTCTAGCATCTCCAATGATTTGATCAAGAGCCTGCTGATTTTTCATTAGAATGAAATCTTTAAGTTGAGCAGACCTTTGTTCTTCATCCAAGGTTGTATTTGCAATCAATTCAATAGCCTTCTTCCTAATTATTTGATCATTGTTAATCAAATAATCAATTTCTTCTTCTGTAGGTACATAGGTAAATTCTGGAGGTTTCTCATACATAACAGTTGGTGAGACACTTGAAATAGGTTCTGCTATAACAGCTTCAAGTTTATCCAACCTAGTTGCTTCCATGAAACTAGCAACTTCATCTTCCTTAATCTTTTTATTTCTTTCATACTCTTCAGCTTGTTGTTGTTCTGCTAACCTATGATCAAAGTCAATCTGAGCTTGTTCAAACTTAGAAATATTTCTTGTCACTTGATCTGAAGCAATTTCAATAGCCTTTCCTTTAACTAATCTTCTTCTGACAGCTTCTTCCTCTGCAGTGGTAATATCTTGACTAGCAGTGGGAACATTTTCACTTGCAGTGGTAAGTTGTTGATCAGTGGGAACTTGTTCTGCTTCAGTGGAAATTGGTTGAGCAGTTCCAACTAAATCATCAAAATTAAAACCTGCATCAACATCCATATCTTCAAAATCCAATTTCCTCCCCTCAGTCTCAGCATCATCATCTTTTACTTGATCATCATCAGAATCAGGAAGCTCAGCAAACTCTTTATCAAAATTTTTACTCCTCCCCTTAAGCTCTGCATCAATATTCCTCCCCTGTTTGGAAGAATCTCCCAAATCTTTACTAGAACTTACAGAAAACTCATCCGAATGTGAAGATGATGATAATACAACCTGAGATCTTTTCTTCTTGAGATTCTCAACTTCATACTGCAATCTGTGAATCTCATCCTTTAATGTCTTCAGCTCTGTGGCATGTTGTTCTTTAGTCTGTGCCAAATCTTTCTCCAGAGCTTGAACCTGCTTGACTAATTTTGTACAA
Organism: Artemisia argyi; assembly: GCA_030686995.1. NCBI lineage: Eukaryota > Viridiplantae > Streptophyta > Magnoliopsida > Asterales > Asteraceae > Artemisia > Artemisia argyi. The sequence goes on along the minus strand of CM060676.1, from coordinate 1,819,846 downwards.
ATATCCATCAATTCAATATATGACACACTGCCTTCATCACTTCCAGCTGTGTAACCTGCTGGGAGAGGTGAATCATAAGGCATTGATTCAGACTCTTCCCTAGTTGGACTAGGATGAAGCCTTGAACCACCACTGCTTGTGCCTAAACCAAATGGCTCAGCAACATGCAATGTTGAGATGAAAGAAGTTGGCTGTTTAGACCTTCTCTCATAAGTGTGAGTGACAGCAAGGGTATGTTGAATTGGTGGAACAACAATAGTGGGTGTGTTTTGAGATACAACTGGGATTGAAGCATCCTCACCCTGTACTTGAGAAATTTTAGCAAGCATTTGAGGTAAAAGTGGATGAACCTGCCCATTCCAAAGTTCTGAAGCCTTATTCATATTTTGAAAAACTTTTGGCTTAAGAGTGGAAGGTTCATAAATTCTGTTGTGAGGGTGCAGTTGAAACTCATTTAACACTGCTTGCACAAACCTTGGATACATCAAAAATTTATATGTACTCTTTACATTGCCTTTCATATTATTAAAAATAAACTTTGACCAATTGAAAGTCCTATCTGTTGCCAAACAAACCAAAGGATAAGCCATGGTTGATGCAAATTGTTCATAAGATGTTTTCTTAGGACTTAGGCAATGTAGAAGAGTATGTATCAAAAATCTCCAATGGGGACAAAAACATCCTTTTCTAAAAGTGACTTTTTGATCTGATGTATCATACCCCATTAAAGCAATATTTTTAAAAATTTATGAATTAGGTAATGTGATGATACCATTGAAATCATCCAAGTGGAGAATTCTCCTCAAGGATGACTCAGTAACATCAATAGTTACCCCATCAACTGTGGCTCTTAAAGCATCCACAGATTCTTGTGTGTCTCCCTGTTCAAGAGTTATGGACTCCACAGTGTTCCAGAACTGTTTGATATGAGAGACATAGATTGTGGGATTAATAGTTAAGGAATACCTTATGTGAGTTGTATTTAGAAAATCCACAATCTGATGAAAAACAGGGCCACTCTTCTCATTCGACTTTTGTAAGTAGGCCACCTGGTTGTGCTCCTCAACAAACTTTAGAATCGCCATAATATTTGTGAAAGAGAGAATGAAAGTGTTAGTAATCAAGATAAAAATCAAGCCGTATGATAATGAATTTATACTAATAGGATTTGAGGATGTTGCGCAATGTGAATTATCTTTAGAAAGAATTATCTTTGGAAAAAGAATAATTTATAATAAGTAAGAAGATAATTCACAAAAAATTTACCCTATTAATAAGGAAAGACGGTTATTTTACAACGGCTAGTAAAAAATTAGATTACTGACACAACAGTTGTAACGGCTAGTCAGCAGTGGAAAAATTACTCTTGCAGTGGTAACTGATGAACTAGCAGTGGTAAAATTTTCACAAAAATATCAAAGAGCAGTGGTTAATAAAACATGAAATTTAGCTGCTCTTATCATAGTTTTTAGCAAACTACCAGCTATCAACGGATTTGATATGTCTTTACCATTTGCCGTTTGCTATGGACTAGCCAACTCTTGATCACATGGATGTATGGTGAGTTGATAACCTAGTTTTTGGTAAACTATCAACCATAAACGGATTTGATTAGTCTTTACCAGTAGCCGTTTGCTCTGGACTAGTTGATTCTTATGTTGATTAGACATGGTGAATCAATAACCATTTGTTGTGTGTCTATGATACACACCTTATTACTCCAATGACTCCAATAATATGGGTTGTATGCAATAACTTAAATTAACCCATAAAACTTAACTCAAAGTAACTTTTTAACCAAGTTACTATTCACAAAAATATCTTCCAAAAGTCAACCCGATAATTACCAAATTTACTCCTCCAACCTACCAAAACAAGTAGGAGTAAATATCCTTCATTAATTAGAATTCGACCTTGACTTTGCATATAAAAGTGGGCTTAACATCTTTTATCTTTCATCAACAATATCCTTCAAGAAACATAATCCCATACAGCATCATGAGTTGGTTTCCACTTATCTATATCTCCTCTGATGATTCTTCTGATGAGGAAATCAACTACAACTCAGATTCTGAAGAACTATCTTCTGGATGGAGTGGATATTTTCCACCAAAGTCTTCAACTGCCTCATCTTCAAGCATGAAGCCAAATAAGAAGATATCAGCTGATCCTGCTCCATCTCTTGAGTTTTATTCTAGCTCTTCATCAGATGATGACAATGACCCAACTTTTGATCTTTCCAAGGAACTCCCAAAGGCTCTTACCACAGCATTGACATCTGCAATAAACAACACGAAGTGGCCAGCTGTAGACAAGCCTACTCAAGCACCAAAGCCTCCCAAGCAAGTTCTGGGACTTGCTTGTCCAAGGAAACAACTCTCTTTTGATGACAAGAGAAAGAAAATTTCCAAAGGCAAGCATCAGTATGAGGGAAATGGAAAGAAACCCATGGAGTAGGGGTTAGGTTGTAGGTTCATGTCAGATGTGATGGTTTTCTTGTTTAGGTGATAGTGTTTTCATGATGGTTGTGATGTACTCTTGCTTAATAATCAATAAAAGTACTCTTTTGATCTTACTATTATCACCAAACCTTTCCACTGTTGTATGTTAATTACCACTGTGTACTTGATAACTCTGCATACAAGTTAGTAGAAAACCATACATACAATACAAACAATATTAGTACCTAAAAAGTATCCTACAACACTGAAAAGTATTTAGACATCAAAAGTTCATGGATTTAGCATTCCAATACCTGTTACCAAGTATTGAAACCTACCCACATCAAGCCCTTTTGTTAATAAATCAACATAATTGTCATCAGTATGAATCTTGACAACATTAATAAGCTTTTTCTCAAAACAATCTCTAATAAAGTGATGTCTAATTTCAATATGTTTAGTTTTAGTGTGTTGCACAGGATTTTTAATAATGCAAATGGTACTACTATTGTCTATATAGATAATGGTGTTCATGAAATTGTACCCATAATCCAATAATTGATTCTGAAGCCAAAGGATTTGAGCACAACAACTAGCAGCTGCAACATATTCTGCTTCAGTAGTTGAAGTAGCCACCATAGTTTGCTTCTTGCATTGCCATGACACCAATCTACATCCAAGAAATTGACATCCTCCAGTAGTTGATCTTCTATCCAAACTTGCACCAGCATAGTCACTATCTGAGTATGTGATCAATTCCATTGGAGAGTCTCTTGGATACCATAATCCTAAATTTGGATAAGTCTTCAAGTATCTAAAAATCTTTTCCACTGCTGTCATATGTGATGTCTTTGGAGTCACTTGAAATCTTGCACAAGCACATACAGCAAACATGATGTCTGGCCTTGATGAAGTAAGATACATCAGAGAACCAATCATAGATCTGTAAGTGTGAACATCAACATTAACACCACTTGCATTCTTCAACAATAAGTGAGTGGTCTTGTCAGCAGGGGTATTGGAAGATTTTGCATCAGTAAACTTGAACTTCTTAATAATTTCAGCCACATACTTGTCTTGGCTGATAAATATGCCTTCCTTACTCTGTTGTACTTGTAGCCCCAAAAAGAATGTAAGTTCTCCCATAGAACTCATTTGAAATTCATCTTTCATTAGCTTCTCAAATTCTTTGCACATCTCTTGTTTAGTAGATCCAAAGATAATATCATCAACATATACTTGCACAAGTAAGATATCACCCTTGTCTTTCTTGATGAACAAAGTTTGATCAATTTTACCTCTATGAAACCCATTATTCAATAAATAATTAGCTAAGGTTTCATACCACTTCCTTGGAGCCTGATGTAAGCCATAAAGAGCCTTAACCACTTTATAAACTTTATTTGGATGGTGAGGATCTTCAAAGCCTGGAGGTTGAGAGACATATACCTCTTCATCAATAGTTCCATACAGAAAGGCACTCTTAACATCCATTTGATAGACTGTAAAGCCCATAAATGATGCATAGGCTAAGAATAATCTAATAGCCTCAATCCTTGCAACAGGAGCAAATACTTCTTCATAATCAATACCCTCCTCTTGAGTATATCCTTGAGCAACCAATCTAGCTTTGTTCCTGATTACAATGCCTCTTTCATCTTTCTTATTTCTGAAAACCCATTTAGTACCAATGACCTTCATTCCATCAGGCAAGTCACAAAGAACCCAAACCTTTTGAAGTTTAAACTGCAACAACTCTTCTTGCATAGCTTCAACCCAGCTAGATTCTCCTAGAGCCATAAATACATTCTTAGGCTCTATTTGTGAGAGAAAGCAGAAAAACAAACACTCATTCTTCTGGCTATGTTTCTTGGACTCATACACTTCACTTATGAACCCATGAATGTCAGCTTTCTTTGTCTGTCTTCTAGTCTTCACACAGTGGAAACTTCTGGTGTAGCAGTGGGAATTGAGTTACCACTGCTAGTAGGAATTTCTTTATTCACACCATCTACATCACTTGGTTTTTCAGAATTATCACCAAAGTCCCAAAGTGGCATAACAATTTGATCTTCATCATCTTTGCAAGCTTCATCTTCATCAATGAATTCTTTTGAATCTTCAAGATCTTTATCACCAGTACTTGAAGTGAGAGGAACATAATTCATTGTGGTTGATAATGTTTCAAGATCAAATAGCCAATCTGGACCTGAACCTGCCATGTTTGCTTTATTTTCAAGAAACTGAACATGCAAGTTCTCTTCAATCTTCTTTGTTCTTAGATTATAGACTCTAAAAGCCTTGCTAACCATAGAGTATCCAACAAAGAAGCCTTCATCTGACTTTTCTTCAAATTTGCCCAGATGATCAATGGTATTGAGAATAGTAACATGACACCCAAATGGCCTCATAAACTCCAAAGTAGGAGGTCTTCCTCTGAACAACTCATAAGGTGTCTTGTTCTTTGTTTTGACCACTAAAACTCTATTTTGAATGTAACAAGCAGTGTTAACTACTTCAGCCCAAAAAGTTACTGGTAGCTTGGAATCAACTAACATGGTTCTAGCAGCCTCAATTAGTGTTCTATTTCTTCTTTCAGCAACTCCATTTTGTTGAGGAGTTCTTGCAACACTAAATTCTCTTTTAATACCTTTATCTCTGCAGAAATCATCCATAACTTTATTCTTGAACTCTGTCCCATTGTCACACCTGATGATCTTGATTTTCTTTTCAAATTGATTTTCAACTTGAGTGATGAAAATCTTAAGGATGCCTGTGGTTTCATCTTTGGTACTTAAAAAGAAAACCCATGTGAATCTACTGAAGTCATCAGTCACAACAAGACAATATTTTTTCAAATTGATGTTGCTGACAGAGGTAGGACCAAACAAGTCCATGTGCAGCATAAAGAGTGGATGATTGATTGAATTGAATGCCTTGGTTTTGCATGAAGCTCTGTGTTGCTTTCCTTTGAGACAGGCAACACAAGTTTGGTCATTTTCAAATCTTTTCTCTGGTAATCCTCTGACAAGGCCATCTTTCACAATCTTGTTGATGGTCTTAAAGTTAACATGACCAAGTCTTCTATGCCAAAGCATTGATTCATCCAAAGTGGCTTTAGCAAGCAAGCAAGTAGCATCATTATTAGCCACTATGTTCTGCATATCAATGCTATACAAATTTCCTTTTCTCGGGATTTTAAGCAAAATATCACATTCTTCTGGAAGCTTATAATCCTTAGATAAGATATAGCATTCATCTTCTGTGAATAGAACTCTATGCTTTTTGTCACACATCTGTGACACACTGAAGAGGTTGTACTTGAGTTCTTTCACATACTGCACATCTTCAAAATCAATGTTTCCAGCCTTGATTGTTCCTTTGCCAGAAACTTTGCCATCAATTCCTCCTCCAAAACTGACAAATTGTCCATCATAAGGTTGAAAGTCTGAAAGATAAGACTTATTGCCAGTCATGTGCCTGGAACATCCACTGTCTGAGTATCCTTGATCATTAGTAGTCTTTGAATGTCCCTGCACACAAAATAAAGGAATTAGTTCCTTTTGGGGACCCAAGCCACAAATGACTTGGATCTGCCTCGTGTATCAATATAATTATATCTATCAAAGGTCATTGATACACCATTGGGATTGTTTGAGGTGATGGTTCCTTTTGGTTTCCATTCCCAACATGCTGAGGCCTTAACAGCATTTCCCACATTTACCCTTTTCTTGTTTACAGACCTACCAGTGGTAACCTTTGGCTTTGCAGTGGTAACTGCTGCCTTAGCAGTGAAAACTGCTGGCTTAGAAATTTTAGGTACCCACTTCTGATTATGGTTAACTTTCTTTTCAAAATAGGTCTTTTTCCCTGTTTGAGTAGATTTAACAAAAGTAGTAACAGGGGGCTTAGGGTAAACTCTGTTGTTATGTCTGGCAGTGGCAACTGCTGATCTAGCAGTGGAAACAGGTTTGATGCCAGAATGAAGCAAAACAGATCTGGGAATCATCTTGCGAAGTGGATTTGGGTGAGTCAAGTTATTAGCATTGTTTCTATTCACCAAAGTATTCCCAAACACTTCCCTTCTTCCCAAGTGGTAGGTACAGTCTTTAGCTAAATGGTCAAAGCTACCACATATATGACAGGGTTTGTTATTGAACACAAAGTCACTACCAAATTACCTAGATTTGACATGATTCCAACTCCTCATATTGCCTCTAGGAGTTGGTGATCTACTTCTGTACATCTCTGCATATCTAGTAGTGGGCCTAGTAAAATTAGGTTGTGACTTAGGCTTCTCTTTGACTACCTCAGGAATACCTTTCTTATCTTCCACTTTAATATTTTCAGGAGTACTAGGTTTAGACTCAACATTCAAACTATCATCTTTAAGAGATGAGTCACTAGCACTATCAAATATATCAACCTCAACCTGAACCTTTTCAATTTCAACTGGTTTAACAAACTTTGGTCCATAGGTCATAGGTAGATCCTGAAATTCTTCTAAACCTGTGTGAGCTAAGTCAATACCAGGAGGTGCTGGAACACCTCTTAGAGGTGGTGGAACAGTTTTGTATCCAAGACCTGATTTAGCTTTGCTCACAATTTGGGCTTCCCAAATTTTATCAATACTCTTTGATTGATGATCCAGTGTTTGCTTAGTTATCATTATATTCTCACTAGCCACTTTAACCTTTTCTAGTTCTTCTCTAAGAACCTTATTAACAGCAACCTGATAATCTAAGTCTCTTCTTAATACTGCAATATCATCATTGAACTTAGATTCATTAGCCCTATAATGCTCTAATTGAGTTTCTAAAACACTTAGGCCTCTTTTATGATTTGATAAGTTATAATTAGTATGAGTTAACTCAATGTGTTGCTCATTAAATTGTGCTTTAAGTTTCTCATACTCTTTTAAGGCCTTACAAGATTTAGAACAAGCATTATCAATTTGTACCTCAGAGTCAGAAAAAGCCATTAGTGCCACCATTGCAGACTCTGAATCATCTTCCTCTTCCTTAGTCATAAAGCTCCAATCAAAGCTCACTCCATCAATAGCCAATAGTCCCTTTGGCTCATCAGTAGTAGGTTCCTTCTTCTTGTCCTGCTTGTACCAAGTTGACCTGTTGTCAGACTTCCTTGGCTTCCTACACTCTTTGGCAAAGTGCCCCTTCTTATGACAATTGTAGCACTCCACCTTCTTCTTGTCAAAACCTACTGTTTCATTGCCACTGATGTTGATCTTTCTTCCAGTTTTCTTCCAAAACTTTTTAGTCCTCAAGCTTAGTAATGCCACTTGCCATTTAATGTCCATCTCCTCCATATCATCTTCATCAATTTGATCCAGATCCTCATGATTGAGAATTGAACCACCCACTTGACTTGATATAAAGGCATAAAAGGTAGTATCACTAAGCCCTGCAATCTGTTTCTTTGAGCTAACAGTGGAAACACTTCCACTACCAGTGGAAACAGCAATGTTAGCACAGTCATCATTACTATCACTTTCTTCATCTGAACTGTCATCAAGAGATGATGATATAAGTGCTACACTTCCTGAACTAGAACTTATTTTGCCAGCTTTCTTCAGTCTTTGTTCAATAACTTTGAAGTTATTGTACAAATCATTAAGTTTCATGGTCTCCAACTCTGGCTTATCTTCCCACACAGCAACATTTGTTCCAAACTCAGAGGGTAAGCTTCTCAAGAACTTTAGATTAAGGTCTTCTCTTTCCACCTCAATTCCAAAAACAATGAGTTGAGAAACAATCTTTTGTAGCCTTGTGAAAATGCTATCAAGAGATTCATTACTAGATGAACCAAAGTTTTCATAAGTTTGCTTCAGCAGAGTCTTTTGAGTCTTCTTAGTGGAATCATTACCACCAAAAACTTCACAGATCTCATCAAAAAGAGTCTTTGCAGTCTTGAACTTGCTGAATGCTACAACTTGATCTCTGGGAAGTGTCATCAGCAACAGACCCCTGGCCTTCAAATCATTCTTCAGTTGAAGTCTTTCATCATTAGTAACAGGTCCAGTGTTGACCTTAATATTACTTCCTTGCCATTAACCATCTCTGAAGTAGAACTTGGTTTGAAAGAATTTCCAACCATAATAATCTCCCAGAGTGTGTAGTCTTGGACCATAAAGAATTGTTCTATCATCAGCCTCCACATCTCAAAGTCATTCAACTTAAGCTTTGGAAGCTTAGCAGCAATGTTTGAGTTACTGGTTTCTGTCTCCATTGAGTCTTCTGAGTGAACTTGAGTCTTCTAAATCAAAGTATCAAAGCCTGTCTCTGATACCACTTGATGGATCTTAACACCTTGAACTTGTGTTAGATTGATACTTTGAATTATATCACTAAGTATGCGGAATCTACTTAGTAACACTTAGAAGTTTGATTGTGAGTAAGACAGTTGTATATAAACAATGTATGTAAACAAACAGTTAGCTCCAATATTATTAATGATAATAATACGAGTGATCTTGATATCACTAGGGTTACACCTTGAAGCTCTAAGAAAAACGTATATCAAACCTTTAACCTAGGATCTCCTTTTATAGCACAAGGAGTCCTCTTCTACAAGATAAGTATAAAGCTAATAGAAAAAGATATACACAAAATCTATTCTATATTTATCTAGACGCGTTTCCTAACAGTTATCTAATAAGCAGTGGTAATATATTGTTCTTGCAGTGGTAATGAGTTTCCACTGCAAGTACAATCTTCTGCAGTTGTAACTTCTTCTTTAGCCGTGGTAACTGTTAGCATAATTCCCAACAGATTGTCCATAAGTTTTTTTAACCATCATAACGAAAGATACGGACACATGAAACTGTTTCCTTATTATCTTTATGGGTAACAGTTTATTCGAGGATGCGATTTTCATCCTTGGATAAACATTCGCTTTCCAAAAGGACTTACGTTGATCATAAAGGCCTCGATTTAAGCTCTCATTCCGAGCAACATGTAGTCTTGTTCCTTGCACGTCTTTTGTTCTTTTTTGCCCAAGAATGATCTCGACGACTATTAAAGGGCCGTCAATGATTCGACGACACTTTAGAAAAGCCATGCGAAGTTCCCCAATAATCGAATGATTGACACTAGCAAGACGGTTAGCAAGAATACATCTTAGCAATTATTTTGTATTGACATCCAATAAGACTTATACGCTGAAAGTCACCAATAATAAGAGGGTCGTCTTTTTTGGGATAAGGGTGATGAATGAGGAATTGCATCCTTGTGAGAATCAGCTGAGGTATTATGAAGGCGCTTGAGCCTTGACATAGACAAAGATGCCACCCTTAAATGTGCCCTAATGCTTTTTAATGAATACAAAAATGAAACCATCTGGACCGGGAGCTTTGTACTCACCGGAATTTTAAACCGCATCTTTAATTTCTTTAGTGGTAAAAGGTCGTTCAAGAAACCAAGAATCATCAAGAGAAATGTGCTTAAATTGGTTACCAGTGAAGTGGGCTTGGGGAGTTAACTTCCTTGGTTGTCTCGTAAAATTAAAAAAAAAAAAAAAAAAAATATATATATATATATATATATATATATATATATATATATATATATATATATATATATATATATATATAATTGAGAGACCTAAAACTTGTGTATATTGTATGCCTAACATTAACATATGTGGAATTACCTCATTTGATTGTGAAGTGGTGGACCTTATTATTACAACCAATAAATTATTAACATGCAATTTTACCCGTACAATTAGGCCTCCAAAATGACTACTAAAAAAAAAAAAAAAAAATGTGATTCTTGATTAGGATGGGATCTGTGGTCCATGAACCAAGAATGTTGAGGCCATTTAATTTACTGTGATTGAGTTTGGGATTTAACAAGAACCGTGAATTTTCGTTTTCAGAGATAGAAAAGACATTTTTTGTTCTTACCTTTAGCACTTTTTGGATAATATTTGACAAACCCTTTTTCGCCACAAACATATGTATAAGACCTTATGTTGCTCTAATCTTATTAAACAAGCACTACATATGACAACTTCCAAGCTAAGGTTCCATCTCAAATTAGGTAGATATGATATAATAACAAGATATGGATGGTTGCTTAGGCATGTCCTAATTTGAGCCAAAAATCTCTCTTCCACAAACGCATATTATGAAGAAGCTTGACCAATGCTAAACACAACTTTAATTACAATTTATACTAAAGGATATATATAAATAACAAACACAATAATTCAAACTATTCACTAGTAAGGAGTTTGGCCAACATAGTTGCCACAAGGATAATAGTTACAAATAACAAACGACCATCGACTATTAGCACATCGAGCTTTAGCACACCCAAGTTGAACGGAGTCACGCCACACCACTTGAGTATAGTGTCTACATTCATGTCCATAGGCACATGTATTCGTGTAATAATCATAATAACTTTTCTCGGCTACCCATAAATTTACGGCTGCAGTACCCGTGAATCTGCCACTACCTTTAGCAAGGTTCTCACCGTAAGGCCCGCCAGAATGGACTAGTTTGCAGTCCCGCATCCTCCTAGTAGCATAGTTCCGAGCATAGGCAGCCAAACTTGTGTTCCATACCATGCCTCTTATGCCTACCTGACTACGTGCTACGTTGTGAGCATTTAAGTAGTTTTGCCGGGAGTTTTGAGCACAAACGATGATATGACAAATGGTTAAGTTTAAGAAACAAACGAGTGATAACGCGAGTTTGTATGACCCCATAACAATATGATTTTGGTTAAATATTTGGTGTTTTATTGCTTAGAGACACGGAATCATGTATATTACAAAATGGTATTTATAGATGTTGTGTAACATGAGATGACTATTTGGCATGTGCAAAAGTCAACAAAATTTCTCATTTGCCATAAGTACTTCGTTACAAGTCGATCAAGTAGCAGTACGTTCATTTCATGTGCATACCTCATTGCACAAAGCTAAAACTAAAATCTAAATAAGTTTAACAAAATATTCGAATGGAGATCATGTTATCTATATTCTATAAGATGTATAAATCCCATATTTAGTATATGAATTTCAATTATATTTGTATCATCTCCAATTCTATCATAAATCACAAAAGAAGAATAAGGCTAGAGGAAATTAAATAAAGTATCTAGTTAATTCTTTGTGGGCCTTGCTGCATTCATGGGGCTCGTTGTATAGCATATTTGACTAATTAATTTGTTAATTATCATGCAGCTTATATTCTATTTTCCGCCAACTTTTGCTTTTATGATCTTAATCTTTATTTACTACCGGGTTTATCATGAGGTAAGGGTATCTGTCTACATTATATCTCTCTCATACCTTGTTACGGCGAGATTGAGATTAGATACGTTGTTGTTGTTCATCTTATTATATATTTAATTGAATGATGCTATAAATCCCCATAAAAGTCTACCCAGGGAATCAAATAGTCCTTTGTATTTTTCGAGTAACGCCACATGGCTGTATCCCCGATCACTCTTTTAGGAGTAGGAGGCCATAACAAACGCCTTCATCTAGCTTGGCAAACGCAACGCAATTCAGCCGTGCAAGTTCATGCCGGATTACAAAATCTGTAGTATTGATCGAAATTGAATGTCTTTACTAAAAAAACGACAAATGCTTTTTTAGCCATTGAAAAGAGTGCCATGGCCTAAACAAACTCATCCAAGGCTATACGCCGTGGATTTGATGCCATCTTCAGTCATCCATTTGATCCACTGTTCCTAAAGCAATCCATGACGTTTCAATCCACTGTCACACGGAATCATACCGGATAAATTCCTTACTATGTATATTTGTGGATAGATAAATAGATTTGTGGTTATATACCTTGGGACCTTAGCCTGGGAAAATTCATAAAGAATTTTTATTTATTTTTGCCTTATTTATTCTAACAAATACTAATGTTTAGGCTTTAGCTTGTATTTATTTAAATTCATTTATATGTAGAGCTGATAGCCTGATCGATAGGTGTGACGTGTGGTCACCCCAACACCGGCCTCTACCATTCAAGTTTTAGTAGCTAAGGAACATCTCTTGAAATAAAAACCATGGATAGTCATTTTCGTCCCCACAACACAGATTTTCTCCTTGTGTTGCTTAATTGACATTTTAATCGTGTCATTTAAACGCCTGTACGTAGGCTGTAGCACAACCGTACCTGAACGTACTTCATTGATTGTTACTACTATTTTAAAACTTTAGTTTCAAAATGCCACATTTTAGACACTTAACAAGATTAGAAATTCAGTTCCAGTATAGATTGATTGGATATGTTGGTCTTAGATCGGCTTGTCTCTGGTTTTCGTAATCTTTATCTTTGTCATCTCATATGCGTCATTTATGTTTAATAAAAAAGATGTCGTTCATAAAAATATAATAGGTTATTATTTTCAAAAGCATCATACTTGCCAAAAAATATTCTTCTAAAAAAAAAAAAAAAAAAAAAAAACCTTATTTGATTATTCATGTTGACACCTCTGTCTTTATGTGTGTAGTATGACCCTTTTACCCTTCCAAATTACATAAATGATCCTTGTGGGTTTGCGAAAATTGCATCCACCGTCCCTAAACATTTTTATTTTTTTTATCCATTCTTTATATGTTTTCGTCCGTTTTTATACGTTTTCGTCCATTTAGATTGTCAACTAACTTCATTGTGCAAGTCCAAACATCGATTTAAATGATCACGAATTAGTTGGCAATAAATCAGATAATGGAACATGCTAACTAAGTGCATCCACTATACTGGTTTACAAAAAGTTTTAAGAATAATGAAAAGGTTTATATTATATTTTAACCATAGTGAGTTACTATTTCATGTTTATGTGACATGAAAAGGTACAAATTCTTAAATCTCTTCATTATTTCAATACATTTTATGCATATACAATGTAACACATTTTTATTAACTTATAAAGGTTTATATTATAGTGGAGATAGGTTCTAATATAAAAGGTCTACAAACTATTGATGTGTCATTTTATAAACTTTTTCAAAAGGTTTATCATAACGGCTACTCTAACACTAGTAGAATGCATGATAAGCAATTACAGACAATCCATAAATAGATCTTATAAGGGGGCGTTTGAATTACGCTCGTGTGTTTACTGATATTAAAGCTGACCGGGAGCTTAAGGATACATGGTTATTGTTATTCCAAATTTGGAGGGTGGGGCTGATGTTCTTCGTACGAATAGGGTCGAATATGAAAGGGAACTCCCAAGGTGTGGTCTCTGTATGATTTTTGGTCATGATGACATGACATGTCCGAAATGATTTGTTGTTCAACCTAAGAAGCAAATAGGCAAGAATAACGATGATTTTCAACAAGCTCAAAAAAGTTGTTCGTGGCATAAATTTGGGTTATAAGTTTCAATTTAAGTTAATGTTTTAAAACACGAGTTAACCTGGTCAGTTGAAACAGGAACCGGCTCGGAGTCCGGGCCGGATGTGACCGGGTTTTTGATTGTTTGAGAACTGGATTGAATCCTTCTAAGTTTAGTTGACAAGTTAAAGTGGTGAGGACTAATGTCAGTTAAAATTTTGTAAAACAGTAAACTTAGAGTTATAAACTATCTTAGAAACATCAATTAATATATATATATATATATATATATATATATATATATATATATATATATATATATATATATATATATATATATATATATATATATATATATATATATATATGTATGTATATCTCCCCCTATATATATTAGCAATATCTGCCAAGTCACTAATGCTACTTGGCCAAAAAGAATTCAAGATTAATGCCACGTTTAATCCATGTTATCAAAACACACTCTTGGCACACGCCTGGAACAATTATGTTCACCCCCAATTCAAAACCGTTTCCCAAATTCTAATTGAAACCTAGCTAAAATCTCTCATCAAATTCAAACCATCACTAAAATCTCGCACAAAATCAATCTATTTTTGTTAATTATTCAAAACAAACAACCACATCTTATCAAATCACACGGTTTTGCCATAATTTTTGCCAAAGATTTTGTGATAAAACTGAATTTGATTTGAAGCAATTGAAGATCCAAAATCAACCAATCCGATCGAATAAAATTCATCAGGTACATATGATTAAAACTTTTGAAGAGATAGTTAGAATTTATGCTTTTCCTGTGAGTTTTAGATTTGTTGGATTCATTAGTGTCATATATGCATATTCATGTGTTTGTATGCCTTATTTGGAGTAGTATTTTTTATGCCCCGAAGTGTTTGATGATATGTCTAATTGGAGCATACACATTTAGTATTATGAAATTAGGGTTCATAGAAGATATGATTGTGGTGTGTGGTTTAATTGGATTCGATAATTATGTTATAAAATTATATAATTCACAATTTTCAAATTTGATTTTAGGTGTGTGAAAAACTAGAAGGGGGGTTGAATAGTTTTACGTCTTTTTAATTTTATTATGAAAACTTGGTTTAGTTTTAAAACCTTGTTTGCTTTTAAAACTTTGATTCAATCTTATGTGAACTCAAATCTTGAACAATATGAACAAGTATATCTAAGTATGAACAATAATAATAATGTAAGATAAGTATGTGAAATCAACACATGCATAATATAAACAATTCTAGCTATATACAAGAGATAAGTACGTAATCGTTTATCTTATAATCCTTAGTTATATTTTGTATGAAAACTATACTTGATCGAAATGATCAATTATATGTATGTAACCTTTTTAGTTTGATTTTAAAAACTTTGTTTTGTGAATGAAACTTTCGTTTGATCTTTAAGTAAAATCAATACTAGCACTATATGAGCAACTATATATATACGTCTACGTCTACAAATGTAATAACGATATAAGCAAGATAATAAGTAAGATATGGAAAGATCTAACCGCGAGACAAAGGATTTATAGTGGTTCGGCTACAAGGACACCTTCCTTGCCCTACTCCACTCCTCGAGTCACCTACTCGAGAGTTTTCTTCACTATGTCAACAAGCTCCTTATGGCGGAGAAACCTTACACACCAATATACACACCACTTACACACCAAAGCTTCGTCACAACGAAATCACACCTTCTTCACAACTACTTCACACCAACTAACTACACACCTATCTTCAACACACCAATAGTCTTCACTACAATCTAGTTCATGCCTATCTTCTACACACCAATAATCTTCACTACAATCTACTAGCCAATCACACTATCTATATTCCTAATCACAACTATCTACAATCAAATATTCACAACACACTACACAAAGATATATGTAGATATTCTTGATGATGCACCAACAACCTGGATGTGGAGGTCACAACAAGTTGTAATACTTCTTGTCTTGGAGGATAGAAGTATTCTTCTCTTGCACTTGAGAGGATGATGTAAGAATCACTTTGAAACAAAGGATTATGTATTTATGATCAAAGGATTTGGAGAATAGAAATGAGATCTAGAACAGAAAGTTTTGGGGTGCAAAAGGTGAGAAAAAAATCCAGGTTTAAGGTGGTATTTATAGGCAAAAGAATCTGACAGAGGAGCGTGGCCGGTCCCCTTAATTCATGGCCGGCCCCCTTAAAATTAAGGGGACCGCCCTTTATAATTAAGGGGGCCGCCCAGCTGAAACGGCCAGATTCTTTGTCTTTTAGTGGGGAAACTTTATTTGGTGAAAAACTAACTGTTTTTGGTTAAAAATTTGAATTCATATATTTAGTATGAATAAAACATTTTTCTTTATTACCAAAAGTGTTTTTCAAAAATATATAATATGTTTATATAATTAAATAAACTTTGCATTAGTTAATTAAATACCCCTTTGATCATAAATTGCACTAAACACTTTGTTTATTCATACCTTAAGTGATTTGGATGTAAAGAGAAATATTAATCACTAAATACTTGTTTATGTCACAAGTTTTAGTTCTATGAGTTTATATTTTGTGATAATCAAAACATAGAGATATTGATAACATGTTAATAATGTTTTTAGGCATTAATTTATGTCAACAAGGTGTACAATTGAAAAAATTATGACAAACTATGATCTTAATTTTAAAGGTATCGTAGTTTGATGTTCCTTTTTTACATCAGGTCTACAAAGATTATTTGAAAAACTATAATAATTACTTGATGGACACCAATTGTTTGATGAAATGTTTGAAAGAAAAAAGAAGTTTATCGGCACAGTTTAATTATTATTTATTTATGGGTTTCATCAAAAGCATATGTAAAAGTTGCATCAAAACCACAGATTACATGATGCACTCTAAATTAAAATGTCAAGGATGTTAATGAGTTTCATGTTTAACCTGGTTTCAAAATAGCTAAAATGTAGGGATTTTCATATAACAAATATGGCATGTTTACATGGATTTTGATTAAGCTCTATCAATCACAGCTAATCATTCTCAATCAAAATCTTAAAAAAACACAAATCGTGGACTTGTGTGGTTTAACAAACAATTCACATACTATGCAAAGAGATTAGTGACGTTTATGATTTTTCCCAAGAAACTTTGAAGGTAATTACATGTTATTATGAAGTAGCATAACCATGTCAATCTTTACCGAGTACCACAAGACTTCTTTAGGATTGAAAAAATTAGGAAACTAACACTCCATCCTTTGCACTGTCGTACTATAATCTATATCACTGTCTTGCATGTGCACAGTTTTATGATAATTTATATATGTGGAATAATACATTAATGATATTAATATACTAATTTATTTATGTTATTTGAGCAGGAAAAAAAGCGAGGAAGAGGAAGCAGAAGCACTGTGTAATATACAGCGTGCCGAGATAGCAACTCATGCTAAAATAGCTAGGGATCTAAGGAATGAGGTAAGATAGTTATCTTTTCTTGAAAGCCAAGACAAATCATTATATATGACATGTTCATTCTACTAATGATATGTTTTAGAGGATGTAAAATGGGCAGGGTAGGCGTTATGTTTAAGGGCGGATATGCAAGCACATAGAAAATTTTCTAAAGTACCGTGGAACACATGACTCTAGAGGAATTTGCAGTAGCGTCTAAGAACAATTATTCATGTATAGCTTATGCAAATCCATACATCTCACCAGCAAATGGATGCTTGCGATGGTTTGGTGATTTTATTGATATCAGAGTTTATCTACAAAAAAATCAGGATCTTTACATTAGAATGGCTGCCTCTAAAGCCTTATGTAAGTCCCTGTCTTCATAATAAGTGCTAAATCTTTACTTGATCCATTTGACAACATTTAGCTTTTCTCAGGGCTCCAATCAGAACCGAACAAAAAGAAATGATTGCAATGGTTATCTACGGATTAAGTGGATGAGATTAAATGTAAATTCAGATGGTAAGTTATAGCATGGTTAGTTCTTATATATACATTGATTAAAAAAAAGGTGGTTTCATCTATACTTTATATTTTCAGGTAGTGAAGCAAAGCTTCTAGATACAGATCGTAAGGGAAGCATTGAAAAATGGGAGAGATGCACCTTCTGTTGTTTTGTTTATCAACCATTGCTAAGGCGACAAACAACTTTTCGAATATCAGCAAGCTTGGAGAAGGTGGTTTTGGTCCTGTTTACAAGGTAAGTATGGTGGTTATTATAAACTAATGTAAACAATAGAACCTTCTCAAAGTACAAGCCATCAATAACTTTTAAAAAAGTATCTGCATCAAAGAATTTGTATATTTTCCACATTGAGGACACTGAAAATGTTGGTAGTTTGCACAAAAAAACTGGCTAATGGGTGTTTAGATGATCTTAAAGGCTTGGCTTATTCTAATGCTCAATGTTTTGAAGAAGTGAGTACATACCATTGACTTAGCATCCATAAAACTGAATATAATATTTATCAGTACATAATTTAAATTATCTCTTTTATATTTGCTTTAGGCTTTAGAAGGTGCAGATGGACAATATATATATTTGATGAGCTTCAGGGCACTTTATATACTCAGTAAGAT
The DNA here is from genome assembly GCA_030686995.1 of Artemisia argyi. Taxonomy (NCBI): domain Eukaryota; kingdom Viridiplantae; phylum Streptophyta; class Magnoliopsida; order Asterales; family Asteraceae; genus Artemisia; species Artemisia argyi. The sequence goes on along the minus strand of CM060676.1, from coordinate 1,801,455 downwards.
GAGATATTAGTTTTTGTTAGAGAGCTTCGAAAGGTTTATCTTTTATGTTTAAAATTCTGTTGATCTTCTTCAATGTAGATGGCATTTTGTGATTTTTAAATATATACTTCAAAGACTTAATGTCAGCATCCATCATACAATCCGGTTCATCAATGGTATTTTTGATAAGCTAATGGAAGATTCTAAAGATCTAGGAATGGGCATTGACCAATGAAACTTTTAATGAATGAAAGGTAGCATTTTATTGTTTAATACTTGCTATTTGAAAATACTACCAGATTTTTCAATCATCATGCCACTGAACTCAATGAAGGTTCTTGACTAAAAGGAAATATGGAACAAGCAAAACGAGTTATGGCATCGAAAGAGCCCGAGCAGTACACGAAACAGGAGATGTTAGAGACGAAAAAGTGCATCACTAATCTGGTATGTTTACACTATATTTGTAGTTTTGATATATGTTTGCATTTTCTTTATGATGAAGGGACAGGAGAGTGCAACTGTTCTCTATTCTTGTGTATAATTATATCTTTGTTCCTAAAACTAACTTCTTTTGACTAATAAGTACATTATCTACTGGCTTAGCATAATAAAAACCCTTCTTTTACAACATGAAATACTAATTTAAGTTGATGTTAACGGAGATATCAATGTTAATATTAATAGAGGTGGCAAGATGTCATGCTAGGTGGGTAAGTCAATGGATCATAGCAGGTTCAGGTGAAACATGTCATTTTTAGTATGAGGTGAAACATCGGGCGGGTCAACCTCTGGTACTAAATCTTTAATTACTGTAGCAATCATATGAGAAATAAGTGTTTTTTATTAAGAATAGCAGATTAGCTAATCTACTATATTAAAATGTTTGTAGGGACAGGACGGATGTGTAGGAGTCTTAAGAACATGGATTATATTCACTAAACTGCATAGTGTATTTTATTAAGTACCAATCACCAACATATTAAATGTGGTATTGAAAAGTTAGCAATTTATGTGTTTAAACATATTCAATACATCATCTATTTACAAAATACTAAAAAAAAGTTTGTTGGTGGATTGGCCAAGCCTGAACCTACCCATTTTGACCTGCTTATAAATATTACCCCGGTTGATCTGTTAACTAACGTGCCCTGCCCGATCCATCTATTCGGCATAACCTGCAAACAAGGATGGTTCTTTACACCTTGTATGAATGACCCAGGTTACTACGTTGGACATGTTACCACATGTTTTCATCGGCTCACAATACATATCACGTTCCAATATCAGGTCTATAATAGCATTGAATCTACATAGCTATACAATCGGAAAAAATCAATGGGGTAACTTGAAGCCAGAATATTTGGAAAAGCTAACGTTTTATAATCATGTATATTAATATAGTGATGTTAATGTGTATGAACATCAATATTTATTATGGCAGAAAGGTATTGATTTTCTATAAACAGGCTTGAAAATAGACAATAGATGTCATTGTTGTGCTATGGTTCATGTTTTCGAGTGCTTATATTACAATACCTTATATGAAAAGGAGCAGATAGCTGTTCATTCATGTGGTGTACCCTACCATAATACCTCTATAATATTTTCTCTTTGCCAATATTTTAAGCCAAATCATTTTTCTCCAGATATTTAACATTAAGATTGTTTGTGAAGAAAGCTTCCCAACTGCACACAAAAGGTTATACATTTTAGTTTATTAGATATTTGATTTGCCTTCGTATATTAGTTCTTATTCTTTATGATGAAGGGACAGAAGAGTGCATCACTAATCTAGTATGTTTACACTATATTTGTATTTTTGATATATGTATAATAGGTTACAATAATAGGTGGATATCAAACTTTAAAAATGACTGGCCATGTCATCAAGTACAAGCTGGTTATCATAGTAGTGGTTGTGATCCAAAGGATATAACCAAAAATCAGTTTGGTCTTGGACTTTTTGAATGCAACTTAGATTGCAAGAGTAAAATCAAAGTTAATGATCTGAACTGCACTTGCGGAAACCCAAAGTTCATGAGGTTAGACATTCTGCTTGATTTACATAAAAAAGTTATAAAAAATAATACACATTTGGTTCAAACCATAATTTTTGTAACGTTGTTCTAATTTTTTTAGAAAAGGAGATAGATGTGGAAAATTATGTATGAAAGCGTAAACGAAGGAAAGAGAAATTACAAGAAGACCACCAACTTTCATCCTTTCAGGTTAGTTTACATTACTAATGAATGATGCAAGTAGAAGGATACAAGTGGAGCTAGCAAAAAGGTTTGGTAGGGCGGGTTCTGTAATGGATCAAAAGGGTAAATTATGAACGGGTCAGATTGACCAAAAACTTCTTTTGTCCATGACTTTAAAATCTTTTTTTATAGACAATAAGCTTTTTTGATTTGATTACTCAGATTCTGGTTTTCAATAACATTATATTGTGTAAAAGAAATGCATTTTGAACAACACTACATGTATTTGAATCGTTCACATAGGCCGGTTTCATGGATTTGAGTTGGCCCGCAGGATGGATCCTAAATCTCCTGAACGTGGTGTTCGCCAAATCAAAACCCACCTTCTACATAGATTGATTGTAAGCATGACAACGAAAGGTGGATATGTGTCAAAAAATATTGTTTATATCATTCAAGAAATGAAGAAGATTTGGTATCGTTGTCCGCTATTGATGATGAACATATTGTTGACGATGACAACATTGAATGAATATGCATTAACAAAGATTGTGTATACCACAATCATATTGTAGACTATGTCGATCAAGAAGAGAAATCAATGTAAAACAAATGTTCTTAAATTGATTTGAAAAAATGATGGTAGGCCTTTTGTTAGATTATTATGAATAAAAGATAAATATTTGAAGAATGTGCTATTAAAACATAGAAAATAAAACAAAAGTATCCATGCATCGTTTTTCTTTTTAGTTCTTTTAATTTGTATATTTTGCATTTAAGATTATTTGGAAATTTCATTTTATATTCAACAAAAAAAATGTTAATTCTAAAAAGAAATTGGTAAGAAACCCAATTACATTTATATCATAATAATAAGTAATTTAGATATATATAATTACAACTGTTTAACATAGTATAACATGAAACTCGCCCAGCCATCGGCCGGGTCATGAAGCTAGTATATATATATATATATATATATATATATATATATATATATATATATATATATATATATATATATATGGGTTAAAATAAAAAGGGTCTTATAATAAAAAGTGTAGGAAGGATTGTGGGAGTGACATGTGTCACCCCCTATGCCACATCATATGACACATGTTACCACCCCACCCCCTCACCCCACCCCCCCCCCCCCCCCCCCCCCCCCCCCCCCCCGCCGAAAAAAAAAAATTTTTTTCCTGCGCAAAAAAATTTATTTTGGCAAAACTTTTTATCGCAAATTTTTACGTGCATCACGTTATAAAGTTACTGCAATTAAGTTTACTGCATCACAATTTACTCAACACGTTACTGCAACACAGTTTTAATTTTACGTGCATTCAGGTTATAAGTTACTGCAACATGTTGATAGAACTGAATTATCATAAGTTACTGCAGTCACATATGTATGTAACTGCATCACAATTAAAATACAATAC